>JAHSVA010000014.1:14210000-16710000 GCA_019915185.1 Eucalyptus camaldulensis | reverse complement strand
ATCCGAAAATGCTTTTATAGGTACTTCTGTTCTATTGATATGATGTCTCGCAGCCGATGTCTCGCTTTCAGAAATGATAGTGTGTAAAAATTGGAAAGAGGGGTCTCATCACTTCCTCAAATATAATCTGGTTTTTGTGGTCTCCAGCTGCTTTCTAATCATATTCTTATTCCTAACTAGTTCTATAGCCACCACAAAGCTTGTGTTCTTGGAGGGATATATGCCGCGTACGTGGCGAGCGCAAGTCGATTCGCTCGTTCAATGACCCGTTTTAGCATGTCCCTACTACACTTCAACACGTGTCGACACAAATATCATCTGATGCCCGTTCTTTCCAGGAGTGTGCTCATGCTGTGATGCTGTACTAAATCCTGCATGACATTGACATTTCCCAACCAATGCCAAACATCTTTCTCACAAACTGTGGTTAGTCAGGTGCTCACGGTTTTTTTGTCCAAGTATATATTGTCTTTACCACGAATTATTTTCCTTGGTTAACAATAATTGTACTTTTGCCAAAGATACGATACTGGTTCACAGGACCAGTACAATGCGCCAAACCCAGCTTCCTATACTTCGGTAATTTCATTGGTATGTTCAACCATGCCGTGTTCATGGTGCTCCCAAGTGTAAAGCTTTCTGATCCTTCACTTGAGCTGAACTTACTTCGCTCCATGTCACGCATTGAGTACATTCACGTTACTAGCTAGTTCGACAGGTTATGTCACAAGGAGGCCTATCGATATCACAATTCGCCTCATTGAAAACATCATTAAGAAAGAATAACCGATTAAAGCATAGAGAAATTGGCAACATGACACAAGATGGTATCAGCAGCTTGGCAAGTTGCAGAAGAAGTAGAGAAAGGAGGGAAAGCTCTGATGCAGATTGCAGCATTCGATTCTAGTTAGAATAGGCATAAGAGGAGGAAAAAATAAACGCAAAGCCAATCATGTATGGGTCCCTTGACAGCTAACGCAATTCTACGTCGTACCATTTGGAGAATCCATGCCATGGCCTATTAAGCATTTCTCCCAAAAAACAAAAAAGAGGAAATAGAACATTCCTCATTTTCTCGAATCATATTATCAGGTCAAACTAACTCGCGCTTTAAATAAATTACGCATCTCGCATTAGATCCCACAAAGAAAATCTTAAATATGTGAAAATTGTCTATTGCGATGTGATTGATTCTGTCCACTACAATATCTATCGAATATGAATCCAAATCTAATATTCCTCATTTAGTTTATCCGCAATATACCAAGTAATCACGGATATTTGAGGGCCTAAGTGCCTTTATTGGAGCGTTTGCAGTCTATACTTCTCTCTTTGAATCATTGCATCCACAAAAAAGATTTGGCAGACAACCACGCACCAGGCTGAGACATGAACCACAACCGAAAGCTTAGGCGATTCGAAGCAAACTTGGAAAAATGCCAAAGCCAATCGTGCCCTAGACCCCACTCAATCCCCCAAATAAAGTTGCCAACTTCTCTAGGTTTAGGTGCTTGGCCAAAAATTTCTAGGCAAAAGATGTACGGTAATAAGGGCATAAATTCTCCATACAAACTCTTCTAACACTCCAAAGCACTACATAGAGCACTAGCCTAATTCACGAGGGATGGGATCTTCATGATCGTGCAATCCAGAACTACTCCATTGGTTCCAGCCCCGATGCTAGACTCAGCGGGCAACAGCCAGTTCGAACCGCATGAACGACCATCCAGGATCAAATTAACAAAGCCAGAATTTGGAAGCAGGAAATGATATTCCAAGTTTTCGATCTTTCGACTTTATTCCCTCGGCGGCTCAGCCCACCTCATCTATGATGAGGCATCCACCCGAGTAGGCGCGAGCGATCCAACTTATGATCTATCACGGTGCAACATCACCCCTTAAATTGTCAGATATGGGTTTCAGCCAAGACACGAAGCAACAGTCTGAACAAGATAAAGTGCTCGGGCTCCAATCTGCTATGAGACATACGAGTGCATCGATGGAGATTATAAAGAGTTCAGTGTATGACACAATTCACATACTAGATGCAGGATAATAGTTCGATCAATTTACAAATCCACATTGGATGATAGCAAACAAGGCCAAATCAGATCAATGACGAAACATAGGCAGTGCAAACTAGCCTCATAATAAGGTACTATATGATATATTAGAATTTTACAGAACTGTCTCATCGACAAATGCATAATCTGCCAAGTGGGTCACAAGAGCTAAGACCAAATCTGTAGCCTCATGGTACTTTGATTCTCCTCCAAAGATAAAAGATCTAATTAACCTCAACTCCGTACAACTTCCAAAAGGCGAGCTAATTATGAACAGAAAAATTTGACCTCAAAATCACGACGGTAACAGCAAAATTAACCGCCATGGAACTTCATCACAAATATTGTAGATTCTTTTTATCCTACCTATCTACTTGCTACCTTAAAATCAACTGAATGTTCTCTTTTTTCTCATTACAATTTTGATGGACTCATTGTCAGCACAAGAAAGTGGTACATGGCTAATCCGGAGTAGAAATTCGAGATAGAAGCATCTTCAGTGTCTCATAGGTCATGAAAACAATGCCCACACTAGGGACAACCTTGTAGTATTCCGGAAGTATCCCTCTATACAAGCCACGGAAGCCTTCTGTCCTCATTATGTGCCCGAACATCCCAAACAAACCGCAATTGTAAATACGGGCTCGACCCCCAGCCCCTTCCAATTGCATCCTTCGTCTCACGAGATCCAGAGGAAATGTAGCTATAAGGGAAAAGCAAGAGGATTTTATGCAGAATTTAAGAATAAGAGATTATACTCAAGATAACTCCGTCTAGGCTTTCAATAACTCACTCAGTAACTCAAATCGTGAAAAAGAACTCAGCAACTAGCAAAAAGCTTGCAAAACGGGAAGATCTTTTCTAGGAAGCAAGATTTAAATGGAACTTCCCAATTACTAACCAGTTGATGATGCAATCCCCGAGAGACTGCCACAAGCCAGACTGACCATCACATTAGCGTCATTTGGCCTAATGTTAAGACAAAGAAAGATATACACTCACAGACCCAAAGAAGCATCATACAGAAACAAATAAAAAGGCAAAATTTTCACCTTTGATATTGCCAAAAAGATCTCAAGCTTTCATACACAGAAAAACTTATTGCTATACTGGGTCCAACACCCTGCAAAACAGAAGATGCAGGGAAAACAGGTAAGTAGTAAGTGACTTCACGAATTTGAAGATACAGACACTTGAACCACAACTGTACCAATAACGTGGCTCCAAGCCCTCTATATAACCCCAAGAAGCCTTCCTCTCTACAAATGGTATTAAATGCGTGCCAAATACCTCTGTAGTACACTGTATTTCTCTGCAAAATCCACGAAGTGTGAAGACGAATTAAATGAAGAAAAATAGCTAAACATCATAAACCAAATCTAAAAGAACATGTATCTATCTCACAATCTATCTATATTAAGGGTAAGTATGGTTCCAAGGTAGAACCTGGAACCTGAAACCGGACCGCTGAAAACCTGACCAGTTCCAAGTTCCAAGGTATGCAAGGTAGGTTTCAAATTCCAAAAATTGTGGCCGCTATTTCGACGGGTAAGTTTCAAGTTCTAGGTAGCTAGAACCTAGAACTTATAACCTGAAACTTGAAATAAGTTTATGTGTTTTTCTTGGTCTACATCTTTGCGTGATCTTAAGATATTGCATAACGTTCAATGATGAGTAGATATCTGAAACCACTAATCTGAACTTTTATTTCATGACTGAAACTTTTATTTTGTTAATGTTTCATATTATTCATCTGTCTAAATATTAGTTGTAGTTAATGAATTATAACAGTAAGTAGTAATCATTAAAGATAATGATTCACAAATATCGTTTAATTAATAATACAGTTGGAACCTACGCAGAACCTGGAACCAACCCTGGAAACTGTGACAAGGTAGGTTCCAGGTTCCAGGTT
Organism: Eucalyptus camaldulensis; assembly: GCA_019915185.1. Lineage (NCBI taxonomy): Eukaryota > Viridiplantae > Streptophyta > Magnoliopsida > Myrtales > Myrtaceae > Eucalyptus > Eucalyptus camaldulensis. Next base: position 16,706,022 of record JAHSVA010000014.1, on the reverse strand, counting down.
CCAGGTTCCAAGATATGCAAAATAGGTTTCATGTTTCAAAAATAAAAAACCTATTCTAGTGAGTAGGTTCCAGATTTCAAGTGGGAACTGAATGGAAGCTGGAACTAGAACCTAGAAAAGCCCATCCCTAATCTATATGATCCATTGATACCTCTTGTTTTGACTTCCCCCAACCCAAATAAACAAGTAGATGAGTAACAGAAAAAGAAGAAAAGAAAAACACTACCCTAACAGCAGGGGAGCGAACACGTGAGATTCAAAACAGTGCAATTTTTTAACACGTACACACTCACCTGCGCAGCAAGGCGTGTCCTAACAAGATCCAGAGGATATGTCGCACTTGCAGCTGTTATTCCAGCCATTCCGCCACCTATGAAGTGTACACAAAGACCTGCACTGGCACTTCCTTTGCTATTTTCCCCAAGAATTGACTGTAACATCTGCAGAACTAAAAAAACACAATTAGGGACTCTTCATGATATCACTCTGCTCTAACAACATCTTGGAATTGGCCAGAGTATTTTGTTACTGACACTTTTGTACCGTTCATAAGCATAAAAGTTGACCGAAGAGTAAGGAAGGCGATGAGCAATCGTAACCATATTTCCCTTCCAAAAGGCTCTAAACCCTTCTTCATTGGCAATGCGTGATGCCTCCTGCCATATGCTAGGCTTGCTCAGAGCTGCAACATCTGTGTGCATACCTTGCACCTTGGCAGATCAAATAACATACAAGATTCAATATCAAGTATATAAAAGCTACCATTTGATCAAAATACAAATTGCCATGACCCACAATATTCCACCCTCTCATACACAAGGGGAAACACCACCCCCACCACCCACATAAAAAGCCTACTTTCTGCCGTGATTTTTATATAATCCACCTCAAAGAAAGATATCCCGGGAAAAAAAAGTCTTCTGCATCAATATCAGGGATTCAGATACCATCCAATTCCATTGTTAAAATAATAAAGACAATCACATCCAGTACTCCATCCTATTCTTCCTATTACCGGAAAATTCTAAGAACTATGAAACTATTGATCTAATATCAATAGCTGATAAGAAGTTTCCAATTCGAAAATAAGCAGAGCCAGAAACCCACACAGATTTTAGTTTCTAACCATCATATTGCCTCCATGCCATGAGGTCAATCTCTCCATATAGGTTTTGTGGAAATCCAGCAAAAGAATAGGCTGGACCAAGAAGAAATTTCAAGCATTTCCAACTTCTATATGCCAACATCTGTCTTGTTTATTGTACCTATAATAAGCTCCACATAATATGTCCCGTCCCCGCCAGCAAATTTCATCGTCAACGATTCTTCATCTCACATCACATAGCTTTCTTAAGTTCATCCATTCAGACAAAGCTTATATATGAGTCTGTAAGCAATAACTTAAGACCAAACTTAACACAATTCTGAACATTAACTTCAATAGAAATTCTTAGGACCAAAATCAATAACCGAGCACAGACCAAAGGAGACTCAACCCGCAAAAAACATCAATCAAGCACATGAAACCCAACACAGATGTAACTGAAATCACAATAAACTGTTGAAGCACATTAGAAACCGCCAATGTCAGCACTACATGAATTTGCGAAAGTTACAGGTAGTGACAGGTAGAGAAGCGAAAAACAAAAAATTTTCCTTTTCCATGTTAAATTCCAACTTCATTTTCAGTCTCAAAAGGGGAAATAAAAAGAAAAAAAGTCACATAAGAAACCCACTTCCTAAAGCTCATCACAAGGCAAATCCCCGAATCAAACATTCATTTTTAAGGAAGCAAACATTCAGCGGAAAATTCCAACGACCCTCGAATCAGAAAGGGTAAAAAACGATATCAAAAGAAATGGCTGAACCTGAAACAAGATGGTGAGGCGAGCAAGAGGCGCGGTACAAGTCTTGCTAAAAGCCCCGGCGACGCCGCCGGCCAAGAGCTGCTGCACGGTCCCAATCTGGGACTGGGGGTTCAAGCTCGGCTTCTTGAGCTGCTGCTGCGGCGGCGGCGGCGGCGGCGGCGAGGGCTGCTGCTGCTGAAAGAAGCTCCTCGGCCCACCGTCAAGAACGCCGCCGTGGGCAGAACCGAGAGCCCTCTGGCCGCCTTCCATGACGACCCCGACTCGGGCCTCCACGTTCATGGCTGGATCACGCCGGTTCACCGCCTTATCTGGGTTCTCTCCGCGCGAACTGGGGGAGACACAACGCGAGCATCGACGTGGGTGCGAGGTGGAGAACGTGTTCAAGAACCATAGAATTCGGAAAAACCCAGGAACTGGGTGTCCCGTGGGTACTGGAAAGGTTCTTCCTCCTTTCTTGCGGAATTCTTCTGGGGAAGATGGAGGTGGGTGACAAAACCCTAGACCCTACACTCCTAGAATTGCTAGGGGAGGCTAATTTTGAAGTTGAAGAAGGGTTTTTAATTATTTTTTAAATTTGCGTACATACATATACGTATTCATATATATAATGTAGGTTTTTTGTGGTATGAATTGGGTTAAAGTAGGAAAATTTGGTCTTCGGAATGAATTTTTATTTTTTTCCGACACAATGGAAGATTCCGCAAATGCCACCACAATATTTCTACTGACTTGAGAAAAAAAGCATGGGTGGAACGATGATGACAAAACCTTAAACTTTAGAACCCTAAAATCACAGGTGGGGGCTATTTTTGATGTTGGAGGAGGAATTTAAATTATTTTTTTAATTGACATACATACATATATATATATGTATATATATATATATATATATATATATATTTGGTTGGTTTTTTGTGGTGTGAATTGGGTTAAATTAGGAAAAGTTTGGTGTCTAGAATAATTTTTATTTATTTTTTCTTGCATGGTGTATGGACTTTGGATTTTGCACCTGAAATCATGTGAGAAAATCCTTTTTCTTTTGTTTCTTTCGGCTAATTCGTTTTGATTTTTTCGTTTGTAGCGAGAGTTTTGCACCGCACCTCCATGGATCCACTGAGAATATTCCCCCCGAGACATGCCAAAGCTGAGTTTAGAGTCTAGGGTTTTGTTCGGACGCACAAAAAAGTAAGTGAGGCGATGAAGAATATTATTTCAAAAGTGAGCTTTCTTAAGGCATTTTTGGGTTGGTCCGGCCAAGCAGAAATATATTTGCTTTCTGGAAAAGAGCACGCAACACAATTCCAAATAGCGAGATTCCATGTTAAATCGATTTAAATAATACCCCTTCACCATTTATTCGTGATTAATATACAAGTACAATGATTTAATCAATCCTGACCTTTTTCTTTTTGTCATTAAAACATTCCATTCAATACTATGCATAAAATATTGGACAGGCTACGTTTGGTTTGGATTTTTAATTAGAATAAAATCAGATAGAATAAAATATGAAATTCATGAGATTTTGTTATATCATATCCATTTTTTGGTAATTACAATAATAAAATTGAATATATAATTAGTTAAAACGTCATATCAATATAAATTAATCACAAATTTTACAAATGAAAATAATAAAATCTCCCGTAACACTCTTGTCAACTTTATTTTCATTTTTATTTCGTTCTCCTCTCTTTTTTAATAAATTCTTTTTATTTCTTTCTTCCCCTTCCATCATTCTCTAATAAAATTTTATTAATAGAAAACTTTACTAATATACCTAAAATACATTATAAATATTAATATATTTATATATTGAATCTTATATTATAAGATAGAATTAAATTCGAATATATAAGTAAAAATAAGATTAAATTAAAAAAAGCTTTTTTTTAATTTCTTATATTAGAATTGAAATATTATCTATATTGAAATATAATTTTAAAAATTTTTGTTTAAGAAGCTTTTTATTTGAGAAAAAATTTCTTATTATGGATATTAGAAATCATATCCACATTTATCCCATATCTCTCAAAGGATAATTATCTGATCTATATCATTTTTACATTCGACCTTATCTTATCTTAAGTAAGTATCAAACACAAGATATGATAAATTTTATTTTATTTTGAATTTTATCATAACCATCAAACGGAATCTAAGAGTTTCCATAATCATAACATAATAAAGACCAAAGAGAGTGAAGGAGTTTAATCGGCCAATCCATGCCAAGAGAGTTGGTCATGTGGGTTTTCGCCACCCAATCCGCCGTCGGGTTTGTTTCTTGGGAACAATAAGCATTGGATACACCATCTATATGGCCCATAAGTTTTCTTCATTCCAACATCATAGACCGAGCGGCCCAAGCAATTTCGATCTGATCCATTACTCAGTTCATTGTGGTCGAATTGTCAGACACGAGCAACGCCTACACTTCTGTACTTGTGGGGTTCTAGTCACTTTTCCTGATGCACACAAGCTCCTTTTACAGGAATGTTAGTCCTTCCCACACCGCAAGAGTTTTAACGACAAGGGCCAATGGAGCATGGAATTTCTTGGTAAAACCACCAACGAGTAGCCCCCAAGAATCTCTCCACGCACTGGCGACAGTGCCCACCCTTAATCCGCTGCAACAATACCCATCGACATTCAATTTCTAGCAGGCCGCTGGTGGTGGTGTCCAACAATCGGGTGAGTCTTTGCATCCTTTAAGCCTCGCGTTGCTGGGGTTCCATTTTTCGCAGAGGTTTAGTGAGCTAATTGCTTCCTACACAATTTGCCCAGGTCTTGGTTTGCTGTTGCAAAATACCCACGCATTTCGTTGCTTCCAAATTAGCCAAAAAATGTCAGCAATGAGGACTTTTGAGGACTAGCCATTTTCAGTGGGTGATGTTCTCTAAAATCCACTTGTCGATTCTAGTGATACATTCTGAGGAGGTGGCTAGATTTAAACGCAAGTCCAACTACATCCACTTTGTCCACTCACAAATAGGAGTATGCAAAAGAACCGGGATCTACTCGGACCGCTTGGAATCAGACCAGAACCGCATGGAACCAGTGGTTCTTGAGGGAACCGGTCCAGTTCTCGGTTCTAATTTATGAGAAGCGGTGGGTACCAATCCGGTTCCCGGTTCCATGGGTAGATCCATCCACCTGCCCACCCGAACCGGACTGATTAATTTTTAATATTAAAAAAAATTGAAATTACTAATTAACATAAGATGTGCAACGGGTGAGTGGTTTGCCAGGAGAATTGAATTCTGAGAAGGTTCCATCAATGGGATAGAGGGCTCTATCTCCATGTTTTATGAGGCGCTTGAAGAGGCAAAAACCATGGAGGAGTGAAGAAGATGTAGTGAGATGGTAAACCATTGGGAAAAAATTTTGACTGTCAAGTCCTTTATTCAGTAGAATAGAGACAAAACCACAAGTAGCTGATCGTTGATTCTGAATTCTGAGGCATTCACAACAGTTTAGGATCCTCTTTTTATCCTTATGTTGTTGTAGCTTTTATGAAGGAAAATGATCTAGAAGTTAAAACTCCTGGCTGCTTCTTGAATGTTTGAGTAAAACCTAATTAATGTAGTTTCTCAAATTAGTTGCTGTTTTTGCTTTATGTTTTGATTTCTAGTTATTGTAACTTTTGGTTTCTAGTATATTACTCGATATGAAGAGTTTTCATGGTGGGATTTAGAAAGTGATATTATTATTATTATTGTGAGATCGGTTCCATAGATTCAACCGGGAATCGGACCGGACTACCGGTCTGGCTCTCGAATGGATTCATGCAACAAACGGGTGGATCCCAATTTCAATTTTTTAAAATCGGTCCTTAGCGGGCCGTTCCTAGTTCTAGGTTGGGAACCGCCCGCCCGAACCATGCACACCCCTACTCACAAGACAAGGAGATGCTTAATAGTTTTCTAGTGGACTATGGCATACTGGGGAAAGCAGGTCAAGTACCATTTTCCTTTTATAAGTTTTTTCTTCATTGGTCGTGCATTATTGCATACACTCCATAGGAAAAACCAAATCTTCGAGTGATTTTGAATCTGCCATATTGATGTACATGGACTTCTAGGAGGCTGAGATGATGGTAATGCTAGGGTAGCATTAGGTTTTATAGTCTTGAAACAAAGCCTGTTGTAGCCATTTTGAACCAAGTAGGAACCTTCGGTATTTCCTCTCTAAATAAGTTTATATAGCAAGGGATGGAGGTGAGGGGAATAGACAGAATCTCTACCCCCACATCCTCATCAAAGAGCTCCCTCAACTTCTAGATTTGTCATTCTTGAACGTCTTGGTTTATCAACTTCTTGACATAAATGGGGTTATTTTAATTTGCGGGTCCTCCAATTCAACCTCTAGGCAACCATGTATCCTCCCTAACTTTTTTATCCGTCTCCAACTAGCCTTCTCACCTTAGGTTCAATCACTTCTCTCCTCACCAACAAGCTTTGTCATCTCAGGAGGGGCAATGGCTTCTATCGGCATTCCAAAACTCTCATCATGGGTAGTAAATGCCTTTCATGAGCTTACTCCATAGGGCATTAGGAGCTTGCATCAATCGTCATACCTGTTTCCAAAGCATTGCCTTGTTAAAGGCAACTAGATCTTTAAATCCCAAGCCTCTTGCATCTTTCCTAGTCTTCAATGCCTCTAATTTCCTTCAGGGGATTCCTCTCTTCGTGGAATTATGTTTCCACCAAAAGGATGCAATGCTTCTTTCAATTGATTTACAAATCAAGATAGGAATCTTGAAGAGGCATAGCCTGCATAACTATTTTAATGAGAACCTCCTTCCCTGCTTTGGTCATTAGATTCTTTTTCCATCCCTCCAATTTTGAGTTCGTCCTTGCTAAAACCCATGAGAAAAGTTGTTTGTTTGATTGCCAGATGCCTAGATGTTTTCTAGTCTTGTCTATGATAGGAACTCTTAGCTCATTTGCCATATTCTTCTTCAATAGCTCCAGATTGTCTTTGCTAAAGAAGATACATAAACTTTTTTAAAATTTATGGCCTGTCTAATCCATAGCAATATTGGTTCAGAATGTTAGCCACATTTTGGCATTCCCTAACCATGTCATGTACGAAAAAAAATGGCATTATCAACAAATAATAAGTACAATAGCGTGGGGCACCACAGATTCAATTTAATTCCTCTCACGCTGCCATCCAATATCGCATTATTTAGTAATGAAGATAACATGTTTGCCATGATGATGAAAAGATAGGACATTAATGGATTCCCTTGTCTTATACCCCCAAGAGGGTTGGAAGTATTCAGAAAATTCCCATTAAATCTCACACTAAAGGAGACTATACTGTTTAAGAAGCTAGACCCAATTCTCACATAATCCCAATCTCTACATATAGTCACAGAGAAAGTCTTATTGTATTTTATCATATGCCTTTTGCATATCCAATTTAAAAATCGAGTGAAATTTCCTTTCCCTCTTTATAATGTGTAGTTGATGAAGCACTTTTTGAACTATTAGGATATTATCATGTATCTATCTTCCACTCACAAACGCACTCTAATGCACTCTATTCAATTGCAATTATTTCGAGAAGCCATGGCTTCAAGCAATTAGCCATTACTTTCGAAATAATTTTATAACTAAAATTGCACAAACTAATAGGTTTGAATTAGGTGATGCTTTCTGGATTTGATACCTTTAGAATAAGAACAATACATGTCATATTTAAATTGGGATCAAGAGTACTTGTAGCGAAATTGCTATCCACCATTCTATAAACATCATGCTATATGTCGACCTTGTTCATTAAGTCCATTCGATCCTGGTACCTCGGTAGCTTGCATTCAAAACACTGCCTCATCCACTTCCTCTACGGGCACCCTCTTCATTAATGATGTATTCATATCAGCATGGACAAGCCACCAACATTGTTTTAATACTGGCTAATAATTTCTCAGGCCCATGGTAGGATATATGGACTAATAGAAATTATTAATGTGCGGCTTCAGCACTTCAGGTTCTCGACTCCAACTATTATTATCCAATTTCAACATTGAAATCCTATTTTGTAGTCTTCGCTAGAAAATAGTGGCATGAAAATATTTTGCATTCTTGTCAACCCCACCTTAAACAATTTATCCAGGATCTCATCTTTCAATATATCTCTTCCTACCTCTAGAGTCTTTTGATAAGCATTTTAATTTCATGGGACTCCTCCCTGTATCCATCCACTTCGGGCCAATTGGTTAGCTTAGTAACTCTTCTCGTTAGTAGTTCAATTTGCCGATAAGCAATAGAAAATTTCCCCTCGCATTGACGGATGGGCTGGCTGAAGCTAAATAAGTTGGATTTAAGGCAATGCTATCCTGCATTTGGCAAGAAGTGTTGCATAAGCCCAATAATCACTGTCGATCAATCGAGGGAACAAGTATTTATGGATGGAGGGAGCTTTAAGCTTCGTAAATTAGTATAAGGGTCTCATGAGCAAAGGCTAGCTATGATCGAAACAAGCCTTTTGTGGTCAGGGTTTTGGTTTGGGGGCCTAATGAAGTTGCGGTTGAGGTAAGGGGATACTTCATGACTTGTAATTAGGAGTGTGCAACCGGACCGGGTAAACCCGGTTCCCGGACCAGCCCACCCGAAAAATAGGGTCGGAAACCAATTCTGGTTGGAATCGGTCCAGGAACCAGTTCCAAGTGATTACCCACCCGGGAACTGAATCAACCAAACCGGTTTGGAAACGGGTTTGAGAACCAGTTTGTAAGCCAACCCAAATCCAAAACCCTAATTTGTTTCTATCTTTACCTCTCAAGCTCTCACACAGTCACAACTCACACCCGCAGCCACCTCCAACTGCTCAAAGCCACCGCCGAGCAGCGCCACCGCCGCCGCTAACCGCCGGCTGGGTAGAGAGCACCACCAACAGCCCCCATTTGCCCTGCTTTGTGCCCTGTTTCAACTCTGTTCGGGTCATCAGATCAGGCTTCGTCGTGGTACGATTTGTGAGAGTCCCAGCCCCCATCTATGTCGTGCTAAGCTTCATTTTGATCTTTGCTTATCGATTGCTAAGTGTCTCAACGCGGTTTGACTCCCTGTTAATTCAATAGTCTCCCTTCAGTCGACGCTTGTCATGGGTTTGTGAAAATGCCCGAACCCAGTCATGTAGATTTTCCGTGAGTTTGGTCTGGTTCTAAGCGTTTGTTGGTTATTTGACATGTTTGTGGACTTTCATTGTCATTTGTGGAGTCATGCAATGTTCTTTTACGTGTCTTGTGTGCATCCCAGCGGATGGTCCTTCGATTGAGCCAAGGGCGGATACGAGCCGATTCACGCCTGTCATGGGTTTGTGAAAATGCCTGAACCCTAATTTTCCTTCATTGCGCCATCGCCAGATCCATCAATGGGAGAACGCCACCGTCAGAACCGTTGCCGAGTTCGCCACCGTCGCCGCCGTGCACCCCCTCGCCGTCATCCGCACCCGGTTCCAAGGTCTCTCTCTCTCGGGTGCTTCCAGCTTGTGTCAAGTTTTTGGAGTTTGCTTTGGGCTGATACGGATTCGTTCGTGTGCTCACGCAGCAAATGATGGTAGTCATGTGCCTCCGCCGGAGCCATCGCCGGGTTCGCCACCGTCGCCGCCGCGCACCCCCTCGATGTCATATGCACCCGGTTCCAACACTTTCATTGTAGTTATTATTATCTCTCGTTACGCACATTGCTTAAAGCGTATTGGGAGGAGTCCCAATTGTGCTTATGCTGATCGAGATTGTAAACACTTTATCTTACAGAGTGCTGTACAACAATTTTTATGCAAAACAAGTTCCAATATAAACAGAGTTAACCCTGTTCCTGGACCCAAAAAAAGGGTCGGTCGAGAGCAGGGTCCAATGCAAATAGGGTCGGGTACAGGGTCCAAAAAAAGAGAACCGATTATAATAGGGTCGGGTACAGGGTCCAGGTCTAGACCCTTCTCACCTTGGACTCGATCATCCCTACTTGTAACTGGATTCGGCAAGAAATGGGAAGAGGATGCTAGGGTGTTGGTGGGAGGGATGTTCATTTGGTTTGTGGCTCTCGGCTGAAATATGGGTAGCTGAGGATGAAAGGTGATGGGTAGAGGTCCATTGAAGAAAGGCTACCGTAGGGCTGCTAGGTTTCTTAAAGTATTCCATCACCATCGATAGGGAAAGCTCTTTCAAAGAAGAGAGGAAACTCTCACATGAAGAAGAACAGACCGCTTGCCCCGGATTAGAGTTGAAATACTTCAGAGGGAGCTAAGGCAAAAATATAACTTGGATGTTGAAAAACATCATGTGGTGAAAGTCTGATCATGACCCACTTGGATTATCTTACTTTTTAAGAGTACTTGAGCAATACGATGTTTTTCATCCACGTAATATAATTTATGTTTTTCAGGGTCGATTTGTAGGCGATGCTCACAAAGACTCATCGACTTTTTTGGTGTGCACATCAGTATGTATCTTTGTCATTGAATTAATCATCACCGCGATCTTCCTTCAGCCGAACACAAATGATGGCTGCTTGCTATCATCTTTAGCGTGTTCTTGTTCTCTCCTCTTTGCCACATCATAATCTTCAGCACACACTGACATGTTGAGAGTCTTCGGCTTCAACCTGCTTCTCTTCTCACTCAAAGGCTTGCCATCTAAGCTAAAAGCCTATGGCTGTGTTTGGCACAGCTTTGTCAAAGGCATTTGAGCTCATAAAAGCCTTTGGCAAAATGCCAAGATATATGGAAATGAAAAAGGTAAAGGCCTTTAAGTCGAAGTTAGCATTTCCAAAAGCCCTCAGCATAATGGAAGTCCTACTAAGCATTGGCATTTGGAATTTTCGAAGTGCTGCTTTCAGGGTTAATGAATATATTTTTCAAAAAAAAAAAATCTTTGCCCTCACTAAATTATCTCAATTCTAGCTTTATCCTCATCTTCATTTTCTTGTGCAAATCTAATCAACATCCCGAGTTGTCACCACCTAGCTCAGATCTTACTGGCATCGCCTCATATTTGTTCCAAGCAGCCATTGATCAAGGTCACCATGGTCCATCTCCGACGACTTCATGATCGGTTTTCTTTTATCTTTGCAATTTTCTCTTTTTAAAAAGAAAAAAAGTTCTGTGCAAAACAAGGTTTAAAGCATGGCTTCATTGGTAGTTCGAATTTTAGCCTAAATAGGAAAGTTGCTATTTTATCCAAGTTTACGGATGTCCTCCGAAGTAGATATGTCCGGACAAGAAATCTAAGAGGAGGGTATGATAAAGTTGAATTGGAAAAGAGAAAAATTTAAAAGAAAATTAACAAAATGAGAATTGTCATTTACTTCATTAATAATCACTAATCAATCACGAATCTTTCCAAACCAAACTTACCGATATATACCTTCTATAAAAATCTGTGGGGTCAAATTCAAAAGTTTGAAATGGGATAGCCTGTACAAAGACGAAACTTCCTAAGCAAATTTGGCAATGTCCCGTAAAATCCATGCCTGTTGTCCCAATGTTAGCTTCTCTCTTGTAAACAGGACTGCAATGTGGCCAGTGTAATAATATCTCAGGGACTGCAGATCCATACGTGCTAGAACAGCTACAAAAGGTGACCATGTGGTTGATCGCAAGATCACCATCTGATCAAATTAACATGCCTTGAATGTGGAAGAAATCAAATAGACACTAACACATGACTCGCATACCGTAAAAAATCGACTTTCCACCGAGAAAGATTTTTTTTTTTTTTTAAGTCAAATCACAAGCATCGATTCTTTTGTTTTGCTTGCTGGAGCAAAAGGCTCCAAGCTGATCTCAGTGCAATAGTGAAGCCATATACTATTGATGTCACACTGGCATTAGAGACGGCTCAAACAAGCGGATACTAAGGTAGTAGAGGAAGCCCTGAAGTAAGTGCCGCGGTTTTACTCATTTTTAGATCATTTCGGATTTGCGCCATCATGCGAAGCCGTGGCCGCAACCTGGGTTCTAAGGTTTTTCATTTCATTCTTTTAATCTAATTGAATATTTAAAATTTCAGTTTTTTAACACCATTGAATTTTTTATTTATTTTTCAGACTTACTTGAAGTGTATCAAACACTTGATAGGGTTAAATATGTCACGATATTATCTGAAAGATTTTTTATCCCACTTTATCCAATCATAGTCCTTGTCCTCACTACCAAACGCAATTTCTTTGCATGTCATTAAAACACTTCAACATAAAATCCTTTGCATTTATGTAATGATATTTCCCACATGCATCCAAAGAGGATTAGTATATCACGGGCCATGGTGGACAGCATTGACAACGTTCTTGCATTCCCTTTCTATTATGTCAAAGTAGCAAATTCTTGATAGTTTTGAACACTAGGTAACCTATATTGACATAATTCTTGCGTGTAGTTTTTCGTAGATATCAAGCTCACAGAAATACTAGAAGAGGATATGGAATGACAGTTTCGAGCACAAGGTTGAGTTTTACCTAGTTTCCACGTCCAACAGATATTTAATAGTCTTAACCCTGAATTGCATGAAGAGTTCTCTCAATTATTGATGCCTAAGGGTGAAGATCTAATATGAGCAATCCACAATGTTGTAGTAGATGCGTTATCGTTCGCCATATGCAACTCATCCTGCATGCATAAAATAACTTGGTGGCATATGCATTGGACATGAAAAAGTTGACATTATAAACAAGGTTCATTTTTTACAGTAAATGTCGAGTAGAAATAATGCTTGGAGAAGCATTACATGAAGCAATGAAAGACAATGTCGAAATCTTCAATGGTTTGCAGATTTGAAACCATGCGAAAAATTTAAAATTTTCTGCTCTATAACCCAATTTGCCTTGATCCGATGACCCGCAACACAACAAAACCCTAGATTATCATTTTTAGTCCAGATATATCAATAGAGGCAAGGAATTTCGATTTTTTCGTCTCATCGTGGTTGGAAGATTGATGCTCGGGCTTGGCAGTGAGATTTGAAAAATCGAGGAACTCATCTACCAAAGGATAAGGACGGTTCAAGCTGATACAATCAAAATCAGTCATCAGTAATCACAATAATTATTCATAAAGAGAATGGACAATTCGCACTTAAAACCGCTAAGTATAGCAAGAGAACAAGGATGGGATGTGAGATTGTGCGGGGTTGTGCGCAAGAGGGCGTTTAAGATTTTTCCATGGGAAGTTAAAACCCCATTTTAAGATTTTGAAAACTTTTTAAGTCCATCAGTTATTGTGGATATTGATGGATGGGGCCGAAAGGGCAACTAAAACAATTTAATTTGGGCCCAAAAGGAAAAGGCTCTTTGGGCCAAAAATTGAGAAAAATAAATCAATAAATTGGCCAGGATGAACCCGTGCCGTGCCTTGACATTCTAGAAGATTTATCAAGAGTGTTTGGTAATTGCTCATTTACTTTCCGGTGCATAGTAAAAAAAAAAACATTTATAAGCATATTTCAAAAGATTTTATGGGGACTTATGAAGTTTCATTTGAACTACGGAAAATGATCCATTTTCTAAGGAGAAGAGCTCACCGGATTCTAGCACGTCTTTCTAACGAAAATATTTTCTGTTAATTTATTTTCTTAAGTGATATAAACTATCAAAATTAGTAAATTTTTTTACAAATTATTGATTTTTAGCAGAACATACGAAGTTCCATTTAAACCATGGATAAGGATCCATTTTTTAAGTAGAAGAGTTCAATGGACTCCGAGACATTTCTTTACAACGAAAATATTTTTTGTTTATTCATTTTCTTAAGTGACATAAGCCATCAAAATTAGGAAAATCTTTTAAGATTATTGATTTTTAGTGAACATACAAAGTTTCATCTATGAAAAATAATCCATTTGCTAAGTAGAAGAACCCACCGGATTTCAATGCATTTCCTTGTAGCAAAAATATTTTTTGTCAACTTATGGCGCATTTAATAACGTTTCTATTTTAAAAAATAATTTTTGAACAAAAATAATTTTTTTCTATTTCTGTTTCCGGGAACAATCTCTGAGCATAACAATGCACTTAGTAACTGCAAAAATATATATTCTAGGAACAGAATTGCATTTGGTAAACTTGTAAAATTTTGTTGTTTCTTTTAATTTTTTCAATATGTTTATTATATTTTTCATTTTTTTTTCTTCTTTCTTCCTTTTGGCCGATTGCCGGCCTCTGCCATGACCGGCCGACGAGGGCTGGCGACTTTGCCAGAGTGTTGCTGGCCCTCGGTGAGGTGACTAGGCGAGCTCAACCTCGCTAGATCTGTGTGAGCTCAAGCTTGCCCAACCAAGGCGAGGCCAAGCCTTGTTGGCCAGCATGAGGCTCGGCCTCGCCCTGGTGGTGTGAGGTCAACCTCGCCTTGGCTGGGTGAGCTCAAGCTCACCCATATCTTGCGAGGCCGAGCTCATCCAAATCTAGTGAGGTCGAGCTCGCCCAGCCACCGATGAGGCTCGGCCTTGTCGGGCCACTGTTGGGTGACGCCAACCTGGCGGTGGCCTGGCAAGGCCGAGCCTCGCCGGCCCTCATCGACTGATCGCCGGCTATGGCCAAGGCCAACGACCAGTTGAAAGGAAGAAGAACGAAAGAAAAAAGAAGAAGAAAAAATAAGTATTTCTCGAAATTGTTTCCATAAATAATAATCAATTTTTTATACTTCTTGTTTATGTTCCAAATCTGTTCTCGGGAACAAAAGTTTTACCAAACACATTTCTGTTCTTTTTTTGTTTCTTGGAACAAAAAAACAAAAAATTTTGTTCCGAAGAACAAAAACACTTTTTGCCAAATAGGGCCTCATTTTCCTAAGTGATGTAAACCATTAGAATTAGGAAAATCTTTTATAGATTATTGATTTTTAGCAAAACATATGCACCCTAAATTTTTATATCTTTGCAATTAAAGCATTTGTCGGTTTTCCAGTGAATACATTATATTGAGAACAAGTGCCAACTCTTCAAAAGCCATGTCATTGTTATATGGGCAGCATCTCAGCATAATTGCTAGCTTTACGACAAAGCTAGTAAAGTGAACTCACCAATAAAATAGAACAAAAGGCGCTTTCCCACAAATAAAAAACAAAAGTATAAGGAGACGAGGGCATATATCATATATGGGAAACGAACTTTTTGAAATGAACTTTATACGACAATATCATATATCATATATGTGTTTCCTAAAAAGTTACCAACTGAACACCAAACTTGGATATCAAGCACAATGAATTGAATTGAGCTCACAATCAAAGTCACAATCTTGACAACATAATCACGATAAATTTACAAAAGCAAAAGTTTGGCAAAACAACAAACTCCACATATCTCGGTTTGACATTGTCATATTTTGGTATTGCCTAGCACAAATACCAACCTTACAAAGAAAAGAATTTAAGTTAACTCTTTGGGTTCACATCGTTACTAAATGTGTTCCATTACTCTTGTGCCCCTACTAGCCCTGTCAAATCCCGATGCCAACGAGATAACATGCCATTCATGCCTATGAGAAGCTTCAAGTATGTAATGGGTTTTGTCTTGGTCATCTAATCAAAAGGATAGTAGTCATGTGGACCTTCGTTACATGAGGTTTGCTCTTTTCTATTAGATTCCTTCATTCGCAACCAATAAGCAGAAACACCAGTAATGTATTCAAAAAGGGGTAATTATATCAATTCCTAAACTTTACGTCAAGTTCGATATCGTAATCTTTCGGGCCAAAGCATATCGTAGCTTTCTTTTTTCCTTTCCTTTTGATATTGGAGTCCAATGTGATGAATTTGGAAATAAGATATTCTGTGCGGCCAAGAAAAAGTGATTGGAATGTTGTGACAAGGCATATTTGGTAACAAGAAGTCTTTCTTGGTTCCCGGGATTCCAAAGTGCTCCAACCACTTGCCTTTGTGCTTGAAAATGACATCGAATACTCATCTCGTGACAATATAGAAACAGTCAGGCGCACTGAAACAAAGGCATTTTGTCACAATCAAGACGACAAGTTGATGAAATAATTTAATATTTTCGCCTAACATTATATGATAAACTATGCTACCTTTAACTTTAAGTGGTTAAGCATAAGATTACTTTAGGGACTAATGATGGTTTTGATATAGAAGAATCGGGATAGCTTATGATCAAAGCCAAAATTACTAATTGAAATGATGGATCATCTGTAATCTGCTTCATGTATAAATTACTCATCAAAACAAACTCTCTATAATCACAGGAAGTTATTGAAGATGTTTCGAGATGCAAAAATCAATCAAGTGCGCCTTTAGAGAAGTGAATTGATCTGCCAAGGCTTTTAGCTGGATTAGGAGGAGACCTTTAGCAAGACTCGGATATTTTTTTAAGAGAGGTAAAGCGAGGGACAATCTAAACAACTTCAGCAATGATTGGGTGGTGAGAAGTGTACTTTGGAAAATAGTTTTGGAAAAGATATATATTTTGAGAATTTTTTTTTATAAGGACAAACTTTTCCAATAAACTACAAAAAGATCATACACAATAGGGATAAGTATAATTCCTAGAAAAAATCGCGAACTGATTGAATTGGTTATAGGAATTAGTGCAATTCCAAGTTTTGGTGAAATCAGCTAGTTCATGATTCCATAATTTTTGGAACATGTATTATGTGGTTCAATTCTCGGTTTAGGGTGAGAACCGAATCAAACTAGACCAACAACCAAGAACCAGAGGACTGAATCGGGAACTAGACACAAAAAGGCTTGGTTTTTTTAATATATTGCCCTAATGCAAGTAACATTCGTGCATGCATCTCTTTCTAGACGCGAGAAGGTAAAACTAAAATGCTCCTGTGGTTTAGAGGTCCACACTAGACTTTTTTTTTTTTTTTGGTTGTAAAAGCATTTCATTCATTCATTCATCAATAAAAGCGCTACAAGCGACACTAAGAGAAGATTCTAAACATAAAATGTCCTACAGAGGTTGGGGAGGCGAAGATTTCCACCCTAGAGGAAGAGTCTTTGTGCAATGTGCTTTCGCAATCCAATCGGCTGCTTGATTGGACTCCCTCAGAATATGCGTAATACTCTTTAAAGGTAATTGGACCAACATATGTTTGCCTTCTTCCATTATATTGCACAAGGCCCATGGAATTTTTTCTCGGCCCATAAACATCTCAACAGCTGAGGAATTATCATTTTCACATTTGTACTTGCATTCCTATGCCCCTTTTCCTTCAGGTGATGTATTTGTCTTTGGACCAGAAACTGAACTCCTCACACAAGAGCTAGGGTTTCAGCTTGAAGGGGAGTACTTGCCCAAATGTCTATCATGAAACCATCGACTAATAGACCTCTCAAATCACGTAGAACTCTTGCAATTGAGCTCAATTTGTCTGAATTTGTCCATGAGTAGTCAACGTTCAAGGTTTGGAAGCCTTCAGCCGGTGGGTGCCAGCAAGTAGGTGAGTTCTCACATTTGGGTTCCTTCGGTTTTTTCATCTGAATCCAATGGCTGAAATTCTTGACTTGCGTTGTTGTTGCAATTACTAGACCAAGTGGGTCGAGTTCTTTAGCCCAAAAGATTATGCTATTTCTACTTTTCCATATCTGCCATAGTATTGTTGCAAGCAATTCATCTCCTAGTGCTTGTGCTTTTGATCCAAAAGTTTCCAGCAGCCATTTGTCTAGTCTGGTGATGTTCAGAGCATTTATGTTCAATTTTATTCTCGAATTTGACCACACTTTGGTCGTTTCTTCACAAAGCAAAAACAGATGCTCTGTTGTTTCCGGCTTTATGGCGCAAAAAGGGCAAAGCGGATCAAGTAATGCTTTTCTCTTAAACAAATTCTCCCGTGTTGCCAAGGCATTTTGACACAAACTCCAAAGGAATATCTTTTTTTTTTGGGGGGAATCTATAGGTTTTAAATCTTAGTCCATAAGGAGTGGGGGGCGGGGGGGCTGAAAAGATGATGATGCTATATTTGTGTCTGGATTTGTAGTCTTTGCATGCACCTTGTTGTAGCCACTTTTCACTAAATAGGTACCTAATTTATTTCCGGACCACATTAGTTTGTCCTCCTTTGAATTGAGAGCAATAGGGATGGTTAAAATTTCATTGGCCGTTCTCTCGTCAAAGAAGGTTCTTATTATGTTCTCATCCTACTCTGTCTTCTGTACATTAAACAACTTAGCAACCATGACAAGATCATCCCGATTTGCTGGTCCCCCACTCTGTCCATCTATCTTCTCGAATCTTAACAGATTTGCCATCTCCAATTATTCATTTCATTTATGGTTCTATGGCTTCTCTACCCATAAGGATACTTTCCCATCCCCATGAAGGGCGGTTCCCCTTCTTTGCTTGCCAAAATTCTGATTCAGGAAAGTAGATGCCTTTTAAAATTTCTCCCCACAAGGTTGATGGATTTTGGGATAATCTCCACACTTATTTACCTAGCATGGCTATGTTTAACGTTTTCAAGTCTTTGAAACCAAGACCCCCTTCATCTTTTCTATTTTTGAGAACTTCCCATTTTTTCCAGTGTTAGTCCCTTCTTTGCTTCAGTTTGCCCCCACCAAAAGGAAGCAATTTTTCTTTCAATAGCATTACTGACAGAATTTGGAACTTTAAATACTAACATTGCATATTGAGGGATTGCTTACACCACACTCTTGATTAGAATTTCTTTCCCAGCTTTTGTAAAAATCTTTTCCTTCCAACCTTCTAGCTTCATATTCACTCTCGCCAATATCCACACAAACATTTCATTCTTAGAGCTTCCCCAATCAGAAGTTATATCGAGTATTTCCCTATCTTTTCGATTATTGGAACTCTTAATTCATGTGCCATATCTCACTGATGATTCATAGGGTAGCCCCTACTAAAGTACACACCTGATTTGTTGAAGTTAATTGCCTAGCCTATGGCATAGGAGTATTGATTTAAGATTGAGGCTACTTGTTGGCATTCTTTGACAGTCCCTTCCAAAAAAATATAGCATTGTCAATAAACAATAGGTGTGTTAGGGTTGGACAATACATGTTGAGAGTTATCCCCTTTATATCTCCTTCTTCCAGCACTCTATGCATCATCCAAGATAGGACATTGGCCATAAGAATGAATAAATATGGCGATAGGGGATCTCCTTGTCGTATCCCACGTGATGGTGAGAAATATGGCGTTGGTTCTCCATTAACTTTCACACTGAAGGAGACAATGATACACATTGCATAATAAGTCCTACCCATCTTTCACAAAAACCCATTTTCAGCATGCTAACCCTCAAAAAATTCCACTCAACCCGATCACAAGCTTTCTGCATATCCAATTTGAGGATAGCTTGGAATTTCTTTTTCTTGTTTTTGATTCTCAATTGGTGCAATACCTCTTGAACAATCAGAATATTGTCTTGTATTTGTCGGTTTTTCATGAAAGCACTTTGTTCATTTTCAATGAGCATGGGCAACCACTTCCTTAGCCAATTGGCCATAACCTTCGATATGATCTTGTAACTTTAACTAAAGTTACAGAGGCTAATTGGTCGATAATGGCTAACACTTTATGGATTCTTTATTTTTGCGATGAGTGTGATGTATGTTTTATTTAGGAGGGGATCGAGTATACCTGTTAGGAAGAAATTTTGAACTAGTTGGAAGAGGTCGACTTTAATATCTTCCCAACAATGCTAATAAAATTGGCCATTTAGTCCATCAAGACTGGGTGCTTTGAGTGCTCCTAGCTAGAAGATAGCTTCTTTTACTTCTTCTAAAGTTGTTGGTTTCAGCAAATCAGCATTTATTTCCTCACTAACCACTTTGGGACATTGATTCAGGATTGGCTAGAAGTTTCTAGGGCCTTCCAATTCATATAAAGTGCGGTAAAAGTTTCTGATATGTTGATTAAGGGCTGTTGGTTCCCAACACCAAGTTTGTTCATCTATTTTCAGCATAATAATTCGGTTCCTCTGCCTCCTTTGCATTGTTGTTGCGTGAAAGTACTTAGTGTTTCTATCCCCCGTTTAAGTCAATTGATCCGAGATCCTAAATTGAAAATCTGAGGAACTGTTCTCTTCCAAGTCGAATGCGAGTGATCTAGTGATATGACTTCCCACAACTATGATCCATTCACTCCACGAGTTCAGTGGGTGTTCCTCTTCCCTGTCTCATCATACTCAGGTTCCAACTTGCAATGAGTAGGAACACTCATGGTGGAGTTCTGCTTTTCAAGACTGAAAACGGAGATTTTAAAATATTTCGACATTGAATTCACATTGAGATGCGTTTTTCCAATTGAACGGCTTCAACTTGTGTGAATTCTTCATCATCGTCTATGGGTTATAACACAATGTCTTCATCTTCCTAGATTCTCCGGCATCATGGAAAGAAGGCATATGGCGAGGAAAAGATCTGACAGGAGAGCCTGTGCAAGGTCTTCCATCTTCTTCGGGGAAGGTTACTGCCAAAAGCATGCAACATAATTTGTGAAGAAAGATAAGCATATGTGGTGAGGTTTTCTAATGATTATTTTAGTTTAATTCATAGTACTTCTAATTTTAACTATTTTAAGTACTTAACTATTTTCATTGTTTCTTTTTATCTCAAGTGGTTAGAATTTAGAGCAATTTTTTATGGATAATTTGAGGACTGAAGTTCCATAATTAAATGTAACGTGTTTTGAACTTTTTATTGTTGATTTATTTTCTTGCTCATCTTTTATGGCTTGTCGTTATTGAAAAATGGGATTTTTTTGGTTGCATCCACTTTCATTTGACTTCATTGAAATTAAACGAAAAAAAGGAAAAAAAAAAAAAAAAGGCCAATTCTCTAGTAGACCCTGAAGACTATGAAACCTGTTCCCATAGAGTAGGTTTCAAGTGGAATCTAAATTGACCTTGGAACCACTCACACCTAACACACGATTCATGTGGTTTATTTTAGGTTTTATAAGTTCCGGCAAAGATTTTAAATATTCTGATATTGAATTCACATCGAGATGTGATTTTCCAATCGAATAGCTTCAACTTGTGTGAAATCTTCATCATCATCTATACATTGCAACACCCTGTCTTTCTCTGCCTAGATCCTTTGGCATCATAGAAAGAAGGTAAATGGGGAGTGTTGGGAAAAATTACTTTGGGTTGGGAAGAAATGGTATTAAATTTTGAGGCATGATAACACTCTCTTTAATAAATTATTTTCCCCACAACTATTACTAATGGTTATTGACAAAAACCCTTTAAAATATAACAAAATCTCGATTGAAAATATCATATAGCGATTATGATATATTTCCGGGCACTCTCAAATGGAAAGAATTGAAAGGAAGGCTGTATATGTTTTTAGAAAGAAAAATTGACAAGATTTGACGATCATTGATACCATAAATCGACGTGCTTATCTCAATCTTTTTCAGCAAAGGTAGCCTTTTGGAAAATGTTGTAAAGTGAACAAGTATGTTCTTAAATGTTTTATAGGAAGGGCATATTAATAATTCGAAATAAAAATAATAACAAGTAATAATATTTTTTTAATTCCGAATCACACACCCGCACGCTAGGAAGCACCAACACTCTTTGGAAACCTTCGAGTCGTGTCAGACACGTTTTGACATATGTCTAACATGCTTTGACATACGATCAAAATTTGACAAGTGGTCAACTATACCAATATGCGAGTCCAAAATTCCGACACAAAATTCCTATACTCATGAGTTAATTTTAAATTCTTTTAATAAATAAGGGGTTAAAATATAAATATTTAAATATATGAAAATAATAAGGGGAAAAAGAAGTGATTGATTGTCAAATTGAAATAATTAAAGATATTAACAGATGGTGAATTAATGTTTTTAGTGTAAATTCAATCTAGTTTCCCTTTTTTTTTTATGTATTCATTTGTGAATTTGAATCAAATTAATTTATCGTGTATATATAAAAATATAAATTTAATATATAATGTGTCCCAACAAGTTAGAATTCTCTATTTTTTAAGAAATGATGTGTCGACATGTCAGTATCGATGCTATTTAGCCCATATGTGAGTATTATAAAATTTGGCCAATAGCCCATTGTCTTCATTAGAGGGAAAAGTACCAAAAAAGTCTTAAACTTATTGCATTGATACTAATTCAATCATAAACTTTTCAATTGGACCAATTTAGTCCTAAACCTTTTAATATTAGTATCAATTCAATCCATCTAGCTAATTTTGGCCGCTGGGCGCTGACGTGGACGTCGGCCAGATGCTGACTTGGTAATTTTTACGATTTTTTATTAATTTTTTGAATTTTTAATTAATTTTTTTCTTTATTATTTTCTTTTTCCTTTTATTTTCTCCCTTCTTCCTGGTGGTGGCTACGAGCCTCCGGCGAGGCTCGCCAACCACTAGGCAAGGACCACAAAGCCCTCGCCTGCCACCGGCGAGGGTCGCGGCCCTCGCCCGACCTCTCCCAGGGCCACCAGCAAGGCAGCTTCGCTCAAATCTAGGTGAAGCTATGCTCGCCTACCACCACCAAGAAGAAGGGAGAAAAGAAAAGGAAAAAGAAAAAAAATTAATAAAAATTCGAAAAAATCATTAAAAAATCATAAAAATTGCCACGTTAGCGTCTGGCCACCGACCAACGTCCACGTTGGCACCGACCAGCCAAAATTGGTCGAATGGACTGAATTGATAACAATATTAAAAGGTTTATGATTAAATTTGTCCAATTAAAAAGTTTAGGACTGTATTAGTACCATACAATAGATTTAGGATTTTTTTGGTATTTTTCCCCTTCATTAGAACAAGTTAGAAGATGTCTACACTTATATAATAGCCCAAATACTTCCAACTTTTTTATGTGGGACAAGGAAAATCACTATTGTATTTGTTTTACAAACATTTGACATTCTATTCATATCGAGATGCGATTTTCCAATCGAATAACTTCAATTTGTGTGAAATTCATCCATAGAGTACAACAATTTGCCTTCCCTTCCTAAATTCTCCAGCATCATGGAAAGAAGGTATATGTGGAGAACATGATGAGATAGGAGAGCCTGCGCAAGGTCTTCCATTATCTCGAGGGAAGGTTACTGCAAAAAGGATGCAAATTAATCTCCGAAGAAAGATAAATATTTTCAGTGAGATTTTCTGATGATTATTTTAGTTTAATTAACAATACTTTTAACTTAAAAATATTTTTGAGTAATTAATTATGTTTGTTGTTTTTTTTTTCGGGTTAATAGAATTTAGTACTATTATTTCATGGATAATGAAGGACTAAAGTTATATAATTTAGGTTATGCGTCACATTTTTTGAACTTTTTATTATTTAGTTTATTTTATGCATTCGCCTTTTATGGATTGTTGTTACTGATAAATGGGGATTTTTGTTGTTACATTTACTTTCATTTAGCTTAACTAAAAATGAAAAAACAAAAACTAGCTAATTCCCTGGTAGACCTTGGAACTATTGATAGGATAAGTTTTAGATTCTATGGTATGTGGGATAAATTTTAAGTTCCAAAAACAAGAGAACTTGTTCTAATAGGGAAAATTCTAGTTGGAGCCAGACCGTCCATGGAACTGCTCACCCCTAACACATGGTCGATCTGTTTATTTTAGGTCTTATCAGTTTTGGCTAGAGATAATAGTAACTTTCATATAAATTACTTGTAGTTTGGTAGTATTTCTTAGTGGAACCGACATACATTTCGTTTAATACTAAAGAACTGTCGGAGTAATTTACTTTTGTAAATTTCCAAGACAAGTCAAATAGTTTCGATACATTAAAATTGGAATATCTATACTTGGCACAATCGGTTTTGTTCACCATTGTTATAAAAAAAAATAAAAAATAAAAAATTCTACAGATTGCAGGTAAATTTTTTAAGTCCACCCGTCATATTCATGAAATGAATTGCATAACGGAATTAAAGATTTCTAAAATTATCTGATACCAAAAGCGAAATCTGACAATATTGTGGAGAATTGACCTAAGGTATGAGATTGAGTGTTAAGCTCATTTTCGTCCTCCTCGCCTAAAATTTCGTTTCCCAGAGGCACATCAACCAAATTTTCTCGGGAATGTCCACACCCATTGACATTTTAAGTCAAACCGGCAGTTATCTTCTATGATGCACGGACACATTCCGTGTCGTGTCCGACACGTGTCGGAGCGTGTTGTGTCCGACACGCGGTCAACTTTTATCAACACGCGAGTCGACGCGTGTCCGGAAAATTGATGGAGGGCGGAGGCGAGGGAGGGCAAGGGAGCAGAGGCCGCGAGCGCCAGCTAGATGAAGCCACGAACGGACCATCGCGACGGCGAGAGGCGGCTAGAGAAAGAGCCGAACAGAGAGAAAGAAGAGAGAAGGCAAACTCCCGCCGGCGAGACGAAGCCACAAATGGACCACCGCGACGGCGAGAGACGGCCAAAGAGAGCGGTGAGGGCCACCACTGTTGGGATGGATCGGCGACGAGAGGAAGAGGAGAGGAGGGAAGGCGGTCGTGCGGCGAGCGGCAAGGAGGATAGGAAAAGGAGGGCTTGGCGGCTTGCTAGGGTTTTTTTTTTTTTTTTGGTAAAGAGCGGCTTGCTAGGGTTTTTCGTAAAGAAATCCAAAAAAAAGTAAGGGCAAGGAGGTCTGATGGCGTGAGAGAAGGGGGGAAGTGACAGCTCACCTGTCACTGTCAAGTGGGGGCAGGGAAAAAAGGTAAAATGAACTTGGGGTGGAGGGAAAAAGACGGGTGGATTTTGGGAATTGTTTTTTTAATTAGAAAATTAAATAAATGAAATTAAAAGATGATTTTGAAAAATAAAAATATTAAATTTTGATTATTGTAAAAAATCATGGATTTATTTAAATAAATTGATTCTAATTTCTTATTAATTATTAGTTTCATCGATAACTTTTGTTAAAATTTAAAAAAAATGTTTCGCATTAATTATGAATATATCTTTTGAATTTCAAATGAATTGATTTGTTAATATTATTAGTGTAAATTTATTATAGGATCTTTTTTTGATTAATTATTTATTTATGAATTTGAATCAAATTAATTAAAAATAAAAATATTCATTTAATACATAATGTGTTACAACATGTCGGAATTCTCTATTTTTTAAAAATGACATGTCGATGTGTTGTGTCGTGTCGGACACTCATGTCGCGTCGTGTGTCGATGCTACATAGGTTATCGACCGTACATCCGCAAAAGAGGATGATTCCTATTAATAAGTGCCTCCAAAGTGTTAAGATTACTTAATGAGAAAATTATTCGATTGTTGAGATATTAATTATACATATTACAAGAACGGGCGATACATTCAAAACAATAATAGTTTCTCTCATTTGGTAAATTGGTATCAATCCCCAATTTTCAGTTTTTGCAATCTCATCAAGTAATTTGCCCATTTCTTCCATGTTAACTTGGGTGGGAAAAATGATATTATCGTAGCACCAACTTTGGCAACAATTATTTAAGGCCACAACTTTTAAAAAGTGATCACTTAAGTGGCTCCGACATGAAAAAAAAAAAAAAACTCTAATGTGGTATTATTTTACAAATAAAAATCATTGGATTCACTTAAATGAACAATTTTTAGTAGTCTTGGCACTAATGTGATATTTTACAGGGTTTTGACATCAAATTTAGGTGCCACACTATCTTCATACTTAAGATGGCTATAACACTCTTTTAACTTGTTGAGTTGACGAAAATAATCTCAAAAGAATTAATTAGTCACAACCACAAATGAAAACAATGAAAGTTGCTATTTATTGAAAATGCAAAAGTTGCACATCATCGCGAACATACAAAAAAAGAATGTTCATACTATTAATCAAATTTTTAGTTGATCATCTTATGTTATTTTCTTCGTTTGTTCATATGCAAACTTCATTTTCCATATTATACTTATTAAATTGAACTTTAGAGAGGCATTGTATATAAATATACTTAATTAATATTCCGTTAAATTAAAATCCCGATCATTAAATTTATTAAAATAATCGAATTTTAGATTATTCTCGTAAAAAGCAACGAACATGTAAGCTTCTCCTTTTACCAAAAAAAAAAAAAAAAACGTGTAAGCTTCTCCAATTTGAACACAAAAGAAGAAGAAACAACCGTTTAGACTAGGTGAATTCAAAATCATTAAATCAATTAATCTACATTAAATGTACATTTTTCTTCTTTCATCAATCTTACCATTAATGAGACCATTTAAAGATTGAAATGTGTCTTTGACCTTAATTTTTTTTTTAGAATGTGACTTAAACTATTTTCAGAGGTGGCACTAAGCTCCATAAAATTAGAAATTTGACAAAAAGATGTCATGAGTTAGAAGTAAAATCAATTATTTTCTTGCCATCATTATTCTTTACGATGATCAACGTAGTCCCCTTGCATTACAAGCGACCACTCTAGTGCTTAGACTTTTCAAATTGTCCATTTAAGCGACTCAATGAGTTTTAATTATTAAAATGAGATTTTATCAAATTTTTCAGTGCTAGGGGCACTTGTGTTTTTTTTTCCTTAAAGTCATGACAATTGCCCAAGTGGATGTTGTACCTAGTTTTGATGTCAATACTGCTGTTTTAGCATTAAACTTTGTGAACTTTGTAAAACCATGAGGATCTCACTGTGAAGAGAGTATGCACATTCACACTTTTTGCCAAGGACATCTAGAGATAAAGGGTAAGCATCATATGGTTCAAATTGTCGAAAGGGGAGGTAAGGGGTTCAAATCCCCACATTCTTAGGGGGATGGGGTGATGATGAGTAAGTTTCAAGAGTGGGTTTCGACTCCCATGCCTTACAAGAGGCATAACAAAAGTCTGAGAGTGAGTGTAGAGTAGGTATAGAGTAAGAATGAGCAAAAAAAAAAAACTAAACAAAACTATTTTTGCGGTTTGGTACGATTTTGGAAGGGGAAATCTTTAGAGACCATTGATAAATCGTGCATTTTTCATATTGCGCAATTTGAATGATGAATTGCTCTCGATTATAATAGTATTTTCTTATTTAAGATTTATCCAATCATTGATTGAGATTCGCTTGAACGTACACGGTAGAAGTTCTCAGAAGCCCTTGTTATGCGCGTGAGGCACAATCGATCTCAATCGAAACAATTGCAAGATCGAGATGGGCTCGAGAGTTGCCCAAATCCACTTTTGCTGCCTTTGTCATTGAATTATCTTCCCCGCTGACGTCAGCCACCTTCCCAACCTCCTCCTGGAACAGAAAAGCCACGACACGTAAGCGGCCTCGTGCCCGCACGTCACCTCCACGTGTGTACCTTCCGCTGAAATCGAACGACTGATGTCCGTCCGTTTATCTTCTCAGGGCTAATCGTACGTCACCGAACCAACTTCCCTCTTTTGACTGCAGTTTCTGGGGCCTTCTTCGGATGGAATAAAACCATACGCAACCGGCTAAAATCTGGAATAAGAAATTAACAATAATTTCTATGCATCAGAAAAATCCAACCTTTAAGTCAAATTCACTGCTCTTGGCATTTCTCAAGAGTGGCACCCCACCACCATTTCGGTGTCCTCGACTATCCTCATCAGTGCTGGCTTACTTAGAAGGCTAGGACTCACCACCTCATTCGTTATTCACTTTCTTTCTCAATCAATTTTCAATTTTTCGACCAAAAAAAAAAAATCAATTTTCAATTTAGAATTTTTCTTAATGAAATAGGTCATATCTATTGAAGGTGGTCAAGCTCTCGAGATTGATTTCTTGGAAATTGCTTGTTGACAAAAGTGGTTGAGAGGGTTTGAGTAGTCAATTACATGAGGAGCCCATCAAAGATGAGATTTTTCATAGATTTTCAAAATATAAGGATTTTAAAAGATTTTTAATCCAATCTCAGATCGCAAATTTTCAAAGATTTCAAAATCTTATCTTAAATTACACCAAACATTTGATTTGATATTTCTATGATCCGAAAGATGTTTGGAGGATTTTAAATATCCTCTATCTTATTCTATCTCAATTTGAATCTAAAAACCTAAACGCAACCAATATCAACGAGTTAGAGTCGGAATAATTTACTTCTCTAGCCCATTCACTTCGTCAAAAAATTAAAATTAAAATTAGTTTTTGGACTCGCTTCCCCTCACGTGCATTTGAGCCGTTGACGTAGGTGGGGGGTCTTTGTATAAGGTCCACATCACCTAGAGTCGGGACGCATTAGCCCCACATGCAAATGCACATGCACCCGGTGCATCCAGGTTCGCTCTTCGGATGACTGGAGAGAGCCACGACACGTAGGCAAACCCATGCTTACGTGTCCCCTTCACGTGCGTTGTTCCTCCCTGCAAAACAACCACCTTTGTCTGTCCAGTCACCATCGAAGACCCCCTCCCCTTCTCTCTCGTAAAGAGACATTTTCACAGAACCTTCTCCCTGTTTTTCCATAGTCAATGCTTTTCTTTATCGCTAATTAATTATTATAATATTCCAGCTCACCAACACACGGCGGGCCCCACAGGTTGATCCTCTATTAGACTCTTCCTTTCTCCATCGTTAATTGCCCCTCCCATCGCTCTCGTCTTTCCACTGTCTCTCTCTAATGGGGCTGCTCGCTTCACCTTCGCGACAATGGCGGTTCCTCCTCCACCCCCTCCTCTTCACGACCATCTCCCTGCTCGCCTCCTTCGCCTGCGCCGGCCTCCCGGGCACGTGGGAGCTGCTGGTGGCCGACGCCGGCATCGCCTCCATGCACACCGCCGTCACCCGCTTCAACACCGTCGTCCTCCTCGACCGCACCAACATCGGCCCCAGCCGCCTCCGCCTCCACCTCCCCCACGGCGGCTGCCGGCGCAACCCCCGGGACGCCGTCCTCAAGCGCGACTGCTACGCCCACTCCGCGGTCCTCGACCTCGCCACCAACCGGATCCGCCCCCTCACCATCCTCACCGACACCTGGTGCTCCTCCGGCCAGTTCCTCCCCGACGGCTCCCTCCTCCAGACGGGCGGCGACCTCGACGGCGTCCGCAAGATCCGCCGCTTCGAACCCTGCGACGCCGCCGGCGGCTGCGACTGGGTCGAGCTCGACCACGTGGAGCTCGCCGACGGCCGGTGGTACGGGACGAACCAGATCCTCCCCGACGGGTCGGTGATCGTCGTCGGCGGCCGCGCAGCGAATACCGTCGAGTATTACCCGCCGCGGGAGGGCGGCGCCGTGTTCTTCCCCTTCCTCGCCGACGCCGGGGACAAGCAGATGGACAATCTATACCCGTACGTCCACTTGCTGCCCGACGGCCACCTCTTTGTCTTCGCCAACGACAGGGCGGTTTCCTTCGACCACAAGCTCGCTCGGGTGGTCCGGCAGTACCCGCCCCTGGAGGGCGGCCCCCGCAATTATCCCTCGGCCGGCTCGTCCGCGATGCTCGCCCTCGACGGCGCCTACGACACCGCCGTGATCGTGGTCTGTGGCGGGGCCCCGTACGGCGCGTTCATCGAGCGGAACACGGACGAGCCGGCCCGCGGCAGCTGCGGCCGGATCGTGGCGACAGCGGCCGAGCCTTCCTGGGAATTGGAGGACATGGCGTTCGGCCGGATAATGGGCGACATGGTAATGCTCCCCACCGGCGACATCCTGATCGTCAACGGAGCTCAGGCCGGCACGCAGGGGTTCGAGCTGGCCTCCGACCCGTGCCTCTACCCGCTCCTCTACAGGCCCGACCAGCCCGCGGGGCTACGGTTCATGACGCTGACCCCAACCACTATCCCCAGATTGTACCACTCCACGGCGAACCTGTTGCCGGACGGGCGGGTCTTGATCGCCGGGAGCAACCCGCACTACTTCTACAAATTCAACGCCGAATTCCCGACGGAGCTGCGCATCGAGGCGTTCTCCCCGGAGTACCTGTCGCCGGACCGGGCGAACCTTCGGCCAGCTTTGGACGAAATCCCGGCCGCGGTCCGTTACGGGGAGGCCTTCGACGTGTACGTGTCCGTCCCGTTGCCGGTGGTGGGAATCGTGGAGGTGAACTTGAACAGCGCGCCCTTCGCGACGCACTCGTTCTCCCAGGGTCAGAGGCTGGTCAAACTGGCCGTGACGTCGGCGGTCCCCGACGGCAGCGGCCGGTACAGGATCGGGTGCACGGCGCCGCCGAACGCGGTGGTTGCGCCGCCCGGTTACTACATGGCGTTCGCGGTGAACCAAGGCGTGCCGAGCGTGGCACGCTGGGTGCAGTTGGCAGCATAGTCTCTTTTGGTGGGACCTTTTAAATTCCCACGTCATGTCATCATTTTTTTCATATTTTTCTTGTTTTAATCGATGGTCGAAAGGGATAATGGACAGGATTTTTGGCATCTCCAGGATAGTCCATTCAAGTCATTTTCTTTTTAATTTGAGAAATGGCAAGTGCTTTTTGTTTCTGCCTTTAAGGCAAAAGTGAATGCTTTGCAATCTGGCCCTTGACACTATTGATAGGCGATCGAATGCGAATGTTACCGTTTTGTCTTTGGGACAAGGCACTGCTTGAAGTCCTTTCAATTAGGAACGTTGGACGAGCCTGCCCACCAACGGTCGGAAGAAGTTAAAAAAATAATTAGAATCAACATTAATATGATATGACGATAATTTCGCACCACTTTTAATGTCCCATGGATTTATTGAATTGTCTAAATCTTGAAGTGAAAGGTACCTCATCTTCATGGACCCTTTCGTACTCTCATCATTGACTAGACGCACCCACTAAAATGTATCTTTATCTTAAAGCTTCCTTTAAGAAAGTCATGATTTCCAAAGGCGGAGCCTTTTGAGAAGTGGTGCGTAATGAGGTCTATTAAAGAAGGGTCAAAGCATATATACATTATATGACGTCACCCAGTGAATTCATATTTTTTCCCATTAAAGTTCTTATCAATCCATTTGTTTTTATAGTTTTATTTCCATTAGCTCTATCTTTTTTGTGTTTTTTATGCAATATGGAAAATTGTGCAAAAAATGCCGAAGATACGTTAAAGTAATCATTAATTAGTCAAACAACGAAAGTCAATAAATCAGGTACATGGGTTGAATTTTCATTTAATTGATATTGGTATATATATATATATATATTATTTTTTTACAACGCCTAAATGTGAGCTGAAATGAAGAGAATAGGCCATTAAAAGTGTCGTTACTTTTGTATGGCATACTTTAGTGTAAAAGTTTTCGTTGGATTATTTCGGTATCACTTTGGTTTAAAAAAAAAAAACACTTAAATGCAAATTCCAATTTTGGATGTCAAAAATGTGGCGTGTCAATATTATAAAGGTTTTTCTAGCAAACATGGCTTGTTGAATATTCAATGTCGCAAAATTCAATGAAAAAACCCTAAAACGACATTGTTATGCATAAACCCAAATTAACATAATTGGGGACAAATCCCCTCTCAATTTTGCCCTCTTCTTCAACGCCTTTTCAGAATAATGATTTTGTGGCAAAATTAGGAGCTAAATCTTGCAATGAAGACTCTTGAATCGGTTCCTACTCAGGAATAAAAAAATTGGACCATTGGGACCGGTTTCCCACTGTCTTGAATTGGCCACCGGACCAAACCAACTTATCGGTTGGTCTGGTTCCAGGTGGGTAAAATTTTCCTTGATATCAATAACATTATGGTCTAAAAAGTACCCTTTTTCCTAGAAAGCCAAGGGGAAAAATTTTCCTTTGTCATCCTCAAAGTCCCAATGTCGATCATATTGACACTTTTATCAACAACTACCTCTCCCTCCCACTCCATATTATATTAACAAAAACTTCTTTAAAATCCTTCAAACTTCTACTCTAAGTTAAGAAACGATTTAGGTTAGCCGAGGACTTCATTATGCATTGCTCAAGTTTAAAGGAAGTAAGGATTAGATTCAGTTTTTTAGTGTTTTA
The DNA here is from genome assembly GCA_019915185.1 of Eucalyptus camaldulensis. Classification (NCBI taxonomy): domain Eukaryota; kingdom Viridiplantae; phylum Streptophyta; class Magnoliopsida; order Myrtales; family Myrtaceae; genus Eucalyptus; species Eucalyptus camaldulensis. Next base: position 16,674,345 of record JAHSVA010000014.1, on the reverse strand, counting down.
TAGATATGTAATATAATTACAAAAACATTAAAAAAAAACAGGTCCAATCCAGTCTTATCCAGTTCGTCCAGGTGGCCGATTTTATCCCTAGAATAGGGAATTGGGCCGAAATTCACCAGTTCATTTTAATGGAACTAGGAACTCATATTGGTGACCTAGGAATTGCCTAGAACTGACCAGTTTGGTCAGGTCCAGATAATTCTTTTTCCTCACTCTTGCAAGCAACTCAAGTTTGTGTCAAGAAAGCCTATGAAAATAAGCTGCTCATAAAGTCCAGCAGTCGTAGACGAAGGTCAGGGAGTAAAAATGGAGGAGATGAGCTCGATTGACGGGGGAAGAATCTGGGAAGAATCTCAAAAGAGGTGGCCATCAGCAGAAGAGGAAAACCGAGAATCCAGGAGCGGAAGATGAAGGTGAAGGAGCCAAGATCCCGAAGAAGGTTCGATGGTGAAGATGAAAAGGAGGATGAATCTGGAAATGGAAAGGAAATCTCGGAAAAAAAATGTTTATTTCCTCCACGACCGAACGAAGAACCAGCATCAAGAAGATGAAAATGTAAATCCTTCCCCAAAATCCAGGGGGCTCCGTTCTCTATTTTTGTCTGAATCATGGAGAAGAAGAACGGGCAGGAGCGTGAGGAAGCTAAATTTGAAGGTTGGGGCATCGTTTTGTTATGAATGGTCACCTCATTGTTCACGTTGAACTTATTTTTTGAAAATAAAAACACGTGTATAAATTAACATTTTTCTAAAAAAGCCATGCAAGACTTTTTACAGGAAATTATCTTCGTTGCAATCACTCAAGTGGTCATTTTTTTTTCTTGATGTAGCACTAAGGTGATCTTGAGAAAAATTTCAGTATTAAAATGAATACCGTACAAAAGTTACGATAATTCTAGTGTCATTTTTCTAAAAAAATGGGGATTGGTGTAAATAGAGAACACTTCATAAAAAAGAGAAAGAAGAAAGAGATGAATGCCAATATTGCACAACCAATAAATATCACCACATGAAAATTTATTGATTTATATCAATGATATTATGGCGGACAATTTGTATTATATCGTTATATTCATATGGATAATTTGTGTCATTTCACTTTTTTATAAAACATTGTAATTTGATTGCAAACTATTGTTTAGTAAAATGGATGACACGTGTCATTTACTTGTCAATGATCAATTTTGAAGTCACTATGCCGTAGTGGTTGTCGAATTTGTATTTCCCGGTAAATATCCATGTCGTGTTTGAATTGTGTTTAGATATCGTTGTAGGAATTATTAAACCTAAATGAGATATGGTAAAATGGGCACATTAAAACCTATTTTGATAGGTAGAAATTCCCCAATCTATATTTTTTGCACAAAATTATAAGATAAATTTTTAACAGCTTTCAAAATCCTCGCAATGCGTGATGGTCTAAAATTGATTTCTTTGGAACTCATTTACCATAATTAAATGTCAAGATAAGTATATTAGGAGTCTTAAAAAAATGTCACAAAAGAACAATTTATTTTTGAAAATTTTCAAAAAGTGTAATTAAATTGTGAAACTTGTCAAATTGATACAATTAAATTTTTTCCTTAATTCTATTCATTTTGGCTAGTAGAAAAAATATTGATGTGGTTTTTTTCTTAAGACACATGACTTAGTGCAATCAAATATTGATGTGACTTTTTAGAGAATTATAAAGAAAAATGTAAAAAGAAAAGAAAAGAAATTAAATAAAAAAGTAGAAAGTTAAAAAATGAAAAATGAAAAAATAAAAGGCAAGACCATCCTCTACATTAATCAAACTCATTGTCTAATCTCGAGTTTGACATGGTGGTCAAGTTGGCTTTCAAGTTGGTCCCTAATCGACCCTAGCCTACCATGAACAAATCCAACCCTACTCACCATTCCAACATGTGGCATCCCAGAAATTCAAAGCCAAGCCTTAAGGTGTGTTAAAGTCTTTAATTAGGTGGTAGAATTTCCATGGCTTATGTTTTAGCCATTAGTCTTTTAATTTGATGATTTGTGCTTGTGATTGTGAAAATTTAAATTTAATAGATTAATAATCTATGCTTGGCCATATGATTTAAATTTCGATAATTAAAATGTCCCAAGACTTTGGCCAAGATGAAAATTTGGAATTCAAAAATATTTATTGGAGAATTTCAAAAAAAAAAAAAGAAGGAAAAAGGGGTTGAATTTTCGAAATGGGCCTTGGGCCCATTAGCCTAAAGCTTGGTGGGCCAAGCTAGTCGGCCCATTAGAGCCCAAGAAGGTTGTCAACCAGCCCAAGGGGAGTGGCCGGATGGGCCTAAGCCCAAGCCCAAATCAAATTTAAAAAGAAAACCCAATGAGACAAGTGGCAAATGGCAAGAGCATGCATTGGTGGGATTGTAGGCAATCTCATGATTGCTAATCATGGGATTAGGGGAGTATAAAAGGGATGAGGAGAGAGAGAGTGGCCGGTTACTTGCTTCAATTCGTCCAAAGAGAGGGTGAGAGAGAGAGAGAGAGAGAGAGAGAAAGGGAGAGACCGAGAGGGGAAGGAGGCGGAGCCGAGGGGTGCTGCCGTTCGTTCGCCGTCCAATCGCCGTGTCCAGCCGCCGTTCGTCGTCACTTGTCCATCTTAGAGGCAAGTGGAGTCCTCAACTTCTCTTGCATGTTTGTTTTGTTGGCTGCATGTTCGATTTTAGGTGTGATTTGTGCGAAAAACCGGGGTAAGAGTTGGTTATTTTCAAACCGTGTGACTGTTCTTGCTCGGTTTGTGGAAGTCAGTAGCTTGTTTGAGCTTGCATGCATGTTTGGAGTCCGATTTTGGCTTCGATGTCTTCATGGAAGTTGTAGCTAACATCTTGTAGTATAACATAATGAAATTTCCTGAAAAATGATGGAGATTTGAGGGATTAAAGTTCCATTATACGGAGACCCTAGATCTGTGAAGTTTTCACTGACCTCTTGCTAGATTCTTGTTTGCATGTTGATTTCTGTTGAAGATTTGACTTCGATGTCTTGATGAAAGTTGTAGGTAACAACTTAAAATACAACATAATAAAATTTGAAGCAAAAATAACAAGTATAGCTTGGTGAATCGGCTAGATCTTGGAAACAATGGTTCTGGTGAAGTATTCCGAGACACCCGAGACTTCATGGACTTAAATGGTCACCATACTTTGGTTATTTGACCTAGATCTCTTCATGAAACTTGTAAAGGACACCTTGGTACATAAAATACTCAAATTTCAGAGGAAGCGAAAAAGAATAGATGGGTGAAATCTAAATATTTCGGAGAAGTGTATTCTGGAAGATGCGGTAGTGGTTCCAGAAGTTTCGTGGGGTTGTATAAATTAATCTAAAAAGAATTTGGCTTAGAGTTCTTCGTGAAAAGTGCACGAAAATGTGTTGGCTTTCACCCTGTGAAATTTCGTAATTTTTGAAGGCCATATGAGTATTTTAATCGAATTTATTTGGAAACTGTGCAATTTTGGTCATTATCCGAATATCATGTGCTATTTTATGGAAATTGTGAAATTTTGAGAAATTCAATTTGGCCATGAATTTTGTATGAAATTGTGATCCTATTGGTTGTTTAATGATTGTTTGAATATTATGATTTTGGGAAAATCATAGATATTGAATTTAATATTTATTTATGAAAATAAATAAATATAATAATAAAATAATAAAAAAATAAAAATAATAAAAAAATAAAATAAAAAAGGGGATTATTTTATTGGCCGTGAATTCCATCGAATTTATTATGCATTGTTATATGACATTGGTGTATGTATAATCATAAATTGTGATGCATGTGTGAATCATATGCCATGAAATAATGAGATTAAAAGGATGGTGAATGTGGAAAATGATATGTGAGTAAGAGGTTGTGGTGGATGATGATGTCTAGTGGCCTAGTGGCGTAATTCTAGAGATTCCCTGGGAGATTCAGGATGCCCGGAATGTGGGGGGGCGGAAGCCCTGTCGGAGGGAGGTCTTTGCCCGAAGAAAATGCCTCGCGATGCCAGGATTTGGGTGCGGGATGCCTGGCTAGAAGGGTAAAGGCCGGAAGCCCTGTCGGAGGTCTTTGCCTGAAGGGAATGCCTCGTGATGGTAGTTGAGATGCGAGATGCCCGGAATGTGGGGGGCCGGAAGCCCGGTGGCCATGAGATGGCTGAGTTTGCTAGGAGCCCTATCGGAGGTTTCTGCCCGAAGGGTTGATAATGAAATTAATGATTGAGAAATGGGTGATGTGGTGATCAAATTTAAAGATAAAGTTGAAAATTAAATCATGACATGATATGATATGCATGATGATGTGCATGATGATGATGATGATGATGATGATGATGATGATGATGATGATGATGATGATGATGATGATGATGATGATGATGATATGCGATGTGATATGATGATCACCCATGATATGATATGATATGATATACATGATGATATGCATGATGATGATGATGATGATGATGATGATATGTGATGTGATATGATGATCACCCATGATATGATATGATATGATATACATGATGATATGCATGATGATGATGATGATGATGATGATGATGATATGATGATCACCCATGATATGATATGATATGCATGATGATATGCATGATGATGATGATGATGATGATGATGATGATGATATGTGATGTGATATGATGATCACCCGTGATATGATATGATATGCATGATGATGATGATGATGATATGTGATGTGATATGAGGATGCATGATAGTGTGTGCCTGGCTTCAAGGTAAGTAATGCCTGCAATGCATGCGTAAATTGCATGATGCATTGAGCTGTTATTGGATTTCCCTATATGCTGAGTGGTTGTCCTCACCCCTTTTGGGGATAACATTTCAGATTAGCCAGTATGCCGCTTCCTGCCATCACGCGGGGTACATTTTACGGGATCCCATCCGATGTAAAGGTCGAGTGTGTTGAGATAGACTGTCCTTTTATTCCCGGACTGACTTTTATCCGAGTACGTTGTCTAGTGATGTATGACGTGGGCCTCGCTGGGGGTCCTGTTATTTAGGAGTTTATATCTGCGCACGTTCGTTGGGATGGAGCTATGCGAGGGATGTTGCCGCCGCCACCGCCTGATGCACCGGGTTGGGTGTGAGACCTGCACGCGATGAGTAGGAGCTGGATCTCTTTTTGATGTAGATAGTCGACACTTTCGATGGGGGTTCGTACTCGTGTGATGTTGAGGGTCGAGAGTTTCTTTTTGAGATTTTAGGCTGGACGTGGCTGAGTCCTAGCTTTTCCTTATTTTGTACCGACCCAAAGGGAATCCCATCTTGCTATATATATATGTAAGAAAAGTGTCGAAGTTGTTTATAAAATCCTGATGTTTAGCTAGTGTGTATTTGTATCATAGATTGATAGGGGATAGATGGCGATGTTTAATTTGCTTCCGCTATGAGTCGCATTGGGACCGATCGTTTAAAAAAAAAAATGTGTCTGCAAATCAGGACGCTTGTTCGAAAGACAGAAAGGTAATAAAGTGTAACATCAGAGCTTGTGGCGATCGCCGAAGGGTTCAGGGTGCTACACAACATTCTCCGGAGGCCGCTATTGACTTTTGAATGGCATATGCAAAAGTCTAAAGAAAGTTTAGTTCTAGATATGAGGTTTGACTTCCATACTTTATAAGCAAGCGGAGTAAGGGCGTGCATGGAAACACTCCAAAAAAGTGTTTCCGGCACACTTCTGTACGGAAAGTGTTCCCAGGAACAAAAAAGGAACAGAAACGCATTTGGTTGCGTTTCTGTTCTTTTTTTGTTTTTTTGTTTCTGGAACAAAATAAGAACAGAAAAAAGAAACAACAAGTTGCGTTTCTGTTCTTTTTTTGTTTTTTTGTTTCTAGAACAAAATAAGAACAGAAAAAAGAAACAACAACTTGTTGTTTCTTGTTCCAGAAACAAAAATGAAGAAACATTTCCGGCGAGCTTCTTCTCTCTCTTCTTCTTCTCTTCTTCTTTTCTTCTTTTTTTTCTTCTTTTCTCTTTCGTCGGTCGCTGGCCTCGGCCATGGCCGGCGATCGGCCGTCGAGGCTTGGCCTCGCCCAGATCCGGTGAGGCCGAGCGTCGCCGGCCCCCAGCGAGGCTCGGCGTCGCCGGCGCGGGCGAGGCCGAGCCTCTCCTTGGCTGGGCAAGCTCGGGCTCGCCTGTGCCGGCGACGCCGAGCCTCGCCGGATCTGGGTGAGGCTGAGCCTTGCCTTGGCTGGGCAAGCTCAGGCTCGCCCATGCCGGCGACGCCGAGCCTCGCCAGATCTGGGCGAGGCCGAGCTCGCCCAGCTAAGGCGAGGCCGAGCCTCCCCCAACCACGGCGAGGCTCGGCCTCACCGAGGGCCGGCGAGCCTCGCCGTGGCTGGGCGAGGCTGCCAGCCCTGTCGGCCGGTCGCCGGAGGCCGGTGACCGGCCGAAAAAAGAAAAAATAAAAAATAAAGGAAAAAATGAAAAATAAAATAAAAATGTTTAAAAAATTAAAAGAAACAAAAAAAGAATAAAATTTACCAAATGTGTTTCTGTTCAGTTTTTATTCCCGGACCAAACGTTACCAAACGCGTTCTTTTGTTCAAAAATTGTTCTCCGGAACAGAAATATTTTTTTTTTCTGTTCCCATGAACAAAAAAAGAACAGAAACGTTACCATTCGTACCCTAAAAGTCTAAAAAAAGAAGAGTTATGGTAAATAAAAAAAGAAAAAAAAATCAAGTAGGGATGATCGAGGACTGAATACCGATACTACCATGGAATTGATCTAAATGACAAGAAAATATTCAATGATTAACAAGTGTCATGTCACTAGCTCATGTGGTGACTATTTTTTTTTTTTTTTGTGTAAAATAGATTCACTTACAATTTTTGACACTTGTCTAAAATAAAAGAAAACCTATCTCTCTCTCTCTCTTCCTCCTCCATCTAGTCACCACCTGTCTTCGTGGTCGGCTTTGTCTTTCTAAGAATGACCCCTAGTACGCTGTTTCTCTTTTTGGATTTTGAGTACGCAATGCTGCCCATCACAGTGGCTCGTCCATGGCATCTCGACCTCGCCGTCAAGACTGGCCTTTGATGAGCCCCCATCGCTAGATCTGAAGGCATGGCTCCAGGATCTGGAAGTTCGGCTCTCTTTGTGGTCTTACATCGCAAATTTTGTGGTGACCTTTGTCAAGGGTCTTCACCAAATCTGGAAGTTTTCGGGTCTGTCTAATATCGCGGCCTCTACGGTCGGCTCCGTCAAGGGTCGCAATCATCGTGGCAGCCTTCGTCAAGCCGAGCCATTTCCTCTATTTATCCGTCAAGCTCATGGTCTCCGTTAGAGCCGTCTTGACCAGATTCGAAGGGTTGAGGCAGGTGCCGCAACGAAAAAACTTGTGCTAGGTACAACCTAAGAAACACTGACACTCTCCGGAAGCTTTCGTGTTGTGTCTGACACTCTGACACGTGATCAATTTTAAAAATTTTCAATACTTGAGGAGTCAAAAGTATAAATATATGATATTTACAAAAAAAAAAAAGAATATAAATATATGAAAAAATAATGAAAATAACAAAAATAAAAGGGAAATAAGAAAATTCTTACTCTCAATTTTCTCAATTATAAGTTTTGACATTCCTGTAAGTGACGATGAAACGCCCATCTTCTTACTGGTATTGCTTTGTCGCCCTCACAGACTTAAAGTAGTGATTTTTTGTTTTTTGTTTTTTTTTTTTGCTTCTTTCTGCCTCTCGTAGGCATTGCCTGTAAATTATCGCTTTTGATCTATGTTATTAGCTTGTGAGTTATAAACTTCGAACTCTGTTTGGGAGTATAAAAAATCTCGCTAATTTCCGATAAGTGTAAGAAAACATGACATGTTCTTTCCAATTACTTTTTTGTGTTTGTAATTTTTGAATTTTTTATTCAATCTTTGTTAAATTAAAATAATAAATGATATTAATAAATATTAAATTAATATTTTTAGTATAAAATAATTCTATACTCTTTTTATTATTTATTTTTATATTTATATATATAACGTATCAGAACGTGTTAAAATTTTCTATTTTTTGAGAAATGACGTGTCGTGTTGAAATTTTCTATTTTTTGAGAAATGACGTGTCGTGTGTCGTGGATCCATGTCGATGCTACATAGGGTGCAACAGTCACAGCACATCAATGGGCGGATCTGTGGATCCATGTTGATGCTACATAGGGTGCAACAGTCACAGCACATCAATGGGCGTCGAGGATGGAGGTTGCGAAGACCTGTGCGGTGGAGATGGCTGAGCCGGATTCTCAAGTGGCTGGGCAGATGTTGAGTGTAAGAACGACAAAGAAAAACAAGACTTTTAATTTTTTTATTTTATTTGAGACATGTCAAATTGTAAGTGACAGTCTCTTTTTAATCAGAAAAATACTGGCCGCTCAGCTAATGACCCGGCACCCGCTACCCAGTGATAAGCGAATTGGGTGGGGACAAGGGTGGGGGGCTTTCAATTATAATTGTGAGGTTTGACAAAACCGGAGTAAAAAACTGAGAACGAGATGAGTCATAGACAAAAAAAAAATTAAAAGATAAGGGCGAACTAGGGGGCGATTAGAGCTACTGCCATGGAATTAATCAAAGCTACTCATGATGGGTGACGACAGCACAAACTGGCGAGCGTCACCTTGATGTAAATCTTCAACCATTCATACTCTTAACTGTGAAGACTGATCTCACAGGAGCAGGTAATTACAGTGCGCTTTACTCAGTACTCAGTATTCATGTTCCGGTCAGGTCCAGAACATCAACATGCGAATCAGCTCCCATACGTACCGATGTGTAGGTAATCATAACTGAGATGCGAAGTGATCACCTATGAGAAATTGATGACCCCATGGTTCAAAAAGTGCCAGCCACACTTACGTTTCAAGAGTTCAGACTACAAAAAGAACCAAGCATTATATAAAACATAGACTACTCACAAAGTCGAAAGAGCATGAAGGCGGCTCAGCAAATTAAAGCAGATAGGGAACAAGTTTCTTCTCTCGATATAAACTTTTAAGTAAATAGTTCCTGCTGTCAATGGAGTTTCTTCACCAATAAAGCAGATGTGGAGCGTTAGAGATCCTTTGTTATCAGTAGATCAACATGTTCAGAAACGTTTGAGCATCATCTCCCTAGGTAGCAACCACATGAAACCCACGTTCCAGCCACACAACTGAAGACACATACATGAGATGCACAAAGAGATGGACCAGACAGTAATTTTGAAGCTTAAAAAAAGAGCAGTTCAAGCAACAGATAAAAAAGTGGAGGTTGCATCCTTGGAGCATGCATTGCAGAGCAAGGGCAAAGACAAACAATACAAAAAGAGAAATGAATTTGCAATGGCAAGTCATGAAATCTGAAGGTAACTTGCATCGATGCCTGATGGCTCCATGAGAAGAAATACAGGTGGAAGTTGCAGATCAGTAATTCACTATAATACGTTCTCGCAGGAGATGTTCCACAACTCATTGATTTCTCCAGAAAAGCATATACCAGAAAGTCGAATTGTAAGCAATGGATAGTTTCATGTAGTCCTAGCACAGCTTAAAACATGAGAAAACTGTCATCTGGATTCAGCCAGCATGCAAGTGAATCAGATGGGAAAAAGGCTTCATGGAAAAGCTCAGGACAACTTGTGTAAAGGTAATAACCATATTAATCCATCATTCAAATTTCCAGAGCAATCACAAAGTAAATTTGGCCGTCACAAGAAAAGCTAAAATTTGACAAGGCTATGCTTACTGCCCCCCCCCCCCCCCCCCCCCCCCCCCCCCCCCCCCAAAAAAAAAGGTCCCATACTAGCATAACCCGATCCTTGCGGGTATCTTATTCAGTCGCACATAAAAGGGGGATAGACTAAGAGTTTATCAGATCTGTTCTTATGTCCAAGCGACGAAAGAAAAACTGAAACCTTTATTCCTCTCAATATTGTCCTCAAACGAGCAAGAGAGAAAGTAGGAACCAATCCAATAGCAAGACTGGCTAAACTTCTTGAGGAAATAACATAGGTACCAACAGAATATGCAAAACTACCAAGGATGTTTCTCTCTCGCAAATCCCACAACAGTCGATGAGTAAAGCTAATAACAGACCAACTTGAAAGTGAAAATCACAGCAGCCTGTTTAAACAAGTCATCTTCAGTCTGCATAGTCCATGATAAACCATAATAGATGCATCATGAAGCTAGTTCAGAGATGTAATGTGGGTGCAGATGCACATAACATTTCCTGGTCTCTTGGCTTCTGAACCCATGACAATTCCACTATTGCATCCAATATACAAATGAGAAGGCCAATGTACAGAAAGAGATAACTAACAACTATAAGCCTAATATATTTATACATCTTGAAGCGATGAGTGATTTCTACCTGACCGTCCTCCAGATACGCTTCTTCCATCACAGGGTTGCACAACCATCCGTCAGCCCCGTTGCCAATCATGCAAAGTCTTATTACCAGACAGAAGTTTTATGCCTCACCAATTTCAATCTCCTAGGCCCCAAAATTCAAATGATATGACCTACAGAGAGCTCACAGCCCGTAACTTCCATCTTGCCGCAAACTCATATCATAAACTTCCGAAACCGAATCCCTTGGCTTCTTCATACCATCAATTATTTTGCCGATCCTACTGCCACGACCTCGACTGGAGTAACCCTCACCTCTCTTCTTCTGATCAGTCCCAACTCTCCTATAATCCCTCCCATTTGATCCACCATGGTCCCTCCTCCTATCACCTCCCTTCCTCAAGCCGACACCGACTTCCCTCTCGTTCTTCACTGCCGCCACGCCACTCCATTCCACAGAGCCTTGAGAACTCATATTCTCCCCATCCGAATTCGCCGACTCGGAACCCGAATGCCCATCTTTCCCAATCATTCCCCTCCGGCGTGTCCGGCGAGATTTCCTCCCCCGGTAACCGCCATTCCATTGAGCCATTGCCTTGCCACTGCTATTCCCTGGACCACCATCCGATTCGTCCTCTTTCCCATCACCGATTCTCCCATAAGGCTTCACGCTGTGCACAACCCCTTTGGGGAAAAACCTGGCGGAAGGAAGCTCCGCCTCCGCCCCGCCGAATACCTGCGGCCCGTCCCTATCGGTCCACATGTCAAACCCTCCGGGCCGCTGGAACCGGTCGGCGAGCGCCTTCAGCTGGTCGTCGGCGCCCACGGAGAACAGCCGGGGGGCCTTCTCGACGGCCTCCCACGGCCTCTCGAGCTCGGAGACGGCGGCCTTGAGCTCGGCCCGCTTGCGCATCTCGTAAATCTGGCGCTCCCGGCAGAGGCGGGCCTTAAGGAGCTGCTTGGCCTTGTTCTTCTGCATGCGCTTCCACTGCCACTTGGAGACGCCGCCCGGGAAGGTCCTCGGCCCCCCGCCCATCCGGATGGGCGGCGCCGTCACGGGGGCGCGGCGGAGGGAGAGGTGGGAGAGCTCGGTGCGGAGGAGGACGACCTGGGCATTGGGAGAAGCCAGGGTTCTCGAGAAGGAGAGGGTCTGCGGAGGGGTCGGGAGGAGGAGAGACATCCGCAGGGTGGACATTCCGTTCGTCTTCCTTGTTCTGCAGCTCGAGACGTGACCGGAGGGAGGAGCGGCCGCCGGGAAATTTGGGTGGTGGCGAGGGATGAAGATGATGATGGGGCTTCTGCGGTTGTGGGTCAGATGCGGGCTGCGATCTTTTTCATCGCCATGGTCGTCGTGTCCGATCGCTCTAGCTTACGCGACGGCGAGATAAGATCGAACGGATGGTCCAGGGATGGATGATGGGAAGAGAGGGCCTCCGCCGCCGTGAAAATCTTTGAATGTAGAGATTGTTCCAAGACCCAGCTCTTTCTTTCCGGCCCAACATGTCTGTCTGCTTGCTTTGGTTTTTGGGCTTCGTAGGATTGTTGTTTCAATGTTCATCTTTTCGAGCTTCTGTAATTTCTTGAATTTCTAGGCTCTCGTTCATTTTCGTTACAACAACTAGGGCGTGCATCGGGCCAGGTCCCCTCTAAGAATCGGACCGGACCGGACCGGATTGAATTGGACACTTTTGGTTGACTTCACTGTCCGGTCTTGTTCCAAAACTGGGTGGGCAGGTTCCTGATTTCATAAACCGAGATCTGATCTCCCCTAGTCTGATTCCAAATTTTAGAGTAGGAATCGACCCATCTTGAAATCAATCATCCATAATAATAAGATAACAACTGGAATGACTTCATTGCTTTGTCGATATTTTAGGGGTTACCGACAACATTACTTCTTAATCTTGATTGGATGATGACGACGGCAGCGGCAGTGACGTCATCAACTTGGGTTTTGATTCGACGGATACTCACTCTTGCACCATGCATGCTACTTACTGGTCCCGAAAAGTAGTTCCTCCTTTCATATGGAGTAAGAGTTTTTTAGATACTAACATTATGAGAGCAAATAGCCATAAACTATGAATTAATTGAGGAAAAGTGCAAAGATAGAGGTGGATTTGCAAGATGAAAAATCCAATCTTTTCCCAAAGAGATCATATTTATTTTAAAATGATTTTCTGTTATATGAGAAATCGAAAAATAAAATGAATCTAAAGGAAAAAGATGCAACGAGAGAAGTCTCTCTCTCTCTCTAACTTTGACTTGAAAAATCTCTCTCCAACCATATTTTGATCTTGCTGGTTTTTCGCTGGAGTAAACTGTGTTAACAATCGCTTATTTGTGCTTTCATTTGAGTTTTTTGCGCTAATTATTCTGAATTGTTGAATGCACGTCAATATCATATTATCCTCAACATTTCAAATTTAGCTCAATGTGAGGTGTATCGTTGCAAAAATCATCATCTAATGTAATTCTGTTGTCATGACTCGCTTACTCAGCAAAAATTAGACACAATTGCTGAAGTGGTTTGCTTACTCATAGAAATTATGCTATCTCCATTTTAATGTTAAGTAACGTGGTAGAAGAGGAAGTGTTGACTATTCAATATGTTTTTGCTGACATGGTATAATCTCAAGAGACCATATAAGATGTCAATGTAGATGATGATGGCTATTTAATAGTGTTAGCATTCATTTTGGTATTTTTCTTTTACAATTTTAACGGAGGTCTCATGTTGAACCAATTTGAAAAGTCAAGATTTTTTATGGAAGATTTTAAATTAGGTACTCGATTATAAAAATTGTAAAAGTTCATATACTTTTCATTACCCCATTGAAAAATCATGTTAAAGTCTATTGTGCTTCTAACAATACTAGAAGATGCTTGGGAGTAGGTAAGGCCTTAGGCCTTAGGGTACCTGAATTCAATGGCGTGGGCCAGTCTGGTTTGTGCCAAATGTGCTCAAGTTTGCAGCAGCTTTAGGGAAGTTGCAGACTCAAGATAGGATGAAGAGATGGGCTAGTATCGATAAAATATGTGTGGCATGCTTCCTCTATGTCAAGAATGCATTTAATCTTTGACAGCCTTTTCTGCAAGCAAGTTTGGAGCCAGCTGCTCCATCTGTTTAATACTGACAGAGCTGTTGGACATTGGAATGTTGAGCATAAGTGGGTTTTATGGAGTTTAAAAGGTAAATCAATCAGGAGCATGATGTTGAAGTTAACTTGGAATGGAGCTCTGTACTTTTTATGGAAGGAAAGGGGTGATGTTATCCATAATGGTGCTGTTCGTTAGAATCGATGGATTCTCAGTAGGTTGGAGTATGCCGATAAAATTAAAGTTGCTGTTTGGCTTGCTTTTTTTTAGGGGTCTGAAAATATGGTTCTCATTCATTAACCTGAAAAATGAGCATCCACAGATGTAGAATTAGAACAAATCAGAACCCAATGTATAAGGCCCAGCTAGAAAGAAGGGTTTTCTTAAGTTGGGCTTTGGCAACCTAGTATTTATAGGAAAATTATCTAAAAGGTCTTGAATATCTTGTATTTTGATTAATTCAATTATAAAATTTTCAATTTTACCAATTGAGTTTTACTCATTTTCGTATTTTATCAATTGAGTCAATTCAATTAATTTTTGCCAGAAATAGCTAACGTGGATATCGGCCATTCTATATAACACAACTGGCATTGACGTAGACAATTTATATATATATATATATATATATATATATATTAGATTTATGAATTTTGTTATAATTTTCTTTTCTTTCTTTCTTCTTCTTTTTCTTCCAAGCTCGATGACAGTTGTGAGGCCTTCGCTAGTTGCAAAGCCCTTACCAACCAATGGCAAGCATCGCCCTTGCCTGTAATCAATGAGGGCTTCATGACCCTTGCCCAGTGGTTGACGAGGGACACTGACTCTCACTTGTGGTCAAACAAGCCATTTATTAGATCAAATTGATTTGAATTCAAATCAAAGGAGCCAGAGCCTCAATTAGAGCTGTAGATGACACCATGATAGTTCGCGTGAAGCCATCCATTAGAAGACTAGAGGTATTGCAACACACACATGCTATGAGACTCTTGTTAATCCCTTTCATTTATGCTCCATTGATGCTTAATTTCAAGATGCCCTATTTTGGGGGTTTCAAACTCAATCCAAAGCTTGTCTGAGCTCAATTCTTTTCTTAGATCTAGCTGACCAGCAAGAAATACTATCATACAAGTTCAAAGCAGCTTCCAATAGTTTCTATGGTTCTGAGACTAGCACTCGATACACAAAATTGTTCTTTTCCTTCCAAATTAACCCGCGAACAACAAAGAGAAATTCGAGAGACACAGGTTTATTGATAGTTAATCAACCATTCCTCAAATCTAAACAAACCCGGATTTGATGTGGTTATTTAGGGCCACGCGAGACCCTAACTTCGAGGTCCAAGGGCAAAGAAAAAGGAACACGCTCTGATTTTCTTAAGGTGTTATCGACAACATTACTTCTTACCTTGTTTCTGTAACATCTCGGGCCCCACTGTGTAATATTGTCCGTTTTTTGTCACCCGCCCTGGCGTGGACAAACCGCCATCCCAGCCACGGTCTTTTCCCTCACGGCTTTAAAACGCGTTACATAGGTTAGAGGGACCCAAACCTTATAAGTTAACCAAGACCTCCCTCCCTAGGCAATGTGGGACAAAAGAGGAGGTTGTTACAGTTTCTGTTTGATAATGATGCCACCGACTTGAGTATCAATTTGATGGACACTCTCTTGCATCATGCATGCTACCATTCTCCCCCACAGTAGTGCCTTCTTATCTGTGTAGAGTTAAGAGTCTTCTAGATACTACCTTGACGAGGGCAAATAGCTACAAACTAACTTTAAATAGTTTTCTCTGTCAAGAATTGATTGAGGAAAAGTGTGAAGATTGGTGGATTGTCAAGATGAATATTCCATATATGGGTAGAAAACACCCACCTTGATTTTTGTTTGTGTTCTCATCATTCAAATAAAAAATGCCGTAGAAGATTAGAAGCTTCTACTCATGACGACTTCATGAATACATAATTATCTGCATTTTTTTTT
This sequence comes from Eucalyptus camaldulensis, assembly GCA_019915185.1. Classification (NCBI taxonomy): domain Eukaryota; kingdom Viridiplantae; phylum Streptophyta; class Magnoliopsida; order Myrtales; family Myrtaceae; genus Eucalyptus; species Eucalyptus camaldulensis. Next base: position 16,658,887 of record JAHSVA010000014.1, on the reverse strand, counting down.
TTTTTGTTCAAATAGGTTGGGTGAAACGGTGAATGTAACCGATTTTGACATTAGCCGGAGTAAAGTTGCAGGTCCTTTCTTCAGCTTATTCTGAAACGCAAAATGAGCTTCAAACTCTAGTCGCACCTTATTCATTTTCAAACTCACATTGTTTTATAGAGGAATCTCTTGAGCATCTTTATCCATAAGATATGAGACTAAGATTGACATCAACTACTTTTTATAGGATAGAATAGTATGAGAAGCTCCTCTTTTTTTTTTTCTTTTTTTGTGTGTTTATCTTTGGTTAATATTTAGATAAAATTTAAAAATAAGGAGGTAACAACGTCATAAGTACATGAACTTTTGTCCTTTTTAAATTAAGGCTTTGTCTGTTTAACTAAATATTTTTCGGGAAAACATTTTCCTATTTTTTCCATGTTTATTTTGCATAGAAATTGAATCCACTGAAAATGTTTTCCTAGTCAATAGAAAACCTATACCTAAATTCAAGAAAATGATGTCCTTTTTGAAAAATCGAAAATCACTTTTCAAAATATGACAAGGTATCAACATTTAGCCCAAAACTTTATGCTTAGGCACAAAAACCCCAACATTAGTTCCCGAAACCCCGATGTCTAGGACTAGCTCTCCAATGCCTAAGCTTGGGTCCATTGAGGCCGGGCTCTTGACCTTGGTGCCTGTGCCTAGATCCTCAACAATATTGCTTGGGTCTATCAAGGTAGATCCTAGACCCCCAGACTTGCACTTAGGCCCTTAACGCCCTTGCCTAGGTCCTTGAGACTGAGCTTGATGCCCTGGTGCTCATGCTCAATTCCTCGACACCCGAGATAGGATCCACAAAGGACGAGTGCAAGGATCCTAGTATCCAAGCTCATGTCCACAAAGGTCATGCCTAGGTCCATTGAGGCTAGGCCCGGGACCTTGGTGCCCACTCTTGGGTCCATTGAGATTGGGCACAGGAACCTGGGTGCCCATGTCTTGATCCCCAGTGCATGTATCCCAATCCTAGGTGCCCATATTTGAGTCCACCAAACTTAGGACTCTATTGCTCATATGCCATTCCTATAACTTACTAGCACTCGAATAGTACATGTCTATTTTGGAAAATCAAATCAAAATTTTCATTTCAAACGACAAAAAAATATTTTTCATTTCATTTTCAAGTTTTACCCAAATATCAGAATATTTTGTAATAATTTTCTAGAAAATATTTTCCAAAAATATCACATTTTCCGTAAAACAAATGGAACGTAAGTATCATGGCTCAACGTGAGGTTTCTATTTGATAAATTGCCATGTCATGCAATTTTGTGTTATGGCTTTTTTTTTTTTTTTTTTTGTGGGGTGGGGGGCGGTCAAAGTCATGGCTCGTTTACTGAGCAAAAGTTAAGTGCATTTGCTGACATGGCTTGCTTACTTAACAGAGACTATGCTATTTCCAAGATGTTTTAAAATGCGCGATTGCATCATTTTTGTAGGCGAAGATGAACAATCAACCATTAAATACATTATTCGATTTATAGCCAGTGTAAGGAAGTAAGGACTTTAAGACTTAAATTGTTTCATTTGTCTTTGTCAAAAATTGCTTTTACCAAGTATACTAATTTGGTCACACCCCAAAACCATAAAAAGAAAAAAAAAAATAGGGGATGACATGGCTATCATTTCACCTGAAGGACATAACCTCAAACCACAAAATCCAAATCTCAGAAGTCCTCATCAATATTGCTCTTACCCTCCTTGACGCTAATCGAGAACTTGAAAACGTGAAAGACAAGTCCATTGAGCAACCACAATTTAATAAGTAATACATATCGTCTAAGTAAATTGAGTAACACGATGCATGTATATAAAGTAATACCAGAACTTTATAACTCAAACTCAAAGTTTAAAATACATATTGAATCATATATGAGTTTTTTTTTTTTTCAATGAGAGTTTATACTAATATGAAAAATTCATTTAAACCATTATCACAACTCAAGCACTAATAGTCAAATCTATTGATTAATTTCTATCAAAAACCCCACGTCAATGTCCATCCATTGACCAATCTATTGTTCAATATCCTACCATGGTTACAACATAATGCCTTGTGACAAGACAACCAAGAGTCCCCTCTTGGCAAGGTCTCCACTCACAAAATCAATGACTTGATCCAGAAGAATATCCTAAACCGATAGGCATACCTCCAAAATCCTCATCATCGATTTCACAATCATATTGAGTATAAAAAACCATCTTCCAATACTGGTAATCTAATTCAGAAATCAATCTCATAAACCAAACAAATAATTTTTTGCAACATAGCCATCCGTCATTTTTCAATCATTTCTCAAGTCATTCATAAACTCCTTCACAAAGCAATACATATACATAAACTGTCACTATACATTTCATAATATGTTTCTTAAACAATTCTCAAATAACTCAAAGGTAGTGAAAAATCAATCCTGCTTTTTGCAACAAAAATGTTCATTTTAATTCAATACATAGTACCGCTCACATTGTCACTTACGACCAAATAATAAACGGTACTTGTATTGTCAAACTTGCGGTTCTAGCAAATATGTGAGGAATAATGTTAAAATCAAATAAACGTCTATCTTAACTATGAAATGACTAAATTTAGTTGAAACGCTAATAAATTGTTCATCCGAAGCGATTACTCGAATTTAATCTCAATGTGGAACTTGAACGCGAAACCGTAAAAATTCGCTCGACTAATCCATTGCTTGAAAACGACTCTCAACAAACCCTATGGCTCCACGATGCCATTAACTACCATTTTCATGAAATCCCAAAACTCCATGACAAAAAAAAAATTGGACTTCGCAGCTTGATTCTCACAAAATTTCGGACTTGAGCCTTGAACCTAAAAACTACTCTGATTGAACAAACGAGAGGCGCGAACACTTATCAGGCATTAAATTATGTAGTTAAGTTGGCTTGACGAGGTCCCGTTGGTGTGCACATGTGAAACCCCCTTTCTCTTCTTCCCCTTTCCTTCTTCTTTCACTCTTCCTTGCCTCGCTCTTTTCCCGAGCTGCTTCGGTCCCTTTAAAAGGATGAGCGGCTCACTTTGTTTTCTCCTTTTCTTTGATTTTCAACCCTCTTTTTATTTCTTTTGTTTTTTTTTGTTTTTTTTTTTTGGCTGGATCCCACTAAAGGCCAACATTACAAATTTACTACCTGATTGATGTGTCATTGAAAAAAAAAAATCATTTTCAATTTTAAAGAACGACATATCGGGTGTTGAGTTGGCTAGACTCTATTAAGACAATGAGTTGGTTGATCAATTTGTTGACTGATTTAAAGAAGGCTAGAAATAAATATCTTATTTCACTCCTAGAAAAAGATTTCACGAATTTAACTTTCGATGGATTGAAATTTAATTTAAGAGAAAAGTCCAAAAGTCAAGACTTTGATGATTTATTTCAATTGGCAATGAGAGTATTTAAATATGAACCACTTCTTAAAGACAGAGATAAAAGGCCACGTGAAATCTTTGCACACAAAGTGCCTTTAATGGAAAATTGCGTGTAAGAGTATAAATTGGACTCGAATGAAAACTTTGAAATAAATGTGGCAAATACAATGCTTGGCAAGCCTTACTTTGTCGATCCTTAAAGCCCGCCAAAATAAAAGGAAAAAGAATGCCTAGGGTTAAATACACTCAAGTTTTTTTTTTTCGTTCGACATCGACAAGTTGGACAAAATATTCAATTTGCTCTTAAAATATGGCTTGATAAAATTAATGGAAAGCCAAATTATCCGAGTAAAGAATATATAATAAACAAAAATATTGCAAGTGGCATCACTCATAAAGTCACAATATAGTAAATTGCGTTGTATTAAAAAAAAATAAAAATTCAAGAGCCAATTTATTAGGGAAAAATCAAATTTGTTAATGACAACAGAGTATATGATGACTCTTGATTATCCAATTTATAAAAAAAATCGAATGATCGGTGTATTATTCATATCTTTTAAATCGATAAAAAATGAGAGACTTTTGATAATAATCAACAACCAACAAACTTAGTTGATAATAGTAGAGTCTTGTGAGCAACATAAATCATTGATAATGGAACAATCAACAACTTGAAGAGTATTGACAACTCACTAAGAAAGTTATCGACTGCTTGATGGAGATGAAGTCGTCAATATGCTACATAGCGACATTTTTGGATTTGTAACTTTGTTACTAGATATTAAGAAATTGAGGATAATATAACTTTTTGTAACCGCATATAGGATTAAGAATTTAGTTGTTATGAAGATAAGATTAAGAAGTTACTATTTTTTAAATTAAAAAATTATTTGTAACCATTGATTGTGGGCTTTAAATAGCCACATCTGCTCTTTGTAAAACTTCCAATCAATTAAAGAACTCTTTTATCTTAATTTCATGCAATTTAAATGGTTGACTGTGATTGTCTCCAGTTTCATATCTTTAAATTTCCTATCATTTACTTTCCTATGCAAAAGCAACAAAGAACCCTTCGTAATTTTGCCGATTCATATCAATCCATCCACATTCATGAAAAAAAAATTTCATCAAGACTTTTCGGTAAAATAGACAAGATCTAGGAATAAAAAAAGTAGATAACAATCGCTTGATTATACTTGCACTCTAATCTCACAAAAGAAGTGTTTGTCTCACTCATATAATGTTTGTAATGGATTAGGGGTCAACCCAAACCTTAAAAAACATCTTTCTAAAATCTGCAGATCGTGCTCCATATCAACAGTCGGGTGCATGCCCAAATCACCTCGGGTGCCTTCTTATTGCTATGAAATGGGCAAAGGATATCTCCGGTGCCCAAAATTCTGGGCCGAGCCCATGGCCATGTGACCTGAGAGCTCGGCCAGTGGGCCAGGTTTGGCTGACAATCTCTGCCACCAGCCCCGCCACTTGTCCCGGCACCCGACCACTGGACTGCCGACTCGTTGGGTGGCCCAACAAGTGGCTTGGGCACTCGGCCAGTGGCCTGGCCACCTAGCCCAAGTGCCTGGCTAGGTGAGCCCTTTTCCCTGACGCCTAACAGATTTTCTGGTTACCGTCATCGTGTTCCGCTCCCACAGTTTGGCATCCGGGCCCATGCCAATTCTCCGGTCGTCCTCAAAAACCTAGAAACGCGCTTTCGCCCCAAGTCAAAGGAGTACATCTTGAGCCACAGATAATAGGCCATATTTAGCATCCAATTATAGTTCGTATCACTTAATATATCAAAATTCATTGCCTGACTCTAATATGTTTAGTATTTGTGGGGAAGAATCCACTGCACTCTTCGCTCCATATTGATCAAGGCCTTGCTGGCTAGAGGCTGTCTCTGTCAGGGGGACTCAGTGCACGTGCGAGCGGCCGACCATGGAGGTTGACCACCACCCGCCCATGAGCTGGCACCTTCAGGATCTCCAGCAAACCCTTCCTTTTTTATTTTTATCAAATTTGACTTAGCTAACCTTACAATCGCTCACCTTAAAATCATATATTATTATCCGGATCAAATGGCAGTTTGTAACGTTATTCGTAGAGAGATGGAGACAGCGACAGACGCAGAACTCATTAATCAAATCTTATCTTTGCATTGGTCTGGTCACTTCAAGCTGCCACGGAACCTTCATTGTTTCCCACACAAAGGGCATCTCCTGCCTCTCTGTTTGCTTTCGAGAATGGTTTATTCTATGCGAAAATAGTGTTACAGAAGCTTTGGAGAATTAAAAAAGCCTGCACGGTGTCTCTAGTTTTCTTGACACTCTTCACCAAGAAGGTAGGCTGCAGATTCCAATTTGAAAAATATAAGGGCATTAATTACAGATAAAAGAAATGATAATGGGTTTCATAGTGTATTTGGACCTAGAGTAGAAGATCGTGTGGGGGTTAATACATATATGTTCAGACAAATTATTCCTGGTTTAGAATATGCTTGTTCCTTGTATATCGTGCTGGTTCTATCGGCATTGGGACAGGCTGAGATATGTATTCATTTGGTTCAACCAGCATTGGAATAAGTTTATGATGGGGTGGACACCAGTGTCGCTCCCTGCTAATGTTATTTCGTACAAAAGATGGCACCTATAGCTACTCTTCAGGATGACATGTCTTCCACAGACAAATTGTACATGGTTTAGCCAAGTGTCGATTAGCATAGGGTCAGTTTGATGTGCTGGGAAACTGTGTTACGATATAGGAAAGAGGTGGTGAGATGAACAAAAAAGATAAACTTGTGTTCTAGTAATGCAGAGATTGATGAAATGGCGAGGCCTTTGCCAGTCTGTCTCAAGAAGTGGAATGTCCCAAGTTCGGATCCCCAACTTTTGTTATCGTCCCTCCAAAATGCCGTTGTGCATTATTCACCTCTCTCTCTCTCTCATTGGAGCCTCATATTTATTTACCATAAGGAGAATTTCAAGCATCGAAAGGGTAAATGCGACCAACTAAAGTGAGATTGATTGTATGCTCTACAAATTTATCTGTTTCTAAATTAGGTGATAACAAAACAAGACCCGATGCACATGATAACACCAATTATTTTCTTCTACAGACGTGAATGATTTGGTCAGAGCCACCCATGGACAAAAGACAGACTCCTAACCATCCTATGCTCCCCCCAACCCCCCCAAAAACAAATTGCAAGGCGTGCATGGCTTTTGTCCTCCTTATGCCACCAATTCACCGAACGAATCAATACGATTAGGGAACGATGATCTCTTCATCATTGCATGTCACATGCTCTAAGCAAGAACTAGCCACATCATGTCTTCCGTTAACCAACCTTTAGAAGCGAAATTTTTTGTCCCGCCGAAGATTAATTAACGGGTTGAGCTATAACAAATGCATTTAGACCACTAAATGATTTTTGTTTTTAGGATGCATCTATTTCACTGGAAAATTTCATGACATAGGAAAATATATTCAATGGAAATCATTTTTAAGGAAAATGTTTAGCTATCATTTTTAAGGAAAATGTTTAGGTATCATTTATTTGGTAATTTAGGAAAAGTGATTTCTCTTTTATCATAAGGGGAAGTTAGTTTCTCCCAATCTTTGTTTCCAGTTTATGAAAAATGATTTTCGGAAATCGATTAGTTTTTCATTATTCAAATACTAATAAGTCGAAAAATATTTTTTTAAAAATATTTTTCTTTTGAATAAATAGACCCTTAAACTTTGTAAAAGTTTATCAACCCGGTCTTTATATAGTTAACATAATACTACTGACTAAGACGGACACACCACACTGTATAGTGGACATTAATTTCACATTTTGAAGTCTGGCATGTCCTCTCTTTGAAGAGAGATGCAAAGTTCATAACTTTTATTTTCGAAAATTCTTCATAGAGTAAAACATCATAACGGAACAAAATCATGAGATGTCTGTCTTTATTCGATGAGAAAACATTAAACTAATCATGAAACGAACAAACCCCCCCCCCCCCCCCCCCGGCTCTTCCAGGCCCCAAAAGAAGTGCTAACTTATGAATAATGGGAAAAGTGCCAAAAAAGCCATAAACATATTGCATTGGTATCAATTCAGTCCTAAACCTTTTTATATCAGTACCAATTCAGTCCATCCAACCAATTTTGGCCTGCCGGCGTTGATGTGGACATCGGCTAGTGACTGGACGCTGACGTGGCAATTTTTAAATGTTTTTTTTGAATTTTTTCCTTTTCCTTCGCTTTTTTCTTTTTCTTTTTTTTTTTTTCCTTTTCTTTTCTTCCTTCTTCCTCCTTAGACTGTTCCGGAGGCTCGTCGGCCACTAGGTGAGGGCCTCAAAGCCCCCACTTGCCGCCAGAGAGGGTCGCAACCCTCGCCCGGCCTCTCCTAACGCAGCCGGCAAGGCGGCTTCGCCCAAATCTAGGCAAGGCCAGACTCGCCTTGGCGTCGCCAGCCACAGGCAAGGGGTTGGCGAGGCCAGCCTTGCCTTGGCCTTGCCGCGAGTGAAGGTGGCCTCGCCCGCAGCTGGCGAGGTCGACGCGGCCCTCGCCGAGCCTTGCCGTGGGTTTCACCGGCCCCTTGCCTGCGGCCGACAAGGCCAAGGCACCTCGCCTAGATCAGGGTGAAGTTGCTTCGCCCGCAGCCCTGGGAGAGGCCAGGGGAGGGTCGCGACCCTCACCAACCGGCCACCGCCGGAACAGTCCAAGGAGGAAGAAGGAAGAAAAGAAAAGAAAAAAGAAAGGGTTAATACCTTGAAAAACCCCAAACTGGTACACCTGTGACAAATTTACCCCAAATTATTTTTTTGACCACCAAAAACCCCAAACCGGTATACCTTTGACAAATTTACCCTAAACTAGTACACTTGTGACAAATTTACCCTCTGTTAGTTTTAGTTAAATTTTCTTGTTAAATTATAAAGTTAAATAACACGTAACAATTAATCGGCATATCAATTTGGGATTTTACACTCTGTTTGTCACAGTTTATAATTTTTGTGATTTTTTTGTGGTATTAATCTAATTTTTTGGAGGGTATATTAGTCACAAATTTACTATTTGGGGATTTTTTGTGGTCGAATAAATTACTTGAGGTAAATTTGTCATAAATGTACCAGTTTATGGTTTTTTTATAGTTAGTCGGGGTAAATTTGTCACAGGTGTACCAGTTTGGGGTTTTTCATGGTCAAAAAAATAGTTTTTGGTAAATTTGTCACAAGTGTACCAGTTTGGGGTTTTTTAAGGTATTAACCCAAAAAGAAAAGAAAAAGGAAAATATTCAAAAAAATAATAAAAAAACATTTAAAAAAATTGCCACGTTAGCGCTGGCAGGCCAAAATTAGCCAGATGGACTGAATTGGTACCGATGTAAAAATGTTTAGAACTGAATTGGTCCAATTGAAAAGTTTAGGACTAAATTGATATCAATGTAATATGTTTAAGACTTTTTTGGTACTTTTCCCTATGAACCATTTATTAGGACCTATTCCAACCCATGTGGCATGGAAAAATTACCATAAAAGTCCTAAATTTATTGTATAGATACCATTCAATGTAAAACTTTTCAATGTAATCAATTTAATACTAAACATTATGACGATATGCCAATATAGTTATTCTAGCCAATTTTTGCTAACAAATTATTGATATGGCACTATTTGCAATTTTTTAAATTTTTTCTAAATTTTGTTAAATTTTTAATTATTTTTTCTTTTCTTTTTATTCTATCGTTGGCTGACAAGGGTCATTGGACCCAATTGTAGAAAAGAAAAGAAAAGAGAAACATCAAACAATTTATTAAAAAAACAATTTATTAAAAAAATCTATAAATTTTTAAAAAATGCAAAAATTGTTTATGTCAATAACAACAGTACCATATAGGACAGTCAAATTCCACAACTGAGATTTCCAGCCAAACTTGGCTTAAAGGACTATATTGGCAAATCTTCAAAATGTTTAAAATTAATTTGATCAAATTGAAAAGTTTATAACTGAATTTGCATTCGCAAAGTAAGTTTAGAATTTTTTTTTAATATAATTATCTCCATGTAGCACATAGGTTGTCATAAACTACTAAATTTAAAGAACTAACATCCTCGTCAATGTCAGTTTGTAGAATTCAACGTGTGGTTAGGTATAGTCCGATCTCTTTTGTCGTCTTAAAAATCTTCTACAAGCTGCATCAGGCACTAATCTTGAGAGACTAGCTCTGATACCATCTATAACAATGACCCGGCTCATTCCATGAAGAACTAGCCCCAAATGGCATACTCTAAGTAACCAATGACCATTTGAAGATTGGTGTTAACTAGACCTGTTGGGTCGGGTCATAAATGGTCTGACCTAAATCAATCCATTTAACCCGTTTATGACCCATTTATTATTGTACATAATTTTTTACCCATACCCGATCCGACCTATACTCGACCCATACTCAACCCATTTAATTAAACTTAAGAAAAATTATTTCTTATACATATAATTGGTACTGCTAATATAGTTTTATATAACACAAATTTAATGGATAATTTTTATAATTTTTAAAACAATTATTTTTAAAATTAAAATTTAATTATTTTTTATTTTTTAAAATTTAAAATTTTAATTATTTTAATTATTTTTATTTTTCTCGTTTCTCGTTTCTTTTTTATTTTTTTTCTTCTTTTTCTTCTTTGGCTGGCCGCCGGCCACGACGACGGCCGACGACCGGCCACAAGCGAGCCTCAAGCTCGTCGAGCTCACCGATGCTGGTGAGCTCGAGCTCGCCCAATGCTGGCGAGCTCGAGGCTTGCTAGATCGGTGAGGCTAGAGCCTCGCCAGATCTGGTAAGCTTGAGGCTCACCAGATCGGCAAGGCTCGAGCTTGCCCCTCACTAGATCTGGTGAGGTTTGAGCCTCGCTCGATGTCGGCGAGTTCGAGTCTCGCCAAATCGGTGGCAATAGGTGATGGAAGTTGCGGCAAATTAGATTTGTGGAAGCCTAGAAGGGTGGAAACGAAGAGAGAGATTGCTGGGTTCATTTTTTATGGGTTGATAAATGGGTCTTAAATGGGTCTTAAATGGGTGCACATTAGACCCATTTAAGACCCATATATTTCGGTCTCTTTATTTTGGAACCCATTATGGGTACTTTGGAAAATAAAGCTTGACCCATTAACAACCCATTTAAACAAATATGGGTCCATAAATGGGTTGTATACCCATTTTGACACCTCTAGTGTTAACATATGAATAACTTTAGAGGGTCTCTTCCAATTGATATGAGGTTGAAGATGTTGCAAAACAATTTCAAAAGGTTTAGAATTTGATGAAACCAAAATAAAGTCCAGGGACAATAACAAAGTTTAAGGACTATGGTATATGATCCCTCTGCCATAGCCCATTTCTCACCATTACTTCGCCCTAAAAAATGAGTTGACTAACTCTCGTTCGTGCATGATTTAAAAGAACATCTGTTATCTATTGTGTGTATAAATTCGTTAAAGATGAAAACAAGCATGTATATTTCTTTACACGCACACTGTGGATCCATTATTTTATTTTTTTCTGGCAAAAAGAAAAAGAGAAAAGAGAAAAGAGAAAAAGACTGTCGACATATGTAAATGCAAAAGACATGTAAAAATTCGAAAGATGACTACTCTACTTCGAAATGTTACAAATTACTAAAAGCAGACTCTTTTTCGGGTAATTATCTCTTTACACGTACCATTTCTTTAAATAATTAATCGGACATTCAGAGAATCAGTGAGACCTAATTCACAGATCTGAAGAACAAAAGGTGGAGGATGTAGACAGAGTTCGACGTAAAAATGAAGTGAAGGTTAGCGAAATTAAATGCTCTTGCAGTGCTAAGTGAATTTGCAACTTCCTATCACCTTCTCTGATCTCAAGAAAATTCGAAATGCGTTAAACAAAAGCTTGAATGGGGTCATCGATGCCTTCCATTTTTCTTATTTTAATCTCTTGTCCAACCTAAATATAATGTCTCTTTACCAATAAACATAATAGAGATCTTGTCTCCCCCTGCCTAAATTCTTAGTTGTATCCCTAATTAACTTATACCCTACACGTGTATCTCCCTCAATTTCTCCCATTCCACAGACAACCCCATTAAGACGAAAATTAAAATAATCAATAAACAAGTCGTGCAGTGTCTCAAAGGGGAGGAAATTTCCATCATACCACGCGATTGGGCAATCCCTTCTACAACGCAACGCTGCCTGAGGACTATATATAAGGATCAGAACTCTAGCCAAATCAATCAATCTCCTCCACAACAGCATCAGCCCAAAAAGAGAAAAAGTATCACTCATCACAAAGAGCAATGGCAAGATCTCTCCTCCTTTTCTTCATCATGGCTGATGCTTTTTTGGTTTTCGCGACGGCAGATTTGAAGTCAGACTCCCCCGATTCTTCTTCGACTTCAGCTGTCCGCGGCGCAACGCTGACAGCGGCCCAAGAGACGACGAATCGGAAGCTTGGGAGACATCAAATGAGACTTGAGATGGCCTTCGGAGGGCCGAGCGCAAGCCCGTCTCGTGCCCTGGCTCAAAGCGAGGCGAGCTCTTCTGATCTGTCGCCGACTTCGTTGGTCGAGCAAGAGCTCCTTTTGGTGAAACAGAAGCATCACTCGTCGGTGGATAAGTCTGTGGCCGGTGGCGGGGTCATCCTCGGCGGCCTCGCCACGACATTCTTGGTGGCGGTGTTCTGCTACATAAGAGCGACGGGAAGACATAAATCGGAGTCGGAGGCTGCTAGTAACGCGGCCGATAATGCCTAGATTCGCTTCCTCTGGATCTTATTTCGTACGTAAAATGCATATAGTCGGAGAGAATACAAGCCACCTTATTGATCAATCTGTAAAGGGTTTATTAAATAGATATTTCCAATTTTTGTTCCTTCACAAAGTGATTGCGCCATGCACGAAAGCTTCCCATTCTCTCTCTGTCTCGCTCCCCTCTGAAGCGTCCTGTGAAATGATTAATCAAGCTCCTCTGAGCCTGGTGATGAAAATTTGGCTAAGGTCTGTTTCGCGTACACCAAGCCTCCAAAGAAAGTACTCAAGCGATCATCTAAGATGGTGATGATTTGGAAATGGTTTTGAGTGTCAATCGTTCTAGAAAGCCTCTCCCGCTTACAGAATTTGCATCGTCGTCAGCAGCGGCTCATATAGCCTGCCAATGTTCCCCCACTATGAAGGGTGATTCAGTCCATTCCCGGCCCTTTACCGTCCTAGAAGTCTGTTACGAGTCACGTCATGTCCTAACTCTCACTCCTTATAAACGCTTCCCTCTCTTGTCACATCGGCTGGGGCCTAAACTGTCCTCTATTTGTCGAAGCCAAGTCATGCCCTGATATTATCCGCGATGGTCAGGCTAGTTCCTCGGGAGCCAAGCCCCAAAAGCCTCAGAGGGAGTAGCACTTCAAGGTCTCTCCCATCTGATGCGGGCGCTCGGTATATCAAAAAATAAGCAGAGATGTATAAATGTGAAATGATGTGAGTCTTGATTTTATCCGCATATTTTGACAGTGCATTACGTTAGATAGTTATCCAAGAGCCCCAACCCCTCCACGTTCCCCCCCTGCGGCACCGCCGCCACCAGCGCCCCGGCCTGGCTGCTGTTCCGCACGTGGTGCCCTGCTGATCCCGGGGATGGAAGCTGTGAAGAGGACGGTGATCGAGGGCCAGGCGTTCGGTGCACGATCAGTGCGTTGGAACCCGAACTTGAGAGAAAAGAGAAGAACGAAAAACGAGATTATGGACATATTGGGAATTGTTTCAAAAAAGAAGACCATATGAATAGGTAAAAATGAATCAAAACGATTCGCAACGAAAGCAAAAATATCCGTACACGTATTTCTTCAACATTATTTGTGCATTTTAATAAAAGCACGTAGAAATGAGGAGTCTAATTATATTACCATTGATCCTTGCTCAAAAGAGTTGGTTTTGACGTTCTTCAGATTCTGACTACGAACATTTGGTCTTCTTGTGATGTTGGTTTTGACGTTCTTCTGATGTGTTTGGATCCAAACTGCAAACGTGTAGTATCTTTGTAGCGTCGGTTTTGATGTTCTTCGGATTCTAACTACGAATGTTTGATTTTCTCGTGACGCGAGTTCTAACTTACTTTGGTTTTGATATTCTTCAGTTCTAACACCACAAATGTCGAACCTATAGTTCAAACACACTACCAACTCACGGTAAACGGTAGAGAGAAACTTAAGAGAGCTCACCACCACAATTATACTAACAATTGCTTTTGCGTGTGACTATTTAATTAATCACTATCATCACTCGATTATTGTCGACATCCTTTGATCTTCTCTCTCAATCGCCATTTTATAATCAGTCTCTTATCACATTTAATTCGGCTCATCAACTCTAAAACCATTTCAGAGAATTTATTCGGTTGTAACGTCTAAGCTCGCTTTAGACGTTGAGCTAAGAAGTAAGTTCTGAAACCGTTTCAAATACTAATTCGGGCATTAATTCTATAACCATTATAAAATATTATTCTAGACATTAATTTATAATTGTTGCAAGACTTTATTTTGGGCATTAATTTTTAACTATTACAAAACCTTAATTTGATCATTATATTTGAAATCTTTTTAGAACACCAATTAGTAATTTGAATTTGAAACCATTTTAATCATGAAAGTGTCCATTGATTTTGAACCCATTTCAAATCATTAATATGACTATTAAGTCTGAAACCATTTAGGCTACGCATGACAATACTTCTTGACTGGGGAAGAGTTTTTTTTTTTTTCAAAAATAGTTATTTTCTATTTCTATTTCGAGGAACAATTTCTGAGTAAAAGAACTCATTTGGTAACTATATAAAATTTCTACTCTTAGAATAAAAAAAAGAATAGAAACGCGTTTAGTAATGCAACAGTTTCTTTTTTGTATTTATTCATTTTTTATTTTTGCTCACGGATTGCCAACCGCCACCCGCTGCCACCCACCGTCACTTGCCGCCAACCGCCAACCGTCATTGCCGACCGCTGCCGCACAGCCCATTGGCTACCCCCTCCCGCGGCAGCTGGCTAGTCGCGGCAAGAGAGAGGAATAAAAGAAAAATAAAAAAGAAAATTGGCTTATTTCTAAAAATTGTTCCCGGAAACAAAAAGCAACTTTTTTTGTTTCTCGTTTCTGCTCTAAATCTATTTCCAAGCTAATTTTCTCTTCCCAAGAACAGAAAAACAACTTGGTGTTACCGAATGGATTTCTGTTCTTTTTTTGTTTCAGGGAACAAAAGAACAGAAGTTCTGGGGAACAGAAACGTTGTCATGCATTGCCTTAGATATTTAATGTAGCCATTAAGTCTGAAATCATTTCAGATAATTAATATGACCATTAAATTTGAAACCGTTTATAGACCCAAAAAAAAAATCTGAAACCATTTCAGATATTTAATTTAACCGTTAAGTTTTAAAAACGTTAATATTACCATTAAATATGAAATTGTTTCAGATCTTTAATTTAGTCTTTAAGTCTGAAATTGTTTTCAAGACATTAATTTGGTTATTGATTCTAAATTCACTTCAAATCATTAATATGACTGTTAATTTTGAACTCACTTCAAATCATTAATATAACCATTGATTCTAAACTCACTTTAGATCATTAATGCAACTATTAATTCTAAATTCTAAATTCACTTTAGATGACAGTATGAAGCCTTCATCTATAACTTATATGTTCAGTCGCTTTATGGAGATTGTAAATGGCCTAGCGTATCAAGGTCAACCAATCTCAGGACCAATGAAAGTCAACAAACTGCTGCATGGGCTTTCGAAAGATTGGAATCATGTGAAGACCCCAATTAGAGAGACTCAAAGGATTATGCCTCTATCAGTAGATGAATTAATAGGCACACATTAGTTGTACAAGGAGCGGATCAATGATGAGGAATATCCTAAAGGTAAGAAATCAATTGTTTTAAAGTCTAACATTGATTCTAATGATATAGATTTAGATGATGACATGGATGATGAGGAGCTGGCGCTTATGATCAAGAAATGCAGGAAGCTAAATAGAAAGGAAAGAAGATTCAATTGGAAAAAACAAAGCACGTAGAATTTTCAAAAGAGATCGACAGAGAACAATGAAACAAGCAAAGATGTGATATGCTTCGAATGCAAGAAAAATGGGCATATCAGACCAAATTGTCCACTATTAAAGAAGAAGAAAGGAAAAACTGAGAAGTACAAAAAAGCTCTCAAAGCTGAAACTTGGAGTAACAATGGCAACTCAATTCTTATCATGAGGATCGTTAATCGTATTGTGAATAGCAGAAAATAATTTTTTAAATTCAAATATGGTCACCTTGTTTGATACTCTCTTCTATTGTTACTTTTAAGGGTAATAAATTCCAAACTGGATAACTTTCAGATGTGGAACCTAGAACTTGCGAACCGATTCCTAGTTTTTGGAACCCAGTGTTTGCCTTGAAATCAATCCCAAAACCTACATTGTTGTTTCAATCTAGTTCCAGGGTTTACCTAAGAACTTGTTTTTTCATTTGTTCCTATATTTTATTTCATTTTTAACAATAAAATAATATGAGTAACAAAACGGTTCAAAGTAAAATATGAAAAACCGGTGAGCAAGTGAAGGCTAGTTAGGAACAAACAAGGGTTGCAATGCTTGAATGAGTGAAGGCGAGTTGCGAGCGAGCGAGAGCGAGAGCAAGAGAGAGAGAGAGAGAGAGAGAGTCATGAAGTTGCGGAGTGAGTTTGGAGAAAATAGAGAAAAAGATGTCAACAGAAGAGTTAGGGTTTTAAAACTTTATGAAATCGATTTCAAATTCGATTTGACCGGTTCGATTTTTGGGTGATTCTTTACTTGGAACCAAACCAGGAAGCGGAGATGTTCCCATCAATTTTAAATTCCAATGGGAACTAGGAACTAGGCCCTTTTTAGGGCATTCAAATTTATCCAATTCCCTAGTAGAATTGATCTAGATGCACAACTCTTTTGTTTTCTTATACAAATATTCCTTAAATAAGTAGGCAAAGCAATTGAGAAAGCCAAATTTAATACCACTAAATCATGACATGGATCTGGGTAGCAAATTAATAATTTTTTTTGCAATCCCTCCTCAAGAAACCAATGATAGTATTTAAGAACAATGGCACCAGTGATCCTGCTATTTTTACTAGATGTTTGAAACCATCCCCTTTACTCTCTTTTTTTCAAATTGTCCTCGTACTATTTAAAATGTTACACCGTTTGTTCTTTCCTTCCGAGGATGAGATTTTTTTTTTTTTTTGACGAGAAACAAAGCTAATAATATTAGATAGAAGACAAAGCTATTACATCATGTGCATCAGTACAAAGCAAATCCAAAAGAGCAGAAGGGGGACTAGTCTTTGCTGTAGACATTTTGTTGTTTATATTATTCACTATCTTATACTTAATTTTTCCACCTTAAATTTACCATCTATTGAATGAAATTAACAACCTTTACTCGGTGAATTACCAATTTTGTTTTTTTGGGTAAAGGTGTATTACCAATTTTGTTCCCGATTAAATAATGCAATAAAAAATTTTAATTAAAAAAAATAGATAATTGGTAACCCAAACTATTTGATAAAAGTAAGAAAAAAAGTTGATAAAATCCCTTAAATTAGAGTTAGTATTCTCATATAAGAATCAACATCTATTCAAACTTAGGTGTGTATTAATTCAACGGTATTTATTCATTTTTTATTTTTTATTTCCAGCAAAAGAAAGGGTTAGTGAATATGTAAACCGAATCAAATATTATAATCATTAAAAAAATCAATCCAAGGTGGCTCAAATCGGCAGGAACGTGAGATGTTCGAGTACAAATCGACCCGCGGATTGGTTCTCGACATCATGTGGTGTCTCGTGTTCAAATGAATCGGAGTAGACCTGAAATAAAATGGACCACACATGACATGAAACTAAGATCAGCCATACATGGAAGATAATTGAAAATCGATTCTGGGCGAATCGAATGAAATCTGTCTACCATTTGTACATGAACTGCTCTATAAATTGGGCTTTGAATCGCACGGGATGAATCTGGATCTGTAGTCGAAGGGTTCACGGTCGAAGTTAGGGTTTCCTCGGCGTCTCAAGCGGAAGCCGAAGCACTTCTCCACGGGATATGCTATCTGAAGGAGATAAGTTCGAAGCGTGTGGGAGTGGCGAAAGGTCAAATGGTTCGATGGACATGTGAGAGCGACAGCTCATCAGTAGTAGACTTTGTGCTGGGCCGGGCCGAGACTCCTTGGAACCTGCGTGAAGTAATCAAATGCTGCCAACAAGAATTATCCCAGTGCAATTATATCACCGTCAGATCTTGCCCCCAAGATGCAAACCGTGTAGCCGACTGGCTGGCACGTCAACATCGAGAAAGGAAATTGCCCGCGAATTGGATGTACTCTCTCCCTCTATCTCTTGTGGATATTTTATGTTTGGAATGTAAGCTGTCATTGCTTTCTAAAACTAAGTAATATAATGCATATATATGCTTTTCGACCAAAAAAAAAAAACTGTCTTTTTGGCTGACGAATCGGCCCTTGATTCTATTGCGATATGGTTGATTCTCCCTATCAACAAGAAGGCATAGGAGTGTGGTAAGTGAGTAGCGGTCCCGGGATCATCCCCGTGGGCATCTTAGGGGGCAACACCCCCAAGACACCATAGGAATTTTAAAGTTCCGGTCTGTATTTTATTAGTAGTTTAAATTTGAATTCATGAATAGCTACTGACTTGCGCCTCCTATATATAACTTATTTCTCTTATAACTAAGAGTTGTAATAGAAAGGTAGGAAATGCTTATTATAGTAGAATTATCAGCTAGACGTAACCCTAATTTAAGTATGAATCAAGGTAAATCTTGTGTTTCAATTTTCTGTTTCTTGTGTTTGCTCCCTGTTTCGTTGTGTTTATGTTTAAGTAAACGGATTCGAAGTTTGGTACACCCTTGATACCCTGCACTGAACATGAATCAAGACGCCGAAATCTCATTTGGTGGTTTCGCAAGTGAACATGAAGGACAAGGGCCTCGGAACGAAGTGTATACCTGGTTTTAAAGTTGCTGAGCCAGTCATGAACCGATCCCATAAAGCAAACCTTTGAGAGTGGAATACCTATCTCACAATCTTCACCGTACAAACAATAGTTGAGTTTCATAGTGCAGTCCTCAAAATTGCGGCACGATATGCGAATGAACCGGTGCGCACTCAGCGGTTTCATGAGGTTGCGCACTGGAGTCACAATTTCTCCTCGAGCCTCAAGCTCTGTCTCTTTTTTTTTTTTTTTTCCATTATAAGTCCCTCTTTATTTTATGGAAAGAGCGGAACCTCAATTCCCTAAAGTCCCTCAACAAAAACCCATCAATTCCTTACTCAAGAGTGCCAAAAAATCAACTCTCATCTCTTGCCATATTTCTGAAATGCAGCAACCCCTTTCTATGCTGAGTCGATCCCTTGCCTTGAGTAGGAGATGTCTAAACTTTTCTAGGAGATGTCTAAACTTTCTTCCATTACGGAACTTGAGGCTGGCTTCAATAAGGTGATGAAAGTGGCAAGGCATCATGCCACATTTAGCCACAGGAAGAGAGGAGGAGGGTCACATGAGCCCCCTTTGTTCCAGCCACCGACCGAGCCTTGCTATGGACTGCCCGTAACCAGACCTACTGGATCTCCAAATGGACTGGCTATGCCTCATCCTGGTTCGTTGGTTCCTATTTAGTTTGTTGGGCTCAAAAAAGGATCGATGCAAGATATGTTAAATTTCTTCACTTTTCCAATGTTGGGAAGGAGAAAACTACAATGCCTCTAGTTTCTAAATGCGAAAGAACATATATAAAAAATGGATGTAGAGATATGTAGTTCGAATGCTTTTTTTTATTGGTCAAATGGTGACAACGAATTTAATCCCTTATTTTCTAAGATGTTACTGACAGCCTTCAAAGCGAAAATATCATGTGTAAACAATTCATGTTACTTTTATTCTCATTCGGCGCTCATTTGAACCAAATTAGCATCATATGCCATTTTCCACCATATTAATAATATCCTACCATCAATTAATTTGAGGATTTTATCAGAGTGGTTGAGTGAAGGATTTGAATGACAAAATTGTGAAAGTTAGAGGAGTTGATTATTCAGACTCGATTGAATAAACACAAATTGGACGACCAAATAGCATTAGTATTGAATGTTAGAGGACTATAATTGTACTTTTCCCATTTGGAAACTATAAAGAAAAGTTGATAATTTCATTGAAGTATTCGTAAGTTATCAACAAATTACTTGAGAAAAAAGTCACTACTCTTTTTTATAAACAAGCTTTCCAAACTAAGTACTTTACTAAAATTTATCACCACGAACAAAATTTGTGCTTTAGTGGCACAAAACGGTACAATTTTGTCTACTATGTACTCTCTCCTTATAATTAAATTGAAGGGAGATGACAAATCTGACGGAATAATGATGATGATACAAGGTATTCCTTCACAACAATATCCACTTCTTTGGAAGTTGGAACGGAAGTCTTACCTTTGTCACAGGAGATCGCTTGAATTTGAGCCCATCAATATATAATATTGAGATATCAAACTTCACTCAAAAATTGTAAATGCTTACATATATCAATTGTTTCCTTTGTGGTTAAGTCATGTCTAGTCTTCACAAGAGTCTTGATATCTAATGTACATCAAAATCATTTGTCTTTTCAATGAATTGCAAAATGCTTTGCTCGTATTCAAAAAGGAAGGAAAAAAGATTTATGGATTGCTTGTTTACCCGTCACTTACTCATGAGACATGATTACAAGGATGATATTCAAGGCGGCACTTGGTCCGACCATCCTAGCCAATTCACTCGAAAATTGATCAAACTGGACTGGAATTGACTAAAAAAAATATTTAACAATTTGGGATAAGTAATGCTTATGGGGAAAAAAAAGGACACAAAGAAATTCATAATGTTCTTTGCACCTTGCAAACACCTACCGTTGTCCAATCTCATGGCGACAAACTTGACACCCCTTCCTTCTAATGTCGAAAACCTAACAAATTTATTGTAAATCGTCTTTTAAGCCAAACTGAGATTTTGAGAAAAGAGGAAAGTAAAATAATCAGAGAAGATCACAATATCTTTGGTACTACAAAACATTTTGGAATTGTTGTAGCTTCAAGTTTCTTTGCTTCCTTCTTTTTTCGGCTCCAAAATCGCACCTCCCACTAAGTTGTGAGCGCAGACTTGAGGATGAAGTTTTTAAACTCTTCCCTCTGAAACTGAAACGAAAAATCAAGTTGAGGAGAAAGTCAGATGACTAGGTTTGGTTAAAGCATGCCAAAAATGTAAAACTGAGAAGAAAGTTACAAAAGTGGGTTTTGGCGAGCCGTTTAAATTTTGCAAATATTTATTAAAGCTTATAGGTCAGAAACTTTGATACTTCTGTAGCCTGCCATCACACCTGCGGATTTTTATTTATTTATTTTTAATTTGAGGAGAAAGTCAGATGACTGGGTTTCTTAAAAAGCATGCCAGAAATGTAAAACTGAAAAGAAATACACGTGAATTTTAAATAACGGTCCTTGAACTTTCACTTAAATGCGTATTAAAGTCCTTAAATTTTTTATTTATTCAATACAGTTATTGATTTTTTTATACTTGTTCACTACAGTTCTTGAACTGTTTAAAAATATTAATTGTAGTCACCCCAAGGACTATAACAGTTCATGGATTACATTAAATAAATTAAAATTTTAATAATCACATTATACATTTAAGTCCCTCTTTATTTTCTGAAAAGAGCGGAACCTCAATTCCCTAAAGTCCCTCAACAAAAACCCATCAATTCCTTACTCAAGAGTGCCAAAAAATCAACTCTCATCTCTTGCCATATTTCTGAAATGCAGCAACCCCTTTCTATGCTGAGTCGATCCCTTGCCTTGAGTAGGAGATGTCTAAACTTTTCTAGGAGATGTCTAAACTTTCTTCCATTACGGAACTTGAGGCTGGCTTCAATAAGGTGATGAAAGTGGCAAGGCATCATGCCACATTTAGCCACAGGAAGAGAGGAGGAGGGTCACATGAGCCCTCTTTGTTCCAGCCACCGGCCGAGCCTTGCTATGGACTGCCCGTAACCAGACCTACTGGATCTCCAAATGGACTGGCTATGCCTCATCCTGGTTCGTTGGTTCCTATTTAGTTTGTTGGGCTAAAAAAAGGATCGACGCAAGATATGTTAAATTTCGTCACTAATCCAATGTTGGGAAGGAGAAAACTACAATGCCTCTAGTTTCTAAATGCGAAAGAACATATATAAAAAATGGATGTAGAGATATGTAGTTCGAATGCTTTTTTTTATTGGTCAAATGGTGACAACGAATTTAATCCCCTATTCTCTAAGATGTTACTGACAGCCTTCAAAGCGAAAATATTATGTGTAAACAATTCATGTTACTTTTATTCTCATTCGGCGCTCATTTGAACCAAATTAGCATCATATGCCATTTTCTACCATATTAATAATATCCTGCCATCAATTAATTTGAGGATTTTATCAGAGTGGTTGAGTGAAGGATTTGATTGACAAAATTGTGAAAGTTAGAGGAGTTGATTATTCAGACTCGATTGAATAACACAAATTGGACGACCAAATAGCATTAGTATTGAATGTTAGAGGACTATAATTGTACCTTTCCCATCTGAAAACTATAAAGAAAAGTTGATAATTTCATTGAAATATTCGTAAGTTATCAACAAATTACCTGAGAAAAAAGTCACTAGTCTTTTTTATAAACAAGCTTTCCAAACTAAGTACTTTACTAAAATTTACCACCACGAACAAAATTTGTGCTTTAGTGGCACAAAACGGTACAATTTTGTCTACTATGTACTCTCTCCTTTTAATTAAATTGAAGGGAGACGACAAATCTGACGGAATAATGATGATGATACAAGGTATTCCTTCACAACAATATCCACTCCTTTGGAAGTTGGAATGGAAGTCTTACCTTTGTCACAGGAGATCGCTTGAATTTGAGCCCGTCAATATATAATATTGAGATATCAAACTTCACTCAAAAATTGTAAATGCTTACATATATCAATTGTTTCCTTTGTGGTTAAGTCATGTCTAGTCTTCACAAGAGTCTTGATATCTAATGTACATCAAAATCATTTGTCTTTTCAATGAATTGCAAAATGCTTTGCTCGTATCCAAAAAGGAAGGAAAAAAGATTTATGGATTGCTCGTTTACCCGTCACTTACTCATGAGACATGATTACAAGGATGATATTCAAGGCGGCACTTGGTCCGACCATCCTAGCCAATTCACTCGAAAATCAATCAAATGGATTGGAATTGACTAAAAAAAATGTTAACAATTTGGGATAAGTAATGCTTATGAAAAAAGAAAAGGACACAAAGAAATTCATAATGTTATTTACACCTTGCAAACGCCTACCGTTGCTTCGATCTCATGGCGACAAACTTGACACCCCTTCCTTCTAATGTCGAAAACCTAACAAATTTACCGTAAATCGTCTTTTAAGCCAAACTGAGATTTTGAGAAAAGAGGAAAGTAAAATAATCAGAGAAGATCACAATATCTTTGGTACTACAAAACATTTTGGAATTGTTGTAGCTTCAAGTTTCTTTGCTTCCTTCTTTTTTCGGCTCCAAAATCGCACCTCCCACTAAGTTGTGAGCGCAGACTTGAGGATGAAGTTTTTAAACTCTTCCCTCTGAAACTGAAACGAAAACCCAAGTTGAGGAGAAAGTCAGATGACTAGGTTTGGTTAAAGCATGCCAAAAATGTAATACTGAGAAGTAGTTACAAAAGTGGGTTTTGGCGAGCGTTTAAGTTTTGCAAATATTTATTAAAGCTTATAGGTCAGAAACTTTGATATTTCTGTAGCCTGCCATCACACCTGCGGATTTTAAATTTTTTTTTTTTTATTTGAGGAGAAAGTCAGATGACTGGGTTTCTTTAAAAAGCATGCCAGAAATGTAAAACTGAAAATAAATACATGTGAATTTTAAATAACGGTCCTTGAACTTTCACTTAAATGTGTATTATAGTCCTTAAATTTTGAATTTATTCAATATGGTTCTTGAATTTTTTATACGTGTTCACTACTGTTCTGGAACGGTATAAAAATATTTATTGCCGTCACCTCAAGGACTATAAAAGTTCATGAATTACATTAAATAAATTAAAAAATCAATAATCACGTTATACATTTGGCTAAAGTTTAGAATCACATTGAATAAATTAAAAGTCTACAAACCAAATTATACATTTGCCAAAGTTCATGAAGTGTTTGTGTCATTTTTCCTTTTAATTTTTTTTTTATTTGATCACTCTTAAGTGAATCTGACCAGTGATTGACAAGCTCGCCACATAAGTTAATGATATGCTATTATGACATCATTGAATATACTCCTTCCCAACGCTCCTCCGTGACTAAATAGTAATTGACAGAGTGTGACCGTTGGCCCCACTCTTTGAGCTTTCCTTTACCCCTTTCATGTGGGTATATATGTCATTCACTCTTCTTTCTTTTACATTCTCTAAAAATTGTCTTTAGGCCTAGCTGAACGTGGGCCTTTTGGTGGGCTCCCAAAAATATATGGATCGAGAATTTTGTCATGATCCAATTAGATGTACAAAGGAGTTTTACAAATTACCTAAACATCATAATTAGGATCTAAATTGAATTTGATGAGTTTCAGCACATACCTGAGTTGAGATTTCCTTCTTGTTTTATTTCTTCCAAGTGCAATTTTCTCATAAAATTACCAAGTCATGGTTGACGTAGCTTTTACTACAGTTTGACATGTTCGAGATTGGATTGGCCAATCGTGATGATGCCAACATGGAGAGAGAAACATTGAGATATTTAGGCCGCGACCTTAGAATCTCAAGATGTGGCATAACTGGACATGTGACATACAAGATCAGCAATTAGCAAACGTGCAGTCGCGGTTGGTATGTGTCTAATCGGTTAAAGTCATACTAAAATATGAGAATGGTTATACCCTTTTAATATAAAAAGTCCCTTAGTTATTTTCCATTTCCTACACTCCAGGGCCATTTTAGTAATTTGATATTAAATTTGAGACATCAACGATTTATGCTTTGATTTATTAGACTTTTCAAAAGATTCAATGTTATCGGTTGAAGCTTATTTTATACATTATGTACAAGACTACCTTGTCATGTATATTAGAAAGTAAGATCAATTGTATTATGAGCATTATGTAAATTAGTATACTATCTTAGTCATTAATAATTAATTTTGGAGATGGTGCATGTGTATTGCACGGGTCCTCGACTAATAATGAGAGACATGAGGGAGACCTGGATATGAATTAGTTATTTCCTACCCTTGATGCATATGAGCCCATATCACATCCACCGTTACGTCAGGTTTATTGCACATGGGCCCACCGCATGTAACGGTGGATGTTAGCCTAACTCACATGTCTCACGACATTAACAAATGGAAAAGTACTGCATAATCTCCTTACTTTTTTTTTTTTACTACCATTTTTAACCCTCTATTTCTGCAAAAACCGCCGTGCAGCTCAGGACAAAACCCACAAACTAAACTGACAATTCTCTACCCCTCAATTCCCAATCCTCAGCAATTAACGTGTTCATTAACTTTTACACTGACAATGGGCCTAATGACATTAAGAGAACTCAAAGTCAGGACATGGAAGTTTAAATTTTGTACATGCATACGGCGATCTTGCTTACATCATCCATTTGACCAGTAAAATGTTTATATGGTTGATTTGCATATTTAGAGTGCAACGTATCAAATGACATTTTGAACTCAGAACTCCGAATATCAACTAAATGAACCTATTGAGATCTTGCTGAGTAAGAATTGAGATTCAAGTGATTCAAGGGTAGATATAATCAAATTTGAGATTTAGTGATCAATAATTGAATCAAGCAAGTCAAATTTAAACTTGAGCAAACAGGATAATGCATCGAGACAAAAAAAAAAAAAAAAAAGGCTTACGAGTGCATCTTTGACTTCCGGTTGTTGGTCTCCCGCACCAAACATCAAGCGCTCCCCAGATTTGAAACTCAACATACGACATGCTTCAATAAACTTAAGATTTCGATTTGCCTCTAATTCGTGCAATATATCATATGACCTAATCATTTATTAAAAAGAAAGGAATCATCCAGTGAAACAGAATAATCGATGATGGGAGTAGGGAGAGGTTTGTTGTGCAGTGTGGTGAGGGCGTTCAACCACCTAGAAAAGTCAATTTACCGTGTGAAATCTATTGGAATGTCCCTTACATGTTTCTAGACAATCACTTGGTAGGATTGCACTTCACCAAGTATTTTTCTATGTTTCAACAATTTTTTTTCCGCCGTTGCGTAGTTGCAAATGTTAGCGTTATAGCAAGTAGTTTTATAATGTCTAATAGGTAATGATGCTGATTTTAGGCAATCTCATGATCCGTTTGTTTCGCAAAAAGCTCACGATTTGAAATATATTTTTCTAAATATAATTCCTTATATCATTTAAAAAACGTATGAATAAAAATTATTTACATCAGCCACGAAAAAATTTAGGCATAAACTATTGTCAATAATGAAAATATTTTTTTTTTTTAATCATTTCAAGCAATATAATCAATTATTTTCAAGAAAATATTTTTTAGATCATTCATTCTCCATGAAGGAAATGACCCTTAATTACGAATTTGTGTTCCTCAATGTACCGCAAACACGAGGGACCAAGTTACTATGGAATTTTTTTAATTAAATGCTTGTGAGGCACATAATTTTTTTTTTTTTGTCAAGCATTGTGAGGCACATAATAAGAAATATTAAGTATGCCTTGAAAATTGTGTACTTTATTATGGCGTACTAAGGAGATAATAGATTTTTGAAATTCAAAGTTATTTAATGTGCATTGAAAATTGTTATTTCCATCTCTAAATTATTACTATTACCTGCTAGAGACTTACGGATATGTTAATCCCGTCTTGTCTTGAAGCTCAAGCTCATTTCTGGCGCATGGACCTTCCACCCTTTTAATCCCGAATGCACAAAGCACGACATAAAAGGTTTGGCCTTGTTAAAAGGGATATCTTGCTATTGGTACTCAAAATTCGACCATATTTTTTCACTGAGCTAAGGAAGAAGTGGCAGATTAGCCGAAGGAAGGGAGGCAATCACGTGTGCTTGCAATAAGTAAAGGGCTCATTAAGGGGGATAGTAGTCCAATTCATCCTAAACATATTGTACAATGATCATAAACATTTTAATTTAATCAATTTAATCCTATATCTTTTAACAATTTGTTAATGTAGTCTTTCCAATAAATTTTGACCACAAACCACTAATGTGAAAGCTAGTCATCCTATGTAGCAAAGTTAGCCATCCTACATAGATAATTGACACTAACATGGACAATTTTTACAATTTTTAAGTCCCTGCCACAAGTAAAAATAAAAGAAAAAACATTATACAAAACTCATATAATTTTAAAAAATTATAAAAATTATTCATATTAGCACCAGTCGTATCAGCAATTTCTTGTCAAAATTTGCCGCAATGACTATATTAGAAAATTTTCAAAAGGTTTTAGATCAAATTGGTCAAAATTGAAAATTTTAGGTTGAAATTGAATGTCATACAATATATTTAATATTTTTTAGACAATTTTCTCCCGATCAAGTGATATTAGGAGTGGAACCCTTGCTCACTCTACTTCAGCTCCAAATAGGGAGCTAAATTTGCTGACTCCAACTTAGATTAGAAAATTCATGTTACATGTTCCCATGGGAATACTAAGTACAATTTGGACTTTCTTTGAGTCACGTCTGAGAGTTGAGCACGATAGGTCAGGTTTCCCCACACTTTCGGATCGGGGTTCGTTTAAACGGGTTCAACATTGAGACGTAATTTTGACAGAAGCCATAACTTTCGGCTTGCAAACCAAGTTCGTCAACTACTGTTGTGGTGCCAAGTAAAAAAGTTAAAACTTCTAGAAAATTGATAATGGTCATATGGAATCTTTTACATAATAACAAAGCAAGTGTCTCTAAGTTTAAGCTTGTTGGAATTGCTTACTTAAACTTAGCATGGTATTAAAATAGGAGAAGATGCATTCAAATATTTCCAAGGCCCCTTATTTACCTCTCCCATTATGTTTATTCCGAAGCAGCCAAACTCCAACTTATGTGTGAAAGGAAGTGACAAATTGTTCAAAAATTTGACTATGCATTTGCATAACAGCTCAAATTTTAATAGTTTGTAGTGGTTCCAATAACCTTCTAAACTCAATGAGGTTCTACAGATATCATGACTAATATGGCAAAATATAGAAAAAAAGTAACATAAAAGTCCTAAATATATGGCATTTGTACCAATTTAGTTTTGAACATTTTAATTGAACCAATTTGATCCTAAACCTTTTCATTTTGTACCAATTTAGTCCATCTAGCTGACCAGCTAATGCTGAATTTTTTTTCTTTTTTTCTTTTCTTTTCCTTTTCCTTTTATTCTTCCTCTTCTTCCTCTTGGCCTTTTTCTTCTATAGTGGTTGGCAAGCCTCCAGCAACTCGCCGACCACTAGGCAAGAGCTGCAAAGCCCTCACTGACTGCAGGTGATGGCCATGGCCCTTGCCGAAGACTGTGGACAAGGCTAGCCTCGTTGTGGCCTTGCCGCAGGCAAAGGCGACCTCTCCCACAGTTAGCGAGGCCATGGCAACCTTCACTTGGGCCTTGGTGAACACCACCATGGCCTCGCCAGCCACGGGCAAGGCCACCCCTTCACCCATGGCAAGGCGACAACGAGGCTAAGCAAGGGCCGCGACTGCTAGAAAAGAAGACCAAGAGAAAGAAGAGAAAAAAAAAATTAACACAAAATTTGAAAAAACAAAATAAACATAAAAATTGTCACATTAGCGTTCACCAGCCAGCTGACATCCACATTAGCGCCAGCCAATCAAATTTGGCATGATGGATTGAATGGGTACTAATGTGAAAAGATTTAGGATTAAATTAGTTCAATTGAAAGATTTATGACTAAATTAGTACCAATGTGATAAGTTTAGAACTATTTTGATACTTTTCCAAAAATAAAGGAAAATACAACTACGGACGTCATATATGTATTTCGCTCGTGTCTAGGTTGTCGCAAACGTACATAGGTCATTCACAACATCAAACAAGTATGACACGTTTTTAACTGATGCGGATGCGAGGGAGCCGTGACTAAAGCATAGAATATAACATTGGCGATGGGCTCGACGGGCTGCCTACGGTGTGATCACAAAGCTAGGACGGGCATATTGGGTTTCAGATTTGCTTCCTGTCCATGATCGCTCATGTTTAACCTATTCCATCAATATTAGCGTCTGAAAACTGTGCCAGGCGGGCGAGCCGTCGTCAAAACAGATAATATCACTGCTTAGCTTGGATCCATTCGAGACTTGGCACAGCTCTTGCACACTATCAAAACGTAAGACTGAAGTTAGAAGAAACAAGCAGCAATTTCCGGGAAAAGCGCTGAGATTGCATCCAAGACTTCCGAATCCCGCCACAGGAGACTAAACGCCAATTTCACTAGCGGTGAAAACAACGAGAGACGACTTGAGTCAAGAGACGGTGGATTCAACGCTAAATCACGACTAATTATCATTTCGATTTTACCTTTGTCTTTCCAAGTGTAGACAAGAAGGGACAGGCGAGGGGGACCCCCCGCCAACCTTTGCCAGCACTACTCATGAAGCTTCCGCTCAAGTCCGTGCGAAAGCCCCATGTAAACGCAAGGAAAGCGGAAACGTGTTGCGCGACGACTCCATCATTTGGTCTAGAAGCCCATCCCCAACCACGTAACCATTGTCCTTCTAGAAATCAATAATTGTTTAAAGGAAAATCTTCGAATAAGGGCTCCCCCCAAATGAGGACTTGGAGAAGATTTTATTTAACTAATAATCTTAATTGTCATTATTTTTAAATAAAGACTTGAAATGTCATCAATTTTCAAATAAAGATCTGAAATGATTATATCGGTCCTCAAGAAAAAGCCTAAACTCACCAAGTGATCGAGGATTCTTTCATCATTTTTTTTTATTTTTTTTATTTTTTTCTTTTTTTTCTTTTTTTTCTCTTTCCAAAAAAACTCAAAAAGGAAAAAGAAAAGGCTAAAAATTTATCCCAAAAGAAAAACCCAGGAGGTAGGGCTGGCCCTAGCCCTTTCACGTGTGGCTGCCGCACTACCGGGGAGTCGACACCCTCGCCTATGGTTCTTTACTTATTCTTGTAAGTTTTAGTCGGAAAAGGAAAGAAAATAATATATTAAGATAGAAATACTTTTAACTAGCTAATGAGGTTACGCTATTATTTGAGATTAATATTGACCACTTTAGGTCTTATTTAAAATAACGTCCAACTCAGCTTTTATTTTTAAAAAAAACGAGGGCAATCTGAATCCTTATTTTAAAAGTTTCCCTTAATTAATTGAAGCCGTATTGAACTGTTTCTTGACTGGTATTTGATTTTAAAAAGTGAATGGTAAAAGAAGGTGCTTACACGCCCTTCAGCATATAAAACCCAGCTCCCCCCTCGGAGCGAGAGGCAGGCAAACCAGAAAGTTCTCGCGGACAAGAAGAAAAGAGAGAGCCAGAGAGAAACAGCGATGGGCGTGTCCAAGCCCTCTTCTCTGCTCCTGCTGTGGCTTCTGGTCGCCGCCTCTGCATCCGACGTCGCGCAGCTCGTCGAATCGAGGACGTTGCCGAGCTTCCCATCTCAGCAACCTGGTAAGAACCTCCTTCGGATTCCGCGGTCTCGGTTCTACCCCCTTCGAATTGGTTAATTGAATTCTGTTGCGATCGGCTGGCAGGGTACTCGAAGATCCTGGCGACGCTCGGAGTCGTCTGCAAGTGTTGCGACGGCGGCGGAGAGTGTACAGTTACATGGGAAGGGTCTTGCTCCAAGCTCCAATGTCTACCGTGGAAACTAGGCTGAGGCTGAGGCGCATGCTCCCTTTTTTATCTTTCTCTCCGGTACATAGTTTGGATACATCCCCACTCGTAGAGTTAGACCGACCGCATGTATAAAGACACCTCAATTTTGATACAGCTAGAGATGTTCCAAGCTAAGTACCAAGATGCAATTTGATCGACTTTTTGTGCATATGGGTTCTGGACATTTAATGTTCTGGTGCGAGCGAAATTACAAGTTTCATCTTGTTCGAATCTTCCCAGGAACCGGGAGTCATTTGTTCAATTGAGCTACTCCACTTGTTAACATAAACATAACTCAACACTTTGCAGTAGCAGGGGACTCTTATGGTATGGGTTGCTACGCCGGTCGCATCTTTCCCATCCTCTTAATTCGTGAAAGTACCCAAAACTCGTCGAATTCGAGTAAAAACAGACAACTAACTTATGAGGGTCACCTGAATTTCGTCGAGATAAACGGCAGTTCCTTTGCTAACGTTGTGGCGAAACGGGGGAGATTACCTTCGATGATGCAGCGGGTCGAGTGCTCCTGCAGAGTCGGTATGTCTGCATTGATGATGCAACTGAGTTTCCAAGAGCTGTGAATCGCGCGCGTCCGATTGACATGATGGCCGACCAAAAATCCTTGCCTTACGGTACGAGGTTGGAAGGCTTGCGTGGATTCGTCCTCTAAACTTAGTAGCGTGCACGCGTGGTCGAGGCCCAAAAGCAAACGACCTGGCAACGACCAAGAAACTACGCCGACAATCAAAGCGAAAAGCCAAAGACATCACATATTTCCGTGGTTCGTCTATCCTCCTATGTTTAGAGGCCAAGGAGTTGTTTCGCAGTATTGACAAGAAGTAATTACCAGTAGAACTCCCCTACTAACAGGGTCCCCATTTTATAAGAATATCTTTAAGAAACAAACAGAAACAAAAAGTATTGGGAGCGCATAGTAGAAGTCCAATACCTTCTTCTCACTAAAAGAGAATCAAAGTTCGAGCCGTCAATATATCTAATCGAATCTACCTTTACTCAAAAGTTTAAGTCAATAAGTTATAGGTCAATTAGAATATAATAATTACTTTAAGCCACATCAAATCTCTGATATGAATTTATTCGAAATTTAACTAACACAGCTCACTCACATGTGCATCCTAACAATCTCCTACCACAATTATCTAATGTGGGATTTTTCAAGATTTCTCTAATATAATTCACTCATACGTGCATTTTGACAATCTCCCCCTCAAATGTGAACTTAGTGTTCGTTCCACTCCCCCTTAATTCGAGCATCCTTTTGCACCAACTTCCTACGAGTTCGTATTGCTACACCACAATGCTCACTTGCCCAAAAATCGCAATCATGGGCTTTGATACAAATTGTTGGGAATGCACAACAGATGTCTAACACATTTTTTTGTGGAAATCGCCAAGAAAAAGCTCAAGTTCAAGCCCATCAATATATCCAGTTAAATCTATATTTACTTAAAAGCTTAAGCTAATGAATTATTAGCTAACTAAAATATATTAATTGCTCTACACCACATCAACTCTCTGATATTGATATAGTACAAATCCGTCAAAATATCCAATTAGATCCACATTTATTCGATGAGTTATTAGCCAACTAAACTATATTAATTGCTCTGCATTACATTAATTCTCCGAGATGGAATTCTTCAAGATTTCTTTAACACAACTCACTCACATGTGCATCCCAACAAAAAGTGATCTTGGATTTTACAAAGCAAGAAAAGGCCAAACATTTCAATAAGATTTTCTTGACAAATTGTAGAAGATTAGCAAATTTTAGAAAAATTGTCCAATCAATCGTAAAACTATTATGCGGATGTCAATTCATTCTTTCTAATTTTGCCAATTTAATATCAAGCATTTGTGCAAAATTTCTATATAGTAATTTTAGTCAATTTTTATCAAAAAATACTAATGTAGCAGCATACTGCATAGGGTAAATAAGCCAACGATGATCGAACCGCCACATTAGTGAAGGATGCATATGTCAAAATAGAAGAATTTAAGTAGTGAGGGGGAGACCAATAAATTACATTTTTTTTCATATTTTCTATCAGAAAAAGAATCCCCAGAGGCCCATGAGACTCTGAATCTACATAAGCTAACAAGGGCATGCTCCGGCCGATTTTCGGTCACCCAACAAAAAAAAAACAAGGGTCCACATGAATTTCTCTGCATAAGGGTCAATAAAGTTCCCAGCTTGATGTTGGGGTTGCAGCGCACATCACAGAAAAGCTCAGACGCATAAATTGGCAGCATCACATAAAATTACGGGGGCATAACAAGTGTTTTCTTTTTCTTTTTCTTTTTCTTTTTGTACTTATCTTTTATGAATGTTCTGGCAAGTGGCAAGTTGAGATGATTGGTCAATTTTGTCGGTATTCTATGATCGCGATCGACCGGCCCCACCTTCTAGAACGGGTTGGGACCTCCCTTTTGTCGTGATTAGGAAGGGATGCGAGTGGATTTGACCCTGTTCAAACTCTTATCGCACGATGGAAATAACGAAAAGGAAAAAAAGATGAAGAATACTATAGAATAATAATATTATAAACTGCGAATGGTGCGCGTGTGGTTCGTGGAAGGACCACGACAATTCGTTAAGCTGTTCGACAGGGACATAAACAGGTTCGATGGATGGTACGAATTGTATACGCGTGAGAGGAAAAAGGGGATATCAGAAGTCAAGGGGGGAAGAGGCATTTCACATCAGGGTCACATCGTATGTGCAAAGAGAAACGACGTATCTAGAAGGAAAGACTCTACTAAGATTATTCACGATTTTACTCATTCCAAGGTTGGTATGTCTGAGGAAAAGTTATTGAATTGATCTTAAATTTATTTTATACATATTAATTCAATACTAAATTTTTCAATTTGACCAATTTAATTTAAAATTTTAACACAAAAAATCAGTTTAATCATTTCGACTTTTTTTTGGATAAGTAGTCCAAAACCCTTCAAATTTGTAAGGAGAATGTAATCAAATTATGAAGCTTTCGAATAGTGTAGTCGTCTCTTAAAGTTGTTATCGAGGTCCAATTAAGTGCTTTCTTGAGCTAATAGAAATTTCAAAGTGTTATGTATGTAAGTTAATTTGGGTTGCGGTCATTTACATAGACCAAAATGTCTAGATTTTACAAATTCATGGGATTTAAAAAGTATTTCAGAGACTTTCAGATAGTTGAGTAATTATGCTCTCCCAAGTTATCAAAAATAAATATCGCGATCTTTCACACTTCTCAAAGTTTTTTGAATGGTACAACTTTATCAATTTACTAATTTGTATAGATGACGGACGTAAGTTTTTATGTAAGAAAAATTTTATTGGAGATTCTCCATGTATAAATAAGGAGGGAGGAGACTTGTATTTACAGTCACTATAACCATCTAGTATGGTTGTACCATTTTTAAAACTAAGTATGCAAGTCTTCAAATCATGTGATTAGGACCTATCATTTCTAAGATCAAGAAATGTTAAGAAAGAATCTTCGCATCAAGATCCTCTTTTTAACGGAGCATACAAGTCAAAGTTGGAGTACTAAACCCATTTCATATTAGGGTATGTTTGCTCGGGTAAAAAAAAAAATCTGGGAATTAATTTTCTAAACTTTCAAACGTTTGGTTTAGTTAAAATGATCAGTCTTTGAAAAATTGTTTACAATCAAAGAAAATACGCATGTTTGAAGTTAAAAAAATAAATTTCCTAACTTCAGAAAGAGAGGATTTTTCGAGAAAATAACTTTTCCCTGAAAGTATTTTCGTTTATCATGAAGTTTTCTCCGCAACAAACACAAACTTAGTTTGGTTTGGATTTAATTTTGATAGTAATTTTTCCAAAGACAAAACCTTCTAGCTCCAAGTCTTTGCAAGTGAATAACTTAGGAAAATTACCTAGTCAACCTTAAACCTATTTTACAAATGTCAATTTAGTCCTAAACCTTTATTTGAAATTCAAATATAATTTTCTAGTCAATTTTCATCGGAAATCATTGATATGATGGTTTAGTAATTATCAATTGTCTCATGTGGCATGTCACCACGTGAGTGATTTGATGAAAATTATTCAGAAGTACTACACACAAAAATTTATAACTAAATTGATAAAGCAGAAAAATTTTAAAACCGAACAGGTCTTTGTTAATTAAATTTAGGATGGGACAGTTTCTCGATAGTCAATAATGCTGTCGAGCTTTAATGACTGAGATTTGGGGTGGGAGACTCTTGTCTAAAGTCCAGACACCCCAACACTACCCCCAACACTTGCTGGACCCGGGAAAGACTCAAGCTACCGGGCTAAGCACATTATATGGGGCAAGGAGACTCATCTATATGAGTCAATACTCGAGCCCAATGAGTTCATCAAAGCATCATGCTGATGTTTAGGGAAGACCCATCAAGGTCAATGGCTGAGACGACTGATTTCACAGGAATGAACTCGATGTACTTCGCAGTTCTTCTATACATTCGCTATTTATGGCTACTCTTTGTATGTTGCGCGAGTCGCCAACCCCTCCTAAACCTCCGACGCCTTGCTTAGTATACGAGCCTGGGCAGCAACAAAAGCAACAGTGATATGTCTTTGAGAACTCTCAAAAAGATCAAATTGCTCAAATACTGTCTTTATCCAGTAGGCAAAAACAATGCAGCACCGGGATATGCCTATCTTTCCAGCATAATTTTGATGTCTGAGCGTCCACAGAAAGAGAACACAAACATAGTAATTCCAAGATCATCAGATGATTTCAACCTATCTTTAGTAGTACCTCCCGTTGGCTCATGTTTTCACTTCTGTAACTTGCGCTCAGCGTTTCAACTCATCTACCCGTAAAGCAGTAAATTGCATGCCAGTCCTTAAAAAGAAGAGGGTCTGCAATTCTATATGCATTGCACCATATGCAACTCAATCTCAAGGGAATTGCTGTCGCGATGGAGATTTGTAATTACAATCCCCAGATGGCCTTTAAGGTACAATGTAGTAGCATGAGCAGTCAGGCCTCAGCTTATACAAAAGATGTCACAAGTAACAGCATGATCTAAACAAACCTAGGACCTGTATATGTATACATCTAGTACAGGAGGGAATAGTTCAGAGCACTGACATTGGCAAATCAAATTGAGAAGCCCTCTTGGTTGTTCCTTATTTGGCATGTAAATCTTCCCTCACGCGGAGCTTACCTTTGTCATAATCGGGGATTACACCACTTGGAGATGCAGATGCTTCGATGCCGACATTCGACAATGCATCTGCCTCCTCATTCGGCTTGCCAGAGTCCTTTCCTTTTGTGTCCATGGCAATATAATCTGTCAAAGCCTTTTTTTCACCTAACCCACGTTGCTGAAGCTTGCCGCTGGCAATGAAAGGAGATCTCTCACCCCTCATGGGGCTGAAGAGACGTGCTGGAGAGAAGCTTGGTGTGGAGAAAGCCGACTTATACGGAGTGCCCGAGAGGGGCACGGTGTATGGGATTGGAATGCTCTTGTGTGCAATCAAACTTACCTTGGAGATTGAAGGGACATTGTCGGAGTGCTTTGTCAAGTCGTCTACATAGAGTAAATCATCAATGCGAGCCACAATGTTGAATGCCAAGCTTTCTAGTACTCTCGAATAGCTCTCCAGAATGGATTTGCCCACATCCTGCAGTTGAAATGCAAAGTGGATCACTCTACTGATACATCTATATGGAAACTAAACCTAGAACACTTAGGATACTTTCCAGAGTACGAATCTTTAATATTTTTAATTTGTCACCCGTCACCAATCAAAAGTCCCAACAAAAAGATTACTTGGATCTATGTTGTCAGGGTTTTCTTATGATTTTTCACAAGGGACTGAACTAATTGGAAAAACCGAAAATCGCCCACAACAAATGAATGAGAGTCCTAGATAATTTACCTTGTTGTATTGAATCTTGCTCATGTCCAAGGTGGTCTGAGGCAAGCCAGGGAACCATTGCCTCAAGCACAGCAGGAGGCTTTCTGCTCTGTCTGCAAGAAATTCTCTCTTTTCTGCATCGACCATAAGCTCCTTTACCAATCCCCATGATGACTTTGAATTAGATCTGCTAGTGCTATTGACAGGTTTTGAATGAGTTCTCTTACGCCAAACATATATTGAGGCCTCGACACGGTTAGCAATTTCTATAGCTTGGTGTTCAGATGTAAGGTCCAGGCAATCTAGTAGACATTCAGGAGAAAACTGATCCGAGGTAATGTAGCGATATATAATATCACCTAAGCATGCTCGTCCATTCTGTAATCAGTTGAAGAAGAACTCTTAGAGACTAAATAAATTGCATTCATATGCCACATATATACATGACTGTTATATGTGCTTCATACCTTAGGAAGAGTTTCCAAGTATGAATCAGGGACTTCCATATCAGCTAAGGCAACGCTATTGATTGCCATGGCAGCTTTTAATATCTGGTTGGTGCAATCGCGTTTGTGTTGTAAATGCTTTCGAGAATCTTCACTGAGACCTCCAGCATGGACTCGAGGCACAGGAAGCCACCATTTTTCCTCTTGGCGCTGAAGAGCTCGTCGGAAAGAGGCTGATCCATCAGCCTCCAACGCCAAAATCCCTTGATCCACGTACCAAAACTCTGTGTCTTCAAAGCTGTCTAATATTTCCTGATAAAGACAAGTCATAATCCTCAGTTGTCCTTCCCCTGACTAAAAACATAGACCACTTAACCACTTGGAAGAAACCTTACAAGAAGCATATTGTCTAGCTTTCGGAGAGCCGGGAGATTCATATAAAGATCGGACCTTGGTCTGCATGTCATGACCTGAAACACAGACAAAGAATTGAAGAAATGACTTTTGAGAAACCTCAAATCCAATTGGTCCATCAATTTTGACCAATTTCATTTCTAATCCACCAGCAAGTAGTATGGAAGCATCTTGCCAAGTTGTTTACCTGAAGTGAAGCTAGCAATCACCTATTTCAAAGTGTTCATGAATTGAGACTATTTTACATGTATGGTTCTATAGCAATAATTATTGCTGTCATTTGCCGTTCTTTCTTAACCATGGATCTCTAAGTGCACATGTTCTTAACAACCACAGTGATTCTTATGCCCACAGAACACTGAAGCAGCTAAAGCAAAAAAAAAATCATCCCCATCATGTCAGAGTGGAGAATTCTAGCGCTAATCAAGACTTAGAACTCACTAGAGAAATGGGATGGCAAGAAACAGGCTTTTATATGTCAAAGGATGCAATTTCATAGTGCAATTTAATAAGCAAATGGCCTTACCTCAAGCTTGCTTCCATCCGGGAATGTCTGCCATGTCGGAGTGAACTCAACAATTTGATCACTAACACAAAGAAGCCATTCCATCTCTCTTCGCCACATCGCTTTCTTCTCTGGAGGAATAGGTTCTAACCTCCAAAGTTGCCCAAACAGGGTGGCTTCACAAACGCAGTTACGAAACAAAAGATCAAACATCAGAAATGCAGGTGGAAAAACCGCCATTAGTTGAAGCATACAACAAGAGATCCATATATGAAAACTAGTTTCGCCATTTTATGTCTCAAACAACCAGTTGTCCTTCAATCAGCAATGCAGGTGGAAACCCCACTTTCTACAACAAGCTGGAGCAATCAAATTCGATGTTTAACCCAATATGCCACAGCAATGAAGAAGAAGTTGGTAACAAATTCCAAATGGGCAACATACCACAAAGATTAGTAATGGCATTCGATATGGCCAATGCCGTGCAGACCCCATTTCCGGAACCCGACATGTCCTCTCCAAGAAGCAATTTTGAGAATCTTTCCTTCATCATCTCAACCTCTGCATCCCCCATCAACCAAACAGTAATCAGTAATAACATCAAAACAAACAAAATTTATTACACAAATTTCAGCTTCGGTTTTTGTCTTGGTTCAAACCTGAAATTGCAGAGCCGTGTTTCTCCAACTTTTTGTCACTGGAGTGGAATTTCTCCGCATCTTCCACGACGCCATTCTCACTGGCACAGTCCGACGCCGGAGCTTTGTCCACCGACCAATGCAGTACAGGAGGCGGCGAGTACGACACCTCGGAGCTGTTCTGACTCTGCTCTTCATCCCCCGTCGCTTCCGATGTCAAAAAAGCAGAGCTTGAGCTGCTCTCCCGCCTCTCTTCCTCGATCAAATCCGCAAAGATCCCAACTTCACCAACTTTCCCGCAAAACCCATCTCTCCTTCCCTCAGTGCCTTCGCTCTTGACGCTCGAACCCTCCATTTCAGGACCCTCTTCTTCTTCTGCCTCTGCCTCTGCCTCTGCTTCGACAAGACCAGGAGAAGCATGGAACACGGAGTTGTTCACTACCATGCCATTGTAGCCAAGCCTCCTCGAGCGCGACCCACTTGATAAGCGAGCCCAGGAATGCAGCTTCCGGAAGAACTTCAAGACCAGGAGGCTGAAAGGAGATGGAGAGGTGGAGTAATGGAGCGCTCTGGGCTTCGGCAGGGGCAGGCAAAACTTGAGTTGGTGGTGCGGAGTGGGAGGGTTTCTGCGTTCGGTTCCTTCTCTATCTTCTGCTTGTTGGTCGAAAGCGCCACCCATGAGATTACAACAAAGACATTTGTCTAGTAAAAATTAAAAAAAGTTGGGGAAAAGACAAGGTAATTTTGTAAAGGCCAGGGACAAAAGGAAAAAA
Source organism: Eucalyptus camaldulensis (assembly GCA_019915185.1). Taxonomy (NCBI): domain Eukaryota; kingdom Viridiplantae; phylum Streptophyta; class Magnoliopsida; order Myrtales; family Myrtaceae; genus Eucalyptus; species Eucalyptus camaldulensis. Next base: position 16,619,759 of record JAHSVA010000014.1, on the reverse strand, counting down.
AAAAAGAAGTCAATTTTGGGTCTTCAGGGTTTTTTTAGTTGGGGGAGCTTTGCTTATTTATGTTGGCAAGGCCAGGCATGTCATGATTAGGGAAGCTTGGTTCAAACACTACGACTCTCATCATGAGAGTCATATGAAAATGGATCGATGGAGGAGCCTATGTTGGTCCCTTCAGATGCTTCTAAGTCAATCATCATTTCCATTTCTTTAGAATATAAAATTTCTGCTTTTGAGCAAGGCAATAGTGAGAATTGTCTAAGTATTTGCTTTGTAACCTGTCATATTGTTTGATAATGTATAAGATCACGAAAAATTTCGAAATAATATACATGCGACAACAAATTGATTCATTATCATAAATGTATTTCAAAATTAATTATTTGACCATCAAAAATCCTAAATTCATATATTTATAATAAATTTACCCTTCATTAGTTTCTGTTAAATTTGATTAATATCACGAAAAATCACAAATTAATATACTTGTGACAAATTGAGAGTAAAACCTTTAAACCGGTACATTCGTCATATATCATTCAACTTAATAATTTGACAGTAAAATTTTATAGAAATTAACGGTGTGTAAATTTATCAAAAGTGTACTAATTTCAGATTTTTTGTAATCAAAAAAATTGATTTTGGATTTGGTACAAACGTAGCTATTTGGAGTTTTTCATAATTTTAATTTTAATGTATATGTTTTTTTTCAAATTTTCGTGACTTGGAATCTGATGAAGAAGCTCTCGTGATGTGCAATGATGCTCCAGCTATGACGATCTTGTAGTTGTAACACGTAATAAAAGTCGAAGTATCTCTTTTCACGCGTATAATTGTTACTGAAAAGTCGTATGCCAAACATCTGCAGAATCGCCGCTCTTTCTTTGCTTAAACCAGGTCTCTACGTCATAGGCAATTATATCGTCCAAGAACACAATAATAAAGTAATCCAGCGAAATCGTGGAAGCAACGGATCTGCTTTGAATGATGTCTTGAAATGAAACTGGCGGCGTTTTCGAGGTGGAGGACGCCCCTTGTTTGGTCCACCAAAAAAGTTTACTAGCTTTGGTCGCATAAGATTTTAAAGTTCTCTCTCTCTCTCTCTCTCTCTCTCTCTCTCTTTCTCAATATACACATATATTCATATATATGTATATATAATGTTGGTCCCACTTTTGCTACGCTTTTTATCGACTCCACCTTTATCTATTTTCCTTTTTGGCCAGTCTCCACCATCATTTATTATGAAAGCTCCAAATTTGAAGTTCAATTATTTAGTGAAGTAGGCAAGCACCCCGTACTCTCAAATTGCAAATCTTATGGGTGTTCAAAAGATCTCAACGCGTAAGATTGTGAGAGCATTCAATAATCTACAATTGTCGCCGACTTCAGATCGAAGGCTGATAATGGTCACAGCACTAGCAAAGCTCAGTCGAGGTCGAGGTCCATCATGCAACCTCAATCCAGTGGCAATGGCCGTGCAGCCAATCTTTACTACAAAACTTGCATGGCTGGCCAGCCTGCTGTAGAGGCTCGCGGCCAGCCACGGCCCTCAAAAACTCGAGGTTGACTTTGCATGGCCTCATTGACCTCGAGCCGTGGCTTAGGCCAAGCTCATGTGGCCAGGCCATCGCGAGCCGCATGCAACCTCATCATAAATAGAGACACGCATGTAGGGAGAGGGGCGTGGGCAACAGGCGAGGGAGATGGTATCAAGATCGGCATCGGGGTCTAGCTATGGTGTCCAACGATGGCGTCCAGCGATGAGTTGACACTGCGTGGCTCTTGATATTACTGTTGTTGTGATATTACTTTTGTTGTTGTGTTTGAGAAGAGAGAGCAAGAGAGAGGTTAGGTTGTAGATTTTGAATGCAAGTTTGAGGCGATGCAAAATGTAGATTTTGAAATATGAGGATAACACTTGATACCAAAAGCAAAGTCAAGGATGGATTTTGCAATTATCCCTCTATAATAAAATCCTTGTTAATCTCATGCTCGTAAATTGTGGGTCCTTAGCAGTTCGTTGCACGGGCAAATTGATAAATAATGGCATAATAAAAACATCTTTTAAATTAGGTAAATGAGGGTGATTGGAGAATGCGAGAGAGTTCATGAAAAAATAATTGATGGTTACTTAATGATTGAAAAAGGCCTCATCATGCGATAGAAAACTTAAGTTATGTTTGAGGTGATGAATTTAAAATTTCAGCTCTTTTGATTCAATTTTACCATTTAGGAGAAGGAACAATATTTTTATTTTAGATCACGTCAACTAGTGCCTTGGGGACAATGTAAAGTACAATTAATTCAAAAATAGTTCAATTTTCAAAATGACGATTGCACATGTTACGAAAACACTTGGTATATTACAAACTGTAAAATTTCCTTAATTTCTTTTGTTTTTTTGCAGCCATGGCTCTTAATCAATTATGTAAGAAGTGCCTTGAGGTACTCTTTAATAAACGAAATATTAGTGCTCAAATACATAGTTGTTCTTTTCTATTAAATTCTTTGGCAAAGCTCCAATAAACTTTTTTGACTCTTTCGAAATTGTTTGGGAAAATTTCAAATAAAGACTCGAAGTTGATCAATTTTTTCAAATAAGGACCCGAAATGAACTTTGTGTCAAATAAAGATCTAAAGTAGACCCATTGTATCAAATAGGGACCCGAACTAGTTGAATTAATTCCAAATAAGAACCTAAGCTTGCTGATCAGCCAAATATTCGATAGCTATTAAGCATGTGACATTTCCGACGACTAGAGTTTGAGCAATTTTTTCCAAAAAAAATATAGGGAAAATTAACAAATCCTAAAATAGGAAAAAAAAAAAAAAACCCTAGGTTTTCTACGGTCTCTCCATTCCTTGTACCCATCCACCGCAAAGTCAAAGACCGAAGTTCTCCCCATTCCTTGTACCCATCCTCCGCAAAGTCAAAGACCCAAATTCTCTGCCGGTTGAGGCATGAATTCAAAAACAAGAAGAAAACCAAACGCTTCTTTCTTTGCTTGCGGAGACCCAAATTCTCTGCCAATTGAGCAAGGTAAGGAGTAGCAGGGGAGAAGAAAGAAGAAAACATAAACATCTAAATGAATAACCTAAACTTAATTAATATAGAATTTTCCCTTTTTTTTTCAATCACAAATTTTTGACAAAATTGCTCCTATTTTAATTGCTGGAAAATGTTTTCCGATGAGCTAAGGTCATTAATAGAGATTAACTTGATCACTTCGGATCCTTATTTGACACAAAATTCACTTCAGGTCCTTATTTGAAATAATGGGTCCATTTCGGGTCCTTATATAACACAAAGTTCACTTTTTGTCCTTATTTGAGAAAATATATTTACTTCAGGTCTTTATTTGGAATTTTCCCAAATTGTTTGCTACTTTGAGTGACCTAAAAAGATGCATTTTGTCACCTTTTCGAGCAAGTATTTCATGAATTTAGTACATATAATAAATTTAATTCGGACTGCCATATTTGATGAAATTCGAATGAGATCATATAAAATCCATCTTCTTTCGTGGTTTAGATTCGGTTTTGTACATACAATCGTAATCATGTAATAATTTTTCCTCCCCTTCAAAGTTCAGATTTCATAGCACAATCGACATCCGACCAAAAAATAAAATAGCACTATCGACAGAAAAAAAAAAGAAAAAAAAAAGGAAAAGGAAAACCTCTTTCTATCCAATAAAGTATGAAATTTGAAAAAGCAATAAAGTCAAAGAACAAAGATACAAACGAAAGCGACGAAGAACCTTGGGTCTCGAGCATTGCGCTCCTCGCCTTGACCTTCACAAACTTTTTCATCGTTCGGTAAATAAAAACTTTTTTTATTTGGCCAAGGACAAACGTGCAACTGAGGATGCACTTCCACCAACCTACACAGCAAAAGGTAGAAAAGCAATCGCATTCTATTGCATTAAATAAATAAAATAAATGAATGAATGAATAAAGAATGACTGACCAAATTAGGGTATCATGAAGATTGATATTGGCAAATCAAAACAATTTTACAAACCAAATTCAAAATTGATGCAGTAGAAAAAAGGATGACATACAAAAAAAAAAAAAACATGAACCAATTATATCTATGCTATTTCTTATAGTTTCTTTCTAAGATATGTTATATACATGCAATCTTCTTCTACCTAATGACATAAACTTGTAGAGTTGTACTAATAATATCTAACATGATGTGATGATCTACTCTCACATCTTTCATGACACAATTTTCATATATTCCGCGCATGTTCTTTTTAATCTTATGTTTGCAAGTTTTCACATTAACCTTATATGCAAGCGATCTTCCTTCAACTAAAATTTTAATGGCGTGATAATAATCTTGCAGGAAGACAAATGTCTTCCACCTAGTATTTTAGAGCTTTTGGGTACTATTTCTCTCATGTATTCTAAAGCAGCCTGATTTATTAGTTTTCTTTCATTAAAACATACATGTCTACTATATATATTTAATGTATCTATTCATGAAGCAAATCAGTTCGAATAATAATAACCCTTTGATCATTTTGGGCAAAATAATTTCAAATATATATATATATATATATATATATATATATGTATACTTGACTTAGCTCTAAAATTTTCTTGAAGGAAGATTCTTAATGGCCAAGTCATATAGATGATTAACAGAAAGGTAATTTTGAAGCCAGCCTGACCTAGATTCTATCAAATGAAATGTTAAATCGATATAATGACCATGTTTTGCAAAATGACATCACATAGAAGCTATTATGAACATAAAGTACTAAGTGACCATGAAATTACAGTGATAAAAGGGGGAGTTGCGGTTGAGATCCAATAATGGCCGGACCATATAAACCCTCAAGCTCTTCTTTTAGCTTCCCTCGCAAGTGTCCAATAATTGTGCTGGTTGTTCCAACTGACACGAAAACGATGGCAATCTTCTCAAGCGCATCATCAACTTATGATAGCTTGCGATGTGGACTGCTGATTTGAAGCAACAGAAGAATGGAACCAAAGCTTACAACTTCAGGAACATCACCAGACAGACAAGAGACAAACGTTGTTTGACATTTACCTGCTTTTTCAGACTTACGTTATGATTCATATAAAGAAAAGTGAAAGGAAGAGGAAAGAGGGAATGAAAGGGACATGGGCGAAATTTGTTTAGGGTTTTTTAGCCTTTAGGCATACGCTGTAAAATTTCGTTTATGGTAACGATCTCATATTGATGATGCGATTTCTAAAATCCGACCTACCATTTTACCAATTCGAATTCACACATGATCATTCATGGAAAAAGATCGCTTGAATGAATGTCTACATGAACTGAGTATATGTTTAAAATGCGATTACATTACCACTTCAATCAGCATCAAAAGGAATAAAAGGATAATATAAGAGAGAAAATGGGGAAATTACTAATAAAAATCATAAATCTATTGCAATTATGTTAATTTAGTCCAAAATATATATTTTTTTTTCACTTGAGTCATAAACATTTTGTATTTGTATCAATTCAGTTTATCCTGCCAACTTTGACCCACAATCACTAATATTGACACTAACCATCCTATGTGGCGCGGCCAACATTAATGTGCATATTTTTAATGATATTTTAACATTCTTGCGAATTTTATTTATTTGTGTTTTCTTTTCTTTTTCTTTTTCTTTTCTTTTTTTTCTTTTTTTTTTTTTCTACTTCCATTCCTTCTTCCTCTAGCCAGTTGCTAGACTCATCAACCGGCCAGGACGGCAAGGTTGGCCTTGCCAATGGCCAACAAGATCAACCTCACCTGCCCTTACCTCTAGTCAGTCGCTGAGGTCCAACGACAAATTGGAGTAAGAAGGAAAGGAAGAAGAAGGGGAAAAAAAAAAAACAAAGAGAAAGAAAATAAAAAGCAAATAAATAAATAATTCTGAAAAATATTAAGACGACCAACGTCCACCTCAGCGATTCTTGCTAAAATTGGCTTAATAAATTGAACTAACACAAATATAAAAAATTTAAGGCTCAATTGATTCAAAAAGAAGATTTAGGATTGAATAGATTTATGATTCTTTTTATAATTCTCCGAGAGAAAAATTATGGCAAAACTAGGAATTAGGGGATCATTTATTGTTTCATTTTTCTTGAAGGTTGAGTGACATCCTACATAAATGTTTTGTGCAGCATTTTTTCCAAACAATTTAAGATTTTTAAGAAAAGAGTTTCCCTAACACGTTATTGGAGCATGGACCGATGCAATTCCAATCTCAACTCTCTCTCTCTCTCTCTCTCTCTCTCTCTCTCTCTCTCTCTCTCTCTCTCTCTCTCTCTCTCTCATATCTTTTTGCATGTTTTTCCTGTCTCTAGTTATCAATTGATGTGGTTATATTTAGGAGTGTGCATAGTCTGGGTGGACCATTCCTAGCCTAAAATTGGAACCGCCTAACATTTTCATAAGGGTTAAAAGCACAAGCTCTTACTAAAGGTTAATTTTTTTAATATTAAAAATTAATATAGTATTATAACATAACCAGTCCAGTCCGGGTGGACGGATCCACCAATGAAATCGAGGACCAATACCCACCGGTTCTTATAAATTGGAACTTGGAACCGAACCAGTTCCCTCAAGAACCACCGATTCCGAGTAGTTCCGGTTCGATATCAGTCAATTTGAGCGGATCCTAGTTCCTTTGCACACCCGTAATTATATTCACATCTCCTGATGCGCGTGTAAGGACTGATTTTATATGCAAAGGGAACGTGAAGTCATATGTTCTATGTTCGTTGTCGACCACTTGCTTAATCGTTAAAATCACTTGAAGAAACGACTTGCCGAAATGAGGGCTGCAATAAACGGGCCTTGTTGGGCTGCAATAAACGGGCCTTGTTAGACTCAAATTCTTTCTATTTCTCCACTCTCATTTTGTCATGACCAGGTGCGTGGCAGTCAAAAAATGAAATCGACCCACCAAATTACTCATGCGGTGATCTTGCATTCTTTTGTCAAAGCTTGGAAACATTGGACATCGGTATCATCAATGTCCAGCCTAACTTCATTGGACAATGTTTCGAATCGTTATCATTCACTTCGGGCTTCACCAAAGAATTCGGCCCGATCATAAGCCTTGGATATCGGTATCATCAACGTCCAGTCCAACTTCATTGGATAATGTTTCGAATCATTATCATTCACTTCGGGCTTCACCGAAGAATTCGGCCCGATTATAAGCCCAAAGGGTCCGAGCCAACTTTAAGGAATGAGGATTGGCCTAGAAATGGTCCTTTTTATGTGCAAGTCCAAATTTAAAAAAAAAAAAAAAAAAAGATTATGAGGAAGACAAGGAAAGCGAAATAAGGGCAGATCAAATCATTCTCTGAGCACCATTGAACCGGGCCATAGCTGAAACAAGGAAGGTAACCAAGGTCCGCTAGAATATTGAAGTTAGATCAGACAAGTTTATCTCCCGGCAGCAACTTTTCTAATTTGGGTTTCTTATGAGTCGTGACATCATGACTTTGACCCAATTTCGAAACCAACTTTTGAGGATGCACCGTGCACTGACGGACGTTGTCTAAGTGAACTGTTGGCCTCTTTGGCACACTTGACAGTTGGTGTCAAAATTGGATTGAACCCATAAATTAGTGATCCTTTGGGAAATTTGGCCTATAATTTGGCTATCAGTTTAAGGTGGAAGAGGGACTCTTCATGGGATTGCGTATCCATGCCTTTATTGAATCATGGCAATTCCTCAGTCCGTCGCGGTCCATTACCCGTCATTTTGGGCGATCAGGAATCCCAAGAGCAGAGGAAATTCACTTTGCAGTCAGCCAGGCCCATCTTTTGTCTCATGAAAAACATGTCACGGCCTGTCTCATCTAAAATATCAATACATCCCAACTGAGTTATTAAGACACTAGAGAATGTAAGGTTGAGATTTGATTCCTTATTTGAAATGTCAAGAAGCCAAAGCCCATGGACCCTCCGCTTGATAATAGAAGATTGCTTAGGCCTTTCGGCCAAGTTAAAAGGGTTATCGATGATCCATTATCCAAGAGAGGATAATCTTTGTGCAGATTAGATTCCAAAATCCCACAGATTAGGGTCCCTCCCTGCTAATTGGCTCTCTAAGTCCCCTCAACTCCTTTGAGATTTATTATGTTTAGAAGTTAATCGGTGTTTTTCTCCTTGTTCTGCTCGTTAAATGAAGATCCCACCCAAAAAAAAAAAAAAACTATCTGACAAATCATGCTAATGTTTCAAGACCGATGCATAATATAATTCAAAGAATCATGGGGTGTCATTCCAAATGAGCCAAGTAGATATATTAATTGCTCTATTCCAGATTCATTATCTAATATGCGGTCTTGTTTTACTAACACCCTTACACATGAATTTAAAAGAAGGATCTCCCAAATGATCAATCGGCGACCGAAGTATGGCATCGCAATTAGATCTAGACGAGAACGGCACAGATAGAGGCGCATAAAGAAAAAGGGTTGCTGGGTTTGATGTGTCATCATATTCTAGCCTAATGTGACAATAGGTGAAAAAAGTTTGCACTAGTCGGCATCACATTCCGCAAGAAGAAAAGGGAGGTTCCTGTTGAGATAGTGAGGGGACTGATCTTAACATGACAAGCTCAACCATGATACCCCGTTTGGCAATATGAATTAGGTAATCGGAACGAGAAGAGAAATTATTGCATCTGGTGATGCATCGGAAATGCAATACATCTTTTGTGGTTTGAATTTTAGAAATGAGAAAATGGGGCTTCCCCTCCTCTTCTAGTGGTCTCGTTCCCGATACCCAAGTACGTCCTGAAAGGAAGATTCATTTGGATGCTCATGTGACACGAGTGAAGGTAAATCCCCCATCGGGATTTGTTTATATAGTTATCTTCTTTATAATTTATTTGCTTGACTGTTTGAGTGAAATTAAATTCTTTTAAACATATTATGTGTTTGGACTTTCGCCTCCCTTTTCTGATCTCCTTTCCTATTTAAAAATGGAACTTTGATGCCTCAAACAAAATACACCTCTCTCAATCTGGTCGATGTCAAGCGATCCAAAGAATTACTTCTTAATGATCTAATTCCAAAAAACAGTGTTAAGGAGGAAGTAAACTCGAAATCTCATAGTACCTCCCGAGCAAAATCCCCGTGGTGTTCATTACTTGACCAACCTCTTAGAATTGGATTTCGTGATTTTCATCCAAAGAAAAGTATCTCAAGAAGACTTTGAAATTGCTTGGTACAATTTTCTTACGCCAACTTCAGTTATGAAATGGGATTACTGTAACATGGCTATGGTATGCTCAATAAGCCTATATATCTGGGGATTACTTTAACATGACCATGGCTCGATAGAGTCCTTTTTCGCCAGTACTTGTAAAGGTTCGATACATAAGCTTTCGTAGCATGTATCGGCTCAACACTGCAAATCAAATCTACTTAACAATTCCTCTGTCTCGGAAAAGCATATACATGTTTCTGCAATTCATAAAAAAGGCGAGCCCTACCCAAGAACAGAAAGCATGGCTAGAAGTAATACATTGATTTCATATATGAGTTTATCAATAAGATCCGGGATCACAAAGGTAGTTATTCATTAGTAGGTAAACAAACAAAAAGAGGCTGGTATAAAAGATTAAAGAGAAACACTTGGGACTGATCCTATTCCTCAGGAGACCTCCTGGTCGTCAAGGTGATGACGATCAGACCTTGTTGAAGCCGGGTTCTTTGACGACGGTGACAGGACAAGGGGCGTGATTGGTCACGTAGCTGGTCACACTCCCTAATATTATCCTGCATTCAGAATCACCACCCAACCCATTTAATGCCTTGCTTTATCTCCGATCGCAGCATTTAAGAATGACCAAACCCAAAAAAAAAAAAAAAAACGAATGTGATGTGCTTGGTATGGGTAAGAGATTGTTTTGTACCTACAGTTCAGCGTGCGTGAAATTAGTTTTGCATAAACAATTTATGTCATTTTCGTGAGATGAAATTACCGATAGTTGTGTACTATGTTAACATGATGTTTGTGGAAAATAATTTTTTTCAGTTTTAGTTAGACAAAAGGATGATGTAATAAACTTATTTGGACAGGAGCAATCGGGCCGGTTCGACCAGTAAAGTGGTCCGAATTGGCCTTACCCGACCCGTTCTCAGTCCATTCTAGGAAGAACTCTCGTTTTTGAATCTTGGAACCAGCCTTTAACCGGCTTGGTCCCGTTTTTCATGTCAGAACCGTAAGCTCATCTCCGTAACCAACCAACCAAGCCGGCTGGAGACGCAACAAGGGAGAACGAAACCCTAAGACCTCCGGCTTGTAGTAGGCAGCACACAAGATCACTCGACCATCATAACGTTTTCTCTTTTTTGTCACGACCAACATGGCTTGACTAGTCATGCGGTAAACATGAAATGTAAAACATCAATTATGTAATTGTAATAAACAAAACCGGCCCGATCGGCTCCATCCGGTTCCATTTTTTGGATCCAAGATCTAGTAGGTAAATTCTAGATTTCGATTTCACATCCCGCCTACCTCAAAACCAATTACCCCTAAAATTTATTCCGATTATATTATCTCTACCGAATCTAAGCCACCTTTTCAACCCCATTCTTCGTCCAGAAACTTCATGCTGGCAGGTACATCATATAAAGAGTAATTATAATAACATATTGCAGCAAAGTGGACAGCTGTACCTAATTAGCTAACGCAATTGGCGAGTAGTCTTATAAATTTTTCGGATTTCAAGTTTTAGTTTCTAAATATTTCTTTTTCTATGACTATAATAATCCGAATTAAAACATTTTCTCTTTCTTCATATCTTTATTGAGAGAGAGAGAGAGAGAGAGAGAGAGAGAGAGAGAATTGCCTTTTGAGGGTGCCAAGTCCCCTGCTTCCCATGACCAGAGAGTCCAGCTTCAGATCGTCAATCGCCTGAAGCAGCTTCTCCCTCGCATCCCCCCAGTACAGCTTCGTCACGATCTTCACCTGCAATATCACCGCCGCAATTGACCATCTGATCGGATTCGACGAATTTAAACTTGATGAACAAAGGATTTTACCTCTTTCTGTCGCGAGGCCGTGTCGAGCGTATCCAAAACTTCCATGTCGGTCGGAACATCGTACTTCTTCATGAGATGCGGCTCTCGGAACTCCGACAATGGAATCAGAGCTGCAACACGATCACGGTCGAATAAGTTCACATATCTATGAAAAGAACACTACCCGCGAACTCCTTAACACGTTCACTTACGTGCCCCGGATTTAGACCAGAGCTGATCGCGGGACTCGTCGTTGGAGTTGGTCTTGATGTGGATGATAAAGAGGGTGTCGCCCTTGTCGGCGAGGTTGTCGAGGGCCCATTGCAGGGCGCACTTGCTGCTCTTGGAGAAGTCCATGGCCACGCCGATCTGTCGATCTCTCCCCATCTTCTTGATCTGCTGATCGATCTGCTCCGAGCCGGTTCTTGAACGGATGCTGAACGGGAAAGGGCCGAAAAGAAACGCGAATGGCGTGTGAGCGGTCGAGAATAAAGGCAAGAACGGATGCTGCTTTCGCGACGGGTTCTTGGGCTCTTTTTGTGATATGCTTTGGCATGAATTTGATTGGGAAGCTAGTGCCCTTTTATGGAAGGATGGAAAGATGAAGGCGGCAGACAAGAATGAGAAATTGGATGCTTTCGTCATGGCATATATTCGGGCTTCAAGACTTTTCTACAAATCATGGTAAAAGAATAACTAGAAATATAAAAATTGATTTACTTAATAGTATTTAGAGGTCGTCATGCATATGTGGATGTTGAGATATTTTATGTTGTTTATGTTATCTAGAGAAGTACCATAAATTTTATTTTGTACATCTCAAGTTCGTTCAATTCTTGTATTATTTTATTGTTGTATGATTGTTACTTGCAAAAGGAAAAGAAAAATATTATTAAAGGAGGAGTTACAAATAAAGTGATGACAAAAACAAAAAATGAGAGTGAAAGAAGGAAAAGAAAATAACATGCCCATTAATGTTAGAGAGATTAGTCCTAAATCTCGTCACCAAAATGCAATTGAGGTTTAAAATTTTTTAAAAATAAATTGTAATTAAGTCATAAAATTTGTCAAATTTGTACAATAAAGTCCTTTCGTAAACCCTGTTTAATTTGGCTAATGAAAAATATTGACGTGATTTTTTTATTATTTTCTCTCTCCTATGTGGCGCTAACTTGGCTAAAATAAGAAACATGAGACTAAAATGATGACGTTATGATCCAAATCTGATTTGTTAACCTAAATTTTATTTAAATTAAATTGGAAAAAAGCTAAAATCACAAAAATAAAAATAAAAAATCATTGAGCCTTGATCAATGGCTAGCAACCCTTGCCAGCCACAAGCCAAGCCGCTAGATCTTGATGAAACTTGGCCAGATCTGGCTGCACTCGGCCAAATTTAATATGAATTACCCATTAATTGCATCATATTTCATGTGATAATTCCTCTAAATAAAGGCCAAATCCTTAGTTCGAGAACCGTTAGAAAATTCCTAATTATTGTTGTTATATGAGTAAGAAAAATTTATATGTAATCAAAAACATAATTGCACTATTGACAGAAAATAAAAGAAAAAATCTTTCAACAAAACACTTAATATGAAGAATTACATAAGCATTAGAATTTCCAATAAAATGCTAATTGGAAACAGGTAAACTCCTTGTCGGAAGCAAAATGAGCGGAGAAGATGATCGATCTTTTGCAAATTAGAGTTCTATGTATCACTCTTAGAGACAATCCTTATAGGAAGAGCTTGCTATTATGTATTTATAAAGATATAGAAAAAGGGTCCATTAAAAATGGTGGGTCATTGACATTTCTGTTGTGTGTCCGCATAAGAGATTTGGAACGGTCGCGTGCAAGAAATTTCCAGAGTCCTGCTCGGTAGTGCGCACCCTATTCGCGTGATCAATCGCACAACAGCTAACAATCGGAATTGGAGGTACATCTTTTCGTGGAAAATAATTTTTGAGTCCTTCATTTTCCGCAAAATAGATACGCCCTAAATAAGACTAGACTCTACATAGGATTTTGGATTAAATTTGTTTTTTCAATTTAAAAGTAGAACATATGTATTCTATCTCGCCCACGATAGGGGGAACATTATCCAAAACGTCCTAAACCTATTGCACCGTACCAATTTAATCATAAGCCTCTAGTTGTGCATATTTAGTCCTAAATCTTTTGTGTATTTGTCAATTTAGTCCAAACCTTTCAATTGTACAATTTGAGATCTAAACATTTTGACAATTTGTAAACATAGTCTTTTCAAATAATAGGTGTATGACTAAATTGGTAAATATTTAAGAGATTTAGGATTAAGTTGACACAATTGAAAGGTTTATGACTAAATTGACAAATAATCAAAAGATTTATGACTAAATTGGTATAATTTAAAATTTTAGAATCAAATTGATAGCATGTGTTTGCAAACATTTTTTGCAAAACGAGGGATATATAATCCAAAATGACAGTGCATTAGGTTCTTTGCTGATGCACGCAGCCCCCTTTTGACTTTTTCAGATAGGCCAATTCAGGGAGTCTCACTATCCATTCAACAACCGTAAGATTATTTATCGAGAATGAATCTTTGCATGCGCATTGACTTCGTAAAATCCGAAACACTTAAAAATTTTCATAAAATGCAAATATTAACATGTAAATTTACATATATGTTTTTATCTTAACCTTCTAGAATTTGTATAATATTTTTAGATTCTAATTGGAAAATCATGCTGACTCGTAAAAAAACAAGCCTTAAGTATCAAGAGTGTCTTATATAAAGCAGACGAATCTCAAATAAGACCCTCGAGGCAAACATCGCACCTAACGAGATGAAGTAGCTCGAAATTCAGAATGAAAATACTAACAGACTTGGTTTCCGAATAATGTAAATGGGGAAATTCGAAACAACATTATGAAATATGAACATCAATGATTCAAATATTTCTAGACATCTCTATTGTGTCTAACATTCATGGCATATCTAGCAACATTGGGTGGCACGGCACGCCCTCATGATTATTATCATCAATATGGGCTGCTGTACCGTGATTCTCTCATGTAATTTGTGATACGCAATTGAGAGGGTGCAATCAAATGCGTTTGTTTCGTTTATTAGGTTCATACGATTTTACGTGATTGCAAATGTCATCTGTTTTCAAATGCAATTCGTACTTTACTTCTAAATTACATGACAAAAAACTATTGGCATATTATTTCAAGCTCTTCTGCTATAGCGATAGCTGAACTTTTCATACTTCATTAGCCTTTAGAAAATTCGTTGGACGTTAATTTGGTTTGATCAAAGCGTTGGAACTTTGAAAACGAGGAATATTATTACCAAACGTTCCATGGATACAATTCTCCGTTATCGTGGGAGACGTACTTTGCATGTCAAGCAGTCATCAAACTCAAAACCATTTGGGAGATCCTCGCGAGAAATCTTAGGAGACTAAGACTTTTCGTCGAAATTTTGTATACTAAGTAGTTTGGCATGATTGCTCAAGCTTTGAGGATGATCATGATTCAATTTAGGATAAGATTATGTAGTTGAAACCTCCCGGATCGACATAGTTGTTTGAGGTGCGGAGAAATTATGAGCTCAAGAGCTCAAAATCATTCATTCAAAATCTATCAAAACTGCATGTAAACTGCTCTGAATCAAGACGTTCTCGCTCTTAGCTCACCCTCACTCGCTCCTGACTCCATTCGCATGCTCATTCTCATTCATTTTTTTAGTTTGAACCATTTTGTTGCTCATATTATTTGCTATAAAAAAATATTTTCAAGACAATTGATGCTAAGCTTACAACTTCATAGGCTTGTCAAAAAAAGAAAAAGAAAAAAAAAGCAGGTTTTTAGGCAGACTCGAAACTAGACCAAAAAAATGGGGTAAGCTCCAAGTTTATAAAACTGATAACCGGTTCTAGGGTAAGTTCTAAATTCCAGATTTAGAATCTACTCATCTTGAAATCGATCGCTTCCAATAAAATTAGTTGCGGCCTTGTGGGATGGGTATGATTGCATACATCCTTTTTGTGATGGACCTAAGCCTCTTTTCGGCAGACAACCAAGGTATTAAATCTGCTACCAAGAACAAAAGTCCTCGAAGCAATAGTCTCATGACCGACTGACTTAGTATAACCTAACAGTTAGCCACGACCAATCACATCATGTACGACCCTCCATTCCCGCTAGACATGCATGTCAACCTCGGCTCGCGTCTGCATCGTCTCACAAGCGATAAGTCGAACCATCTGTGATCATCCCATACGATTCATCTCAAGGTGCTTTGAAAAATCCCGAGTCTTCCTTAATACCAAGAACTGCAGAAGACGATATAATTGAATGTTGAATTTTCTCACGTGCGTAGCGAAATCAAGCTTTGAACAAGTAAGACTCCAATTTGCAATTCATGGACCAAGCAGTCCTGCGTGACAGATGTCCCGATGTCAACCCATCATTCCATCTCAGCCTCTCGTTTTGGTAAAAGATCAGATATCATGTCGTTCCAGCCATCGGTCTTTCGAGTCCGAGTCCAAATTTTTGTTCACGTGTCGCGTGGCTAGGCTGCCTCCGATTCTCCTAACAGCACGGGGCGGAGATGGGCTATACTTGATGTCAGATCAGATCAAGCCTCGAATTCAAAATGCATTTAAAATTTCTGGAGATAAGCTAGAATCGAAACAGGGATAGAGAAGCCGAAAAAGGGGGAGAGAAGAAGTTGCTAGGAAACTTCCTCTTGGATGTCTTTTTGTCATTGATTTATATCATATGGGACCACAAATCCCCCCGGCCATTCCATTCCCTTCACTGGAGCTGAGCCTCGCTAATAAAAGCTAACATTGCAGGAGATGTATAGGCATCAAAAGAGGAAGTGCTTGATGGCCATTTGTCTTGACTACATTGATCACCCGCGCTCTTTTTGGTACGTACAGTATAAATTTGGATATATGACGAACCTAGGAAATTCTTGAATGTGACCGGTGCAGATGGCATCGAGCGGAGAAGAAGCCATGTGTACAGGTTAAAGAGGCTAAAGAAGCTAGTAGGGTCCTGGTAATTATGGGAACTAATTCGAGTTTGAAATTAAAGGTGATTGAGAATGGTGACAGCTACTTCAATACTGCTTCAAAAGCCAAACACTCAGCGTCACATAGAAGATCTACTTTTATCTGGACTCTAGTACATAGTCACAACCATTGATTATGTGTGGCTTATGAGATCAGCCGGTATGATGGATTCGGTCCATATGGACTCAAATTTAGACAAAAGATTATCTACGAAAGGGGTTTTCTATCCTCGGAGGTCTCTTATGGAGGCACTAACAGCATAGACCTCACCAAAGCAAGCCCACTTCAAGAGCCGAGCTGAGCCATGTCTCACTTGATAACTCCGGTTTTATGCAAATCTAAAAGTTGGGTACTTTCTTGAATAAGGTGTAATGGGCTTAAAGCTTATCAACCGGGTGAATTAGGTTAAATTTAGGGGTTGAAATTTAATTCTATCCAAATTGACCCATTTTGAAGTAATAGAATTGTAGCAACTTATGCCAACCCAATCGGACTTTAATTCTTGGCATTTTTCCCCTTAAATATTGGAAATAGCATGCTAGGGAAAAAAAATTAGAGAGTAAGATATTACTAAAAAAATTGATGAATCAAGTTCTTAGAGAACATATTTTTTGGTGCTACAAATATGTTCTAATTAAGCGAAAGAGTCCACGCCTATAAAGATATATGCGACATAAATTTCCATTCTCGTAAGCACTAAAGAGATGAAAACACTCAATTCCATGAAGATCTGTAACATGAAAAGGGAAAATAAGGAAAATGTCATTTGTAACAATAAATGTAATTGGCGTCCTCTACATTTCCAAACCCTAACCTAGCGTCCACGACCCGAAAGCGAAGGTTCCAAACTTGGAAACCGTCATCTCCTGGCCCCACCGTCTCCGCCGGTGTAGGCTTACGTCTACTCCATGACATCGCCGGCAACCCAGCACCTCTCCTCCAAGCTCCATGGCAAACACCCGACAGGACCTCGGACCTCTTCCCCCGTCCGCCCGCTAAAAATTGTAAGCTACCTAGGGAGTGTGCAACTTGATTTTCTAACTTTTAGCTACTTGATGAAGTTCTTCCAACTTAAAGTATTCCTATGACTTGTTTCTTTTACCACAGACATGATTGCTGCGCCGGTGTATGGCATAGAAGACCAGCAATGCATTTAATTTTGAGCATCAAATCTTGTAAGCGAAACCTACTCCAAAATATGCGAGGTACTATGTATAGTCAATAAGAACTTATGAACATACGAAAATGAATATTCCTTCTTATTTTCGTAAGGCATAACTACATTATTAACTCTGTAAAGCCTTTTTCATTTCAAGGATTTAAAACATAATTATTTCCTACTGGATGAAGCCAACTCACACTGGATGGAGAGAGAGAGAGAGAGAGAGAGAGAGAGAGGGTGGCATGATTAGACCATAGATTAAGAGTGAGTTCTTTTCAGATCCAAAGACCCGCTAGAACGCATCATTACTTGGGTTTTGCTTTATTATATATCGTTTCCAATCCACCCTTTAAATCTTAGGCGGCCCATATATCAAGAAATTCATTAAATATGAGTTAAAGTACGGCCGATGACCCATGTCGCCACCTCTAACCGGGCTCCGTCGGGCTTAATGTAGTCTGCTCAATTTTCAAGGGATCGTCTGTACGCGTGGTCGTTCCTTACGAATCAATTCGCTGGTGTTAAGGTCGCGAACTCATTCTCCAATTCGCTGGTCTCTCCCGTCGGGTCTTGGCCTGGACAAATGGGGGCTCTGAAATGAAGGGATTAAATCGAATTCCATTTGGTCGGCCCAAATCTAATCCTGACCCCAAAAATCAGCCCCGACAATGGCCATCATGGCCAACGGCCCAGCGTATCAAAAGCTCCAGCCAGCAAAAAAGAAAAAGCAGAAAGCAGTGCTCGTCGTCATACGTGGTTTGTTCTTTTACAAGAGAGGGTATTCATTTCTCGCGGTTCAACTAATCTCCATGAATGCACCGGCATCACTGTTACCCGCACGCATCAAGCGAAGGGTTCTCACCTATGTGAGCATGAGACCTGTACACACTCAAATCAAGCGCTTAACCACTCAGCCAATTTCTCGAGAGTGGATGCCCATGTTAAATCTGTACAGAAAACCTTAATGAATGTTTCGATATTGATAGAACCCAAATAAGAAGAGCATAAGAGTCAGCATGTCGAGGTCCACATGAATCTCAAGCTTGAATGAGATCAAAAGCACCGGAAATATTCTTTTCATCAAACTAACGATACCTGTGTTCAAAGAGTGAACTCCAAACTTACCAAGCGCTAATATATTCAATGAGGTCCAACATAATAACATTTCAATTCGATACGAGTAATTGAATTATGAATTTATTTATAGGTCGATGTATAGGAAGTTCTTATTCGTTTAAATGGCATATTAAAAGCATCTCTGACCGTGCCAGTAGATCCAACATTCCGTCCCCCTTACAGTGGAAGTGATTAATGGTTGGGACCCCATCATTTGGTCGAAAACACTATAATTAGCAATTCAGCAGCAGATCTAATAACCAAATTCAACGATCGAAAATTCCGTTTCTTTCTCTTCTTTCTATATTCTCGCGTCGTGCTGGAATGTCTTGTCCGAGAGAGAGCTGTTCGCCAAGGTGGCAAGGGGTGCGGGTCAAAGGGAGGGGGGGAACAGCGGGGACAGATTGTCAAGCTCCTGGGCCCAACAGGGAATCTGCCATAACAAACCTGTGGACGGACAGTGCGACAGTCAGACCGCGGCATCATCCACGACCGACGACAGAAGCTTTTTCCGGACATCCCCATGTAATTAAAGCCTTTTGCCAGTTCCCCGCTAATTAAGGCGACATGCTGTTCTCTTCTCCCCTCTCCCTCCCCCCCCAAATTCTTCGAATGCTGTCTTCCACTCTTTAGAACCCCACACACCCGCCTTTTGATTATCTGCTAATGATGTTTCTCGTTAGGCATGCTTTCACGGGCTTTAAAGGAGTAATAAAGAATGTTATCCTGGTGGTGGGTTCACTTCATTTGTGGCTTAATTCGTGTTAATGGGATTTATTATGTAAACGACGCATCTGAGTGGGTCGCTGCTTGAACGTTTTACGGGCGCATGTCACGGCCGAAAAGAGACGAGGAAACCGAACTGCACAATTGCTAGCACGAATGTGGCGCTCCTCTTTATAACAAAAAACAAAAAAAGGGTCTCCGCACGTGTAAATGAAGTTTTGCGGCAACACTAATTCATATGATCCTTATGCATTTTTTCGCGAAGATGCTCGCAATATTCGATTGCATACTCGCTCACCCACGTAGCGTGTTTTAGAGCAATCAGCACAGCGTGATCTATGTAATTTTTAATAAAGCATGGGTGCATTTCCCTTTTACAAAGTTGGATTAAATAAGTCACGTGACTTTTCAGTTTTTGATAATCTAGATGCACAGGCATAGAGATTCGGGTATCTGGAGATTCATGAAACACCTTGAGACTCTCTCAAGGCCCTCATTAGTTACTTAAGACCAGACCCTTGATATGCACGAGTGATCTAAATCAGATGACCTTCAGTTCCTAAGCTGAAAATCCTCCAAATGCCCCTAGCCAGATATGCAAATGCTGAGGTGGAGCGATGTGACATGACAAGGGCCCTTTTTGCTGATCATCAATGCATCGACAACTTCAAATTCAAGCTACTTCTAATCGAATTCATAGGATCTCCACATCCATTTCGGAGATTATATTCCCCCTTATCTAGCAGCGTCATCATCCACCAAGCATCCCACGTCCAGAATTGGACTAAAGGCATGTCTCCAATCCAAGTCCCATCCACAGAACATGCCGAACATAGCGAACGGAAAACCCAAGATCATGCACGCATGATGCGCACGCATTGCTCTAGAGTCTAGCCGCAATATCATCGGGGACATGCACGCACGCAACAGTGCGTGCGCACCCGCGATTGGGAATCATTGGAGCTTGTGGACGGGGGAACCTGCTCATGATTTGCCCAAAGCTGGCCGATACGCGCTTCCCTCCTAATGTCAAAGGTAATCATATGGGAAAAAGCATGATCTTTTAGTGATAATTGTATAGATAAATGCTGGCGTGCCCGTGGGGTGAAAAATACCCATTTGCGCCGAGAATTTAAGGACCACTATAGAATAGGATAATCGCAAAAATAATAGGGGTTAATACTACAAAACACTAAACTAGTATGTGTATATTAAATTTACCCCGAACTAATTTTTGCCCAAAAAAACCCTAAATTTGCACATTTGCGATAACTTTAGCCTCTATTAAATTCTGTTAAAATTATATTAATATCACGAAAAATCACAAAATGGACAAATAAAAGGTAAAACTCCGTCAACTACTAGTTGACAACGGTATTAGTTTGAAGTTTTTAGTTTAGAATTTTACTCTCCGTTTGTCATAAGTGTAATACTTTATAATTTTTCGTGAAATTAATCCAATTTGAATAGAAACGGAAGATAAATTCGTCACAAATATACTAATTTGAGATTTTTTATGGTCAAAAAATTAATTTGTGATAATTTTGTTACAAATATACCAGTTCAAAAAATTTTCGTGATATTAACTCAAAGAAAAATGCAAAAAAAAAAAATTGAAAGGTGGGATAAACTATAATCATTGACAGAGATTATAGCTATCTTTCCCTAAGATGTTTTCCTTAAGTCGCCGTATATTACGAAACCGCACGCTTCCATCGGATTTCTTTATTTAATTTGAGCATAACCTACACCAATTACGTTGGGGACAACGTAGGTCGTGATCAGAGTTGTTTTGCTCCGTATTCAATTATTCAGGAGAACCTGGCGTGTACGGATCCTATCGCCGGAAGTGCTAAAATTAACTCAGTTTTGTCCAATTGAAATCGCGGCATCTTACGTGAGGAGAAGCTAGGGTTTGAATATTGAAATACACACGATATGTAAGTTTTCTAGGAGCATTCACCGCTCGTCATTCGCCCTTCAATGACGAATGAATACCGTGAGAGAGAGAGGGAAATCAAAATTTGGATCGGTTCTGATGAATGTGACCTTTCCCCTCTTAGGGGGCTTACTTGTGGTACATAAGCAACACATTCGGGTTACTCTAGTCCATGATGAATTAAGTGATCTCAATCACCCAACACATGAGGTCAGCTGAATTTAGTAATTGGGAACATGTCGATCAATGACGGACTAAGTCGGGTAAGGGGGAAATTACCTAATGAGTCCCGAATCATTACCCAATCAATCCTGAATATACTGTATATATATCAATTCAATCATGCACTTCTTTAATTTTGTCGATTTAGTTCTGAATTTTTGTACAAAATTCCAATAGTCATTTCGAGACTGAATAGGCATCCATACAGTAGGTTTATGACCTATTGGACATATTCCCCAAATTTCCGTGCACGTGTAGCTAAAGACTATCTCTTCCTTTAGATTGGACAAATTGCATAGGATTCCAAATAATGAGAGATATTTGAAAAGCATGTCCAATTATGCCTATTCCTGTAGTGTACTTGTACTATATTACCCAACACTTTCGGCAAGAGAAAATTAAGAGAGAGCGTCAAAATTCGAACCCTCAAAACCCACATTACGATGCCATATTATATTAAGCTTTTTTTTTTTCTTTTTTCTTTCTTTTTTAAATTTTAATCTGTTAGGAAACAAGTGAACAGCGTATTCACAATAAATTATTACTCACACTTTCGATTTCCCGACACTACCTAATGGTGGGAGAAGACTTTTTGATCTTTTTATACATGTTTGGTAGAATGTCTTTAGATTTGGGGAAAGGGGTCCAATCTAATCTTAAAGAGATAGCTTTTCGGATTCTAATCGTCTAAAGTGACTTCGAGTGAGGTATCTATCGCATTTTGGGATTCACAGATCAAACAAAAGAAAAAAAAAAAACCATCTATCATTTCCATCTCAGCTCCGTACCGATCGAACCCATCTTTTACTTTATTCTTCACATACAACCTTCAAATTTTTGGACCTATATGATCTGCCACGGGCTTCTAGGTGGACTAATTGTTCGATTTCGAGAGCAGATCTGGTGTAATTTCAAGGACTTCCTAACAGATTATTTGTCTTCACTCGCCCGAAAAGAAACTTCCACTAGAAGTTACCACAATATGTCATCACTAATTTTGTCACATCATTGCTCCATACATTGTAACTTTAATTGAAATGATTTGTTCTCCCGCCATTAGTATATTTCGGGAAAATGTAGCTAGATTCGATCATAACATTCGAGATCCCCATCTCGATTCTTGATGTGAGACAAGAATACAACTCAAAGCTCAAATTAAGTAAGAAAAAAATTAAACCAGACACGATGTAAACATTGGCAACTCAAAATCAACATGAACTCGATGTGTTTTGATTCGGCTTAGTGATGAGCAATTAGTTATTATATCGAAACGGGTCTATATAGTTGGGTCAACATCACGAAAAACCCCAAGTTAGTATACATATGATATATTTATCTTAAACTAATTTTTTAATCACCAAAAACCCTAAACTGATATATATATATATATAAGATAAATTTACTTTCCATTAATTTCTGTTAAATTTGATTATCAAATTACTGAGTTAAATAATACATGATAATACACAAGTATATCAATTTAGAGTTTTATCTTCTATTTGTTGTTGATGAGTTTGCAATTTTTCGTAATATTAATTCAATTTAATAGAAATTAATGGAGTATAAATTTGTTATATATGTATAAGTTTTGTGATCTTTGTGACAAAAATAATAATTTAGAGTAAATTCAACATAAATATATCAGTTTGAAATTTTTTAAAGTCAAAAAGTTAATTTAAAATAAATTCATCATAAATACATCGATTTTAATTTTGTTATGGTATTAATTCTATATGAATATAATTGACATGAACTACCGGCCGCGGTGGCTCCGCTGGGTAGGCTTCAGGCTCCTCTCGTCAGGGAGGTCTGGAGTTCGAAGCCCCTGCAACGCAAGTTGCAGGGAGGCTGGCGAGTCCCTTGGTGTCTTAAGTGGATTGCCAGGGTGGTGGGTCCTCCCGCTTACGCAGCCCCCCAGGTTTACCCTTCGACTATCGGCCATGCAGGGGTTCCTGGCTCACAAAAAAAAATTGACATGATCACTACATTGGTGGCCGTAATGGTTTGAGCTTTTTCTCCTCACAGTCGCTTGGGATCTTAAGTGGAACGCCAAGGGTGATGGGTCATCCCACTTATATATTCCCTCAAATTTACTCGCCAGCTATTGACTATATGAAGTTCCTGAGTTGCAATATATATATATAATTGACATGATGACACTCATAAAACGACACCCCAACTTCCAGCGGGCGAGACCACAGCGCTTTCATAGTTTCATGTGCTTGGTACTCTGGTCAAAATGATGAGGAGGTGACGTCATGATCTCTCTCTTTCTCTCTCTCTCTCTATCTTTCGGTGGGGAAGGATCAAGATTAATTTACGGAGAAAACAAGATTCGAGGAGCATCAGGCAATCAAATCAGTCCGACGTGACGAAGTGCCTTTCCACCCAAGGAAAACCCTCGTTTGCCTCCGTCGTCCTTCCTACAGAAGAGAAAATCAGAGAGGGAAGCCGAAAGATCCTCCTCCACTTTCGCCTACTCATCCAGTCACCGCTGTTCTTGCTTTTCTTTCGCTTTGCCATTCCTTTGAATCGAAGCCATGTTGCTGTCCTGGTGACACTTTGCCCCATTCCTAGTGCTTCCTTTCCACGTCGCTGCTTCTCGTCTTGCTCGTTTTGATTTCGTCCCTTTTCCAATAAGGAATTGCCATCGCATCTCGTGACATTGGCTTCCCAAATTTACACCTCGGACGGAAGATGTGAAGCCAGTTTTCTTTTTCCTTTTTCGATCGAGGTGGCTTGACAGTTAAGGAACAAATTTGTGAGTGTGGGTAAATTAATCAAGTGGTACGGATTCAATTTGCCATGCCACCGGATACAAGGAAATTCCATATTTAGATCGTACGGTTTTGATGTGCCTCTTAATTATTGCGTTATATTAATGAGGTGTTTTGCAATTTCCAAGAGGAAGTGGCCAGCACATCTTATGATGTAAGCTTCCCAAATTTACACCTCAAACAGAAGATGTGAAGCCTTTTTATCTTTCTTTTTTTCCAATGGAAGTGGTTTAGTAGTTAAGAAACAAATTTTTGAGTGCAGATTAAATATGTGGTACTGATTTGATTCCTCACCTATGGAATGCAATAAATTCCATATTTAGACTGTTCATTTGGATATTGACGTATGTCTTACTTAATGCATTATATTAATGACGTGCTTTGCAATTTCCAAGAAGAAATTGCCATCACATCTTATGATATTGGCATTCCAAATTTACACCTCAAATGGAAGATGTGAAGCCATTTTTATAATTGGAAGTGGTTTAGTAGTTAAGGAACGAATTTGTAAGTGCGGATTAGTTATGTAGTATGAATTCGATTTGTCACTCCAGTGAATACGGGAAATTCTATATTTAGACTGTTCATTTGGGGATTAACCCATGTTTTACTTAATGCTTATATCAATGAGGTGTTTCTCAAGTCTAAAGTGTACCTACAAAAGGTGAGTCTTATGAAATTTGTCAAGACTCATTAATCGCTTTTTTTTTCTTTTTAAATAAACCCTTTTTCAAGGAATAGAACTTTCTTCAAATGTAGTTTTTCTTTTTCTAATGTATACATATAATAATAGCATTTTTTTGTGCCTGTTTTAAGTTCTTTTACTTTAATCACTTTGATTTGTTATTTGTTATTTGTTATTTTTGTAATTTTTATTTTTATTTTTAACTTACTTTTAAAAATGTTGGGTTCATATATAGTTAATTTTTTTTTTCCATTAATTTGCTTTTACTTAACTTTTATCTTTTGTTACATTGATTTTTTGCAATCCGCAAAAATATTACATTTGAGGATATGATTTCACTTGAATCCAACAAATTTTATTATATATGTAATTTTTTTAGTTAACGTTGATTATTTATTCATTGTTCAAAATTTGATTTTGTGTAGAATTTTTCAAATTCCATTCGATGTCCTTTTTATGTATAATATGCACGGAGCAACAAAATCAATATCTATTTGTATAGGTAATTAATGAATATGAAAATTAAATTTTTGGTGAGTGAAGGACTCGTTTACATATCATTGCATTTATTAGTGCTTCACAAGGTCATAAGATCGATGGGAGACCCACAGGGTAACTTTCCTAGGAAGGAACGTTCTTCACAACGATTTACTGAAGGTTTTGCTGCAAGGGCTTACCTCTCTAAGTCTAGTTGGCCACATAACCAACAATAGTTATGACTCTATGGTACATTTGGTAGCCATTTTGCTCCCTAGAATAATCTATGCTCGTAAATGGTTTTTTTTTTTTAATTCTATTTTCTATACGAGAATCTAAACAATCGAAGGCATTTATTAACTGTACAAAAATCCTACTCCAATAATAGAAATGCGTTTGGAACGACTCTTAAATTCTTTTATAATTTAGAAATTCATTTTAATATTTTAATAATTTTATTACATTTTTCCTTCTTTTTTTCCTCCTCCTTCTTCTTTCTTTTGCCAATCATTGACCTCGGCCATGACCGACAACCTTGACACCCAAGCCTTGTTGGCAATTGGGCAAGCTCAACCTTGCTAAATTTAGACGAGGTCAAGCCTTGCCCAACCACTAACGAGGTCATTAGACCTCATTTGGCCGGTTGCTTGCCATCATTGTGGTCAACAACTAACTAGAAAAAGAAGAAGAGGAAGAGAAAAAGAAAGAAAATAAAACAGAAATAAAAGAAAATGGTTTAGTTTGATTCCTGAAAATAGATAAGTAACTTTTTTTTTTTTTTTACTTCTGAATTATATTCCAAATCTATTTCCAGGAACAAAAAAGTTACCAAATGGTTTGGCACTTTACTAAATAGGCGCTAAATGAACATTCAATAGGTATGAAACTCCTATTATGATACACTAAAACTTGACCGAAATTGCAATAGCAAGTCGAACCCTTCTTCATCCACAGAACAAGTACATCTACCATCTATTTTGAGGCTTTTATGAAATGGCTTGCTTTACTATGTTTCTCACGTTAAGTTTATTGTGCTCTCCTTATTATTTTTAGAAAATAGCCCAAACATAAAAATCAAAGAATTGTATTAAAAGAAGTTGATTTTCTGCGGGGAAGCGTTGGATATTTTTTCTACTTCTATGTATGATAAAGTCATTGGATGATGAATTGTAATGAGATGATGTGTTCCTTTGAGAATTTCCATGGCTTTTATTTTTTTCCAAACAAACTTTTTTTACCAATGTTCGTTTAGTTATTTTCACCCTACCTTAAATATATTATTTGTATCCAGTATTTTATTGTAAATAAATAGAACAAATAGTAAACATGAGTACAATTAATTATTCTTACCAAAAAAAAAAAAAAAGTAAACATGAGTTCAAGATGATGTTTTGTTGAGGTCTTTTGATGATTTTCATTTTTTTTCTCCAAAACTAACATTTCTGTGGATTCTTATTTTCCAAATGAAGTCAATAAAAAATTTTAAAATTAAATATAAAGGGAGAATTGAGTATTTGAGAATTCTTAAGTAGGTAATTTTTTTCCTCAATCCTCACTTTGCTATGGTATTTTTTTTTTTATCCTCACCCTTGGTTTAACAATGATTATGATCAAACCTTATAGTAATATTTAGAAAATGTAGCACTGATTAAAAATTTTGTTAAGCGTGCATAATGGTGATAAATAAAGTGAATTAGCAATGTTCATGGGGTTGTTGCAATTTAAAATTTAAAATTGCAAAAGTTGTCCATCCTCAACATTTAGAAAATAAAGTTTGTTGTACATCATAGAAATATATTGAATGACTCTATTCATAGGATTCCAAGTACCTCGATCAATCGAAAGTTCGACTTAAAAATCTTATCCCGAATGACTTGGAAAGGCTGAGTTCCCACTCACAACCCATGTAACAAGCTACCTAGTGACCTTTTTCCTACGTCCTAATGTTCCTTAGTTTCACTATTTTAAAAAAGCTACTTTCCCTACTTTTGAAATAATACAAAAAATATATACTAGTGAATAAACTTAAAAGCTCCCGTGTACCTGCACAAGTTAGATTCGCGTGTTTGCTAAAGTGATTGGGAAGGATTACTGATCGGGTGACACGGGCACTTTGGGGATTTTTTCATAATTTATCATTTCGAATTCTAGAGTAAGTCATTTTCAGTGGGCGGCCATACCACGAGTGTTCAGATTCAAACTTTTTCCTATTTGGCTTGACCAAAGCAAGCTCTTATTTTTTATTTATCTTTTTTTGGTTCGCCAAATTAGTAAATTCACACGCATCATCTTAACCCTCGTTATCAGAAAGTTTAATTATATATACATACATATATGTTTTTGGTATTTCTTTTGGGGACAAAATAATGAGAGGCGGACGGCTCGGTCCGACTACGAAAGCGAAGTCGAGGGCGACGGAGTGGCGTCCACGAGGAGGGCGTCTGTAACGTGTGTGTACGAGACGGACGGAGCGCCGGCTGCCCCCCCAATCAAGCGGGAAAACGACGCGCCGTAGGGGTGGGGAAAGCTGCAGAGCCGACAGGACGGCGACAGCGACGGGCCGTTAAATCGGACGGAAAGGGGTGGCCTTTTTGACCGGAGGGACAGGTGAGGCGGTTGAGCTGCCGACTGCTGACGATGGACCCCCCCTCGATGAGCGCCACGTCGGAGATTCTGCAGGGATTCTCTTCTTTGCTTTTTTCAGCCTTGTTCTCGATCGTCATCTCGTCAAATCCGACTTTTCTTTTCAGATCCCCCGTTCCGACCATTTCCTTCGCTTCCTCTTTTATTATTATTATTATTATTTTTTTTTTTTTTTTTGCGGTTTGGACGGAAGTGAGTGCGGGCATGTTTCATGGTTCGCGTCGCGCGTCCCGCGGCTCATCATCCCGCGAGAGAAGAAGAGCATCTCCCGCGCCATAATTCAGTCGTGGAGGCGACTTTTTGATTATACAACAAAGGCAAAAGGCACCATAAAATCTAATGGAAATCGGTTCACAAAATAGAGGATGAAATCTTAAATTAATATATTTATCAACAGTCATATATTATGTAACTCAGTAATTTAACGATAAAATTTAAGTGAAATTATCGGAAAGTAAATTTATCGCAGTATATCAATTTTGGATTTTTTATAGTAAAAAAAATAATTTTAAATAAATTCTTTACAACTATATTAGTTTGGAGTTTTTTCATGATATTAACTTTTCGTTATCCGACTCAGTAAATTTACAATAAAATTTAATAGAAACTAACGAAGAATAAATTTATCACAAATGTATTAATTTTGAGATTTTTTTTTTGTGGCAAATATTTTAATTTTAGGTAAATTTAGCATAAATATACTAGTTTTGGATTTTCTGTGGTATTAAATCTTCTTTTTTTTTCCTTCCTTCTTCGTATTTATTGCCATCGTTGCTAACCCTCTTATTGTCGCTATCGCCGCCATCCTCATCATGTCAAGCCAATAAAGAAAACGAAGGAGTAAGTTGAAAGAAAAAGAAAAAGAAAATGAGGAATTCTTTTCATTTGAAAAAAAATACGATGAGTTGACATACTTTTGCCATGCAAGCACCACATCAACACTATTTACTTTATGTCATCCACGTAGGCAACCGCATAAGATCTTTAAAACATTTGTTAATGAAATTTTGACAGAGGGTAAATGTATTATACGAGTACACGTTTATGGTGCAAGCTTAGGTTTTTGATGTCAAAAAAAAAATTATTTTAGATAAATGTGTTACATAAATATAAGTTTAGCATTTACAATGTCACAAAAAAATTATGATAAATGTGTTTAACAAACATAATTTTTTTGTGTGACTTTTTCCCTTATTTAAAATCGAAATATATAGAGAGAGGTTTACACAACAGCGTGGCACTCATGCTGAAAATGCACGAAATTGATACTTAAAACTATTTTGTTCTGTGTGCACAAATTGATTTGTAATGTCATCTACTCTAGCAAAGATGAAAATGTACCTCATACAGTCCATTTTGTAAGAAAAAGATTCCCCAAATCAAATACCATGTCGAAGACATGAATTATCCTCTTCATTGTGCTTGCAACACACTATCTCACAAGGGACTTAATTCTATCAAAACTTAGCCGAAAAGCAAGCGAGAATGGTATGAAAAGCTTGTACACAAATTAAGGGAGATTTGCTATTAGAAATGATAAATTTAATGGAGCAAATTAACCGATCATACATCAAATAGACTAGATATCATATAGGCTGATATTAACAATCTTTGTGACATTTCAAATCTCACGTGGTATGAAAATGACTAGTGGGAGGTTTCCTCTCCGAACCTTTCATTTCCTTGTACCACGCTCCTGTGTTTCCAAAGGGAAGGCGCTGTGGGGATCCAGGCTGACCTCCCTTTCTCCTCGAAGGGGGGAGTGGAACGGGTAGGTCAATGGGGTGGTAATCTTTCTCGAGGCACCACCCAGCCTCTAGCCAATCTTTTATAATTGTTAAGTCATTTAGGAATCTACTCAGGTCCAAACTAGACTTGATTTGAAAGTACAATTTCCCCCAAATGATCAATTTGGTCAATGCAAATATCCTTTCGGTGACTTGGGCCGTAGGACATATCAGACCATGCGCAGTGCATCTGCAGCTCTCACACTTGATTGGACACTAAATAAAGGTGAGGAATTTCCGTCAAAGAATAAAGTGACGAATTTACCCTCCCCGATGTGATCGGACATAAAGCTGACATAGAACGTTCAATATGCGGTCAAATATGGGCGTGATCCAATTTACGAACCCCCCCACCCCACACACACATGTGGAATATTTCAACACTCCTCTCACATGCAAGTCGAATTAAGAATGACATGTGAAATTTAACGAACATATAAGATAAATTGGGACAAAATTTAAATATAATATAATCTAAGAATACTCAATCCCAAAGCTCAAGTTGTTAAAGTGGTGGATTTGGTATGGTAGCTCATGAGGGCAAGATGAGGAATTTGACAAAATTTACGCCAAGGGGAGAATGTAACGATGATTAGAAAAACTACCCTACTCTTTTGGTAGAACATTATAATCAAAAGATGTGGAATATTTCAACACTCCCCTCACATGTAAGTCGAATTAAGAATGATATGTGAAATTTGACGAATATATAAGATAAACTGGGACAAAATCTAAATATAATATAATCTAAGAATACTCGATCCCAAAGCTCAAGTTGTTAAAGTGGTGGATTTGGTATGGTAGCTCATGAGGGCAAGATGAGGAATTTGACAAAATTTACGCCAAGGGGGAATGAATGTAACGATGATTAGAAAAACTACCCTAATCTTTTGGTAGAATTTTCCCACATGGTTAGCTCTAAAAAGGGGACCCCACAACTTTTTTACAAGGTGTTCTACTGATATTTTTCAAGTATAGCAGCTCACATCGACTTTTGGAAACCCTCTTTCTTAACTTTAAAATGACAAATTTAAATCAAGTGCTACCATACATGAATATTAAAGTACTTCATAGCACAACTAAAATTTAGCAAAGTCGTAGTATAATTGCAGCTATCCCAAACAAACTCTAAATTGTAAATGAACAACAATATGAAATTCGACGGCATATCTTTCTAGAGAGTTAGTTTAGTACAGTGATGATGTAGCTATTTTATGTAGTAATAGTGTCATGATGTGTCGTAGCGCCTCTCTGTCTCGTGTGCCTAATGCACAATGCTCCAAATGTGGTCTTGCAACCACCTTTGCATAACGGAGATGGTCGCCGCAGGCCTAGGCGATGAGGCGTGAACACTACTCACAACTCCATGCGATCATGGCAAGTCTACACGAGAGGCATGAACATTGTTCGCGACTCCATGCCTCATGCTTTCATAAATTTCTTTTTCTTCTCAAAATCACTAAATGGCATATTGCTCATCAATGCTCAATCCAGTTTTGTCCACTCATCAAATACTCATTTGGATAATATAGATGTTCATATCCAATCCTGCTATATTTGGACATTTACTGAACAATGTATAGGATAGCACGAATCTTACCCTATTTTTATCCTATTAGGGATTTATTGATAGGTGAAAATGTCTAGACGATGGAACACAGCTAAGTAAATTTCACAAAATTGAGATGTTTAAGCAAATATAATTATCTAAATCTAATTGTTTATTATTCACTGTTCGGATTATTATCATATCTATGAATAAAGCAAAATCAAATTTTCATAAACAGATTTGAAATTGTAACTGGACCGAGAAAAAAAAAACATTAGAAGCGGGTGAGACTTGTCGCTTGATGCTATTTTTGTGATGCTTTTCAAATTCAGAGGCATCCATTGTTTTTTCTTTTTTGGGGTTAGAGGAGGCATAAATTTTTAAATTGCATTATTTTATGATGGGGGCATTTGAAATTTGAATTTTAACAAATTTCCAAAAAACAGTACGAGCATGATCTCCTCTGAAATAGAGCAAAGCCACGTGTACAACTGCGATTTCTGATAGCAAGTGTAGGAAATATCTAGGGCCCAATAGGATGTTTGACAGAATGATCCTGTATAGAGGCCCCATTTGGTTCGGCTTTTGGGGAATGTCTTTACAAAAATACAATACTTTTGGGTAAAGAGAGTTTTTCGAAATACAAATAGCGCTTAGTGAAATGTAATTCTAAAGTGTATTGAGAAACCACTTTAGCCAAAATACTGTTTGGTAAAAATAACATTTGTAAATGACTTTTATTAAATTAAAAAAACATATATATATTTGAAGTCTGGCCACCCACTGGCCAAATTTGGTTGCCGAATTACTGGATTTGGCAACCAGATCGCCTGATCTAGCAGCCGGAAGGCCAAATCTGGCCCCCGGTTGCCATCGCCTGAGGTCACCCACCTTAGGTGAGGCCGCCTAAGGTTGCACGACCTTAGGCAACAGTCGCTTGAGGTCACCCGACTCAAGTGACCATCGTGTGACCTCAGGCGACCCCAGGCAACAGCTGCCTAGGGTTGTGCAACCTCAGGCGGCCACTTGGGTTGCACAATTCAGGCCATTAGTTGCTTGGGTCGCGTGACCGAGGCGTTGCCTGAGGTCTGGCGATGGTCGTCGGGGTTGGGTGACCCTTAGGTGGCGGTTGTTAGTGCGTGTGACTCCTTGGCTGATGGTCATCGGCCTCCAATCAGCTTTTTCATGCAGTAGTTTTGGATAAGATGAACAGTAACCGACTTGCATTCCAAAAATACAAATTCGCAAAGTACCTCGGGACCTGCTTGGGACTAAAAGCCTTTAGAGTCATTTGGAGGTGCAATTATATTTTCCCAAAGTTGAGCAAAAACACGAGCCAAACACGTTTGTATTTGGCCAAGGTACTTTAGAGTCCCAAAGCCTATTCCAAATGCCGAACCAAATGGGGCCAGAATTGGACCATTGGATTTAAAGTACAAAATCCCAATTAATTTTGAAAAGGGCTACCGATATAATGACCATCTCTAAACTTTCATGTGGTTCTAATGTTCAATCTAGTCATTTGATTATATAAAAATATTTAATATTATCATTCAATTAGAATTAACTTGAATATGTACCAAAAGTTTGGGATTATATTAAATAAATTAAAAGTCTAGAGACGATAATACTTATTGAGCTAAAGTTCAAAGATTATATTTAATAAGTTAAAAATTCAAGAAAGACGTTGCATATTTAGTCAAAATCTATGAACCATTTGTATCATTTTTCCTTCTGAAAAATTTAATCGGTTACACATCAAAATGGTTATTGACTAACATTTTAGCAAGTTCACTTAAGTAAGACTCTAAAATTTATAGTTAATAAAAGGAGCTCGCGACAACTAAGGATATTACTTGCATATAGACTTCATTAGTTTACCAATTCAAAGAAACATTGTTATCATATTGGTAAGTTTATTGGGAATGGGGGAACAGACAGTTACTCTAATGGTAGGTTACATTTTCTCAGTATAAGTTATAATAATCATTAAGACCTTCAAGCTTATGAGAACTCAAGATAATTTACTATCTCTAAAGATAGATTACTAATCATCAGTCATCACTTACATAGATTTATAGGTAATTTATGATTATTGAGGTCAAATGCTAATTATAAGCTATCTCTCACAATAATTTAAAGCAAAATACTGTCATGGTAGTTAAAGGTCAAGATACTATTGATCAAGAAATTAATGTGACTTGTGAGGTACAACAATTATTAGGAAATAATCGAGTTAGAGCTGTAGCTATGAGTGCTACAGATGATCTAATGAGAGGATTTGAAGTGATTGACACAAGAGCTCCTCTAAGTGTTCCAGTCGGCAGAGCGACTCTCGGCCAAATTTTCAACGTGCTTGGAGAACCTGTTGATGATTTAGGACTTGTAGATACCCGTACAACATCTCCTATTCATAGATCTGTGCCCACCTTTATACAGTTAGATACAAAATTATCTATTTTTGAAACAGGAATTAAAGTAGTAGATCTTTTAGCCCCTTATCGGCGTGGAGGAAAAGTAGGACTATTTGGGGGGGCTGGAGTGGGTAAAACAGTACTCATTATGGAATTGAAATTTTTTTTTTTTTGCCCCATCATTTAATTACTAAGAGATGGGAATTTCATGTTACCAAATTTGTAGCTAAATTACTATGTGAAAAGGAAAAGTATCAGTTATAGGTGCAATTGAGATCACGACAACTTTCCGCAAGTCAAGGTAGAATTACAAAGATGAAGAAACATAAGTTATGACCTAATGGGGATAATTACAATATGATAAGATAATTAGCGAGTGATTTCTATCATCAAGTTACGAAGTGAAAAGGGTAAGTCATCATCAATGATGAAAATTATCAATCACAATGAACTACCAAATATGACCATTTCAAGAAAATTATAGTATTATTGGATAATTACTGATGACGATGCCCTCAAATTACAATGTGTAAAAAGATTGATCTACCCAGATTTAGAGATTTTAAATCATCTAATTTGCTAATAATCGTGGTAATCTTCATTCTAGGAGAACTTTACGAAGTAGCATCTTTCTTGCGGAGAAATTGCTTTTAGCTATAATCCTCAAAATGAATATTTACCTTCAAGGCAGTAAAACTCCTTAAGAGGAAGTAATTACATTATTGGGAGCAATTGAAAGTTGTGATTTGCTTTTAAAGTAAAAATTTCCCTTGTAAATAGTAAATTGAGTATGTGTTAATTCCCAATAATTGTATTCTATTGACTAATGCGGGAATATCCAATTCTATTGATTAACTCTCAAACTTAACCCATATTTCATTGATTGATCTAGCCTAATCCTTACTTTTGCAAGAAAAGGTCAATTTCAGATAAAATCTGGTTCAATGGATGTCAATTCCAAATGCTAGTTTTCACTCGCAAGACTTTTTGTGATCAACTACCTTCTCAGGGGAATGGGGTGAGGATGTGTAAATTTCAAGAGTGGGTTTCGACTCCCACGCCCTGCAAGAGGCAGAGCAAAGGTCTGAAAGTGAGTGTAGAATAGGAATAGAATAAGACTAAAAAAAAAAAAATTACCTAGATTTCCTTTTTTGTTTGGTGATCTTCTAGGGTGTCTATTCGACTGCCATTTGGAGGATCAAGTTACAATGCATCTAATCTTAGTTAAATGCATTTATTCATAATTATTATACCTTGATAGTGATCATTATCCTTTTATCATAAATCCCATTATCACTCCAAAATGCATTCCCCATCCTGTACACGCATAGCTTACTCTTAGTATATGGTTGCCAGAATCGCACGGTAATAGCATACCTTATTTGTATAGTAAAAGCAACGGGGTGTTAGTAAGTTATATTTTATTTTAATTGGATATTGAATAAAAAAGTCGTGCACATCCAAACGAGACTGCTAGAACAAGGAGGGAAAACTAATCTTTAGCTTTTTTTTTTTTTTTTTTAATTCAATGCAACCAAGATCAATAGCAACTCGTTGACTAGTTAATCATTTTGTTTAAGGAAAATGTAAATCCTAAATGCGTAGCGAAGAATACTGGGAAGAGACAAAAAGTTGTTAAGACTGCTTACCCTACAGTTATTCAGTTGGATGATTTCACTTAATTAATCCTCAATTTGAGTAAAGAAGAATCTTTGATCATGCATGATTGCTGCACATCACTACAAGTTGAGCAGTCAATCGATGCAATTGGCTCTAGGATTTAGTTGGTACGTCATAATAATCATAGATACCTAAAAGTATATTGTAGTAAATTTGTGGGTGGAAACTGAATTAAAAAAGGTTATCTTGGTGCTATAGATTAGTACTCACCACATATTTTGAGAGTGGAGTGTTTATCTTCCTTCTTTGAAAGGCAACTTAAAATGAATAAAATATTCATTGAGTTTACATCGATAACCTTATGTCTGATTTTTCTAACATGTGCGGGCATAGTTTAAGAACTAAGAAGAATTAAGACAAAAGACTGCTAGTCCTAGATCTAGACTTGGGCCAAGGCTTGCGAGTGGTTATATTTCAAGGGAGCGTGTGGCCATGAAGCGGATCTCCTGGAGGTGACCGCCCATGACGAAAAACATCGCCTATATAAATTATTATTTTTATTTCGTCGTTGTAACAATCATGGAAACCTAAATGATATCTTACTAAAGTTGCGAGCATATACTAAATTTAAATTTTTTCTTTATTGATAGAACTAGAGATGCGCATATATGAAGTGAAAAAGGTGAGTAGGTACTAAATAAAATGAACGAAGTAGGTGATTACTCAATGAAACTCGAGAACAGTTAGCGAGGTGACATAGCACTCAATGACTTAGTCGGCAATTTAGAATTAACCCCAACGTTCTTTTCTCTTACTTTCACTCAACATGGCCATTCTCTCCGCGGTGAGTTTTGTCTTCACCCGAAATAATCTTTGCAAAGTGTAATGGAGATTTTTGAACTATTGGTATAACAACGAAACGATAAAATGCAAGGGTATAATGATAAATTGGATAAAATTATCATCAATAATAAAAACATTTTACACATGTTAATTATTTTAAGCGATGCGAGTGATTATTAATTTAATCTGTTTTGCGAAAAAGGAATAATATGAAAAATATTTTTCTAAAATTATTTTTAATAATTAATTAATGAAAAAAGTTTCATTACCAATAATTGTATTTAAATATTTTCATCGACAATAAGAATATTTTTCATTTATTTATTTTTTATAAGTGATATAAGTGATTATATGAAAATAACTATTTTCGTAAAATAAATTGAGCGAGAGTAGATGGTATAAGATACGATAAGAATCCAAAAGTGGAGGGGGGCTGTCAAAATTATTGAAGCCGTCAAACGTGCACTCGTCAGGCTTTTAATTGTGCAAGATGATAATATATTTGGCTGGATATGAGCAATGAAATAAGAGATCCAAATGAAACAAAATTAAAACCAACACAGAAAATAATCACTTTTTCAATTGGAAAAACGAAAGAAATAAAAAAGAAAAATTGGTCGTTGTCGCTGTGGATAGGAATTTGGATGCTTTTGGAGATTCAGATATTTTTTGGGTGGTGGTGGGCCGAAGGCCTGCACCAAAATAGCTGGCGGGGGTGTATTTCCCCCGCTTTGCCTTTGTTTTGGACCACTCGCATATGTGTGAACATGCCACCGGACAATCACTCCAGAATTGTTAAAAAAAAAAAGAAAATCCCCTACGCGCAGTTATTATAATAATAATAATAATTATTATTATTTTATAATGATAAGTGCACTGAAAATTCCAAAATTTATCATTAATGTATAATTGAGTACTAAGACTTTAAAAAAATAAATTAAATTCATAAACTTGTCACGAATATGCAATCGAATTTTAAAACTACAAAAAATTATAATCAAGTCTTAAAACTTATCATGAATATGCAATTGAGTTTGCAATCAATACAAGAATTCGATTGGACCGATTTGATAAGTTTTATAAATTGATTGCATTTTTTGAAAGTTTAAAAATATAATTGTATTTTTTGTAATAAGTTTTAAGAATCGATTGTACTTTTTGTAAATTTTAAGACTTGATTATACTTTCGTGATAAGTTGTAAAAGTTGTTTGCATTTTTTGAAAGTTTTGGAACTCTATTGTATTTTCATAGTAAATTTTAATACTCCTAGTAAACTTATCTCTATTTTATACCTAATGAACTTAGACGAGTACATTGATCAAGTGAAGAATGAAGATCCACGAAGCATCCCACAAATTTCATAAACCGTTCCAAGTACCGATGGCTGACCTATGCAGATGGCTCCCCCCACATATTAGCTTTCACATGCTTTTACGGAACTTGAATAGGGTCCATCTCTAAGTTTCACGGACCGAGAATCCCTTGTCATCCCTACCACCCAACCAACAACGTCAACTTCGATTCAGTAGACCATGTCCATCGTATGTCGAATAATTATAAAACTCGTGGCTGATTGAGTCGAATGCACGGACTGATTAGTTGAAGACCCATGGTGTGCCCTACAAAATTCACAGGCCGATTGAGTCTCGACATTTCAAATACGTGAGCGATCCTAGCATAGAATTGGTGAAATTTGAATATGTGATCTCCCTCTTCGTGAGATAGAAATCCTACGTCACTACGTTGGTCAAATCAATCGCAACTCTATTCAATAGCATGTCAAGCGATAATATAACTCGAATTGAATCGAAATCAACCGTACAAGCATTATTATTCTCGATTGATTATGCTCGTCACATCATCGAGGTACAACGGTGTATTAATCGTTGCCATTGCTTAGACCAAAGGAAAAATTAAGAAAGGAAAAGAGAAAAAGAACAGGGGGAATACAAAATAGCTGACAAGGATAATAATGGGATTTGCCAACATTGCCCCTCGCTTGGCAGCAAAGCATGGGGACACAGGAGCTGCCAAATGGAGGTCCGGGTCGGCACGGATGTGCGGTCCGCCTCCCCCAGTTGCCGACGCCACCACTGACGGACGGCGGTGCGTGCGCCGTGGGGCCCGCCCCCCTCCACCGCGGCCGTGATTTTTGCCACTTTTTTCTGGCGATCGCGTCCCGATAAAATGTCTTGTCAAGGTGGTCACAGCCCCATCTTTCATTTCTCTCCTCCAGTCTCCACCAGTCTCCTCCGTTAACTCCCAACATAAATTTCGGTTATTGATGGATTTAGGCAACGAATTTATAACGTGGTTTGGAATTTGGATGGCAAGAGAAGAGACTTTTAAAAAAAAAAAAAATTATAATGAGTTCAGATAGACTCTTGTGTGTTTGGAATATAGAATTAAAAATAAGGATATGATAGGAGAAAAAGAAGGAAAATCTGTTTGAAATTATAAAACACCGCCGCATTTGATAGGATCCGAAGGATTTTAAAACAATGATTATCGTTAGGTTAGCCATTTGGGGTTGGAAATTGTTTTATTTGCACTTTTATGTGTTCTATATTTAATAATGATCGTGTAAATTATTTTTCACATCGATAGCGGAGAGTTAGAGTAGGAAAAACAAAAAAAAGAAAAAACACGATGTAAGGCCGAGATGAGTTGGATAGTGATGACTTTTATTGCTTGTCGACTATACCGGGTATGTTCATTTCGTGGAAAATGAGTAATTTGAAAAATATTTTCCAAAAAGTGATTGCCTATATTGTTTAGAAAAATTAATCAGTTGAAATGTTTTCATCATCCATTACAATTTACTAACTCTTTTTGTGGGCCATGAAAAAAATTTCCATTCATTTATTTTTTAAGCAATATAAGCGAATATTTTAAAAAATTTATTTTCCAAATAAATCATTTTCCACAAAATGAACGCACCCTAAGTTTGTGGTTTTGTTTATTTCGCGAAAAAATGAATGATTTTCAAAACTAAGTTTAAAATTTTTTCACTAAAGATAAAAATATTTTTTGTCTATTAATTTTTATGAACAATAGATTTTAAGAAAAACGTTTTCTGAATCATCAATTCTCCGCAAAACTAAATACCCCCTTCACATTCTACTCATCCAGTTCTTGTTTCTCTCTCTCTCTCTCTGCTGCACACTATTGAGGTTCAAATTAATATTTGCCCAATAATTTGTGGATTAGATAAGGATGTTCAACATATTTTGTTATGTTGAGTTTGGGCTCAAGATGAATTATTAATAAAAATATTTATAAATATTTTAGGATCTTCGAGAGAGAGAGGGAGAAAGAATTTGTAAAGACTACATTTTTACTCAATTGACTTCACTTTCCACAATATTAGTGTAGGTTATTTATATCCGAATAACATGTATAAACTGATTTCACTTTACATGTTATTAGAAGAGCATATTGATACCTGAATAACGAAATATCAAATAATATCTAATGACATCTCTAATTACATTTTACAATAGAATCTCAAACCCCTCCCTCATCTTTGCTTATATCATGTCCCGAGATGATATCATAAGCTCTCAGGCACGAAATATATCAGGCCCAAAAGAATCTTTTGTACGCCACGGAGATGTAATTAGAAAAATACGACAAGAAATATAAATTAGGCCATCAGCACGACTTCGACCCCCCACTCCTACTGTTCACTACACTGGACTGACGCTCAACTTTTCCTTTTCGTTGCCCTTTTCCTTTTTAATTTTCCAAAAAGCGAAAAGAAAATATTCAAATCGAAACCCGGGCGGGCCCCACCCCCTCACATGCCCCAACCCACCCCCTCCCTCCCTCCCTCCTTGCCAGCCCCACCCCTCCTCCCAATCTTACCTGGCCGCAACTCGGCACCACCGGGGCCCCACCAAAAACAAAGAACTCCTCCCCCCACTCTCTCCTCACGCGCGTGCCTCCCACGCGCATTCCTCCTCAAAGGAACGTTCAATCTCCCCACCCCGCCCCCGCGCACACGCGCCGCACGCGCGCTTCCCCCCACTTCCCCTTCAAATCCGCCCATATAATTCAGCCCCCACCGCCCTCCTCCCCCCATTTTCTCTGCCTTCCTCCTTCAAAGCGGGAGTTTGCCTTCAAATCTCCGTTCGCCCTAATCTTTGCAGAAGCCTTCGCCCACAAGCAAAAGTCACCCTTTCGAGCACCGACCCGCGACTGCTTTACTGCGCTCGCTCGCTCCCTCCTTTCCCCATGGCGGAGAGCATAGACGACGGCGAGTTCTATCTCCCTCCCCAGTTCCTCTCCGACGCCGCCGCCGCCGACGACGACGACCTCCTCGTCTTCCCGGAGCGGCGCTTCTCCGCCGCCACCGGCGGGAGGAGCGCTGCGGCGGCGGCGGCGGCGGCGTTCCGGCCCCTCGAGCCGGCGCGGGGGCCCGGCCGGTCGTCGGATCTCGGCTCCCCGGTGGAGTCGGTGGTGGGGTCGACGGAGGAGTGGAGCGACGAGGAGGTGCACATCGCCGATTTGACTCGGAAGGTCGCGCAGTCGACGCTCGAAGACGACTTCGAGTACTCGAAGGTGGGTGCGCAAGAGAAGGAAGTTTCCGACTTCCCCCCCACCCCCTCCCTTTTTTCAAAATTTCCTTCCTTTTTTCCCATTTTCGGCGCCGTCCCTGATTAGGGTTATCTTTTTTTTTTTGGGTGCTTTCCTTGGTCAGGGTTTGTTCTTGTCGGGCTCCCCGAAATCGACGCTGTGCGGGCTCCGGAGCGGCTGCGGCTGCGGCCAGGGCTCGAGCCGCGGCAGCCGCGGCCAGGGTTCGAGCCGCGGCAGCCCGAACGGCCCGTCGCAGCCCACGTCGCCTCCGGGCACGCTGAACCTCCTCCGCGAGGCCGCCGGCCGGGTGGCTCACCTGGGGATCAACGACGAGGAGCTTTGCGGCCTCACCCGCTTCCCGAAGCACCGCAGCGTATACGACGCCGCGCCC
This sequence comes from Eucalyptus camaldulensis, assembly GCA_019915185.1. NCBI lineage: Eukaryota > Viridiplantae > Streptophyta > Magnoliopsida > Myrtales > Myrtaceae > Eucalyptus > Eucalyptus camaldulensis. Next base: position 16,578,724 of record JAHSVA010000014.1, on the reverse strand, counting down.
TACTCTTACCAGTCGATCTCGCAGCCCCAGCCCTTTCGGCAGTTTCAGCACGTGAAGTCGATGCCTCAAACTCCGTTCCAAGGCGTGAGGAACAGCGATTTCGCAGGCGTCGGGAACGGACGGTTCGTCGGCGCGGCGGCCCCCGCGTGGCCGACTCTGCAGCAGGCGCATCGACAGTCGGAGCTCCGGAGCCACCACCACAACCACCACCTTCCCGGGTCGGGTGCGAGGGCGGTGTTCCTCGGATCTGCGGGTATCAAGAGGGAATCGGCGGGGACCGGCGTGTTCTTGCCTCGACGGGCAGGCCTTGAGCCCGAACCCCGCAAGAAGACAGGTCAGCTAATAGATCTCTTAAGCTCTGTGGTTGTGCTCCTTCGAATTGATTTGTGACGTTTTTTCCCTAGTTCGCTTTCACTCTGTTCTTCCCTGGCGGGGGAGTTTTGACTGGTTTCGTGTGGATTCCGTGAGGGAGGGAGCGTGGGGGCAGGGGAAGAATCAAAGCCCCAGGAGTTGGTGCGGATTTTTCGCCCCCGCCCATGTTCTGTTTTTTTGTCGTTTTGGATGACTAGTTCGATCTTTGCTCCGTCCTGATTTCGGGTGTTTCGATTCAGGTTCGACGGTGTTGATCCCTGCAAAGGTAGTGCAGGCCCTGAATCTGAACCTGGACGACGCAGGATCCCAGCCCCAGCTTCAGTCTCGTCCTAACGTCTGTTTCACGGCTGAGAGCGGTAAGTCTTGGTTTAGTCATGATGCTTCTCCGTGGTCCCCCAAAAGTTTCACTCGGCTCGAGTGTCGTGGAGTGTGATTTGTCAAACCCCAAATACAAGCTTGCCGAGATTTCCACTCCGTCAACACCTAAAAAAAAAATGGGTTCTTTTCACACGAGTCTTGTTCTTTCGTGCTGTTGTGCGAATCTTGTTCTGTTTCTTTTTATCGAAATCTTTACTGAATTGTTCTTTTCTTTTTCTCTGTTTTGGGTTTTGTGCAGATGGAGCGTGGAGATTCAGAAGCAACCGGCCTCAGCACGTCCAACAGAGAGGCAATCACCACCACCACCACCACCGGCGGTCACCGGCGACGAGCCAGGAGGTCCGGCTTCCTCAGGAGTGGACTTACTAACCACCGCATCTCTGACCGACCGGCGCCGTCTCGAGCGGCGTCTTTCTCCATAGGGTATTAAAGATGAAAGGTTTTAGGGTATTACTACAGTTCTTTTAGCGGCGAAAGATTTTAGTTTGGTTTAACACCATTGAAACAAGCGTCGAAGAAAACAGAGTTCTTTTTGTGAGGGGGATTAGGGTTTCGTTCCTAGGGAAGGAAGGAGAAGAAACAGCAGGCAAGCAATAAATGTTGCATCGAAGGGAAGCGAATGACGCAGAAACCAAGCACGCAACGACACAATCATGGCCAGCTTTTTCCATGTCTCGGGCTCGGACGACGAGGTTGCGGTGACTGGCCTTCTGCGTAATAAGCGATGTGCTTTTTTTTTCTTTATAGATTTAGGGGAAAGGAGTGAAAGATTTGTTTTTTAATTTTTGTTTTTGAAGTTTTTGCTATTTTTATATTTGTCGGAATGGAGTGGAGAGGATTGAAGTTTGGAAGTCGACCGTCGGTCCGTGTTTAGGGTAAAAAGAGGAAGTTTCAATCCTCTGATTTTTCTCGCTGTTTTTTTTGTTTCTGGGATTCCGTTCCAGACAGCCTGTCCACCCCCCCTCATATATTCTATAATAATAATAATAAAAAAATGATATGAATGATAATTTTGTTTTATTTTAGCGTTTTAATTGAATGTTTTGACTACCTAGGATTGTGGTCCACGGAATCCACGGTTTGGTCTTTGTACCTCGGAAAGACATTATTGTAATAATATGTTGTGCCTGGAAGTGGAGGCGTTGGGCTGCTTTGCTTCCATATGGATTCTTATCGAAACTCCCCCACTCCTTAAGTCTTTCTAATTTAATAATTTCCGGTGACCCTGTCCTGGGAAATTGCAATGCTGCCTACTAATTTAAATCTATTTTTTACTAATTAAATGATAAATAAGTAGGAGCTTCAGCCTTCATGTCCTTGTAGTCCACAAGAGTATCTAGATATTACTTTATGTTATTTTAAATGGCGAAAACGATTAATTTTAGAAGGATCAAGTGAAGTCTTAGGTATTGGTTCTCGAGGAAGCTTTGTTTTATTTTAAATGTGACATTGGGTGAGTGGATAATAGGTGGGGGGTCACTAGACCAAGTTGCAATAATGCCACATGATTGTGGCTTTTATTATAGTGAAATGTGCGATTTTGGATCGAGGAGAACATGACTGGGGTATGCTCTTTGCCGTAACTTAGGAAGAAAGTAATGTCGTGAGCATATGACTAGTGTCGTGTCAAGCTTGATGTTATTGGACCACTCCAAGCGCGTTGTTTTTGCTTTTGCAATTTCTGTTCTCATTTCCCTTTTAGGGGGGCCTGTAACTTGTACCTTTGGTAACCAGCGAGGTGGCCGGTCGAGGTCTTTTTAAGGTCAGCTTGCTGCTTTGGTTTGAATCTCCCCAGTTTGGCTTTTCGATCTTAGCAAAATTCTAGGTAAGGGAAGTATCCAGTATAAGATCACTCTTCTCGACTCTTTATATCCAAACAAAATCAACTGTATCGCTGTAATTTTCTTGACATTCAAATTCGAGAATATTGGACTGAGCTATGTTGGGAATGTGCAGCAGAAGTCAGAAACTTTAACTTGGGGAGATCGTCAAGAGAGGGCTCAAATGAGAGCCCATCGATATATCTAATTAAATCCAGCTTAAACTAATGAATTATAAACTAAAATATATTAATTGCTCAACGGGTGTGAGTTTAACATTAGGTTTGCTCTCCTTTAATTCAGGTATGCATCAATTTCGCATTGTTATGCCACAACGCTCATATGCTCGGAAACCGCAACCATCGCCCTTGATGTTATTGTTGAGAGTCTGCAGCATGAGTCCGATACTATATTTACTCAAAAGTTTAAATTAATGTGTTATATGGGCCAATTATGTTATATTAATTGTTCTATACTACATCAATTCTCCAATGTAGGGATTATCTAGCACAATTCAGTCATGCGTACATCCTAACAAGCTAGTCACGAATCTAACTTGTGCAATTCATAGCAGGGTTATGAAAATCCACGAGAAGCAACTAGGTGCTGCGAATCCTCTTGAAAGGGAGGTGTGCCTTAGTAGCCACCAAGTGGGTGGATCGGATCAATTAAGATTCACTACTTTGTGATTTGGGTGCTCCTCAGCTTCGAGTTCGTATATCCCAGTAGCGTGTTTTTCGATCTTAGGAAGTGTTAGGTGGTGCGTGCATTGATTTAGCTTGTGGCAAACGTAGGGCTAACAACGGCATTGCATTTGGTGGTGCGATGTGAGAGTGCTAGTATGAACAAAACAAATGAGTTAAGGAAGAGAATAAGAACACGAGATTTATAGTGGTTCGGCTTAATCCAAGCCTACGTCCACTCTTCCACGATAACAGCCTTCTTGGCTGGATTCCACTATGCAATCAACAAGAGATTACAACTTCGAGTGCATACACTTAGTAGATCACACTATCTCACTAAGTCACTCTCTTGGTATTTCTCTCACGATTACAAACGTTTAAGCTCTCAAGAGACAAGTATATAATCGAAAGTCGCTTAGACTTTGGAATTATAAATTCTACGCTCCGTCTCTTACTTGCTCATCGGTCCTTCATCTTCTTAAATACTCCTCCACTTCCAAACTACCCGTTGGACAGCATCCCGGAGAATCGTCTTCCAATATACCCATTGGACAGTTCTGTATCTAGAAGATTTGGTACCGTTGAGTGACAAAGGTAGAATCCCAAATTGATTCCGATCGCCCATACAAACGAAATCTTGGTTTCCATAAGTAAAGCTTCTTCGTATAGAAAGATCTTGTCTTCAAGATCCAATCGTTAATCAATTAGATTGAATCAATCAAATCAATCTTGATGTGGAATCTAAACCAGATTACTAGCCGTTATATGATTGGGCTTGAATTACGTTCTGTCGAGTCTGGATGTAAAGTCTGATAGCCATAGACTTTACAATCTGAGTCTGTAAACTTTACAATCTGGGTCTATATATATCTGCTTCTGAACAGATTGTCTACAATCTGGGTCTGTACATATCTGCTTCTGAACAGATTTAGCTTTAAGGTCTGTACCCAGTTCAGCTTCAGCATAGAGTCTGTCTTCTGGTTCATCTTCAGCATAGAGTCTATCTTCTGGTTCATCATTCACGTTCAGTCTGGAATTAGTCAGAATGAGCAGACTTCTGATGTAGAATAGACTTTGACACTAAAGTCTAGCAGCCTTCAGACTTTGAGTCTTGAGTCTAGCAGTCTTCAGACTTTGATAATATCCTTTACATGTTCTATCATCTGCATGGTCTATTACTCAACCGTCAAACATGTTAGTAGCATTTGATTTATTTTGTCATCTTCAAAACATCATAAGGGATTTCCCTAACACGATGAAAGATGGAGCCAGCTTGAATTGAACATTTCGATTGCGAGTCTAGAGAGGTCATCCATGCCGACTGCCCTTCCAGGCCCCTTTTTTTTAAAATTCTGGATAGAACAAGACAATTCATTGTATGATTCTATGCAAGGCAGAAGGTATCTGCACGACTGCAACTTAACATTGCCAGTGCACAATGTCATCGTGCTTTGTATGATAGCGCAATACCATTTTGACATCAATGTCGAGTTAGGCCGGACGAGGAAAATTAAGGAAAAGAAACGGAGCAAAGGACTGTTTGGCTCTCGGCGGGATGTCCTGCCAGCCCGCGGCCGGGCTCCGCCACCCGGCGGCCGCCGTGGCGGGTGGTGATGTGACCCCCACGATGCGAATGATGCGATCAGTGGGCAAGAACATGGGAGGGCGGCTTGAAATTCGTGCTGTGTTTGCGGGTAAAGAACGGGTCGGTCGGTTGGATGATGTGTTGTGTAGCGTGCGACACGTTGCTGATAGGTACGCGAGCTTTTGACTCGGTCGCGCTCGCACTTAAAACTCGGACGGCAAAATGTTCTTCGGATTACCCCGTCGCTTTTACCCACTTTGATTCTCCCTCTTCTCCTCCCCCAGGCTTATTTGTCTCCTTTCTCACTCTTGCCGGCCCTCCCCGGCCGACTCTCCCTCCCCATCCCCATCCCCATCCACAATCCGAAGGAATAGAAAAATAATGTAGAGGAAGTCAAAATTAGGTTCCGCTATTGGCAATTGGCAATAGTAGGCTAGGCACTCATTGAACCGTTTTCTTGTATTGATTAGGTTTTGTTGGGATGACTAAAGCCTATTAGATTCTTTTGACTCCACCTATCCCTATGGACATACGCCCAATCGCTTATTCACGTGTATTGAGTGAGATTTTAAATTGAATATGCGTTTTGAAGTTGTTTATACTTTTCTGTCACATCTAATTAATTGCTTCATAATGTATTGTATGACGTTCTTTCAGTTTTGAACTTTTCAATTTAGTTAATAGTTGTGTGAAATCACTGATGTGGATGTTGGCTGACAACTAGCCAAAAGTGAGGGCTTTGCTCATCCAAACCTGGGTGAGAGTGATCCTCACCTATGGCCAATGAGGGCCATGATGCCCTCACCTAGGTCTAGTTGAGTGTGGCCTTTGTTGGTTCGCACCTATGCTTGGTCGCTCGACCATCGGTAAGACTAGCCACTGGTGAAAAGGAAAAGAAGAAAAAAAGAAAAGAAAGAAAAGAAAAAAAAGAAAAAAAGTATGGAAAATTTAAAAGAAAATTGCAAAAGTTGCCCATATCAGTGATTACTGACCAAAATTAAACAAAAGGACTACATTAAAAAATCAAAAAATTTAGTACTTTGGCAACCATACAATATGTTTAAGACTTTTATGATAACTTTTGTGTGTGTGTGTGTGTGTGTGTGTGTGTGACCAAAGCTCCTAAATTGTGCTCATTGCGATACCAATACCCTAAATTTTTATCACACTAATATGAGTTTAGGATATTAGTGATATGAAAAAAGAAGTTTGGGGTATTAGTGTCATGGTTGGCAGAATTTAGGAATTTTTGTGGTAGGTGGAGGGTAGTTGTCACAATAGTACAAGCATTTTTTAGGGTATTGATGTGGTAGTGGGTATAGTTGAGGATTTGTAATTGTAATTTCCCAAATCAGGAAACTCGAATGGTGAAAAGGAAAACTCAAATAATTACAAGACTTTAATTTATTATCACAGTTAACACTTGAGTTTTGCAACTACCCTGTGCTATTTGACGAGGTATAAAGTAAATATATATTTGCTCTTGTAAGTATGATATGATATAATCATAGTTTGACATTATATATTAGCTGACTAATAAAATAAGTTAGCAATTGAAGTATTGCTTTAATCCCTGCATAATGTAGCATGTGTTTTATCCGTGGATTATCCATTCAATCCCAAAATAACGAGCATATATACATGAACTCAATAAATATACGAGAGACAGAAGTTTTATCGAAAAAAAATGTTTTTCTACTTAGTTACTTAGCATTCCCAATACCCTTTTACTACATATATAATAGCCTTGTTCACTTTCATTTCTTGCCCTCGATTGCCAATTATTTCAGGCAAAGTTTTGCAAGAGAGAGGATCACATTTTTAACCACGTAACCTATTAATAGACGTTGACGGCTGACATACTAATGCGAATATTGACTAATACTAGAATCTCATTTCCTTATAAGCTACATTTAGGGGATTAGGTAATAGGTACCATGACATGGGACGCTGATCCCGCTTTCGGACAGGTGGTCCATCTGCGGCAGTGAGTCACCTACGTATCGGGAAATGAAATTTCGACAATTTATGCTTTTTTTTTCCCAACTATATGTAAGCTAACTAAATATATCGAGGGTCAACATATCTAATACGGATGTTGACTTTTTGCCAATACTTCGTTGTGTTAAAAGCAATGGAGGATGGAGCAACGCTGTCAGCCAACAATCCCACCTGCCGGAACGGCCAAATAGTTGGCCAAAGTCAAAATATCAAAATCAAACTAATGTTTATAAGTCTTACATATTGATAATTTTATATTTTTGAAAATTTTTAAACACATAGTTGAATTGCTTGAGTCGTTGAATTTGTAAAATGGTAGTATATTAGAAATAAAGCTATAGACTCTACTGACTAAAAAGAAAAAAAATGTTTATGAAAAACTAATTGTCATTAGGGCTCCGTTAATTTTACGGAAAATGAATGCTCAAAAAAATATTTTTTTAAGACTGATTGCTTGTATATCTTAAAATAATTAGTCAATTAAAATTTTTTTCGTTATTGATAACATTTCATATTTAAACATTTATGTAGATGAATCTTTTTCATTTATTTTTGAAAGAGATAATCGATCTTTTTTAAGAAAATATTTTTTAGATCATTCATTTTTCGCATCATAAACGCACCCTTAGAATTCCAAGGAATATATAATCCCTCATCTCTCATTTGTGTAGTTCTCTTTCCAGTTAAATTTGGATAATATTATAATTTTGATGGAAAAATTAAAACTAGCTTTTAGCTTTTGCTTATAGAAAAGACTAATGGAGCAGCCCCTCCAGATTTTGATAAAAATACATATGATCACATCGTTAAATTATCTGAGTATATTGTTTTCATTATATCTAGAGTCAGACATATTATGCACGTACCATGTTTACATACACATGCTTTTTAGAGTTTGAAATTTCTATTACAAATTTGTAATCGATGCATATTGAATCGAATCCTTGTTATGAAATTTCTATTACAAATCGATGCATTAGAATAACCCAAGACGTGTATCTTGAGTAAAATATTTCATGATGATGAGGATTAATTTTCTTCTGATCACGCTAATAATTGATGGTGTATAAGTTATGTACGTTATGCACATGCAGTCTCAATTAAATACAAATGTAAGTAATGTTTATATCTGTATATCAAAGAACTTCGTTCACCTGCGGATATGAGGAAAACTTACTTTAGGACTGGACTGTTACATCAGCAATTTTCAGCAAAAATTGGCTGGAAGGGTTACATTAGAATTTCGCACAAAAATTTAGGACTAAATTGATAAAATGAAAATTTTTATGACTGAATTGAAATCTACACAATAGGTGCACAACTGTTAGATAATTTTCCCATTTTAGGGAAATTATGGCCTTCTTTTATAAATCCGATTCAGGATTAGGACCTCAAATTAGCGTGGGCTTTGGAGCACTTTATGGGCCTTGAAGCTCAGCCATTGACCTATTTATCTTCCCACAAACGAAGGCGGCCCGAGGCTGATGATCCACATGGATCTCTAAGGCCTTCTTTATGTGTTTTTATTAGACCGACTTGCAAAATTGATTAATTGAGAATGCGCTTGATAATCCCATTAATACTTAGAAATTTTAAATTGTCGTTTTTTAAGATATCGAGTTTGTTTTGTACCCTTTAGCCATATATATAACTCACTCGAGTAGTTTTAGGAGGAAAGGGAAATGGTTAATTAGTGGTAGTAGAATAACATAAACCTTGAGTGGCAGCGATGATCGCTGAGTGATAGTCGTTGATGTAATTTGAGGTCATTATCTAATACAATAGTAATGGTCGTGGTGGTCTAATAGTGAAGTGAAGTGGTGGCTTGGTACTGGCCAAATTGAAAATGAAGTGGCGTTAAAAGGGAGCGGCTCTGGTGGCGACAACCACCTGATCATAGTCATTAATCGATCATTTTAATTGAGTTCTCTTCTGAATATCGAACAATATTAGCTGGTTTAACTTAATCGTTGTGGAAGTTTTAATGAGGGATGGATTTTGTCCTATAGAATTTTTTTTCCTCGATCTGAATAGCAATTATTTATATTATTATTATCTCCTCTACTATTCTGTCTATCCAGTTAAAATATTCAATTGACTCGCTTTTTATTCCTTTCGAAACAACCATGCATAAAATAAAGAAAAACTGACTGTATAGAATAAGTCGGAGCTATGATGTTTGTTTATTCTTATGTTTGCCACTTGATATATTGACTTTATCTTAGCGATTGCCGTGCACCAAGTGCAAGCGGCATGGCATAGTTACACAATATGGCTCATATTTGACCGATTGATTAGCATTTATATAGTGATTTTTCACTTATTAAGACTTTGGCCACATATTACATTAAAATTTAAAATAAATAAAGTGAGAGCATCTTCAAAATTATTATTGAAAAATGTTCCTATTAGATACTATTATTCTAAATTATTCGTCTCCTCCAATTCATCTCATTTTTAAATTTGAAGAAAGCTGATCTTTTATATGATATATCCATTTCATTTGAAATTATGTCAAAAAGAAAATATATCTTTGCTCCTAAATGATACCCATAATTTGAAGTATAACACATTTTAATTACGTGAAATAAATGCATTGTTTGTCCGTTCAACTTAACACAGGGTGTGTAGCTTATGTAAAACATGCATGTTTGTTTCTATTATATTTAGATTAATTTCCTTCTTCTAGAATTCACTTATTCTAGAACAGCTTACATCACTCGAACCAAATTTGTTAAGCAAAAGATGAAAATGAAATAATTTTATCGAAAATTCACTACATTCGAAATCGACACAATTTGAAAAAAAAAATGATATAAAAGATTAAGTTCAGCTACAAGGGTCCAAGCTACACTTTTTCTCCTCCTTTTTGTAACCAAGTGGCTCGTCTCTTAATATCGACAGCCGAATTTCGGAAGTCAGTCTCGAAATTTCGCGGACACGAGCGGCTCGACTTGTAAATGTCCGTCGGAGATTCCAGGCAACCTGAGGCTGTCCTAAGCGGTTGATGTTTCTTGATCAGTCATTGGTTTTTTTTTTTTTTTTTTTTTATCGATCATATTTTATTCTTATTCAAACTCTTATTTTCAGATTTTTGTCTTACCTGAGTGAGAGTCGAAACCCAGACTTGAAACAAAATTGTCCTCACCACCCAAGTCCTTGGTTTGCTCGAAATGTTTTGACGACTTTCAGTATTTTGCACGTTCGCGATTCTGCCTTTCGTTGTTTTGAGTTCGCATCGGGGTGGAGATATATAATCGTCCCGCCGGGGCGACGATTAATCTTCTTGTAGGGGAGGAGACGAATCTGGTGAGCACCGTTGCGGTTTCGTTTCGCTTCCTCGTCAGAGGCGGCTTTGCTCTTGTCCTCTACTCGTGCCTGCCAACTGTTTGAAAATTTGCGGCCGTGGCCGCCCATATATTGCAATTTGAACTTGTCTGGATTTTGGGATGTGTGCGATGAAGGTATGGTCCGGTAGTGTTTTTTGCCAAGCTGTCGCCTTGTCATTTGGTTTCAAGGAATTGGTTTTGATGCTAATCTTTGATTCATGATGTTGGCTATAAAACTGCGAGAAATGACAAGGTGATCATCTTCCCTTATGTAGACACTACTCCACTGGCCAGCCTCTGTACACTATTGAAGGACTCAGAGAGCACACGGTTGCTTTTTGATTTTTAAGTGGAAATTTGTTGGTAACACACGGAATTGACGTTGATGGGAAGTATCCGAGGTTAGACCCTGGACAGCACACAATAGGTTTCTGCTTGTAGAAAGTGGGAGCTTGTGAGTTACATGAGGTGGTAGATTGTTTGTGTGAAGAAAGCTCTTGGTTTCACAAAAGAAAAAGAAGCAATATAATTTGCGGTGGATTACTAATGTGAAGAGATATTTGACTTGATTCTATTACGATCTGTTATGAAGGGATGTATGCTTAATGTTCAGCTATGGTGTTTCTTGACATTATCTGAAGCTGTCTCAAGTATTGTTTTCAAAATCGTGGGTCACTCTAAATTTTGAATTTTCTGGTTTATCTCAATTGGAAGGAAAATTTGTAAAATGATAGAACTGGCATGAACTTTTTATTGGAGCTCCAAAACTAGTGTAATTTTCTCCAAGATGAAGTTCTGAACTTTAGTAGAAGCTATAGGAATGTCACTAGTAAATGTGTGCAAATCGGACAGTTGAGAGTTCTTTCATTCTAAAAGCCACATTGACCTGCAGACTTTAGTATCTCATCCATCATCTGTCTCCCACTGTCTCCTTTTATGTTTCCTGAATATCAGTCCTCAATATTTGTTAGCTTTCCTTTTGTTCCTCTCTCAAGAAGAATGTCCGATTGGTGTTTCATTGCTTTATTTTCATTCGTTTTGCCCTTAAACTGATTCACGTAATTTAATAGGATGACACAAAATTGACGAGATTATATTTGTTTTGAACTGTTTTCTTCTACAGCTTCCGTAACAACTACGGTCCAAAATGGAGTGTGAAGATTGGGATGGCCTGTCAAGTGACTCTGAGTTATTGGAACAAGACTTGAAGGATGAAGAGGAATATAACTACACATCCAACTCTTCATCCAAGTTGCAATTCAGGTCAGTTACTCTAAGATATGGCTTTTCCTTGATACTAGTGAGGATGTTTTTGAATTGATATAACAGTCCATGATGGCGTGTTTTGCAGGAAAGTAACTTCAGTTGCTCGGTGGAATAGTAGGGTTAGAATGGCTGAGGTGGTGGAAAGGAAGGGTCAGTTATGGACAACAACTGGCATTGTCTGTAGCGGGAAGCTGTACTGCTCAATTGAAGAGACTTTGTAGGTGATGCATAATGCGTTGTCAGTTTACGTTGCTTTGGTGGATCCTTGATTTTCTACTCTATTCCACATTGGAGAGACTTGAGTTTCTTCTCTTGTCAACTAAGTGGTCTTTTAAACTAGAAATTTTGATTTTTAGATTCATAGACACCTATTGAGTAACACACATTTGCATAATTAAGAAGTAGATTTTCCCAGATAACTTGATGTACCATTGATTGATTATTTCTCCTTATTATTTTGTAGGTTCTTGATGGAAATAGGGGCTTTGCTTCTTTTGAGTGAGAATGATGAATCCATCTCCTTGGAAACTATGTATCAGCAACTAGCAGAGGAGAAGGATGGATGCTTTTGGGAACTTTATGAGGTCTATAGACACCTGAAGTCGCTTGGTTACATTGTTGGTCGGCATGGCATTCCTTGGTCTTTGAAGAGTGTCAAGAGAAACACTGGCACAGTTTCTTCTGAAGGTACTTCAGAAAGCCTGGAAGTGCAATCACCTCAAGACTGCAATTCTGTAATTGAAAGACTTATAAAGATGGACTTGAATGAACTGAAGCTGGTGTTTGATGTTTATCTCCCAAATGGAAAGTTCAGAAAATCTTCACCTGGTGATCCAAGCTACGTGCTTAGCTTGATCAGGTAATAATTTATTAAATTTCTGTAACTCATCTTTTTCTTGGGAAGGCCCTGCATAAAGCTATGTGCGTTTGAGTATTCTCTCTGGAATTTAAGCAGATAATCGAAATTTCTCATTGCGTTGATTGCCAGTGCAAATTATTTAAATTTAATATGCTATTCTAGGACCTGAGTTCCTCATTCCTGGGTTTGGTAGCTGATGTTTCCATTAATGTAAGTTGAGATTATACCTAAGTCCCAAATTCTTCAGGGAAATATATTGTATCTAGGGAATTTGTTTTCAGTTAAGTGAATCAATGTGGTTGAATTGGCTTATCATAAGAAAAGAATGTGAAATTTTGCTAAATCTTGATGTGCACGCTTGTGTAAGAACAGTGTTGATCAGTATATTGTCTGAATAACTTTTTGGGTATTTTCCATGCTTTTGTTTCAATCTTTTGCAAATTGGCTACTTGCAGGGGCCAACCACCATCTAAAATAGAAATTGAGGCTATTGAAAGACAATGTGGAGGCATTCCACTGAAATTTTGCCTTGTGGAGCACGGGCGTGTCAGTTTCTATTCCTTCGGCAAAGTGGAGCTTCCTGTCCTGCCCTGATAAATGCCTGTGCGTGCAGCTCCAAAGACTTAATTATTTGGATTTTTTTGATGCACTTCCAGAAAGAAGGATTTCTAGATTCTAGGCTTTAAATGGAGGTGAATGCTTGTTTCTTTTCTATCAAGCCTGGAGTAATTTTCGGTGATTGCTCTACTCCTGATAGTTATTAGCATCATTCTTGCAGAAACCGGTGCATAATTTGACAGAACGAATGTGGTCATTCTAGCAGCAGGACAACATTTTGTAAAGAATTGCCGAATGATTGATTATTCAGATCACTTCCTCATTCTGTTTCTGCTTTCACTTTCCCCAAGAATTTGCTCATATTGTTTGAACTTTGAATGACAAGGCTGATATCTTTCCTCTTCCTATACTTTCATTTGATTGACCATGCTATGTTATGCATTATATATCTGTCTGATAACTTTGTGAAAGGAACAAATGCCAAAAAGTCCAGTTGGTAAAATTTACTTGGCTGTTGATTTTCTTGGTTACATGATGACATGGAATGTCATATAACTCTCTTTGATAGCATCTTTAAGGGAATATTAATAATTTTTTTTTTAAGGTTCATAAAGGAGTGCGTTTTTCTTTCTTGTCTTGTTTCCCAGAAAACCATTTTTCGCCATAGACCTACCCTGTTCTACTTTAAATGTTTAGAAAGAATAAAGGAGAAGTCTATGTTATTTCCAGATCTACAATTATATTTATCTTGAATGGCTTCTTTTAAGTGGAAAAACAAAATTATTTAAAAACGTCAAGATAAATCGGGTCTGAATTTATCCGAATTTAAGCTATGGTTTGACTCATGGCACCCTCATGGTCCTTTATTGGACAAGTTTCTTGGAAGGGATTGTGTGTAATTCAGGTTTAGGCCTGGTTTGTAAGGTCTCGGAAGTTATGAATGGCTAGGACTGGTATTGGCCTTCAGCCAGATCTGATGTGCCTTGGGATATACAATTTGCAATCTCTGGAATATTATACCCTGACTCCAATATCTCTGATCAGCTTTTGGGGGTTCCCAGTTCTAGTGGCGTTTACATTTTTGCTGGTGCTTGGAATGCGATAAAGAGAGGACAGTATGTGGAGGTATAGTTGCATCTGGTTCAACCAATATATTCCCAAGCACTGTTTATGGCATTGTTGGTGATTCTATCAGGCTGGCCACTCGAGATAGGCAAGCTAAGTGGTGTACTTGGGCATCTATGGCTTGCCCTTTACGTTGGTTGGAGGATGAGAGCAGGAACCACTTAATTCTTTGCTTGTGGTTTTTCTGACCCATTTTGGAGGAAAGTTCTGGAGTTGCATGGCTGCAATAGATCACCCGGTGGTTGGAAGCCTTTTTGGTGTGCTTCTACTCATCATCTTCGGGTGGAAGGGTAGAGAAGACTTCATAATGGTCATTCTGTTTTGGATGTTGATACTGTGTTCGGCTGAAATTTTCTTATGCAAGATTCAGTTGGGTTCGATGTAAAGCAGAGCAAAGGTCCAGATATGTCAGAAGCAACTTTGTGAGAAGTGGGTTCTATAGCTTGGTAGTTTTCCAACTGTTGGGCTGCTGTGTTGGGGCCAATAGCATGAGCATATTTGCCTCTTGTTTCTTGTAATCCTTTTCTGAGTAGTATTGGTATGCGAATGATCTGAATTGATCCTATTTGTGGACCGAATTGCATAGACTGAAATGATTTGAAACCACTACCAACCAACTTGGTGATCGAGTCGAGACCAGCTCGTTTGTCACCTCTAATCTCATGCCTATACACTCCAGGGAAAAAGAAAAAGAAAAAAGAAGAAGCCCCAACCACTCAGGACTCTCCGGACTTTGTAAGTAGCTCCGATCGAACAGCTTGCAGGTAAATAAGAATGGCAAATTTTAGTTCCTGAATTAGAAATCCCACGGCCTTCCAACAAATCACAGTGACCATTTTTTTTTCCATATTCAATATATTTTCATATCAAGTGTAATTATTAAAGTGCGAGACCATGTCCGCACACATATTTAGGGATTAAAGTATATGCTATTAACTATGCAATAAAGAACTTTTCATAAGTGGCTTGATTTGGGATTTTAGCTATCCACTCTCATTAACCATCTAATCAAGGGCTGACTAGCGGATAGTATATTATATAATTAAAATTTATCTAATTATAGAAAAAATTGACAATTATTGTTGGATGGTGGTCGCTGGTTGAAGTTTCCTGGTGTCTAGAAGAAAAGACTATTATATTAAGAGGGCAGTTGGTTAGACTTATTACAATTCCCGTTCTTTCTTCCCTCCCTTAACCTTCCTCCTTTTTTCTCCATCTGCATGTCGATAATTCTGATGACTTCGACATTCTTCCGTTAAGCCGTCCATTTCTTTCGTCCATGGCTACTGACGATGATCCTGATGCATCACGGATTGTAGCAATTTGTCAAAAACTGGGCCGCTTATCTACAGAAAAAGAAATCGAAGAATTGCGAGTTGAACCCTCACCTGGTGCACTAGAGGAATGCAAGCTACTGTTGGTTGGTAAAGTTCACTCAAACCCTTCCTTTAATTTCCAAGCCTTTCAGTCAGTCTTGAAGCGTGCATGGCGGTTGGATCAAGCTGAAATCATTCAGAGAGAAGCTGGAATTTATTTAGCCAAATTTAAAACCCAAGCTGACAAACAGAGAATTCTTGATACCGGACCTTGGCAATTTTCGGGACATCTCATCAACTTCAAACCATGGATAGCCAATACCCCTCTACACTGCTACGACTTTACTACCTGTGCATTCTGGGTCCAGGTGATTGGGTTACCTTTGGAATGTTGTACTGCTGAAATGATCCGCAAGGCTGTGAGCATGGTCGGCACTGTATTGCAAGTAAAATCTGAGTTCGCTACTGGTTCCACTCTGAAAGCCTGTCGAGCTCGTGTTGAGTTAGATTTATCTACCCCATTACAAGTAGGTCGACTTATAAAACTCACTAAGCGAACTCTGTGGCTGGATTTTCGGTACGAAAGATTACCTCATTATTGCTATTCTTGCGGACGACTAGGACACTATACCAATTCTTGTCCATCCACCCCTTTTGAGGAGAAAATGATCACGGAACCTGACTCTACCCCTTACGGTCCCTGGTTAAAAGCCGAAGTTCAGAAGTATAGTCCTTATTGGCAGTGTTATTATGGCCAACCAAAGTTGGATGAGGACAGAGAAGAAACTGTACCCGAAACTCCTCCATCTGAGATCCGCACTCTTCCTCTTCTTCTACCACCAATCCCTGTATCAACATCTCAGTCACAAGTTATTGCTCCCATCTCTACACAGACACTAACTGCTACATCTACCATACCTATATCCGAACCACATACCTTAACAACAGCTTTAATCCCAGCTACAGCAAAGATGAAAGGAGTGCAATTGCCAACTTCACTCAACCAGGCAAGAAAAGGCCTCAGTACTCGACCAGTAAGTAAGATAAGTCCCGCGAAGAAACCAAAGCGCTATAATCCCTATGACTTACCAGGAGGATATCCGGGGGCTTATGATGATTCCCTATTGTTGGATGCGCCAATTATGGAGGCGTCAGAAGTAACTCTTCGGGCGACGGTGGCTGGCCCTAAACAGTCACCAAATCAAAGATGAAGATCATAGGATGGAACTGTCAGGGTTTGGGCAATCCCCTGACAGTCCTATCTTTAAAAGCCCTCTTGGCTAAGGAAAAGCCTGACCTGTGTTTTTTGATGGAGACGAAGAATGTCGATGCTCTTCTCCTCCGGTTGAAACGGTCCTCTGGTTTTTTGCATCACAGACTAGTCACCCCTATTGGTTCCTCTGGTGGCTTAGCTCTTTTTTGGAATGCAGGGATCTCTCTGTCTGACTTCTCCTCCTCTCCGCATCTCTTGGACTTTACCTGCCTTGACATCTCAGAGTCCAGATCCATGCGGATCTCTTGTATTCATGCTCCTGCAGTTTATCATGATCGTCAGCTTTTTTGGCAAACTGTGCGTCATATAAGTAATCTTAATGCCTTACCTTGGTTATGCTTCGGCGACTTTAATGAGATTTTGCACCGATGGGAAAAAGTAGGCTCTCGACCAGCGGACTCTTATCGGCTATCTTCTTTCAGAGAAGTTCTCAATGATTGCAGTTTGATGGATCTTCCCTCCCATGGCTGTGCCTATACATGGTCCAATAACAGAGAGGCTGAAGCTTTGGTGAAGGAGCGTTTGGATCGCGCTGTTTGCACTGCCGAATGGCGTATCTCTTACCCCAGAGCTCAAGTGATAGCTCTACCTGCAGTTGGTTCCGATCATAGTCCACTGGTTATTCATACAAATCCCTCCTTGGCTCGTCAAAAGAGATGCTTTACCTTTGAAGCTTTCTGGAACCAAGAACCTGGCTGTCAATCCGTGATAGAGTCTTCCTGGAACTCAGCCTCGCGACGGGACTCCCCTCTCTCGGTCAAGCTTCGAGCAGTAGCCATTGCTTTATCGAATTGGAGTCGCCAGGTTTTCTCGCATAACAGACAGAAGGCACTGGAATTAGAACACGAGTTGACCAATTTATCCAACCAGTTTCCTACTTCTCTAAACATATCACAGCAACAGAGAATTAAAACAGAAGTTTGCCAAGCATGGCAGAGGGAAGAGCAATATTGGGCAATGCGCTCTAGAATCAACTGGCTTTAGTGGGGCGACCGAAACACTAAATTTTTCCATGCTACCACTCTGCAAAGACGTCAACGTAATCAGATCACTCTCTTAAGAGATGAAAATCAGCAATGGGTTAGGGATCCGGACCAAATAAAACAAATGATTTCTACCTACTACTATCAGCTTTACTCTACTTCAGGGCCTAGACATTATGAGCAGATATTAGAGCAGTGTCCTCAGCTAGTGGATGCAGATATGAACGCAGACCTCCTCGCTCAACCCACTCTTGAAGAAGTTCGCGCTGCCACTTTCCAACTCGGTGCGTCAAAGGCACCAGGAACCGACGGTTTGAATGGCTTGTTTTATAGAGCACATTGGGAGATCATTAAAGTGGATGTTCACAGAGCTGTACAGCAATTTTTTCAGCATGGAATATTACCCCCCTCTCTCAACAGCACTGCTATTACTCTAATTCCCAAATCCCATAACCCAGAAAGCTTGGACCAGTATCGCCCAATCAGCTTATGCAACTTTGGCTATAAAATTTTTGCTAAAGTGCTTGCTAACCGATTGAAACCCTTATTGCCTAATCTGATTACTGAGGAGCAGAGCGCCTTTGTTGCTGGTAGACAAATTCAGGATAATGTCCTAGTTGTACAGGAGATCATTCACCAACTCAGAACAAGGAAACGGAAAAGGCATTTTCAGGCTATTCTCAAGGTCGATATGCAGAAAGCCTATGACTGTGTAGAGTGGGACTTTCTACGCGACTACTTACTCCGCTTGGGATTTCACTCTCATTGGGTCCATCTAATCATGCAGTGCGTCTCAACGCCATCTTTCTCTATTAAAATGAGCGGCGAATTGTTACCAACTTTCCACCCTACTCGTGGCCTAAGGCAGGGAGATCCATTATCCCCCTACCTGTTTATCATCATTGCAAATCTATTATCCCTTCAACTGAGGAACGCTATGCATATGGGCTCTATCAAAGGTATCCAGCTGAACCCAAGATGTCCTACTCTATCGCATCTGTTTTTCGCCGACGATGCTGTATTCTTTCTGAATGGTACCTTATTGGAGTGTCAGAATCTGTCTAACATTCTAAATCAATATTGCTTAGCATCAGGACAAAAAATTAATCGTAACAAATCAGGAATTTTCTTTAGTTCCTCTTGTCCTATTGCACTTCAGGAAAATTTAGCTGCTGAATTACGGGTACCAGTTTTACATCGTTGTGGGAAGTATCTTGGGATACCTACTGAATGGGGAAGATCAAAAAAAGATATGTTTTCATGGCTGCTGACTAGAGTTCAATCGAAACTAGAAGGTTGGAAGGAGAAAATGATCTCTAAGGGAGGGAAAGAAGTTCTATTAAAGGCAGTTATCCAATCTATCCCTCAGTATGCAATGTCTGTATTTAAAATCCCTATCTCTTTATGCAAGTTTATTGAAAAAAGAATGGCCAAATTCTGGTGGAACAACGATACAAGCAGATCTGGTGTACATTGGCAGAGCTGGGGAAACCTACAGAACCGAAAGAATCAGGGAGGATTGGGTTTCAGGAATTTAGTCACTTTTAATCATGCCATGCTCGGTAAGCAAGCATGGCGCCTTCTAACTCAGCCATTATCTTTGTGGAGCAAGCTTTTCAAGGGCCTTTATTTCCCTTCTTCTACATTTTTACAAGCTAACAAAGGCTCTCGCCCGTCATGGGGCTGGCAGAGCTTACTTTGTGGAAGAAATTCAATTGAAACACATGTCAGTTGGTCAGTAGGAAATGGAAAGAGCATCAACATAAGACAAGACAGATGGCTTCCCATGGGTATTCTATCTGGACCTAAAGCTCCCGAAGAACCTACACTAGTAGCTGATCTTATTGACCCTGCTACCAGTTCATGGAGAGTTGAATTATTATCCAGGTTTTTCGAAATGCCAATCATTCAACAGATCACAAGCATCCAACTCAGACCAAATTACACCACAGATGCACTTATCTGGACAGCTACTAAACATGGCACATTTACAGTCAAGTCTGCATATCATGCAATTATGCAATCACAATCACACACCTCAGACTCAACCGCATCATCCTCATATCAAATTCCTACCTGGTTATGGCGTTCTATATGGAAAATGCCTGCTGCTCCTAAAATCCGCGCCTTCCTTTGGTCTATCTGCAACAACGCCTTGGCTACGAGAGAGAATCTGCACAGAAGACACATATTAGACAGTCCTTGCTGTTCTTTGTGTGAAAACAGGTCCCCAGAATCTTTAGAGCACTTATTCTTACTTTGCTCATGGACTCAGGAAGTTTGGACACATCCCCGCATTCGTGTCTCGATTGATCCCACCCACATCCATCGTCTGGATTCATGGATCACCTCTACGATCGAGACAGAGCCTCGATTACCTCGGCTGGCCTTACTCTCTCATCTCCTGTGGCAGATCTGGAAGGCTCGGAATGCCTTCGTCTTCCGCGGCTCAACTCCTAATCCAGATCAGGTAGTAGACCAAGCACTGACTGGCGTCCAAGCAGATCGGGTTTCTTCCCCCTCTACCCTGCATCAGAATAGCTCTGTCACCAATAGATCCCACCTATGGCGTCCTCCAGATCCCGGGATTTTGAAAGCTAACGTCGATGGCTCTTATCATCAAGGTAGCAACACCGGAACAATAGCTTGTATTTGTAGAGACCATCAAGGCCGACTTACCGATGGGTTTTCGGTAGGAGTTGCGGCAACCTCTGCTCTTCAGGTTGAGATCCAAGCTTTATCTCTATCGCTTCGCCATCTTCTGCATCAAGGCCTTCAGACAGCAAGGATCGAGGTCGAACCTGACAATCTCTCCATGGTCGAAACCTTGATTTCTCATTCCAAGCCGCCATGGCAGGATCGCCCCCTTTTCGCTGAAGCTGCTTTCCTCCTAACCCTATTTCCCAATCTAACTCTAGGGTTCTGCCGAAGACAAGCGAACTCTGTCGCTGACTGGGCTTGTAAGGCCCATAATCTTAACTCTCTCTCTTGTAATTGGGCCCATCATCCCCCCCTGCCCTCTTGAACTTGCTTTGCGCGGACGCTCTTGCCGCGGGTTGTACGTGCTATCCATCTTAATGCGATGAGGGTTTATGTTCAAAAAAAAAAAAAAAAAAAACTATCCAATTCCATAGTCAAGCTACACTAGTGGCCGGCCACAGAAAACTAAGAAATGGTCTCATTGTTGGACATCATATTCATGATTATATGAGAAAATCCGATGTGTGACCACTTAGCCCTGTTTGGGAATATTTCTGTTTCTTTGTTATTTTGTTATTTTGTTCTCCAGAACAAAAAAAAAAAACAAAAATCTGTTTGATAACGCCAACTTATTTTTCTATTCCTCGGAATAGAAAAGTAGTTAGGGAATAGATTTGGAACAGAAATAAGAAAAAAAAAGTAGTTTCTTGTTATCAGGAATAATTTCTAAAAATAAGCTAATTTTCTTTTTTTTATTTTTCTTTTGTTCTTCTCTCTTGCCGTGGCCATTGTAGGCCGCTCGGGGCCATCGCCGATCGTTGGTTGCTGATCGGCACCATTGTCATAGTTGAGCGCCAACCGGTGCCGTGGTCGATGGCGACTGCTGTTGGCCACCACCGTCCTCCGATCGCCAGCCACCTCCACCGCTTGCTAATCGTCGCTGACTGCTGACATTGGCTATCGCCGTCCTTTGACAATCTGCCGTTGTCGCCGCCGCTGCCGGTAGTCAATTGCCGAAGGCGGATTGGCGACCGTGGGAGGGGGCGGCGGCCGGTAGGCTGTGGGCGATGGTTGGGCAGTGGTGGGCGGTGGTGATAGGTGATGGGTGGCGGTCAGGTGGCAGCGGGTGGCGATCGGGCGGCTGGCGGTGGTGGTTGGTGGTGGTAGTGGCAGTCGGCCGGCCAATGAGCTGTGGGCGGTGGTTGGGCGACGGCGGGCGGTGGTCAGCCGTTGGCATTTGGCCGTCCGTGAGTAAGAAAAAACGAAAAAATACAAAAAATTGTAAATCGTACCAAACACATTCCTATTTTTTTATTTATTTATTCCAAGAATAGAAAATTTGTGTAGTTATCAAACGTCTTATTTTACTTAGAAATTGTTCCAGGAATAGAAATGAAAAATAACTATTTTTCAAAAGGAATTGTTGATTGGAACGGAAACGTTACCAAACAGACCCTTAATTGCACTTTCCGACATCTTTTTGTTCAAAACAGCTATTACCTATCATGTTACCAAAAATTTCTTTGAAAATCTAATTGTTTTTTTAGAAAAAGGTAGGCCATTCGCGATCGCTAAAAATTGACTGAACGGAATCGTTGTAGTAAACACTTGTAAATTCATTTAAATCATAATCACATCAATTTGATATTCTAATCTTCAAAATTTCCTAATCTAAATTTTGCGACCATGCAATTTTTTTTTTCTGCTCGGTGATGTATACACTGTCTTTGTATAGAAGTTAAATCCTGACAATATTCTATTAACGGGAGCATGTTGGTGAGAGCTTTACCAGTAGTTCAGTTTTCTAGCTTTCCTTCGTATGTAAGAGACTTGTCGATCCAGGTGCATGATGATGCAAAATAATTCAGATTGATCTTGGTATTAAATTTTGAAGTACAATATTTTATTCCTATGACGTCTGGTGCATGATTTAGATACATCCTTGACGACAATCTTATAATCCAAAAGCCTAGGACAAATCACGACCGATACTCTTTATGACTCTTCGAATATTTATGGAGAGACCGTTGTTTGAATTCGTTTCATTGGATTAAGTAATATGAGAATGAATCTATATTAAATCTCAAAATCTCAATAAAAACACAAGCTTTTATATAATTTCTATATTGTGATTGATTTTTGTTCTTCAAATCACTTATACAGTAAGTTCATATAAAATGTTCTCTCCTCCACTAATTATGATTTATCATTAATGCGGAAAAAAAAGGACAAATGGAGAAAATCTATCTAGAGATGTAAGCGATGAAAGAGTCCAACTCGGCCCGAGAAACTCCGCCCTCATCCATCGACCCCCGGACGGCCGCCCCTAACTCAGCCGCCCTCTTCCTCGCCTCCTCCCCTTCCTCCGACGCCATGAGCGCCTTCACGGCGCCTTCGATAGCGGACGACTTCACAACGTCGTCTTGGCTCATCCAGTCCTTGACGATAAGTCCAATCTTGAGGACTTGTGCGATCAAGACTGCATTATGGGGCTGATCCGAATGCATCGGCCATGCGAGGATCGGCACTCCCATGCTGATGCTCTCCATGCAAGAGTTCCATCCGCAGTGGCTCCAGAACCCACCGGTCGCGGGGTGCCCCAAGATCTCGAGCTGCGGCGCCCAGTCCCTCACCACCACCCCTAACTCTCGAGCCGCCGCCATCTCTTCGAACCCCTGGGGCAGTTCGATTTTCCTCGCCTCTCCTCCGCCGAAAATGTCTGCCTTATCAGCTTCCCTCAATACCCAGATGAACTTCTGTCCACAACGTTCCAACCCCATGGCGATCTCGCGGATCTGCTCGTCGCTCAGCACCGTCGTGGTGCCGAATGACACGTATATCACTGAGCTCGGTGCTTGCTTGTCGAGCCACTCCATGCACCCGTGAGCCGATCTTCTCGAACTCTTTTCGGGTACTTTGACCGGGTTGAACGGCCCGATTGCCCAGTGCTTGATCGCGGTGCCGTTCGCTGTTGCACTGGCAAATAAGTCTACGAAACGGCCTTCGACGACCCTGCAGGTGTTGAGGATGCACCCCGAGTTGAACTTCTTGCACTCTGTCTGCGACGCCACGAACTTCAAGAACTCGTCGGGGCAGGAGTCCAGGAGGGACGGGAAGCCCTTGGAGGAGATGAGCTCCGCGATGTCGACCTCCACCTCCGGCGGGGGCGCCATCCCTATGCTCTCCCAGGTAAACCAACAGAAAGTGAACGCGGAAGAAGGTTTGAAGACATAAATCTCGGCGTTGGGGACCGAGGCAGCGTCCTGGACCACAGACGCCATCAGCGAGTCGTAGACCACTACGACCCGCCTCGACACTGAGGACAGGGAGCGGACGAGGGAGACGACAGGGCCGCGAAGTGACGAAGTGGCGTCGAACGCGGGCTGGAGGTGGGAGGGGAACTTGTGAGGGGAATTAGGGATGGGGGCGGGGGAGGGGATGGGCGGGGTTGGAAAATCGTGGAAGCGGATGTCGCTGGGCACGGACGAGGGCGGGACGTGGAAGCGGAGCTTGGCCTGGCGGTTGTGGGAGGAGGAGCCGACGTAGTGGACGGGGACGCCGCAGGAGGCGACGAGGTGGGCGAGCTGGAGGAGCTGGTTGAGGTGGCCTTGCGCCGGAAGAGGCACCATGATCACCGCCACTGATCCCGAGACGTCTTTCATTTTTGGTCCGTTCGGTTGTTTTTGGACATAGTTTGGGTCTTGTTGGTGTTGGTGTTGGTGGGAGGACAAATTTTTTTTTTCTTTCGAAATTTGGCTTAAAACGAGAGTTAAGAAATGAATCAAATAGGGGTGGGGCTCAAGAGTCAAAGTTTGGTTTGGGGTTTGCTTGAGAGGTTAGCTTTAGGTCTTCATAAATAGGGAATGGAATCCGAAGAGAGGATCATTTTTACCTTTCTATTAGTTTCTTATTTTTCACTTCTTCATGTAGAATTATTTACGATGGCATAATTTCCATTCTCTATATGAATAAATTCGCCTGGTTTTCACTAAAAAGACAAAATTATACTTAAATTATTCAATAGAGATTTAAAGTGGTAGTCCCAAATTAATTTCCTTTTTTTGGGCCATTCTGTATTTAATAATTAAGAATTTCACATGTTTAGTGTTTGTTTCTTATAATTTTTCCACATATATTAGAGTTAAGAAATGAAATGATTATTTATGTGGTGGAAATAGTGCCGGCCAGTTGTCCATGGAAATGTGTTTTGGGTGGCTCTAAATTCACTCCTGAATTGTCTTCATCCACACCCCCTTACTTTAAGACGGAAAGAAACGAAATTATTAAACTTGTGGGTCTCATTCCTCACCTTTATTGATCTCCACCAAGCCTCCGACCTCCACCTGCTCACCTTTATTTTGTTTCTTTATATCCTTCTCCTAATGGCAGGAAAGGGGGCCCTCTCCCTTTTTGTTTTGCTTTAAAATGCTAAAGCAAAGTGCATGATCAACAAAACCGTGTTTGTGAGCCATTGTTGAGCCTCTTCACCGATGGAGGAATTAGCCTGACAAAATCCAATAAAAAGAGGAGAATAAAATTTGGACAAGAAAATAAGTGTCTTTTTGGAGCTCGTCGCTCGAGGAGAGAGGAGTGATGTCTTGCCACAGAGTGAGGAAGAGGTACACGAATAAGTTCGTGAAAGCCGAACAGGCATTCTCGGTTTTGCAATTCATGTAACTTCGAACGCTGCATGTATCGAGAACTCAACTTGTCCAATTAGATACGAAGAGATGGATATCTCAATTTGTTCTATTAAATCAAGTTAATCATATATTGAGAATATACAATGAATTTATATTAAACTTCACTAAAAACAAAAACTTTTATATATTTTTTGTATTGCAATTGATTTTTCTTCATCAAATCTATCATACAATAACTTTATATAAGATGTTCTCTTTCTTTTCCTCCACTAATTATGAGTTATCATTCACGCGTAAAAAGAAAAGAACAAGGACAATGAAAAAAATCTAACTAGAGATGTGAGGAATGAAAGAGTCCACCGCCCTCATCCATCGACCTTGGACGGCCGCCCCTAACTTGGCTGCCCTCTTCCTCGCCTCCTCCCCTTCCTCTATCACCATGAGCGTCTTCACAATGCCTTCGATGGAGGACTTCATGACGTTGTCTTGGCTCATCCTGTGATAACCTAGACCCAGGATAGTATGGAGGGATGGACTAAGATCGCCTCGGCAGTACGCGGGCGAGGACAGTGTGACGGCCTGAGTGGCAGTGCGCGGGGAGGAGGGATGATGGTGTATCTGCGCCTCGGTCTCCGGACGTGCGCAAGAAAGGATTCCCTCTCTTGTTCCACATCGCCTAGGGAGGGAGATCTGGGCTTCCTTATAAGGCAATGGGCCATCTAACTGTACATACGCGTTTTGTTGGAATAGTATGGGCTGTCCTGAGAAGAACAAAACCGTGAAGACTTACTGTCCAAAGCAGACAATATGTGTACAGTGAAGACCCGGGTCGTTACAAGTGGTATCAGAGCCGACTCCTGATCGCGTGTGGGGCCACAGTGAGGGCGGTGCTCTTTAGGACTCTTGTGATCAAGACTGCATTCCAGGCTGATCCGAGTGCATAGGCCATGCGAGGATCGGCACTCTCATATTGATGCTCCCCATGCAAGAGTTCCAACCGCAGTGGCTCAAGAACTCGCCGGTTGCAGGGTGCCCCAAGATCTTGAGTTGCAGTGCCCAGTCCCTCACCAACACGCCTAAATCTCGAGCCTTTGCCATCTCTTCGAACCCCGGGGCTGTTCGATCTTCCTTGCCTCTCCTCCTCCGCTGAAAATGTCCACCTTATCAGCTTCCCTCAATACCCGGATGAACTTCTGTCCACTACGTTCCAACCTGATTGTGATCTCACGGATCTGCTTGTCGCTTAGTGCCGTCGTGGTGCCGAACGTCACGTTTATCACTGAGATTCAGGTGCCGTCGATGTGAAGCAAAGCAAAGGTCCAGATACGTCAAAAGCAATTTCGTGATAATTGGGTTCTACAGCTCGGTCGTTTTCAGCTGTTGGGCTGCTATATTGGGGCCAATAGCATAAGCATATTTGCCTTTTTTGTTTGTTCTGAGGAGTAATGATATGCAAATGATCTGACTTGATCCTATTTGTAAACCAAAGTGCATAGATTGAAATGATCTGAAATCAATACCAACCAACTTGGTGATTAAGCCGAGACCAGCTCATTTGTCACCTCGAAATCCCATGCCTACGCACTCCAGGAAGGGGGAAAAAAAACCACCACTTAGGACTCTGGACTTTGTAAGTAGCTTCGACCAAATAGCTTGCACGCAATCGGTAAATAAGAATAAAAAACTTTAGTTTCTGAATTAGAAATCCCACAACCTTCCAACAAATCTTAGCAACTATTTTTTTTTTTTCCATATTCGAGATATTTTCATATCATGCATAATTACTAAAGTGCGAGATTGTGTCCACACGTATATTTAGGGATTTAAGTATACACTGCTAACTATGCAACAAAGAACTTTCCATGAGTGGCTCAATTTGGGGTTTAGCTGTCCACTCTCTCACTAACCATCTAATTAGGGGTTGATCAGATGGCTTATGAAATTATTTGCACAAGGATGTTATATGATATAATTAAACTTTATTTAATTATAGAAAAAAATACTTGACACTTGGAGTACCAAAATTTAGCATGAAAGGATATTTAAATGCCAAAAGTTAGGATTTGACATTTAAGTGCTAAAATTAGAGCAAAATGGATTACTTAAGTGCCAATGGTGAGAAAATCCAGCCAAAATACTAGCGTGTCGATTTTCTGATCGTTTTGCATGCTGACGTGGCTAGGCAAGTGCAAAAACGATGTTGTTTTACTACTGACATGAATAAATAATTAATATAAAAATTAATCAAATTAAATTTAAAACTAAATTTATTTAAGAGAGAGAGAGAGAGAGATCCTTGTCACCTCTTCCTTGCTGTTGTCGCAAAGGGCGGTGATGCCAAGGTTCAATGACCCCGGCCGGCCCTCCCTTCCACCGTCGTCGGCCCTTCCCAGTGGGAGGCGACAGTAGTATCGAGGGCATAGCCCTTAGCCGCTTGCAACTGTCTTCCTTCCTCTCTCTTTCTCTCTCTCTCTCTCCCTCTCTCTCTCCCTCTCTCTTTCCCTAATTTAATTTAATTAACTTTTATATTAAAATTCAAATTTGTGCTAAAATGACGTTGTTTTTGCATTTCTTTATTGAGACAGTTTTCTAGTGAGCCACGTAGGTGAGCAAAATTAATAAAAAATTGTTACGTAAGATTTTCGGTGAGGTTTACAAGAGATGGCACTTAAGTGTCCCGATATTAAAAAAAAGTGACACTTAAGTGGCACTTTTCTAACTTCTGGCTCTTTAAGTGTCATGTTGTGCTAAGTTTTGGTATTGGGGATGTACTTTTGCCTAGAAAAAAGTGACAGTTATTGTAAGATGGTGGTCGCTAGTTGAAGTTTCCCAATGTCTAGAAGAAAATACTGTTATATTAAGAGGGTGGTTGGTTGGACTTATTACAATTCTTTCTTCTTGCAAACTTTCCAATTCCATAATCCATCCACGGAAAACTAAGAAATGGTCAAAACAGTTATTACCTAACATGTTACCAAAAATTTCTTTGAAAATCTATTTCTTTTAAAAAATAAGGCTGGCCATTCACGATAGCTAAATTTTGATTGTAGGAAATTATTGGATTCAATTTGATACTCTAACCTAGAAAATTTCCTAATCTAAATTTTGTGACCATGCAATTTTTTTGGATTTGAATACTCTTAATGTCACTATTAACGTGGAAGCGTGAGCGAATCAAACGGATTTGAGTAAGAAATTGCAGAATTAACCTTGAATACAGGCGAGTAACGCGGTTTAGCGGTATGCCCAATTCACGAGGAGAGATCGGAGAAATTGTTTCACTATAAACGGATAGGGGGAGATTACAATCGCTCAAAAGACGTCATACTCAAGTGATTTCCAATCCTCGATACACCGAAATCCACAAGAATCGGTCCATTCAAACGGAGTTTTTCATCCAGAGCGGAGCACTAGGCTAAATGATGAGCCGCAACGCACCCATCAAGCGCCGGAATTGGAGGTAAATGCTGGTGCAGGGGGCAGAGCACACGCAGCTCACCAGAAAACTCTTCAAATTAACAGATCTGCAACTCGCCCAACAAAACCCTCTCAGACATGGACTCCACCGCCAGAAGGAGTTTTGAAGATCAACATAGACGGAGCTTTTGTACCTGGTTCGCTGCAAAGTTCTGTAGCTTGCATCTGCCGTGATTCGGAGGGAAGGATGGTGGGCGGAGAGGCAAAGAAGATCAGAGCATCCTCCCCTTTAATGGCCGAAACCCTAGCACTTTTGGAAGCCCTTACTTTTTCCTATCCTAAAAGACACGAAGTACTTCACTTTGAGTCTGACAGTTCACAACTTGTTCAAGTCATGACCAGTTCAGAGCAGTTCAGTTGGGAAGTTCAACCTATTATCAGCAAATGCAAGGAAAAAATGCAGGCCTTTTCACATGTTCAAATAGCCCATTGCTCTAGAGAGGCCAATTGTGCTGCAGATTGGGTAGCCAAAGCCCATAGGAACAACTACTTATTTCTGAATTGGGTTTTATCACCTCCACAAACCTTATGGGACATTTTGTGTAATGACGCCCCTTTAATGGGCGCTTCATCTTATATTACGTAATGAAATGCGCTAAATTCAGACCAAAAAAAAAAAAAAAAAAAAACGGAGTTTTTCATCCTCTCAACTCCCCTGGACGATGGTTCTCAAATGCTCTCGTGATTTTTCAATTATCGTATGAAATTTGCTTCAAAACAGCGGTTAAGAAAACACGCATGGATCTGGTCCACATCGAGGGCCTGGCCGCCTAGGTACTGCGTTGAAAAGTGCCGTAGCTAGTGGGACTAGCCGGGTGCTTGGACCTAGTCAATAGCTTGCCCACTGGTTGGCCGGGCTCCTGCCTGGCCGAGCTCCTGCCCGGTGGTCTGGTTCATCCGGGCGCCAAGCGAGCTGTCCTTCTTCATATTTGATCGCCCATTTTCGTCTCTGTCTATGTTTACATGCCCCCTTCAAGTTTCAAAATCACAAGCTTATGTTGATTCCTGACGAAAGAAATTAACTTTGCCCCATAATTAACTCTTAATATACGAGCGAATTGGCATTCATCTATGTGTAGCATTTAAGAAACTCTCGAATCTCAATTTAGGGAGGAATCCATATTCTCAATTTGGCATTAAAATAAGCCATTGCATCCTTTTTTGAGCATTCGATTTTACCTATCTTATGAATTCACGTGATAAGAGTGTAGTCATGAACAACTCTGAATCTAGGTAAATATTCAATTTGGTGATAGGTTTGGCAAGAAATTGTTGCACTTAGAGATAACTAATTTCTCTTGGCAATAAACTAACTCCTCCAATTTCACCTATAAGATCACTCCTGTAATGTTATGGTTGGTCAAGTCAAATCACCCATAAATGGAAAAGGTCTTCATATGCACATTATTACAGAGGAATTCGATAGATAACATAGGGGAACAAACTACTAACAAGTGACAAGCAACCAGACTTAAACTTTAGCAGCAACGCTGGTGGCAGAGGAACTAGCTGCGGCTGCTTTATTTGCCGTGGCCAGAGCCCGACTCTTGACTAGAAAGAAGCCGAAAGCATGGCCGTTCACAGCCACGATAAATACCCCGACGTTGAAGGACATGAGGGAGAGCATCACCATATAGGCCAAGGCCATCTTCAACCCATATACGGCAGCCTGCGCTGCGCCGCCCACGAGCGGGTTCATGCCGTTCTTAATGTTGGGAGAGACGGACAAAACCTCCACTGCCAAGGCCAGGATGAAGACGAAGAAGAGAGCCAGCACGTACATGCTGAGCCGCTGCTCCGGCCAACCGGAGAAGAGGATGATGGCGTCCTTGCCCCAGTAGAAGCTCATGTGCATCATCATCTTCATGTTCATGCCGCCGTAACCGCTCGAGGACGAGTTGCTCATCGACATTGAACCATGAGTCATGTTCATTCCTCCTGATCGCCTCGAGACATTTTTCTCAGCTGAGAGGTTAGGAACTTGGGAGAAAGTAACAAGGTGGCTTTTGTGCTTGGTAAAGATGATGCATATAAAGGAGATATGACCAATGAAAAGGTAGTGGCGGAGGTGGGTGACGAGGATTGAGTCACCTGATCAGATTTAAAGCGTAGATTCTTTCAATTCATTGCTTTTTTTTTTGGTAAAGATCAATTCATTGCTTTTTGGTGAATACAGAAACGGTAGATTTTTCAGTAATCTTGTAGTTGATTTGATAATGCATTTGGGGTGTTAAGACCACTTTCGCCTTGTGTAATCGGGTATAAATGTAATCTATGATAAAATAAGGAACATGGAAAATGTACAAACAGAATGGTCATAATTAAAAATCGTTAAGACTGCCAAGGAGTATTGTTAAGACTCTTATTGTCATAGGAGAAATGAAGATGAGATAAGAGCGTCATAATTTGAATTCCTAATCTGCGATCTGTGCTGTACGTCAGACTTTTGTCCAAGATAGGGAAAAGAAAATGAATCGAATTCCTAAGGTACTACAATATGTGTATTGACCGTGATGGTGATTTGCTAGCATGCTCAATCCCATATTAAAGTGTTTTGGTCGAAGGTTACCTATAGGTTGATACGGATGGAATTCGCTCAAAGTATTGAATATTTAACTGTGGAGCTTCAAAAGAGACTCTTCACTAATCCATATTTTTGGGAAACTGTTTGTTACTCGTAGCCTATGTCAGCGAACTTCATAGGAACTGTTAGATCTCGTAGAACTCAAAATGATTTAACAACTCATGTGAATTGGATTAACGAAGGTTGGGAGTATTCCCAAAAAAAAAGAAAACCTCAAAAAAGAAAAGAAAAAGAAAACACCGTGTTTCCTAGTCCTCTATTGAGAAACCATGTATCCAGCTCACAGAATTGTTAAAAAAGAGAGAGAAACACCGAAACCAACCAAATGACAAGTCGCAGGTGAATTCAAAGGAGGGGAGACAGTAAAGTACGATCTTGTGGTCAGCCAGCTACAGTTGTGTTCTGTTTCTATAATTAGTTTTTTTGGCCAGGTGTTGGTTGTTTTATGTCATTAACTTCGTGTTCTAAGTGTTGTCAATCTTTCATGACGACCGCGGAGTTGGAGGAGCATACCTGCTCTCTCCGGACGCTGTGGTCTGATAACGATGGGGACTTGTCCAGTTTCAAGTTAATTGACGAGTTCGATGTCTGCATCGGCAGGTGATTTTCATTCTTGTCATTGTGCTTCCGTGACTCCTACGCATGTATATTTAGAAATATCCGGACTCTTGGCCAAAGAATTATAATTTTTTTTATATAATGATCAATTCAATTCTAAACCTTTTGATTATATTAATTTAATTTTAATTTTTTTATGATTTATCAATTTAGTTTTAAATCTTTCAACTATGTCAATTCAATAATAAACTTTAATCATTTATCAATTTAGTTCTAGACCTTTTGATAATTGGACATGTAGTCATTCTGCCTAATACCCAAATAATAGGTAGAACAAAATGAGAAAATTTTCAGAAGGTTTAAGACTAATTTTACACATTCAAATTGTCAAAATGTTAATTGTATAGAAGGTTTATAAATTTTGAATAGTTATCCAGACTTTTACGCATGTATTTCTGAAGAGGATGATTGCAACCTAATTATACTAATGGATAATTTTGGCCAATTGAACATTTTATACACCAAGTTTTTGAATTGAATTTTTTAATATTATTAGAGTCGAGAGAGTTTTGAGCTCTCGACAAACATGCAAAATCTAATAACGGGGAGATCATCACTAAGCAATCCAAGATCCAATTGTATCTGAATTCACTCAAAAACAGAAGTTATATCTATAGCCATGAAACAAACAGGGATATTCATTTCATCTGAAGTGGGTTTTTTCATTATATTCGCACCTCACTCACGAACCTTATTCGATGCCCATTGGGCGCCATTCACTCAGCTACTTGATCCGACATTGTCGGTGGGCTACGTTTCAAGAGCCCAAAACCCAATCGCCACGAGGAAATTACCAAAGAAGTACAAATTTGAGCCCACGACGAATTTTGTTGGAACCGACTCTCACCGCAAAAGACACAAATGACTTAGTGAGCCAACTAATTATGCCGACTGTTTGGAAAAGAATGTGCGCGCGTCTATATATGTTATTTATATCATGCCACATCAACTTTATTATCCAGATGGTTCTTAGTTACTTATATTTTCGCACCAATGGGTCCTATTAGATAGGCCACATATCTTTGGCATACATGGGAGAAAAAGAGTTTCTGCTTATGGTATTCGTGTTTCTTCTCAAATAAATATGACCGTACTAGGTTTTGCATATAATCTTGAATGAGAGATGCTAACATAATGGTACAGTCACTTTTACGTAGCAGCGGTGTAAGGAGAATCACTCACTTTATTTCGCGTGGATGGGCTCCAATTTCTTTCTGTTCTTTTTTATAAGTAGAAAGAAAAATGTATTAAATAAGTGGCAGAAATAGCTCCATCACTCTCTTAAAAGTGACGGAGTGGTCACATGAGCATTTCTCATCTTGAATTGTCCTCTACCGACAATTTGGAGATTTTTAGCATTGAGATGCATTTTTGGGTTTGAAGATTTTTTTAGTTTGCGTAATTCCTTTTGTTGTCTGACTATGTACTGGACAGGGAGTACGGCTGCTATTTGCTTTTCCATTTCCAGCTCGTGTATCTGGAGAACTCAGGGAAATGTTGCCTAAGTTTCTTCGAAAATAAAAGACACGAGTTGCAAGGTAAATTTTTTATGCTCCTAAATGGGATAAAATCACTACTCTTATGACATTTTGAAGTTGATAAAATTATTTGCCTATATCAATATTGTTAGACATAAAAAACATGTGCGGAGAAACATGATCAATTGTAAAAACACCTCTAGGTATTGTTTTTTTTTTTTTGGTAAAGAACACTTCTAGGTATTGTTCTTATTGCTTCGTTGGAAAATTCACAGAGATTCAGCGAAATTACGGGCACACTCTACTAACCCAATCCTCTTGCTTACTAATGATGTATTCCAAAATGAAGGGGTTTGTGTTAGACATTGTGATTACCATTAAGAAATGAACGATTATTCTTTTTATATACCTTCTCCCATAAAAGCGGTTATCAAATAGGCAATTGTCACGAAGAGGTACGAAGAGTGGAAAACTGCATATGGAATAACTGCCACTTTAAAGAGAAAATGTGGGTTTGAAGAAAATGAGGGATCACATTATACACACACATGCATGCGCGCGTACACACACACACACACACACACACACACACACACACACACACAACATTCTCTCACTTGATCTCAACATTTTTATCATATGGATTATTTAACCAAATTCACCAAAAAATTTATGTTAAAAAAATAAAAAATAAAACACATAGATCATGGCGACATGTCCTTTAAGAGCGTTTTATTTCTTTAATGTCAGCCTATATGTGACAACACATCTTAATGAATAAATCCTATGGCAATGATAAATGTTATTTTCATAAACAACATAATGTATATACCAAAATTGATAATTAACATTACAATCAAATAAGAGTTTCATACAACAAAAATCGCCCATATGATGACAAATCAGATGATGGAACCTATTCATATACTAGTTACATGATCCTTGTATTTCATTGGTGACATACCTTTAATTAAAAGATCTGCTACTTTATTCTCCTTAACACGTCTCCTTATGGCTAAAAACTTGATGTTGTATACATACTTCAACTACTACTTTTGGCATTTTTAGCCATAAAAATTGCAATTGAATTGTCACAATATATTCTTAATGGCTTAGAAATAGAATCAATAATTTTAAGCCTAGAAATGAAACTCTTCAACCATACATCATACGAGGTAGCTTCAAAATAAGAAACTAACTCAATCTCCATAGTGAAAGTAGCAGTCAAAGTTTGCTTTGCACTTCTCTATGACACAGTTCTGCCAGCTAACATAAAAATGTATCTAGATATTGTTTTTTGAGAATCAACATAACTCACAAAGTCCACATCCGAATAACCAACTACTTCTAGGTTGTTAGGTCCTGTTTGGTTCAGCATTTGGAATGCTCTTTAGGGCTCTAAAGGGTTTTGGGCAAAAGTGAAGGTGTTTGGTTCAATTTTTTGAGCACTTTGGGGAGATGCAATTGCATCTCCAAGGGGATTGAAAGGCCTTTGGGGGAATGGAGGGGTAGAGGTCCATTGGGAAGTTGCATTTTCGGAATGCAACTTCCGGTATTGTTCATGGAGAAGCTGATCGGAGGCCGACGACTGTCGGCCAAGGGTCGCCTGACCCTGGTGATTGTCACCAGACCTCAGGCGACACTTGGGTTGTGCGACCCAGGCAATGTCGCTTGAGGTCGCGCGACCCTAGGCGACAGCCACCTAAGGTCGCGCAACCCAGGCGGCTAGATCCGGCGGTCTAGTGGTCGGACTTCAAAAAAGAAAATAGTTTTTTTTTAATTTAATAAAAGTGATTTACAAATGCAAATTTTATCAAACGGTATTTTGGCCAAAGTTGTATCTCATGTAAATTTTACCAAACGATATTTACATTTCGAAAAACTCCATTTCACTTAAAGGTATTTGCATTTTGGCAAATGCATTCCTCAAAAGCTGAACCAAACGAGCCCTTAGTTCCTCTATACATAAGCATGTAGCCTTTGGTACTTTGAATGTATCTTATCACTTTCTTTGCAGTTTTCCAGTGGTCTATATTTGGATTACTTTGATATCTCCTCAACATTTTCACAGTAAAAGCGATGTTAGGTTGAGTGCAAACCTGAGCATAAATCAAGCTTATGACAATAGAAGCATATTGAATGTTATTCATTTGTTCAATTTTTACGTTGTTCTTTGAGCACTGGTTTAAATTGAGCCCATCACTCTTCACAATAGGTGCTATATTTGGTGAACAATCTTTCATTCAAAATCTCTCTAGAACCTCATTGATATAGGTTTCTTGAGATAGTCCTAAAATTTCTCGAGGTCTATATCTATAGATCATAACACCAATGAAATAAGATACCTCACCCATATTCTTCATGTCAAAACTCTTATAGAGAAATTGTTTCATCTTATGTAGCAACCCCTTATCATTGGCTGCAAGTAGAATATTATCCACATATAGCATAGGGGAATAAATTTTGCTCCCATTGACCTTCTGGTATATATATCGATCCATGACATTATCTACAAAATTGAATGAAGAGATGACATTATGGAACCTTAAGTACTAATGATGGGATGCTTGTTTCAAGCCATATATAAATTTCTTAAGTTTACACACCAAATGCTTACCTTTACTAAAAGAGATACTTGTTTCAAGGTATATATAGATTTCTTAAGTTTACACACCAAATGCTCACCTTCACTAGAAGAGAATCCTTCAGGTTGTTTCATGTGAACCTCCTTCTCTAATTCTCAATTGAGGATTGCCGTTTTTACATCCATTTGATGTAATTCCATATCAAAATAGGCAATCAATGCCAGAATAATATGAAGAGAATCTTTCTTAGATATATAAGAAAATGTCTCAGTGTAATTGATTCATTCCTTTTGAGTGAATCCTTTGCGACGAGTTTAGTTTTGTATTTTTAATGTTGCCCAATGAAGTCTTCTTAGTTTTGAAGACCCATTTACAATTAATGGCCTTCGCACCATCAATCAACTCAACCAAATTCCAGACTTCATTAGATTCCATAGAACCCATCTTTTCTTTCATGGCATTATACCACAAATTGGATTTATTACTGTCCATGGCTTGTGAAAACGTTTCAAGATCATTCTTAGCTCCAATATTATAGTCATATTCTTGTAGATACACAATATAATCATGAGGAATTGCTTATTTCCTTATTCTAGTAGATCTTTTTAATGTTGCATCAACATTCTCTTGAGGAGTGTGTTGCTCAACTGGTTGTTCAATAGTTTCTAGTAATTGTTGAACAATTGGATCTATTAGATCAATGTTAGCAGGTTGTGTAACTTTAATAATTGGTTGTTTAATAGCCAGTTGAACTAAAGAGGCGTTATGAATAACAATCAACCTTATACTTGATGTGGAAGGTTGAGTGTTTGAATGATCTTTCCTAGGAATAAAATCCTTCAATTGATCACTCCCACTAATCAAATGGACTAGGTGCTTGTTCATCTTTAGTATATCTACCATAGAATTCCCCACCTCTATTCGATCTCATGATTTTAATTTGCTTGTCATATTGTTTCTCTACGTTCACTTTAAATACCTTAAAGACATCTAACGCTTCATGCTTATTATGAAGTAAGTAGAGATATATGTAATGTGAGTAATTATCTATGAAAGAGATGAAGTATTTCTGACCACACGAGTCCATATCCGGAGTACAAATATCTGTATGTATGATTTATAATATTTCTATACTCCTCTTGACACATTTTTCATCTTGTTGGTCTGTTTTCCTTTTATGCAGTCCACACAATTATTATAATCGGTAAAATCTAAAGTACCGAGTATTCCATCATTTACCAATCGCTTAACTTTATCTATGGAGATATATCCCAATCTTCGGTCCATCTTCATTCACAACACATCATTTTATATCAACGTTATCATGAACATGCATCGCATTATAATTAACATTGTCTTGTAAATTAATTTGAAAGAGACCATTAGAAAAAGTACTACTCCCAACAATTTTAGATTTAAATGATAAACAAAAGTTTGAATCTAAAAAGTTAAAAGAGTAACCTAAATGTACAAGTCTTGAAACTAAAATTAAATTTTTAGAGAAACTAGAAACATAAAAAATTCTTTCCAAATTCAAAATAAAGACACAATTGAGAATTAACTTACATGTCTCAATAATTTCCACATGTGAATGCATCTTGTTTCCTAAATAGTTGCTTCGTTCACTTTCCACTAGCTTCCTATGGTTTTGAAAATCCTGTAAGGAATTCAAAATGTAGATTGTAGATCCAAAATCAATCCACCAAGTGTTGTGACTCATATAAGTTATATTAGATTCATAACAAACACAAAAGATTAGATTACCGTTCTTCTCGAGTGAAGCCTTAAATCTGATGCAATGCTTCGTTACATGCCCCTTCTTTTTACAAAAGAAATATTTGGATTCTTTCTTAATGTCAGCTTGGGGAGGTATCTTACCTTTTCCCTTATGCTTGCCATGACTCTTATTCTTTTCTTGTTTCGCCAAATGAGCACTTTCTTCTGATTCCATAATCAATCTTTCTTCCTCTTGAACACATGTGGTTATGAACAATCATTCCTTTTATATATCATCTCCCATCAAGGCAGTTACCAAATGAGCAATTGTCACGAAGAGGTACGAAGCGTGAAAAAATTGCATGTAGAATAACCGCTACTTTAAAGAGAAAACGTTGGTTCGAAAATGAAGGATCAAATTATATATATATATATATATATATATATATATATATATAACAAATATTTGATAAATGCAGGTGTTGTGTTATCTTAGGATGAACTAATACAAGGAGGGCTTTATAACCAATGATGGAATTTGAAGTACGAAGTAAAGAATTGAGGATGGCTAGGTGGACCTAATGGAGGTGAACAAGTTAAAGAATGAGAATTTGATGGAGACTTGGTGATGTTATGACAAGGTGGATGGTTTATATGATCTTGGTCATACTTAGGAAGATGAAATGGAAGATAATATGTCTATCAATTACTGGTGGGAAGCCTCAATAGACTCATGCATTGCTGATAGAAGCAGTTCCTTACATCACTTGATAAGAACGTGCTTGTCACATAATGATTTGAAGACCCTGATTTGAAGACCCTGATTTTCTAATGACCATCAATCTAAGTCTCAAGGAATATTGACAGCTTGCCACAAGCCTGGAACTTCGGTTATGAAACATGAAGGAGAATTCTATCAATTGTCAATCAAAAAAGTTTTTTTTTTTTTTAAATTTTCTTCTCTATTTTGCCGGTGGCTAATTCTGTCATGGTTGGCAACTAGTCACAAGTGAAGGTTGCGCTCACCTAAACTCAAGTGAGAGTGACCCTCGCCTATGGCCAACGAGGCTGCGGTGCCTTCACCCATGTCTAGTTGAGCGCGGCCTTTGCTGGTTCTCAATTGTGATTAGGGGTGTAAAAAAAACTTGCGTTGGCCCCTACCTTAAAATTTAGGGTATTTTGGGGCCAGGTCATAGTTTCTTCGCATAGGGACTTTTAGATGTTGGTATTGCTGTTGGGGTCGGACTAGTGCGAGCTTTTTGACACCCTTAGAGCATAGTACGACAAGGATGAAACCTTTGATTTGAGCCTGGCTGATCAGCGTTTGTTCTTTTGGGTTATATGATATTCGAGTTTTAGGCGGGTTGGAATGGTTTAATCGCACCCCTATAGGGTTTCGAGTCGGGTCGGGTATCATTAAAACGTGGCCTGACCCAACCCCTTGATGCCCATACCTGTGATTGGCCGCTAGCCATTATTGAGACTAGCCACAAGGTGAAAAGGAAAAGAAGAAAAAGAAAAGAAAGAAAAGAAAAGGAAAAAAAGGAAATATCATGGAAAATGCAAAACAAATCATAAAAATTGCTCATGTAAGCGATTATTGGCCAAAAAGAATAGAAGAATTACATTAGAGAATCAAAAAGTTTAGGACTTGTTTGGCTTTTGTGCAATATGTTTAAGACTTTTTGGACAATTTTTTTTTTTTTTTGGTGTGTGACCAAAGCTCTTCAATTGTGCTCACTGTGATACTAATACCTTAAACTTTCATCACACTTATATGAGTTTAAGGTATTAGTGACATGAAAAAAAAAGTTTAGTGTACTAGCGTCATAGTTGGTCAAATTTAGAATTTTTTGTGGTAGGCGGAGGGTAATTGTCACAATGGTGCTAAAATTCTTTTCGGCATTGATGTGGTAGTGGGCATAATTGAGGGTTTGTAAAAGGAAAACTCAAATATTAAGAAAGGAAAACTCTAATAATTACAAGACTTTAGTTTATAATCATAGTTAACAATTGTCAATTGAGTTTTGCAACTGCTCTTTGCTACTTGATGAGGTATGAAGTAAATATATATGTCCTCTTGTAAGCTTGATATTACATAATCATAGTTTGACATTATACATTAGCTGACTAATAAAATAAGTTAGCAATTGAAGTATCTTTATCACTGTATAATATAGCATGTGTTTTATATGTGGATCATCCCTTTGAGCCCAAAATAACGAGTATGTATACACGAACTCAATAAATGCGTGAGAGACGGAAGTTTTATCGAAAAAAGAAGAAGTTTTTCCGCTTAGTGACTTAGCACTCCCAATGCCCTAATAGGATAGCCATGGTCACTTTCATTTCTTGCCCTCGACTGCCAAATGTTATTTCGGGGAAAGTTTTACAAGAGAGAGGATCGCATTTTTAACCACGTAACCTATTAATAAACATTGACTGCTAACATACGAAAAGAGACTAATCCTAGAATCCCATTTCGTTATAAGCTACACTAGGGGGATTAGGTACCATGACATGGGTCGCCAAGCTCACTTTCGGACGGTGGGTCTATCGATGGCACTTGGCAGTGAGTTGCCATGTATCAAGAAATGAAATCTAGATAATTTGTGTTTTTTTTTTTTCACTATATAACCTACCAAATATATTGAGGGTCAACATATCTAATACGAATGTTGACTTCTTTCAAGACTGCCTTGGGTTATAAGCTGTCGAGGATGAAACTATGCTGTCATCCAAAAGTCCCACCTGCGAAGGACGGCCAAAAAGTTGGCCAAAGTCAAAATATCAAAATCAAACTAATTTTCGTAAGTCTTACATATCGATAATTTTATATTTTTGAGAAGTTTCAAGCACAGAGTCGAATTGCTCGAGTCGTTGAATTTGAAAATAGTATAATATTAAAAGTGAAGCTGTAGACTCTACCGGCTAAAAAGAAAAGAAAGGAAAAAAAATGTTTATAAAAAGCTGATTGTCATTAGGCCTTCGTTTGTTTAAGATAAAATGAATAATTAGAGAAATTATTTTTCTAAAAATGAGTGCTTGTATCTCTTTAAAAAAATTAGTCAATATGTTTTTTGTTATCGACATTTTCGTAGACAATTTTTTTCATTTATTTTTTAAAGAGATACAATCAATCTTTTTCAGGAAAATATTTTTCAAATATATATTTTTTTTGCATAATAATGCACCCTAGGAATTTAAGGAAATATATTATCCCTCGTCTCTCATATATTGTGACTACTATGGTTCTCTTTCCATTTAAATTTGGATAATATCTTAGTTTTGATGGAAAAATAAAAACTAACTTTTGCTTATAGAAAAGTCGAATGGAACAGCCCCTCTAGATTTTGATAAGAATACATATTGTTACATCGTTACAATTATCTGATTATATTGTTTTCATTAGATCTAGAGTCTAACATATTATGCACGTACCGAGGTTTACATACTCAATAAACCCATGCTTTTTAGAGTTTGAATCAAATGTGTTATGAAATTTTTATTAAGAATCAATGCATTAGAATAACCCGAGACACGTATCTCGAGTGAAATATTTCACAACGATGAGGATTAAATTTTCTTTAGACCATGCTTCTAATTGGTGATTTACAAGTTATGTACGTGACGCACATGCAGCCTCAATTGAATTCACATGTAGGTAACGTCCAAATCTGTAGTTCAAAGAACTTCCTTCATCTGCAGATATGGGAAATGTATGAGCCTAACAATAGTATGCATAATATATCCAATGTATTGTTTTTATGTGCTAGAAGAAAAATTATTTGAGGATTAGATTGCTACATCAGTGATTTCTGATAAAAAATAGTTGGAAGTGACTATATTGAAATTTCACACAAAAGTTTAGGATTAAATTGATGACATTGAAATGCTTAGGACTTAAATGACGTCATATGATTAGTGCGCAACTGTTTGGGTAATTTCCACATTTTAGGGAAATTAAGGCCTGCTTTAATAAAGCTGATTTAGGACTAGGACCTCGAATAAGCGCGGGCTTTGGAGCTCTTTTATGGGCCCGGAAAATCAGCCGTTGACCTATTTGTCAACCCACAAACGAAGGCGGCCTGCGGCTGATGATCCGTATGGATCTCTAAGGCCTTCTTTATATGTGTTTTTGCTAGACCGACTTGTAAAATTGATTAATTAAGAATGCGCTTGATAATCCCATTAAATACCTAGAAATTTTTAATTATGGGCTTTTAAGACATCGAGTTTGTTTTATAGCCTTTAGCTATGTATATAACTCACTCGAGTAGTTTGAGGGGGAAAAGAAAACTGTTAACTGGTGGTGATAGAATAATATAAACGAGGAATTGTGGTGGCGGTGGCGGTAGCAAAGTGATGGTCAGTGATATAATTTGAGCTTATTATGTAGGGTGAATACCATGAAAAACTTCAAACTAATGCTCATGTGACAAATTTACTCAAAATTAATTTTTTAACCATAAAAAATCATAAATCGATATACTTATGATAATGTTATTCTTTGTTAGTTTCTTTTAAATTTTACTGTCAAATTTCTGAGTTGGATAATAAATGACATTTGGTGATTGTACCAGTTTGGGGTTTTACCATCTGTTTGTCATATGTGTACCGGTTGTGATTTTTCATTGTGTAAAGCACATTTAACACAAACTAACTCAGGGTAAATTTGTTATAAAGGTATAAGTTTAGGGTTTTTAATTATTAAAAAATTAGTTTATGGTAAATTTGTCACATGCATACTAGTTTGAGATTTTTATGATATTAACTCTCTTATCTAATACAATAGTTTTGGTTGTGATGATCTAAGGATGTAGCGGTGGCCTGGTAATGGCCAAAAGAAGTGGTAAAACAATCGAAATTGAATTAGTTTTAAAAGGTGATGGAGGCAGCAGCGGCGGCAACCACCGAAGTTGCAGAAGTTGTAATGAGCGATGGATTTGGAAGAAAAATCAATAGATTTTGAGATTAACCAAGTATGAAATAAATTCAACCTTTGTGTTAAATTCTTTAAAACAAGCCATTGATGTTTATTTAATTAGAATATTAAGCCGAAATAATGCTATGTAGTACTTGAGATATTTTACTAGGTTCACTAAATAATTTTTTGTTATAGTGTCGATAGATTAACTAACAGGAACAAAAAATGCAATTTTCGTGTTCTCTTGAGAAAACATTCCGGGAGTATTTAAAGTAAAAATGTAACAGGAAGTCAAGTCACTTAGACTATATGGAATGATTGGGTTATATTATTTTAGGAAATTTTTTTTGCTAAAGCTCACATATCGTTACCAGTGTTCATTCATTCATGTAGTGCTCTCACGTTTATTTGTCGGAGTTCCATGCTCAACTATATCGCAACTTTTAAAAGGTTATATATTGAGTTAATTCCAGTTTTTCATAAATACACAACTATTTCCCTTTGTTCATCAAGTTATCTGGTTTATTTTCTTTTGCCATCCTAGAAACTTGTTAAGGGTTAAATCTAGTTTGAGTCTTCTTGCTTTGACGATTACTCATCATCCTGGTCAAGCTACATCGTTGTTAAAGGCAATAATACCATGAATGCTCTATATTTTTTCTGAAAAGTTAAAAGAGTGGAGAGGGGCAACCGGTGTAACAATCAGTGTGGCTACCCACTTTGGATATTACCACGGGGATCCTAAACTCTCTATAAAATGTCTGATTTGAATTATAATTACTTAGTTCGCCTGTAAGTATACGAGCTCGTCACCGGAACCCCATCGACATGTTAGAATTAAGAAATCTATTCACATGAAATAACATAGGCCCCGAATATAAATTGATAAGAGTTTTGCTCACAACATGTTCTCTCTGTTTTTCCCTTTGATGTTATAGCATCTTCTTCTATTAAGGCTGAATGTAGGCAAAAAACTAGGACATGCTTGACTAGTTTTAAATTGGAAGGGAAAAGGATTAGCAAAAAATTGCGTTAGCTTGGCTCGTGATTCCTATCAAACCGCCAAGGCTGGGTGGTTTTGCACAGACGCGAAAAGTGTCACCACTTATAATGGTCCGACATGAGTTCGTCCAATGATCTATTCAATTAATTTACAGTAGCTCCAAAAAGTGGAAACATCCTTAAATAAAGTCCTAATGCTAACGGAAGGAAATTAGACACGCAGACTATACACCCTCTCAATCGTGGGACTTGGATCATGTCTCAATCTTCGAGCAAATTGACACCCATACACGCTCATTTACGCATTGGATTTGGACACTCTTAATGTTACTACGAAGGTGGAAGCGTGAACGAATCAAGGGGATTTGATAAGAAATTGCAGAATTAACCTTGAACCCGAGCGAGTTATGTGGTTCTGCGGTATGCACTCTTCACGGGGAGAGCTCAACGAAATTTTTTCGTTGTAGATAGCAGAGAGGACATTATAATCGATTAAGACACTAGTTAGATTTTATGGGATTACAGCCAACCGTTCTAAAATCTTAAGTTATTAGATGAAAGTATGGTTTAATATTTAATTATTCTAACTATTCTAAAATCTTAAGTTGTTAGATGAAATCGTGATTTAATATTTAATTATTCTAACTCTCCTCTTTACGCTTAACCCCATCTTTTTGCCTAGTACTAAGGGTGGACATGTTTAACTGGGGAAGCAATTGGGGCTTGATAGAATTTGAACTCAGGACTTTTTGTTTTGATACAATGTTAGATTTTATGGGACTGCAGCCAACTGTTTTAAAAATTTAAACTGTTAGATGAAAGCGTAGTTTAATATTTAATTATTTTAACAATGCTCATACTAAAGTGTTTTGCAATCGTAGAGACAACAATATTCACAATAATTAATCAATTCAAAAGGAGTTTTCCACGTTATCAACTCTCTTGGATAGTGGTTCTCGAAGGCTTTGGCGTTGTTTCTAACTTTTCTCACAAAATTAACTTAAAAACAGCATTTAAGATGAAGCACATGGATCTGGTCTAAATTGAGGGCTAGGCGCATGCTTTAAGTAGG
Organism: Eucalyptus camaldulensis; assembly: GCA_019915185.1. Lineage (NCBI taxonomy): Eukaryota > Viridiplantae > Streptophyta > Magnoliopsida > Myrtales > Myrtaceae > Eucalyptus > Eucalyptus camaldulensis. The sequence continues at coordinate 16,534,374 of JAHSVA010000014.1, read as the reverse complement.
CGTGGGTACTTGGTTACTGCGCTAATCCGGGCGCCTGGGTACTGCTTTGAATAGTGCTGCAGCTACTGGGACTAGTCTGGTGTATTATATGTCTCGAATTTGAGCTTGTAGACAAAAGCGATTCAAAATGAATTATTATTATTATTTTATGGATGCTAAAAGATATATCATGGACGTCCGGATTCTTTGTTTTGGCGTTAAAGAATCCAAGTTGGATAAGGATTTCAAGAAAAAAACAGAGAAAGGAGACAAACGGACGCCATTATTATCGATAAGCATTGGAGTCGTTGGGTTGAATTGGGAAGGGGATTTTGAATTTGCCCTTGACTCGGTCAATGCGTCAGATGAGGATAGAAAACAACCAAAAACGATTTTTTTTTCTTTCTCCAACTAGGTGATGACTCCTTTGACCAATCAAATTTTGGTACTTTCTCTGGGGGCGTGCTTCTGCTCTATGTAGCACGGACACGCGACACGCGACACGCGACACGACACGACACGACACGCGATACATCATTTCTTAAAAAATAGAGAATTCCGACACGTTCCGACACGTTATATATTAAATAAATATTTTTATTTTAATTAATTTGATTCAAATTCACAAATAAATAAATAAGAACTCACAATAAATTTACACTAATAATATTAATAAATCTATTCATAAAAAAATTAAAAAGCATATTCATAATTAATATGTGTGCATATTTAAAAATATAATTTTTATTTTAACAAAAATTATTTCCCTCAAATCCTCTCTCCTCGTTTCTCTCTCCCCCTCTTTTCCCACGCCACCACCCCCAAAATCCTCCCCTTCAATTTCCGCGGATCTGCCCCCACTTTCTCTCTCCCCCTCCCCTTCCCCCTACGCCCACTTGCTCTCTGTGCCCCCCATCAATCACCCCAGCCCCCTCGGTCTCTTTCCCTTCTCTCCTCTCTCTCTCTTTCTCTCTCCCCCTCCCCCTCCCTTTCCCCCTACGCCACCACCTGCTCCTTGCACCCTCCATCACCTGCGCCCCCATCAATCACCCCCATCCCCTCGATTTTTTCCCCTTCTCTCCTCTCTCCTCTCCCCCTCCCCCTCCCTTTTCCTTTCGCGCCCCCACGCCACCACCTGCTCCCTGCGAGGCTGCGCCCCCCATCAATCCCTCCATCCCCATTCTTCCCATGCCCTCTCTTCCCCCCCTCCCCTCCCCTCCCCTCCCCCACGCCACCACCTTCTCGCCGCCTCAGTTTCTCCCTCACGATCTTCTCAACTCTTTTGGTCGCCTCTGCCCTTCCTTCGCCCTTCCTCCTTCGCAGCAGCTGCAGCCTCGCCGCCGGCTCTCCATCGCAGCGTCGCCTCCGTTTATGCTCTTCCTCTCACCGTCTCGCCGTCGTGGCCTCACCTCCGCTTCCTTGGCCTTTTCCTCGACCTCACCTCTCTACCCACCATCGTCTTCTTCAACAATCTCTCTCGGACACGCGTGTCGAAGCGTGTTGAGAAAAGTTGACCACGTGTCGGATTTCTCGACACGCGTTGACCGCGTGTCCGAATGTGTCCGAGCATTTCCGAGCGTGTCGGACACGACTCGGAAGGCTCGGCAACGTGTCCATGCTTCATAGCTTCTGCTTGCGTAGCAGCGCCATTGTTGAAAGAGAAGAGTTGACGCGGTTTTTCACATAAGTGCTTGGCATTGGTTTCGTTTGTTATTTAGTGTTTAAGCTAATTAAATCTTATGAGTTTAAGATTTATTTAATTTTTTGGTGAAATTGAGAGATTATTTCACGAGAAATTTTGAGGCTAAACATTGCATGCATTATTGGGTGTACTTGAGGTTTGGGAAACACTGAGAATATTTGAGTGACTCGAGCGTGTAATCTCCGTTATATCGCTTAATCTGTAGTGAAATTTGTCACCGATTTCTCCATGAAAGTAGGTCACTACGACCGAACCACGTTAATCTGGTATTCAATAATTTTTTTGTTCTATCTATTTTATTATTCGATCACTCGCATTTCGCAATACGGTACTTAGACTTGGTTAGTAGCTCGACCATTGGTTGGCCAAGCTCCTACCCAGTGGTCTGGTTCATCTAGGCACCAAGTGAGCCGTCGTTCTTCATATTCAATTGCCCATCTCCATCTCTGTCTACGTCTAAATGCCCCCTTTCAAGTTTCAAAATCACGCGCTTGTGTTGATCCCGAATGAAAGAAATTAACTTTGCCCATGATTAATACTTAATATATATATGAGCGAATTGGTACCCATCCATGCGTAGCATTTATGAACCTCTCGAATCTCAATTTAGGGAGGAAATCCGCTCTTTCCAGTATTTGACGTACCATAGAAATGAAATTAGGATCCCAACAGTTTACCGGATAAATTGATAAGTCGTGCATTCCCCATTTCACTCGCCGCTACTATGGGAATCGCTTTTGATTTGGCATTAAAACAAGGGATCATCCTTTTAGCATTCAGTTTCAGCTATCTTATGCATTCACATGATAAGAGTATAGTCATGAGCAACTCCGGCTCTAGTAAGTATTCAATTTGGGGATAGGTTTGTAAAGAAATTGTTGCGCTTAGAAGTAAATAACTTCTCTTGGCAAGAAACCAACTCCTCTAATTTCACCTACTAAATCACTCCTGTAATGTTATGGTTGGTCAAGTCAAGTCACCCATAAATGGAAAAGGTCTTCATATGATCATTATTACAAAGAAATTCGATAGATCATATAGGGGGAGAAACTACTAACAAGTGAAAAGCAACCAGACTTAAACTTTAGCAGCAACGCTGGCAGCCGCAGAACTAGCTGCGGCCGCTTTGTTCGCTGCCGCCAGAGCCCGACTCTTGACTAGAAAGAAGCCAAAAGCATGGCCGATCACAGCCACGATGAAGACCCCGACGTTGAAGGACATGACGGAGAGCATCACCATATAGGCCAAGGTCATCTTCAACCCATATATCGCGGCCTGCATCGTGGCACCTGCGATCGGGTTCGTGCTGGTCCTAATTTTGGGAGAGACGGACAAAACCTCCACTGCCAAGGCCAGGACGAAGACGAAGAAGAGAGCCAGCACGTACATGCCGAGCCGCTGCTCTGGCCAACCGGAGAAGAGGATGATGGCGTCCTTGCCCCAATAGAAGCTCATGTGCATCACCATGCCGTCGTAGCCGTTGGAGGATGAGTTGCCCATCGACATCGAACCAGGAGTCCTGTTCATTCTCAATAGATAAAATATTGAAAGATTTATGACTCAATTGGTAAATTTGAAAGGTCTATGACTAAATCGATAAAAGTGCAATAAGTTTATGACTTTCTGAATAATTTTTCCCTTAAAATGATTTAACAACTCATGTGTAATGAGTTAAAGTAGGTTGTGGGTACCAAAATAATAATTAAAAAAAAAAAAACTCAAAAGAAAACACCATGTTTCCTAGTCCTCTGTCGAGAAACCATGTATGCAGCTCACAGAATTGTTAAAAAAGAGAGAAGAACACCGAAGCCAACCAAACGAGAAGTCACGGGTGAAGACAAAGGAGGGGAGACATGGTAAATTACGATCTTGGAGTCTTTTCAAACATGAGCGCCCATGGTTTGGTTCCGTTTCTACAATTAGCTTTTTGGCCATGCGTTGGCTGTTTTATGTCATTAGTTTTATACTCGACACATTGTCAATCTGTCGGCAGATGATTTTCATCGGGGTCCCTACGCGTCCCTGGCTCCTCGGCACGAAAATTTAGATATGTCCAGACTCTTAACGGAAAAATCCTCCAAAAAGTTTTAATATTATATACAACGACTGATTCGATCATAAATATTTCAATTGTGTTAATTTAGTTTTGAATATTTTTCCAATTTACCAATTTAATTCTAAACCTTTCAATTATGCTCATTCGGTTATAAACATTTTGATAATTTGCTAATTTAATCCTAGATCTTTTAATGATTTGAATTAAATTAGCAAATATTCAGAACATTTAGGACTAGATTAACACATTCAAATTGTTAAAAGATTTAATACTGAATTGGCTACCGCAAAATATATTTAAGGCTTTTTGGACAATTATCTTGACTCACTAGTTATTCCCGATGCTCGCCAAATCTGAAAAAAAAACCAGAGGTTATTTGTATTCCTCGGAAACCCCCGCCCACATCGCCATTCAATATTTCTTGGCCCACTATTGGCCAAACCACCCGGGCACTAGGTCTAATGTGAGTAGGGTCACTTAGCTGTGCTTCATAATTGGAAAAACAAGCACCATGGAAATACATGCCACTCAGCCAAAGAAAGATAATGGAAAGTTGGCCAAAATGAGCACTAAATACTTTTTAAGAGATCTCCTCCAAATCATTGGTATGGCTATCAAAATCGTGAGCATCAGCATATAGGTTCTAGATTCAAATGGTAGTATCAGGGCCCTTAGCTATTGTTCTTGAGAAATGACCCGGTTTGGCCCATTCCTCGAAAGAAGTTTTTATGGGATCCCTATCTACCAAAATTTTGACTTCTGGTTCCGGCGAACGAATAATCATTGAGTCCTCCTCTTTCCGGACAACACATACAAAGAAACCCGCCAATAGTCAAGTAATTGATGAATCTATGGGAGATGTTTCGAATTAGTTTCTTTTTCTTTCTTCTATCTCCCATCTTACACACGTATGTATTCCTATATTTGGTTTTCCTGAAGCGGATGATTGGCAAGATAATCATAATACCAGATGATTTTGGCCAATCAAACATTTTCTATACCAAGTTTTTGAATTAAATTTCTTAACATTATTAAAGCTGAGAGAGTTTTGAGCTCGCAACAAACATGGAATACCTAATAAAGGGGAGATCATCACTAAGCAATCCTATAGCCAGCTGTATCTAAGTTCACTCAAAAACAGAAGTTGTATCTATAGTTATGAAACAAACAGGGATATTCATTTCATTTGAAGTGGGTTTCTTCATTATATTCGCACCTCACACACCGAATGTCGATGCACATTGGGCGCCATTCACCTAGCTACTTGCACCGACATCGTCGGTGGGATGTGTTTCAAGAGCCCAAAGCCCGATGGCCACGACGAAATTACCAAGAGAAGTACAAATTTGTGCCCCCGACGAATTTAGTTGGGACCAACTCTCACCGCAAAAGACGAAAATCACCTAGTGAGCCAACTAATTATGCCAACTGTTTGAAAAAGAATATATATTATTTATATCATACAACTCAAAGATCTGGAGGGCTAAGACAAGCCTGAAAATCAAAATTTTCTTATGGAGATTATGTCAAAACGCATTGCCTACAAAAGAATATCTACAAAAAAGAGGTATAGTGGAAGAAAATACCTGCGATTTATGTAAACAGAACCTAGAAATGGTAGAGCGTTTCTTCTTACTTTGCCCTTGGACTTATCAAATTTGGATGGACCCTGCACTACAAATTCAGATCTCACCTTATGGACTTAGTCAAATAGATGAATGGCTACTTAAATTCAATTATACCTCTACAAGTTTTGACCTCCTTGCATCTATCCTCTGGCGTATTTGGAAAGAAAGAAACAACTTTGTTTTCCGCAAACTAAAGCCGAATCCGAAGCACCTTATAAGGTCAGCCATGGAGGAGAATCAATGCTTCAACAGTTGGGAAAAGGCGAAGAAGAAGGGAAAAGGTGTAAAGGAAGCCTCACCTTAGATCTGGTTTGGCCCAAGCGAAGACACTCTCATAATCAATATAGATGGAACTTTCCTGCCCGGATTGACGATTGGAGCGATAAGTTGTGTTTGCCGAAACAGTTATTGAGATTTGATGGATGGATTTGTTAGATCGGCTAGAGTAAACTCTGCTGTGCAAGCTGAGGCATTGGCAATGGTGGAAAGCCTAAAGTTTCTTCTCTCCCAAAGTGAACAAAGACTTCTAAGTCAAATTATAAAGTACTTATCCAGATGCTAACAGGAGAAGGACAATGCTCGTGGGAAATAGAACCAATTCTCATTGAGGCCAAGAATTTGCTTCTGGGCTTCACTAATTTACATTTGGCCCATTGTAGTAGAGAATTAAATTCAGTTGTAGATTGGATTGCAAAAAACCCAAAGAAATGGGTCCTTACCCTTAAATTGGTTATCCAACCCCTCGGAAGCCCTATGGGCCTTATTATGTTCGGATTCGAGTCTTTTGTATCCAAACTCTTTGAGTTAGCTAATGAAAAGTTTATTTCCCGACCAAAAAAAAAAAAAATGCATTATCCAGATTAGTCTTAGTTACTTATGTTTCTGTAGAAATGGGATCTATTAAATAGGCCACATATTTCTGGCAAACATGGAAGAAAAATAGTTTCTGTTTGTGGTGTTCATGTTTCTTCTTAAATAAATATGACCGTACTAGGTTTTGTATACAATCTTGAATGAGAGATGCTAGCATGACGGTACCGTCACTTTTATATAGTAACGGTATAAGAAGAATCACTCACTTCACTTTGCGCGGGTGGGCTTCACTTTATTTCTTTCTTTCCTTTTTAGTAAGTAGCAAGAACAATGTATTAATGAGAAGCAGAAATAACTCCATCACTCTATTAAAAATGACCGAGTTGTCACATAAGCATTTCTGATCTTGAATTGTTCTTGGTGGACATTTTGGAGATTTGTTACATTGAGATGCATTTTTGTGGTGGAAGATTTTTTTGTTTGCATAATTCCTTTTGTTGTCTGAGTATATACTGGACATGGAGGACGGTTGCTATTTGCTTTTCCATCTCCAGCTCGTGTATCTGGAGAACTTAGGGGAAATGTTGCCCAAGTTTCTTTGAAAATAAAAGAGTTAGTGACAAGGTAAATTTTTCTTGCTCCTAAATGGGATAGGGCCACTACCCTTTAGGTTGGTTACATTAAGCATAAGTGCACCACTCAATTTGGATAGTTGTTGTTTTTAGGTAAATCTCTTATGACATTTTTAAGTTGATTAAATTATTTGGAATATCAATATTTGATAAATGCAGATGCTGTGTATTTCAGAATGAACTAATACAAGGGGGGATTTATAACCAATGATGTAATCTAAAGTACATAGTGAAAATTGACGATGGCTATGTGGACCTTAGTGGAGGTGAACCAGTCAGAGAATGGGAAAGATCATGGAAACTTGATGATATTGTGACAAGGTGAATAGTTCATATCTTCTTGATTATACTTTGGAAGATGAAGTGAAAGGTAGTACGTAAGTCAATTACTAGCGGGAAGCCTTGATAGACTCATGCGTTGCCGATAGAAGTAGTTCCTTATATTACTTGATAAGAATGTGCTTGTCACAAGATTATACATTATGATTTGAAGATCTAGATTTTCTATTGACTATCAATCTAAGTCTCAAGGAATATCAATAGCTTGCCAAAAGCCCGGAACTCCGGAAAATGAAACACGAAGGAGAATTGTATCAATTGTCAGTCAATTTATTGGAAATGATTATTTCTTAATGTAAGTAACACTATTTGTGGAAAACACACTATTGGTAAGAAGATTTGATTGTATGGGCGACCGGATCTCCTAATGATTGTGTAGTTTATTTTCAATAGCTAAATTGATCATCTTGAAGATTATCTAAAGGTTAGCCTTGCTTTGGAAGACTATATAAGAAGATTAAAACATGATTGAAGATGATACAAATCATGAGAACAACTACAATTGAGAATACTTTAGTCTTCAATACACTTATACTCTTGTGAAAAATTGTCCAAAAAGTTCTAAACCTATTGGACTTTTGCCAATTTAGTCCTAAATCTTTCAATTTTGCCAATTGAGTCATAAACCTTTTTATCTTTTGCCAATTGAGTTTATTTGACTAATTTTGGCAGAAAATTATTAACATGGAGGGTTGGCACTGACAAGGCAGTTTTTAAAAATAATATTTTAATGATATTTTAATAATTTTTTGAATTTATATTCTTTCTTAACTTTTTTTTAGGGTTTTGGAGAGAGGAATGGCGAGGGTGGCCGATGAACCCTTGCTGGCCATAGGCGAAGGCCGATTGACCCTCATCAATGTTGGTCGAGGGTGTTAGGGTCCTTGCTGGCCAAAGTGAGGGTGTGCGAGCCCTCGCCTAGAATTGGTGAGGGCTCATGCGTAATCGCTTTGGCCATCAAGGGTGTCACGGCCCTTGCCTAGAGCTGTCGAGGGCCCTCATGCCCTCCCTCGAGGCCGGTGAGGGTCAGTCGGCTACCTTCACTGGCGCTGCCTCAAAAACCCTAAAAAAAAGCATAAAAAATTCAAAAAAAATTTATTAAAGTATCATCAAAATATTTTTAAAAAAATCCATGTCACTGGCCAAGCATCCACGTCAGCAATTTTTGGTCAAAATTGGCCGAATAGACTCAATTGGCAAAATGTGAAAATGTTTAGGACTTATTTGACAAAATTGAAAGGTTAATGATTGAATTAGCAAAAGTGCAATAGATGTAAGACTTTTTGGACACTTTTCCTTATACTCTTGTTATTGAGTGAGAAATTCATTTATTGAGAACGCTTCATTGTTTGTAATCTCTTTTGAGAAGTGTATGAGTGTCATAGTTGTGCTTGAGATTTGATAGAGTGATCTATTGGCTTTGAGTAGAAGTATCATGGGCTACGTCGTAACCTTTCAAAGAGTTACAAGTGGAGTTCCACCCTATTCTATTAGTAGAGTGGACATAGGCTTGGTCTAAGCCAAACCACCATCTCTTTCTATTTATTTCTATATTTAGTTGATAGAAGAATACTACACTTGATATTATCAACTTACTCTTGCACATATTAAATTGTTTCCGCATATATCAAACCATACTAGTTGTAAGCAATTTGACAACAGTACGTCCGTGAAGGTATGAAGATGGGTCGAATGCCACTACAACATAGATTTTGTCCTGAGTATATTCTAGGGGTAAGTTCTTTTATTGAGGTTGCTATGAATCACACAAGGACAATGGAAAAGATTGTTGTTCATGCCGTGAATGTATGGATTTTATTGATTGCATGATGCTTCTCTTTGTCCTCCATATCAATAGTTCTTACAAAAGTTGGATTCATGATGGTGAAAGTAAGAGATTTAGTGATTTGATTAGTGTTGATTTCCAAAGGAGTCTAGCTTTCTTGGAAGAATTAGGGGATGGTGTAGAAGATAGGGAAATATTGCATGACTTGCATCCAACCTTATTTTACCCAACATCACATGAATGGACATCGGAACAGCCCTTTGCATGTGAACGTTGTACCTTTGATGATTGAGAATGACTACTTTGAGATGTTGTTCAAGAATGCATGAGGTGAAGTTTATCCCGATAACACTACAAATAAGTAATTCTGTTCTTAGATGTTATCTGATAGTATGCAACTATTAGTTTTGTTCTGTTCTAATAAACATGATAAATTGTGCCATGGAACATGGGGTAAAAGTTTATTTTGAATCATTTAAATAACAAAACGACGTCGTTTGGCATCTTCCCCCCAAGTAAGAACCTTAAATCTAAAATTGAAAAAGAATCGGAAGTTCAAAACACTAAATCCCCAATCTAAGCATGTACTTCGATTTTCTCCTAAAATTATCAGCTCGCTCTTGTAAATGGAAGGTAGAAGCCTTAGTAGTGGCTCACATTCGTGCCAAAAAAACGAATTAGATGGTGAGTGTTACTATTATTGCGGGTTACTGAGTCCAAGAAGAACATTTGAGACTCGGTTGAATCCCGAGAGAAGATTCCATGGGTGCGGTAGATATAAAGAATGTTTGAAATGCAAATATTTTAAGTGAGTTGATGCAAAATTCTTTGGTTGAGCGACAGAGGTGATCTTGAAGCTACTTAAGGCTTGACATCAACCTTCACCTATATTTCTAGATGAGTTGGAGGATGTCGACTCAATGCAAACTCAAATGAATGGTTTAACATCTCTGATTGATCATTTGAAGAGGGAGGTTTCAAGACTGAAAATTGAAAGAAAATTTTTATCGAACGTTGATTGTGTTGTTATTTTCTTATGTAGTCTATTCAAATGTAAAATGAGTAATGAGAAGAAGTTTGTATGTCTACCATAGTAGAAGATATGGAATATTTACTTGCATTGGGTTATTTGTAAGTAAAGTGTGTTCTTAGTTTACTGCAATTTTTGTATGGAACAAAATGTTTTGTTACAATTTATGGTAGAAATGGAAAGTTTGAGTCAGAATTCATTTGTTGTGAGCACTTAATTTTTTTTTTTGCTTAGTTATGTATTGTCAATGTTTGTTTTAATTAGTTTTTGCTTCAAATGTAATGAATTATTGCATTTTTTGTTTGGTAATAGTTTGTTGGTTTGCTGCTACTATTATTGCAAACATGGCGAAATTATGAGATGGTGGTAAATTCACGATTGATTATTTCAGTACCGTAAGTTATAAATAGTGATCGCTCGAGTCCAAGTTTTTATAAAAATGATCATTTAAGTGTCAATCGTATTTAAAAAGTTATTACTTGTGTTGCATAAATTTTAAGAAAAGAACATGTTAATTTCAAATGTCACTTGGCTTACATCAGTCATGGTGTATCTTGTTCTACCAGTTAGTTTGCTAGTGCATCTTGTTCTTACACTAGCCCATATAAGTATTAATACAACAAGATGCATCAACACAAGTGTTGATGTAACAAGATGCACCGGTACAAGTGTTAATGCAATATGATGCATCACCATCCATAATTACTTATGCAAGAAGATGTAGCACTCACAACTACACCAAGATGTGCTGGTGCATTTTGTTCTTACACTAGCACATATAACTAGAACTCACAAATTCATTAGCGCCCACAATTTCAACCAACAACGATATATGCACACATCCCTTCTAAAAACAACATTAGCCCCATAACAACGTTGCATCGGCAGTAAAAAATTTGTACAACATAACTATCTGTCTTGCCAGCATTATTAGCTGAAAACAAGACAAGAGAAAATAACAAAAATAACCATTGCCATTGACATTGATTGATTCTTTACAAAGGAAAAATATATTTGACTTCACTCCCTAATTACTAAAGGTTCAATACCCTTCTAAAAAAACAATGGTAATACACACCCTCCTAAAAAAACAATAGTAGCAACTTCCATCAATAAATATACAATAGCTAGTACCCTTCTAAAAAAAGAAAATATAAAAAGATAACATGTACAACGCTCCCACCTCCTTTTTCTTTTGGATATTTGAATTGATTCACACTCGGAGTACTCTTTTGAACCAGACGTGCAAATTCTTTGACTGGCCTTTATGTCACATTTTTTTCCTTGTTCTTGGCAGCAGCTATTTTTTTATCTAGCATGTGTCATGTGTTGGTTCGTAGGATCACCATTGCTCCCATGATCAGTTAATTGAGATGAAACTGGCGCTGTGTTCTTTTTTGGTGGCTATTTTGGAGCTATACTAACCGTTTTTTTTTTCTTTGGAGTACTCTTCTTTGGCTGCGCCCTTCATTCTTGAGTTGGCCCATCTTGAGAGATAAACACGTCCGAAGTTCTCCTAAGCTACAAGAATATACCTATATTATCAACCAAATAAATTCAAGTACAACAAATTAAATACATGAGTCATACAAATCTTACATTCAAAATAGTCATTCCAGTACATTCATCTATGTAAAATTTATAACCATATTGCTTTAATCTTTTTTCAAGAGCTCCGCTTGTTCATTATGGTGCATCACTTTCAGCAGCAACCAATAGGGGACCAACTCATGCAAGTTGTGCAGTTGCTCCCCTTCTCACCTAAGAAACACATACTGAAATTAAATTTCAGCCCACAAATTACAACTTATAGGATTTTTTTCTTCATTTGTTCAATAGTGGACTCGGTTGTTGTTATTGCTATCTTGCCTGTACCAGTCCCTGTCCTTGCACTTGGAACTACAATATGGCCTTTTTTTGTCCCTTCAATAGGCCTTGCAACAGTGCACTGTATCATGACTATGGCCAACTAAAACAAATAATTAGACATCTACTCATTTTCATGGTGGAAATAAATAGACAAAACTTCTCAAATTAATTACAGATGCATGATAGAGGAAAAGGACAACTCATGCAAGTTGTGCAGTTGCTCCCTTTCTCACCTAAGAAACACATACTGAAATTAAATTTCAGCCCACAAATTACAACTTATAGGATTTTTTTCTTCATTTGTTCAATAGTGGACTCAATTGTTGTTATTGCTGTACTACCTGTACCAGTCTCTATCCCTGCACTTAGAACTACAATATGGCCTTTCTTTGTCCCTTCAATAGGCCTTGCAACAGTGCACTGTATCATGACTATGGCCAACTAAAATAAATAATTAGACATCTACTCATTTTCATGGTGGAAATAAATAGACAAAACTTCTCAAATTAATTACAGGTGCATGATAGAGGAAAAGGACAAGAAAAGCTAGTACATGGTCAACCATCAAACTCTATCGAATGTGAACTAAAAAGTTACTTAAATAAAGAGGATACTTACCTCACAGTAGGGTTTTTTGCCTACCCTTCGGTAGGCATTATAGCAGGACCTTTTGTCCTCCCTTTAGTAGGCCTAACAACAAACTCTTCAATAGGCCTTATTCCTGACCTTAAATTAGTCCTTGCATCTTGCTGTTGATGTTGCTTTTTCAGCTCACAACTTTTCTTAGTATACCTTTCCTTATGGCAATAGGAGCGTTTCATCTTTACCCCGGTCTTATTCATCCTATAACTTGATGCCTCTTTCTGCTATATTCTTTATCTCCTTTTTGGCTTTCTTATTTGCTTCTTCAATGACAAAGTTAGAGGGCTTTCATGATTTGTTAGCTCCGAAAATTTGATATTTCTAATAGACCGTATCATGAATTGGTACAAAGCAAGGTATGTGTTTTTTTTTTACTAATCATCTAGGTAATCATCTGGGTTTTGTTGCTTTATGTAAATGGCACAAATGGCATGGGCACAAGGAATTTTATTTAGTTGTTAGGCTCGGCATGAACACTTTCTTCTATCTAGATTGACAATATACTTATGATAATTTTCGATGATCTCATATCCATTATCTCCATTGCAAACTGAATGACAGAATCCACTAGCTGCAACGTTTGCATCCAATCTCTTCATAATCCTAGGACCACAATCTCTATTCCACTTTGTAGCCTCATCTTTTTGCCTATGCAGTTTAGTCATGACAATAACTTGAAACATAATCAAGTATGCTAATGATTGGTTTGTACCTAGCTTCTAAAATCCTGCCATTGAAACATTCATTGAGGTTGTTGTAAATGATATCGCATTTGAACTATTTGCTAAAAAAGGCTCGACACCAGTGCTTAGCTTCTATTTGATAGAGTGCATCAAAATGTTTCTTTGTCAGCTGTAACAACTCATGTTTGGTTAATCTGAAATAATCCATGTAGGTACACTTCACAATATGCTAGAACTGCTTTAGCAACTTATTTCCTTTAAATTTTTTTGACCAGTTTGCATATGCGTGTGTCGCGCACATTCTATACTTAGCATGTGGCATCAACTTAGCCAATGCAAAAATAAGTCCCTACAAAAACTCAAACCAACTTAGAAAAAATATGCAAGTAATTAATAATAAAAGGGAATTAATTGACAATGGTATTACTTTTTGTTGGTCACTCATGAGTGCCCATCCTGCCCTATCAGTTATCTCAAGGTTAACCATTGAATTTTTGAGGAATTGAGACCAAGTATTCTTATTCTCTATCTTTACCATGGTTCGAGCTATCAGAAACATTTGATTGTTGACATCTCTTCTCATAGCAGCCAATGACTGTCCCCTACATAGACCCTTCAGAAAGCATCCACCCAATCCTACAATTCGTCTACAACAAGCCAAGAAGCCCTGGTTGCATGTTTCAAAACAGATTTAAAATCTATCAAATCTAGGCCTAAAATTAGGTAGTGGCCTCTTCACAACCTCTATAAATACCATACTATATAGGTTTTGAAGCATGCATTCGCCAGCATAATTCTATACCTGCACATATTCTTCCTTATATCGATCTATCGATATTTTCATCACCCTCAGTTTAGTTTTCTTGCATTGATTCCTCGACACATTAACCTCTAATTGCTTCTTTACTAACAGCCGAAACTAAGGACTTTTGATCTTAAGTATTGCTTTGATAGTATTGAAAAAAATGCTTCGATAACCACACATTTATTACCCTTCTATTATCATAAATAATTGGACAAGTATGCTCTTTTTGAGAGGACCTAATCTATAATGACCCATTCTTACTCAGTGCTCCATAGAGCTTCCACTGAAAATTGGGTTGTGAACACTTAGCTTTTACAAATTCCTTCGTATTTCTAATTAATTTAATGCTTCTCTGTTTAGCAATGGAGCTTTTGGCAACAGTTTTTTCTTATTGTTTGGCATTGTCAAATTTCATGCCCACAGAAAAAACAGATTTATCAATAGTTAGATCGTAGTAAAGGTACTTATTTTTTCTTATACGTGTAGGTTCTTAATAATCATTGCTAAGCTTATTCTCCAAACCAGCAGTTTTATCATTGCAACTTTCTTCATCTTCACTTCTATTACCTTCAACTGGAGTTCCATCCTTATTTACTTGCTCGGGTGCTTCTCTTAAAGTTGTAAAAATTTTTCTAAGAAATTCTCTCTGCTTTTATCTTGACTGTTAGGGTTTATCATTATCGTCATCACTTGAAAATTTATTATTGCGAAAAATTCATATTCCGATTCACTAGATATAGCAACTTCCTATTCTAATCCAATAAAGTCTTCATTGCCTACGTCTTCACCCGAGATTTTAGGACATCTCCCTATTTGCTCATCTTTGTCAATATGACTTGTCTCCCTCTCCTCCCTCACTTTCCTTTCATTTTTTCTTCCATCTAACCTAAACTCATCCCTGACTTGATTAGGATCCTCACTTCTCCTCTTTCAATAGTTTGCTCATCTTCACCATCCTCATTATTACTATAATACTCAACATATATCCTAACTTCGTTGTCATGAAGATAATGGTAAATGATATCCTTAATACTATTATCATTATTAAAAAATCTCAAACCATAATTCAATTCCTTTCCAGGAACACAATAAAATAGTTTTTACAATTTGCTTTGTAAAAGATTCACCAAATCCCTCACAAAATCAATATATGATGGCTTCCCAATATTGACATAGATAGTACCTTTATTTCTACTGACATATTCTTAGTCTTCGGCGCCAATAAAAAAAACTCTCCATCATAGCAAACAATGACACCTACATGATTCTCATCCACATGATGCTGCACCTAAGGAGGAAAAAAATCATTAGTTCTTTTGGAACCACATAGCAGAATCGGTAAATTCACATGCAAGTAATTGTCGTTTTATCGAAAGAAACAAAGACAACCAATTTATTCAATTCGGTCCCCTTACAGAAACAAAGGAAGACGAATTGAAAAAATAAAGTGAGGTCCCCACCATCCATTTTCAATTCAATCCCATTCAGTTCCCATAGAAGCATTTTAACTAATTAAGCAAAGTGAGGTGCCACAACTATTTCCCTCCAAGCCAGCACTCATTTTTCTTTTCGTGCCCTATTTTTCTATTCGATTCCCAGAAAAGAAAGCATATCATGTTCGTAAACAAAAGTGAGGTCCTTACCACTTCCCCAAACACTTTCCCCCCAAGTCGAGCCCTCAATTTGGCCATCGTGCCTTAATTTGCCCATTAGAACCCTAAATTTTCCACCCAATTGACCACAGAGAGAACGTGATAAATTTGAGTGAGTGAGAGTTGGGGACACAATTACCAAACGATAATGAATGACGGCTCAACTATGATGGTGGCTGAGTGACAGCGGGTGAGCGATAGTGGGCGAGTGAGCTATAGTTGGCAGTGGGCGAGGATTGTAGTTCGTATGTGCCGTTGACGAACCCCATTTCACTCCTCCTTCAATGACGCTGTTTTGGCCATATGAGCTATGCGGCGTCGTTTTTGTAAGGGAGTCCACATATAATGACAAAATGACGTCATTTCTTGGGGAGAAAGGAAAACGACATCGTTTATGCCATTCCACGTGGATGGTCTTCTTAAATTTTTGCTACCTCGATTTTTTTTTTCTTAAATATAAAAGCCATGTAACCAATTTGACGGAATCTCTCGCTAGTGACATTAAAGTGATCATTTTTTCTCCGATTTAACACTTAAGTGATCCAGCGAAAACTTTTAGCATCAAAGTAAGCGCATACACAACTTTTGGCACTTCTAGTGCACTTGGAACACATAATTTGAAGATGATCCTTTTTTGGTGTATCGGGGTATGCTTGAAAGGTTGCTATACTGTGATGTTTATCTTTTTGGATTTGATTATGTTTCTTAAAAGAATACTTGCAACATTATCTATGTTATGGATTTGGGATGTTTATGGTATTTTTTGTCAATGCCAATGCTGTTTGTAAAAGATGTTTAAGGATTTTTTTTTCCTAGAGAATTTGCATTGTTTATGAATCTGTTTGTGGTTTTAGTGATGTATGACAATAGGGGGACCATCACTCAATTAGTTTCAAACTTATCACGTTGATGTTAACTTAATTCTAAACTTTTCAATTTTTCTATATTAATTCTGAACTTTTGTGCAACATTTTAGTGTAGTCCTCTAAGACGATTTCGTTAGAAATCGTTACCTTAGAGAGCGATTGTTTCATAGTTTAACTTTTGATTTTTTTTTTTGTCTAAAGTTATGCAATGCTCGCATTTTAATAATATTTAAAGGAAAATACTTGAAATATTGCAATATATCCCAAACAATGGAATGGTAAAGAAGGGAATAATAGGAGAGGAGTTGAAAGGATGAAATGATGAGAATATCTTGTGTTCCCAAAAGGTAATCTAACAAGACATGCAAAGATGATTAGAGAGAAGATCCAAATATCGATACCCTTTGTGTTAAGTGCCATACCCAAGAAAACGAGATTGATGAGCATGAGATTTTAACTTTGTGCATTCATTTGGAAGAAGATGGACGAAACAACCGTTGCCAAAGACTTGAAGAAGGTTGTAATTAGGAACACTACCATACAAGCACTTGGAAGGAGAAATATTACCTATAGTAGGCGATGGAAAACAATTGATAGTATATATGGCAATATGAGAAGCCTCTCTACAGAATTGTTTTGGACAAGAGGTTGAGATTAGAATAGTTTGTGCAACATCTAACATGTGTTTGTATTTATACTCCGTTCGACTAATTTATCGGGAAGTTTTTGGACAAGAACATCCCTTTCCACTATTGCTGCATTCTCGACTGCTTCCTTGTTGTGGCTACATGTCCTAATCGAAAAGAACTCATCTCAGAGGGTCCATTTCTATCTTGTGTGACAACACTACAGAGCGAGTGGCTCTTCTAGGCAGGTAGCTGTGTGACAACACTATAGATAAAGTGGTGCTTTTGTGTAACATTCTATGGTCTCAATGCCCTTATGAGGTAGTGATAAGTTTCATGTGCTCTAACCCCGGCCCACACACGGTTTCTGACATCTAAACCTTGTTTTTGTTGTTGCCACTAGACTAGTACAAACCCTCTTGTCCAAACTAGCTATCCTCAAATCAATCGTACAATATCCACTCTTATTACCTATGATAATCTTCTTCAAAAGGAGAGAAATGAAAGCAACGTAATCTTCGATTGAAGAATATAGGGTTGGTTATTGAATTTAGTAGTTATTGAGTTTAGTATAAGAGGAGGTCGTCTTAGATTGCGGTTATTGGTTATTGAGTTTATCCAGAAAAGGCTACATCGATCTAAATGATAAGGAAATCAAAGTGCTTGAAAATTGAAGTTGTAAAGATTGAAATTAAAGGAAAGAATTGTAACAAGAGTGATGAACATTTAAATCATCAGGCTCAAGACCTAAAGATTGCAAGTTCGAATCCTGCCCCCGCCTAATCAGTGGAACATTGTTCACCGGGATAGAAGGCTAGTCCCAACCTGTCTACAAAATGGGGCTAGTGTTCAGTTTTGGTTGGTTGATTCTAACTCAATTACAGTATCCATTCCTTCCTTAGTCCTAATAGAGCTCCATAACTAATAATGTTGTTTTAAAGAATAATTCTAAGAAACTCTGTCTCTATATTATGGCATTATTAATACGGAAAATCTTAATGTTTTGAGAAAATTATATTTTGATCATGGCAACAAAATCAAGTAAATAATTTCAGATCGATTTTTCATTAAGTAAAGTCATGAATAACAAGAATGAGCATAAAAAAAATCACAAAATAGTGATTACTCCCATAATGGGAGTAGGAGATGGCCCTTAAATGTCAGAATGAATTAGATAAAAAGGGAGCATAACAAACATAGTCACTAGGATTAAACATAAAGCATGATGTTTTTCCATCTTACATGGCAACCAATCAAAATATTTAATGTCAACAAGACCTAAATGGCCACTACAAATGAGATGACTTAATATAAGAAAAAAAGCATGACCCAAACGAGAATGTTAAGTTTTAGATGATACCACAACAACACAAGAGTGTTTGGAAGCTTTAAGGAGATGAGTTCAAATAAGCATTGCACTTGATATCCTGTCCCAATTATCTGTCCCGTCCGTGGAATTTGTATGCAACAACAATTAGAAGAGAAGTAAATGCTAAGACCAAGTTCACACAATGTCCAATAGAAATCAGCTTTAAGGGGAGTTAAAGAACCAATAAAATATAAGGTAATGGCAATGTGAATATCAAAATGTTTTTGGTATGACTAACTATTATTTGTATGGATAGTGGGGTACTTATGAAGGTAATGACTTTGATTTAGATAAATTGGAGTTGGAAGTCCTATGATTGCAACAGGCATAATCAAAGAACCTTGAATCAAAAGTATCTGAGTTCACAAATAGAGCAAAAGTGTTAGGGAAAGAGGAGCTAGATGTACTAGATTCTTGTATAATAAAGTGTAGATCCTCTAAAGATAGAGTAATAGATGAATTGTTAAGGGAACCCTCAATGATAACAACCATGGTGGATGAGCGTGCAGGTGGACCTTGAATCAAAAGTATCTGAGTTCACAAATAGAGCAAAAGTGTTAGGGAAAGAGGAGCTAGATGTACTAGATTCTTGTATAATAAAGTGTAGATCCTCTAAAGATAGAGTAATAGATGAATTGTTAAGGGAACCCTCAATGATAACAACCATGGTGGATGAGCATGCAGGTGGACCTTTGTATTAGGATTGGTTGTTTCTCCTTGTAGGTTATCTAGGTCGGCAATAGCAATTGGATGAAAGGTAACCATTTGACGGTAGTATGTATAATATAGTTGGCATGGTGGCAAGCACTACACTTGTAAGAGTGGACAAAATGGTGTGGTGAGCCTTCAAAATATTTAGCTAAGTCTCCTAAGTCAATAACTTTGGGACAACTGTCTTAAGACGAGGTAATGGATTATACTGAAGAAATGAAGCTTCTATAGGTTCAAAATCATCAGTAATGCTATTAGAAATTGTATAACACGCATATGATCATGATATTAAACTTGTGTGCATCAACAAGCACTCTTAATGGCAACTTAGTTAAGGCTAGTTGATACCAAATAGCATGCGTAGAGGACAAAAAATCGTTGATAGATTGACCTGTCTCCTAATGCATTTTATGTAGATTTCCTAACAATTGATATTGATGGGTAATATTCGAGGTGGAATATCAGTTGACAAGCAAATCCCACGATTCTCTGTATTGCATGCAGGCGACCAAACTAAAGCTCGATAGATGGAATCAAAGCATTTTGAAATCACGTTAAAAAATGATGATTCTTATTGTCCCATTTCTCTAAACATTCAAAAAAATTTTCTCTAGTTTCTTTAGCAGTCCTAGTAGGCACACTTAATACACGTTTGGTAATACTTCTGTTCTTGAGAACAATTTCTGATTAGAAATGATTTTTTTTATTCTGTTTTTGGGAATAATTTCTTTCGGGAATAATTTCTAAGCATTTTAAGTTGTTTGGTAACTGTCCAAAATTTTAATTCCCAAAATAGAATTGCATTTAGCACCGTCCTCAAAATTTCTACTTCAAATCATTTTCTTTTAATTTTTTTTTGTAATTTTATTACTTTTTTCTTCTTCTCTTTTTTTCTTTCCTTTCTTCCCTTCTTCTTCAAGGTTGTCAGTTGCCGACCTTGGGATGACCGGCGACTGGCCAGACGAGGGCCGGCGACCTCGCTGGAGCGATACAAATCAAGCAAAGAATATATGTGGCCATGTCATAAGCCTCGGGACATGATTCACCATGAGCTAAAACCAAGTCATGTTTGATTTCTTTCAAAAGCATACTCCACCAAGACTAAGCTACATGTATACTAATCAAGTAAAACTAAACTAAATCTAATGCTAAAACTTTAAAAAATCTAATGAAGACCTATGTCCAAGCATTTTCTGATTTTTTATTTTATTTTAATTTTTCAATATTTTCCAATTTTTATTTTTTAGTTTTTAAATTTTTACTCCGAAATTAGACTCGAACTGGGCCGTAGAGCCCAGTCTTCTAATGGGCTGCGACTGGTTCTTAGGAAACCGGGCTAGTGGACACAATTGGGCCTCCCGAACCCCTAGCCCATTTCAATAAAATAGACCCAGCCCATACTAGAAACCTCTTTTCTTTCACAGCTATTATTCTCGGCCCAACTTAAAAAGTACCTAAACTAAATCAAGCCCAAATTCACTAACAAGAGACAAGCAACAGCCCACGCCAACTTTCTTACTCTCTTTTGCACGTCCAGATGGTGGTCTTCTCCGAGTAACCACAGCCACAGAGAAGCTCCAACATCCCATATCAATCTCGGAATAAAACAAATTTAACAACAACGCCACTCATTATCTCATTTTAAATCAAGAGGAACATATTTCATCACCAAGCGTCACCAAACTTCCGCCGTCAGAACCGAAGCAACGTGGCATGGAAGGTCCAGAAGATGAAGAGGTCAAATAAATGGAGAGAGAGAGAGAGAGAGAGAGAGAGAGAGAGAGAGAGAGTTTTCAAATGGAAGATGATGTGGTCGCGTCCGTATTTGGGGAGATCCCAACCGCGGTATGAAACAAACATTTGCGAAAATAAGATGATGTTTTCTTTCGTTTTTTTTTTCTACTATTAATTGTATTTTAGTCCAGACGAACACTATCGCCATCACCATTCACCGGACGCTACCACCAGACCGTCACTGGTGCCCACAAAGCAGGAGGCACAAAGCAAAGTAAATGGTGGTGCAGAAAAGCATTTGATCGTGGGAATGAGTTGAGGTTCGATTAACACTCTCGGATGACAAAGGAAATTAATAACTTTCAGAGAGTTTTCATGAACATTTTGTCTAACAGGTTATGTGCGACCGGCTGAGAACAATTGGAACCGTCTAAAGATGAGATTCAGGGGTTGACTCAGACGAAAACATCAAACCAAACACGAGATCAGTGAGAGAAGCATCTCATCCCCGTCCAAAACACGTGTTAACGTACAGAGCTAGACTTCAATTTCAACAAGAACCGAATGGGGCAAAATAGGTCCGTAGGAACGAACGTTTAATCGTGGAGACCCCTAGCCGGCTTGGAGACGGCGGTTATGGGGTGAGCTCGTGATGTCCCTGAGCCGAGATCCTTGGGGCAAGTGATATTCTGACCGAAAAGACACTTACCGGAGACGCGGGTATGGGGAAAGTGAGGACGAGACGACGAGGATAACAGTCGGGGCTCGTCAAACGGGACTCAAGCGTGGCCGGGCGATCGGAGAACTCCTTCCCACTCCTCTTTTAAGCTCATCGGCGCGCATGGCTTCCTGCATCGCTAGTTGTCACTGCTCATCTGCCCCCGGCGACGTTCCCTGTGGCATGTCCTGTCCCGTGTACCTTGTCCTGTGCTGCGTTCTTGCTACGAGCGAAGATAAGGGGAAGAAGGAAGGGAAAATGATACAAACGACCCTTTAACTTTAACCAATATGCAATATAATTTTTGAATTTATAATTTGTTTAATATGATCCATAAACTATAGTTTAATATACAATGTGGTCCATAAACTTTTAATTTATTCATTGTGGTCCTTGAATTTTTCACTATACGAATATGTTCAATATTGTCTTTTCATCAATTCAAGATCAATGACCACATTGAATATTTTCATACAGTCTAGAGAATTTATTGAATATGTACAAAAAGTTCAAGGACCATAATGAGTATATTAAAAATTCAGGAACTATAGTGAATATTAAGTTAAAGTTCAATGGTCATATTGAACAAATTAAAAGTTTAGGGACATATTACATATTGTGTTAAAGTTTGTGGACTATTTGTATAATTATCCCAAGAATGAAGAAGGACGGAGGCCAGGCCGGGATGAAGGGAGGAGATGGGCTAGGCTGGCCTAGGGGTGAAAGAATAAAAAGGGAAATGAGAAAGTGTAAGCTAAGCCTAGACGAAGAAAAGAAAAGAAAAGAAGGGCCCTTGCCTTTTTTTTTTTAATTGATTAGTTAAGTTTTTCTTTTTCTTTTTTCTTAAATATTCTTCTAATAAATTCTATTAATATTAATGCAATTCTTCTAACATTAATTCATATTTTAATGAAAATTATTTTTGTTTAGGGGTTAAAAATTAATTCATATTTTTCTATGTAATTAAATCCTAAATAGATAGTTAAAGGTGTCAACAATAATCTCTTTTGAGAAGTGTACAAGCGTCATAGTTATGCTTGAGATTTAATAATGTGATCTATTGGCTTAAAGTTGAAGTATCATGGGCTATGTGATAACTTCTCAAAGAGTTACTAGTGGATTTCAGCCTGTTGATGGCTGTGAGTAGAGATAATGTAGGTTAGGTCTAAGTTGAACCACAATCTCTTTTTATTTATTTTTTCATATTTATTTGATAGAAGAATATTGCACTTGATATTGTTTGCTTACCTCTGCATATTAATTGTTTCTGCATATATCAAACTTGATTTAATAATTTCGCAAAATTTGTCAAGTTTTAATTATCAACGTATTCATCCCCTTTTATTTTATAAAAACCATAATGGTTGTTAGTTATTTGACAATTGTACGTATGTATAGATATGAAGATGGGTTGAATGACACTACAACATAGGTATTGTCTCGAGTATATTGTAGGTGCAAGTTCTTTTATTGAGGCCGCTATGAATCACACAAGGGACGATGGATGAGATTGTTATCCATGTTGTCAATGTATGAATTTTATTGATTGCAAGATGCTTCTCTTCGTCCAGGATATCAATAGGTCTTACAAAAATTTGGACTCATGATGGTGAAAGTAAGAGTTTTAGTGATGTGATTAGTGCTTATTTCCAAAGGAGTCTAGCTTTCTTGGAAAAGTTAGGGGATAGTGTAGAAGATAGGGAAATATTGCATGACATGCATCCAACCTTATTTTACCCAACATCACATGGATGGACATTGGAATGGCCCTTTGCACGCCGACGTTGTATTGATTAGGTTTTGTTTGGATGACGAAGCCTATTCAATTCTTTTGACTCCACTTGTCCTTGTGAATGTACGCCAAATCGCTTATTCACATGTATTTAGTGAGATTTCAAATTGAATGCGCATTTTGAAATTGTTTTGAATAATGTACGTTGAAACACATGTTTTATCACATCTAATTAATTGCTCCATATTTCGATAGCTGTTTAGTTCTAAACCTTTTGTACAACATTATTCAGTTTTAAACTTTTCAACTTGGTTAATATTGGTGTAAAATCGCTGATGTAGATATTTGTTGTCTTTAGTGGCATGACTAGTGCTTGACCATATTTTTTTATTTTTCAATTAACTTTCTAAAGTCTTTAATGGCCTGCAGCTAATTCTGCCTGGCAACTAGCCACAAGTGAAGGTTGAACTCACCTAAACTCAGGTGAGAGTGACCCTCGCCTGTGGCCAATAAGGTTGCGGTGCCTTCACCTAGGTCTAGTTGAGCGCGGCCTTTGCTGGTTCTCAACTATGATTAGGGGTGTTAAAAAAAACTTACACTGGCCTTACCTTAAAATTTAGGGTATTTTGGGGCCGGGTCATAGTCTTCTTCATGTAAGGACTTTTAGGTGTTGGTATAGCTAGGGTTGGGGTGGAACCAGTGTGGGCTTTTTGACACCCTTATAGCATAGTGTGACGAGGATCAAACCTTTGATTTGAGCCTAGCTGATCAACGTTCGTTTTTTTTTTTTTTTTTGGGTTATATGATGTTTGAGTCTTGGGCAGGTTGGAATGGTTTAATCGCACCCCTATGGGGTTTCGAGTCGGGTCGGGTATCATTAAAACTTGGCCTGACCCAACCCCTTGATGCCCCTACCTGTGATTGGCCGCTAGCCATTGTTGAGACCAGCCACAAGGTGAAAAGGAAAAAAAAAAAAAAGAAAGGAAGGAAAAGGAAAAAGAAAATCATGGAAAATGCAAAACAAATTCTAAAAATTGCTCATGTCAGTGTTTATTGGCCAAAAAGAATAGAAGAATTACATCAGAAAAAAAAAGTTTAGGACTTGTTTGGCTATTGTGGAATAGGTTTAGAACTTTTTGAACAAATTTTCCCTTTTTTTTTTTTGGTGTGTGACCAAAACTCCTAAACTGTGCTCACTATGATACTAATACCTCAAACTCTCATCATACTAATATGAGTTTAAGGTATTAGTGACACAAAAAAGAAAAAAGTTTAGTGTACTAGCGCCATAGTTGGTAGAATTTAGAATTTTATGTGGTAGGCAGATGATAATTGTCACAATGGTACAAGACTTCTTTTCGGCATTGATGTGGTACTGGGTATAATTGAGGATTTGTAATTGTAATTTCCCAAATAAGGAAAACTCAAATAATTACAAGACTTTAACTTATAATCGTAGTTAACAATTGAGTTTTGCAACTGCTCTTTGCTATTTGATGAGGTATAGAGTAAATATATATTTCCTCTTGTAAGTTCGATATTACATAATCATAGTTTGACATTATACATTAGCTGACTAATAAAATAACTTAGCAATTGAAGTATCTATATCACTGCATAATGTAGCATGTGTTTTATATGTGGATCATCCGTTTGATCCCAAAATGGTATGTATACACGAACTCAATAAATGTGTGACAGACGGAAGTTTTATTGAAAAAAAAAAAAGGTTTTCCGCTTAGTGACTTAGCACTCCCAATTCCTTTATACTACATATATAATAGCCATGGTCACTTTATTTTCTTGCCCTCGACTGCCAAAATGTTATTTCAGGCAAAGTTTTGCAAGAGAGAGGATCACATTTTTAACCACATAACCTATTAATAAACACTGACGGCTGACATACGAATAGCGACTAATCCTAGAATCCCATTTCATTATAAGCTACATTAGGGGGATTAGGCAGCATGACATGGGACGACAAGCTCACTTTCGGACGATCGGTCCATCGATGGCAGTGAGTCGGCATGTATCAAGAAATGAAATCTAGATAATTTGTGTTTTTTTTTTTTTTTTTTCACTATATAACCTACCAAATATATTGAGGTTCAACATATCTAATACGAATGTTGACTTTTTCAAGACTGCAGGACGGCCAAAAAGTTGGCCAAAGTCAAAATATCAAAATCAAACTAATTTTTGTAAGTCTTACATATCGATAATTTTATATTTTTGAGAAGTTTCAAGCACAGAGTCGAATTGCTCGAGTCGTTGAATTTGAAAAATAGTATAATATTAAAAGTGAAGCTGTACACTCTACCGGCTAAAAAGAAAAGAAAAGAAAAGAAAAGAAAAGAAAATGTTTATAAAAAGCTGATTGTCATTAGGGCTTTGTTTATCAAACAGAAATTGAATAATTAGGAAAATTATTTTTCTAAAAATGATCGCTTGTATCTTTTAAAAAAATTGGTCAATATTTTTTTTTTTTGTTATCGTCATTTTCGTAGACAATTTTTTTCATTTATTTTTTAAAGAGATACAATCGATCTTTTTTATGAAAATATTTTTCAAATCATTTATTTTTTGCATAATAATGCACCCTAGGAATTTAAGGAAATATATAATCCCTCGTCTCTCATATATCATGACTACTATGGTTCTCTTTCCATTTTAAATTTGGATAATATTCTAGTTTTGATGGAAAAACAAAAATTCACTTTTGCTTATAGAAAAGTCGAATGGATAGCCCCTCTAGATTTTGATAAGAATACATATGATTACATTGTTACAATTATCTGAGTATATTGTTTTCATTAGAACTAGAGTCTAATATATTATGCACGTACCGAGGTTTACATACTCAATAAACACATGCTTTTTAGAGTTTGAATCAAATATGTGTTATTAAATTTTTATTAAGAATTGATGCATTTGAAAAACCCGAGGCATGTATCTCGAGTGAAATATTTCACAACAATGAGGATTAAATTTTCTTCAGACCATGCTTCTAATTGGTGATTTACAACTTATGTACATGATGCACATGCACCCTCAATTAAATTCAAATGTAGGTAACGTCCATATCTGTAGTTCAAAGAACTTCCTTCATCTGCAGATATGGGAAATGTATGAGCCTAATAGTATGCATAATATATCCAATGTATTGTTTTTATGTGCTGGAAGAAAAATCATTTGAGGATTAGATTGCTACATCAGTGATTTTAGATAAAAAAAATGGGCGGAATGATTATATTGAAATTCACACAAATATTTAGGATTAAATTGATGACATTGAAATGCTTAGGACTTAATTGACGTCGTATGATAGGTGCATAACTGTTTCGGTAATTTCCACATTTTAGGAAATTAAGGCCTGCTTTTATAAAGCTGATTTAGGACTAGGACCTCAAATAAGCGTGGGCTTTGGAGCTCTTTTATGGGCCCGGAAAATCGGCCGTTGACCTATTTGTCAACCCACAAACGAAGGCGGCCTGCGGCTGATGATCCATATGGATCTCTAAGGCCTTCTTTTATATGTGTTTTTGCTAGACCGACTTGTAAAATTGATTAATTAAGAATGTGCTTGATAATCCCATTAAATACCTGGAAAATTTTAATTATGGGTTTTTAAGACATCGAGTTTGTTTTATAGCCTTTAGCTTATATCCTTTAGCTATGTATATAACTCACTCGAGTAGCTTGAGGGGAAAAGAAAACCGTTAACTGGTGGTGATAGAATAACATAAACCAGGAATGGCGGTGGCAGTGGTGGCGGCGGTGGCAAAGTGATGGTCAGTGATATAATTTTAGGTTATTATGTATGGTGAATATCATGAAAAACTTCAAATTAGCGCTGATGTGACAAATTTAATCAAAACTAATTTTTTAACCATAAAAAATTATAAACTAATACAATAGTTTTGGTCGTGATGATCTAATGGTGTAGCAGTGTACTAGCCAAAAGTAGTGGTAAAACAATCGAAATTGAATTAATTTAAAAGGTAATGGTGGCGGAATCGACGGCAACCACCGAAGTTGCAGAAGTTGTAATGAGCGACGGATTTGGAAGAGAATTCAATAAATTTTGAGATCAACCTAGTATGAACTAAACTCAACTCTTGCGTTAAATTCTTTCAAACAAGCCACTGATGTTTTTTTAATTAGAATATTAAGCCGAAATAATGCTATGTAGTACTGGGGATATTTTACTAGGTTCACTTAATAATTTTTTGTTATAGTGTCGATGGATTAACTAACAGGAATAAAAAGAAAAACACAATTTTCGTGTTCTCTTGAGAAAACATTCTGGGAGTATTTAAAGTAAAAATGTAACAGGAAGTCAAGTCACTTAGACTATATGGAATGATTGGGTTATATTATTTTAGGAAATTATTTTTCCTAAAGCTCACATATCGTTACCTGTGTTCGTTCATTCATGTAGTGCTCTCACCTTTACTTGTCGGAGTTCCATGCTCAACTATATTGTAACTTTAAAAGGTTATCTATTGAGTTAATTCCAGTTTTTTTTTTTTAATATAAAACTATTTCCCTTTGTTCATCAAGTTATCTAGTTTATTTTCTTTTGCCATCCTAGAAACTTGTTAAGGTTTAAATCTAGTTTGAGTCTTCTTGCTTTGACGATCACTCATCATCCTGGTTGAGCTTCATTACTGTTAAAGGCAATAATATCATGAATGCTCTATCTTTTTTCTGAAAAGTGAAAAGAGTGGAGAGGGGCAACCGGTGTAATGACCAGTGTGGCTACCCACTTTGGGTATTACCATGAGGATCCTAAATTCTCTATTAAATGTCTGATTTGAATCATAATTACTTAGTTCGCTTGTAAGTATACAACCTCGTCACCGGAACCCCATCGACATGTTAGAATTAAGAAGTCTCTTCACATAAAATAGCATAGGCCCCGAATATAAATTGATAAGTGTTTTGCTCACATGTTCTCTCTGTTTTTCCCTTTGATGTTATAGCATCTTCTTCTGTTAAGGCTGAATGTAGGCAAAAAACTAGGACATGCTTGACTAGTTTTAAATTGGAAGGGAAAAGGATTAGCAAAAAATTGGGTTAGCTTGGCTCGTGATTCCTATCAAACTGCCAAGGCTGGGTGGTTTTGCACAGACGCGAAAAGTGTCACCACTTATATTGGTCCGACATGAGTTCGTCCAATGATCTATTCAATTAATTTACAGTAGCTCCAAAAAGTGGAAACATCCTTAAATAAAGTCCTAATGCTAACGGAAGGAAATTAGACACGCAGACTATACACCCTCTCAATCGTGGGACTTGGATCATGTCTCAATCTTCGAGCAAATTGACACCCATACACGCTCATTTACGCATTGGATTTGGACACTCTTAATGTTACTACAAAGGTGGAAGCGTGAACGAATCAAGGGGATTTGATAAGAAATTGCAGAATTAACCTTGAACCCGAGCGACTTAAGTGGTTCTGCGGTATGCCCTCTTCACCGGGAGAGCTCAATGAAATTTTTTCGTTGTAGATAGCAGAGAGGACATTATAATTGATTAAGACGCTTGTTAGATTTTATGGGATCACAATCAACTGTTATAAAATATTAAGTTATTAGATGAAAGTATGGTTTGATATTTAATTATTCTAACTATTCTAAAATCTTAAGTTGTTAGATGAAAATGTGATTTAACCTGATCTTTTTGCCTAGTACTAAGGGTGGACATGTTTAACTGGGGAAGCAATTGGAGCCTGATAGGATTTGAACTCAAGACTTCATGTTTTGATACAATGTTAAATTTTATGGGACTGCAGTCAACTATTATAAGAATTTAAACTGTTAAATGAAAGTGTAGTTTAATACTTAATTATTTTAACAATGCTCGTACTAAAGTGTTTTCCAATCCTAGATACAGCAATATTCACAATAATTAGTCAATTCAAAAGGAGTTTTCCACGTTATCAACTCTCTTGGATAATGGTTCTCGAAGGCTTTGGCGTTGTTTCTAACTTTTCTTACAAAATAAACTTAAAAACAGCGTTTAAGATGAAGCACATGGATCTGGTCTGAATTGGGGGCTAGGCGCATGCGTTAAGTAGGCGTGGGTACTCGGCTACTGCGCTAATCCGGGCGCCTGGGTACTGCTTTGAATAGTGCCACAGCTACTGGGACTAGGCCGGTGTATTATATGTCTTGAATTTGAGCTAGTAGACAAAAGTCGATTCAAAATGAATTATTATTATTTTATGGATGCTAAAAGATATGTCATGGACGTCCGGATTCTTTGTTTTGGCGTGAAAGAATCCAAGTTGGATAAGGATTTCAAGAAAAAAAACAGAGAAAGGAGACAAACGGACATCATTATTATCGACAAGCATTGGAGTCGTCGGATTGAATTGGGAAGGGGATTTTTAATTTGACATTGACTCGGTCAATGCGTCAGATGAGGAAAGAAAACAACCAAAAACGAATTTTCTTTCCTTCTCCAACTAGGTGATGACTCCTTTGACCAATCAAATTTTGGGACTTTCTCTTGGGGGCGTGCTTCTGCTTGCGTAGCGGCGCCACTGTTGAAAGAGAAGAGTTGATCTTGAAGCGCGGTTTTTCACATAAGTGCTTGGCATTGGTTTGGTTTGTTATTTAGTGTTTAAGCCAGTTAAATCTTACGAGTTTAACATTTATTTAATTTTTTTGTGAGATTGAGAGATTATTTTATGAGGAATTTCGAGGCTAAACATTGCATGTGCTTATTGGGTGTATCTGGGTTTGGGAAACACCGAGAGTGTTTGAGTGACTCGAACGTGTAATCTTTGTTATATCGCTTGATTTATAGTGAAATTTGTCACTGATTTCTCTATGGAAGTAGGTCACTATGACCGAACCATGTTAATATGGTGTTCAATTTGTTTTTAGGTTAATACCCTGAAAAACCCCAAACTGGTACACTTGTGACAAATTTACCCCAAACTATTTTTTTGACCATAAAAAATCCCAAACTGGTAAACTTGTGACAAATTTATCCCGACTGACTATAAAAAACCCTAAATTGGTATATTTATGACAAATTTACCCCAAACTAATTTATTCGACTATAAAAAAACCATAAACTGGTAATTTTTTGTTAAATATACCCTATGCTAAATTAGATTAATACCACAAAAAAATCATAAAAATTGTAAACTGTGATAAACGGAGCGTAAAATCCCAAATTGGTATAACGGTTAACTGTCACGTGTTATTTAACTTAATAATTTGATAATAAAATTTAACGAAAACCAGCATAGGGTAAATTTGTCACAAGTGTACCAGTTTGGGGTAAATTTGTCAAAGGTAAACCGGTTTGGGGTTTTTGGTGGTCAAAAAAATAGTTTGGGGTAAATTTGTCACAAGCGTACCAGTTTGGGGTTTTTTAGGGTATTAACCCTTTGTTTTTTGTTCTATCTATTTTATTATTCGATTACTTGCATTCCGCAACACGATACCTGGACTTGGTTAGTAGCTCGACCACTGTGGCTAAGCTCCTACCCAGTGGTCCGGTTCATCTAGGCACCAAGTGAGCCGTCGTTCTTCATATTCAATTGCCCATCTCCATCTCTGTCTACATCTACATGCCCCCTTTCAAGTTTCAAAATCATGCGCTTGTGTTGATTCCGAATGAAAGAAATTAACTTTGCCCATGATTAATACTTAATATATGAGTGAATTGGTACCCATCCATGCGTAGCATTTACGAACCTCTCAAATCTCAATTTCGGGAGGAACCCATATTTTTGATTTGGCATTAAAACAAGGGATCATCCTTTTAGCATTCAATTTCAGCTATCTTATGCATTCACATGATAAGAGTTTAGTCATGAGCAACTCTGACTCTAGTAAGTATTCAATTTGGGGATCGGTTTGTAAAGATATTGTTGGGCTTAGAAGTAGATAACTTCTCTTGGCAAGAAACCAACTCCTCTAATTTCACCTACTAAATCACTCCTGTAATGTTATGGTTGGTCAAGTCAAGTCACCCATAAATGGAAAAGGTCTTCATATGCACATTATTACAAAGAAATTCGATAGATCATATAGGGGGAGAAACTACTAACAAGTGAAAAGCAACCAGACTTAAACTTTAGCAGCAACGCTGGCGGCCGCAGAACTAGCTGCGGCCGCTTTATTCGCTGCCGCCAGAGCCCGACTCTTGACTAGAAAGAAGCCAAAAGCATGGCCGATCACAGCCACGATGAAGACCCCGACGTTGAAGGACATGAGGGAGAGCATCACCATATAGGCCAAGGCCATCTTCAACCCATATATCGCTGCCTGCATCGTGGCACCCGCGATCGGGTTCGTGCTGGTCCTAATGTTGGGAGAGACGAACAAAACCTCCACTGCCAAGGCCAGGACGAAGATGAAGAAGAGAGCCAGCACGTACATGCCGAGCCGCTGCTCTGGCCAACCGGAGAAGAGGATGATGGCGTCCTTGCCCCAATAGAAACTCATGTGCATCATCATCTTCATGTTCATTCCGTCGTAGCCGTTGGAGGATGAGTTGCTCATCGACATTGAACCAGGAGTCATGTTCATTCCTCCATGATCGCCCTGAGACATTTTGCTCAGTAGAGAGAGAGAGAGAGAGAGAGAGAGAGAGAGAGGGGGGGGGGGGGGGGGGGTTAGGAACTTGGGAGAAAGTAACAAGGTGGCTTTTGTGCTTGGGAAGGTTATCTTGGCTGGAGTTAAAGATGGTGCATATAAAGGAGATATGACCAATGAGGGGGGCTGGCTGGTCGAGGTGGGTGACGAGGATTGAGCGTCACCTCATCAGATTTAAAGCATAGATTCTTTCAATTCATTGCTTTTTGGTGAATATAGAAAAGGTAGACTTTTCAATATTTTTGTAGTTGATTTGATAATGCATTCGGAGGTGTTAAGATCACATTCGCCTTATGAAATCGGGTGTAAACATAATCATGGTATAAATAAGGATCATGGAAAATATATGAACAGAATAGTCCCAATAAAAAATTGTTGAGATTGCCGAGGAGTATTGTAAGACTCCATAATGAAGATGAGATAAAAGGGTCGCAATTCGAATTTCGAATATGCGATCTGTGCTGTACGCCAGAGATTTGTCCAAGATGGAAAAGAGAAAATGAATGAAATTACTAAGGTACTACAACATGCGCATTGATTGATGGTTGACTGTGATGGTGATTATTAGCACGCTCAATCCCATGTTAAATTATTTAGGTCAAAGGTTTTCCATGGGTCGATATGGATAGAATTTGTTCAAAGCATTGAATTTTTACTTGTAAAAACTTCACCGACATAAAAAAAGAAAGAAAAACCGTAAAGCTTCAAAAGAGACTCTCCACTTATCAAAATTTTGGACCTCAAAAGGGGAAACTATTAGTTACTCGTAACCTACGTAAGCACACTTTATAGGAACAGTTAGACCTTGTAGCACCTAGAAAAGGAAAAATTATTCAAAAGTCTTAAATTTATTGCACTTTTATCAATTCAGTTTTAAATTTTTCAATTTTATCAATTGAGTTCTAAATCTTTTCACTTTTACTAATTGAGTTAATTCGGCCAATTTTGGCCGGAATTTGCTGGCATGGACAAATTTTATTAATTTTGTTTTTTTTTGAATTTATATTATTTTTTTATGTTTTTTATTTCTATTTTTTTTCTTTCCCTTATTTTTCCTTTGGTTGGTTGCTCAGCCTCCAGCGACTGGCCAGAAGCCACGATTGGTGAGGGTTGGCCTTGCTTGGATTTAGCGAGGGGCGACCTCACTAACTGTGAGTGAGGCTCGCCCTCGCTAGATCCTAACGAAGGCAACCTCACCTGAGGCTCGTAAGGCTGACCCTCACTGGCCTCTAGCGAGGGCGACCCTCTCTTGAGGATGGTGAGGTTGCCCCTCACCAGATCCTTGTGAGGGCGACCTCACTTGAGGCTAGTGAGGCCGACCCTTGTCGGTCGTGGCCTCTGGTCAGTCGCTGGAGGCTAGGCGACCACCCAGAGGAAGAAAAGGAAAAAAAAAAAAAGAAAAAAGAGAAGAAAAGAAAAACTTTTAAAAGTAAAAATAATTTTAAAAGTAAAAAATTTGTTTACGTCAGTGTCACTCGTGCCACATAAGATGACGAGTGTCCACGTCAGTGAATTCTAGTTAAAATTGGCTGAATAGACTCAATAGATAAAATGTTGAAGGATTTATGATTCAATTGACAAATTTAAAAGGTATATAACTGAATTGATAAAAGTGTAATAAATTTATGACTTTCTGCATAATTTTTTCATTGGAATGATTTAATAACTCATGTGAAATGAGTTAAAGTAAATTGCGGGTACCAAAAAAAAAAAAAAACCTCAAAAGAAAACACCATGTTTCCTAGTCCTCTGTCGAGAAACCACGCATGCAGCTCACAGAATTGTTAAAAAAGAGAGAACACCGAAGCCAACCAAACGAGAAGGCACGGGTGAAGACAAAGGAGGGGAGACATGGTAAATTACGATCTTGGAGTCTTTTCAAACATGAGCCGGCCATGGTTTGGTTCTGTTTCTATAATCAGCTTTTTGGCCATGCGTTGGCTGTTTTATGTCATTAGTTTTATACTCTACACATTGTCAATCTGTCGTGACAGCCGCAGAGTTGGCACCTGCTGTCTCTCCGGACGTTGTTCTCTGATAGTGACCGGGACTTGTCCAGTTACGAGTTAATTGACGAATTCAATGTCTGCATCAGGAGATGATTTTCATCGTTGTCCCTATGCGTCCCTGGCTTCAAGGCACGAAAATTTAGATATGTCTGGACACTTAACAGAAAAATCCTCCAAATTTTTTTAAATTTATATGCAACGACTGATTTAGTCATAAATCTTTCAAATATACTAATTTAATTTTGAATCCTTTTATGATTTGCTAATTTAATTCTAAACCTTTCAATTATGCTCATTCGATTATAAACATTTTGATAATTTGTCAATTTAATTCTAAATCTTTTAACGATTTAAATTAAATTAGCAAATATTCAAAAGGTTTAGGACTACATTAACACATCCAAATTGTGAAAAGATTTAGTACTAAATTGGCTACTGTAAAATAAATTTCAGTTTTTTTGGACAATTATCTTGATTCTTATGCATGTATGTATTCCTATATCTGGTTTTCCCGAAGAGGATGATTGGCAAGCTAATCATACTACCATATGATTTTGGCCAATCGAACATTTTCTATACCAAGTTTTTGAATTGAATTTCTTAACATTATTAAAGCTGAGAGAGTTTTGAGCTTGCAACAAACATGGAATACCTAATAACGGGGAGATCGTCACTAAGCAATCCAATATCCAGCTGTATCTAAATTCACTCAAAAACAGAAAGGATATTCATTACATTTGAAGTGGGTTTCTTCATTATATTCGCACCTCACACACCGAATGTCTGATGCACATTGGGCGCCATTCACTCAGCTACTTGCGCCGACATCGTCTGTGGATGTGTTTCAAGAGCCCAAAGCCCGATCGCCACAAGGAAATTACCAAGAGAAGTACAAATTTGAGCCCCCGACGAATTTAGTTGGGACCAACTCTCACCGCAAAAGACAAAAATCACCTAGTGAGCCAACTAATTATGCCAACTATTTGGAAAAGAATATATATTATTTATATCATACCACATCAACTATATTATCCAGATTGCTCTTAGTTACTTATATTTCTGTACAAATGGGATCTATTAAATAGGCGAACTATCTCTGGCAAACATGGAAGAAAAACAGTTTCTGTTTGTGGTGTTCATGTTCCTTCTTAAATAAACATGACCGTACTAGGTTTTGTATACAATCTTGAATGAGAGATGCTAGCATGACGGTACCGTCACTTTTATATAGTAACGGGATAAGAAGAATCGCTCACTTCACTTGCGCGGGTGGGCTCCACTTTATTTCTTTCTTTCCTTTTTAATAAGTTGAAAGAACAATGTAATAATGAGAAGCAGAAATAACTCCGTCACTTTATTAAACATGACTGAGTTGTCGCATAAGCATTTCTCATATTGAATTGTTCTCAGTGGACATTCTGGAGATTTTTTACATTGAGTTGCATTTTTGTGGTTGAAGATTTTTTTGTTTGCATAATTCCTTTTGTTGTCTGAGTATATCCTGGACATGGATTACGGTTGCTATTTGCTTTTCCATTTCCATTTCCATTTCCAGCTCGTGTATCTGAAGAACTTAGGGGAAATGTTCCCCCAGTTTCTTTGAAAATAAAAGAGTGAGTGATAAAGGTAAATTTTTCTTGCTCCTAAATGGGATAGGCCCACTACCCTTTAGGTTGGTTACATTAAACATAAGTGCACTACTCAATTTGGATAGTTGTTGTTTTTATGTAAACCTCTTATGACATTTTGAAGTTGATTAAATTATTTGGAATATCGATATTTGATAAATGCAGATGCTGTGCATTCAGAATGAACCAGAATGAACTAATACAAGGGGGGCTTTGCAACCAATGATGGAATGTAAAGTACATAGTGAAAATTTGACGATGGCTAGGTGGACCTTACTGGAGGTGAACCAATCAGAGAAAGGAAAGGTCATGGAAACTTGATGATATTGTGACAAGGTGAATAATTCATATCTTCTTGGTTATACTTTGGAAGATGAAGTGGAAGGTAGAATGTAAGTCAATTACTAGTGGAAAGCCTCGATAGACTCATGCGTTGCCTATAGAAGTAGTTCATTATATTACCTGATAAGAATGTGCTTGTCACAAGATTATGCATTATGATTTGAAGATCTAGATTTTCTATTGACTATCAATCTAAGTCTCAAGGAATATCGATAGCTTGCCACAAACTCGGAACTTTGGAAAATGAAACACGAAGAAGAATTGCATTAATTGTCAATCAATTTTGTGGAAACGATTATTTCTTAATGTAAGCAACACTATTTGTGGAAACCACACTTTTGGTAAGAAGATTTGATTGTATGGGTGACCAGATCTCCCGGTGATTGTGTAGTTTAATTTCAACGGCTAAATTGATCATCTTGAAGATTATCTAAAGGTTAGCTTGGCTTTGGAAGACTATATAAGAAGATTAAAACATGACGAAGGTGATACAAATCGTGAGAACAACTAGAATTGAGAAAACTTTAGTCTTCGATACACTTATACTCTTGTGAAAAATTGTCCAAAAAGTCCTAAACCTATTGTACTTTTGTCAATTCAGTCCTAAATCTTTCAATTTTGCCAATTGAGTCTTAAACCTTTTTATCTTATGCCAATTGAGTCTATTCGACTAATTTTGGCTAGAAATTGCTAACGTGAAGGGTCGGTACTGATATGACACTTTTAAAAAATAATATTTTAATGATATTTTAATAATTTTTGAATTTTTATGCTTTCTTAACTTCTTCTTCTTATTGTTATTATTATTTTTTTAAGGGCTCTGGAGAGAGGGACGGCGAGGGTGGCCGGCAAACCCTTGCGGGCCACAGGTGAGGGCCAATTGACCCTCATCGGCCTTGGTTGAGGTCGTCATGGCCCTCGCCAGCCAAAGCGAGGGCATGCAATCCCTCGCCTAGAAATGGCGAGGGCTCACACATAATCGCTTTGGCTATCAAGGGTGTCACGGCCCTCGCACAGAGCTATCGAGGGCCCTCATGCCCTCCCTTGAGGTCAACAAGGGTCAGTCGGCCACCTTCGTCAGCCTTGCCTCTAAAACCCTACAAAATAAAAGAAAAGTAAAATAAAAAAAGCATAAACATTAAAAAAAAATTGACAAAATTTCATTGAAATATTATTAAAAAAGCCATGTCAGTGGCCAACCGTCTACGTCAGTAATTTCCAGTCAAAATTGGCCGAATGGACTCAATTGGTAAAAGTGAAAATGTTTATGACTCATTTGGCAAAACTGAAAGATTAATGATTAAATTGGTTAAAGTGTAATAAATGTACGACTTTTTGGACAATTTTCCCTATACTCTTGTTATTGAGTGAGAAATTCATT
Source organism: Eucalyptus camaldulensis (assembly GCA_019915185.1). Classification (NCBI taxonomy): domain Eukaryota; kingdom Viridiplantae; phylum Streptophyta; class Magnoliopsida; order Myrtales; family Myrtaceae; genus Eucalyptus; species Eucalyptus camaldulensis. The sequence continues at coordinate 16,497,018 of JAHSVA010000014.1, read as the reverse complement.
TATTGAGAATGCTTCACTATTTGTAATCTCTTTTGAGAAGTGTATGAGTGTCATAGTTGTTCTTGAGATTTGATAGAGTGATCTATCGGCTTTGAGTAGAAGCATCATGGGCTATGTCGTAACTTTTCAAAGAGTTACAAATGGAGTCCAGCCTGTTCTATTAGTAGAGTGGATGTAGGCTTGGTCTAAAGCGAACCACCATATCTTTCTATTTATTTCCATATGCAGTTGATAGAAGAATACTGCACTTGATATTATAAGCTTACTCTTGTACATATTAAATTGTTTCCACATATATCAAACTTGATTTTTATAATTCCACAAAATTTGTCAAATTTCAATTATTAACCTATTCATCCCCCTTTAGATTTTATTTTATTTATACAAACCATAACAGTTGTAAGTTATTTGCAACGGTACGTTCATGAAGGTATGAAGATGGGTTGAATGCCACTACAACATAGATTTTGTCCTAAGTATATTCTGGGTGTAAGTTCTTTTATTGAGGTTGCTATGAATCACACAGGGATGATGGAAAAAATTGTTGTTCATGCCATGAATGTATGGATTTTATTGATTGCAAGATGCTCCTCTTCGTCCATCATATCGATAGGTCTTACAAAAGTTAGACTCATGATAAAGAAAGTAAGAGTTTTAGTGACGTGATCAATGCTGATTTCCAAAGGAGTCTAGCTTTCTTGGAAGAATTAAGGGATGGTGTAGAAGATAGGGAAATATTGCATGACTTGCATCCAACCTTATTTTACCCAACATAACATGAATGGACATCGGAACAGCCCTTTGCATGCGAATGTTGTACCTTCGATGATTGAGAATGACTACTTTGAGATGTTGTTCAAGAATGCATGAGGTGAAGTTTATCTTGATAACATGACTAATAAGTAATTCTGTTCTTAGATGTTATTTGATAGTATGCAACTGTTACTTTTGTTTTGTTCTAATAAACATGATACATTTTTCCATGGAACATGGGGTAACTTTATCAGAAGTGCCAAAAGTTGTGTACGGTGTTTACTTTGATACTAAAAGTTTATTTTGAATCATTTAAGTGTCAAAAAGTTTGAAAAACGATCAATGCCAATGCCGATCTGGTTGGTTGGAAATTCGACGTGGTAGTTTTTTTTATATTAATTTTTGAACTGACATAGCTCGCCGGAGAGTACAATTAGCATGCAAACAACAAAACGATGCTATTTGGCGTCTTCCCCCAAGTAAGCACCCTAAATGCAAAAATTGAAAGAGAATCGGAAGTTCAAGACACTAAATCCCCAATATGAGTGCGTACTTCAATTTTCTCCCAAAATTATCAGCCTTCAGCAGCAGCTCACATTCATGCCAAAAAAATAAATTACATGGTGAGTGTTACTATTATTGCGGGTTACTAGTTTGAGAAGAACATTTAGGACTCGGTTGAATCTTGGGAGAAGATTCCATGGGTGCTATAGATATAGAGAATGCTTGAAATGCAAATATTTCAAATGAGTTGATGCAAAATTCTTTGGTTAAGCGACACGGGTGATCTTGAAGCTACTTGAAGCCCGACATCAACCTCTACCTATATTGATGGACGAGTTGGAAGATGTCAACTTAATGTAAGCTCAAATGAAGGGTATAACATCTCTGATCGACAATGTAAAAAGAGATGTTTCAAGGCTAAAAATTGAAAGAAACTTTTATTGAGCGTTGATTCTGTTGTTATCATTTTATGTAATCTATTCAAATGTGAAGTGAGTAATGAGAAAAAGTTTGTATATCTATCATAGTCGAAGACATTGAATATATACTTGTGTTGGGTTATTTATGAGTAAAGTGTGTTCTTGGTTTATTGCAATTTTTGTATGGAGTTACAATTTATGGTAGAAATGGAAAGTTAGAGTCGGAATTTAGCACTTAAAAATTTTCTTGCTTAGTTGTGTATTGTCAATGTTTGTTTTACTTAGTTTTTACTTCAAATGTAATAGTTTGCTGGATTTTTGTTCGGTAATGGTTTATTGGTTTGCTGGTTTGCTGCAACTATTACTGCAACTATTACTATAAACCATGGCAAAATTAAGGGATGGTGGTAAATTGAAGATTAACTATTTTATTGCCCTAAATTGTAAATAGTGATCGCTTGAATGCCAAACTTTTGTAAAAGTGATTATTTAGATACCAATCGCGGTTAAAAAGTGATCATTCCACAAGTTTTAAGAAAAGAACAGGTTAGTTTCAAATGTTACATGACTCGCACCAGTCACGATGTATCTTGTTGTACCAGTTAGGTTGCTGGTGCATCTTATTCTTACACCAGTCCATACAAGTGTTGATACAACAATATGCACAATCACAAGTGTTGATGTAACAAAATGCACCGACACAAGTGTTGATATAACAAAATGCATCAATACCTAAAATTGCTCATGTAAGAAGATGTAGCACTCACAACTGCACCAAGATGTGCTGGTGCATTTTGTTCTTGCATTAGCACATATAATCAGAACCTACAAATTCATTAGTACCCACAATTTTAACTAGCAACAATATATGCACACATAATTTCCAAAAACAACATCAGCCTCATAACAACATTGCACCAATAGTAAAAAATTTATACAATATAACTATTCGACTTACCAGCATTACCGGTCGAAAACAATACGAGCAAAAGTAACAAAAATAGCCCTTGCCATTGACATTAATTGATTCTTTATAAAGGAAAAACATATATGACTTCACTCCCCAATTACTGAAGGTTCAGTACTCTCTTAAAAAAAACAATGGCAGCAACTCCCATCAATAAATATTTAATATTCAGTACCTTCCTAAAAAAAAAAAAACATAAAAAGATACCATGTCTAGCACCCTCCCATCAATCAATATACATAACGCCCCCACCTCCTTTTTTTCTTTTAGAGCTTTGAATTGATTCATACTTGGAGTACTCTTTCAAACTGGACGTGTATATTCTTTAACTGGCCTTTATGTCACATCTTTTTCCTTGTTTTGGTAGCGGCTATTTTTTTTCCTAGCATGTGTCATGTATTGGTTTGTAGGATTACTATTGCTCTCATGATTAGTCGATTGAGATCGAACTAGTGCTAGATTCTTTTTTGATGGCTGTTTTAGAGCTGTACCTACTGTCTTCTTATTTGGAACACTCTTCTTTGGTTGCGCCCTTGACTCTCGAGTTGACCTACCTTGAGAGATAAGTATCTCTGAAGTTTTCTCAGGCTACAAGAACATAGCCATATTATCAACCAAATGAATTCAAGTACAACAAATTAAATACATGAGCCCTACAAATCTTATTTTCAAAATAGTCATTCAAATACGTTCATCTATATAAATTCCATAACCATATTGCTTTAATCTTTTTCAAGAGCCCCATTATTCGCTATGGTGCATCACTTTCGGAAGCAACCAATAAAGGGACTAGCATGTGCAACTTGTGTAGGTGCTCGCCTTCTCACCTAAGAAACACATACCAAAATTAAATTTCATCCCACAAAAGACAACCACAATAATGTACAACTTATATGATATTTTTTTCTCATTTGTTCAATAGTGGACTCGGTTGTTGTTGTTGCTCTCCTATCTATACCAGTCCCTATTCCTGCACTTGGCCATATAACGGGCCTTTTTTTTTTCGTCCCTTTAGTAGGCCTTGCAAGAGTGCACTGTATCAGAACTATGGTCAACTAGATCAAATAATTAGACATTTACTCATTTTCATGGTGGAAATAAATGGACAAAACTTCAAATTAATTATAGGTGCATGATGGAGGAAAAGGACAAGAGAAGCCAGTGCATGGTCAACCATCAAAGTCTATCGAATATGAATTGAAAAGTTACCAAGGTAAAGAGGATACTTACCTTATAGCATGGTTTTTTGCTTGCCTTTTAGTAGGCATGACAACAGGATCTTCTATTCTCCCTTTGGTAGACCCAATAACAAGCTCTTTAGTATGTCTTATTCTTGATCTTAAATCAACCATTGCATCTTGCTATTTATGTTGCTTTTTTAGCTCACAACTTTTCTTATTGTAGCATTCCTTGTAGCAATAAGAGCATTTCATCTTTACCCCAGTCTTATTCATCCTCTAACTTGATATTTCTTCATGCTCCATTCTTCGTCTCCATGGAGGAAAAGGACAAGAGAAGCCAGTGCATGGTCAACCATCAAAGTCTATCGAATATGAACTGAAAAGTTACCAAGGTAAAGAGGATACTTACCTTATAACATGGTTTTCTGCTTGCCTTTTAGTAGGCATGACAGCAGGATCTTCTGTTCTCCCTTTGGTAGACCCAATAACAAGCTCTTTAGTATGTCTTATTCTTGATCTTAAATCAACCATTGCATCTTGCTATTTATGTTGCTTTTTTAGCTCACAACTTTTCTTATTGTACCATTCCTTGTAGCAATAAGAGCATTTCATCTTTACCCCAGTCTTATTCATCCTCTAACTTGATATTTTTTCCTGCTCCATTCTTCGTCTCCTTTTTGGCTTTCTTATTTGCTTCTTCAATGGCAAAGTTAGAGGGCTTTCCCGATTTATTGGCTTCCAAAATTTGCTACTTCTGATAGACCATATCATGAATTGGTATGAAGCAAGGCATGTGTTTTTTTTTTTTTTTTATACTAATATCTAGGTAATCCTCTGGAGTTTGTTGCTTTATCTAAATGACACAAATGGCATGGGCATAAGGAATTCTATTTAGTAGTCAGGCTTGGCATAAACACTTTTTTCTATCTAGGTTGACAATATACTTATCATAATTTTTAATAATCTCATATCCATTATCTCTATTCTAAACCGGATAATAGAATCCACTAGCAGCAACATTTGCATCCAATCTTTTCACAACCTCAGCTCTTTACCTATACAATCTAGTTATGGCCATAATTCAAACATCATCAAGCATGCTGATGATTGGTTTGTACTTGGTCTCTAAAATTCTGCCATTAAAAGCTTCATTGAGGCTATTGTAAATGACATTGCATTTGAACTTTTCGCTAAAGAAGGCCCGTCACTATTGCTTAGCTTCTATTTGAAAAAGTGCATCAAAACATTCATTTGTCAGGTGCAACAACCCCTGTTTGGCTAATCTGAAATAAGCCATGTTGGTATTCTTTGCTATTTGCTGGATTTGCTTATGCAACTTATCTCCTTTAAAGTTTTTTGATCAGTTGGCATATACGTACCTCGCGCACAATTTATACTCAACATATGTCATCAACTCAGCTAATGCAGAAATAAGTCCCTATAAAAATTCAAACCAACAAATACAAGTTAGAAAAAATATGCAAGTAATTAATGTTAAAAGGGAATTAATTGACAATGGAATTTCATTCTGTTGGTCGCTCATGAATGCCCATCCCTCCCATCAGTTATCTTAAGGTCAGCCATTACATTTTTGAGGAACCAGGACCAAGTATCCTTACTCTCAATCTTCATTACTGCCCAAGCTATCGAAACATTTGATTGTTGACATCTCTCTCCTTAACACCCAACGACTACATCCTGCATAAAAGCTTTAGAAAGCATCCATCCAATCATACAACTCTTCTATAATAAGCTAAGAAGCCCCATTTGCACATATCAAAATAAACATAAAATCTATTGAATCTAGGCCCGAAATCATATAATGGCATTTTCACAACCTCTACAAATACCCTACTATATGGGTTTTGAAGCATGCATTCCCCAGCATAATTCCATACCTGCACATATTCTTTCTTATACCGACCCATCAATATTTTTATCACCCTCAACTTAGCTTTCTCACATTAATTCCTCGACACATTAACCTCTAATTTCTCGTTCACTAACAGCTAAAACTGAGAACTCTTGATCTCGAGTTTTGCTTTGATAGCATTGAAAAAAAATGCTTCGATAACCACATACTTGTTACCCTTCTATATCAAATATAATTGGACAAGCCTACTCTTCCTAGAATGACCTAATTTGGAATGACGCTTTATTACTCAATGCACCATAGAGCTTTCACGGAAAATTGGGTTGTGAACACTTAGTTATCATAATTTCATTTGTATTTCTAATTAATTCAACGCTCCTCTGTTTAGCAATGGAGGTCTTAGCAACAGTTTCTCTTAATTGTTTGGCATTGTCAAATTTCATGCACACATAGAAAAAAGATTTATCAACAGTTATATCGTAGCAAGGGTACTTAGTTTTTCTTCTACGTGTAGGTTCTTCATCACCATTGCTAAGCTCATTTTCTGAACTAGCAGTTTTATCGTCGCAACTTTCTTCATCTTCACTTCTATTACCTTCAGTTGGAGCTTCATATTTATTTACTGGCTCGGGCCTTTTTCTTAAATTTGTAATTTTTTTTGAGAAATTCTCTTTGCTTTTGTCTTGACTGTGTAGGTTCATCATCATCTTCATCAATTGGGAAATTTACTATTGCGAAACATTCATATTCCAATTCACTAGATAGAGCAACTTCCCATTCTAATCCAATGAAGTCTTCATTGCCTACATCTTCGCTTGAGATTTATGACATCTCCCTATTTACTCATATATGTCAATGTGACTTGTCTCCCTCTCCTCCCTTACTTGCCTTTCAATTTGCCCTCCATCTAATCTAAATTCATCCCCAACCTGATTAAGATCCTCACTTCTCCTCTTTCAGTAGTTTACTCATTCTCACCATCCTCATCATCAATATAATACTTAACATATACCCTAATTTCATCGTCATGAAGATAATGATAAATGATATCCTTAATACCATTATCATCTTAAAAAAAATCTCAAACCGTCATTCAATTCTTTCCTAGGAACACAATAACGTAGTTTTTGCAATTTGTATTGTGAAAAATACACAAAATCCCTCACAAAATAAATATATGATGGCTTCCCAACGTTGACATAGATAGTACCTTCATTTCTACTAACATATTCCTAGTCCTCGATACTAATAACAAACTCTACATCATAGCAAAAAATGACACCTACACAATCCTCATCCATTTTGATGCTAGACCCAATGAGAAAAAAAAGTCATTAGTTTTTTGGGACCACATAACAAAATCAGTAACTTCACATGTAGGTCCTTGTATTTTTATCGAAAGAAACAAAGACAACTAATTTATTCAATTCGGTCCCTTTACAAAAACAAAGAAAGCTAGATTGAATAAATAAAGTGAGGTCCCCTCCACCAATTTTTAAATTCAATCCCATTTGGTTTCCATAGAAGTACTTTAACTAATTAAATAAAGTGAGGTCCCACAACTATTTCCCTCCAAGCCAGCTCTCATTTTTCCCTCAATGCCCTTTTTTTTTTTTTTTCTATTCGATCCCCATAAAAGAAAGCAGATCATGTTAGCAAACAAAAGTGAGGTCCCTACCACTTTCCCCACCACTTTCCCCGGCACTTTCCCTTCGAGCCGAGCCCTCAATTTGCCCTTTGTGCCCTAATTTTTCCGTCGAAACCCTAAATTTTTCACCCAATTGACTTGCGGAGAGAACATGATAAATCTGAGTGAGTGAGAGTTGGGGACACAGTTACTAAATGACAACGAACGATGGCGCAACTATGATGGTGGTTGAGCAATGGCAGGCGAGCGATAGTCGGTGAGCGAGCTACGGTTGGCATCGGGCGAGGATTGTAGTTTGTATGTGCTGTCGATGAACGCCATTTCACTCCCCCTTCAATGACGCCGTTTTGGCCATGTGAGCTATGCAGCGTTGTTTTTGTAAGGGAGTCCATCTATGATGGCAAAATGATATCATTTCTTAGGGAGAAAGGAAAATGGCATCGTTTATGCCATTCCACGTGAACGGCCTTTCAAATTTTTTCCACATCAGTTTTTTTAATATATATATAAGCCACATAACCAATTTAGCTAGAAACTCTTGCCAGTGGCATTAAATTGATCGTTTTTTCTCCAATTTAGCACTTAAGTGATCTAGTGGAAATATTTGGCACTAAAATGAGTGTTGTACATAACTTTTAGTACTTCTAGTATACTTATTCCCATGAAACAAATAATTTGAAGATGATCATCTCTTTTTGGTGTATTGGGATATGCTTGAAGGGTTGCTGCACTGTGATGTTTATCTTTTTGGATTTGATTATGTTTCTCGAAGGAAGACTTGCAACATTATTTTTGTTATAAATTTGGGATCTTTATGGTATTTTTTGTCAATGCCAATGCTGTTTGTAAAAGATGTTTAACGATTTGGTTTTTTTTTTTTTTCTAGACAGTTTGTAATGTTTATGCATTTGTTTGTGGTTTCAGTGATGCACGACAATAGGGGGACAATCACCCAATTAGTTTCAAACCGGCAGAAGTACACCACAAGTGCCATAACTTGGCACGCCGGGACACTTAAGTGCCATAACTTCAAAACGGTACACTTAAGTGCCACTTTTTTTTTTCGAATGGGACACTTAAGTGCCACCTCCGGCGACCCTTGCCGGAAATCTTACGTGGCAATATTTTATTATTATTATTCGCCTACGTGGCTCGCCGGAGCTCCAAATCAGCATAAAAATTAAAAAAAAAATTAAAAAAATTAAAAAGTTTTAATTTTAATTTCAAAAAATTTAAAAAATTTAAAAAAAAAAAGAAAATTTTAAAAATTTTAATTTTAAAAAATTTTAAAAATTTTAAAAAAAAGAAATTTTAAAAAATTTTAATTTTAAAAAATTTTAAAAATTAAAAAAAAAGAAATTTTAAAATATTTAATTTTAAAAAATTTTAAAAATTAAAAAAAAAAAAGAAAATTATAAAATTTTAATTTTAAAAAATTTAAAAAAAAATAAAAAATAAGAAAATTTTAAAAATTTTAATTTTAAAAATTTTAAAAAAATTTCTATAAAAAAGAAAATTATGAAAATTTTAATTTTAAAAAATTAAAAACATTTAAAAAAAAGAAAATTTTAAAAATTTTAATTTTAAAAAAATTAAAAAAAATAAGAAAATTTCAAAAATTTTAATTTTAAAAAATTTTAAAAATTAAAAAAATTTTAATTTTAAAAATTTTTAAAAAAATAAGAAAATTTTAAAAATTTTAATTTTAAAAAATTTTAAAAATTAAAAAAAAATTTAAAAAATTTTAATTTTAAAAAATTTTAAAAATAAAAAAAATTTAAAATTTTAATTTAAAAAAATTTTTAAAAAAATAAAAAATAAGAAAATTTTAAAAATTTTAATTTTAAAAACTTTAATTTTAAAAAATTAAAAAAATTTAAAAGAAGAAAATTTTAAAAATTTTAATTTAAAAAAAATTAAAAAATTTTAAAAAAATTAAATAATTTTAAAAAATTAAAAAATTAAAAAAAAGGGGGGGTGGGAGGCGGCGGCGGTGGAGGTGGCGGCGGTGGCGGCGGTGAGGGAGCCGCCGGCGGCGGCAAGGGAGCCGCCCCGTTCGGCCTCCCACCCCCCCCCCCTTTTTATAACTTTTTTATAATTTTATTTTTTTTTAATTTTTCTTAATTTTTAAAAAATTTAAAATTTTCTTAATTTTTTAAAATTTTCTTAATTTTTTTAAATTTTTTTAAATTTTTTCTTAATTTTTTAAAATTTTCTTAATTTTTTAAATTTTCTTAATTTTTAAATTTTTTTAAATTTTCTTATTTTTTAAATTTTTTTAAATTTTCTAATTTTTTAAATTTTTTAAATTTTTCTTAATTTTAAAAATTTTTAAAATTTTTAAATTTTTCTTAATTTTTAAAATTTTTAAATTTTCTTAATTTTTAAAATTTTTCTTAATTTTTTTAAATTTTTTTAAAATTTTCTTATTTTTTTTAAATTTTTGAATATTTTAAATCTAATTTAATTAATTTATATACTATTATTTACACGTAGACGCGAAACGGCGTCGTTTTTGCATTTTCTCCGCCACGTCAGCATGCAAAACGACGCCGTTTTGGACCAAGCTCGCCGGAAAGTCGCCACGTCAGCCATTTGGCCGGATTTTCGCCGGAGTGGCACTTAAGTGTCCCATTTTACTCCGATGATAGCACTTAAGTGTACCATTTTAAAGTTATGGCACTTAAGTGTCCCGGCGTGCCAAGTTATGGCACTCCAGGTGTCCCGCACTCGTTTCAAACCTATTGCGTTGATGTTAACTTAATTCTAAACTTTTGTGCAACATTTCAATGTAGTCCTCTGAGACGATTTTGTCAGAAATTGTTACCTTAGAGAGTGATTGATTCATAGTTTAACTTTTGATTTTTTGTATAAAGTTACGCAATACTCTCATTTTAATAATTATTTAAAGGAAAATACTTAAAAAATTTCAAAATATCCCAAACAATGGATTGGTAAAGAAGGAGATAATAGGAGAGGAGTTGAAATTGTGTTCCCAAAAGGTAATCTAACATGACATGTGAAGATGATTAGAGACAAGATCCAAATATCAATACCCTTTGTGTTCAATGCCATACCCAAGAAAACAAGAATGATGAGCATGAGGTTTTAACTTTGTGCATTCATTTAGAAGAAGATAGAAAAAACAACCGTTGCCAAAGACTTGAAGAAGGTTGTAATTAGGAACGCTACCATACAAGCACTTATAAGGAGAAATATTACCTATAGTAGGCGATGAAATACAATTGATAGTATATATGGCAATATGAGAAGCCTCTCTATTAAACTGTTTTGGATAAGAGGTTGAGGTTAGAATAGTGTGTGCAACATCTAACGCGTGTCTATATTTATACTCTGTTCGACTAATTTGTTGGGAATTTTTCGGACACCAATATCGCTTTCCACTATTGCTGCATTCCTGACTGCTTCCTTGTTGTGGCTGTGTGTCCTAATCGAAAAGAACTCATCTTAAAGGGTCCATTTCTATCTTGTGTGACAACACTACAGAGCAAGTGGCTCTTCTAGGCAGGCAGTTGTGTGACAACACTATAGAGAAAGCAGCGCTTTTGTGTAACATGCTATGGTCTCAACGACTTTAAGAGGTAGTGATGAGTTTCACTCGCTTTAAGCACGACCCACGCATGGTTTCAGACATCTAAACCTTGTTCTTGTTGTTGCCACTAGACCAGTACAAACCCTCTTGTCCGAACTAGCTGTCTTCAAAGCAATCATACAGTATCCGCTATTATTACCTATGATAATCTTCTTTGAAGTGAGAGAAATGAAAACAACATAATCTGCGATCAAAGAGCACAAGTTTGGTTATTGAGTTCAGTAGTTATTGAGTTTAGTAAATAGAATGTCAGGCAAAACCAACGTATTTGTTCTATAAGAGGAGATCGTCTTAGATTACCGTTATTGGTTATTGAGTTTATCCTGAAAATGCCACGTTGATCTAAATGATTAGGCTCATGACCTGAAGATTGCAAGTTTGAATCCTGCCCCTACTTAATCAGTGGAACATTGTTCACCGGAATAGAAGGCTAGTCCCAAGCTATCTACAAAATGGGGCTAGTGTTTAGTTTTGGTTGGTTGATTCTAGCTCAATTATAGTACCCATTCCTTCCTTAGTCCTAACAAAGCCCTGTAGCCAATAATGTGGTTTTAAAGAATAATTCTAAGAAACTCTGTCTCTATATTCATGGCATTATTAATACGAAAAATCTTAATGTTTTGAGAAAATTGTATTTTCATCCTGGCAACAAAATCAAGTAAACAAGTTCACATCGATTTTTCATAAAGTGAAGTCATGAATAACGAGAATGAGCATAAAAAAATCACAAAATAGTGAGACCTCCCACAGTGGGAGTAGGAGATGGCCCTTAAATGTCAGAATGAATTAGATAAAAGGGAGCATAACAAACATATTCACTAAGATCAAATGTAAAGCATGATGTTTTTCCATCTTACATGGCAACGAATCAAAATATTTAATTTCAACAAGACCCAAATGGCCACTACAAATGAGATGACTTAATATAAGAAAAAAAGCATGACCCAAACGAGAATGTTAAGTTTTAGATGATACCATGGTGGCACAACTAGCAAGAGCATTTGGAAGCTTTAAGGAGATGAGTTCAAATAAGCATTGCACTTGATATCCTATCCCACTTATCTGTCCTGTTCGTGGAATTTGCACACAACAACAATTAGAAGAGAAGTGAATGCTAACACCAAGTTCACACAATGTCCAACATATATCAACCTTAAGGATAGTTTACGAACCAATAAAATATAAAGTAATGGCAATGTGTATATAAAAATGTTTTTGGTATGACTAACTATCATTTGTATGAATAGTAGGTGCTTGTGAAGGTAATGACTTTGACTTAGATAAACTGGAGTTGGAAGTCCTATGATTGCAATAGGCATAATAAAAGAATCATGAATCAGAAGTATCTGAGTTCACAAATAAAGCAAAAGTGTTAGGGAAAGAGGAGTTGGATGTACTAGATTCTTGTATAATAAAGTGTAGATCGTCTAAAGATAGAGTAATAGATGAATTGTTAAGGGAACCCTCAATGATAACAACTGTGGTGGATGAGTGTGTAGATGGACCTTTGTACTAGGATTGGTTGTTTCTCCTTGTAGGTTGTCTAGGTCAACAATAGCAATTGGATGAAAGGTGACCATTCGACAGTAGTATGTATAATATAGTTGGCATGGATGAAGCCAGGTGGCAAGCACTATGCTTGTAAGAATGGACAAAATGGTGCGGTGCACCTTCAAATATTTGGCTAAGTCTCCTTAGTCAATAACTCCGAGACAACTGTCTTAAGATGAGGTAATGGATCACGATGAAGAAATGAAGCTTCTACAGGTTTAGACTCATCATTAAGTGCTATTAGAAATTGTATAACACACATATGATCATGGTATTAAACTTGCGAGCATCAACAACCACTCCCAATTGCAACTTAGTTAAGGCTAATTGATACCAAATAGCATGCGTAGAGGATAAAAAATTGTTTGTAGAGGACAAAAAATTGTTGATAGATTGACCTATCTCCTAATGCATTTTATGTAGATTTCCTAATAGTTGATATTGATGGGTAATATTCAAGGTAGAATATTAGTTGGTAAGCAAATCACAAGATTCCCTCTATTGCATGCAGGCGACCAAACTAAAGCTTGATAGAAGGAATCGAAGCATTTTGAAACCACGTTAAAATTTGATTTTTTTTTTTTTTGCTATCCCACTTCTATAAACATTCAAGAAAATTTTCTCTAGTTTCTTTAGCAATCCTAGTAGGCACACTAATTTACCTAGTGATGTATCCAATGTTTGCATTCCCTTAGAAAACTTGACATTTCTTGAGCCTATAAAATATTGTTTTATCCATTCAAAACAATATGAATGCATATTGGCATGTCCATTTTATTCATTGAATGCACTTATTAGTTTAAAATTAGTAAGTTGTATAAGGAATAGCAAAAAACTAGCATCTGGAGTGTAGATATGGAGAAAAAAAACATGAAAAATGGAATTAGAATGTCGAAATACCTTAAGATCTAATTGGTCACTTTTGGTCAACGGTCAAGGATGATGTGACGAGGGTGACGTGGCAGATGATATGGTAGCTAACGGGACGTGATGATATCAGTAGTGACGTCAACATATCACATTCGAATTTCTTGTCAAGTGCGTTGCACGTGTGTGCGGATTTATGTGCATAGGTTGTCATTATTGGAGAAACATCTCTAAGTGATTTTGATAATGTCCAAACTATCCTTAGTATAATGTTTACTATGGTATATGTAGATGTTTTTGATAGAAAGGACCGCATGATATCCATGGTGTGATTTAGTGGATGGAAGTATGCAACAGGTCTAGAAACAGTTTTTCTGTAAATGGTTCTAGTGGACCTAAATATCAGCTAATAGGCGATGTCTATATTGTTGCTACAAATATCAGGTGTTTGGTGCGGTGGCAACCATGAACATTTGGTGAAGTACGTTGGGTCAACAAACTAGCCATTATGGCTAAGAATTTGTACAGTAGTAGAATTTAGTTAGAACCAATAATCAAGAAGCTAGATCATTTGACAGGTTCGTCAGAGACTGTAACGAAGGGAAAATAGCAGATGCTGTTCTTAGGTAGACAGCAAAAATTCATGAAAAAGGACTGTATGGGTAGTTCTATCCTTGGGCAGCAGCTAAAAGGCAACTCCAATGACTCTTTGCTTCTTTAATCGTCTTCCAATTGATAGATTGAAGATGGATATAAAAGAAAAGGCCTAAGAAGCCAAGTAGAAAGTGACAACAACATTTTTTAAGGATTGACATTCAGCTGTGTCCTAAGTGATACGTTTTCTTTCAACTGTTTCATTGAATATTGTATTCATGCCCTTTGAGTAATTGTGCTGTAGTGTACAAGAGTAAGAGCAGCAGCTGAGTCATGATAGTGTGATTTATCTTCAATAAGATTAGTGCTTGCTTATTGTAACTTTCTGAGTAGATTACCAGTGCAATCTAGCCCATGCACACATTATGATCACAAGCTTTTGAAATATCATCTTGACTTGATCTTAACTTAGCATAAGCTAATCTCCGCGAAAGATTGTCAAGTTCTCTAAAATAGCCTATTTACCTCCCCTCTAAGTTGTATTGTTAGCCCCCAAAAGTCATTGGAGCGTGAGGCGCGTGTGATGTCGATCTGTGGTGCCTTTTGGCTGGTTGGACATTCGGAGATAGTAAACCTGGTGGTAGTGTTTTTAATATCAAAACATTAAGCTAAAATCATCAGAAAAGCACTTACAGGCAACGAGCTTCAATGGGTCGGAGACATGGCGCTGGTGTGGCGGCGTTCATTGTCTGTTCAACAAAATTTTAGGATTTGATTCGTCTGAGGACGGTGAGTTTGGTGGTGGTATTCGTTTCCCGAAATGAGCAGTGAAGAAGTCTTGGAGAACAACTGAAGCTATGGACTTGGCGGCAAAACATGAGTGATGGATCGGTTCAGCTGGCGTCGCAATGACTGGCCGAAATGAACTTGATAAGCGCTTCCTCAAAGATGACGACTTGGATGGCAAGTTAAGAATCATTAACAAAATATATATGAGGGCTTTTCTTTATATGGCAAGTACATGGGCCTTTTTATAAGTTTTGTATAAAGTAACAGAATATAACAATATCAGTTACAATTAATCAGCATAATATCCAAAATATCCAAAATATCTCTGATGATTCAAGTTTCGTGTATAAACCAAAGGGGCAGTATAGGGCTCTCAGAATAATATATAATTCATTCGTGATGTGGATGAGGTATATCTCAACAGTTGAGATCAATGTTTTTCAAGTGGGACTACTCATAAGAACCAGCTTGGCCTCCGGTTTCGAGGTCAACTAATTCGACCGCCGGGTCAATGAATTGAACATTTTACAAACAAAGAGCATTGGTGCTCAACTAGTATGAGCTATTGACGAAAGCCAGATTGGGCCATGGTCCGGTTCTCAACCAAACCGGTTGAATCTTCTTGTGTGTGTGTGTTTTTGGGGTCTTCAAACCGCTTGAATTAGCTGCCTTGGCCCAGGTTCTAAATCATCGATTAAAATTGACCGACACATTGAGAGAAGCACTTGGGAAGAGAGGATCCGCATCCCTATTTGTGCACTTGGGAAGAGAGGATCCGCATCCCTATTTGTGCCTTGAGCGCTATTTATGGCTTTAGCTCGCAATAGGCACAAAGTACCATTGACAAACCTGTTAAGGTGTGTAAAGGCCCACACGAATTTTTCTCGCTCTCATTTTGATCTATTTTGTTTGCTATTGACTCGTAAATGTAGCCCTGCCACTTAGTAGGTGGACAAGATAAATCGCGTTCATGCGTCATGATTATGACAAACATTCTTGTAGTCACACCAACTCGTTTATTAATCATGTCATAACCTTAACACCCGAACGTGATAAGTTTATTAAACGAATTACACGACTTGACAATTTAACATGTTTAAGGCATGGAGTCTTATATATAAACTTGTATGAATGTGTTTAGACATGTATAAATATATTCAAACGTATCACAATGTCTCTTAACATGTTATGTTAATACAAATGACATCTTAGCCTATAAAACTAAATGTGTTTAGGCGTGTCATGAACGGATTAAGATGGTCAGCCCGATCATGTCATGTTTTTCCATTATTGTATAAAGGAGTTAAATTGTTAAATTATGAACCGACGTTTAAACTTGACAAAAACAAGCTTAAATATGTGTCGTGTATGTAATATGTAGACGGGTGTGTACCAAAAATTGTTCGACTTGTTCCAAGGTCTTCATAATTAGCTCGCTCTTCATAATTAGCTCGCTCCATTTGTAAGAAGGCATATAATCCAAACAATAAACATGAACTTTTCACTAAAAGAGTCCTTCACCAATTGCCATCGGAACGCAAGGTCCATCATTAAAAGATCATGTAAAGAATCATTCAAGCTCTTATCGCATTATTTCATCCATACGGCTCAAAAATTTAGACATGGGCAAGATCAGCCGGCTTCTAACCCAGACCTCACTCGTGGTCCCACTTACCGAACAGCCGGCTCCGGAAAATCAAGAAACCCACCGCGTGCCCGCTGACTGCGGCCAAGAATATGCCGCCATTGTACGACACAACCGCAAGCATCACCATGTAGCTCACCGCCAAACGCACCGTGTAAAGCTCGGTCTTGAAAAGGCATGCCCCGACTTTGGTCGTACCCGGCTTGGTGTACTCAAAGCGAAGGAGGAACATGATGAGGAAAGCAAGGCAGAAGACGAAGATGATGGCCAACGAGAACATGGCAGGGTCGTTCCCAGGCCAGCGGTCGGTGAGGAAGACCGTGTCGTGTTCCCAGCTCATGTGCATCGCCATCAACCGGTTCCCATGACGGACGTGAGGATTGTTGAGCTCGGTGTTGTGTGACGTTATTCCGTCCGCCATAGCTGTTTCTGCGACTGAGTTGTCTTGCTCTTGGCGGTGATGAAGTAATGTGAAGCATGGAGGTTTTAAAACCCTTGGACAGCTTGACAGACAATGTAGGATTTCCCTTTTCCCATTAAATTGTTTTCGCCTTCTTTTGCTTTTTTGCTTTTGGCTTTTGCGAATTCCATTTTTTTTTTTTTTGTTAGTAAATTTGATCCTACAGACAGACCAGGAAACTTTTGCAACACTTAAATATTAAACAGCGTTTGCGTATGATATCTATATTTTATATGCAATCAAGAGTTTAAATCTTTTCAGATTGTTCATTTATCTTTTCATTTATATTTTACTTTCAAATAATATTTACTATGTTTCAATTTTAATCAAAATCAAGCTCATTTGTGAGACCAAGCACTATCACATCGAAATATTGAATCACGTCTTTATTTAATGTTTGAAAAAACCACCAACAGTGTTACGAAATCATACAAAAGTAAGAGACGGCCAAGCAGTTCATGCAAATGATTTACTGCTACCACTTATCCACGCTGGATCACATAAAACTTATCTTAAAAGAAAAGGTAAAACGCAAGCTACATGCCACTACAAGAGATTGTTTCAGTTGGTGATGTGTTGTATTGAATTTGTTTGCCCAGTGCCTAATCTACACAAGTGTTTTCTTGTTTTGAAATTCTCCACCTCCACATTAAAAAAAAAAAAAAACAAAAAGCAAAAAACATTGGGTGATCTCGGAACATATGTTTTTGTTACTTTAGGAATGAACTTCTTGTTTGTCTGGACCATATAGATATATTGAATGATTGAGAAGATCTCTTAATTAGAATGCGCAATTTATGTTGGGAGGTGTTTGAATTGCATAAGGGAATGGACATGTGTTTTTCCTCATTTTGACTTCGGGTAAAAATATGTTAAAATAAAAAATAAAAAAATAGAAGTGTGCATCAAATGTTCTGATGAGTCATATGCAAGCGATTCTACTGGAGGAGACAGGTATAAAGTTCGACACTTTAGCTTTAGCTCTGCCGGGACAGTTTTCTTATTCCACAATTCCCGAATGAAGTTTTTGTCGTGTTTTCGCATTTCAGATCGCTCCATCACGTAAGAAGGCAATTGATGATCAACTCAAGGCATCATAATCTGTCTAAAATAACGTTGCAAGAAAAATCATAACATAAACAATTCGAATGTAAAACATTGAAGGAAAGCTAATGTGTCTTTGGATTTATTTTTTGGAATTTGACTTTGTTTTTATTCATTTATAAATGGAAAAGTTGATAGTAAAAAGGTCATATTTTTCACGTAATGCTCACTTTAGCGTAACAATTTTCAAGCAATTACCTAAGTGCATTTTTTTAATTAAACTTTGGGTTACTTATATACCATTGTCAATTCATGTGGTTGGAAAATCTAACATGGCAACTTTTTAATATAATTTGCTTGATGTGGCTAGCGGTGAAGTGAGTTAACATAATTGGTGCTAAATGATGTCGTTTAACACATTTATTTGCCCCAGTTAAGGAGTTGGGGGTCAAATAAAAAAAAATGTTCTTCAAACCTCACCCCAAGTTAATCTAACCTTTGCTTTAGAGGAAACAGCATTTCGAGAAGGTAGAGAGAATCTGAACATTTTCTCGGACGAGAGAGAATTTGAATATTTTCTTTAAATCCAAACCATTGCTTCAGATCAAAGAGGAACACCCAACAACAAATCAGATTGTCTTCTTTCCTCTGAATCCATAACACCAGCAGCAAAGAGAGAGGCGATGCTCGCTGAGTTTTCTCGAGATTTGGACTTTCTCTCATTTTCTCGGAAGGGAGAGACGAATGCTAGAAAATTTTGGACTCATGACATGAGGAGCATCTTCTCACAGTTGCATCAGTGTTTCCACTATTAGCAGTAGGAGTTCCAATAAAGATGAAGGGCAAATTGAGAGGATCAAGGATAGAGGGAGAGCTGCATTGTTTGTTCCTTCTTCGTTCCAGTATGTTAAGGACATAAAGAGTAAAAAGTAAGAAACAAAATTCAAGACATAAGAGGTATATCTTGATTCAATCTTAAATTAGGGATACATTATGTAGGGGATTCCACTATCGTTAATACATCTCATCTTTTTGTTTCATCCTTCAATTACTAGAGAAAGAAATTATATATACTCAATAGCTATTAATGGGTCCAAACTCAAATTACTAATAAAATATGAGCTCAAATTAAAAAAAAAAAAACCTTTGGCGACTTAGAGGCTTTTCCTTTGCAACCCCACCAAGGTTGCCTTGGGACTCCTACCTGCTTACTGGGGAGTAGTAACCCAGTGCCATCCTGTCAATGGAGAGTATGAATCCCCCAGCATGGTTAAAAAGATGAAGATGAAAACCAAGAAAAAGAAGGAGAAGAGAAGGCACATTTGCTTAAATATTTTACTAGGTCATCTTGTTGTTTGTTCATATTGGAGTTACAATTTTTTTAAAAGATACGTTGGAATTAAAATCTCATCAAAATAATCACATTGGATGAATCACCAAAATCTATTGCTAGAGGCATTTGAGTGATTGTTTTCCTACCGATGTCGCACTTAGTGATTGCATGAAAATTTTGATTTTAAAGTGAACGTCGTATGAAAAATTTGGTACTTATAATGTCCCTTTCTCTTTATAAAACCAGAAGTTGAGCAACTTAAATGACTATGACATGAGAATGTAATTTCTGAATAACGGATCAAACTTAGGTGGAGCAATTTTTTTTAAACAATTAATGGCTGAGAGTCTAGGTTGGAGGAAGTTTCATCCAGCTCGCAGCGGAGGAAGACATGGCCCAATCACGTACATATATCTGAAAGGAATTTGGGTATCAAGTTAGGATTGTTTTGTGGCTATGTCCGCAAGTGACCCTAAGGAGAGAGAAATCTCTAAAGTGCAAGCTAGTAATCAAACCGTGAGGGATCAAAAGGCATAATTGGCTTTGAAAGTTTTGGGTGTCTTTCGACTTGGGATTTTCTTCAACCGGTGAGTAGAGCGGCCGCAATTGATGTGAATTTCGATGTTAGGATCAAGAAAAGCGCGTCTCTGAACATCTAGACTTCCACCTCCTCGCGAAGGAGAATGAATCTTTTAATCCAAGAATCAGAAAAATAACCGAGTCCTTAAAAACCTTCAGTTGTACGTGATTTCAATGCATCATAGCACTCAAATTACATACGTTCTACAAGAGACCCACCGATAAAAGCGGGAAAATTACAAAAAAGAAGACGTCCTAAACTTAATATAATTATGTCAATTCAATTCTAAACATTTTTGCATTTGTATTAATTTAGTCCATCTAGCACTGACGTGAACAAATTTTTAATAATTTTTTCCTTCCTTCTTCCTTTGGTCAGTTGCTATCTGCCAGAGGTGAGAGCCAATGAGGGCTCATTGTCACTAAGTGAGGCTCACCCTTGTCATGGCTGGGTGAGGCCCTACAAATCTGGCAAGGCTCAGCCTCACCCAGCCAATGCGAGACTCGACCTTGCTAGTGGTTGGCGGAGGTGGGCCTCACCATGGTTGGGCAAGGTGAGACTTGCCCTCACTAGTGGCGGTCTGAGGAACAAGGAATAATTACCAATATATATATATATATATATATATATATATATGAGAAAAAAATAATTAAAATATTGTCCGTGTCAATATCAGTCGAATGGTCTCTACATTAGCGTTGGTCAACCAAAATTGATCAAATGAACTGAATTGGCACAAATTTAAAATGTTTAATACTAAATTGACAAAAAATATATATAATTAAATTGATATAATTATAATAGGTTTATTATTATTTTTTGTTAATTCTTCCTATCAAAGGCTTACATGAATTGGGCTTGTATGTAATTAGCTCACGTAAATATATTTCCCGAAGATCTAGACAATTTGGCAAAACCTGGACATTTTTGCATCAAAAGGCCAGGCCGAAGTTGGTTATCCACGTTTTGCTTCTCTCTAATTTTCACGGTGTACGAAGAATAACTGATCATTTTTATTTTTATTTTTTGTCCTGCTCAAAGAATAAATGATGGTTAAGCTCTAGATAATATCGGGTACACTTATTTTGCCATGTGGGTCGTAGATAACTTCACTCATTAATCGTTACGTGTCCAAAATAGGTCCACTTTTCAGTTCTTTTCTCTCTTCTTCGTGACCCCCGCTCTCCTCCTCCCTCTTGCTGTCTCCTTCGCTTGAACGGGCACCAAAGCTTACCAAAAAGTTCACTAGCCCTCTCCTTCAGCTGAGCCCAACCTCTGCGCCTCCCCTCCTGTCGCCACCGGCAGAGTCGCTGGCTCTAATCGAACCAACCGGATTCGGCCAAACGATGTCCACGACGGCCATGGGTGAGTTGTGAGCCGCTTGTTTCGAGCGATTGCAACGTAACAGAAAATTATAATAAGGGAATGGTCATGAGATCCTTCGAAAGAAACCCTCCTTTGTCCATGATGGATAGGAAAGATGGATACCCAAATAGCACTATCGTGTACGAGTGAGGTGTCTTTTAGCAAGGGGATTAATAGCATTCCTAAACGACGCTAAAGATGGCAATGGATGAGCGTTGGCGTCGTTCATGAGCTAGTCGTCCATGATTGGCCAGTGAGATCTTTCAAAAGAATCCCTCGTCTCTGGTGGATGGATAGATGGATACCAAAGGGATCAATAGTGAGAGTGCTAGTATGAACAAAATAAAGGAGTTAAGAAAGAGAATAAGAACACATAAATTATAGTGGTTCGGCTTAATCCAAGCCTACGTCCACTCTCCCACGCTAACAGCCTTCTTGGCTGGATTCCACTATGCAATCAACAAGAGATTACAACTTCGAGTGCAAACACTTAGTAGATCACACTATCTCACTAAGTCACTCTCTTGGTATTTCTCTCACGATTACAAACGTTTAAGCTCTCAAGAGACAAGTATATGATCTAAAGTCGCTTAGACTTTGGAATTATAAATTCTACGCTCCGTCTCTTACTTGCTCATCGGTCCTTCATCTTCTTAAATACTCCTCCACTTCCAAACTACCCGTTGGACAGTATCCCGGAGAATCGTCTTCCAATATACCCATTGGACAGCTCTGTATCTAGAAGATTTGGTAGCCATTGAGTGACAAAGGTAAAATCCCAAATTGATTCCGATCGCCTATACAAACAAAATCTTGGTTTCCATAAGTAAAGCTTCTTCGTATAGAAAGATCTTGTCTTCAACATCCAATTGTCAATCAAATCAATCTTGATGTGGAATCCAAACCAGATCACTAGCCGTTATATGATTGGGCTTGAGTTACGATCTGTCGAATCTGGATGTAAAGTCTGATAGCCATAGACTTTACAATCTGGGTCTGTAGACTTTACAATCTGGGTCTGTAGACTTTACAATCTGAGTCTGTAGACTTTACAATCTGGGTCTGAACATATCTGCTTCTGAACAGATTTAGCTTTAAGGTCTGTACCCAGTTCAGCTTCAGCATAGAGTCTGTCTTTCGGTTCAGCTTCAGCATAGAGTCTGACTTCTGGTTCATCATTCATGTTCAGTCTGGAATTTGTCAGAGTGAACAGACTTCTGATGTAGAACAGACTTTGACACTAAAGTCTGGTAGTCTTCAGACTTTAAGTCTTGAGTCTGACATTCTTCAGACTTTGAGTCTTGAGTCTGGCAGTCTTCAGACTTTGACACAGAAGTCTGGAAATCTTCAAAATATACTCTAGACATATGTTATGTTCAGTCTTCTGGTCGTCTTCAGACTTTGCCAATATCCTTTACATGTTCTATTATCTGCATGGTCTATTACTCAACCATCAAACATGTTAGTAGCCTTTGATTTATTTTGTCATCTTCAAAACATCATAAGGGATTTCCCTAACAAATAGCATGCACGAACGATGCCAAAATACGGCCACGGATGAGCATCGACTTGCTTGTTGTTAGGGAAATCCTTTATGATGTTTTGAAGATGACAAAATAAATCAAAGGCTACTAACATGTTTGATGGTTGAGTAATAGATCATGCAAATGATAGAACATGTAAATGATATTATCAAAGTCTATACTTGGAAGAATCAGAAGACAGACTCTATGCTGAAGCTGAACTAGAAGATAGACTCTATGCTGAAGTAGAATATGTTCAGACTTAGATTGCAAAGTCTATCACACTTAGACTCAGATTGTAAAGTCTATTGCTCTCAGACTTTATATCCATATTCGACAGAACGTAACCCAAGCCCAATCATATAACTGCTAGTAAACTAGTATTGATTTGATTGATTCAATCTAATTGATTGACAATTGAATATTGAAAACAAGAACTTTCTATACGAAGAAGCTTTACTTATGGAAATCAAGATTCCTTTTGTATGGGCAATCAGAATAAACTTGAGATTTTACCTTTATCACTCAACGGCTACCAAATCTTCTAAATACAGAGTTGTCCAATGGGTATATTGGAAGACGATTCTCTGAGATATTGTCCAACGGCTAGTTTGGAAGTGGAGAAGTATTTAAGGAGATGAAGGACTGATGAGCAAGTAAGAGACTGAGCGTAGAATTTATAATTCCAAAGTTCGAGCGATCTTTGTTCATACACTTGTCTTTGGAGAGCTTAAACGTTTGTGATCTTGAGAAAAATACCAAAAGAGTGACTTAGTGAGATAGTGTGATCTACTACTAAGTGTTTGCACTCAAAGTTGTAATCTCTTGTTGATTGCGTAGTGAAATCCAACTAAGAAAGCTGTTAGCGTGAGAGAGTGGACGTAGGTTTGGATTAAGCCGAACCACTATAAACATTATGTTTTTATTCTCTTCCCTAACTTCTTTGTTTTGTTTGAAGTTTATTTTATTTCACATATATTTGCCAAGGTTTATTTTTACATCTATTCACTCGTCTCTATGTGCTTAATAGCACTTTCACTTGTGAGTGGGTCCTCCATGGCTGATTGGTGATGTTGCAATCCACGGGCGCGAGCGACATCCATGGCCTCAAAGGACAAAAAGAAAATGATGAATACGGTGAGGGAAGAGAGAGAGAGTAATGAAGAGAGGGAAAAAAAATCTAGAAGTGGGGCCTTACTTGAATATATCACGATCAGTGATTGGAGTCATGTAAGACGTGGCAAAACAAGTGTACCTGATATTTAAAGCTCGCGTCCCTTTCCCGGACAAGACTCAAAAGCCCATCACCAGTTTGCCACGCATGGAAGGAAGAAGAAGATTGTGGAAGCTCGTAGACATGACAAGACGCATCCCCACTCCACTGCAGAGCCCAAGAAGAGCTTTGAAACTTCGAGCAAACCAAGAAGCTCCCTCAAATCAAAACCCATCTCTCTCTCTCTCTCTCTCTCTCTCTCTCTCTCTCTCTCTCTCTCTCTCTCTCTCTCTCTCTCTCTATATATATATATATATATATATATATATATACATATATGAAGCAATCCACATTAAGTGAGCAGATACGCAGATATCAGAAAAACTCTGAGAAGAAGTACCGGAGTTTGTATTTCATAACCCCACAAACTCAACGACAATGTCTCTGATCCTAAGCATTTTCGGCGGCCGATGGGATCCCTTCTCAATGGATGTCTGGTCATCCAACTTCAGGTCCAACGATGAGTTGTCGACCTTCGCGAACTTGCAGGTCGACTGGAAGGAGACGCCGGAGGCCCACGTGTTCAAAGTCGACCTCCCGGGCCTCAAGAAAGAGGAGGTGAAGGTGGAGATGGAAGAGGGAAGAGTTCTTCAGATTAGCGGAGAGAGAAGCGTTCGAGAAAGAGGAGAAGGGCGAGACATGGAACTGAGATAGCTAGTATAAACACCTAGAGGGGGGTGAATAGGTGCACAAACAATTTATCGAAATACGGAAGCGATTCTAAGCAAACGATAAAAAGGAAATTCTCTCTTGATTAACAAAATGAAATACGATCGAGGTAGAGAGAGAGAGAAAATTGAACACAAGATTTATAGTGGTTCGGCTTATTCCAAGCGTACGTCCACTCTTCCGCACTGACAGCCCACCGGCTGGATTTCACTATGATCAAAAGAGAAGTTACAGCACAGCTTTGCCTTGATTCCACAGTGTAGATGTTCTACCACACCTCTTCAAGGTTTCTCACAGATATAGACTCTCTTTTGCATACAAGTATTCGCTCAAAGGAATTGTCTAAACAAAAAGGAGCTTTAGACTTTGGAATTCTTCTATCGCGCACACCTCGAACAACTAAGAACGTCTTCCTTATATACTCCTTTATGCCATCATACCCGTTGGCACTTACCAAAGGAATTCCTCCAATCTACCCGTTGGACGGAATCAATTAGGAAGATTGTTCGAGCTATTAAAGGAACGTGTTGATAGCCCATCAATCTTGTTCGCCCATACAATCAGGATCTTGGTTTCCATAAGTAGAACCTTCCAATAGTATTTAGACAATCATCGAATCTTCAATCATCGAATCAATCTTGATCAATCAAAGAATTCTGTTACGTCTTTTCCAGCCACGAGATCTTCTCCAGATGATAAGGTTAAATCCTTAACGAAACATACAGTTCTGGATAACCTTTCTTCAACGGATTAGAGACTGTCAATGAGGATAGACTTTGAGTCTTGAGTCTGGCTGTCCGGAAGTCTTCAGACTTTAAATAACAGAGTCTGCAAACCTTCAGACTAGACTAATAGAAATGTTTTGTCAACTTCAAAACACTTCAAGAAGATTTCTCCAACAATCTCCCCCTTTTTTATGGTGACAAAACTTTTCTGCAGATTTGGATAACTTTGACCTGCAAAACATTTCTCAAACACATATGCATGTCTTATAGAGATAAATGGCTACAAGAATAACACTAGAATCTGCAACCACAGAAAATAGGTTAGTCTAGTATATAATAAAGCCATCCCTAAGATATCAATACTTTTTTAATAGAAGCAGTCAAGTCCAAGTCTAGTTCAGTTCTCATCCAGACACAAAACAAAGTCAAAGACTGTCAAACAGAGTTTAAACAACAACACAATCCAACAAATAGTTAAAAGTTTAATGATTCAAAATTTGATCAAATCTTGCATCTCTCCCCCTTTTTGTCATCATTAAAAAGGATGAGATGAATTCAAGATTGCTTGGGAACGCGGACAAGCTGGAAATCTTCCATAGACTGAACGATGCTTTCCAGCCTTTTAAAGTCTTCCTTCAGCTATGCAATCTCCTCACTCTTGGCATTGGCCTGATTCTGAACAGAGAGGGCTTGCATCTTATCATTCAATGAACAGGAAGAAGCTTGACTTTCATTCTTCAAGCTTTGAACTTCGCATCCCAAGGCATAAATTTGACCTCGCATTTCCAAGAGAATATCCATGATTCTGCGAAAATCTGCTCCATTATCAGTCTGAGTACTTGCTTCGGCTCGATCTGATGGAGTAAATGCAGACGATGGTAGATCAGCATAATCTCGCAGGTTTGGCGATGAAGCTTCATGACCTTCCTTTGGAAATTGAGATGCATAAACATCCTCTGGGTCTGCAGGCGAGCGACTGACTCCTTCACTTGCATCAGGATATGAAGACTTCACTCCTTTCTCCTGATCTCCCCCTGTTTCCATGCCTACAGGTGGAGAAGAGATTTCCTCAGGTTCTCCTTCTTCTCTTCTTTCTTCTTCAGGTCTTTCTTCCTCTGCTTCTTTTTCAGCTTCTCTTTCTTCTTCTTCCTTCTCCTCTGTTTCTTTCATCATTTGTTCCGATTCTTTCTGAGGAACAGGACGACTTAAATTCTTCAAAGCCATTGCAGAGATGGTGATGTCTTCATCATCATCTTCATCCTCAACGAGGAGAGCTCTTCTTCTCTTGGATGGAGCAGCCATGGGCTCCTTCCCTTTTTTTTTTAGCAGCAGAAGAGAGTTGATGAGATTTGGTAGGAGTCTTCTCCTTGAATTTCTCCAATTCCTTGCTCAGTTCCTTCAGACGCATTTTGGTCACCATTTTCAGTCCTACCACCATATGATCGCATGGTCGAACACAAAAGATTTGTGGAGGCTGAATATTCAGATGTCTGAATAACTTCGTAACAAGGCTTGGGTAAGGGAGTTGTTCTCTATCCTTCAGCATTGCTCTATACATGTGAAACATAACAGTGTGAGGGAGAGAAAACCTTTTTCCAAAGAGAATGGCATACATCAGCTTGGCCTCTGAACTTGAAACATCAGTCTTGGAGGTTGATTTCGGTCGGAGGCAATTAATCACAATTTTGTGAAGCAAAATGTTGAATGCACTCATCCTTAAGTAGGTGATCTTCTCATCTGTTCTCCTGTCCTTTACCAGTTCAAGTGTGGCTCGAGCAATGGAAACTTTGATCGGTTGATATTTTCCTCTTTCAACTCCTAACACATCTGCTAGCATATTCATATCCACAACATAATCTTGGTCTTTAACACTGAAGGAGAATCTATTCGCATCCAAAAAGCTAAGATTTGAATAGAAATATGCAGTTAATTCAGCATAAGCCTCTGTATTGTCAGAACAGAACTTTTCAAGTTGAAGATGATTGAACTTTTCCCTCAAGTTCACATTCACAGCATCCAGAAAATCAAAATCCACACTCCTAGGGTTTATTACCCCACGCTTCAGCAATTTCGAGTACAGATCTTTTTGTTCCTTTGATTTGAACAAACCTCCCCTTTTTCCTTGAATTTCAGCCGCAATACCCATTTTCGGTTGAAATAGGCTGTACAAATTGTCATCATCATTCCCATCTACAGGATTCGGCCCCCAATCACAAGGATCACTTGGGATATTCGCAAGGGTTTCCTCAGCCACCCCTTTACGAGCAATTCCCAAACTTTCCATTTTTCGCAGAAAGATATATTCGTTCCTATATTCTTTGTCTTTAAGAAAGTCATCAACATAGTTCAAAGGAGTTCAAGTTCCTTTTAAGGCACGATATAGCTTGTAAATAAAAGCGGGCTTTTGAAATCTTACGGGGTCTGCATCCTCGATGATTTCTTCCTGATGTTGATGAACAACGCCTTGAGGACTAGATGGTGGAGAATGATGCTGCTGAGAATGTTGTGGGCTCGCTTGCTGTTCTGGATTCACTTCTTCCTCAGTAAGATCGAAGTGCGTAGGCCCCTCACTCATTCGCCATGGTCCCCTGCTTGCGATTCTCGAAGAATTTCTTGAAGATGACATCTTTCTCAGTTTTTGCAAGATTCCTTGCTTGACTTTCCCAGGAAAGATGACAACTTTTTGAAGATTAAACAAAGAAAACAAACGGGAATGGAGGATCGATGCTTTCTAGGGTTTTCAAGAGTGAAGTGAAGAGGAATCGACAGTGCACGATCGGTTAAAAAGAGAAATAAACGAACCGTCACAAGGGAAATAAAAAAAATGCTTTTTCAAAATAATTGTCTTCTTCCGCAAAAATAGCCATTTCAAAAATAACTTCATTTTTGAAAACGAAACGATGCAATATTTACGTCGATTAAGTACAGCAACAATTAAAACACAGTCTGACGATCGTACCTTTTCAAGATAAGATTAGAGAGAGAAAGACTTACAGTCTGACGGTCGTGCCAAGACTGTCTTTCAGATAAAGTCTTGTAAGTCTGAGTCTGAAAGTCTTTAGACTTTGATATCCTCATACCTCAAAATGTTGAGTCTGGAACGGATAGATTCAAATTGATTTTTCTCCAAAGGCTTTGTGAATATATCCGCCAGTTGATTCTTTGAGTCAACAAATTGAATTGAAATATCTTCATTTTGAACATGGTCTCTAATAAAGTGATGTCGAATCTCTATATGCTTTGCTCTTGAATGGAGAATTGGATTTTTGGTGAGGTTGATAGCGTTGGTGTTGTCGCAATTAATCCCGTGCATGAGTCTTCAATTTCAAAGTCTCTTAGTTGTTGTTTTATCCATAGAATTTGCGAACAGCAGCTTCCAAGAGCTACATACTCTGCTTCTGTTGTTGAAAGAGACACAGTGCTTTGTTTCCTTGAAAACCAAGACACTGTCCTGCTTCCAAGCAACTGGCAAGTTCCTGAAGTGCTTTTTCTATCAACTCTGCAACCGGCCAGATCTGCGTCTGAATATCCTAGAAGATTAAAGTCTCCCTTCTTAGGATACCAAAGACCGATGCTTGATGATGAAGCAACGTATTTAATGATGCGTTTCGCAGCACTGAGATGAGATTCTCTAGGATCTGATTGAAACCTAGCACAAATGCAAACACTCAACAAAATGTCAGGTCTAGAAGCAGTAAGATAAAGAAGTGATCCAATGATGCTCCTGAACAGCTTTTGATCAACTTTCTTCCCTTCTTCATCTTTGTCTATCTTTAAAGAATTTGACATTGGTATGTCGGTCTTTTTGCACTTTTCCAGTCCAAACCTTTTGACAAGATCATTAACATATTTTTCTTGATAAATAAAAGTTCCTTCCTTCAATTGTTTTACTTGAAGACCAAGAAAGAATGTTAATTCTCCCATCATACTCATTTCAAACTCATCCTGCATAGACTTAGAAAATTTCTTGCACAGATTTTCATTAGAGGATCCAAAAATAATGTCATCCACATATATTTGAACAAGTAAGAAACTTTTGTTTTCCTTTTTGATAAATAAAGTCGTATCTACTTTACCTTTGTCAAAACCATTTTGAATTAAGAACTTACTTAATCTGTCGTACCAAGCCCGAGGTGCTTGCTTTAAACCATACAAATCCTTTTTCAGTCTGAAGACTGAGTCTGGCTTCTTTGGGTCTTCAAACCCTGGTGGTTGTTCCACATAAACTTCCTCATGGATAAATCCATTTAGGAAGGCGCTTTTGACGTCCATTTGGAATAACCTGAAATTCTTATAACAAGCAAACGCAAGTAATAGTCGAATAGCTTCTAACCTTGCTACTGCAGCGTAAGTCTCATCATAGTCTATTCATTCTTCTTGCGTATATCCTTTGGCCACAAGTCTTGCTTTGTTTCATACGACTTTTCCTTTCTCATTCATCTTGTTTCTGAACACCCATTTAGCTCCAATAACAGTTTTACCTTTTGGTTTGGATGTCAATTCCCAGACATCATTAATGTTGAACTGTCTGAGCTCTTCTTGCATAGCTTCAATCTAGCTTTCATCAGATAAAGCTTCTTCTATGCTCTTTAGTTCAATTTCAGAAACGAGAGCCACAGCACTAGACTCTTCTCGCCTTTTGGATCTGGTGCGAATTCCTTCATTAATTTCGCCAATTATAAGATCTTTGGGATGACTGGACTTATGCTTCCAGTTACTTGTTGATTTGTCTGGTTGATGATCTCTTTCTTTATTTAGATCAACCTGATGCTGGTCTTCCAGAGTCTGAGATGCTTCTTGAGTTGTAAGCTTTGGAGAGTCTGGAGCAGGTTCAGACTCTTCTTGATGAGTCTGACTTGATTCATCTTGCGTTGAATATTAAAATTTGACATTCATTGACTCCTCCACAGACTGGCTCTTCTTGTTATAGACTCTGTAGGCTTTGCTTGAAGTAGAATATCCAAGGAAGATACCTTCATCTGATCTTTCTTCAAACTTACCAACTTGATCTTTTGCATTTTTCAATATAAAACATTTGCAACCGAATACATGAAAGTATGAAACAATAGGCTTCTTATCTTTGAATAACTCATAAGGGGTTTTCTGTAGAATAGGTCTTAAGAAGACTCTATTGATGATATAGCATGCTGTTGAAACAGTTTCAGCCCAAAATCGTGAAGAAATCTTACTTTCAATTAAAAGAGTTCTAGCCATTTCTTGAAGAGATCTATTCTTTCTTTCCACAACTCCATTTTGCTGAGGAGTATATGGAGAGGAGAACACATGCTTAAAGCCATATTCATCACAAAATTTTGTAAAATCTTGATTTTCAAATTCACCTCCGTGATCTGTTCTTATACTAGAGATAACACATCCTTTTTCATTTTGAACCTTTTTAGAAAATTTTTCAAAATACGAAAAGGTTTCGGACTTACTTGCAAGGAAATATACCCAAGTAAAACGGGAGTAATCGTCAACAATTACTAGGCAATATTTCTTACCCCCAATACTCTGTGTTCTGGTTGGTCCGAAGAGATCCATATGCAGCAACTGTAGTACATGATTAGTAGAGACATGATTTATTGGCTTAAATGAATTTCTTACCTGCTTTCCCAGAATACATGGAGTGCATTGATCAGTCTTTTGGTATGGCAATTTGGGTAGACCTCGAACTAGTTGCTTTGATGAGATTTTGGCTAATTGCTTCATGTTGACATGACCAAGCTTTTTGTGCCATAAGCTTGCTTCGTCTTGAATTGAGATAAGACATTGCGATTCATTTGGTTTCACATCCAGGAGATAGATATTTCCATGTCTTCGACCCATGAAAGACTGAGTAGAGTCTTTACTGATTCCAGAACATGTTCCTTCTTGAAAGAAGATCTTGAAACCAGTATCACACAATTGACTAATGCTGAGAAGATTGTAATTGAGTCCTTCCACTAAGGAAACATTACTTATTGTGAGACTTCCAATTTTCACAGTTCCAAATCCCACAATACTTCCTTTGCTGTTTCCTCCAAATGAAACTTTTCCACCATTTACTTGAGCAAGCTTTATAAAACAATTTGAGTCTCCTGTCATGTGTCTTGAGCATCCGCTGTCAAGATACCACTTTACTTGTTTCTTGACGGAGACCTCAAATTCACTGTCTAAGTCTGATCCAGAGTCTGATCCAGAGTCTGAGTCTGATTGTGCCATCGGACATAGATTGGCATATTCATTATCACTTTGTTCACACTCTGTATCACTCCAGGTTTCGGCTTTGAGAGCTTTTCGAAATTTTTCAGCTTTTCCTCTCTTCTTCTTCAGAAGAGGACAGTTGGGTCTGATGTGTCCCTTTTTCTTGCATTCAAAGCAGACTACATCTTTATTTGGCTCCTCATCATCAACAGACTTGGTCTGCTGTCTTTGAAAGCTTTGTTTCTTTGAGTTGAACCTTCTTCCTTTTCTATTCAGTTTTCTGAATCTTCTTATAATGAGAGCAAGCTCCTCATCGTCCATATCATCTTCAGAATTTGTATCATCAGAATCATCATTTGATTTTAATGCAATGGATTTCTTACCTTTTGGATCTTCATCTTCATTGATCTGTTCCACTTCATAAGATTGAAGAGTTCCAATCAGCTCGTCGACAGATAGTGGCATAATTCTTTGCGTCTCTCTTATCGAAGTCTTTATGTGATTCCAATCCTTGGAGAGTCCACGCAGTAGCTTGTTTACCTTCATCGGATCAGAAATTTTTTGTCCTTGATTCTCAAGACTATTGACAATATCTGTAAAACGGCTAAACATGTCAGTTATAGATTCTCCTGGTTTCATTTTGAAGGCTTCATATTGACCGAGAAGAATGTTAATTCTGGTTTCCTTCACTCGATCTATTCCTTCATAGGTGATATGCAATCTGTCCCAGACTTCTTTGCTGTGACACAAAAAGATATTCTATTATATTCAGTTGGTGACAAAGCACAATATAAAGAGTAAATTGCTTTTGCATCGAGTGCTTGTCTCTTGTTTATCTCTTCCTGAGTCATTCCGCTGGTCTCAACAGTTTCTTTCCCTCTTTAGAGACTGATGCAGCTGTAGGAGTAATTCCTTTTTCTACAACGTCCCATTCTAGAGGATCCTTTGATCGTAGGAAAGCTTTCATCTTGTTTTTCCAGATGTTGTAATCCTTTCCATCAAAGTAGGGTGGTCTGGTATTGCTTTGCCCTTCCATCAGCCCTGGTGCTAGCATACTAGCCATGGATCTTTAACTCTGAAGTAAAACACTTCAAACAAAGTGAGTACACGAGCTCTGATACCAATTGAGATAGCTAGTATAAACACCTAGAGGGGGGTGAATAGGTGCACAAACAATTTATCGAAATACGGAAGCGATTCTTAGCAAACGATAGAAAGGAAATTCTCTCTTGATTAACAAAATGAAATACGATCGAGGTAGAGAGAGAGAGAAAATTGAACACAGGATTTATAGTGGTTCGGCTTATTCCAAGCCTACATCCACTCTTCCGCACTGACAGCCCACCGGCTGGATTTCACTATGATCAAAAGAGAAGTTACAGCACAGCTTTGCCTTGATTCCACAGTGTAAATGTTCTTCCACACCTCCTCAAGGTTTCTCACAAATATAGACTCTCTTTTGTATATAAGTATTTGCTCAAAGGAATTGTCTAAACAAAAAGGAGCTTCAGACTTTGGAATTCTTTTATCGTGCACACCTCGAACAACTAAGAACGTCTTCCTTATATACTCCTTTATGCCATCATACCCGTTGGCACTTACCAAAGGAATTCCTCCAATCTACCCGTTGGACGGAATCAATTAGAAAGATTGTTTGAGCTATTAAAGGAACGTGTTGATAGCCCATCAATCATGTTCGCCCATACAATCAGGATCTTGGTTTCCATAAGTAGAACCTTCCAATAGTATTTAGACAATCATCGAATCTTCAATCATCGAATCAATCTTGATCAATCAAAGAATTCTGTTACGTCTTTTCCAGCCACGAGATCTTCTCCAGATGATAAGGTTAAATCCTTAACGAAACATACAGTTCTGGATAACCTTTCTTCAACGGATTAGAGACTGTCAATGAGGATAGACTTTGAGTCTTGAGTCTGGCTGTCCGGAAGTCTTCAGACTTTAAATAACAGAGTCTGCAAACCTTCAGACTAGACTAATAGAAATGTTTTGTTAACTTCAAAACACTTCAAGAAGATTTCTCCAACAGGCACCGGGTCGAGAGAGGCGGCAGCAAGTTCCTCTGGAGGTTCCGCCTGCCAGAGAACGCCAAGGCCGATGAGGTGAGGGCATCTATGGAGAATGGCGTCCTGACCATAATTGTCCCCAAGCTGCCTGAGAAGAAGCCGGAGGTGAAATTCGTCCAGATCACCGGCTAATAAGGTTGCATTATGTTGGTTCGAGAGGCTTTGGTTCCGATCACGGTTCGAGGAAGATGATACGAGTCCGAGAGAAGTTTGTGTCATGAGTCGTTTTGTATGTTGTTGTTGTGTGTCCAGTATGCTATCTCAGCATTTTGGCCATAGATCGAGGGCTATAATCCGGTCAGTGTGCTAATAAAATTTGTTTTTACTTCATGTAAAGTGATGATATTATTCTGTTTTCCCAAGGACGAGAACCGGTAATGATACATCATCCCACCAAACTGACCGAAGTGCTAGACCAGCTGAGGTGGCTTCGGTAGAATTGCACCTAGCCCTAGTATAGATCATGTGCTAATAAGATCTTCCTAGCATGTTCCTCAATTCCACTGCCACACGCAGATGAGTAATTCGCTTACCAGCGGACGAGAGAGTGGTTGACGTTTTCACCGGTATAGCCATTGGTTTTTCATTTGTCGGTAACGTGTGGGTTTGACGAAGGAACGGGGCAACAATCGAGAGAGTCAGCAGATAGTGTTACCCTGGAACTAGAGCGAGAGCACTGAGAAGAAGGGGATACACGTAGGCACCATCGTCACAAGTCTATGGTGAGATTAGGACTATTTGTGGTGTACAATTTGGTGCAATGTAGGTAGTGCTATGATCGATTCGATAGAAAAGAAGGAATTGTGTGTATTTTTTGTTGGAGATTTCATGGAAAAAATCTTCGCATCTTTCTATGAGTTTATATGAAAGATATTTGTCCATCCGAATCGAAGTTAAAGAGAGTAATTATGCTCGTCGTGTCCTTTATATAGAAATCAAATGACAGGGTGCCGTTCCCTTTATGCGTACTAATGAGGAGTTGTACTAATGAGAATTTGACTCCGCATGAAATTGAGCAAATTAGACAATTCATGATTCATGGTAGGGAAAATTACCGGAAAAAATATTAACTTATTGTACTTCTATCAATTTAATTCTAAACATTTTAATTGTGTAAATTGAATTTAAATTTTTTCATGTTTAGTCAATTGAGTTCATTTGTCAATTTAAATTGAAAATTGTTGATGTGGACGTCGACTGTTTTACGTGGCTTGATTAACGTCGATGTAAACAATTTTTAATAATATTTTATTATTTTTCCTTTTTTAATTTCTTTTTTCCTTTTAATGTTTTTTTCATTTCCACTTTGTCAATGTCAGGTCTTAGGCAATGGCTAGCCATTGGTAATGCCTAGAGAGGGAGGGCTAAGTGACAGTCGTCCTTGTTGGCCACATACTAAGTTTTTTGGTGAAAAAAAAAAAGGAAAAAAGAAAGAAGAAAAGAATTTTTTTTTAAAAAAATATTAAAATATTATTAAAAGTGTCAATGCCAATGCAAGTGATGCCATGTAAGACGGTCAGTGTTCACATCAATGATTTTCAGTAAAAATTGATTGGATTGACTAAATTGGAAAAATGTGAAAAGTTCTAGAACTCAATTCATATAATTAAAAAGTTTAAAATTGAATTGGTAAAGATGCGTGCATGCGTGCGTGCATGTGTGTTGCACTCCATCCAAATGTAATCTATCGTTGCTAAGAAAGATTGTGTGTGTGTGTGTGTATAGAACTCAATTCATATAATTAAAAAGTTTAAAATTGAATTGGTAAAGATGCTGTGTGTACGTGCGTGCGTGTGTGCGTGCGTGTGTGTGTTGCGCTCCATCCAAATGTAATATATCGTTGCTAAGAGAGATTGTGTGTGTGCGTGCGTGTTTTGCGCTCCATCCAAATGTAATATATCGTTGCTAAGAAAGATTGTGTGTGTGTGTGTCTCGCCGCCAAATCTTTACCCTTTGTTGCTCTAATCATCCTTTGAAAAATCCCTCATTCCAGCCTTCTAAAGACCGCCTAATCCCATATTGTGCAAGGATCCTCCTAAAAGTGTGATATATTTAGGACTTTTTTAATAATTTGTCCTTCATCCTTCTCCTCCTTTAGGGTGAGAGAGAACGTGTGGTGATGATGATGAAAATCACTAAAGACAAGAAGTGATTCACGCTAGAGTGGATCTTAATAAAAGAAACAATGGAAGAGGAAATGCCAAAAGATGTTGTTTACATGGATCCATCTAATTTAGTTGAGATAAGCGCATTAAAAATCTTAAAATTTGTCAAAAAGTATAATTGAATTCTAAAACATTCAAAAAGTGCAATTAAATCTTTCTATTAATTGCATTTTTTACAAGTTTTACTATTCAATTGCACTCTATGACATGCATTGGGATTTGATTACACTTTCTGATAATTTCAGCATTTGATTGTACTTTTGAAAGATTTAGAATTCAACTGCATTTTTATGACAAATTTTAGGACTTTTAGTACACTTATTTCAATTTAATTTGATTTGGGTGTGGGCAATGTGGATATTTGGAGGCATAATGGCCATGGGAACCTAAGAAGTATCAATACTTTCCTGGAGCTTTTGTGTCATGTTAGGCACTTCCATATTTATTCAACACTTTTTGATACTCGATCAACAAGTGTCTGAAAATTCAATACTCGATTAATTCTTTAATACTCTCCAACACTCGAGTCTAAAATTCTGACTCTTAGTACATTGTGCTCTAATAGCTATCTTGTAGAGTTCTAACATGTCATTTCAATTGTCACAATGCACAACTTATCATCATTATGAATCATATGTTTAAGGATCTTCGCTATGTTTTGAAAAGTATAAAATTGGCTAAGATTTGATTTTTATCCCTCTTCCTTCTTTGTCTGCGGCCTCAAACTTCTTTCCGGCTTAAACCCTTAACCTCAAAGTTCCGTTTGTCTTCAACTTTACTGCTTCCACGACTCCTAGAACTCCCTAATACTTGTCTGTGGATTACGTTGCTTACTTTGACAAACTGCAGGAGGACGAGCATTACGACAATTGCCTTTTTGAACTTCAGAATTTCACTTGAGCTTATCCTGACGATGTCATTCTAGGCTCTCGTTTTAGACAGCATTTCCACATTCCACGAACTCTTCGATGTTGTTTTCCCAATCCAGAAGGAGAGAAGCTCCATTTCCAGAAGTCCTCCATTCGAGACGCGTGTTCTGCCAAATCCCAGCGATTTAAAAGATATCCTTCCTTCCCTGTTGATTTTTATAAATGGTATCTAAGAATGAAATCCCATCATCAAATATCTTCTACTTCGAAGGAAGCTGGTATTGAGTCATCACTTCAGTTCAGTTGCTTTAATTGGGATCTTAATTTATACTTTTTTAGTTGTCCTGATCAGCTTATGGTCTCCATCAACTAACTGTTTCTTTTTCACTTAGGAACCAATGCCGATTACACTTCTAGGAAAATATGGTATAGCTGTGGCTTTCTTCCTTTTGGTACACCTGAAAAGACATTGGTTCTCCGAAGCACCTCAAATCCATCATGACAGTGCTCTTTGTTATGGGAGTTTCTTAATTAGATTTCGTCTAACGTTTGGTAATGTCACCGATATCAAACATGTGGCCTTTTTGCTATACTGGGTTTCCAAGTATGTCTTCTTTCATCCTTTTCTAACAGTATTTAAAAATCTTCTTGATATTGCTTTCAGTGTAGCAGAAGGCACATCGATTCTTTTAGGCTCACTCATTCTTACTGCTTTATACAGAGGTATCGCGCATTCCTCTTTTTGATTAGTAAGAAAAGAAAAGCATTGACTACATCAACGGGTACTAGTAGCTATACTGAAGCCACTGATGTCAGTACTGGTACTGGCTCACCTTCTTCTCTTGCCACTAACGAAATCGCCAGGACTATCGTTACTTCTGCAGGTTCGGGAGGCGTTATTGTTCTCACTGATGAACATCCCATCATTAACGTTATTGTTTCTTTCTTACCGATATTCAGATATGGTATTTTCAAGTACTAGAGAAATATTGTTGTAGGTTGACACTTGGCATTTAATTTGTATGTCGAGCGTTGCCATCGGAATCATTGATAGGTGCCGTTTTAGAAGCACGTGCAAGAGAAACAGACAAGAAAAGGCTAAAGACAAAAACACCAAAAAATTGTTTAAACTTCCCTATAAAAACATGCGACTTAAGATAATTTATTCTTTTTTTTCCGTAATTTCTTTTTTAAGTTTAATTTAAGATAATTTATTCGTATTTTAGGAAATGAAAATCTTCTAGCTTGACCATCCGATCGACGCATCATTAGATTGTTGTCCATCGAACTTCCATCCTTATGCCACCTGTATCTTGCCTAGTATGTCTTACACATGCACAATCCACGTAATCTCGACATAATTGGAAGGTATCGCAACACATTGGTCTAAACCTTCTTCTTTAATTTACCGCGTTTCTCCTTTCATTTAGAACAATGGCACTTTGACACCAAGTCCTTATTCCCTTTCCAAAACTAGACACAATGTGTTTGATTTAGTTTTCACAAGAGATTTTTAGCTTCTAAAGTTACTTGAGAAAAAGTTTGGGCATTTGACAAAAAAAAAAAAAATTTGAGCCACTTTGAGAAAATACTAGTATTGGCAAAGCTGAAAACCCAAAGGAAGTGGAGAATCTGCCTTGGACTTTCAACATTTTCGGAATACTATTATGTGGGGTTTAATGACTTTCTTTCTCTCCACTCTTGCCCTCACCGATAATAGCATCCTCTTATTCATTCTTGTGCTTGTTGGTTGCTGACTGTTGCTGAGGTCGAGTTCGCTGGTCGCTGAGGTTGAGGTCGTCGAGGTCAAGATTGCGCCGGTAGAGGATCGCCAAGGTCAATGGTCTTTGTGGGTTGGGGATCACCGTGGATGGTTGAGGTCGAGGATAGAGCAACAAGGATTCATCCGATGGTCATTGAGGTAGCACGACCTCGGCATTGCCTTGCTTAGCGTTGCACATGCGCATCCTCAGCGGCCATCGCCTCGGTCGCACCAACCATCGAGGGGCTAGATCTGGGCCTCCCCGAAGTTACGCCACCTCGGTAGCCCCTCGTCTGAGGTCGTGGCCTCAGCAATGGAGTTGCTGTCTTCTTGTAACTTGCTGTCTTCACGATCGAAGCTTTGCCTCTCTTTGAGGCTTGCCTGCGCTTCCACTTTCATATATCTCTTTTTCTAAAAGTAAAGTCTTTTAACAAGTTTGTGGCTAACAGTGTTTACCCAAACACTATTTACATTTTGCGAAAGGGTCACCTTATTTTCATCCTCTCATTGGCTCTTGACCCCCCATTTTACGTTAATTTGACTACATTATCTCTTAAGGGTCCCACTTTTGATTTACAATTTTTTTACCTTTTTTTTTTTTTTTGGGGTTTCAATTTACTGAAAGACAAAACTACCAATGTCCCTTTGAACTGAGCAAGCACCAATCATATATCAAAGTAAATAAATGTTAGTTTTATCTACAAATTGTTTACTTTATCTCCTTAGAATATTCTCATGATTGTGATTTTTTCGGCTTCAATTTTCGATGTAAATTTATAAGAATTTACTCGAAGATTGAATATTGTGGTTGATGTATGCATTGTATACAATTTACTTATCTTTCATTATGTTATTTTTTTGTAGTGTAGACACTACGGAAAACAATTTTGAAGATGACATGAATTGCTTAAATTTTAACTGCAAATGGAGAACAACAATCAATCACATCAACAAGTTTATTTGAAACTTTAGGTATTTTAATTAATGGGAGAGGATCTTTTGAGTACTTTTCGGATGTATCTCCTTACTCAATGTTATATTTTTTTTTTCCCTGAAAAAATGTCATGTAGAGATGAATTTGTTCTCTTTGCTTGTGATAAGGGAGTTATATTTTTTTCCCCTAATAAAAAGGTCATATAAAGATAAATTTGTTCTTCTTGGTTGTGATAGGAGAGGTAATTATTGTGATCTACATAATATTTTTATTGCACGTTATAGAAGAAAGATTAGAACTTGTTTGATTGACTATTCTTTTGAACTTTGTTGGTATAAAAACCCAAGTGGATTGTGGTCACTCAAAATATCGAATGCATCACATGATCATGACCCTTTGAGATATGTTCAAATATCCTGTTGTCGTTGCTTTCCTGAATTTGAAGCTTTGCATGTGAAAGAGGTGTCTAAAGCCGGTGAACCTCCTCGCCAAATTCCTTAAGACAAAGTAATCCCAATGGTCATGCTATTGTTAAAACTATTTACAGCATGAAGGTGAAATTCTCACATGAATATTTGAATTGTCACACTATGGTGCAATTGTTATTGGAAGAAGTTAGTGCAGGTGAATTCATTTACAATTTTAAACATTATGCTGAGTGTCACCTAACGCATTTATTCTTTTCTCATCCTATTTCCATGGCACTAACGAAGAGCTTCTCAAGTGTATTTATAATGTATTGCACTTGTACGGCTAATAGATACAAAATGCCTTTGTTGGACATTATTGTAGTTTCTAGTTTTAATGCTCCTTTCTACTCATAGGAAGAAGAGGAAGATTATGTTTAGGCTTTGACAATGTTTAGCAACATATTGGATGTTGATTGTCAATCTTCAGCTCTTGTCACAAATAGAAAGTTGGATTGTACCTACACCACACCGATTATTTGATGTGAGATTTTTTTAACACAACTCACTCACACATGCATATTAACAATCTCCTCCTCACATGTAAGCTTAATATTGGGTCTACTCCGCTTTAATTTAGGTATTCTTTTGCATCAACTTATCTCAAGTTGAGTCTCCATCAATGCTGAACTTCATCTTAACGGGCCCACATTGCTACATCATTAATGTCCACCTGTCAGGAAGCAATCGTCGGCTTTGATACTATGTTAAATTTTGTGTGATCACTGTCAATTATTCTAAAACCTTAAATTTTTAGATGAAGACTTGATTTATTATTTAAATATTCTAACATTTGCTTAGCTTCGTAATACATAGAGGGAAGTATTTCCCCCTTTGGCAAGTTCTCTTTCCTCGAATTCAAGTAACCAATCGAATGAATTAATAGACTATTTTCTCAGTGTTTTAACTAGTAACAACCTAATGACAGTGCTTAGCTATCGTAATTTTATCTTAGAATGCCATAATACGTGACCTGCAAAACAAGGTTCTTTATTTCCTTCTTAATGGTGTGCAAACGTTAGATTAAATGTGCAAATGAGGTAATAAGTAATATACGATCTATATGAGCCTAAATATCCAATTAGATTCCTCATGTATGACACCTATCATGGCAGCTTTAGTATGCAAATATCATGTAAATCCTAGTTTATGCAATACAAATATACCTAAATTTGAATAATTTTTTTCTATCTATGCAAATTAAAGAAATGCATGAACGTGCGATTTTCTAGAATTACAAATCCTAGATATATCTAAATACTCTAATATAAATTCCCAAACATATCTAAAGATGCAAATTCCTAAATATATAAAGATGAGCATATTCTCAGCCATGTGCAACTGCTAAATACGCAGACTTTTTTTTGTTCCTTTTCTTACGTGCAAAATGTAGATGCAAGCTCCTAATTAATTTGTAGACCAAAAAAAAGCTCCTAATAAATCACATATGCAAACTTATATGGATTAAACCGTAAAACCTAACATAAAAATTTACCATACAAACTAACATGCAAATTAACCTAGCATGCATGGACAATGACTTCATAATGAATAAACACAATAAATTTGTCAAACGTCTTAAAAGTTATTAAATACCTAAAAATAAAACCTAGCATGCTAAGTATGGAAATTCAAAATTTGGGTAACCAAGATTCACAGTTTAAAATGCTAGGAAAAATAAAAAGAAAAGAAAAAAAATCGACAAATGGGGATAGGCTACATCGGGCCGAGCGCTGGCCATTATATGAAATAGGGCGGGCTGGCATGTCGGCCGGACCACTTTAGTTATCGCATTTCCGTTTTATCAAAACATTATTTCTTATGCACACGGCCCATGGACACGTTGCATCGGGATGCACCAGGCACATGGTGACTAAGGTCAAAAACCGATTGTAACCGGGATAGAATTAAGAAGGCGTGTAATAAATTATCTGAAAAGAAATTGGCCGCGCACCAGGGCACCATGGCTGGGCCGAAGAAAAAGGCTTTGGGCCACGATTTGTATGGCGCACAATTCACTAGTCCAAGTTCAGGCTTTGAAAACGTTTGGACATATTTGGAGAAGTTTGGTGCTGGAGGAGGATAAGAACTCTATAAAATGTCGAAAATGTCATATTTTTCAACATTTATTTTAATAATTTTTTCTCGCTCACTTAAGTGTCACGTCTTTTAAAAACCATTCATTTGATTGCCATTGATGATTTGTCTTACTTGGAAATGATGACATTAAATTAATTATGTTATGGGTGATGTGACTCATTGATAAGATGAAGCCAGCAATGAAGAAGTTAAAGAACCTCGGTTAGAGATCTATTAGTGAAGAACCCTAACCGAAAAAGAAACTCTCTCTAGAGTCGCCATTGCAATCTCAAAAAGCATTTTCAATTCTTTGCGCATTTCATTTCTTTGTAGATTCCTTTCAATGCCCTTCGATTTCCTCACAATTCACATTTTATTGAACTTGGATTCATAGATCTCTCTTCATTCAAGCCCTATTCGCGCATTTTTTGTTTGAATGTGAAGCTACCTAGAGATTTCTATCGCTCCCCAATCATCTAAAGTCGGTCGGCCCAGGCGCACGTCAGTTTTCGCCTTCACCTTCGACATGCCGCATATTGATTTTCAGTGACAATATGGTAGGGAAATTCAGTATTTACTCTTTATTGAAATGCACAACGAAGGCATCACAAGCTCAAAATGTGGGAATAATAATGGAGCTAAAGAAAATGTAAGTCTTTCTCCGACTTAGTAACGAGAAAAAGAATAACCTTTAGATTTAGCTGGTAAATAATGTGGTGTGCAGAACTAACTACAATAATAGTGTAAATTTTTAAGGAAAAAACTGATATTCTTTTAGCAAGACCCGTTATGCATTATGAATTCTTAATATGTGAATGATTTAAATTGTTAACAAGACATCATTTTGACAGCAACAAAAGACCCTTCCTACTTACCGAGCAGCCCGGCCCCGGAAAATCAAGAAACCCACGGCGTGCCCGCCGACTGCAGCCAAGAATATGCCGCCATTGTACGACACGACAGCAAGCATCACCATGTAGCTCAACGCGGCACGCATCATGTAAACCCCGGTATTGAGAAGGCAAAACCCGACTTTGGTTGGTCCCGGCTTGGCGAACTCGAAGCCGATGAGGAGCTCAACGAGGAAAGCGAGGCAGAAGACGAAGATGATGGCCAATGCGTACATGGCGGGGTTGTTCCCGGGCCAGTGGTCGAAGAGGATGACGGTGTTGTGTCCCCAGTAGAAGCTCCTGCGCGCCGCAATCAAATGGTTCGCGTGATGGATGGGAATGCCGTTGTGCGACGTTGTTCTGAACGCCATAGCTGTTTCTTTCCAGGACTGAGTTCTATTCCTCTTGGAGGCGATGAAGCAATGTTGAGTATGGTGGTTATAAAACCTCTTGGAAAGCCG
This sequence comes from Eucalyptus camaldulensis, assembly GCA_019915185.1. Classification (NCBI taxonomy): domain Eukaryota; kingdom Viridiplantae; phylum Streptophyta; class Magnoliopsida; order Myrtales; family Myrtaceae; genus Eucalyptus; species Eucalyptus camaldulensis. The sequence goes on along the minus strand of JAHSVA010000014.1, from coordinate 16,453,745 downwards.
GACAGACAGTGTGGGATTCTCACCAATGGCTCCCGTCAGATTGGGTACGCTTGCTTTTGCTTTTTCGCTTTTGTGAAATTCTTTGTTTTGTTGTTTCTCTTTATGGTTAGTAAATTTGATCTTATAAACAAACCTTGTAACTTTTACATCATGACGTTAAATAGCATATTTAACGAAGTAGAAGAAAGTTTAAATCTTTTCAGGTTTTTTTATCTATCTTTTCAATTATATTTTACAACATTCAAATATCGATACATGTCTTCATACAACCTTTAAAAGAACTTAGTGACATCACAAAATTCTACATAAAGTAAGAGATGAGCAGGGAAAATTACCCAAGAAGTCTCAAATCTATTTTGCATGTGCCAATTCATTCTTACACCTTCCAATTTTTGTCATAAAGCTTCTAATGATTTATTTAGTTCCAAACCTTTTAATGACTTGTCAATTTAATCATTCTAGCTAATTATGATGGAAAATCACTGTTTTGGTGGTGTGTTCAATGTCGGCAATCCTACATGGCATGCCTGACACTTATGTGAATAATTTTTGTAATTTTGTAATTTTTTTGGATTTTTTTATTATTATTTTGTTTTATTCTCTCGTCTTTTTTTCCTCTTTCCCTTATTTTGTCCATCAGCCTTTAGGCGAAGGTCACCATTGCCTGGTGAGGGTCAAGTTTTTCCAGCCATCATTGAGGCCCAAAGATGGTTGGTGGAGTGAGAATGGAAAGAGGAAATAAAAGAAAAGGAAAAAGAAAAAAATTAGAAAATTAGAAAATTTAAAATGTAAAAATCATATACGTTAGCAATTTTTGATCAAAATTAGTCATAAAGACTAAATTGGCAAATCGTTGAAAAATTTAAGACTAAATTGACACAATTAAAAAGTTTATAATTAAATTGGTAAATTATCCAAAGGTTGAGGAGTAAGTTGGCTAAATTGAGGTATTTAGGACTAAAATGGTATAAATGCAATAAGTTTATAATTTTGATATTTTGTTTTTGTTTTTGGTGACATGGAGTATTGAATTTTTTTTTCTATGCGTAATCCACACAAGTTTTTATTTTATTTTTAATATTATCGACCTCCACACTTCGTAAATAGCAAAAAGAAAATAATTTGGGTGCTCTCGGAGTATATGTTTTTGTCACTCCAGGAATGATCTTGTTTGTCAAGACCCTTTAAAAGATCGAGAGGATCCCCTTTTCCGGAATGCACCGAATTTTGTCGGGAGGTGTTTGAATTGCGTAAGGGAATGGACATGTGTTTTCCTCTTTTTGGTTTTGATTACATAAAAGTTCCATGTTTGAGAAAAATAGAAAAACAAAAGTATGGATTAAATGTTCTGATGAGTCATGTGCAAGTGATTCCATTGGAGGAGACAGGCATAAAGTTTGACACTTTAGCTTTAGCTCTGCCGATCAGATCGCTCCATCACGTAAGATGGCAATTGCAAATCCACTCAAGGCGGCATAATCTGTCTAGAATAAGGTTGCAAGAGAAATCACAAATGTAATCAATTAGAACATGAAACATTAAAGAGTACAGATTTATTTCTTTTGGAATTTGGCTTTGCTTCTGTTAGGATTAACGGATCTCCGAAAAGCGAATTCGATATTAAATCGAACCCCTAAATCAATGCGGAAGACGAGCCCGGGAAAACAACACGTATCACCGATTCTAAAGCACACCACGGATTCGAGCGTACCTTTTAAGTCACAGATTAAACACCGACGCTGATAAAGGAAGAGAAACTTGGTCCTGTTCGATCCGGTGAAGCAAATTCACCTTCGTGCTTCACTGTTTTCCTTTTGGGAGAGAAAGCGAGAGAGAGAGAGAGAGAGAGAGAGAGAGAGAGAGAGAGAGGCGTACGTACGTTTTCTGTTTTCAACAGATACGTTCTCCCTTTTATATGTCCCTCCATCCACGGGCCGTATTCCCGTGGGCCGGGCTTTTTGGGCCCAACTTGGGCGGACGGGCCTTAAGCCCATCACTAATAAAACCATCATCTCCCACTCACACATGGTGGGCCGAACATGATTCTCTTTACCTCTCTTCAACATTCATACCAATGAATAATCCGTGCGACCAGCATACTTTGAGAGCTCGTTGCTATACATCTGTTAGGAATATATAGTAGCTCATAATGGGCGACACGTTTTAAGTAGATTTAGTATGCAGTATCCTAGATCGATCGATTACATTTTATATCTCTCTTGATCTCTTTTAAACATGATATATATATATATATATATATATATATATATATTGTATTCACAATTATAATTATCACAAAGACAGTCATAATTAGTCGACTAGTGAATACAAAATTACAATGTGATTCCCCAAAATCTATCTTCCTCTTTCCTTCAAACTCTCAATTTCAGTTCAGCTTGCTTTTCTAGAAATGTCTCATTAGATCGAATCAACTCATGACCATTGGCAACATCCTAAGATAGCAAACACTAAATAGAAACCTTGAGAATAAGTAAAAGTCATGAGGGCACTAAAATTGAGGAACTCTTTTCCTCAAGAGTCTCACACGTTATAAAAGTTGAGATCAAACTTTTTGCCACTCTTATTGGTCGGCTTATGCATACGTAGTATGAAATACGTATTACGGTATTAACTCATTTCCCATGGAGCGTATGTCTATACCTTTCAATACCGTACATATGATAGTTCAGACATACCCAATGTTTAACTTGAGTTCACGTATCTACTCATTTACAAAATTCATCAGAACTCACATCTAGCATCTTAGACAGATAAAGGAAAATATGTGGGGTATTTTACTTTCGGACATAGTAAGTATTATGTCTTCATCTTAACACTCAGTTAAGGCGATATACGTATCTTAAGCTTGAGCTCTCGATTATCACCTAGATAATAAGCTTAAAAACAGTCTCATCTCTATTTATCACATAGTAAATAGAGGCGATTACCCGTGTGAGTGGGCTAATCTTTTATCTATCCGACATACTTTCTCAACTTAAAGTGATGCACTGAGCATTAAGATGCATAAAGATCAAACAAAGATTCATAGGCATTAATAATGAAACAACACTAGTTCATAAATGTGAACAACTCAGGGAAATTACAATCCAGTACATCAGACTCTACGCAATCATAGAGATTTTACATGATCACAAAACACATCTCTAGGTATTGGCTTTGTCATAGAATCTGATACCAATGTTAGGATTAACGGATCCCGGAAAAGCGCATTCGACACTAAATCGAACCCCTAAATCAATGCGGAAGATGAGCCCAGGAAAACAACACGTATCATCGATCCTAAAGCACACCATGGATTCAAGCATACCTTTTAAGCCACAGATTAAACACCAACGCTGATAGAGGAAGAGAAACTTGGTCCTGTTCGATCCAGTGAAGCAAATTCGCCTTCGCGCTTCACTGTTTTCCTTTTGGGAGAGAAAGCGAGAGAGAGAGAGAGAGAGAGAGAGAGAGAGAGAGAGAGAGAGAGAGAGAGAGAGAGAGAGAGAAGGAGGGAGGCGTACGTACGTTTTCTGTTTTCAACAGGTACGTTCTCTCTCTCTCTCTCTCTCCTCCCTTTTATATGTCCCTCCATCCACGGGCCGTATTCCCGTGAGCCGGGCTTTTTGGGCCCAACTTGGGCGGACGAGCCTTAAGCCCATCACTAATGAAACCATTAGCTTCCATGCCTTTATAAAGCCAAAAGTTGCACAATCTAGACAGCAATGACATGAGAAAGTGATTTTCGAAGAACGGATGAAACTTAGACGGAGCAAATCTTTCAAAAATTAACCAATGAGAGAGCTATTAGAGGAAGTTTCATCTTGCTTGGATTGATGGAAGACATAGCCTGATCATAAATATGCACACGACAAGGATTCGGGCGCCCAAGTTAGTATTGTTTTGCGGCTGTGTCCACAAGTGATGGCAAGGCGAGAGAAATCTCCAAACAAGCAAGAGATCAAAGTGTAAGGGATCAAGAGGTATAATTGTCATTGAAGATTTCAGGCATCTTCGAGAGAATTATGAAAGTAATCTATTACATTGGTACAAATTCAATTTATTTGCCCAATTTTAGTCAAAAATTACTAATGTGAGTATTGATCATCATACATGGTATAACCGGTACTAACGTGAACATTTTAATATTTTTCAAAATTAGTTATTTATTTTATTATTATTTTTTCTCCTTCTTCCATTCCTTCTTCCTCTAACCAATCACTAGACTTTGACAACTAGCGAGAGGCAAGGGTTGGCAAGGGCTGGCAAGGGCTTACTAGGCTATGGTGAGGCCGACGTCCCTAGCAAGAGCTTGCCTAGCCGTAGCGAGATTGAGCTTCGCCCAAAGACGGCAAGGTCAATCTCACTAGGCCTAGCCTTTGGCTAGTTGCCAAGGTTTGGTGATTGACTGGAGGAAGCAACATATGACCAAAAACATAGAAAAAGACTAGAGGCAACAACCGACTAGACTAGAGGAAGAAGGAAGGGAAAAAGAAAAGAAAAAAAAATCCAAAAAAAAATTATTAAAAATGTCATGTCAACGCCGGTTGTACCACATAGGAAAGACAACATTTATATCAATGAACCTACCAAAATTAGTCAAATGGGTTGAATTGGCACAAATATAAAAGCTTTAGAATTTAATTGGTAAAAGAAAAAAAGAATAATGACTAAATTGACATAATTACAATAAGTTTAAAATTATTTTTGTAATTTATCCAACATCTTCCGACTCGGGATTTTTAAGAAAGGCATGTCCTTGGAAATCTAGACTTCTACCTCTCATAAAGGAGAATGTATCTTTTTTTATCAAAGAATGAGAAAAATAAGCAAGTCCTGATCTAAAGATGTTTGGGACATATGTGATCCTAATGCATCATGGCGCTAAAATAACAGATGTTTCATACGAAACCCACCGATATCAAAGGCTTACATTGATTGGGCTCGTCTGCAATCTGCTCATCTAATTATATTTCCCAAAGATCTAGACACTTCAGCAAAGCGTGGACATCTTTGCATCAAAAGACCAGGCTCAAGTTTGGTTGTCCCCGTTTTGCTTCTCTCCACTTTTCGTGGTGTACGAGGAAGAAATGATGGTTCAGCTCGCGTCCCTTTCACGGACAAGACTCAAAAGCACAAGCATATCGCCAGCTTGCCACTAACGAAAGGAAGAAGAAGATTGTGGAAGCTCGTAGCCATGACAAGAGTGCATCTACCCCCCATTACAGAGAGCCAGAAGAGCCTCGAAACTTCAAGCAACCCAAGAAGCACCCTCAAATCAAAATCCATCTCCGATATCTGTCTATATAAAGCAATCCACATCCAATCCAGTGACCATCCCGTAGCAAGGAAATAACACGGATATACAAGATAAAAAAAATCTCTGAAAAGAAGCACCGAAGGTTGTTACTTCTTATCCCCACAAAACCGACGACAATGTCTCTGACCCCAAGCCGCTGGTCACCCAGCCTCAGGTCCAAAGATGAATTGTCGACCTTCGCGGGCCTGCAGGTCGACTGGAAGGAGACGCTGGAAGCCCACGTGTTCAAAGCCGACCTGCCGGGCCTCAAGAAGGAGGAGGTGAAGGTGGAAATAGAAGAGGGAAGAGTTCTTCAGATCAGCGGAGAGAGAAGCGTCGAGAAGGAGGAGAAGGGCGAGAAATGGCACCGGGTCGAGAGACGCCGCGGCAAGTTCCTCCGGAGGTTCTGGCTCCCGGAGAACGCTAAGGCCGACGAGGTGAAAGCGTCGATGGAGAACGGCGTCCTGACCGTAACTATCCCCAAGCTGCCGGGGAAGAAGCCGGGGGTGAAGTCCGTCCAGATAACCGGCTGAGAAGGTTGTGTCATGTTGGTTCGAGCGGCTTTTAATCCGATATCGGTGCGAGGAAGATGATACAAGTCCGAGAAAAGTTTGGATCATGAGTCGATTTGTACGATGTTGTGTGTGTCCAGTGTGCTGTCTTAAGTCTTTCGGCCGAGATCGAGGATTGTAATCCGGCCAGCACGCTAGTAAAATTCACTTTTATTGCACATAAATAATGATTTTGCTCTGTTGTTTCGCCAAAAGTGTGACAAAGCGCATTTCAAGTGTGGATTGATATGGGAATTAAGGACTGCGAAGCGTCCTTTGATAATTTTTGGGTAGGAAACATAAATTAACGAGAAAATTAAAAGTATAAAGAGTGGGGACAATTACCGTAACCATATAAAAGAGAACTGGAAGATAAAGATAACATAAAGATATATATGAAATTCAGTCATTATTGATTGATTGGTTATCTTTTACTCGAATTATCATAATGCTTATAGTTACTAGCGGCAGATAACAATAATCACATAAAAAGGAAATTAAGTCTTATGCGACACTTAAAATTTAGCAATATGTATTTCTAAATAATTATTAAGGGCACACATGATAAAATTTCTATGACAAAAATCGATTTTTATTTCCTAAACGAGTTTTTAAATAAAGAAACACGTTTAATAACTACTCAAATTTGTTATTTTTTTTAATAGAAATTTATTTGATAGCAGATCCAAGTGAGGCTTTTGTGGTTTCTCCATGAATCAACTCGCTACTCCCATTGTGAAGGCAATGTTAGGCTGTGTTATGGTTAAGTAAATAAGGCTATCCACCAACTGTCTGTATATAGTTGAGCCTTCCAATTCTCATCATGCATTTGTACATAACTTTACAATTCCATCCATTGGATAATATAGGTTTGCAATCAAGCATCTTGAACTTTTCTAGGAAATCCCGTGCATACTTTTGCTGACATAAGAATAGTCCTTCCTTGGTCTTTTCAACCTCGCGTCCCAAAGAAAGTTTTAATTCTCCAAGCTCTTGCATTTGAAACCGCACTAAGGGGTTGCCTCTGATTTGGCATATTTCCTCTTCATTATCTCCAGTGATGATTAGATCATTCACATAGATTAATGGCATCGCAAGCTTGCCATCTTCTGCCTTCACGAATAAGCTTGAGTCTATTGGGTCTATGAAGTAACCACTTTGCACCAAGAATGCAAAAATCTTCCCATGCCATGCTCTCAAGGCTTGCTTTAAGCCATATAGGGTTTTCTTTTAACTTACGGACTTAGTTTGGATAAATCTTACTCTAAAAACCATCTAGCTCGAGTCCTAGAGAAAGTTTTAGTTCTCCAAGCTCTTTCATCTAAAACCACATTGAGAGGCTGGCTCTGATTTAGCATATCTCATTTTCATTATCTCCACTAATGCTTAGATTATCCATGTAGATTAATATTGTTGCAAGCTTGCCATCTTTTGCTATGGAGTAATCACTTTGCACTATTAATTTAGCAATCTTCCCATGCCATGCTCTCGGGACTTGCTTTAACTCATAGGAGGTTTTTTTTTTTCTTTTTCTTAACTTACAGACTTAGTCTAGATGAGTTTTACTCATAAAACCATTTAGCTACTCCATGTATATATCTCGATCTTTTTCTCCATGTACAAAGCAATTCTTCACGTCCATTTGCCATAATTTCCATAACTTGCTTGCTTCAAGGGCTAGTAGGACTTGAACTATAGTAACCCTCTATTAGGCTAAAGGTCTCATCATAATTTATGCCATACTTTTAAGAGAATCCTAGAGCAACTAATCATGCCTTACATATTTCTATTGATTGGTCTAGTCGAATTGTAAGTTTGTAAGCTCATTTACAAGATTTAGGATGTACCTCTTTAGTTCTCGGCACCAGATCCCATGTCTTGTTCCTTCTTAGTGCTTGGATCTCTTCTTCCATGGCCTTCCTCCATTCCGTGCCTTGTGAGGCTTCTTTGAATGTAGGCGGCTCAAATACTTTGACATCTTCGATCAAAGCTGCATTGACATATTTAGGATTTAATTTTCTTTACCTTGTTGATCTCCTAAGTTGAGGTTCCTACTCTTCAAGTTCTTCCATCTGACTTGGTTAGAGCTCTTTTGTTATTCTTAGATGAATATTAGTTCGCCGTGGGCTCTTGGATTTTTCTAGTAACTATGCTCTAACTTCTTCTTTTCTAACTAAGAGATCATTTCCTTATTCAATTGGCTAGCTCTTATCAAGCTTGTCATCTTCTTCCATTCTTTCAAGATTATATTTGTCAATTTGTTTGAATTTGGTTGTTCAAGAGCTTAGGATAACCATCGCGATGATAGTTCGTCAAACACCACATTTTTGGATGTATAACACCTCCCTATTGTAGGATCACAACACTTCCACCATTTCCTTTGATTGTCATAGCCCACAAATATGTAGGGAACCATATTTTATCAAACTTAATGTATAGATGGTTCGGCACAAGTGCATAGCATATACATCCAAATACTTTAAAATGATTTACTATAAACTTATGGTTCCCCAGCTTCTTGCATGGTAATACAATGCCAAGCCTTGCTTGAGGTAGTCTGTTGATCATGTGTACTATTATCTCCATACATTTGGCCCAAACTTGGGTGGTCTATTCTTCGCATGCAACATGCTCCTGCAGGTCTACCAAATGCCAATTCTTTCTTTTGGCAACTTTGTTTTGTTGTGGCATACTCGCATATGTAAATTGTTGACATACATTCTTGAATATACTTTTTAAACTCATCTAATGTATATTCTCCCCTATTGTCTAAATAGAAGCATAGTATGTTCTTACTACATTATCTACTTTTTCTTTAAACTCCTTAACTTGTTTAATACCTCAATTTTTTCTTTCATAAAATTGACCGAGATCTACCTAGAGAAGTCATGGATGAATGTTATCATGTACTTTGATCTTCTAACATACAGTTGATTCACTAGTCCATATACATTTGAGTACATGAGCTTCAAAGGCATCTTAGCTTTGAATGTGGACTCCTCATATGGAAGCTAATATGCCTTCCCCTACTAACATCTAACACTAATTACGTCTTCTTGAACTTCCAAGTAAGGAATACCTTTCAACATTCCTTTCTTCATCATCACCTTTAACTTACGATAACTTACGTGCACGAGCTGTGCATGCCATAAATTGAGCATATCACTCTTTCGAGTTTTGTTCGTATATGCTATCTAAGCTAACATCATGTAGACAGACTCTAGTCGATGCCCCTCCATGTTTGGTGTACTAGTAGGTTTCAAATTATGGCATACCTTAACATCTTTTGGACTAAACGCCACATAATTGATTGAATCTATGAATTGTGACACGAACAATAGGTTTTTCTTCATTTTCCAGTGGCCCATTTTACCACATCTGTAACATCGCCCGATATGCCTTTTGTTACTCTTATCTTCATTGTCATCCTTATCGTGATCTTGGGGAGCTCCCCTTGACTGAGATCTCATCCCTTCTAGTTGCTTTCCCTATTCTCCATGACTTTTCCTATGTTTGTCATCTATAATGCCTGCACCATTTCTACCTTGACCCTTGAACCTTCTTTTATTACTAAAGATGGCACTTTCATTTTTCTTAACTGAGACCTTAGAAATTTGTCTATCTAAGGCCCCTTGATTAGCCAATATATTCTCCAACTTGGTTAGAGTTGGCTCATTTGCCCATCTACATGTGGCCGTAACGATATTATCATACTCTAGCCTTGACCCGTGAATAATAATTTTTCCCATCGTTGTCTCAGAGATGGCATTACGAGGATCTGATTTGGAAATTTCTTCACAAATATATTTAACTTCGGAGAAGAATTGACTCACTATCATATTTTGCTGCAACATCGATAATAGCTCATTCTCCAACCTTCACAACTTGGCATCATTCATCCTCGCAAAAAGCACCACCAAGTTATCCCATGCCCCCTTCGAGGTCTTCATGCTCTTTATGTGCTACAATAATTCATCTCCAAGAGTCACAACAAGAACGTAAAGTGCCTTACCTTCTTTGATGTTCCATTTTCTTAATTCGTCATCATTTGTGGGTGGTATGTAGGGGTGTCATTAGTTCAGTTCGATTTAGAATTTTAGGAAATCCGAACCAATTCGAACTACTGAACCATTTTGATGTGTGCTTGCTTTGAACTAAAACGTAATATGAACTTAACCGAAAACATGGTTTGGATTGGTTCAGCTTTCAGTCTTCTCTACTTCTTTTTTATGTTTTTTTTTCCCAATCTGTTGATACCTAAATTTTACTATTTTATTTATGACTTAATCACGTAGAAAATTGGGGATTAATTTTTAAATCCTAGCCAAAAAAATAATTTTCATTAATGGTAAATTTTAAATTTTTCCTAAAAAAATCATCGACAAGAAAAGAAAAAAGAGAATGAGAAGAAAATATTATTATTATTATTATTATTATTATTATTATTATTATTATTATTATTATTATTATTATTATTATTATTATATTGAAAGTTATGGTCATAAAAGAAAAAAGAAAAGAAAAGAAAATCAAACAGGGCCGCTTAAGGGGCTGGGCTTGCTCGGCCATCCTTCTCTTCCTCTTTTTTTTTCTTTCTCCCTTTCTCTTTTCTTTGTGTGGGCTGGCCCACCTCTCTCTTTTCCCTTTCTCCTTTTTGAGCTTGGCTCGGCTCATCTCTCTTAATTTCAGCCCGGCCCGCGCACATATCATATTCCCCACTCACGCCAACCACTCTTCTACAAAAGAGGGAAGGAGAGCAACGTACAAACCAGAGTAGGGGAGGTAGCAGATCACGCAACGTGATCTTAGGTTCAGAGCTAGGCCGGCAAGGCAATTGGTGGTGGCAAAAGCCATGCGTGCTTGCTAGCCAAGCTGAAAAGTGAGAGAAGGAGAGTGAGTTCTGGGGGGAATTTTTTTTTTTTTGGCTTGTTTTGTTGTGAGAGAGCTAGAGAGAGAGGGAGAGAGAGGTAGAGAGTGAACTCGAGAGAGTGATTTGTTGCCACCAGAGATCTAGCCATCAATCGCCTTCCATTGCTACATCTCATCCGAACTAGGTAGGCCTCCTCAAGCTGCAAGTGCCCTATTTTTTGGAAGTGTTGGGCCGGAGCTTGCAGTCGGCTAGTTCACGTGAGCTCTGGTCCCTTCGGCCCTTCATTGATGCTATTGCATGTTCTGGTACTTTGTAAATTGTTACGGAAAGATCGTTCCACGAAGGCTCGGATGGTGCGAATTGCGAACCTCGACCTCCAATCAAACTTGTGATTGGCAATTTCAGTATGAGCATGACTTGTTAACGAACGCATGTCAACCAACCAATGTTATAGACGCCACGAGCGAAAGAATTCGCTATCTCGCTCGATAAGTCGAATCAACCGTCACAAGGGGACCTTGATAAGGTTAAGTCCTCAAAAGAACAATAAAAGAGAACCTCTCAATTTTTATTTTTATTTTGTTCCTCAAAAATAAAATCTGTCTCTCAAAGAAATTTGGCAAATCCTTTATATAGGCTTTTTAGCCGCCACACAAACCATAAATCAGCCCTAAAAAATCTAATTCGTCATATTCTAGAATATGCCTAAACAATAAGATAATTTTTTTTTTTTAACTTAGTCAAATATTTGGTGGCCAAATAATCAAATTGCACCAAAATTTCCAAGATTCTTCAAGATTTGATCCGATGCCATCTTCATGCCAAATATTACACCAAGATTTGCAAGATTCTTACAAATTTGATCCAAGGTCATCTCCACACCAAAGATTACAAACCATGACGCCAATAGCTTGCTTGAATTGCTTGGCCCGTGCTCGAGTAATCGAATCAGTCAGAATAGGCAATGGGTCCTTAGCACCTCCTCCTTGATATGGCTTGATGTCCACATCATTCCCTCCCTCGTGCAAAGGATTTGCCCTCAAATCATCACTTGCATCGAAAAAAGTCAAGTCAGAAACATTAAATGTAGCACTAACGTCATACTCACATGGAAGGTCAAGTTTGTAGGTATTATTATTAACTCTTTCAAATACCATAAATGGTCAATCCTCTCGCGGTAATAACTTAGAATGTCCCTGCTCAAGAAATCGCTCCTTGCGCATATGAACCCCAACCCAGTCGCTGGGTTCAAACACCACTTCCTTGCGCCCTTTGTTGGCTTGCCTTGCATATTGCTCAGTCTTGCACTCAATATTTGCATGCACCTTCTCATGCAACGCCTTGACAAATTCAGCTTTCTTTGCTCCATCTAAATACACACGCTCATCAATAGGTAAAGGGGTTAAATCTAACGAAGTTAATGGATTAAAACCATAGACAACCTTAAATGGTGTAAATTTAGTAGCATAATGTATGCTCCTATTATATGCAAACTCAACATGCGGTAGACAATCTTCACAAGATTTTATGTTCTTTTTAATAATAGCTCGCAACAATACCCCTAAAGTTCTATTAACTACCTCGGTTTGACCATCGGTCTGTGGATAAGAAGTAGTAGAAAATAAAAACCGTGTTCCTAGTTTTTTCCACAATGTTTTCCAAAAGTAGCTAAGAAATTTAAATCTTGATCTCAAACAATCGATCTAGGCTACCATGCAAACGTACAACCTCCTTAAATAACAAATTAGCAACATGAGATGCATCATCAATTTTATGACAATGTATAAAATGAGCCATCTTTGAAAACCGATCAACAACCACATAAATAGAATATCTACCATACTTAGACCTAGGCAATCCTAACACAAAATCTATAGAAATATTAGTCCAATGATGCGTTGGAATAGGTAATGGTGTAACAAGCCATGCGGTTTAGTTGTAGACTTCGATTGCTTACAAACAATGCATCTCTCACAGACACGTGTGACATCTCTCTTCATATGTGGCCAATAAAAATGTTCATACAGCACTTCATAAGTCTTATTAATGCCAAAATGTCCCATTAAACCATCACTATGTGCTTCTCACACCAACAATTTATGCAAAGAACACTTATGCAAACATAGTTTGTTTTCATGGGAAAGATAACCTTCACGCCTATAGAATTTATCAAATGCAATATGTTCACATACTTCAAATACTCTCCCAAAGTCATCATCATCAGTATATAAGTCCTTGATATGCTCAAAGCCTAAATACTTTGCTTCTAAAATAGTTAGAATCGCATACCTTCAAGAAAGTGCATTGGCTACCACATTCTCCTTACCTTTCTTGTACTTGATCACATATGGAAAAGTCTCGATGAACTCCATCCATTTGGCATGTCTTTTATTCAACTTCTACTAACCTTTCAAGTACTTCAAGGTCTCGTGGTTGGTGTGGATCACAAACTCCTTTGGCCATAAATAATGTTGCCAAGTCTTTAAAGCTCGCACTAAAGCATACATCTCCTTATTATAGGTAGGATAATTCAATGTTGCTCCAGTCAATTTCTCACTGAAATAAGCTATAGGACACCCTCCTTGCATCAACACAACTCCAATTCCTGTACAAGAAGCATCGCACTCTATCTCAAAAGTAGCACTGAAATTCGATAAAGATAACAAAGGAACATTAGTCAACTTATTTTTTAACAGATTAAATGCTTTCTCTTGCCCTTCTCCCCACGTGAAACCCACATGCTTCTTGATAACCTCGGTCAAAGGCGCAACACTTCTTGATAACCTTGGTCAAAGGTGCAACACTTCTTGATAACCTTGGTCAAAGGTGCAGCAATGGTACTAAAATCCCTCACAAATCGCTGATAAAAACTCGCCAATCCATAAAAGCTACACACCTCTCCTACAGTCTTAAGCATTGGCCATTCACGGATTGCTTTGACATTTTTTTCATCAACCTATATACCATCAGCACTAACAACAAATCCTAAAAATACTAATTTGTTAGTAACAAAAGAGCACTTCTTTAGATTAGCATACAATTGATCGGCCCTTAAAATCTGCAAGATAGCTCGCACATGCTCAATATGATCATCAAGGCTTCAACTATATATCAAGATATCATCGAAATAGACAATTACAAATCGACTAATAAAATCACGTAAAACATGATTCATAAGTCGCATAAATGTGCTTGGTGCATTAGTTAATTCAAATGGCATGACTAACCACTCATACAATCCATACTTGGTCTTAAATGCAATTTTCCATTCATCACCTTCTTTCATCCTAATTTGATGATAATCACTTTTTAAATTGATCTTAGTGAAAATGCAAGAACCATGCAACTCATCCAATATGTCATCTAAACTAGGAATAGGATGTCGATGATTGCTCGGCAATCAACACACATTCATCAAGTTTCATCCTTCTTTGGCACCAACAAAATAGGGACGGTGCACGGGCTAAGTCTCTCTCTCACATACCTTGCTTTAATAGTTCGCTAACTTGCCATTGAAGTTCCTTTGTCTCCTTGGGATTGCTTCGATATGCGGGTCGGTTAGATAATGGCACACTAGGAATCAAAGTCTATTTGATGTTCAATGCTTCGAATCGGTGGTATCCCTCCAGGAAGTTCAGTAGGAAAGATATCTTCAAATTCATGCAATAAAGACACAATAGGACTAGGCAAACTCGAGTCAAGATCGTTAATAGAAAACAAAACCCCCTTGTGCAAAAGTACAAGCATCGGTTGGTCTAGAACTAAAGCGCTTCTCACCTCACTCGATTTTGCATAAGAATTATTTTGCTTATTTCCTTTCCTCTCTTCTTTTCCCTCGGTTTTTACCACAATCCTTCTCTCGGCCTCTCATTTTCCTTGCATCTCAAACACACCATGCAAGCCCTTGGATTTCTCACATTTTCTCTCTCTTTCTCTCTCTCTCTCTCTCTCTCTCTCTCTCTCTCTCGACTTCTCGTTGTAACTTTAACTGATCTTGATACACCTCACTAGGTGTCATTGGTACCAAGGTATAAGTCTTTTGATTCATCACCAATGAATAACGATTATTATACCCATCATGATGTACATTTCGATTATATTGCCATGGTCTTCCGAGCAAGATATGACCCGCTTGCATAGGTACAACATCACACTCTACCTCATCTTTGTATCTCCCTATCTCAAATAGGATTTGAACTTGCGTCGACACTTTCACATCACCACTATCATTTAACCATTGAAGTCTATAAGGCCTAGGGTGCTTTGTCGTCTTCAAACCCAACTTATCCACTATAATACAACTTGCCACATTTCCACAACTACCTCCATCAATTATCATACTACAGATCTTACCATTCACCACACATTTTGTATGAAACAAGTTATCTCTTTGTTTGTGATGCTCCTCCTCCTTTACTTGTACACTCAGAGAACGCCTAACCACCAATAAGTCTCCTTTTATAGCCACTTCTCCATCACTACAATTCTCCAATGGTGGCATCTCATCATCCTCTTCTTCCCTCTCACTTTCGTACTCAACATCACTATGTCCAATCATGATCATCACCCTTCTATTAGGACATTAATTTGTCATATGACCCTAATTTGTCATATGACCCATACCCAAACACTTAAAACATTTAATTCACGAGTTCTGGTGTTAGGGTTTTTGGTTTTACCAGAAACCGGATTCATTCCAACTTTACCGTCCCTCTCCTTCTCCTTTGAGGTTTTAATTTTGGTGTTGTTTCCTCTCTAATTTGGCTTCTCATCTCTCTTCCAATTGGATCTCCAATTCTTATTTGAACCTCTTCCACTCTTATGATTTCAGTCAAATTTCAATTGCCACTCAACTTTGATGGCTTTGTCCACCAAATCCTCGAACTCAACATAGTGTTGCAACTCCACCACCCTTACTATGTCTCAACTCAAACCACTTAAAAACCTTGACATTATGGCCTCACAAACTTTGATGCATATGATTATGTGGGACGATGCCAAATTAAGTTTGGAGTGATGTATGCTTGTGTGATCACTTAAATACCCTGATGCGTATAATTATGCGAGGTGATGGTTTCGCCATGATGCATATGATTATGCGAGACAATGCCAGATTAAGTTTGGAGTGAATGTATGCTCGTGTGATCACCTAAATACCCTAATGCGTATGATTATGCAATGTGATGGCTCCGTTCTGATGCGTATGATTATGCGGGACGATGCCCAATCAAGTTCGGATTCCCCAAAGTCAACGGGATGCCGTTCGCGGATGGATTTCGAAACGAAGCTCCTTATTGGAATACTGTCCAGAGGCATATGCATACGCGGGATGATGCCATGCCTAATAGGGCAGGATGATGCCTAGTTAAGCCGGATGACTACGAACCTTCGGGTTGGCCTTGGGTCCTAAGTGGCCGTAATAATCTGGACATGGTTGTGTGAAAAGTGCATGAGTGCACGAGTGCATGAATGAATATTTTGAGAAGTAATGCTATAGTTGGCACACGTGTGATCTGAGATTGATATATGAACAATTCTAGATTATTGGATGGCATGAGTGCATGAATGCATATTTTGAGAAGCAATAAGCAATGTTATACTTTGCACATGTGCGACATGAGATTAATACATGAGCAGGTCTAGATTATTGCATGGCATGGGCGCATGACTATGTTATAATACACATTTTTATGTTTGGTTCCTACGTGTGTAGGAGGTGTTTAAAGAATTGTTTATATGCTCATATTAATGGCTTTAAGGAAGTGGGATAATGATTCATGTTATAGTTAAGGCAAAGTAGAGGTTGCTTTGCTATTGATCTGCCGTCGGTAGATAACTTGCACGTTTAGGGCGTTTCCGAGGTGAATGACTTCCTTGCGCAAGGTCTAGGGAGTTCACTCACTGTGTTTATCTCACTCCTCATTGTTTAACCTTTTTCAGGCTCGTAGTATGGAGAATCGTCATGTTCGATTCAAGGTTACATTGGAGATGAGAGTTTGGTCAGCGTTAGTGAAGTTCAGGTTAACCTTGACCCATTGTTGGTTTTTTTGGTTGGTTGGAAGTTGCCGGTGTAAAAGCTTGTAATCACTAAACTTCCTAGGGTTAACAGTAAATTTGTAAAGGAAGTATTTGGTTTGATGTTCTGATGTATACCTTTTACTATACGTATTGTTTGTTAATGGTTGGGAGATGTTTGTTCTACTTCCGCTTGCATTTGATTGAAAGACAATAACTGATATGTCGGCGACATGTCCTGGAATGTCGCAATTCCATGACCGAAGAGATCGAGGGATGCTGCGCGCTCGAGGGTCGAGGCGTGACAAGGATGATTCGAGTAGAAATTAGGACCTCCCTAGAGAAGTCACCTTTGAAAGAAGTGGGGGCAGGAATGTCTTATCTCATCTTAAAATTTCTTGACTTGCAAACTTGGTGAAAATGTTGATCAATAATTATTTTGTTTCATAGCTAAAGATGCATATTCTTTGTTGAAACCATGACCAAGCCTGCATTACATCCTTTTAAAAGACCTTTTAGACTAATCAATGTGTTCTTATTACGAATGATTCTCAAAGCCTTGCACACTGGAAGACTAAGAGATATTGAGTGATTAGTTTATTTCCCACATGAATGGATGGGATCAAACAGCCCTTTTCTTGAGAATATATGAGAAGCCCTTTTTGATTAGGGGCCCTTACTTGGCATACTTAACAAACATTTCTCTCAAGTCAAGTTCATTTTGACAAGGACTTTTCTCCCAGGGGAATTTGACGATTAATGATATCTTTCAAGCGTGATGACAATTTTGCAAGTTTTTCAAGCGGCCAGAATTAGCTTGATTTGCGTATGCAATCATTGCCTTCTCATTAGCGATACACATTTGATATTGTTTCTAATGACATATGCTCAAATTGATCTCATCTGGTACGCTTTTGCTACTAGAACATTTGTTATAATGAATTATGTTGAATGTACAATACCCATTTCAAAACATTCTTAAATGATGAGTTTCTTTAGTGAAACCACATAATTTCAAAGGGTTTGTGGATCAGCCTTAAATGATGCAATTTCAAAAGGTTCTTGGTCATCCTAAAACCATGTAATTTGATGGGTTCATGGGTCAACCTCAAACCATACTTTTTACAGTTTGTGGGTTTATCCTTAAACCACATGATTGGTGGATCTATTCTTAAATTACACAGTTGGTGGGTCTATCCTTAAATCTCAATGTTTGTTAATCTATCCTTAAACTACATGGTTGGTGGATTTATCCTTAAACTACACAATTGGTGGGTTTATCCTTAAACCACAAGGTTCGTTGATTTATCCTTAAACCACATGTTTCTTGGGTTTATCCTTAAATCATAGGGTTGGTGGGTTTATTCTTAAACCCCGGAATTCGTGGGCTATCCTTAAATCACAAAATTCGTGAGTCTATCCTTAAATCACACAGTTCATTAGTCTATTTTTAAACCATGGGATCAGTGGGTCTATCTTTAAACACAAGATTCATAAGTCTATCCTTAAACTATGCTTTTCATGATTTGTGGGTCTATCCTTAAACGACATGTTTCGTGGATATATCCTTAAATCACAAGGTTGGTGGGTCTATCCTTAAACCACAAGGTTGATAGGTCTCTTCTTAAATCACAAGGTTTGTAGGTCTCTCTTTAAATCACAAGATTTCTGGGTTTATTTTTAAACTACACGTTTTGTAAATCTATCCTTAAACCACACGGTTTGCGAGTCTATCCTTAAACCACGGAGTTGGTGGATCTATCCTTAAATCACGAGGTTCCTAGATCTATCCTTAAACTACACAGCTTGTGGATCTATCCTCAAACCATGTGGTTCGTGGGTTTATCTTTAAATCATGCTTTTCACGGTTCATGGGTCTATCCTTAAACCACGAGATTTGTGGGTCTATCCTTAAACCATAAGATTGGTGGGTCTATCCTTAAATCATGAGATTCGTGGGCCTTTTCTTAAACCACATGATTCATAAGTCTATTCTTAAACCACAAGATTGATAGGTTTATCCTTAAATCACGGGGTTTGTGGGTTTATTCTTAAACCACACTTTTAAAAAGTTTGTGAGTCTATCCTTAAACTGTGATTTTCAAAAAGTTCGTGGGTCTATTCTTGAATTATACATTTTCATTTATAGTCGAAACCTGTTTGTATATAGTGAGACTTTCTCATCTCAAGAGATGACCATCTTTACGATATAAGGCCATCATTCCACACCCCTTTCTCATTTATAGCTTGCTCACCTTTGAATTCCACTGACATATTTAGGTCCCTCTTGTCTTTGAAAGGAAAAGAAACCTCTTCGAGCTCCCATATAAAGAGGGGCAGCTGTTGACACATAAATTTTACCATTTTATTTATGACTTAATCGCATAGAAAATTATGAATTAATTTTTAAACCTTAGCCAAAAAATAATTTTCACTAAATTGCTTCACGCATTAACATTAGGACTATTTGTATCACTAATGATAATTTTTAAAGTTTTCCCAAAAAATATCATCAAAAAGAAAAGAAAAAAAAAAGAGAACAAGAAAAAATATTATTATTATTGAAAATTATGATCATAAAAAGAAAAAAAAAGAAAGGAAAATCGAATAGGGCCAGATAAGGGGCTGGGCTTGCCCGGCCACCCTTCTCATCATCCTCCTCTTCTTTCTCCCTTTCTCTTTTCTTTGTGGGCCGGCCTGCCTCTCTCTTTTCCCTTTATCCTTTTCATGCTTGGCTTAGCCCATCTCCCTTCATTTTAGCTCGGTCTGCGCATAGGTCATCTTCCCCCCTCACGCTAGCCACGCTTCTGCAAAATAGGGAAGGAGAGAAACATACAAACTAGAGCAAGGGAGACAGCGGATCGCGCATCATGATCCCAAGGTCGGAGCTAGGCCAGCAAGGCAGCTGGTGGTGCAAGAGCTATGCATGCTTGCTGGCCGAGCTTAAAAGTGAGAGAGGGAGACTGGGTTCCGAGGGGGGATTTTTTTGGCTTGTTCTTTTTTTTTTTTTGTTAGTCCTACTCTATTCCTACTCTACACTCACTCTCAGACTTTTGCATTGCCTCTTGCAGGGCGTGGGAGTCGAAACCCACTCCTAAAACTTACGCATCCCCACCCCCATCCCCTCTGAGAATGTGGGGATTTGAATCCCCCACCTCCCCCTTCCATGTTGGAAGAGTGGCCACTGGGGCGAATCCCAGTGGTTTTTTTTGGCTTGTTCGGTTGTGAGAAAGTTGGAGAGAGAGAGAGGCAGAGAGCAAACTCAAGCCGCAGGTGCCCTGTTTTTTGGAAGCGTCGGGCTAGAAGTTGCAGCTAACCAGTTCACATGAGCTCCGGTCCCTTCGGCCCTTCATTGATGCTACCGCATGTTCTAAAACGTTGTATTAGGACCCTAGGCCAGTGTTGAGTCTCTGTTGAGTCGGGGAGCCTCCCTAGCCATGCATGCATGCTTTCTTGTTATAATGCCCGAATAAGATCTGAGTTCCATTGGTTTATTTGAACTGAAACTAAGGTTTTGGAATGAATCAACAACTTTATGAAAATCCTAGTAATGTGAGAGTGATATGTTGTGGGTAGTGGTGATGTAAGAGCTCATGTGTTGTCGTTAGACTAAGAATTGCTCGAGAAGTGGATCGAGAAATCACTGTTAAATGGCATGTTACGTGTTCAATAAAATGCCAAAGAAATATTTCGAAATGATTCATGCTAGCTAATTTCTCTAACGTTGCTCTACTCTAAGTTTGCTTCCTTTAATCGATGTTTCTTGCTTTTGTTGTTGTTGTTGCCCTATCTGTCTTGCTAGAAACGCATTCATTAGAAGTCATAGATTTGATGAGCTCATCTTTGAGCCGTAAAGGGTGATTGGTGGTTTAAATGGTCGCCGGCGTAGGTGGCCAGCAGAGGTTGGCAACGGCCGGGACGGATGACCAACGGACGGTGATGGTCTGATGGTCGACATCGGTTGCTCCAATCGGCATTGATTTATGGTGCAAAAGGAGGAGGCATGGAGAGAAGAAGACTAGAGAAGGGGAAGAGAAAAATAGAAGAAAAAGCAAAGAAAAAGAAATAAAAAAGGGGTAATGAAAAGAAATTAAAAAAGACAAAAGGGAGGAAAAGACATTGGAGGGAGACATTAGTGAAGAAGGCGTGAAAGAGAAGAAAGTGCAGGGAAAAAGGCAAAAGAAAAATAGAAAAATTATTTTAAAACTAAAAAAATTAAAAATCTTCTTTTCTTTTCCAATCCAACGGGGTTGAATCTGGATTTGGGTCAGGTCAAAGGCCAAATCGACTTACCCAGTCTAAACCATTTTCCCGAATATAATAATATTAAATACTAAAAAATATATTAAACAAATTTTCAAAATTTTCAAAAGTTAAAAAATATCAAAAGACAATAAATATCCAAAAAAATCAGAAAAATTCCAAAAATTTAAAAATTCAGAAAACATTAAAATTCGAAAATTTTCAAAAAAATTCAAAAAAATTTATAAAATGAAGAATTTTTTTGGGAAAATTCAAAAATTCATTTTAAATAAAAAATCGAAAAATCTGAAAATATTCTAAAAAAATTAAAATTCCTCAAAAATGTTAAAATTAATCTTTTAGGTTGTTTTCTCCTGAAAAGTGGAAGTCTTTCACTTTAGAATTATACTCAAGGTTGACCAAGCCCTTAGAGCTCTACTTTAGAGTTTCAATTGTCTTTAGAGACAAATGCCCTTAATTGCGTGATATTGATATGTTGATTTTGGCTTCCCTTTAGTTTAGTTAGGATTAGCATTTATCTTTTCCTTAATCTTTAAATCTTTGCTCTCCCATGCAATCTATTTAAACGCTTTCCTTGGCTGCTAATTTTTATTTTAATGATTATATACTGGCATGATCACCTCATTTGTTAGTGGAATGGTCTAAAATTAATCCAAATTACTTGACGAAAATATATATTTCTTAATGAACAAGATTGTAACGAAATAGCACTAATTGGTTAATTAGTGTAATTAAGTCCCCGACATTAAATTTTCTGGTTACGTAGAAAGTGAGATACACTGTCATGCTTCATTTGGTTTCTAGTTGACCTTAATAGGCTAGTGATGGCTCATTATAAAATTCTTATGAAATCCCCAAATGTTGAGCGAGATATGACTTAGGAGAGCCCACGTCTAAATCATGAGCTGTAAGTCATTCTTTTAGGCAATACCCCTAAACCTATTCCTTCCCTCGAGGTGTAGGTCTCGACACCTTCGTACACTTCGCTTCTTGACCTAGCCTAGCAACATGGCTACTTCGCTGTGACCTCATTGTAGCTGCGAGCTTCCCCAAGTACGAGGAGGCAGTGGCAGCTGAGAAGTCTGATGCGACAATATAGCTTCAGCAAATGGCAAAGAAGAAGCCGGGGGCCGAGAAGAAGCTCTCGAAGGAGGAGGTCGGTGACAAGAAGAAGTGGGTGAAGAGGAGGGTCAAGGCGTACGATATCTAGAGCAAGGCCATGGGCATCATGAAGAATTCATCAACAACATCTTCGATAAGTTGGCCAAGGAGTCATTGTGGGTTGCGCACTACTATAAGAAGCCAACTATCACTTCCTCGCCTAATTTGGTTCAACATGACTAATGACTCTTCGCCACAAGAAAACCTTAATCAAAAGGGGAAGTATGTAATCTTGCTTCCATCTATCCATCCATCTCTGATCGCGCCTTTGCCTCCAACTCTTTCCTCGCTCGCCGAAGAAGAAAACCCCCAAATAAGCGCCCCCACCCTCCCTTCTCCTCGGAACCCTGAGCTTAATGACGGAGGGGCTAATTCTCAAGGGCACGGTGAGGGACCGCACCGAAATGGATTTGTGTCTTGTCAATATTTGGAGGTGAAATTTGTGTCTTGTCACTTCTGCAGGAAGAGATAGAATAAAGCAGAAAAGAGAAAGAGAAAGAAAGTGAGGAAGAGGACATCAGAACAGTGAGAAAGAGAGAGAAAAGGGACAAGGGGGGAGAGCAATAATGAATTAGTGAACAGTAAGAGCGAGGACCGACAAAAAAAAATAGTAAAAGCAAGGGAAAAAAAAAGAGAAACTGAAATCTGATCCAATTTGAACTGAACCATCACACTAACCAAATTCCTTTATTTATTATCCAAACCAAAGCTGGACCGAACTGAAAATGCACAAATTTTTCAGTTTGGTTTAGTTTGGTTATGGACACCCCTAGTGGTATGGCATTGTTGCTACATGTAGTAGTATTGCACGTCGGTACTCCAATAATTATAATTGGAGTTGTTGGGCTCCTCGACGTCATTCACTGAACTCGAAAAATTCAATACCATGATTTGGTTGTAATGCCTAAGACTATATGAAGTAAGCTTGGTCTTAGACCAACCGACTTCACAATCTCAAATTGTGCACAGTTAAAACTCTAGCGTATTCTCCTTCTTCACTCGATGATCTCAACCGATAGGTTTATAGTCCCTAGCCGCCTAACTCTGATACCACTTATAGGACTGTGGATGTGTAAAATTCTAACATGTGTACGTGCGTAAGACAAGACCGTGACAAGCGAGTTAAGTGAAGGAGCAACAAAAGGCAGAGGAAGAGCTGTTATGTATATTACAAGAGTGGGTTGCTTGTCCTCAAGCATACAACAAAAAGATAGAGCTCTTGCCTATATAGAGGCTATTTTCCACGGACTCAGCACAAAAGAAGTGCTTCACAAGAGGTCAATGTGGACTCTCCTAGAATTACAAGTTTTAACTACTCTCGGTGATTTCATCCACTCATTTCAATTGGGGAACTTCAACACCACAAATACTAACTACTTGTTGTAGAAATTTGATTCTAGATAAATCTAGACAAGGGGGAAGAGAGAGAGAGAGGGAGGGGTAGAGAGAGAGAGAGACTCCTCATTATGAGATCCTAAATGCAAAGATACACGATATAGAATGTAAGTACAAACGATGCAAAAAGAAGAAGAAGAAGAAGATATTACTATTTAGGAGGTTGAATATGACCCCTCGTTTTCTTATGAAATACATGACAAGACTAAGAGCAAGTCCTAAAAAAATTATCAATTTTGAGCATTGAATTTCTAAAACTTTAATTTCATGCATTTAACTCCCAAATTTATAACTTTTTGGCGTAATTGAGTTCTTTTGTCAACGGAAGCGACGATTTAATATGTACTGCAATGCAAGTTTTAGTACTTGAACTTATGAAATGAGAACCGTAGGATTTAAATTGCATGGAATTGACCAGTTATAGGATATGCCTATTAGAGTCCAAAGCGTGTTTGCCCAACCAGTCTAGAATCTAGATCATTCGGCATAATAGTGGTCTTCCGTTCTCATACGTTTGTTTCTAGACAAATCCAAATTGCCCACCTCAATCAACGATAATGGAGGACCCGTGACTATACTATATGATCATCCGCTCCTCTCCTTTCTCATCTTCATTCTCATCCACTCCCCAAACAAGCCAGCCTGTGCAAAAGGATCCATATCACCGAAGAGATGGAGGAGCCACGTGAGCCCCACGTGCTCGTCCTTCCGTTCCCGGCGCAGGGCCACATCAAGCCCATGCTCTGCCTCGCGAAGCTCCTCGTCGCTGCTGGCCTCCGTGTCACCTTCCTCAACACCCACCACAACCACCGCCGCATCCTCCCCCGCGGCCCTTCCTCTTCTCCCTCCTCCCTCCTCCGCTTCGAGTCCATCTCTGATGGCTTGCCCGATGACCACCCGCGAAGCTTGGAACGGATTGAAGAGCTTCTCCTCTCGATCAAGACGGCGATGAAAGCTGCCTTGAGGGAGTTTCTGGTTTCCAAAAGTGCAGAGCCTCCGGTGACCTGCGTTATAGCGGACGGGATCATGTCGATCGGGATTGACGTCGCGGAGGAGCTCAGCGTTCCGGCAATCTCGTTCCGGACATTCAGTGCTTGCTGCTTGTGGACTTACTTCTGCATTCCCACCTTCATCCATGAGGGCAAGCTTCCATTTCCTGGTAACTCGGTCAAAAAGGCCAAAGGATATCCTTATTTTGTTATTCTTACGGGGCTCGTTTATTCTTGACATCTCTCGAAACGAAAATACAAATGAATGATGATTTATGGATACATGTACGCAATCTGTTCTGTTCAGGGGTGTAGAGATTCTTGAGCTTCGAAATTAAAATGGATTTGAACATATAATTATCTAATGAAAAAATGAGTCCAGCAATCCAAGGAAACGCAATGCTCGCTTTGACAAGAGTTCCTGGCCACCCCTCTAATCTTTCCAAGGAAATACATTCCTTTTAAAAGGAAAATACGAAAGAAAAAAAAATATCTCGAATTTCCACTACGAGTATCCTTTTGCCTCTTCTATTTTCAAAGTTACAAATTTAGATTCTTAGCTTTTCCAATATGCCCCACAATCCCTCGCACGCCAAACCTGCTTTTACCAACTTGCCATTTCTTCCCTAACATACCCACGCACTTTGTTATGGCTACAAGTCACCCTGAAATCCTAGACCCATTTCCTGAAATGCTCAACCTAGCAGCAGCCGCGGTCACGGAGCGCCCCCCAAACAATTGTGCACCAACCTCGAACCAAGGTCGTCGGTCTGTTTCAGGCCATGGACGACCATGGTGGGCTGTGACCTCAAAAATGCAATAAAGAAGTTGCAGGCCATGGCTGGGGGTATGGATGTAGGCATGGGGAAAAGTACCAAAAAAGTCATAAATCTATTGCATTAGTACCAATTTAATTTTAAACTTTTCAATTGAATCAATTTAGTCCTAAACCTTTTAATATTGATACAAATTCAGTTTATTCGGCCAATTTTGGCCAGCCGGCGCTGACGTGAACGTCAGCCAGTGAGCGAATGCTAACATGGCAATTTTTATGATTTTTATTAATTTTTATTAATTTTTTTTCTTTTTCTTTTTCTTTTATGCTTCTTCTTGGTGGTGGCTAGCAAGCTTCCGGTGAGGCTCACCAGCCACTGGGCGAGGGCCGCGAAGCCCTCACCTGCCACTGGCAAGGGTCATGGCCCTCGCTCAGCCTCTCCCAAGGCCGCTAGCGAGGCAGCTTCGCCCAGATCTAGGCGAGGCCAGCCTCACCTGCTGTTGGCGAGGCCATGGCGGCCATCGCCAGGGCGGAGGTGAGGGCTGCGAAGCCCTCGCCAACTGCCACTCGCTCGGCCTCGCCCGGCCTCGCCCAGGGCCGCCTCACCCGTAGCTTAGCCCAGCTACATATAGAAGAGTATGGCAAAATGATTGAACAAACACATATAAAAATAGTCCGGTGATCATGGGAAAAATGAGGTGAATCTAATCCCTTTAGTTTTCATCTTTCTGACGAAATTTGGCAGATGATGATCTGGACAAGGAGTTCCATGGCTTGCTGGGAGCTGAAGGCCTTCTGCGACGGAGAGACCTACCAAGTATTTGCAGATCAGCGATCGCTATCAACTTATATCGCTATTTTATGGACGAAACCATTGCCATGACCCGAGCTTGCGCTCTCATACTCAACACATTCGATGCCCTCGAAGCCCCGATGCTCTCTCATCTCGCCACCATCTTTACCGATATCTACACGATTGGGCCCCTCCATGCCCTGGCTGTCAAATCCCATGTTGGGCATTTTTCGGGGCGTTCTGAATCTGTAGGCAGTCTTCAGATGGAAGACCGAAGTTGCATGGTGTGGCTTAATTCGCAAGCATCGAGATCGGTCGTCTATGTGTCATTCGGGAGCTTGGTGAAGATCACGGTCGATCAATTGATGGAATTTTGGCACGGCCTGGTCAATTGCGGGAGACCGTTCTTGTGGGTCTTAAGGGAGGATGCGATTTTGGGAGAGAACGAGGAGAAAGCGAGATCACTACTTTCAGAACTGAAAGTTGTTAGTGAAAGGCGACGCGTCGTGGATTGGGCGCCACAAGAAGAGGTGCTTGCCCACGCTGCCGTGGGGGGTTTCTTGACGCACAGCGGGTGGAACTCGACCTTGGAGGGCATAGTGGCAGGAATCCCCATGATTTGTTGGCCTCGAATTGCAGATCAACAAATTAATAGTAGGTGGGTTAGTGAAGTATGGAAAATTGGGCTTGACATGAAGGATACCTGTGACCGATCGACGGTCGAGACAATGGTCAGATTATTGATGGATGACAAGAAAGAGGAGATCATGAAATCGATGGCAAGGATTTCAGCATTGAGTTCGGATAGTGTTGGCCCGGAGGGATCTTCATCGAAGAACTTGGAAAGGCTAGTTAAAAATATAAGGAAGATTGATCAAACGAGTTGAGTTATTAGAATATAATTCAATTTGAATCTCCCAAACTAAATAGAGGATTATGCTTGTTTCACATAATTTTCTTTTCTTTGGCCATGATGATTTGTATACAAGAAGCATCGATCACAGAAGGGTTACTAAATACCGCCGGTATCTACTATATTAATTGGGTGAGCGGTGCCTTGATGTCACAGTTCTTTGTGAATTCCATGATTCAGGCATACCAGGCGCATTGTCAATGGCCACTTGGGTCAAGTACGTGTCAATATAGTGTAGAGGTACTTTAGATATTCCATAAGTTTTCTATTTTTGGTCATTTCTAAATGATGCTATCTCAAATACCAGGAATGTCTACTCGTGCAAAAATGTATACTGTTTGCAAAGCCCTTTAGGGGGTCAACAACTAAACTTTTCGATCAATAGTCTCTTAATGTACATTGCTTATGCCGTTAATAATACAACTAAGTAGTTCGTTTTCTCATGACCTAGTTCTATTATTTCTTTCTTACAAAGGATCCTTCGACTTGTGTGTGGGCCTTTGGATTGGGACTTGTGTGCTTGAGTCAATTAGGATACTACTTATGACTGAGGATACGACACATCATAGGATCCTTTGAGCTGAGACAGTGGCCCAGATCACCACAACTGACTGCCTATTATTTTGATTGTTTGCAAAGTGAACGTGATAATTGTCAAAAAAAAAAGTCCTAAATTTATAATACGACAATCAATTTAATTATGAACTTTTCAATTTAATCAATTTAATTCTAAATATTTTGACAATTTGCCAATGTCCATATCTCGGCCAATTCATAGGTAACGGTGTCTTGGCTCTCATTGGGCTTGGGCAAGGGCTGCAACACCCTTTTTGGTCTTTGCCAAGGCCCCGACAATCGCAAAGGGAAATAGGAAAAATGGAAAAAGAAATGGGAAAAAGAGAAACAAAGAAAAAAGGAAAAAAAATCAGAAAATATTAAAAAGTAGCAAAAAATCATCAACGTCACCAATTTTCTACAAAAATTGATCAGAAATACTACACTGACAAATTGTCACAAGGCATATGACTAAATTGACCAAATTGAAAAGTTTATGATTGAATTGGCTATTATACAATAAATTTAGAATTGTTTGGACAATTTTCCCCAAAGTGAAAAACAATACTAGTAGCATATTCATGCGTTGCACATCATGAAATTCCATGGTCGTGTAAAACTAAAATGTGTTTTAGTATAAACTATTAGTCAAGTTGTATTACATTTCGATAAATCTTCTTCTTTTGATCAAAGTTAAATCATTCTTAGTTTATTAATGTAAACTATAGGAACTTAATAACAATCAGAAAATTCCTAATTGTCATTATTATATGACGTTAGGAAATTTTCAATTGAGAGAAAATTAAAAAAAAAAATCAATACCATGAAAAACCCAAATATGTATATTTGTAATAAATTTACCCCAAATTAATATTTTGCACATAAAAAACTCCAGACCAATACACCTGTAACAAATTTACATTTCATTAATTTTCGTTAAATTTTACTATTAAATTTCTAATTTGGATAATACATGACAGTTGATGGATATACTAATTTAGCATTTTACTCTCCATTTCTAATAAGTGTACTAATTTGTGATTTTTTGTGGTGGTAATTTAATTTAATGGAAATGAACATATGGAAAATTAATAAAAAAAATTACCATTTTAGGCTTTTTTTTGTGGTTAAAAAATTAATTTGGATTAAATTTGTTACATATGTACCAGTTTGATATTTTTGGTAGTCAAAAAATTAATTTGGGATAAATTTGTTGCAAGTATACCAATTAAAGATTTTTCGTTATATTAATCTTAAAAAAATTCCAAGAAAATACATAATAAGAAGAGTTACTAAAAAGGCTAAAATTTTCAATAATTGCTAATTTAAAACATTAAAATGAATGCTTCTTTTGTTTGATAGAACTCATGGCATTTTATGGTGAACCTCCTGAGATAAACCTTGGGTTTAACGGATTGGTAGATGAGCACTTGTAACTCTTTTGTGAGGTGGTGCTTAAGGTTTGTACGGGCTCTCTTAAACCCCACCGACCTCAACTTGATTGTTTACTTATTGTTTTTTGAATGAGACTAGACTCACCACTAACCTATAATTGGCCAGTTAGAAGCCGAGTAAGGTGCCGAAGATCCCCTTATTTTTCCGGTCTAGAGAGTTTGGATTTGAGGACTTAGTTTCACCAATTTCGTGTAATGCCCCATCATTGCTACCTATTTCTCCTTTAAGAAAACGTTTTTTACGAAATAGTTTTTTATTTTTATTTTACTCAATCGTGCAAATCTAAATGTCCATGTAAAGGTACACTATCAATAAAGCAGAGAGATCGGCAACAACGATGATGATGGTACGTAAAAATTGAAGTACGAAAAAAGAGAGATCAATAAAGCAGAGAGATCGGCAACAACAATAATGATGGTACGTAAAAATTGAAGTACGAAAAAAGAGAGACACGACTCACATCCAACAAAGTTAATACAAGACCATGTTGTAACACCCTGACTGGGTTCTTGTGAGCTATTCATAAAAGGTAAGCTTGCACTAATCTAAGAAAAGAAAGTCTCCCAAATTATTTGATGAGAAATTAATTCTTACTGAATTACGATAAAACTAGTAATAAAAAGCTAATCTAATCCTATCATAAAATGCAAGAAATTTGTCATATGCGCACGTTTTCTTCATCACAAATCACATGTCAAAAATTAGAAAATCTAAGAAAAAGAACATCTTGCATGCTAGTAATTTTTAGTTCCATTTTCCATGAAATATATATATATATATATATATATATAAATGGGGGTCCCTTTAGGGAAATATTCATTTGCACATTCATGTAATATAAATAAATATATTCATTCTCTTAGTGTTGCATTGCATTTTATAGTTCATTATTTTAAAATTTATATCATGTTTAATAGCTGATTTTAGGAAAATAATCTATTTAATAGATATATGTGCATAGCATATCACTTTTCCATATTCACTTTTCTTTTATAGTTTGGTTTAATTTAGAAACCTGCATGATGGCTTAGGTTGATTTCGTTGCTTTCATGTTGCCTAGGATAGATCGGGTTGAATCTATTTATTTATCATGTATTTAACATTTTTGTTTGGGTATCAAGTGTTTCATTACATTGATTGTACGGCATGATCATTTAAGCTTCCATGGTTAGGAAATAAAATCAATTAAGGTTGCATGTAAAGGTTTTCCTAAAAAAAAAGGTGCCAATAATGGGTGTTAGTTTAATCTAATATAACTAAGTCTCTATATCCAAATTATCTAGTTTGCAATTGAAAAACGATCTCCTATAATTTATCGAGCTCCTAACCTACTTGGCAAATTATTTGGTAGCACTTCTAAGGCAATCATGAATTGATGAAAGTGTGAAATTTTTTTTTGAGACCACTGCCAATTATTTTAAAAGTTTATAGGTGAATGAATGATTTAATATTTAATATTCTAACAATTTCCCTCACACTTAGTCTAGTCTTTCTGTCTAGTATTAAGTGTGGAAATTTAATTGATGAGTTCCTGGGTCACCAAAAAAAAAATAATAATTGATGAGGCAAATGGGGCCTAATAAGATTTGAATTTAGGATTTCCAACTCTAAATGCCATGTTAAAATGGTAAAAGAGGATTGAATAGAAGAACGAGATTAAGGCACAACGTTGCCTTGTATTTTCTGTATAATTCAAAAGAATGTCTTCTATACACATATTTGCTACTCAACACAATGAATATATATAGGCTAAGCACTAGGCTTACAAGAGACGTGATTCTGTGGGATACAATCTCTACATAATGATCTATCTTGAGGAGCAAGTCATGGAGGAATTGTGGGTGTATTCTTAGAAGGAAATGATCTAACTTGATGACCAAGTCATGGAGGAATTATAGTAGTTCCACAACCAATGCTGTTGGGATTTCTTTCCTCTAACACCCACCCTCCGCAAGCTGATGGGGCGGTAGTCACGGTAAGCTTGGCCTGAAGGAGGTGGAACTGAGATCCTATAAGAGCTTTGGTGAATATATTCGCCAATTGGTCTGTCGAAGAGATATACTAAACATGTAATTGGTGTTGATGAGTTTGCTCGTGAACAAAATTATAGTCAATCTCCACATGTTTCATCCGAGCATGAAGAACAGGATTGCCATAGAGGTAAATAGTTGAAATATTATCACACTATATTATTGGGGACCCTTGCAGGGTGACTCTTAAATTAGAAAGTAAAGCTTGAATCCATATGATCTTAGCAGTGGCATTAGCAAGACATTAGAATTCTACCTCGGTACTTGAACGAGCAACCATTCTCTACTTTTGAGAACTTCAGGAGATTAAATTAGAACCAAGAAAAATGGCATAACCACCCATAGAACATCTAGTATCATGGTCACCAACCCATCTTGCATCGGAAAAAGCATGAAGGGAATCCTAAGATCCTCTGGTGAAGAGGATGTTGTGACTAAGAGTGCCAAAGATGAAGCATAAAATATGTTAAGACATATTGTCAATGGGCTTCTGTAAGGGCATGCATGAATTGACAAGTAGTATTCACAGCCTAAGCAAGGTCTCGTCAAGTAATGGTGAGATATTGTAATGCACCCATCGTGCTACGATATAATGCAGGATTATGAAACAGGGCACCTTGATGAAGAGAACGAGGATTCGAACTGGTCAAGTGTGGTATAGCTGCAGCTCATGCTTTGTCCATGTTGGCCTTCTTAAGAATCTCGGAGGCATATTTCCATTGATACAAAAGAAGGCCAGAGGCAATGTGTAGAGATGTAATTAAAGTGGATAATGGTGCCTAGGGAGAGTTGTAAGGATGATATCATCCACATATATAGGGAGAAATACATTGTATGCTGATGTATGTAGGACAAACAAGGAAGAATCAGCACAAAAAACGTGAAAACCAATAGATAAGAGGAAAAAACTTAGCCTTTGATGCCAAGCTCGTGGTGCTTGCTTTAATCCATAAAGCAACTGTTGAAGTTTGCAAACATAGTCGGGATGATTAGCATCAACAAAACTTGGTGGTTGTTGCATATAAATCTCCTCGGTAAAGTCATTGTGAAGGAACGTATTCTTAACATCAAATTGTCAAAGTGTCCAACCCTAACTATAGGCAAGTGAAATCATTGTATGGATAGGTACATGCTTTACAATGGGATTGAAAGTCTCATGGAAATCAACTCTTTCCTGTTGATTATATCCCTTGGCCATGAATCTCGCTTTATACCGTTCAAGTGAGCCATTTGCATGATATTTGATGTAAAACACCCACTTGCATCCAATTACTTTAAATTGTGACGAACGAGGGACTAGAACCCAAGTTTGATTCTTCATAAGGGCTATATATTCCGTGGCCATGGCAGCCCTCCATTTAGGATTTGTAGTTGCTTGACTGAAGCAAGTTGGAATGGGTATCGGTTGCACCATAGAATGAAGGGCTTATGTGTGGTCCTTAGTGAGATAACATTAGGCCAAAGTATCTTCTCCAAGTTGCATCACCATGGGGTATGTAGGAGCCATGGGTGAACTAGGAGAGGGCTCTGACCAAGCCAAAGAGTCGATGGCCTAGTTAGTAGAGGGACAAGACTAATCAGTAGAGCATACGATAAAACATGTGGAATTAGATGAAGCATTTTTTATTGATGGTGTGATAACACATAGTGCTATTGATTAGTAAAAGAGTTCTGCGAAATTGAGGTGGAATGATTTTGATTTGGGGAGGCCATGAGTGGACTGATAAGGACGGAAATACCACATGGCTAGGGGTAAAATTTTGAATCTATTAATAAATCAAGATATGGGCTAGCATGAACTGATGATGCAACAAAAATAAAAGGAAATAAGTCTTCATAAAAAATAGCAGCATTGGTAATATAGAATCAATTATCCTTGAGAGAGTAACATGGATAACCATGGAAGCTGGGAGCATAACCCAAAAAAATGTAGCAATGAGATCGATGTTGTAGCTTGTTCTTTGCGTAAGGTCGAAGGTTTGGATAGATAGTGCAGCCAAAGATGCATAGGTGATGAATTGAGGGTTTAACATTATAGGGAACCTCCCAAGGTGACTTATGGTTGAGCACTGCTGAAGGTAACCTAGTAATGTTATGAACAACATTTTCGAATGCAAGATCCCCGAAGTGAGTTGGAACTAAGGCATGGTTGAGCATCAACAATCCCATCTCTACAATGTGTCAATGCTTTCTTTCAGCAATACCATTTTGGTGATGAATTGTCAGACAAGAGGTGTTAGAAATTCGTATTTCATACTAACGATTTGATGGATTACATAATGTTCCAAGATCAAGACATAAAATAGAGCATAATGGAGGTGGGAGATTTTGTTTCCAAGTCGATGGTAGGGTATCCGTGCGGTGGGCCTTGGGCGATCCAATCCGCGGCCTAATTAGCATTCCTGGGCTCATATATTAAATTCACCCCTTGAAGAAGGCCCATTAGTCTTCTGCAATCATTCATTGTTGACTGAGCAGCCCATAGAGCTGGCAGGTGGCCCATTATACTTTCAACAGCCAAGGAATTATCTGAGGAAATCACCACGTGGGGGAGCTTCTTCGTGGAGTTGAGTTCAGAGTGGAGTTGTGCGTGGACTTGAAGTGTTGTACTTGCCGACTACCTTTCTCTTTCTTTTAGCCACGAGAGTGGGAGCCCGGATTTTCTTCGCAAAGCCATCGACGAGTTTGCCCCACTCATCTCTGCATACGCTAGCTGCGGATCCCTCCATGGATGTGCTGCACCAAGACGCGTCTATATTGAGCTTCAGGGAGGTCAGTGGTGGAGGGTTCCAATGTGTTCGTCTCCTTGTTGGTTGCGATTCACCTCCTTTACCTTTGGGGTTCCATCGCACATAAAGATGGGCCATAGCCGTGGCTTCTTCAAAGATAGATCCTAGGTCAGTCCTCTTCCCCTGAAAAACAAACTTATTTCGAGTAGTCTAGATCTACCAAAGAACCCCGGCGAAGAGGGCTTCAGTTGTGGGTCGGGGTTAAAGGTGAAGAACTCACACACCCATTTGTTGATTCTACTTATCGTTGTAGAGGAGCCTTGCATTGCCATTCTTGGATTCGACCATAATTCTCTTGTCCATTTGTAGTGAGTGAAAAGGTGTTCCACCGTTTCTGGAACTTGGCCGCACAATGAGCAAGTCGAGTCAGGTATGATGTTCCTTCTATGTAGGTTTTCCTACGTTGGAATTGCATTATTGCATATGCTGCACAATAGGAAACGTACCTTTGGGAATATCTGTAGCTGCCAGATGTTATTCCATAACTATTTAGGGGGTCGGTAGGATGTGGAAGGCTATTCCTCTACTGTGGTATTGTCCCGAGTATGTATATCATTGTAGCCGCTTTTGACTTGATAGACGACTGCACTGTTCGCTGTCCAGACTAATTTATCAGGTCCGGGGCTAAGACTTAGGGGGATTGCTGCAATCTCCTTGACAATTTTTCCATCGAAAATGGAATTGAGTTTTTGCATATTCCATTGGCCCGAGTCGTTATCAATTAAGCCCTCGACCAAGTAGGGGTCATCTTGATTTGCTGGTTCTCCAATCTTTCTAGAAATCAGCCACTTATATTCTCTCACTCGAATTGTTTTCCCATCCCCAACTTCCCATTTAATTTTTGGTTCTATAACATCCCTACCTACTAAAATGCTTTGCCATCCCCAAGAGGGTTTGGGACCCTTTTGTGCACTCTAGAAACCTCCTTTTGGAAAGTAGATACCTTTGAAAATTTTGCTCCACAGTGTTTTGGATAATTGATCAAGCGCCAAGCTTGTTTCCCCAACATCGCTTTATTGAACTGTACCAAGTCTTTAAAGCCTAAACCCCCACAATCCTTCTTCATTTTCAGGTTTTCCCATTTCCTCCAGTGGATGCCTTTCCTTGCTGTGTTTTGTTTCCACCAAAATGATGAAACTCTCTTCTCGATTGCTCTACAAATTGATATTGGTAATTTGAAGATGGACATGGCATATTGTGGCAATGCTTAAACAACTGTTTTGATTAAAATTTCTTTGCCCGCCTTTGATAGTAAATTCCCTTTCCAGCCTTCTAGTTTTCTGTCAACTTTGGCAAGAACCCAGGCAAACATCTGTTTTTTGGTCTGACCCCAATCTGAAGGAATTCCAAGGTATTTCCCAGTTTTTTCTATAATTGGAACCTACAATTCAGCTGCCAAATTTGTCTTCAGGGTTTGAGGGCAATTTTTCCCAAAGAAAATACCTAATTTGTTAAGGTTTATCGCTTGACCTGAGGCAAAGCAATACTAGTTCAGGATAGATGCGATATTGTGTGCTTCTTGGGTTATGCCGTCTAGGAAGAATATGGCATCATTAGAAAATAGAAGGTGTGACAAAATTAGGCAGCTACTGTTTAGTTTGATTCCTCTAACAGTTCCATCTTCCACCACTTTAGTCATGAGAAAGGATAGTAGGTTGGCCATGATAATGAACAAATAGAGTGAGAGAAGATCCCCTTGCCTGATCCCTCTTGTTGGAAGGAACGGTTCACATAGTTCTTCGTTGACATTGATTCTAAATGAGACTGAGGAGATGCATTGTTTTACTAAGGAGACCCATCTTTCATTGAAACCCAACTTAAGCATATAGTCACATAAGAAGTCCCACTCGACCCTGTCATAGGCTTTTTGCATGTTGAGTTTTGGGACTGCTTGGAATTTTCTCTTCCTTTTTCTCACCCTTAACTGATGCAACACTTCCTGGACGATGAATATATTGTCTTGAATTTGTCTGTCGCTAACAAAGCACTTTGTTCTTGAGATATGAGGTCATGAAGCCAAGGTTTCAGCCTGTTGGCCATAACCTTTGCTATGATCTTATAGTTGAAGTTGCAAAGGCTTATTGGCCTATATTGAGTGACATTCTCTGGGTTGTTTACTTTGGGAATAAGAACAATATGGGTTTCATTTATTTGATGGTCGAATGTACCTTGTGTGAAGAAATCATCAACTATCTTGAAAATATCTTCTTGGAGAAGTGCCCATTGGCTTTGATAAAATAGTCCGTTTAGCCCATCTGGTCTCGGGGCTTTGGTAGCTCCTATTTGAAACACGGCTTATTTGACTTCTTCTCTTAACATTGGCTTGATTAAAGAGTCATTCATTTCTACATTTACAACCTGTGTGCATTGATCTAAAATGGGTTGGTAATTCCTCTCTCCCACTAAGGTAAACAATGAATGGTAGAAAGTTCTAATATGCTGTTTAATTGGTCGAAAAATCTCGGCTCCACTATTGGCCATCAAGTTGTAACATGGAAATCATATTGTGTTGTCTCCTCTGCACTATTGTGGCATGGAAAAATTTTGTGTTTCGATCCCCCCAACTCATCCAGTTTATCCTGGACCTCATAAACCAGAACATTTCTTCTTGTCGCCATAAAGTTTCAATTTGACTTACTATGTTTTTGTATTCCTCACTGTTTAGGCCATCTTCTACTTAGTTGGAGAGCTCAGTAAGTCTATTTCAACGTGACTGGATCTATTTGGAGGCATTCTAGAACGTCTTCCTGCTCCATTCTCTAGGGCTACTGCAACATGCCTTGTTTTAGCATTAATATTCAGGTGATCGAAGCTTTCATACTCCCATGCTTGATGTATTACTTCTGAACATTCTGCATTTTCTAGCCAAAATGCCTCAAATCTGAAATTTCCCTTCCTTCTTACCCTATTGCTAGTAATGCAAAGGCCTCTGCATTTGGGAATATGACTCTCCATTCTAGGTTGCATATGGCTCGGTCTAGCCTCTTTTTCACTAACTCCTCTCCCTCCCTGTTATTTGTCCATGTGTAGGAGCATCATTTGCTTTCAATGTCCATAACTGAGCATGTATTCAATAGTTCCCAAAATGTCACCATTCTATACCAGTCGGCCTCCCGCCGTCCAACCTTCACCCATTGGAACAATACTTCATTGAAGTCACCTATGCAAAGCCATGGGAGGGTATTGACCATGCTAATAGAACAAATGGCCTACCATAGCTGTAATCTTTGTTGGTAGTTGGTAAAGGCATGGAGAAAAAAAATTCTCATTAGGCATCCACTATTGAGATCCTTGCACTTTACATCTATTAATTCTCCTGAACTAGATTCCACTTCCACCTTTACTTCCTCATTCCACATAAGCATTAATCCTCCCACAATTCCAATAGGATCGGTAATGACTGATTTTGTGAACTTCAATTGATATTTTATACAATTGACCATGTTATTCTTATTCTTGGTTTCCATGAGAAAAACCAAATCGGACCTATCTAGAGCCACTAAGGCTCTAAGATGCTGGACTGTCAAGGGTGTGCCCAATCCCTAACAGTTCCAGCTTAATATCTTCATGTATGCATGAGTGGCTTATTAGGGCTAGCCACCAAAGCCCGTCCTCAAACCCCTTCCCACTCTTGGACAGGAGTTTCCAAGAGATTCTCTTGATTTTGCAACGCTATTGATAATACCCTCTTCTCATAAGTCTGGATGCGTTTTTGTTTTTTAGCTATCAGGATTTTATGCGTTGTTTTTTCCTTCTTCAGCAGTTCTGTAACCTTCCCTAGCCTAGCTAAATTGAGTGGCTGGGTTTGTTTTAGTTGCGTTTGCTTTCCCCAACTTGTTGAAATGTTTACTGTTGAACTGTCCTCTTCCAGCAGAGCATTTGCTGCATTGTATGGAATTATTGCCATCTCACTTGGTTCTGTGATTTCCTTCCTTTCAGGGCTATCAACAGCAATTGTTGGAGTGGTTGTCATTATCTTCCCTTCTTTAGTAAGGGTTTCTATTTTCCTATAAAAGACTTTCCAAAATAGGCTCGATTCTCTCACTTCAGCCTTGAGCCACGACCCATATTTTCCAGGGAGATATTGAGGTAGGCTAGTTTCTTCATAAGGGATTTATGGACAATAATTAGCATAATGGTCTATCCGCCCACACGAATAGCAGAAGTGGGGAAGTCTTTCGTATTTGAAGTCTAACCACCATTTTTTGTCTCCCACATTGATGATAGTTCCAGTTTTCAGCGGATTTGCCAAGTTCAAGCACACTTTCGCCTTTCCCATTTTATTCGAGGTGCTGTTTTTTGCCTCAATCTTTACTTCTTCAACCCTCCCTAATTTTCCTGCTATTTGCCGCACAGAAGCCTCATTAGTGCGAGCTTGAAAGAACCCCACAGTCTGAACCCTGAAAGCATAATGTGTAAATTCATAACAATGTTCGAGAGTATTTGGGTTTCCTTCCTGTAAAACAAGTTACTAGCAAATGACCAAGGTCCCGTTTCCAGCACTCTTATTTTATCATCCACAGAGCTAAAAATGAACGAGAAAAATCCAGGTTCTATTTGTTCACATTTCACTGACTCTAGTTTCCATGCCCTCCTCATCGTACTAATGAAAGCTTGAAAGTTGACATTGGGTTTAGAGTATAGTTTGCCATAGAGAAGGAGTTCACTTTCCTGTTTTTCCTCTTCAGAAATCTCTGCTGCCAGCGTTGTGATGTCTTCTTCAGACCAAAGATCACCCATTTTTCTGCAAAATGCCACCACCCTCAGTTGGTTGTCAGAGTTCCCAGCCATGTAAATTTCTTTGATTCTGGAGTGAAGGGAGCTCTAAAAACTTGGAAAGCTTAGCTTAGGTATTGCGATCCATATGGTTTTTTCCTGTGGTTTTTTTTTTTAATGTATTTGAATGAGGATTTGGACTGGAGATTGATTCGGATATTTAGGGGTGGGTAGCAAGGGAGAAGAATGATGAAGTGTGGGTATTTTCGGCTGTCGCTAGGTTAGCATCAATGGAGGAAGCGTAGTAGCCATGGGAAGGGGAAGTGGATTAGGGTTTTTGGGGTTTGGAATGAAAAACTATCAACTAATGGGGCTTAGCCAAATCCCTCGACTGGAAATGGGAATAGAAGCAGCCATTAGAGGGGATGCAAGATTTGGGTAGCTAGGGTTTTAGAAAAGGGAATCTATCACCTAAGGGATAGAGGGAAGCTCACACAAGGTGAGAGAGAGAGTACGCTCGTCATTGGCCATCAGTAAGAGAAGGAACCTACATTGTCACTTTGAATGGCTTTTATCGTAGTGTTAAGTTGATTTTCCACCAAATTTATAAATGTTGTGAAAATGAAAAGAAATTGATCAAAGAATTGAAAAAGATGTATCCAGGAAAACTGAGAGAAATCATCAGTGGAGCATATATAATATGACATCCTAATTTTCAACCCTACTTTCGACTAAATAATTTGGGCTTTTCATCGACGCGCTTATAGTCTTTTTCTCTGAGCTGATCACTCGCGAGATAACTAATCTATCAGGTGAAACCGTTAAGGAATATAAACACAACTAATTTGAGAATTCGATTAGAAATCGACTACTCAACCGTGCTAATCTACAAGGGTCAGTACGGCACCGTTAGAATCAACTAGAAATCAAAGATGGGCTGATTTGACAAAGGTATGCAATTAAATTTTGGGTGATTCCACCTAATTGCAAAATTCTTGTCGAACGACACTAACCCAATTTTTCTATCAATTTTGTAGCCTGTGCCCATAATTGAAATTTGAGATTTTTACTATAACTGAGAATCGCTAATGAGTCGAAGATGTACAATGTGGATCAAAAATAATTGACCATGGGTCAATTGCACTAAAAGTTCCTAAAAGCTACTCGGTAGGTTAGGTGACGCTAAAATCGCGTCCGGTTGAAACTAACCACGAAATTGAACCCGATTTCAAGAATCAAAAGTTCTGGCATGTCATGATTT
Organism: Eucalyptus camaldulensis; assembly: GCA_019915185.1. Taxonomy (NCBI): domain Eukaryota; kingdom Viridiplantae; phylum Streptophyta; class Magnoliopsida; order Myrtales; family Myrtaceae; genus Eucalyptus; species Eucalyptus camaldulensis. The sequence continues at coordinate 16,413,915 of JAHSVA010000014.1, read as the reverse complement.
ATATTTAGGACATCGACTCATCCTTTGAAGAGTTTTCGGTGAGCCTAGGATTTTCGGCGAAAAATCAAGATTCGGCGAAGTTGATTCAAGAATTCGGATGGGCTAAATTGAGTGCACTTTTGGCCTTCTAATTGGATCATTTGGTGAGGGAAATCATGGAATTGATGTGGGTACCTTAGCTGGTATTTTTGGGCCACTTAATGGGATTGAATTAGAGAACTTTAGTGTGAAATTGAAGGGGAAATTGGTGAACTTCGTAGGCCATGAGGGCTACAACATTTTGAGCATCAAGAGTGGCTTGTTGGGGAAGATTGTGAAGGGAAAATGGCTACTGATAAGGATGTGGACTTTGGGGCCTCTTACTTGAGTGTTTAAGATATTTTTCCAAGACTTTTGTGGCTCTTTGTCCCCTCTCCTCCAATAGCAACTCCATCTTCTTTTTCCTCACTCCATTAACCTCCATTTTTGTTATGTTAGAACCAGAGAACCAACAAAGAACAAGCCAAGACTAGCCAGCTCTACCCCCTGGCCCGTTCAACCGTTGAACGCCCGAGCTACTGCCTGCCACCACCCACACCTCCCCACATCAGCGTCTCCAGCCCGAGTGCTCAAGCTCGTCGCAACTCCATCAACCCCTAGCTATCCATCGTCGTCCACCTGGAAGCCGCCGTAGCCATCCCTAAGCTACTATCGTCGCCGCCTAGCCCCGTCGTGCCCATTCCCATGCCAGCTAAGCCTCCGACCAGCCTCTTCGGTTCAGCCACAGAACCAAAGTTTCAGCTTAGTGTTGAGGCTTCGTGGGCCTTTTCCGAGCCTTTCCAAACCTCCCCGGGTGTCGCCGTAGGCCCGAGTCTCATTTGCCTCCGCGTTACCATCGCCGTGAACTCATTGGCTCATTAAACCAATGAGTTTACTTGCTAAACATTACTTATGATGTTAATTATACTCAGAAGATGATTATTTTAGGCTAAGATTGGGTTAGAAGGATTAGTTAGTGTAATTTTAATTATGTGGTTAGATTAGTTTAATTAGAGGTTAATTAGATTATGTGATTTAGTTAGTTTAGTACATTATTTATTTAAGTCCAATTAGGTGGTTAGATCAGTGTATATAGCTTAATTAGTGATTTATTTAATTATTTTGTAATTTATTTATTTATTTATTTATTTCCGAAAATTATATCAGGATAGCCGGTCGTTAGAATTTAGTGCTGATCGTCGTGGTGTAATTAGTTTGTGCAATTGAGTGTTAAATTATGCAATTGGATGCTAATTTAGATTTTTTTTTTATTATTTCAAAATTATGGATTTTTGGTATTTAATTAGAAAAATATTTGGTGTCGATTTTAGACATCAAAAATGTTTTTAAGTACTATATCAAATAATATGATTTTTAAAAGTGAGAATATCGCATTTTATGGCTCAAGCTAACCGTTTACCCACACATGATTATTTTACCAAGTGTTTTTAATATGAAGAAAATAGGTCAAGTACATTATTTAAATTGAGACATTTAAGTGTAAAGCACGATATCCTTGGCTGGGATTGGATGTGTGTGTAATCGTTATGAGAACCCGTCACGAGCCTTTACGCCGGACGATGCTCCTTCGGGAATGCCCCACGTCAACGGATGTTGGTAGCAATGAAGGCTGGGTCAATACTCCTTCGGGAATGCCGTCTAGAGGTAGACGTTGCCATGCTCGATGGGGCGAGATGACGTGCGGCTATGCCGAATGACTGCTGACTGTTGAGTCGGCCGTGGCCGTTGGGTCATAATCAATTGAAACGCATGAATGATTGAAATAGATACGTCTGATTATGGGACAAAGTTGTGTGGCACGGAATAGGACATATCATAACGATTTGGCCTTATAATCATGACCCATGTATTTGATTGATTTGAAAGTGAGGCGTTCCAATTGTTGAGTGCATTTACTGCATATATCTATTATATGAGTTGTACTAACGTGCAGAAAAGTGCAGAGGCAAGGCAAGTCTCATCTGATGTGTGCTTAGGCTGCCTCTAGGTGTATTATCTTCCTAATCGGTGTTTAGGGTGTGAACTCGCTAAGACATTGCCTCACCCCGTTGTGGTTTAACTTTTTACAGGTCCTTAGATAGAGGTGAGACCCGTTCGTTTTAGGTGGCCACGAGAGGCCAAGACTCAACATACCGTCTTTCCAATCCCTAGGAATCCTTGGACCCATGAGCTCGTCGTGACCACAATTTAGGTCGATGAGGGCCAACCTCAATTGGTACATCATCGATTCAAAGCGTGGTTTCATTACGGGCCTGATGGGGTTCAGGAGGGCCCCATGGATGGTTTTGACGGACCTGCCGAAGGTGCCGAGTTGGGGAAGATACTCGACCCTGTGTTCGATGCTGATGTCATAGCCAATATCGGGTTGAACCAGTTTCCTGAGGGTGAGGAGCCTGCAAAGAAGGTAGCTGACCCTTTAGACCTCGACATCCCGAACGGTGTCGTGATGGACCTGGATCTCAAGTAGATAGGGTCTGGGGTAGGGTTAGCCTGGCTGCTCTTTTGATTTTTGGCCTCTGTGTAAAAACTCGGTTTATTTATAAAAGTGTGTTTGTGAAATTTGTTATCCTGCTTTTCTAACCCGTGTTTGATTGTTGTCTGGAGATTGTTTATTTCGCTTCCGCATGTGCATAAATCGTTTTAAGTCAGCGACGCATCCTAGGAACATCACAATTTTATCGACCACTAAGGAATGTGTGCACGTTCGAGGTTCGAGGCGTGACATATAATAAGGGTTGTCCAAAAAGGATGTCACTAGAATTAGTCCCCATACATAAAAGTGGACTAATTGTAGGGGGGCGAAGACTTATTTTGGAGAGTGGGTGAGCATGACTATGACTCTTGCTAGAGAGGCATGCAGGATAAGGAGAAACAAAAACTATAGATTTATTTAACACTTGACTGACTGAGTTGTAGGAGGCTTGACCTAGACGAAAATGTCATTTGTGGTTGGAATCTATCTTATGCACTGGAAAAGCAAGTGGCGACGATGAACACAAGGTTGAAGACGTGGGAGTAGAGTAAAGACCATGATCAAGATCTTCTTGAAGTATGATTCTCCCTGGATGGCGACACTTCACAATTAAAAAAGTAGGTGAGAATATGAAATCATAATTGTTCTCTTCAGATTATTGATGAATTAATAGGAGATTCTTTTTAATGGAAAGAACAACTAAGATATGATAAATACAAAAATTTGGGGAAATATAACTACCTATATGAGTGATGGGTAAGCAAGATTCACTACTTGTGGTGACCTAATTATTACCATGATAGTGCTGAATATCAGATAGCTAAAAGGTATTGTACCCGAATCTAGGTACCATGACTCTAAGGAGAAAACAAACGGCGAAAGAGGAATTTCCGCCAAATTGAGCTGTGATGATGTACGGGATTGCTCATGTTGCTACTGCAAATATCTTTCCCTAAAAACATTGGCTATGGGGCCAAATTTGTTGCAAATTTGACATCTGTTACCACCATTGCCACTCCTAAAATTGCGAATGTTTGAGAATCTGTTGGCGTTTTGTGGCCTAGCACCAAATGTACTATTCTCATGTACATGCCTAGGGAACTGATGAGAATTTGATCTATAGAAGCGGTCCATACCAAATTATGGAGATCGTGTTGAGTGTGGAGGAAAGACATCATCGGCCTTCCCTATAAATGTAGCCGAACCTTGCACTAAGGGTTCCATGAGCTTAAGCCGAGCCTTTCAAGATAAAGCAAACTGTGGAGTGTCTCACTGGTCACGTCTTGATACTGACATTGAACTGAAATAGAGATTGCAAGATTTTGATATTATGGACCCAACCCACGAAAGACATGGGTTTGGTGTCCTTGAGGAGAGATGACTTCATTAATGGAGGAGAGCTGATCTACAATTGCTATTGTTTGTTGAAGAAATTTTGTAACCGTTTGGTTACCTTTATGAAGAGTTTGCAGATACATCCGAAGTTGAGCTACTCAGGCATGATTTTGTGCTACATAGGATGTGGCTATAAATCGCCATGCGTCTGTTGTAGAGGTGAATGTTGAGAGCCGTCCGACAATCGTGTCAGCTGAGATGTTAAGAATCCATTTCAGGGCAACTTGATCATGTGTTGACCATCCTTCATAGGTAGGATTCGAAACAATTGCACTTGTTGACCATCCTTCAACAATGGGCAGAAGTTTGTTTGCCCGGAGAAGTGGAATCAGCCTTGCTTTCGTACAACATAGTTATTACCATTAAGCTTTACTCCAATGGCTAGAAGGGTAATGATGTGGGATTGATTTCCTAGAGTAGATTGTGGAATTGCCATGATTGGTAAGGATGCGGGAGCTAATTCAGAGGCTCCAACTGGTTCAGAAGCTGTGATTGATGAATCTTCTATGGAGATTTCAAAAAAATACAACATCGAGAGGTTGTGTTTGCTTTCGCAGTGGTATACTCTAATATCATGTGAAATTTTGTAAAATTACTGTCGATTATTCTAAAAACTTAAGTTGTTAGATGAAAACGTAATTTAATATTTAATTATTCTAACAAAGAGAAACCATGTTGAAATTGATAAGGCTTGGAAGAGTTTGTGCAAAGTATGGGCACACCTCTAAAAGGATTGTTTGCCGTTTAGTAATCTATTAGCTTCCTCAAGATTCACTTCAAGAGGGTCGCGATCAGAATCAATGGACTTGATCAAATGATGACAATTTCTACAACAAAGCACAAATATTCTTCTTCTTTTTTTTTTTTTTTGGCCAACATATTTCTCATTACTTCTTAAACTAAACTATATGCAATCTTAGAGAATAAGTCCAGAAAAAAAGACTTAAGGTTTTGGATGTTGGTAAATTGAGGACTTAAGGATTTAAAAAAAAAAGAAAAAGATCAGATTTCGACCTCACCATTGATAGTAATCAAATGTCAGATATGAAACGTACTAAGTAAGTGACCAAATATTCCACATGAGGGCCTCGTTGATATTCCGACGCTTGAATTTCATCGACGGCGAGCTTGAACACTAATTGGGCCTTTTTGAAAATCTTAATCCGCAATTGACCAAAATAAAATCATAACTTCTTCAGTGACTAACGGCTAAGAAGTTAAATCCTGTTCCCACACTTCATCTGGCATTCTTAGTATATCTACACTTTTCGTAACGGTGTTACAAGAGGCCTTTTCCTTTTTTTCTTGGGGTACCGCTTTTCCTTTTTAACTTTGATATTTGCTTCTTTTTCTGTTGTTAACATCTCACCTTTGCTAAAGCAAAAATGACGAGCCGAAATGCTTTTCTTATTTCAGAGAAAAAGTGTGGCTATGAGAGCAAAAGATCCACGCCCAGATTTGGAACTAGAATAGCCTCTAAAGTATGATCCCGATGGCTGATTATTGCCCTATGCGCCAGAGCTTTATTCCCGGCGGTGTTCGTGGACTGGGTATTATATGACAGTATCTTATGAATAAAAAAAAATAGTACTAATGCTCATTTTTCCTCTTTATTTAGCTCGTAAAGACCGAAGCTAATACTTCTTGGCAAAATAACTGCGAACACCTCGCTTACCATTTGATAGGATGCCGAAAATTATTTATGGAGTGAAATGTGTTTTGTCGGAGTGACATTCCAAAGTCTCGTATTGTATTGCCATGGACCTCATTAACTTATTCATAAGACCCAAGCCACAGTCAGAGGGCCACCATACTTGTGTGGTTACGATTGAGTATTCCCTTCGGTGTGCCGACCCACATTGAAATCGGCCGAATTATTGGTAGTCATATCAAAAGGCAGATTCCCCCAGGTGGATGTGTGGTTCATGTATGGAGTAGACCCATACATTGATTTAATGAGACCAAAGCAATAGCTAGGCGAGGTAGCTTGAACATGCGGCTTCTAACAGACTTTTTACGTGGTTCAGAGGGTAGGAACTAAATCTAATCAGGCATTGCATTGAGTAGTATTGCGGGTGATATGGAGTAACTCTAATGAAGACGTCACTTATTGGATGAAAAACCTCTCTGTTAAATGATTCATGAGGCATGATCTCAAATGGTCACAATTTTGTGTGGGTGGTTTGGTTATAATTTGATCTTGTGATCCATCAGACGTTGTTCTTTGTACATCCTCATGCTCTGTAATAATGCAAGTTCCCATATATTGTATCAGAATGAATGCTGTGCCGTCCAGAGAGTACTAAGTATGAAATTTAAGCTTTCTAGTAACTTTAAGTACAAGGTATAAGATTATCATTTCCACTTTCTCTTGATACATTTGGTCTGAAGATATCATAGGATGTCCCATAGTTTATTCTGAAACTTTCTGTCATTACATTCGAGGACTAACCTAAGTTGTAATTTCCAATCGATCCATGAAAAGTAAAGGCCGGCCGCTCAAATCATATCAAATAGAGCAAACGTACGAAAAGGAAAAAGAAAAAGGGAAAGGTTTAGCTACAGTTAGGAAGCAGCGTCTGCCCGATTAATCGTTCTTGAAATTTTTAATATGAACAGAGTATTTCTTTTATAAGTGAAATGTTGCATAACATGTGCTGAAAGTACGTACACAACACCTGGTTTAATTGTCTTGCGCCTTTAGGTAATAGACCACGATGAGTATTTCGTGAACAAGAAGCATATGTCTGCAGCCAGGCCTCCTAAACGTGATGTCTGGTGACCTAAAAATCCGTAGAACGTTATAAATCGGTTAATTTTAGACCTTTTATCTAGGTAGATAATCCCCATCTAGGACAAGTGCATTGGAACAATATAACCTCCGGTTCATGATCTGGAAATCTCTTTTGACACGCCGAGAACTGCGTCAATCTCCCATCCTTTCAACGTACAGTGAATGAATTGAGTAGATTCGGTGTAAAAAACCAGATATTTTAAACCAATGTAAAAGGATCCCTTCCCATCTTAAGATGATATATTGACGGAACACGTAATATCTCTTGTTAAATTAGCGTTTGAATAATGTTTGATTTGGTGACTCAGACTTCTTTATGCCATTATGATCATTCCGTAGTGATTTGAAGCAAAATGTATAAGGGCTCACTTGATAAAAATTGAAAAACTAAGCACAGAATTTCAAGTGTTGAAATTAGAACTTTAAAGTTGTTTGATATTAAGTAAAAATTGATGACTGAATATTCTTAAATGCTTCTCATACAAGGCATTGTGATCATTACCGACATGCTTTAGCAATACAATTGGTAGGATTTTAATTGCCATCAATTACTTTATCAACTTAATCGAATCCTTAAGTCATCGTTAGTTATGGTAATCAAAACAAATTTAATATCATGAAATACCGAATTTTCAATTTTCATGACATGATTGGGCTATCAAACAGTATCAATCATGTTCTTGGGGGGAGTTTAGTTTCCATCTCCATTTCTTTGCCCTCTCAATTCCACAGCTGATGAACATATGGGAACGAATATATCTTCACCAATCCTTTTGATTAGGGACCATAGTGTCATTCAATTTCTGCCTATTATACGCATTCTCTGTCATTATTCATCTGTACGACTCAGCCAAAAGAGATAAATGCTTTGTGTGGTCGACAAACCTTAGGACATTCCTTTCTCTCGGCTTACTCTAAACTCTGGGCCTGTTATAGTTTTGGCCCCTACCACGGGTAGGTCGGCTGTCACATTAATGTCTGGTACAACGTTTGACAAGGAAATTCATGACCAAATTATTTCCAGGAACGGGGTGTCAGACGAAGACAAGTGCAGCATTGGAAATTTGTGAATTTACAGATTCTTTTGTGGAGCCAAAGGAGGTTGTCCCATGTGCTTTAAGACAAGCCAAAACCAATTCTTATAAAGCCTGAAGATCAAACCCTAATTACAGCATGTTAGGATTCGGCGCACAAATGAAACGACCCGGTCTACCGAGGGTAGAGAGTGATTGTTGAACCTAGAGGGTCTGCACAAGAAGCAACTCTCTAAAGCAACTCTCTGCAATCTTTTAGGATGATGAAGGAAATATGAATAAATCGAACTATGCATCGAATAAGGGGAGAGCAATTATAGAATGTGTGCACGTGTGCATGTGTGTGTGAAAATGGAAATTAATTAACTGGTGCATCTTTTGATATAACAACAAGCTTTGCTTTGGAATTTCAAAACTTTCTCTCAGCTTACTTCCAAACTAGAGCCCTATTAGGAAGGGTTACCTCCTATGAAATTGCATGCCTAAACGCCAAAAGATAAAACTGTAAGGCTCGGTATAGAATGAAACAAAATGGACAATACTTGAGGAGTTAACTAAAGAATGTCACAACAAGGAAATAGAGAATAAAAGTGAGAAAAAGAAGATGGAGATCTACCAAATTATTCCACTATAATTAGTACATTGCACATCTTTATTACATTTCCAAATTACAAGAGAAATAGATTAAATACACCTAGTAACTATTTAAAAGCCCAAGTCCAAACTACTAACAAAATATAGCTTAAATTATGAAAGTCCTTTAGTGGCTCGAGAGCATTGCTCTCGTGATCTTGCCAAGGTGACCTCTGATCCTCGCCCACTTATTGGCTAGAAAATACCGACACTTTCTAAGAGTCTTTATATCGTATTTGACTTTCCAACACGTGTCCAACACTTTTTAATACTCTTACTCGGTCAATACGTGTCAGAAAATTTGACACATAATCAACTCTCTCAACACTCTCCAACACTCGAGTTCGGAATTCCAACATGCAAGTTTGAAATTCTGACATGTGATTATAACATGCATGAGATTAATTTTAAAATTTTTCAATAAATAAGAAGTCAAAATGTAAATATATAAAAAAAAATAAAGAATAGTCAAAATAATAAATAGAGAAAGAAGAAAAATCTAGTATTTTCTTCTCTTCTAACTCTCATTTCCTATGACACACAATTCACTCCCAAGTTTATTTTTTCTTTTTTCTTCCAACACGCTCGAATATGTGAGTCCAGAATGTGAAATGCTTTTTTTCCCAAGTTTTATGGATTACCGGAGTGGAGTTGAATTTATCAAATTAAAATAATGAATAATATTAGCAAATGATGGATTAATATTTTTAATATAAATTCATTCTAGGCTCTTTTTCTATTATTTATTTTTGTGCGAATTAAATCAAATTAATTTGATTATAATAATCACATGTATATAAAAATACACATTTAATTTTCAATGTATCCTAACGTATTGAAATTTTTTATTCTTTAACGATGTGTCGGCGTGTCGTGTTTTATCGTGTCGCATATCGAGTGTTCGATACTACTTGGCTCACCGAACAATAAGACCTCCGTGTTTTCTTGTCGATAAGGGGGTATAAACCATACCCTGACGCAACACTAAATCTATCGCACCTTATAACTCCACCGTCAAACAGACATATTGTTCCTCCATAACAGCCTAGCCCCGATACCTTGTAAGATCCAAGCCCGAGTTCCGGCAATAATGAACCTTGAGAATAGGGCCTAGACTTCTACTACTCATGTTTCAGTGGAAGTGTTGACGTGTAAAGCTTAAGCGCGAGGACCATCCCTCCAAACAGAAGCTTCAGCTTTAAATTATTAAACACCACAAACAGTTCACGAAAACCTGTACATTGTCGATCCAAGCACGGCACGTAGGCCCTGCCACTTTCTATGTGGACATGACAGTCATATGCTCACACACGGAATCAGGAATCCATTGGCTCCATGCATCCTTTGCATTTATGTCGTACTAATCTATGCCAAAATTTTTCATATACGCAATATCAAAATTAGAGGTAGACAACAATATATATAGATACTCTTGTAATTTCCCTCAATTTTTTTTTTCCAAACAACATTTTTTGCTTAAGTAAAAGAGTAGAGGTGGGCAAGTCGTGCTGACAACTCTTTGTGAGCGTCGCCATAAGAATTGCACATCCACCGCAAACTATTCAAATGAAGTCATAACTACTCTGCAGCACTAGTGACTCGAAGGTCTGCGGTTGGCAAATGTAACACAATCAGTTCAAATAGATGACCCACTTATTACTAGATCAAATGTCGTGGTGGATCCCAGGCAACAAATACACACGCGCGCCAAACTTTATCATCCTCATTGCATATTTGAGAATCTGTTTTATAGCAAGGCCGGAAATTCTGGTCCAAGACATGTCAAATGTGCAATAGAAAATAAAGGATGGCATGTCGATCCAACGCAGGCCCACCAGGTTTGTCCTCCAAGTTGAATTTAAGTATGCATGCCAGATTCCTGTATTGCTTTCTCATGGCTAAGGAGAGAGAAAATCATTAGAGAGCTTTAGGTCGGCCCCGCCACCACAGCCAAGCATTGGGATTCGCCGGAGGACAGAAGTCTCCATGATCGGACCCACGTCCCCGAAAGGCGCACTCCTTCCCTCTCTCTAGCTGCTGAATTTGTCTTTGCTGGTTTCTTTTCTTGGCAGTGCTGACTGGAGTTGATGCAGAGAGTCAAAAAGGAGGAGAGCCAAGATCCATCTTCTTTGCCACTGATGTCTCTCCTTTTGCTTCCCACAAATGATTTTTTGATATACTTAAATGGGGTGATCATTCTCGACTGCCCTCGTTTTTGGGTAATGTGGATTGCTGTGAATTCCTTTCTTTGCTTATAATCTACGTAGCTTCTTGCTTGGTCTGCCGCTCTCTATTTTGTTCTGATCGGTGGAAAAGATCGATGATAGCGATCGTCTCCTTTGGCGTTATTATAAGAATCTCGCGCCCGATAGGAAACGCTCCGTTTTGAGTCCCATGCTCCGCCCTCTCCGTTTCTTCTTTTTACCGGGTTTATTATTACTGTGATTATCTTCAGTTCATCTTCATCGGGATTGGAGGGGCCGCGCATTCTCTGGGTTTTCCTCGTACCCGTACGTTCTCTCAACTCCAAGCGAGCTCTAAAGCTTTTCTTGGTAACCCCATTCGTCTGTTTCCCTTAGTCTTGATGCTCTGCTTTCTTGGTATAGTGGCTTAGTCCCCCATTAAAAGCTTTCGCATTTACTCTTCTTGGATAGAAAGCAAAGCAAAGCACAGCACTTCTTGTGTTATCGTATTATCTTCCCCACCGTGTGGCTAAGAACTGGTTCGTTGGTGTTTTTGGCAAGAACTTGTGATCGGTTTGTGTCATTTTCAGTGTCTAGGATGACCTTAGATCTGAGCAGTAGAGGGAGGAAGGTGAACAGTGAAAATCTGCAGGAAATCTTTTTTTGGCACCTCAAAATTTAAAGTGAAGTTGCTTCGGAGTAAGCATGTTTAGAGGAAAGCATTGTATAATCATCGGCATTGCTTTTTTTGATTCATCAGTGTTTTCCACAACTGAAAGTTGAAGTCTTGAGGTTAAAAATTGCAGCACACAGAACTCAGAAGCAGGGCTTATTTGGGTGGAACTTCATGCTCCATTCCATTAACCGTGTAACTTCTACTTGTCCATGTACAGTGAAGATGGTTTGCTCGAGCTGTCATAACCAGAATGAATGATTTCTTTGCAGTTTGCATAAGCTGATAGATTGATAAAAGTGTTGCCTGCTACCATTTTGCTATGGGACATTTGGGGAACTGCTGGTGAAGACAAAGAACCTTGATTTTGCTTTTCCTTCTATGTTTTCGTCACTTGCAACTAACATCTTAACTGGTCATCCTGAATCTGCTTTTGTGCCGAAACCATGTTCCTTCTCCTTAAGGGAGTTTTGTGAGTTTTCATGTCAAATTGACAATGTTTGTGGTCATTCCACTTCAAGCTTGTAGTGGCAATTGACAAAGACCTGCATTATATGTATAACCATTTCATTGTTTCATCCAAAATTTTCAGATGAAATGCTAATATTATTTTGTTTTCAATTCTTAGCATAGTGTTGAGGAGATTCAGACTACTTATAGCAATGACGCTGATGAAGAATGATCTGAACCGTTTTTTACAGTGACAATGGGTGGTGAAAGCAGCTGAAGCCATGGCATCTGATGTTCCATCAAAGCATGAAGTCTTCCCTCCTCACGGGGATAGGAAATCCAACTCATTGGTCAGAAAGAGTCTAAAGCCACACCAGAACTCCAAGAAAGCGAACGAGAGTGTCAGGAAACCACGATGGTCCGACCGGATTGGATATCCAGACAGATCAATGGTACAAAGTTGTCAGGGTCAACCAACCTTAAAGCAGGGTTACCCAGTGGAGAAGTATGCGAATGCCCATGCTGTTCAGCTGAAATCCTCTACAGATCAACAGAGACAGCGTGCTAGCGGGGAGATCGTTAAAGAAGATGAGCTTGTCAAGCACATGACCAATTTGCCCGATTATCTCCAGCGTGTTGAAACCAGAGGAAACCTCCAGGGGAAAGCTCTGAACTTTGGAGTTCTGGACTGGAGTCGTCTACAGAATTTCACTCGCAACTGTAATACCAGAACTTGTAATCATCAAAGTGAGCAGTGGGCATCTCTTTGTCCTAGCTCTAGTTATTGCAAGATAGATGGGATTTCCCGACGTGCCAAGCCAAGTGCTTGCAAAGTTGTGCTCTCTCAAGATGTTGAAAGTGCTTCTAAGAGTATGTTGGAGGGGCATGAAAAGGTAAATAGAACTTACAGATCTTCGAGAAAAGAGTGTACAGACATTGCGCTCCAGAAGGACAACAGAAACTCATTGAATCAGATGATTGTGTCGGAGTTAGGTGGTTCATTGGACTTGCGTGGTAAGAGTAAGAGGAGAGTTTTTAGTGGCGAAGGAAATATCGGAGTGGGGAAAATGGCTGAATCAGGCACCAGAGGAAATAATAGAGAACAGAAATGCATGTCCGTGGCTGGAACTTCATCATCAAAGCTGAGTATTGATGCCGGACCAATCAGTTTAAAGGAGATGATTACTGCTGAGAATGACGAGAGCGAGAAAAAAGTTGAAAAGTCATTAAATAGAGAAACATCCAACAGACGATCTTCGTGGAATAAAGCAACCTTAGCTCAAATTTCTACCAGTAAACGTCCACATAATAGCTCAATGGATGCATCCCAGAAAAGTGACACCAGAAAATTGTTTGATCACAGTTTGACGGGTGCAACTCAGAATTATTTCTCAGATGTGTTATTTTCCGAGGAGCTTCGCTCAAGAGAACCATGCTCAGAATTACCACACTCATGTCCAATGTCGTTGAAAGTTGATTCCCAGAGAGAGACTGCTAGGAGTTGTTCAGAGCTCGAATTTGACGAATCTTCAACTTTCTCTGGCGGCAGCAGGTCAGGGTATGACCTGTCTAGCAGTAAAATTTCTAATATGAGAAAGCCAAATGATAGTGACAAGACTAGAAATTCAAGCAGAAGGGAGGGTATGGGAAGTCTGACTCAAGAAGCTGTTAACTCCGCAGGCAAGAAAAGTAGGCATCCATCACCCAGCCACCGGTTCAGCTTCAGTTTAGGTAGGATAAGCAGAAGTTTCAGTTTCAGAGAAAGTGCTTCTGCTCCTCTCTGTAGCTCAGCATCTGTGACTGATACATCTGGTCCGATGGCTTCAGAGGATTTTCCTTGTGGTGGCAGTCTCACTAAAGAGAAGCCCGACGTTGCTAGCAAAGTTAGGTCTGGCATTAGAAGATTACTAGACCCACTTCTGAGGTCCAAGTCATCAATTTCATACCATCGCTCTGAAAGCATTCGGCAACCAGAACAGAGCGTAGCTTCCCTGAGCTCAAGCCATGAATATTCCACTGAATCACTTCAAATCGGTAACCATGAGGTATCAACACTTGAAGCTCTTCTCCAAGTTAGTAGTGCTGACGGACTCCCCTTATTCAAATTTGTGGTTGGCAAGAACGGCCACATTGTTGCTGCTGCCACCAAAGATGCGACACTATCTGGAAAGAGCAATTGTGCGAGAAAATTCACAATCTATTCTGTGGACGAACCGATAAAGAAGAGCAATGGCTGGATTGGACAAGGAAGTAAGACGAGAAGTGGCGGCCCTGTGCACAATGTAGTTGGTCAGTTGACATTTCGTGATGCTTGTTCAGACAACGGCAATGAGCCGACTGTTGAGAGAGAATATGTTTTATCGGGACCCAGATTGAGTCAAGCTGACAAGGAATTACTGTATCCACCAATGAACAGGGAACTTGCCGCCATCATCTTCAAGATTTCTATGGACACGCCTAGCAACTGCGAAGCACAGGCTACTAATCATAAATTTTTAAGAGGGGATTTGCAAGGATCCAAACTTTCAAATGAAGATAAAAATCATCTAATGGTTATACTTCCAGGGGGAGATCATAGTATGCCGAGTAACGGAGAACCTTCATCGTTGATCGATAGATGGAGATCTGGTGGATCATGTGATTGTGGAGGTTGGGATGTCGGTTGCAAATTGCGCATTCTTTCTCCCCTAAAGGACTTCTATGAAACATCAAGTGTTTGCTCGATGTCAGATCACCTTGAACTTTTTGTTCAGGTGTGTATGTATACTTCATCTTTTCAGGTAATTGCATTGTGCACTTAATGCTTCTGGTTTTTACCTATTATTTTCTTGTTTACAGGGAGAAGCTCAACAAGAGAATGCCATTTTCAGCTTGAAACTATATAGAACAGGAATCTACCTGGTCAAATTCAATCGGTCAATCTCGTCATTACAAGCATTTGCCACTTGCATAGCTGTAATAAGCTGCCAGATGTCTTCCGAGCCCTCTGATCGGCATCAACTTTCCAAATCTAGAACTTCACGGGGACATTCAGTAAACGGAAATGATGTGAATCTGCCAAACATGATGCCGCATTTTGAAGTTCCCCCAAAATATCCTCCTTTCTCACCACTCGATAGAGTTTAATTCAGGGGCAAGGGTGCTTTGATTTTGCAGGCAGATGGTTAAAATCCTTGATTACCAAGAGGATTGGCGGCAAAGTCCTGGTAGAACCTGGATATTGCAATGAACTTCATGCCCTTCAAAGGGGTTAGTTCCACGGCAGATGACTCAGGTCGTTATGGGTCTTGTATTGACTAGCTGCAGTACCAGAACATAGAAAATGATGTTTGCATTATGAAAAACCTGAAAAGTTCGATCCAATCTCTTTCACTGGGGCAAACCAGGGGAAATTAACAGTATGCAAACTATGTTTTCCTTGTACTGAGATGTCGGCATCTTGTTACCCTCAAGTTTGAAGATGTGGATGAACGATAGTTACAATACAATATTAAAACTATCGTCATAATTTTATGATTGCACACGATTAAAGGTAGGAGGCAACCATGAAAGTTAAGTCTAATCTTATGCTTTTTGCCTTCTGTCATCTTTCAAATTTGCTTTCTCTGGGGGGTTTTATGCTTCTTCATTTGGCATGTTAACCACAAGGTTGCTAGATTGAATTAGAATCATGGGAAACTTGTCTTGTCTGAGCTGGATATACTCTTGATAGCAGTTAATGCGATAGGTTCACATCCAAGTTTCATGGTCGAGAACATTTTTCTGGCCAAAATTTGGCTAAGTGATTGATGTTGCACAGGCTATTCCCATGTGCAAGAGGAATTAACTTTGGATATTGATGTACCGAGAATATTCTCGCTTTTGGAGGGCTAAATAGTTTCCTCCCATAGTTCTAATTTTTGGCTTTTCCAGTCTGCGATAAACAGTCTAGGACAAGCCTCCGCTTGATTTGTGCAGAAAACTACTAGCTTGTTTCCTCATACACAAAAGGCGTATCCTAAGTCCTACTCATTGCAGCGGTAACAAGGACGAAAACATTGACATTCTCAAGGCGACAGATGCTTCTACCATCGTTGCAGATTCAACAAAACCCAAACAGAACCGGAAACCAGGAGCATGCCGAAGAGCCAGTAAGAGATGGCCAACCTAGAAGAAGAGCATCAATATGCAGGCAAATTTGCAGTCTTTCAATCTCCTGGCAAAGTAAACTACGTTATCTGATGTTTTATGTGACAGCAGACCATAATACCCTGTCGTTAGAACGAGTTAGGTAGGTCCTTTTCCCTGGAAATTTGGTGATATTGCCCACTTCGAAACGATGAAAACTAGCACACTTATATATACTACTTTCTCTTATTTTGTGTTTTTCGATGACAAGAAGCAATATCTCCTCTATGAAATTCATCTCATTGATCAGACAAGACATGATGTAGAGCCTCAGTCAATTTTTTCAAACTTCAGATCATTTGTGCTGGAAAGAAAAATTGCATCGCATGTAGCAAATTGTCTTTTCTTATTTTAGAGACGCCAAATCACTATATCTCATATTTGATTTTCCCTTTTATAAATAAAATGAAGATGAGACAAGTAAGTGCGCATATTGATGGAAGCCAACTTGAGTAGGGACGAATCCAAAGAAACGTGCTTAACCTGAACTTTAGTCAACCCGAAAATTAATTAGATTAAGAATCTTAAACAAAACACACATTAATATGGTCCAATTCTGCAGCAAAAGTAGATATTTCTATTCTAATTTTCATTAAATTTGAAAATGGGTAGAAGATACATATTTCCGAATAATCGTTTGCAGGATTCTCAAAATTAGACACATCGTGTTTCTAATGAAATTATTGAAAAGTAATAAATCAATTGCTCGATTTGAACTTTTAAATTATGAGAGTAAAATGACAAAAAAATTGGGCATAATTAAATTATATCGAATAGGTTGGCCATTGGACTTTTTGCTAATGACATTTTCAATAGAAAAGAACCAAAAACCTTCCTCTAATGATAAGAAATATAACCGACGTTCAACGCAATCCGAAAGATTGCACCGGTGATTCCGTATGTTAACATGTCTCGCTCGACTGGCAGCAACCATCGCCTTACTAAGAAGGCAATTGGACCGACATCCGAGACCTGCCCCGGCCCCACTCCCATCTCTTCTAAAAAGACAAGCTTAACTCGTTTTGTCATTACATATGGAATGGAGATTTACACATTATATAAACTATACAATCAGATATAATATTATTAATATATTTGTTTAATTTTATATTATAGTTATATGTACATAATCCTAGGCCGGTTCGGTATGGAATGGACTTGGTGGGTGTGGAATTGTGTCCCCTGGCCATGGTGGTAGATGGAGACCGTGTTTAGAAACAGCCACCCTTGAAAGAACGCACTCAATTCGTTAGGGTACCACATGGTAACATTTCTATAATTTTATTTTTCTATTTTTTTACTTTTCGGAATAGAAAAAGAATAATCCGTTTAATAATTTCATTAATTTTTCTATTCCTCATAATAGAGAAGTGGTTGAGGAACACATTTGTAATAGAAACAAAAAGTATAGAAAAAAAAAAGTAATTTCTTGTTTTTGAGAGCAATTTCTAAAAATAAGTTCTTTTCTTTTCTTCTTCTTCCTCGCCATGCTACCGCTGGGTGGCTATCAGCCGGCGGCAAGCATCGGCGAACAGTGGCGGCAATGAAGAAGAAAAGAAAAAAAAAAAATCTACATTACAAAATTTATGGATCATATCAAACACAATAATGTTTTTTTTTAATTTTGAAAATAAAAATTTTATGTAGTTATGAAAAGTGTTTTTTTACTTAGAAATTATTTCAGGAAATAGAAATAGAAAAATACTATTCATGAAAAGAAATTTTTCTCCGAAATAAAAATATTACTAAACACATCCTAGAACAACTCAAAAGGAAAGTTGAGACACTAGACCATGTTTAGTCGTAAAGACAAGATAAGCATAGAATTGGAAAATAAAAAAGAAATCCCCTCGGATTCTTTATATCTTAGAACTTCTTCACTACTCGATTGACTATAAGAATGGATATTTGAAATGAAAAGGACATTAAGTTGAAAAGACATAAAAAAAAAAAAAAAGTTTATATATATATATATAAGCAACATAGACCTCCCTCAATCACGGCCAAGTGACTACTGCAAATGGCGTCTTGTGGGGTGGCAACCACCACCTGTGGCTGTACAAGAGCAGCAGCCACACTATATGTAAAAATTTTGTGATCTTACTGTTAAATGTTGTTTTCTTTTTTGATCGAAAACTGCCTACCATTCAAAATGTTTAAATTTTAATATTAAAAATGTGGTTTAATATGTAAGTAATCTAACACTCTCTCTCAAGAGTAGACTAGGCTTTAGCTTAATATTTACTTGTTTTAAAAGTTTAAGCTATTAAATAAAAAAGTGGCTTAATATTTAAACATTACAACAGTATGGTGGTTGACTTCGCTAGAGAATGGTTGATCTTTCGGACAAGCCCTCAATCGTGTTTCCAGTGGCTATATATGATGGAGATTGCCACCAGGCCAATGACCATAGCACGATGGTTGCCTTAGTGTGGTGACCACTATGTTGTAATCACTAGGCTACTAGCTACCTTGTGGCCGTTGTTTCATATATTTGAATCAAGAGATAGAGACATGGTATAACTTCCCAAATTTGAATTAAGAGAGAGAAGGCCAATTATTATGGTGGTCAGCAATTTTATTTTGTTGACCACGAGAAATTGGTACTACTGTCACTATCACCTCTCCACATAGCTCACCCAATGGACCTAGCGTTACAAATCTAGATTTATCCACTCTGAAGATTGTCACCAAACACTTGATAAAATATTTTGTATGTTATCCGAGCTACCATTCATGGCCCAAGAAAGAATAGCCTAGGAAAGTATCAAGTCACATGGGGAGAAAGAAGGTAGTATATGCCAAATGAAAGTGAGTTTGGGCTCAAAGATAGTCATGTCTTTTGGGCTTCATATAACTTTTTAAAGGGAACTCTTAGCTTGTCTCTAGACTCATGTATCTAAAATAAATCAACAAGATTATACGGCCTCACACACCATTTTGAAATGAATCAACTCACTTTAAGAATCACAAAACCAAATTATAAGCCACTCCACTCTTCCATAAGAATTTGACATCGCAGTTTATCAAAATCAATTATATTGACTAGACCTGGATACTTCCACTATTCCATGAAAGGCCTCTATTGAGGGTCCCAAGCGCGTTACTGGATTTCAAAATTTATCCTCTATTTTTTTCTTTTTTTTCTCAAAATTCTCTTCATTTTATCCCTCTTTATCGTTTACACTCGTACTCTCGCTTAAATCTTTCTATGTATATCTTATTTCCCGGACATTTATTTCTCCAATTCATAAAATTTAGAATATAATCTACCAAATTATGACAAATACCATGACTCCTCGACAACAAACCAGTGTAAGGAGTGATTTGCTAATTTTATTTTATTTTTCAATTTTTCAGATTTAATAATCTGATTTCATATAATATTGAACGTCAAAGATAATCCAAAATAAGTGATCATTAGATGTAGATTCATCGAGAATTCAATATATTTTAAACCGGAAATAATCCCCTCTAAATAGTTGATGCATCAGCAATCTAACGAGAATTAAAATCACATCCCTCGCGTAATCATAAACAGCCCCCACATTTTCAAAAATTGCCCCCCCCCCTAAAAAAACCTAACCCTGATGTCAAATGGGCCCGGTCGGCCTGGGCCCTTCAGAACCCTTTTTGTTAGTGAGACGGGCCCATTTCATGTCAAGCCTTTTCTAGGCCCTTTTGGTCATTTTTGTGATTTTTTTGGACGCAAAGAGCCTTTGGGCCTCGAACAGTGTTACCAACCTGTCCAGTGGCCATTACCAAAAAATTGAAGGGCTCGGACTCGAGCTCGGGTTTTGGCCAGGGTATGGCACGGTGAGGTCAGCCCATTTATCACCTCTAGAAGGACGACCATTCCCCTGTTTCGCGCATGTAAAATCATAAATCTTTTCCACAATCGTAGATCCTCAAAAACACCAGTAAGAGATGGATCCTGTTGGTAGCAAAAAGTCAATTCTTCACCTGCTCGGTTTGTCACTTGTTAGTAACTTACCAATACTCCTAGAAAGGTATTGGAATTATTTGATTCCACCAGCCGTTTCAAAGTTTTATTAACGTTTATTTAAAGAGTAATCAACGCGTTAAAGGTTCTAATTTTTATATGAAGTTAGTAACTTTAATTTGTTTATTCAATTTTTTTAAGGGAATCATCATCTTTGCAAACTCAGCATTGAATTGATGGACAATTTGTCTGGTGAAGAAACAGATCGGGACATATTATGCTCTTCTTCCTTTTCCACAAGAAAATAGAAGGGGAAAATAAACAGAGAAATAAACTCAAGATTGAGTGAACAAGAGAGGGACCGTGATCGATGTAATAAATGTGAATCTCATAATTATAGGGAGAGACATGTTTGCTGGAACAGGAAAGAGACTAACATGGTCTAATTGACCGATTGATGTTGAGAACGTCTACGTTCACGCATTCGATTCGCGACATAGCATGTGAACAAGTCTTCTTTTGTTCTTTTTTGCATTTTTCTCGTTAATGTGTCGGTCGGTTGGAGTAACTTATGTGCTCCTTTGTCTGCGCTTCACAAGAATTATTGTCCCCATGTTCATTTAATACGAGGAACAAGACAATTCAATATCTCATGATTTTATATTATTTTTTTTCCCTCTAGACTCTAAGATATTTTTTCTTGCATCACATGCATGCACGTCCTGCTCTCTCTTTCTTACATGGACATCCAAACACGATTGCTATAATGTTACTATGATGAAAGCATAGATCTTAGATATGGCAAGAGTTCAAAACGACATATTCTTTAGTTTAACATGGTTCGGATCTAGTATAGTTCTCTATTAAATTACTCGATATGATGGATATATGTGTTTATTTTTGTTTAAATGTGTGTCTTCGAGATATATAACATCGATAATCAATGGATCTAAAGTCCCACATGATTGTCGACTGACACAGTCGAAGGTATATTATGTTAGAATGTCTTGTGATGGATTGTTGGAGATCTGCCCGGGGTGAGGGTGGGGGTGGGGAAGACATCATTAAATGACATTTTAGGTAGCGGAATTAATGGCGAACACATTACATATATGCCATAAGGTCATTCAATCGAGTTAGGGCCATTTATTGTTCAATAATATCTTCATGGCGAACACATTACATCTATGCCATAAGGTCATTCAATCGAGTTAGGGCAATTTATTGTTCAATAATATCTTCATGGCGAACACCCTACATCTATGCCGTATTCATTTATTTGAGCCGCCGCCGACAGTGGCGTAACGCGTTGGACGATGCCGACATGATAGTGTTTGTACAGTCGATGGTGGCAACCAGCCGTGCAAGCGTTGTTCTCAATAATAATTTTCGCCCTTCGGAGACCAAATTAAAAATTATGTGAGAGAAATGTTGGACCGGGTCTCTCGTGTATTTTGTGCGAAAGAGGGGAGGGCAAGCTTCGACTTCACACTTGGTTCGGCCCAAGCTCTTGTGCGTGAGTCCAACACCTTTTTCTTGTTATTACTAAACTAATAAGGTGAACTTATTAATATGGTGATTAAGAGAGAGCTTGTTAAGCAATGCGTGACAAGGAAAAGGGGAACAAGCTTTTTGAAATGCTTTTCTACAACAATTACTTGCATACTTCTAAAATATTTATCAAAGTATAGAAGGAATTAAAACTATTTTCACATTAAACAACAAGGATTCTTATTGGAAGCAAAATTTCTCATTAATCACATTACACATCCACAATTTCAACTGTTGAACACGGGATTGCGCTAATAGCCCATGCATGCACCTTATTAGTCGTGAGTGTAATAGAGATTCAGCCATGAATCTTATAGAAGCGGCCCTACTCCACACAAATATAGAAGATTCCAGCGTGCATTGAAAATAATAGACCACTTATAATAGATATTGATTTGTTAAGAACTTAATTTGTCCTTGCGTAATATGAAATTTCGCACCAATGGAGGGAACTTAATAAAATTTGTTGCTACAGTAGCACCTAGTGATTTATTATTACCCATATGACCAACTTCAAAGGATCTACAATCACATAGATTAGGGTTTTTTTTTTTTTTTTTTGGTCAGAACATAGATTAGGTTACCAACTTTTTAAATATTAAAATTGCCTTGAATCCCACTCCCTCGATATTTCACTATTTGTTTCCTTCCCAAAGGTTTAGCAAATTCACTTCTGATTTTACATAATTGATTAATACAATTCCATGTTTCAGCAGCTGCCTTAAGATATTATGTTTCAATGGATGCGTCTTCTCTTACTATTGTAAGTTTTATTCTTAGCATAGGCCATTGTAGCTTTACAATCACTATGCATAGATCCATAAGATGTTGGTTTTGCACCCGACGGAATTTCTGCTAAGATATCCCTCAATCATTCAGCCTCATCACTACCCATTTCAAGAGCCATAAACTCTAAATAAAAAGTAGATCTCACATCCATAAGTCGTTTGGCTGATTTCTGTCATACAACACCTCCATCAAAAGTGAATACGTGACCACAGTGAATTTATCTCATATGAATCTGATATTCAATTATAACCATTGTATTCTTTTAATAAAAGGACATTGAAGAAATCTTAGCTCATTTATACGTACATACAATATAAGCTATTGAAAAATTGACACCAAGGCAACCTAGTAAATTTGCTGCTCATTATGACATTTTGCAACTGGCAATAGTGGAGTTTTTCTCCTTCTCACATTTCGTCCATTTATTAACTTTTAACCCCTTACATTCTCTTCACCGTTTCACCATTTTATTTGTAACTCTTTATTATTCATGGAAATGTAAATAAAAGTGTTATTGAAATTGAAAGAAATTAAAAGAAGTAAAAGTATTTGAGATATAGAATAAATTAGGGATTATCGTTCAAAAAAGTTCTAAACATTTCAACTGTTTCAATTTAGCCTTAAACCATTTAATAATTTGTCAATTTAAGTGTCTCTAGCCAATCTTAACTAGAAATCACTAACTTGGACATTGATCGCCATACGTGACATGATCGATACTAATGTGGATAATTTTTTTTTACTTTTTATTTTTTTTTCTTTTTTATTGTATGGTTGGTGACCCCCCACGGGACATGAGCAAGGGTCGTGACCCTCCCCCAATGGCCAAGGGGCCTCAACCAGTGGCTAGTGACTCTCTATCGACCCTATAGTGAAAAAAGAGAAGAAAGATAACAAAATATGAAAAAAAAAAATATTGGAAAAATTGTCCGTGCTAGTGTTGGTCATGGCGCGCAAGACAACTTATACCCATGTTAAGGATTTCCAATAAATTTCGCCAGAAAAATTAATTTGACGAATTATCAAAATGTTTAGGACTATTAACATAATTAAAAGGTTCAATACTAAATTGACTTTTTTTATAATAGGTTCAAGACTTTCTAAACAATTTTCCCGACGAAAATAGTTAGAACACTATTAAAAAATATGTGTACTTGAACTCAAAGGAATTGACTGGGCCTGCATGATGTTTTTATGTTATCTATTGTCATAATATTTAATGATGAACTTATATTAAGTTGCTTGGAATATTTTACTGCATATACATTTATTCTTCACGTGATCACATTCCGTATATCCTTCGTCCAGTCTTTTCATATTTCATTTTCTTATTTAATTCCTCCTAAAAAAGTTCATTTATTATTATCTAAAGACTTACACATAAAAGAACTAAACAATTTAAGGCAACATTTATATTCCAATACCGATGTGGATAAAATTAACTGGGCTGATGTTCCACTTAAGGCCCATTTAGATAAACCCAATTCCTAAATCATAATACTTTGTGGATATAATCTGTCGATGTGGGGTCCAAAGCTGGAAACCAACTCCTTGCAAAGGCATGGCCCAGAAACCCTAGTTCACTTTTGCATCGAGGGATTCTCCTGAGGTAAAATTTAGGACCACTTGTCTTTGTGGTGCTCAGATCCGATCACGGGAGCTTGTCGCGTCAAACATTGCCGACCAAATCGCGCATCAAAAAGCATGATATCAATCAAATATGCATCTACAGTTTAGTTGTTTCATATTTCATATTGTTCATGTACTTGTATAATTAATAGTCACTAATCCACACAATGCAAAAGGAAGAGCTGCCATGTTACATACTCAATGTAAGATTATCAAAACGATTAATCTGAAAGTTAGAATACCAAAATAATAAACATTTTTTTCAGTCAGAAAATAATACCCATTTCAATTGATGGAGTTTACATGTGTACATTAAATCATAAGATTGAAGTTGTGCACAAATTCAAGCCTGAAAATGAAAAGTTATTGAATGCGTTCAGTGCAGTAATTCAACGCATGTGATCCATTGAATCTTGTGAGTCCTACATGAAGTTCACACTGTCTAAACTGTTGCGGTGAGTACGCACATGTGATCTGAACGTAGCTAATAGTTTGCTCCCAAAAGAGATGTATGTAGGTGGCATGTATTTGAAGGATCGACAAGATAGCTTTTATCTCAAAGGTTGTTTTATTTCCGTGCTTAGAATGCCTTCAGAAAAGTAAGAATGGGACAGATTTTGTCCCTAGGACATGAACCTGTACAACGTATCTTCTTTTCCAGAAACAAGAGGCATAGACATGTGGTGTGCCCTCTTTTTCGGTTCTTGACCCGCTCCATCCAAGCTGTACATCAAACAAAGGGAAGTTCATGATTTTATATAGTTGACTAAATTACTTCTCACGCATGCACTATTTTCTTTCTCTAAATCGTCGAAATACACATTCCTCCGACAGTTCTACCAAAATTTATTGTCGGCACTACACCACCACGTAAGTCAAATTCACGTGAATCATCAAATTCGACGGAGCCATATGATATGACAGCTCAAATGGATTGCAAGTCGAGTTCATGCAAGTATTGCCTACTCTTATCGCAATCTTATAGGCACCTTATATCTACACTATGGGACAATCAAACCTTTTGTACCAATTTATCCTCATGAAAGCATGTAAATCATTTTATTCACGGTTATTATGTAAATCTCTATCATAAAGTGAGTGTGACTCCTGAGATTATTCTAAGTGGCTGTCGAAGATATCTTTGAGTTTGAGTTGTTGAGGTGCCTGTGTGAAGAGGTTTAGATCTCGTATTGTGGAATGTTACTACATTTTAGTTTGGCCATAACTTATTAGCTTGAACTTTTGAATAGATGTTAATTCAATTGGATATGTTAATGTGGCCAAACTAGGGCTCTCTCTTATGTGGAAGTAGGCTAACAAAGGAACAACTCACAAGTGAAGATGAGGTTGTCGAGGTATATGTTTGAGCAAGCGAAACTCAACAAGTCCCATATTGTAGAATTGATATGGTGTGGGATAATTGACAAA
This sequence comes from Eucalyptus camaldulensis, assembly GCA_019915185.1. Taxonomy (NCBI): domain Eukaryota; kingdom Viridiplantae; phylum Streptophyta; class Magnoliopsida; order Myrtales; family Myrtaceae; genus Eucalyptus; species Eucalyptus camaldulensis. The sequence goes on along the minus strand of JAHSVA010000014.1, from coordinate 16,388,734 downwards.
TCGTAATTGGTCAAAAAAATTATTAGCTTAAGTTTTTAAGGGAAGAAATATCAAATAGAATATATTAAAGGACTAAGACATTAACTCTCTCTTAATGGTATTAAAGGACTAAGACAATGGTCTCTCTATGATGTTGGAATTCAACTTCAATTATATGTACACGAAATTTTTCATGTCAACATTAAATGTCTAACTACTTAGCCAACTCCTTGGGGAAAATTGAAAGTAGTTTTTCTCTAGCGAATTATTCAAATACAAAATATATATTGGAACAAAATATCAAAACTTTTGAATTGAAAATTCGCTATTAATACACACAAAATGCCATGTCCCCGCGCATAAAATGAAACTCAATTCACTGGGTAAGAGGCACAGTAATGCTGTTATTTTGACTAGAAAACGCCATGACTTGAATCAAGTAAGAAATCACTCAACCACTCGATCTAATTAATATTATACATTGATTTTAGATTTTATTAATGAGTGTCTGTCAAACATGCTTAATGAGTAACTATAAGATTTTTTTGACATATTGGTCGTTCATATCACAAGGACAATTACTGCATTGGAAATTGCAGTTGTATTCGGCTACTTAACGAGTACTCCACCCATGGTACTTTCTAATCAAATGCTCACTTAAAGTGAACCACTTGTTTATTGTACCTATTCATGGCCACCATATAATCGGCTCGATAAATTAAATGCCAAAGATTTGGTCACAAAAAAAAAAAAAAATTAAATGCCAAAGAGGAACTGTCTTCTGGATTTGTTTTCCTCCATGGGATGCAGACCCATTAGCTGTAATACAGCTAATTGTTGCCCGGCCTGTGGGATCATTTCCAGGGAGAACGACATATAATCGTTGTGTTGCCACGCTTCATAACAAAAGGGAGGTCCCCCAGCCAGATTGTGAAGTAGGGCAGGCTTTTATTCCGTGAGGCAAAGAGAAAATTCGAAAGAAAATTGAAAAAAAAAATAAGAATAGATCTTGTCGTCAATAAAAATTTCAATCTTCCCTGTTGCTATCATGATGCTAAGCTGACATTCTTGTGCTAATAAAGTCGGTCACTGAGGGATGAAAATATGGTGCTCACCAGTCCTTTCAAGGCCAGAGCAGACCTAATCCTTTAAGCGGCGTTCACACGTTAGGAAGTCTAACCCGAGAGTTTTCAGTACACGGGTGAAGGGAGATCACATGACCCGTTGAAATTCTACGACCGGGCGATGTGAGGTATGCTTTTTGACACACACGCTTCGGGGCGTAGGCGGGACCGAAAACGACAGGTGAAATCGAGCAAAGGATAAATACGCCAAAAGGCGACACGCGAGGGCAGATCCCGTGGACAAAGACCCGGGAAAAATAATGTTGGCGGAAATTGTGGTGGTGGTAAAGTTGGTCAATAAAGATGGAAAGTTGTGTGGGGTTTTATGATAGGGGGGAGAGGGGGAATATCGTGATCATGAGACGAGGCATGCCTATGTCTTGGAGAGGGGGGAGGGCGAGGGGCTTTGCCTTTTGCATGCTCCCCCCTCCCTCCCATCCTTTCCCCCCCTTGTGAAAAAAAGTGGAATTGGGGGGAAAGAGGGGGCCTCTTGACCCCTGTTGAGGTGGTAGCAATTATGACTCACATTCTTGCCCCCATCCTTCTCATCATCATCTCCCCCCTCCCTCCTTAATTCCTTATTGCAATGATGCTACGTGCGTTTTAGTGAAGGATAATGCTAAACATTTGTTAATAGAGGAAAAGGAGAGAAAAGGGTTGTCCTTTGATATGGGTTTATTATTACTATTAGGGTTTTTGTTTACAAGTGTTTCGGCTCAGGGTACTTGCTGTATAACTCGTTAGGAGAAGTTTATAAATTTGCCCTTCTCATGTAATGTGCAATCGATGCTTTGCTAAATTGCAGTAGTTTTTATTTATTTATTAGGAAGTATGTTTGATAGGTTTGTCAAGGGCACTATAAGCAAGAGACCCATTTTTAAGTGGCCTAATGACTTTCAAAGTCAATTAAATTCTAAGGATAAGTATATCAAAAATTTTAAAATTTGTCACGAAAATACAATTGAGTGATAAGACTCTCAAAAAGTGCACTTAAGTCGCTACACATGTCAAATGGATGCATGCAATTGAGTCAATTTGTCAATTCCATCTAATTTGGCTAACAAAAAATGATAATATGGCTTATTTTCATCACTTTCTTAAGACGGATGAAATAAGAATAATAGAGAAAAAATTATAAAGAAAATACAGTAAAGAAAAAAAGGACAAGAATTCAAAAAATAAAAAAGCTAAAAATGAAGTTAAAAAGAAAAGGCAAGACCTTGCCGATCCTCAGCTTGCTGCATCAATTTCTTCAGTGATTCAGTTGCACGTGACGGGGACGATTCGAAACGTCACTTGCGTGGAGGAAGCCTGACAAAGCTCCAGTTGCCCATGGCCAAGCTCAACGAAACTCGGGTCACCGTGACCACTAGCTTGAGGAAGCTTGATTGGCTGCAATCAAACTCAATAAAGCTTGAGCAGCCAGAGTTGTGAGCTCAGAGAAGCTCCATTTGCTACGATTGCGAGCTCCAATTTGTTTCGCTCCCCAGGTTCAATGAAGATTAAGTAGCCATGACCATGGGTTCGAAGAAGCTCTCCCTCCATGAGCTCAGTGAAGCTCATGCCGCTATATTTAATTATCCATCTCAGTTCATCTTGTGAATGTTTTGATTTGTGCGTGGAACTACTGATTTTCAATTTCCATCTGAAAAATTGGAAAAAAAAAACCTCACATTTGTCATTTGTTGATTCTCCGAGCTCCCAATGGAATCACTAAGGTCACTCGCAAACAAGAGCACTGATCCTTCCAGTGGGAGCGTCAGCGATTATGTCCTAACTAAACTTAAGCATTGGAAATAGTAGCGGCTATATTAGTTGGATTATAATTATATCTAATGCATACTTAATTGACTTGGCCTACGATGTCTAGTATTTGTTTGTTCAAACTAATGTTATATGGCTGGTTTTCAAAGCTGTTGGTGAGCCGTGGAATTCGTGTCCGAATCTTGTGCATTTGATTGATGACGATGGTCCATGGTACGACAAATGACAACAGGCGCATGAGAACTATGGAAAAAAAAAATTATCTGAGTTCCATCAGGCTCATAGTAGAGCGAAGGAAATTTGGAGCTCCCAGACATGACAGCTGAAGCTTTTTATTTTTTTAATTCTCATTCTTTTTCTTTCATCCTCTTTTTTCTTTTGCTTTTTAAAATTTCTTTATCTTTTTTTTTTTCGAGTTTTTTTTTTCCAGCTTGGTAGGTGCGACATAGGTGTCATGTGTCTTGAAAAACTAATAAAAAAATCTAGTCAATTTTTTCGAGAGCCTAATTGGATGAGTTTAATTGAGAGACATGATTACACTTTTAAAAATTTTAGAACTCTTTCACGAGGAAAAGCGACGTTTGCCGTAGCTAGAAAGTGACCCTCGGTCCTCGGTCAGGTCAAGCAGAAATCGACTCTTTCACGAGGAGAACGCCAATGGCATTTAGGAAGAAACATGTTTTTTACCAATTGGAGGATGGAGGGCAGGGCAGGCATGCAATCCACCCCCACCTTCAGCAGAATGTTGAACTTCTGATGTGGACATGGAGACTTTCTAAAAGAGTTCGGATTAGCAGAAATTGGAAAGGCGGGCTCAGGATAAGAATTCACGTAATCCCAAGTAAAGACGCCGTAACTTTTTGTCCCGGGAAAGGTACGGGCCTGCCGTAGCGAATCGCTACAACTCGTTCGGAGTTTTACATTGAGACCAAACGAAATAAAAGTCACTTTTTGTCCCATAAAAGTTACGTGTCCGTCATATCCGGAGGTGGGCAATATTAGTCTAACATCCATCTTTTAAATCATATTTTGATGGGTTGGATCATAAATAGTTGCATAAATTCTAAAACGGGTGGAAATTGGCTAAAAATAAATAAATATCTAACTGCATATGAGTCTTAATGTGTTGGGAACATAAACCCATTTCAAATCCATTTTGATCTTGAATTACCCCCCACCTTTCTTTTCGGTCGGTGATTACCTCCAACTTATCTGCCAATAAAAACTTGGTTTTAGTCTAACAATATGATCTGCAAATAGACATATTTACACGAGAATAAATACTCCTAGATGACCGACCCATAGCGAAGTAGTACTATCTGGGAAGGGTGAAAAGAACCCACCCTACAACATGAGAATTCACTTTTTCAACTTCTTTCATATTTGTATTTTATTTAATTTTATGAAGCTTTGGTATGCGTCCTCAAATATCAAAACAAAAACATCCTCTCTCTCTCTCTCTCTCTCTCTCTCTCTCTCTCTCTTTTTCATTATTATATTGTAGTAAACATTTTGTTTTGTGTTTTTCTAATAAGTAAAAGAACAGCATTCTTTTAGAAAAAAAATTAGACAAAATTTCCAGAACCAGTGAAGTAACAAAAGATTTGTTATAGTATCTTGAGTCATTAAAAGGATTAGTAATTTCTTATTTGCCGATCTTTTTCGAGTTTTACTTTTTTTTTAGTTGATTAGTTTCTATTTTCCATGTTTAAGTGGAAAAATGGCCAAGAATTGGAACTTGGATTGTATTGGGCATCAATTTAGCTCAAGTTAAGTCAAATTGATCATGGGTCAGTTTGGGTTTGACCAATTTTCAACTCACACAAGCTTGATCCTATTCACCTGTTCAACGACTCTTCATACCAAATCGATAAACCCGTTCTATCGAACCAAACAAAATGAAACCCTTTTTCTTTTTGCCTCAAACCCATTTCTGTCATTGCCTTAATTTCAATTTTTTTTTTTTTTTTAGTTTCTACTCGTGCGTGAGATATTTAATGTGATTCTAGATTTGTTTTGTGCTCATGCCAACACTACGTCCGGCCTCACGTTTAACAATTTGACATGCTAACAACCTAATGTCTTTGGTCCTTTTCCGGTCTCCCCAGCCAGACCGTGCTAACAAACTTCATTATCTATTCATGGGAATAACGTTAACAATTCAAACAAGGCTGATGTTGAGTCGTTGTCAAACTTGATTAGGACGTGTCTACACACGTAATTAATATTTAACTTAATCCGATAACAGTGCCGCTTTACCTGACCCTCAGGCAATGCGATAGTTAATTAACTGTTTTCTTTTTGGGTTTCCTTTGACTTTGACAGAATGTGGAACTCCTCCACGCCCCAACTCAAACTAATAATTTGGACCGACAAGAATTTCCACGTCAGCAAGTCCAATTTAGCTAGATCATCCCCGAACTTATGGGCATTCAGATCTAATCATGGGTAATAATGAAAATGCTTGGTGTGTTAAGACTAATTCGTTTAAATTGACGAAGTGAAGGGTCGATACCGATTAAAAATCTTATATTGGTACTCACCCTACATATGTGTCCCATAATTAGTTTTCGTGGTACAAAATTTCTCAAGCATGCTTACAGCAAATTGATTTTCCTTCTCGAAAAGAATCCCAACCCAATTACCCATAAAACCCAATTCTGCCCTCCACTAAAATGCAAACATGTCAAATCTATAAAATTTTTTACATATACGTCAATTGGTTGCTTAATTTGGGATTTTTTTTTTTTTTTTTGCAAGAAGTAAATTTGTGGGGGAGTAAATATGCCAGGAGGTACCAAATTAAAATATTTAATAGTACGGCCCTAAGGAGAAATGACAACCATTTATTTATATGTCCATTTACAACCCATGATAATATACTAAATTTGCTGATGCAGCCCATCACGGGTCTACATGCACATTGCACACCCATCAGTCTCTCTCTCTCTCTCTCTCTCTCTCTCTCTCTCGGTGGCGAAATGAAACCTTGATTCGAGACAGGGAGAGGGACGGGGAAATGATGTGAACTGCAGAAATGAAGCAAACACACACACAAAAATTAAAGAAAAGCTGGAATCAGAAAGGGTTGAAAAAGGCGAAATTAGAAAAGATGAGGGGCTTTTAAAAAAAACCCCTTTTTTTTGTTCTTTTTGCTTTTGAGGCCCTTTTTGAAACAAACACGCATGATGTTGGAGACACAAACCCGAACAATAATGTGTCCTCCAATGATAAAGTAATATTATTATTAGCCGAACAGCAAGCACCACCTCTCACCTCCCACCACCACCACCACCACCGCCACCGTCACCACGCTTCGCTTCCCTCCTCATTTCATTGTCCACACAGCAAGCGCAAGAGATAGAGATAGAGAGAGAGAGAACAGCCGTTGCATCGCCATTGCTGCTCTCCTCTGCTCTGCTCTCTTCTCTTCTCTCGCCACTGAAGCAAGCGCAGCACCAATCTCTCTGCAACTGGTCAGCCTCCGGTTGTTCCTCCTTGGAGCGGCAATGCGCTCCGTCTGATCGTTTGACCTCCCCTGCCGCTTGATCTCCCTTTCCCTCTTTCTCCCTCCCTCTCTCTCTCTCTCTCTCTTCTTCTCTCTGTTTCTGACGATGGGAGCTCGCTGCTCCAAATTCTCTCTCTGCTGGTTCCACTCCCACCTCAAGCCGTCCGTTCTTGAATCCTCCGATCTCGGTACTCTCTCTTTCTGTCACTGTGCGGGTTTTTGAAGGTGGGTTTTTCGTGGAGTGTGATCGAATGGCGTTTTCGAATGTTGGGTTTTGTTCTGTTGTTGGTGGTGGCAGAGAACGGGGACAGGAAGGAGAGCTCGTGGCCCAGCTTCACCGAGTACAGCTTCGACCAGCTGAAGGCCGCCACCGGGGGGTTCTCCCCCGACAACATCGTCTCCGAGCACGGCCTCAAGGCCCCCAACATCGTCTACAAGGGCCAGCTCGACGCCGGCCGCTCGATCGCCGTCAAGCGCTTCAACCGCCTCGCCTGGCCCGACAATCGCCAGTTCCTCGTGCGTCCCGTCCTCCTCCTCCGCCGGTCTAAATGATCGGGCCGAATCGAAATGCTCTTCTTTTGCGGAGGCCTTGTCGATCGCTTTTGATCGGAATAATGTGTGGTTGCAGGAGGAGGCGAGATCCGTCGGGAGCCTGCGGAGCGAGCGGCTGGCGAATCTGATCGGGTGTTGCTGCGAGGGAGATGAGAGGTTGCTGGTGGCAGAGTTCATGCCGAATGAGACGCTTGCGAAGCATCTCTTTCACTGTATGCCGCCATTTTTATTTATTTATTTAATTCTGCTAATTCGATGCCTGAATTTCTCGAGCTTGGTAATGACGGGGATGGTATTATGTCGTAATTCGGATTCAAAGGTAATGAAAAGGTCTTGGAAGAGTTGAAATGCTGATGATCTATATGACGAGTCTCGACAGTAAGTCGTACTTCTGTCGTTTTAGGACAAGCCAGTGGATGGGTACTGCTAATTGCGTTGAGCATGCATTTTAGGCTCGATGTATCCATCCCATTGTAATTTCTTAATTTTGGATTGCCTTGAGTGTTCATAACAAGTCGGTAATTGCAATTTCTGTTTTCGTCAATGAGGGATTGGATCTGGCTCCCGGAAATTGGTGTTAAAGATATTAGTGGTTGCTGCAGAGCTGTTATTTCTCTTTCTTTGCACATTGGCACTTCAAAAAAATGCTGTTGAACCGTGCCAAGTTAAAAGAATCACATGCATGGACAAATTCAATGCGGTATTTTGTTGTAGATGGAACACTTGCATTGTCCAAATTTTGAATTTTTAACCTATTTTGCTGTTTGTTCTGACTTGAATTTTTTTTTTTTTTGGGTTGATTCCAGGGGAGAACCAGCCTATGAAGTGGGCAATGAGACTGAGAGTAGCATTTTACTTGGCCCAAGCGCTGGATTACTGCAGCAGTAAAGGCCGGGCTTTATATCACGATCTCAATGCTTACAGAGTCTTGTTTGATCAGGTACAGCCCTTCACAAGTCTATTCTTCTTGGTTGTCCTGTGAGGATTTTTGACTTTGATCTTCTCGACAGGATGCAAATCCACGTCTGTCTTCTTTTGGCCTTATGAAAAACAGTAGAGACGGCAAGAGTTACAGTACAAACTTAGCCTTCACACCTCCAGAATACTTGAGGACAGGTATATGCATTTCTCCTCACGAGTCTGCAATTGCTGTGAGGACATGTGATTGTAGCTTGAGTTTGGTGAGTTGTGCACATTAATGGCAACTAAAAAATTTCATGCTGTTGAACCGTGTGTAAAAGAATATTCTCTCCCTAACCCTCTCTTCTCATACTGGTTTGGAACTTTGGAAGGTCTCCTTATGCCCAATTTTTTGTGCTTGTGCAACCTACTTGCTTGAGATGATGTGGTCTCCTAGGGATTTTAGGCTTGAACAGTTGTCCAAATTGCAAATATTAAACTGTATTTCGTTGAATGGTCCAAAAACACCTTAGACTGAAGTGGGAAAGAAAATTGTGCTAAATGAAGGCCCTTTAGTTGATGTGATAAATATGTCTTCCTCTATGCTCTTGGTCTGCAAATAGCTTGGATTTAGCTGGCAATCTAGATTGGTGTTAGCACTTCTTTCTGATTTCTGAATAAAGCCTTCAGCTTGTCTTCTTAATGGATATTAAAGAAATATGTATGTTGTCCTTTTGCCTAATCTCAGTTTCCATGTTCATTGATTATACTGAGAGGGTTTACAAGCACATAAACAATCTGAACAACAAACATTTCAGTGCAGTTATATCATTTAATTATACTGCCGGCATTCTGAAAGATATGTCCAAGATTGGATATTGTTAATTCTTTGTTCCTGTTGTAATCTGAATAATTTCGAATTACCATTCATCTTTTTATGTTTCGCAGGCAGAGTGACAGCAGAAAGTGTGGTTTACAGTTTTGGGACCATGTTACTTGATCTTCTAAGTGGCAAACATATACCCCCAAGCCACGTAAGTTTAGAATAAGCTGGTTATGCTGCGTCTCAAGAACTAATCTTTAAATATCTTTTGCTATCACATCTGATATGTCATTGTGTTGTGGTTGCTTTGTCCATGATATACTTGATCCTACTGTTTTTTTGAAGCGATAGTTATGTCTGGTTCTGACTCTGGACTCTAGCGTCAGGGTTCATTTTATGACCACCTTCATCTCAGTATCAAAATGGTCAACATTTGGGACAAAGTGGATGAGTTAGTACTAGGTTTTGATCCTCATATTGATTCCTTGGTGTAACAAAGTGGCAAAAAAAAAAGAACAAAATACTTCCTGCACAAATTTCAAGAATTTCTCTCTTCCAGGGTTGGAGGTTTGTGTTACAACAATGGGCCATGGCATTCGGTGAATCTGTTCACATTATTTTCCTGCTCTCCTCCTCCTCCTCCTCGCCATCCACTAGGATTCTGCTTAATCTTTCTTATTGCTGCTTCTGTTCTGTTTTGTTTTAAGCATGATACTACCAAATTTGGGCTTACTAACATAGAGCCTAATTTTAGGCACTCGATCTGATTCGTGGCAAAAATTTCCTGATGCTGATGGATTCTGCATTAGAGGGTCACTTTTCCAATGATGATGGGACTGAGCTAGTTCGTTTAGCTTCCCGCTGTTTGCAATATGAAGCTCGGGAGAGGCCAAATGCAAAGTCCCTTGTCACAGCCCTTATGTCACTACAGAAGGAAACGGAGGTATGATTGATTGCACACTGTCTTTCACTTCTAATCATTTTTTTTTTCAGTACCAAGAAGGTTCTTCTATGTTTACGTTGAAATCTTTCATACACGGTACCTGCATAAGACAACAGTTTTTGCTTGTGCAAAAATTGCTGTTTCTTGCTTTAAGCGCAAGCAAAAACCAAGTCTCCACCCTGGCCCAATGGCTGCTGGTCTGAGCATCCTGTGGCTATGCTAATAGTATGCAATATGTCCCATGATTTTTTTTCTCTGTTTGACTAAAATATGTCCCACGAACTTTTATTTGCCTCACTAAGAGACTTGACTTCAGTTTTTCGCAAAAAAAGTTGATTACTCCCTGTCTATGCACAAGCTATCTCTCATCCCAAGAGTTTTCTGGCAGGTTCCATCACATGTACTTATGGGTATCCAAAGGGAGACCCAGTCTCCTGCACAACCATTGTCACTGACACCATTTGGCGAAGCTTGCTTGAGAATGGATCTCACTGCAATTCATGAGATATTGGATAAGATTGGATACAAGGATGATGAAGGAATTGCCAATGAGGTAAATCCCTGTTTTTCTGTATCAAATTTTTTCTTAACTCCTGCATGAATTATGTTCCTTGATGATACTGAACACAATTTTCGCCATACGTCTCTGTCTGTCTGGAAAGAATGGAATAGCTTCCTATTTTGACCTAATCTAGAAAAGCATGTGCTTGAGGCAACCAGGCTGTAGTTCTCAGTAGTTCTCAAGAGAGTCATTGAATTCGTGCAAGTGTTTAATGTACTTTCCAGAACTTAGTTGAAGCATCCAAAACTTGTGTGCTTGCTTCAGGTTGTACAGAGGATTATTATGTTTCATCTATTCGGTGTCATCTGGTTGCTGTTTTAGAAAAATCCCCGGTCCTGCTTATCAATTTCAGGTGGCTCAAACACATACTCTGCAAAATGAACATAACCAACCACACATTAGTAGGAATTATGTAATCATTTCGTGTTGGGGATTAATGACCTAGATATCGATTTTGAGAATTTTTCCCCCAAGTGTGATCTGTTCAGTTTTAACTTTATGTTTATTCTTTTTCAATAACATAAAGATAAAAGCTCCAAACAAATCATTTTTCTCCAACTGTCTGTTGACAACTTCCAACTCTTTTCTTTTTTTGGATCGATAACCACTTCCAACTCTGAGATGCCTAGTTCTGTCCTGCAGCTGTCTTTTCAAATGTGGACCAATCAAATGCAGGAGACTTTGAATTCAAAGAAGCATGGTGATACTGCTTTTCGGGCAAAGGATTTTGGAACTGCTATTGATTGCTATAGCCAAGTAAGTATTCTGATACCGAACCTTGTTACTTATAATATTGTTAGTAGACCCATCAATGTAGATAGACCGCTAAGGGTTGGAATAAAAAGAATCAGATCTATTTCTGGTGATTAGTTACAAAATGAGATAACAACTTGAAAGAGAAAGCAACTTCCCAGTTTAGACCTTTGTTTCTGCTTGTCCCACAGAAATGAAAAGAAAAAGGAATGGGCCCAACTGCAGAATAAGCATATTGCAAGACAGTTACTTTAAGCTATGTTTCAACTGCACTTTGTCTGGGAAGGCAGGGATAGCTCCTCCTTCCGACAGAAAACGGTCCGACTTCATGTTGTCTCTTTGTTTGTAGTTCATCGATTGCGGGACCATGGTTTCGCCGACCGTCTATGCTAGGCGGTGCTTATCGTACTTGATAAGCGAGATGGCCCAAGAAGCTCTCGGGGACGCGATGCAAGCCCTGGTGGTGTCTCCTGAGTGGCCCACGGCTTTGTATCTTCAAGCAGCCTGCCTGTTCATCCTCGGCATGGAAAACGAAGCGCAGGAGTCTCTCAAGGACGCTACAAGCTTAGAAACAAAAAGGACCAAACATTAAAAAAATGTATAGCTTTTTCTTCTTTTTCGCCTTTCCTGCCTACTTTTCTTCCTCCGCCACCTCACTCGAGCCCCCCTTTGCTTCCTTCCGTGGTAATGCTTGTCTTCCTGTATTTAATTACTCTGATTTCGATCGGAGCGACCGACTATGAGATTCTTTCTTCTTCTTTTTTGCCCCTTTTCCTTTTGGAAAAATCTTGATTGCTTTGCATTTTTGTAATGTATGAAAGTTCTTCCTTTCTTTCATCAAGATCTAATGTCATCTTTTCTCACGCAAAATCTACCATGCCCTTCGTAACCGGGTCTCGGCCAGTCCTCTTATCCGAAGAGCTAATCCTGCCCGACTAGCTTGTGCTTGTCGTTCATGTCAAGCACCTGTTCAGACACCATCCATTCTCGTCGAACTCCCCGTTCTAACGTTTCATCTCACTTCTCTTGACAGTCAACACCCCCGTTCTAAACGCTATTAGCTCAACAGACTTGTCTATTTATCTGAACTAGCCGATTCCAATGCAACGCGACTAACAGCTCGAAAGTTTTCATGTGAAACCTCTAAAAAGCATATTTCCAAGACGATGATCTGGGGAAGGGCGATATGCGTGTATATCGGACTCGAAGGTGTCGAATATAAATTTTCAGGTCATCTGTCTGACCCCATCTTGGCAATAAATAAAATAGGTACAAAGCTCATGAGAGGTCTGGTCGGCTTTGGGACAAAATCATGCATCTCCTTAGCAGAACTTGTGGGAAGGTTGTAACTGCTCTTTGGTAAAGGATCTATTTGCACAACCATCCGATGTAGCTGTGATGTGTGTCTAGTTGGCAGACTAGTAAGTTATAATTGGTAAATGATTCAAATTGGAATTGGTAATTTTCATATATACTTGGTAACTTGAAGATTCTCGAATCAATGTTGGTGAATCATTTGAGGCAATCAATAATTTTCAACAGTGTCGATGGTTTTTGTGTAAAATTTGGTCATTTTAACCCATCATAAACTTCACGATTGTTGATAAGTTATTGGAAAAGTGGGTACCTCTAAAACAATAAGTGCATAAGTAATTGGAAAATGTCCGTGATTAAAAAGAAAAATCAAATAAAAGTTAGTAGCTGAAACAAATAAGAGTTGCTAGTTTCGTATAAGAAATAGTAATTTAAAGTGTGTTCGATAATATTCTTGTTTCTGAAAACAGTTTTTGTTCAAAAACACTTTTTCTAATTTCTATTCCCATGAATAATTTTTGAGCAATTTAAAGCGTTTGGTAATTGTATACAATTTATATTTTTGAAACAAAAGTGTGTCTGGTACGATTCAAATATTATTGTGACTTATAATTTTTTTAATTTATTAATAATTTTATTACATTTTCTTTTTCTTTTTCTTCTCCTTTCTCAAGCTAGTCATTGGCCTTGGCCATTGCCGGCCAGCAACAGACCAAACGAGGGCCAATGAGGTTGCCGGCCTCAAGGGAGCCTCGCCGAGCCAAATCTAGTGAGGAGTCGCCCAACCATGGCGAGGTTCAAGGGGTCTTGCCAATGGCCGGTGAGCTCAAGGCGACCTCACTTGGGGCCGAAGACCGAGTAAGGGGAAGAAGAGAAAAAGAAGAAAAGAAATTATTAACTCTTCCATAATTACTTGCTACTACAGTAATTTACTAACATGTTTTGCGAAGCCTAAGGGTGCATTTAGTAACACTCTCGAGAACAAGTATTTCTTATTTTTTTTTCCATAAAAGAAATAGAAAAGAATTGCGCTTGGTATTTTTTTTTTCTAGGAGCAAATATTTGGAATAGAAATTAAAAAAAAAAATTGCTTATGGTTCCTAGGAACAACTTGGTAAATTGAATATCTACCCAAATACGAGTAAATGATTGCAACAGTATTTAATACAATCAAATATAAGTTGGTAAGTGACATAATAAGAACTCATATAAATAAACTTATTTAAAAACTCATCAAAGATAAGTTGGTAAAAAAACTCAAACTACGGTTGACAATTTCCTGTAAATGATTAGTAACTATAACTTTACCATATGGTAAGCTCCGAGAATAAATATTAGTAAATCGTGATAATGGTTAGTCATGTTGAAATAATCAAATAAAAGTTGTTAAGTGACTCAATAATGTTGGCTAAAATTAAATTAACCGGTAACTTGATGGGAGGAATATTAGTCAATCATTCAAATTGAATTTGGTAATTTTGTATAAAAGTAAGTAATGTTAACGTTTTGGTAAGCTACCAAACTACATGTCCATAAATTATTACAACAGTTGGTAACTTTGGAAGTGCAAATAAAAGTTGGTACTCTTCGAAAACCTATTCAACTTACTAACTCGTTACAGACTCAATAAGTTATCTAACGAAATTTAGTTAAATACGTATTTGGAAAGTTACCAACAATCTCACTAATTTACCACCCTAGCCTAGAACAGTGTTCTGTGTTATGCACCAGCAATCTGCTTAAATCGAAGAACTAAGTTGAATTGAAGCAAAATACAGAACCAAATGAGGGCCATATTTGTTTCGTTTAAAAAACACTTTCTTAAAAAAGATCGCCCGTATATTTGAAAATAATTAGATAATGAAAAATATTTTTCTTATAAATAATAATTTATGTTTAAAAAATTTTGTGCACAGTAAAAAAAAATTATTCATTTATTTCAGTAAGTGATATAAACGATTATTTTTAGGAAAATATTTTCTAAGTCATTCATTTCTCATGAAATTAATATTGGAAATCAGAACAACATTGAAATGTGTATGCTCATCTTTTATTACCGGTGGGAACTCTATGCTCGCACCAATAGTAATGAGAGTTGGCGCCAAACATGAAAACTTGAAATTCATTATCAGACTAGGAATAATTCATAGATAGAGAAGATTATACGCCGCCTCCCCCTCCTAATCCTAGAGCTTACTCAGTACGACTTTCTCGCTACAATTTGAGGTGTAAAAAGAAGTGATGTGGTTCGGCTTTTAGAGGCGTCTAGCAAACATCTCAACAAAAAGCCCTCAAAAAGTTACAACAAGTTTTGACAAATTTTCCTACCCGCCTGTTGCGTTTTTAAAACATGTATTACCAAACAAATCAATCAAAACACTCAGGAGCAGAATTAAGTACGGTGCAGCTGCAATTTTGGCAATTTATCAAGAGTTGATCAGGAATATTTTTAATTTCGAGTGGAATGAAAAAGAAAAGAAAGAAACAAAATATTAGTGTGGATTAAGCTTTGACTTTTCCTAGCTTGAACCTTCTTTTGAGTCAGCGACTTTGTCCTACGGGGCACCAGCGAGAATAAACAATCCTGCTTATATGCACGGTTCCTTGAAAGTAGAGATTTTCTAGTCTCCTCTTTTGAGGTGCTTCGGCCATTATACGTATATTGCCTTTGTTTCTTGAGTCCATGAGCTAAGGGTGCGGTTACTAAAATTTTTGTTCCAAGAAATAATTTTTATTCAAATAATTTTTTGTAATTCTATTTCCTGGATGAGTTATTGCATAAAAGAACGTACCTGGTTACTACATAAAATCATTATTCTTAGAATAGAAAAAGAATAAAAATACATTTGCTATAACCCTAAAAAATTTCTAGTCCCAATTTTTTTTCACTGAATTATAAAAATATTAGTGGAGACTGAACAATTCATGTTTTGATAAAACTGGACTTTTGTAAGAATTTAATTGATCAAGATATTTTGAGATGGCCCTAGAAAATCCAGAACAATAATTAGTTAGAGATGGTTGGCTAGAAATGACTAGAGATCTTAAAGGATGCCTCCAATAGAATCTTGTGAGAAGAAGACCCAAATCGTAAAGCTTCTGTGACCTAGCATCCTCTTTTAAAAAAAGGGCCTTAAAAAATTCATCTAGTAAAGCACTAAAAGCTTATTCAATTTTAAATTCAATTTTCATCAAAAGATTCGCATTTTTTATGCCAACTTAATTCCAAACTAGAATTAACACTAAAATCTTGTAAAACTACTCAAAATCTAATTTCTAATTTTATTCTAAATTTCTGATTTTTTTTTTATTTCGAAAAATAGGGACTTGGATTGAGTCAAGAAACCGGACCTTGTGTTGATTGTGTAAAGACACACATTAAGTTACATTGAGCATTTCTTTTTAAAATGATCAAATGATCTCATTTCTTTTCTTATTTCCTAGAACCCCAAAAAAAAAAAAAAATTCTCCTTCTTGTTTCTATTCCAAATTCATTCCTTAACCACTTTTTTATTATGAGAAATTATAAATTAGCTGACATAATTAAACAGATTTCTACTCTCTTTTTTTCTAAACTGAGAAATAAAATAACAGAAAAAAAGGGATGGTTATTAAATAGACCTTAAATCTCACTCATTTCATAGCCTTGTGTTCTTAAATCTCACGTTTATTAATTGTATTATCTATGAAATTTAAACACAACACAATTATTAAATCCAAGTTAGAATTTCTACATTTGAATATCTCTTTAAATATTTTACATTAATCTCAAACACATAATTTCAACTAGAGATAAATTATTTCTAAGCTGATTAATCTAGCCATACATTATTATTCTACTGCTTTGATTGAAAGAAAGAAGACATCATAGTACATACAACAGAAAGCATTCGCAATAAATGGCTTATAAAAAGGGGCTAAGACTTTACAACAGCGATTCAATGATGATAAGATATCATCAAAAGGCACTACCAGAGCAATAATGGACATATACAGTTGCACGCTTCCTTTCCCTCTTAACAAGGAAACTCCATTTTAGTGCCAAACCACGTGTAATGTCGAAGGCAAGAAAGGAAGAAAATCAACAAGCTCGTATGCTCTTGAATCATGAGAAAACACTCCCATAAACATGCACATCCAATTGTCCATGGAGGAACACACTAAAAATGCACAAAAGAACTCCATATGTAAATTGCTTTGAAGATGAGGTAAATGGAAAAATTCCCTACTTTCCCTTTTTTCACTCTGTAAATTTTACTTGTAAAAGCGACTGCTACTACATTCCTTGATTTTTTTCACGTGTGAAGAGAATGCCGCGGCGACCTGAGTCTCTACGATGATGGCACATTGAAGTGGAAAAGCCACGATATGACAAACGCAAATACCATGCAAGCTAGCAGCAAATTCAAAAAGCGGTGGCCCTGCCAGAAGTTCCGGGTCTCCGAGGGCAATGTTGGGGTGGCTGGGCTGGCCGACGGGGCTGGGGGAATGTCAATCTCATTGGTCGGCTGCTCGGCAGACTCTACCTCATTGACACCAGCAATGTTCCGCGCAATGGAGTTACAGATCTCACAGGTCCTAGAAAGTCAAGGAGATGAAAATGAATCCAATCAAAGAAGATCCGAAAATAGAGGAGAAAGTATGTCATGCATGGTCTTAGAGAGTACGTTATGTAGATGGCTCTAACTGGGCCGCAGAAAGAGATTAAAGAGTATGTTAATGTCTACTGGATAGAGAAGAAGCTGGTTTTTCTATCACGAAGGCCATTTGTGCAGTACTGTAAACATTGGGGAGCTTAGGTGTACACCATGATTTTCGAAATCAACCCTAATGAAAGATCCCATTAAGTTGAATTGAATTGCATCAATGTATCTAACAAACGGGGAACTACTCTCAACTCAAAAATCCAAAATTTGAATTGATGTCCTTTCATCTTTTTCTTCTGCTGAATCATTGTAGTGATTAAATTCCATCAGCCCAGGAATTAAATAGACTTCACTGCTAATTGGCAAAGCTCTTCAAAAGGTCACAGGCCAGATGTGGCATCTCACCAACCCACAGAGACAGAAGTAAATGAAAGCTCAAGCACTTAAAGTTAAACTAGCAGCTTTAGAGTCCTGCATCTCTAGTTCCACAGCTTTTGCATTTAAAGATTTCTTTAGACCTCTATAGTATTTGAACATGAAGTATCAGTGAGAGTTCTTCACCCTACAAGAAACTAACTTATCCTTAATAATATAACTCCTCAACCATAGCATAATAAAGTACAAATGAGCACTAATCTCATTGAATTGAAGCCACAGAACATGCTGAAGCTTCAAGACTCGAGAGGAGCGACACATAGAAAAGACCTCAAGATGCATCATCAGCAAAGATGAGAGTGACATGTTAATGCATCCCACATCTTTAAACAAGAGAACAAAGAATCATATCATGATATGATGCCCGCAAAAAACTCGAAACTTATAATATCCATGCCAGAAACATCATTTTCAAGGACCATGTGAATAACTGGAATCTACACAACGAACAAGTGACGCGTGTTATTGATCAAATCTGTTAAGAACAACAATCTTCAGCCATGGGAAAATGACCAAATCACATGGGGTCCCTCCTCTACTTTTATAAAAGCAGCAGAATCTGGAGAGAGCAACACAGTAGAGACTATAAGGACTTCTAAATATGAAAATAAGAAAACAAGCACAATGGGGCGGTGCCGTTGGACACGCAATCCGGTCACTTCGATGCTTTAATCTTTCATCTTCTTCCTTTCTTTTTCCCCTTTTTTTTTTTCCTTTTCATATTTATATCCCTCCCGTTTTTCTTTTGGCTAAGAGAATTTGTAGTTTCTATGATCAGAGCAAGGAAACTTTTGATTGTCCCACTTACAAGGGCAGTGCCCCTTTTGACGTGTTTGCCTACTGGTATCATGGCAGAGGATGACATCCCCATTCCTAATCCAACCATTTCATCAGATTCAACTGCTATATTTCTCGGAATCTCTATAAGATCCTGAGGGAACCGCTCTTAAAGCAATAATAATCATTGGATCATGAATGAATTTATTCATGTACTTATAAGTCAGGACACTCAAAATTGATATTAAAGTTAATCACACTTGCACACGACGTTCTATGACCTGGAATGATCCCTCAACTGGAATATTGAGAAGCCCAAATTCAAAATGCATGAGAATCAATCAATTATCAAGAATTTCCAACTCCACAAATTTCTAGTAATTACCCTGTTAGACTTGCTAGAAGATGAAACGGATAATTGCAACTTGCATTAAGAACGACTCCAGATACAGAACAAACAGCAATCAGAAAACATTATGAAGCCTCTAAATTTTTAAATTTTTTTGGCTCTTCGTGTCACTTTTCTTTTGTGGGTACTTACTTGTTTCCCTTGATTTTGAACCAGGCCTCTGCACAATTCTTGTGGGCAGCACCCAAATCGCCCTTGCAAGAACAGCCCAATTGGATCGGGGCCCCGGACTCGCGGCTGTTGCTCTCCAACCCCAAATGGCAAATCCTGCAATCCCTCTCTCTCTCCGCTCTCGCCAAATGCACCTTCACCACCCTCCCTCCTCCCTCCGCTCTCGCCAGATGCACCCTCACCACCCTCCCTCCTCCCTCCGCCACCACCGAGCAATCCGACGCCGACGACGGCCTCCCCGACCCGCCCTCGACGTCGTAGTCCTCGTCCAGCACGCCGGCGAAGGCGCACTCGTCGTAGGACCCCCCGGCGGTGGAGTAGAACTGGGAGTAGCACGAGCCGCTGCCGTCGTCGGCGTCGGAGAAACACACGCTGTCGTCGTCGTCGTCGTCGTCGCTGCCCCCGACATCGTGGTGGCGGTGGCGGTGGTGTTCGTGGGCTTCGCCCCGCTCCAAATCGACGTGGGACATTTCACGGGAGGCCATCATGGGGCATACCCAGAAGCTCAAGAAACCGTTCTTGAGCACGAAGAATCCCGGGGAGGCCTCAAGTTCGGAACTTTCGGAGATTCAAGAAGGAAGACCGGCGAGTTCCGGACAGCTTGAGAAGCAGCGTCAACTGAACCCGTCGATTTAAAGAGGAGGGGGGGAAGAGACTGTTGGGTTTGGATGGATTAGGTGGCATTCCCTCTACTCCTCCGCTGCGAACTCCATTAGAGCATTCGGCGAAAATGAAAAGAAAAAAATTGGTAAAATCTAAGTGGGGTTTGGGATTGACGAGGAGGAGGAGAATAATAATGTCAGAAAGAGAGAGGGAGAGAGAGAGAGAAACAGAGAGACAGAATAAGAACAGCGACACGAAGAAGGAAAGAAAGAAACTGTCTTTTGAGAAGGGGGGCCGCTTTTGCTTTTTTGGCAGTGGGACAGGGACCCGGTCACAGTCACAGGGGGGAACGAGGAAACTTGCACGGGTCGGATTCGCAGTTCGCCTCGCTCGCTCGCTCTCTCGCTCGCGTTCGGAGGAGTTTTCACACGGAGGATTCCAGCTCGATTCCTGGTTTATTATATTCCTGACAGGAGGACCGGGGATCGTACTGTGCGACGCGGTTCGGTTCAGTTCAGCAGAGCCCCCCGAATCATTGACGATCTGTCGTGCGTCGGACGGTACGCGGCTCGGGCCTCCCGTGCGCTTTTCAGACGTGGAACATGGATCGTGATCGTGATCGTGATCGGGCGTCCAGGAGGGTCGAGGTGGCGTGTAGACTCCGGACTGAGATCGGTCAATGGGGGCAGAATTTCTTACACGGATTTACTCGGTCCGTTTCCTTTGGCTTTCCATGTCTCTGCCTTTATTTTATCATAAAGAAAAGACTTGCTTTTTTCCGTGAAAAGACGGGAGAACCCCCCGGGCTTTTTCCCCCCAAAGGAGCTCCGCCAGGTGGCGCGGGAGGGGTAGGGAGGTCAAATCGGTGACCTTGTGTGCTTGGAATTCATTTGGCAGTCAGTCTTGAGGGAGATATTTTATAAGGGGTCGCATTGGATGGGATTTGCTCGAGTAATTTACTTGATTTTAAAAGGAATCAACTCAAAGCTTGGGTTGGGTATCCAAAGCGGTTTTCACCAACTTTAACAGGCCGTCCATCTTTTTGGGCTATTTTTTTTTTTGGGGGGTCAAATTTTGGGACGATCTTAAAGACCCTTTTTTTTTTTACCCCCTTTTTGCTATGTTGTGATGTGAAATAGTAAAAGAATTGGGAACGTTTGATTTACGAAGAAAAAGTATATAGTAGGATTGGGGCCCGAAAAAGAAAATAAAACTTCTTGGTGGTAGAATGTTTCAGTTATGCTCTACTATCATATAAATGGAAATAAAGGGTGCGCTATTTTTAAGGGACCATAATCATTTTTTCCTTTCCCTTAATACCTTCCGCTAGCTAATTTTAGGAATTTTCTGTTTATGGGCAGCTGCATAAATTAATAATTCTATTTCCTTACTTCAGTTTCAAAATCTGACCTTTTCTATCTTCTAAGAATCTCACCATAAATGTCAAATCTTAAAATATCTTCTCTCTACGTATATATACATGTCCATACTATATTGCCTCAGTAACTTATTTCCATTTTTCTTCATAATAAATTGATTTTGCAAAAACACTTAACACTAATTTTTTTTTTTGGTAAAGCTTAACACTAATTTTTTTGGTTGTTGCATAAATGCAATATACACTGTTTCTGGTCTTCTTTCGTTGGAAAAATCTTTTAAATTGCTCCTAATTTTTCCATTTGGTTAGTTTAAAAAAGAAGGGCTATCATCCTTCCGGTTCCGGTGGAGTCTACAATCAGTGAAATAAATTCAGAATTTTTACTTAATTGATTAAGTTGCCGGAAATAATTAGATTCGCTTATTTTAAGATGGAACTTCTTTTTGCTCTTTCGTCTTTACTTCCGCAATGTAAAATTTTCTTTTTCTTCAATTGAAGTTGATTACTTTTACTCTTTTGGCTTAAAAGAAAATTTTGGGTAATTTATCCTCAATATTAGTTTTGGTCAAGAATAACAATGGCATTTTTTGTATACATGCGTAGAAGTTATTCTTACATCCCAATGTCACATAAAATCTACTCTCTATTTTCAACACCATAATAGTACACAACAATCTCCAAAAAAAATTATAAAATTTCAAATGGGATAATTGACCAAAAAGTTCTTAACCTTATTATATGACAGTTAGTTATGTTTTAAAGCTTTCAATTGTACCAATTTAATTGTAAACATGTTGATCATTTGCCAATTTAGTCCTAAACCTTTTAAAGATTTGTCAATTTAGGGCGCGTTTGGTAACATTTCTATTTAAAATTTGTTCCAGGAAACGGAAATAGAAAAAAGTGTTTTTGTTCCGGGGAACAATTTTTGAACAAAAAAACACGTTTGGTAAACTTGTTCTGGGAATAAAAAATGAACAAAAACATGTTTGGTAAATTTGTATAATTTTTTTTATTTCTTTTAATTTTTTAATATCTTATTTTATTTTTTCTATTTTCTTTCTTATTTTTCTTATTTTTTTCCTTATTTTTTATTTTTATTTTTTCTTCTTTGGCTGGTTGCCGGCCTCGGCCATGGCCGGCGACCGGCCGATGAGGGCTAGCGACGCTCCAGCGAGGTCGTTGGCCCTCAACAGCGTCGCCAACCCTTGATGGCCGGTCGCCGGCCATGGCCGAGGCTGGCGACCGACCAAAGAAAAAAGAAAGAAAAAAGAAGAAGAAAAAAGATATAAGTGTTTTTGAATTTTGTTCCAGAAACAAGAAACAACTTTTTTTTTTCTTGTTTCTGTTCCAGATGTGTTTCTGGGAACAAAAAAACAATTTTGGAACAAAAACACACCAAAACGCGTTTTTGTTCTTTTTTTGTTCCCATGAACAAAAAAACAGAAAAGTTGTTCATAAACAGAAAAAAAAAAAAAAAAGAGAATGAAAACAAACGCAGCCTTAGCCCTAAACGTATTATTTGGATAATTGACTTGAAGAATTACATTAGCAAGTCATCAAAAGATTTAGGATTATATTAATAAATCATCAAATGATTTAGGACTAAATTGACATAATTAAAAGGTTTAAGACTGAATTGACCGCCTAACAATAAGTTTAGGATTTTTTTTTGACAATTTTCCCAATTTTGATGAGTAATCACATCTCTATGTTCGTATACCTACACAAATAATTGAACAAAGGACAAAGAATTTCACAAGCTTGGCCCAACTATAGTCTACCTCTAAATTGCTATAACTTACATTATGAATAAAAAAAAGTTGACAAGGCTGAATCAATATAAAAGCATTAAAGTTTATAAATTTGAAATGGGGGCCGTACAAGTGGTGGAGCATATTGTTAATTATTGTTCAATCATGGTTCTATCAGGAAAAAAAAATCAGTAATTTGAAAAAAAGAAGAAGAAGAAGAGGAAATTACCTAAAAATGTCCATAAATCACATAATTGTTAACATGCAAAAAATTATCCGAAAAAGAATTCTTCTCTAAGAAATGTACAAGGACCTACAGTTTGTTCACAAAAATACTATTGTGGGCTATAATAATTATTATTGTACACGAAAACTCTATTATAAGGAATGTTGTGATGCATCAGAATGTCACACGAGATATGTGTCCTTTCCATTTATACTCAAACGCATGTGGAAGCACTATCAAATTTTCCAAACATCCATTATAAGACAATCACACGAGTTTAATAATATACATGTCTTCAACTTTATACAAAATTGAAAGTCATTATCACAACAAAATACATTGACCTGAGAAATGGAATGCTCAAATAAAATTACCTAACAAATTATCACATTACTTATTGTGATTAGAATCACCATCTTTACATGTACTAGACACTGATAGCAAATATGATTAGGATCAAGGTAAGAAATCAATGAATTTATAGAGAATTGTAAAATTGAAATAATCGCATGCTTATAAAGATTTATGAGAACAAATAACAAATGTTGGGCACATAAATGAAGAACGTTGACACAAAAAATCACATGACAATTAGAGGCCCTATGATTTATAAGGTTACATACTATTGAAAGGAATTGAAAGGCATCACGCTTCTCGAGCTATGGTAATTAAATTGGGTTCATACTACTGAAACTTCCTAACTAAATTACCCTCACATCATTAGCCTCAAATTGATCTTCGTGTCACAAAAAAACCTATATCAACAAACCTACCATCCGTTACTTCTTGTACAATATTATGTAAATTGCTGATAGGGAAATACACTTGACAAATGACTCGAATGATCAGTATGTGACATGGCTCTGGCATGGAAGTTTAATATAAATGCATATTTAAAATGACGTTGTTTCCCCAAAAAAAATGAAAATGGCCTTGTTTTGAGAAACTAGATTCGAAAAAAAAGAAAAAAGAACTGAGATGGGAAAATTTGCTTTTTTGGCTCTAAGAGCTTCATCTTGTCCCAAAAATCTGCTAAAATTCCTATTTCCCCCCAATTTTTCTCAATATTTTGATAAATTTATTACGAATATATTAGTTTAGTTTGAGACTTTTGCGACATGAAAATCTTTTTGATAAAATGTAATACATGTTTAGCAATTTGAAATTTTTGGTGGCATTAATCTTAGTATAAAAAAAATGTAAGAAAGAGATTATCCAAACTTAAGTGATTCGCCTGTATTTTCTTGTGAAACAATTCAAAAATCGCCCAAACCCAAACACAACGCCATGCGCGAACCCAAACACAACACCAGGCTTGCGTGGCTCCTCTCTCTCTCTCTCTCTCTCTCTCTCTCTCTCTCTCTCTCACGTAGTGGTGACTGCGCTTGCCGCCTATCCGCCTCCGTTGCCGCCGCCGCCGCCTCCATGCCTCAGTACATCCAACGCGTCCCATTCGCCCGTGCCTTCTCGTCTCCGACGTTGCACATAGCTTAATTTTACTCATTCGATTGGTACCCTCTCACTCTAGTCTACTAGGACCAATAGTAATCCTGTTTATTTTTTCATTTTCCTTTCTTTGGTCGAACCTCTTCTTGCTATTACTCTAGTCCTAGTCCTATTAATGCTACTATTTCTTTTCTTCCTACTACATTTTGCCTAGTTTTGTTCTTTTTTTTTTTTTTTTTAAATAAAAGAAATGCTCAAATCTCGGACGAAAATGGAAAAAGAAATCTACTCTTGCGCTGAAATGAAAATCTTCTCCATATAATTTGACAAGTCGATACTCGCAACTTAGTTGTGAGAGTTGACGAATCTCTTGTGATAATTTTGGGGAATGGAATCGCCATAGGAACTGGTTTCTTTTATATTAGATGGGCCAACTTTAGCCTGTCCACCCATGTTGGGCCAAAACCTGGCCCATAATTGAAGGGCCCACAAAAGAGTGTAGTTATTGTAATATGTATAAAATAAAAATAAAAAATAGGGAAAATAAGAAGTACAATTGCATCTTTAGAATAGAAATACGTTTTTCTATTTTTCCCCCTTTGAAATAGTACGCACCTATCTCGACAAATGGAAGCAGGGCTTCAAAGAATTCCTCAAAAATGTGACGGTACTTAATCCATGGCAATTAAGGTATGTCCGACTCCGTGATATGCCTTTGATTGGTATAACATGTTTTCGAGCACATTTTTGTTTTTGTTGTTCGATCGTTTGGATATCGGTTCGATTGATTTTTAGGAATTGTTTCCCAACATTGGTATTAGAACGATGTTGTTCATGTTTTCCGATCATTGTTGATGTTTATAAATTGCTTTTGGTTGAAATTTTGAAAAACACTACCATCGGACGCTTAGGGATGGAAATCCTGACACCCCTACTATTCGCCCCCCCTTTTGATTTTCAGTAAATCAAAACTCGTTTTTATGATAGTGTAGGGTCGTAGTTCTCGTTGAGACAAGAAAAACAACGGGTGGCCTGCCGCTAAGGGTTGCTAGACATGCCACCACGCACGGCCAGAAGAAACGGTCTCGTCGGCGCATGCGTTGAAGGTTTGTGCAGGCACGTGCACCCCACGTGCCTTGGCAATCACTAGCGCATGCGAGCCACGTGTGTGGGTAACAGCCCCACATGTGCGCCACACGCACCAGCTGACATCACCATGATGTTAGTGGGTAGTAGCCCGCACACGCGCAGGGCACGTGCTGGTGACGTCACGTGACATCACCTAGTTAGGTCAGTCAGTTTGACTCAACCCGACCCTTCTAACCCGACTCGATCTCTGTTGATTGTTGACCACGTTAACCGTTGACCCAAAAAAAAAACGAAGAATATGTTTCTTTTCCAATTAAGTCTATGGATTATAAGTAATCCCTTTTTGTTCTGCATTTGTTGTAGGAACAATGCCTCCCTTTCGTAAGCACAAGCCTATTCGGACCAGTAGTCCTGTTGTAGACTTTTTGTTTATATTTATTTTTTTAATGATTTTTTATATGTTCATATATTTTTTTTTCAGACATAAGACTTTTTGAAGAGGTTGAGAAGGCTTTGAATGAGACTGTCCAAGAAGTGAAAAATCAACGTGCCTGGTTCTCCAAAATGTGGAGGATGCCAAGGCATTTATGAAAATGATGCCGGCATATTTTCATAACCATATCCAATTGGAACAAGTCGAGGTGTTTGTCGAGTTGGCCCCGTCAATCAAGACCTCAATGCACAAGGTTTATCATTTTACCCCACCTGCTCCGCTAACTAGTAATGCAAATGCAGCTACGACTAGTACTACTGTTCATACTATTGAGTAGTTTGCCGCTACTGCAATTACTACTGGCTATTGGGCATTAATTTATTTTATTTTTATAACTACTCGTTTGATCGGCGCCCTACGGTACCCTCTCACTCTAGTCTACTAGGACTAGTAGTCCTGCGGTAGACTTTTTGTTTATATTTATTTTTTAAAAGATTTCTTATATATTTATATTTATTTTTCAAAGAAGCAGAAAGGGAGCATCACATAAGATTTTTTGAAGAGGCTGAGAAGGCTATGAATGAGACTGTCCAAGAAGTGAAAAATCAACGTGCCTTGGTTCTCCATAATGTGGAGGATGCCAAGGCATTTATGAAAATAATGCCGGCATATTTTCATAACCGTAGGCAACCGGAACAAGTTGAGGTGTTTGTTGAGTTGGCGTCGTCAATCAAGACATCCATGCACAAGGTTTTAGGTGCGAATTTGTACTGGACAAATACTACTTATCATTTTACCTCACCTGCTCGGCTAGCTAGTAATGCAAATGCAGCTACAACTAGTACTTCTGTTCGTACTAGTGAGTAGTCTACTGCTACTGCAATAACTACTGGCTACTGGGCAGTAGTTATTTTATTTTTATAGTTTTACTCGTTCGATTGGTGTCCTACGGTACCCTCTCATTCTAGTCTACTAGGACCAGTAGTCCTGCTATTTTTTTTTTTCCTTTCTTTTGTCGAACCCTCTGCTTGCTATTACTCTAGTCCTAGCCCTATTAATACTATTATTTCTTTTCTTCCTACTGCATTTTGCCTAGTTCTGTCTTTTTTTTTTTTTTTAAATAAAAGAAATGCTGGAATCTTGGATGAAAATGGAAAAAGAAATCTACTCTTGCGCCGAAATGAAAATCTTCTCCATATAATTTCATGAGTTGATACTCGCAACTTAGTTGCGAGAGTTGATGAATCTCTTGTGATAATTTTGGGGAATGGAACCGCCATAGGAACTGATGGTTTCTTTTATATTAGATGGGCCAACTTTAGCCCGTCCACCCATGTTGGGCCAAAACCTGGCCCGTAATTAAAGGGCCCACAAAAGAGTGTAGTTATTGTAATATATATAAAATAAAAAATAAAAAATAGGGAAAATAAGAAGTACAGTTGCATCTTTAGAATAGAAATACGTTTTTCTATTTTTCCCCCTTTGAATTAGTACGCACCTATCTTGACGAATGGAAGCAGGGCTTCAAAGAATTCCTCAAAAATGTGACGGTACTTAATCCATGGCAATTAAGGTATGTCCGACTCCGTGACATGCCTTTGATTGGTATAACATGTTTTCGAGCACATTTTCGTTTTTGTTGTTCGATCGTTTGGATATCGGTTCGATTGATTTTTAGGAATTTGTTTCCCAACATTGGTATTAGAACGATGTTGTTCATGTTATCCGATCATTGTTGATGTTTATAAATTGCTTTTGGTTGAAATTTTGAGAAACACCGCCATCGGACGCTCGGGGATAGAAATCCTAACACCCCTACTATTCGCCCCCCCTTTTGATTTTTGGTGAATCAAAACTTGTTTTTATGATAGTGCAGGGTCATAGTTCTCATTGAGAAGAGAAAATCAATAGGTGGCCTGCCACCAAGGGTTGCCAGACATGCTGCCACTCACGGCCATAAGAAACGGTCTTGTCGGCACATGTGTTGAAGGTTTGTGTAGGCGCATGCACCCCACGTGCCTTGGTAACCGCTAGCGCATGCGAGCCACGTGTGTAGGTAATTGCCCCTCGTGTGCACCACACGCACCATCATTGTGATGTCAGCGGGTGGTAGCCCGCACATGCGCAGGGCACGTGCTGATGATGTCACCTAGCCAGATCGGTCAGTTTGACTTGACCCAACCCTTCTAACCCGACTCGATCTCTGTTGACTGTTGACCGCGTTGACCATTGACCCAAAAAAAAAACGAAGAACGTGTTTCTTTTTCAATTAAGTCCCTATGGATCAGAAGTAATCCTTTTTTGTTCTACATTTGTTGTAGGAACAATGCCTCCCCTTCATAAGCGCACACCTATTTGGATTA
Source organism: Eucalyptus camaldulensis (assembly GCA_019915185.1). NCBI lineage: Eukaryota > Viridiplantae > Streptophyta > Magnoliopsida > Myrtales > Myrtaceae > Eucalyptus > Eucalyptus camaldulensis. The sequence goes on along the minus strand of JAHSVA010000014.1, from coordinate 16,360,782 downwards.
GTAGACTTTTTGTTTATATTTATTTTTTTAATGATTTCTTATATGTTTATATTTATTTTTCAGAGAAGAAGAAAGGGAGCATCACATAAGAATTTTTGAAGAGGTTGAGAAGGCTTTGAATGAGATTGTCCAAGAAGTGAAAAATCAACGTGCCTGGTTCTCTAAAATGTGGAGGATGCCAAGGCATTTATGAAAATGATGCCGGCATATTTTCATAACCGTAGCCAATTGGAACAAGTCGAGGTGTTTGTCAAGTTGGCCCCGTCAATCAAGACCTCAATGCACAAGGTTTTAGGTGCAAATTTGTACTTAACAAATACGGTTTATCATTTTACCCCACTTGCTCCGCTAGCTGGTAATGCAAATGTAGCTACGGCTAGTACTACTGGCTATTGGGCATTAATTTATTTTATTTTTATAGTTTTACTCGTTTGATCGGCGCCCTACAGTACCCTCTCACTCTAGTCTACTAGGACTAGTAGTCCTACGGTAGATTTTTTGTTTATATATATATTTTTAATGATTTCCGATATGTTTATATTTATTTTTCAGAGAAGCAGAAAGGCAGCACACATAAGACTTTTTGAAGAGGCTAAGAAGGCTATGAATGAGACTGTCCAAGAAGTGAAAAATCAATGTGCCCTGGTTCTCCATAATGTGGAGGATGCCAAGGCATTTATGAAAATGATGCCGGCATATTTTCATAACCGTAGACAATTCGAACAAGTTAAGGTGTTTGCGGAGTTGGCCCCATCAATCAAGACGTCCATGCGCAAGGTTTTAGGTGCGAATTTGTACTTAACAAATATGACTTATCGTTTTACCCCACTTGCTCCTCTAGCTAGTAATGCAAATGCAGCTACAGCTAGTACTACTGTTCGTACTAGTGAGTAGTCTACTGCTACTGCAATTACTACTGGCTACCGGGCAGTAGTTTATTTTATTTTTATAGTTTTACTCGTTCGATTAGTGCCCTACGGTACCCTCTCACTCTAGTCTACTAGGACCAGTAGTCCTGCTGTTTATTTTTTTCTTTTCCTTTCTTTGGTCGAACCCTCTTCTTGCTATCCTATTAATACTACTATTTCTTTTCTTCCTACTGCATTTTGCCTAGTTTTGTTCTTTTTTTTTTTTAAATAAAATAAAACAAACGTTGGAATCTCGGATGAAAACGGAAAAAGAAATCTACTCTTCCGCTGAAATGAAAATCTTCTCCATATAATTTCACGAGTCGATACTCGCAACTTAGTTGCGAGAGTTGATGAATCTCTTGTGATAATTTTGGGGAATGGAACCGCCATAGGAACTGATGGTTTCTTTTATGTTAGATGGGTCAACTTAAGCCCGTCTGCCTATGTTGGGCCAAAACCCGGCCCGTAAGTGAAGTGCCCACAAGAGTGTAGTCATTGTAATATATATAAAATAAAAAATAAAAATGGGGAAAATAAGAAGTACAATTGCATCTTTAGAAGAGAAATACGTTTCTCCATTTTCCCCCTTTGAAATAGTACGTCCCTCTCTCGACGAACGGAACCAAGGCTTCAAAGAATTGCTTAAAAATGTGACGGTACTTAATCTGTGGCAATCTGTTGAAATTTTGAAAAATGCCGCCATCGAACGGAAATCCTAACACCCCCTACTATTCGCCCCCCCTCCCCCTCCCCCCCCCCCCCCCACCTTTTGTTTTTTGGTGAATCAAAACTTGTTTTTATGATAGTGCAAAGTCGTAGTTCTCATTGAGACGAGAAAAAGAACAGGTGGCCTACTGCCAAGGGTTGCTAGATGCGCTGCCACGCACGGCCAAAAGAAACGGTCTCGTCAGCGCGTGCATTGAAGGTTTGTGCAGGCGCATGTGCCCCACGTGCCTAGGCAATTGCTAGCATGTGCAAGCCACGTGCAAGGGTAACTGCCCCTCGTGTGCGCCACATGCGCCAACTGACGTCATCGTGATGTCAACTGGCGGTTGCCCGCGCACGCACAGGGCATGTGCCGGTGACGTCACAATGATGTCACCTAGCCAAGTTGATCAGCTTGACTCGACCCAACCTTTCTAACCCGACTCAATCTCCATTGACCGTTGACTTTTGACAAAAAAAAAAACGAAGAATGTGTTTCTTTTTCAGTTAAGTCCTTATGGATTACAAGTAATCCCTTTTAGTTATGCATTTGTTGCAAGAACAATGTTTGCCCTTTGTAAGCGCACACCTATTCGGATCAGTAGTCCTGTTGTAGACTTTTTGTTTATATATATATTTGATTTCTTATATGTTTATATTTATTTTTCAAAGAAGCAGAAGGGGAGCATCACAGAAGACTTTTTGAAGAGGTTGAGAAAGCTTTGAATGAGATTGTCCAAGGACTATCCAAGTGGGAGAAAGAACAAAAAAAGAACATCACTTCCATGCTGGAATTGAGAAAGAACAAGAAGTTTTCTTTTCTCCACCTATAGGCAAGAAAAAAGGGGGAGTTCTTTAGAAAAATAGGTATTTCTTCTCCTCTTCTTGCAAGTCATGATGTAAGTAGATCTCCTGCTGATTCAGAAGAAGTCCATGCTTCTCATTTTCCTGAAGCTGATATTGGAGAATCTATCCAAGTCTTGGAAGTAGACGAGTTGATGTTCCCTCATCACTCAACACTCCACGAATTCAATGTGCCAAGGCTAGTGCGCGAACAAAACCCAATGCAAACTTTCAAAGGTTGCTCAAGCTCCTTCTGGAGTTAAAAGCACAACAATATGGAATGGAGTTTGAGATACAGAAGCTTCACTCTGCTTTGCAATCTACTTTATATTCTCTCAATGAGAAGGTACAATCTCTAAACTTACAAGTTCAAGCTTTACAACAGCAAGTTTCAAAGACTGCCAAGATTGAAGATATCAAAGATATTGAGAAGCTAAAGGAGATAGTGCGAAAGCTGGAGGAGACAGTTCAGTCTATGGCGGATTTCTAGCTCGTTTGGATTCCAAGACAAACCTGATTTTATTCTATCTCTTTTCAATTTTGTTTTTCTCCACTTTTTGCTGCCGACAAAAAGGAGGAGTGCGTGCATATTTAAACTTTAAAATTTTTGATTTGAACCTTGACCTTTGTTCATGTTCCTTGCAAATTTGATTATTCTGTTTGATTGTTCTACAAAAACTTTTGTGGTGTTTGATTATGGATGTGGATGGTTGTGGATGTTTTAATCTTGGTGTTTGATTATTTTTCAAGATTAACGTGTTTTCTGTGATTGCAGAATTGATGCCATCCATAGATCCTTATCTATTTCTCTTATAGATATCATGTACTGCTAAAGTATTGTTTTGTAGAATATAAGTTCTACATGAAAGTTTTGTCACCATAAAAAAGGGAGAGATTGTTGGAGAAAACTCCTTGAATGTTTTGAAGTTGACAAAACTTATTTAAAGTCTATTATAAAGATTTTCAGATTTCTATGTCAAAGTTTGAAGATGACCAGATTTTATGTCAAAGTCTGAAGACTCCCAAACTTTGTGTTAAAGTCTGCTTATACTGACGAATTATAGAATGAACTTTACTGAAGAATGAAACTTATCCAGATGCGAGATTTTGTTTATTTCTTCAGGAGTTCGATTCATATGGTTTATGGATGGCTTTCTAGATGGATATATCATCTACGAGATTGATTATTTTTATTGGAATCAATTTAGATAAATCAAATCTTTTCGGATTGCAAGTAAATATGGAAAGAATCTACTTATGACCAAGATTTTGATTGTATGGATGAACATGATTGACGGGCTTTCTCACAATCTTCAAACGACTTGAGATCTCCTTGATTGATTCTATCCAACAGGTAGATTGAGAGAATTCCTTTAGGAAAGTGCCAACGGTTGAGAAGGCATGCATGGGTATTTAAGGTAGATTCTCTAGCTGTTCGATATAGTGCGTAAAAGAGAAATTTCAAAGTCTAAAGCTTACCATTTTCTTGTCATTCAATATACTGAGCTCAAAGTTTTATTTAAAAGAGAGAGACTCATTGTGATACTTCGTGAGAGACCAGTAGAGACTCTTTAATGTGAAGTCGAGAATGCAAAGCTATAAAATCTTTTTTGATTCTTAGTAAAATCCAGCCAATAGGCTGTCAGCGTGGAGATTGGACGTAGGCTTGATTTAAGCTGAACTATTATAATTTCTGTGTTCTTATTTTCTTCCTTGAACTTCTTTATTTTGTTTGTAATTCTATTTAACTGCTAAAGTCTAAACTTATTCAAAATTTATTGTTTTTTAGACTCAGTTTTAAAAGCGAAATATTTCTGCTGTTCCTTGCGAAAAATTGTCTTCACACCTATTCACTCTTCTCTAGGTGTTCATACTAGCACTTACAGCTATGACCTTGATGATGACGATGATGCAGTAGTGGGAGAAATTATCAATCCATGACTTTTGTCTAAACGTTTGTACATGCAGACTTTTGAAGTATAGTGTGATATGGAGGCAGTTCTCTCTAACCCCTAGTTAGACTTTTGTATTTTCTTTGTAATGTAGTAAAATTGCCAATTTAAAATATAATATAAATAAAAGAAGTATAAATACGTTATCTATACTTGTATGACTTTCTTTGTAAAAGAACTATTTGTAAACATTTGATTATGCTTTTGCGTGCTAAAAGAGAATAATATTATAAGAAACACACGTTACGGGTGACATTCTAGACATCACATAATAATTTAGTTGAAATTTTCCAAAAAAGAATGCTCAAATAAAATTACCTAACAAATTATGACATTACTTATTTTGATTATAATCACCATCTTTACATGTACAAGACACTGATAGCAAATATGATTAGGATCAAGGTAAGAAATCAATAAATTTATAGAGAATTTTAAAATTGAAATAATCACATGCTTATAAAGATTTATGAGAACAAATGACAAATGTTGGGCACATAAATGAAGAACGTTGACACAAAAAATAACATGACAATTAGAGGCCCTATGATTTATAGGGTTACATACTATTAAAAGGAATTAAAAGGCATCACGCTTCTCGAGGTATGGTAATTAAATTGGGTTCATACTACTGAAACTTCCAAACTAATTTACCCTCGCATCATTAGCCTCAAATTGATTTTTGTGTCACAAGAAAATCATGTATCGATAAATGGTAACAAATTTACCATCCGTTACTTCTCATACAATATTATGTAAATTGCTAATAGGGAAATACACTTGACACACGACTCGAATGATCAGAATGTGACATGGCTCTAATATGAAAGTTTAATATAAATGCGTCTTTTTAACGACATTGTTTTCCCAAAAAAAAAAGAGAAAAGAAAAGGACCTCGTTTTGAGAAACTAGATCTGAAAAAAGAAAAAAAAGAAAGGAGATGGGAAAATTTGCTTTTTTGGCTCTAAGAGCTTTCTATGTCTCAAAAATCTCCTAAAATTCCTAATATTTTGGTAATCTACTACAAATACATTAGTTTGGAACTCTTGTGACATGAAAATCTGTTTGATAAAATGTAATACACGATTAGCAATTTGAAATTTTTGGTGTTATTATTCTTAGTATAAAAAAAATGTAAGAAAAAATTCTCCAAACTTGGTGATTCGCCCGTATTTTCTTGTGAAATAACTCAAAAATCGCCCAAACCCAAACACAACGTCAGGCCCGCGCGGCTCAACTCTCTCTCTCTCTCTCACGCATCGGCGACCGCGCTCGCCGTCCGTCCGCCCGCCGCCGCCGCCGCCGCCGCCGCCGCCGCCGCCGCCATGCCTCGGTACGTCCGACGCGTCCCATTCGCTCGCGCCTTCTCGTCTCCGACGTCGCGCAGTGCTTAGTTTTTCTGCTGACCTCTGTCTTTTTCTTGGTGATAATTGGCAGGTATTACTGTGACTACTGCGATACCTACTTGACGCACGACTCTGTAAGCCTGCTTGCTTCGCCAATTTCGCTCTTTCGTTAGCAAAGCTTCGGTTCTTTACGATTGGCGAGTGGTGTTGGTGGCGTTGGGGTCTTTTCTTTTGGTTTTTTTGCTGTATGTAATTTGCAATCTCGACTGGTGTATGAGTTTGGTTGGGAGTGTTAAGTACTTGGGGACAAGAAAGAAAGGGCTTTGAAATGATATGCTATAATGCTGCCTGCTTCTCCAAGTTGCTATCTTGTTGAAGGTGTGTAAAATGACATCTGCCTTTTGACCCTCTATTCATGAGATGGGGTTCATTTCGCTTGAGATAACTACATGCCATGTTTAATTTTATTAACTTTCTTGGTAAACTATAATCGTGATTAGCATGCACTAGACTTTTAATCCCTTAGAGGCTTAGAATGTTGAAAGATTTTTGTCCCTAATTATGTCTTTTGACACTTCAGCCGTCAGTCAGAAAGCAGCACAATGCAGGGTACAAGCACAAGGTACTTTATCTTACCGGCACCTGCTTCGTGTTCCTTTCTTTCCATTCTTGATTGTAACATTTTGAATGGGCTCCAAGTTTTTACCACGTTGCCTTTCGGTGCACTTATCTTTGGTTTTTTGAAGAAGCCATGTTCTTAATTACGGGTTTGAACTTGAATTGGCAACTGGTTTTAGGCAAATGTGCGTATTTACTATCAGCAATTTGAGGAGCAGCAAACTCAAAGTTTAATTGATCAAAGGATCAAGGAACATTTGGGGCAAGCAGCAGCTTTCCAACAAGTTGGTGCCGCATATAATCAACATCTTATGGCTCAGAGGCCTCGGTTACCTATACTACCAACACCTATGATGCCCATGGGACCAAATATGCAATTGGCTCCTGGAATGCGGCCACCTGTCTTGCCAAGGCCACCGCCCGGTGCACCAGGTATTATGTTGATATCCAAACTGGCTAATACATGATTTCTGATACATACTTTGAGCAAATAGCTTCCATGCGTTTTGCTATATTGATTGACTAGGGGCTGCAATTTGTCATTTCTGTGTCTGGGCTTCGTTAAAGTATTGAATTTTATGATGGAAATTTTTGGCGTGAGTTTGTTGTAGATTTTTCTAAATGATATGGATGCTCTGTACCCATAGTGAGCAATGAGAGTTTACTTGTGTATATGCAGAACTGAGATCTGGATGTTACTTGCACTTTCTTTGAATGATAAAGAAAGTTCTATTTAAAAAGGTGCTGTGGGGTATTGCCCCCATGCAGAATGGCTTTACAAGGGAAGCCAAAAGTTATGCCAATTCGATTGTTTTGAACATTTCCAGCAAAAGATAAGTATGAAAATTGAAGTTTCCTACAATACCAAAAGTGAGAGGTATATAATTAGTTATCCCTAAAAGAATCCTGGGGGATCTACTTTTTGAAATGCCTATTCTTTCTTTTTCTTTTTTGCTGTCATTGATAATCATCAGCCAGCTTTGCTAATCATGAACAAATACAAGTGAAATATGTGTACAACCCCAATGAACTAGCAAACCTACAGCTCAAATGATGTAGGACAATCTGATTGGTTGAATCAGATCTAGAAGTACTGTTTTAAGGCAGTGAACAATGCAGGGTTTTTATCGGCTGATAAGTGAATGATAGAGAAATTGGTAAGAGTTTGGGTGATGTTGTAAGAAAGGTTAGGAGAGAAAAAAAAATGCTTTAGGCTTTACTTCCAAAGTGCCTAAGCTCACACCTAGGGGAGAATTGCACTGCACAAGTCTCAGCAAAGAAATGCTGAAATTGTATTTACTCATTGGATAGATACACAGATAGATACATCGTAAGCCAAAGGAAGACCATTTTAAAAGACTCATATAGTCTCTATTCTAAATTAGAAATAGAAAAGGAAAAATAATATCCTAGAAACTAGAAACTTAAAGTTCCGTTTGCTCAACGATTCTAAACACTTAATAGAGATTCTTAATCTAATGAGGCAAATTAAGCAGATTATCATCTAACACTAAGTCTTCATTTGGCACACCTTTTGCAAGTCTGGTTGTTGCCATAATCCTCCATCATCAAATACACCAGCAAACTGCAGTAACAGTTGGTATAGCTCTACAACCCAGACAAGAAACAAAACTCTTAGATCAGACTAGACACAAAACTCTGATACAAAACTTCAAAGATACAACAGTTCCAAAGAATGCCTCCAAGAACAAAAAGCTACCTATGATGTGCCTATTGTTTCTTTGGAATGAGCTGAAATATGAAGAGAGGAACTATCTGAGTTACTTTCTTCTTTCCAACGGAGAATTTAATGGTCCCTCTCCAAGCCCAACATTCACTTTGCACTTTGCCTAAAGTGATTCACTTTGCTTCTGAAACTGCAAAATTCATAGTCCTAACTTATCTTCTCCAGTGACAATGTAGCAATAAGTGATTCACACTCTCTTTTTCATTCTTGCATTAAAACATCTATTACCAATGTTTTCCTTTCTTTGAAGATTATCTCAATCGAGATTATGTCTCTGAGCTGCTTCCATAGAGAAAAAGAAACCTTTACTTTGCCAAGTGGAGAATGTGTTCCGTTGTACTTGCAGTTGTCTAGAGATGAGATTAGAGTAGTAGAATTTGATAGATTAGTTTCTACATGCACAAAACTTTCAACCATAGACTATCGTCCTCTCCCACACCTGGCGCCATCTAAGCTAGTAGCTCAAAAAAGTTAAGAGAAAGCATTGAGCTGCTTATCTTGAGTCCCATGTAAAAATTCCACCTTCCACCCCATATGTCTACTATATCTCTGCCAATGAACCTGCACGAACTGTCATGATCCTTGTAATGCAAACCAATTGGAAAATATATTGTTTAAGGCATCATCTCCCCACCATCTGTCATCCAATGACACAGTTTTCCTATAATTGCCTGCTTTAAATTTCTGCTACTGAAGTTATCTCATCCTTTCATTTTTTGCTTTGAAAGCCAAATCTTGTGTGCCGCTCGATTAGACATTGTTCTTCACTATACATCTTCCAAAACCAATTTTGGAACTATATGCTTCTTCACAAACTATCTTTCTCCATATCAAAGCTTTACAGCCATTCCCAAGAAAAGCCTTACTGAAAGAATGCCTATCCACTTAGTTTCTATGCTTCATCATCTCATTTTGTGAATGGTATAAGAAAGCCTATCTTTTACAGACACTTTGTCTGAACATAGATTGGCAGATAATGTAGTAAATGGTTAACATCCATTGTGGATAACACAGCATTTCATGAAATTGTTAGTATTGTTCATTGGATTGCCTAATTTTCTTGTTAGATCTTCCAAATGAAACACGTACCATCTTGGACACTGAAATTTTTCTTTCGTTCCTTTGGTCTACTGTCAATTTTTCAGTATTTTCATGCTCCCATATGAAAAAATAAATCGGGTAAAGATCTTTTAAAGTTAGTTTGATTGGACATTGACAGTGTGGATGTTGCTATGAGTTGAGTAAATGTCCTTGTGGAAGTGTTCTTGTTAACATGGATAAGACAGGGTGTAGAAGACATGGTAGGATAAATGCTGCATGCTATGTAATGGCATAGATGGATACATGATGCTGACTTCTTGTGTTTTCTCTTTTGTTATTTCTTTAACTCAACCATGTAAACCGTTACTTCTGAGAGGCAATGACAAATACACAAAGTTAATTCACTCTGAATTGTTTCTAATGGTGACAGTTGTCAAATCATAGTCATTATTTGGTGGGAAAAGACATTCTGTCATACTTAATTAGTCCTTATTCTAGGCACAAACTTCACGTATTTCATACGGTGCCATGTTTCTTTTATAAGCTTGAGTTATGGTTTGCTTTTCTCCTGTTCTTTTCCCTTCAGATTTGTGATAGTGCGCGAAAGGGGACCGACTTTTTCTTTTGGACGTTGTAAATCTAGCGCGCAGTATGTTTCATGTATATTCTCATCTATTTATTGAGAGAGCCTGCTGCCTTCTACTGATGTCTTTTATTTCCTCACATAGTACTTTCTATTTTAAGATGGCTATCAGAGTAGAAACATGGACCTAATTTTATTGGTTGAAATTTTTTTGGCAGGCTACATTCCTCCTCCAGGGATGCCAGCAATGGCACCAGCCCCTGGTGCTCCCTCTATGCCTCAGATGAATGGCATGCCAAGGCCTCCTACATTGAATGTCCCTCCTTCAGGTCCTGGAAGTCAACCGAATCTAACCTCTTCTGGTAGTGCCCCCTCAATGGTTCCACCTCCTGCCTATCAAATGAATCCAGCAGGACCGACTAGTGGAGGCTTTGACAATTTTAATGCTAATGCTAAAGCTCCTGATGCTAATCATTAGTTTTGCTCTGGTATGTATTTTTCCTTCTTAAATTGCAGTTTTTCTTTTTGATAGTAAAGAAAGATAACTTTTATTATTCTTTAGGCTATATCATCTATTATAATTGCACTATAGGTGGTTCATTCTTGTATGAAATGAAGTTTCTGAATGTGGGATGAATACCTGAGTGTCTCAAATAATAGAGGGGTTGGATACACAGAAAATTAGTTCAAACCTTGAAGAGCTCATCTACAAGAGAGATTTTGCAATGACTATCAAAGATTTGCTTCTTTAAACATCTTTCTGGTATTTCAAAAGTATTTAGTTTTCAAACATATATGTCTCTAAATTTGTCAATAGAACACAGATAATTTTTGTCTTCAAAAGCCTTCTTTTCCTCTATTTGTGAAGTTGCCACTATATGAATATATAGACTCTCTCTTATAGAATAAGATGTATGTGGTTTGGCTAGCCCACTCTTGCTAATCAAACCTGCCATGACCCCATTTCATCCCTGTAGATGAAAAGAATGATCAAATTTGCCATGTCTAGGAGCAGTGATTCGTGAAAATTTTCAGTACTCTTACCTCCAAGTTTAAGGTTGTCTTAAGTGAGAGTACTTAGCCACTCTTCCTCCAATGAACATCAATAATAAACTGCTAGTGGATAAATGTACCTCAACCATAGCAGGCATGGTTCTTGAATTGATTGGAATTTGTCTTGCATGGCATAGTCTGAGAATTCATTGGAATTGGAATGCTAATTAGATATTACCACATGTTGCGATCCTCAATTCCATTTCCCTGCATGTGGGGGTCCTTTCTGATTTCATTTCTGGTTTGACAGGGTATTTACAAGTATATTCTTGAAAAAGGATTTGTGTTCATGCTGCGTCCAATGTGTGCCCTTTGGATTATAGGGGTACTTTTATGATGCTGAAGTATAAGCTCGGTTAGCTATCACTTTGTAGACAATGATTATCATCTAAATTATCTTATTCCAATTGGTAACTTGTTATTGGATCATGGTTCAATTGTCTGGCTTTTCGTAGTCTAGGGAGCCCTTTGATTTTGCAGAACTTCACTCGGAAAATCACCCTTTTCTGCTGCTGAATGAGACTGAAGCACTGTGATTGTATGAACATGACTGTCTTCGTATCACAGTTGCCGTGTCTGAGTTTTCTATGTATATGTGAAGCTTTATGTGGAGCATAATATGCTTATGTCGTTGAGATAATGTCTCCCTGTCACCCCTCTGCCGACTTGATTGGATATGGTAGCATGTTCCTGAGCGCCATTGCCTAAAATAAGTCTTGCTGTTCTGAAGAGGTCCAGTGAGGATCAAGTATGGTACTGCATTGAAAATAGCTCAGGTACGTTGTTTTTGGGATTCTTTAGCATACTAAAACGAACAAATCAAGCTAGAGTTATATGCAAAGAGAACAATTGCCTGATTTGAATTCTGAGTGTGGAGTTAGAGATCATTGTTTTGAATTCTGAGTGCCAAGTTAGAGATCATTGTTTTGGAGAGTGGAAATTTGTTCTCTCCTATTTTTGAGCGTGCTTGAGCATGTGATCAATTATAAGAGACAGCTGCAAGGTGCAAGTCGTGGCACGCCATGGTAACATTCCTTTACAACCGTGAATCCATTAGTCATACAGGTCCTGCTCTTATGGGTGCATTGAATTCTCCTAAATCTGCTGGCAACCTCTGTGCTCTTAAGAAAATCATCTCCAGATTTGAACTGGAACAATATTTCGTTTCGGGCATGCCGACCCCAGATGATGAGTTGGTGGTTGAATAATAAGGGGTTTTACTCGGAATCAGCTTCATTTACGGCACATATTATTAGTCAATCTCATGCTCAACCGTATTCTCCCCAAGCTAGGTGTGAGCGATTCGTATGCAATATCCACGCACAATATCAACAAGGACGATCCATCACTTGATGAACCGTTAAACGTTTGTCCTTCAAGAACTTAGTTTACGTGGCAAGTTCATATTATGCAGGGGGAATGTGCTTGTCATAAGCTAAATCGATGCAAATTAGACTATAGGTGGTTCTAGTCTCTCGGGAAGTCGTTATATGTACCGAGCACACCACCTAAAAATGACGCGTGGAAAAGAAAATTCATGGGAAATGTGTTTAAATTCCAAAGGCAAAACTTATTTGACATGCCTCGTTATGCAAGCAATGACATTGATCAATTACACCATGCCAATCATGTAGTCGATACATGTAACCTATCCAGAAAATGAAAAGCCTTACCTGCTTCCATTGCATGCAGAATGCACTCTGGTGGATGGAGCTTCTTCTAGTAGCAAAATTCTCAAGGAAACACTTACCTATCGACAACATTTCAAAAACAGTAATATAAGATTCTTACTCAATCCTGCTCGCATTGGAGATGAAGTTCAGTTTTACAAGTTTAGCAAAGAGTGGAGAATGCCAGAGAGGGGTGGGAACCAGTGATCCCAGGCCAGCGCCGTCATTCGGTAAATGATGAAGTCAGTTTTCGTAAAATCAGAAAAAAGATGGATTGAGTAAGGAATAAATCTACTAAAAGTTCTAAAACTTTTGTACGTGTAAATGAGTTTTAGAATTTACAAAACAAATATAATTAAGTCTTAAAACTTGTCAAATTGGCACAATGAAGTCTTTTTGTTGATTTTATCCAATTAGACTAATATAAAATACTAATGTGGATTTTTTATAATTATTTTCTCTCTCCTATGTGTTGCATTGACCTTATGAAAGCATGAAATATAAGAGTAAAACAACATTGTTTATGCCAAAATCCTAATTTTTAACCAAAATATTAATTAAATTAGAAAAAAATTTGAAAGCTAATTGTTCTTTTTTAAAAAAGAACTCAAAAAGGAAAAAAAAAAAAGAAATACTAGGGCGGTGAGGGCTTGCTATCGACCCACTATCATCATAAAGGGTTGACAAGGGCTCAAAGAGGGTCAATGACCCTTGCTAACCGTACGTGAGAGCTTGACAACCCTTACCTATATCTAGGTAGAAGTCGTTGGGTCCTTGTTTGCGATTGGCAAGGGTCGCTAGCCCTTGTTGAGTGCTCACTAACCTTTTCCAACGCCGGTGGGGCAGTAGCGGTGGCAATGACCTGTTGCCCTAGCCTTTTTTTATTTATTTAAATTTCCTTTTTTAATCTAATATAATTAAAATTTTGGTCAAAAAATTAGGATTTAGGCAAAAAAAAAAAAAACTGTTTTAGTCTTATAATTTATGTTTTACTATGGTCAATGCCTCATTGGAGAGAAAATAATAAAAAATTAAGTCGGCATTATCTATTAGTCTTATTAGACAGAGTTAATGAAATGACTCGCTCACAACAATTTAATAAGTTTTGGGAACAAATTGTACTTTTGTTAAGTTTTAGGATTAAATTGCACTTTTGTAATGAATTTTAGGACTCCTAATATACTTATCTCCATTGAATAATAAGATGGAGAGATGGAAATTGGTTGGCCACAAGTTAAAGTGGTCACCAAAGTCAAAACATCACAAGTTCGATTCATGCATTAAGGAAACCTCTAAACAGCTTGTGCTATGCCCCCTAATTTAGTCATATTGAAAGACTTTTTGACTACTAGTGTCTTATTAGGCTGGGATGATGAGCTTGCCAACTTTGAGATTTCGAGTCATGAGTTATACGAAATAGCAATGACTCAAATACAACATATTGTAGCAGGTGTGATGCCCCTAGGGCAACGCTTAATGGAGATTACTAGTGCTAATCCCCCCGTTTCCCTCTGAACTAACAAAAGAACTAAAAATGAGGGAGAGACAGAAGGAGAGTGAAATAATTCTTACATTGGTGCAATATATGTACTAAACTAAATTTTGATTGTTAAAGCCTATAAGTCTTATGTGAACCCCACATGGTTTCGATCATATCCAACCGTTCAAATTTACTTTTGTACGTATACTAGGTCCGTTGAACTTCTGTTTTATATTCGGTTGTTGTATAGCGTCATTGTACTAGCTTCAAAAAAGTAAATGAAAATGCAACTTCAAGTCAAATCCACGTTACTTATGTCCGCACTAAAGATAATTAAGATTATATGAATCTGTGAGATTTTATTTTGTAATTTAGTTTGGTCCGTCACCTAATAGAGCCAACCAATGCACGTTCATGCATTATGCACGAGCATGGGGAAGAGAGGAGTGCAATGGTGCAAACAGTGGCTTTTGCTCTCAAGGAGGCCTTGTCCTAAACCGGTCAAACCGTTGGCCCATACCTGCTTGGGAATTGGGTTTTGTCCTATGTGATCATTCTCATTATTTTTTCGCTGAAGTGGCAATGATGATACCTGTGGATTTGGTTCTAACTACTCCTAGGACAGGGTTTAGGTATCTCAACTCTTCTTTAACCAAGTGATTTATGTTTCACCTTCAACTAACCCAAATGAACCAAGTCAATTTCATAGTCATACAGATAGTCATAATTCTGACCCTGGACCGAGTCTAATGCTTCTAAACGACACTGTTTAATACCACATGCTCGTATAGAATGTCAACTATAAAAAAAAATCCGAAGGATTATGCACGAGAGGTGTACCTGTTCGCGTTTCTTGCTGAAGGCTCTAAGCTCAAAGAATCACAATGAAGCACTTCCCCAAGGAAACCAGACAAAATACAAAACTTCTTGTCGTGATAATTGCTGAGTGCAAAGGCGAGTTAAGGATTCACTGGACGTTCATCATTTGCTCGAAAAAAACCTTGGACACCCCCTTTGTCAGGGGGAAGAAACCCTACAAAATCAGGACAATAAAATCAATATATATATATAAAATTTTTCTGGTAGGGAAAATCATCTCCATGTTGCTCTTAGCTAATATTAAAGGGGGGAAGGGAGAGGACAAAACTTTTATACAGTGTTCACTTGAGTATCAAAACTTATATACGGTGCTCATATGAGTCCAAGAATTTTTTTTCCGATTACTTGAGTGTCATATAACTTTTTAATTGATTCCTTGAGTGCTATAATATTTTAAAAATGTCTATTATAAGTGCTATGTAACGTAAGATTTCCAGTACTTGGGTGAACATTTTTCAAATTTTTTGGCATTTAAGTGATCGATTGAAAGTTATGACACTCAAATGAAGTTTTTTTTTTTTAATTAGAAATTATGGCACTTTAAGTGATCGAAAAAAGTTAGAGCAATTAAATAAGTGCCGTATAAAAGTTATGATATTTGTGATATCTTTTTTTTTTTGATAGCACAACTGAAAAGTCAAATCATTCTAACCTTGGCCATTAATTAACTGAATGCTACAAAAATCAGGAGGAAAAGATAGAAGAGCATGCGGTGTGAATATAGGGGGAATTTAAATATCAATGCCTTTTGAGTTAATAGTTGTACGGTAGAGAAGAAGTCAAATGCCTATTGACTTGGTTAGGGCTAGTTGTACGGAAAGTGACAACCAAGTGAGGATAGGAGGCGGCCTCTTATGCTCTCATCACCGATGAAGTCACGAAGGCCCCTGAAAAAAGGGCTGAGAAGAAGTCAAATAGTCTTTGTAGCAAACAAAGACGAATTCAAGTCAACTGCTTTTTTCTTTTACTTTTTTATTTGGGTTGCTTAAATGAGTGAAAAATGTTAGGAAAGCAATGACATACTTCCCACTTTAAAATGACTCATCGCCATTAATATAATCTTCTAGCTAGGTTACATGACTAAGGTTGGTCCTCACTAGATATATATCGAAATTTTGAGGATTTAAGATGTAGGATTCTGTGAAGCTACTGCTAATTGTATAAAAAATTTAAGCCATTATATGAAAACGTGATTTAATATTTAAATATTCTAATATTCTTTCACATTTTAGACTAGATTTTGGCCTAAGGGCTTCTTACTTTGATACTATATGAGATTCCGTTGAATCACTGTCAACTATTAAAAAAATTTAAGCAATTAGATTAAGACGTACTTTAATATAAGGTACTCTACGTATACATAATCGATATCGGACGCCAAATTCAATGCAATGGACGCTTTCACAATAAGCTACTCTGAATTAAAAAGCTGTGATGATCTTTAGCCCTGCTCGCTTCAAATTCCTGTGTTTTCTTTAATTAAGTTTCTTTGAGAAACGTGACTTTCGACAGAGACAAGGTGGGTGGCGCTTGTGAAATGTTAATTGTATTGACTCTCTCTGGCTTCTGATGAGGCGGTGACCTCACCACAAGAAAAGATCTCTCACCAACCATGAAACAAAAAAGAAAGATGTCCACTTTTTCCATGTGTTAGACAAGTTACCCAATCTTATAGAAAGATATCTTGTACTTGTTATAAGTATCTGTCAAATGCTATTTAGCTCCATTTGTTTTATGAAAAATATATGATCTGTACAATAATTTTCTAAAAATGATTATATTATCTGCAAAAATATTTAGACATAAATTATTATCAATAATGAAACATATTTCATTGATCAATTATTCAAGCGATATAAGTAATTATTTTTAAGAAAATATTTTAAATTATTTACCACGAAATAAATGGTGCCTTTGTTTATTGTGAAAAGCTTCGTTTGTGGTAAACAAGCTTGTGACTGGTACAAAGTCTCATTTACGGTAATCGAACACATGAGTTGCAGCAGTCCTGAATTAAACGCCTATAAATCACACACCGATTGACCAAAGTCAATAAAAACAAAATCTGAAAATGAGGAAAAAATTAAACGAAAAGATTAAGAAACACCAAAGTAAAATAAATTTAAAAACATTTATTTAAAAAATATCATCTATCAAGAACGACCTTCATTTACCATGAATAGCTTGCATTGACGGAGAACAAGTCATTTTTGCAATAGTGATGAATTAATTTATCCATGGTAACATATATATGGCAAATTTCATTCATTCATGGTAAATATTCAAATAAAACTTAAAATAAGTTTTTTGATTGTTTAATCAAGGTCATCATAGTCAATGATGTTAAGTTATTTTTTTCGTAACAAATCAGAAAAAGAAAATCTCATATTTAATAAGTACAAGCTATGTTTCCCCCAAACATCTTTTATGTACAAACAACTTATGTTTACCAAGAATAACTCGTACTGACCAAGGACAATTTGCGTTCACTGAGAAGAACATGCATTTACCAAGGAAAAGTTACTTTTGCTTGGGTGAACAATGAGTTACTTTTACATTAAATAGTTGTAAAACCTTATTTATTGTTGACAGATTCAACTTGTTCTTCGTAAAGAATGAGGTGTTTGTGGTAAAATTAACTTGCACTTGGTAAATATAATTGTTCTTCTTCTTGATTCTCACAAAATATAATTTAACATTTCTAATGACGACTCAATTTTATTGAGTAAAAAAATTAAAGCTATGTTTACTTGAGAGGACAAACTAGAAAGTTAAGAACTTTGTCTTTAGCATTTGAAATTAATTTTACATAAGAACATCAATCATCTAGAAATAGAAAAACAAGGAGATTAGAAGTGTCATAACCTTTGCACAATACTCACTTTGGTGCCAAAATTTTAGATCAAATCAATTAAGTGTTACTTTTCCATAACTTAAGTGCCAACTGTGATTTGGAACGTTATCAATCTAATGTGGCAATATTCTAACATTTCTACCAACTTGACATGGCTTGCTAGCATGTCTAGTTAGCATTAATAGCCCTAAACGATGCCATTTAACACGCAATTGCCCTAAATTCAACTGTTCTTCAAACCCTAACCTCACAATAGATGATATGGGGAAAATTCATCTCTTCCTCAAACCTAACCTTAAAATCGTGGATCTGGGGCAAAATTAATAATTGCAACTTGCAATAGAGGTTTGCTACTTCATTTGTGTAATTTTGTATATTGGAATTGCAATTTTTCTAAGGGGCTTCATGGCCCTCGCCTAGTGGCTAGCGGGCCTTATGAAAAAAAGAATTAAAAAAAATAAAAAAAATCAATAAAAAATTGGAATTCTTTTAAAGAAATTACAAATTTGTCAACATTAGCATCAGCCGAGCTACATAGGATGTCTAATACTGACTGAACCGCGACATCAATAATTTCCAATCGAAAAAGGTTCAAGACTAAATTGGTAAATTTTCAAAAGGTTTACACAAAATTAATATAATTAAGAGATTTAGGATTGAATAAGAAAATTGTTAAAAGGTTTGATAAATTGGCAAAATTGAAAAGTTTATGATTGAATGGGTCGCCATGCGATTGATTTAAGATTTTTTGGACAATTTTTCTGTTAAAAGAGAGTCACCTTCAGTCGAGTTATTAGTTAACTTGGGAACATTCAGCTTCTTTTCTTTAGAAATCTCGTAAGTGATTTGATTTCGTGATGAATGACTTCAGTGAAGCAGAAGCCATTCACGCTATGTTTCGAGTTTGACTCTTGACTTGTTCTATGGCGAGGATTCCATGTGAAATACGAGTACTTTAAGGTCTGATTTCTATGAGATTATATAAAAATAATAAACATGTCAATGAATCTATTAAATGTAAGCGGGATTTGAAAAGTCTATCTCCATAGACTCAGGTTATACCAACCTATAAACAAAGTGAATATGTTGTATGATTATAGTTTCGCGACTCGACATCAGAAATGTACTTTATCAATTCTTTTCTTCTGTACCACTTTTTCATTTTTTGGGATCCATTGCTTGCATCTTCGCTTTAGCTCGTTTGTAGTTTAGCATACAGCGGAAATGTTCCAGTAAGCAAGTTATCATGTGTAAAATATGTTTAAAACATTTAATTGGCAGTGCCGCAGCAAAAACCACTATTATTATTATTATTTTTTTTCAGTTCCTCACATAACATGCCGTGGATCGTAGACCAAATCAATTTGCTATCACAAATAGGTCGTGCCTATTTTGGTAATGGCAAAAAGCTAAAGACATAGCTATAACTATGAGAGTGGTGCATATAGGTAATCGATCAAGCAATCTGCATACATGATAAAAGATCATTCCTGCCCTATTGCACTTATCCACTGACATTGAAGGAGAAGATGCACAATTGCTCGTATGAAGAAACTTGAATGATCACACAAAGCGTAAGAAAATTGAATAAGCAAAATGATTGACTTCTTTGTCATTTAGGTGCCGTGACACTTCACGACCACGACATCATCTCCCATTAGGTTTTAAAGTAGGGCCAATATGAATGAATGTACATATAGTTTAACAAAAGATTTTGCTAGCATAATAATTTTTGGTTACTGTGAGAATAATAATATATTGCGAGCCATAAATTTATTGAAAGTAGATCTTATGATAATTTCTAATTATTTATCATTTATTTTTTTGTGGCCTAGAATATTTCGTAAATCTTACAGTAGATTAATGACAGTTACATAAACATTTCTTTCAAATAAATCGTTTGCATAAAATGAAAAAAAAAAAAGTTCAATATCAGGTTGTCAAAATTGAAAAAGTTGGGGAACCCCCTATTATTAACCCCTCAAAATATTTTTAACGATGGTTGTCAATATTAATGGAAAATCGTCATATTGGGATCTCGAATGGCAAATAGAAATGTGTCAGGATAAGCATCAACTTTTTGACATGGCTCACTCATCTATACCCCGCCAAGCCACTGTGAGATCTCATCAGCCATTAACAAAACCAAATTCAAAGTTAGAGAACTATAGCATAAATCCAATGCTTCTCTTCTCCTTATTCGCTTACTTCATCTATTTTATTTGTTTAGTTTTCCGTTTACTAAGTCATCATTTTACAGAAGCTTTTTGAACTGAAAGACAGCGAAGCTTGTCCTACCGCCGCCATTAGGAACTCACGCTCAGGACTCATTCTCCGTATACTTGGTGTCCTATCACAGTCGCGCGAGAGGTTAGGAATAAGTCCACGATCTGCATTTTCATTCTCACCGCTGAAGTTTCGCAATCACGGCAAAGTTTTATCGAGATAAAATATGGATGTGCACTCTCTCGTTCCCCAGATGAAACCTAACGATGGCTTGCTATTTAAATACGAACGCTTCCTCTCCGTTTCATCCATCCTCGAAACACTCCAAGCCCTTCGAAAAAGCTTGCACCGAACGATGGTGCGACAAGAAGTTGCCCTTCTGCTTGCATCGGCTTTTGCTCTTGTAATTATGTCCTCAATGGCTTCAGCTGCGGTCGTGGAACACACATTCAATGTGATATGCTCACTTCCTTTTAGTGCTTCTGTTTAACTCGTACTAGGGTTTATGGGTCGAACCGTTTTGTGTTCTTGTTCTGTCAATGGTTTTCATGGCACAACGCGATTTTGTCATACATGCAAGACCTTATTTGATTGCTCATTTATCTATCTTTTAGTTCTCTGGGAAAGAACTATATTGAAGTAGCATTCTCAGGCGATGGATATTATTGTCGTATAGTCTCACTTTCGATTACCAAGCATTTAACTTGGCAAAAAAAGGAAAAGCAGCACGGGAATAATTCTCCCCCTCAAATTCACGACTAATTTTGTTCATCACGATACATAGGCGACATAGAAGTAATTGAATGAGATTGCGCGATTATGCTCTTTTATTCAGAATTAGCTTTCCTTCAATCAACCACTTAAGTGTTATTAATATGTAATGCGATGCTTTGTTTCAGGTGGAAAACGTGATGGTGAGGAAATTATGCTACAAGCGTGTGATCACCGGAGTGAACGGAGCTCTTCCTGGCCCGACGATTCAAGTCACGGAGGGAGACACCCTCGTTGTTCATGTCTTCAACAAGTCCCCATACAACGTCACTATTCACTGGTAATTAAGTCTAACTGTAGAACTAACATAAAAGAACAAACAACTGACAATATGCATAGGAAGTTTGATTTTGACAAAGTCCAACGTTATGTTTTTCCTTTTTGTTGTTTTCCTTTTCATGACCATCCAGTTGTTGTTGTTGTTGTTTTTTTTTTTTTTTTTGGTATCTTTAACAAGAAAAGAAATGATGGAAAGAGGAATTGCTTTTTGACCATTCACTAATGACGGCATGCGATTCTGAGGCCTCACCTCACCCCCGAATTTGTCAACCACATTCGCATGTAGCAAAAAATTTGAAAATTGGGAAGGAAATAAACGTTGTCCTGATGAACTTCCCAAGTGCCTACTTTGGGAAATGTTTCTTTGTCTTCAATGTTTATTTTTTTACCTAGAAATAACTAAGATTGACACTTAGTTCGATCATGCAGGCACGGAGTGTTCCAACTATTGAGTGGCTGGGCAGATGGACCTAGTTATATTACGCAATGTCCAATACGTCCTGGACATAGTTATACCTATAAATTTACTATCACTAATCAGGAAGGCACGCTCTGGTGGCATGCTCACGTCTCGCTTCTCCGTGCCACCGTTTATGGTGCCCTTGTCATCCTTCCCAAGTCTGGTCACTACCCATTTCCCATGCCCCACAAACAATTTCCTATCATTCTAGGTATCACTCTTCACCTGATATCAAATGTATATGTCTTATTACATTGTTGAATGGATCTACAGAAGGCGAATTCCTTGAACCTATGATTTATCAACATGGTTATCAAATTAAGTTTGCTAGACTCAATTATGCCGTAATTACTCTCTCTGCGTAGAAACTTGACAATCTCTTAAATGAATTACGTCATATTGCAGGAGAGTGGTGGAACGGGAATGTGATCGATATTCAGAACCAGGCACAGCAGCTCGGCACGGCGCCTAACAATTCAAATGCATTCACCATTAATGGAAGGCCCGGAGATCTCTATCCTTGCTCCAAAAAGCGTAAGCAACCACCAACGACATACTGCATCTTTCTCCTTCATATCGCCTTCATGAATTTAATTTTATGAATAATTTAACCGGAACTAATTTCGGGGAAATTTTAATTTTTGAGTTTATTGATGATACTTAGGCACTTTCTTTTTCCGTGCAGATACTTACAAGCTAAAGGTGGTACATGGAAAGACCTACATGCTTCGCATAATCAACGCTGCACTCAATAGCCAACTTTTCTTCAAAATAGCCAAACACAAGTTCACCGTGGTCGCAGTCGACGCCTCCTACACCGACCCCTACGTCACGGATGTCATACTCCTCGCCCCAGGCCAAACGGCAGACGTGCTCCTCATCACGGACCAGATCCCACGGGCCTACTACATGGCGGCCCGCCCGTATGTTAGTGCCCAAAACGCTCCGCCATCTGCTAACACCACCACGACCGGGATCCTCATTTACGACAAGCTGCCCTACACGAGTCCAGTCATGCCTCGCTTGCCGGCCCTCAACGACACCCCGACGGCCTACAAATTCTCCACCTCCCTGACCAGCCTCGCGTGGAGCCCGAATTGGAAGCTGGTGCCGACAAAGCTGGACGAACAAATGCTCGTGACCATCGGATTGAGTGTCTCCCCGTGTGGCCCCACCAACTCGTGTACCGGCGTCCCCAACAACCCTGCCCTCCGGCTGTCAGCAACCATGAACAACGCGTCGTTCCTACTCCCCAAGAGCCCGTCCATCTTGCAAGCACACTTCTTCAACGTGAAAGGAATCTACACCCCCGATTTCCCCGACCAGCCGCCGCTGAAATTCAATTACACGAACCCCGCCAACATCAACAACAGAGCGTTGTCATTCGCTCTCCAGAACACAAGGGTGAAGCAAGTGAAGTACAACGCGACGGTCGAGATCGTGTTCCAGGACACAACCGTCCTGGGCGCAGAGAATCACCCTATGCACTTGCACGGTTACGACTTCCACGTGGTGGGACAAGGGTTCGGGAACTTCGATCCGGTTGAGGATCGGAAGAAGTTCAATCTCTTCAACCCGGTAATACGTAACACAGTCGGCGTGCCCGCGGGGGGTTGGGCTGCCATCAGATTCCAAGCAAACAATCCAGGTAATATTATTCTCTCTTTCATATTGTTAGTTATGAGGGCATAAACTACATAGAATCATTCTGTTGTATTCTAAACAAGATACGGGGAGACAAAAGCAATCATTCTATCGTATTCTAAAATGGTATTTATTACTTCTTGAAGTATGATTGCCTAGAGTTTAGAAAAAAGACTTGACATAATTATCGTAATTGATAATTATATAGGGTTTAATCTAAGCGTGATTATTTCCTAGCCAAAAAAGAAGATAATCTAAGTGCGATCAATGATCACTTGCAAGTGTAGCGAATACACAGAACCATTTCTTGTGATAAATTAAGCAAGAAAAGAGGGATGAAGTCCACGAAACATCGGGCAATCTGACCATTATCTTTAAGTTAACTCGTCAACCATATGCATTCTAGAATTACATGTAACATATCATCCCATTGTTCGTGTCCTTTACCAATTCCTACGTGCGGTTCACATGTCGATATCATGTGGCTTGAACTCGAATTTTTGTATTTGCAAGAGTGACTGTTTCTCAGGGAAGCATGGTCAAGTAAAAAAAAAAAAAAAAATTGGTATTTAAATGGACCGAGTTGAAGGATAGTGACACCGCAACAAATCCTTCAGACCGATGAATTCAAAATGTAATATTGGAAATTGATGGTTAGTTTGTAACCCCAAACAAAAAGACTAATGTAACTCTTAACTTATTTTATTTTATTTTATTTTGCAGGTGCATGGATATTGCACTGCCACCTGGACGCCCACTTGACTTTTGGACTAGCGACGGTCATCATCGTCGAGAACGGGCCGACCCCATCGTCGATGTTGCCTCCACCTCCTCCTGATTTGCCTCAGTGTTAGGACTGAGAGCACAAAAACACTCTTCGTCTTTTTGTTCTTTCTGGATGCAACCCCATTATGATGCACAGCCATTCATTGCTTCCTTCCTTCGACAATGCCGATACAATAAAGAGAATTCATGTTTTCCCGTCCTTCGCTTCAAATACATCCTCCGCCTTTGGCCAGTGATTTTGTGTCTTTAATATATCTGAATGTCCACCTGTTTTCATCTATTTATGTAAAAATATAATAAGGAAGGATATAAATAGAAGAGTCTCTTGTGTCCACCTAAATTGTGACTTTGCAAATATATATTTCAATATCTTGCAATAAAATAACCTAATGGTTTCATATTAAAAAAACAAGTTATTAAAGGAATTACAGTGAAGTTAAGATATAATGGAAAGAAACCGTATTTTTCTGACAAAACCTGCAAGCTGAAGAAATTTTAGGAATGACATTTGTTGTTTGGACGGGAGGAACCAAAACTAAATGGATCTGGTGAGTTATTATGGTAGGAAGGAAAAAGGTTGAGGTAGTAATGAAAGTAGGGATGTACGGTAAGGAATGGAAGTTTGCTCGTGTGGTGGCCTGATAGGAGAAAGTGTTTGGACACCCCGAACTTTGTCAGATCTTTGAAAAGTGACCTTGGGTCGCAAAACGGCTCCTCTCTCGACTATGTATGTAGAGTTCCTAAAGATGACCAGTTCCTAGATGGACTTGGACAATAAATGGGTTGCACATTCACCGGAGCAAACAATCGAAAAAGATGATTTTGTGAAGAAAATGCTAGATAGGGTGGTTTGTACAATGGAATGGAGATTGCTATTCTTAGGGATTAGTACACTAGAAGTATTAAAAGTTGTGTATATCGGATTAAAAAATTAATAAAAAATGCCATGTTAGATTCTTGGCCAATCAAATTGGAGTTGGCATTAAAAAGATTGTTTTTCAAAAAAATTAACACTTAAATGATCAATTTTTTTTTTTTGGCACAAAAGTGAGCACTGTACCTAACAAGTGAGCACTGTACCTAACAAGTGAGCACTTTACATAATTTTTGGCACTTTTTGTATACTTATCCCACGGGGTAAGTACACTATCAGTGCCTAAAGTTATGTACGACGCTCATTTTGGTGCCAAAAGTTTCTGTTGGATCACTTAAGTGCCAAATCGGAGAAAAAACGATCATTTTGGTGCCATCAACGAGAGATTCCAGCCAAAATGATTACGTGGCTTTTATATTTAAAAAAAATCGAAATGGCTTTTAAACGACGTTGTTTTGCCGTCCTAAGTGGAGCCTCACAAAAACAATGCCACACAACTCATTGGAGGATTTTTATTTTTATTTTTTATTTGGAGATTGAAATTTGGGGGGTTTTTTTTTTTGTCCAATCCTCGCCCAACGCTGACCTAGCTCGCTCGGCCGTCATCGCTCAGCCACCGTCGCTCGGCCGCCATCGCTTGGTTGCCATCGCTCGACCACCGTCGCTTGGCCTCCATCGTAGTTGCTCGCTACAACAAGATAAAAGAAAAACAAAAGAATAGAAAATCCTGAGGGAGAGGGAGGTGTTGGCGACGAGGGCAGAGGAGGGGAGGGCAGGGCCACAACCGCCGCCGTCGTCGCAGCTGGCTTCGCTAGTGACCTCCATGGCGTTCTAGATCTTTGTGGCTACCATTGGCTGGATCGCTCGTGCTTCTGGAGATTCTTCGAGCTCGCACTTCTTCTGTGCCTGACGATATTCCTTAGGAAAAGGCAGCGGTGGGGCTAAGATTTGGGGGTTTGAAAGGTTGACAAGGTGATTGAAAATGGGGGAAATCCATTGGGGGAGGGCGAAGGTGAGCGCGTGGTTTCTTTTCTGGAAAACTATTGGTCTTGTGCTAGTGCGCTACTGGTGTTGCTAGTGCTATTTTTCGGGGAAGAAGACGACACCTTCTCTCTCTCAATTTGGGGATTAGGGTTTTGAATTGGGAGGAAGACACCAAACAGCATCGTTTTATTGTTTAAATGCTGACTATACTCTCCGATGAGCCACATCGGCTTAAAAAATTAATAAAAAAGTGTCACATCAGATTTCTGGCCAATTTGATTGGCGTTGGCACTGAAATAATCATTTTTCAAATTTGTTGGTATTTAAGTGATCCAGAATAAACTTTTGGCACGAAAGTGAGCGCCGTACACAACTTTTGGCACTAATAGTGTATTTACCCCCTTATCCCACTATTCCCACAAGCTAAAGTTTTTGTGCTACTTACTATCAAAAAACCTTTTTGTTAAAATGCCATCATCAGGCCTGTGGCGGCGGAGGAAAGAGGAGGAATAAGGAGGAGGAAGGAGGAAGGAAAATAAAAAGGAAAAAAGAAAAAGAAAAAGAAAGAAAAAAAATAAAAATATCGATTTTTTTTAAAAATACAAATAATTAAAATTTCATTTTAAAAAAATAATAAAAAATAAAACTAATTTTTTGCTCAATTAAAAATGTTAAAATTCATTTTTTTGATAATTTTTCCCAAATAATTAAATTAGCTAACGAACGGTGGACTATATTTTCCACTCAAAGTTCAGGTTTCAGCTGAATATCGGAAAATATAATTATTTTCCAAGAAAATGACTTTCTAGAAAATATTTTCCAAAAATGTGATATTTTCCGTGAAATGAATGGACCCTTAGACTCATAATATACTCATTGAATGTCCATACTTTGACACCCATAATATGATTATATGTTATTGATATATGGTTATTTGACTAATGCATTAAATTAAGTTGAAATATATGTGTTATGCTTGTAAGTATGCATATATTATGACTCAAATGAGATTAATGTGATTCGTTACCCTAATAGTGGTGAGTGATGATGCCTTGTGGTGGAAGTTTGTGGGATGTCCTAATGGTTGGGATGCTCTAGGGAATGTTTCGAGATACCTCGTGAGTTAAGATGCCCCTATGGTGAGGATGCCATATAGTGGAAGTTTACAGGATGCCTCAAAGTTGAGATGCCCCAATAATTGGGATGCCTCGTAAGTTGAGATATCATAGGAGAGTTCGGGAAGAGGAAACATTAATAAATAAAATGTATTGCCATGTGTAGAATTAAATATGACTTAAATTGTTTGTTTATGTGAAATATGATGTGCATATGCATGAGTTTGGATAGACGTTTTTTTTTTTTTTTTTGGTAAAGTTGGATAGACGTTTTGTTGGTTACCAATTTATGTAATAAATAAAATGGGAAAGGTAAAACCTAATTACGTTTTATCACACTTACTGGATGATTATACATTCATTTTGTGTATATTAAATGAAGTGGTAAGAGGATTTTGCTAACTTAAAATTAGAGATTTCATTTGCTGGGCTTCAGCTTATTCTTTTCATTTTTCAGATGTGTAGGATGGACACCCCTTAATCTTTGCGCTATAGAGTCCATGTGTATAATGGAACTCTTTATGAAAGTGTACTTGAATCAGAATTTGGAATAATATATACCAAATATAGTTCTATTCTATGGGTTGATGGAGGAGGTTTCGGGGAGTGGGTTTCTTTTCAGTTTGTTGCTTGGTACTAGAACCTTGACAATGAGTTAGTTGGTTTGTTGAGTGGCTTCAATCTAGATGATGGAGATGCAATAGATGGAGAAGTTACTAATCTGTGACTTCAGTCTAGACATTTGTATAGACAAACTTTTGGAAGTATAATATAATATGGAGATAGAACTCCCTACTCCTACTTAAACTTTTGTCCTTTTGCTCATGATATAATAAACTTGTGAACTCATATGTGGTATAAATAAAAAAAAGTTTAAGTATGTTGGTTATATTTGCAAGGTTTTAATTGTTAAATGAATATTAAATATTTGATTATGCTTTTGCATACTAAAAGAGAGTAATAGTATAAGAAACACATGTTAGGTGATGTTCTAGGTGTCATAGCCTGGCTAAACAAGCTATTTTCTCCTCATTGGAAATATTATCGCCTTTCTCTCGATAATTAGTGAAAGCCATGATTTGATTCAGTTTGTGAGTATCCACAAGAAACGGGCGTTTGTTTTCCTGTAAAATCACATTAATACCTCATCATGATTAGGGAGCGGATTTTGTTGGATGTTGGGCATGGTGTCTTTGAAAGACAACATCTTCTTAGAAATAATCGACATTATGACATTTTTCTCCCATGTGGTACTCATAGGTCTTATTAATATTGAACCCAGCGAACTTCTGTGGATTATCTCTTGGAACTCCTTCGTCACCAATCGGTGCTTAATCAACATAGGGAGTAACTAGGACATCAGCCTTGGCAACCTCCATCATTGACTCTTTGTCCTTCTTCGAGATAAATTTGTGAGTTGTCGTCTCGGACAGTCTACCATCTTGAATAATTCCCTCTATATGTTCTCGCAACTCAATCATTGTAGGAGAAATTGAGGAAAATGTTGTTGAACATTTTGTCGAAACACTCCTGAGGTAGGGCTCGCAGAAACAATTGCATGGTCTTCTTCTCAATAAGCGAGGGTTTCACCTAGGACACAGTAGCTCTCCATCTCTGTATGTATGCCTTAAAAGTTTCGTTTCTTCTTTGGTCGACTCAGACCAGCTCTTCACGAGTTGGAGCAATCTCGAAATTAAATTCGTATTGTTGGAGAAACTCGTCCGCCAGGTCCTCCTAACTATATATTTTCTTCAAGTCGAGCTCGATGAATCAAGTCAGGGTAGGCCCAATGAAATTGCCTTGGAACGTGTTGATCAGTAGCGGGGGATTATCAAAATAGCGGAACATCGTGCCCAGACAATATTTGAGGTAGACCTTCAGGCATCCAGTCATATTGTACTTTCTTAAGAACTTGGGCGCTTCATAGAACTCAAAAACTTTCACCTTAACAAACGGAGACAACTTGTCAAAACTTTGGAGCTGGTAGCCTTCAGCATGCATAGGCATTCCTCCATTTTTGTGAGGCATCTTGCACTCTCTTCATCCAGATAGGTAATTAGAGATTCCTTGGGTGGAGCCTCCAAATCGATAACAGTCGAGGTGGTAATACGGACCTCTTCAACAGGCCCTTTTTCAGTAGGGTCCGCCACCGGTGCGTCAGCAGGCGCAATAGGGGTAGATGTCGAAGCAACAGGGGCTATGGGAGTGAGGTTCTTCACTTGATTGGAAAAATCATTTATGGATTTTTGTGTATTCTAATTTTTTAATCAAATGTTTGACCAAAAGTCCTAAAATGTTGATTTTATGATCAAATCTTTACAATTATTGAAAACTAATGTGACTTAAGCGTTATTAAGATTAAAAAGGATCTTTTTATGCAAAAAGTCAATTCTTAACCTAGGGTTGACTTTTTGTCAAAGGATTGATAAAAAAGTCAACTCAAAAGTCAATCGTTTGATTTTTTGAGGTTTTTAATAAAAATGAATGGGAAATTGCTTAACAATGCAAGATACAAGAAATAAATGAAAAAAGATACATTTTATTTGAGAAATGGGCTTCATCATGATTGGAACCCTATCAGGTATCAACAGCTCTATTGTGCGAGTTAGGTGCAGTGATATCATGTCAAATATCATGTCAAATATCATGTCATCAAGTTCAAATTTATGAGATTTGGGGAGACAACAAGTACGTATTTTAACCTAGTTTTTGGTGCAGTGATACAAAAACATAGTGTGCTTCTTGTCTCACCTGAATTAGTTCCAAAGGAATATATTGATGAGAGATAGAAATGGCTTAAAGTATGTTTGCTATGCTATTACATGGATTAATTTAATGCTTTAAAGATAAGGTTATTTCAATAATTTCAAGTTTCTAGGGTTGCTTAGGAGCATTTGATGACACATATATTTGGGTTTATGTTCTGGAGGTTAATAAACCAAGATACTTGAAATAGAGAGGCTGCGACAACAACCAATGTGTTGGGAGTTGTTCACGTGACAAAAGATTTGTTTATGTTTTATCGAGATGGGAATGCTCCATAGCAGATTGTAGAGTGCTTTGAGATGTTTTAATTAAACCTAATGGTTTGAAGATTTCTATTGGTTAGATAAGCCTTTATCAATATGTTGCATTCTTTGTCACTAGCTGTGGCGGGGGCTAGGTGACCCTTGGCCTGATTGGGTAAGGGCCGACGACCCTTCACCCAAGATCTGGGTGAGGCCTGTAGGCCCTTGCTTGCAGTCGGCCAGGGTTGTTGGCCACTAACCAAGGCTTGGTTGTGATATCTGGACCTTGCTTGAAACTCAAATATTTAACGGTCCATGCCGTGTCAACAAGCTTGTCATCATACTATGCTGTTGGCGCCACTCACGGCTACCATATCGTCACCATCATTATCTCACCGAACCATTGCACCTCATCACGTACCCATGACACCACCCCATCGCCACATCTCCGTCACACCATGAAAACTTGACCGCCACCTAGTCCACTACCTCACTAAATTTCTTCTTCATGAAATGCCACGAGCGAGATTAATGTGACCTCAAAGATTGATCACGACCATGAGTTAAAAAAGAATTAATTCCAGATCGGCCACATCTCCTCTCCCACCAATGTTACTTTCTTCATTACGTTGCCAAGCTGGTTCTCTCATGCAAATTCTCCTTCATCCCCACGTATCCGTGCAACTTGTCAAAGAGAGGAGCAGAGAACTCCCACCATCACCTACGTCCACCCCCATCCGCTTCCTCCTCAGCTTGCCACAAATGAAGACTTTGACCACAGAATTCAGCCACGTTTTTGTGATTTTCTCAAAGTGGCAATGAGGATTATTGTTAATGGCCACGTCCACTCCACGCGTCTCTCCTTTGGACTGCCACAGAACTAAGAAATGTTGACCAAGATAGTCAAAGCAGGCGGAGAAGCCGAAGCATAGAAGAAGACCGTTCTCTCTTTCCCCTCACCTCACAATTTCCTTCGTTCATCAACGTCTTCAACGAAGAATCATCTTCATCAAGACTCTCACAGCTGCGTTCCTTTCTTGCTACTCCACGCCGGCCGCTTGCACCACCTCGCCGCACCACCATTTGAATTTATTCTTGCCTCTAACCAGAAACCTCACAGCTTCGCCTTCATTCTACTCGTGTCGTCTCGCTGCTTTGCCACCAGCCCACACCACCGAGGATTCAAGGCAAGTGGAAGTCCTATTCTTCTATATTATGTGGTGCTGCCGTTACTTGAGTTTCCATTATAGAAATCTACGAATTTGGACTCGAACGCATCAAGTTGCTGTTGTATCATGGTTTACTTCTTGTCGATTAAGCTGAGTTCAATATTGACTCGTATAGTCATGTGTAGCGATGACCATTGGCATGGTCAACGTTGGTTTCGGGTTGTAAGGCTATGAGCTGCGACGACCGTTAGAGAAGTCAGCATCGGTCTTCAATAGGACGTAATGTTGTGGGTCAGTCTGGTCTAGGTGCAGATCCTTTTCGGACCCGAGGAGATTTGCATTGATGTGGTACCGGATTAGTCAAGGCCATGGTCGATTTAGTGAGACATGTGGCCATGCAAGGTTCAAGTTGAATTAGACGTGTACCGTTGTGCTAGGACAACTCTACATGTTTTGTCTAGTGTTTCGTGTGTTAGAACTCCTTAGACGAATCAATAAAACTAAGTCGATTTCAGAATAGTGCGGGTATGGATTGGTTGATGGCCATAGTGTTGGAACCAAAAGGACTTGGAGGGAGAGAGTACACACACAAAGAGAGATTATATTACACAATATGCCTTTGTAAAGGCTTAAGAGAATACACACACTAACTTTGCTAAGCTTAAAACTCTCTCTCAAATCTCACTCTCTCACACTCTAAAAAAAAACTAACATAACCCTATATTTATAAGCATTTTCACCACCATTATCTTCAAGAGTTGAAGTTGAACATTTCTTCTTGGCCAAGGAGTCAACAATTTTGGGCTGAAACTTTTCCTTCAAGTTCAAGTTTACCAAGTTGAAGCTTTCTTCCTACTCTTCAAGACTTGAGCAACAAGTACCACTTGTAGCTTCTTCAAGAATTCTCTCCTTGTAGCTTCTTCAAGAATTCTCTCCTTTGGCTTTTTTACAAATTGACTAACTCTTGCTTTAACACACTTAGCCAAAAAATAATTAAAAGACAAAGACAAATAAGCTAATCAAAACACAAAAACAATTTTACTATTTTTAACACATAGACTTACGCTCAGTGGGGTTGAGACTAGAAGAGATCACTATTTTCTTAAGGAGTGGATGGTCGATCTAGTTATGCTTCAATGACTTCAAATAGAATTCTTAGATTGTTGCTCCATGGTTTGAGTTGATGGATACCGTTGGTCCATCGTGGTGACGATGCCCCAGGTGTCGGGATGCTTGGAGGGGTGTGACATAGTGCCCTCTAGATGCTTGGCTGGGGGGGGGGGGGGGGCTATAATTGGGCCCCAGAGGTTCTCGTGATGCCAGTCGGGATGCGAGATGCCTGGAGGGGCGTAACATGACGCTCTTCGGATGCCTGGGAAATAAGGACCCCGGAGGTCCTCGTGATGCCAGTTGGGGTGCGAGATGCTTGGAGGGGTGCAATGCGGTTCCCTTTAGAAGATGGTGATAGCTAGATCTAGACTAGATATGATTATTGAAATTCTCCAAATATCTGTTTACTTCTTGGTGTATTGTCTCTATGAAGTTCCTTTAGAGTCATTGCAAATTGAGTTGTTTCAATCTCGTATATTTTATGTTTAAAATTTCATCAGATGGGTAGTGGTAGACTCATGTAGTATAGTCTAATAGGCTTTTACTTGCTGAGTGGTTGTACTCACCCCTTGTGGATTATATTTTTTCAGACACGTAAGTACGCATCTGCAACCCGTGTCCTCCATGATGCTCTACAGTGTCCCCATCGATCTCACGTGGGACCAAGTGGAGCAAGTTGACCCCGATTTTTCCTAAGGTTACATTCATTCCGATCACTGTGATCTTGACTGTGGACGTTGATCTTCCATTGGGCCTCATACTGATGGGGTTTGTCGCACTCTATGCCCCAGTCAATGGGCGTATGGTGGGACTACTCCCACTTCCAGATGATGACAACGATGGCGAAAGCGGGGGTCGAGTAGAAGGAGGGCTTGGGGGATGGGAGTAGCATTTTTGGCAAGACCAGGACATGTTACACAGGCGGCCGTGTAAATAGGCAGTAGGATGGTCGGGGCAGTATTTTGGATGTAGCCAGAAGAATGAACTTTTTTGACCCTAATGTACCAACCTAGGTCGTCTATAATCTATAAATAAATAAAAGTGCATGGTCCTATAGTTTTGGTTTGCATCGATTTAAAGTATAATTGAGTTGTCATTATATGCTTCCATGTAAAAATAATAATAACCATGGGGCGTCATGATAACCATAACATGCTGGGGTCGTCACATTGGTGACCTCGGTCAACCCTCGCCCTACTATCGTCGGCCCTTTCCAACGATTAGGGAGGTAGTGGCGGTGAGTGTTATGGAATCCCTCGTTGAATGCTGCCTTGTTTTTTACTTATTTTTTAATTTAGTTTTGTTAATTTAATTTAATTAATATGTGTACCAAAAGTCAAATTCGAGGGCAAAATGACATCGTTTTACGCTTCTAGACACGTGGATAATTTTTTTTAAAGAATTGCCACATTAATAAAAAAATCTAATCAGAAAAAGTCACGTCAATAATTTGATGGGAAATTATTGTCGTTAGCACTTAAGTATTTATTTCTTTTTCGATTTTGACACTTAAGTATACTTTTTGGAGGTTTCAGTACTTACGTGTCCATTTGTACCAAGTTTTGGTATTTAAGGTATCCGATGCTCGATTTTTTACATTTCCTCTTTTTTCTTGTCTACTTGTTGAAAATAATAAAATAGTGGGATTTGGTTAATGTGTGCCATCCCACGCAAGTGGCTTTTGACGCTGCAAGCTAAAAGCTGGACACAGGTGTCGTCCAGTTTTCTGCATAAAATGAGTGGTGGCTAAGGCTCGGTCACTCTACGGAGATTGACGGGGTCATTATCTACTCTTTTTCCTTCTATAAATCGCGTAAGCGCGTTTAAAAGAAACCGATGAGAATGTAACTTCAAATTAAATCTGCGCTTTTTGCGTCCACACTAAAGATAATTTTAATAAGATGGATTTGTGAGATCGTACCTCGTAATTTAGTTTGGTCCGTCACCAAATAGAGCCAAAGTATTCGCGTTAATACATCATGCATGAGCATAGGGAAGATAGAAAAAAACAGAAAAAGAGCGCAATTGTGCAAACAGCTGCTTCGGCCCTCAGGCAGTCCTTGTCCAAAATCGGTCAGGCGTTTGGTCAATTCCCACTTAGGAATTGGGTTTTGTCCTACGTAGTTACTATCATTATCTATTGCCAAGATGGCAATTATCATAATTGGAGATTTGGTTCTAACTACTCTAAAGATAAGAGTTCAGGTATCACAACCCTTTTTTTAACCAATTAATTAAAATTTCAAACTTAACTAACCCAAACTTCATAGTCAGACGGATGGTGATAGTTTAACCCTGGACCGTGTCTAATGCTTCTAAATGACATTGGTTAATACTGCATGCTCATATAGAATATCAGTTACAAGAAACGCCGAAGGGTCAAATTCAAGGGGTATACCTGTCCGTCCATCTCGCTCAAGGCCTTGAGTTCAAAACATCACAATAAAATACTCTCCAGAGGACACCACAGAAACCACAAAACTTACTGTTGTGATAGTTGCCGAATGCAAATGCGATTGAAGGACCCATTCGTGATTCATGATTTGCTTAAAAAAAAAAAAAACCTAGAAACCCCATTGTCGGTGGAAGAAATCCTAGACAGTAATGACAATAAAATCAAGAGACATACATATTTCTCTTAGGTAATATGACATAAGGGGCACTCAAAAGTAATATCATTCTGATCTTGGGCAGAGAATGGGATTAATTAGCTGAGTATTACAAAATTCGGGAGGAAACAGATAAGAATGCGTGCAAGGTGAATATATGGGGAGTTTACATATCAATGACTAGTCACTCGTTTAGGCGAGATACATGGTAGAGACTTGGAAGATGACAACAAATAGAGGATTAGGAGGCGACCTCTTATGCTCTCATTACGAATGAAGTCATGTACAACGGCCGGCGATAATTGATATTACCTCAAACTATCTTGAAGAAAAGAAAGCAAGTGAGGCTCTTGATCACTTTTATTTTTATAATGCTGGTGATTACTCAATGATAAAGACACAAAGGCCAGGGGCCGGGCAAGATTGGAAGTCAAACTTCAAGCCAAGGTAGGTGGCCAAGTTCATATAAATACGTAAACGCGGATGTAGTCAACTTTTTTTTCTTTTTCTATTTGGGCACCTAATTTCGTGACAAGTATTAGGAAAGCGTCTTAAAAGTTTCAACCAAGGAAGGACTCATCGCCATTTATTAATCGCCTAGTTAGTTTACATGACTAAGATTGGTCCTAGATAAAGCTCGTATGTGTGTCAAAATCTTGATGATTCAATATGTTAAATCTTGCGAGATCATTACTAACTATTTTAAAGAAGATCAAGATGTTAATGAATGCATGATTTAATAAATATTCTAACATTTGTTAGCCGTCATCGGATCTAGCAAGGGCTTGCCCCGCCAATGGTTAGGCAAGGTCGAGCCTTGCCAGGGGTAGGCAAGAGCATTGGCCAGTGGTGAGGTGAGATTGGCAATCAGCCCTCGCCTTTGGCCGGTTGCCTCACTCCAGCGACTGGTTAGAGGAAGAAAGAAGAAGGAAAAAGAAATTATAAAAAAAATTAAAAAAGATAAAAAAAAGATTGTTCACTTTAGTTTTTGCTGGATGACTAGTGCCAGCTAGCCAAGTTCGGCTAGATGGACTGAATTAGTATAATTGCAAAATGTTTAAAACTGAATTGATAAAAAAGAAGGTTTAAGATTAAATTGACATAATTATAATAGGTTAAGAATATTTGTTTTTTTGGGTAATCCACCGTTTTCCTTAATAAATATGTCACATGCGACTCCACCGTTTTCCTTAATATATTACTTTAAGAGACATGACTTTGGAGTTTGGATAGAGATAAAGGAAACTTGTGGAATGTTTATTCTATCGACCGCCCGGGGCTTCTAACTATATGGTGACCTCATGATGACATTAGATCTCACGCCAACCATAAAATAAAAATAAAAATATCCATTTTCCCCATCTCTTAAACAAGCTACCCACTTATATAGAAAATTATATCTTATATATGTTACAAGAACCTGTAAAACAAGCTCGTGACTGATAAAAAAAAATCTCATTCCGGTAATCGAACACATACTTTTGAATTAAACGCTTTTGAATCACACATCAATGGCGCATTTGGTAACGATTCTATTTCCGGGAATAATTTCTGATCAGAAATGGTTTTTTCTTTTTCTGTTTTTGTTTCCGGGAACAATTTCTAAGTAAACGAACGTACTGGTAACTGCATAAATTTTATATTTCCGAGATAGAAATGCGTTTGGTAAAATTGTATAAATTTGTTGTTCTTTTTATTTTTAATATTTTCATTATATTTTTCCTTTTTTCTTTTTTCTTTTCCATCCTTCTTCCTCCTTTGTGGCCGGTCACTGGCCATGGCGGCGGTTGATGACTGACTGGGCGAGGGCCGGCGAGTTTGCCTGGTGACCACGAGGCTTGGCCTCACTAGGCCTACATGAGGTTGGCCTTGCCAAGCTACCGCTGGGGCAATGCCGACCTAGTGGTGGCCCAACAAGGTCGAACCTCACCTCGCCACGGCGAGGCTCGAGCCGGCTCGGGCCGACGAGCCTTGCAATGGCTCAGCGTCGTCGGGGGCTGGTGACGTTCTGGCGAGGTCGCCAGACATTACCGAGGCCAACAACCAACCAAAAGGAAGAAGAAATAAAGGAAAGAGAAGAAGAGAAAAGAGAGAAAAGAGAAGAGAAAAGAAGAGAAAAGAAAAAATTGTTCTTGGGAACAAGAAGCTACTTTTTTCTATTTCTTATTTTTGTTCTAAATCTATTCTTGGAAACAAAAAAATAGATTTTTTGTTCTTGGGAACAAAAATTTTACCAAACACATTTAGAAACAATAAATTGAAAAATTTCATGTAGCAAGAACGGCATTCATTTACAAGGAAAAGTTACTTTTTTCTGGGGTAAACAATGACTTATTTTTAAATTAACGGTCTATTTTGTTTTGCGGAAAATGTTCTATTTCTAGCAGGAAAATGACTTTCTTTTTCAATATTTAGCTAAAACCTTAAAAAGAATCAAAAAGTACTTTCCATTGTTTAGTAAAATAATTTGATGGGGAAATTATATAAGAATTGTATTTTTAAAATTATTTTTATTTTTATATGTATTATTTTCTTTATTTTACATTTGCTTCTTCCTTATCCGATCACCGACCATGGTGAGGGTCGGCAACTAGTCACATGTGAGCTTGAGCCTTGCTAAATCGGCAAGCTTTGAGTTCGCCATAGGTTGGCGAGGCTCAAGGCCTGCCAAATCGACGAGCTCGAGCCTTGCCATAGGTCGATGAGCTCAAGCTCACCAACCTATGGTGCACTGCCAAGTGAGATGGAAAAAGGTTTCCGATGTTTGGATTTACTAAAAAAATTATTCTCTGTTATTACTATATAATGTTCCTAATATAAGATACTCAAATAATATCAAAACGCTTGTATAAGATATTACTAAAATAAGAAGTATGAATTGTACTTTTTTTTTTATATTTCAAAATAAAGCAAACCCCCCCCCCCCCCCCCCCCCAAAAAAAAAAAAGAGAAGGATACCAAAAAACAGAAAATGAAAGCAATTGAAAAGTTTGATTTCTCTGTCATGAAAGTCTGTGTCAGCATGCGCGTGGAAAAGGGGTTTGGTAAAATGATTTTTTCTATTAATGATGGAGAAATCATTTTCCTCAATTTCAATATGATTATTTCCATGACTCTGAATTTCCCTTGATTATCTACTTTCGGGGAACCAATCACATGAAAATTTGAATATTCATTTCATGAATATCTTTTTCATAAAACAAACACCTCGTTCGGATGCTTTATATATATATATTTTCAAAATGGAATTTGAAAAAATTTCAAGCTTTTAAGGCTCCATAGATTTTTCCAAAATGTCAATTTTTCTTGTTTGTTATTGGAAAGATCATGAGATCTATTGACCATCAATATGTGCACATAAATTAAATCATCGATTCACATGATATCAACTCATTTCAATTTATTTATAATATTAAAGTATCTTGTATTGTCTATGAGGTTTATATATTCTTTATATCCACAATGTCTTCTTGTAATTATACACTTACAAATTTAGGTTTGACCTTTCAACAATAGCATCAGAATCAGGTTTTACCCAATTTATATGGTATGTGTGTGGGGGGAGTAATACTCTTGAGTTTGAATTTCTACTAAGTCACCGCCGGGGAAATTCAGTGGAGGCTATTGAAATATTTGTAAAGTAAAAAATGTTGAAGAATGGCTAGTATTGAAGTCATAATTATAATAGGAGAACGAACCAGATGGGGCTCACTCCCCACGGTCTTCACCCGGCCAAGATGTTCTATAGTAGAAAGAGGGTCATTTTCAATCGAGTTATAAGCTAACTTGTGAAAATTCGGCCTCTTTTCTTTAGTAAGCTTATATGTGATTTGATTTCGTAATGAATGACATCAGTAAAGCGTGCAAAAGAACGTAAAAGCTATTCAAACTTTGTCCCACGTTTGATCCATGATTTGATCAAATAGCAAGGATTCTATGTAAAATATGAGTATTTTAGGTCTAATTTCTGTGAGATCATATTAAAATAACAAGATTGCCTATGAATTTATTATATGCAATCGAGATTTGGAAAGCCTCTCTTCATGAATATACTGTGGGATTTTAGTTTCATGACTTATGGTGTTTGGTAGGTTTGACTTGACAACAGAAATGCACTCTATCATTTCTTTTCCTTGCTTTCCTCCTTTTTTTCCTGTTTAGCTTGAGGATTAGTGAAAGATTTTCCCTAACTAAATCCTTTTGACTGACAATTTCCTGAGTCCATCACTACCTCAGTTTCATGCATGAATGAGCACCGAAAGCAACTTTGTATGATAGCCTCCCACCAACTGTACAACATGTACGTAGGTCGCTATCTGTATTGTGGACCCATTCCTTCCATCTTCGCGTTAGCTTGTTCCTATCTTCCAAGAATATGGATTTCTAATTTAGCATGCATAGGAAATGTTTCATTAAACAAGTTATTAATGTTTAAAATATTAAATTGGTAGTAACGTGGCAAGAACCACTAATTCTCTTTATTCCCCACAAAACATGCCGTGAGTCGCAAACGAAATTAATTTGCTCGTGCTATCAAGAATTGGTTGTCCCTTTACTTCATCTTTCAGGGATGGCAAGACTCTAAAGAGAGAGGTATGGCTATCAGACTAAAGCACTCCTGCCCTAGTGTACTTATCCACTCACATTAGAGGAGGAGAATGACAAGATAATTAGTAGGCCACTGAGAATTCGGTTGCAAGGCAGTTAGATGCCTTCTAATTGCAAAGGTAAATTGTATATTAATTTGTGTTTAAGAGGAAATTGGCGAAAATTGACGTGTATTTCTCGAAGAACATTGGACGATCAAACTGAGTTCAAGAAAATTGAATAACCAAATGGACTGATTTTTGGCCACGCAGGGTGCTGTGACCCTTAACAACCATGACACCATTTTTCGCTGGGTTTTAAAGTAGTGCCTATATACCGATCAAAAAAAAAAAGTAGTGCCTATATGAGCAAACCAACAATAGTCATCGAGCGAGAGGCTGAGAATAAGTCCACGATCTGCATTATTATTATTCTAGACAGGACACCGAAAAACATGTCACTATCGAAGCATCGCAATCACAACAAAGTCTTATCAAAATAAATTATGGATGTGCACTTCTCGTTCCCTAGAAGAAACGTAGGAGGGTTTGCGATTTAAATACGAGCACATCATCGAGACACTCCACGACCTGCGAACAGCTTGCGCCGGACAATGGCGCGACAACAAGCCCTGTTTCTGCTTGCATGGGCTCTTGCTCTTGGAGTTATGTCTTCAATGGCTTCAGCCGCAATCGTGGAACACGTATTCAATGTAACGTGCTTTGCTCTCCTCCTCTGAAAGCTTCTTTTCCAACCATGTACATACCATACAAAGGTTTTATGCACCGACCCATTTTTTGTTCTTGTTCGATCCAATCCTAGTCGTGCACAATGTGATTTTCCCGTGCATGCAAGACCTAATTTAATTGCTCATTTATCTATCTCTTAGATCTCCGGGAATGAACTATATTGAAGTAGCATTCGGAGTCTGTGTAGTCTCATTTTTCATTGATTAAACTGCGAAAAAACAAGGATTAAACTTGGATGCACGGCATGGGATTAATCCGCTTCCTTTTAATGATCGATTTTGTTCATCACATTAATGCTCCTTTATCTAGAATTAGCTTTCCTCTCGTTTATTCACTTAAGGGTGGATGCAATGTTTTGTTTCAGGTAGAGAATGTGACAGTGAGAAAATTATGCCACGACCATGTGATCACTGCAGTGAATGGAGCTCTTCCTGGCCCGACGATTCAAGTTACGGAGGGAGACACCTTCGTCGTTCACGTCTTCAACAAGTCTCCATACAACGTAACTATTCACTGGTAATTAACAATAACTACATCAAAAGACTGACATACGCATAGGAAGTTCGACTTTGATTAGGACAACGTTAGGTTTTTCCATTTTGTTGTTTTTCCATTTTTCCATGAACTTCCAGTTTTTTTTTTTTTTTTTTTTAAACAAAAGAAGGAAAGATGGAATGAACAATTGCTATTTGACCCAAGATTCATGATGGCATGCGATCATGAGACCTCACCTCCCCCATGAGCTTGTCAACTACGTTTGCTTACAACAAACGAAAATTTTAAAAAAGGGAGAAAAAGACGTTGACTTTGGTGAACTTCTCAAGTGCCAACTTTGGGAATTTTTTTTTTCCTCGTTATTTGTTTCTTTCCCCTATAGTCACTAAAGATGACACTCAATTGATTTCATGTAGGCATGGGGTGTTTCAACTATTGAGTAGTTGGGCAGATGGACCAAGTTATATTACGCAATGCCCAATACCTCCTGGAGGCAATTATACCTACAACTTTACTATCACTACACAGGAAGGCACACTCTGGTGGCATGCTCATGTTTCATTTCTCCGTGCCACCGTCTACGGTGCTCTCATCATCCTCCCTAAGTCGGGTCACTACCCATTTCCTACACCTTACGAAGAATTTCCCATTATTCTAGGTATCACTCTTCACCCAATTTCTAACGTATATATCCCAATCTTAGTAAATATCTTTCTATATCTTTGAATGGATACGTGAGTCATTAATCAACCAGCCCAGACTAGTCATGGAACCCGAATTCCATGACCCAATGATTTGTCAACATGCTAATCAAATTTAAGTTCGCTAGATTCAATTATCCCGCAATTAATCTCTCTTAACAGAAATTCGACCAAACTGTTAAATGATTTACGTTGTACTGCAGGAGAGTGGTGGAACGCAAATGTGATCGATTTACAGACCCAGGCGCAAGCGCTCGGCACGGGGCCTAACAATTCAGATGCATTCACCATTAATGGAAGACCCGGAGATCTCTATCCTTGTTCAAAAAACTGTAAGCAACCACCAGCGACATACTGCGCCTTTCTCCTTCATATCACCTCGATGATTTGGTTTCTAAAGAATAATTTCAACTTGAACGAAGTTCAGAGAAATTTCAATGGGTGGTTTAATGATATTCGATACTTAGGCTTTTTTTTCTCCACGCAGGTACCTACAAGCTAAATGCGGTGCACGGACAGACCTACATGCTTCGCTTAATTAACGCTGCACTCAATAACCAACTTTTCTTCAAAATAGCCAATCACAAGTTCACTGTCGTCGCCGTCGACGCCTCATACACCAATCCCTATGTCACCGACGTTGCTGTCCTCGCCCCAGGCCAAACGGTTGACGTGCTCCTCACCACCGACCAAACTCCAGGGGCCTACTACATGGCAGCCAGCCCGTATTTTAGCGCCCAGAATGCTCCGCCGCCCGACAACACCACCACGACTGGTATCCTCATTTACGACGAGCTGCCCTACACGAGCCCAATCATGCCGCTCTTGCCAGCCCTCAACGACACCCCGACAGCCCACACGTTCTCCTCCTCCTTGACCAGCCTCGTGGGGAGCCCGAATTGGAGGCCGGTGCCGACTAAGCTGGACGAGCAATTGCTCTGGACCGTCGGATTGAGTGTAGCCCCATGCGGCCCCCCCAACGCCTGTACGGGCGTACCCAATATCCCTACGCTCCG
Source organism: Eucalyptus camaldulensis (assembly GCA_019915185.1). Lineage (NCBI taxonomy): Eukaryota > Viridiplantae > Streptophyta > Magnoliopsida > Myrtales > Myrtaceae > Eucalyptus > Eucalyptus camaldulensis. Next base: position 16,318,516 of record JAHSVA010000014.1, on the reverse strand, counting down.
GCTGTCCGCGAGCATAAATAACGCTTCGTTCCAATTCCCCACGAGCCTGTCCATCTTGCAAGCACACTTCTTCAACGTGACAGGGATCTACACCGCCGATCTCCCCGACCAGCCACCGCTGAAATTCGATTACACGCACCCCGCCAACAGCAACAACTCAGCATTGGCGTTCGCGTTCAAGAGCACGAGGGTTAAGCAAGTGAAGTACAACGCGACCGTCGAGATCGTGTTCCAGGACACGACCATCATCGGTGCAGAGAATCACCCTATGCACTTGCACGGCTACAACTTCCACGTGGTGGGACAAGGGTTCGGGAACTTCGATCCTGTCAATGATCCGAAGAAATACAATCTAGTCAACCCGGTGATACGCAACACGATCGGTGTGCCCGTGGGAGGTTGGGCTACCATCAGGTTCCAAGCAAATAATCCAGGTAATATATATATTTTTTTTTGCTAGTATTATTAATCAGATGAAGTACAGAAGCGTTGGGGGTATCTCAGCATTACAAATAAATTTAATAATGCAAGAAATTGGAAATAAAAAATCTCCATATAGTAGCCAATACAACATTTGCTTAGGAAAGTCTACAATTTTAGTAAAGTGAAGTTCTATCTCTTATGATTTTACGGCCCTTAGCCAAAATAATGTCGTTATCAATTGACTTATATTGAATTGTCCACATTTGTGCTCTATCCAAATAGATTATATAGTCATTAGGAAAGATATCTTGAGAAGCCTTGCCGCCGTGTCTTTGCCCTTTAGTAGCCTCAATCAACTATTGAAGTTCATCAGTCTAGCCTCTTAAAGAATGCCAGATCCCATGTTGTGCAAAGATATTACGCCATATACTTCTAGTCCAGTTGCACTGGATGAACAAATGAGTTTTGTCTTCGATACCGGCCATACAAATATTACACTAAATATCAACTAGAAGCATCCACCGTCATATGGCTTTTGTTGGCGGTAGTCTATCCCTACAAACAAGCCAGCCTTGTCTCTGTTTCATATCATATATTATGAAAGTTAATATTATAGAGAATCAATCTATTGCATCCTAACATCAAGATATGGGGAAACAAAACCAATCATAATGTTAGATTATTATTATTATTGAAGTATCAAGTGGGGTTTATTGTTTCTTAAAATATGATTGACTAGGGTTTGGAGAAAAGACTAGATATGATTATCTTTTTACAAAAAACAATACATGAGTAGGCGATTCTTCTGTTGAAGTCCAATGTAATTCGTAATTGAGTAATCATATAGGGTTTAATCTAAGCATGATTATTTCTAGCCAAAAAAGAAGATAATCTAAGTACGATCAACGATCACTTGCAAGCGTAGCAAACACGCAGACCCATTTCTTGTGATTATTTAAGCAAGATAAATGGGACTAAGTCCACAAATCATCGGGAAAGCTGATCATTATCTTTAAGCAAACTCGTCAACCATATGCATTCTATAATCCCATTACTTTTTGTCGTTGTTATCAAGTGGCTTGAAATCACATTTTTGAATTTGCAAGCGTGAATTTTCTCAGGGGAGGGAGTTAGGTACAGGAATGGGTTTGGAATTTAGATGGAACGAATTGAAGGATAGCGACAGGGCAACAAATCCTTTAGACCATTTCGATGATGAACTCAAAATATGACATTTTGGAAATAGACGATCAGTATATCACCCCAAACAAAAAGATTATCGCATCTCATTGTTTTTTCATATACATTTTACAGGTGCATGGATACTGCACTGTCACCTGGACGCCCACTTGACGATGGGACTAGCGACGGTCATCGTCGTCGATAATGGGCCGACCCCGTCATCGACGTTGCCTCCACCTCCTCCTGATCTGCCTCAGTGTTAGGACAGACAGCACACGAAACGCGCTTTGTCTATTTATTCTTTCTGGATGCAACCCCATTATAATACTCAGTCATCCATTGCTTCATTCCTTCGACAATGCCGATTCAATGGAGAGAGTTCATGTTTTCCGGTCCTTCGGTTCACATACATCCCCCGCCTTTGGCCGGCAATTTCATGTCTTTAATATATCTGAATGTCTACCTGTTTACACCTGTTTATGTATAAACATAATAAAAGAAGAAATAAAGAGAAGAGTCTCCTGTGTCCACCTTTGTTGTGACTTGGCATATGTATGTTTCAATATCTTGCAATACAATAACCTAAGTGGGTTCATATGTGGTACCAGAGAAGGAAAAAAGTGAACAAGGAAACAAGCAATTAAAGGAATCACAATGAAGTTAAGATAATGGAAAGAAACTGTATTTTTCTAACAAAACACGCTAAACTAAAGACTAATTTAGGAATAACATTTGTACTTTGCGTTAGAGCTTTTCCAATGTAGGCCACATTAATTGAGATTAAAATTGATTGTTGTATGGAATTGGTCTAATAAGGTAAGATATAAAGATTCTTAATTAGTTTAATATGAGACTGTCTTATGTGGGCCAAGTAAAGTTCAGCTATAATGAGAGGGTCTATAGCTAAAAAATCTATAAATAGTGTTTAAATTTTTTTCTCTAATCCTGATGCACAAATAACCTCACATAAAGAACAGTTACTTAATATAATTCGTGATGGGCAGTCCCATTGAGTCTAGTGATACAAAATGAAATACAGGAGATGCACTTGAGCTCTAAATCACCGCTATTCCACATCAAGAATGATGAATTCCAAATCAGACGTGTAAATCTCTTTTTATTACATTAATGTGTTCTAAATTCTAGTTATGGCGATTTTGGGGTGTTGTCTTCATGACTTACATATTGGATTAGAGCAGCCATAGTCTAGGTTGGGAACTTTTGGGTTTGGTAAAATGTTGAGTCCAAGCACCACACATGGTTATATTTTTGAAAACATTTTCCGGTTCTTTTCAAGGGGAAATTATTTTCCTAAATTTAAATTTTGGTAGGAAATTTTTTCCATTATCTAGGAAAACATTTTCCGTTTACTCATTTTCTTAAACGAATTAAATGCTGAAAATGAGGAAAATATTTTTTCTGATTTTTTTTTTTTTGTGAGACAAACAAATCAAAAGTTGAATATTTCCATAAGTTTAGTAGAATACGGATGCCAAGTTGGGGCCGGGATCAATGACCCCAAGCTTGTCCCTTGCACCCCAACAACCTGCCCCATCCCTCGCTCACCCCTCGTGCAATTATATCATATTCCCCGTCTCAAGATTGCCTTAATTGGAGTAGGGCAGAGCTGGCCCTATGAGTTGAGGCAACATTGCCATTGTAATGATTTGGTCCAATGAGGGTGGGGAGTGTTTGTTGAGATAGGAGGCCTGTACAAAAAATAGATCTTGATAGGTTTCTAAGATGATGAAAAAGCTATGAATGAACCAAATTATTCACGTAATAAGGGGAGTGCACTCTTAAAATATATATGAAAAACTGAAATTAATTAATAGAACGCACCTTTTGATGTAGTGATGATGCTTAACATTGGAAGCGTTCTCAGGTGAGATTACTAATGAGATAGGTGACCTCTTGGAAAAATACCATAAACGCCAAAGGTAAAACTATGAGACTTGGAATGTGATGGATAAAAGAGAATAATACCTCAAATGAGTTAGTCCATATGTATTGCAACCATCCTTAGTAAAGAAAAAAAAAATCTATTTTCAAACAATCAAATGTAACCTAAATACTAAGAGGGAGAGACAAAATAGGATTGGCCACGAGTTAAAATGGTCACCTATTGTTTACAAGATCAAGAATTCAATCTACATCGTTAGCAAATCTTTGGATGGCTCATGTTATGTTGGTTCAACCGCGTCATACCTTGTTTGCATACATTTTCTGATCGCTAGTATTCTAGTGGGCTGTGGTGATGAGCTTGCTCATCTTGGAACTTTTGTGAGTGGTGAAGAAGTAGTAACGGCTCAAACCAAATGTACGATAACGGGTGTGATACCATTATGACAATGCTCGACGGGTGTCACTTGCGCTTATCGCCCCTCCTTCCCTTTGAACTTATAAAAGAAGGAAAAGAAGAGAGTGGGAGAGACAGGAGGAGCGAGAGAGTGGCTTGGAGGGACGAAGTCACGTTAGGAAAGTTCATTTGGGCTTGTGATAATACCTTATACCCAAACTGTATGGGTGGGCTTTGCTTTTACCTTTTTCTGCAGAGGGACCATGCCTCCCCCGGCCCTCCTGCATTCGTGAGTGCTCCTGGGGTTAAGTTATTTAGGTTCGGTATGAAATGAACAACTCACACCTGGCGTCTTCACATCGAGCAATTTCTTTCGTTTTACTCATTTCATAGAAAGATTGTTAAATGGGTGTAGTATATATACTAAACTGGATTTTAACCAATGGAAATGATGAACCCTTTGTGGATTTTATGTAGATTTATTTATAGGATATTATCATATTTGACCGTTCGGATTCAGTTTAGTATATGTACTGATTCATTAAATAGTTTTTCCATTTTATATTCGACTCTTGTACGGTATTATCCTATTAATTGCAGAAGCGGGTTTCGAGAAATCAATGGTAATGCAACTTCATGTCAAATCTGCGTTTTTTTTTGGTCCACACTGAAGATTTAGATTAGATGGATCTGCGAGATCTTAGGCCGTAATATAGTTTAGTCCGTCCAGAGCCAATTAATACGCTTTGACTTATCATGCCGGAGAACGGGGGAAGAGAAGAAACGAGTGCAATTGCGCAAAAAGTGGCTTTTGCTCGCAAGCAGTTTCTGTCCGAATGCACCAAGCCAACTTCATACTCGGGCAGAGAGTGATAAGTTCTGACTCTGCACCAAATCTAATGCACCTTAACAGCATCATTTAATGCCAGATACAAAATCCGCGAAAGGACTTAGTTCGAGGGGCAGGCGTGCCTGCCTTTCTTGGTCGAGGCTTCGGGTTCAAAAGTCACGACGACGTACTTTTCCGTGGGACACAATAAAAATTACAAACCTGATTTGTCGTGATAATTGTTGTGTGTATACGCGACCGAAAGATCCCGTGGGAATTCACCATTTGCTTGTAAAGACCATGGAGACATGGAGACATATACATCTCTTTACGATGAATTATCTCCATATAGCTCTCTTAGCTGATATAAAGTAGGGGGCACTCAAAAGTCAAACTCATTCTGACCTTGGCCGGAGAATAACATTAATTAGCTGAAGATCACAAACTGAGAAGGAAAAGACTGGGACTGAATGCGGTGTGAGTAAGTGGGGAGTTTATTTATTAATGTGCACCGAAATCACGAAGGTCCCAAAAAAGTGAACAAAGTTAATCAATCAAAAGGAAAAATATATATCACAAAAAACCAAAATTACATCCATTTGTGATATAAGTATCCAAAACTTTATTTGTGTCACCAAACGCCTTAAATTTGCCTGCTCTAATATAAATATCCCCAACTTTTACGCATTCTATACCATTTATTTCAGTTTTATCCAAGGCATACTAGTCACATTGGTATAAATTTGGAGCTTTTTATGATACCAAAAAAATTGAGGTATTTATGACACAATAGGCAAGTATGAGGTTTTTAATGACACAATAAAAGTTCCGGATACTTATGTCGTGATGGTTATAGTTTAGGGTCTTTTGTGGTATATATACAAAAATAAAATAAAATAAAATAAAAAATAAGACTAAGAGGAAGTCATGAAGTCTCGAAGAAAAAAACAAGTGACGCTCTTGATAACTCGTTTTTCTTATTATCTTGGTGATTACTCAATGTCCCACGTATGAATGCAGACCCAAAAGATATATCGTTAACCGGGTCCATGCAAGATTAGAAGTAAACCTTCGAGCCCAAGGCAAGGCAAGGGGAAAAGTTCATGTTTAAATACATACGCAAATGTCGTAGCAAACAAAGATTATTTCTAGTCAACTGGTTGTCTTTTCTTTTCGGGTACCTAATTTCGTGAAAAATACTAGGAAAGCCTTAAAACAGTTCCTCTTGAAGGTTTAAACCTTAAAAGGACGCATCACCAATAATTTAATCATCTAGATTCTCTACACTTGTACCTGAAATAGCATGAAAAGCTTGACGGGAATGCAATGAAGTGCACGCAATCACAAAAAAGTGACTCCTTTCGGTCAGAGCTATGAAGCTCGCGCGGTCCGCACGGTGATTGTGAAACAAAATCGATTTTTGAATTTGTTTGTTGGATTTCGCGCATGCCTTTGATCCCTGAGGAAAAAGCTTGCGGAGATCTTTTTTTCCTTTTGGAAAATAAAGGAGCAAAACAATCAATTTATTGATATTGGAAGAATCTTCTAAAAGATTCTTCCAATGTATCATTTATGGGTTCAGTAGAATTCATAGGTATAAGAAGAAATCCTGTTAAATAGAGATTTCTTCTTTCAATCATATTTTGATTGGTAATATGATATATAAGGACTGCTATCACAAGTAACACTACACTCTTGATCATGAAATATCGACCCTGTGAATTGCATTGAAGTAGGATACTCCAAATTCAGGGGTCTAAAAGATTTAGAAAACGTTCTTAGTGGAAAAAAAAATGTGAATAAAAGATCACATGGAATTGAATTGTGTCTATGAATCTAATAAAATCTAGGATTTGAATAGATATCATTTCATCAATTTCTCCTAAAGATTTCATTTCGATTGATTAGATATATAGGCTACTATGCTGGTAGATTAGTTTTGTGCAAGTTTAAACCAACATGTCGCGTTTGAGTTTTGCGGTAACTACACTATGATCACTTGTAGACTTTACCTTTACTCATTTACCCTTGTACTTCAAACAAGCTCTCCAATAATGCCCTACTTCTTTGCGGTGATAACATCCATGATTCCTAAATTGGACCTCGATTTAGGGTAGCTCTTCCATTGGCTAACTCTAGATCCTTGACATTTGTCTCTATTTTGGATAAGCAAAGTCTATGCCATATTCTCCGCTAGGTATCTTTGGTCTATGCTAAGAAAACAAGGCCGGCTGTATCTCTTAATTGTAGGAGTCCCTATATCAATGAATCAATAGAGTACTCAAAAGAATTTGATAAAAATTCCGCCAACATCGTGCCTTGTTCCTCATCAAGAAAGGCTTTATTGACATTCTTCAAACCTACAATGAATTTGCTGAACTCATCTAAATGAGCTTTGATAGATGTATCTTCAACAAGTTTGAATTAAAAGATCTTTTTCAGCATATACAAGCAATCATTCAAACCCTCCATCGTACAGGCCGACTCAAATTTTGCCTACAACATCTTTCTCTTTGGTCACTTAAATCAACACCTCACCAATGGATTCGACAGGACTATGCTAAGCTTTTTGCATTCTCCATCAACCTACCTTGCTTGGATCTTTCATCATTTCCAACTATTTATCCTTGCCATCCAATGTCTTGGCCAAATCTTGATAAAAAAGAACCGAATTTGACTTGCTCCCCATGGTTTTCACCCCGCCAAGAAGATGTTTTCTAATTCAAAGAGTCATTTTCAATCGAGGTATAAGTCAACTTGTGAATATTCAGCTTCTTTTCTTTAGCAAGCCTAGTTGTGATTTGATTTGGTAAAGAATGACACATCGGTAAAGCGTGCAAAGACCATAAAGGTAAGTTTGAGTCTGACTTGGTCTACAGCGGCGGTTCTATACAATATGAGTATTGTCTGAATTTTGTGAGATTAAAAAAAAATTATAATAATAACTTGCATGTGAAATTATTAATCGTTAACGAAATTTGAAAAGTCTCTTTCCAAGAACATAAATTACATCAATCATAAATAACGTAAAAATGTTGTATCAACTTGTAAACAACGTAAATCTTTTGTGTGATTTCACCTTCAAAACTTCTTGTGTTTGATCGGCTTGGCTTCACAAAAAAAAAATGTATTTTCTCTTCTTCTCTTTTTCAATTCTTTCCCCTCTTTTTTTTTTTCTTTTTTTTGCTTGAGGACTTGTAGAAGATATTTTCGGTTGGGGCCAAGATTAGTGAAAGATACTCCCTAGCTAAACTTTTGATTGACCATTCGAAGTATCCATCACTATATTTTTTTATACATGCGTGCTTTCAATGCATGAATGAACAACTGTATTCCATTATTCTTATTTAACCGAAGGTCAATGATCTACATGAGCTTTCAATGCAACTTACTATGACAGCCTCCTACCAACTATAAAATACATATTTATTTAGGTTGCTATCCTTTTTGTGGGCCTATGACTTACATCTCTTGATGGAGCTTGATGATCACGCGGCTGCGCCATGGCGAACGACCGCGGCAGCGGCGGGGCAATTGGTCCCTTGTGGTGGTCTTGGATGACATTTCTAAGAGAAGAAATCACAAAGAGAAGGGAGAGGGGAAATAGATATTATATTAATATATATTTTTAATTTTTTTAATTTATCGTCTCTGTTTTTTATCATTAATATTCGATTTTTTTTTTAAATACATAATTTGGTTTTTAGAGAGACAAGTATGCTAAAGAGGAAAAAATATTAACTTGCATTTTTAAGATAAATGATTATGTAACATTTTTTAATATTCTATGAAAATAATAGTGTTTTTGGATCATAAAAAAATCAAATAACAAATAATTATAAATTATTATGAGTTCATTCTTTCAATAACTTGTGGCCCATAACAAACTGTTACCTATATTAGTCTAAGGATTGCTATGCTAGCAAAGCCCCATTATTAAATATATTTCAAGCACATGTGATGCCGATGTGGCTTGAGGCCACATTTGGAGAAAGGCCAAAAGGGAAAAAAGAAAAAAGAAAAAGTCAAAAAGTAAAGAAGGAAAAAGTAAAAAATGAAGCCCCTCTAGCATCCTTTTCCCTAAAAGGTTAGTTGAAACTCGAGAGACTTCGAATTTTAATGAAAACATAAGCACCAATGATTTTGGATAGTTGGGGTCTATTTTTCCCTTTCTTTTCCTTGTTCCTTGTTTTTTCCTCTTCTTCTCCATTCTCTTAAAATGCTATCAAGCTCTAATACCGTCGCCTCCTGGCTTGCCTCCAGCCATCGCCAGTTTCGCTAGCTTGACAATTACCTGCCGTCACCGCCATTGTCTCAATTGACGGCAAAGGAGGGTCGAGGGCATCTTTAGTTGAGTGGCAAGGGTCTACAACCCTTGCCGTTGATCAAGTGGTGCCATTTGAGTTTTTGATTGCTATGTACGCGCTATGTTTCTACCATGTGGGCTTTGTGACACTAAAGGACTATGACCCTATTATCCATGGGATTTTCAAGGGGGGCCAACATGAACAAACATATAGTTCAATAAACCAATTGCACATATAGAAAAGAAAAATTGAAGGAACGACATTGTCCCAAATTACAAAAAAGTTGAGAACCCCATATCATTATCCCTTTAAAATAATTTCTTCCTTAAAATGGTTGTCAATAGTCATGATCATCCTCGTATTGAATCTCCAACTCCAAATGGGAATGTGTGTCGGGGGATAAGCCTCAACTTTTCAACATGGCTCCCACATCTGTACATCCACCAGGCCACTATGAGATCTCATCCTCCATTCAAGAAAATCGATAAAAAAAAAAAGAAAAAAAAAAGAAGAAGAAAAGGAAACAGCTTATTTAACCAAATTATTGCATCCAACCCTGCGAATGAACTAAAACAGAATGACAAAATTGGAACTCGGAGGTTCTTTAGTCGTAGTTGAATTAAACAATTCAAAGGGCCGGCTATGCCAAGAAATCATAACATGAGTTCCTTGCTTCTCTCCTTATCCATTTATTCATCTATCTTCTTTGCTTTCTATATTCTAATTTATTATCATGTGATAGAAGCCATTTAAACCGCTAGACAGCGAAGCTTGCGCTGTCGCTTTGCAAAACCTACTCTCAGGGACCCTTTCTTCCTTTAATATAATGTCCCTCACGCAATCGTGCGAGGGATTGAGAATAAGTCCTACGACCCGCATTACATCATACTTCCCGAAAAAAGAAGTAGAGAGAAAATCGCCAACGAAGCTTCACGATCACACCACAGTCCGATTGATATAAAATAAGGACGCGCGCTTCCCGGCCCCTGGAAGAAACCTAACAACAGAACTGCGGTTTAAATACGGGCGTGTCGTCTGTGTTTCGTGCACCGTCGAAGCAAATTCCAAGACCTTCGAAAAGCTTGCGCCAAGCGATGGGGCGGCGACAAGCCCGGATTCTGCTCGTGTGGGCTTTTGCCCTTGTAGCTACGTCTGCCATGGCTGCGGCTGCAACTGTGGAACACACATTCAATGTAACGTGCTTTCCTCCTTCTAGTGCTGCTTTTCCGACCGTACGCAACTTGTGCTATAACGTACGATGGTTTTAGGCGTCGGGGCCCGTTTTATGTTCCTGTCTTGTCCGGTGGTTTTCATGGAAAACGTGATCTGTTTCAGGTGGAAAACGTGACGGTGAGTAAATTATGCGAGAAGCATGTGATCACGGCAGTGAACGGAACTCTGCCAGGCCCGATGATTCGAGTCACGGAGGGCGACACCCTCGTTGTTCATGTCCTCAACAATTCCCCATACAACGTCACTATTCACTGGTGATTAATCCTGACCATTGAACTGCATAAAAAAATAATAATAATAAAATTCGCATAGGAAGTTTGACTTTTACATGTTACAACGGCGACATTTTCTTTCCTTCGTTGTTTTCTTACATGCCCATCCAAGCTGTTTTAAATAGTTAAACAAGATGCAATAAGCAATTGCTGTTTGACCAATTATTGATGATGGCATGCGACTATGAGACCTCACCTCGCCAACGAATTTGTCTACTACATGTGCTTAAATTAAATGAAAACTAAAAAAATGTGAAGAAAAATAAACTTTGTCTTGATGAATTTGCCAAGTGCTACTTTGCGAAATGTCGTTTATTTTCATTATATGTTCCCCCCCCCCCCCCCCCCCCCCCTTCCCCCTCCCTTCTAAAGTTGCTAATGATGATACTTAGCTCAATTCATGTAGGCATGGGATATTTCAACTATTGAGCGGTTGGGCAGATGGGCCGAGCTACATTACGCAGTGCCCCATACGTCCTGGACATAGTTATACCTATAAATTTACTATCACTAAGCAGGAAGGCACGCTTTGGTGGCATGCTCACTTCTCCTTGCTCCGCGCCACCGTCCACGGCGCTCTCATCATCCTCCCCAAGTCGGGTCGCTACCCATTTCCCACGCCCCACAAACAGTTTCCTATCATCTTGGGTATCCCTCTTCTCCAAATTTCTAATGTATATATCCCAAAAAGTAGTTTTTATCTAAGTAATGCCTTTCTATATCATTAAATGGATCTACAAGAACCGGTAAAACCATTTACTGTAGATACTCTTTAAGCTGTAAAATGATTTACGAGGGTACTGCAGGAGAGTGGTGGAACGGAAATGTGATCGATATGGAGACGCAGGCAGAAGCGCTCGGCGTGCCGACTAACAATTCAGATGCATTCACCATCAATGGACGGCCCGGAGATCTCTATCCTTGCTCCAAAAAGCGTAAGCAATTACAACAACATACTGCGATTTTTCCTTCATATTACAACGATGGCTTTCTTTTAATGAATTAGTTCAACTTGAATCAGAGGAAATTCGATATTTTTTATTGCTTTGGTTATTGTTGGTTTGTTGATATTCGATACTTTCTTTTTTCTCGGCGCAGATCCCTACAAGCTAAAGGTGGTGCATGGAAAGACCTACATGCTTCGCATCATCAATGCTGCACTCAATAGCCAACTTTTCTTCAAGATAGCCAATCACAAGTTCACTGTGGTCGCTGTCGACGCCTCATACACTAAACCCTACATCACCGACATTGTCGTCCTCGCCCCAGGCCACACGGTCGATGTGCTCCTCACCACAGACCAGACCCCGGGGGCCTACTACATGGCGGCCCGCCCGTACGTTAGCGCCCAGAATGCTCCACCGCCAGACAACACCACCACGACCGGGATCCTCATGTATGACAAGCTGCCCTACACGAGCCCGATCATGCCTCTCTTGCCGGCCCTCAACGACACCCCCACGGCCCACAAGTTCTACTCCTCCTTGACCAGCCTCGTGGGCAGCCCGAGTTGGATTCCGGTGCCGACCAAGCTGGACGAGCAGATGCTCGTGACCATCGGATTGAGCGTCTCCCCGTGCGGACCCAACGCCACTTGCAGGGCCGTCCCCAACGTCCCTACCCTCCGGTTGTCCGCAAACATGAACAACGCGTCGTTCCAATTCCCCACGAGCCTGTCCCTCTTGCAAGCGCATTTCTCCAACGTGAAAGGGATCTACACCACCGATTTCCCCGACCAGCCGCCGCTGAAATTCGATTACACGAACCCTGCCAACAGCAACAACTCGGCATTGTTGTTCGCGCTCAAGAGCACGAGTGTGAAGCAAGTGAAGTACAACGCGACGGTCGAGATCGTGTTCCAGGACACGACCGTCATCGGCGCAGAGAACCACCCCATGCACTTGCACGGCTTCAATTTTCATGTGGTGGGACAAGGGTTCGGGAATTTCGACCCGGTCAAGGATTCGAAAAAGTACAATCTCTTCAACCCGGTGATCCGTAACACGGTCGCCGTGCCTGTGGGAGGTTGGGCTGCCATCAGATTCCGAGCAAATAATCCGGGTAATTTTATTCCCTCTCTTCCATATTATGAACTATGAAAGTAAATACCATATTGTCAAAAAAAAAAAATTAAATACCATATTGAGTAGAATTTATTGTTTCTTAAGAGTATGATTGACTTCGGAAAAAAAAAAGAAACTAGAAGTAGCAATCTTTATTGAATAATTATATAGGATTTAGTCCAAACATGATCAACGATCACTTGCAAGTGTAACCAACACAGAGCAATTAAGCAAGATAGAAGGGACAAAGTCCCCGAAACATCAGGCAATCTAATTAGTATCTTTAAGTTAACTCGTGAACCATATGCATTCTACAATCACATGTAACATATGATATCATGTGGCTTGAACTTCTACATTTTTGTGTTTGCAAGCATGGATGTTTCTCAGGGGAGGAAGTAGGTAAAGGAATGTGTTGGGTACATTAGATGGAACGAGTTGAATGATAGTGACAGTGCAACAAATCCTCTAGACCATTTCAATGATGAATTCAAAATATAACATACTGAATATAATTATATTTTACCACTCCGAACAAAAAGGTTATTGTATCTCATTATTTTTTTTTGTACATTATACAGGTGTATGGATATTGCACTGCCACCTGGACGCCCACTTGCCGCTGGGGCTGGCGACGGCTTTTGTTGTCGAGAACGGGCCGACTCCATCGTCGACGTTGCCTCCACCTCCTCCTGATCTGCCTCAGTGTTAGGACCGAAAGTACTTGGGGCACGCTTTGTCTTTTTTTTTTTTTTTTTGGTGAAGTGGAGCACGCTTTGTCTATGTGTTATATATTGAGTTTAATTTTTCCATTCTTTCTTCATGCGAACCCACTGTGATGCACGGTCGTCCGTAGATTCATTCCTTCGACGATGCCAATTTCTCAACCTTTGATTCAAATTACATCCCTTAATTCACCCCGCCACCGCCTTTGGCTGATGATTTCTGGTCTTTTATATATCTGAAAGCCTACCCGTTTCCCATCTATTTATGTAACAACATAATAAAAGAGGAAGAGAAATGAAGAATGTCTTGCGTCCACCTTGGTTGTAATTTTGTAAGTGATTGAAAGCCGAACTGTAAATTTTAATATCTTCCAATACAATAACCCGGTAGGAAAGAAGAGGTTGAGGTGGCATTGAAAGTGGCGATGTACGGGAAGGAAACGAAGCTTGCTTGTGTAGTAGATTGGCAGGAGCAAATGATTGGACACCCAATGAGCTTTGCCAGGTCTTTGAAAGGTGATCTTGGGTTGCAAATCAATCGTAAAATAAACTCCAATTTTTATAAATTTTTGTATTGAAACAAGACCTTATTCTTCAAAATTTATTAGAAAGGACATTGGGTTGGACTTTTATAGATTAGCATCATTTCTTAAGCCCATCAAAATTGGTCTTCACACCAACCAACCTGTCAAGCCCATCAAGGTACAAGGCACATGGGAAGGACTAGTACAGAGTATAGCCATACAAATGATTTTCCATTTGTCGCTCCTTGGTTAATATTCAAGCTGTCCGTTGGATGGAAAGTTTCCTCATTTTTTGGCATTTGAATTATTAAGAAAAATGAGCCAACCAAAAACTTATGCAAAAATTCAGAAACATACTTTGCTCTTCTAAGAATCGGAAAAATTCCCAAAATATGACCATACATTGGCACTTACATCAAAGACCTCGACACTTGGGTATGAGGACTTTACCCTTAGGTATGGGAATACCAATGCCCATGCCCAGTGTTGAGATATGTCTTGAATTTGAGTCTGGAAAGGGAATTTTCTTCATTCAAGTAGGACTCCAAATTAGAGTGATTTCCTAGCTTGACTAGGATTCTTAATAGAGATTTCATATTTTTGATCCAATTCTTTTCTATATAAGTCTCTTTGTTGTGAAAAGTATTCAAGAGGCTGCTTCTTCATGAATTACATCATGAAGCAATCCAAAGTACTGCAACTAATGAATCTTGTGGTAAAATTTATGTTATTTTTTTATATGATTGAGAGATTATTTTGAAAGTCATCATGAAGGCAAAATATTGTGTGAGTTATTGAGTATAATTGGATTTATGAAATACTGAGAGTATATGAATGACTCAACCATGACATAATATCTATTATATCACTTGAGAATTCAATATACTCTTCTCATGTATTAGGTTTTACCAATCAAACCACGTAACTATGATGTCTAATTTTCTGTTTATTTAATTATTTGCCCTTGTCTTTTGCAATAGAGGCCATCATGGCCAAGCCTAGGTGCAAAGAGGCTAGACTCTTTTGAGCCTAGGCTTGAGACCCCAATACATGTGCCCGAGTCTTGGTGGCCATGTCTAGGATCTCAACTCCCTTGCCTAGGTTTGTGGCAACCACGACCAAGTACATGGTTCCCAAACCCAAATTAATTGGCATTCAAGTTCGGGTTCATCGAGTTCGAGCCTGAATCCAAGACTCTAATGCCCATGCTTGAGTACTCCAAGGCCATGCCTTGATTCCCTGCTCCGGTGCCCAACTCACTAGCATTTGGGCCCGATTCCATTGAGGCTAGCTTGTGTGACATCCTAATTTACGTTCACCAAATCAGTAATTTAAGTATGATAATGAAGTGATGCCGATGGGCACAAATTAGAATTTAGTTAACTATAGAACTTTAGAACAATGGTCTTGAACCGTATAATAGCTAGGAAATTTAATTCTATTTTTTTTTAAAGAGTCACGAGCACAGTACTCGATCATAGATATTTACTCTATGCAAAAATTAGACACAGTCGATCCAAATGTTCCCTATGGCCGTGACTCTCTCTCTCTCTCTCTTCCTCCATCCTTCCTTCTCATGCCAGACTGCCGCCCCTCCTCTCCCCCTCTTCTCTCTTCTCCCCACCCACGCGCAATCCTATCTCATGCAAGTTTACCTCCCTAAGACTACTCATCACGACTTCTCTCTCTCTTTCCTCTTATTTCCTTGGCCGACACCCCATTTTTCCCTCCATCTCTCTCATTTCCGTCTCAATTTCTCTCATCTCTCTCCTAAATGTATCCCTCTCACTCTCATCAAGTTCTCTCTCACTCTCTCTTTCCTAGCCACACCTCTCCTCATCTTCTCCAAGCTGTGAACTTTGGTTTAGCTTGGACGAATAGTCGACGAGCTAAAGAGACACAGCCAGCTTGATCAAGGAAGCGAGGCAAGGAGAACAACATTCTCCTAAGCCCTTTAATCTCTTTAAGGCTTGATTTTGTATAATAGAAAGGATTGTTACTATTCTTGGTGTTTGTTATGTTTATGGCCTTGCATGTGTGCTGTTATGGTAAGAATGGTTGCTGAGATGCTGTGGTAGTAGGATTTAAAGGAATGAGGGACATGCAGGTTGTTGTTGTAGCCCGAATTGCGTTGCATGTGAGTTTTGGTGCTTGTACTCTACTTGTTGAAGTTTTCTACGATCTATGATTGAAGACCTATGTTGCATGTGATCTATAATGTCTAGTCTTGGTGTATTCTTGGGCTGTGTACGTGTGTGGTTCAAAATAATAAGCCATTTGGAGCCTTAGTTTGGATTTCCAGAAACTAGAGTTGTTGGAATTCTCGGGTTTTTAATTTTGTTGAGTTTCGTGTGGTTTGGATTTGGGGAGACTTCCTTCATGAAAGTTGTACTAGATAACTTGAAGTATAACATATTTTAATTTTGTAAATTTCTAAGATGATATGAACAGTACAATGGAATTCTCCTTTATCGTGCTTGATCTGTCCAGGGCAGTAGGAATAGTGACCCCATTTAACTTTTTGAATTTTTATAAAAGTTTCCTTTTAGATTGTGGACTTGCTTACTTCATAAAAGTTGTAGAGGACATTATGATATATAACATATCCAAAATTCAAGATGTTTTGACATGTTTAGGGTTGTGAGATGAGTATAAGTTTAGGATTGCTTACTCTGTTCTAATGCATCAGATTTTGCTTGACTACGTGCAATTTGCTGCTCTTTACAAATTTTTTTGTACTTATTTTTCTCATGAAATTTTTTTAAGGTCTTTTTAATAACAAATTAAAATTTTAGAATTTTTTCGAGTTCATTAACTATGGTTTTGGCTTCGATTTCCACGACTATGCAATTTTGGTCGGTTCTATCCTTTTGTCCGAATATATTTATAGGAAGATGATGGAATCTTAAATTATGGTCTATTGATGGTAGAAATTACATTTATTTGGCTACCCACTGGTGTATATTTGATTTTAATCTAGTATCACTTATTTGTGGAAATCTAAGGTATAGTGTAAACACATATTTTGAAATTTGAACCTTACGTGGCATGAAAGTTAACTGGTGACTATACTTGTGAATGCTGTGAGAATTGGCTCCATGTGTAATTGTGAATTCTACGAGTGCTGGATATACTAGTATGGTGTGATTAATTCAAGGTATGGAAGTGTGAACTATTTGAATGAAATGAACATAAAAGATATCCATCGGCTAGCGATCAGATGATGCCCCGAGGGAGTCGGGATGCCCAAGGCCAGCAACCCTTGGATGCCTTGGCTTTGTGATACTAAGATGCCTCGAAATGAGATGTTCATGGCTAGCTTCCCATGAAAGTCTAGCTAGTGACCCAGAAATGACTCGTGTGGACCGACCAGCAACCCGATGTAAATCTGACTCGAAGGTGGACCATATGATTACATGAGATCACTAAATAACTTATATGACATGTGAGTTTGTGTATGAATGTATAGTTTTGTGTGGTAATTGCATATGTGAATTCCTATGTGTGGTGTCAAAAATGCATGAATGCATTATGCCTTGATCAATTGATAAGGTGTGCCAGCCATACCGATAATGTATGAGTGTTATTGCCTTTGCTAAATTAATGGTATATGACTTACTTTATTCATGGTTGTATGATTGGATTGCATGTGTAGCAATCATGGTCATTGTTGACACTTGATTTTTAGTCAACATATCATTAAAAGGTTAAAAAATTGAGATTAGAGTTTCCGATTATGATGGAACCCATTTTCAACCAAAAAACGTCATTTCTCATTTCTTTCTTTTACTTGATCATTTTAAAGCAATTTCTCATTCATTTTCAAGGAAAACCCGAAAAGTCAAATGGTACATTTTGACCAAAAGTCAACCCCAGGTCAAAACTTGATTTTTTTACCCAAAAAGATGCACTTTGACTTTAATTTTACTTTTATCAAATCAATTTCTCAAAAATTCAAAGATTTGATCAAAAAATTAGTATTTTAGGAAAAATCAACTAAATGGTTGACTTTCTTTACCAAAAAAAAATAAATTAAATGGTTGACTTTTGGTCAAACCTTTGACAAAAAAATTTAAAAAATAAAAAATTCACAAACATATGTTTTTTTTAATGTCAATTTGAATTTTGTGTCAAAAATTTCACAAAATTTGATTAAGAACCTTGATTTTCAAATTTTTAGATTTTAAGTTCTAAATCGACCAAAAATAAAATTACTTTTATTTTAGTCATAACTAGGTATAGTTCCTTCTTAGACATTTGGTTTAGAGACTATTATATATCCACTTGTGCATTCAATTTTGTGAATTCCTAAGTTGAAATGCGAATTGCCATTTTGAGCCCTAATTAAGGAACCAAAATCGATTATTCATGAATTGTGAAGAAATGATTGTTCTTCACTCGTTTTCTTAATATAAGTCCAAATTCAAAATCAATTTTTAGAAATTCACATAAAAAATTATTAATTTGAAGAATTTTATCCTCCTAAACATAAGAAAGTCAAGCAATTAAGTTTCAATTGACCCATTCATGGTTATGGTTTAATTTCATAAATCTAGGTCCAATTTTAATATTAAGCCTAGATTCATTCTTGACATAAGCTCGAGCGCTTTAATTCAATGTCAATTTGAATGCGATAAATGATCTTACACATGGGCAAGTCATTAGATAGGGCAATTGTGATATTAATTGAATTCTATTTTAGTTAATTTGCAATTTTGCCAATTGAATTGTAAATTAGACTATTTTAGTGCTTTAGGCTCAATTCAAAGCAAATATAGTTTTGACCTATTATCTTTCACAATAATCATTCGATTAGGTCAATAAAAGACCTCTAGATCACATTCATAAGGTTTGATTAGCTTAATTAAATCTTAATCAGCCAATTTCTTCTTAAATGGGATAAATGTCTCCTTTGTGGATCAAATTACATAAATTTTGAAACCACAGGGGTCCCAAATGTGCAAAATGGTCAGAATCAGACTAAATCGATCAAAAACCGGCCAAACTAGACAAAACCGGTCTGACTAGTCTGACTAGCCACCGGCGGGGATGGCCGATTTAGCCCCTTGTTAGCTAGATCCTAATCCCCAACGATCGGTTCCGGGATCCTGTCAATGTCAATTTCACTTCTGCATCTTCTATTTCTCGAAATTTTATAGATTATTTCTCGAATTTCATCAAATTGCAAATTAACCCCTAATTGAACATTTTGACGCAATTCTCAATTTTGGCCTAGGTTTTTGCAAATCAAACTCATTGGATAGATTATATGACACCTCAAGATCATAATCCAACCTTTGAAACCAAATTTTAATTGTTGGATCGAAATTTCGAATGTCAAATTGAATCGACAAATGAAATTACATAACTTGGGATAATATATAAGTCCAATTTTCCATCCATTTTGGAGAGGGGATCATTGTGCACGAAATTTCTTCTCTCTACCAGATCTCTCTCTCTCTCACTTCTCTCTATTTTCCAAGCTAACCGCCTCTCTCTCTCCTCTCTTCTCTTTTCTCTCTATGCCGAACCAATTCTTATCGATCTATCACCGCCAACCTCATGCCGACGAGCTATTGGTCACTAATTCAGTCCTCGACGACCACACCTTCCTGTCCTAACCATTGCAAGTCAATGATTAGCTTCGTTTTGATCGGAACTTTTCCAATCAAACTAAACTCTCTTGGTGATACAAACCAGTCCATTTGGATCAGTTCGATATTGATCCAAGTCGGCGATCCAACTAGTTTGAAGTCGATCATTGCTATAAAGATTTGATCCTTGGAGTTTGATCGAAGTTTCGGCGAAATTTTCAATCGATTGCAATCAAAATCAACAAAAATGCATCCAAATGTAACAATCTCAATCTTCAACCTCGTGAAGCAAAACTAGAAAATCGGTTGGGGCTAAAGCTCAATTTTAGGAAAATATGCTATGTTTAGATGTTAGATCGAAGAATTTGGATGTTGATTTGCGTGCTTGATTGTTCTTGAATGATATTGATGATTAAACTTGATTTGGCCTTAATCTACATTTTCTTTGTTTTGTAATAGGCTTACTGTTTTGATCAAAATGAGGTTCGAACTGACTTTATTTGAGTTCAAGTCCCTCTTGACTTTCATAATACATGTTACAATTTTTGAATTGATAGGTCACACGCCCCGATCGAACAACATTTGACCTTTGAAAAACACCTCCAAAGATGAGTGTTATTATAGTAATTTAGGATAATTTTCAATTATGTTCATATGCTGCCTTCTGTTTTTATTATTTTTGCATAGCTTCCTGTGTTGATTTCTAGAGGAACTTTCCTTCATGAAAGTCATTTTTTGTCGTGGTGTATGTTTTGTACTTTTATCAGAATTTTTAGACATTATTATTTATCGGAACTTTCCCCGATGGGCGGCGGCCCTTGGCCTGGCCGGGCGAGGGCTGCTGACCCTCGCCGGATCTGAGCGAGGGCTCGCGAGCCCTCACCGCCGATCGGACAGGGTCGCTGGCCCCTAGCTAGGGCTCGACGACCCCGACCGACCCTCCCCCCGCCGTCACTGACCCTTCCTGGCGGTGATGGTTGAGGGCTAATCCCTTGGCCGCCTCCCCCCCCCCCCCTCTGTTCTTTTTTTTTTTTTATATAAATATTTTAGCTAAATTTAATTTTATTGATTTATTTATTATTTTTTTTACCATGTCAGCCCAAAATGACGCCATTTTTGCATTATTTGGCCACGTCAGCGTGCAAAACGGCATCGTTTTGGGTTCGGTTCATTGGAAAAATGCAACGTCGGCAGTTTGGCTGAACTTTGGCCGGATTGGCACTCAAGTGATTCATTTTACTCCGATTTTGGCACTTAAGTGTACCTTTCATAAGTTATGGCACTTAAGTGTCCCTTTGTGCAAAGTTATGCCATTTGAGGGGTCCGCACGTCGAATGATTAGTCTAAGTGATGATCCTTCATGTTGGGAACTTCATGAGTACTTGGTGCAAACTAGACAAATTCTTATATTGGTGGATTGTTGATCTTTGAGTCGAATAAGTCTCGGTGGATTGTTGATCTTTGAACCAAA
Source organism: Eucalyptus camaldulensis (assembly GCA_019915185.1). Lineage (NCBI taxonomy): Eukaryota > Viridiplantae > Streptophyta > Magnoliopsida > Myrtales > Myrtaceae > Eucalyptus > Eucalyptus camaldulensis. The sequence continues at coordinate 16,297,594 of JAHSVA010000014.1, read as the reverse complement.
TGAATGGTATCAAAATTTAGGCTTGAATCTATGTTGCGGCAAAGGCGTAGTAAATGTCTTGATTGGACTAAGCTAGATGAGTTGTTAGTGGTGTCCATTTTGATGGTTTTAGTCTTGAAGTTGTGGCGACGAAGGTGTAGGGATAATTTGGCTAGATTGTGTGTTTGGTTAAGTTCAGAGGTGGAATCATTGGGCTCAAATTTGTTTGATGGCTACGCTTTGGATAGAACTTGAAATTATATAAAGGATTAAAGCATTAGAAGGGAAAAAGCTAGATTTTTAAGTTATGGGCGAAGGAATTGTAAGATTTCATGAACTCATATGTGTACCTAATGATGAAGAGTCAAAGAAGGAAAGTTTGTCAGAAGCACATAAAAGTAAGTATGGTATCCACCCCAAAAATACGAAAAAATGCATCGGAACCTTTGTCAACATTTTTGGTGGAATGGGATAAAAGTAGATATCGCGAAGCATGTAGCACAATGTTTAAGTTGTCAATAGGTAAAAGTTGAACATCATAAGTAGCAGGAATGTTAAGACCTAGGAAATTCCTAAAAGGAAATGGAGCACATAATTATGGATTCTGTCCAAGGATCACCTAGGACATCAAGTAGTTACGATACTATTTGGATAATAGTAAATTGTTTGACCAAGACTACCAATTTTTCGGCCGTATGAGTATATTACTCACTAGACAAGTGTGCAGAATTGTACGTATGGCATGTAGTAAGATAATATGGAGTCTGACTAACGGTAACTTCAGATCAAGACTCGAGATTCATATCTAACTTTTTGGCGAAGTCTCTAGGAAGCATTAGGGCCCAAACTTCATTTCGGCATAACTTTTCACTCACAAACAGATGGACAATCAAAAAGAGTAATTCAAATATTAGAAAACATGTTAGGAGCATGTGCAATTGATTTCAAGGGTAGTTGGGACAAAAAACTTGCAATTTGCGTACAACAACAACTTCCAATAGAGTATAGTGATGTCTCCATTTAAGGCACTATATGGACGAGCCTATAGGACTCCTATATGTTGGAAGGAAGTAGGTGAAAGAAAGTTGACTAGGCTTGAATTGGTACAACTAACATTAGATACAATGAAGCTTATTGAGGATAGACTTAGAACTGTTGAGGAAATTTCCCAAATTGATTTTGAAGATTAACAAAACATTTCCATAAGTGTTCAATGATTCTGATAAAAGAATTTCCTAGTGATATTCTTGGAGCAATTTGGTTGATCAAGAAGTTATGATGGAAACTCTGATATGTATCATCAAAAATTACTCATCAGACTCAGAGAACCAGACTCAAAGACTTATCAAGATGTTTTGGTTGCCTATGATTAATATTGTGTTATGTTATGATAATCAAGGACAACGATTGAAAGTCTGATGCGATGTGATCAAACGCTATCAATTAGAACTAGAGTTGTGATTCAATTATTTCATTCCCTATGTGTTCTGTCATATGGCTAAAAAGAAGATAATCTCCTCATGTAACGACTAGTAGCTATTGGTTGGATTTCCTGCCTTATATATAAGGAGTTCCAAAGGAAAGTGTCTCAAAGATTTGGATTTCTTGGAATGACTTATTTGAGGTGAAACATTCTTTCCATTCGTAAGCACTTGATTTATTGTAACCCAAACTATTGTATGGTTGGCAGAAATTATGGGAAGTATCAACTTTGGCGATCCTAAAGCCATCAAATCTTCTCAACTAGATCCAGGCCAAAGGGTAGATTGGCTAGATAAGTCCTCCTAGAGATATGTCCAACAGTCGGCTTGGACTAGGAGGAGTATAAGAGAAGATCTCGAAGCTGAAGGAATCAGAATTAGCATTCACAAGAATTGAAGTTTTTAATTCCAAAGTCTAAAGAGTGTCTTAATTATACAATCGTCTCTGTTGGCATCATGAAGTAATCATTTAAAGGTTGAGAGTGTGTGAGGAGTTATACACGAGCTTGAGTGTTCAAAGCTCAAATCTTGTAACCTCTAATCGGTTCTTATTAGTGGATTTTAGCCAATTAGGTGTAGTGTGGGAGAGTGGACGTATGCTTGCAAAAGCCGAACCACTATAATCTTGAGTGTATAATTCTCTATCCCTCACTCGATTTATTAATTGTGAAAGAATTGTACATCGGTAAGACCTTACCACTTCATCAGAAGTTGTCTTGTTGCAATATTTATTTAAATTTTTTATTTTTGTAAAATCACCTATTCACCCCATCACAAGAACTACCCAAAACTGAAGAAAAGTTATGTTGATAGATGATGTAGACCCTATGAATTTAACGTGGTAGACCACATGTTTCTGAAAGTATCACCAATGAAGGGTACATTAAGGATTGGAAGGAAAGGAAAATTGAACCCAACATTCATCAAACCATTTGAGATGCTAGAAAGAATAGGATAATTGGCATATAGGTTGGCATTACCAACAAAGTTGTCTAATGTGCATAACGTCTCTTAGATGTCAATGTTGAGAAAATGTCAACTCGACCCTATCTATGTTTTGGACTTCGAAACAATTGAGGTAGATGAGCAAGTAAAATTTGTTGAGGGGGCCCAGTGCAAATAATGAATTAAAGCAAATGAATTCTTAGGAATAAGGTTGTTCCTCTCGTCAAAGTATTATGGCAACGTCAATAAATGGAAGAAACGACGTGGAAAAGTGAGGAAAACATGAAAAATCATTATCCTTATCTCTTTGAATGAACATATATGAACTTAAATATCAAGAACAAAATTTCTTAAGAGGGGTTTATTTGTGACATCTAGATTTTCGTTTGCCAGATTAATAATTTAAGTATCAATAATTAGGTTATGCCAATAGGCACAAATTATAATTTAATTAATTATAAAATTTTAGAATAATGGTCTTCCCCTTATTTTATTGTATTTTTAAAAGAGTCGAGAGCGCGGTACTCGTTCATAGATATTTATTCTACGCAAAAATTAATGACAATCGGTCCAAACATTCCTCTATGGCTACAACTGTCTCTCTCTCTCTTCCTCCTTCCTTCCTCCTCATGCTAGACCGCCACCCTTTGTCTCCCCCTCTTCTCCTTCTCCCTTGCCAAGTGGCAACAAAGATGGGCCAAATGGCACCATCTTCTCCCACCAATCCTATTTTATGCAAGGTCACATCCCCCACTCATCTTGACTTATCTCTCTCTCTTCCCTCTTATTTCCTTGGCCCTCATTTTCCCCTTCCATCTCTTTCAATTTCTCTTGGCTCTCTTTCTTTCATCTTTCTCCTGAATGTCTCCCTATCGTCCGACCTTCTCTCTCACCGAGCTCTCTTTCACTCTCTCTTTCCCAGCCACACCTCTCTTCATCTTCTCCAAGTTCTGATTCTATTTGGCTTGGACAAATGGCTAGCGAGCTAAAGAGACACGACCAACTTGATCAAGGAAGTGAGGCAAGGAGAAATGACATTCTTCGAAACCCTTTAATATCTTTGAGGCTTAATTTTGTAGAATATGGAAGATTGTTGCTGTTCTTGGTGTTTGTTTGTGTTTATGGCCTTGCATGTGTTCAATGATGGTAAGAAATGGTTGTTGAGATGCTGTGGTAGTAGGATTTAAAGGAATGAGGGACATGCATGTTGTTGTTATAGCCCGAATTGTGCTGCATGTAAGCTTCAGTGCTTGTACTCAACTTGTAAAAGTTTTTTAATGATCTATGATTGAAGACCTCTGTTGCATGTTGTCTATAATGTCTGGTCTTGTTGTATTCTTGGGCTGTGTACTTATGCATTCGTAATAATAAGCTATTTGGAGCTTCAGTTTGGCTTTCTAGAAATTGGAGTTGCTAAACCTCTTAGGTTTGTTAATTTTGTGGAGTTTCATGTCATTCGAATTTGAGGAGATTTCCTTCATTAAAGTTATACAGAATATCTTGAAGTATAACATATTTTAATTTTGGAATTTTCTGAGATGATATGGATGGTACAATGGACTTCTCTTTTATCGTGCTTGATTTGTCCAACGTAGCAGGACTAGTGACCCCATTTGCCTTTCTGAATTTTTATGAAATTTTCCTTTTAGATTTTGGATCACTTCCTCATAAAAGTTGTAGAGGACATTTTGATCTATAACATATCCAAAATTCAAGATGTTTTGAAATGTTTAATGCGATGAGATGCGTATAATTTGAGGATTGCTCACTCTGTTCCAATGCACTAGATTTTGAGTGACTTTGTGCAATTTGCTGCTCTTTACACATATTGTTTTAGACTTAGTCTCTTACATTAAAATTTTTTAAGGTATTTTCTATAATATACTAAAATTTTAGAATTTTTCAAGTTTATTTACTATGGTTGTGGCTTCAATTTCTGCTACTATGTAATTGTGGTCGATTTTGTCATTTGGTCCAAATTTAGTTAAATTTTATAGGAAGATGATGGAATCTTAAATTGTGGTCTACTGATGGTAGAAATTACATTAATTTGGCTAGTGTATTTGGTTTTAATAAAATATCATTTACTTGTGGATATTTAAAGTATAGTGTGAGTACACATTCTGGAATTTGAGCCTTGTGTGATGTGAAAGTCTACTAGTGACTTGCTATCTTGTGAATGTTGTGAGAATTAGCTCCATTTGTGATTGTGAATTCCATGAGTGTTCGATATATTAGTGTGATGTGATTAATTCAAGGTGTGGAAGTGCGAACTGTGTGAAATAAAATGAATATAAAAGCATCCATCAGCCAGTGACTTGAATGATGCCCTAGAGAAGTTAGAATGGCCAAGACCAGCAACCCTTAGATGCTTGGATAATAAACCGAGATGCCCTGGGAGAGTCAAGATGCCTAAGGTTAGTGACCCTTAGATGCCTTGACCGTTTGATGTTGAGATGCCTCAAAGTAAGATACCTAAGGCCAATTCCCATGGAAATTCTGGAAGTGACTTAAGCAAATCGACCAGCAACCCAGTGTAAATCCGACTCGAAAGTGGACAATGTGATCACATGAGATTACTAAATAACTTATATGTCATATGGGTTAGTGTGTAAATGTATAGTTTTGTGTGGTAATTGCATTGTGAATTCCTACGTGTGGTGCCAAAAGTGCATGAATGCATTTTGCCTTGATCAATTGATAAGGTGTGCTATGCCTTATTGATAATGTATGAGTGTTGATGCCTTTGCTAAATTAATGGTATATGACTTACTTTTGTTTATTGTTCAGTGATTGGGTTACACATGAAATGATGTGTGTAGCAATCATGGTCATGTATATGTATCTTATATTTGGATTAAAGAGATATCATAGGTCTTGTATGCATGCTGGCACTACTTGTGTGATTGGAAATGGTTTGCGGTATATTGTGTACTCACTCCTATTTTTTTTTACAGATCCTTAGCCATGCCTGTGCGGGTGGTATGGAGTAGAGGAGATAGGTTGGAGGTAGGGAACCATTTTTTGAGACACGGTTGTCACTTTGTGGATTAGATCATGTAATTGGTGATGGGTGACGTTGATAGCCATGGGCTCATTATGTCGCTTGTATGGATAGCTAATGGGAGTAGACATCCTTTTGATCTCCCGATATAATTCCGTTAATCACCCGTATTTATAAATATGATAATGAAATGAAAGCTTATTTCCTGTTCTGCTTTTGTGTTCATCCATTGTTGCTGTCATGGTGGTTTGATTCTTATGCTTGCTCCATTTGTGCAATAAGTGAAAAGATTAAATAACTCACGTTAGCGAGGTCATATACTAAGATGTTACAGCTCGAGTGCATAGAGACTAAACTTAGGCCTTTAAGGCCATGCCTGAGTACTTGGCTCTTGCCTCTGTCTTCAAGTCACTTGTGCCTTAGTTAGGTCCATCAAACCAACTCAGAGTCTATAAAGGTTGGGCCCAAGACCCTAATGCTTGTGCTCAAATTCCTAGTGGTTGTACTTGGCTCTTTCATCCATGTCACCAATGATTAGGCCTTGGCCCACAAAAGGTTGGGCCAAAGACCTCGGTGCTTATGTCCCGGTCCTCAGTGATCATGCTTGGAAACCCGATGCCATGCTTCGGTCCATGGCAACCACACCCGCTACTTGGCACTTACACCCAAGTCACCATTACTTGGGCCTGAGTCCACAAAGGTTGGAGACTCAAGTCCCTCGAGGCCAAGCCCAAGACCTTAATGCTCATGCCAAAGTCTTAGGAGGCCATCTCTCAATATTTGGTTCTCACGCATTAGTCACTAGTGCCCATATAGAGGCCGTTGAGGTTGGGCTTGAGTCTTCAGAGGTTGATCTCGGAACTCTAGTTTCATGACCAAGTCTCCATGGCCGTGTTGGGATACCTGGCTCCCATCTTCAAGTTACAAACACTCAAGTCCTCGTTTATTGAGGCCAAGTAGGAAAAACCTAGGCCTTAGACCCAAGAAAATTACAAAAAAGTTCATATTATATTGGCATCAATTCAGTCATAAATCTTCAATTGGATCAATTTAGTCCAAAATCATTTCACATTCCTACCAATTCAGTCCATCGGGTCAATTTAAGCTAAAAATTGCTAAAGTGGATATTGGCCATCCTATATAACACAGTTGACACTGACATTGACAATTACATGAACTTTTTATTAATTTTTTTTCTTTTCCTTCCTTTTTTTTTTTGCCTTTTTTTTTCTTTCTTCTTTTCCATCCACCAGCCTTTATGATGGCCAACAAAGGTTGCCAGCCACTGACGAGGGCGTGTGGCTAGGGTGAGGGCCAGCCCTCGCAACCCTTACTAGCCTTTGATGAGGGCCAACGAGGGCTAGGCAAGGGTGCCCCCCCCCCCCCCCCAAGACCTAGCGAGGTCTCACGCCATCTGCACTAGGTTGCCCCCCACCAACCTTTGGCAAGGGCTTGGTGAAGGGCGGCCCTATTTAGGCAAGCAAGCCTCTAGGGATGGCGAATGTGTCTTAGCCCTTGTTAGCCTCTGGCAAGGGTTGGACGAGGGTACCCACATTGGATTTGGCGAGTGATAGCCTCACCTAGATGGCATGAGGCAAAGCGAGAGGTAGCATTTTCAGCCTACTTCATCCCAACCCTTATTGGCCCTTGCCAAAGGTTGTTAAGGGTTGGCCTTACCAGTGGCTAGCAAGCCCTCTCCCAAGTGATCGACAACCTTCTTTGGTCATCACGGAGACTAGTGAAGGGAAAAAGAAGAAAGGGAAAGGTAAAAAAAAAAATTGTAAAGAAAAAAAAAGAATAATGAAAAGAAAAAGAAAAAATAACATAATTTAAAAAAAATATTAAAAAATTAAATTGTCAACGTCAATGTTAGTTGATATTGCTAGTAGGACGACCTGCATCCATATCAACAATTTCCAGTCTAAATTGGCTGAATGGACTAATTGGTACTAATGTAAAAATATTTAGGACTAAATTAATCTAATTAAAAGGTTTAAGATTAAATTAGCACCAATGCAATAAATATAGAAATTTTTTGTTCTTTTCCCCCCAAGACCCTAATGCCTATGTCCACTTCCTTGGTGGCAATACTCAACTATTGCACCTAAGTCACAGCACTCGTGCCTCGGTCCACAAAGGGTGAGCTCAAGTGTTTTGAGGCTAAGGTCAGGATCTCGATGCTCATGCTAGGGTAAGTGACTACTACGTCCAAGGCAATGGACCTAGGCTAGGTCCACAAAGATTGGGCAAGGTTCCTCAAGGCTAGGCCCAAGACCTTGGTGCCAATGCTTAGGTCCTTGGCGGCCTTGTCGAGATTCCAACTCTCGCGCCCAAGTGACCAATGCTTAAGCTTCTGTCTAGAAAGGCCAAGCACAGTTCTTTCGTGCCTAGCCTTTCTAAACTAGGTTTGGGACCTTGATACTTGTGACTAGGTGCCCAACCCCACATCCAAGTTGCTAGCGTGAAGGCCCAGTTCCTCTACGGCAAAGCCCAAGTTCACAAAGGTTGGGCCCAAGGAATCTTAGCTAATAATGCATGTCTTTTTAGGTAAGTAAAAGTAAGCTTTCCATTCCAATTGAAGGAAAATAATTTTCAATTCATTTTCAGATTTCAATGAAAAATCAAAATGCATTATCATTCTTTTGAAAAATGGCTCATCGGAAAACATTTTTGAAAAATGTCAAAGTTCTTTGTGAAACAAACTTGAGCATAAGTGTGTTCGGATTTTTGGGTTTAACAAACCGATCTAATTGTCCAATTCAAATAAGGTTTTGTCCACGAGCTCGAAATAGAGTTCAACAGAACCCCATCTCATTATCCCTTCAAAATAATCCCTTTCTTTTTTTTTTTTTTTTTGGTATAAGCATCAACTTTTCAACATGGCTCCCCCGTCAATATTTATCCGAATCTCTATGAGATCTCATCAGCTATTCAGGAAGAATGAAAAAAGAATTAACTTAGTGAACCAAACTATTGCATCCGAACCTTCGAATGAACTGAATTTTGGTACAACTAGAACTCCAAGGTTGCTTAGTCGTAGTTGGATTAACCAATTCCAAGGACCGATTACGTTACGAAAACAATGACATAAAGTTCCATGCCTCTCTTCTACCTATACACTTTTTAATCTATTTTCTTCGTTTATTTTTATAATAGAAGCCATTTGAACTGCAGGACAGCGAAGTTTGTCCTACCGTCGTTGAGAAAACACCCTTAGGGACCATTTCTCCAATTCAATTAATGTCCTCACGCAATCATGTCCGAACTTACGAATAAGTCCATGATCTGCATTACATCATTCTTGATAAAAAAACTAAAAAAAAAAATCATCATCGAAGGTTCCCAATTGCAACAAAGTTCTATTGATATAAAATTTATTGATGTGCACTTCTCGTTCCCTAGAAGAAACGAAGGAGGGTTTGTGATTTAAATATGAGCAAATCGTCGAGACATTCCCCGACCTACAAACAGCTTGCACCAAACGATGGCGCGACGACATGGGCAAACTGGGTTTCTGCGTGCGTGGGCTTTTGCTCTTGGAGTTATGTCTTCAATGGCTTCAGCTGCAATCGTGGAGCACATATTCAATGTATCGGGCTTTGCTTTACTCTTTTTAAAGCTTCTTTTCCAACTATGTACATATTATGCGAGGGTTTTACGCACCGACCCGTTTTATGTTCTTGTTCTATCCCAGTCTTTTTCGTCTGCAGCATGATTCTGTTTTGCATGCAAGACCTAATTCGATTGCTCACCTAATCTAATCGCCCATTTATCTATCTCTTGGTTTTCGAGGAAAGAACTGTATTGGAGTAGCATTAGGACTCTGCATCGTCTCAATTTTCGTGGATTAAACTGCAAAAGCATGGATTAAACTCCAGTGCACGGCATGGGATTAATCATCTTCATTTTAATGATCCATTCAGGTGGAGAACGCGACAGTGAGGAAATTATGCCACGGCCGTGTGATCACTGCAGTGAACGGAGCTCTTCCTGGCCCGACGATTCAAGTCACGGAAGGCGACACACTTGTCGTTTACGTCTTCAACAAGTCCCCATACAACGTCACTATTCACTGGTAAGTAGGGGACCATAGAAATACATCAGATAAACTGAAGATGCATGGGGAAGTTGACTTTGACAAATTGCGAGGATAGATTTTTTCATTTCTGTTGTTTTCTTTCACAGCTGTTTAGAATGGTTAACACGACAAAGGAAGATAAAATGAGCACACATGGTTTTTGACTAGGTATTGCTGATGGCTTGCGATCATGAGATGAGATTTCACCTCACCCACAAATTGGTCAACTATTCGCTTGAAAAAATCAACTTTGTCCCAATGAACTTCCCAAGTGGCTACTTTGCGATGTCCTTTTATCTTCATTTTTTTTCTAAAGTTGCTAATGATGACAATTAGCGTGATTTGTACAGGCACGGAGTGCTACAATTATTGAGTGGCTGGGCAGATGGACCAAATTACTTTACACAGTGTCCAATTCGTCCGGGACATAGTTATATCCAGAAATTTACTATCACTAAACAAGAAGGCACACTTTGGTGGCATGCTCACGTCTCATTGCTCCGTGCCACCATCTACGGTGCTCTCATCATCCGTCCCAAGTCGGGTCACTACCCATTTCCCACACCCCACAAAGAATTTCCTATTATTCTAGGTATCACTCCTCACCCAATTTCTATATATATATCACACAAAGTTGTATTATATAAGTGTAAGAACCAGTAAAACAATTTCTTCATTGATGAGTGTTGGGCCCGTACCCGAGTTACTAATCAACCGGACTAGACTAATCAAAGAAGGCGGATCCCGTCACCGTATGATTTGTCAACATGATAATTAAATGATTTAGCTGGTACTGCAGGAGAGTGGTGGAACGGAAATGTGATCGATATGCAGAACCAGGCACAAGCGCTCGGCGTGCCGCCTGCCAATTCAGATGCATACACCATTAATGGACGGCCCGGAGATCTCTATCCTTGCTCCAGAAAGCGTAAGCAAAACCACCAACAACAAACTGCACCTTTCTTCTTCGTATCACCTCGATGACTATGAATCATTGCACAAAGTTCAGAGAGATCTTGAAATGGAACAAAGGTCGGAGAAATTTTAACTGGCAGTTTGTCGATAATTAAATACTCAAGGCACTTTTTTTCCTGCGTAGATACCTACAAGCTAAAGGTGGTGCAGAGAAGGATCTACATGCTTCGCATCATTAATGCTGCACTCAATAACCAACTTTTCTTCAAGATAGCCAATCACAAGTTCACTGTCGTCGCCGTCGACGCCTCATACACTAACCCCTATGTCACCGACGTCGTCGTCCTCGCCCCGGGCCACACGGTCGATGTGCTCCTCACCACGGACCAGACCCCGGGGGCCTACTACATGGCAGCCCGCCCATACGTTAGCGCCCAGAATGCTCCGCCGCCCAACAACACCCCCACGACCGGGATCCTCATTTACGACAAGCTGCCCTACACGAGCCCAATCATGCCTCTCTTGCCGGCCCTCAACGACACCCCCACGGCCCACAAGTTCTCCTCCTCCTTGACCAGCCTCGTCGGGAGCCCGAATTGGTTGCCGGTGCCAACTAAGGTGGATGAGCAAATGTTCGTGACCATCGGACTGAGCCTCTCCCCATGCGGGTCGACGGCCACGTGTAAGGCAATTCCCAATATCCCCTCCCTCCGGTTGTCTGCAAACATGAACAACGCGTCGTTCCAAGTCCCCACGAGGCTGTCCCTCTTGCAAGCGCACTACTTCAACGTGAAAGGGATCTACACCCCCGATTTCCCCGACCAGCCGCCGCTGAAATTCGATTACACGAACCCCGCTAACAGCAACAACACAGCGTTCGCGTTCGCGCCCCAGAGCACGAGGGTGAAGCAAGTGAAGTACAACGCGACGGTCGAGATCGTGTTCCAGGACACAACGATCATCGGTGCGGAGAATCACCCCATGCACTTGCACGGCTACAACTTCCACGTGGTGGGGCAAGGGTTCGGGAACTTCGAGCCGGTAAAGGATCGGAAGAAGTTCAATCTCTTCAACCCGGTGATACGTAACACGATCGGTGTGCCCGTGGGAGGTTGGGCTGCCATCAGATTCCAAGCAAATAATCCAGGTATTATTTTTCGCTCTTTCATTGTATTAATTATGATGTTATACACCACATAAAATCGTACTATTAGAATATCATTGGAGTCTAAAGTGGCATTTATCGTTTGTTGAAGTACGATTGACTGGTGTTTGAAAACAAAACATGAGTTGGTGCATCTTTTTAGGAAGTTCAATATAGTTCATAACTGAGTGATTGTATAGTGTTTAATCTAAGCATGATTATTTCCTAGCCAAAAAAGAAGATAACCTAATTGTGATGAACGATCAGTTGCGTGTAGCGGATACATAAAACCTTTTCTCGGGAGTAATTAAGCAAGATGAAAGGGACTAAATCCACTTAACATCGGGCAATCTAATCATTATCTTTAAGCTAACAAGTCAAACATTGCTTTTTGTCCTTTATGGTGACGGTTCATACGTTGATATCATTTGGCTTGGACTCGCACTTTTGTATATGCGTGCATGAATGTTTTTCAAGGGAGGAGTTAGAAGAAGGAATGAGTTTGGCATATTAGATGGAACGACAAGAAGGGATAGCGACGATTCAACAAATCCTTTAGACAAGTTCGATGATAAGCTCAACATATAACATACTAAAAAATAATATTTTTTTTTATCACTCCAAGCAAGATGATTAATGTATCTCAACTTTTCTGTGTATTCTGTAGGTGTGTGGATATTGCACTGCCACCTGGACAGCCACTTGACTATGGGACTAGCGACGGCTTTTGTCGTCGAGAACGGGCCCACCCCATCGTCGACATTGCCACCGCCTCCTCCCGATCTGCCTCAGTGTTAGGACTGAGAGCACACAATACACGCTTCTTACTTGCAAACCCATTATTATTAGTCATCTGTTGCTTAGTTTCTTTGAAAACGCGGTTATGATGAAGAGAGTTCATGTTTTCCATTCCTTCAGTCCAAATGCCTTTGGCTTATGTAAAAACAGCCCAAAAGAGGAAGCAAAGATAAGAATCTCTTGCATCCATCTTGGTTGTAACTCTGTACGTATTTAAATTCCAATAAAGATGTATCGCAAGATCTACAGCAACCTGGTGGCTTCATATGTTGTACCAAAAGAAAAGAAAAGTAAAGCAGGGAACAAGATTGAAATGAATCGTTGAGACGCCAATATTAAAAGTGGGGATGTACGGAAATGAAATGGAGTTTTGCATGTGCGGTAGGTGTTGGTGTTTGTTTCGATAAATAAGCGTATGTGCATAAATAAATTAAGATCAAAGTCTGATCGCAACGAAAGTAAAAAGCTTATACACGTGTTTTCAAGGCATTTTCGTGCATTTTAACAAAAGCACATGCTAGAGATAAATGGGCTAATTATATTAACCTTGTACTGTGCTCCAAATTTGGTTCTAACGTTCTTCGGATTTTGAGCACGGACATCTAATGTCCTCGCAGCAGTGGTTCTAACATTCTTCAGACTCTGACCACGAACATCTGATGCTTTCTAGTAACTCCGGTTCTCACGTTCTTGGACTCTTGACAACGAACATCTAACGTCTTCTGGTAATATTGCTTTTGACATTCTTTAGATACATAACGTCTAATCTCTTCGTATTGCAGCTTCTAACGTTCTTCAAATTTAGCCTCACAAATGTTGGGGCTCTAGCTCAGACACTACCAATTCTCACGTTCAATAGAATAGAGAAATTGAGATATCTCACAACTATACTTGTGCTAGTAATTACTCTCGTGTGTGAATAATTTGGTTGATTATTATCAAAACTCTCAATTGTCAATTGTTGATCATCTTGTGATCACATTTAAATCAGCTTATTAACTCTAAAACCGTTTTATAATTAATTCGGCCATAACTTCTAATGGACGTAAGTTCTGATATCTAATTTGGGCATTAACTTTGTAATTGTTACAGAGCATTATTCTAGACAATTATTTGTAACCATTACAAGTCTTTATTCTAGGTACTAACTTTGTAACTATTACAAATATTTAATTCGACCATTACATCTAAAACTGTTTCAAAGCATTAATTAGTCATTTGAATTTAAAACCATTTTAGATTATTAAATTGCCCATTGATTATGAAAACATTTTAGATTATTAATGTGACTGTTACATTTGAAAATGTTTCAAATCATTGATGTAGCTGTTAAGTTTTGAAACTATCTCATAACTTTAATGTGACAATTAAATCTGAAATCATTTTAGATCTTTAATCTAGTCATTAAGTCTGAAACTGTTTTAGATCATTAATTTGGCTATTGATTCTAAACTCATTTTAGATCATTAATAATGCCATTAATTCTGAGCTCACTTCAAATCATTAATACATTTATTAATTCTGAACTCACTTCGGATTCGATCATTGAATTTAAACGCTATAGATCTTTGATACAGTCTTAGAGTCTGAAGCCCCATTTTTAGATCTTTTGTATTTTAGCCCGACTTTGATTGGCTCAACTTGCAAACATGTTTGCAATGTTCTCTCTCTCATTTAAATGTTATTCTAATTAATTATGATGTGTGACATCCCTAGGTTCTTTTTTTTTTTTGGACGGACCTTAGGTTTATTAATAAGTTGGCAGCAAGACTTGTACTAACACATTAACAGAATCAAAAGAACTAATTATCCAGATCAATCTCTTGTTTCTACAAACCATAAGTGAGATCTAACAATATATTATGGCTACCTAGATCGTGTGAAATATTTCAAGAATATAATGAATCTGTCAGCTTTGGCAACCGTGTAATTCGATCCTTCTGTCTCACCATTTCCCGATCGAACAAAAGCCATGGAATTATTGGTCAAGCCACCAATTTGATCATATGCTAAAATTTAATTAACATGTATTCTACAAGACATGAACTATTCATTCTCCATTATGATCCCAAGTGAGGATTTCAATACAATGTCACAATTAGATTGCATAGGACATCAATCTTTCATATATATATAAAGAAGACATATTCTATATTGCGCATGCATGTGCCTTCCTATGTGAACAAATTATGACCACCAAGTATAGAGATGGTTCGATGAAGCATTAATATGCGCACTTATGAACCATAGGTATCCAACGTACAAGTCAGCATCATGCCTTGAGTTTAAGGATCTTACACCTGGCTAAAACTTAAACAATCAAACATTAATCATGCTAAAAGTTTCCATGTTGCCAATTGTTCAATGTAGATCACGTTTAGTGAACTTGTTCGAGACAATCACATATGTTCTAGCTTGAATATCACAATACCCAATGACTTGTAACTCACCATCCCCTCAAGTATTCAATACTGAATGGTGACACTTGAGAACACACTAGTCTCAACAGAATCATCAATATCCTTTCAATGATCCATTGATCAGAAACTGTTTAAAGATTTAGCATAACTATAAACCTATTACTCATATTCTTAACACCTTAAGAATAGATTCAGTTGTAGCTAATCTTATGGACTCATTCAAATATAAATAGGAAGATGAATGAAAATTTATTTGCCATTAAATAATACCTAACATGTAACTATTATATAATTGCTTTAGAGCATATAGCTAATAGTAAGAGTAGGTGATTGGACCCCATGGGCTATTCCAAATCCTCAAAAAGTGATCATGGGTTGCAAATCAATTGTAAAATGAACTCCAATTTTTGTGAACTCTTTATTGAAACAAGACCTGGTCAAATGGAAGGTTAATACACGACTACCATCCTAATCGGTCTTCTCACCTGTCAAGCTGTCGAGACTGTCAAGCTACTAGGCCCATGGGAAGGTCTAATCACAAAGTAATGTCATGAACTAGAAATTGGATTGAAATTCACTAGTTTTAACTTTGTGAAATAGGGAATCAAACCGGTACCCATAGAAACTACCTAAAACTTACTAGTTCAGTCGAATTCAAACGGTTCCCAATTTGGGCAATTCTTTTTGCTTGCCTCTAGTTCAAGCATTGCCCACCTATGCGATGTCCATTTGCATTGTTGGAGATATGCAAGATCAATTATGAATTATGACTAATCATTTTGGTCATAATTGATCGACTGAATCAATCCGAGATTGGATTTGATTTCATGTATCATATTTTAATATTTCCTTGAATTGTTCATATATTGTATTATAAATAGTGCCCATACATAGTCAAGACAAGTTGAATCAATGTAGAAGTAGATTCTCTTCATTTTCATTTTGTTTTATGGTATCAAAGCTTTCGCATTCCTAGCCTAGCTTTCTTTACTGATTGTCTCATGTTTCTTCTCCTTCTATCCATGTTGTTGCAGAAAATACTAATTAACAAAACAATGTTAGCACACAAGTGTAGGAATTAGTATTTGAGCAAATAAACACAAAGTACATTTTCTTTTACTAATACCATGCAAAAAGACCAATCACCATCAAAAGAAAATACAATTCCTGAAAGATCAAATCTAGAAGACCTACCTCACTCACCTACACATTCAAAGGACCAAATTGAAGTGGCATAGGAGCGGAGATCTAGGGCCCAAGCACAGCCCGTCCAATGGGTTCCTATCCAAACCAGTTGAACCAAGGGTAGCTCATTCCAGGCTAGCCCATCTAATGGCTGCCTATCCAACCCACTCCCAATGCATAGATATTGTCACGCCCCAAATCTCAAGCGCACGCACATCTCTCAATAGTCAACTAAAATTTTGTGACGTTCCCAAAACGCATCGCCAACCCTTTTTATTTTATGCACATGCAAAAGTGAATTAAACAAACCCCAGACAACAACAGACATTGGATAGAAAAACAGGACAACTCAATTTCATACAAACACACTTTATAAACAGTCTAAGTTGGACCACTGCCTTGGTGGTCGAGATGGTTCGGGCTTTCTCCTTCTCACAAAATGGAGAATTCGAATCTCCTCTTAGTCGCTTGGGGTCTGAAGCGTGACGTCAGGATGGTGAGTCCTCCGTTAGCGTCACCCCAAGTTTGCTCCGCTGTTATCGGCTTACGAGGGTTCCTGAGTTATAAAAAAAAAAAAAAAACAGTCTAAGTCAGTCTTACAAGTCTGCACACTAAGGTATGCCCTAAAAGAATTACTAGACAACCTTTACTCCGGATTCCTTTGACTCTGGCTCAAGATCCTCCACGACACTCTCCGGTATCTCTAGACTAAGGACCTGAAAATCTCAGTGAGTCAACACCCTAAACCCTAACTAGGACAAGAATTCACTCAAAGGCGTCCTAAACATGCACCACTTAGGACTTACCTCACCTCAGCACCTTCCTCCACATTAGTACACTTCATAAACACTTATGCATACAACAATTGCATTCAAGAATTGCAACACATCAATTCACTCATCAAATATTTATAGAAGTCTCAATTATAAGACTAAATCGTTACGACACGTCCCATTCCATACCACATAATTTCATCCCATAATCAAGCATGGATAACTCATATCGGTGGTTCAATACACACCCGATATTCACTCTCAATATTCAAATTCAATACTCAATCTCAATCTCAATCTCAATCTCAAGGTTGTAGAGGTGCCCCCTCCCATGAAGTTCTGATATCATGTGGCACTTAGTCCCTAGCTATAATAAGCAATAGCTCGAGTTACTAAAGGTGGCTCCCATGAAATCAAGCTGTCATGTAACACTTAGTTCTCGACTGTCATAAACAATAGCTCAAGTTACTAGAGGTGGCTCCCACGAAGTCAAGCTGTCATTTAGCACTTAGTTCTTGACTATCATAAGCAATGGTACAAGGTTCTAGAGATGGCTCATACGATGCTTTGTTATCGTGTACACTTAGTCCTTTACCTGTTGACAACCAATGGATTTTCTTAACACATTTCATCCTCATTCAGTAGTCGCTACGTAAAGCAATAACAATAATCCACAACCATGGCACAACCATTTGCACCTCATCACGCATCACTTCTAAGCATATCACAAAACAACCACATCACCAAATAGACACAAATTAACCATCAAATGCACAAACTAATTGCGCTACAACAATCAACACAAAATTCTAACAACCAACTATACTGGTATAATTTTCGGAAAATAATAAATAATTAAATAAATTGCAAAATAATTAAATAAATACAATTAAATAAATAAATAAATTGCGATTAATTAAACCAAACTACTTAATCTACCTAACCATGTAGGCGCCTCATCAACCAAGCTAACTCTTATTTTCCAACATATAACCAAAACACCAAAATCCCCTTTTAAAATAACCTTAGTAACTCCCATTTTTTTTATTATCAAACTTTCCGAAATAAATTTATACGGGATCACATACTTGAAATTAACCCGCCAAACTTTGCACACATATAGTATAAAATCTCATCATTTTATTGAACACATAAAACTTGGCGTCCAAACCCGACACCTCATTTATTTTTTATTTTCTTTTCCAAATACCCCGTTTTAGAACCAAACTTTAGTAACCCCTCTTTTTTTTTTGTTCAAGCCTTTAGAAATAAATTCGAAGGTACTCATGTACTCAAAATCAATTCGTCAAGCTTTGCACACACCTAGTTTAAAACCTCATTATTTTGCTTGGCAAATAAGTTTTGGTGTATGGACTTGACACCTCATTTATTTTCTATTTAATAGTCCAAGAGGTCACTTTTTGCAATAGTAATAAACCACTAACATAGAACAACCATTTATATAACCTCACGCGTAAGTTTTAAGTAAGTCAAAAGTCAACCATATCACCAAATATACATTATTCAACAAGCACTACACCAAGAATAACAACAACAACACAACCGGTCCTAATTGGTAGAAAATGGGCCACTCGCGCGTCTCCAAGTTTAAATCGAGAAACCTAACCAAACATGTTCGAAAAATTTATAAATTTGAATATGTTGTAAAGGACACATAAAAGAACATTTTTTGTACATACACATTAATCTAGATATTTCTAGATTAAGCCCAGTAAATCGCTCAATTCAGTACAAAAAATTGTGTCCATTTTCCAGAAAGTCTGTTTTCTGAAATTAGTTTCGTTCAAGATCCAAAACTTATCCGTTTGATCTGAAATTTGAGTATGTTAAATTAAAAGACGTGCCAAACAAATTTTGTGAAGAAACCATTTTGAAATTCGAACCCTAAGAGTTGATAAAAATCCCTAAAATACCAAAATGTCACAAATTCCAGCACAGTCTAAGATTCTATTTGTAAATGACTGCTGAAATCCCATACTTTTAAATCTCTCAAAATCTTGAGTAAAATATATGTTATAATTAAAGATGTATAAAACATTTTTTACTAAGGAATTAACCTCAAATTCGCAAGCCATTGTGATCTACAAAAATGACAAACGGCGAGAGTCCAGAAACCAGATTCAGGAGAAATCCACTCAATTGGACTAATCCATCCTCATTAGTGCTAATCTCATCAGTTAGATTAACAAAAATCCATCTTAAGGCTAATTCAACCATTCTAGATTAGCATTAATCCATCTTAAGACTAATCTTACTTAGTATTAATCTAATTAGGCAAATTAACACTAATCTAACCCTATAAGCGTAATTAACAATCTAATTAAGAATTAAGGAGTTAGATTACCAGATTAACGAGCCAACGGGTCCACGGCGACGGTAGCGCGAAGGCGACCAAGACCCAAGCCTACGGTGTCTCCAACGGAGAACCAAATTAGGCCAAAAATGGCCAACAAGCTCACTGCTCGAGCTGGGAAAATTGGTTCTAAGTTGAGCCGAATCGAGGAGCTAAGCTAGTGCTAAGCTTGCTGGACATAACGCGGGGATGATGGGGATGAGCTGGGTGGACCAGTTGCTAGTCATTGACATTGGCTAGGCGTGGGGCTGCTCTACTGCTGGAGTTGGGACGCTTAATGGTGGCTGTGAAGTGTGCTGGATAGTGAAGATGACGCTGGCATAAGGAGTCGCTGGTAGTAAATGGTGGTGCACGTGCGTGTGGCTGTTGGAAGAAAGGGGAAAGGAAGAATTGAAGATGATGCTGGCGTGAGGGAAGGAAGGAGCTAGTGGTAGCAAGGAAAGGAGATAAGCACATAAGGGATGGGGAGGGGGGAAATGGAGAAAAAGGCTAAGGAAAAAAAGAGTGGGCAGAGAGGGGTGAGGTCAACAGAAGCAAAGGGGGAGGGGAAAGTGCGTGGGAAGAGAGAGGGAAGGAGATAGAGAGAGGAAAGAGATGATAAATATCAAAATTACTCATTACATGCCCCAAAAGTCCTTGCCCCTAAAGTCCAACACTCCTCCAATGAGAATTAATTTTCATTTTACCCAAAATAAACAAATTTGGCAGCCAAATAAGCTCTCCCAATAGCCCATACGAATTTCTCTTTGTTTTCCGAATTGTCCTAATCAATTTTTCCAGAAAATTCCCGGCTCAACGGAAAATTCCCAAAAGATGAGACGAGGTCCTAAAGATAAATCGCAACACGCTCGAACGTTCGATTCTCGAAACCGAATTTAATTTCGTGGTTAAAATTAACCGGATGCGATTTTAATACAATCCAACCTACCGAATAGTTTTTAGGGAATTTTCCGTGATTATATCTCTTAGTGGCTTCACCCAATAGGTTAGCTAACCCATGAGTAATCAGCTTAGAGAAAAAAGACCATATGTGCATCAGTGAAAAGCCCATTTCATTTATCGAGATGGGATCGAAAATTCAGGATGTTACAGATATATCGACCAACCTAGTCCAATCCATGGCTTGTTTCTCAAAGGCTGATGAATGAGGCCCATGGCGAACACATCCAACCCAAGGAGAGTCCACTAGCCACTAATAGAGCAAGCTCGTCCTTTAGGCCTAGGTGGTTTTATCCGGGTCAGGTGTCCAAATTAGGTACCATGGGTCTAGGAATGAATCCCTACCTAATTCTTCAACTCGGATTCATACCATACCCATTTTCTGCTGTGAGTTGTCACCCAAAGCTTGGCAAACTGCTATACACCTCTATCGCCAATGAACTAGAGTCACATCTCATTACCCAGTAACTCAATGGCACGAAGAACTATTGGAGATGGTCTCAAGAGTTCTGCTAGGCATTGGTGACAAAGGATAAGGACAATTTCCATGATAGAATGGTGTCGATCCTGACCAACAATTGCCTGGTGTGATTTTGGAAGAAGTGCAACTAGGTCCTCCAAACGTGGATCATGAATTTTATCTCTCCAGAGGTTGCAGCCAAGCTTCCTCTGACAAAAGACTCGAAATTTATGTGGGATGCCATAAAGGAGACATACGAGAAACTAGATCAAGCAAAGATTTTTTGTCTCACCGAAGCTTCATCCAAATTCAAGCAAGGGAATTTATCCATCATGGCTTGCTTCAATAAGCTTTCAACCCTTTGGAACAAACTAGAGGCTACTGGAGAAACACTTGAAGGACCTGACCATACATTACAACAATATAAAATTATAAAGGAACGCGAGAAGGTAACTCATTTCCTTTTGACCTCAAAAGTCTATGAGGATAATTCTTGTCATATCATTTTCAATTATGATAATTGTTTCTTTCAAACCCCTTCAATTGGCAAACTTGTGGGCTTCATAGTCTTTTAGAAGGGTTGTTTTTTTGGACCAATTTTCACAAAAACTTTGAATTGTCATGTATTTCCATGAATAAAAATTCATTGTGTAATTTTGCTATCAATAATAAAATTATTCTCACTCATCAACATTTGAGTCACAGTGCATCCTTTTCTCATCCTCAGGGTTGAATTTGCCCTGTAACAAAATAATCTCATTCACCCTATAGCAAAATAATCTCGTTCACCCTTTCCCACAAGCAAATCATGTACTATGGACATTTTCTCACTAATCCATGCGGGATAAGTACACTAATGGTGCCATAAGTTGTATATGGCGCTCATTTTGATGCCAAAAGTTTCCGTCGGATCATTAAAGTGCCAAAAAAAATTGAAAAATGCTCACTTTGGTGCCAACGCCGATCTGAACTGCCGCAAATCCGACGTGGCCTTTTTTTTATTAATTTCTTATACTGATGTGGCTCGCCGGAGAGTCCAATCAGCGTGTAAACCACCAAACGACATCGTTTGGCATTTTAAACCCCAAGTCGAAATTCTAAATCTCCAAATCGAGATCGAGAGAGAGAGAGAGAGAGAGAGAGAGAGAGAGAGAGAGAGAGAGAGAGAGAGAGGCCATGGCGGCGTTGTCTTCTTCCCCAAAGAACAACACCAGTAGAGAGAGAGAAACCATGGCGATGTCATCTTCTTCCCCAAAGAACAACACTAGCAGAGAGAGAGAAGCCATGGCGGCGGCGTCTTTTTCCCCGAAGAACAACACCAGCACTAGCCACTCTTTGAACAAAGCCCAATCCACCATCTCCATCCGCGCCCTCCTTGTTTCCCTCGCACTCCTCGTCTTCTCTCTCTCTCCGCACCTTCAATCCCCCTTCTTCCTCCTCCTCCTCCGCCCTCGCCTCCTATTTTCCCATCACTTCTTGGCCGAGCACGGTGGCTGAGCACGGTGGCCAAACAACGGTGGCCGAGCAAGCTAGGTTAGCGAGGATGAACAAAAAAAAAACCCTAATTTCAATCACAAAAGAGCTATACGGCGTCGTTTTTCCTAAGCCATCCACATAGGACGGTAAAACGACGTCGTTTTCTTAAGTATGATAGAAAACGACGTCATTTAAAGGGTTCATCGAATTTTTTTTTAAATATAAAGCCACGTAATCATTTTGGCCAAAATTTCTCGCCGGTAGCACCAAAGTGATCGTTTTTTCTCTGATTTGGCACTTAAGTGATCCGGCAGAAACTTTTGGCACCAAAGTGAGTGCCGTACACAATTTATTGCACCATTAGTGTACTTATCCCAATCCATGCTAACAATTAGGGCCCTTATCACACCCTTCATTGTGATGGATCAAGGTTCTTCCTTACAATTGTTCATAATCATTCTCATGCCACATGAGTTTTTATTATGCAATCAAAGGGTTAAGTTTTTTCTCATTAAAAGAATTTTTTCACCTTATCGCAAAATCAATTTGGAAAGTTTGTTCAACAAATTCGAACAGACAATAAGAAAGAATTCTTTAGTCATGAATGTAAAGACATCCTCTTCCCATGGTATTCTCTATGAATTCATGCACTTACGCACCTCAACAAAAATGGGATAGTTGAGTATAAACACCGTCATCTTTTAAAAGTTGCACGTAAGCATCCATTCCTAAAACCTTTTAGAGAGATTGTGTGGTCACAACAGTTTACTTGATCAATTGCATTGTGACTAGAATTCTTGCCAAATGGACGCCTTTTGAGATGCTTTTTGGAAGAAGCCTGAAATAGATCACTTGAGAATTTATGGTTGCTTATGTAATGTTAATACTATGGATTCTCAAGACAAAATGAGTCCTCGAGCTTGGCAATGTATTTTTATGGGATACCAAACTCTCCAAAAGGGGCATTGTGTTTTCAATACATTAACATGTAACTTTTCTGTGAGGAGAGATATTGATTTTTATGAAGACATATTTCCATTTGAAAATGAATTACCATCAACCAAGTAGTGTAGTTCCAATCGTCATGGGCAATTTTTATCTGAAGAAGTCTCATTACCTACTCCACAATATAGGCTTATTACACCTCCAGATGTTCCAACATCTTCTCCAATAATGGAGAACAATACAAATCATCCATCAACCTCTGGACATTCAGGACATTCAGCTGAGGAACTAGTCCCACATTGGAAGAAACTTCTACTTCATCTTTGGGAATATCATCTTCATAATTTACGGTAGATGAGTCATCACCTCCTATGCCTAAGCATGTCCCCCACAATGTTCAGGTCAAATTACTCATCCATCTACATGGACTAAGGATTATATATGTGCTTCTTTCAACTCACCAAGTACTCCATATCGTGTTTCCTCCTATGTTAGAGCAACTATCTTCTGAATATATGTGCTCCATTAGTCATATATCCAAGAAGAGAGAACCATCTTCTCAAAGCAAAGCTGTTCATGATCCATGTTGGCATAAGGCCAGGGAGACAAAACTAAATGCCTTATTGGTCCCTATTGTAAACCTAATAATTGCATATGGGCATATAAAATCAAGAACATGGTTGATGGATCTGTTGAATGATACAAGGCTCGATTGGTAGCCAAGGGCTTTACGTAGTGAGAAGGGTTTGACTACCACGAAATATTTTCTCCAGTAGCAAAAAAATGTCATTATTTGGCCTTTTTTTTTTTTTTTATCTATTGTTGCTTTCTAAAATTGGCAATTATATCAAACAGATGTTCACAATGCTTTTCTCCATGACGATCTGGATGAGGAAATATACATGGATCTTCCACAAGAATTACTAAGATAGAGGGAGTCTAAGGTATGTCATCTCCATAAATTTCTTATGGTCTCAAATATTCTTCCCAACAAATGGTATGCAAAATTCATTACAACTCTCACAATGGCTAGTTTCACACAATTTAGGCACAAATATGCCCTATTCACATGGAATAAAAGATATGTCATTAATCTATTAACGATGTGCGTTGATCACATACTCATTATGGGAAAAGTCTTAAAGAATACCTACATTCTGCTTTCCATATTAAAAATTTAGGGCCTCCCAAATATTTTCTTGGGATTGAGATTGCTCGTTCATACGTAAGGATTTCTCGAACTCAAAGGAAATTTGTTCTAGAAACTATATCAAAAGTAGGATTGTCAGGATGTAAGCTGGCTATTATCCCTATTGAGCAAAATGCAAAATTAACCACGGTTGATTATGTTATGGGATCGTCATCTAAAATTGATGACCCATTTCTCGAAGATCCATCCAGTTATCAGTGGCTTATAAGAAAACTTATATACCTAATGACTAGACTGGACATATGCTACATAGTACAAACACATAGTCAATTCATGTATAATTCAAAGGAATCTCACATGAATGTGACTCTGAAAGTCGTAAAGTATTTGAAGAAATGCCTAGGGTTTGGTATACTTCTTTCTCGAGATTGCAATTTGGAAATGATTACTTTTTGCGATACGGATTATGCCACATATCCCATGAGCAGAAGATCCACCACTAACTTCTATATTAAGCTAGAAAAATCTTTACTTTCATGGAAAACAAAGAAGCAATCCATTATATTGTTGCCATCAGCTGAAGCTAAATATCGAGGCATGGCCAAACCGTCTATGAGATAGTTTGGATGTGAGGTCTACTTTTAGACCTTGGAGTACAAGTTAAAGTGCCAACCAATTTATTTTGCGACAACGACATAGCACTTAAGCTAGCACAAATCCCATAGTCCATGAAAGAATGAAGCATATAGAAGTTGATTCTCACTTCACTCGAGACAAAATTTAAGAAGGGATCATCAAGACAAATAGAATTGCAACCATTGAACAATTGCAACCATTGAACAACCAGCTGATATCTTCACCAAGCCATTATGCCAAAGTCAACATGTAGATCTATTGAGCAACCTTGGCATCTTGGATAAATACTAGCCCACCAGCTTGAGGGGAAGTGTTGGAGATATGTAATATCAATTATGGATAATGGCTAATCATTTTGATCATAATTGACCGTCTAAATCAATCCAAGGTTGGATTTGATTTCATTTGATTTCACATATCATATTTTATTATTTCCTTGAATTGCTCATACATTATATTATTAATAGTGCCCATACATGTAATCAAGACAAGTTGAATCAATACAAAAATACATTCTCTTCTTTTTCACTTTGTTACATGCATAATACCGATATTCATTGGCTGAGCCATTCAGAAAAACATCGCCTACATTCGGTGGAAGAATTAAAAAGCTAGAAAGGGCATTCACTTAAAGAGTTGGGAGCTTCTCGCAGAAAAGAAGTACTCTTTATCTATCTTGCACTAAAGTTCTTATATAATATTCACAACATCGAATATGTTTGGGCCAAGGCCAGCCAACCAACTTTTTTTATTTTTTTCACATTGAAAGCTAAAAGGAGTCGCTTTCCCCCCGTTTTCCTCTTCCACTTCAATTAGTGCCATTGAATGTTGCATATTCTCCAACAAGGACATATACTCTCACCTTTACAACCTGCAATAAAATTACTAGTTTGGTCCATTTGACATCGGCCCATCTTTTTTGGAGTCTAGGGTTGAAGTTATAAAGAGAAAATATTAGGTAGCGCTGGGATTCCAATGTACAAAAATTCCACTCCATTCATTAGGCAACATTATCGCCCAAGCCCATTGCAAGCTGGAAGCCTTCTCTCTCTTAATCTCAATTTGATGTTCTCCTCTCACTCTCTCTCTCTCCTCTCTCTCCCGTTCGCGCTTCTCTCTCACACTATGCTCTTTCTTCCTCCCACTCATGTGATCGTTTCAACTCACAACAAAGCCCGCTATTTGATGAACCACATTGCTACCTGCACATGTACCTCGTCTATCGCTTTTGTCGTCCGACAAACTATGTCGTGTATTTTCTCTATCTCTCTTTCAACTTGCTCTATCTCTCCCTCTCCATTGCCCAACAAACCACGCTGCCACCGCCACCCTTGGTCCAAGAACAAGCCCAAGCCCCCATCATTTGCGACCCGCAGCCCTCCCTCAGCCCCTGCATCCTCAAGGTCCCCTATAGTCTGATGTCGTCGCCTTGCAAATCCTCACAAGATCCGACAATGATGACCCTTGCCCTAACTGCAATAGTCAAACCCTTGCCAAAACTGATGAAAGCAACCCTCTCCTGTGGCCAACAAGGGCTGTGACACACTCACTGATGTTGTCACCTCCCAAACCCTCACCAAATCCGGTAAGGGCAACCCTCACATGTGGCTGACAACTGGTCACAAGCCAAAGGGAAAGAAAAGAAAAAATGTGGTAAAAGACAAAGAAACGGTGAAGAAGAGAGAGAGACGTGAAATGGACTTGTGAATTTGCTGAGATGGCTACCCTAGCTCCACCCAATATTTTCTTGTTTGTAAACTCTTGCAAATTCACAGTCCTCAATCTCCAGTTGTCTTGCCCTACCCATTTTTTCTTTATATAAAATGAGTTATATAATATGTGTCACGCTACCATATCGTCCCACACTTCTACGTGTAATATGAGCATAAGTTGAAGATAGTTATGCTGGCACAAAATGAAAAAGCAAAAAAGGTTAAAAAAAATAATTTGTAATCATAGCCGAGTGCACTATTTAACTAAGACATACTTGGTAGCGTTACGTAAAAGAATATATATAATCACCACGCAATTTGACCTTTTTTTATGTGCATCAATGCGAGGTTCACCGGGAAACGAGGAAAGGGCTGGAAACTGGAGTCGTAGGCTCAACTCACAACCTTGAATGGCTTTAGTGATCGGTGACTGTAGTTTGCAGAAATCACAAAGGACTTAAAAGTGATCAAGTGCTCTACAAATCGAAACTCCAGCTTGAAACCCTCAAACCAGTTCGAAATAGAAGGAGAAAAAACATGTACCCGGAAAGTGAACTATCCAAACCTGAGTTAGTCTTTGACCGGAGAAGGACGACCACTTTAAGAGGTCAACCAGCTAATGGAGGATGGCTGACTGCTGAATTTACAGGTTAGTAGAGTTGATGGCTGGGCTGCCAAAGCCCACCAAGAAAGCATAGTCTTCCAGCTGGGCCTTGTAATTAACACAGGCTTTTTGGATCTGATTGTGTAAAGATACACGTAATGCACTTTCTCCTGCCAGTAACCCAAATAAAGAGTTTTGTTTTGGGACCAAAAGGAAATTTTGATGGCAGCGTTTAGGACTTTATTGGCAAACAGGCACTGCTAGTGCGGTATAGCAGAATTAGCGGATACTTCATCAAACATGAGTGAGAAAGAGCATGAGCGAGCCAATAGTCTACATTAAGACTCAAGGTAATTTTGACACACTTATTATGTCTCTATATGTGGATAATTTCGTATATACAAAAAACAATGAGAACATAGCCTGAGAATTCAAATATGACATGATGATAAAGACGTTTGGGACAACGGACTTGGGTTGATGCATCACTTCCTTGCATAGAGATCAACCAAAATGAACAAGGAGTTTTCATCTCACGGAAGTGCCATAATTTTTATTAGGCCACTTCAATGCCATGACTTCTAAAAAATGTTCATTTAATTGTCACAATATTCAGTTGATCACGTAATTGCCATAACTCTTTTAAAAGGTTTATCCAAGTGTTGAAAATTTGCTATGGCATAACATTTGTGGAGAATGTTTTTAAAAAATTATGGCATTCAAGTGAGCGATTGAAAAGTTTATATAGCACTCAAATAATTGAAAAGAAAAAAAAAAACTCATGATGCTCAAGTAAACAGCATACATAAAATAACACTCAAGTGATTAAAAAAAATGGGTAATGGCACCTAAATAACCGTCAAAAGTTATGCAATTTATTGTGTCATTTTCCCAAATATATACTAGATCCATTGTAGAATTTCTGTTTTGATCAATTAGTAATTTCCCAGGATTAATTATAGATAGATATACATCCCGTTTAACCATCTGTTAGAGAACCCACGATAATCACTATTAACCAAGAAGTTGGTCGCTCTTTTGAATTAAAATTGCCAATATCGATGGTGATGAGAATGGATTGTGTTGCAAGTAATTTATTTAGAGGGCAAAAGTACCAAAAAAGCTTTAAACTTATTGTAATTATGTAGATTCAGTCTTAAATATTTAAATTTTGCCTATTGAATTATAAATATTTTTACATTTTATCAACTGAATTCATCTAGTCAATTTTGATTGAAAACCATTAAAGTGAATGCAAGTCGTCATACTGGCGCTGACATGGACATTTTTAATAATATATTATATATATATTTTTTTGTCTTTTTCTTTTCTTTTCTTTTTTCTATTGAGGGCCGATGCTCGAGCCTCATTGGGATGCCTTGCCGACCATGGCTAAGGGTGTCCTGACCCTTGCCAGATTAAGGCAAAAATTGCAGTACCCTCATCAATTTGGGCAACACCCTCACTTGGCCCAAATCTGGCAAGGGAGTTGTAGCCCTCACTAAATCTGGGTTAATGGCAACAACGCCCTCACTACTTAGATTTGGAAAGGGTTGGACACCCCTGTTGTGGCTGATGGGGGCATTGGGCAAGGGTCATCATGCCCAACGAGGGCCCATGAGTGCTATGGCCAGCGAGGGCATGGCAACCACCACCAAAGCCAATGAGGAATGCATCGCCTTCGCCCAATGCCGGCTAAGGCGTCTCGGCCCTCACCTATGGCCAACAACCCTTTTCAGCCCTCAATCAATAAGAGAGTAATTAAAGAAAAGCACAAAAAAAATTAAAATATTAGAATATTATTAACAAAGTCCACGTGTGTCAACTGTACTACATAGGTCGGCAAGTGTCTACTTCAATGTTTTTTAGTCAAAATTAGTCTAATGAATTCAATTAGCAAAATGTGATAAAAGTTTATGACTTAATTAGCATAATTGAAATATTTATAAATGAGTTGGCACAAATGCAATAGATTTATGATTTTTTTTCTAGTAACTTTCCTAGTTTTTGGGCAATTTATACAGCATAATAAGCCATTTCCTAATTGTTCATGGTTTGAGCAATCTTAAGTTGAATTTTTCATCGACTTTGTGCTGCGGCATGACCGTGAGCTCTTAGCTTCCATCGCAAGAGCGACTAAAATCACTCGAATTCCAAATAAATCTATCTAATTCCACCTCAATCATAATATTTTGGGGGGGGGGGGGGGGGGAGGGAGGGATCATAGATCTTGATATCTTCCGTAAAGTTGAGATCATAATTCATGTAACTTATGATGTTAGGAAACTAGGAATCAATATACACATCTCTTGCAAACTTCTCTAGCCAACCCAATTTTCACTTTTGACTAACTTGCTCTAGACATGCCACAAAAGTACATCACAATGAGAATATTTAAGTACCAAAACTTACGAAAGATACACTTAAGTGGCACTTAATAGCATTTTTTTTTAATTAGGACACTTAAGTGCCAACTCCAACAAGGGTAACCAAAAATCCGACCTAGCATTATTTTAAGAATAAATGTGGTATATGTGGCTCGCCGGAGTTGCCTACTTAACAATGAATATGCAAAATGACGTCGTTTTGCCTCAAAATTGATTTTTAATATAAATAATAATTAAATTAAATTAAAAAAAGGGGGTTACCACAAAGCAGCCCTTGTTGTTGTTCCGCTTGGTGCCGCAAGATCTAAGAACGTCCGAGGCGAACATGGCCATTTATAGACGGACGTGTCCTTAGGTCATCCATTCGCATTGGTCGCCCGTAAACGAAACACGTCCTTGACGCCAAAACGCTGACGTTTCGGTGGCGGAGGGACGGGTTGGAGAGAACTTCCTTGCGATTACGTCAACGATAATTCGTAATTCAGTATTTAATTTCTGCTTACGGAGTCAATTGTGGAAAATTAAGAAATTGAGTTCGTCGCTCGTGTCGATGACGTCAAGAAGAAAACGAAAATTTTGGGTAATTTCGTTTGTTGACCGAGGATTGACCATGTGCTTTATGGGTGCCGAAGCAAGAAAAATTGGTTTTAAGTGGAGTAAGACCGAACTTGGCCGTCAATGGTCGTCTCAGAAAATAAAATGGCAATTGATGTTTACATGGTTGCATCTAACTTTCGGGAAGCATAGGATTTGGACCCATCTGCCCTTTGTCGGATCGACATGGCTCGTAAGAATATCGAATTGCACCATCAATTTTTTTTAGGCCGAGTGCACTATTTAACTAAGACATACTTGGTAGCGTTACGTAAAAGAAATATATATATCTAATCACCACATAATTTGACCTTTTTTTATGTGCATCAATGCGAGGTTCACTGGGAAACGAGGAAAGGGCTGGAAACTGGAGTCGTAGGCTCAGACTCACAACCTTAAATGGCTTTAGTGATCGGTGACTGTAGTTTGCAGAAATCACAAAGGACTTAAAAGTGATCAAGTGCTCTACAAATCGAAACTCCAGCTTGAAACCCTCAAACCAGTTCGAAATAGAAGGAGAAAAAACATGTACCCGGAAAGTGAACTATCCAAACCTGAGTTAGTCTTTGACCGGAGAAGGACGACCACTTTAAGAGGTCAACCAGCTAATGGAGGATGGCTGACTGCTGAATTTACAGGTTAGTAGTGTTGATGGCTGGGCTGCCAAAGCCCACCAAGAAAACATAGTCTTCCAACTGGGCCTTGTAATTAACACAGGCTTTTTGGATCTGGTTGTGTAAAGATTGACGTAATGCACTTTCTCCTGCCACTAAGCCGAATAAAGAGTTTTTTTTTTGGGGACCAAAAGGAAAATTTTGATGGCAGCGTTTAGGACTTTATTGGCAAACAAGCACTGCTAGTGCGGTATCGCAGAATTAGCGGATACTTCATCAAACATGGAATAATATCCACTATAATAAAATGCAAATGTTTGTGGTGGTATCAAGATGGACAGTGATGATATCGATGGTCTCTACGAGTTCATAGAAGACCAAGACAAAGATTTTGATAGGAGGAGAACAAGTCAAATGTGAGAAAGTGTTCATGGTATGCCCCAAATGGAAAATAAAAACACGAAAAAGTGTCATAACTTTCATACACCGCTCATTTAAGTGCCATGATTTTTATTCGGCTACTTCAGTGCCATGACTTCTCAAAAAGGTTCATTTAATTTTCATAATCTTCAATTGATCACGTAAGTGCCGTAACTTTTTTTAAAACATTTATCCAAGTGTCGAAAATTTGCTGTGACATAACATTTGTGGAGAATGTTTTTAAAAAATTATGGCATTCAAGTGAGCGATTAAAATTTTACATTGCACTCAAATAATTGAAAAGATAAAAAAAACTCATGATGCTCAAGGAACAACATACATAAAATAACACTCAAGTGATTAAAAAAAAAAGAGTAATGGCACCTAAATAACCGTCAAAAGTTATGAAATTTATTGTGTCATTTTCCCAAATATATACTAGATCCATTGTAGAATTTATGTTTTTATCAATTAGTAATTTCCCAGGATTAATTATAGATAGATATACATTCCGTTTAACCATCTGTTAGAGAAGCCGCGATAATCACTATTAACCAAGAAATTGGTCGCTCTTTTGAATTAAAATTTCCCATATCGATGGTGATGAGAACGGATTGTGTTGCAAGTAGTTTATTTAAAGGGCAAAAGTACTAAAAAAAAGCTTTAAACTTATTGTAATTATGCCAATTCAGTCTTAAATATTTAAATTTTGCCTATTGAATTATAAAAATTTTCACCTTTTATCAACTGAATTCATCTAGTCAATTTTGATCGAAAACCATTAAAGTGAATGCAAGTCGTCATGCTAGCACTAAGATGGACATTTTTAATAATATATTATATTTTTTTTATCTTTATCTTTATCTTTTTTTTTTATTTTTTCTATTGAGGGCCAATGCTCGACCCTAATTGGGATACCTTTGCCGACCATGGGTGAGGATGTCCTAACTCTTGCCAGATTAAGGCAAAGATTGCAATACCTTCATCAATTTGGGCAACACCCTCACTTGGCCCAAATCTAGCACTGGAGTTGTAGCCCTCACTACTTAGATTTGGTAAGGGTTGGACACCCTTGTTGTGGCTGATAAGGACCTTGGGCAAGGGCCATCATGCCTAGTGAGGGCCCGTGAGTGCTATGGCCAGCAAGGGCATGGCAACCCCACCCAAAGCCAATAAGGAACACACCACCCTCGCCTAGTGCCAGCTAAGGCGTATCGGCTAGGGGTGATCAGGTCCAAGGTGGGTAGGAACTAGACCTGGACCTTATACCCGACCCTGTTTGCATTGGACCCTATTCCTGATCCACCATGTTTTTTCGATCCAGGAACAGGGTTAACCCTATTTATATTGGAACACGTTTTGCATAAAAATTGATATACAACACTCATATGTAAGATAAAGCATTTACAATCTTGATCAACATAAGCACATCCACCACTGTAGCAAAGGTTAAACTAGTTTTCAGGAAAAACAAAAGGCTAGAAGTCTGCTCTCCTTCAAAGGCTCGCCCGTTCTACAGTAGAACAGCCGCTTACAATTTATCTCAATGACGCAATGCATAATACCATGAATATGGATCATCTAATTTTGTCCCAAACCAACAAGACTGATCTCTGATGTAACTCATACCCACTCCAAGTTAGATAAGTCGCCTAATCAATCAAGAATATTTAATCTCAAAATGATATTTCATACATCACAATTGTCCTATTGCTAGAGGCAACCAAAGTATCCTAATCAAGATTTATCGAGAATAAATCGGTTTCTCTCATAACATCATCTAGTGCCCCAGTGTCATTTCTTTCAAACACATTACAACATAGCCATTCTCACTATCCTAGGAGAATTGAAGATGAAAAATTATGCCAAGTCTCTGATTGATTAGCTCGCTTTTTGCTTGGAGGATGAGAATTAGGTACCCTCACCTTGTTTGTCACGCCCATGGTCGCAGATTCAACTTCATCAGCTCCATGAATGGCAATTCCATGAGCGGACTCATTTAATTATGTTCCTCCACTTCCATTGATATGTCTTTGTCTTGATCCATTGACTGAAAACTGAAAACAAATTATATAACATTAGAATTCTACAAAAATAGATTAGTTTTCATAGTAAATCAAATCTCTTTTCAAATATATGGGCTCAACAACAACCCAAACATTCCCTAGGCAATGATGTGCAGAACAAAAGACGTGGCTCCAAGCAACTATAGAGATTTCATTCGACCTTGCATAGACTAGCATTTGTGCTCAAACTAGAAAAAAAGGATCGTACCCATTGTGACCGCGACGGATGCTTTTAACAACCTCCTTCAGGCCTCTTTTCAAGTATTTGTCTTCAGTGGCTGCCAATCAAGAAGAACCACAAGGACATGCCAATAGTCAGCCCAAAGAAATTTCAATCGAACCACAAACACACAACACACCCATTTAAGCCCACCCCGCCCCCTCATGCTTGCCATTCGCAGTGAATGTCCGGCTCATCGACAAAGAGAACCAGCTTTTCGATGCACTTGGTTCCAGCTAAAGTTTCATTGAAATGATATGAATAGAGGGAAGCATTCCTTTCCTATTGCATTCCATCAAGTTTGATGACAAAGAGAAGTAGCAGAAAGAGTCACAAGGTAAACTTCAAGATCTTAGCGTAAGCAGAATTAAATAACAAAGCCGCAGAAACCATGCAAATTGCGAACCAAGACTCGGACTAGAATTACTACCAGCTCCAACTTATTTTTAACTGTGCACATTCTAGTCGCCCCTAAGGATGTGACATGAAAGAATTACATCTTTAATGCTTATCGTATTCACTTCAACTCCATTATCATATCAAGCGGCAGCTTCAAAATTGTCAACGATACAGTCCATGAAAGGCAAACCACAGACACACATTAACACACTACCACCTCTCCAATCTTCTGCCGATAAATGAAACTGCAGGAACAACTTGACTATAACTACACCATCAGACTAAAATCCACGCAAATTACTATTCAGAGACTCTGAAAAGTAACATTCTAGTTCCCATTTATCGCAACACGACCTAGTCCGAGACGTACCTAATGACACTGCAACTCAAATTACTTAAATGCCTATTATACTCGCATCACTTGCATCATCGTAGCAACTTGCTCACTCAATCACAAGGACAAATGAAGTATGTATTTCAAACGCCCCATCTGACATCAAATTCGGTTTCAGTCGTGCATTCGGTTTCAACAATCGCATCCAACTACAAACAACATAATCGGCAACATCTCCCGGCACACGCGACAGCAAAGCACGACCAAATTCACGTTCTCAACGCGACAAGAAATCAAGGAACGAGAGAAGAAAAAAATAGGAGGGCTCGGGAGACTCACGGGTCGTGGCGTACTGGCGTATTCCTCGAGAGGGATGGCCTTCCGGTTGCGCCTCTCCCTACCCTCCGACGACCGTCAATCACTGTATATCCGATGAATCATGTAACTTATGATGTTAGGAAACTAGGAATCAATATACACATCTCTTGCAAACTTCTCTAGCCAACCCAATTTTCAATTTTGACTAACTTGCTCTAGACATGCCACAAAAGTACATCACAATGAGAACACTTAAGTATCAAAACTTATGAAAGATACACTTAAGTGGCACTTAATAACATTTTTTTTTTAAAATTAGGACACTTAAGTGCCAACTCCAACAAGGGTAACCAAAAATCCGACCTAGCATTATTTTAAGAATAAATGTGGTCTATGTGGCTCGCCGGAGTTGCCTACTTAACAATGAATATGCAAAATGACGTCGTTTTGCCTCAAAATTGATTTTTAATATAAATAATAATAAAATTAAATTAAATAAAAGGGGGTTACCACAAAGCAGCCCTTGTTGTTGTCGCCTCGATGACCTTGGCCAACCCTCGCCCCACCGTCACTAGCCTTTTCTAGTGATGGTGGGGTGGCAGCGATTGCGGCAAGCTCTTGCCGCTTTACTACAATCCTTTTTATGATTTAGTTTTTTAATTTAATTTAATTAATATTTATATTAAAAATCAATTTTGCGGGCAAAACAATGTCATTTTTGGACAAGTTAGCCATGTAGATAATTTTTTTAAAATAATTACCATCTCGGTAAAAAAATTTACCGAAAAATGTCATGTCAACATTTTGACCGAAAATTCTCGTGGTTTAACACTTAAATGTCCATTTCTTCTCCGATTTTAATACTTAAGTGTACTTTTTGGAAGTTTTAATACTTAAATATATATATCCGTGTCAAGTTTTGGCGCTTGGGATGTCCAGCACTCTTAAACATGCCTCGTTTGCCATTGCCACAACATCACAACCAATCTCATTTCCCTTATTCACTAGGAAGTCTCGCGCGTGGCAAGTCTTTATTTATTTGTCCATTTTATAATCATAACAGAAAAAAAATATATATATAGGGGAGATAAAAATAACTGAAAATGATACTCAAGCCCCACCCAAATACAAAGAATTTAGAGTAGACACCTCTCTTCCTTCTCTACTTTCGCTAATAATTCCTCTTCTCCATCTAAGATAGAAACAACCAAAGACAACGAATAATATCACCCACCAACAAAGTGAAGACTGGCTTAATTACATCGATAGATTACATGGGCGACATAGCCGGAGCAACGGCCGTGATGTCCGAGGACTCGCTACCCGCCGGACTGGCAGCTGCACCCGAGCTCATCAGCACCATCATCGCACGGTGCGGATTGGTCCGTTGCACCTCGCACAGGTCTGGCAAAAACACTCCTGCAAAATAATTTCGATGCAAGAAAAACATAAGTCGACCCTTCTATTTTATTAAATTTGTGAACGGTAACTTCTTCACAAAAGGAAAATCTTTACAAAAAAAAAAAAAAAAAGGATTGAATTTGGTCAAATACCACGATTGAGTACCCAAAAGAAAATTCCTTGGGTCAAACAGAAGGATCGAATAAGGAATGTTTCAACTTTTCCGTGGCGAAAGCGAAAGGGACTAAGCACAAACTCTTTCTATGGCCTTTTTATGCCTCTGATGTTGATGGTGAATCACATGTTCATACCTTCTCCGGCAGCCAAATTGTAGTAGAGGTCGATGATGTTGGGGCATCTGCGGTAACACGCGGGGGAGCAAAGCTTGGCGGTGAACTGTGGCTCGAGGAGCGCGTCCGAGGAGATGCCGACGGCATCCCTGTCGACCCCGCAGGCGCGCACGCATTCATCAGTCTCAATGTACCCGCCCATCCTCTCCACTATGACCTCCGACGTCCGGCACTGGTACTCGACCCCACCACTCTGGTTCGCGTATGTCTCCAGCGAGCATCTCTTCCCCGAAGACGCGATCGAGAACGCGCACAGATCCTTCGGCAACTCCTCGCACACAATCTCAGCTGCAAAGAATTCCAGTCTCGACAGGATCAACGCGAGCAACGAAAGAACATGGGAGAAACAATCAAGGGTTTCGAAAACCAAAACATAATTAGGGGATATGTTGCTTTACCTAATGTTGCATGGAGGAAGAGGGAAGAGAGGAGGAGAACCAAAGTCAATTTGCTTGAGGAAGAAGCCATTGAAGTTTGCCAATCAAGTAGGGTATTGTTTGGTGAATAGAGAGAATCGAGGTGGATTGGTTTTGTGTCCTTTAATGTAGCGTTTGGTGCCGCAAGATCTAAGAACGCATGAGGCGAACATGGCCATTTATAGACGGGCGTGTGCTTAGCTCGTCCATTTGCATTGGTCGCGGGTAACTGAAACACGTCTTTGAGGCCATGACGCTGACGTTTCGGTGGCGGGGGGGACGGGTTGGAGAACCCTTCCTCGCGATTTCGTCAGCGATAATTCGCAATTCAGTATTTAATTTCTGCTTACCGAGTCAATTGTGGAAAATTAAGAAATTGAGTTTGTCGCTCGTGTCGATGACGGCAAGAAGAAAACGAAAATTTTGGGTAATTTCGTTTGTTGACCGAGGTTTGACCGTGTGCTTTACGGGTTCAAAGCAAGAAAAATTGGTTTTAAGTGGAGTAAGACCGAACTTGGCCGTCAATGGTCGTCTCAGAAAATAAAATGGCAATTGATGTTTACATGGTTACATCTAACTTTCGGGGAAGCATAGGATTTGGACCCATCTGCCCTTTGTCGGATCGACATGGCTCGTAAGAATATCGAATTGTAGCATCAATTTTTTTTAACGTGGTGCATTTGAACTGTCGACCCAACTAATCTCTATGTATCGACGATTGTTATCACATCCATGTACATCGAATAAGGTTTCTACTATAAGGTGACAGCGCGCGCCTCTTGCAATCTGAATTCGGAATCTGTGTAATCAATCAATTTTGGGCTGTATTATTGATTTTTATTAAAATGGGTCGGTCCATGTTGGGCGACTAAAACAAAACGTGACATCACATTCACGGCTTGAGCATACGTAGGGAAGGAGCGTAGGAGGAACCAACCAAAGTAGTTGCTGCGTCAACGTTGACCACCCAAAAAAAAGAAAAAGAAAACAAGAAGTATAAATTGGAAAAAGGGCATGAAACTTTTGCGCTAAGTTCAAGTTACGAGTTGATTCGTTGGCCTACATTATGAGAACGCGGACTGCGCGAAACGTCGCATTCGAATTGCCCGTGTTGGAAAAGTTGCAAAAGTCTTCCCTTTGTGAAATGTGGAAATCCAAGGCGGTAGACTGGTAGTTTGTAGAAAGCCAGAGAAGATCCATTCATTCACGTGGTCCTGGAATTGCGGAGGGTTTTTCCTTTTTGGTGGGACGCACAATGAAAATCCGGTATCTTCGTAATCAGATCAAAGCGCATTTACTCAAAATTTTCAAGAAAACGTAAGTTATAAGTTCTAATCGGACTAAGTTAATTAAATTGTTCCAAATCACACCCAATCTACATCTAGCACGTGTGTGAGCTCCAGCGGTTTAGAGATAAGCTCTCCCTTAATCCTTGGATCCTTCTACATCAACGTATCTTTACTTGAACCTCCTCGGGTCGTTAAAGTACACCCACAAACCGTGCACATCAACCACCGTGAATTGCCAACTTGAACTACGTTGTCGTTGCAGCAGCCCAACATCTCACATCGCTAGACAGACTCTCAAAGGTCTCTTCTCGCTAGACCGACTGTTAAGGCAATTTCCACCAGAAGCTAAATTGATTGTGGGCCTTTCAATTAATCATCGGTCAATTATTGTGAAAACAAGCGATCAGAAGTAACGCACAACGCAAGATTTTATTATAAATTAAAGAGATACAATGAGATTACAACAACCACCGTCCATTGCCAACTTGAACTACGTTGTCGTTGCAGCAGCCCAACATCTCACATCGCTAGACAGACTCTCCAAGGTCTCTTCTCGCTAGACCGACTGTTAAGGCAATTTCCACCGGAAGCTAAATTGATTGTGGGCCTTTCAATTAATCATCGGTCAATTGTTGTGAAAACAAGCGATCAGAAGTACAACGCAAGATTTTATTATAAATTAAAGAGATACAATGAGATTACAACTACACTCAAGCCTCTCAATATTTTCAAGGTGTTTTGCGGTCCCCAATTATAAACAACAATCTATTTAGTTGTCCAAAAAGTTCTAAACCTAATGTTTGGCAGCAAACTCAGTCTTAAATTTTTTTTTAATTATGTCATTTTAGTTCTAAACATTTCAACAATTTGTCAATTTAATTTTAGACCTTTCAATTGTATCAATTTAATCCTAAACTTTTTGAAAATTTATCAATTTAGTCATAAACTTATTTTTTTGGATATTTGGCGAAATTATTATAATAACAAATTGTCAAAATGTTTAGAATTGAATTGGGAAATCATCAAGAGGTTTAGGACTAAATTGATACAATTTAAAGGTTTAGAACTAAATTGAGAAATTGTCAAAATAGTTAAGACTAAATGGGCACAATTGAAAGGTTTAAAATTGAATTGGCCTATGTACAATAGGTTTAGAACTTTCTAGACAATTTCTCTCAAAAATGATCAAAATGTTTAGGACATCCCACCTAATTTCACACAAAAGAAAGCCACTTAATCTCACGAAAGAAGTGCATGAATTTACCACGAAATTTAATCCGTCGTACAAATTGCGATTATCTCCGGGATACAATTCATAGCCACCTCTTTAATCTCGCGCCTCCAACTTTAATGCACCTAAAGGCCAATTTACGGCGGCTAGCAGTAGACCACAGAAATGCATCATGCCTAAGAAGGCTAGCAACAGTAGGTTGGGGTATCAGCACAAAACGTGATCGATGATCGCTTGATTCGTCTGCTTGTATGAGAGACGTACACGACAACGGATTCAAGGATAAAGCAATCGGTAGTAGGTGTTCCTCTTTCTAATACGGAATAGAACACAGCTTCATGTCGAGTTCAAATCGGTGCATCAGACAATGTTATGATGTATCATCGTATTTAAGTACAAAAATGCTATAGCACGCTGTAAAATTGTCTTCCTACGGCATGACTTATCATCTCGACCAAACGTGCAAAAGACCGTACATCTCTGTATTTGAGCAATTCCCCACCGATCCCTTTGATGCGTCTATCCTGCTTATCTTGTTGCCTGTTTGGATGAAAGAAAATTTGCTAACTCTTACGAATATCTAGAAATTAGTCACCGGCTAAATTAGCAAAAATTTTGCGAGCCGATCTTTCTTGTCTTGTCAGAGGAATTCTATTATTGTTAAGTGACCCCCGTGCTAGAACCTATAGTAGCCGTTAATAACTCAAGGTTATACCGCAGGAAATTAGCCGTGGTTGCTATGCAAAATCTGATAACTATGGACTTTTACATCGATCGCATGGAAGATTCATTCTGGGAGTAACCGTCTGTCGAGTTTTGGGCTTGGCTCAAGCCTAACCCATTTGCATTTTGAGTGCTCCTTCGAGGGATTAATAAAAAAAACTTCACTTGTAAACTCAAATAAGAGAAACGTTTTTATTAACTAAATTTTACGTAGTTTCATGTCACAACATATAAAAGAACTTTCATCAAGCTTAAAGCATCAATAAAGCTCTTTATCTGTCTCTCTAAAATAGTACTTTCAATCAGTGCGCCACGCCCCCCACCCCCGGCGTTAATTTGCGGCTGAAATGGAAAGCAGAAAAGGCATTTATTCAAATGTCAAAGTAGGTTGTACCGACCATTTCACTTCTTTCCGACGCTAATTTTGGAACCAGCGAAAAAGAATGAAGAGATTGAATACTTTCATGTGTGTCCGCGTTTGAAGGCTTTTTAGATCCTTCTTCAATAGTTGCTTTTTAAAAGATTTTATTTGAAAATTCATCCATCTTTAATCACTCATTTGATGTTTTTCGTACCAACAATTGCGAATTCATAGCTTCATATTTCATCACATAGTATAATTTCCTTTATATAGTTTAATAGCACTACGTAAAGAAAAATATTTTAAGAAATGAAAACTTCAAACGTGAAAAAATTACTTCGCTCTCATTTTCAACTCACAACCAAATAAGGGAAAATCAATCACTTTTCTTAATAGAGTGTTAATGGCTCAATTCAGGCCCTCTTTGATTTTTCTAATGGAAACAAAAAATAAGGCTGAGTTTGTGCAGAGAGTAAAGAGAAGACTTCAATTTCAGAGCTGTTTAGTAGTTGATCCAGCGGGTATGGCGGGAGGTTTGGCTCTTATGTGGGATAATCGGATTTCATTGGAAATTGACTCAATGACTGAAAGCTTTGTCTATCTAAAATGTGAAGAGGGGGTGACGGGTAAAAAAATGAAAATTACTTTCGTTCATGCGCCATATAGGTTACAACTTTGGGAAAGCTTGTGACGGATAAGCTCTACCAATACTCTGCCTTGGGTGTGCTTGGGGGATTTCAATGAAGTGCGTTTCTATTGGGAAAAAGTGGGGAAGTGACCAGCTAAAAATTTCAGAATGATGGCGCTTCGGGAATGCTTGGATGCATGCTCTCTAATGGACATAGACAGCAATGGTTGTGCTTTTACTTGGGCGAATAACAGGAAAGGGGAAGAATATGTGAAAGAAAGACTTGATAGAGTGGTAAGCACGATTGAATGGCGGCTGATGTACCCTGAAGCTGAAGTTTTTGCTCTTCCTGCAGTAGGATCATATCATAGTCCTATCATCCTGTCTCTTCAAACAACTCATAATAGAAGGAAACGAATTTTTAGATTTGAGGCATTTTGGCTTGAGAGTGCAGAATGCAGGGAAGTGGTGTTAAAAGCTTGGAAAGCTACAAATCAGCACCAAACAGATTTAGTCGAGAAGCTTCAAGTTGTCCAAAATGCGCTTTCTAAATGGAGTAAAAAGAACTTTGTGAATGGAAAGAAGAGAATCAGTATTTTAAAGCAAGAAGTAGAGGGGCTTACAAATAATATTTCAGATGTCTTCAACAAGCATATTTTAAAAGATTACAAGGGGAAATTGACGAGCTTGGGAACAAGAAGAAATGTACTGGGGGTTAAGATCTAAAATTAATTAGCTGAGATGGGGAGATTGGAACACAAAATACTTCCATGCAACAACCATTCAAAAAAGACAGAGAAACAGGATTTCTATGTTACAAAATGCAGAAAATACATGGCTGGTTGAGCAGAATCAACTGAGAGAACATACCGTGCAATTTTTCAAAGAGTTGTATCAGTCCCATGGCCCCCGGGATTTTGCGCCAGTGATAGACCAACTACTTGTAATAGTAACAGATGATATGAATAGGAAATTACTTGCTGAAGTTACTATAGATGAAGTCACAGAAGCAGCATTTCAGTTAGGAGCCACTAAAGCCTCCGGCCCAGATGGTCTTAATGGTTTATTCTATCATCATCACTGGGAAGATATTAAATGGGACATATTTAAGGAGGTGGATAAATTTTTTGCCACTAGCTCTCTTTCACCAGCCCTGAATCAAACACACATTTCCCTTCTCCCGAAGGTTTCGAACCTTGAGAGATTGGACCAATATCGTCCAATTAGTTTATGCAACTTTGACTACAAGATTATCTCGAAAGTGCTGGCTAATAGACTCAAACCCCTCCTAATAGAAATTATAGCACCAAAACAAAGCGCCTTTGTGGGTGGGAGGCAAATCCAGGATAACATTTTCATTGTCCAGGAAGTACTGCATCAAATTAGAATAAGGAGCAAAAAAAATAAGTTCCAAGCAGTTATGAAATTAGACATGAAGAAAGCTTATGATAGAGTGGAATGGGACTTTTTGGAGGCATGCCTACTAAAGACTGGTTTTGATGATAAATGGGTGAAATGGGTAATGCAATGTGTTACTACGGTCACATTTAGTGTTAAATTCAATGGAGAACCTCTTCAGTACTTTCAACCTTCAAGAGGACTCAAGCAAGGGGATCCATTATCTCCTTATCTCTTTATTATTGTGACAAATGTCTTATCCTCATTGATGAAGCAAGCTGTGGAGAATGGAAGTATTACGGGAATTAAGCTAAATCGAAGCTGTCCTACTCTTTCTCACTTTTTGTTTGCCGATGATTCCATTTTTTTTCATGAATGGTACTATTCTAGAATGTCAAAATTTGGTCATGATTCTGAATCAATATTGCCAAGGGGTTGGATAGGAGATTAATTCGAACAAATCTGGCATATTTTTTCAGGAAGGGTTGCCCCCAATCTTTGAAAGACAATATGGCAAGGGAATTGCGAGTTCCCATTATTGACAAAACTGGTAAATACCTAGGCATTTCTTTAGATTGGGGAGTGTGGAAAAAACAAATGTTCGCATGGATTCTTGGGTGCATTAGTTCAAAATTAGAAAGCTGGAAGGAGAAACTGCTCTCCAAAGCTAGAAAATAAGTCTTGTTGAAAACGGTGGTTCAAGTGCTCCCATAAATACACCATGTTTGTATTTAAAATCCCGGTCTCCTTTTGCAAGGCTATTGAATAGAAAAATGCTTCATTTTAGTGGAAAAACAATGAAAAAAAAGAAGGCATTCATTGGAAGAGATAGGATATATTGAAGACCCGGAAAGATAGAGGTGAAATGGGTTTTAGAGATCTTATATCTTTCAATGAAGCGATGTTAGGGAAGCGGGCTTGGCGGTTGGTACAACAACCATCTTCTCTTTGGGGCAGATTGTTCTACGGGTTATATTATCCACATACAGATTTTTGGCATGCAGCAAAGGGCCTTCGACCTTCATGGGGATGGAGAAGCCTGGTCTTAGGGAGAGATTCTATAGTACCCAAAGTCATGTGGAAGGTAGGAGATGGATCTATGCTTAAAATTAGGGAAGATAAATAGCTGCAAAGGAGTATTATTGAGGGTCCAGTGAATATTAATGAACCTTCTTTAGTATCTGAACTCAGAGACAGAGCATGGGAGATGGGACGAAATGACAATAGCAGCACACTTTGATGATCAGTTAGCTGAAGAAATTCTGACCATCCCTATTGAGCCCCGGACAGAAATTGATCTGCTGGTATGAACTGGGACTCAAGTAGGCAAATATACAGTGAAAAATGCGTATAATTACACCAAAGAGGATACAGAGCAATGTCAAGTGAATCAGGCCACAACTTCGTTTCAACCTCCCCCCCTCACTCTGGAATGACATATGGAATTTGCACACTCCACCCAAGATAAGAATTTTTATGTGGAATTTATGCCAAAATGCTCTCCTA
This sequence comes from Eucalyptus camaldulensis, assembly GCA_019915185.1. NCBI lineage: Eukaryota > Viridiplantae > Streptophyta > Magnoliopsida > Myrtales > Myrtaceae > Eucalyptus > Eucalyptus camaldulensis. The sequence continues at coordinate 16,253,921 of JAHSVA010000014.1, read as the reverse complement.
AGAAAAGATAACTTGTTTCGATGGAAAATATTACCTGACCCAATGTGTCCATTATGCCATTATGAGAGGGAAACTGTTGAATATCTCTTCCTGCTATGTTCGTGGACAAGACAAATATAGGACAATACTGTGCTGAACTTAAAAATATCAAGTCATGGATTGACAAGAATAGAGGAATGGTTTTGCAAACTCAAACAGACAACTAACCCTTCGAACCTACACTTGGTGGCTGTAACGTTGTGGAATATGTGGAAGTCTCGCAATCAGGCCATCTTTCAGGATAGAGAACCAAAGGCGTCAGTTATCATCAACTCAACACTAGCAGTTCTGAAAAGCTATAACTAGTGGAATCCAATGAAGGGCGGTTCTAGAGATAGAGAATATGACGGATTTGCAAATCGAGAAGCCCAAACAAGGATTATAGAGTTAATTGAAAAACTGAGACAGGGGAATAGAGAACTAGGTGAGGAGCTACAACCTAAGAATCGAACGCCGGGACTTAGAGCAGATGATGTTGATGAGTGGAGAGGAGACATGTGATCAAGGCTGAGTGGTGAGTGGAGTCCGAGGAGCAAAGCGGCGTCGGAAGCAGGAGAGGACGGCAACAGAGCACAGAGAAGAGAAGAACAATCTTGGCTCAGAATCTTCGAACATCAAAATACTGGTGAAGCTGGGTGTGCAAAGGGTGAATCTAGGATAAGGAGACCGCACGGTGAGCCACGAAATCGAACTTGAGCAAAGGGAACTGAAGAGGAAGATAGATCGGGAAGGAGCGCAGGTGAGCCAAATAGAGAGCTGTGCCTTGGACCGTGTGGTGGCTTCGCCAGTTCAGGGAGCAGAGCAAGAAGAAGAGAGCTGCGACCCCTATACAAATCCGAGACCCGTGAAGCTACTGGACAAAGGACCCACGAAATTAGCTGATCTAAAACTCAAGAGGTCGTAGGGGGTGGATCTGGGACCAGGAGACCGCACAATGAGCTGCGAACTTGAACCCAAGCAAAGGGCACTGAAGAAGAAGATAGATCGGGAAGGAGCGCAAGCGAGCCGAACGAAGAGCTGTGCCTTGGACCGTGCAGTGAGCGGAGACAGAGGCATAGTGCGCTAGAAATAGAAGGCTCCACCAGTTCAGGGAGAAGAGCAAGAAGAGGAGAGCTGCGACCCTTATACAAATCCAAAACCCGCGAAGCTGCTGGATGGAGGACCCACGAAATCAGCAGATCTGAAACTCGAGAGATTGAACCATCTCAAACATGGATTCCACTGCCAGCAGGAGTGTTGAAGATAAAAATAGATGGAACGTATATACCTAGTTCGCTGGAGAATTCCATCGCTTGCATCTGCCGTGATTCGGGGGGGGGGGGGAGGTTGGTGGGAGGAGCTGCTAAAGCAATCAAAGCCTCTTCCCCCGTAATGGCGAAAACCCTAGCTTTGTGGGAAGCCCTCAACTTTTTCTTCTCTAAATGACACAAAGTACCGTCTTTTTGAGTTAGATAGTTCACAACTGGTTGAAGCTATGACCAGCTCACAGCAGTTAAGTTGGGAAGTTCAACCTATTGACAGCAAGTGCAAGGAAAAAATGCAGGTCTTCTCAAATGTTCACATAGTCCATTATTCTAGAGAGGCCAATTTTGTTGCAGACTAAGTAGCTAAAGCCCACAAGAACAATTACTTATCTCTAAATTGGGTCTTATCCCCTCCACAAACTTTGTTGGACCTCTTATGTAATAATACCCATTTATCGAGCCTCTCATCTTTGATTACTTAATGAAATGTTTCTGGTTCTGACCCAAAAAAAAAAAATCACTTTTCCTAATAATGAATTTTAGGTAAATCATTTCCCTAAACATAAGTTTTTGTTTTCATAAAATGAAACACCCCCAAAGAGAAGAAAATCATGCAATGTTTGAGTAACATGGAGCCGAGACACAATGTAGATTCTCCAAAAATTGCAAGTGTTCTTTGAGATCGAGGGGCATATTTGTTGCAAACATACGCGTGTCAATTCATGGGGTGGATTACACTTTTGACTCGCATGGAACAATCTCAGGTTCTTTGAGATGTGAGGTGCGATTCCATTGAACCTGTCATTGAAATCAGAGCACGCTGATTGTCTCCCATTCTTCGTTTGGATCCATTACATGTTATGTCAAAATGTTTAAAGTATTCTCGACGTCTTGAAAGGAAAGTATCCAAAAAGTTATAAACTTATTATATTGATATAAATTCATATTAACAATTTTCAGCCTAAATTAACCTAACGGATTGAATTGATATTAATGTGAAAATGTTTAGGATTAAATTAACTTAATGAAAAATTTTATGACTAAATTGATATTAATATAATTAATTTAAAACTTTTTGGTACTTTTCTTTATCTTGAAAGTGTCACATCTCCAACCTAGCAAGAGTAAGGGTAATGTATAACATCCTGAAATTCGAGTCCTATGAGGAATGAATGGATGGATGTGAATTTCGTCAATGCATTGTTAGTTGATCTCACTCGAATTTATTCACTCCTAAGATACTGACCTTGAGAGGAAAGACTACTGAGGACAAAACTCGTATGACTAAAGAACTTGACCTGGAAAAACGATTTGACCGTGAAATCTACGTGAGGATGATTCTGTAGATAGGCAAGCTGATTTCAAAGTTGACTAGAACATAATGGAACGACGGGTGATTCCATGTACTATTATCGAAGGCTAATGAGGACAGAACTCATACGACTAAAAAACTTGACTTGGGAAAACGACTTGATCGTGAGACCTACGTGAGGATGATCTTGTAAATAGGCAGGCCGATTTCAAGGACGATTAGAACATAAAGAAACAATGGGTGATTCCATTTACTAGGGACAAGGACTCCTGGAGTGCCAAAAGTTGGCACAAAGGGACACTTAAGTGCCAAAAGTTACGAAAAGTACACTTAAGTGCCAACATCGGAGCAAAATGGATCACTTGAGTGCCAATCCGGCCAAAATCCAGCCAAAATGCAGACATGGCATTTTTCCGACGAACCGAGCCCAAAACGACGCCGTTTTGCATGCTGACATGGCCAAAATATGATAAAAAAATAATATAAAAATTAAATAAATTAAATTTAAAATTAGATTTAGTTAAAATATTAAAAAATAATAATTTTAATAGTTAAAATATTTAAAAAAATAATAAATTTAAAATTACATTTAGTTAAAATATTAAAAAAACTAATTTTAAAATTAAATTTAGTTAAAATATTAAAAAATAATAATTTTAAAATTAAATTTAGTTAAAATATTAAAAATTAATAATTTTAAAATTAAAAGATTTAAAAAAATTAAAAAAATAATAATCTAAAATTAGATTTAGTTAAAAAATTTTAAAAAAATATGAATTTTAAAATTAAATTTAGTTAAAATATTAAAAAATAATAATTTTAAAAATAAAAAATAAATTTAAAAATTTTAAAAAAATTAAAATTAGATTTAGTTAAAATATTAAAAAATAATAATTTAAAATTAAAAAATTTAAAAAAATTTAAATAAAATTATCAAAAATTTATAAATTAATAAAAAGGGGGGGCGGTGGCTGAGGGCAGCCTCAGCCACCGCCCCCCTTTTTTTAAATTTTTTAATTTTAAAATTATTATTTTTTAATATTTTAATTAAATTTATTTTTAAAATTATTTTTTATTTTTTTAACTAAATCTAATTTTATAATTATTTTTTTAATTTTTTAATTTTAAAATTATTAATTTTAAATATTTTAACTAAATTTAATTTCAAAATTATTATTATTTTATTTTTTTAACTAAATCTATTTTTTTAATTTTTTTTTTACTTTTTTTTAATTTTTTTATTTTTAGAATTATTATTTTTAATATTTTAACTAAATGTAATTTTAAAATTATTATTTTTTAAATATTTTAACTAAATCTAATTTTAAAATTATTATTTTTTAATATTTTAGTTAAAATTTAAATTTAAAATTGTTTTTTAAATTTTTAACTAAATGTAATTTTAAATTTATTATTTTTTAATATTTTAACTATTAAAATTATTATTTTTTTAATATTTTAACTAAATATAATTTTAAATTTAATTTATTTAATTTTTATATTATTTTTTTACCATGTCAACCCAAAGCGACGCCGTTTTTGCATTATTTGCCACGTCAGCATGCAAAACGGCGTCGTTTTGGGTTCACTTCGCTGGAATTTCGTCGGAAAAATGCCACGTCAGCCTTTTCGTCGGACTTTGGCCGGAGTGGCACTTAAGTGATCCGTTTTTCTTCGAATGTGACACTTAAGTGTACCTTTCATAACTTTTGGCACTTAAGTGTCTCTTTGTGCTAACTTTTGGCACTTGAAGCGTTCTTATCCCCATTTACTATTATCGAACCCGCGAACGACCCTAGGTCGATTCTCAGTAACCATGTACTTTAAAATAAGAATCTATTCTCCGTAATTTCATGTAGTTTGACATGAGTCACTTACGCGTGAATCCTCAAAGCCACATGTCAATCTGAGTTGTACCCGAAATGTCATTAGGTGAAATTTACATGGCATGAGAACTAAGGATTGGACTTTGAATTATTGGGAATGTCCGGGACGAACTTTGGATGAAATTACGTCGACAGTCAACAACACCAGTTAAGTCGAGTACTTGGAAAAGGGATTTTCGATCCGAGAAAGCAAGCCCATGAGGACGTGGGTCGGGCCAAGTCAGTGTGGGCCTTAGGCCCAAGGTGGGACAGCCACCTTGGTGGGCCTCTAAGGCAAGCAATTGAGCCCATATCCATTATTTTCTCTTATAAGCCCATTAGTAAACCTTAAGCCCAATTGAGCCCAATCAAGTCCAACCAATTCCCAAGCCCGTTCGTATTCATTTCCAAGCTCATTTCTTAGGCCCAGCCTTCATTTTCAGCCCAAGGGCAAAGTGGGAATTGTGCAAGGTGAAATGACCATTTTGCCCCTGGTCGTAGAGAGAAAAAGGCTAAGGAAGAGAGAGAAAATGAGGTCATGGGCTTGGGGACTTGAAGCAAGCTATTAATGGCCTTAATGAGGCTTGACAATCAGCTCTCACATCACTCTTTCTCCCCCTCTTCAGCCAAGAATTCATAGCCCCTTCTCTCTCCCCTTGTTTCTCTTCTTCCAGCTTCTGCTCCAGCTGACCCTTCTCCGAAAACTTGAGTTTTTCGTTGCCTTCTCATAAGAATTAGCCTTCATTCCACCCATCATCGTGCTCAAAAGGATGAAACCGTTCAGGAGGACCCGATCACTCGCCAAACGGAGCCACTGACCGACCTGATGCCGGTCGGAAGAAACCAGTCTCCAATCCATCAGTCCACCTGGCAACCTGCACAACTTCACATGTTTCGCCTATTTCAGCCATTTTTCTTCTATTCCGACCCTACCTTCACCCATACCAACCAGCAACAGATCCCCTTTGACCCTTGGGTGCCGCCGGTTGCCGGCCACCCCCTCACCGGAGCTCCGGCCAAGCCGTTCAACTTGTTTTCTTCTCCAACAAGGCTGTTTTTCAGAAGTTTCGGTGGGAGTCCGAGCTATGGTTGCTGTTCTAAACTTGGGACACCTTGGATCATCGTGATAAAGGTCCTGGTGCATAGCCACCGTCGTCGCCGTCGCGTCAGTGTCTCTGGCTCGCTTAATGAGTGAGTTTAGCTCATAATCCTTCGATTAGTGCCTAAACTTGCTTAAGGTTGGTTTAGTTAGATTTAATGCTAGTTTATATGATTTAATTAAGTTGTATTAGTCCTAAGATAGGTGGTTAGATTAATAGCTAAGATTAGTTTAGCTTAATTTTACTTTATTAGCTTAATGATGTTTATGTGGTTAATTAAGCATGTTTAGTTTAATTGATTGAATTTCCTTAATTAATGATTGTTTTAATGATTTCTGAATATAATTTATTAGTTATTAAATTCTAGAAATTTATTGTTCACTCGACACTATCGGAAGTACTATTCACGTGCACTGTTCAAGCGGTACTGTTCACATGCACTATTCATCCAGAAATGAAAAATGGTCTAATTTCATGTGTGTTGGATTTATGAAGTGAATGGATGTGTAAATGCATCAGCATCCGCATGAATTAAGTGATGATTTGTGCAACTGTGTAGTGATTGAAAAATTGGTATTTAATTAAAAAATATTGGGTGTCGGGTTTTGACACCGAAATTGTTTTTTAGATACTATATCAAATAGTGGGATTTCAAAAGAGAGGAAATCACTTTTGAAGGCTCGAATGACCATGTACCCACACACGACTACTTTTCTGAAAATTAGACCGGAATAGCCAATGACCAGAATTTCGTGCCGACTGCTGTGATGTGTTCAGATTATGCAATTGATTGTTAAATGATGAATTGGTTAAATGGTTGAGTGGTATACTATATCAGCCTATGAGCGATATGTCAGTTTAGCGAGAGCAGTATACCGGTGTACTATATCAACTTACAAGCTCTAATATATCAGTTTAGTGCGAGTAGTACACTTCATTAGCTTAGAGTGACCATTAGAGGTATACTATATCAGTCTATGGACGATATGTCAACTTGGCGAGAGCAGTATACCGATATACTATATCAGCCTGAGGGCCTTGATATATCAGCTCAGCGAGAGCAATATAACTTAACCTTATCAGCTTATTGCGAACTATACTATCTATTTATCAGCTTAGAACGAGCAGTCTTATTATGGGTGGACTTATACAAATAGTATTGAATGGGCCGACCAAGATATGATCATGATGACATGGAATCGACTAAATCGATTGATCGATGACTCAATCTGAATTGATGGATTAATGTGTGAAATTGTTATATGTATTAATTATATGCATGAGTGAATCACATCATTTATGGCACACACACATAAATCGATAACGCGTAGAGTGTGGCAATGGCCAGGTGAAATCTCTTGTGACGCGACTCGTATGTGATTGATTAACAGCACATTTAATGGCCATGTGCATTGCGTGTATTATGCTAAGATTCAACGTGTAGGGTATGGCATATCAAGTAGGATTGCATGGAACCGACTATTGCTTTGTTAGTCGTAGACTTATTTGTGGGGTGGTTATGAAGAGATACCCAAGTTGAGTTAGTGTACTAACCGAGGCTTACGGGAGGACTCACTGAGATTTATAGCTCACTGGTTATTATATAACCATTTTCAGATCCCTAGTGTGAAGAACCCGGAGCTTGAAGTAAAAGGGTCAGGAGCATAGGTAACTCAGTAGTTTATTATAAGATAGACCGTCTATATAAACTTGGGGTGTTTATGAAATTGTAATTCATTGAAACTGGTTGTCCCGCTTTTCTATCTAATGTGTGTTTTTGTTAGGAGATTAGTAATTCGCTTTTGCATGTATAATGAAAATGTATGAGTCAGCAACGCATCCTGGGAACGTCACAATTTCTATCGACCACCGAGGGATGTGCGCGCACTCGAGATTCGGGGCGTGACATAATGACATGGCAATCATTTCCCTAAAAGGACACAACTAACTATAGCTTGATATTGAAACACAACTCATGACTCAATGAGTACTACATATATTCTAAGTGGATCAAATATTCAATTTGTACTTTTATAAATCAATATCATCAATTCCTAGTCCAATATACACTATACATAACATATCAAACGTTGATCACACTTTTGCATATAAGTTAAATCAACAATATCAACCATTTATGGTTTATTTCATTGATAAATTTTAATCAAATCAATGTCAATGGTTCGTTTCATTAACTTATCTAATGCTCAACATCTTACGATAGTCAAATTTCACACCCATGAGAAAGGCAACTAAGTTTACCCCCTTAGCTAGATTTATCGCTTATATCGCTGATGGTTCAGCCTAGAAGGGTGTCCTGAAATAGTATGCATACTACCCCTCAATGAGTTCTAATTATAGCAATATGAGTATAGTCCATCGACCTCAATCTCCAATAACTCAACCAAAATCAGAAACCACCTCAAACTCAAGTTTACCAATCAATACACAAAACTTTTCACGATTCTATATATATATCACATTACCTTTCATAAACCACATTCATATAATCTAAATTTTTCATGATCCTTTCATAAAAAGTTTTGTAAACCATTTATAGCAATCAACTCAAACTGTAATCAACAAATTCATTTCAAATAAACAAAATGTAGCAAAAGTCTAATCCAATTTGGAGCAAGAAACATTCTCCTTTTTTTTAACTAATACTATATTAAATCTCTACCTCTTTAAAAATATGAGTTTGTAAATTCATAGAAAATATACTATCACTCATCTGGGAAAATCGAAAACGAACCTCTGATAATTACTCAAGCCGATACACTCAAATACCTATCAATTATTCAAAAAGTGATATAAAAAAACCAAGTAACACACTATCCTTACAAATGACTCAACTAATTACACTTATTATTTCATAAAACAACACCCATGCACAAACGACTAACTCGTCTATAACAAACAATCATACTGGGAGGCTCATCACTTCAATTCAATTGATATAATGAAAAATCATTTCACATTTTTAGTTGTTTTTGTTTGTAAGCATAACTCACATGCGAAACTTCAAAATTTCGTTCCATCAAAACCATACTTGGAAATCGATTTTCATCAAACCTTATGACTCTACGATGCCCTTATTTACCATCCACATAGTTCAAAATCAACCACACTTCAAATGTGTGCCCTAACTTCAAAAATTTCTTCGATGAAACAAATAATAGGCTTGATTACTTACCCGATGTTGCAATTCGCCGTTGATTCAGTTAGTCGAGGTGTCCAAATCGTGAAAACATGAAAATTTTCTTTCTTCCCTCCTTTTTCCTCTTTTCTTCTTCACGGTTGACCCCTTCTCCACGAATGCACCTCTTCATGCTTTCTCTACCGATTTCGTCTTCAATAGATGAAGAGGAAATGAAATGTTGGGCTGAGCTTTTAAAGAAATAAGCTGGGCTTTAGGCAATACTGATGGAATCATGGGCTTTGAGCCCATCTATTACAATCTATCCTTCTAAAAGAAATTCACCTCGAAATTTAGACATATCTCAATATCAACAATTTCTAGTCCACTAAATTATATACGTAACATATCAAACCTGGACCACACTTTTCCAACAAACCTTTTCCATATAAGCTAAATCAACAATATCAACTATGAATGGTCTATTCCATTAATTAACTTCAATCAAATCAACATCAAAGGTCTATTTCATTAACTAATCCAATGCTCAACATCCAACTATAGTTACATTTAATGTTCATGAGAAAGGCGACCAAGTTTACCTCATTAACTAGGTGGTCACCTATATTAACCGATGGTTCAGCCTAGAAAGACATCTTAAAACATTATGCATACCACCCCCTTAGTGGGTTCTAATCATAGCGATATGAGAATAAACTATCAACCTTAATCTACAATAACTCAACTAAAATTAGAGACCACCTCAAACTCAAGTTTACCAACCAAAACACATAACTTTTTGCATTACAATTATATAAATATACATATCTCAAAATACCTTTCATAAATCACATTCATAAGTCATAAACTTTTCATGATTCTTTCATAAAAGATTTCGCAAACCATTTACAACAATCAACTCAAATTGTAATAAATAGGCACTTTCTCATTTCAAAGAAATAAAATGATAGTAAAAGTCCAATTCACTTTATGCAAGAAATATGCTTCTTTATAACTCATACTATATTAAATCGCTACCACTGTCAATGTATGAGTTTATAAATTCATTGAAGATGGAAAAATCGAAAACCAACTTGAGATAGTTTTTCAAGCCAACACACTTGAATTCCTATTAATCATTCAAAAGAAATAAAAATCGAGTAATACACAATCTCAATGAATGACTCGACTAATTACACTTGTTCTTTCATAAAATGACACCCACGTGGGCTGACAAATAAACTCGTCTATAGAAAATATTCATTTTTGTTGGTAATGCTTCTTATTATAATGCATAACTCGTGAGCGAAACTTCATAATTTTGTTCCAACCAAACCATACTTCGGAATCTATTTTTATTTAAACTCTACAGCTCCACAATGCCCTCATTTACCATTTTCATATGAATCTAAAGCTCAATAACTCCTCAATCAAATCTAATAGTTGAAATTTACATTACTTCAAATTTGTGCCCTAATTTTGAATATTACTTCAATTAAAAGAATAATATGCATAGTACTTATCCAGCATTGCAATTTATTGTTGATTCGGCTAGTCGAGGTGTCCAGATCGTGAACATGCAAAGATTTTCCCTCTTTGCTCCGCTTTCCTCTCTTCTTCTTCACGGTGGACTCCTTCTAAACGAATGCACCTCTTCTTCTTGGTTTATCCACGAAAAGGAAATGAAATGTTGGGCCGAGCTTTTAGAGTAATGGGTTGGGCTTTGGGCAATACTAAGAAAATAATGGGGATAATAATGGGCTTTGAGCCCATTTATTACGCCACAAAGAAGAAATCGGCCTGATGCGAATATACTGGCTATGTTCTTTGTACTGAACTCATACATCTTGATTAGCAATATTCATATTTCTTCCAAATAAAAAAAAGAAAGGGTTGAGAGGGATTGATAAACCCGAAGGTACAGAGCCGAGTTTCACAGCGGGGGAACCCCGATCACAGAAAACGCAACGCAAGCCAATGCCGAAGGATAAGCGGGCCCCGAGGTTAACAGAAGTCGTCGCTGGCCTCACATTCCCCTCCATCAATGCTCCACTCAATCTCACCAAATTCACTTCGTTCCACTCGGCGGAGCCAAGGAAAAAATATCAGCAGCAGGGAGACGAAGCGGCAGCAGCGAGAAGAAGGCGTTGCAGAGACACCCAAGAGAGAGACTCATAGAAGAAGCCTGAAGCCATGGTCTCGGCAGCCACGTCAGCGGCCGCGCCTCACCGGCTCCTCTCCAACCCGTCCTGCTCCCTCTCCAGCCTCTCCTCCTTCAAGCTGTGCACGCTAGACTCCAGGGCGCTCGTCTCGTTGAAGAAGAGACATGTCGGATCTGCCGGAGCTGCCGCAGGCGGAGTGAGGTGCATGGCGGTGGCGACCGAGACGGCTGGGACTGCGAAGAAGAAGAAGAGCGGGTACGATATCCTGACGCTGACGACATGGCTGCTGCAGCAGGAGAAGGAAGGGGTGATCGACGCCGAGCTGACCATTGTGCTGTCGAGCATCTCGATGGCGTGCAAGCAGATTGCATCGCTGGTCCAGCGGGCAGGCATTTCGAACCTGACGGGGGTGCAGGGGGCTGTCAACGTCCAGGGCGAGGACCAAAAGAAGCTTGACGTCGTCTCTAACGAGGTAACATCGCCGCCGTCTCTTGGTCTCGGCCTCTGCCTTAGCATTTAAAACATTGACAGCAATGCTGAATTGAATTTCATGTCCGTGCGTTCGATTTAGGTAGAGATGACAACGACATGTATGCCTAATCTACACAAACTTGTCAGTCTCTTTAACCGCTAAGCCAAGCATTACTTTGAATTTGATTAGATAGAATGATGCTTAGGGCTTCACTCTGAATTTTGTCCAAGATTACTAGCAAGACTCGCAAAACTGGCTATACCGGTGGTGATAATGAGCTCTTTGATGGAGTCTCGAGCGATAATATCGCTCTGTGTCTACGTCTGTGCTTATTCATTGGTTTGTAAATTTGCACAGGTGTTCTCAAGCTGCCTGAGATCGAGCGGGAGGACTGGGATAATAGCCTCCGAGGAGGAGGACGTGCCAGTGGCCGTGGAGGAGAGCTTCTCCGGCAACTACATTGTGGTGTTCGACCCACTTGATGGATCATCCAACATCGATGCTGCTGTTTCCACTGGCTCCATCTTTGGGATCTATAGCCCCAATGACGAGTGCCTAGCCGACATCGGCGATGACGAGAATGTAAGCCTCCCCTTTCCCCTCAACGGGAATATTTTGCCCATGACACTCATAGATAACAGCCAATCTCTCTAACTGTTTAATTGATTAGTCCTGTAATGTGGTAGAAATACTGTTAGATACACTGAAAGACTAATTACTTCTTCCCAAGATAGAATATTATCAAATTGGCGATCACAATAACCTGATTCAGCCTACACTGTATTTTCTCATGTATGCCATGATCACTCGAACAGCTCGACAATGCAGAGCAGAGGTGCGTGGTGAATGTGTGCCAGCCGGGGGACAACCTCCTGGCAGCGGGCTACTGCATGTACTCGAGCTCCGTCATCTTTGTCATCACCATTGGCAAAGGCGTCTACGCCTTCACCCTCGACCCGATGTATGGCGAATTCGTGCTCACCCAGGAGAACATCCAGATCCCAAAGGCCGGCAAGATCTACTCCTTCAACGAGGGAAACTACCAGCTGTGGGACGACAAGCTGAAGAAGTACATCGATGACCTCAAGGACCCAGGCCCGACCGGTAAGCCTTACTCGGCCCGGTACATTGGGAGCCTCGTGGGGGACTTCCACAGGACCCTGTTGTACGGCGGCATTTATGGGTACCCGAGGGACAAGAAGAGCAAGAACGGGAAGCTGAGGCTGTTGTACGAGTGTGCCCCGATGAGCTTCATCGTGGAGCAGGCCGGAGGGAAGGGATCGGATGGTCACCAGCGGGTACTAGACATTCAACCTGTCGAGGTTAGTGACTTGACGTGCTATCTGCAGGGTGTTTCTTGAGTAGATTGCAGCTGATGTATAACAGGCTCTGCTTTTCATGGGCTTTTTGACAGATTCATCAGCGAGTGCCGTTGTACATTGGGAGCGTGGAGGAAGTCGAGAAACTGGAAAAGTATCTTGCTTAGCAATTGAACTACCGGAAGAACAGGGTAATTTTTGCTGTAAAATGACATTTCCATATAGTGAACCCCCGCTCTAAAAGTGAAGAAAGAATTTAAAGCGAAGTCACACGATTCTGCGCATCTTCTCTCTCTCTCTCATTGTTCATGACATTGTATGTTAACAGGCATGCGGCCCTGCTGTTGGGGGGTGGGACCGGAGAGTATAGGTTCTAATTCAATACCCATAAACAACAGCATACACCTGTACATAGAAGAGATGAGTTAGACAAAAAATCAAAAGAATACTGAGATGTATGTTTTCCTCATGTTTTGCAACTGCATTAAATTCGTGAACATGTGGTTTGCCCTTTTTCAAGAATACATCTGCAACAAGTTTCCCTATAATTGACAGAATCATAACAATTCATGACTGAGAAATTTAGGCTGGTGCCTTATCACTAATGGACCTTGAGCGCAAGACACCGTACCTCGAGGCCAGGCTGGGGCCTCCCAGCCTCGAGGACGCGACTAAGGGCCTAGGGGAACGGACTGAGATCCCTGTGAGTAGCACTCGGAACTTGGCACCTAGAATCAAGAATCATGCTTTACAAACCTAGTGTCCTGAGTCCGAGTGCCTATGGACCCCGTCTGTCCGCCAAACGTCCAGTCCATATTCCAGGGTCCATGTCCAAGAGCTGCATATTGGATTCCTGCGCTTGCAATTTCTTGTTTGGGCATCGAAGTCCCCACCCAGTCCACGCCCCCAGGTCCCAAATTACGATCTCAGTCCCGAGACGAGGCACTGGCATTCTTGGACTAGCCCCTGGGGTGCTAGGTCCATGGGAGAGGGTCTCACGTCCATCCTTGAGTTTTGTGCATCGAACTTTCGAATCTAGAATTATGGTACATTTGATAATTATTCTATTGCAAAAAATAATTTTTGCTCAGAAATGCATTTGGTAGGACTCTTAAATTTTTGTGTTTATTTTAATTTTTTAATACTTTTATTTTATTTTCTTATTATTCTCTTTTTTATTTTTTATTTTTCATTTTCTCTTCTCCTTCCTCCTTTAGCGAGGCACTAGCAAGCTTGCCAGAGACTCACCTGGCCATCGCAAGCCTCAGCCTCGCTCAGCCTCACCTAGCTTTGCCTAGCCACCGGGGAGGCTCAACCTTTGCCCAAGTGGTGCGAGGTCGGCCAAGCCTTGGCTTTGCAAGGCCTAGCCTCGCACTAGTTGGTGAGACCAAGCCTCACCAATGGCTAGGCGAGGCATGAGGCTGGGCCTCGCCAAGCAAAGGCGAAGCCAACCTTGTGCCACTTGGGTGAGGTCGAACCTTGCCAGTGGCCAAGTGAGACTCGCTTAGTGACCGACAAGGCTTAGCCTTACCCAAATTTGCAAGGGCGAGGCTTGCGGTGGCCTAGCGAGGTTTCGGCAAGCTCGCAGCACCTTGCCCAACTAATTATATTAGAATGCATATTTAAATGATATCTAGGTTAGATACTATCTTTGAATTAAATTGCATGTTGAGATAAATTTTCTAAGTTAACAAAGGATTTGGATTAGATTATTTCCTAATTTGAAATTTATAATATCTCACTTTGGGTAGATTTTTTTGGTGATTTTTAATTATGAATTTCAATCAAAAATACAAAAAATATCATACGTGTGTCACATAAGATTAGTTTATTCATTGCACGTAATTTAGTAAATTGTATGTTTAGGGTCATTTAAATTAAAACACATGACATGTTAGAATAGTTGCATTTTGCCCATCATTAGATAAGGTTATTTAATAAATGTTGCGTGACATATAGTTTACATAATAGGTTGTATGTTGCATGAATTAGACATTGTTGTACATTATTGCATTGCATTGCATTGCATGTAGATTAAGTTTTACTTAAATAAGAAAACCCAAAGAGAGGAGTGGAATTTTGTGATAATTACGAATCATATTTATGTTAAATATGTGTCTCAAATTAATATTTTTTGCAAATGCTTGCGTTGCATCAAGCTAAGTATTTCCTCCCCATGTTTGGACTTTATTTGTTGCATTGTTTTGTTGAGTGTTCAATAATGGTTGTGCACTCACTTGATCACCTTGCTTGTTAGAGGATAGGTTAAAATTAACTCAAGCTACTTGTAAATTGAAAATAAAAGAGAAAATATACTAAAAGGGCGTTAGAGTAATCTAGCCTAATCAAGTCCCCAAACTCATTTAATCTCTGATTCGTAGAACTGAGGTAATTCTCTCGTTATTTTATTTGTTTTTCTAATTGACTCACCAAAAATAGATTAATGGCGATTTCTAATTGAAAAATCATTTGTATACTAAGAACATAAACTTAAGTCGCAAATTGGTATGAGTTTGGGAAAATCCGAGTAAAGTTTAGGCTTAATAATTCATTAGTCAAACTCCTAGATAGTTCACCCGAAGTTAGGTACTAATAACCAAGCTTTATAGCCACAATTTGAATATCAAATATCACGCGGGGTATGGACTTGGGATAACTTGCATCTAAACTATCCATATTATTCTTTTTTCCAAGGGGTAGGTCGCAACGTTGGACAAAGCCCCATAAATGGAAGCATTTGAGAGAGTTATGATATAATCCTCCACTTGTGTCTTCGTTGTAATAAATTGCTCCAAATGATTCTGAAAGTGCTAGTATGAACACCTAGAGGGGGGAATAGGTGCAAAAACAGATTCTACAAAATGCAGTAAAAACCTTTACTTTTAACCTGAGTCTAAATAACAACAGACTTTTGAAATTGAGTCTGAAGAGCAACAAATTTTGAGCAAGATCAGACTTTAGTAGTTAAATAAAATTACGAACAAAATAAAGAGATTCATGGAAGAGAATAAGAACACAAGATTTATAGTGATTCAGCCTAATCCAAACCTACGTCCACTCTCCCACGCTGACAACCTTCTTGGCTGGATTCCATTATGCAATCAACAAGAGATTACAATTTTGAGTGCAAACACTTAGTAGATCACACTATCTCACTAAGTCACTCTTTTGGTATTTCTCTCATGATCACAAACGTTTATGCTCATAAGAAACAAGTGTATGATCTAAGGTCGTTCAGACTTTGGAATTATAAATTTTACACTCCGTCTCTTACTTACTCATCGGTCCTTGATCTCCTTAAATACTCCTCCATTTCCAAACTAGCCATTGGACAGTATCTTGAGGATCGTCTTCCAATAAACCCATTGGATAGTTCTGTATCTAGAAAATTTGGTAGCCATTGAGTGACAAAAGTAGAATCTCAAATTGATTTCGATCGCCCATACAAACAAAATCTTGGTTTCTATAAGTAGAGCTTCTTCGTATAGAAAGTTCTTGTCTTCAATATCCAATTATCAATCAATTAGATTGAATCAATCAAATCGATCTTAATGTGGAATCTAAACCAGATCACTAGCCGTTATACATTTATGGCTTGTGTTACGTTCTATCGAATCTGGATGTAAAGTCTGAGTGCAATAGACTTTACAATCTGGGTCTGAACATATTTTGCTTCTGAATAGTTTTAGCTTTAAGGTCTGAACACGGTCTGAATAAGTTCAGCTTCAACATAGAGTCTGTCTTCTGATTCATCATTCACGTTCAGTTTTGACATGTGTTCTGTTCAGTCTTCTGGCCGTCTGCAGACTTTAACAATATCCTTTACATGTTCTATTATCTGCATGGTCTATTACTTTAACTACTAAACATATTAGTAGCATTTGATTTATTTTGTCATCTTCAAAACATCATAAGTGTTGGAGAAATCTTTCCAGAATATTTTGAAGCTGACAAAACATTTCTATCAGTCTAAGTCTGGATATCGATAGTTAAAGTCTCAAGACTTTATAGTCTAAAGACTTTGTAATCTCAAGACTCAAGACTCAAGACTCAAAATTATTCTCACTGACAGTCTTTCTAATCCAGTGTTGAAGGAAATCCAAAGCCGAGGTTTATGGTTGAGGATTCGATCCTATCCTCTGGAATAGATTCTTTGGTTGGATAATCATTTCGGATTCTTTAATTCTTATCTAAGATCGATTGAAGATCCGATGGTCGACGAAATAATCTTGGATTATTCTATTCTTGGAAACCGAGATCCTGATTGTATGGGCGAACAGGATTGATGGGCTATCATCAGATTCCTTAAATAGCTCGGATGATCTTCTTGATTGATTCCGTCCAACGGGTAGATTGGAGGAATTCCTTTGGTAAGTGCCAACGGCTATGATGGCATGAAGGAGTATAAAAGGAAGACGTTCTAGTTGTTTTAAGTGTGTGATCGATAGAAAAATTCCAGAGTCTAAAGATCCTTGATTGTTAGTTGAGACTGAGCGAAATTGTATACAGAGAGTGTTTATACTTGGTAACGCCTTGAGTGAGTGTGGTAGATCATCTACACCTAGAAATCAAGGAAGATCAACACTATAACAACTCTTTGATCATAGTGGAATCCAGCCAATCGGCTGTCAGTGCAGAAGAGTGGACGTAGGCTTGAATCAAGCCGAACCACTATAAACCGAGTGTTCAATTCTCTCTTTCCCTTACTCAGTCTTGCGATTGAATTTTTAACTGTTACAAATTCTCTAATTGTTTAAATATCGTGCAAGCTCCGAGAAATTTTTTGTATACCTATTCACCCCCCTCTAGGTACTCGTACTAGCTATTTCAATTGGTATCAGAGCTCATGTTCTTACTTTGTTTGAAGTGTTTTACTTCAGAGTAAAAGATCCATGGCTAGTATGCTAGCACCGGGGCTGATGGAGGGGCAAAGCAATACCAGACCTCCCTACTTCGATGGAAAGGATTACAACATCTGGAAGAACAAGATGAAAGCTTTCCTACGATCAAAGGATCCTCTGGAATGGGACGTTGTGGAAAAAGGAATCACTCCTGCTGCTGCATCAATCTCTGAAAGAGGGAAAGAAACTGTTGAAACCAGCGGAATGTCTCAAGAAGAAATAAACAAGAGACAAGCACTCGATGCTAAAGCAATTTATTCTTTATATTGTGCTTTGTCACCAACTGAATATAACAGAATATCTTCTTGTGTTACGGCAAAAGAAGTCTGGGACAGGTTACATATCACTTATGAAGGGACAGATCGAGTGAAGGAGACCAGAATTAACATTCTTCTTGGTCAATATGAATCCTTCAAAATGAAACCAGGAGAATCTATAACTGACATGTTTAGTCGTTTTACAGATATTGTCAATGGTCTTGAGAACCAAGGACAAAAAATTTCTGATCCCATGAAAGTGAACAAGCTTCTACGTGGACTCTCCAAGGATTGGAATCATATAAAGACTTCAATAAGAGAGACGCAAAGAATCATGCCATTATCTGTAGACGAACTGATTGGAACTCTTCAGTCTTACGAAGTGGAACGAATTAATGAAGACGAAGATCCAAGAGGTAAGAAATCTATTGCACTAAAATCAAATGATGATTCTGATGATGCAGATTCTGAAGATGATATGGATGATGAGGAGCTTGCCCTCATGATAAGAAGATTCAGAAAACTAAATAGAAAAGGCAGAAGGTTCATTCCAAAGAAACAAAGTTTTCAGAGACAGCAGACCAAGTCTGTTGATGATGAGGAACTAAACAAAGATGTAGTTTGTTTCGAATGTAAAAAGAAGGGACACATCAGACCCAACTGTCCTCTTCTGAAAAAGAAAAGAGGAAAAGCTGAGAAATCTCGAAAAGCTCTTAAAGCCGAAACCTGGAGCGATACAAAGTGTGAAGAGAATGATGAGGAATATGCCAACCTGTGTCTAATGGCGCAATCAGACTCAGACTCTGGATCAGACTCAGACAGTGAATTTGAGGTAAATGATTATAAAATCCCTGTCAAAGTCTCTAAATATATTGATGAGTTATGTTTTAGTCTTAAGACTTCTCTTAAAAAGATTTCCAAACTCAAAAAGGAAAACTCAATTTTAAAACAAAAGGAAAACATTTTAGAAGAAAAGGTAAAAAATTTAGACTTGAATGTTTCTACTCTTAAAGAGAGTGAAGACAATCTTTCAAAAGAAAATGCTTTCTTAAAAACTGATTTATCAAATATTTCAAAGAAATTTTCAATAGGGTCCGAAAAACTTGAAAAAGTCCTTTCAATCCAAAGACCTTACTTCAATAAGTCGGGTCTAGGTATGACAGTTGAAACAATCCCTTTGATTGATTTTCCGAAAGTAAAAGAAAGAATTAAGAAAAGACCATCGAGAGAGGCTTATAAAAATCATTTCAAAAGAGTTTTTGTAAAGTCTGTAGGTCGAAATGCTTTAAGGTGTTCTAAGTGTAACAGTCAGGATCATTTTGAAAAAGAGTGTCCTATGGTTTGGAAGCCTGTTAAGAGAGTATGGCCTAATAATGCTCATCCTACTAACACCAAAGGACCCAAGAAAATTTAGGTACCAAAGAAAGCTTGAGACTCTTTTTTGAATGCAGGTCTCTGTCAAAAAGAAGGTAAAGTGGTATCTTGACAGCGGATGCTCAAGACACATGACAGGAGACTCAAAATGTTTCATAAAGCTTATTAAAGTAAATGGTGGAAAAGTTTCATTCGGAGGAAATAGCAAAGGAAGTATTGTGGGATTCGGAACTGTGAAAATTGGAAATCTCACAATAAGCAATGTCTCTCTAGTGGAAGGACTCATCTACAATCTACTCAGCATTAGCCAATTGTGTGATACTGGTTACAAGATCTTCTTTCAAGAAGGCATATGTTCTGGAATTAGCAAAGATTCGACTCAGTCTTTCATGGGTCGAAGGAATGGAAACATCTACCTCCTTGATGTAAAGCCAAATGAAGAACAATGCTTAATCTCAATTCAAGATGAAGCAATTCTATGGCACAGAAAACTTGGCCATATCAACAAGAAGCAATTAGCCAAAATCTCTTCAAAGCAGCTTGTTCGAGGTCTACCTAAACTGCCATACCAAAAGTCTGACTTATGCACTCCATGCATTCTGGGAAAGCAGGTAAGAAATTCATTTAAGCAAATAAATCATGTATCTACTAATCATGTAATGCAGTTGCTTCATATGGATCTCTTCGGACCAACAAGAACCCAGAGCATTGGAGATGAAGGCATCTTCTTTGGATATTCTACATCAAGCAAAGCCTACAGAGTCTACAACAAAAAAAGCCAGTCTGTGGAAGAATCAATGAATGTCAAATTCCAAGACTCAGTGCAAGATGAATCCAGCCAGACTTAGTACGAAGAGACTGAATCCGCTCTAGATCTTCAAATGTCTACATCTCAAGAAGCATCTCAGATTCTGGAAGTCCATCATCAAGCCGCTCATGGAGAATCAAATAAAGAAAGAGATCATCAACCTGGTAACTGGAAGCACAAATCCAGTCATCCCAAAGATCTTATTATTGGCGAACTTAATGAAGGAATCCGCACCAGATCAAAAAGGCATGAAGAATCTAGTGCTGTGGCTCTCATCTCCGAAATTGAACCAAAAAGCATAGAAGAAGCTTTATCTGATGAAAGCTGGATCGAAGCTATGCAAGAAGAGCTCAGACAGTTCAACATCAATGATGTCTGGGAATTGACATCTAAACCAAAAGGTAAAATCGTTATTGGAACCAAATGGGCATTCAGGAACAAAATGAACGAAAAAGGAAAAGTCGTACAAAACAAAGCAAGACTCGTGGCCAAAGGATATACGCAAGAAGAAGGAATAGACTATGACGAGACTTACGCACCCGTTGCAAGGTTAGAAGCTATTCGTCTATTACTTGCGTTTGCTTGTTACAAAAATTTCAGGTTATTCCAAATGGACGTCAAAAGTGCTTTCCTAAATGGATTTATCCATGAGGAAGTTTATGTGGAACAACCGCCTGGATTTGAAGACCCAAAGAAGCCAGACTCAGTCTTCAGACTGAAAAGGGCTCTGTATGGTCTAAAGCAAGCACCTCGAGCTTGGTACGACAGACTAAGTAAGTTTTTATTACAAAATGGTTTTGTCAAAGGTAAAGTAGATACTACTTTGTTTATCAAAAAGGAAAACAAAAACTTTTTACTTGTTCAAATATATGTTGATGACATTATTTTTGGATCCTCTAATGAAAGTCTTTGCAAGAAATTTTCTAAGTCTATGCAGGATGAATTTGAAATGAGTATGATGGGAGAGTTAACATTCTTTCTTGGACTCCAAGTGAAACAAATGAAGGAAGGAACTTTCATCCATCAAGAAAAATATGCGAATGATCTTGTCAAAAGGTTTGGATTGGAAAAGTGCAAAAAGATCGACATACCAATGTCATGTTCTTAGAAGATAGACAAGGATGAAGAAGGGAAGAAAGTAGATCAAAAGCTGTACAGGAGCATGATTGGTTCACTTCTTTATCTTACTGCTTCTAGACCTGATATTTTGTTTAGTGTTTGTATCTGTGCTAGGTTTCAATCAGATCCTAGAGAATCACATCTCATTGCCGTGAAACGAATTATCAAATACGTTGCTTCATCTTCAAGCATCGGTCTTTGGTATCCAAAGAGGGGAGACTTTAATCTTCTAGGATACTCAGATGCAGATCTGGCCAGTTGCAGAGTCGATAGAAAGAGCACTTCTGGAACTTGTCAACTACTTGGAAACAGAACGGTGTCTTGGTTTTCGAGGAAGCAAAGCACTGTAGCTCTTTCAACGACAGAAGCAGAGTATGTAGCTCTTGGAAGCTGCTGTTCGCAAATTCTATGGATAAAACAACAGCTACAAGACTTTGGCATTGAAGACTCATGCACAGAAATCAGATGTGACAACACCAGTGCGATAAATCTCACCAAAAATCCAATCCTTCATTCAAGAGCAAAGCATATTGAGATTCGACATCACTTTATTAGAGATCATATTCAAAATGGAGAAATCTCGATTCAATTTGTTGATTCAAAAAGTCAACTAGCGGACATATTCACAAAGCCTTTGGAGAAGAATCAGTTCGACTTTATCCGCTTGAGACTCAATATTTTGAAGCTTGAAGAAGTTAAAGTCTAGAGACTCACCAACTCTAAGACTCTGATCTCTTAGACTCTAAATCCTGAGACGCAATCATTCATGGCTATAGACTGTAAGTTGTATTTCATCTAAAAGGTACTAATTGTCATTTAGTTATATTAACTCGAAAAGGTACGATCCTTCGTTTAATAATTTTGGCAGTTATTGATTTTGAAAAGAAGTGATCGTTCACTTTTCTTGCACCGATTGAACTTCCTTTTTCAAAACTGAGTTATATATATACAGTTTTTTCCTTTCCCCAATCTTCAAAACCCTAAAAGGCACTCTCCTCTCGATACTGTTTCTACTCTTTGTTCATCGTCGAGAAAGTGGTCATTTTTCTTGGGAAAGCAAGTGAAGGAATCCTCCAATAGACAAAGAAAGATGTCGTCTTCGAGGAAATCATCAAGAATCGCAAACAGGGGACCACAAAGAATGAAGAAGGGACCAACTCATTTCGATCTCACTGAGGAAGAAGACTTACCAAGTCAGCGACAAAGTCCGATTCGCTCTCCTCCACGTCATTCAGCATCTCCTGCCCCACAAAGTGCAAGTCATAATCTGGAAGAAGAGATAATCGAGGATGCCGACCCAGTAAGAGTTCAAAAGCCCTCCTTTTTGTATAAACTTTATCGTGCATTGAAAAGCACAGGTACTCCATTGAACTATATAGATGACTTCCTTAAGGACAAAAATTATGGGAATGAGTATCTTTTTCTGAAGAAAATGGAGGAATGGGGAATTGCCCCGAAAGGAAAAGCAGAGGAAGCACTTGCGAACATTCCAAGAGATCCTCGTATGCCAGGACAAAATCTAATTGACGGGAACGATGATGACAAAATGTTCCTTGAATTTAAACCTAGAATGGGTGTGGCAGCAAAGGTGAAAGGAAATCGGATGGATTTGTTTAAATCCAAGGATCAGGAAAAAGTGTATTTTAGTCTGTTGAAAAGAGGGGTAATCAACCCTAGAAGTGTCGATTTTGACTTCCTGGATTCCATCAACTTGAACCTCAGAGAGAAGTTGAATTTGCTTCAACTTGAGACTTTCTGCTCTGACTCTACAGACGGGACGGAAGTTTTCTCTCCCGCACACTATTCTTTTCCATATGTACAGAGCAGTGTCAAAAGACAAAAGACAATTGCCTTATCCTGGTCTGGTGACCAAGATCTTCAGACATCTGAATATTGAACTGCCACATACTTTTTGTGTTCGAACGTGTGATAAGATGGTGGTAGGGTTGAAAATGTTAATGAAGATGCGTCTGCAAGAACTCTCTAAGGCAATGGAGAAATTCAAAGTGAAATCTCCAGTCTAGTTTGCTTCAAAAAGGAAAGGAAAGAAGGCCATTGGTGCTTCATCGAAAAAGAGGAAAAGAACTTTTATCCTGGAGGATGAGGATGAGGATGAAGATGATGAAGATCCCACTATTCCAGCACTGACAAGAACAAGACGTTCTGTGTCTTATCCGACAGAACTTCAGCAGAGCAGAGAAGAAGAAGAACAAAGAGAGAAGGAGAAAGAAGTTGAGGAAGAAGGAGAAGAAGAAAAAGAACAGTCTGCTGATAAATCTGGAGAGAAGGGAAATCAAGAGCATGATCATCACTCTTCCCCTTTCGATGTACTAGAGACAGGGGGAGTTAGCGAGCAAGAGAGGTCTCCACCTCATGCTGCTGAAGATCTAAGACAATCTCCAGAAGACCCAGAAGAAATTCAGGTCTCTCAATTGCCTGAAGAAGGTGATACGTCGATTCCAAATCCGCCAGACCGTTCAGAAGCGCCATCGTCTGCATACACACCATCTGAGAAAGCCAATGCCAGTACACAGACGGATGATTCTGCAGATCTTCGTAGTATCATGAATATTCTTCTGGAAATGCGTAACCAGATATATATTCTGGACTGTGAAATCCAAGCTTTAAAGCATGCTGGACAAGCATCTTCAGTCTCTCTGGAAGATAAATTCAAAGACCTCGCTCTGCAACTTCAAGCCAATGCCAAGAGAGAAGAGGTAGCTCATCTGCGAGAAGATCTGAAGAAGCTCGAAGGAGTAGTCCAGTCCATTGGGGATTTCCAGATCGTGCGCATTCCCAAGCAGACATGACTCCTTTCTCACCCTCTTTTTAATGATGACAAAAAGGGGGAGAACCAATTTGAACAAACATTATTTTAAAACTTTATTTGACTTTTGTGTTTATGTTTATTTTTTAGTATGACTTGAGAACTTGAACTTGAGTGTTAGACTGAATTGGCTATGGATTTTGATGCTTGACTGGTTGCATTTATATCAAGTATTGTTACATGGTATTACTCATGAAAGACTAACCAATTTGTTGTGGATGCAGAGTCTGGTTGTTTATTAATCTTTATGAGTTAGCCATATTGCTTGAGAAATGTTTTTGCAGGTCAAAGTTGTTCAAATCTTCAAGAAAGTTTTGTCACCATCAAAAAGGGGGAGATTGTTGGAGAAATCTTTCCAGAATATTTTGAAGCTGACAAAACATTTCTATCAGTCTAAGTCTGAATATCGATAGTTAAAGTCTCAAGACTTTATAGTCTAAAGACTTTGTAATCTCAAGACTCAAGACTCAAGACTCAAAATTATTCTCACTGACAGTCTTTCTAATCCAGTGTTGAAGGAAATCCAAAGCCGAGGTTTATGGTTGAGGATTCGATCCTATCCTCTGGAATAGATTCTTTGGTTGGATAATCATTTCGGATTCTTTAATTCTTATCTAAGATCGATTGAAGATCCGATGGTCGACGAAATAATCTTGGATTATTCTATTCTTGGAAACCGAGATCCTGATTGTATGGGCGAACAGGATTGATGGGCTATCATCAGATTCCTTAAATAGCTCGGATGATCTTCTTGATTGATTCCGTCCAACGGGTAGATTGGAGGAATTCCTTTGGTAAGTGCCAACGGCTATGATGGCATGAAGGAGTATAAAAGGAAGACGTTCTAGTTGTTTTAAGTGTGTGATCGATAGAAAAATTCCAGAGTCTAAAGATCCTTGATTGTTAGTTGAGACTGAGCGAAATTGTATACAGAGAGTGTTTATACTTGGTAACGCCTTGAGTGAGTGTGGTAGATCATCTACACCTAAAAATCAAGGAAGATCAACACTGTAACAACTCTTTGATCATAGTGGAATCCAGCCAATCGGCTGTCAGTGCAGAAGAGTGGACGTAGGCTTGAATCAAGTTGAACCACTATAAACCGAGTGTTCAATTCTCTCTTTCCCTTACTCAGTCTTGCGATTGAATTTTTAACTGTTGCAAATTCTCTAATTGTTTAAATATCGTGCAAGCTTCGAGAAATTTTTTGTATACCTATTCACCCCCCCTCTAGGTACTCGTACTAGCTATTTCAATAAGGGATTTCCCTAACAATCTCCCCCTTTTTTATGATGACAAAACAATCTCTGAATATTTCCCATTGCTAGTATCTTGGCACTAGGACTTATGGAGGGACAAAGCAACACAAGGCCGCCATATTTTGATGGAAAGGAATACAACGAATGGAAGAACAAAATGAAAGCATTCCTAAGATCTAGAAATCCCTTGCAATGGGATGTTGTGGAAAAAGGAATCAATCCCACTACTCCTATGTTTCGGACGGAGATGTCCAAAAGAGAAGCGCTTGATGCAAAAGCCATTTATTCTTTATATTGTGCAATGTCTCCTGCTGAATATAATAGAATCTCTTCATATGAAATAGTAAAAGAAGTTTGGGATAGACTTTATGTTACATATGAAGAGACTGGTCGTGTAAAAGAGACAAAAGTAAACTTCCTGCTTAGCAAATATGAATCCTTCAAGTTTTACCAAAAATATATATATATATATATATATATATATATATATATATATGAATCCTTCAAGATGAAGCAAGGAGAGTCGATTGGAGATATATTTAGCCGTTTTACAGAAATTGTAAATGATTTAGCATATCAAGGTCAGCAAATTTCTACCCCAATGAAGGTCAACAAACTCTTGCGAGGTCTCTCAAAAGAATGGAAACATGTCAAGACCTCAATCCGAGAGACTCAAAGGATTGTGCCACTTTCCATTAATGAATTGATTGGCACTCTTCAATCCTATAAAGTGGAATAACTCAACAACAAAGATCTCGAAGGAAAGAAGTCCATTGCTTTAGTATCTAACCCTGTTTTTGATGAAACAGACTCAAAAAATGACATGGACGACGAAGAACTTGCCTTTATGATCAAGAAATTCAAAAAGCTGAGTAAAAAAGGAAGGAAATTTGATGGAAGAAGTCAATACAATCAGAATGGCTAGAAAAAAAAACCATGAAAGAAAATGATGAGCAAGAAAATATATGCTTGATGGCACATTCAAATTCTGAGTCTAATTCAGACACAAACTCATAATCAAAGTCTGACTCGGACACAAACTCATAATTCGATGAAGAAATCGAGGTAAGTCATTTAGAAATTCCTACTAAAGTTCTTAAGTATATAAATGAGCTATGCTTAAATCTCAAATCTTCTCTTAAAAGGATCTCTGAACTTAAAAAAAAGAATTCTCGGCTTAGGCAACAGGATCTTTCTCAAAAAGAAAATTTTGAAATTTTGCAAAAAGATTTTCTTCAAATAAAAGAAATTTGAGATTTACTTGTCAAAGAAAATGATTCTTTAAAAAAGGAATTTTCAAATATTTCGACAAAAAATTTTCAAATGATTCAAAAACATTAGATCATATTCTTTCCATACAAGTACCTTACTATAATAAGTCGGGACTTGGTTTCAATAAGGAAAGAGATTCTCTAATTGACAAAGACCTCCAAAGGCATTTTACAAAAATCATTTTCAAAAAGTGTTTGTAAAATCTGTTGGTGGAGATGCTCTCAAGTGTTCAAATTGTGTAGATTCAGATCACTTTGAAAAAGAATGTCCTAAAGTCTGGAGACCTATTAAGAAAAATTGGGTAAAAACAGCATATTCTACTGACTCTCATGGACTCAAGAAAAAATGAGTACCAAAGAAAAGATGAGTTATTTTTGCAGGAAATAAAGAAAGAGAAGAATGAGAGTTTGGTAAGGAATGTATTTTCTATTTGGGCACATAATTCTCATTATGCTTGATATTCGATATATCCTTGATTGATTGAGATTTTATAATGATCATATTTTGTTTTATTGAAGAAAGAATCGTGTGATTTATTTTTGTGATTCATGAGTTGAGATTTGATTTAATACGTGTGATTATTTGAGATAATTCAGATTATTTTGTCTACTTTTATACTCTCAGATTTAGTCATATTTTGCAAAGTGAAAATCTGTTTTACGTGATGATGCAAGATATTCTTAGATATTCAAAGATTTTATTCTCCCTGTTTTTATCGTACTATGACTAAGTGAGAATTTAATTAACAAAATATCATTATGCATAATATTCTTTCTTTGAATACTTATTATGATGAATTAAGAAAGAATATTTGATTATGGAGATTTTATATTTCGCTCTAACGTCATGGAAGGATCCATATTGATGGATACCAAAAAGGAAATGAGTTGATTGCAAGAAATTCAATAAGGCAAGAATGATTGCAAATCTACGCAGATTTTGGTGCAATAAGAAAAGAATCTCAGGCGAAGATTGGTAATGATTTTTTTTTTAAATCAATGGTATATTTGAAACATATACCTGGGTAAGAGATTTTTTTTTTTTCATCCCGCCTTGTAAATCTCTATGTGCATTTATCATGATTTTGGATGATTGTTTATTATATTGTGAATATCTTTTGTTATAAATATAAGGTATTGCAATTTTGGCACGTGACAGAAATATTTATTTTCCTTTTGCAAAATGCATATCTGAAATTTATGCTCAAGGAAATCTCTTTAATCTCGAAAGATAATATTGCATATTCATGGATATTCTTGCTATGTTCTTAGAAAATATATTATATCTAGCAAGTTTGATCCACAAATCAAACGAAGATATTACGTGACACTTTTGCAAAGATTATTATCTATTTAACAAGATTTTGTAGGTGGCAATAGAATCTTCCATATGAATTTTGAAAAGATCAATTTGAAAATTGAGGAGATTCTATACTATCTTCTAGAGGTTCAAAAATTCTATTCCTTGTTAAGAAAATCTCTTATGTGTCATACAAAATGTTGAGTAGTTCTGAATTATAAATTTATATATGCTATTCAATTTTTTTTTTATTTGGAGAAAAGGGGATTATATATTACGTGGATATTATTACAGCTTATTTGTGGAAAAAGTTTGTTAAGTTGATGCAGGTTGAATTCGAGATGAGCTTGGTTGAAGAAAATAATTTTTTGCCTCGAATTTCAAAATGCAAGTGATCGTTGCGGATATTTTTTTTTTTTTTAATACCCAAGGAACCCCGTACAGCCGGTAGCCGACAGGTAAACCCTGAAGCGACGCTAGCAGAGGACCCACCACCTCGACGTCGCGCTTAAGATCCCGTGCGGTCAGCGGGATTCGACTTCCTCCACTTTCGTTAGTTTCATTGGAGAGCCTTATCCAACTGGGCCACCGCAGGTGGTGGTCAAACGTTGCGGATATTGTTGCTACGAAGGAAATAATGGAAAAATATTATGCTCACACGCACAAGCCACAATTGTTTCTATTCGCAAATCTTATCATGATGATAAGGGGAGCAAGTGAATCCAAGAGAAAGGAAAAGAATTGTGATCATCTAAAAAAGGCAACAAATTGAGGGGGAGCTTTGATCAATTTTGGAAATATCTTTTTGGATTGATTGTGATCTTGTTATGGAAGGAAGGAAAATGAGGAGAGAATATGAATATGCATATGTATTGATTGGTTGATATTATTTATTGCATAATATTGAGCTGCGATTATTTTTTTATATATTATTATGCTCAATCTATTTGCTATCTTTTGATATCCTTTGATTTAAATTAATATTTTTAAAAGTATGTTTACAAATCTACATATTCATAGATTATTTTTTCATCATCAAAAAGGGGGAGATTGTTAGGGAAATCCCTTATGATGTTTTGAAGATGACAAAATAAATCAAAGGCTACTAACTTGTTTAATGGTTAAGTAATAGAACATGCAGATGATAGAACATGTAAAGGATATTGTCAATGTCTGAAGACTGCCAGAAGACAGACTCTATACTGAAGCTAAACTTATTCAGACGGTGTTCATACTTTAAAGCTAAATCTGTTCAAAAGCAGAATATGTTTAGACCCAGATTGTAAAGTCTATTGTACTCTAACTCGTATTGTAAAGTCTATTGCACTCAGACTTTACATCCAGATTCGACAGAATGTAATATGAGCCAAATTATACAACGGCTAGTGATCTGGTTTGGATTCCATATCAAGATTGATTTGATTGATTCAATCTAATTGATTGACGATCGGATATTAAAGACAAGAACTTTCTATACGAAGAAACTCTACTTATGGAAACCAAGATTCTATTTGTATGGGTGATCGGAATCAATTTGGGATTCTATCTTTGTCACTCAATGGCTACCAAATCTTCTAGATATCGAGCTGTCCAATAGGTAGATTGGAAGGCGATCCTCAAGATACTGTCCAACGGCTAGTTTGGAAGTAGAGGAGTATTTAAGGAGATAAAGGACCGATGAGCATGTAAGAGACGGAGCGTAGAATTTATAATTCCAAAGTCTAAGCAACCTTTGATCATACGCTTGTCTCTTGTGAGCTTAAACGTTTGTGATCGTGAGAGAAATACCAAAGAGTGATTTAGTGAAATAGTGTGATCTACTACTAAGTGTTTGCACTCAAAGTTCTAATCTCTTGTTGATTGCATAGTGGAATCCAACCAAGAAGGCTATTAGCATGAGAGAGTGGACATAGGCTTGGATTAAGCCGAACCAATATAAACCTTGTGTTCTTATTCTCTTCCTTAACTCCTTTCTTTTACTTGAAATTTATTTTATCCCGCATATACTTGCCAAGGTTTAGTTTAAACACCTATTCACCCCCCTCTAGGTACTCATACTTGCTTTCATAATTGGTATCAGAGCCAAGTACTCGGTTTATAAAAGTGTTTTTTACTTTTGAGCTAAAGATCTTTTATGACAAAGCAATGTTCAATATTCTTCTCTTGTTTAATCTTCGAAAAGTTTTCACCTTTCTTGCGAAACAAGCTTGGAATCTCTCAAAAACTGTGAAAGATGTCGTCTCAAAGAAAGTCTTCGAAGATCGCGAATAGGGGACCACAGCAAATGCGTGAGGGACCTATGCATTTTGATCTCACCTAGGAAGAAGAATCTCCTAGACAGCAGCAGAGCCCACAACATTTTTAGCAGTATCCATCTCCTCCATCTAGACCTCAGAATATTGAACATCGAGAAGAGGAAGAAATCATCGAAGATGCAGAATCCGTAAGAACTCAAAAGCCCGCTTTTACTTTTAAGCTTTACTATGCTTTGAAAAGGGGTGGTACTCCTTTGAACTATATTAATGAATTTTTGAAAGACAAAGGGTATCTAAATTAAACCTACTTTTTACGCATAATGGAACGATTAGGAATTGCTCATGCGAGGTCAGCGGAAGAAGCATTGGCAAACATCCCAAGCGATCCACGTGTTGGAGGGCTGAGTCAACCTGATGAGAATGATGATGATAGGATGTACACTCAGTTTAAACCTAGAATGGGTGTTGCAACGAAAATCCGAAGCAAAAGGATAGATTTGTTTCGCTCGGAGAAACACAAGCAACTGTACTCTAAGTTGCTAAAGCATGGTGTGATTAACCCTAGAATTGTGGACTTTGATTTTCTTAATTCTCTGAATGTCAAGCTGTGAGAGAAATTCAATCTTCTTCAGCTAGAATGGTTTTGTTCTGAAATGACAGAGGCTCATGCTGAACTCACTACTTACTTCTATTCGAATCTAAGTTTCTTGGATGCGAATAGATTCTCTTTTAATATTTGAAATCAGGACTATGTGACATGGATACATTGGCTAATGTGAATGGGGTTAAAAGAGGGAAATACCAACCAATCAGTGTGTCTATTGGAGGTGCGACGATAGAGCTTGTTCGGGATAGAACGACGGAAGGAAAGATTTCATATTTGAGGATGAATGCCTCAAATATTTTGCTTCACAAGATAGTAATCAACTACCTCAGACCCAAATCGACTTCAAAGACCGATGTTTCAAACTCGAAGGCAAAGCTAATGTATGCCATTAACACTGGCAAAAAATTCTCTCTTCCACACACTATTATGTTCCACATGTACAGAACAATGGTGAAGGATAAGGGCCAACTTCCTTACTCAACACTTGTCGCTAAGTTATTCAGACATTTAAACATTCAGCCTCCCAGGATTCTTTATGTTCAAACATGCGATCAAATGGTGGTAGGACTGAAAATGGTCTTTAAAATGCGTCTGAAGGAACTTAACAAGGCTTTGGAGTGATTCAAGGTTAAAACCCCTGTCAAGACTCACCTAGTCTCCTCGGATGCAAAACGAAAAGGGAAGGAGCCCACGGTTGCTCCATCCAAGAAAAGAAGAGCACTCATCTTGGAGGATGAAGAATATGAGGATGATATCACAATTTCTATTCTTGCATTGAAGAACTTAAGTCATTATATTCTAGAGACAGAGATGAGACAGGAAAAAGACAAGGAGGAGATCGAACAGAGGACTCGAGAGAGAGAATCAATAGAGAAAGAAGCAGAGGAAGAAAGGATTGAGGAAGAAAAAGAAGAGGGCAAAGGTGAACAAGAAGAAGCAGAGCATGAAGAGTACTTCTCACCACCTGAAGGCAATGAAACAGGGGGAGATACTGAGAAAAGAGGTACGTCTTCAATTGATGCTACTAGTGAAGGAGTAAGTCGTTCACCAGCAGATCCAGAGACATCTATGCCTCTCAATTTCCTAAGGAAGGCCATGAGGTTTCTTCGGCCAATCTGCGTGATCGTGCTGACTTGCCATCATCTTCCAATACACCTTCTGATCGTGCAGAAGCCAGTACTCAGACTGATAATTTAGCAAACTTTTGCATAGTTCTTGATGTTCTCTTGGAGATGCAAGGCCAAATCTATGCTCTAGGATGCGAAGTTCAAAACTTGCAGAATGCAAGTCAAGCCTCTTCAGTTTCTTTGCATGATCAAATCCATGCCCTTGCTCTTTAAGTTTAAGCAAATGCCAAGTGTGAAAATGTGGCTCAACTAAATGAGTATTTGAAAAAGCTGGAAGGGATTGTCCAGTCAATGGGAGATTTCCAGCGTGTTCGTGTTCCAAAGCAATCCTAATTCCATTCTCTTTTCATCTATGCCTTTTTAATGCTGACAAAAAGGGGGAGAGATGGGGTGCAGATTTGAGATTTAAACTCTTGACTTTTGTGTTTGATTAACTTTACTTTTGTGTTTGGCTGTTTAGCTGTGATTGGATTTGGATTTGGATTTGGACTGTTTGATCGTTTATTTATCTTAAGCACTATTGGTATTTCATGGCAAAAATAGTTGCTCATTTACAGGACTAACCTATTTTCTATGGATGCAGATTTTAATGTTATCTTTACTAAGCCAATTATCTTTTGTGAAATATCTATGTTTGCTTGAGTATTGTTTTGCAGATCAAAGTTATCCAAATCTGCAGGAAAGTTTTGTCACCATCAAAAAGGGGGAGATTGTTGGAGAAAACTTCCTTGAGTGTTTTGAAATTGACAAAATGTTTCCATCAGTCTAATCTGAAGACTTGCGAATTCTTCCAATCAAAGTCTAAAAACCTCCGAACTGCCAGATTCAAGACTCAAAGTCTATCCTTATTGACAGTTTCTAGACCGTCGAAGAAGGCTTATCCAAAACTAAGTATTTCGTTAAGGATTTGATTCTATCGACTGAAGAAGATCTCTTGGCTGGATATAGCGTGTCGGAATCCATTATTCAAATTGAGATTGATTCAGGGATTCTGGATCCGTTGAATGGCAAAGTATACTTGGAATGTTCCACTTATGAAAATCTAGATCCTGATTGTATGGGCGAGTAGGATTGGGGGACTATCGACATATTTGTTAAATAACTCGAAATCTCCCTAATTGATTATGTCCAATGGGTAGATTGGAAAAACTCATTTGGTAAGTGCCAATGGGTATGATGGCATGAAGGAGTATATAAGAAAGACGTTCCAGTTATTCGAGTGTGTGCGCGATAAAAGAATTCCAAAGTCTGAAGCTCTTTATTCTTAGTCAATTCAATTGTTAAGCGAAATCTTGTACTCAAAAGAGAGTTTATATCTTTGTAAGACCTTGAGAAAGTGTAGCAGAGTCTCTACACTATGGAATCAAGGAAGCGCTTTACTATAACAACTCTTTTGATTCATAGTAAAATCCAGCCGGTGGGCTGTCAATGCGAAAGAGTGGACGTAGGCTTGGATTAAGCCGAACCACTATAAACCCTATGTTCTTACTCTCTTCCCTAAGCTCTTTTACTTTGATTGTAACTCAATTTGTTTACAAGAATCTAATTTCCTTTTTTCATAATCTATTGTTGATTAGAGTTGCACACTTCTCTCTAATACCAATTGTGAAAGTTAGTACGAGCACCTAGAATGGGTGACTAGGTGCAAAAACAAATTTCCAGAGAGAAGTGTGCAACTCTAATCAATAATAGATTATGAAAAGGAAATTAGACTCTTGTAAACAAATTAAGTTACAATCAAAGTAAAAGAGCTTAGGGAAGAGAATAAGAATACAGGGTTTATAGTGGTTCAGCTTAATCCAAGGCTACATCCACTCTTCCGCATTGACAGCCCACCGGCTAGATTTCACTATGAATCAAAAGAGTTGTTACAGTAAAGCTCTTCATTGATTCCACAGTGTAGAGACTCTGCTACACTTCCTCAATGTCTCACAAAGATATAAACTCTCTTTTGAGTACAAGATTTTGCTCAACAATTAAATTGACTAAGAACAAGAAGCTTCAGACTTTGTAATTCTTCTATCGCGCACACACTCAAATAACTAGAACGTCTTCCTTATATACTCCTTTATGCCATCACACCTGTTGGCACTTACCAAAGGAGTTCTTCCAATCTACCCGTTGGACATAATCAATTAGGGAGATTTCGAGTTATTTAAGGAATATGTCGATAGACCATCAATCCTGCTCACCCATACAATCAGGATCTAGGTTTCCATAAGTAGAACCTTCCAAGTATACTTTGCCATTCAACGGATCCAAAATCCCTGAATCAATCATTTGAATAATGGATTCTGACATGCTATATCCAACCAAGAGATCTTCTTCAGTCGATAGAATCAAATCCTTAACAAAATACTTAGTTCTGAATAAGCCTTCTTCGATGATCTAGAAACTGTCAATGAGGATAGACTTTGCGTCTTGAGTTTGGCAGTCCGGAGGTCTTTAGACTTTGATGGAAGAGTCCGCAAGTCTTCAGACTAGACTGATGGAAACATTTTGTCAACTTCAAAACACTCAAGGAAGCTTTCTCCAACAATCTCTTCCTTTTTTATGGTGACAAAACTTTCTTGTAGATTTGGATAACTTTGACCTGCAACACAATACTCACGCAAATATGGATATCTCACAAAAGATAATTGGCTTAGTAAAGATAACATTAAAATCTGCATCCACAGAAAGTAGGTTAGTCCTGTAAATGAGCAACTATCTTTGCCATGAAATACCAATAGTGCTTAAGATAAACAAACGATCAAACAATCCAAATCCAAATCAAATCACAGCCAAACAGCCAAACACAAAAGTAAAGTTAATCAAACACAAAATTCAAGAGTTTAAATCTCAAAAGTTTAAATCTCAAATCTGCACCACATCTCTCCCCCTTTTTGTCAACATTAAAAAGGTAGAGATGAAAAGAGAATAGAATTAGGATTGCTTTAGAACACGAACAAGCTGGAAATCTCCCATTGACTGGACAATCCCTTCTAGCTTTTTCAAGTCCTCCTTCAGTTGAACCACATCTTCACCCTTGGCATTTGCTTGAACTTGAAGAGCAAGGTCATGGATTTGATCATGCAAAGAAATTGAAGAGGCTTAACCTGCATTCTACAAATTTTGAACTTCGCATCCCAGAGCATAAATTGGCCTCGCATCTCCAAGAGAACATCAAGCACTTTGCGAAAGTCTATTGAATTATCAATCTGAGTACTAGCTTCTGCATGATCAGAAGGTGTATTGGCAGATGATGGCAAATCAGCACGATCACGCAGATTGAGCGATGAAACCTCATAGCCTTCCTCAGGAAATTGAGAGGCTTAGATGTCTTCTGGATCTGCTGGTGAATGACTTACTCCTTCACTAGTGGCAGCAATTGAAGACGTACCTCTTTTCTCAGCATCTCCCCCTGTTTCATTGCCTTCAGGCAGTGAGAAGTACTTTTCATGCTCTGCTTCTTCTTGTTCACCTCTGTCTTCTTCTTCTTCTTCCTCAATCCTTTCTTCCCCTGCTTCTTTCTCCATTGATTCTCTCTCTCAAGTCCTTTATTCGATCTCCTCCTTGTCTTGTTCCTGTCTCACCTCTGTCTCTGGAATAGAACGACTTAAGTTCTTCAATGCAAAAGCAAAAATTGTGATATCATCCTCATCCTCTTCATCCTCCAAGATGAGTGCTCTTCTTTTTTTGGATGGAGCAACCATGGGCTCCTTCCCTTTCCGTTTTGCCGTTGAGGAGACTAGGTAAGTCTTGACAGGGGTTTTAATCTTGAATCGCTCCAAAGCCTTATTAAGTTCCTTCAGATGCATTTTAGAGACCATTTTCAGTCCTACCACCATTTGATCGCACGTTCGAACATAAAGAATCATGGGGGGCTGAATGTTCAAATGTCTGAATAACTTAGTGACAAGTGTTCAATAAGGAAGTTGGCACTTGTCCTTCAACATCGTTCTGTACATATAGAACATAATAATGTGTGGAAGAGAGAACTTTTTGCCAGCGTTAATGGCATACATCAGCTTTGCCTCCGAGTTTGAAACATCAGTCTTCGAAGTCGATTTTGGTCTAAGGCAGTTGATCACTATCTTGTGAAGCAAAATATTTGAGGCATTCATTCTCAAATATGAAATCTTTCCTTATGTCATTCTATCCCGAACAAGCTCTATCGTCGCACGTCCAATAGACACACTGATTGGTTGGTATTTCCCTCTTTCAACTCCAATCACATCAGCCAATGTATCCATGTCAACCACATAGCCTTGATCTCGAACACTTAAAAAGAATCTATTCGCATCCAAGAAACTTAGATTCAAATAAAAATAAGCAGTGAGTTTAGCATGAGCCTTTGTCATTTCAGAACAAAACTGTTCTAGTTAAAGAAGATTGAATTTATCTCGCAGCTTGACATTAAGAGAATCAAGAAAATCAAAGTCCACACTTCTAGGGTTAATCACACCACGCTTTAGCAACTTAGAGTACATTTGCTTATGTTCCTCCGAGCGAAACAAATATGTCCTTTTGCTTCGGATTTTCGCCGCAACACCCATTCTAGGTTTAAACTGAGTGTACATCCTATCATCATCATTCCCATCAGGTTGACTTAACCCTCCAACACGTGGATCGCTTGGGATATTTTCTAATGCTTCTTCCGCTAACCCCACAAGAGCAATTTCCAATCGTTCCATTGTGCATAAAAAGTAGATTTCATTTCGATACCCTTTGTCTTTCAAAAATTCATCAATATAGTTCAAATGAGTACCACCCCTCTTCAAAGCACAGTAAAGCTTAAAAGTAAAAGCGAGCTTTTGAGTTCTTACGGGTTCTGCAACTTCGATGATTTCTTCCTCTTCTCGATGTTCAATATTTTGAGGTCTAGATGGAGGAGATGGACGCTACTGAGAATGTTGTGGGCTCTGATGCTGTCTAGAAGATTCTTCTTCCTCGATGAGATCAAAATGCATAGGCCCCTCACGCATTTGTTGTGGTCTCCTGTTCGCGATTCTTGAAGACTTTCTTTGAGACATCTTTCACAGTCTCTGAGAGATTCCAAGCTTGTTTCGCAAGAAAGGTGAAAACTTTTCGAGGATTAAACAAGAGAGGAAAAGAGAAGTGGAAGATATGTGCTCTCTTAGGGTTTTTATAAGGCAGTCAAAGCAAGGCATACGGAACATTATAAAAGGAAATGTAGAAATGCATTTTTTTTAAAATAACTGCCTTTTCAAAAATTAGATAATCGTCATTTCAAAAATTACTTCTTTTTCCAAAATGAAAGATTGCAATAGTGGCATCCTAAAACTCTGTGGCAACCTCTAGATGCCTTACAACCTTTGGAAGGGCGATGGATGCATCATTGACCTATGTTATGGTCTTTAGACCAAAGAAGTGTAATAGAATTAATGACCGAGCACCTAATGGGTGAATATTTTTGTTGGAAACATGTTCCATGCCCATGTGAGATCTAGATTTATTTGATGAGGAAATTATGTTTTTTGGCCATGAATTTTATAAGTTGGACTTTATTAATTTATGTGACAAAGTATTATAGCCATTTAAATTTGTAATTTAGTACTTTGTATAAATAGGGATTAAGCTGGTTTTTAAAAGGGGTTAATCTTCAGTCATTTAAGCTAGGGTCTTAGGCCCAAGAGTGTTGGGCCTAAGATGGACCAAAATGGCTGGCCCATAGAGCCCATGAGGGGCCGTCGAAGGGGGGGGGAGAGACCGGTTTGCATGCCTCCCCATTTGTCCCTTAAAGTTAGCCAAGTGTTAAGCCATGCAAAATTAATGATGGCTAATGTTGGAGGGAAGGAAAATTAGAGGGGAAAAGTGGGCGGATTAAGCAAAGGGAACTGAGAGAGAGAGAGAGAGAGAGAGAGAGAGAGAGAGAGAGAGAGAGAGAGAGAGAGAGGTGTGTCGCACGGTAGAGAGAAGGAGAGAAAGAGAGAGAAAAGAAGAAAGGAAGGAGGAAGGAGAAGAGCAGTTCACCACCATCCATCGCCGCCGTGTCCCACCGCCGTTTGCTCGGTTTGGAGGCAAGTGGGATCCTTTTATCTACTCCTGCATGCTGTGCTTAGTGTGTGGGTGTGATTGAATGGTAAAAATTTCGAATGTATAGAATGTGGAAAAATTGAAGTTATAAGAGTGGTGCTCTAGTCTAGTGTACTGTTCTTAAGAAAAACAGCTCGACCTTGGATGTTCTAGTGACTTGCATGTGATGTTCTAGTTGAGTTTTGGCTTTAACCTATAAATGAAAGTTGTAAAGGACTTCTTATAGTATAACATACTCAAATTTGGGACAAAAAAAACAAATATAAGTGGATGAAATCATTATTCTTTGGAAAGACTGGATTTGGAGATTTTGGTACCCACCCTTGATGAATGCATGGACTGTAAGGCAATCTTTTTGTTGAAATTTTACCTCAATTTATTAACAAAAGTTGTAGAGGACATCCTGAGGTTTAACATATCAAAAATTTAGAGAAACAAAACAAGAATAGGTAGGTAAAATCGTGGTCCTTTGAAGATGGTTAGATCTGGAATTACGGTACTAGGAACAGGGATTTTAACCGTCCATATCTAATAATCTAGGACGAATTTGACTTTAATGTCTTCATGAAATATCTACCTTATGGTCTTGTCTCTCACAGATTCGAATTTCATAAACTTTGAAGTTCATTTGGGTATTTAATCGAAATGTTTTCTGAAACTGTGCTAACAGAATTGTTTGAATTTCGAAATCTGCGATGCATGGACCATACCCAATCTTGTAGAGTTCTGTTGGCATAATGTATTTACGAGATAACCACCTCTAGGTGTTGTTTATAATCTATCAAATTTCATAATTTTGGAGTCCGTTTAGTTATTAAATTGAAAGTATTTTCGGAATTGTGCATGATGCTTCATCCAAACATTCATATATTTTCAGAAAAAAAAAATAAAAAAAAAAATAAAAGAAGAAGAATTGGTTTCATGTGATGTGATGTATTGTGTTGCATATATGGTATCATATAGCTTGGTACATAATGTCAAAAGTTGAAATAGGCCTTGTTGCCATCACATCATGTGTCATATTGATTTTGAGACACAATTGTGGATATGAATTGTAATAAATGAGAATACCATCGAAGGTGTGAGCCAACGATGCCCCAGGAGTGTCGAGATGCCCGAAGGTGAGTGCCGGATGCCCGGAGGTGTGTGCCGGATGTACTCGGGAGATTCG
Organism: Eucalyptus camaldulensis; assembly: GCA_019915185.1. Classification (NCBI taxonomy): domain Eukaryota; kingdom Viridiplantae; phylum Streptophyta; class Magnoliopsida; order Myrtales; family Myrtaceae; genus Eucalyptus; species Eucalyptus camaldulensis. Next base: position 16,214,954 of record JAHSVA010000014.1, on the reverse strand, counting down.
AGATGCCCGAAGGTGTGTGCCAGAAGTTCCTCGCAATACCAAGTAGGGTGTGAGCGATAAAATTTGGGATGCAATTATTGGTCACAGGAAAGAAAAATGTGATGACCCAATTGAAAAATAAAAAGCTGAAATTGAATCATGCATGGCATGGTGACATGTATGCATGGCTATATGATATAATATGTATAAGTGCATGGTGGTATGTGCATATAATATGGTGACATGTATGCATGGCAGAATGATGTTACACGTACAAGTGCATGGTGGTATATGCACATGACATGGTAACTTATATGCATGGGTGTTTTGATGAAATGTGCATGGCTGAAAGGTAAGACATGTTTAACATGTATGAATTATATGTACTCTACTATGATGTCATGATTGTTCTATTTGATGTATTGAGTAGTTTAAATGGATCTTTTACCTACTGAGTGGTTGTACTCACCCCTTTAGGGATTAACATTTCAGATTAGAAAGATGCATTTGCTGCCGATTGCACGCGGTACCTACTATGACATACCTACTGATGTGGATGTGGAGTGTACTGAGCATGTCTGTGTTGGTGCTCCTGGTTTAGTGTTTGTTCAAGTCCAAGTCCTGGTGATGTATGATTTAGGTCGAGCTGATAGCCCGGTCATTCAGGAGTTTTTGTCTATCCACGTTCAACGTGATGAGCGATGTTAGGGATGTTACCACCGCCACCACCCAATGCACCAGATTGGGTATGATGGCGCGTATAACTGTTGGGAGCTGACACTTTTGGAGATATCCAACGCTCATTGATGGCCGGTGGTACATGTTCGATGTAGAATCGAGTCCTTTTTGGGGTGGTAGCCGAGTATAGTTAAAATATTGGCTTTTTTGTTGTATCGACCTTGATGTCCATCATGAAAATATAAATAAGAGTGAATTGGCATTATCTTTTCTTATGGTGTGTAGTTGGTGTGTATTGCATTATGGTTATTGGAGGGAGAGATGGTGAGACTTGTTTATGCTTCTGCTAATAAGCTGCGCAGGGACCGTTTTCAAAAACAAAAACAAAAAAATCTCTAGTCATAGTTATATGAGATCGAGTAATTAAAGAGAGAGTGTCTGTGGTGACCTCAGGCGAGTCAGGGGTGCCATAACAATAATCACGAAAACTGGGAAAATAACATCAATCAATTACAGACAGATGATTGTACCTTTTCGAGATTTGATCCGAGAGATAAGTTTCTAAAATAGAAGTAACTTACCATCGTAGATCTTGATCGTCTGAGTATGAGTGTCTTTAGACTTTCAGCCTTAAGTCTGAACTTCCTCAGACTTTAAGTTATTGAGTCTGGAACGAATGACTTCAATTTGATTTTTCTCCAAAGGCTTTGTAAATATGTCCACTAGTTGATTCTTTGAATCAATAACCTGAATCGAGATTTATCTATTTTGAACATGATCTCTAATGAAATGATATCGAATCTCTATATGCTTTGCTCTTGAATGAAGAATTGGATTCTTGGTAAGATTGATTGCGCTGGTGTTGTCACATTTGATCTCAGTGCATGAATCTTCAATTCCAAAGTCTCTTAGCTGTTGTTTTATCCATAGAATTTGTGAACAATAACTTCCAAGAGCTACATACTCTGCTTCTACCGTAGAAAGAGCTACGGTACTTTACTTTCTTGAAAACCAAGACAATGTCTTGTTACCAAGTAGTTGACAATGCCCGAGGTGCTTTTTCTATCAACTATGCATCCTGCTAGATCTGCGTCTGAGTATCCAAGAAGAGTGAAGTCTCATTATTTAGGATACCAGAGACCTAAATTTGAAGTTGAGGCAATGTATTTGATAATATGTTTTACAGCACTTAAATGAGATTCTTTAGGGTCTAATTGAAATGTGGCACAAATACAAATACTAAACAGAATGTCAAGTCTAAAAGCAGTAAGATAAAGAAGTGAACCAATGATACTCCTGTATAACTTCTGGTCAACTTTCTCCTCCTTCATCTTTGTCTAGCTTCAAGGAACTTGACATTGGTATATAAGTCTTTTTGCAATTCTCCAATCCAAACTTTTTGACAAGTTCTTTAGCATATTTTTCTTGATGAATAAAGGTTCCCTCCTTCAGTTGTTTCACTTGAAACCCGAGAAAGAAGGTTAGTTCACCCATCATGCTCATTTCAAATTCATCTTGCATAAACTTAGAGAATTTATTGCACAGATTTTCATTAGAAGATCCAAAAATAATATCATCAACATAAATTTAAACAAGTAAAAAGCTTTTGTTTTCTCTTTTGATAGATAGTGTAGTATCTATTTTACCTTTGACAAAGCCATTTTGAATTAAAAACTTACTTACTCTGTCGTACCAAGCTCGAGGTGCTTGCTTTAGACCATATAGAGCATTTTTCAGTCTGAATACAGAATCTGATTTCCTTGGGTCTTCAAAACCGAGTGGTTATTCCACATAGACTTCCTCTTAGATAAATCCATTTAGGAAAGCACTTTTGACGTCCATTTGGAATAACCTGAAATTCTTATAACAAGCAAAAGCAAGTAATAATCTAATTGCTTCTAACCTTGCTACTGGCGCGTAAGTCTTATCATAGTTTATCCCTTCTTCTTGCATATATCCTTTGGCCACGAGCCTTGCTTTTTTTCTTGCGACTTTTCATTTCTCGTTCATCTTGTTCCTGAAAACCCATTTAGCTCCAATGATGGATTTACCTTTCGGTTTAGGAGTCAATTCCCAAACATCATTAATACTGAATTGCCTGAGTTCTTCTTGCATAGCTTCAATCCAGCTTTCATCATATAAAGCTTCTTCTATGCTTTTAGGTTCTATTTCAAAAATAAGAGCCACAGCACTAAACTCTTCACGCCTTTTGGATCTTGTGCGAATTCCTTCATTAATATCACCAATAATGAGATCTTTGGGATGACTGGACTTATGCTTCTAGTTGATGGTTGATTTGTTAGACCGTTGATCATTTCTCTCATTTGAATCTTCGATGATTATTTTGTTGCTGGTCATCTGAAGTCTGAGATACTTTTGGAGATTTAGACTTTGTAGAGTCTGGAGCAGGTTCAGATTCTTCAAATTGAGTCTAAATCGATTGATTTTACATAAAGTCTTGAAATTTGACATTCATCGATTCCTCCACTGATTGAGTCTTTTTGTCATATACTTTATATGCTTTGCTTGTGATAGAATATCCAAGAAAAATACCTTCATCTGATTTTTCTTCAAACTTACCAACTTGATTATTTGCATTTTTCAATATAAAACATTTACATCCAAACACATGAAAATACGAAACAATTGGCTTCTTTCCTTTAAATAACTCATAGGAAGTTTTCTCCAGAATAGGCCTTAAGAAGACTCTATTAATAATATAGCACACTGTAGAAACTACTTCAGCCCAAAAACGAGAAGAGATGCTACTTTCAATTAAAAGAGTTCTAGCTATTTTCTGCAACGATCTATTCTTTCTTTCCACGACTTCATTTTGCTCTAGAGTATATAGAGAAGAGAACATATGCTGAAAGCCAGATTCATCACAGAATTTTGTAAAGTCTTGATTTTCAAATTCACCCTCCATGGTCTGTCCGTATACTTGAAATAATATACCCTTTCTCATTTTGGACCTTTTTTAGCAAACTTTATAAAATAAGAAAAGGTTTCAAACTTACTTGCTAGGAAATATACCCAAGTGAATTGTGAATAATCATCCACAATTACTAGGCAGTATTTCTTACCTCCAATGCTCTAAGTTCTAGTTGGTCCAAAGAGATCCATATGCAAGAGCTGCAGTACACGATTAGTGGATACTTGATTTGTTGGTTTGAATGAGTTTCTTACATGTTTTCCCAACACGCATGGTGTGCATATAGATCAGACTTTTGGTATGTCAGTTTGGGTAGTCCACGAACAAGCTTCTTTGCTAAGATTTTGGCTATTTGCTTCATGTTGATGTGCCCAAATTTTCTGTGCCATAAGTTTGCTTCCTCTTGAATTGAGATTACACATTGGGTTTCATCTAGTTTGATATCCAAAAGGTAGATATTCCCATGTCTTCGCCCCGTGAAAGACTAAAAGGAGTCTTTACTGGTTCCTGAACATATTCCTTCTTGAAAGTTGATTTTGAAACTAGTGTCGCACAGCTGACTAATACTCAACAAGTTGTAGTTGAGTCCTTCCACTAAGGAAACATTACTGATACAAGCTTGGAATCTCTCAAAAAAAAATTTCACATTTCTTGCGAAAAGTGCTAGTATGAAGGAAAATGGGCCACTTGGGATTTGCCCTAAAGGTCAAGTAATTTAGTACTAATATCCAATACCTCAGGCTAGACTTAGGTTACTTGGCATGTGGACCAGTAAGTGGAATGAAAAAGGGATCTTGGAAGTGCTCCTTGTCAAAAATGTGGTATAATAAGGGTGGACATTTTTATCCTATAATTAGGATAAGACCAGATTTTGCATTTACTATATAGATAATATAAACATTATAATGCGTTTCTAACATATCCAAACGACTAAGTTTCATATTCAAACAAGAATTATTATTTTTAATGATGTTTTCCAATAAAAAATATTTTAATGAAAAATATATGTTGGGAAGTAACAACAATTAGTGTGTTTGAATGTTTAGAATGCTCATGTTAGTATTTTAGGTGAATTCGTATTTCATAGGTTGCCTTGTGCACCTAGGAACTGTGTGTCGTGAGAGAGATAAGTGCATGCATCTACCGTATCTAATAATTGTGAGGAATCTAATCTATCAGTTTAGTTTTCAATTACAATAAAAAGAGAGTTTACATGTTCCTTTCATCTCTTACATGCCATGTGAAAAACATATGCATGCATCTAGCATATCTAATGATAGTAAGGAATCTAATTTATCACTTTGGTTTTCAATTACAATAAAGAGAGTTTTCATGTTCTTTTCAATCAAAGTTCATGAAAGTGAAAGTGCAGGTATAACTTATTCACCAAATCCACAGATAACTCCATGTTGAAGTCAATGTTTATGACTTTTCACATGATCTTCACTTCCTTCATCTTTATAGTGAGTCTAATATTTTTTTTCATTTTGGGATAAGTGCACTGAACAATGTAAAATTTGTTATAAAAATACAATTAAGGCATAAAACATACAAAAGTACAATCAAGTCATATAATCAAGCCATTTTATTAAGTCCGACCAACTTGCTAATAGAAAATGCCGGCATGACTATTTTATAATATTTCCACTCTCATAAGTTGGTATGACATGACAAAAATATAAAATATAAGGCTAAAACGATGTCAATCTTATTTTTAATACAAATTTTATTTATATCAAATTTAAAAAATAAACTAAATTAAAACCCTAATTCTGCTATCCGCCACTTGATGAACCTAATCTCATCCTCATTCCACGAAATCAAATCGTCCACCGCCGTCTTCGTGAGGAATGGAAGCGACGTCTGCAGGGTCACAAAGTATCGGCGGATCCCTGGTCTGCTCCCCCGACGTCAGGTCCCACGTCCGAACCCCCGAAGACACTTGGAGAGACTTCGAACCGGACAGTTTCCATTTGAGTCAGCTAGCGGAGAACGCTGCATTGTACGCTGAACCACAAACTCGACACACACGAAGCATCCTCTCGCCAATTTGATTAAGAAAAAGAAAAACCGAACAAAGAGAATAAAAGAAACTATTCCTCTATCTGCTAGCGTCCCTCCTATGGGAGAACTAATAAAACAAAACCTTTTTGTGTCACTTGTCCTCAGGCAACATAGAGAGCATCAAAATTGATAAAAGAGAATAGGACAAATGAAAATAAAGGCTACCTAGGACAAACGTCGTAGAAAAAGAGCATATAATGCAGTGAAGATGCAATTAAAAGGGAATATAAGTGCCGTTAGAAGGAGAGGAGTCTTCAAACCCTTTGGTATTTTTTCGTGACTCGTGCAAAACTAATGATTTTAGGATAATGGAATTAGTAGCAGATGCAAATGCATTGGTTGCTAATATATGCTTTCTCTCGCGATTAAGCTCTTTTCAATCTTGACCTCCTTCTGTTCGTGGGTTTGCGCCCCTCTAGCACCCTACAGTGAATTTCTCTTTATCAATGAAAATGAGCTTTCTTGCAATAGGCCCCCACAGAACCATACACACTATTCTCCTTTATTTAGCACCATATCCTCAGCAAGAGGCACAAATTCAGAAGCTTCTGGCATCATCTAGCCCCATTCGAATCTGAACCGCTTCCGCTTAGTTGCGGCGCCATCACAGGCACGGCTGCTCCAAGGATTTATCTTCCCCCATTTTGTTCGAGTCTCGAAATATATTAGAAAAGGATAGAATTCTTTCAGTCGTTGGATTAGATTTGAATTCAAAAATGGGGGTGGGGTTCCTTTCTCACAGAAAACTGGTGCACATTCATCTTAAACGTTGCTTCCCCACTCTTTTTTATTTTTCTCTCTACTGACCAGGATGCTCTGGTCTAACGTCTTGTGCGTCAACGCCAGCACTGGACTCTGAATTCTCACCTCAATTTACATTTTAAGGGAGCTTGATTTGGTCTGTACATTCATCTCTCTCTTTATAGCCCAAGGTTAAAGGTATTGGAGAAGGACGGATTCATCTAGAATTTTTTTAAATGCAGAGCCTTCTCCTAGGATCTGAATTAGTTTGGAAACTCCCCGAGCAAGCCTCCTTCCACTCCAATTAGAATGTGGTTTCTCGCCCAGCTCGACAACGATGTGCTTTATTTTCTAGTCTTTCCCAAGGAAATTATGTGCAGCCAGTGGTTTAAAACGACTTAAAAGAAAGAAAAAAACAAGGGAAATTTCCCAAACAGAACCTTGTTTCACGGTGGCAATATGTTTAGAGCTGCTTCAGACCATCTCTTTAGTAGCAGAGGCGAATGTGCTAGACAGATCCACCATGTTCAAGTAAACGTAACCATTTAAGATGGTGAATGCAGATCAAGCTAAATTTGATTAGCAACCAGAATTTTATCTTTATGTGAGATTAAATTCAGATTCTATATAGTCGCTGAAAATACATAGGCTTCCACGCAAAACTCATCCTATCCGAAAATTGAGAACCGGAACTATCCCCATTTTCAAAAGGCAAATCAGCGCCCTTCACCTGTGAATTCAGCTTCCGAAGGAAAAAAAAAAAAAAAAAAAAAGACCAAACTCAGCTTTAGGGGACCCGCTTTCTAGGTCCAGTCGTTGAAAAAGATTCAAAATTTTCCATTTGTCAGTAGATTTCTGACTTAGTTGATAGATATTTAATACCGTTGGTAGAAAGAGTACGACCTACAACTCAAATATCCAATAATCCATTAGGAAATTATCACCACTACAAAAAAAATTTCGACTCTCCAAATGAAATAGTAAATTACTAACTCCTCTGGAATTTAGCTTGGGTCGTAAGTAAATCACCAGCGCTTGAATAAATTACTATGTCAAATTAATGTTAATTAATGTATTATAGTATTAGTATATTACAAAAGACACTTGTATAATTTCAAAGGAGCTGGTAAAATTGTGAATATGTCGATATTTTCCAAGAAGTTGTTAATTGACAATTTTCTTTAGGATGTTAGTAAACTACTTGTAGTGCTGCTAGTTAATATACCACACTCGTAAAATTTGAAAATTTTGGAAAACTAAACAATTAGGAGACTGGTAAATTCACGGTGGTACATTACTAAAAAGATACTTGCGAAATTTCAAAGAAGTTTGTAAATTTCTATTTTAGTGGAATATTAGTAAATTTATTATATTGTGGGTAAATCACCAGCGATACTAGTAGAAGTTCAGAGGACGTAGGAATTTAGTTCCTTGTTTGGTCATTCATAAAATCCTTGCGAGAAAATTATTGGCCACAATTTTTTACCAAGAAGATTGGAAAATTACCAGCAACTTTAAAATTTCAACTAAGGCGGAAAAATTTCTATGAATCCATTTGCTTGCTTCCCTTCCCGTCCCCCCTTGAACCAAGAATTGGAGGCCTATTATCGTTGAGGCTCATTTAAATCTATCCGAACCAGCTCTAATTCACAGGGAAAAGAAGTCGAGTAGAAATCATATTTAGGCTGAAGAGAGAGAGAGAGAGAGAGAGAGAGAGAGAGAGAGAGAGCATAGTTTGGCCAAAAAGATACAATAGAAAGAGTAGTGTTCTGAGAAATAGATGTCATAGAATGCTAATTATATTACTTAAATAAGCAAACTTATGGAAGGGAAGAGATCCCACGAGCACAAGTTCTAAGTACACCTGAAGTGAAGAACCAAGGCAAGGGGGAGAGCACGAGATTGCTCATTTCACACTTTTTGACAGTCTCAATCTCTTCAACTTGGCTACCTTCACCACTATGGTCACATATGCCTTATCAGATACTTGATCTGCAAAGCTAAAATATGCACATCATCAATCCTTCTTGAACTACAAAACTCCAAAAAAGCCCCAAAACCCAATTGCAAATCCAAGCATTATGACCACATAGAACAAAGTCCTATCAAAATTATCCACTTCACGTGTATCTTTAGGGTGAAGGAATTTTAGTGGTTGAGAAGATCACCGTGGAGTAGAGGCTTGCTAGCATAAAAAAAAAAGGATTGTCAAGTGTCTGAATTTGATTTTCTTTCGGAATCTACCCTGTGAAGTTATTTTGTGACAAGTTGAGGTGGGCTAGGGATGTTAATGCTGAAATGCTATGCAGAATTGTCCTTGAGATGTGGTTGTTTGAAAGATCAAGAGACTCGAGCGATGTCATGTTCCCAATGTCAATGGGAATATTTCTAGAGAGATGGTTGTGAGACAAGTTCAAGCCATGCAATCCTAAGAGGAAAGAAAGTTTTTCGGGGATTGACCCGTTCAAAAATTTACTAGAGAGATCCAAATTGACCACACATTGTAGAACAATTTTGGTATACTCGTTATATCTTCCCTTCATGATCTCAACCGTGTGCTCTCGATTTCATTGCAGATAATCCCCTCTATGTCAAAAGGAAATTATATCTTGTATAGGAACAACGGCCACTGATCCAAATGAATTGCCTTGATTGAAGTTGATCATGTTGCTCATATTGCCAAGACAATATGAGATCATTCTTGTCAAATTGTTCACCGCCATGTCTAATATTTTCAATTTTGATAGTGAGCAGAGCTGCGAAGGGATGCTGCTGATAAACCTATTCTCTCGTGGCCTCAAGATCAATAGAGCCGAAAGGTCTCATCAAACCATGTCAAACTGCTTAAAGAGAAGTTACTCTCTCCAAAGTCTAAAATTACCAGACTTGTGCAATAATCTAGGTACAAGTGTTCCATCTACGAAGCACGCATCTATCAGATAAGATCGTGCTTTAATTATCATTCATAACGATTCAACCCGACCCATTTTACGTGGGCTGTTTCTTTTTGCGACTTGACCTATTTTACTCATGTCAAATCCTAAAATTCTTTCGAGAATGTAAATAGAAATTCATGTCCAAATCCCTTCTTCTGAGAAGTTGCTTATTCTTATAATTGTTGTGGTGATGATGTGGGACCAATTTTCCCTCCCCGTGTTAGCTCGGTATCTAGCAGAAACCTCCACTTGACCGTTGCCGACCTCCTAGTCAGACAAAAGCATTTGCAAGAATCAAAGAACGGATCCCATCGACGAATGACAGTCACACAAGTGCTAACCCTGGATTGGATAAGTCAGCAAGGGCAAAGCGTTCAGAGAGAGAGAGAGAGACAGAGAGACAGAGAGAGACAGAGAGACAGAGAATGGCTCGTGCAGTTTCGACCTTCTCCTCGCACGTCCTCATCTCTCGTCACTTGATCTCCAATTCGATTCTCAAGCTGCACAACCCGAAGTCGCCGACTACTCCTTCTGCCGCCGCCTTACGCACACGATGTGAGGCCACACAGTCAACGGTGACGCCGCAGCTCGGGGCTTCAACAACCACCCCAGCCGCGAAGACGAAGAAGAAGAGCAGCTACGAGATAGAGAACTTGACAACGTGGCTGTTGAAGCAGGAGCAGGCAGGCCGCATCGATGCGGAGCTGACTATAGTGCTCTCAAGCATCTCCTTCGCGTGCAAACAGATCGCATCACTGCTCCAGCGGTCGAGCATCGTCAACCTCACCGGAGCTCAGGGAACCATCAACGTCCAAGGGGAAGATCAGAAGAAGCTTGACGTCGTGTCCAATGAGGTTCGCATAACATTTTGGACACAATTCAATGCTACATTCTATCTGCGATGAGATCAGAGCTCACTTTTCGCTCATTTTGTCTGCGATTAGATCAAAGTTCGCAAATTCAATGGAGATTAAATGTCAGATCTGTTGGAACACCTTTCCAAAATCTGTTTATCAAGTGATCTGCCGAAAGTTTGATACCCTGGCATTATTCAATGAGATCTTGCACCCCGTATATGCAAATCGAGCCTTGGATGTTAGCTAGGGCACTTTTTAAGCAGAACTTAACTGAAATTTAATAGAAATTTTAGAACCCTTTTGAAAGTTAGAACATGACAGATCAATTTTTCTGGTGAGTTCCCTCGGAAGTTCAACTAATGTGGGTCAATGTTAAAGGTGTTCTGCAATTGCTTAAGGTCGAGTGGAAGGACGGGGATCATAGCATCGGAGGAGGAAGATGTACCCGTCGCTGTAGAAGAGACCTACTCAGGAAACTACATCGTCGTCTTTGACCCTATTGATGGATCCGCCAATATCGACACCGCATTGACCACAGGATCCATCTTCGGCATTTACGGCCCAGACGAGCAATGCCTCATCGCCGGTGAGGACGAGTCGCTGCCCACGGTAACTATCTTCCCCTGTCATTTCATTTTCGTTCTGTAACCAAAAGTCAGACATCTTCTCATGTATAGTTTCTGTGTCCTAGTTAGTAAACAGAACAGGCTATTCTTTCTTTTACATGAGCCTACAAGTATTGCTTTTTCATTCCTTATGCGAAATCAAATGAGCTTATCCCATACCCCGTCGGTGAGTCCCCGGCATCTTGGAAGCTACTTAGATCTCTAGTCTGCTTTAGAGTATGACAGATGCCCATCATATTGTAATTTGACCTCTTAATCCCGTCCGCCAAATTACTAAACGCTGCTGTGGCACAGCTCGACCAAGCTAAAGAGAGGTGCATCATCAGCGTCTGCCAACCGGGCAGCAACTTGCTGGCAGCCGGTTATTGCCTCTACTCCAGCTCGGTAGTCTTCACGCTCTCGATAGGGAACGGGGTGTATGCTTTCACTTTAGATCCTGCATACGGTGAATTCGTGCTGACACATGAGGACATCAAGATACCGAAAACAGGTAAAATCTTCTCGTTCAATGAGGGGAACTCCGACATGTGGGATGGGAAATTGAAGAGCTACCTCAACCATCTCAGGCAGCCGGGCTCCAATGGCAAGCCCTACTCTGGCCGTTACATCGGATGCCTTGTCGGAGAGATCCATCGGATGCTGCTAGTTGGTGGAATATATGGGAACCCCAAGAACAGTAATGCTAAGAATGGGAATCTGAGGCTTTTGTATGAGTGTGCACCAATGAGCTATCTGGTTGAACAAGCCGGAGGAAAAGCAACTGATGGTATCCAGAGAATACTCGACATCAAACCAGAAAAGGTAAGAATGTACCATGACAAATTCTTGCCACTGTAGACATTTGTTATAGCGGTTTCTTAGTCAAAATACTCACTGCATTACTTTTAACCCCATAAGCTCTGTCGTAAGATGTAGGCAGGAGATCTGTTCTTTGAGCCCAGCAGAGCCAATACTTTGTTTCATCAGAAATCAATCAGCATAAAGCCATTTTATAGAAAGCTCATAATCATTTCGTTCTGTTTCCTTCCATTGGCAGATCCACCAGCGGACACCGATATTCATTGGAAGCCCAGATGAAGTGGACAAATTGCAGAAATACTTGGCTTGAGTCAGCTGCCTCCCTTGTGGAATATTATTATACAGACTCAGTTTGCCATTGATGGGGTTGGCATAAGATGTTGCATCATAAAGCAAGGAAGTCAGGGAATTATCTAGCGACGCCAAGTGCTCGAAGCAGTCTCAACAGGGATGAATTTCGTCAAAGGTGGGAAGTCCTATAATTGTAAAAGTGAAGTGAGGGTTTTTTCCTACAAGAAAAGCAACGCTTTGCCACCTTGACTACGTTTCTCATTCAAGGTAGCTGGAAATGGCATACGAGTAGGACATCATTCCGCTTCTGATGTACGTGTAGATGTAGATAGTTGCGGCCACATGATCTTCAACCTCAGCATTTCAAGGCGAAAATGTATTATGTAGCCTGTCAAAATCAGACCTAAAACGTCGCGCTGACGATGAAAACTGTTTTCAAGATGTAAAATTTCACCAAGTTAATAACTAGGTCTGAAACTTTACCGCATGAATTTCACAAATTGCCAGAATGTCTAATAAGATTTTTTATGGATCCTTATCCAGGCATGTCACATTCACGGTGAATGTCACAGATCCTCACCAACATTGCTAACAAGCTACTCACGTAAATGATCTTGTATTTCACAATTGACAGATTGCGCCAGTCACCCTGGGAATATTATGCTGCACTAAACTGATGCAATAGCTTCCAGCAACTTAGTGCAAGATGAATATGTCTTGACATCCCAAGATATTTGCCCTTTTTCAAAAGAGCATGTTAGCCTGGTAGATGAAAGACTTACGCTGACATAATCAACTTGTAACTGTAGTGATCAGGAAAAGACACCCAGAGACATAGCTGAAAACGATAGTCAGTGCTCTACGGATAGCATCCAAAGTGTAATGTTTTTGTTGGTCAATCAAATGAGACTGATGAAATGCGGTAGAATAATCACTCAGAAGTTCAGCTCATCAGCTACAAAGAAAATGACTTTGCTTATGTTAGATCAAATGATTAAAAAAATGGGCATGGCGGGGGCCATCCAATTAGATTTATATCATTTCACAGTTAGTACTGTAATTGCACCACATCTGCTTATATGAAAGTTCTCCGTAGGAAGTTGGTGCTCAGCAGCACAATTCTCCAGGTCCATCTAAGCCTTAACTCTTGAGAAGTTCAAAATTTAATATATACGGTCAAATTAAATATCGAAAGGCAGAATGTGGAACACGAGAAACTCACAAGGAATTCCTTTGTCGTCAAAGATTTTACTGTTGCAATGCTTATTTAGACCAAAACAAATTTGCTCATGAGTCTTTTCCTGCATGCATTTTCACATCGCATCATTGAAGGAAAAGTTTGAAGTAGTCCAAACCTGAAAGATTCATGTTATTTCATAAAAATTGCTGTCTCATTTGCTGGAGACTCTGAAGATGATGAGCTCCCAAGTTATTAACCTTTTGAGTCAAAAGAAGACGTGCAGACCACATGAAAAAGAAGGATACAAATTAACCTGTAGTTGGCTTGGCAAATTCAATATTCATAGTTCTTCAAACAGTATAGTTGATTATAAGTATTCCTACAAGTTTCTGGAACAATTACCAATGATGAGAGTATGATCACTAGAAGAAAGCTTAGGAGATCCTGGAGTGGAAAACTCAGTTGAACTATTGCATTATTTGCATTCTATATCAGTAGTTTGACACCCTCTAACTTCATACAAACTGCTGGATATGAGGCAGCAATAGACTAGTCCCTCCATGAGGTCCTAGAGAATGCAAGACAAGACGAGACAAATAAAAGAAGTTATTTACCAGGTAAAGCTTCAGCACAGTGCCATGGTATTTAAGCACAGAATACTCACATTGATAAGATTAACCACATAAGTTGATAAGCAGCTTCTGGGACAACTGATGACCAAACATATTATTATGGGAACTTTGTAGGAAAATTCATGTGAATGACAAAATAAAAAATTAATAAAAAATAGAAGAGCTAATGAAGTACAAAAGCCAATATAAGAACCGCAATTATGAACATCCAGTATCATCCTCCGCTTGTGAGGTATGTGCAGATCTAATAAGTGACATCCAAGATGCATAAAAGCAGAAACTACAGTAACACTCCAGAACCTCCATAAATTGTTTTAGCCCGAAGCTAAAGTGGTCAAAGTCTAGCCAAATAAAGTGATCTATTCTGTAGCCAATTGTCAATTCAAGGAAAACTGAAACCATTTTATCCTACAAACAGTCAAAACCTGCACCTTAAGAGAATTCACCAAGCAAACACTTTTTCTACGCTCTTTGCCCTAACATGCGCATGCATGGTTACTGTAGAGAGAGCATGATGATTGAGAAATATTTTTCAACCTGATCATCTATCGCCTCAGTATGGAAACTGGCTGGTATCAGAAGGCTATTAATTCTACCATGACTATTTGCCATTTCTCCAATGAGTGCTTCAGCAGCAAGCCACCTCATTATCTGTAACAGCCCTTCAAGCCACTATCCAGTTGTCCTCAGACATTAATCAGTTCAAAAACCCAGTTTTGACCACCTCTTGCCTCTTTGTATCCACAGGGATACCATGCTCAAGTAATGAAATTCCCCATGGGTCACTCATTCCTCCATTTCATGCATTTCCAATCTCCCTTTAACTTGTTCTTTTCTAATAAAATCAAGTACTAGAGGAGAATATAAAGGGATAGAGAAAAGTAAGCCAACCATAGTACAGTGACCTCAAACGACAGTTAGAAGGGTGTCAAAAGTACCTTCAGAGGTCACCTACTGACCGGACATTGAGGATGCAGGAGACTAGTCCTGTTTTCTCTCCACTGCCAGGACAACCACTTGGTGTGCCCCAATTCAGGAACTCTTCAATATATAGCGAATCTGGAAACTCCAGGTAAAACCCCAATAGAGGTGTCTCAGGTTTCATTTCCCAATAATCACTCCTTAGTTTGTCAATGTTTCAACATGCCAGCAGCATCTAGTGAGAGAAAACTCTAATGTTCAATAGAAACCTGAATGGAAGAAGGATTTCAGTCACGTTGTAAGGGTAAATAACAGGTCCATGTTCTTAGCCTGGCACCCCACCACCACCCCTACCCATTTGTCCCTGCCACTATGCTCTATCAAGTGGCGCGGAATAAGTATATCCCAAGATGCACGAGCCTTTTGACTCATATATCTTGGGTGATACAGTTCCCACAAGTGTCACCAGTGGTCTCCACAAGAACACAATCCCTCCCTGAAGTGATGAAAACGATTCACATCTCTGACAATTATGACCCTCTTTGTGACCTTTGAGATAAGTTTCACAGCAGAGTAGCAATCATCACACATTCTTAGATTCTTAATGACACGCAAGGGTGCTCGTGATGGTGTTTTCATGAGACCATATGCTATGGCCAATTTTTCACTGTGATAACTGAGATAGTCTTCCTTTTGCTCATCTTCCACGTCATGCAACACCCCAGCAATATCTGGGACATAACCCAACTCTTTAATCTTGGCCAAAAGTTCCCCAACTTTCTCATATATCTGCAAATACTCAGGGTGTGAATTGTCATCTGAAACAAATACATGTGTTGTGTCTTTAATTTCTATCCAGCTGACACCAGGCTCTTTCTTGATACTCCTCTCTCTCATCAGCTTCCGAATGTTCACGACCCCATCCCACCTCTTTGCCTTGGCATACATATTAGATGCAAGTATGTATGTTCCAACATCAGTAGCATCCATTCTTATGACCATTTCTGCAACACGCAGGCCTAACCCACATTGCCGATGGACATGGCAAGCATTGAGCAATGTGCGCCAGGCAACAGTATCCCATTGTACAGGTGTAGACTTCATAAAATTTTCAGCTTTGTCAAGTGCACCGGCGTTGGTCAGAAGCCTAACAATGCAGGTGTAGTGCTCTACTCCAGGTTCTATCCCATACTGTTTCATGAGATGGTTCACATAAAAAAGTGCCTCCTGCTCCAGACCCAAGTGAGCGCAAGCAGATAGAACTCCCACAAAAGTTACGTAGCTAGGAAGCTCCCTTGTGGCCATCATGTCTCCAAAAACTGTTAAAGCTTCCCTTCCAAGCCCATGTTGGGAGTATCCACATATCATTGAATTCCAAGAAGCAAAGTCTCGATGCACCATGTTTGAGAAAACTTCACATGAGGCTTCAATGTCGCCACTCTTGGAATACATATTAATTAAAGCATTCCCAATGCTTGTGTGGTTTTTTAATCCGGACTTCTGCACTAACGCATGCAAAAGATGCCCATGCCTTAATGTAGATAAAGCTGCACAGCAGTTTAACAAAACAACAAAGGTGTACTCATTTGGTGGAATATATTCATTCTCCATTTTCAGCAAGAGGTTAAGTGCTTCCTCAAAGAATCCATTTTGAAAGTAAGCAGTCATCATTGAAGTCCATGTCACAACATTTCGAACCTGCAAACTGTTAAAGACCTTGCTTGCATTCATAACCTTGCCACATTTTCCGTACATGTCAATCAGTGTACTGCAAAAGAAATCATCACAATCCACTCGACTCTTCAACATCCGGCAGTGAAGTGACAAACCCAGTTTCAAATCTTTGAGAGAAGCACTTAGCCCCAGAGCAGTAGAGTAAGTGGCACCATCCCACGCTGCACGATCAAACACCATTCTAGCCAAAACTCCCAAAGCTTCCATTAAATTCCCATTTTCCATAAGTCCATTCAAAACCAAGTTATATGTGAAAATATCATATCCAGGTAAAGTGTCCAAAACCACAATTCCTGCCTTCACATCCCAGCACCTCAAGTACATGTTAAGAAGTGCATTCTTCACATACTGATGAAACTCTAACCCAGACTTGACCACATACCCATGACATTGCTTGCCTTCATTGACTCTCCTGTCATCTGAACAAGAAGACACAACTGTAGCAAGTATATACTCGTTTGGGGGGTCACATTCCAAGGACAGCATAGACTTGAACAATTGTATAACTTCCCAAGGGAACCCACTGCGTAAGTATCCCGCCATCAGAGCCCCCCAAGAGACTTCATTTCTCTCTCGCATATCGTCAAACAGCTTGCGTGCGCTCGATATTTGACCACACTTCGAGTACAGATTGATCAGAGAGTTAGCCTCCACGATACTACCTCGTAAATTTTCATTGGATGCGATCAGCTGCGCGTGAATCATTTTGCCAACCCTCAAGTTTTCCGAATCAGCAGACAACTTCAAGAGCCTCGTGGTCGGCGTGTGAATGTTCCTTAAGGCTCTCGAAGTCATGGACATGGCTTTCCAACCTCGGAGTCACTAGATGGAGGACTAGATTACCTCTCAGCCAGCCATGCACGAACCCAAGTGCACAAAGAACCGAAGGCAGCGTCAGACGTAACAGCGCCGATCCAGCCGAGAGACTCAAGCAAATTTCGCCTTTTCCAAGGCCCACATCGTCAAGGCACCCTCTCTCTCGCTCTCCATACATTCTCTGTCTTGGGCATTGAATGCCTATCTCATCTGGGCAAGGGGAAACCTTTCCGCTTCGGGAACTCCAGGCCGTGTACTCCGGGCCATCCGTCCCCGGTCTGGTCACCGTGGGAGGACGGCACCGTGGGAGGACGGCAAGGACTTGCTGACGAGCGAGGTTGAGGCGTGCAAGAACCTCGGGAAGAAAACCTACGACCGTTCAAGCTGTCCAGCTACGCACTGAAGCAGCAGCATTCCATGTTTCAGGGATTGTACGATGTGGCTAGAAACATGTATGGTTTGCTCTCCTTCGCTTCCCGTTTATCTTGAAGTTGAGTTGTTACTGTATTTTCGTCCAAGAATGAAAGATTCTGGGATAAGTAAATCGAAAATGATAAAACTTTATGATGTCAAGAACTCCTTATAAAATTCAAATAGTGTCATCAAGTTCTAATTCTAGCCAATTTGAATCGATGGAAGATTAATATCGCATTTGTTAGTTTTTTTTTTTTGAGAATATGTGAAGTTTTTATTTTTATTTTTTTTATCAATTCTACTCTGTTCCTACTCTACACTCACTCTCAGATTTTTGTCCTGCTTCTTGCAGGGCATGAAAGTCGAAACCCACTCCTGAAATTTACGCGTCCCCAGCCTATTCCTCCTTGAGAAATATGTGAAGTTGATGTGGTGTCAAGTATAGCAAGATGGTCGCTTTGCTCTGCCTGGACAGCCACCACACATTCGCTCCTACTCTCTTTCTAACCTTCATTTTTTTTTCCCTATGAATGTTGGCAATTTTTTTTTACATGACATCATTTAGAGTCACATCAACATCACATATTATCAAATTAAGCAGGTTCGTAAAAGTACTTTATTGTAACTTTTTGTTAAGTTCTCAAACTTGATTCTAATAATTTGAACCGCATTCTGCGGTAAGTTTTCAAATTTTGGATGCTCTTATCCTATTCTCGTTAGGCAAGAAATATCAGAAGATCCTTGTTTACCCAATCAGATACTTGACCATAGTAGGATATGAATTTTTATTTTGCTTACACAATTTTTATGGCTAATGCTATTTACATACCACAAATAATTCTAAACACACCATAATATATAAATTTTATCTAAATAACCATCATTAAAACCTCATTTATGATATGATTAATGAAAGAGGAAGAACATACATTTGATGAGGATCAATGATTTTGGAATTTTTATCCATCTTTCCCTAACTATCGTTTCTTTTTCTTTCAGGTTTAAAATCATCTAAAATTTGAGTATTTTAATCAACTTAATGATTGGAATTAGATTTTAAAATAATGTCAATAAAGTAGTGGTGTTCATAACTTTTTATTTAGAATCTGTCTTTGGAGTTCAATATCTAACAACTCCCTCTCTTATACAATTCATTTGTTCTTTTTTTTTTGGGGGGGGGGGGGGGGGGGGGGGGGGTGGGCGGGGGGCGGCTGGGAGGGGCTAGAATTCTTTGGTTAAAGTTGTAAATCCATTTAAGATTATAATTGAAATCTGAGATATGTTAATTAACAAAGATTACCAATGTTTCAGACTCCTTGCAATAAAATCCCTCACGGGATTTAGCTTAAGCGCAATGATGAGTATATCAGAGGAAATGAAGTTTGTACAAAAATGAACGGAAAAACACGGAAGGTGGAGGAATAAAAACATCCTTTTTATCACAGATTGAATTTTAAAGAGATTGTAAACAAATGTTCTAGACACCATAGCTTTTTTAGTATTCTTTTAATATGGAATTCCAATCATTAAGTTGATTAAAATACTCGAATTTTAGAGGATTCTCGTAGAACAAAAGGAATGAATCTAAAACTTCTCACCTATGAACACAAGAAAAAGGAAGAACAATACTTAAGGAAAGGTGGATAAAGTTCCTGAAATTGATTGACCCATATCCAAATATGATTTTTTTTTCCTTTTTTATCATCTTACTATTAATGAATTTTTTAAGTAAGAAATCATGAAAAATTTCAAGCTGGTACATTTATGATAAATTTACTCTAAACTAATTTTTCAATCACAAAAAGCCCTCCAAACTAAAATACCTAAGATAAATTTACTCTCCACTAGTTTTCGTTAAATTTTACCATCAAATTACAAAGTTAAATAATATGTGCAATTGATGGATCTATCAATTTAAAATTTTACCTTCCGTTTATCATAGGTGTACTAGTTTATGATTCTTTATAATATTGACTCAATTTAACGAAAACTAATGGATAATAAGTTAAGCAGGTTCGTAAAAGTACTTTATTGTAACTTTTTGTCAAGTTCTCAAACTTGATTCCAATAATTTGAACCGCACTTTTGCGGTAAGTTTTCAAATTTTGGATGCTCTTATCCTATTCTCGCTATGCAAGGAAATATCAAAAGATCCTTGTTTACCCAATCAGAGATTTGACCATAGAAGGATATGAATATTTTATTTTGCTTACACAATTTTTATGGCTAATGCTATTTCCATACCTCAAATAATTCTAAACACGCCATAAAATATAAATTGTCTAAAATAACCCTCATTAAAACCTCATTTATGGTATGATTAATGAAAGAGGAAGAACATACATTTCATGAGGATCAATCGATTTTGAATTTCTATCCATCTTTCCCTACCTATCGTTTCTTTTTCTTTTGGGTGTAAAATCATCTAAAATTTGAGTATTTTAATCAAATTAATGATTGGAATTAGATTTTAAAATAATGTCAATAAAGTAGTGGTGTTCAGAACATTTATTTAGAATGTCTTTGGAGTTCAATATCTAACAACTCCCTCTCATATACAATTCTTTTGTTCACTTTTTGCGGGGGTAGAGTTCTTTGGTTAAAGTTGTAAATTTTAAGATTATAATTGAAATTTGAGATATGTCAATCAACAAAGATTACCAATGTTTCAGACTCATTGCAATAAAATCCCTCACGGGATTTAGCTTGAGCGCAATGATGAGTATATGAGAGGAAATGAAGTTTGTACAAAAATAAACGGAAAAACACGGAAGGTGGTGGAATGAAAACATCCTTTTATCACAGATTGAATTTTAAAGAGATTGTAAACAAATGTTCTAGACACCATAGCTTTTTTAGTAATATTTTAATGTGGAATTCCAATCATTAAGTTGATTAAAATACTCGAATTTTAGAGGATTATCGTAAAAGAAAAGGAATGAATCTAAACTTCTCATATATGAACACAAGAAAGAGGAAGAAACAATACTTAAGGAAAGGTGGATAAAGTTCCTGAAATTGATTGACCCACATCTAAATATGATTTTTTTTTCCTTTTTTATCATCTTAATACTAATGAATTTTTTAAGTAAGAAATCACGAAAACTCCAAGCTGATACTTTTATGATAAATTTACTTTAAACTAATTTTTTTTAATCACAAAAAGCCCTCCAAACTAAAATACCTAAACCACTGGGATTCGTCCCACTGGCCACCATTCCAATATGGAAGGGTAGAGACACGTAAGTTTCAAGAGTAGGTTTCGACTCCCACGCCCTGCACAAGGCAGGACAAAAGTCTGAGAATGAGTGTAGAGTAGGAATAGAATAGGACTGACCAAAAAAAAAAACTAAAATACCTATGATAAATTTACTCTTCGAACCTTACCAAAAAAAAAAATTACTCTTCGATAATTTTCATTAAATTTTACCATCAAATTACAAAGTTAAATAATATGTACAGTTGACGGATCTATTAATTTGAGATTTTATCCTCCATTTATTATAGATGTACTAGTTTATAATCTTCATGATATTAACCAAATTCAACGAAAATTAATGGATAATGAATTGAGTATAAATATATTAGTTTGGAGTTTTTTGGACTTTTTGTAATTTTATGTGGTTAAAAACTATTTGAGAGATAAAAATAGCGTTAACCATTCTTATTGGAAAAAAAAAAAAAAAAGTGAAAATTCCAAATAGTTTCCTCTCCAACCCTCGAGAGGGCGATGTCGTGGAAGAACACAGACCGCAATCGCCACGACCGACCCCCACCGTTCGTCTCCTTCCTTATACAAAACCCTCCAATCCCCTTCTCCAAGCAAAAAACTCCCCTTCACTGAAAACACCCCCAGAAATCTTATATAAATCTCCTTCATCTTCTCGATCCCTGCATCGCGTCCATTCAAACTCTCGCTAAGATTCCCAGGATGGGCTCGGTTCTCGGCAGGATCTCCGTCGAGACCCCGAAATACGAGGTCCTCAGCTCCTCCGCCGAGTACGAGATCCGCCACTACGCCCCCGCCGTCGTCGCCGAGGTCACCTACACCCCCTCCCAGCTCGACGGCAGCCGCGACGGGGGCTTCAGAGTCCTCGCCGACTACATCGGCGCCCTGGGGAACCCCAAGAACGCCAAGCCCGAGAAGATCGCCATGACCGCCCCGGTGATCACCAAGAGCGAGAAGATCGCCATGACGGCCCCGGTGATCACCCAGGGGCCGCCCGGGGGCGGCGGCGGCGGCGGGGAGGAGGAGGAGGCGGTGACGATGCGGTTCGTGCTGCCGGCGAAGTACGGGAGCGCGGAGGAGGCGCCGAAGCCGCTGGACGAGAGGGTGGTGGTGAGGGAGGAGGAGGGGAGGAAGTACGGGGTGGTGAGGTTCGGCGGGGTGGCGACGGAGGGGGTGGCGAGGGAGAAGGCGGAGAGGCTGAGGGAGTGGCTGGAGAGGGACGGGCATAAGGTGGCGGGGGAGTTCGTGCTGGCCAGGTACAATCCGCCGTGGACGGTGCCTCCGTTGAGGACCAACGAGGTCATGATTCCGATCGAGTGAGGAGATGGAGTAGGGGTTTGGAATTTCTGGTGCTTTGCATTTTCTCTTCTTTTTTTCGTTATTTTTCTTGTTCATTTTCTTATTCAAGTACAGAATGTTGAAAATAGTCTTTGGACTTGATTGGCATTTAACTTATGCTTAGTGATATCACATCTTAAGATCTCTTCACATTATATCTTCCGAAATTATGTGAAGAGATGATGCATTCGCGGTATAACAATCGAAAAGAAAAGGAAAGGCAAAGAAAAATACTGAGTGAGAGAAGAAGAAATGACAACTCCAATTTCATGTAGTCAGAATTTAATCGACGCATGCTTTGATGAATGGACTAGAATAAGTAAAGGGCCTCTAGCTTCGATCAAGAAAGAAAAAAAAAATGAAACCTTGCTGCAAACAATTTGAAGAATTTGGTGTGTCAATTAGGGGTGTGCATGGTCCGGGCAGGCGGTTCCCGAAGCCGAGGATCGCCTGCTAAGGACTAGTTTTGAAAAATTGGATCCGGTCTCATTTTTGATATAATTGATCTCAATTCTCAACTACACAACAAGCATCATCAAAGCAAGCTAAAAAGTTTCAGCTCCCCAGTTAAACATCTTCGATGAATGATTTAGCAACAGGTTTTTCATAGCGTAAATGAGAACATCAAACTTACATTGTCCGATGGACATTGTAACCAGACCAAAAAGGCAAACTTCATGTAGTAGTAAGCTGGAAACCTAACAAAAGAAGCAAGAGCTTTCTTAGATCTAAATCATCCAACAAATAAGGCCAAAAAGCCAATTTTGCATTAAAAGGAAGATAGTAAGCAACATTGAGCAAAACAAGAATGAAAGAATGGGAATAAATAAAAGGCAGTCTTGCTTGACTACAGAAAGGACAACGCTGAGGAAAGGTTAAGAAACAATGAATTTGGTCCACTTAGCTTATTTCAAGTGTCACAAGTAGGCTGGACTTCTTAGGGACATCCTCATGACCCCATATCATAGTTACCCTAAAAGACTTTTCTGCAAAGGGGAATAAGAAGGCTTTCATGCTCTCAGGTAGTGCATGTTGACAAATAGGCTCACCAGTTAAAATAAGCCCTTGATAGGAGAAAATCAATTGTTTGCACAAGGGACTAGTGATAAACCTTAGAGAGCATGGAGGTAAATATAAAGGTTAGGTAGAAGATCTTTCTTTGACATAAACAACAATCAAACTTCATTGCATCTTCACATTTTGGACTATGTTAGGTAGTGTATCATAATTAGTTTTAAATAAAATCCGAGAAATGATATTCTTATATAAAGGCCAACATTCTGTGATAACCTCGACAAACAAACCTAGAGAAAAAATAAACAAAAGAACTGGGAAAGACCATATTGGAGTTCAAAGACTCACCAGAAGAGAATTTTGTCCGTAAATACTTCGGCAACTCTAAAACTTCCATAAGCTGCAATAGTGAACTACTACTATAAGATATGACAATGAGTGTGGACAAGCAATTCAGATTGTCAGCCTCCAAATGAAACCACAGTTCGCAGTGACTAGTAAGTTAGATGGACAGTGTTCAAGCAATTAAAATTCTCCACTTTGTATAACCTCATGTCCATATTAGATATGCTGCGGAGACTAGCAAAACCACCTACCCACCCATCCTGCTCTTTACGACCGCACTTGTAAGGTATATCTAGAACGACATAACACATAGTTCTTGATAAAGATTTCCAATCAACATTTTCTCTAGAATGGCAGGCTAAATGCCTAGATGTGAAGGTCCCAACAACTTCAACAGAATTCTAAAAGTTTCACCTACAATAATTTGAAGGATGTAAAAGGTACCAACCTGCCCAATAAATAAGCCATCTCTACACTTACCAGGCGGCACTACTAAAGAGCTAAGGACCTGCTGTAATATACTAGAAACTAAAAGCTACAACAACTAGAAATCAAAACATAAAGCAAAAACATCAACTAATTTGAGAAACTACATTAATCAGGTTTCACTCAAACAATTATGGAAAATCTTACCACATATATTCCTCCCACTTCAACTTGTAAACTCTATGGACCGTCAATCTCCTTGTTAATCTCTTTGCTAACATCATCCATATCTAACAAAAAGAATATATTAAATAAAATATTCAGTTATAGATAATAGATATACAAAAAAATTACATGATGAAATGATATGGACTTGCCCAATTCAAACTTTTCCGTATTTTCGATACATTCTTCAATGTTAATTGGCTTAAGAATTGCTCTCAACCAATCTTGAGTACAAATCAAAGCTTCCACAACTCTAGGAGTCAAAGAACTCCGAAAACCATCAAGCATACAACCAAAAGTACTGAAAGTTGATTTTGAAGCAACGGTAGTAACGGGAATAGACAAAATATCCCAAGCCATCAAAGATAAGATTTTAAACCCCACCATTTCAAAATGTCAAGATCACGACCATCTTCAAGTTCAGCTTTAAGATAGGGATCGAGCTCAGATAAGTTGCCATCAGACTTTTTCTTCTTCTCATTAAGAAAGTTATCATACGAAGGCTCTTACACATAGAAATTTAAACTGCAATCATCCTCTTCATTTCCCTCATTGAAATAAGAATAGCAGCTACTACCGATATTAGTAGAACTTACCAATTCACCATCCAAATTTTTGTCTCTAGAAGTGTGACAAGATTTTCATAAAATTTAAACACACGTTCTAGGACAAACTTCATCTTATCAAACACCTCATCAACTTTTGCAACATCATCATAAATGAGTTTACAACAATACCTCACATAATTTAGCTTTTTTCTAGGATTCAATGTTACCACAATCAGCACCATCATATTTACTTTGTCGAAGCTCCCATAATATTTGTTAAACTTATTTTTCATTTTCAAGCCCATAACTCTCAACCTATGATCAAAAACCTTCGTCGTTTCTCGCAAATATTTATATAAAGAAGCTATCCCACAAAATAATCATTTGAAGTGATATACAAAGTTCCGAACATCTTCTTGGTGGTATCATAAAATTTCTTCAAAAAATTAGAAAGAACAATAACATTTTCTCAATCAATACTACTTGGAGTATTAGAATTAAGCTCGGTCAAGAATGACACATCTTCTTCTTCCATCCTTTCAAAAGCTTTTCTTAGCTTTATGGCACTCTCTAACATTAGATAAGTGGAATTCCACCTAGTTGAGACATCAAGACAAACTGAACTCTTATAAGTAATCATTGTACTTTCAATACAATCTCGAAATGTCTTAGCTCTCATAAGAGAACTCTTCACATACCTAACCACATTTCGAATACGTGCAATGGAATCACGTATCTCGGTCAAGCCATCATTCACAATCAAGTTTAATATATGAGCCGTGCACCTCATGTGTAAAGATTCACCATCTAAGATCAATAGCCTCTCTCTTGAAAATTTTTCTTTCAAATAATTAATGGGCACATCATTTGAACTAGCATTATCCACTGTGATTGTGGACAATTTTTTCTCTATTCCCCACTCATAAATGCATTTCTCAACAACTCTTCCAATATTCATGCCCTTGTGACTAGCTATCATCACAAAATTAATTATCCTTTTGTGCAATTTCCAATTTTCATCAATAAAATGTGCAGTAACGCATAGATAGTTCAAATTCTGAATGGAACTCTATGTATCTGTCGTGAGTGCGATCCTAGAATTAAACTCATGAAAAGAAGCCTTCAAATTTCTTTTTTCACAAAAATATAGCTTCATGCAATCCCTAGCCACTGTAAATCACAACATATGCTTGAAGAAAGGTTCTAATTGATTCACATAATCACGAAATCCAACACGTTCAACAATCGAAAATAGTTGTTCATCAATTATAATCATCCGAATAAGCATTTGCCTACATTTCTCCTGATCAAACTTCCATGTCGTTAACATTCCACCACTTCCAGTACTACTAGTAGTATCTCCTCCTATCATTTGAGTTACATCTACTTTTTGTGATGCAAACAATTTTTGCCTTTTATCCACATTGCGAGGATACTTATTGCACTTTCTCAAGTGCTTCAACATATTTGAAATACCATTATCAATGTGGTACGAATACTTAAATCCGCAGTAATTGCAAAATACATCAACTTTCCCATTTGTGTGAGTTGTTCCTTTTCGAAAATGAAGCCAAGCTGTTGATTTTCGCTTACTAGGAGGAGGACATAGACAAGAACCAGATACCTTATTTGTTTTGGATGTTTCTTCAAAGTTTTCATCTCCTCCATGTTCTTGTGATGTTGATTCCACTATTGGCGCATCATAGGATTCCTCCATTGACATGTTAATGAATCACCCGAATCAAGCAATACACTATCAACACTTAAACCACTTATCACGCCACGAAATTAACTATTTTAAAAGGCATCACAAAATGCGGATGCCCATGTCATGAGTCAAGACACCCATGGCTACGGCGAATGACCATGAACACATGACTGAACCTACGCGAGTGCCTAGCCCAGCATTAACCATTACAAACCACCAACACACTCAAAATTAACTTCTTCTCTGGACTAGGATCGCATCCTCAATGGATTAACTCCCCAGTCACCACTGAGGACTCACGTAAAGCATGAAATACAAAAGCACAAACTCAGCCAAGCTCCTCTACCCTCTTCCAAAAATTCCATTTTTTCCCGCAAAGAACCGATCTTTTTCCCAATCAAACCAAAGAGCTAATCTGGGTCCTCGAGAATTGGCATTTCTAGACAATAAAACAAATGGCACAATCAATCACCAGCACATGCAAAGAGCAACGGCACACGACACGGAGCGCGACCCAATCGACGCCGCACGACAAGGCACGGTGCGGCACCTTCAGGGTGCCATTGCACGGAACAATGTTCGCAAGCTCGAACAATCGTGTCCGACTCCACGTGCAGACCAAGCAATCGATGATACCAATGTCGACGACATACCTTCGAGAGGGAGAGGCAGCGAAGGCCCCGAGCAATGCGGCGGGAATTGAGTGGAGTGGTGGTAGTAGCATGTGAGGGAGTCCTCGCCGAGATGGAAGCTGCGGGGACATTGTATTTAATGGAGGAGAGGAGGGACGACAAAGAAATCGAGAGCGCGGGTCACTACTGGGCGGAGCAAAGGCTATGGCGGGTGGCAGTCAGCGTGAGGGGCGGACAACAACGACGAGATGGTGAGAGGAACCAGAGGCAACCGCAAAAGAAATCGAAGAGAAGTGAGATGAGAGTCGAGACGGTGAGATCTGATTTTGACCTAGGTTTTTTTTTAGTAATTTTTTTTTTAATATTAAAAGGGAACCGGTCTAGTCCGGGTGAGCGAGCAGGCGGATCCGCCCATGGACCCATGGAACCGGGAATTGGACCAGTTCCCTCAAGAACCGTCGATTCCGGGCGGTTCCGGTCCGGTTCCAAGCGGTTCAGGCGGATCCCGGGTATTTTGCACACCCCTAGTGTCGATCGCATGGTTGCCACAACGCAATTGATGAGTCGCACTATCTATGACATGTGTCCTGGCCAACTATTGCTTCTTCGAAACTCTCCCTTTTTGTTGGTCAATTGCAACCATGTGTCATAGCCATCAACCATCTCACGAATGGGTATTTGCTTGTCATTGTATACACATCGCATACTATTGACTAGGGAGTGAGTGGTTCCAAGTTTCATATAATTCCTACTTGAAATTTGCAATCTATTCATTGAAAGAGGTTCCTCATGTTTTAGAATTTGGAACCTACTTTGCATACCCTAAAAATCTAGAATCTACTTTGTTAGTGGTTCTAGGATTGATTCTAGAATCTACCAAAGTTCTACTAATATTATTAATTGAACGATTGTAGTAAATTAAAATCTTTATTGACCATCACTTATTGCTACAATTCACTTATCATAAAGACATATGGAAAATAAGAACATTAATAAAGTAAAAGTCTTAGTCATAAAATGGAAACTCAGATTAATACTTCTAAATTATATACTCATCATCGAATAGCATGAAATGTTTGAAGATTGTACAAAGACATGAACAAAATAAATATTAAAACTTGTTTCAGGTTCTAGATAACATGTTACAAGTTGCAGGTTCTTCAAATTAAGAACTTAGAACGTAATTGTCAAAATAGGTTCATCATTTTTTAGACTCCGAAACCTACTCTGCATATCTTAGAACTTGAAACCTACAGGTTCTCACTAATCCGATTCTCATATTTGAGGTTCTATTTTGAAATCATGGTCATCCGCGCTTTTGGCTATGTATATGGATTAATTGCAAATTATCTCTTAAGCATTGCTTTAAATAAGGGCGTATAAAAGAACCATGAACCTCTTGGACCACCCAAAACCGACCTAGAACTAGTAGTTCCCATAAAGATCAATCCATTTTTCGGTTCCAGGTGTGGAACCGCTCATCCAAACTAGACTGGTATACACACACACAAATAATTTTCTTTTAATTTTAACTCTCTCATCTCACACCTTTAATGCTTTTTCCTTGGTCCCCAGAACAGAAAGGAAAGGAAGGAACCTTAGTCACTAATTAGTTCTTATCTCGCTTCATCTCGCTCTTATGCCTCCAACTCTCTCACAATTGTCTCATCTCACTCTCGATCCGTCAATCGCCTCGCCTCTCAACGAGTCAGCTAAGCTCTCAAGCTCAACCCTGGCCCTCCATCACGGCATCACAGTCACGCCTTGCCTCTGACTCCCTTGTAGTCGGCCTCGCCTCCCACTAACAGTCTTGCTCAAACTCACAAGCGTCACGGCTCACTCTTGCAGTCATAGCTGTTAACCAGGTAACACCAATTGCTTTGCTCGATTTACTTTGTTAACATAGTTAACTAGAATGACCTCTTCTTTGATAATACTCAAATCAAGCGTCTATTAAGCTGTACATTTGATTTTGGATAGTCTACGTTGATAGAGTTTGAGTTTGATTGTAAATCTAAGTTTGCAATGTCTATATTATGTTCCTCAATCGGATGTGTACAACATGTTTGATCAAATACCTCCAAGAATATGAATCAAAATAGTTCAAATTACTATCTCAATTATAAAGCATGTAATGAAGAAAGGGTAGCTTATGTTGAGGCCTCCATAGTTTATTGGCACACGAGTCGCAACCTAGATTAGCAGACACTACTGGTGAAGTCCAGAAAAGAAGAGCCTCAAGCTTGCCAAGCTCTGTTGCAGAGTCACAGTGGGAGACCTAATGGACGAAGAATGAATAAGAACTGAGGAGCCAACAAGAAAGGAGAGGGATGCCAACATTTACACACCAAAACCGAAATTTTTTTTATTCAATTAAAAATGAATTATTCCATTGTGTTGACACCTAAATTTTGCCAACCTAGTCATTCATTTATTATATGAAATTAGGGATTAATTATTAACCAATTTAGTGTATATTATTTATAATTGTATTTGTATCGGACTGGCCAATGAGTTTTAATGGATGATTTTGAGCCCGATTGAGCCCACGAGATTAAATGTTTCTCTAAGCCCATAGAAGGATATGATGGCTGAAATTCACGTATAATATGCACGTGAGGTGGTAAGCTTAAGTAGATTATAAGAAGTGATTCGACAATTATATCATAGGATTCTTGGGAATCGGCTTAATTTCCTTGCGCGCACAATTATTTGTGGATTCCAAGATAAAGAGGACAAACAAATCTAATAGTTGGTGAGTGCGGGCAAGATTCAGTCAAATAAACAAAATAAGCTAGCTAATTGAAAAGGAAAAGAAAATACATGGTGAGGGGCGCCTATACAAAGACGAATAGGTTCACAATAAAGGGCGGGGTCAAGTCATAATCTCAAGGCATAAAGAGATACATGTGAGGAAGAAAGAGAAAAGAGAGGGAAAGAGTCTTCGCAACTAATCCTTGGCCGAGACGCTCATCTTACCATCCCGACCCGTCATCACACTGTTGTTGTCGCCACCATTTGCCACCCATCAAGACGTGGAGCCCCTTGGCAAACCTGTTGCCCCCAACATGCCAAACCAATGCCAAGCCTCACTACAATGTTGATGCTTGTTGCCCTTTGAGCCGCCATGCCCCCGAAGTGCTCAAGCTGCGAAGGCCCAACAACGAGCTGCTGCCTCCCTACACCGTTGCCAAATTTTCAACGATGATCACTTGAGGGTCACTTATCAACAACTCTCTCCTATAGTTTTTCAATGTCCACGGCGTCACTTCAAGTGCAACCTTCATCTATGATTTCCATCGACATCTGGCTCGTGCAAGACATCCTGTGAATCTTTTTGGGCTTCATCTGTTCTTTTGGACAATTCATTTTGAAATGACCATGTTCATTGCAAATCAAGCAATCAGGAAATTGCTTGCTAGTAGATTTGTGAAATGTCATACTTATAAAAATGCATAGGAGGTTTGTGTTCCAATCTATCTTTAACTTTTCAAAAAGGATTCTTCTCATTTTCATTCCCTCATATCCTAAACCACATTTGTTGTAGTGAAGGATTTGAATTGAGAGAATGTGCTTCAAGGTTTTTGAACCTAGTGAAAACTTGGTGTTGATGTTTGAAATTTCTTCTTTTAAATTCTCATTCTTGACTCGAAGAAGTTTTACTTCACCCACTTTGAGATCATATTCATTCTTCAATTCGTTAATAAGAACTTTACCAGCAAAGTTTTCAGTGGTAACTTTCTTTTTCAAAACTGAAAATTCTTTTTGAAACTCTTTGGTGTTCTTCAAACATGTCCCTCAAAAAATCCTATGGTTCTTCATAGGTCAATTCAGAATCATTTACCTCATTTTCTTCATCATGATCTAAATTGGCCATTAGATAAAGATTTGCTTCCTCTTCATCACTTGATTTATACTCGGTATCATTTTATGATTCGGCCTTTAATGCTTTCTTCTTCTTATCATATGTTCCTTTCTTTTTCTTGAGATTTGGGTATTCTAGCTGTATGTGACCTAGTTTCCTGCATTCATAGCAAACACTATCCTTGCCTTTGGATTCCTCATTGTTCCTTTAAGGCTTTTTGTCATTCGAAAGCTTCATTTGTCTTTTTTCCTTTATGGTTTCCTACTTTCCTCATGAAATTTTTGAATCTTTTTCTCAACAGCTCCATCTCTTCATCACTATCTTCTCCTTCTGAAGATATTTACTCTCCCGCATCATCATGATCAACTTTAAGGCAATGGGTTTCTTTCCTATTGAGTTACTTTCCTCATTTAGGTGTTAAACTTCATAGGACATAAATGTTTCTATCAACTCATCCATTGTAATTAATTGAATCCTCATTGTCTCGCATAGAGATGTCTTAACCGTGCTCCATTTATTGGGCAAAGCTCTTAAAAGCTTGTTCACTTTTTCATTGGTGAACATTTTTCCTTAATGTGCAAGTCCATTCATCAGTAAATCGAGTGAACATTTGCGTCACTATTTCAACTGGCTTCATTTTGAACAGCTTGTAATTTCCAAGTAGGATGTTCATCTTTTTTGTATCACCCAGTCTATTCCTTTGAATGTCAGTAGTAGACAACCCCAAATTTCCTTGGCTATAACACAAAAGAAATTTTGTTAAATTTAGATGGTGACAAAGCACAATACAATAGGTATTTAGCTTTGGTATTGAGAGCAGCTCTTCTTTAAGATTCTTTTATGTTATGGGCAGAAGCTATTGAGCTTGAGGTTGAACAACAGCAAGTGATGGGGCTGGTATGTCCACACCATTCAAACACACTTCACATTTCAAGGGATGTAGCTTCAATGCATGATTGCATTATTTACTTCCAATATCCATAGTTGCTTCCATCGAAGTAAGGTGGCTTGTTAGGAGCTTGAGCATCATTGGTAAAGAAACTGCTAAAGTTAGCCATGATAGAAGATCTATTTCTTTAACATGTGTTGTTTGGCAAAATCTCCTTCAAAAATTTTGCATAGCTAGGCATTTGCTTTAAGGCGTCTACATCAAGAAATTTAGAGAATTACTTATCTATTTTGTGATGCTGGAGTCACAGAGAGAATGGAATTGACAACACATCTGGCTTGGGATTATTTGGAAAAAAAGTTTGCTCTTGCTTGCCCCCTTTGCATAAACTACAATAAACATTATACTAAGGTTAGTTTGGACATCATCAAAATCACTTGGAGATATTTCTCCAACACATTTTGTTTGGCATAATCTCCTTCAAAAATTTCTCATAGCTAAGCATTTGCGCTAAGGCGTTTACAAAAAGAATGTTAATATGCAATTTTTTAAATATTATCAAGAAATTTAGAGAATTTGTTATCTATTTTATGATGCTAGAGTCGTGGAAAGAATGGAATTGGCAACACATCTGGCTTGGGATTATTTAGAAAAAAGTTTGCTCTTGTCTGCCCCCTTTGCGTAAACCACAATAAACATTATATTAAGGATGGTTTTGGATATCATCAAAATCACTTGGAGATATTTCTCCAACACCTTTTGTTTGGCAAAATTTGCTTCAAAAATTTTTCATAGCTAGGCATTTGCGCTAAGGTATCTATAAAAGGAATGTTAATATGCAATTTTTTTTAATACATCAAGAAATTTAGAGAATTGCTTGTCTATTTTGTGACACTAGAGTCACTGAGGGAATGGAATTTGTGGCACAAATGGCTTAGGATTATCTAGAAAAGGTTTGCTCTTGCCTGCCCCATTTGCTTGTTTATTGACCTCCTCTTCTTTTTCTCTAGAAATCTCTTGTTCAACATCTTCTTGACCCACTTGTTTACCACTTATCAAGTGTCGCGACCCGATCTCGCCGCCCCCTTGAAATGGTATCCAAGGATGGGAAAGGTCGGGTTTAGGGGTACTTGATCTCGAGATCACGAGCTCTCCCAAGCTCGTACCCCGCGTGACAGTAGGTTGTCGCGATCCATACCCACATAAGCGACACACCTAAAAAAAGAGAGTCGAATGTGGATATCGAATTTAAGGGTACTTTTACCATGGTAGCCCTCTCGATAGTACGCTCCACCCATTAGGATGGCATCACTTCATCCTTTGGGCTACCCCCACATCGAGTATGCTAAACCATAGTGAGTTTCATCAAAACTCATACCCCGCGTGACAATGGATTTATTTATACGATCTACTTATTTATGACAACCTAAAAATAGACAGGAGTCGCCACTAGCCTCATTTTGGGGGTCGGCTAGAAACCCAATCGAGGGTCGGGAGTGTTCCCTCGATTCCTACGCAACCAGATATCTAGGTTCGGGGACTTGGGTTACGCTAATATTGCTATTAGCGCCCTTTCGGTACCTAAACAGTATGTTGTGTTTTTCCTAACATGTCCATGCGTTTCTTTTTACATTTTTCAGGATCATCAATTCCTAGACTAAGTGATCATGCGTGGTTGATCATTTTCATGCTATTCTATTTCTAAAAAAATAAAAAGGAAAAACAACCAATGAAATTGAAATTACAAAACATGAAGTAAACAATCAAGAAAAGCAGTTAAACCTATCAGGCAGTCCTAAAAAAAATAAAAGAGAAAACAAACGAGAAAGAAAGGAAACCCGCGACTCGTCGGGCTTTATACAATGCATAAAACCCGAGACATATGTCGGGAAAACAAAAAGTACAAGACAATGGTCGGAATGGACATCGACCTCCACCACCTTCATGCCTTCTCCATCCTTAAGGTCCTAATCTAAACCTAATCTAAGAAATTTATGACTAGATGCATACAAATAAAAGAAACAATCAAACACATCAAGCAACCAAAAACGATACATCATATCAAAATCAATTGTTTAAAAGAAGTTCAATGCGAAGTCAAGTTTCGAGTGATATCCTAAAGCTCAGCATTAATATGTGTCGCACTAAAATCATTTATCAAATGATTACATGCAAAGCATATAATATGACATACATCCAAATCATATAACTTTGGTTCTCAGTTAACCAAACACGTGAATTTGCTGATAAAAGATCATTCACCAAACAATATGCATCATCAATCGTGTTCAGGCTACATGTATGTCCATCTAATCAATGCTTAATCCACAACTTCCAGCATGCAATCAATGTTGTAACAGAACACGTGGGACTATAAATTGTAATTGTTTGATGACAAATTGCCATGAAATTGAAGTCATGTCTTGCCACAAGCACGTATGAATTTTCTTGATCAAAATGGCATCAATTAATAACCAAACTAACCTCATGTTAGAATCAAATGCACATCCAATCATGGTAACAATTTTCGTGGAAAATGTTTTTAACGTGAGCTATATAGAAATTAAAGAAAATTCAAGAATGCACAATATCACGTCGGAATTGCTGCAAAATATTGGGATGTCGTGACACATTAATAGTGATTTGACCTAAAAGAAAATCCGAAGAATATGAAATTTTACCACAGCACGAACAAGAGAGAGACGAACAAATTTTGTTAAGAATCCAATTTTAGAGTTTCTTAATAAGAGAATCATAGCAAAGTAACAAAATCAGCTTTGATAAGGACAAAATAAGGGTCATGAATTTCATTTTTTATGACAAATTTCTATCATGCGAATCACAAAAAAAGTTGAGTCCAATTGATACACAAATTATGTGAAATCAGCATCCTAAGAAAGATTAAGACAAGCCTACTTCTTAAGAGAAGTTGAGTCCAATTGACGTCAAATTGATAGTCGAAAAATGATCATCATGAGGACATACAAATCAGCTGCAAATGAATTAGAACATAATGCATAGCTAATGGTTTATAAAACCATCTAGACAATGCCCAAAGAGTAATTCTAAAAATGAATCACAGCAAACCTTACAACCTTAAAAGGGTCAACAAAAGTAACAGACCATGTTTTTATTTCTACAAATTTCTGCTCATATCCGCCAACTCCAAATGTCAGTTTTATCCATCAATTGATCTATGCTTGATCTAGAAAAAAACTT
Source organism: Eucalyptus camaldulensis (assembly GCA_019915185.1). Taxonomy (NCBI): domain Eukaryota; kingdom Viridiplantae; phylum Streptophyta; class Magnoliopsida; order Myrtales; family Myrtaceae; genus Eucalyptus; species Eucalyptus camaldulensis. The sequence continues at coordinate 16,179,917 of JAHSVA010000014.1, read as the reverse complement.
CCCAAATTTGAATAAAACCAGACCAGAACAGAGATTTATTATTTTCTAAGACTCAATCTGGTTCAAAGTGAAAACGAATATTACTCACAATCAATGAGGCCAATGAGCACAGGTTTTAAGCATGCCATAATGCTAAAATTGCTCAGATTGATTATATCAACAGTAAGCAAGATGAAATCAATTTGGGCATCATGATTTAAGTAAGCCATGAATATCTTGCATATGGACTGATGAAGACACTATGCAGATATTCATTCAGGCATCTTCACAAACATATGACAGGCATCTCATTTTAGTGACCAAAATGCGAGAGCGAATCAGCAACTTAAAATCACGTGAGCACAACATCATCCAAGCAAGATCAAATCAATACTACATCCTCAATAAGATGCTGTTTTCACACTAAAGTTCTTGATCTCCACTTTTGAATTAATGACCCATACTTGTTTATTCAAACCCTCCGCTTTTGCCCTCACACGACTAACATTCGCAGCAACGTTACTCTTATATTTTGACCATGAAAACCAGTCACAACTAGTTCTGTTCCACAACAGAAATCTTGATCTACTTCAACACAAGATACAGAGCCTAGCGGTTTTCTACATACAGATCATAAGCGAGCTAAAGAGAACGATCTAAGAGAGAGAGAAAACCTGATCAAGCCAAGGACAGAGCCGAGAGAAAACCCCGGCGGTGGATGACGAACGGATGAAACCGAACCGAACGTTACCGCTCTACACTCGTCACGAATCCGAGTCTCGCGCTTCGAGCTACTCGATCGGCAGCTGCTTTGTCTTCTAGGGTTCGAGACAGTCAGGAGATCTCAGGAATCGAGCGGGAGCGAAGCCGGGAGTTCGACAGAGAACTATCGGAGACGGAGACGGAGGTGGGAGCTCCCTCTGGCGGACGGCGAGCGAGGCGGAGATTCTCTCGCGAAGAATCGTGGATCTCTCTCCGGATTGTCTGAGGCTAGGGTTTTTTTGAGATCTACCATGGGAATTCCATACCGTAGTTACAGAGAGAGGCCGGATCGAGAGAGAACCCGTGAGCTAGAGAATCCTCTCCGAGAGAAATCGTTCGGCCCCCCTTTTGCAGAGAGAGACGAGAGAGTTTTCGAGCGAGCGCGAGAGAGAGAGAGAAACGGTTGTCCAGAGAGAGAAAATGTGTCAGGAGAGAGAGACCGAAAAAAAAAACCCCAAAAAACGATCCTCCCCTGGGCCCCCCGTGAATGGCCTCCTTTTATATTTTTTATTTTATTCTTTTTGTTCTTTTTGTTTTCTTTTCATTTTCATTATTTCTTATATCCTTTTTTTTCCTTTTGTTTTCTTTTCATTTTCATTTCATTTTTTTTTATGCTTTCCTTCATCCATTTTTTTTTTTAAATCTTTTGGGCTCTTTATTCTTTTTCTCTCTCTTTTTTTTATTTCTTTTATTTCTAATTATTTTTTTTTTTGTCTTTTCATTTCAAAATTTTTTTTAACTTTTGCGAATTGAATGTTTAAAACGTCGACAAAAATTTCGGGTGTCAACAGCTGCCCCTCTTTGAGTGGGAGTTCGAAGAGGTTCCACTCAAAGATAAAATTGATACCTGCAATTTTTAGTCGACCCAACTTCGGAAATATGGAAATGACGAGCAATGATACTTGGTTAGAGACATACCTGATACTTACCTTTGCTCATGAGGGTATCTGAACTCTTATTGGGGTTTATTCGCTCTATCTCTGCTTCTTTCTCTTGTGGAATGGAATGAAGACAATGAAATCACTAAATGGAAAAGGAATGGTTTAAAGATAACCTAAAACCTAAAACAAGGTTTAAGGATGGACCCACAAACCATATGGTTTAGACTGGGAGAAAGGTCTCCCTGTGTAAAAGCAGGTTTCGACTGGGTGTGATGTATCACTGTGTAAAAACGGATGTTGACTGGATGTGATGTCTCACCGTGTAAAAACGGGTTTCAACTGGAAGAAAAGTCTCACCGTGTAAAAACGGGTTTCGATTGGGAAGTGATGTCTCATCGTGTAAAAACGAGTTTCAACTGGAAGAAAAGTCTCACCGTGTAAAAACGAGTTTCGACTGGGAAGTGATGTCTCATCGTGTAAAAACGAGTTTCGACTGGAAGAAAAGTCTCATCGTGTAAAAACGAGTTTCGACTGGAAGAAAAGTCTCATCGTGTAAAAACGAGTTTCGACTAGAAGAAAAGTCTCACCGTGTAAAAACGGGTTTCGATTGGGAAGTGATGTCTCATCGTGTAAAAACAAGTTTCGACTGGAAGAAAAGTCTCACCGTGTAAAAACGAGTTTCGACTAGAAGAAAAGTCTCACCGTGTAAAAACGGGTTTCGACTGGGAAGAGGGTCTTACCGTGTAATAACGGGCTTCGACCGAGAGAAAGGTCTTTTCAACCAATTATAAGTTTCGAAATTGCTGGAGAACCAAACTTGCAATAACATTGATTACCAAATTCTTTCAGAGAAGATTTTAACAGAAATGAGATTTGATTAACCATCTAAGGGTTAAATCAAATATGCCAAGTGGAAATATTCTAATCAAAAGAGGTCTTTCACACTAGCTCTCAAAAGGGCTTTTGTTCCCAACCATTGATATGGGAAAACTGTTTAAATCTCACTGGAGGAGTCTCACCCAACCTATATCTAAGGTTTTCGGAAACGCTCATAGTGAATACAATCCATTGATCAAAAGGTCTTTTAAAGGGACCGTAATAATGGCTTGGTCATAGGCTTATACAAAGGGTATGCACTCTGAGGCCAAGAAATGAACAATCAGTCAATATCTTCATCAGGTTTACAAGTCAAGAACCTTGAAGATAAGATAAGATAAGATAGGATTGCTTCTACTCCTTCTAGCGGTAGCTCCTATGTGATATTCTCATTTCAACTCGAACCATCCCAATCGGAAGAGACTTCGGATAAGGGTTGTAGTGTTGGTTTGAGTGAGGCTTAGAAAGGCTTGAAAAACTTTCAGGTATCAAAGGGTTAAAAAGCGAGTGATTATCTTGGCATCATTACCATCACACGACTTCTCAGAAATTCGACTCTTGAAATTTAACCTATCTCGAGAGTCCTTTTGGTAATTTGTCTTGAGACATGAGAGCTTCGCTCTTTGTTCTAATAACATTGCTTGCAATACATGTTTTCTCTTGCAAGATGTTTCTTTTGTTTTTCAATGAATGATCTTTTGCATGATCATCGATTTCACTCTTTTTTGCATTCTTGCTTTTCTTTGCATTTTTTTTTTATGGGCATTGGCCTTGCTTTTACCAGGCATACTGCTTTTTCATGCCCCCTAGTTTTCATTCTCTTTTGAGCATCTAGGACTCTCGAGTGGCATTTACAAACATTACCAATATTCTCAATTTTGTTGGTAAATCATGTGCCTTGCCCCAGTGTGGGGAGATAATCATCACCTGGGGTTATGAAAGAATTGCATAAGGCTCAAATTGGCTAAGCAATGGATAATTGTGTTTACGGTAGTGAACGGAATGCTCTTCGTCACTTTGGGATGCTTCGAGTTTCAACAAGAAATCACCTAAAGCTAACACAAGAAGATTGATGCAAGTGAAAGCAATAAAATCTTTCTTAATCTTTTGCTCCATGATTTTCAACCAAGACCCCCTATTTTGCCCCAATATGGGGTTGTTCTTAACAGGGTTATTTTGGAAATGCTCCCTATTTGGCTCAAAGTGGCTTGCAAGGGATATCAATAGTATTTGGGGATTGAGAAATAAAATGCCTTAATCATTTCAAATCATGTACTCACTGTGAATGAATCCTATGCCCTAAGACATGGTTCTTTCCACTCAATTCTCTCAAAGAGTGTATGAGGACATGTTTGGTAAAGGGGTTGCCTCTCATCATTTTAGGTACTACCACTTGGCATATTTAAACAATCATTTTCAGGTTTTTCAAAACCCACTTTAGTTAAATTCAACTCCTTGGGAAAATGAAAATACAATGAAATTTTGTTTGAAAGGATATGTTTCCTTGACCCTATTGGGGAGAGATTTTTTATTTTTATTTTTTTTTTTTTAAGTAAGATTGGACAAAATTTGTAGACATAACAGGCCTTGCTTAGCATATGGGTCCATTTCTAGAGTTCTAACTGTACTTCTAGAGTTCTAACCGACTCTTTTGGCATTCTAAAGGATAAGGTCACTTCTAAATTCTAAAGAAGAATGGACACCTTTGAAAGTTTTGCATTCTTGAGATGAACCTCTTGTAGATAGGTAGAATCTTTCATAAGAGATCCTGCAAAATGAACAAATATACAGATGCAATATGTATGCATGAAAATGCATGATGCAAACATCCTAAAATGGCTCAAATTCAATCCAAAAATGGCTCAAAGGCCTTTCACTTTATTCATGGATAATACTTCTTGACAGCATCAGCATTTACAGGTCTTGGCAATTCATGACCATCCATTTCTACAAGGATTAGTGCTCCACCAGGTAGCACTTTCTTTACAATATATGGGCCTTCATAGTTTGGAGTAAACTTCCCACGAAGATCTGGAATGATAGGTAAAACCTTCCTCAAGACAAGATCGTTAATCTCAAAATGTCTTGGTCTAACCTTGCGGTTGAATGATTTAGCTACCCTCTTCTGATAACTTTGTCCATGACATAAGGCTTTTACCCTCTTTTCATCAATCATATTAAGCTGTTCAAATCTTTGCTGAACCCATTCAGCTTCAGAGAGTTTGATTTGAGAAAGTACCCTCAGTGAAGGAATTTCCACTTCCATGGGTAATACAGCTTCCATCCCATAAACCAATGAGAACGGCGTTGCCCCAGTCGAAGTACGAATTGAAGTTCGATAAGCAAACAAAGCATATGGCAACCGATCATGCCAATCACGATAATTTTCCGCCGTTTTGGCTAAAATCTTCTTGATATTCTTATTTGCTGCTTCCACAGCTCCATTCATTTGTGGGCGGTAAGGAGAAGAATTCAAATGGCGAATGTGGAATTCTCCAAGTAAATCATCCACCACTTTATTGTTCAAGTTTGATCCATTATCTGTGATGATCGCTTCAGGAACTCCATATCGACCAATGATATCACGACGGATGAATTTTGCCACACTCTTTGCAGTAACATGGGCATAAGAATTGGCTTCAATCCATTTGGTGAAGTAATCAATGGCTACCAAGATAAAACGATGCCCATTCGATGCTTTAGGATTAATCAGTCCGATGATGTCGATGCCCCACATTGAAAAAGGCCAGGACTCAGACATTTGATGTAACTCATTAGGAGGAGCATTGATTTTGTCTCCATAGACTTGGCATTGATGACAACACCTCACATGCTGAATACAATCGGCTTCCACAGTCAACCAATAATAACCGAGCCTCATAATTTTTCTAGCCAAGAGATGACCATTCATATGTGGACCACACTCTCCTTCATGTATTTCTTTCATCAGGAGTCTAGCTTCTTGTGCATCCACGCATTTCAGTAAAACTGAATCAAAAGACCTTTTATAGAGGGCTCCTCCACTGAGGAAGAATTTAGATGCCAACTTCATCAAATATTTTCGATCATTGGCTTGACTCCCCTGGGGGAATTTGCCTTCTCGAAGGTAATTCATGATGTCATAATACCAGGGTTGACAATCAGGTTCTTCTTCTATCATCAGGCAATAAGCAGGCTTTTTCAAAACGTTGATTTGCAAAGGATCAACGCTCAAACCATCAGTTACTTGCAACATCGAAGATAAAGTTGCTAAGGCATCAGCAAACTGATTTTGTGATCTCGGCAGATAATCAAAAGAGATCTCGTCAAATTCCTTGACCAAGTCTTCGAGATATTCATGGTAAGGGATTAATTTTACATCCCGTGTTTGCCATTCACCATCCGTCTGGCGGATGATGAGTGCGGAATCACCATAAACTTGAAGCTTTCTGACTTTCATATCGATGGCTAATTGTAAGCCAATGATGCACGCTTCATATTCAGAAATATTGTTGGTACAAGGGAATACCAACTTTGCAGCTACTGGATAATGTTGACCTTCCGGGGATATTAAAACTGCCCCAGTGCCAGAACCAGAAAGGTTAACTGCACCATCAAAGTACATGGTCCACTTATCAGGCGAGACCAAATAAATCCGTTCATCGATTTCATCCCAATCATTAGATTTCCCGGGATTTTCGGCTAACATATCAGCTATAGCTCGCCCTTTGATGGACTTTTGTGCCATGCTTTGAATATCAAACTCAGAGAGTAATATTTGCCATTTAGCAAGCCTTCCAACCAATGCAGGCTTTTCCAAAAGATATTTGATCGGGTCATTCTCAGTCACCAAAAGGATGTGGTGATGCAAAGTATATTGTCTTAGTCGGTGTAAAACCCAAATCAAGGCTACACAGGTCTTTTCCACTTTAAGATATCGAATCTCGGAAGTAGTAAACTTCTTACTGAGGTAATATATGGCACGTTCTATTCCATCCCTTGGTCTCTTTTGTGCTAACATGGCTCCTAAAGACTCCTCATGAATGGTGAGATACAAGATCAGAGGCACGCCTTGGATAGGTGGTACAAGTACAGGAGATTGCGAAAGATATCGCTTCAGTTCTTCAAATGATTTCTGACATTCTTCATCCCAGTTGACCTTAGCGTTCTTCTTTAATAACTTGAAGAATGGCTTAGCAGTTTCTGACAATTGAGAGATAAATCTTGCAACATAATTCAATCTTCCCAATAAGCTTCGGACTTCTTTAACAGTAGAAGGAGGTTTCAAATCGCATATGGCCTTCACCTTAGAGGGATCTATCTCGATACCTTTGTTACTAACCATAAATCCAAGAAGCTTCCCAGACTTTGCCCCAAATATGCATTTTGCGGGGTTAAGCCTCAGCTTGAATTTCCTCAAACGGTCAAATAATCTTCTTAAGATTTCAACATGATCTTCACCTTGTCTTGACTTTGCAATCATGTCATCAACATAAACTTCAATCTCCTTATGCATCATGTCATGGAATAGTGTCACCATGGCTCTTTGATATGTTGCCCCTGCGTTCTTTAAACCAAAGGGCATTACTTTGTAACAAAATGTTCCCCACGGGGTGATGAATGAAGTTTTAGTCTTATCATCCTCTTTCATCCGAATCTGGTTATAACCAGAAAATCCATCCATGAAGGAGAACAATTCAAATCCGGCAGTGCTGTCAACTAAAACATCAATATGCGGCAGAGGAAAATCATCCTTAGGGCTTGCCTTATTCAGATCGCGATAATCAACACATACTCGGACTCGTCCATCCTTTTTCATAACCGGGACTATATTAGCAATCCAATCCGCATACTGGGTGACTTCGATGAAACCAACATTTAAGAGCTTCATGACTTCTTCTTCAATCTTTTTTGACAATTCAGGTTTCGTCCTTCTGAGCTTTTGCTTCTTCGGCAGAATATTAGGATCAAGTGGTAACGCATGTTCCACGATATCAGGATCTAAACCCGGCATATCGGCATACGACCAAGCAAAAATATCTCGATATTCTTTCAAAAGCCCAATTAGTCTATTGGCATCTGCTTGAGAGAGACCTGCCCCAATCTTGGTTTCTTTAGGGTTGTCTGCATCTCCCAAATTTATAGTGACCGGCTGTTCGGTGGTAAGAGGTTTAGACTCTTCATGTCTGAGCCATTCTTTTTCAATACTTCGAGGATCATCTTCATTCTCTGAGTCGGAATAATCGGGTTCGTCAAAATCTTTTGAATGCGAATCCGAGCCATGTAAATGACTATCGTGATGTGCAATGTCATGCCTGAGATGTGATTGAAAAATGGTTAGTATATATACATATAAACAAATGCAATGAATGTAAATGTCGTGAAAAATTTGTTTTCAAACTCAAATTATTTTTTTGAAAAATTTATTGGGAACTAGCCCTCATGTCATTGGACGTTTTCGTTCCACCAAAACATTTTGAAACTATAGATCGTGTGGAGGCTCAGGCCTCAAAGCATCATCATAGGACTGGTTGGGGCTTCACACGTCTATTAACGAAACATGAATTTTATTGATATGCAAAAATTGCATTACAATGTATATCATCTTGGATCTAGAAAGTTTATGATCCAGATTATTACAAACACAAACGAATGAAATGAATAGAATTCCCTCGCAGGGGAGAAAGGAATGTAATTCCCTCGCAGGGGAGAAATGAATAGAATTCCCTCGCAGGGGAGAAATGAATGGAATGCAACTAAAAATTAAGTGCGAGAACTAGAAACATCCCTTACACAGTGGGAATGGTAGGCTCTCCATCTTCACTAATAGTGCCAACCAGACCATCTTCGAACAAATCGGCGAAGTGATAGATATTGACTTCTTCTTCTTGTAAGAGCTTCGGTGGCCCAGGAAAGAAATCTTTCAAAGGTAGAGGCAAGAGACGTTGGTAGCTTTTACCTTTAATGCTTGGGCCTTTGCGATTACCTTGACCTTTACGATCGCCTTGATAACCCAGGCCTTCACGCTTGTTGATTTTGACCACCTTAATAGGATCTGGCATGCCTTGGGTGAACTTACCCAAACCTTTCCCCATAGCAAAACCATTCTTGAGCAGTTCTCTACTTGCCATCAAGGAGGCCTCTGAGAACCGAGGCTTTCTGATAATCGATCCAACGGGCACATGAGTGACAGACACCATCTCAAATGAGTGATAGCTCGACTCTCCCTTGACCTCGGGCTCAATAAAAGGTATGGCTGTGTTATGGAAAGTCTCCACATCTCTTTCACGTCGGATAGTCACAATCTTTCCATCGATAGGAAGTTTCATCATTTGATGAAGACTGGAAGGAATGATTCCTGCAGCATGGATCCAGGGCCGCCCCAATAGCAGGCTAAAATTGCTCGGGATATCCAGTACTTGAAACTTTTGACTCATGGTAATAGGGCCAATCGTCAGTGGTAAATCAATTTCCCCTATTGTTTCTCTCCTCATCCCATCAAAGGCTCGAACGGGAATTGTTGGAGAAGAGACATTTTCCATTCCTATTCCCAATTTATGAAGGGTGGATAAAGGGCAAATGTTCAAGGCAGAGCCATTATCAATCAGGACCTTCGAAATCTTTGTCTCAAAATGTTGAGCAGACACATATAATGCCTTAGTGTGTGCTTGGCCCTCAGGAGGGAGGTCTCTCTCAGAGAAAGTAATTTGATCTCTTAGAAGTATTGCTCCCACAAACTCCTCCAACTGTACTTCTCCGATAGCCTCGGGTACATGAACTTCATTTAAAATTTTGAGGAGAGCATTTCTATGCTTTTCAGAGGTCTTAAAGAGCTCCAATAGAGAAATCTGCGCAGGCATCTTGCGCAATTGATCAATCACTTCAGCCTCACTTGTCTTGAGTGTTTTGAGGAGTTGCTCAGCTTCCTCATCAGTTACGCCCTTTTTTTCTTCACCTTCACGTGGTGAGTAGATTCGACCCGATCGAGTGACGGCGTCGATTTCATTTGTATTATAATTCCAAGGGACCGCCCTAGTGTCAAAAGTAGGAATCACTTTAGTGTTGGAACATTCACCTAATTCAGGTGGTAACTCGATTACAACAGGACCAAAATCCGTGTTTGGGATCTTCATGGCTCCAAAATTATCGACCAAAGAGCCGACTTCGATGACACTCTTAGCAGTTGTATCACTCCCACATGGGATTTTTCCTTTGGCAAGATCAATCACAACAGGTTCAATCATAGCCATGAAGTCATCCTTGAATTCCTCTCCCCATCCACTAGGGACAATGTCTTTAGAGTTTTGGAAATAACTTGTAGAAGGAGTATATTTGACTATAAAGTCGTATTTCCCACTTGGTTGTCCCAAGGTGTCTATCACTTCACCCTTCTCATGGGCTTTCCTCACAAATTCATGGTCTGAATGTGAAGTTTTGTATTCATCATCTTCTTCGCTATAGGAGTAGACCTCTTCATCCTTTGGCAAAACTGAAATAAAGTCTTCTTCATCATGAACGATGTGATCTTTCAGCTGGTGATCATTGAATGGCATGCTCTGCTCTATCTCTTGGATACTCAGTAGGGGTATATCCTCGTCAACATCTCCATAAATCATGTTGACATTTTCAGAATGCTTTGGAAGAGGATTTTGTTGGACATTCGGTGCTGAATCCTTAAAGGCGAGCAACTTTTTATCCAGCAAATTCTGGATCTTATAACGGAGCACAAAACAATTATCTACATGGTGACCTTTTTCACCCATATGATACTCACATGTTTTGTTAAGGTCAAATCCAGCAAACTTTGGCGGATTATTCCTTGGGATTTCTTTTGCGACAAGATGATTTTCAATCAGCATTGGAAGTAGTTGGGACATAGGCCTAGGCAATGGAGTAAATTGCCTTTGAGGAGCCTTTCCTTTATGCTCAAAGTTCCTAGAAGAACCCCCTACCTCCATGGAGGGTTTATGAATATGAGGATTATACGGCTTCTGAGAAGAGGAATTTTGTACATAGGCAATCTCCACAGTCGATTCTTTATCCCTCTTTGGAGTATACCGACGATTTGTGTTATCAGACAACCTTCCTTCTCGCATGATTCCCTCAATGCGTTCTCCCAACTCTACAAATGTAGCAAAGTTCATACATGTATGATTGTACATCTTCTCAAAAAAATCACGGGGCATAGCCTGAAGCAACAATTTCATGGTCTCTTTCTCAGATAATGGTGGTTTCACTTGAGACGCAGTGACCCTCCATCTTTGAGCGTAGGCCCTAAATGACTCGGTTCTTCTTTTCTCAACTCGAACCAATTCTTCTCGAGTTGGAGCGATTTCAGTATTGAATTTATATTGCTGAAGAAATTCATCAACGAGATCTTCCCAAGTATGGATTTTCTCCATGTCCAACTCTATAAACCAAGTTAACGCAGGACCAACCAGGCTGTCCTGAAATGAATTGATCAAGAGTGGGGGATTATCTGAATAACGAGCCATCTTGCCCAGATAGTATTTCAAATGAGTCTTCGGACATCCGATGCCGTCGTATTTTCTTGTGAACTCCGGCTCCTTATAGAATTCAGGGACTGTAACTTTGGCGAAGGGCGACAGTTTATCAAGCCCCTGCAACTGATAGCCTTGCAGTATGCAAAGGCGCTCTTCGATCTTTGCTAGACGCCTTGAATTCTCCTCATCGAAGTGTGAAGTCAGACTCTCTTTAGATGAAGGCTTTGGACCGATAACTATCGGGATTGCAGTGGGGATCTCTTCCACAGGCCCTTTTTCCCTGGGCTCTACTACCGACACTTCAGGGGGTGCGGTAGGAATATTCATGGTAGAAGAAGTAGATGTCAAGCTTTTGACTTGGCTAGAGAGATCGGCCAATAATGTCACCAGCTGGGCCATTTGATTTTCCATATTAATGACGCGAGCTCGGGTATCTTCGTTTTCCATCTTTGTTTGGCGGCGAGTTCGTATAACAAATCTTTCTTCAGCCGTTTTTCAAAACCTCCTGTAAAAGAAAATGATTCGAATTAGTACCGATCAAAAGAAACCATTAAAGTACAAATCCTAGTCAATTTTATATTTTCTTGAAATGAAATAATGATAAGAAGTGTATATGATCCCAGTATCATATAACCTCCTCTTATCAAAATTTCTTCAAAAGAAATTATACAATTGAAAAGGAACGACGACAAATATTTAATCAGAATGCCCCTTTTCTAGAAGTTACATGAAAAGTGTTCATGAATTTCATTCATTTCAATTGAACAATTACAAGGGAAATAGAACCTTGCTTTCATGAAGCTTACAAAGTAGTTCAACTTTACATGTGATTTTTACATGGAAGATGAAAATGAATACAAGTAAACCTCAATAGAAAGGAGGGAAACACAAATGAAATCCCTTTACAAGAAAAGCATATGAAATGAAAACCTAAGTACTAGGCGAGATCGTGCGGAGACGCTTGTTATCATGGGCCAAGCATTCCTCATCGATCAAGACACTGTTTTCTTGCTCCTGAATATGAGCTTGTTGAAGTCTTTGAGGCTCGGGAACATCCGGCAACTGAACCTTGAGCTCAGGTTCTACTTGACGGTATATGTAATCGATGGTAGCTTGATGGGTCTTCATCTCTCCTTCCAAATCAGCTTCATCGATGGCAACCACGTGATGTGAGGAATGGGAGTACCAAATCCCAATAGCAACTTGAATTGCGGCCTTGATATGGTCAATTTGGTTTTCCTTGATGACTTCATTGTGATAATCAAAACGATATAACCCCAATTTGAGGATTGGCGGGATCGTTTGAAGCGCGCGATATTGGCGGAGTACCCTTAAAGGGTAATATGACGTTAAACCCGTCAGTCCCACAAGGGGAAGTGGATTGTCAACTCCACTAACAAGGCGCACCTCGGGATTCCCAAGCCACCGAGCATGCCATTGAATTAAGCTATGGTTGAGATTTTTAAGGAAATGGAACCACATAGAGAAAGACCATGATGGAAAGGATTCGTTTCGTTGGGAAAATCTAAGAATTGGATGATGATGTTTTGTGACATCAATAATCTTCATGTGAGGGGCAAACTCTTTGATATGTGAAAAGAGCCAAATTTGGAGAAGTCCTAATGGGGCTCTAAGAGTTCCTCGACCATTTGTTTTAAATCGATTAAGAGACATAAAAGTTTCGGCAAGGATCATATGTGTAAAACAATTAAATGCGCACACTTGGTTGACAATGTGTGTGACTAAAGGATCCATTGTTTTTCGGGTATCTGGGAAAATCACAAAACCAAAGAATATGAGTAGGAAGACACGAGGAATTTGGTTCCCAGATTTTGGCTCAAGGCTACAAAAATGTTTTTCGAGGAAATTATAAGGCATGGCATGAGAGTTTCCATTAAGAATAGCTTCAATTTTATCATAAGGGATATTGAGGAATTGACTTAGAAGAGATATTGGATTTTGACCAATAGGAGGAGTAACAAAACCTAAAGAAGCTTTACCTAATCCAATGGCTTTTTGGAACTCCTCAATTGTAGGGGTCAATTCACATTGATTAAACACGAAAGTAGAAGTCATAGGATTCCAAAAATGAGCCAATGCTTTGACCATTGCAACACGTGGTTCGACTTTTAATAAAGTCGGGAGGAAGCCTATGCGCTTTTCCACGTAGTCTTGATGTCTTGGGTCGAGATTCTCCCATAAAGTCTTGAGATTCCCAGGCACAGGGATCACGTCCACTTCAGGTCTACCCATCTAATCTAAACCTAAAGGGGCATACATGATTAAACATATCGTCGTTGAAATATAAAATTGCATAATTGAAATATGGAAAGTAAAAAAAAATAAGCATGATGAAGAAGGAACGATATCTTACCCACCAGACACATGACAAGCACAAATCACATGTCGCATGAAACTGTGAGGTTTTGACGCCTGAGGTAAGGGTGCTATAGGCTCAAGGTCCTCATTCTAAAGGATAAAAATAGTTTACCCACCGCTACTATCGTCGGTCAGTGCTATTTTTATCGGTTGGAATGAGCGGGTTTATGTAAATAATGGATTACCACGAGCATCCACTCGCAGATTCCACCCATAAACCCTCCTAAGGTCCTAAATTGGGCGATCGGGGTTTTAGACCGCGGTTGTGTGTGCGGTGTCGTGCTAAAGCTGGTAAACATGCATTTAAATTTAAACATCCAGCACTTCAATATAAACCCACATACATTCATTCATCCTTACACCACCTGCAAAACAAATGGTTTACAAGCACGCCTCCCCTTATAACTCCCACCTACAAAACCATTTAACACAAAATAAGCGACTAACCTGATTTTCCACGCGACTTTGACATGCAGACGATCCTACAAGAGACATGTCAGTCAAAACACAACAACCATTTTTAAGCGGCTTCAAGTCCTCATAACCTAGTAACCAGTCCCCAGCGGAGTCGCCAAGCCTGTCGCGACCCGATCTCGCCGCCCCCTTGAAATGGTATCCAAGGATGGGAAAGGTCGGGTTTAGGGGTACTTGATCTCGAGATCACGAGCTCTCCCAAGCTCGTACCCCGCGTGACAGTAGGTTGTCGCGATCCATACCCACATAAGCGACACACCTAAAAAAAGAGAGTCGAATGTGGATATCGAATTTAAGGGTACTTTTACCATGGTAGCCCTCTCGATAGTACGCTCCACCCATTAGGATGGCATCACTTCATCCTTTGGGCTACCCCCACATCGAGTATGCTAAACCATAGTGAGTTTCATCAAAACTCATACCCCGCGTGACAATGGATTTATTTATACGATCTACTTATTTATGACAACCTAAAAATAGACAGGAGTCGCCACTAGCCTCATTTTGGGGGTCGGCTAGAAACCCAATCGAGGGTCGGGAGTGTTCCCTCGATTCCTACGCAACCAGATATCTAGGTTCGGGGACTTGGGTTACGCTAATATTGCTATTAGCGCCCTTTCGGTACCTAAACAGTATGTTGTGTTTTTCCTAACATGTCCATGCGTTTCTTTTTACATTTTTCAGGATCATCAATTCCTAGACTAAGTGATCATGCGTGGTTGATCATTTTCATGCTATTCTATTTCTAAAAAAATAAAAAGGAAAAACAACCAATGAAATTGAAATTACAAAACATGAAGTAAACAATCAAGAAAAGCAGTTAAACCTATCAGGCAGTCCTAAAAAAAATAAAAGAGAAAACAAACGAGAAAGAAAGGAAACCCGCGACTCGTCGGGCTTTATACAATGCATAAAACCCGAGACATATGTCGGGAAAACAAAAAGTACAAGACAATGGTCGGAATGGACATCGACCTCCACCACCTTCATGCCTTCTCCATCCTTAAGGTCCTAATCTAAACCTAATCTAAGAAATTTATGACTAGATGCATACAAATAAAAGAAACAATCAAACACATCAAGCAACCAAAAACGATACATCATATCAAAATCAATTGTTTAAAAGAAGTTCAATGCGAAGTCAAGTTTCGAGTGATATCCTAAAGCTCAGCATTAATATGTGTCGCACTAAAATCATTTATCAAATGATTACATGCAAAGCATATAATATGACATACATCCAAATCATATAACTTTGGTTCTCAGTTAACCAAACACGTGAATTTGCTGATAAAAGATCATTCACCAAACAATATGCATCATCAATCGTGTTCAGGCTACATGTATGTCCATCTAATCAATGCTTAATCCACAACTTCCAGCATGCAATCAATGTTGTAACAGAACACGTGGGACTATAAATTGTAATTGTTTGATGACAAATTGCCATGAAATTGAAGTCATGTCTTGCCACAAGCACGTATGAATTTTCTTGATCAAAATGGCATCAATTAATAACCAAACTAACCTCATGTTAGAATCAAATGCACATCCAATCATGGTAACAATTTTCGTGGAAAATGTTTTTAACGTGAGCTATATAGAAATTAAAGAAAATTCAAGAATGCACAATATCACGTCGGAATTGCTGCAAAATATTGGGATGTCGTGACACATTAATAGTGATTTGACCTAAAAGAAAATCCGAAGAATATGAAATTTTACCACAGCACGAACAAGAGAGAGACGAACAAATTTTGTTAAGAATCCAATTTTAGAGTTTCTTAATAAGAGAATCATAGCAAAGTAACAAAATCAGCTTTGATAAGGACAAAATAAGGGTCATGAATTTCATTTTTTATGACAAATTTCTATCATGCGAATCACAAAAAAAGTTGAGTCCAATTGATACACAAATTATGTGAAATCAGCATCCTAAGAAAGATTAAGACAAGCCTACTTCTTAAGAGAAGTTGAGTCCAATTGACGTCAAATTGATAGTCGAAAAATGATCATCATGAGGACATACAAATCAGCTGCAAATGAATTAGAACATAATGCATAGCTAATGGTTTATAAAACCATCTAGACAATGCCCAAAGAGTAATTCTAAAAATGAATCACAGCAAACCTTACAACCTTAAAAGGGTCAACAAAAGTAACAGACCATGTTTTTATTTCTACAAATTTCTGCTCATATCCGCCAACTCCAAATGTCAGTTTTATCCATCAATTGATCTATGCTTGATCTAGAAAAAAACTTCCCAAATTTGAATAAAACCAGACCAGAACAGAGATTTATTATTTTCTAAGACTCAATCTGGTTCAAAGTGAAAACGAATATTACTCACAATCAATGAGGCCAATGAGCACAGGTTTTAAGCATGCCATAATGCTAAAATTGCTCAGATTGATTATATCAACAGTAAGCAAGATGAAATCAATTTGGGCATCATGATTTAAGTAAGCCATGAATATCTTGCATATGGACTGATGAAGACACTATGCAGATATTCATTCAGGCATCTTCACAAACATATGACAGGCATCTCATTTTAGTGACCAAAATGCGAGAGCGAATCAGCAACTTAAAATCACGTGAGCACAACATCATCCAAGCAAGATCAAATCAATACTACATCCTCAATAAGATGCTGTTTTCACACTAAAGTTCTTGATCTCCACTTTTGAATTAATGACCCATACTTGTTTATTCAAACCCTCCGCTTTTGCCCTCACACGACTAACATTCGCAGCAACGTTACTCTTATATTTTGACCATGAAAACCAGTCACAACTAGTTCTGTTCCACAACAGAAATCTTGATCTACTTCAACACAAGATACAGAGCCTAGCGGTTTTCTACATACAGATCATAAGCGAGCTAAAGAGAACGATCTAAGAGAGAGAGAAAACCTGATCAAGCCAAGGACAGAGCCGAGAGAAAACCCCGGCGGTGGATGACGAACGGATGAAACCGAACCGAACGTTACCGCTCTACACTCGTCACGAATCCGAGTCTCGCGCTTCGAGCTACTCGATCGGCAGCTGCTTTGTCTTCTAGGGTTCGAGACAGTCAGGAGATCTCAGGAATCGAGCGGGAGCGAAGCCGGGAGTTCGACAGAGAACTATCGGAGACGGAGACGGAGGTGGGAGCTCCCTCTGGCGGACGGCGAGCGAGGCGGAGATTCTCTCGCGAAGAATCGTGGATCTCTCTCCGGATTGTCTGAGGCTAGGGTTTTTTTGAGATCTACCATGGGAATTCCATACCGTAGTTACAGAGAGAGGCCGGATCGAGAGAGAACCCGTGAGCTAGAGAATCCTCTCCGAGAGAAATCGTTCGGCCCCCCTTTTGCAGAGAGAGACGAGAGAGTTTTCGAGCGAGCGCGAGAGAGAGAGAGAAACGGTTGTCCAGAGAGAGAAAATGTGTCAGGAGAGAGAGACCGAAAAAAAAAACCCCAAAAAACGATCCTCCCCTGGGCCCCCCGTGAATGGCCTCCTTTTATATTTTTTATTTTATTCTTTTTGTTCTTTTTGTTTTCTTTTCATTTTCATTATTTCTTATATCCTTTTTTTTCCTTTTGTTTTCTTTTCATTTTCATTTCATTTTTTTTTATGCTTTCCTTCATCCATTTTTTTTTTTAAATCTTTTGGGCTCTTTATTCTTTTTCTCTCTCTTTTTTTTATTTCTTTTATTTCTAATTATTTTTTTTTTGTCTTTTCATTTCAAAATTTTTTTTAACTTTTGCGAATTGAATGTTTAAAACGTCGACAAAAATTTCGGGTGTCAACAGCTGCCCCTCTTTGAGTGGGAGTTCGAAGAGGTTCCACTCAAAGATAAAATTGATACCTGCAATTTTTAGTCGACCCAACTTCGGAAATATGGAAATGACGAGCAATGATACTTGGTTAGAGACATACCTGATACTTACCTTTGCTCATGAGGGTATCTGAACTCTTATTGGGGTTTATTCGCTCTATCTCTGCTTCTTTCTCTTGTGGAATGGAATGAAGACAATGAAATCACTAAATGGAAAAGGAATGGTTTAAAGATAACCTAAAACCTAAAACAAGGTTTAAGGATGGACCCACAAACCATATGGTTTAGACTGGGAGAAAGGTCTCCCTGTGTAAAAGCAGGTTTCGACTGGGTGTGATGTATCACTGTGTAAAAACGGATGTTGACTGGATGTGATGTCTCACCGTGTAAAAACGGGTTTCAACTGGAAGAAAAGTCTCACCGTGTAAAAACGGGTTTCGATTGGGAAGTGATGTCTCATCGTGTAAAAACGAGTTTCAACTGGAAGAAAAGTCTCACCGTGTAAAAACGAGTTTCGACTGGGAAGTGATGTCTCATCGTGTAAAAACGAGTTTCGACTGGAAGAAAAGTCTCATCGTGTAAAAACGAGTTTCGACTGGAAGAAAAGTCTCATCGTGTAAAAACGAGTTTCGACTAGAAGAAAAGTCTCACCGTGTAAAAACGGGTTTCGATTGGGAAGTGATGTCTCATCGTGTAAAAACAAGTTTCGACTGGAAGAAAAGTCTCACCGTGTAAAAACGAGTTTCGACTAGAAGAAAAGTCTCACCGTGTAAAAACGGGTTTCGACTGGGAAGAGGGTCTTACCGTGTAATAACGGGCTTCGACCGAGAGAAAGGTCTTTTCAACCAATTATAAGTTTCGAAATTGCTGGAGAACCAAACTTGCAATAACATTGATTACCAAATTCTTTCAGAGAAGATTTTAACAGAAATGAGATTTGATTAACCATCTAAGGGTTAAATCAAATATGCCAAGTGGAAATATTCTAATCAAAAGAGGTCTTTCACACTAGCTCTCAAAAGGGCTTTTGTTCCCAACCATTGATATGGGAAAACTGTTTAAATCTCACTGGAGGAGTCTCACCCAACCTATATCTAAGGTTTTCGGAAACGCTCATAGTGAATACAATCCATTGATCAAAAGGTCTTTTAAAGGGACCGTAATAATGGCTTGGTCATAGGCTTATACAAAGGGTATGCACTCTGAGGCCAAGAAATGAACAATCAGTCAATATCTTCATCAGGTTTACAAGTCAAGAACCTTGAAGATAAGATAAGATAAGATAGGATTGCTTCTACTCCTTCTAGCGGTAGCTCCTATGTGATATTCTCATTTCAACTCGAACCATCCCAATCGGAAGAGACTTCGGATAAGGGTTGTAGTGTTGGTTTGAGTGAGGCTTAGAAAGGCTTGAAAAACTTTCAGGTATCAAAGGGTTAAAAAGCGAGTGATTATCTTGGCATCATTACCATCACACGACTTCTCAGAAATTCGACTCTTGAAATTTAACCTATCTCGAGAGTCCTTTTGGTAATTTGTCTTGAGACATGAGAGCTTCGCTCTTTGTTCTAATAACATTGCTTGCAATACATGTTTTCTCTTGCAAGATGTTTCTTTTGTTTTTCAATGAATGATCTTTTGCATGATCATCGATTTCACTCTTTTTTGCATTCTTGCTTTTCTTTGCATTTTTTTTTTATGGGCATTGGCCTTGCTTTTACCAGGCATACTGCTTTTTCATGCCCCCTAGTTTTCATTCTCTTTTGAGCATCTAGGACTCTCGAGTGGCATTTACAAACATTACCAATATTCTCAATTTTGTTGGTAAATCATGTGCCTTGCCCCAGTGTGGGGAGATAATCATCACCTGGGGTTATGAAAGAATTGCATAAGGCTCAAATTGGCTAAGCAATGGATAATTGTGTTTACGGTAGTGAACGGAATGCTCTTCGTCACTTTGGGATGCTTCGAGTTTCAACAAGAAATCACCTAAAGCTAACACAAGAAGATTGATGCAAGTGAAAGCAATAAAATCTTTCTTAATCTTTTGCTCCATGATTTTCAACCAAGACCCCCTATTTTGCCCCAATATGGGGTTGTTCTTAACAGGGTTATTTTGGAAATGCTCCCTATTTGGCTCAAAGTGGCTTGCAAGGGATATCAATAGTATTTGGGGATTGAGAAATAAAATGCCTTAATCATTTCAAATCATGTACTCACTGTGAATGAATCCTATGCCCTAAGACATGGTTCTTTCCACTCAATTCTCTCAAAGAGTGTATGAGGACATGTTTGGTAAAGGGGTTGCCTCTCATCATTTTAGGTACTACCACTTGGCATATTTAAACAATCATTTTCAGGTTTTTCAAAACCCACTTTAGTTAAATTCAACTCCTTGGGAAAATGAAAATACAATGAAATTTTGTTTGAAAGGATATGTTTCCTTGACCCTATTGGGGAGAGATTTTTTATTTTTATTTTTTTTTTTTTAAGTAAGATTGGACAAAATTTGTAGACATAACAGGCCTTGCTTAGCATATGGGTCCATTTCTAGAGTTCTAACTGTACTTCTAGAGTTCTAACCGACTCTTTTGGCATTCTAAAGGATAAGGTCACTTCTAAATTCTAAAGAAGAATGGACACCTTTGAAAGTTTTGCATTCTTGAGATGAACCTCTTGTAGATAGGTAGAATCTTTCATAAGAGATCCTGCAAAATGAACAAATATACAGATGCAATATGTATGCATGAAAATGCATGATGCAAACATCCTAAAATGGCTCAAATTCAATCCAAAAATGGCTCAAAGGCCTTTCACTTTATTCATGGATAATACTTCTTGACAGCATCAGCATTTACAGGTCTTGGCAATTCATGACCATCCATTTCTACAAGGATTAGTGCTCCACCAGGTAGCACTTTCTTTACAATATATGGGCCTTCATAGTTTGGAGTAAACTTCCCACGAAGATCTGGAATGATAGGTAAAACCTTCCTCAAGACAAGATCGTTAATCTCAAAATGTCTTGGTCTAACCTTGCGGTTGAATGATTTAGCTACCCTCTTCTGATAACTTTGTCCATGACATAAGGCTTTTACCCTCTTTTCATCAATCATATTAAGCTGTTCAAATCTTTGCTGAACCCATTCAGCTTCAGAGAGTTTGATTTGAGAAAGTACCCTCAGTGAAGGAATTTCCACTTCCATGGGTAATACAGCTTCCATCCCATAAACCAATGAGAACGGCGTTGCCCCAGTCGAAGTACGAATTGAAGTTCGATAAGCAAACAAAGCATATGGCAACCGATCATGCCAATCACGATAATTTTCCGCCGTTTTGGCTAAAATCTTCTTGATATTCTTATTTGCTGCTTCCACAGCTCCATTCATTTGTGGGCGGTAAGGAGAAGAATTCAAATGGCGAATGTGGAATTCTCCAAGTAAATCATCCACCACTTTATTGTTCAAGTTTGATCCATTATCTGTGATGATCGCTTCAGGAACTCCATATCGACCAATGATATCACGACGGATGAATTTTGCCACACTCTTTGCAGTAACATGGGCATAAGAATTGGCTTCAATCCATTTGGTGAAGTAATCAATGGCTACCAAGATAAAACGATGCCCATTCGATGCTTTAGGATTAATCAGTCCGATGATGTCGATGCCCCACATTGAAAAAGGCCAGGACTCAGACATTTGATGTAACTCATTAGGAGGAGCATTGATTTTGTCTCCATAGACTTGGCATTGATGACAACACCTCACATGCTGAATACAATCGGCTTCCACAGTCAACCAATAATAACCGAGCCTCATAATTTTTCTAGCCAAGAGATGACCATTCATATGTGGACCACACTCTCCTTCATGTATTTCTTTCATCAGGAGTCTAGCTTCTTGTGCATCCACGCATTTCAGTAAAACTGAATCAAAAGACCTTTTATAGAGGGCTCCTCCACTGAGGAAGAATTTAGATGCCAACTTCATCAAATATTTTCGATCATTGGCTTGACTCCCCTGGGGGAATTTGCCTTCTCGAAGGTAATTCATGATGTCATAATACCAGGGTTGACAATCAGGTTCTTCTTCTATCATCAGGCAATAAGCAGGCTTTTTCAAAACGTTGATTTGCAAAGGATCAACGCTCAAACCATCAGTTACTTGCAACATCGAAGATAAAGTTGCTAAGGCATCAGCAAACTGATTTTGTGATCTCGGCAGATAATCAAAAGAGATCTCGTCAAATTCCTTGACCAAGTCTTCGAGATATTCATGGTAAGGGATTAATTTTACATCCCGTGTTTGCCATTCACCATCCGTCTGGCGGATGATGAGTGCGGAATCACCATAAACTTGAAGCTTTCTGACTTTCATATCGATGGCTAATTGTAAGCCAATGATGCACGCTTCATATTCAGAAATATTGTTGGTACAAGGGAATACCAACTTTGCAGCTACTGGATAATGTTGACCTTCCGGGGATATTAAAACTGCCCCAGTGCCAGAACCAGAAAGGTTAACTGCACCATCAAAGTACATGGTCCACTTATCAGGCGAGACCAAATAAATCCGTTCATCGATTTCATCCCAATCATTAGATTTCCCGGGATTTTCGGCTAACATATCAGCTATAGCTCGCCCTTTGATGGACTTTTGTGCCATGCTTTGAATATCAAACTCAGAGAGTAATATTTGCCATTTAGCAAGCCTTCCAACCAATGCAGGCTTTTCCAAAAGATATTTGATCGGGTCATTCTCAGTCACCAAAAGGATGTGGTGATGCAAAGTATATTGTCTTAGTCGGTGTAAAACCCAAATCAAGGCTACACAGGTCTTTTCCACTTTAAGATATCGAATCTCGGAAGTAGTAAACTTCTTACTGAGGTAATATATGGCACGTTCTATTCCATCCCTTGGTCTCTTTTGTGCTAACATGGCTCCTAAAGACTCCTCATGAATGGTGAGATACAAGATCAGAGGCACGCCTTGGATAGGTGGTACAAGTACAGGAGATTGCGAAAGATATCGCTTCAGTTCTTCAAATGATTTCTGACATTCTTCATCCCAGTTGACCTTAGCGTTCTTCTTTAATAACTTGAAGAATGGCTTAGCAGTTTCTGACAATTGAGAGATAAATCTTGCAACATAATTCAATCTTCCCAATAAGCTTCGGACTTCTTTAACAGTAGAAGGAGGTTTCAAATCGCATATGGCCTTCACCTTAGAGGGATCTATCTCGATACCTTTGTTACTAACCATAAATCCAAGAAGCTTCCCAGACTTTGCCCCAAATATGCATTTTGCGGGGTTAAGCCTCAGCTTGAATTTCCTCAAACGGTCAAATAATCTTCTTAAGATTTCAACATGATCTTCACCTTGTCTTGACTTTGCAATCATGTCATCAACATAAACTTCAATCTCCTTATGCATCATGTCATGGAATAGTGTCACCATGGCTCTTTGATATGTTGCCCCTGCGTTCTTTAAACCAAAGGGCATTACTTTGTAACAAAATGTTCCCCACGGGGTGATGAATGAAGTTTTAGTCTTATCATCCTCTTTCATCCGAATCTGGTTATAACCAGAAAATCCATCCATGAAGGAGAACAATTCAAATCCGGCAGTGCTGTCAACTAAAACATCAATATGCGGCAGAGGAAAATCATCCTTAGGGCTTGCCTTATTCAGATCGCGATAATCAACACATACTCGGACTCGTCCATCCTTTTTCATAACCGGGACTATATTAGCAATCCAATCCGCATACTGGGTGACTTCGATGAAACCAACATTTAAGAGCTTCATGACTTCTTCTTCAATCTTTTTTGACAATTCAGGTTTCGTCCTTCTGAGCTTTTGCTTCTTCGGCAGAATATTAGGATCAAGTGGTAACGCATGTTCCACGATATCAGGATCTAAACCCGGCATATCGGCATACGACCAAGCAAAAATATCTCGATATTCTTTCAAAAGCCCAATTAGTCTATTGGCATCTGCTTGAGAGAGACCTGCCCCAATCTTGGTTTCTTTAGGGTTGTCTGCATCTCCCAAATTTATAGTGACCGGCTGTTCGGTGGTAAGAGGTTTAGACTCTTCATGTCTGAGCCATTCTTTTTCAATACTTCGAGGATCATCTTCATTCTCTGAGTCGGAATAATCGGGTTCGTCAAAATCTTTTGAATGCGAATCCGAGCCATGTAAATGACTATCGTGATGTGCAATGTCATGCCTGAGATGTGATTGAAAAATGGTTAGTATATATACATATAAACAAATGCAATGAATGTAAATGTCGTGAAAAATTTGTTTTCAAACTCAAATTATTTTTTTGAAAAATTTATTGGGAACTAGCCCTCATGTCATTGGACGTTTTCGTTCCACCAAAACATTTTGAAACTATAGATCGTGTGGAGGCTCAGGCCTCAAAGCATCATCATAGGACTGGTTGGGGCTTCACACGTCTATTAACGAAACATGAATTTTATTGATATGCAAAAATTGCATTACAATGTATATCATCTTGGATCTAGAAAGTTTATGATCCAGATTATTACAAACACAAACGAATGAAATGAATAGAATTCCCTCGCAGGGGAGAAAGGAATGTAATTCCCTCGCAGGGGAGAAATGAATAGAATTCCCTCGCAGGGGAGAAATGAATGGAATGCAACTAAAAATTAAGTGCGAGAACTAGAAACATCCCTTACACAGTGGGAATGGTAGGCTCTCCATCTTCACTAATAGTGCCAACCAGACCATCTTCGAACAAATCGGCGAAGTGATAGATATTGACTTCTTCTTCTTGTAAGAGCTTCGGTGGCCCAGGAAAGAAATCTTTCAAAGGTAGAGGCAAGAGACGTTGGTAGCTTTTACCTTTAATGCTTGGGCCTTTGCGATTACCTTGACCTTTACGATCGCCTTGATAACCCAGGCCTTCACGCTTGTTGATTTTGACCACCTTAATAGGATCTGGCATGCCTTGGGTGAACTTACCCAAACCTTTCCCCATAGCAAAACCATTCTTGAGCAGTTCTCTACTTGCCATCAAGGAGGCCTCTGAGAACCGAGGCTTTCTGATAATCGATCCAACGGGCACATGAGTGACAGACACCATCTCAAATGAGTGATAGCTCGACTCTCCCTTGACCTCGGGCTCAATAAAAGGTATGGCTGT
Source organism: Eucalyptus camaldulensis (assembly GCA_019915185.1). NCBI lineage: Eukaryota > Viridiplantae > Streptophyta > Magnoliopsida > Myrtales > Myrtaceae > Eucalyptus > Eucalyptus camaldulensis. The sequence continues at coordinate 16,155,084 of JAHSVA010000014.1, read as the reverse complement.
GTTATGGAAAGTCTCCACATCTCTTTCACGTCGGATAGTCACAATCTTTCCATCGATAGGAAGTTTCATCATTTGATGAAGACTGGAAGGAATGATTCCTGCAGCATGGATCCAGGGCCGCCCCAATAGCAGGCTAAAATTGCTCGGGATATCCAGTACTTGAAACTTTTGACTCATGGTAATAGGGCCAATCGTCAGTGGTAAATCAATTTCCCCTATTGTTTCTCTCCTCATCCCATCAAAGGCTCGAACGGGAATTGTTGGAGAAGAGACATTTTCCATTCCTATTCCCAATTTATGAAGGGTGGATAAAGGGCAAATGTTCAAGGCAGAGCCATTATCAATCAGGACCTTCGAAATCTTTGTCTCAAAATGTTGAGCAGACACATATAATGCCTTAGTGTGTGCTTGGCCCTCAGGAGGGAGGTCTCTCTCAGAGAAAGTAATTTGATCTCTTAGAAGTATTGCTCCCACAAACTCCTCCAACTGTACTTCTCCGATAGCCTCGGGTACATGAACTTCATTTAAAATTTTGAGGAGAGCATTTCTATGCTTTTCAGAGGTCTTAAAGAGCTCCAATAGAGAAATCTGCGCAGGCATCTTGCGCAATTGATCAATCACTTCAGCCTCACTTGTCTTGAGTGTTTTGAGGAGTTGCTCAGCTTCCTCATCAGTTACGCCCTTTTTTTCTTCACCTTCACGTGGTGAGTAGATTCGACCCGATCGAGTGACGGCGTCGATTTCATTTGTATTATAATTCCAAGGGACCGCCCTAGTGTCAAAAGTAGGAATCACTTTAGTGTTGGAACATTCACCTAATTCAGGTGGTAACTCGATTACAACAGGACCAAAATCCGTGTTTGGGATCTTCATGGCTCCAAAATTATCGACCAAAGAGCCGACTTCGATGACACTCTTAGCAGTTGTATCACTCCCACATGGGATTTTTCCTTTGGCAAGATCAATCACAACAGGTTCAATCATAGCCATGAAGTCATCCTTGAATTCCTCTCCCCATCCACTAGGGACAATGTCTTTAGAGTTTTGGAAATAACTTGTAGAAGGAGTATATTTGACTATAAAGTCGTATTTCCCACTTGGTTGTCCCAAGGTGTCTATCACTTCACCCTTCTCATGGGCTTTCCTCACAAATTCATGGTCTGAATGTGAAGTTTTGTATTCATCATCTTCTTCGCTATAGGAGTAGACCTCTTCATCCTTTGGCAAAACTGAAATAAAGTCTTCTTCATCATGAACGATGTGATCTTTCAGCTGGTGATCATTGAATGGCATGCTCTGCTCTATCTCTTGGATACTCAGTAGGGGTATATCCTCGTCAACATCTCCATAAATCATGTTGACATTTTCAGAATGCTTTGGAAGAGGATTTTGTTGGACATTCGGTGCTGAATCCTTAAAGGCGAGCAACTTTTTATCCAGCAAATTCTGGATCTTATAACGGAGCACAAAACAATTATCTACATGGTGACCTTTTTCACCCATATGATACTCACATGTTTTGTTAAGGTCAAATCCAGCAAACTTTGGCGGATTATTCCTTGGGATTTCTTTTGCGACAAGATGATTTTCAATCAGCATTGGAAGTAGTTGGGACATAGGCCTAGGCAATGGAGTAAATTGCCTTTGAGGAGCCTTTCCTTTATGCTCAAAGTTCCTAGAAGAACCCCCTACCTCCATGGAGGGTTTATGAATATGAGGATTATACGGCTTCTGAGAAGAGGAATTTTGTACATAGGCAATCTCCACAGTCGATTCTTTATCCCTCTTTGGAGTATACCGACGATTTGTGTTATCAGACAACCTTCCTTCTCGCATGATTCCCTCAATGCGTTCTCCCAACTCTACAAATGTAGCAAAGTTCATACATGTATGATTGTACATCTTCTCAAAAAAATCACGGGGCATAGCCTGAAGCAACAATTTCATGGTCTCTTTCTCAGATAATGGTGGTTTCACTTGAGACGCAGTGACCCTCCATCTTTGAGCGTAGGCCCTAAATGACTCGGTTCTTCTTTTCTCAACTCGAACCAATTCTTCTCGAGTTGGAGCGATTTCAGTATTGAATTTATATTGCTGAAGAAATTCATCAACGAGATCTTCCCAAGTATGGATTTTCTCCATGTCCAACTCTATAAACCAAGTTAACGCAGGACCAACCAGGCTGTCCTGAAATGAATTGATCAAGAGTGGGGGATTATCTGAATAACGAGCCATCTTGCCCAGATAGTATTTCAAATGAGTCTTCGGACATCCGATGCCGTCGTATTTTCTTGTGAACTCCGGCTCCTTATAGAATTCAGGGACTGTAACTTTGGCGAAGGGCGACAGTTTATCAAGCCCCTGCAACTGATAGCCTTGCAGTATGCAAAGGCGCTCTTCGATCTTTGCTAGACGCCTTGAATTCTCCTCATCGAAGTGTGAAGTCAGACTCTCTTTAGATGAAGGCTTTGGACCGATAACTATCGGGATTGCAGTGGGGATCTCTTCCACAGGCCCTTTTTCCCTGGGCTCTACTACCGACACTTCAGGGGGTGCGGTAGGAATATTCATGGTAGAAGAAGTAGATGTCAAGCTTTTGACTTGGCTAGAGAGATCGGCCAATAATGTCACCAGCTGGGCCATTTGATTTTCCATATTAATGACGCGAGCTCGGGTATCTTCGTTTTCCATCTTTGTTTGGCGGCGAGTTCGTATAACAAATCTTTCTTCAGCCGTTTTTCAAAACCTCCTGTAAAAGAAAATGATTCGAATTAGTACCGATCAAAAGAAACCATTAAAGTACAAATCCTAGTCAATTTTATATTTTCTTGAAATGAAATAATGATAAGAAGTGTATATGATCCCAGTATCATATAACCTCCTCTTATCAAAATTTCTTCAAAAGAAATTATACAATTGAAAAGGAACGACGACAAATATTTAATCAGAATGCCCCTTTTCTAGAAGTTACATGAAAAGTGTTCATGAATTTCATTCATTTCAATTGAACAATTACAAGGGAAATAGAACCTTGCTTTCATGAAGCTTACAAAGTAGTTCAACTTTACATGTGATTTTTACATGGAAGATGAAAATGAATACAAGTAAACCTCAATAGAAAGGAGGGAAACACAAATGAAATCCCTTTACAAGAAAAGCATATGAAATGAAAACCTAAGTACTAGGCGAGATCGTGCGGAGACGCTTGTTATCATGGGCCAAGCATTCCTCATCGATCAAGACACTGTTTTCTTGCTCCTGAATATGAGCTTGTTGAAGTCTTTGAGGCTCGGGAACATCCGGCAACTGAACCTTGAGCTCAGGTTCTACTTGACGGTATATGTAATCGATGGTAGCTTGATGGGTCTTCATCTCTCCTTCCAAATCAGCTTCATCGATGGCAACCACGTGATGTGAGGAATGGGAGTACCAAATCCCAATAGCAACTTGAATTGCGGCCTTGATATGGTCAATTTGGTTTTCCTTGATGACTTCATTGTGATAATCAAAACGATATAACCCCAATTTGAGGATTGGCGGGATCGTTTGAAGCGCGCGATATTGGCGGAGTACCCTTAAAGGGTAATATGACGTTAAACCCGTCAGTCCCACAAGGGGAAGTGGATTGTCAACTCCACTAACAAGGCGCACCTCGGGATTCCCAAGCCACCGAGCATGCCATTGAATTAAGCTATGGTTGAGATTTTTAAGGAAATGGAACCACATAGAGAAAGACCATGATGGAAAGGATTCGTTTCGTTGGGAAAATCTAAGAATTGGATGATGATGTTTTGTGACATCAATAATCTTCATGTGAGGGGCAAACTCTTTGATATGTGAAAAGAGCCAAATTTGGAGAAGTCCTAATGGGGCTCTAAGAGTTCCTCGACCATTTGTTTTAAATCGATTAAGAGACATAAAAGTTTCGGCAAGGATCATATGTGTAAAACAATTAAATGCGCACACTTGGTTGACAATGTGTGTGACTAAAGGATCCATTGTTTTTCGGGTATCTGGGAAAATCACAAAACCAAAGAATATGAGTAGGAAGACACGAGGAATTTGGTTCCCAGATTTTGGCTCAAGGCTACAAAAATGTTTTTCGAGGAAATTATAAGGCATGGCATGAGAGTTTCCATTAAGAATAGCTTCAATTTTATCATAAGGGATATTGAGGAATTGACTTAGAAGAGATATTGGATTTTGACCAATAGGAGGAGTAACAAAACCTAAAGAAGCTTTACCTAATCCAATGGCTTTTTGGAACTCCTCAATTGTAGGGGTCAATTCACATTGATTAAACACGAAAGTAGAAGTCATAGGATTCCAAAAATGAGCCAATGCTTTGACCATTGCAACACGTGGTTCGACTTTTAATAAAGTCGGGAGGAAGCCTATGCGCTTTTCCACGTAGTCTTGATGTCTTGGGTCGAGATTCTCCCATAAAGTCTTGAGATTCCCAGGCACAGGGATCACGTCCACTTCAGGTCTACCCATCTAATCTAAACCTAAAGGGGCATACATGATTAAACATATCGTCGTTGAAATATAAAATTGCATAATTGAAATATGGAAAGTAAAAAAAAATAAGCATGATGAAGAAGGAACGATATCTTACCCACCAGACACATGACAAGCACAAATCACATGTCGCATGAAACTGTGAGGTTTTGACGCCTGAGGTAAGGGTGCTATAGGCTCAAGGTCCTCATTCTAAAGGATAAAAATAGTTTACCCACCGCTACTATCGTCGGTCAGTGCTATTTTTATCGGTTGGAATGAGCGGGTTTATGTAAATAATGGATTACCACGAGCATCCACTCGCAGATTCCACCCATAAACCCTCCTAAGGTCCTAAATTGGGCGATCGGGGTTTTAGACCGCGGTTGTGTGTGCGGTGTCGTGCTAAAGCTGGTAAACATGCATTTAAATTTAAACATCCAGCACTTCAATATAAACCCACATACATTCATTCATCCTTACACCACCTGCAAAACAAATGGTTTACAAGCACGCCTCCCCTTATAACTCCCACCTACAAAACCATTTAACACAAAATAAGCGACTAACCTGATTTTCCACGCGACTTTGACATGCAGACGATCCTACAAGAGACATGTCAGTCAAAACACAACAACCATTTTTAAGCGGCTTCAAGTCCTCATAACCTAGTAACCAGTCCCCAGCGGAGTCGCCAAGCCTGTCGCGACCCGATCTCGCCGCCCCCTTGAAATGGTATCCAAGGATGGGAAAGGTCGGGTTTAGGGGTACTTGATCTCGAGATCACGAGCTCTCCCAAGCTCGTACCCCGCGTGACAGTAGGTTGTCGCGATCCATACCCACATAAGCGACACACCTAAAAAAAGAGAGTCGAATGTGGATATCGAATTTAAGGGTACTTTTACCATGGTAGCCCTCTCGATAGTACGCTCCACCCATTAGGATGGCATCACTTCATCCTTTGGGCTACCCCCACATCGAGTATGCTAAACCATAGTGAGTTTCATCAAAACTCATACCCCGCGTGACAATGGATTTATTTATACGATCTACTTATTTATGACAACCTAAAAATAGACAGGAGTCGCCACTAGCCTCATTTTGGGGGTCGGCTAGAAACCCAATCGAGGGTCGGGAGTGTTCCCTCGATTCCTACGCAACCAGATATCTAGGTTCGGGGACTTGGGTTACGCTAATATTGCTATTAGCGCCCTTTCGGTACCTAAACAGTATGTTGTGTTTTTCCTAACATGTCCATGCGTTTCTTTTTACATTTTTCAGGATCATCAATTCCTAGACTAAGTGATCATGCGTGGTTGATCATTTTCATGCTATTCTATTTCTAAAAAAATAAAAAGGAAAAACAACCAATGAAATTGAAATTACAAAACATGAAGTAAACAATCAAGAAAAGCAGTTAAACCTATCAGGCAGTCCTAAAAAAAATAAAAGAGAAAACAAACGAGAAAGAAAGGAAACCCGCGACTCGTCGGGCTTTATACAATGCATAAAACCCGAGACATATGTCGGGAAAACAAAAAGTACAAGACAATGGTCGGAATGGACATCGACCTCCACCACCTTCATGCCTTCTCCATCCTTAAGGTCCTAATCTAAACCTAATCTAAGAAATTTATGACTAGATGCATACAAATAAAAGAAACAATCAAACACATCAAGCAACCAAAAACGATACATCATATCAAAATCAATTGTTTAAAAGAAGTTCAATGCGAAGTCAAGTTTCGAGTGATATCCTAAAGCTCAGCATTAATATGTGTCGCACTAAAATCATTTATCAAATGATTACATGCAAAGCATATAATATGACATACATCCAAATCATATAACTTTGGTTCTCAGTTAACCAAACACGTGAATTTGCTGATAAAAGATCATTCACCAAACAATATGCATCATCAATCGTGTTCAGGCTACATGTATGTCCATCTAATCAATGCTTAATCCACAACTTCCAGCATGCAATCAATGTTGTAACAGAACACGTGGGACTATAAATTGTAATTGTTTGATGACAAATTGCCATGAAATTGAAGTCATGTCTTGCCACAAGCACGTATGAATTTTCTTGATCAAAATGGCATCAATTAATAACCAAACTAACCTCATGTTAGAATCAAATGCACATCCAATCATGGTAACAATTTTCGTGGAAAATGTTTTTAACGTGAGCTATATAGAAATTAAAGAAAATTCAAGAATGCACAATATCACGTCGGAATTGCTGCAAAATATTGGGATGTCGTGACACATTAATAGTGATTTGACCTAAAAGAAAATCCGAAGAATATGAAATTTTACCACAGCACGAACAAGAGAGAGACGAACAAATTTTGTTAAGAATCCAATTTTAGAGTTTCTTAATAAGAGAATCATAGCAAAGTAACAAAATCAGCTTTGATAAGGACAAAATAAGGGTCATGAATTTCATTTTTTATGACAAATTTCTATCATGCGAATCACAAAAAAAGTTGAGTCCAATTGATACACAAATTATGTGAAATCAGCATCCTAAGAAAGATTAAGACAAGCCTACTTCTTAAGAGAAGTTGAGTCCAATTGACGTCAAATTGATAGTCGAAAAATGATCATCATGAGGACATACAAATCAGCTGCAAATGAATTAGAACATAATGCATAGCTAATGGTTTATAAAACCATCTAGACAATGCCCAAAGAGTAATTCTAAAAATGAATCACAGCAAACCTTACAACCTTAAAAGGGTCAACAAAAGTAACAGACCATGTTTTTATTTCTACAAATTTCTGCTCATATCCGCCAACTCCAAATGTCAGTTTTATCCATCAATTGATCTATGCTTGATCTAGAAAAAAACTTCCCAAATTTGAATAAAACCAGACCAGAACAGAGATTTATTATTTTCTAAGACTCAATCTGGTTCAAAGTGAAAACGAATATTACTCACAATCAATGAGGCCAATGAGCACAGGTTTTAAGCATGCCATAATGCTAAAATTGCTCAGATTGATTATATCAACAGTAAGCAAGATGAAATCAATTTGGGCATCATGATTTAAGTAAGCCATGAATATCTTGCATATGGACTGATGAAGACACTATGCAGATATTCATTCAGGCATCTTCACAAACATATGACAGGCATCTCATTTTAGTGACCAAAATGCGAGAGCGAATCAGCAACTTAAAATCACGTGAGCACAACATCATCCAAGCAAGATCAAATCAATACTACATCCTCAATAAGATGCTGTTTTCACACTAAAGTTCTTGATCTCCACTTTTGAATTAATGACCCATACTTGTTTATTCAAACCCTCCGCTTTTGCCCTCACACGACTAACATTCGCAGCAACGTTACTCTTATATTTTGACCATGAAAACCAGTCACAACTAGTTCTGTTCCACAACAGAAATCTTGATCTACTTCAACACAAGATACAGAGCCTAGCGGTTTTCTACATACAGATCATAAGCGAGCTAAAGAGAACGATCTAAGAGAGAGAGAAAACCTGATCAAGCCAAGGACAGAGCCGAGAGAAAACCCCGGCGGTGGATGACGAACGGATGAAACCGAACCGAACGTTACCGCTCTACACTCGTCACGAATCCGAGTCTCGCGCTTCGAGCTACTCGATCGGCAGCTGCTTTGTCTTCTAGGGTTCGAGACAGTCAGGAGATCTCAGGAATCGAGCGGGAGCGAAGCCGGGAGTTCGACAGAGAACTATCGGAGACGGAGACGGAGGTGGGAGCTCCCTCTGGCGGACGGCGAGCGAGGCGGAGATTCTCTCGCGAAGAATCGTGGATCTCTCTCCGGATTGTCTGAGGCTAGGGTTTTTTTGAGATCTACCATGGGAATTCCATACCGTAGTTACAGAGAGAGGCCGGATCGAGAGAGAACCCGTGAGCTAGAGAATCCTCTCCGAGAGAAATCGTTCGGCCCCCCTTTTGCAGAGAGAGACGAGAGAGTTTTCGAGCGAGCGCGAGAGAGAGAGAGAAACGGTTGTCCAGAGAGAGAAAATGTGTCAGGAGAGAGAGACCGAAAAAAAAAACCCCAAAAAACGATCCTCCCCTGGCCCCCCCGTGAATGGCCTCCTTTTATATTTTTTATTTTATTCTTTTTGTTCTTTTTGTTTTCTTTTCATTTTCATTATTTCTTATATCCTTTTTTTTCCTTTTGTTTTCTTTTCATTTTCATTTCATTTTTTTTTATGCTTTCCTTCATCCATTTTTTTTTTAAATCTTTTGGGCTCTTTATTCTTTTTCTCTCTCTTTTTTTTATTTCTTTTATTTCTAATTAATTTTTTTTTTGTCTTTTCATTTCAAAATCTTTTTTAACTTTTGCGAATTGAATGTTTAAAACGTCGACAAAAATTTCGGGTGTCAACATCAAGGTTATAGCTTTTACATTTTCAATTGGATTTTTCTTTGTGTTGCTAGGCAAAGAACCTTGTTGTCTCCTTGATATCATGTTTGCTAACTAACCCACTTGCATTCTCAGATTTATGATTGAAGTCTCTTGATTTTGAAATCTCAAATATGTGCTCTTGATGTCTTGAGTGGTATTAGCAAGTTTGGTGACTATATTTTCCAAATTTGTGGTTGTTTGAATCTTGATGGTGGTCTTGTTACATTTTGATTACTCCATGAAAAATTTGGATGATTGTGCCATTCCATTGTATGTGTAGGAGTAGGAATTATTCTATGACCTGTTAAAATTCCTAATGTTGGCATTTTCATTAGGTTGTGTAAAATAGTTTCCTACCATACACTCTATGCTAACATGTTCACCACTACAAAAATCGTGTACCATATTCTGAATTATCATGACTCAAAACTCATATTGTCTATCTTTTTGTTGAATGTTTCTAATTATGCAATAATTGCAATGAAAGCATCCACTTCATAAACTTTACTAGTTTTTCACACTGGTAGCCTCTTAGTAGGCCACTAATAACTATTAGATGTCATTTCCTCTTATAGGTCGTAGGCTTCTTTCTAGTGTTTTATCATTCAAAGTTTCACCTACAACTACATCAATCATAGAATGGAGACTTGTGCTAGACCCATTATAAAAATTTGTACCTATATCCATACAGGAAGTCCATATTATGGGCATCTCCTAAGAAACTCATTGAATCTTTCCCATTCTTCAAATTATGATTCATTATCCATATACATAAAATTAGTAATATCATTATGCATTTTTGCAAACTTTGTAGGTGGAAAAAATTTACCAAGAAATTTTTGGACTGTATCATTCCATATAGTAATCGATCCTATATGAACAAAAGAGAGCCAACCCTTAGCTTTGTTTCTAATAGCATCATCTGTAGTCCATTATATTTAATGGTGTCATAAATTTCAAGAAAAGCATCGATGTAAGCATTTAAATCATCACTGGTAGCCCACTAAATAGTACTGATTGTTGAAGTATATGAATGAGTTATGGTTTGATCTCAAAATTGTTTACTTGAATTATAGGTCTCCTGATACTTGATGTGGTGCCCTGAACTATTAGCACGGCATAATCTCTCAAGTATTTACGTGGATCTTCATCCTCACGAACTTGTTCCATCTTTTTAGCGTAATTTCTTTGTTCTATTAGTCGCATTTTAAATGTATGCTTGATTACTAGATCAAACTCAGCAAGTTTCCCTTGTTGGCTATGTGTCATGCATCAATTTACACTCTAGAGAAAATATAATGAAAGCTAGACTAAAATTAGAATTATCTGGTATCAATATTAAGTAGTATTACTTTACCAAAAAAAATATTAAGTAGTATTAAACAAAACAAAAAATCCCTGACAACGATGCCAAAAACTTGTTGGTAAAATTCTATATGCAAACAAAAGTGTCGAAAAAGTAGCATAATGATAAGAAAGGATATCATCCCACGGAGATTGATAATTAATAAATCAATTAAATACTAAATATGAAATAATTTTAAAATTCATCTAACATATCAAAATAAAATTGATGATAAATTAAAATTGACAATTTTAAAAGCAGATTTTCGAAACTAAATGCAATTAATCAATTATAAAAATATGTTAGAGTATCCGATTTTATTATAACCATTATATATGAATTTCATATCATTACGCATGCAAGAACAACGTTAAACATGTGATAATGGAATTTTCTAATCTATTTACTATATATCTTTAGGTATATTAAACATACTTAGTTTATCAATCCACGATATATTTATGTGAATTTAAATAAACATAAATTTATTAAAATCTGTGAACATTCCCTATTTATAATGAATCCTTTGGACCACCTTATCATATGGTATACCTCTATCCATATTTAATTTAAGGTTATATAATATAATAAGTAATGTCATCACTTTTCTCAATATCAAACATACACATCATATCATTCAAATAGTGATAAATCACTCAAAAGCATGAAGCAAAATAATATATAACTCACATAAATGAAATCACTTACAAAACATAAGTATGAAATTTATATCATCATGGTCAGGTTATATCGTACCCCTAATAAAAGAAAATTAGAACATAATAGAAGAATAAATATAAATATAAATTAAATCTAACATCTTGAATCAAAGATTAAAAATTTTATCACCACTTTTTGTCTTCTCTTCAAAATATTTATTAAAAAAAAAAATACTCTCGGAATAATAAAAAAAAAATCTAAAAATAAAAACGTAGCTATCTCCCAAGCTCTCAATGTTATCTTATTTATAGGATAAATCCAAGGCTCCAAATACAAGGTAATTACTTATTTTCACATAAAATTGGGAAATAAATCACATAATTCCTAATTCCTTCCAACGCTTCTATGGGTGGCATATTCATTTCTTTATTTTTGCCATTTTTTCTTTATTTTCTCCATATCTTATCATGTTACATAAATAAGGAAAATTTAGAAGAAAATCCAAATAGTTTCTCATAGATATTGCAATAATTGTTTCCTAAAATAGGTTAAATAACTCTATTTTTATAAAGTTATCACTTTTCTTCAAAATTTCATGAACAAATGCCTCTAAAAGTCTTGTGCAACTACCTACATAAATGACAAATTGCAAATGATGCTGATGTGGCACTCATGTAACAAGAATATGTCAACTATTGTATGTTTTTCTTTTTTCTTTTTTCTTTTTCCTAACTTTCTCCTCCATTTTTTTCCTTGATTTGGCAACAGTGAAGATGGTGGCAATATGGCGGTGGCAAAGATAAAGAAGGAAAGGAAAAATCTTAACTAAGAATAAATGTGTGGCGTTGGTCTAAGTTTAGGATTTTTTGTATTATGAAAATAAGTTTGGGGTGATATTTCTCATGGATATAAATATGAGGTTTTTGTGTCACAAAAAAGTTTGAGGTAAACATGTCACACGAGTACAATTTTTGGGTAAATATATCATATCGGTACAAGTTTGAAGTTTTGTTTGTTATAAAAAAAAAGTTTGAAAGTAAATGTGCCACAATGAACATAATTTAAAATTACTTGCATCTTTTAACCCTTCAAATTGTACTTTTGAATTACATGTTAGGAATTTGGATGCACTTATTCTGTCCTCTCTAGATATAGATAAGCTTAACCAGGAGCAACTTCCAAGGATCCCCAAACAGATATTTGACCATGACAGGATATTAGTTTGTTTATTTTGCTTTCCAAATCTTTATTAGAAAAAAATTAAGGTTCCATGCGATTTCCCCGTCAACTCTCAAGAGCGCAATGTCGTGAAAGAACACAGCCTGCAATCTTCACGACCAATTCAGTTAAGTCCATCTAATTTGAGTAATGGAAGAAAAACTAAAACCACATTTGTTAAGCTTTTGAAGGTATGTGTGCCTGATATGGTATCAAATGAGTGTCATATCATAAAGAAAATCAGAATTAAAAAGCGGGAGGGGGTATGGTGAGATGGCCCTATAGGCCTAGTGTGCCTTCACTTCAGTGAGAGAAGCCAAGTAAGCCAAGGCAGCATCATCCATTCTAACCCCTCTCCACACTCGCGTTTTCTCTCTTTCTAGCCTTTTTTTTTTCTTTAAACTTTTAAGAGTATCAACATTTTTTAACATGACCTCCATTTAGAGTCATATTAATGTCATACTTTTCCGAAACTGTCATTAAATATCATTCAAATTAAGCATCGTAGATAAAAGTTCTCAATTGTGCCTAATAAATTTTGAGACTTGATTGTAATGATAGGAAATTTTTCAAAACTCGACCACTGCACTTTTGAGGTAGCCGTGAGGATTTTGGATGCAATTATTCTATCCTCACTGGATATAGACAAGCTTACTATAGAGAAAGTTCCAAGGATCCCTATATTTGCCCAAACAGATGTCTACCCATAGGATATTAATGTCTTTATTTTGTCATTCAAATCTTTATTTGGAAAATAATGGACGTTCCAAGCAATTTCCTCGTCAACCTTCTAGAGTGTGATGTCGTGGAAGAACCGAGCCCGCGATCTCCACGACCAACGGCCACCACTCGTCCGTTCCGTGTACAAACGTTGAATTCCACCCCTTCTCCAAGCAAAACTCCCTTCACAAAACACTCCAGAATCCTACATATACCTCCTTCATCTTCTTGATTCCTGCATCGAGTCGAATCAACTCTCGCTAAGATTCGCAAAATGGGCATGGTATTCGGCAAAATCTGCGTCGAGACCCCGAAATGCCAAGTTCTCCACTCCTGCGCCAACTATGAGATCCGCCACTACGCCCCCTCCGTCGTCGCCGAGGTCGCCTACACCCCCTCCCAGTTCAAGGGCGACCGCGACGGCGGCTTCACCGTCCTCGCCAACTACATTGGCGCCTTCGGCAACCCCCAGAACGCCAAGCCCGAGAAGATCGCCATGACTACCCCCGTGATCACCAAGAGCGAGAAGATCGCGATGACGACCCCGGTGATCACCCAAGGACCGCCGAGGGGCGGGCGCGAGGGCAGCGGGGAGGAGGCGGTGACGATGCGGTTCGTGCTGCCGGCGAAGTACGGGAGGGCCGAGGAGGTGCCGAGGCCGCTGGACGAGAGGGTGGTGGTGAGGGAGGAGGAGGGGAGGAAGTACGGGGTGGTGAGGTTCAGCGGGGTGGCGACGGAGGGGGTGGCGACGGAGAAGGCGGAGAGGCTGAGGGAGTGGCTGGAGAGGGACGGGCATAAGGTGGCGGGGGAGTTCGTGCTGGCCAGGTACAATCCGCCGTGGACGTTGCCTCCGTTCAGGACCAACGAGGTCATGATTCCGATCGAGTGACGGGACGGAGTGGAATGGGCAAGATGAGGCAGCAGGGTTTGGCCTTCTGGTGTTATGTGTTTTCTCTAATTTTTTGTCTTTTTCGTTATTTTGCTTGTTCTTTTTCTCATTTCAATACAGAATGTCGAATAATCTCTAAACTTGATTGTCATTTGACTCAATAAAGAGTGAGTAGTGATTTCTATATCTTGAATTTGTCGTGGAATAAACACACCATTGATTAGTCTAGTCGTACATTGAAAGTAAAATTGTCAAAACACACCATTGACTAGTCTAGTCGTACATTGAAAGTAAAATTGTCAAAACAGGTCTTCGACCCACTTTCTAAGCTACTTTTATTCGACCGGCCCATACATGGGTTTAGGTTACGAAGCCCATTCAAATATGAATTTTAATGGGTTTTAACTCAACCCACCTAAGTTACAGACTTCTTTCGAGTCTCTTGCTTCTTCACTCTCCTCCACCTTCGTCTTCCTAGTTCTCGTGTCCCCTTTGATTCGACGGAGGAGTCTCTCTCCGTCTTCATGCCGACATGGTGACGGCCATCGCCACCCCGGTCGAAAACTCCGACATGATCATCACCTCCTCCCTCGACAAGTCCATCATCCTCTGGCACGTCAAGGACAAGGTCTGCAGCAACCCATGACGCGGCCTCGCCGGCCACTCCCATCTCGTTCAGGACGTTAGCTTCAAACCATTTCAGGCAAATGCTCACCTCCCACGCCTTTGTCTCGCCAAACCTTACTTCATTCGATATTCCTGTCTCTATCCTTCACTTGAAGCCTCAAACAACAAAGCAGAGTCTTTCCTCGAAAGCAAGAAACGGCGGCGACAGAAGATTCCGTCCCTCACGCTCCAAGCACATGCCTTCGACGTCAAAATGTTGCCTTTCCAGCAGCGTCTCGTGCTCCCAAGAAAACCCAGATGACGATTCGTGCTGTGGCTAGAGCTCAACGCACAAAAATAATAAAACAAGACGAAGGCATAGCGAGATAGTCGCTTTGCCCTAGCCTAGAGAGCCAGTATGCCCTCACGTGATGATGACGCCTTGCCTATGATTTGGTGAGAGCCGCCAGGGAAGTCGATGCAGCATCACCCGCTCCGACCACTCCCCACACTCTCTCCTACTCTATTTATCACTTCTCCATTTTAACGTTTCCATAATATGACATTTCTTTACATGACTTCCATTTAAAGTCACGTCAACATCATATATTTTTTTAAAATAGCATAAAATATCATTCAAATTAAAAAAGGATAAAATATCATTTATTTGCTCTTTTGTAGTAAGTGCACTTATTCTTAATTAATATTAAAAAGGGTAAGATTGGAAAAATTATCCAAAAAGTCTTAAACTTATTATATTTTTGTTAATTTAATCATGAACCTTTCAATTTTGTCAATTCAATCCTAAACCTTTTTACTTCTTACCAATTGAGTGATCTAGCTAATTTTGACTGAAAATTGATGACGTAACTGGTTGATGCTAATATTGCACTTTTTAATTATTTGTTAATAAGTTTTTATTTTATTTTTTTTATTTTTTTTGGGTTTGGGGTTAGAGCAGGCGAGGGTTACCAACTAACCCTCATTGGCCTTGGGCAAAGGCCATGATGCCCTCGTTGGATCTAGCCAGGTGTGGGCGGCGACTTCGCTAGCCACCCTCGCCAGCTCTAACCACAACCCCCCCCCCCCCCAAAAAAAAAGAGAGAAAAGTAAAAAAAAAAAAGGAAATTCAAAAAATATTAAAAAATATCACATCAGTGCCGACCGGCCACGTCGGCAATTGCCAGCTAAAATTAACCAAATGAACTCAATTGATAAAAAGTGAAAAAGATTTAGAACTGAATTAGTAAAATTGAAATGTTTAAAATTGAATTGATAAAAATACAATAAGTTCAAAACTTTTTGGACAATTTTTAGAATTGATCGGGGAAAAAAAATGTTCCCTCACAAGAAAGCTCAAAAACTAAAGCAGGTTTGTCCAGCTTGGGATAAAGGCCCTTGTAAATGTTTTACCAACTTTAGTCCCTTGTAAAGAACATGCTTTTCCACCAACTTTTACATTTAAATGTCAAAAATATCTCTTCTTATTATTAGCCGGTTACCGAACAAAAAATGCTATTGTCATTGATCATCGCACAAAAAATTATACACCTCTTCAAATGGCGAACTCGTGGCATAATAGTGGCGAAACACTATTTTATTGTAATTGTATATAAATCATAAACTTTCTGCTATCTATATAGATATATAATATGAACTATTTCTTAATTATATTGGGTGATCTTAGGCTTCTCTTATCCCAAAAGCTAACTTTTTTTTTTTTGAACAGCAAACATCATCACTTTATTTACTATTTCATATGTGGGAATATAACACCCATAACATCAGTGCATAAAAGATCCCAAAAGCTAATTTAAAGAGTGAGATTTTCTCTTACTTTGTAAATTGACTACTAGCCCATTTCACAATCAATGTGGGATAAACTTCAACTAATTTTCTATCACACATCGAGCCCTAGATGGAAGTCACAATGACTTATATCTCTTAGAGTAATTCCTAGGTCTAGACTTATCGCCCTAACACTCCTCTCAAATCTTCCTATTGATTTCTTTGGTTGAAAGGTTTTATAGTCTTCATTCCAATCATTTCTACAAAAAGCACCATGAATTATCTGGTGATTAAAATATCATATTATTCGACATAATGCTTAGATAATATTATGCAAAGATATTTTTAAACAAATATTTTACAATAATACCCAACCCAAACGTGGTCTTCCGACAATCATTTGCTGAAGCTTACACCATAATATTGCAACTGTCGGTTGACACTTATTGTTAACCATTTTGTTAACTTTTGAAATAAATCTTTGAAAGGGAAAAGATACATATTCTATACTAATTCATTTGCCTAGTGCATTTCTCTATGTATCTTAACATGATGAAAGAACACAGGAATCTCTTCTTCCAATGTCTAGTTGTACATTAGAAGAAGGAATAACTGCTTCGGCTCGCTTGGGCTGCATGGAAAGAGCCATGAACTTGGATTGCCTCTCTTAGGATCTCAAGATCACTCAGATTCCGCAATTGCCTCCCAGTTAATAAGATTACACCGGATACCCAACAAATCAATCGATGTGTCATATGAAGATTTCAAGTGTGATCGGCCCATCTGTCTCCCAAAATACAAAGTTTTCTTCGCACGTCTCTTGTATCCTCCACCGGCAATCTCCTTTTGTGGCTGTAATAATGTTTGAGGAGTCTCCAACGAGCAAGAAAGAGAGAGGAAAGAGAAAAATAGATATGATGTGACTTGCCTTTTAACACGTTCTCTGCCGAATCTGTCTTTCCAATGCTGCATCTTGAGTATGTGATCTAACATTGCTAGATTTAGATCAGCTTTTGCAGTGTTCGCTAAGGTCATGGTGACTCGAGTTGCATGGGTGATTAATTACACTTTGTTGGAAGCAATAACAGCAAAATGCGCTAAATTTTTCAGACACAATGATAGGAGTAGTGATGTTACCAAAGTTCGAGCACCTAATGACCCCGTGGTATTCCATGGCAATCAGTCATTGTCCATAGGTCGTCATTCAAGAAAGAATTCAAAGTAGTGATTGTATCAAAGTCCAAGCATCTAATGACCCGGCAGAATCCAACGATGATCAATCATTGACACATAGATTGCCAATTTGCCCCGACAAAAGAATTAAAAGTAGTGTGAAGCTACCTAAGTTTGAGCACCTACCAACCTTGCAAAATCCGAGAATGATCGATCATTAATGCGTACGTTTTCGATTAAGAGAGAATCCATGTCAACGGTACTCGGGGGAGATTAATGGATGAGAGAAGTGCCTTTTAGAACGACAATGAAAAGGCTCTTTTATCACACATTCCATGTCATATGATTTTTCGGTGATAAAGGAATCTTTGAAGGCAACTTTACAGATCACTTTCTGTTGCTGGCCATTTAAAGTGACTCGGTATTAATTGCAGAAGAGAGAAGCACATGCATAACCGCTTGAATGTTCAACAACTAAAGGCAAATTCTCTATGTTGAAGGGCTGGGAATGTTTCACTTTATATAGGCCGAAATGGATACTGAATACCTCTGGCATTGTCTCAACAATCTGAGAGTAGATTACACCAAATGCCTGAGACAGAGCAATGCAAGTCGGTACGTCAATTGATCAGCCCCAGCAGTTCATCTCAGCCCAATGAGATAAGTGATCATCGGGCGATGAGTATATTTACATGATCAACGAATATCCGTTGCTCAAATTTTGGTCAAATTGAAAATGTTTGGACAAAAGTAACAAACAGAAGACAGATGGTAGTGAAAAATAGAAGTAAAACGTGCAAAATATTCGCTATTATACATCCAGTGGAACTTACAATGTGTGAACGCAGCCGAATTCGGCTGTTCCATCAAATTTACTTTCAAATAGTCCAAAAATTATCAAACAAATAAACGAATTTGTGTGGTTTTTTCTACTCTTCAGTGACAGGGGGTTCCCTCTGTATCGGTGTATATACCTGTAATTTGCAATCTAAGCTAAACTGATCTATCCTCTACAGGTGACCCAGAATCGGAATTCATATTTCCTCGAATCACTCGGCAGACTTGAAAGCTTCGGTTATTTTTTTTAAGCACATGAGGAACGGCCTAGGAGATCACCCTCTTGTTTGCGTATAAATCCTCTTGATTAGGCCCTGAGCATTGCAGAGTCATATCAACCTCAGCAAAGAGGTCCCACAAATTCTTGCAGCGAGTCGCCAACACAAATGACAGCCTCATAACCTACCTCTGCAACTTGACCTTTTTCTGTCTGTCATAGTAGTTCAGGCTCCTCATCTGCTCCTGCAGCTTGTTACACATACACCCAGGAAGAGGATTTGCATAAAAGTTCTCCTCAATCCTCGGTGACTCCCCCGCTTGTCTGAGATAAGGCGCCCCAACCCTGTCTGAATGCAACCTCTTAACCTCCAAAGAGAAATCATCCCATGAAATATCTCCCCGTTCCAACTGATCCACCAGTTTAACATAATTTTGTCTGCAAAGATAAAGTAGGAAAGTGAATTATATTTCCAAAGAGATTACTTCGAGTGATTCTAATGACAGGAACCATCACAAGCCAGCCGAGTAAAACATCACACAAATTTCAGGATTAAACGGCCACTTCCACAGATAAGCTCATAATGATGTTAGAATAAGCATGAAATCAATGCAAACCTGTCAGGGTTAATTGTCTTCCGAAAACCTTCAAACCGCCTATGTCCTTGCACTGCCTTCGCCATGTTCCCATCGTAAGTGTAAACAAAAACATCACTTTCAAGGGCAACAATATAGTCCAACGCGGCGAGGCGGTTCTGATATAACTTGAAAGGTTCAAGCTCTTCCTCAGTTGCCAATGTGGAGTGAGAGAAGACATTTGGGTACTCTGACCTGAAGTCGTCCATGCTGTTGCTTCCATAGATCTCGCCCGCAACAATATAGATGGTTGTAGTGGAAGGATATCCCATAGCCTTAAGGAAAAGAGCGGCCTCACGAGGAGACATAGGGCACCCTCCTTGCAGACGGCGCGCCACACCATCTATTTCCTTCTCCTTCCAATGCTTGACATTATACCTCATAATCCGAAGCTCCTCCGCCTCTGATGCTGTGAGGTTGTGGCTGCAGCCAGTGAAAGCCAGCATGTCTTTCTCATATCTGCAAAAGATAGAATCAAGAATTTACTTTAGTCCTACTTGTATTAGGTCCCATTCGCCAAAAAAGTGGACCCTTTCTTTTAAGGTGCTTAATTTTTTGACAATGACTTTCTCATATCTGCAACCAAAATCAAGAATGGCCCCTCATAGCTTAATCATGTTCCAGATTGAAAACAATGTCTCACTTGTGTTCTGTCCATTTGCCAAACGAAAAAATGGGATTCCACAACCTTACCAAAAAAAAAAAAAAGGGATTCCACAAGCAAGGAAATGCACGGTTCCTCTAACATTTTAGATCATTTAACTTCTAATGCCCTCGATGTGACAGTACCTCAGATGTAGAGCAATGTATGGCTCGCTATTCTTCCTCAACCTGTCAACTAACGTCTTCCCAAGCTCCTCAATCTCTTTTCCATATCTAAGAGCTTCGTAATTGGCTCGACATCTGAGTCTCTGAATGGAAGAAGCGAGGCCGTTATTAGCAAGGCGTGAATCAGTATGGGTGAACTGTACCACCTTGTGCCGCTTTAACAGCGAGAGTATCTCTCCTCTATAGTAACTGGCCTGTGAACGAACAAAAAAGGACTGTGAGATGCAATTCCAAGACACGTAAAGCATGAAGGGTTTTGGAATGAGGAAAGAAGATCCACGTACCTTTGACCATGAAATAGGGGCCCTCACCAGGGGTTGCTTCAGAGCATATTTGGGCGGTAGGGACTCAACAATCTCAATGTCGTCTTTCAGAAACTCTATGAAATGCTTCCAATCGAATATATCTTTGAAGTCACTGCAAAACCAAGATTGCCTTTAGTGAATTCCAGAACTAGGAAAAATGGGAGATTTGAGGCCAAACCATCCAAAATGGAGAAAAGATAATACCTAGGATCGGTCCAAAATGATTCGTGATCGAGAGAAGGAAGAACCAGAGTGGCATTCATGATCTTTGCGACCGCAACCATATCACAGATCTGGGTAGATGGAGATTTAAAGACGAAAATAAGATAAAAGAACCCCTCATACGTTGCAAAATCTGTTCAGTGTCGATGATTTCAGAAACTTACTCCTGTCCTCATCTGATTCAAACCCCCATTAGCATGAACTAACAGATAACCATTGGTTTTCACATCCGTTCCTGGAGAAAAAACAGAGGATCAGTTTCGATGCCGGCAAAGGAAATTCCATCACAGGAAAAAGCAATGCTAGAAAATTTAGTGGGAGGGCAAAATTAAACCGACTTATTCGATTCTTCGGCCGAGTGACGCACTTGTAGTAGTTATCACTGTTTGGCTTCATCCAAATTTCTGGAGTCTGTAAAATGCAGGAGACCCATCATCTTCGTTAGATCAGATCATCACAAAGATCGTAAGAATGCTATAAAAGCGACGTTCAATTCAGCATTGCATTAGCCTCAGTTGGACATATAAATCCGCCAAGGAACACTCAACAAAGCCGAAACAATATCCCAAAATCCCAAAAAGTTCATATTGAATCACGGAAATCCGGTGACGATCAAGCAAATGTGGCAAAATAAATTTCTGTTCTGGATAAAGAATTAGCTTTACCGTTCAAAGACGTGTTGTGCAGTAGTTGTCAAAGGGAAAAAGACGCCATTTTTTCTCAAACTTTGCCATCTAAAGGTCGGAAAATTCAACGGGAAACTTTCACTTACTGACAATTTCTCCAAAACGCGCTTCGGCATAGATTCACCGTCACCGCCACCGCCACCGACACCGCCACCGTTCTCGGCGGCGACGGCGCGCTGGGCGTATGACCAGTCGTCCTTGAAAGTCTGCAACCGCAACAGCCCGTTGTCGGCCCTCCTCCCTCCTCCGCCCGCTCCTCCACCTCCGCCTCCGCCGTCGGCGACGTAGCCGCCGAAGAGCGACGCCTTGAGGAACACCGAGAGCACGACGAGCAGGATCAGCCCCGCGAACACCTTGCGCCCGACGTGCCGCCGCGCCCGCACCCCGTGCGCCGCCCACGCGGCGGCGTCCTCGATCCTGAGCGCCCAGGCGTCGGGGAGTACCTTCCGGCGGAGGAGCAGGTACCGCACGGCCGGGTGGGGGTAGTGGTGGTGGCCGTGGTGGTGGTAGATGATACTGCCGTTGTGGAGGACGTGGGGCCCGCCCATCAGGGAGACGCTCCCGCCGCCGCCGCCGCCGCCGCCGACGACACCCCCGCCGCCGCAGCCGCCGTCCTCCTCCTCGTCGGAGGAGTACGAGGCGGCGTCCGCGAACGGGTCGGCCACGCGCCGCCTCTGCGCGGCGGTGGGCCCCGCGTGCCTGGGGCTAGCGTTGCATGAGTTCGAGGGGCCACCCGACGCCGTCGACACCATGGCCCGTCGAAAGAGAAGAAGAAAAGAAAGATGCCAACTTTCTCGCTCTCGACCCTGCAAATTTTCTTCCTTTCTTCCTTTCTTCCTTCGTTTTCCGGGAAAGAGCCGAGAATGGAGGAAGAGACGCTATTGGGGGAAGCTGTACACAGAATGAGGAAGAGGGTCTCTCTCTCTCTTCTCTCTCTCTCTCTCTCTCTCTTCCCGCGATGGATGGCTAGCGGACGCGTCGTCGATGGTTCTCTCTGAATTCTCTCCTTCTTCCTCGAGTTTATATATAGACTCTCTCTCTCTCTCTCTCTCTCTCTCTCTCTCTCTCTCTCTACTTTTTCTCTCTCTTCAACAGGTCCATGCTTGTTTCGTAGCGGTGATGACGGGGGCCAATGGGAAATGGACGGATTTGCCCTTCCCCATTCGAGGTGCGCGTTCGTAAAGATACGATGTTTTTGTTCTAACCTTAGGGGCGGCGGTGGTGAACCCGAAGGAGCGTGTCGGATGGACAGAACAGGAAGGGGGAAAAAGACATGGGGGGAGGGGGCGATCGATTGGGTGGTGAGATTCTGTCGAATTCGGGGAGGAATGTTACGATCGAGGATCTTGATTATGGGGGAGAGGCTCTTCTTTCGATCAGATTCATTGCATTGATCTAACCCAAGTTGCATGTATTTGTGTATTATTTGATGGTGTAACATCGAATGGTTCCTCGGTTGGTGCGGTGGTGCGTCGTAAAGGTGCCTTGCACCTTCATAAAGGCGAGAGCTTTTAAACAAGCAAGTCTGTCCTCTCATGGTAATTTAAATGTATGGTAAGATTCAATTCACGGTACATTATAGCCACACACAAAAAAAAAGGAGGGTATATTATGAGGATTTTTCCCGATTTTGGGTCTGATTAAATATGTCAGGTTGGAGAGGAGGAGGAGTCGAACGAAAAGGACCATACATCGGTTGATGGACTTTCAAATCCACGAGGAGAACATCATCTGTGATATCGACGTACGAATGGAGCCCCTGAGTTTTGATTATTATTTTCGAAAATCGCAATAATTTTGCAATTTATCTACATCGAGCTCAAATATATCTGCCATCGAATTCATGGGTCGTAGTTTTCTTTCTTTTAGTTTGTCAAAACGTTATTGTAAAATCACTCTAGTCTCTTTATGCGCAACCTCAGCACGCATGTCACTTGCATAATGTCATCCAATAATAGATAAATCCAAATCACTTAGCTAGTAATGTAGAAGATAAGTATTAAATAAACATGGCCGTGACATTAAATTGGCTTTTTAAGTCAATTGGGGTTTTGGGATTTGAATTAAACCAAAAGGGCAATACAAAACCAAAATGGCAATACCATTTGGTCAAAGCTAGTAAGTTTAAAGGTAAGAAAAGTAAGTGCCTAACTACATTGCTGAAAACAGAAATAAAATAATTTATTGGTGACGACTGAAAAGATATAGCTAAATTTTATCAATGCCTTACCAAATATGGAACAATGACAACTATTGATAGGTTTTAGCAATATGAATGACAAGATTTGTTTGTTGCCGTCGATTATTTTTGCTACTGAATCCATCCCTAACTTGCCACATTTAAGTCGATTCTTTTACTTAATTGAGTTAAATTTGTTTTTGAATATGATTTAAATATTTTCTTCCAAACATGTTTCTTTCCTATTTTCAGTTTTTTTATAGCTTTTTTGCTAGTTATAATAAGAAAAATGTCAATATGTGTAACTTGATACACTTTTGAAAGAGATGGGAAGGAAATTATTCTAAGTTTAATATCTTCCAAGGAAGAGACTAGGTACATTTCTTAAATTGAGTTATGTCATTATATAGGTTAATTATATTTAATAAATAGATTTAGAATGGTAAAACTAAAAATAATATGAGTATTAAATTGGTCCACAAGTTATTTAAATTCAACCCACTTTTACAACTCTCTTGACTCTCTCTTGCCCTCGCTTAATCTTGCAATCGCTCGCTTCATGCTCTCACTTCAATTTTGAGTATAAGTTTTCCTAAATTGATTTAAAAATGAAAGTGTCTTCCCAATGTGAATTGAGTCAAGTATGAATTGACTATTGGTTGTGTTGAGTATAGGCCATCGGTTTTTTATTACATAAAAATGGATTAAAATGGATTAAATTAATAAATTAAAATCAGATCATTTTTAATTCGATCCAAATTCAAGCCTGCCCCCACCTATTCAACGGATTTAGCAAGGGTTAAATGCGGTGTATTTTAGTCAATATCAATGTACTGAAAAAGGCAGGAATAATACAATACTTTTCATTGAAAGGCCATTGGCGAGACGTCATGTATTTGGAGTCAAACTTGGATGCCACGTATAATAATATTTTCAAACCGAATTGTTTTTTCCGTCTATGACTCTCTTTCCCCATTCTAAAGTCGTGGAGCAGCCACTTTACTTATCAACCAGTCTTCAACGCATCCACAGTTCACGCTTTCAAGTACATACGGAATGCATTTGCCAAAATTAAATAAATTCGGGGCTCCTAAAACACCCAATAGTCTCATGAATCGGTTTAAAATCTAGGAGGGCAGTGCCAAATCGAAATTTTCTTAAATTTGAAGACGTTGGAAATCGATCGAACTCGTGTCGTGCACTTTTACACTAGCATTTAAAGCCAGCACTCTATATGGGGTTGCGTGTTTGAAGTAGAGCCGCACAAGATCAATCTATTATAATTGGTATAAAAAACATGTGACTTGCTCCTAATTCGGGAATCAAAGCGCCTAAAGCCCACACTATATATGAGGTCGCGTGTTTGAAATAGAGCCATGCAAGATCTATCTACATAATTGGTATAAAAACATGTGACTTACTCCCAATTCGCGAATCAATTAGTATGTCAATTTAAGCATATACCCAACAATTCTCTTCTACTTTAGCTGTTTTCCATATAAGCACCTATTTACCCTCTTGAAATTAGATACAATTTTTTCATGAGATTCTGCTATCGCATGAATAAAAGTGATACAATGTGCAAAAAAAAAAAAAAGAATAAAAGTGATACAAAAAAGATCATGAAATTGGAGATGAAAATATCCTGTTTTATACGGACATATAATGATGATAAGATTAACTACAAGTGTAATCAAAGTTAGTGGGACTCATGTAAGCATCTGACACAACCTGTTATGTTACTCTATAAATGTACTGAGTACATTAATTATGATTAGACCTATCAAAATAGGTTAAAAATTCATTTATTGAACCATATTTGATTAATTGGGTTGTTATATGAGTTAGTTATGTTCAATAAATAGGTCGTGAAATGTTTAGAATTGTGAAGCTCAAATTAATATTGGTATTAAATGAGTCCACAATTTAATTAGACTCAATCAACTTCCATGACTTTCTCTTACCCTCAATCAACCTCACTCCCTCACTTCATATTTTCACCTTAAGTTGGATATAAATTTTCCTAAATCATGTTTAAAGTAGAAGTGTTTTAGCAATACATATTAGGTTAGATATAAATTATTAGATTTGTATTGTACGAAAATTGATTAAAACGACTTTACCAAAAAAAAAAAATTGATTAAAACGAGTTAAATTAATCAATTTGAATTAAATCATTTTCAACTCGACCTCATACACCCATTTTAATCGGCCTACTAGTGATAAAAAAGGGAGGTTACAATTGAAGATATGGTTGAGCATATAGACTTCTTTAGTTACTGCTTGGAGTGAAACATAGTCCCATTCGCAAGTAATGCGAGCTCAGTGTTCAATGATTACTCGAGATCGACTTGTCTAATTCAAGCTCGAGCGACTCTAGGATTATTTCCAATTAAGCTCGAGCTCACGCTTACCAAAATACTTGCCTTGACAGGCTCATGAGCCTAATGAGGTTCGACAGTTTCTTTAAAAGTAGTTAATATTTATGAAAATAGATCCATGCGTATCCTTCTAATTTAACAACATGCCCCATATATAAAAATGGAGAAAAATATTTGAACTCATCAATCTTGAGCTCAAATCTTTTTTATAACTTGATTGTAATTTACCTAAGCTAAGTCAAGGTCAACTATCTTGATTTTCTATTAATTCGAGCTAAAGCAAGGAAATTTTATTTTCAATCAAACTTGACTTGATATCCAACTACCTAACATGTAAATTGAGTCGAGATCTCAAACTCGACACCCGTAAGACTCGGGACGAATGCACCCTCCCCCACAACCTATTTGGCCATTTAACATCTTGTAGCATTGACTGACTAATGCCTAGACAGAGTTACGAGCTCATGCTCTTTGGGGTTTAGCTTGCAATATGAAATTTACTTGTGCAGTACATTAAAAAGATAGGTAATTTAAAATTACTCTAATTAACTAGTAAACCTCTCTAAAATTTACGGGAAAGATAATTTAAGAGAAGATTATCCCGTCTCCACGAGAAGAATGTCGTCGGCGAGTGTGAAATCTATGGGAGCACAAATTCGAACGTTCCTCGATCCTCTCGTTGGCTGTCTGAAAGTGACAACCTGTTTGTTGTCATTGTCACCTCATCTTTGACCTCGAAAAAAAAAGCAAAAGAATTTTTCAAAAACATTTTTAATAAATAAATATATTTCTGAGCCTGCCGGTGCATATGTCATGACATTCCGCTTCCTCACACGGAGATCCAGAGATCAGTTCAAATCAACGTCAACACGTGTCGCCCTCCCAGAGCGCTGGCGTCGCCTACCGTGATCCCCCCCCTCGGCCGTCGCATTAATTTAGCTCTCCTTTCCCCCCCAAAAAAGAAAAAAGTGGGGTCCTCTCCAGAAACCCGCCGCCACGATCGTGGACCGTCGGATCGCCCACCGGATCAGATCTCCCGGCAATGCGCTCCCCCACGTGGCGATGGCTCTCTGGAATCGACGTGCGATCGCTGCACCGGATTGGCCCCCCCTCCGCCACGCGGGCCTGCGATCGGTGCTGGCCCAATCATACGGTGAGGGGCGGGGCCCGCGTCGGGGGAGGGAGTTGGCGGCTTCAACGCGGAGAATCGACGGTACGTCACAGGCTGGCGCGATCGTCGGTGAGGCCCGTCCTCTTTTAAGCGCAATCATTTCGAGCGTTGAAAAGGGAGGGCAAAAAAGGTGTGATCCGTTTATATTTGAATAATGAATATTAATTTAGATATGAACGCGGAAAAAAAAAATTACTTGGGCTCGTATATCGTTTTGAGCATAGTTTCGTAAGCAGGTATAGTTTATCGATTATTGTATTTGGGGTTTGTTTGTTTAAGTCAGAGTTGAAAAAAAAAAGAATTGTTTGGGCTCGTATCTCATTCCAATTGTAGTTTCCTAAGTCGTTATAGTTTATCGGTTATTGTATTTGGGGTGTATTTGTTTAGGTTAGCGTTTTTCGGAAATTAGTTCTTTGGGAATTGCCCCTCTCGATTTTTTAATATTTTATTTTATTTTTCATTCTTCTTCCGCTCTTCACTGGACGGTCAATGACAAGCCATAGGCGTGGGCTGTTCATTAGGCCATGACGATGGCTAGTGACAAGCCATAGGCGCAGGCCAATGAGGAAGAAGGAAAAATAAAATAATGATTACAAATAATTATTGGGTGAGAACTAGATCAGCAATCGAGAATCATAGGACCGAATCGGAAACCCATGAATTGGAGATTATATATTGTAAGTGATGCAAATATAATTTTATATTAAAATTCCTCCGTATACATAATGAGTGAATGCTTTATTTAATTTATTTTATCCTCTTCTTTTTTTTAAAGATATGAATTGTCTTAATAAGAAGATTATCATTGCTAGATAGAGTTTACGAGTAAAAGTGGAATAAAAATATGTGATGGGGTTTTCTAATAATTATTTTAGTTTAATTAATAGTAATTTTAATTTAAAAATTATTAATAAGTGATTAATTATGTTTATTGTTTCTTTTGATTTTGGGTTGTTAGAAATTGGAGCAAATTTTTCATGGATGTTTGAGAATTGAAGTATTGAAGTTTTATAATTTAGGTTTTATATTATATGTTTTAAAAAATTTATTATATATTTTATTATGTGTTCATTGTTCATGGATTGTTACTATTAAAATTTTTTGTTGTTGCATAAATTAAAAAAAAAAAAAAAGAAATTGGCCACGTCTCAAGTACACCCAGAACTAATTGATAGGATAGATTTTAGGTTTCATGATAAAATAGGTTTCTGGTTCTAAAGACTGAGAATTTAATTTCAATAATGTAGATTTTAAATTTCAAGTAAACACTCAACTTATTTAATTCCAATAATGTAGATTTTAAGTTTCAAGTAAACACTCAACTGACCTTGGATGACCCTAGAACCGTTCACCCCCGATGGCTACCTCAATTTTGGCTCCTACGTGGCATTCTGCTACATAGGTTCGGACGCCTTGTGATTTAACAACTGAAGTAAGCACAACGCGCGTCCGCACACGAGCTGTCCTTGAGTTTCTATAAGAATCCCCACCAACAATTTCGGACTTAACAGTATTACCATGGACCTACACATATAGAGAACGTGCACAATGAGCAAAGCAAGTTTGGAACTTAGCCCAAAAAAAAAAAAAGAAAAACGTGAACTCAGCTGTACTTTCACCCGGTCAAAACCAAACGAAAACCCCTCCCATCTGACGTTGCATTCGGTTGCAGAAATTATCGAAGTTCTGCGTACGTCGAATGGGGAAAATTCCATTCACGACGTGGGCGATGCAGCAGTGCTGCGGCTGCACGGAACGGGACCCTCGTGGTCATCACATCTCCCGGTTCCCGTGCGAACCCTTCGAAGCAAAGACGCCATACATGGTCCTCCACTAACCCCCCGGTCAACCTTTCGACGTGTCGAAGGTAATATCGGTGCCCTTCTTGTCCCTCTAACCGAGAGCATCACATGAGTCTCGCTTCACCAAAGAAAGAAAGCCAGCATGATTGGAGCGCATGATCAGTGCCTGAACACGGGAATACGAGGTTTAGGTTCTTTCTGGGGTCGGTGTTTGCCGATCGGTACTCACTATTATATTCAAAGGGGGCTTCGTCTTCGGTCTGATTCCTTCGTGATTTGCCGACAGATTGCGCCACGATGCGCGACACCATCTGAGAGAAACTGGTCCTAAAGCTCCTCCCTTTTTCTCCTTTTGACTCGTTGTTGAGGTGTTCCTAATTCTCCCGTATTTTTATGGATTTATGGGGCGTGCACATACATCATGTTTCCAGAGCTGCACGCCTCTTCCTCTTGTGAATGGACGAGCATTACTTTTCCCTCCTTTCTTTTTCAATTTCCGGGCGTAGACTCGGATCATCCATTCCGTGAAGCTTTGTAGAATTTGGATGACGTTCTTTTCGATTGTTTAGGCTTCGAAGAAGGCCGATTAATGTGATTCGTCGGTAGATACATCAGCCTTTAAACACGGCCTCATGCTTCAGCTACTTCTTCAATAGTCACATGACTCGTGACCGGGCCCTCGATCGCCCAGGTTCATTGATACTTATTGATTTGTGATCAGCCCGTGCGTGCATCAGGCGATACTTATGCTGATATGGTAGCTCGCGGGTCATTCCATATGATGATGGAGAGGTCACATCGATCGATAGTTTATGATTTTAATCCCTAATAACTTACTCAACAAAACCTGGTCCACGTCAAAACCAGAATCCCACGACGTTTGTTGCTATCTGAAAGCAAGTTGTGAATACACACTGGACTTTGGAACAACGTTGCAGTACACACTGTGACGAACACTTTTTGTGCTTGCACAGTTTGTCATTTTTTTTATTTTGGGGGGGCTAACGCCAAATCCTTCACAATTCTCACTGGGCCACAAGCATCGACTTTCTCATGTGCCACCAATCCCAAGTTCTCATTTTTCGTCACGGAAGCATTGTCTTGAGGAGATTCCACGAATTTTATTACTTGGGTAGCGACTAGCGAGTGATAATAGCGTATACAAAATCTAATGCGCCAAATTTTTGTTGACTGGGGATCCAAATAAAGTAGCTGTTTCCGAACCTCTCTCTGAACTTCCTCTGAACCGTAGCAGTAGGGACACGAATAAAGTAGCCGGCTGGATTGTTAAGGCCTGGAGGACTAATGACCATTCTTCTTTATTGGGTCCTGTACCCTCCTCCTAGGCCTGTCAGAAAGGCTACCCGACACGGCCGACCTGAACACGAAAAATAGACAATTTCAGGGCCAGGTCTTAATATGTTCGGGTAAACAATAGTAAAATGGGTGGGTACTTGTTTCAGATTAGGTTTAGGGTCTTCATATTGTTCGACCCAAACATCACTTTAACTTGTCTCAGACTTCCCGGCCCTTTTGGATTTAATTTACTCTGAAGCTCTTAATATGTACTCACAACTTTTTTCAGTGAATGGCAGCTACGTACTACCCACCAGAATCGACCCAAACATCACTTTAACTTGTCTCAGACTTCCTGGCCCTTTTGGATTTAATTTACTCTGAAGCTCTTAATAAGTACCCACGACTTTCAGTGAATGGCAGCTACGTACTACCCACCAGAAAAAAATAAAAAAAATATATATTTATATTATCGATTAGCACAAGGCTGCTATGGAAATTGACAGGAGAGAGAGAGAGAGAGAGAGAGAGAGAGAGAGAGAGAATTACACCTATTTCTTGAGTAACTGGTCGATTAATTTTTCCTATTGGTATTTGCTCTTACGGCAGGTAGGTTTAACTTGGAATGCATTTGAAGGGGAAAAACCAAACCATTCAGGCATATATGCCTCGTTGATTGGTCGACGTCCCCAAAATCCATGGGCATTCTTCTCATATCTTCTATATGAGCAAATCTTCAATTGCTCAAGGCGACCAGAGGCGGCAACGAGAGCGCCGTCATCAAAGGGTGTTTCTACGCAATTATGACGGTTAAGGACATCCAGCGTTAGCTCACTTAACACGACAACTTCCATTAACATCGGAAACATGACAGTAATCTTCACTCCAACATGCCAACCCCACCTACATGTTCTAAGCGCCTAAGCAAAACACAAGAACAACTCCAACCCAGAATGTAGAAGCAAGAAACTCAGTATTCTGATGCTCTTAAAAGGAAAAATTACACCGCACGCATGATGATACACATAAACATCACACAAAATGTACGCCTCAAAAGCCTCGACCAGCCTGAAGAACCATAAGGACAAAAAGAAGGAAGCCAACATATATAGCAGTCTCTCTCAATGATGTCAAACTCGCTAAAGATCTTATTTGGCATGTACAAGACGCGAGTTCATAAAATATAAAGACCTTCATGCTTATAACTTCAACCACTCCAAGCAAGGACAGAGTCCCCAGCAAAATCGAGCAGGATAGTAGTCCTTCAAATAGACCTCCTTGCTATATCCAATAATGTAGAAGCTGAAGGCCCTCTTACGATGGGTCATGGTTACGCGTGTCACTGGCACGACTGAGATCGTGTGCCTCTCGCATATCACCCTCGCGGTTGGAGGCACAGAAGCCCTTTCGGAGATCACTTCGGAAGAGAACTTATTGAGGAAGAATGAGTCTGCAAAGAAGGCCGGAGTGCACTGATGTGCTTGAGTGTTGCACAACTGGACCCCTTTTGCTCTGTGGAAAACCTCTTCTGGAACCGAAGCAGCTCCACTTGTTGCGCTCACTTTTCGGGTTGATAGAGTCTTCCTGCAATGGCAGAATAGTATCTTAACCAATGTTCGTACCCTTTAAAGGACGCCTAAATCTTTGAGAGCTAGGAAAACCAATACACTCGTTTGAAATACACACCTCACAACATGCTATCACAACTGAAAACATGAAAGCATGCTATCTAACACAATTCCCATTGTTAACAAATTGAAGTAGGTACTCAAATTAGAGCATCTCCAGTTCCTGCACTTGTAAGGCTTCCATGATTGCTTTCAGTGAACCCTTAATAAAGAACTACTTGTGCATTAAGTTGCCATTATCATGTTAAGTTGCTGTTAAGATGCAAACTATATAGTCCAAGAGTGGAAAGCAAGAGTCAACAACACTCTGGAGACATTGAAGGATTGCTTCCGACAGAAGAGGCATAGAGCTGTGATTGTGCAGTAACAGAGGGAGAGCAAGCAGGCGTTATAAATATCTTTGTCAAAAAGTACAGTATCAAGACTTCTATGCGTTCAGTTAATTCACCCACTAGTTCTACAGTGTAGTAAAACTTTCAAAAGCACATGAGCACGGGTACCATTTGACAACACCAATGCCTCGGGAGAGAAGAGACCCACTTCCGAGACATGTTGTGCATTGAATAAGTCCACGAGACCCACAAGTTGCACAAGGAATATTCCCCTTGCCATTGCATTTGGCACATCTACAAAAATAGAATTATTAACACCACGTCATTCACAATAAACAATCAACATCCAGTCTTCCAGTGCAAGTATATATCAGGAACATCAGATGAACCAATCAACCAGTCGGCCGAAATCATCTTGCCCAACCTCATGGACTATGGTGATTATACTGAGATTTTGCTCAGAAATTTGAGGTTTAAAAACATTAAGCCCTAGTCTAGATGGAAAAGAATGCTGATGACCTGAGAACAAGATAAAGCTTAGAAAAATGTAATCAAAATTGCAAGCTTCAGAGCAAAGATATTACATGGAATCAGATCCATCTCTATGAGCAATTAAACCCCTTCCATAACAACCAGGGCATGGTGCCATCTGATTTTCTTTATAAAATCCAGGTTCCTGATCTGCATTGCAAGCGGGACACACTCGATCTCCCCGTCCATCACAGCCTGCACAGCTTTCCTCAAGTTATGCCAGTTCATAAACAAAGCCGCACATCACATGACTGATCATAATAATGACATAAATAGAACTTCATCTTTTATATCTTGTTCTTTAACCGATGTAAAATGATTATCCTAGATTGCACCAAGCAGATAATAGAAAACACTTAAGTGAAGAAGGATAAAGATGGGCAGTATCACAAACTAAAACATCCTTATATGAAAAGCTGTAAAAAAGATCATCCTAAAAACTACCTGTGCATTTCTCTATAGTTTCAGAATGAGGAACATTTGCCCGTGTCTCCTTGTAAGGAACAAAAAGGACAGGAAATTGAGACCTCAGATCCAATTCCCAAAGTCCCACCTCAGGACCCTTGTCCTTTCCATCGAGGTTGCCACCACGGTGGGGTTCTGTTTCTCTTATAATTTCTCTCTCCTCTATAAAGGTATCTAAAGTTCCCACATAAACATTGCAATCTTCAATCGCATGAATTTTCCAAGTGCGAGCAGGACGACTCCCCCAACAGCAGCGATGACCAACATGATCAATAAGCAACTCCCGTATCTCTACTTCATCCAGTATTGGCCTACATAAGGTGACACAGTCAACAAACCGTTGTTTCAGAATGCCATGGGCACAACCTTTCCAAAAAAATTATCACAGGGCATAATACAAAGCATATTTGCAGTTACATGATGAAGTGTCATCAAAACAATGTCAAACATTGATGTCGTACGGAGAGCAATAAGAATACATTGCAACTTTTTCTAATTGAGTTCAATACAGGATGGCATTCCGTTGGCCTTACTAGAAGGTACTTGCTAGAGTTCCACACAGGGAATGGATGATATGCCAATGTTATCACTCTTGAAAAAAATGTAAAGGCACAAAATATTCTGCAGAAATTGTGTACTTGGTCCACAATATTCTGATTTAACAGCGGAACAAGGGACGTTGCATTTTCTTGACCAGTATAGTACCTAATCCCTGTTAGAAGTTCCATGAAAGGAAAAATGTCCATCTTTAACGTGATCTTTCAATTAAAGGTTCCAAAAAAAAAAAAGAAAACTCATTTTTTTGGATATACCGACTTTCGTGGAGTGACATAACAATGTGCTTTATTCCAGGATAAGTCAGAAACTTCACGGAATTTTGAAAGATGCAAAAAAAAAATTTACTATAGGAAGTGGCGAGCAAGAGTTGGTTATTCCTCAAGGATAACAGTAGCACCCCAGTAAACCAAGCTTCCTATACAAATTTTACAAAAGTATTCTATTAACGCTATAAATGTACCGACAGGCATCTGAAAATTGAAGAAACTACTT
Source organism: Eucalyptus camaldulensis (assembly GCA_019915185.1). Taxonomy (NCBI): domain Eukaryota; kingdom Viridiplantae; phylum Streptophyta; class Magnoliopsida; order Myrtales; family Myrtaceae; genus Eucalyptus; species Eucalyptus camaldulensis. The sequence goes on along the minus strand of JAHSVA010000014.1, from coordinate 16,121,211 downwards.
CATTAACTGCTTTCAAACCAAAGAAGTATCACAATCCTGCAAGCTGATCGAATAAAAGGGCGAGAGCAACGGACAATGTTGCAAGATAAAGATGTTTCAGCTAAACTGGATGGACACTGAAGCTGTAGCAACACTCGACACTGAAACTATAGCAACACCATAAGTAATTTGAAGTATGAAAGGCTGGAAGCACAAGAAAATGAATGAAACCTTTGTGTCGTAACTCCTAAGGGTATGCTCTAGAATAGCAAAATTGTATCATCTAACGATTACACACATGCAAATGATCCTCACGAAAAGTAAGGGCGGCTCTAACAAATCGTACCTCAGAAACTCACTGGAGGGTCCGCCAATTTCCTCTCCATATCCACCTTGGTATACAATTGATTGCTCTGCAAAGCATAAAATTCTATTGTGACAAGAACTTAAGTTAACCAGAACCAGTCCTAAAGTTTCAGACTTTCCAGCATGAAGAGTCAAACCCAAAATCAATCAATCCGAAAGATCACGAATTCCGCAGTTTCGCAAGGCATGCAACGATCACGATCACAACGTTCAGCAAGCAAAGATCCGGCACCTAAATCTCATCAACCCAACCCGCATTCTTTCCAAATACGCTCGACCCAAAATCCAAAATTCGGCGATAGGCGACGCAGGACGTACCGCCGAGATCGGGCTCGGGCGAAGAGAGGAGGGCGGCGTGAATCGAGGGCGGGTAGCGGTCTGAGGCGGCGGCGGCGGACCGAATCTCGTCGACGCTGACCTCGGTGCCGGCCAAGGAAGCGGTGCCGGGCCTCCCCAGGGACTGGTAGGAGCGCCACTTGTCGGTCTCCTTCTCCCCATTTTCGCTCCTTATCTCTGCAAGAAGACCCCGAAGAAAGTCACGAAACCGAGACCAAGACATTTCCCATCCGGGCAAGAACGAAACGGCGCGAACCCAGAAAGCGATCGATGCGTACCTGAGAGCAGCGGTTCCTCCATCATCTTCTCCTCGTCTCAAGAGGGCAGTGCCACGGAGGGAGGGAGAGGTAGATGCTGAATATAAATGCGGGAAAAAAACCAACTCTTTTCCTTAGCCAAGAAGGAAGAGAGTAGCTACAGGAGGGAAGGAAGCGGTGTTCGTCTTGAATTCGGGTCGCAGCGAGATGGGGAGAGGAGGGTCCACGCGTTGCGGAAGGGACGTGCCGACGTCCTGGGTGAAATCGCTGTCATGGGTTGCGTTGCGCACAGGATCGAGATGAGAAGGGCCCGCGACGAGAAGGATCGATGCAAGAAAATGTGCGTTGACTTTCTCTGTCCTCTCTCTCTCTCTCTCTCTACTTGGGTCGATCCGCATGGGAGTGTCGCCAATTTTCAAGGCGCCCTTCTACGAGTCCCGACATCAACAATCTGTTGAATCGCAAAACCACAGATCGGATCTCGATCGTCGCCTATTTTTCAATGTTTGTAAAGTACGACGTGTTATAAGGCGTCGTGAAATGCAGTTAAATACGACATTTTTAAAATGATTAATATTTTGAAAAATCTCAAATTGATACGTTTGTGATAAATTTATCTCAAATTATCTTTTTTATTACAAAAAAATCCAAAACTTTTATATTTTTAACAAATTTACTCTAAACTAGTACACTTGTGACAAATTTATCCTATATTAATTTTCGTTATATTTTATTGTTAAATTATTAAATTAAATGACACATGATAGTTGAATTTAAGATTTTATGCTCCGTTTATTGTAGTTTACAATTTTTGTGATTTTTATGTGGTATCAATCCAATTTAGCGGAGGGTATATTTGTTTAGGTTTTTTTGCGACCGACTAAATTAATTTAGGATAAATTTATCATAAATATATGAGTTTATAGTTTTTTATGGTCAATTGAGGTAAATTTGTTACAGGTGTACCAGTTTGGAGTAATTTATCACAGGTGTATCAGTTTGGGAATTTTTTAGGGTATTAACCCTTTTTAAATTGGTGGATTGATTTCTAAAGAGACCATAAAATTTTTCGATTTTCTTAATCTAAAGATAGGCAGAAGAAAAAAGAGTAAAAATTTCTAAGGGAGAAAATATTGTAAAAATAATAAATGATTTACTTATTGCAATTGGTCTTTGAGAACAACCTTTGGATATGTGGTCATGGTTGAATTGGGAAATGCATGAATATGGAGTCTATAGATAAGATCAATCACGGTTGATGGATAAAGACTTATCAAATAAATTAGAATGTGGGGATCTACTTCTTCATAGTTGGGTTCACATAACATATCAACTTCTCACCTAAAGAAGACTTAAAAAACTCCTACCTCACTACTCACTCTTTTGCTCTCGCATTGCCTTTCTCATCTTTACCAATGCCAGCTCAATCCATTCACATTAGAGCTAACCATAACTAGCTATCACCAAGACCACCATCATTACCACCATGGGTTGCCATCAACGCCAACGTCTCCATTCTCTTTCTCTCTCTAATGCTTGCTCTACATCTCTGTAATCCATGACTAGCTCTGTCTTCATGGTCAATGCATACTTAATCGAGATTGACTATACTTATTGACCTAACCTCAATTGGAGCCAATTGGTGATCAAGATTGAGATTGAGAGCCCAAAATAATGCGGGCGCGCACGCGCACACGCAGAGAGAGAAAGAGAGACAGACAAAGTAATGACAGCTGATGCTTGGAAGATGATGATGATGATGGCCTCAAAGAGAGTGGCATGTTACTTTTAAAAGGCATAATCGATACTAATGAGTAGAGAGTAAACATTTTGCACATCTAACATCTAACATTAAGTGATAAGCAATACCCATTCTAATAAGGGATGATAGATTCATTTTACAAATGGTGTGATTAGATCGATATTTTCTATGTTGGATAAACTCATTTGTCTTTATCTAAGATTTAGAGAAAATTGCAATCAATTAGATTTTCGTGACCATGACTTCTCATGAGGAAGTATACGAAAATCCTTTGGCTTTCTTAGGGCCTGTGAGATTGAATCTAATTAGACAAAGAATGCTTGATTGATGAAAAAAACTCACTTATCATATATTCAAACATGGCCAACAGGCATGCGACTCTACTGGTAAAGAGATTGGTGGTGGGGCCGAAGAGTATTGGATTCGAGGTTCGATTCCTATGAGTATCGCAAGCACATGTGCATAGAAGAGAGGAGTGAGACCAATAAGTATGTATGTATATGTATATTCAAACATGTAAATTAAACACAATGTTCGAACTATTATAGAATGAGGCCACTAATGATTATACCAAGCTTAAAAAAACCTAAAGTGAGAAAATAAAAACGACATGAATCAAGTAGATATCATATAGATAAATATGTAAATATTCTTAATTAACAAGTAGATATCATATATGTCATGCTCTGAACTCGAGCACTTGCACATCCTTCGGTGGTCAATTTAAAATTTGCGACATCCTAGGACGTGTTGCCAACCCATTCTTTTTATCTTTTGATTAAACGCATGGATAAGCGAATTAAACACAACATCTAGTCAATAAACGAAAAATAAGGATAGTCAATCCAAACAAAAGTTGCAAAAAACAACTTATTCATTTAACCATTATTGTCCCAAGGAAATTTAATGATTTACAAGTCCTTACACTAGCAACTTCCAACCGATTCTCTCAAAAACCTTCGGGGATCAGGGTCACCCTAAACTTCGCTAATGGCAAGGCCAGTCAACAGATGTCGCATCTCGCATCCACCACATCCACACTCAGCAAATCTCCATGCTACGACCCTGAAAAAGGTTAGCCTACGACGGGGTGAGATAAAATCTCAACGAGTCAAAACCTTAAACCTCGATTATGATGCAAATTCACCTTGAAGGCGGTCCTAAGCACACACCATACAGAACTTACCTCACCTAGGCATGTACTTGCATGTTAGCTCAACATATATACCATCATCAGTGCAACAAGCACGGTTTAATAACCGGAACGCATCATTTCAATTACATGGGTCCCGATTATAAGACTAAACCATTATGACACGTCACATATCGTGTCACACAATGTCGTCCCATAATCAGGCACAACTACTACAACCACTCAGGTGTGTTCCAGTTAGTACGACCCATTGGCCATGGCCAACTCAACAGTCGATGGTCATCCAGCATAACCGGGCATCATCCTACCCCATCAGGCATGGCATCGTCCAAAACTCCCACCTAAACGGCATTCCACACAGGAGTATTGGCCTAACCTCCACTATGACCGACTTCCGGACCCCCATCCGGCATTCGAAAAAATGGGGCATCGTCCCATGTAAACGCATCAGGACGGGTTCATTACCCCATGTAAACGCATCAGGGTACTTAGGTGACCACGCGAGTACATATTTAGCCAAGAACATTATGCCTTGCTTTCAAATGCCTCATTTTAAATAATAAACCCGGCCACTTTTCTTAGTATTAAAAATCTCCTAGCAAAATAATCATGCGTGGTCACGCATTTAAATCGAACTATCAAACTTGGTACGCTCCCAATTCAAAACTCCACAAACATAGTACATAAAAATTGGCGTAAAAAACTGACGCTTAGCATTTTTCTATTTAAAAACCCATAAAATTGAGTCTTGCAATAATAATCAATAACGACCACCAAGCACTCAATTGCACATCATAGTACATGAAAACCATCAAAATCACACATAATTCCATCATATAGCTAAGAGCACCAAAATCTCTTTTTAAAAATCAATTTGGCAACTCTTTTTTTGGGGCAAAAGTACGCTTTAAGTGCCAAAAGTTACGAAAGTGACACTTAAGTGCCAAAATCGGAATGAAATGGATCACTTAAGTACCAATCCAGCCACAATTTGATCAAAATTCTGATATGCATAATTTCATGCAAATTAATTGCAAAATGACGTCATTTTGCACGCTGACATGGCCAGACAATACAAAAACAACGTCATTTTGGTACTGCATGGTAAAAAAGTAATTAAATTTAATTTAAGATGAAATTTATTTAAAACATTTAAAAATACAAATACAAATATTTAAAAAATTAAAAAATAAAAGAAAAAGGGGAGGCGGCTAAGGGTGTTGCCTTCCCACCGTCGTTGGGAAGGGCTAGTGACGAAGGGGAGAGGATCGGCCGGAGTCGCCGGTAGACCGACGACAAGGCTCGCGAGGGTCACGCCCCTTGCCTAGATCCGACGAGGGTTGGCGGCCCTTGCCCAGCCGGGCCAAGGGCCGCTACCCGCTGGGGGTCGCCTTAGAGGGCAGCGGCCCTTGGCCCAGCCGAGCAAGGGCCACCGACCCTCACCGGATCTTTCCTTCTGCTATTCCCAAGTGTCCCTTCCCAGGCGTCTCTTTTTCCTTCTTCATTGTTCAAATCACATGCCTTCTTCTTCTTCTTCACAAAATTGTTTGAACTCAAAGCCCAAACTCGTGTCATCGTCTCATTCCCTTTGAACGAAATTGACGCTCGATCTCCCTTTGAACCATAAGCCCCAAATCAAATTCATCTAAACTCTAAGCCCTAAATCAAATTCATCCGAACCCTAAGCCCTAAATCAAATTTCATGATCCGCAGTTCTCTTGCGATTTGGGTCCACTCCCAAGTTAAAGTTCGACGCCCATCAATATTTGGAGTTCATCAACCTCGAGTTCGACGCTCGTCATGAGTTCGTGTTATTTTCTTTGACAATTGCAAGTTCATGGGAAGACCTCTCTTGCGGGAGTCTCGACATCTCAACAACGAAGCGATTGGCGTCGAGGATAACGACAGGGTCAATGACGGCGATGGAAACTCCTCCTCATGCAGGTATCACTCTCTGCATTATAGCATTTAGGTATCTCATGATAATGCTACGATTTCTTTTGTTTTGCAAAGGTGCTTTAATCTTTGCATTATGCAAAACGACGTCAGTCGGCATCCTCATTTCTTCATTAATTGGAGTTGAAAGAGCTCAACTTTGACACCCATCGACTTTGTGTTCTCTTCTTTGATGATTGCGAGTTCGTGCAAAGACCTGTCTTGCGGGCATCTCGGCATCTCAGTGATGTCGGGGACGGCGATGACGATGGTGACTCCTCACACAAGTATCGCTTACGGCATTTGGGTATGTCATGGTAAATATTACGATTTTTTTTTTTTTTGCAAATGCATTTTACTCTCTACATTATAACATCATTTTACTCTTTGCATTAGGATTGTTTTGCATTGTCCAATTCTTGTAATAAATTAGAATATTGCTGCAAATTAGAACATCGCCTACCGAAAGGCGACAATAGGTCCCTCGCTCTCACTATTAATCATGTAGTTGCATTGTGGTTGTAAAGCACATTGTGCTAATTTGTTGTTTCTGTATTGATTGTTAGTCTTTTATAAAAATATCTTCAATTTATAACTTGAACATTGTTTCAATAATTTGATGATTGAAAGTGCTATGCTCTTTGTTTCTGTCCCTTGTAGGTCCAATGGCCGAGAACAAAATTTATGTCACTGTTTGCTATGGAGGTAAATTTCAAGTTGGCCCACTGCTGAAATACTTAGGTGGAAGGGCTGATGTTGCTGAAATAAGTTTAAGTAAGAGTTCACCGTCTAGTATAATTGAAGCTATTGAGGCTTTGGGTGTGTGTAAAATAGAGAAAATCTTTTACAGAGTTCCTGGAAGTACGACTTTTGTAGACGAAATAACTCTTAGGTATTTATGGATAACTCTGATGTAATAGATTTATTTTATCATCATCTATGCTCTAAAAATATTAAGCTATATGTTGAGCATGTTGATGATGAAGAGACAAGAGTTGAGATGATGGGCGTTGAGATGGAAACTGGAGGTATGTCTAATGTGAATATGGAAAAAGTTGATAATGTGGTTGGTAATATATTTGAAACTGTCTTTACCAAAAAAATATATTTGAAACTGTGATTGGAAATATTGATGATGATGGGAATCGGGTTGAAGTTGCTAATAGAGATCTAGATGAGGAAGAGGATGATGATGCACATAATTTGATGGATGTGGAACAGTCGAGTGACGATGATGATTTTGAACGAGTTGATGCAAGGAGAAAATTAAAGGAATTTTCAGCAAGACATAGGCTCAAAATTGGTGCTTATAGTGAGGCAACTAGTACTTCCCAACCACTGATTATGAATGAGGCTTAATTGTTAGATGATTCTGGGTACGAAACAGAGTTTGCTGATTTAGATGAGGAAGACAGTCTTCAATCAATTTTAAATGATGAGGGTGATGAAGAGGTTGATGTTATTTCAAGGAGGAGAAGTAGGTTCCCATCATATGAGCAAAGTGGTACAAATCCAGTATTTATTGTTGGCATGACATTTGAGGATGCAACTGAGTTCAAAAATGCAATTTTGAAGTATTCTGTGGCTGAGCAAAGAGCAATCAAATACACTAAGAACACAAAAAGCTTTGAAAGAGCTAGGTGTGCCCAGAAAAATTGTAATTGGATGATCTATGGTGCTCTTGATAGCAAAACTGGGTCATTTCATTTGAGAAGGTATATAAATTAGCATATATGCAGTATCACTTTCGAGAATAAGAGTGTCTAGTACTTATTTAGCTAAGCACTTCATGATTATCATTTTTGCAATGCTTAAAATCAAAGCACCTGAGTTAAAGAAATTAGTTAGAGAACAGCTAGGAGTAAATGTTACTTTGAGTTAGCGTAGGAGAACAAAGTTAAAAGTATTGAAGGAATTACAAGGCAATTACAAGAAGGAATATGCACAGATGTACGACTACTTAAGAGAGTTTTACACTGCAAACCCTTCAAGCAATTTTAAATTGAAAGTTGAAAGGCCATTGCCAAATTCTCTACCATAATTTGATAGGACTTGCATTTGCTTTAATGCTTGCAAGAAAGGTTTTTTGGCTGGATGTAAGATGATCATTGGATTAGATAGATGTTTTTTGAGAGGTTTGATTAAGGGCGAGTTATGTGCTGTAGGAAAGAATGCCAACAATCAAATGTATCCAGTGGCATGGGTAGTGGTAAAAATTGAGAATAAGGACACATGGATGGGCTTTGATAAATGACCAACAAAAGGTATGCAATGTTTTTTTTATGATTCATTTGTAAATTGATTGCGACAATGCTTTTATTTCTGTTTATATATATATATATATATATATATATATATATTGTATTTGTCAAGGTCTTGTCCAATCTGTAGCTGAACTTTTGCCAAATGCAGAGCATAGGATGTGTGCAAGGCACATATATTCCAATTAGGGTAAAAAAAATACAAAGAAAAACAATTGATGAGACAATTTTGGAGATGTGTCAAGAGTAATAATATGTCAGATTTCGAGATGTATAGACAGAGGTTGAAGGAAATAACTCAGCAAGGTCATGCTGATTTATTCTGTATTGAGCCAAAACATTGATGCAAAGCCTTCTTTGACACAAACATTAAATGTGATGTTGATAATAATCTCAGTGAAGCTCTCAATGGTAGATGCGTGAAAGCTAGGTGCAAGGCTATTGTAAGTATGCTAGAGGATATTAGAGTCATGGTTATAAATAAAATACATACTAAGAGGGATAGATGTGTTAGGTGGACTAGAAATTATGGTCCAAGGATTATGCATAAGTTACATGAGAATACAACATCTAATAGGTATTGCCATTTGATATGAAATGGAAATGAAGGATATGAGATTACGGAAAGTGGTGACAAATATGTTGTTGATTTGAATTTAAAGACTTGTTCTTGTAGAGCTTGAAAACTTAGTAGAATTCCATGTTACCATGCCATTTATGCAATATACCATAAGAGAAATGACTTGAGTTGACTATTTAGCTGAGTGTTTCAACAAGGCAAATTATCTAAGTATTTATCAATTCATGATGCCTACAGTGAGATGACAAAATTTTTGGAATAAAACCAATAAGAAAGCTCCTCAACACCCATCAATGAAGAACATGCTTAGTAGGCCAAAAGCGAGTAGACTGATTGAGCTTGTAAGAGATGATAGAATGACTAAAGAGGATAATCAAATGACTTGTTCTACTTACAATGTGATTGGACATAACTGCAAGGGATGTCATTTAAAAAGGTATTTCCTCAACTAACGGATCATCTTAATGCTGGGCATGTCACTTTAACATGTTGTCAATCAATGCTTAATATGTGTTTCTCAAGTCAATGCTCGGGCCAATGTATGTATATCCAATGCTCATGCCAATGCAAGTACAGCTGAAGCTCATGCTCAATCTCAGGCTAATTCTATTGGACTAAGGCTTGGAAAAAAAAACAAGTAAGTTGTCATCTAACCGTTATTGTAAGTTTTATATGTCAAAGTTCTAATTTAGTAATTATGAATATATATTTAGGCTAAAGCTAAAGCAACGACAAGCGTAACTGTGACAAAGCAATACCTTTTTGTAACTATGCAATTTCAATTCCTAGGAAATACTTCAACTCTCCTAATTCTTTAGTCTAAAATTGTTGCTTTTTGTTCACCTACACCGAACAAGTCATTTCTCGTGATTATAATATCATCAACATACACAATCAATAACAGTTTGCCTCCCTTTGACTATTTATAAAAGAAAGAATGATCATTTCCACATCTAAACAATCCAAAAGAATATAGACTTAGAAAATCTTCCAAACGACACCCATGGGAACTACTTCAACCCATACAAAGACTTTTTAAATTTGTAAACCAAGTTTCTCATACTCCCCCTAAGCAACAAACCCCGAAGGTTGCTCCATGATAACTTTCTCATTAAGAACCGTGTAAAAACGCATTCTCAACATCAAGCTAAAACAACGGCCAGCTGTATGTGGCAATAAGAGATCAAAATTTGAACATATGTAAGTTTGGCAATAGGAAAAAAGTATCCAAATAGCCAACTCTATACACTTGAGCATATCTTTTGGCAACAAGCTTTACTTTTAAATGAGTAAGATAACATCAAGATTGACTTTCAGAGCATATACCCGTTGACAAACAATAATTATTTTGCTTGAAGGAAGAGGTAAGAAATCCCAAGTTTGATTAATTTAAAAAGCCTATAATTCTTCTTCTATTGCTATTTTCCAATCAAAACTTTGCAATGTCTCAGTTATAGACTTATGGATAAGATATTGTTCAACAATAGGCAAACATAACCAAAAAGAAAAGGATGTAAAAGAATATGAGATAAAGTATGCACTAGAATGTTGAGTATAAGTATGTGTATCTTTGCGATGAGCAATAGAAATATCAAGATATAAGAGGAGGGTCAACTTATGTAGATCTAGAATATAAAATGATGTAATAGTGATGGGTGGAAGGGGGGAGTAGCAGCTACTAGAGTACTTCAAGTATAAGCCTGGAGAGAATGGGCACATTTGGTAACGTTTCTGTTCAAAAATTGTTCTAGAGAACAGAAATAGAAAGAACTATTTCTGTTCCGGGGAATAATTTTTGACCAGAAAGATGCATTTGATAAATTTGTTCCGGGAATAAAAAATGAATAGAAACATGTTTGGTAAATTTATATTCTTTTTTTTGTTTCTTTTAATTTTTTAATTTTTTATTTTATTTTTCCTTTTTTCCTTTCTTTTTCCTTTTTTTCTTCTTTTGGTAGGTCACCGGCCTCCGGCAACCGACCGATGGGGGCCGGCAGCGTTACCCAGCCACGACGAGGCTCACTGGCCCTCGGCGAGGCCGAGCCTCACCGTGGTTGGGTGAGGCTCGGCCTTGCCTTGGTTGGGCAATTCGGCGAGGTCAAGCCTCGCCGGTGGCTAGGAAAGCTTGGCCTCGCCCAAATCCGGTGAGGCCGAGCGTCGCCGGCACCTGGTGACACTCGGCCTCGCCTTGGCTAGGCGAGCACGCTTGGCCTTGCCGAGAGCTGGCAACGCTCTGACAAGGTCGCCGGCCATGGCCGAGGCCGATGACCAGCCAAAGAAAAAAGAAGAAGAAAGAAAAAAGAGAAGAAAAGAAAGAGAGAGAATTGTTCTTCAAGAAGTGTTTCTGGAACAAAAAGTAATTTTTTTTATTTCTTTTTTTCGTTCCAATTTTGTTCCGAGAACAAAAAAAAACAGTTTTTGAACAAAAATGCAAACAAACATGTTTCTGTTCTTTTTTTGTTCTCAGGAAAAAAAACAAAATTTTTGTTCATAAACAAAAAAAAAGAACATTACCATACAGGGCCAAGATGGCCCATGTGGAAGTATTAGTGAAACAATTAGAGTAGTTGACCAAATTGTGGTCTCATATAAGTCTTCATCCAATTTAGACATAGTAATTGGAACATCATGATAAACAAATGGATTCAAAGAATGAAGTATTAACAATTATAAAGTATTTTCTCCATAATGGAGAATAATAACAATATCTCTTTTGAGTAAGGGAATGACCCATAAACATACACTTGATGGCCCTAGGATTAAGTTTTGATACTCCACATCGATGATCACGAATAAAATAAACACAACAAAAAATTTAGGGTGGTAATAAAAATAGTGACTCATTTGGAAATAAAATAGAAAATAAAATGCCACCTCACAACATAAAAGAAGGCATGCAATTAAAGAGATAACATGCAGTTAGAACAACATCGAATCAAAAGGTTTTAGGAACCTTTATCTCAAATAATATGGATCTAATAACTTTCAATAAATGTCTACTATTCATTTCAATAATACCATTCTATTATGGTATACCAGGACAAGAAGATTTATGAATCATACCATGTTGAGTCATAAAATTAGAAAAGGTTGCAGGAAAGTACTCCTTAGCATCATCAAAATGCAAAACCATGCACATCAAATTGAGTATGAATTTCATTTATAAATGCATGAAATATTGAAAATAATTCCGAATGATTTTTCATTAAATATAACTAAGTGACTTTGGGATAGTCATCGATGAAAGTAAACAAAATATCGAAAACCCAAATTGGAAGCCACATAACAAAACTCCAAATATCTAAATGAACTAACAAAAAATGAGACACTACTCATTTAATGACTCCAAGTGGATAACTAATACGATGTAATTTGCCAAGTTGGCATGACTCACATTTTAGACTAGAGAGGAACCAAAAACTAGAATCTAACTTTCAAAGACTTCGTAAAGAAGGATGATCAAGACAATAATGAATTTGTTGTAGAGATGCAACACTAGAGCAAGTAATTAAAGGAGCATCTTCATGCACATAGAACCCCCCCTTGGGCCTCATGTCCTCCACCAATTGTCCTCTTCGAAGCCAAATTCTAGAAAATACAAGAATCGGGGTAGAATGACACCAAATACTAAAAGTTTTTGGTTAATTTATTGACTAACATGAGATCAAATGGAGATTGTAGAAGATAAAGCATTGAGGACAATGGCAATGAAGGAGTTGGATGAATAGTGGCAACCCCTTTAACTTGTGTAGATGATCCATTGGCTAAGGTAATTGTGGATGAAGATAGAGTAAGAAAGGAAAATATACACTTTTTTTTTTTTCATATTTTATGAAAGCCAAGTTGTTAACCCTAATCGATGGAGCAATCACTCGTTGTCGTTGACCACTCTCCGATGTTGATCACTCACTGGAACAAGTTACCAGTGCCGCGACTTGCCTCTGAATCCGTAACCAATCTCACGCGCAACTCACCTTGCATGAGGCACATAAGTGACGCAACCCTCTTGTGTGAGGTTGCGGATGGTATGAGATCTCCTTGGCTTTTCCGTGTTGCTCCTACAAGGCTATGTGATAGAATTATTTGGCTTTATGAATCTTTCTACAAAGCTATGTGAGATTTTCTCAGCTTCCTCAACCACTTTGCTTTGGCTAGGTCTAGATTTCATGGCTTTTTTAATCTATTGACTTTGGGTTTTGAATTTGGTCATTGCTAGAATTGTTCAATGGGAGTACAACAGTTTTGATTTTTTTTTTTTTTTGGATTTTGATGAGTGAAGGAATTATAGAGAAGTTCTTGGGTTGGTGCTAGTGAAAGCAACATTGATGCTCTAATTTGTGGGTTGCCGTTGAGTTAGAAACCCGGGAAAAAAAATTAGGTGGGCTCTTCTTGTGGGTGGTTAAAATCTTGGGTGTTGCAAATTTTTTTGAAATCTTGGATTATTGAATTGTTGAGGCTGAATTGTCAAAAGGAAATATCGTGAAAACTTTCTTATTAATTCTTGGGAATGGCTAATCCTACGAAGAATAAAGCTGGGATGATCTTAAGAAGAATATTTATGTGATGATTGTGCTGATTTTCTCATCATCTAATCGAATTACTAATAAAAAGCTTAAAGGTAGTTCTAACTTCCATCAAGGGAAGAAAATTGTGAAACTTACTTTGACAAGTAAAAATCAAGATAAACACTTAACAAGTCTAAACCTAGAGATGATGCAACTTGGGATTTTATTGATGCACGTATTTTTGGTTAGGTGTTAAACTCTATGGAGAGTAATGTAGTTGATTTGTTAACTTATATTGACACAGTCAAAGAACTGTGGACGTACTTGGATGTGTTATATTCTGGCCAAAATAACCTGTCATAGATTTATGAGCTATCGTAGGAGTTTTACCGATCGAAAAGGAATGGATGTTCTGTTACACGATACTTTGTTGATTTTACGAGAATGTATGAGGAATAGAATGTTGTCTTTCCTATTTCAACCAATGTTTAGCAAATACAACTTTAGAGAGAACAATTGGCTATAATGGGATTCCTAGGAGGTCTTGGTTTTGAATATGAAACTATTAGATCTCAAATTCTTAGAGAAGAGACTATTGCATCACTCATAGATGCATTTGCTCGAGTTCTTCGGGTGTCTCATGAGTCTTCTTAAAATACTTCACCATGGTAGACAGTTCAACTCTTGTATCCCAAACTTGAAATAGTAGTGGTAGTAGGACTAATGGAGAAAACCGTGGAGGATATGGTGGACATGGTGGCTGAGAGAAAGGTTGAGGCGTAGGAATATGGAGAGACCATGGTCAACATAATAGTAATGAATAATCTTACATGTTTTATTCTACCCTAGGGCCACATGGACATGTCATTAGTGTGGCAAACTTGGTCATATTTAGAAATTTTGTTATAAGTTACATGAACTAAGGCAACAATAACAATTTGTGAATAATGCATATGGTGCTTACTCTTCTTCAGATTCTTCTGAAGGTAAGGTAGTTGTTATGTCTAAGAAGGAATTTGCTTTGCTACCACGTGGAAGGTAAAAAAAGTGTTTTGTATTATTCAATAAAGTTCAACATATACATCAAAATAAGCCCTAAAGGTCCAAAAGACTACTTTATCCTTTATACTTCTAACAAATGTTATTATGAAAACACTTATTTTTTAAATAAAAGAAATATAAATCATATGACTCAAAATGAAGTTACATTTTAACTATTATAGAAATCATATGTTAAAATGACATAGTTAAAATGTATTTCAATTTAAAATGTATTTCAATGAAACTATTGTAATATTTATATAGAACAAAAAGGGGAAATATATTAAAAAGATAGAATATACTTGGTTGATTTAGGAAATGAATTTAAATGAAAAAATATTCTAAAATATAGGCAATAGAGTAATAAGGAAAACTTGTGAATAGTACTAAAAGTTAATTTGACTTTACATGAAAGTTGAGGAACTAGATTGAACTAATTGAAAATTTTAGGTACTATATTAAATATTTAGAAATAGTTCAAGGATCACATTAAGAATTAAAAGTCCATAAATGACATGTATCATTGTCCCTAGTTATGTTTATTATTCATTTCAATTTGCATCAACAACAAATGAAATGTGATTTAAAAAGTTAAAAATGTGTATTGGGGCTCATGACAAAGACATGCCAAACCCATATCAATATACAAATTAGACATGTCATATCATGTCATATACAAGTTAGGACAGGCTAGGCCATATGAAGCAAGGCTACTTCTTTGTAAATGAGTATAAAAAAATGCCTTTAATTGCAATGGCAAAAATGTGATTTTTTTTTGGGCGACACTATTTCCAGTCCCTAGATAACTATATCACCCCTATTAGTACTAAAAATCCTCAATCTTTCAATTGCAATTTAAAATGATAATGCCACTTTTTCTTTTTTTCTATTAAAGACAAGGGTTAATACCGTGAAAAACCCCAAAATTGGCACACATATAACAAATTACCCCAAACTAATTTTTTTATCATGAAAAACTCTAAATTGATACATGTGTGATAAATTTACCATAATGACCATACAAAACCCCAAATTAGTATACTTGTGAAAAATTTACCAAAAACTAATTTATTCAACTGTCAAAAACCTTAAATTGATACATTTGTAATAAATATATCATTTGTAAAATTGGATTAATACCACAAAAAATCACAAAAATTGAACAACTGTGACAAACTGAGAGTAAATCATAAATATGTACATCAGTTTACTATCACATATCATTCAACTTAATAATTTGACAGTAAAATTTAACAAAAACTAACAGAGGATAAATTTGTCATAAGCGTACTAGTTTGGGATAAATTTGTCAAAGGTATACTAATTTGAGATTTTTAGTGGTCAAAAAATTAGTTAGGGCAAATTTGTTACAGGTGTACTAGTTTGGAGTTTTTCAGAGTAGTAACCCTAAAGATAATTACAATAATTAAGCATTTCACTTTTTTTTTAGGGTTTAAAGAAAAGTGCATTATCATATATTCCTCTAATGTTTTATATACTCCTTGTAAAATGATCTCACTAATAGTAATGAAAAAAGACTTTTTTTTGATATAGTATAAAATTGAAAATTCTTTTCTTCATATTTGATTTTATAATAATTATTTATTTTTTGTCCCTCTTATCTCAAAAGCTCACTTTCTTGGTAAACTTTTTATTAATTTCATTAGTCTAAAATATTTATCAAGTTTCTTTATTTACGATATCAAAGATTTTATCTTTTTCTATTATATTGGTGAGATACTCTTATACAAAGCATATAAGACATAGAGGAATAACTAATAATACACTAAATATTGTGCACAATGAGGTATCTTGATATTTTTTCATTAACAGTTCATAGATAATTATGACTTTTGTCAATCCAAAATAATGACATGTAACTAGCATTTTCAAAACTAATTCTTACTTTATGCAATGTTTAAGTTTAAGAAATTTTTATGTACTTAACAATTTATCCATAAATTTGATTGATTACGTAGACAAGAACTAGATTTATTGGAAATTTCTCTTTTCGACAAAAAAATTCTTTATGGAAGTAATGTCTAACAATAAAAAGCATAATGCCTTTAATATATGTGGAGAATCTATAATAAACGAAAAACTAAATAGATAAAATTCTTAATTATTTTACATAGATATAGAAATACTAAAAAAAAAAGTGAAAAGTAAATAAATTTGGGACCACCAATTTAAATGCAATCAAATGATAGAAGACAATTTTTTTTTTTTTTGTAAAAATTGTGTGAATTTAGTCATACAGAGGGGTAGATATAGTGCTGCTCTTTTTCTTTTTCTTTTTTAACGGTTTTGGTTTTAGGACCGTCTGGCTTCCTCTCTCTATTCTATTATGAAAAATCTGCCCCCACCATCCTCAGTGGTGACTGGTGTTTAACTAAATAGTAATAATTGGGGCGGCGCTATTTTCACCTCGACTAAATACACCCAATTTTCATTAAAAAGACAAAATTATCCTCTATCTTTCAATTGCAATTTATATTGGTGGTCCCAAATTTATTTGCTTTCCTTTTTTAGTATTATTATATTTATGTAATATTGACTTAACATAATTAATAATTTGATATATTTTATAGTTTTTTTAAATTTTTATGTAAGATTTACTTACCACAATTAATAATTTCATATGTTTACTTTTTTGTTTATTGCAGTTTTTTAATGTATGTTAAATGCACTATTTTTTTATTTTATTATTATTGTTTGATATTACTTCCATGAGAATTTGGGCTATCCAAAAGAGAAATTTCCCAGAAACCTAGTTTGTTTCTACGTTGTCAATTAAATTTATAGATAAATTTTTAAGTAGATATGCCATCGTGCACAATATTTTTAGTGTATTCCAATATATTCTTCTAACATTTTACATGTATAAAAGTATCTCGTCAATATAATAAGGAGAAAGGATAAATTCTTTGATATAATTAATAAAATACTTTCTATATATTTTCAGCTGATGAGATTAATAAAAGTTTCACCAAAAAGTGAGCTTTTGGAATAAGAGCACCAAACAAAAAAAAAAAGTTGTTATAAGATAAATGATGAAGTAGAGACTTTTTAGTTTTATATTGTATTAAAAATGTCTTTTTTCTTTACTATTAGCGAGATAATTTTACATGGAGCATACAAACGTTATAGGAATATATGATAATGCACTTTTTTTTTAATATGCTTAAAAAAATATGAAATATTTAATCAAGATAATATCCTGAATAAAAAAGGAAAAATAGAAAAATCGGGTGGGGCCATTATTTTAAACTATAATTGAAAGATTGAGGGAAATTTTCTCTTTTTAGTATATATGGGAGTGGATATATTTATTTAGGCATTGAAATAGCGCCTCCTAATTAAACGGTAGAATATATTTTGTTGATTTAAGAAACGAATTGAAATTAAAAGACGTTATAATATCTAGGCAATAGTGTAATCATGAAAGCTTGTGAATAATTTGATTTTGCATGGAAAGTTGAAAAATTAGATAGAACTAATTGAAAATTTTAAGTATTATATTAAATATTTAGCAATAGTTCAAGAACCACATTAAAAAAAATTGAAAACCTATGAATGACATGTGTCATTATCCCTAATTTTATTTGTAACTGTTGCCATTTGTATCAATAACACATGAATATACTAGTTTTTTTTTTTTGTCAAAAACATGAGTATATTAATTAAAAACGTACAAATGTGTATCATGGCTTGTCATATCAACTTACAAAATTAAGTATCTCATATCATGTCATATTTGAATTTTTCTATTAGTATTTTGCATATTTGTTCATGTCATATTCTCAAAAATGTGACTAACGTTATTATCTATATTCATTGTATATTACACAATAACGAGTCCAATAGACACTTGCCAAGCATGTAATCTAAGAAAGTTTACAATTTCCATGTCCCGCTCTTCTCATATTATAAGTAATAAATACTTTCAAAATCAAAATATTTCATATTACTAAATAAAATAGTCTTTTCAACGAAATCCACATTGTTAGTCAACGAAATTGTTCAAAAAGGCCGGGCCGCTCTAGCTTCAATACCTTTCTTAAGCTTGACCCATGGACTGAGAGAACTAAATAAAACCGGGCTTGGGTTGCTAAAACCCAACCATGCCACTCTTTACCTCGAAATTGGGCCTCTAGTCCCCAATAATCTCTTTTGGATGTTATTTATTCTGAAGCCAATATAGATTGTTGCTCTATATTATCTACTTGAAATGAAATGAGATTTTTTTTTGGATAAAAAAATTACAATACAGATATAAACAAATGGATAAGTCAACTTTTCTGATCGAACATAACACATCTCCTTAATCCACAATCTGATCCACCTATGGCAAGTTAACCCAATCCTCCTTCCTCAAGATAATTATCATATACAAAGTTGAATTAGACCATGCAGAATGATGTGAGGCCGCTTTGTCGTAATTAAGTATAAAAATGCCTTAATGCGAAAATGTGATTTTTTTTATGGTTTTGGTTTTAGGGACTGTCCGACCTCCTCTCTTTATCCAATTCCAAAAAAATCCGCCCCTATCGTTGCTGGTGGTGGCACTATTGTTCAACCCCAAAGCCTTTCGATCTCTAGGGTTTAATAATTCGAATAGAAGTTCCTCAAAAAATTCTTGAAATCACCGGGAATAATTTGATTTTGCATGGAAAGTTGAAAAATTAGATTGAACTAATTGAAAATTTTAAGTATTATATTAAATATTAAAAAATAGTTCAAGGACCACATTAAAAAAAAAAAAAGCCTATGAATGATATGTGTCATTGTCCCTAATTGTATTTGTAACTTGTTGCAATTTGATAACACATGGATATATTAGTCCTTTGTTTTTTTTGTCAAAAACATGAATATATTAGTTTAAAAGGTACACATGTGTATCGTGGCTTGTCATATCAACTTATAAAATTAAATATCTCATGTTATGTCATATTTGAATTTTTCTCTTTGTATTTTGCATATTACATAAAGTCATATTTATGAGAATGTAACTGATGTTATCATCTGTACTCATTGTATATTACACAATAATGAGGTTCCGATAGACACTTGCCAAGCAATGTAATCTAAAAAAGTCTACAATTTCTGTGTCCTGCTCTTCTCATAGTATACGTAATAAATACTTTCAAAATCAAAACATTTCATAGTGTTAAACAAAACAGTCTTTTCAACAAAATCCACAGTGTTAGTCAACGAAGTTGTTCAAAAAGGCCAGGCTACTCTAATTCCATTGCCTTTCTTAAGCTTGACTTGTGAACCGAGAAAATAAAATTGTGGATTGAGTTACTAAAGCCCAACTACGCCACTCTTTACCTCAGAATTCCTCCCCCCTGCCCCCCAAAAAAAATTCTTTTGGATGTTCTCTGTTCAAAAGCCCATTTGGATTGTTCCTCTATGTTATCTCTATGTTATCTACTTGAAATGAAATGAGGATTTTTTTTCAACAAAAAAATACAATACACATGTAAACAAATGGATAAATCGGCTTTCCTAATCGAACCTAACACGTCTCCTTAATCCACAATCTGATCCACCTGTGGCAAGTTAAAACTATCCTCCTTCCTCGAGATATTTATCATATACAAAGTTGGGTCCAGTCAAGCCGAATGAAGTGAATTCGCTTTGTTAGGATTAAGTATAAAAATGACTTAATTGCAATTGTGAAAATGTGAAATATTTTTTTTAATGGTTTTGGTTTTAGGGACTGTCCGGCCTCCTCTCTCTATCCAATTCCGAAAAAAATCTGCCCCAGCCGTCGCCTGGTGGTGACATTGTTGTTCACCCCCAAAACCTTTCAATTTGTAGGGTTTTTCGAATAATTCAAACAAAAGTTCTTCCAAAAATTCTCAAAATCATTGGGAATTATTTGATTTTGCTTGGAAATTTGAGGAATTAGATTGAACTAATTGAAAATTTTAAATACTATATTAAATATTTAGAAATAGTTCAATGACCATATTAAAAAAAATTAAAAGCCTATGAATGGTATGTGTCATTGTCTCTAATTGTATTTGTAATTTGTTGCAATTTGTATCAATAACGCATGAGTATATTAATTTTTTTTTGTCAAAAACATGAATATATTAGTTAAAAAGGTACATATGTGTATTGTGGCTTGTCATATCAACTTATAAAATTGAGATTCGTGTCATATTTGAATTTTTCTCTTCATATTTTGCATCTTCCTTCACATCATATTCTTGAAAATGTGACTAATGTTATCATTTATGCTCATTATATATTACACAATAACAAGTGTCCAATAGACACTTGCCAAGCATATAATAAAAACAAGTTTACAATTTCCATGTCCTGATCTTCTCACATTATATGTAATAAGTACTTTCAAAATTAAAGTATTTCATATTACTAAATAAAAACAGTCTTTTCAACAAAATCCACATTATTGTCAATGAAATTGTTCCAAAAGGCCGAGCTGCTCTACCTTCAATTCCTTTTTTAAGCTTGACTTATGGGCCAAGAGAACTAACTAAAACTACGGATTGAATTGTTAAAGTCTAACTACGCCACTCTCTATCTCGGAATTAGACCTCTAGCCTCACACAATCTCTTTTGGATATTCTTTATTCTGAAACTTATTTGGGTTGTCCCTATCTAATGTTTACTTAAAATGAAATAAGGATTTTTTTTCGATTGAAAAAAAAAATACGATACACATATAGACAAATGGATAAATCAACTTTCTTGATCGACCCTAACACACCTCCTTAATCTACGGTTTGATCCACCTATGGCAAGTTAACCCCATCCTCCTTCCTCGAGATATTAATCATACACAAAGTGGGGTCAGGTCAGGTCAAGTCAAGTCGGATGAAGTGAGGCCGCTTCGTAATTAAGTATAAAAATGCCTTAAGTGCAATTGCGAAAATTTGATTTTTTTTTTTTTTTGGGTTTTATTGTTTTGGTTCTAGAGACCGTCCGGCCTTCTCTCTCTACCCAATTCCGAAAAAAATCCGCCCCCGCCGTCGCCGGTGGTGACACCGTTGGTCGCCCCAAAAACCTTTCGATTTCTAGGGTTTTGCCAAGAATTCGAACAGAAGTTCCTCCAAAAATTCTCGAAATCGCCGGGAAATCCGAGGTCGAGGAGGGAGGAGATTCGCGACGATCCCCGGCGGGAAGATGCTTCAGATCCGATTGAAGAGGGACCCGATCGCCGACGGCGGCGGGGGGCTGAAGCCGTCGCCCGCGGAGACCGTGACGGTCGCCTGCCCCGACCACCTCGTCCTCGCCGACCTCCCGGTGGCGAAGGGCCTCGGGTCCGCCGCCGCCGCCTCCGTCGTGAAGCCCGTCGGCCGCAAGTCCCGCCGCCAGCTCGGGGAGCGCGTCCACTTCTGCGTTCGCTGCGACTTCCCGATCGCCATCTACGGGCGCCTGGTAATGCATTCCTCGTCGCTTGATTCGAACAGAGTTGGGGTTAACCGATTGGGAATGATTAGATTAGCTGGCTCTGAGGAGTGTCAATGTAGGAAATTTGGCACAATGATTAGTAATTTCAGGATGCCTGTTCAATTGCTGTTCCTCAATGCGCTCGGAGAATTTTTTTCGACCTGTAGTGTGAGTGGATTTCGAGGACTGCGGCCGCCTTGCTAATGGGTTTTCGCATTGTTGTTTTGTTGGCAGAGCCCTTGTGAGCATGCCTTTTGTCTTGACTGTGCCAGGAGTGATTCAATCTGTTATCTGTAAGTACATCTTTCCTATGGCCCTTGTGACTACAAAATGCATCTCCTTAAGCGATGTTGGGTGCACTTTGCGCTGTATGGTCGGTGTAATTTTAGTGGATCCAGGGTTCTGAAAATGAAGACGAGTGCAAGCTCCGGCTTGATAGAGCAGCCTCCATTGTGAAACGAGGCCTGCTTTAAGAATTGTCATTTCCTATTGCTTCTGCCATATCTTCCTCATCTCATAATACCACCCTGGAATTTATCTGTACTTGCCAAATTCTTTGGTTCTCCAACTGATCTCTATGTTTGATGCTGTAATGTTTCTCGATCATCTTGGAAAGACTGGAATTTTGATCTGAATCGCATTAGCAAATGGTCTGTATGTGACATTGACTATGGTAGATGTTACATTCTCGTGACTGACAAGTAAAGGCATAAGATAGAGAAAGAGAATGGACTAGGTATGAGAATTTGCCAGTGCAAACTGAGTTTTTGATATGCGAAATTTCTGTGTTTTGACCATGCAATGACAACATCTACTGGCTGAGGCTAACTCAAAATTCTTTACTAGTCAGGATCTCTACAGTAAAGTGTACCATTCCTCTGTTGATCTGTTCATATCAGAATACCCAAATAGTTATTTAACAGCTGTGACAACTTACAATTTTTCTTCTGCTTGGCAGATTTTTATATTGATTTAAGTCAGTCTGGATGGTGTGTGACCTATTCTAAATGTTAGTCTCTTAGTGGATCCTATTTTCTAGTCAAGCAGCTGAAGTGGAGTGAACTGGAGAGTTTATTCATGAATGGAACATTCTCCAAATTGAACTTTTGTTCGCCCTTTTGGATTTATGTACCCATACCCTGTCTGCCTTCTACATGAGAACAATGTTACATCAGGTGATACCGATGCTGCATGCAATTTAAGTTGGGTGCTGTAGTTGGTTCAATGCGTTAGTCAATTATTTTCTTTGTTGAGATAGAAAATTAGGTCAGATATTATTGGTAAATCAGATTGTGGCTTTTGGGCCAGGCTGCCTGAGGGTTTCTCTCTCTGCAATGATCTATTAGCAAAACATAACAGAATGAAAGGAAGTTAAATACTTGCAATGGGAAGACTAATGTAGTAAGCTAAATGCTTGCAATGGGAAGATTAATGTAGTAAGCTAAATGCTTGCAATGGGAAGATTAATGTTTCCAAGAAGCAAATTGCTTTGTCTAAGGGTAGATTTATTGCTTCTTTGCTACCATTTGCAAGCTATAGGTCAATATAACAGAACAGGAGCAGGTTGAGTATGTGCCAAAGGGAAAATTATTGAAGCAGATTGCTTTTGTGTAAGGGTAGACTGATGCTTCTTTGTTGCCATTAGCAAACCATTGGTGGTGGTATTTTTCACCTTTTTCTTAATTAAGAAGACATGGCAGCTGCAGAAGTTATAGTCTTCATGGCAACGAACAGTAATTACCCTCTTATAGTGATCATTTCTAGCATTGACAACTTTATGAGATCTTATTGACGAGTGAGCTGAATAAATAGTTAACTCTTTGTGTGACACAGGTGTGATGAACGTATACAGAAAATTCAAACCATAAAGATGATGGAGGGACTCTTTATATGTGCAGCACCCCACTGTCTCAAGTCTTTTCTAAAGAAAAGTGAATTTGAATCTCATATACATGAGACCCATGTTGATCTTCTTCAGCCAAATGCAGAAAAGGAAGATGGAAATGAATCAGATGCACGCAGTATCAAACAATCTACTGCTTCTGAATCTACTGCACGAGCTCCACCAAGGCCTGTTATTTCTCCTGGTTCATCACAGCTTCATGATCGTGACGACAAGGCTCGCCATCAGCATGGAAGAGAACAGCCTCCTCCAAGACCAATTATGCACCAGAAGCCACCAGCTTTCTTAGGGCAGGCCCAAAACAATCCTTCAGACTCGCAAGCAGACAACCGTCTTCCAGGGTTTGATAGGCGCTTCCATATGGATGTGCAGGGTGGACCACAACAAGAATCTAGCCATTTCCCAGAGAAACAGCCTGGAGTTTTATCAGATTCTCCCTTTCAAGAATACCCTCTGCATTCTATGCAACAACCAAACTTTGTTGTGCCATTACAGTCAAATCAAATGCTCACACCTCCACCTCCTTTCGGTTTCCCTCCTTTCCCCATTGAGGGAGCTCAGCCATTTTTCCCCACACCCTATGATACAGTGCGGCAGGATTCAGCTCCTGAAGGTGGTCCAGAGCCAGGTTCATTGCTGGGATTCCCACCAGGTCCACCTGGTGGTGTGAATTTCATGGCTGGCTATCCTCAGCCATGGAACACTGGGATGGCTGCACCATTTGAACCTCCGACAGGAGGACAAGGAGCTGGAGATGCTTATGCAAATCCCGCAGATGTCCAAGGAAGAGTCCCATTATACCAGGGAGATTACATGCGAAATGCGGGAACATTGCCTTTGAATCCTCCTCCACCACCTCCTTTAGCAAGCAAGGGTATGGAAACAGCTCGAGGGGGTAGTAGTGTCGATGTAAGAGACGGCAAGGGAATATTGGCACCACAACCCTTGCCACTTCCACCGCCACCACCGCCAGGACCTCCATCTCATATGTCACAGATCCAGCGGGGCAAGTTCTATCCAGGTGACATGGGGCATGAGGGACAGAATTATGGGTGGCAGCATGAGAACAGGGATGGCTTCGGGAGCAATCACGAGTAGAGAAGCCAATTTTCCATACTCTTATGTATCCCTCTTTTTAATAGCACCGAACTGATTTATGAAGCCTGATCTGTAATGCTGTTTGACGGTACTGATCCCTAGCCACTGTATTCTTGGCGTTGTTCTTTATTCTGCTTGGAAGCCACCCTCAAATGCCAAAGAGGGTTGCCCATTTAATACTTTCGCCCTTCTATTATTACCACGCTGACTGTTTATTTTCAACCATCGCTGATACCATGGAATCCCATCGTACCATGTCGTTTTCTTAAACACAATCTTTAAGATTTGATTGTCTCTAGGTTTCATATTGGGGAATGGCGGTGCTGCTATATAAACTGAGCTATGTAGCGTGCTTGTATTATAGCCATTCAGGTAAATGAGCACTAACATTGTATCGACTTGCACAGTTAGAACAAGCCAATCATGTTATGTAATGTCCTGGATCCCAAGGTGTCAACTAGAATGTCATGGGATCCTGGATAGGAATAATTCCTGCTACTGGAACGACCACGACCTTTGACAATTTGTGCTAGGATGTTTTCGTTTGCTTGAAACTTGAAGCCATCTTCCAAAATGCTTCTTTGATCCTGCTCTTCTGTGATTGTTCAACATGACCGTTCGTTCGCATCTGGTGGTATTACAATTTCTCAAGTAATTCCAACTAAGGGTAAGGGAGGAAATTATAACAGAAATTAACTGTAGATCGCTTCTAGTTCACCATGTCTACGGCAGTTTGCCTACATTAACCATGACAGATAATCAATTCCAAGGATATTTACTTGCTCTCACACCATCCAACGTTCACACACCAGTTGATCAACCGCGAAAACAATTTGGTCAATCAGTTGATGCATTAAGAGTAAGAGAGGCACGAATGTATATCATACTTTAAGCCTCGCCCCAAAAGAAATTTAAATTTGTACAAATCGGCGAATTCGAAATTGTTCGAATTGTATAATCATTAATTACTGACATTGGTAAACGACCCAATGCGATTTGATTATAATTCAATTCGTGACGATCATAAGTAGAAAATTCATATTCTTCAGTCATTGATAAACAATTTGTTGGACAATACTCAACATAGTCACCACAAAAAATACAAATTCCGAAATCAATACTGTAAGTACATGCATTAAGAGTAAGATTGGACGAATGTATATCATAATTCAAGCCTAGCCCCAAAAGAAATTAACATTTGTACATATCGTAAGTACATACAAGTTTCCTTTTTCAATTGTTCCGTGAACAAGGAGGATTCTCTCCAAATACCCACACAGCATTTTTGCCCCAGGTGAAACCTACAGTTGGAGGACAGACTCATAACCCTGAAGCTCCAAATTCAGACTAAAACATGATAAGCAAAACACTATATTGACAAAAAAATAATATAGATTGACCAAAAAAAAAAAAATAGGCATATAAGGAAGAGGAAAGAAAGCACTCAAAGCTCACTAATAAACCTGTCCACCCCCGCAGCTTGGAAAAATGGAATGGAATGGGAGACAGAGATGGAAAAGAAAGATACAGTGGTTACAGAGAAGACACAAAAAAAAAAGGAATAAAGGTGATAGATGTAGGACATCAACTCAGTTTTTTCTGCTCCGCAATCCATTGCTGAACTTTGCTTATATAACCCTCAGATAATTTGGAGTAGAACTGCACAGCACTGCCATAAGCTGCCATGACGTACTTATCAAAATGTTCTTCATACCTCTCATAGAGAGCTGGAACTGTGAGGATGACAACAAGGCCTGCCATTTGGTAGGTATGAGATTTATATATTTCTTCTTGATTCTTAGATATCATCATATGACAGGAATGAGTTGGTTAATACAACACTATAGCAATATGCATTTTGAAATTCATTTTCTACTACCGATCACGGAAAAAGATAATGGAGATGAAACTTACTCGTGTATCCTAGTGTGAGGAAATCAGTCAGGCTGCCAACTATGGAAATCAGCAACAAGGATATAGCGACTTTCAAATACATCCATGTATCTTTACCCAAGGCAATATTTTGGAAAGCCAAGAGCACGGCATTTATATGAGTTCGAGCAAAAGCTGCCGCATCATTCATCATATCTTCTGATATGTGCATCTCTGGTAGGGGTGGAGAAGGTCTGCGAAAGAAAAATATAAACATAAATAAAACTGAGTATAATCGAAAAAGATTTTGACGCCATCAGTGGCGTACTTATGTAAAGGTCATCAGTGGTTTATGCTCATATGTCATCAAGAAGGAGATACTACTAGCCAGCAATTTCATTCATATGGTAGATGTCACCAACAAGATTTAAGTATCCTAAATAACACTCGCGAAACAAATCTTCTCTGACTCATTGAATCGATAGCAAACAATAACATTAGGAAACTCTTATCTTAGATGCAACCTCAGCACATCAAATGTTCTAGACACAGAATAGTCCATGCCAGCTGGTAACAATTAAATTACATGCCCAATGCCATTCCTTATTCAAGATATTTTTTGTAGCTCAAACATGCTGCTGAGCTCACTAAATATCATCAGGATCCTGAATTAATAAATTTTACAGCATGAAAATCAAACTAACCAGTACTCAAGTTGATTCATTTTCAACCAGTAAGCACCTTCTTCCTGGAGGACTTTAATACAGATTTGCAGGTTTAACACTTCTCCAATCACTAACTATAATTTAAACTGTAGAACTTAGAAGTAGAAGAGAGAGTACCAAGGTATTTGGTTCTTTAGAAATCTCCCAATTTTCAATTGATCAGTCCATCGTGCTGTCCAACCCTTCTTACACCATTGAGCATCCGCTTTTCTCTTTCTTTTTTCGTTTCTCTTTTAAATGATTAGTAGTTGGTAGTAAATGTGGTCCAGATTTATGGGGCTTAGACAGCAATATACTCAGATCAAAGACTATTATTGTGGTAGTGGATCACAAAGAAGAAACAGTGAATGGCACGATCCTAATTTTGCAGACTCTCAAACAGAATCAATGCACCACCAGAATCTTCTTAATCAACATCATTCAAGGTTCTAACTGTATATTGCGGACAAAGACAACAAGAGATTCACATCCGAGTGATCGCATAACTAATCCATTACGAAAACACCAGAAGGAAAACCATGTTTCTGTCAGATGCAGTTTGATAAGCACCGAAGTATCAGACCACAATAAAAATGATGTTCATTTCCTCTTAGTGCAGTTGACCAAGGCAATTTACAGAAGACTTACCTATTAAGTATGGCTGCCGATTTGGCCCAAAGAAAGAGAATAGTGGTGAGTAGGAGCAGAACACAGGAGGATAGCGATAATAGAGTATATCCAGATATTTCAAACACAACCCAAGCAGCTAGAGTCACTACCAGTATCCCCCATGTCAATTTGCTCCTCCTCCATAATATAACATCCGCAACTGTGCAACTCAGACCAAACAAAAAAGGGAAATCCACCATTAATTTCTCAAAACCACATAACGCGAAAACTCATGGATCAGAGGCATAATCCCCGATAGCCACAGCACATTCATGGGGTAAGCATCAATTGCAAAGAAAGATCGACGGTTGACAAAATCAAGAAGACCCATCAACGATACAACACTGCATTCAAAGTCAAGCGCTCTGATTACTAATGAAAAGAGGAAGAGGAAACTATCAGCAATTGGGCAAGATCGAAAGGCCGATGATCGGAAAGAAAGCAGAGACGGATTGGAAACGAGGAAAAAAGTAGTAAATCGTACCAAGACCTCCACCAAGCACTTCGTGGACAGTTCTCTGCCTGTTAAACAACCGATCGGACGAACCCATTTCCGAAGAAAGATCGGGTCGAATTCTTGGACACCCGTTGTCCTTAAACATCTGAGCGTGTAGGTCGGAGACCAGTTCAGGGGAGCAGCCGCAATCCCATGTCCTGGACTCTCTCTCTCTCTCTCTCTCTCTATGAAGTTTCTTACTTTTTATGTTTTCTATAAGAAACCAGTGACTTTGAGAAAATATAGGATTAAAGTATTACTCGCAAATCTTAAAAGAACAGAAAAAAAAGGGGATGGATGAATGTTCAAAGTTGTGATACGCTGGTGGTCTCCCATTTCCAGCCTAAAAGCAAAAAAGAGCATCCTCTGTCATCATCACTCATTACTCATCACCTCTCTCAAGCTTCAATCCATCCTCTCTCTCTTTTTTCTCTTCCATTTCTTCCTGAGCAAACTAAGGAGAAGCGGTGCACTCATTGGGGGCGATCATGATCATCTACATTCACATCCAACTTTTCTTTTCTTTTTTTTTCCCTTCTACCCATAAAAAATAAATGTCAAGATATCATTTCTAAATCCACCGATCCGTAAAAGATAATTTACAGAGCTGTTATTGGATTCACACCATATGATTCATCATTTAATTAAGTTATTTCGCGTGCAAATCACTAGTGAGTTTTTTCAAACTACAAACTCCTAACAAAATTTCCACCAAAAAATAGAAATTCCTAACAAATTTACTGAGGATAAGACAAGTGGGATCGTGCAATGGTCAGGTGGGGAGACAGCTTGCTCAATCAACGACATTTTCAACAGTTCATTTATGGGACAGCTTGACATAGCTTCAAGGTCGGGCAAAGAAGACCCCGCTGGCCATCAATGCATCATTCGCCCGCTGAGGGCCACAACTCTCTGGGAACCACAGAAGAATAATGTCTTCCCTGCCTTTTTCTAAATGAGGAAATGACGAAAGTAGTAAAGGGTAATTCATTCCGAAGAGAGTGCTCTCTTGGTACGGACTCAGCGATTCCTCGACCAACTACGCTCAATATCAAATTGTCCCAACATAACAGACAGGGAAAACAGTCATACAGCCCATGGCACACGGATCGTTAGGGAACTCATGTAAGAACCTACATGATCAACAGACATCGGAGTCTGAGTTCTTGGTAGCTTTTGGGTCTGTCCATGTTCAGTACTCTGCTAAGATGATACCAAAATTCACCCTCGCCCCCCTTGAATCACATTTTTTTGGGGTAAGCTTCTTGTAATGAAATTGTCCGGACATTTACTATCAGGAGCTGCCGGAACTTAAAAAGTATTTCCACAATTATGATTTAACTTTATGCCTCCCGAACTGCAATTTCTTTCAATTCTACATTGTCGAAATTTCGCAGTCTCATCCAAAAAATTAAAAAGCCAAACAATCTTCTGCTCTATCTTGTTTCCTTCTCGGCTTGAGTGATTGCAGCTTCACTCGCTTGAGGGGTTGCAGCTTCACTCGCTTGAGGGGTCGCGGCGGGGGTGTCCATCAGGCTGGCAGCTATTGCAGCCTCCAATTCCTCAGCTTCCATGTCAGAAAGGGTATGATCAGTCTGACTTCTTTGAGGAGGAGGAGGAGGAGGTTGCGTTGTATTGCAAGATTTTATTATTCTCTCGGCATCTTCAGGGGATAGCCATTGGCCGTAACCACTGGGAGCTTCCGATGACGAAATTGGGCACTCTCTTGGGAAATTCCCCCTCACTAGGAAAATGCTCCACCCAAAGCTTTTGAGAGAGTCCAAATAGGCAGAGAGATAGAACTTGGAGAGATACTGAGGCGCTGCATATAGGCTGTCGAAGTTATACCACTCTCCATTCACTTTCCTAATGCAGAACCAGTGGTCCTGCAAATGGCATATGAAGGCGTTTTCCAGCTCCGGATCTATCTGCGCTGGCTCAGCAACTGGTGAGTTCAGGGGGATGACCTGCAAGTCCCACACCTCTAAAGCCTTTTCCAAAACCTGCAAACAAAGATTTGTGTAATAGTTACGTACCATGCCCACGTTCAAGATTGATGTCAAGCAGACACTGTATAATATTGTCCAAACGAATAATCGAATGAGTCGAAACAACCTATGACTATTTACATACAAATCCTTTCCAAATGATCAGAACAGGTAAGCACATCTCCTTCAGAATCCAACCAGAATTTCAGGAGGAAAGAAAGAGCGGAGGAAGGAGTTTCCTAAAAAGAAAGGACAGAAGCAAAGAAGAGGTGGGGTTCAACTTTAAATTTAAAAGGAGACACTGTAAAATCTTATTGTCTATAGGCAACTCTGACCAAATGACCCCTCATTAACTCTTTTGACGATCACTTTTAGAAACAACAAAGAGTCAGCAATGCAACTATTACCACTTTAACCTTCACATTCAATCACTCAAATGCAGAAATCTTCTTGGCAACATCGTCATCTTATTTACCTATCAGTAGATCGTCATATGCACTACCATTTCCCCAAATGTTACAACGAGAGAGAGAGAGAGAGTGAGAGAGAGAGAGGCATCGCAGTTAACAAAATAACAGTATCTCAATTCCATCTATTTCTTTTTTGTTCCTGTAATTGCCTCGTGGTATAACTATACCTCCTTGCTCATTGATAAAAGAGCGAGCACTACTAATGGTACAATCTTTTCCTGAGCCCAAGGAAACAGAAAACAAGGATCACCATTATTATCTTAACAAAACGTTTAATTCTTCCTTCTACAGTAACTCTCGGGATGCATTAACTAAAAACAAGAACTTGTCGGATACTTACGCATCAAATTACTGGTTCAAAAAGCTGCCCAAAGAGACTATCATTGACTCAAAGTTAATATAGCGATGTCCACAGCAGTTCTTTACTAATATTCATTTAAAAAAAATTGCATCAAACCTAAACCATATCAGTATCAAAGCTCCAAGAATTCTTAATTGACATATCAAAGGTTGATGAAAACTAAGAATTCGTAGCAATAGTACGATCAAGCAGTTCAGAGTTAAATCACAAGTACAACTATACTAAGTCAAACAGGATGATCAGTCAGTCTATCTTGATTAAGAAAAAGGCAATTTTCTTTTATGAGCTAAGATTTCAAATGCAATTTTCTTTTATGAGCTAAGATTTCAAATCTCTCTCTCTCTCTCTCTCTCTCTCTCTCTCCATATAATTTGATAAATCACTCATTTTCTTTTTCCAGGAAAGTAAACTGTCCCTTTCCTCTCAGATTGACTGATATTAATGAGGAGCTCCCTGCATGAAACCCTCCCTCCCTACACGTACACGCCCACATATTGACACCTGTCTTTCCTCACGATATTTATATAATTTGATGAATAGCTCGTTTTCTTTTTCCAGGAAAGTAAATTGTCCCTTTCCTCTCAGACTGACTAACATTAATCAGGAGTACCCCAATCTCCTGCACAAAATTCAGTAGCTTTTATATTCATACCCACAGCTTCTTCATGAGATGCACCACTTGAGTTTGTTAATACCATACAAATAAATATGCTCAACTACCAAAATGTGTCTTCTCTTCTGATAATGTGGAACTTGGGCAAGTATTGTCATTAGCACTTCTTTTGCCCACGATATGTAGAAAATCTTATGGTTCAGTAGAAGAAAAACTGGGGAAAGGACTCTTAAGATGCCCTGAACCACCAAACAAGCCCATGTGATTAATTTCTGCATATATCTATCATGGAAGGATTGTTACTCTAACCGAAGCACAAAACTCTAGTCAACCTTATAAATGCCACATGCAATACAAACAGGGTAAAATTCAAGGACTAAAGAGGACGGCATATAAGTTGCATTCCAAAGAAAGACAAGCAAACAATAATTTAGATCAAAATTGGGCAGGATGCGCAGCCTGCACAAGAGCAATCCATAAATAATCAAATAATGCTTTCTCGTGCATATTAAAATATGTGCCTATTGCGGAACTAGAGCTAGAAATTACACAACCAGTCATGCAGCATTACACACTGCACGAAGTCAAAATCCAAAGGCAGAGGTGCAGTTGATTCACACCTTCATGTTTGAACCATTGTACAAGAAAAATTGGTCCAATTGCAGGCCGAGGAAGCTCACACTTCCACTGGAAGTTGGAAGCATACACTCTTAATACTTGACCCATATTCATGAATTGCTTCAAGTAGCAGAGCAATTCATATTTAAGCACTCAGGTGAACTTTTCACTGAACAATGGGAAAAGTGCCTACAATTTAATTATTTTCTAAGATTCCGTCAACTAAGTTTCTTCACAAAGTTTGATTTTTTCATCTTTTAGTTGACAGCTATTCATGCAATGTAAATACAACTGAAAACAACCCTAAAGAGATTCGACAATGGGAAAGATTATCCATTAAGCCTTATGAGCAAAAGATCAATTGTCAAGGCCCCATGCGCAATGATAACAAACAAATGCCTACTTACATAATTGCACTGCACAAACCATGCTGGTAGTCCACAATTAGTATCCATCAGACTCATCATTCTCCTTCGGAAGTCAAGAGAAAACCCATTATCCATCAGACTCTTAAGCTATTACTTGTCAGGTTTGGGCAAAGAACCTTACAGCCCCCCTCATTAAATTAGGATTTGGTTGGTTAAGCATCACATTAAACACATGGCCCCAAAAGACTACAACTTTTCAGTCAATCTCTACGGATTTACAAAGAAGTAGATTCGACTTGGTATCATGTGCACTAGCATCCTCATGGATATTTGGACCCCCTCACATGCTCAGAGACTGTTCAATATATAGATTTTAGGTTTGCTGAAGTATATCTTGTGATTTTAAAATCTTGTTTTTATTTTTTAGCCAGGACTACATGTAAATGAAAAGGAGTTGAAACAGCAAAATTCTAAAAAGTCAAAAGCCAGGTAGAGTGTTTTTACTGCTCTTGACAAACAACGTAAATAGATTAAGAGTATATCTTTAAAGCATCAAGTTCAGTGATGACGTGTTCTTTTCTGATTTCTATGAAAGGTCTAGTAGAAAAAATCATAATTGAAACCAAAACTTGTAGATCGCTATCCCAAATCTAACCCATTTCAATTGATGAGTTGTCGCTCACAATTTCTTAGGCAATTTAAGTTAGTATTTCCTGAAAAGAATTCTCTGCTTTTCCCATGTTTACTTGTCAACAAACCTATATTTTCAAACTGTGTCATCGTATACGCGTATAAGATAGTATATATTAAACATAGCCTATTAGATCATCCACCTAGTTAAGCCACATATCTGGTCATTAGGCATTGAAACCTTAATTTTTTGTTTGGGAGATAGGAGAGGGGAGGAAAAATAGGGCCGGGGAAGAAAATTTCACATTTCCCTTCCAATTCACTCTCGCATAAAGTTCAATTTTCTTTTCAAAATCTTCCACCCCCACCCCTCATTTCCCTCTCCTGTCTCTCCCAAACAAAGCCTAAAAATCTAAAAGGTAAGGTAAAGCGTCGTGCAATCCCACGATTGCAATCAAGTTAGTTAGCTTTTATTCAACTCCTCCACCCCTATAAAAAGGAAAAAAATGAAAAGACAACACACACTTGTGTAGACTTCCCAAACAAAACTAAATTTTATTTTTTTCTTTGATTTGACAATCTTACAATTGCATGAGGAGCATTTAGATTTATGTATGGTCACATTGCAAAGAACAGACAGAAGCTGCTATAAAGCATTTAATGACCCAGAGGCCGCCATTTCTTGCTTTTTGGAAGTTCTTTGCAATATGCCGATACATTAAGGCGTACTCTTCCATCCAAAGACAGATCTTTTTGGTAGCCATTCTATACATGACTTATTTCTGAATTAGTGAAGTTCACATTTCCGATTTTGCCTCAAAATCTATAACGGCGAGTGTATTAATGTTGTAACGGATCAGGATATTTCATCAGTGTAATTGTCAAATTTAGAACCCATTTCACTGATACTGACAGTTTTGTAGACTAGCTTACAAGCATCAGAAGAGCCTAACACACCATGTGCTCAATATAAATTAGTACTAGGATGATCCAAAAGATCCTAACTATCGATGTATAGGTGCATATGCAGATTAATCACCATGGATGATCACTCCGCACAGCTGAAAACTAATTACTTGCCACAGGCTGACAATCACACAAACAATCACCACCATCACACTCATCCTACAGTCAAAGATCGAGAGCTCCGTCTATAGCGAAATGAGCACTAGCAAGGATTTCCCAATGCGACAACAAACCACTCCGTCATCCCTCACGGAGCGAGAGCTCCAACGAACAAGACAACAACTCAACAGCGCCGCCGTACGAAGCCATCGACGATCATTCCAAAAGCCCCCCTCAGAATTCAAGCTCCAAAGCAACTCAATTCCGAGAAGGGGCGGGAGAGAGCGAACCTGGATACTGAAATCGCCGTCGAGGGAGACGTTGTGGGACTCCTGGGAGAGGAAGTCGCCGCCGCCGACGCCGCCGATGCCGGCGGCGCCGGGGACGCCGGGGGCGGGCATCATCATCATCTGGCGCTCCCTGCGGTCGAGATCGGAGGCGAGGGCGGCGAGGTCGAACTCGGAGAAGAAGGGGCCCTGGAGGACGGTGTTGACGCAGTGCACCGCGCACAGCTTCGACTCCTGCACCTCGTGGTACAGCATCCCCCCGTTGCTCGCTCCCTCCATCTCCGCAGACAGAATCGAAGAATCGAAGAATCGAAGACGACGACGACGACGAAGACGAAGACGACGAAGAATCGAAACCCTAGGGGACTGGATTCTGGGGGAAGCTTTTCGAATGCGATTGACGCGAAGGCGATGGAAGATTTTTTTTTTTTTTTTTATACTTCGTTGGGGGGGAGGGAATATTTATCGTCAACGATCGATTTTGATTCGTTTCTTTCCCCCAAAATTTCCCCCCTCCCTTCCTCCCGGGACGTCGCGACCGCGGGGGGTCAGCGCGTGCCCGCCACGTGTCCGATGCCACGTCATCGGTTGTCGCCTTTGTTGTTGTTGTGTTGTTCCGGCTTCGGTGTCCTTTTTGCCTGGTCTACGTTCTTTTCCGAGGTGGGCCCCCATTTCTTTCCTCCTGTCTTTCTTCGTTTTGGGAGTTCCGGTCGATACTGTTGTTCGCCCCTAAAAAAGTAAAAAATGCCAATCTTTCATGGATCGGGACGGCACCCCGTGCAATGATGACGGGCCCGACGGTGGAATTTGACCCGTCGAGGGCCATTATGGTCTCTTTGGTCAATGGGAAGGCCCGCCCCCCGCCTAGCAAAATGCCATTTTAATTTGCAACGATGGGCAGGTCTGGATAAAAGTGAGGTCGAGGTTACTGTACCTCGACTTGCCCAATGATCATCTCTTGTGTATATATTGAGGAGGTTTTTCTTTTTAATTAAAGATAAAAGTATATCGGAAAAAAACGATTAATTTATTCGATATACGACAAACAAATTCTCCAGACATAAGCATTAAATCACCAACGAACGATCAACAATAGGACTTCACATAATTCCAAATACGATCACGACGAAAGTATTCATGTCTCATAGTATTAACGTCGATTATTTTCTCAAAATAGTTAATGAAAGCCTTTTGTTTATTCGTTTTTGATTGAGTGAGAGAGAGAGAGAGAGGAATAGCCGAAAGGAATAGCTTTCCTTTCTAAAACATTTTATTATCATTGGTCGATTAAGTTATCATTTTTTATACTTCCTTTAAAAGATAACTGCTTATATCTCCTCAAAAGATGCCCTCTTAAATATATTACATCAAAGTAAATTGGTGCCTTTTAAACACACCCTATCATGAACGAACCAACGTAATATGACATTTTTTTTTTCCAATTTTGGAGGCAAATCTTGTTCAGAACAACATGGAGGTGAATCAAATTTTACCCGTCGGTTTAAATGCGACAATAATGTGACTAGGCTTCTCAAATTGCATGTGCTTAGGAAGAAATTAGAAACTAGGATCGAAACGAAGAGATCTAACGGAAGAAATTGAACTGACTTTAGGCATTTAAAAGATCAAAGCCTCTAGTTTGCTACTTGGCCAACACTCGTGCAAATCAAAGTTCACGTTGCACAAAATCTTGGTGTTGACTCCGTTCAGATTCAATCAAACTACTCTGCCTTTGGTTCTCCACTTGCAGCTTCCTCGTAGAGCAAGAAACAAGATTGTTCAGCTAGAGTTGGTATTACAGACAGGGTATATATCTCGGCAATGCCACCAAGCAATAATGGCCTAGGACCTGTCCAAAAACTGCGATATTGCCGACGGAGAACCAGGTCCGGCCGGTTCATTGCCCGGCCAAGACCCACGTTTCCGAGTTGCCTGCGACAACTCCAATTCCGGCACAAAGCACACTTCATCCTGCAATCAATGCTCGAGTGAAGTAAAAATTCTGGACTAAAATCTCATTACAAGGAACTCCGACCGTAGAAAACCTAATATAGTATCTTGCTTCCACTCGAATAAATCGAACACGTTATTAGGGATGCCATTGCATCAGAGCAAATCGAACAAGCCGAAAGGAAAGTCTCGGACTCCACCATTTGCATTAGAGCTAGATGCTATAATTCCACAAGAAGATTTGATAAGCCAAAATTGAGGGCATGCAGTTCGAATTGAGTTATAGTGATACCACCGAGCCGGACTTGCAGTCGCATTAATCATCTATGCTACAAAGACTACTTGCGACACAACTTCTCGAGGTTTGACAGTAATCATCTACAAGATCTTGAAAAGTTCCAAGTCTATATTGATGAATTCTCCAATCCATGTATGGAGCTTTCTTCATGCCAACTACATTCAATCTATACAAAAATAAATGCAGATCATCCAAGAGAACAAAAACAAACAAACAAAATTTGTAGTCTAAACACGGTCATATTTTTACAAAAGCTCAAGCTTCCAAGATAATCCGGGCCTAAACTGTGCCCCCTGGTCGAACACTTTTGAGTTGAGGAGATCGGGTTCAAAGGTTTCTCTCTCTGAGAGAAATCAATTTCCATAGATCTCCTCATCTCCAATTCATATCAACCATCCCTGCTCGCCAGTCGAGCCTCCATCTTTGACTACTTTGAGCTTTGCCATCATTTTCACTGAACTCAAGCAACCAGTGGTGGCCATAATATCACCTTCGGCCATTTCACTGCTTCGCTGAGTACCCCGTTCCACTCTGCTTTTGTGGCCGAGAATCTTCAAATACGTTGCCATCCGAACTCGATCTAGAATTCTAGAGATGAACGTCGAGCAGCAAAATGCCGGCCTCACACATTTTGCCCAATTCGCCAATGAACTAAGGGCGACTATAGTTTCTCTCCATACAAGACGCAGACCTCCACTTGCTAAATTTACAGAACAACTGTCCCACCTCCTCCAGCGTCACCCTTGTCCATGGATCGTTCGCCAATTAATGACACTTTTTTCCCAATTCGCTAATGAACTAAAGACAAAACATACGACGCACCGGGACCGCGCAGTCCACCTTTGCCAGTACCGCGAATGAACAGAATACGAATACCTAGAACAGAATCCTTCTTCCCACGTTCTCCAGAATAAATAAGAAGGCCGATCTCTTCTGATTTCGTGAGTTTTTGAAGATGACAGTAAAAAATAGCGATGCGATAGATACTCTGGGCCAGCCGAGCGAAACACATGACTACTTTATCAAGTCCTCGTCATCGACTTGAGGAGGGCCTGTGGATTCGGACGATCCTAGGTTTGAATATGTGATTGTCGATTTGGCGGCTGAGGAATTCGCAAGCTTGGAGTTGGGAAGAGATTAACTGGAATTAGTGGTAATTGAGCTACCACTTACGATCGACATTAAATCTAAAGGAAGGCTATGCAGTCCCGTGCGATTACGGGACGAATGAATTATGAGCCGAATGAAGTCGATGCCATCATCCGAACAGGCTGTTGTCATAAATTAGAAGGCCGCTCCACCATGAAAGATAAAAATAAGATAAGAAATAATTTGCTCAAAACAGAGAACCCGATACCAAACTGGCTGAAAAACAAATTGGTCTGCGACATGGTCCAACCGAATCCATTCGATCCATCCTCACCGCATCTCCCCGCCGGTCGGACGGAACCGAGTGCTGAAGGCAACAGCCTAACCGCTATAATCTTGAAGCGACACAGAGAATCGCCGGCTTTCTCCGACCCGCCATGTCTGCAGCCATTCCTCGGAAAGTCCGGGACTCCAGAGGGAGGCATCGACAGAGGGACGAAGAGAACGAATCGATGCAGAGTCGAGAGAGGGTGAGACTGAGAGGCTTAGTGAGATCTTACCAGATGCTCTCGCTGGAGAAGAAAGCCCTGGTCTAATCTTAATAGGAAAACCCCTACGGATTGGGAATGATGGGAGATTTGGCACTTGGGCCCCCCTGAAATTTCTAAATTCAACTAACGATCCGCCATATAAAAAGTATTGCAATTAAGTACTTATTGAAAATAAAAGATTGGAAAGTAATTCTAACTTCAAAATCTGGGTGGTGATGATGATGGTTTTTTTTTCAGTGAAATTAAGTTGAGAAAATTTACCTCTCGTGTTACCGTAAAGCGAAACCCCTAGAGAAAAACTCAACTTCACACTTCAAAAAAAAAAAAAAAAACTTTACTTAAATTCATGCGATACATCATTACAAAATAGATAAAATTGTAAGTTAAACACGTTAAAATAATCGAGTGTGATTTTGCAAATATCTGGAATTTAAATTAATCATTTAATTGATCTTCGAAAAGAATCCAATTCACCATGTATCTTCTCTTATCTTGTAATTTAGTAAAAATTGGTGTGATAGGAGTATGACAAATTTTGAAAGCGAGTTTATCGCCGTTCTAATTTCTTAATGCTAGCAGGCTCTTCACTTCGCAATTGTACACCAGCACGACTCCATCGGATGCTCCGTGCTGTATGAGACTGGCACCATTGGATGCCAAAGAGCATGCCACTCTTCTCTTTCTTCTTTCTTCTTTGTGAATTTCGCTTGATACTATTTAATTTGCGGTGATGGCCAACTTAAATAATAAGTGAGGCCGGGGATTACCTAATATGGATTTGCCCTCGGATCACCTCTACTCCATATAATTTTCCATGGGAAAGTTTTCTTTTAGCCAATTCAATAGGCATATCTTGTTATAAAGATAAACTAAATTCACCAGTCGGTTCAAAATCAACAATAATGTGAAAGAATATTTGAAATTGCATGCACTTATGAAAAGTTAGAAACTAGGTTCAAATATGAACTAAAAGGAAGTATTTTGAAAATGGAGATTAGCAATTCAAAATAACTGGATCGACTTTGGGTTGACTCTGTTAAGATTAAATCAAAGGACTTTGCCCTGGCGTTCCATTTATGTGGTACAAAGATTAGCATGGAATTAAAGTAGTAAGATAGTAAGTGAGGTTGAGGCTATTATATCTCGACTTGTCCGGTCATCTCTCGCATATATAATATATTGAGGAGGTTTCTTTTCTTTTCTTTTTTCCAATTTTGAAGGCAAATCTTGTTCGGATCAACATGGAGACGAACCCGATTAATCATCGGTTTAAATGTGACAATAATGTGATTGGGCTTCTCAAATTGCAAGCCTTCAATAATGTGATTGGGTTTTCAAATTGCATGCCTTTACCATGAAATTAAAAATTAGGATCAAACCGTAGAGAACTAACGGAAGAAATTGAACTGACTTTAGACATTTGAAAGATCAAAGCCTCTAGTTTTTTTCTTTTTGGTCAGAAACGGAAACATTTCATTAAGTAAGCAAAGATGAGAGGCCCAGTAAATGGGCATCATTACATAAAAGATCCAACAAAATTTGAGGTGGGGACAAGACCCAATTCAGAGATAATTAATTTTTCTTGTGGGCTTTGGTTACGTAGTCTGCAACCAGATTGGCCTATTTAGAGTAATGGATTATCTGAACATTTGAAAAAGCCCACATTTTTTCCTTGCACTTATTGATAATATGTTAAATATCAAAGCCTCTAGTTTGCTGCTTGGCTAACACGTGCAGAATCGAAAGTCACGTTGCACAAAATCTTGGCTTTGACTCTGTTCAGATTCAATCGAACTACTTTGCCTTGGGTTCTCCACTAGCAGCTTCCTCGTAGAGCAAGAAACGAGATTGTTCAGCTAGAATTGGTATTACAGATAGGGTATGTATCTCGGAGATTCCACCAAGCAATGGCCTAGGATCTGTCCCAACTGCAATATCGCCGGCGGAGAACCAGGTCCGGCCGGGATCATTGCCTGGCCAAGACCCAAGTTTACGAGTTGCCCGCGACAACTCCAACTCCGGCCCAAAGCACACTCCATCCTACAATCAAATGCTCGAGTGAAGTAAAAATTTCCGAACTAAAATCTCATCACAAGGAACTCCATCCGTGGTAAACCTAATATTATACCTTATTCCTGCTCGAACAAATCGAACACAGCATTAGGCATGCCATTGCATCAGAGCAAATCGAACAAGATAACAGGAAGGTCTTGGACTCCGCTATTTGCATTAGAGCTAGCTGCTTCAATTCCACAAGACGATTCGATAAGCCAAAAATGAGGGAATGCAATTCAAATTGAGTTATAGAGATACTGCCGAGCCAGACTTCTCATCGCAGTCGCATTTAATCATCTGTGCTACAAAGATTATTTGCGACACAACTTCTCGAGGTTCGACAGTAATCATTTACAAGATCTTGAAAAGTTCCAAGTCTATATTGATGAATTTGCCAATCCATGTTTAATCTTCATGCCAACTACATTCAATCTGTACAAAACTCAAATAAATGCAGATCATCCAAGAGGAAAAAAAAAACTAACTTTTTATTTTAAACACGGTGATATTTCACAAAAACTCGAGCTTCCAAGATAATCCGGGCCTGGACTGTGCCCCTTGGTCGAACGCTTTTGAGTTGAGGAGATCGGGTTCAAAGGTTATTCTCTCGGAGAGAAATCAATTTCCAGAAATCTCCTCATTTTCAATTCATGTCAACCATCCCTGCTCACCAGTCGCATCTCCATCTTCGACTACTTTGAGAGTTGTCATCATTTTCACTGATCTCAAGCAAACAACGGTGGCCATAATCATCACTTTCGGCCATTTCACTGCTTCGCCGAATGCCCCGTTCCACTCTGCTTTTGTGGCCGAGAATCTTCAATTACGTTGCCATCCGAACTCGATCTAGAATTATAGGGATGAACGTCAGGCAGCAAGATGCCCATTTGAGCGCATTGGATAACAAGATTGATGAGCTGGTCTCACACGTTTTGCCCAATCCGCCAATGAATCACAATTTGCCCAATTCCCCAATGAACTAAAGGCGGCTATAGTTCTCTCCATACATAATACAAATAACTTTAGCAG
The DNA here is from genome assembly GCA_019915185.1 of Eucalyptus camaldulensis. Lineage (NCBI taxonomy): Eukaryota > Viridiplantae > Streptophyta > Magnoliopsida > Myrtales > Myrtaceae > Eucalyptus > Eucalyptus camaldulensis. Next base: position 16,079,494 of record JAHSVA010000014.1, on the reverse strand, counting down.
CGTTTAATGTAAGTCTTCTCTTTTAATGTCAGATTGGAGAAATTGGCGTTTACCTCGGTCTCTGTCTGTGTCAATCTTCCCTTTCGTATGAATAATCACAAACTCTGCTGTTGCATTAGAGCTAGCTGCTACAGTTCTACAAGACAAAAATCGATTGAAATGAATTGATGTTGACACTAAACCAAACTTCCGATCAGAATCAGATTCACTTCACCAATGATGAGATCAGTTGTGCTTGTCTACGGTGACCTGAATCATCCGTCCTGGAAGACTGCTTGAGCTTGACCCTCTCCATCAGGAGCATGTTTGGAGGAAAGACAAAAAGATCAGCACAGAATGGACCAGATAAAATTCCAAGTCTATACCGATGTATTCTCAATTCCATGTTCAGAGATCTCAACTGATTTAGTTGAGTCTTCATACCAACTGTGTCTAAGCCACTGCTATAATATATCATAGACATAAAGACCGACTATTGTAGTTTTTTCAGATATTGTTAGACAGGAGACTAACGAAACTATAGCTAATCTATTTCCCAACTGGTTTCGGCCCTACCATGGCCATCGTCAGGAGAGTGGTATCAACTCTCAACCAGTTTTTTTCTTTTCAAATTTTTTTTAGTTGGATTGGTCCATATTCACCTTATACTACTGTAGTTCTCTTTGCATTTCAAAAGCTGCTATTTGCATTTGAAATGCTGCTCTCCCTTTCAGGTGAGTTTTACATCATTTCACGTAAAATTTTCCAACATTTCCAAACTTCACCGTGACAGAACAATCAAAAAGCATTACCCATGCTGCACAACCCCTTCGTACTCACTCCACAAGCAATCATATCGGCATCGAACCCAATGCATAATATTTCGTTAACCGACCTAGTAGATTGTGCAATTCTACCCTCTTCACAGAGCCCTTAGCTTAAGGGGAAGAGGGCCATTCCACATGGTTCAAGTCGAACCTCGAACATTTTGCTCAAAACAGAGAACCCAAAATCAAGACTGAAACTATAAAAGTCGCAGCACATTCCAATCAAATCCATTCGATCCATCCTCACCGCAACCCCGGCCAGTCGGACAGAACCAAGAGCCCCAGGCAACAGCTGAACCGCAGCGATCTTGAAGCCGCACGAAGTACCGTCGGCTTTCACCGACCCGCCGTGGTTGCAGTCGTTCATCGGAACGGCCGGAACTTCAAACCGGTTCATTGAATCGCTCGGTCCATCAGCAAGAGAACGACTCGTTGCGGAGACCGGAGAGAACGTGAGACTGAGGGGGCTAGAGAGATTTACCAGGCCTTGCTAAAGGTGACTGAAAGCAAGAGCGGAAGCAGCATTCGATCGACCAGATTTCATCAGGTTCGCCACCCTCGGCTGCCTCTTAAGATCTGATGAGGTGGTGTCAGGATATGATGTCAAGCTATAACCTATTTATAGCAAAACCCTACGATGCGAGATCTGGCCGTCATTGGGAACTTTCTATAAAAAATTTCATTATATGTTTTTTTTTTTTTTCGTTTAGTTGAACTTAAATGGCATATTATTGCAAAATGGGAAAAATCCTAAGGATGGCAAAGATTACCATCAATGGGTAATTTCATAAATCTCTTTGCGTTTAGATTTGGTAAGAGGAAGATCCAAATCACTATATAGTTTCTCTTTCCCCATTAGTAAAATTCGTTTCGGTAAGTGTATCACAAATTTTGAAGATGAGGGCATCATCATTTTAAATTTTGATGTTAGAAAGAAAAGCGGGCTTAGTAATTTCACAAATTTTCCCATGGGATGCTCCACGTTGACTGGCATCACAGGATGCACATGCGTTGCACGAGTATATGCTAGATGAAAGAAAATATTTAATGTCTATGTAAAATGCGTCATGTTCCTAGCTACAAATGATTTGTGACATTAGTGTTACTTTAGGAAAAAAGCAAAAGGAGAAGCAAACATCATTGTCCCCTAAGGACATGTAGTGGACTGCAGACCTCACTATAGATAAATAAAATAAAAAACTTAGGTTTGGGAACATGCATATTAGTAAGGAAAAACTATGCTTCCCTTAACAATTTTGACTCCATGCTTAAAAATAAAGACGAACCTAAAATTATATAAAATCGAATAGTGACATTTTATTTATGTAGCGAAGCTTATCTGGCCGTCAGGATGCAAATGGGCCTTTCGCTAAGTAAAAATGGCACCATCTCATTTGACAATTCTTGATGAATGGCAGACTTGGATTTGAGATTCTAATCCTCAATAAATGGCACTTTATATGTAACTTAAGCTCCAGTCAATTGCTATCGTATTCATGCAGTAGTTTTGGTTCCGCAAGTTCTCACTCTTTCTAGCGGTGATCTTCCATTCGCGTCTTGATTGTTCTGTATAGCGGGAGTTGAAGGTTTATCCTCTGTCTCTTTTTCGACAAAGGGGAAGGACAATCAAAGCTTCAACAACAATATAAAGTAGGGGGATGTCAATGGATAGGGTTGGATTTCCATGTTAATCGACCCGAATCATTAGGGTTGCAAGTTCACTCTCACCCGAACCCAACCTGAATCGCGTATGACCCAAAAACAAAACTCGGGTCAAATCAGGTAGGTTCAGGTCAGGTTTCAGATTCCCTCTTTGTTTTCTTTTAACAATATTATAATTGATAGGGGCAAGCAAGATGGACCAATTGTGTTTAGGCTACATTTACAATATGAGAGATACTGTCAACATTGGCTGTGACGGAAGACGTGAAAAGGAGAGGCGAATTTCAAGAGACGAAACTATCTACAGGGATAAACATCAGATTATGTTCAATATGAAAACTTTATCAGTCATGGACAAAAGTTTCACAATAAACAAACAAGAGTACAAGACCATATGGCATCTCAATGAAGAGATGCTAGTTCGACGAGCTCCTTGTATTCATCCGAAACTTATGAGTTCACCTTCATAGTGGGTTTTCCATCAGCCTTTCCTGGAGATACTTTATGCCAATTACAGTGGCTAAACCTGCAACAAGATTGGAAGGATTGGGTTTACCATACTGCAGGGCAGGGATCACAGGGGGAAAATCTAAGATTTTGATAGTTTTATAACGGGATAAGCATACTATAAGTGCTAAAAATTGTGTACGGCGCTCATTTTAATGCCAAAAGTTTTCGCCAGCTTACAAGTGTTAAATCGGAGGAAAAACGATCATTTTAGTGTCAACGGCGAGAAATTCCGACCAAACTAATTACGTGTCATTTATAATTAAAATTATAATATGACTTGGCAAAAATTTTAAAAAATCCAGTACGTGACATGCTTGGCACCGAAGTGATTTTTTTTTTAACAACGACTGGCATTGAAGTGACCACTTGAAATAAAATTGGCATTGAAATGATTACTTTTAATAAAATTTGGCACTTGAATAATCATTATTTATAACTTTTGGACGATGTTTTTAGGGGTTATATGCTGACTAGACATGCCAGTGAGCCATGTAGGATTAAGAAATTAATAAAATATAGTCACATTGGATTTTCGGCAATCCGGACTGGAGTTAACACTTAAATGATCGTTTTTTTTTTTTTTTGAAAGTAGCACTTAAATGATCCAGGAAATGCTTTTGGCATTAAAGTGAGTGTCGTATACAACTTTTGACACTTCTAGTGTATTTATCCCATTTTATAACAATGACTAGCATTTCTCACGTTTTGACGCAAACAGCAAGTAATCAACGCATCAAAGAAGCAAAGTTCTTTGTTGATTACATATCATGCCTATACCAGGAGAGAGCAGCCAAAAATCTAGTTGCAGAATATAACTCAGAAAAATGAGGAAAGACACTTCTTGAGCACTGACAAACAACTTCAGCTAACGCAAGCCTAAATGAAAAGTCTTAGCAACCAGAAAAAGCTTACAACTAAGATCAATTTGCAGTCCAAAATCATACCACGTAAGAAAGAGCGAGTCCTTCACAGAAAACATGATTAAAGATCAATAATCCCAACACAAATAATAAAAAAATGGCAAGATTAGAACAACACGTATCTCTCCCCGTTACAAGCATAAAGCTTTATCCGAAACCCAAGCTTAGATCCAAAGCCTAATAGAGAACCAGATGCCAAAAGCTGGACTTGACATCAAAGAAAAGCCAACCCAATAAAGCCACGACCAAGAGAACAATAGGGTAAGAACAGAGAAGGTAACGTAAAAGAAAAGAAATACCAAATTATTTCAAGTATCAGAAATTCCATGGGCTTATGCTTTGCTTTGGCAGCAAAAAGGAAGAGAAGGAAGCAGTTGCTCCTAACAACTTGCTTTGCAGACGAAGTAAGAAATGAAGAGACACAATCACGAAATCCCTAATGCAAGATATGAAAAAGTAAATTCACAGTAAAAATTAAAACATTAATTTAACAAGTACCAAGCTCCATCTTCATCAATCATCTGGAAAAATAGATATCAAGTCTGGCTCCATGGTTGTAGTTGGCAATTATGCATTAAATTTACAATGAAAATGAGAATTAACGTATTCATTGAAATATAAAATGATATAAATATTCTACAACCATATTTTTCACTTGGCTTAAAAGATTTCGAGTTCTTCTAAGTCATCTTCAATCGAATGTGAAAACGGAACGAGTCGCAACTAATCTTGAGCACGTATAAGAGTCTCCACCATTATCGGGGTCAAGAATGCTACTGTCAAGGCACGACCAAAATACCTCAAGCAATGGAAAAGAGAATAGGATATCTTGAAAAATTTACTTTCCATCAACTACATTAAAATCGATGTTATAATGTTCACGTTCTTCTTCCAAATACTTGTCCAATTCAAGTTTTTCTTCCAAATATTGTTGTTCACTTTGACTAAGATACTTTGCAGTCATAAAATCAGTACCAACCACTATCCATATACCCTTTAATCTCAAGTTGCTTTGAGGGCATACACCAATGCGGTATTGCCCAAGATGTTATTCTATCTTGTAAAGTTTTCATCTACTTGTCTTCATAAACACCATTAATCACCCACTTCACATCTTGCCCACTTATGTCGTGGGTCAAATATGCAAGCTACGAACAAAATGTTCTCACATTGCGAAAATACTTATTGAACTTGATCTTCATTCTCTTAACTATTTCCTGTGAACTTTGATCGTCATTCTCACAATACCCGAAGCAATTTCCTAATTGAATTTGTATTGCTGGAGAAACTTATCTACCAAGTCCTCCCAGCTATAAATTTGCTCCAAGTCGAGCTTGATGAACCAAGTCAGTGTAGGCCCACTTAGATCGTGCAAATTTGATTATTTTGCCCAAAACAGAGAACCCAAGATTAGATCTTCTAAATTGGCAGAGCCAACTTATCAAAAGGCTGAAAACGTAACGATCACTACATATTTCTATCAAATGCATCCGATACATCCTCACCGCAACCCCTGCCAGCTCGACAGAACCGAGGGTTGAAGGGAACAGCTGAACCGCAATAATCTTGGAGCGGCACAAAGTATCGTCGGCTTTCACCGACCCGCCATGTTTGCAGTCGTTCGGAAAGGTGGGAACTTCAAAACCATTCATCAAATCGCTCACTCTAACAGGTGGAGAGTGAAGCGGGAGAATCACGCGGAGAGAACGAATTTATGCAGAGACGAGAGAGAGTGAGACTGAGAGATTTAGTGAGATTTACCAGATGCTCTTTGAAGAAGATGTAAAACAAGGGCAAAATGCAGGATTGGACCGACCCAATTTCTTCGGCTTCGCCATTTTCAGCTGCAACAGAAGTAGGACTGATTGGCTCCTGGTCTGGTCCGGTTCCAAGGTGGAACTGAGAACTGGACGAATCGGACCAGACCAAGAGGATCAGTACCCAAATTCTGAGACTGGGAACTAGACCAACTAACCGGACCGGTCCGGTCCGATGGAATTGGTAAATTTACTATTTTGGGCAAAAAATAATATGAAAATGGGAGAAATTTTGAGAAATTAGGATTTTTTTCTAAGAAATTTAAATATATATTATATATTAATTAACCGGTCCGGTTTGATCGGTCTACCGGACCGACCAGCCACCGGTTCCAAAAACGAGAACTGGGAGCTGGACCACCCTCTTTGGAAACCGACCGGTCCTATCCGGGCGGTTCCCAGTTCAAACAATTTCTAGTGCATACGCCTAAACAAAAGCCCAAATTTGATGGCTTGTCGTTCCATGTAATGTCGAGCTAACCTATTTAAAGGAAAACCCCACTTGATGGGGTTGACGAGGAGTTGGGACATTATGCCTAGAAATTTGTAGGTTTATATCGTTAAAAACAAAATATCGGAAAAATATTTTTCTAAAAAATTTATCATTTGAATCATTTATAAAATGAACAAATTAAAAACTATATTTTTTATAAAAATATTTAGACAAATTATTACTGATAATATTTTTATTAACTATTTATTTCAAATGACCATTTTAAAAAATATATTTTTTAAATTATTTATTTTTCACGAAATAAAGAAAATTTAAGCTCCTTTAAAAATCCATCAATTGAAAAGGTGTTGCAATCAATTACTATCAATTACTTTCCGAAACAAAATGGAAAGTATTATCTGTGTATTTTGGATGATGATGGTTTCGGTGAAAATAAGTTGAGAAAATATAACTCTCATATTCTTCTGCACATCAAATCAAAACTTACTTGGCAAAATTCAACTTTACACTTTAAGAAAACATAAAAAATTACGCTTGATGTCAAGGCGAATTTCAACGGTGTGTTGTTATTGCAAACTAGATAAAATCATTAGTTAGGTATGCTAAAGATAACCCTGAGTATAATTTTATTAATCTCTTGAGTTTTGGTTTAATAATTTGATTCGTTTAGTAAAATGACTAAACAATTGTTTTGATCGGGTCACAAGGTATGAAGGTGAGCACATCATCATTCTAATTTTAATGCTAAAAAGAAAGGCGGGCTCTTTAACTTCGCAATTGTATGCCAGCACGACATCGTTGGATGTTGAGCGTCATACAAGACTACACTAGATGCGTATCCGCCATACAGAAACATGCAGCCCAAAGAAAAGTGATAAATAGTATTGTCAATTTGAAATTGAGTTTCTATTCTATCGATGAGTCCCATTTTATATGTAACTAAGTTTCATTCATTCGATAGAGTGCGAGTATTAGTTTGAGTTGTATGGGAAGACATAACCCAATCAATCATGAACTTATTGTACCGATATAAATTCAATCCTAAACTTTTCAATTTTGTGAATTTAGTCATAAATCTTTACAAAATTCTAAGGTAGTTTTTGACTAATTTTCACCAGAAATCGTTAACGTGACAATGTGCCACATAGGATGGCTGACAATGATTGAACCATCACATAAGTAATTTTCAGCAAAAATTGATTCAGCCTGCTTAGGACTAAATCAGCAAAATTCAAAAGTTTAGGACTGAATCGCTATATGTATAATAAGTTTAAGATCAATCAGTTAAGTTTTTCTGTGTGGTGTGTAGGAGTTGCTGCTGTTTCTTGTGGCGATCGTGCTTCAAAAGCAGGGACCAAGAACCAGTCCAGTTCACAGCAATTCTCACGTACTTTTCTCACAACCTCTGCGGCCACCGGACAACGAAGAACCCTATAACTTATGGTTCTAGAAGATGATCAACTGATCATCATTCTTATCTTCCGATCTTCAGTTTGATAGAAGGATGGACTGTTATGTGAATCGTACTCTTCACAGTCTACTCGAGAGAAGGGGTCGAGAGGGAGGAGCAGGAATTCTAACGCTCAGTTTGGATGGAGTGATTAGGAAGAGGAAGAAGGATTCACATAATTTCAAGTAAAAAGGACGAAAAAAGATATGAAGGGAAGTATGATGCAATTTGGAGAGCAGCGTGGTAAAAAAAAGGAAAAGTTTAATCATAACACAAATATCGTTTTATGTACTCATAGATAGATGTAAAAGAAGGGAACGATCAATAAGGAAGATAAAAAGTTACAGGTTAATACATGAATCCCCTCGAATTCCTCCATAGTTGAAGAGACTCGGAGGGATGTGCATTAAATTGGCCGTACCAACCCTCCTAACAAAAAAAGTTCAAACTATTTAGGATGCGCATGACAAAATTTTTTAAATAGAAATTGATTTCTGGCCAGAAATCAATTTCTTAATTTCTATTCCCCGGACAAGTTTCTGAGCAAAGAAACTCATTTGATAACGACTCAAAATTTCTATTTCTGAAACAGAAATTCGTTTAATAATAGAACAAAATTTCTATTTCTAGGAATAAAAATTAACTAGATAATAACGTAGGAAATCCTCAAATACAAAATAATAGTCGAAATAATACTAAAACAACATGAGAAATCCTCAAATACAAAATAATAGTCGAAATAATACTAATACATTACAAAAGTTGAAAATATAATTTCATGAAATTTCCGGAATATTATTATCCCTTACCATTTTATTAGCAATTGTTTTTCTAAGCATATTTATTTGGTTTCCCTCCTCGGTCAATGTATCATTTGCAAGCTCATCTTGCATAAGTTCAGACAAGTACTGCGGAAGCATGAATATGGGTGCCATTAATGGCGCCTATACAACCTTGTCATTTTATCAAAAACTAGTATTATACAATATTATTAATAAAATAAAATTAATAGTGTAAAGGAATATATAAGAATTCTACCTTAAAGTAATGTTTATGGTTAGGAATCAATCGGGGGAAGGTCGATTTATTTTGATTCTCGAATTGAATCAGTCCAGTTGCTCATCATTAATTTCTTAATTATTACTCAATGAACCTTTAATGGCCCTTGCATAGCAAAGAGAGATTCTCTTGAATCTCTGCCTTCGAATTAAAATCTCTGCCTTCGAATTAAAATTCAATATTATGTAACAATCTAATTATTTTGATTTTGCAAGAAAAATAAGGTTAAATTTCTATGCATGTTTTAACCTTATTTTTATTCATCTATTACGTAAGAACTTTTTCTTCAACTAGTCATGGGCATGTCTTTTCTAGGAGAAAAGTGCCCCATTGTTTTTAGGTAAGCATTTAAGAACTATGGTCGTTTTTGAAAATTTGGGATCCATTCAATTAGCTTTCATCCTAAAGAGGAAGTTATTAAAAAAAATGCAAAAAAAAAAAAACACGAGCAAAATAAGAAAAATAAAATTAGTAATAATTTGTGAAGTTGTAGCTATGAGTGAATTAAGTTAGCAAGAAATGTTCTTTTATATAGTTTGATTTCAGTTTCTGATTTCTATTTCAGAAACTGAGAATTTAAAAATTTCAACTTCTGATTTATTCACTTTCTCTATTTCTGGAATAGAAATCTATTTCAGAAATAGAAAAATCAAATTGCGTTACCAAATCGATTTCTGTTCCAAACCTGTTCTAGAGAACAAAGAAACAAAGAAATCCAGAAACAGAAATTTTATCATGCTCGCCCTTAGCGGCCTACGTAGTCATTACCGAATAAGCAAGTGGGATCGAGCTGCTTGGCTAGCTTGTTGCTCAATTTATTGACAACTCAATTAAACAACTAGACATTATTTCTGAAAAGAAAGCACCCAGCATGGCATCATCCTCCATAACTCTGTACAAACGCGACAGTTTTCCCCTGCCTTTGAGGATAATCTCTCTCAGTCTCTCTGTCTGTCTGTCTGTCTCTCTCTCTCTCTCTCTCTCTCTCTCTCTCTCTCTCTCTAATGAAGAGGTTCGCAATAGATCCCCATTATGGACTGCTCAGTGCCCAAATAATAGAGCCTATTACTCCAACTTGTCATTGAAAGGTGATCTCATTAAACATCAGAAAATCAGTTGGAGAACTCATGAATTACAATTTGCTTCCTAACCTGCAAAAGCCCAAACTTTTTTGGCAAAATCTGCGCAAGCTATGACTCGTACAGAATACTGAATCCCCCTGGCATCTGCATCACTTGGGTACTTTTTTTTCTGCTACAGTACAATAAGGTGGTAAAGATGTGCCTACCAGTAAGGAAACTCTTGTGAAGAGGATACCTGCCAGAATTCCAGCATAAGTGAGTAGTTCGATCTCCTCAGGAAATGTTCAAGGTAAACTACAATTCCTGTGTAATTTCTGCAAGAAGGATCATGGGCAAATTTATGTCGCTCTTCTTAGACAAGCAGATCATAGTGGTTTCTACCACTGTAGAGAAGCTTCACAACTTCCCTCTGCTTTCCCTTTCTTGAACCCTTCCGAAATTCTGATCCATACTCAGCAATGGGGATAAAACCTGAGCCCCATCCACCCCTTGTATGCTGTGGTGTAGTCGAAAATGCATATCCGTCAAGATTGGCAAATAAAAAGCAATCATATCTTCTGTTACATAAAAGTACTAGATAATGATTTCAACATCAGAGTATGCCATATAGTTTTTATCACTCAGATGAGTCCCGAACAATGTCATAAGCATCTTTAGATAAAACTTGAATCTTACTGTTCTAGGGCATTGCATCTTATCCGCCAATATACCAGTACACGCAGATTCAACTCTCAATACATCTATATACCATAACCAACTTAATTAAATTCTCTAAGTACGACTAATCCAGTCACAACAGGGGGACTGATTGGGGGTACAGCATGAAAACTATTAGAAAGACCATAATGGGAGCTGATTGTTTTGATAATCCCCTTCCACTATTATCAGGAACCAATTCACAAGTCCTCTACAAGACCAGGGAACGTGCTTGAGTTATTTATCCATAACAAAATTCAGGCAGCTGAAAGAGGCAGAATTAGTCACTTTTCAGTGTCAGTGAGATGAGTTCAAGCATTCTAGATTTTGGTGTTCCTATCTTAACCATTATATTACTTCCATGGCAAATTAGAATACCAACTTACACTGATAAGTGCTTATTGCCACAACACTAATATTCTGCAATCTCCAATTAAAGGAGGATTCGGAAATGCAATTACTCTGTGGAAATTGATATAGTTCAGGAATTCTATTGGTGACGTGTTTTCCAAATTCAATTGCTCTACAGTCCAACAAACGTGAAAGACCATGTAAGTTTAGAAAAATCTCACCTCATGCTCTGGAATATAAACAATGATTGGCTGCTTGCATAATTTTGAGATTACCTGTAATGTATATATGATTGGAACTGGTCAGCAGCTCAAGAAAAAATAAAGGGAGTGCTGTTAGCAAATGAAACTGTCAAAATGTAGAGAATAAGAAGACAACGCCAGCTTCAATTAGCGGTTGAGAAACCTGGATGAATTTACAGACAACAAAGACTACTACATTTGTCCCTACATGATCAATGGTACTGTTCAACTTGAAACCATAGTCAACCCTAAATTCTACCCGAGAGAAAAGGAAGAAAAGAAGCACCCTATTATTTATGTCTTTACTAAGGGCTTAGTTTACCAATTTGCAGTTCTATGTACAATGAACAAAAAGGGGAGACAAATGTAGGCCACAGAGAGGAGTAAATTATGTTTAATTAGGATGGAAACAGTTTCTGACCAGCAGCTCTGACTCTCCACCCCAAAAATCATGTCGGTCAATTCGTTGGCAGTACCTATAGAAGATTTGGAAAGCATCAATATTATCTCTGTGGAAGACATCCATCAGTCAAAACATACTAATTAAACACTTGGAAAGCTACCAAAAATGGAGATGGAGCACCTTACCGCTTTAAAGACTCGTCCACAGTAATTGCCACCAATGCTTCTTCATATTGACGACGTTCTTCACCAGAGTCGCATATAATTTCTTTGACAGCCATCCGTAATTCATCTGGAATTTGATGTTCATGTGATTGATATGCATTACCCACAACGACAACATGCAAAATAAAAGATCAAACATTGCTATTTTCTAAAGTTTGTAAACACCTAAGTTTCCACCACTGACCAAGTATACAACTTTCATCTCTATTACACAGCATTTGCAAGAAGAACAGAGTTTTAATTTGTCCTCTGATTCAGTTTTTCTATTTCAAACCAAAAAGGAGAAGGATGAATTCCTTGATTCTAACCAACAGAGAGATAAGCTCCTGTTTCAAGAACTTGCAAAAGAATGGTCAATGAATCGAGTAATTTTGACATTCAGAAAGAAATGAGTAAGCAGGTTCAAACCCTATCCACAAGACTACAAGCAGTAGTTTTAACATGACAATGCTCAATGAACTAGGACAACCATGTATAAAAAAAAAAAAAAAAAAAAAGAATCCCTAGCCAAGGTTTCAGGTGGTCAATTAATCAAATATGCAACAGAGAGCAGATTTTTTGTTCAACTTCTGCTAAGTGAATTCCACGATAACTGTTCAAGTACCAAGGTAAAAGAACTAGAACCATATCCTTGATCTTATTTGCAGGGAATCCATTTCATCAGGCTCCAACTACATACCATTCTTGCATTAAATCGACTTTAAGGAACTTGATTACTACAGAACAGCTAACCAAGTAGGCTTTATGGACGCATAAAAAAGTTTCTCTCGTGTTGACAGATCTTGCGCCACAATGACCTAATCATAGTATGGCAACATCCAAGACAAGTAATCAAAATGACTATGGCTAAACCAGATGAACGTCAGAAATTGGATCGGGGAAATGCTTGGCAGGAGGAAAAGGAATTGAAAATGTTTAAATAGAAAAAGAATTGTGATCCTGTTATTATTAAATCGTGGTACACCGTAGGCTCGGTTCTGTTCCAGCATATATATAGTTGACAGATCTTGCACCACAATGAGCTAATTACAGTATGACAACATCCAGCACAAGTCATCGAGATGACTATGGCTAAAGCAGACGAATGTCAGAAATTGAATCAGGGAAATACTTCACAGGAGGAAAAGGTATTGGAAATGTTTAAACAGAAAAAGAATTGTGATCCTGTTATTATTAAATCGTGGTATACCATAGGCTCTGTTCTATTCCAGCATCTAAAGAGTTGACAGATGACGACATCCAAGACAAGTAATCAAAATGACTATGGCTAAACTAGACCAACGTCAGAAAATGAATCAGGGAAATGCTTGGCAGGACGAAAAGGCATTGGAAATGTTTGAACAGAAAAAGAGTTGTGATCATGTTATTATTGAATCATGGTATCTCATATGTTCAGTTCTATTCCAGTGGTGGAGATAGACCATTGAGAAATGGTATCCTAAAAAATTAATATTGCTACTAGTACGATGAACATACCTGCATCTTCTCTCTCTTCTCGTGGGTTAAGAGATATTCCTTTGGTGAAGGCCATTCCCTTGACCTAATATCATCAGCAGCAGAAGTTATTTTGAGACGAGGTCAAGTTCTTTTAGTCCAACATAAGTCAATTTATAAGATATGAGCAGAAACAACATCGGAGGAGACTGGAGAGGAAAGATACTTGAGTTATATAGCAGTTATGGTCCATGGGAATCATAATCACCAGTCCAAAAATATGGTTAAGGATACGATTGACTAATCTTCATGACTAGTAAGGCATTGCCTAGGTTGAATGCCAATGGACTCATATTGAAATTCTTTAACAAGAAAAAACCAGAAACTAATAACTTTCTCAAGCTAGCTCAGAATCTTTTCAGCTGTTCTAGTAACACTTTAAGAAATATGGGTGGCCAATATCGGAAGAAACCTATCAGAATGCATGTCAGGCCAGGATGCACTTTAAAAATTATTTACTAAGTCCTAAGTGTCCTAAATGTTGGAGCAGACTGCTCGGTTCAATCAGTTGGACTATGCATTGGATTGAGATCTAACTTGGCCTAGATGCTCGAACCTATAATGGTTGAACAAAGGATTAAATCAACATCAACCCAATCAATTGAACCAGTCATATCAGAAAGCTTAACCAGTTAACTCGGTTGCTTTTTTCTAGAAGGAATTACAGTGTGGTGACCATGTTTTGAACAGCAGATTTTAAAGCCCCAGGACATGCCACGGAGACTTAAGTGCCACTGTGATGCAGTGGAATCAAGGTATTTACTGAGAACAGCAGAAAACAGCCATCTAATTGAAGCTGAAAAATGAGATAATCCAATCTCCAATGCCCAGAAAAGAACAATCCGTAGCAATCAACAAAAGAACCACGAATTCATCAGCTAATGCCCATAACGGTCCATCGGAAAAAGATATATAGCCTTAGCTCTACAATGAGAAGGCGTTTCACTGGTAAACTACTGTCAAATTCTCGAAAAACCGCCCATTCGAAACACGACATGAAAGATAGCCCCGAAAACCCTATGAGAAGTCGATATTACCAGGGCACGGAACATACAGCGCCCATCTCCGGCGACTTTCTGCACCGAGTAATGCTCGACTTTCTTCGCTGCCGCCGCCGGTGGTGATCCTCTTCCTCTGAAAAAAAAAAAGGCCCAAAACGGCATGAATCACGGCATGACATGCGCAGCAGACTCAATCCCACACCCGACCGATTACGAAACGAACGAAAAGCGAGTCCAGCAAAATGCAACCGCGACGAAACAGGCGCGGACGCGAACGCTACAATCTCGACCCTATCAAAAGCCACAGCGCTAACCGAAACCGTACACGGACGACGCGATCCTCGCGAAGAACAGGCGGCCGCCGCCGCGTCCGGCGAGCTCCAGGGGCGAAGCCGCGGGAAGGCTAGGGGCTGAGATCGAAGGGGCCGGCGAGGAGAGGAGCTCGAACTTCGCGGTGCCGTCTCTGAGCTGCTCGAGGATACTCTCTGGCCACCAAACGAGAAACTCGTTTCAGCCATGAGAAGAAGAAGAGGAGGAAGGAGGAGGAGTTGACTCCGGTCGCCGGGAGATTGACCGGAGGACGAATCCTCGGAAGCGAGGTTCCGGTGCGCGCGCGCGAGAGAGAGATTTACCGTTGAGAGGCATTTTCGCCATGGAAGCCGAGCAGCTGCGAAGTGAGGAAGTGGATAATGCCGTTGCTGGTGCTTTGCCAACGTGAGAAGCCGTTCCGCTCCGAAACGGAGGTCAAGAGGCTTAGGGCATGGCAATGTTTTTTTATTTTTTGGTAAGAATTAGGGCATGGTATAATGTTTCTATTCTAGAAAACTATTTTTTTAATTATACTTTTTTTTCTATTTCTACTTTGGAAATAATTTATGAGTAAAATAAGGTATTTAGGAATTATACAAAATTTATATTCTAGGAATAAAAAATAATAAAAATATGTTTAGTAAAAAATTATAAATTTTTGTATTTATTTATTTATTCTTCTTATTTACAAATCCATCGCCGCCCAATGCCGCATGACTGCTACATGACTGCCGACCACCACCGCACGATTGCTACCTATAGCTTGCCGACCACGAGTGGGGGCGGTGGTCATGAGCTATGGGGGGTGATCAACGATGGTGTGGCGGTAGGCGATGATTGGTGACGGCAGGGTGCCGATGGACAGTGGGCGATCGTCGACTAATGGGCTATGGGTAGCGGCCAATGGGCTACGAGCAGCGGCAACCGTCGCCAGCAATCGCCTACCGACAATGCCCACAAGCAACAAGAGGTGGCCGACGGTTGGCAAGCGGCCGACGCTGACTACAACAAGTAAGAAAAACAAAAAGAAAAAAGAAAAAAAAAAACTTATTTCTAGAAATTATTTCTAAGAACAAGAAGCTACTTTTTTTTTTTTCTTATTTTGTTCCAAATCTATTCCGCCGTCACTTTTCTATTCCGGGGAATAGAAAAATAAGTTAACGTTACTGAACAGATTTCAATTCTTTTTTTTTTCCAAAGGACAAAAGAACAGAAATTGAGAGAAATAGAAATGTTACCATGCAGATCCTTACGTAGATTTGTTTAGCAAAAAACTGAAGATTTGAAAAATATATTTTTTAAAATAATTATTTTTATAAATAAAAAATAATGAATGAAAAAAAATCCATTATCCTTAAAAAGTTTAGATTTAAATTGTTATTAATATTGAAAATATTTTATTAAATAATTATTTTTAAAAAAATATTTTTCAAATCATTTATTTTTTTGTGAAGCAAATGGATTCTTAAATGTTTATTTTTATCATTTTCCATTCCCTTTTATTAGATTATCCTACTATAATATAAAATATATAATGCATCTTTGTTTTTTTAATCTGCCTTTTTTCATTTTAATATTTATTATATATTTTTAAATAAATATTGAAGTCTTAAGTCAATTCTAACACGTGAAAACGTGGTTTCATATATAATCCATCAATTTGTGATATATATCTTTGTTCAGCCGGCATTTATTTTATCATCACTCGGAATTTAATCTCCTCCAGAGTTTTTGAAATCTTCCTCAGTTCCTTTATGTATCTTTAACTGTAACATATTTAAAAGAAGGTGTATAAATTTTCGAAATCTCACAAGTTATTAGAGGAATCAAAACACAAAAGATATACCTAATTATGAGCCTGGAGTCCCGATAAGCCTACTCGAACTGGACTTGAAGGCGCTTTTTGGACACGCTTGGATAAGGGCATTTGATGAGGAAATCTGGGCCTATTTGGAGATTAATGTAAAACAAATTTGATGGGCCGACTTGGGTAAAAATTTAGGCCCGATCTCGAGGCCCTCCTCCGCCCAATGAGTTCGCCTCTACAAGTAACTATAGGAGTTCCTTGAATGTTTGAGGTGATTATTGATACTTGATAGGACATATACAGAGATTTTGTCGACAATGGCGATAAGTTTTGCTGATGAGAATATTTTTGATTGAAACAGACTTGATGTGCTTCAAAAATCATGTCTTAAGGTTCGTCAAACAATTGGGGAAACATGCACAGACAGATGAAAATTGATTCTCAAAGATAAGAGAAGAATCGGATGCTAGATACTCAATTTGGCTTGAGTTTGAACCCGACATTGAAACAGCGTGACTGAAAATGTTTATGCTCCATTTTGGGTGTCAAATCGTGCAATGACAATAAAAATATGAGTGACATAGGCTCTTTTGAATGATTTGAAAAGTCAATAAAAAATATGTTAATTATCAATAGTAATTTATGTCTAAACATTTGATGGATGATGAAAATATTTTTTGTTTATTTGTTTTTATAAACAACACAAACAATCATTTATTTAAAAATACTTTTCAAATAAGCTGCTAAAGTATATCTGATGGCTAGTTTTACTTTTAACGTATATATTACTTATGGTAGCCAGCCAAGTAGGGTTTGGTGCTAACTCGCTTGTCTACTCCTTTGTGAATTTGCCACAGGACTTCAACATTGCCCCCCTAGCTTGGCTTGGCTTTGCTAATGGAGCGGTTGAGGTCTCGAACCGGGTAGGTGTATCATTGGGGTTGTTACTTGCAGCATGATTAAGTTTTGGATGATTCCTTGTGCTTAGCATTGTATTTTCTCAAATCAACCATTATGGTCCAACCAGCCATACAAAAAAGATGTTTCGCCGAAGTTTGCATTCGCAACAAAATACCTTTCGTTGAAAATGGCTTTGGTTTTTTTTTTTTTTTTTAAAAGATAGGTTTTATGGTGACTTCAAATAGGAAATATCACAAATACATAAGCAAACCGATAATTTCACTTCAAATAAAACAGAAAATATGTCTAAGGACATAAAGATAATGCAAATATTTAAAGATAATCAAAAGATAATACGTTGTTTATGTATTGTGAGGGGTCTCCGAAGAGTATAATGTTGCTATTTGAATTCTATAGTCGGTTAGCAATAAAGGTTACAAGGGGCCGTTGATGGTTATGTTAACTCCACTATGTTGATATTTTCATCAACTCCACTATTTTGATAGTTTCTTCGACTTCACTATCTTGATGTTGCCTTATTCCACTACATTGACAAGTTACTTTTTTGATGGTTATGTATCAAATTGTGGACTCCACTTTTTTTATCGATTCATTCGAGTTATCAATTCATTAAGCCATCGATTTTTCAACTCGTCGATAATTGTGTTTATAAATGACCAAATTCTAATCTTATCGACTAAGTCTTTTACATGTCAATGATAATTAAAGATGGTTATTTTATTTTATTTTATGTAAATAGAGCCATATCCACAACATTTGTGCAAGTAATGCTGTGATACACGAATTTAGTTTTGTCTAAGCTCTTTGATGAGGCATTTTAAGGTGAGAACAAATGGTAGTACCTTTAGAAAAACAGAAGAATTATTTTAAATGATACAAAATAGGAATTGCACAAAAAATTGACAAAATTTGGGCCTAATACCTTAAAAACTCTCAACTTTAACTACTGTTCCAAATTTATCGTAAACTTTTTTTTATCTCATTAAAACCTCTAACTTTTAGTCCAATCTCAGTTATACCCTAAATGTTTTTTCTATCTCATACTAGTCACCAACTTTAGGTCCAATCTTGATTCTATCACAATTTTTTTCACATAAAAAACTATCAATTTTTACTTGAGTCTTACATTAGCCATTATTAACTCTTCGTCCAAAATTGCCTTTAGGGATGCAATATTTCCACGTCATTACTTTAGTTTTTACACAAATTTCATATCCAAGAAGATGACTTTTGGAGATGAATTTCATGTTAAAATGCAAACAACATCTTATTGAATATGAAATTTTGGTAAAAACTAGAGCAATTAAGATTAACTTTCTTCAATTGAGTATCTTTGATTTTGTGCTTATTGATATCTTTTCTACTCAGGAATCTTCCATCCCTTGCTATTGGAGAGTTCGTGCTCGAGATACTCAGCTTGGGACGCTTGAATAGTTTGCACTCGGGAGTTTTCTATCCCCTGATTATCAAGATGATTTTTGGATGGAGGATCAATGGGGATAGATTTGAAATTTAAGTAAAAAGTTGGTGGTTTTTATAAAACAAAAAAAGAATTATAGAATTGAGAATAGATCTAAAGTTAAGATGTCGGATGTAGAATTGGTATAAACCTAAAAATTGGTTTTTTTTTTCAAGGACATTAAGCCACTAAAAATTGAAAGTTTTCTCTTTTGTAATATTAAAAAGCTACCAAATGATAAACTTCATCAAAGCACTTAGCGCACCTCGAGCCCGAACCCAAGGGTCCCGCTGTAACGCCGGAACCAGCTGAGCTCGCGACGACTCGAATTTCGCCTCTGCTCGCAATCATAATCCCCCCCCGCATAGGAAGTATCGAGACCCCCCACTCTCTCTCTCTCTCTCTCTCTCTCTCTCTATCGCAGTCCCAAAATCGTCCTCGCAGTCTGACGATCTCCCCAATGCTCTCTCCCTCTTCCGTCCCTTAGTTCTACTCTCTCTCTCTCTCTCTCTTTCTCTCTCTAGCAGCTCATCTCCCACCTGGCCTTGCCCGGCGGCGACGCTCGCCTCCGACCTCCCGCCGCCGCCGCCGCTGCCCCGACCCGGCCGATCGCGTGAGGCAGTCGGGAGAATGGCTTCCCTGACCCGGCCGTCGGCGCCGCTCCCCGGGGCCGCGGCCTCCGATCTCTTCGGGAGCTCCGGCGGCGTCCGCGAGCTTTCGCTGAGGGCCCTGGGGAGGGCGCGCCTGGGCGCCGCGGGGACGAGGAGGGGCGCGGGAGCCGGCGCGGTGGTCGCGAAGCTCCGGAAGGTGAAGAAGCACGAGTACCCGTGGCCCGACGATGCGGATCCGAACGTGAAGGGCGGGGTCCTCAGCCACCTCTCGCACTTCAAGCCGCTCAAGGAGAAGCCGAAGCCCGTCACTCTGGAGTTCGAGAAGCCGCTCATGGAGCTGGAGAAGAAAATCATCGACGTGAGTTGAGTTGGTTCTCGTGTCGTGTGTGGGCGGGTGGTTTTTTCGATTGAGTGACTGCCTCCTCGCCTTAAGCTGATTGCTTTGGAAAAATTGCGAACTTCGGTCCCTTTGCAGGTGAGGAAAATGGCGAACGAAACTGGCTTGGACTTCAGCGATCAGATTGTCTTATTAGAGAACAAATATCGACAGGTTTGACATCACTGCTCTTGTGTGGCATTCAATGGTAGTCCAGAATCTAGAACCTTTTCTGTACGGTATCATGTAATTCACATTACTTTATTGATGTGTTCGGGGAGTTATGGCCATATGTTAGACTAACTCACTGGTACCAATCATCATACGGTTGAGGACTATCAATTATAACTGGTTTGGTTAGGAACCAGCGGTTCATGCGGGGATCACAATGTGGTCGTTTGCCTTAGCATAGAGTGCTTCTGCTGCTTTCTGACTTGGATTTTTTTTTTCTACTGCTTATAGCTTTGCAGGTTAAGAAATAGAATCTGAATCTAATCCTTACACTCTAATTTAAAATTAAATTGTCCTGACGAACAATGGCCAAACAAACAGAGAGCTTCCCTGGATATACCATTTACAATTTTGGAAAAAGTGGCCAACAATATCAAAGTTTTACCAGTTTGCTCTCTCTTGCACTATAAATTTGCACCACCAATCGGCTTGTTTGTATCTTATAAAGTAGCAACCTGGCTGGAGAATGGAAATGATTGGTGAGAATTTTTGGTACTTGAACATGGAGTGGTGCAAAGAAAGATCAGGGGACTTTTCAAAACTTTTTCCTCCCATGTTTAGTGCTGTAAAAGTGGGTTTGTAGAATTAAAAAAGAACATGGTTGCTGTTGCTAATGGTTTATCAAGGATGGAGTAATCTTGCATGGATCAATAATTGATTCTAAAAACTCATTTAAAATGGGATGGACATGAAATTGAGTCTCTTGAACTGAAACTTGTTGGCAACAGGCGAGGGAGGATCTAAAAGTCAATATTAGGATTTATTTCTAATGACATGGTTAGAAAACTTCATAGAAGGATCTGGAGCGTGACTCACCTAAAGAGCACATTATGAACATTAAGGTTAGAAAAAGAAAAGAAAAGAATTCAGGTGAACCAAACTTCCCACAAAAATAGGGAGTTTTGCTTGTTTCTATTGCTTTACAATGAGATTTCCTGAAAATTATCAATCTGAGCATAAGCCTAACCAGTCACCTTGGCTTGAAAATGAATCCTCAATTGTATGGCCTAGCTTAGGTTTATGCCCTGATGAGTTTTCGATTTTTCTTGATATGACCATGAAATGACTTTGGAAGCATACTGTATTTGTCTCCATGAGCTTTCAAGGAAGGAGAAAAACTAAGTTCTTTTGCATTACCTATAGGCCGCACCTTAGATTACTTTTTCAGATGGGGGTTTTTGTCAGATTTCTTGTTTGGTACAGTTAAGTGATATTGTATTTGATGGGGTGGGGGAGACCCAAAAGACATGAAAAGACTCTTTCAGATTGAATGCCCTACATTATTTCTACTTATGTTACATAGTCAGATGATTATGACCTATACCCCAGTTTTTGCCAATTGTTAGATTAAGTTTCATTAAAAATTGATTTTTTCTTTTTTAATTGTTAATCTTTTGGATGCTACGAAAATGTTCTTTTCATGGTTTATTGCCTTGTGTACAGGCTTTGAAGGATTTGTATACTCATCTGACTCCTATCCAACGTGTGAATATTGCCCGACATCCCAATCGGCCAACCTTTCTTGACCATGTGTTTAGCATTACTGACAAGGTATTCATGCTCTGGCTTATCAATTGAAAATTGGCCTTGTGCTTCTGTATATATGTTGCTTGATTCTATCCTGCGATGCTTACATACCACTCAGGACTTATGTCTTCTGCACCATCTTTTCACCAGTTTGTGGAGCTTCATGGAGACAGAGCTGGATATGATGATCCTGCCATTGTTACTGGTATAGGAACCATTGATGGAGAAAGGTACATGTTCATGGGCCACCAGAAGGGGAGAAACACAAAAGAAAACATTCAGCGCAATTTTGGAATGCCAACTCCTCACGGGTAATACCAATAAGATGGATATACCTTCAGTATACCACACAACCTTAGAGTAGATTTGGCATCTGGACAGTGCATTGTCACTTAGTTGTGTTTTACATTGGTAAAAGTTCACAAACTAACATCTTGATGCTAAATCAAGTTGTTCTTTTACTACAGTTACAGGAAGGCTCTACGGATGATGTATTATGCTGATCACCATGGATTCCCCATCATTACTTTCATTGATACACCTGGGGCCTATGCAGACCTTAAATCTGAGGAACTTGGCCAAGTAGGCGAAACAATACACTCTTATCCCAATTTGCACTGTTCACTTGCAAATATAACTCCAAAGATCTGTTTGCTTCATTTATGTGCAGGGTGAAGCCATTGCTCACAATCTGAGGACTATGTTTGGTCTAAAAGTACCTATTGTTTCTATTGTTATTGGAGAAGGTGGCTCCGGTGGTGCTCTTGCCATTGGCTGTGCGAATAAATTGTTAATGCTTGAAAATGCAGTTTTCTATGTTGCCAGGTAATTTGAGTATCATTGCTTCCATTGCAAATGGGGAATATATTCCATCACTTGATGTCCTTGCCCGCTTTCCTTTTCCTTGGTTAGATGGCTAAGAAATGTTAGTGGGTTGCTATGTCAATTTAAACATGCATATTTCTGTTTTTTGCAGCTTAATCTATGACAGAATTTTCTTTTGGAAGTATGTTTATCATATTATCGTATGCATGAGTTTGTGATTATGTCCTCTATGGGCATATTCGAAGTCCCATATTTTAGCCATTCAATTTATGCTGTTCTCCTGTTTGCTTCTGCTATTCATCTATGCATTGAGGAACTCTGCATTTTGCCAAGTATGCTTTGGCTCCAGACAAATGAATGTGAAGTGTCCTTTTTTTTTTCTAGGGGGTGGGGGGTGGAATCTATTTATGCTGTTTTGAGCATGGAAGGCTTGTTTTAGTGTGAGGAGGGAAAAGAAAGGGGACAGAATGTGGAGAATGGAAAGTTAGATGAAAGAGTTGTTTTATGTTTCTTGGGATATGAGGGAAAAATGAAAGAGATGATTCTGACGGAAATATTGTCTAGTGGGCACACTAGTTTTGTTCCCCACCAAAATGGAAAGAAGTTCCATTCACCCATTTCGCCCTGTATTTATTTAGAAATTATGCACAATATATGCTTGCACAGATGATCTTTTGGAAGGTATTACTATAACTGACATCGTTCGGCTTTATTCCTTTATAACTTGTTCTTCACTTTTCATTCTTCTATCATATTTATCCAAGCACAAACAGAGAAACCAGGTGTCTATCTCTCTTCATTCATGTCTCTCTTCTTCACCACCTCAACTTTCTTTCCTCCTCTACTAAATTTTCAAGAATAGCATAAGAGATGCTATTCAAGTCGATTTTCCCTCTTCATTGTGTTCAATCCTGAAGAAGAGATTATATCATGTGGCAAACAAAATTCACTATATATTTGCTTTTGAGATATGACCTCTAGACTTTTGGGATGACTAATTCTATGTAGTGAACTCATAAGTAAACATAAGAAACTGTTAAGAGGTATTTCTTTCAGTCACCTTGGAAAACATATTTTCTGGTTAAGGAAGGAAATTGTCTGCATTTCTTTGTGGTGTCGTAGATTTCCATTCTTATAGTGCTGTTCTGGTTCTTCAATCATGGCAAGGCAGAAATCATGCAAAATTTTTTCCTTCATTCAACATTTACTCACATTATTTATGTATTCACAGAGACAGATTTGTGCATATGTAAATTGCATAAGGGCGTGTATGTCCATCCATATATATATATATATATATAAGTGTATATACACATGCATATGCAGAGAGAGTAGGATGCTCATAACTAACATTAGCTTGATCAATGACAAGGACTTTTGATATGTGTTTATTATCACCAGAAGGTTGCCTAATGCTCATGTATGATCAATGCCCTAGATGATTTTGTTTCTCTGTTCCTGAATGCCAGTATTTGAGCCTAAGTTGCTACAGTATGCTGTTGAGTTTTGAAATGCTGAAGCTGTATTCCTTTTGCTTTTTTGCATTTATGTCTATCTGTTGCACCTAAGTGATTTGCTTTCCTAAAAGTACTTTGTCTGTCTGTCTCTCTCTGCTTTTCCCTTTAGTCCTGAAGCTTGTGCTGCAATCTTGTGGAAGAGTGCTAAAGCTTCTCCAAAGGTGATCACAATGTATTTAGTGCTGAGTTTCTCTGCAAGCAAATATTTATAGATGAACACTTAAATATCCCCTATCCTTCAGGCTGCTGAGAAGCTGAAGATTACAGCTACAGAGTTATGCAAGTTACAAGTTGCTGATGGGATCATTCCAGTATGTCTCTTTACCCTATATAGTTTGCTTCTGTGAACCACTACAATTTGTTTTGGGTATCCTGAGGCCAATGGATTTAGTCTCTAAAGCATTGAGAATTGTGACTAAAAATTATGTGCAACATAAACTTGAAGAAAGATGCTTATGAATATTTATGCCATGTCAAATTGGGTATCATTTACAGAAAATCTCCAACTCCCCTTTCAACAAGGGACTTCTGCAGTG
The DNA here is from genome assembly GCA_019915185.1 of Eucalyptus camaldulensis. Taxonomy (NCBI): domain Eukaryota; kingdom Viridiplantae; phylum Streptophyta; class Magnoliopsida; order Myrtales; family Myrtaceae; genus Eucalyptus; species Eucalyptus camaldulensis. The sequence continues at coordinate 16,055,204 of JAHSVA010000014.1, read as the reverse complement.
CCTTCCGCTTCTCATCACTGCACCATTTTAATTTCATCTCCTCTTCATATTTCTTTTCCTTTCCTTTTATACTTCTTGCCAATAACTGAGCCAGCTGAAATTGGTGGTCCTCATACTTTTGCCTTCTCTTGGTTCTACTTTCACACCCTGTTAATTTAGGAGGATCTTGTGAAGTGATCTTCAAAGAAAGCCTAATGTTCTTTAATTTTTTCACAAAGTTTCTTTAATGACCATATGGAGTTTTACCATGATACCTATACAATACATTTCTACAAAAATCATTTCAGTATTTGTTGTATCACAATATATCAATGCATCTAGGATGCGGCGCTCACAGCTGGCCTCAAAATTAACAAAAAGATTTCAAACACACAGTTGGCCCAACTATTGTCAGTTTTTACCACTGTACTAATAAAAACCAAAAGAATATGTTAGGGGCTTACCCGGCCCCCCATAAGTTATACAAATGCATTAAAATTATAAACAAACAGCGGTGTCTAGCAATTGTATAAACACACAAGGGGACGGATCTAGAAATGTTCCTTAATTGGGGCAAAATTGCGATGATAATTTAGTATAGTTTTCGTACACTTAAAAATATGCCAAAATCAATACTATATAGGTTTTCTCTGTATATAGGAACTACATATTCATCAGTCTAGGATTTCTTTATTAAATTTCATTAACTAGTGGGGGCAAATTGAAATAAAAGTATTTACTATTGACTCAGTCATCTATTTTTTAATGTGGATGTATTGGAGGCAAAAGTTGTTTTCTAGGCCAAAATCATTTATACACACCTTGGAAACTTCAATTTATTTTTATTGTTTTGAAAAAAATAAGTGGGGGCTCTTATGAACATAGATCTGTCTTCTATAGACACCAAATAAAAACAAGCATATGTATCTACAACTTTAAATATGGATAATGTTATTACTCCTTTTCTGTTATCATCTTGGTGGTCTTGAATTTGCTCGACATGGTTGTTTGATTAAAAGAAACATGGTTGGAACATACCATTTTTTGTGGGGGGAGTTTTTACTTTCATAACATAGAAAAAAAAGAAAAATTGCATACCTTTTCTGGCTTGCTTAGTATTGATCCAATAATTAGTGCCAAAGAGATTTAGACCAAGCGGAAAATGGAAGATAGCGGATTTAATTGTATGTTTTATTAGCAGAAATGATGTAAATGCCATGATACTTTGCCATTGCGTTTTATTTGATGATGGTAATTGATGCATTAATCAACGTGATAGAAAATTTCAACAGTTATATGTACCATTTTTTGCTATCATTTCTTGTAATGATTTATTGATCATTTTCGTATTCCAAAATCGTTTTGAGTTAAATAAGAAGTTGGTCAGATAGTTTAAATTAAATGGGTGGAGTGCTATTTCACTGATAAGTTGAACTTCTGGTGAATAATGTCACTTTTGCATGGAAAATAATTGCTTAAAGAGACAGAGGACCTAATGAACAAAAGTTGAAAGTAAATATGATCGAAAAATGTTTCTCAAAGCGACTCAAAATATTTTATTAGAATGTCGCATAAAGAGCAAACAGTCAAGCTTTAATATTCACGCCATCCGTGCATTGCACGGAGTCATGTCGTAATTTAATGAATACTATGATATTCTATTGCAGACATTTAATGAGGAAGAAAATTATTGAAGTCATCACCTTGTGTTGTTGGGACATCATTAACTTACTTTGTGTGGATATCATGACAAGAAGGTTTTACTCTTGGGTGTGGTTTAACAGGAGCCACTTGGAGGTGCCCATGCAGATCCATCTTGGACCTCGCAACAGATTAAAAATGCAGTGGTTGAAGCTATGAATGTCAGTATCTTTTAGTCTTTTTGCATCATTATTCAAATGGGTACTAACTCCTTGATTTATTCAGGAGCTCAAGAAGATGGACACACAAGAGCTTCTGAAGCATCGCATGCTTAAGTTCCGAAAAATCGGTGGATTTCAAGAAGGCATCCCTGTGGATCCCAAGAGGAAGGTCAACATGAAGATGAAAGAAGAACCTCCACTAGGAACCATTTCCGAAGCAGAACTGGAGAGTGCAGTGGAAAAGCTGAAACAGAAGATTGTAAAAGCGAAGGAATCATCGGGTGAAGCTTCCGACAGTGGCCTGGATGAATTAATAGAAAAACTCAAAAAGGAAGTGGATCATGAGTACTCCGAGGCAGTTAAGGCCTTAGGCTTGGATGAAAGAATGTCAACATTGCAAGAAGAATTTGTGAAATCTAAGCAACAGGAGCAACCCTTGCATCCTATTTTAATGGATAAGATTGATAAGCTGAAGAAGGAGTTCAATGAAGGTTTGCCAGGAGCTCCCAATTATGAGAGCCTCAAGAGTAAGCTTGACATGTTGAATGAGTTGTCTAAAGTGAAAAATTCTGAAAAGGTTGCTTCACAGAAGGAAGAAATCAATAGGAAACTGAAAGAGGTATTAGAGCGTCCTGATTGGAAGGAGAAGGTTGAAGCTTTGAATGCAGAAATTGAAGACTCTCGGGCAACTTCTCCCGAGGATGTCGACCAAGGCCTGATGGAGAAAATTGTCAATTTAAAGAAAGAGATTGAAATGGAAATGGCTAACGTCCTCGAATCTTTTGGACTGCATGTTGAGGCCGTTAAACCTACCAGCAGTGATATTAGTCCACAAACTTCAGTCCCAGAATTTAGTGCTCAGTTGGGTAATCTAAATAAAGAAATAAACAACAAAATTGAAGAAGTTGTCCAATCAACTGACCTGAAAAATATGATGGAGATGCTGAAGATGGAGATCGTGAATGCAGGAAAGGCACCTGATCCGTCGTCGAAAAATAAGATCGATGCTCTACAGCAGCAAATTAAGCAGAGGCTTTTTGAGGCAATAAATTCTACAGAACTAAGAAAGAAACATGAAGAGCTGACAGCGGAGATTTCTGAGTTTGTGGAATCTTCTGGAGGATCTAATGGAAGTTTGAAAAATTCCAGCGGTGAAGAAAGTCTCAAGCATGAGGAATCACGAATAGAGGCCAATGTGGGAGGAAATGGCAACTAGTTTAGGGTGAGTTTAAGTTTCTCCGGTCTCAATATACCATTACTTCTTACCTTTCGATAATTGTTTATTCATTTTTTTACCTGCGTTGTTGCATGTTAATCTTTCAAATAGAAGAACAATCAAACGGTGTAATTATTTAGATTTTTTTCTTTCAATGGAAAATAAAAATAATTTGGCATGGCATGAAGTGATAAACTGCTACTGTTTTAGTTCTTATCATGTAGTAGCGACGACCATTTGTGAAAGTTTGATACTTGAAGGGTTTTCCTATTTCTATTCACTGTTCGAACTCCTTGATGACAGCTGATAGCTTCCCTGTTCTCTAGTTGTCACAGCAATGTTGTTTCTGTGCAGCATCGTTTCCTTCCTCTGGAGGCAACGGGGAAAGCAAGAAAGGAACGGACATTGGTTTTCACCTGGGCAGTGACGCAGCACTTACTTGCAGGTTGAGTGCGTTCAAATTTTCACTCCCTTATTAAGCATTTGATGCATCTCAGTCCTGCCACTGCACTTTTGCACACGGTGCCAGGGACAAATTGGGCTTTGTCATTTAATCCGCCCGACTACTTCCCATTATTTTATGTCGAGAGCATTTCTGGGTTTATTGGTAAGAGTCTGTTCACCTTCCATCTGCAGTCAAGCAATCGAGAACTTTATTTTCCTTGCCATAAGATGACAGATAGAGAACATTTGTATATGTTGTGCGAGTGGTGGTGATACTTAAAAACACTGCGCTCAATTCAATAAGATTTTTGTAAGTTGCCTTGTATAAAGAGAGTTGCGTCTTTCGTTCTCGTTTTGGTTTGTTTAGTTTCGAAAATGTAGTCTTGCCTTTTTTATGAGATGGAATGTATGCGCACGGTGGATGATGATGTACGGGGAAAATGATGAACAGTGTTGGTCTCAGATCTAAAGTCAATATAGTCCTTAACCTATTCTCATCTTTACAGACCCAAAAAAGATAAAAAGAAAAAAAGAAAAAAAACTATTCTCATCTTTTCAATGTAACTTAGAGTTTAAAGAATTTGCTGATGTGGCCTTCAATCCGTTGAGATGTCGAAATAATACATTTGGACTGTCTTAGGTGTCATATTATCAGTTTATTTTGGGAAACTTTGATACACATGGATATTTCTCTCTTTCGTAACAGGAGGAGAGAGAAAACAGAAAAAAAAGAGAAGTGAGATTTCATTGTGAGATGAGATCCATCTCTGATCTCCTTTGGAGCACCTCCCGTGGCCTTGTCATCGTTGCCGACGCATGTGCATCAAGCGCCGTAGATCTGTCTTATCTTCACTTTGAGAACACTTGGGTCCTAAGCGCAAGCATAGCACTTCACACATGTTACGATGCCAAGATCCGCAGCATCGTGGCCATCGGCCTTGACAAATGAACCCCTCTTCCTTGCATTCATGAGGCCATGAGCAAACCCATGTCCGAGTCTTTGATTCCGCGGTCGCGGCCTATAACCCCCTATTGAAAGTTTGATTTTGAGGAAGTGTACGAAGCCTTGATTATTGCAGATGAAGCCTCGATTTTTTTGCAAAGATTTCGTTTTTTCTGAAAGCACCCTGATTTTTGTCTCCTGAAGAATTGAAGAGATGGTCCAGAAGAAAAGAAAAGCAGGAGCATATCACTGTCACGTCCTACTCAATTTATGACAATCCGGCTCATCAATAAGGTTCTTTATTTGTGGCTCGATAATAGGACTCCATTGAACATTCAAGAGTAGTTTAGGGGCCCAAATTAGATCGGTTGAAAGTCTAGCAATGACATTACTAGTTGGTTCAATGCTCGGAGATCATTTATATCGCTTCGGTCCTGCAAACGCATCATGCCCATTCAAGAACTTTATTGTCGTCGTTCAGATAAGTCCAGAAAGCAGAGTACAAACTCAGGTGACTCTTGGCGGTCTGCTTGAACCAGGCCCAATCGGATAAAAGAGAAAGAAGGGGCGATCTTGGGCTAAACATATTTGAGTAACCGCAGACATATTTGTATTCACTAGGGTAAATTCTAGGTGAGCTGCCGCATACATGTTTGAATTACCATGTTAATATGTGTTCTTTTACAAGTTTTATGTCCAAATCAAGCGCTTAATTTTTCAGCGAAAGGCCACTTGATATGAAATCAAGCCACACCAAATACCAAACCGACAATTGTTTTTTTCCCGATTAATTGGCAAGTTGACAACGTTTTTTCTTTTTTGGGTAAAAACTCTTTATTTGGTCGAAATTGTTCAAAACTTGACATTGTTTAAACTGCACGGTTGAATACTTTTTCCTGTTTAAGGGTTCTCTCTCCTTTACATTAACTTTCATTATCAATATTTCTCGAGACTTGATGACCTCATCTCAGATTTTTGTTAATTGATGACCTGAAACGCACAACGCATTGAGAAATAAAAGAGGAAAGAGAAAGTACCGGTGAAATGAGTGCAAACGTGCTCAAAAAGGCTCTCAATGCATGTATGACATAAATTCAACGTCGGCTTGTACTTCAAATGTACCGTACAATAATACGACATGTAATCATTATTAAGTATAAAAATATCCTAGTTTTAGGACAAATTGTCAACCAAGCGTGAAATAGTTGTACAAAAAGTGAATGTGCAGTTGGTATATGATTTGATCACAAGTCAAAATATGGTTAGGGTCCTTATGTGTCTTGAGTTGCCTAATAATTGACCGTTGAATCGTGTACAGAATAAATACGCTAATGTACCATGGAAACTTCCGACATGTTTGTTCAGAAAATTGGTGCACACACGGGATGCAGAAATAATTTAGCTGTTTCTGCCATTGTTTATCCTGCATATGGCTTACAAATATGGTTATATAATGCAGTAGACTGGACATTGCTGAAACAAAATCTCATTAGTTGACCTACCCTTTACCTGTTACCATTGACTGTTTTCTTCATTTGACTATCCTTTTCCGTGAACATTGTGGCCAAAGCATGACTTGGATGAGACTGTCATTGTCGTACCGACAGCAAATGCTGCATGGCGTTTTAAGAACTTTTCTACGACGTTGTTAATGTGAAATCCTATTTGAATTTCCCCTATGACAGCATCACGTGTTATAAAATCAAGTTATTGCAATTTAGCTTGTTAAACAGGTGGATTAAGTTGAATCGAAAATAGTTTGACCATGGTTGACCCATTTCTATGAAATATAAATTGAGCGATTTATACCTGAACTTGAGATTCATATTTAGCAATTTTTCTCCATAAATTGTTGCTCTTGAAGAGTAGGTGGCTCTATAGAGCAACTTATCGAGTTAGTGAATGAATTCAGGAGGCCGGGTTATGGATGGGGCTTTGAGGATGTTGGTGAAAGTTCGGCCAAGTTATCCATAAATCAGGAAAGGGGTTCTGGCTTTAAATTGGGTCATCGAGATATAGATCTCGGAAGTTTGTTCGGCAAGCATATATCTTATCAATTAATCCAAACGAATTACACGTTGAGATAGTAAAGACAGACAATTGGCATCTCTGCCTCAGTCATATAAGATTCTACAGAATTAGCAGGGAAGCAAAGTGCTACAGATGAACATGGAGTAAAAAGGACATGCCAGAACAAATTGCCTGCAACTCCATTTCATTGTCAAATAACCGATAAGCAAACTTCATTTCATTGTCATCCCTATGGATAACAGAAGAAGTTTTTTCAAAGAGACTGGGAAATGCCAGTACAGAACAGTAGTCACACTTATAAATGACACCGTGTCATGTAAATTCAGGCACAAACAGGAATTTATAACTTTCAATTGAATAATTGTCGGCTCAAACCCTGCCATTGAAGACTGTAATTGCGAAATGACAAGAGATAGTTGCATCCATCAAGCACAATCACAAGTCGCAATGCTCAACAGACTTCGAGAATTCCAAAAACGTAAAATTACGCATCTTCGATCAAAATAAACGTCAATTGAATGCGAATAAGAATCAAATTGCAATGTCGAAATAGATGGGTGGGTAAAAGGAAAAGATTTTGACATTGAAGTGAGGATTGCAAGTTGGCGAGGCGGCATCACAAGAGAAGCGAAGAAGGTCGAAGTGGAGTAGACATTGAGCCTGAATTACCCGAGTGTGTTTATATTATTACCCATTTAAACTCATTTATTTTGGATTTTTTTGTTTTATTTTAAAAATTCATTATGCTAGGACCATCAAAGTTTAGGTGGCCCATATATGACTCATTTCGACAAATTTGGTTTGCCAACAGGAATGTGGCCTTGTTGGCAAAGGGATTAGAGGGGGGTGGGGCCGGAGAGTATGAGGCCTGGGATTCAATCCTGTGAGCACTGCACACACATGCACATGGCAAATAGAAGCCATGAGAAAGACTAAAAAAAATTTGGGTTAATAAATGATTTCAAAACCCATATATAGAAGATAGGAGTGAGACAAAAAAGTATTGAGAAATATTGGTAGTAGAATGAATTCGCTTTATGCAGTTGGATTATGTGAAAGTGATCTAGAAAGTGAAGAAACAATAAAAAAAAAGGGGTGCCGAGACCGGTAATAATTGTAATAGTTGGAAGAAAGGCCTTGAGCTTAAGTGCAAGGACATTGAATTATCTATCTCGGAAATTATTTAATGCCGGGTAGTTTAGAATGAAAGTGATATATAGTTGTATGATTTAGAAAGAAAATTAAATGCAAACACAATGGTACCATACCATTTTTCATGTCGCCACAACATTCAAAGCAAGCCACCCAAGTTGGCTCATAATAATTAAATGCCGACCGACGATTATGAGCCTTTGCCGACCGAACCACCGGCCTCTAAGAACCAAGCGAAACATACACAAAGGAGTCCGATGCTCATTCCATTCTTTCCCTTTTTCTTTCTCCTCCTTTCTTCTCGGTGCAATCGAACCATCCTGGACTTGAACCCGAGCCCTCGTCCTCATTGATTGTCAGCTTCAGATTGGGCCGACCACCATCCCTCCCTAACCCCTCTCTCTCTCTCTCTCTTCTCTCTCTCTCCAGCTAAGTTGACGGCCACCTCGGACGAAGCCGGGCGTGCGTGCGGCATGCGGGAGGAGCTCCTTTGCCAGCACGACGACGCCAACTCCAAACCTCCCTCCCTCCCTCCCTCTCTCTCTCTCTCTCTCTCTCTCTTTCTTTTTCTGCCTCGCACTAAACTGCCCAAGTTCGCATAAGAAGTATCGCCACCCGCCCAACGACACCATCTCTCTCTCTCTTTCTCTCTCTCTCCAAATAGAAAACAACGCCCCCAAGAATCATCTCCCCCGCGACGATCTCTCCAATGCTCCCTCCCTCCCGCATTGCCTCGTGATCCTCCTCTCTTCCCCACCGCCACTACCCATCTCCCATTTCGTCTTTCTCCCTCTGCATCTCCCTCGGTATACTCTCTATCTCTTATATAGCTCTCTCCCCTCTTGCTCTTTTCAGAAATTTCTCTCTCTTGCTCCTGTTCTTGCTCCTGCAAGCGTGCTCCTCTTCTTGTGGGTCGAGCTGATGTGAATGCGGTTCTTGTCTGGCTTGGCAGCTTCGTGGGCAACTTCTTGATTCGGCGGAGCTTGAGGCCCTGAGGAGTTTAGCGGGGGGGCGACCATGGCTTCGCTGATCCGGCCGTCGGTGTCCCTCGCCGGAGCCGCGGCTTCCGATCTTTTCGGGGGCGGCGACGGCGACGGCGTCTCGCTGAGGGCCCTCGGGAGGGCGCGGCTCGGGACCAGAGGAGGGAGGCGGGGCGGCTTGGCGGTGGCCGCGAAGCTCCGGAAGGTGAAGAAGCACGAGTACCCGTGGCCCGAGGATCCGGATCCGAACGTGAAGGGAGGGGTGCTCAGCCACCTCTCCTCCTTCAAGCCGCTCAAGGGGAAGCCGAAGCCGGTCACGCTGGAGTTCGAGAAGCCGCTCATGTTGTTCGAGAAGAAGATCATGGACGTGAGTTGCTTGTTCTGTCGTGTCCTGTGTTTTTGGATTCGGGAATGCGTCTCTAATTTGCTCGAAAATGCGAAATTTTTCTTTGCTTCCTCTTCAGGTGAGAAGGATGGCAGATGAAACTGGCCTGGACTTCACTGATCAGATTATATCATTGGAGACCAAGTATCAGCAGGTTTGGCATCATTGCTTTTTTCTAGCAGTAGATGGTAGCTGAGTTCGCAGAATCTCTTGCTACTAATTCTCTGCACAGTATCATGTGCTTCGTGTCTCCCTCTCATGTTGATTGGTTCTGGTGATAATGGTCGTTAATTAGATTATCTTGCAAGCCCGCATCCATTCTCGAGTCAATTATATGGTAAATAGTTCTAGGGGAGCTTTTCCCCTATTTTTTACATTCTAAACTTGGCTAATAACCAAGTTATAACATAATGGTCTCTCTCTCTCTTGTACAACCTCTAGAGATAACACTGCAATCGGATCATTAGTATCTCCTCGAAAAGAAACTCTGTTCTTAAGGTGGAAAGATCCGGGTGATGCAAATGATTGATGTGATCATCGGTACTGGAACATGCAGTGATGTGAAGGAAAAAAAAAAAACTAGGGATTTGTCTAATCTTTCTCTCCTTTCAATGTAACTACGCACCTAATGTAAATAGAATAAAGAACTTTTACGAGTTGGTGCATTAGGAATCTTTTTTGCTAGTTCCTTCGATTCAGTTCCTGTTCTGAATGTCATTTCAAATGCTGGCGTTGCAGAGTTTACCATGCATATCACCATGCATATCACCACAAGCACCTCTTGGCAATAGCACGTCTCCTTAATTTTGACACCGACTGTTGCTATTATGGGCGTGGCTTGTATTTTTCCAAAGCAAATTGGCACTTTGGTTAAAGGAAAAATTGTTCACCTATATCTGGAGGTTGACTTATCTCTCATTTTCTTTAAAAAGAAAAAAATGGGAATGATTCCTGCAAACGGTGCCATTCTTTTTCTTTGCGCTTGCGGTATACCGGAATTTGTATGAAATCATCAATTCTACTACAGGCTCAAATTGGACATTTCTCTGACCAGACATCAGAACACCGACTATTGGGAAGAATATCTTGCCCCTAATTCAAGATGAACTTTCAAGGCGAGAGAGATGATTATTTGTTTGCTGCAGACTAGACGTTAGATAACTTCTTTTCTTGACAGGCTACACTTTTTATCTTGATAGGGCACACCTCAAAAACCATCTTTCATTTGTCTGGGTGATTTTTACCTGTTCTGTATATTGGAGGAATTGAAAACACGTTTAGTAGACTCTTGCAGGTCATATGCAATACTTTTTGTCTACTTGCCTAACAAATAATGATAATGAATTTATTCAGGATCTGACATATAAGACAACTTGATTGGACCCTGTTTCTCAAATTGGTAAAGCCAGCACTGCAGCTTCTAAGCCAATCTTTTGATTTTTGGTGTATTCAGGCTTTAAAGGATTTGTATACGCATCTGACTCCTATCCAGCGTGTGAATATTGCCCGACATCCCAATCGGCCTACATTTCTTGACCATGTATTTAACATTACTGACAAGGTAATCCATACTTTGACTTGTCGAATTCATTTTGCCTTTTTGCTTGCTTGCTTAGTTCTATCTGGGGCTGCTGACATGATTTGCAAAATATGTGCCTTCTGCATCATGTTGTTCGCTAGTTTGTGGAGCTTCATGGAGATAGGGCTGGTTATGATGATCCTGCTATTGTCACTGGTATTGGAACTATTGATGGTGAGAGATACATGTTCATGGGCCACCAGAAGGGACGAAACACAAAAGAGAACATTCAGCGCAACTTTGGGATGCCAACTCCCCACGGGTATGCATAATGTTATGAATAATATCTTCAAAAACACCAACTACTGATTTTGCATCTCAATGGTGCCATTACCAAAAGTTCAGCAACAAAGTTTTAGTTCGTTTCATAATGCAGTTACAGGAAGGCTCTACGAATGATGTACTATGCTGAGCATCATGGCTTCCCTATCATCACTTTCATTGATACACCTGGGGCCTTTGCAGACCTAAAATCTGAGGAACTTGGCCAAGTAAGCAAAACGCATAATGTTAGTTGCTATTTGTATGATGCACTTCCTGATCTTTGTGGTGATGTTTTTGCTTTATATATTTCCAGGGTGAAGCAATTGCTCACAATTTGAGGACCATGTTTGGTCTGAAAGTTCCCATTGTTTCTATTGTTATGGGGGAAGGTGGTTCTGGCGGTGCTCTTGCCATTGGCTGTGCAAATAAGTTGTTAATGCTTGAAAATGCTGTCTTCTATGTCGCCAGGTAATTTAATTGCTGTCACTTCCATTTCAACTATGTCAAATACTTTGTTGGTTGGGGACTGAGCAATACTCTTTTAACATCAATGTTCTTTAAGAAAATCATTCTCATATTGGGGACTGAGCAATCATTGGGCCTTTGCACTTTCCAAATTCTAGGGTAAAGTTTGTAATCTCAATTGTTTATGTTGGTCAAATTAAAACCGACTAATGAGATTATGTAACTACACTCAGCTCAGAAATGTGCCGTTTGTTTTGTCCTTTTCATTGGTATCTGATCAGGAAGCTCATTTATAGATGGCCAACATGAGAGTAGGCAACTACAATGAGTGATGACCAGTGATCAGTCTCATTTGTTGAGTTGTCTTTTTCCCTGATATTAGTCAGATGGAGCAATTTGTCATGCTGAAAAGATGAATATATGTCACTTACATGCAGAATCAATGCTTAAAAAAGATCAGTGTTGTTGTTTCTGAATGTCAATATTACCCCGGAAGTGCAACTACATGCCTATTGAAGCTTATCAAGTTGATTTTGTTAACTTTGGCATGTCCCGTTTATTTTGTGATTATTTCCAGTCCCAGCACTTTACTGATTTTATCTTATCATTGCCTTCTTTTTTAGTCCTGAAGCTTGTGCTGCAATCTTGTGGAAGAGTGCAAAAGCTTCTCCAAAGGTGACTACAATTACAACAATTCTGATTCTGAAGTTTTCTTTGAGCAGATTTATTTAATTGACACTTAAATTTCTCTTATCCTCACAGGCAGCTGAAAAACTGAAGATTACAGCCACAGAGTTATGCAAGTTACAAATTGCTGATGGGATCATCCCAGTATGTTTTTTACTTCTACATGTTCTGCTTCTGTGTGTCATAACAGTATGTTTTAGGTATTGTGTGTTTTTATGCTTTAGATAATTCTGTGGTAGGGAGAATAGTTACTATAATTTCATATGGGCCATGAGTATTGCGATAGAAACAATACAACAAACAAGAAAAACACTAAGCCCTATCCCATTGATTGGGATTGGATAGATAAACCCTTTTACACACCATCGCACTCAATTCTGTGTCATGTCTTCTGAAAGCTTTAATTGCTCCATTCACTTTTTTTGTGCACTGTGCCCCTATTAAGCCAAGTCTCAATCCCTCGATTGCAGTTCCTAGTTGAGCATTTGAAGGCCTTTGCTCGACCTGTCCAAACCATCTCCAATGAATTTTTTGTGCACTGCCTTTTCTCATATGTTTGCACATCCAATGAAGCATTCTCATCTCCACTATACTCATTTAGTGCAGATGTTGGTGTTTGACCGCCTAATATTGTGTGCCATGAATTAATGCCATCCAACAGAAATTTCCCTTGAGTAACGTTTGGCATTTGCACAAGATAACTACTTCTCTGAACCATTCTGTTTGTGCTTTACGGGAGACATGTCGATTCATTTTGTCAATCGTTTTGCAAAATAGACCCAATAAATGAAAAGCACTCCCTATTTTGGACTTCTTGCTCTCAAAATCTTGTCGAGATGTTAAACCATTCAGCTCTGTTCTTGTTGAATCACACTTGGTAGGAAAACATGTGCCAGCTGTTGACTAGACCACCCCTCCCTTATTGCTTTACCTGCACTTGGGATGAGTTGTGTGAGATCAATCATACCAGAGTGAAGTGAATATCAAGTCATACGTGATATTCTCTACAGACAATTATGTAAGCCATTTGAGTGATAATGTAGGTTTTTAGCCATCTCTATATGCTCTGTTGCAATCGTAAAATCCTGACATTAACTTTACTAACTTCATCTTGGTATTTTAAGTTGCATGTTGTGACCATTTGGTTTTCATTCTTGTATATGGTTTAACAGGAGCCACTTGGAGGTGCCCATGCAGATCCCTCTTGGACCTCCCAACAGATAAAAGCTGCAGTTGGTGAAGCAATGACCGTCAGTATTACTTTCTTTGTTTTGACCATAGAATTCTGAACCATTACTGACACAGTCCTCGATCTTTCAGGAGCTTAAGAAAATGGACACACAAGAGCTCCTGAAGCATCGCACGCTTAAGTTCCGAAAAATTGGTGGATTTCAAGAAGGAATCCCCGTGGATCCCAAGAGGAAGGTCAACATGAAGATGAAAGAAGAACCTCCACTAGGAATGATTTCCGAAGCAGAACTGGAGAGTGAAGTGGAAAAGCTGAAACAGAAGATTGTAAGAGCGAAGGAATCATCAGGTGAAGCTTCTGACAGTGGTGTGGATGAATTGATAGAAAAACTCAAAAAGGAAGTGGATCATGAGTACTCCGAGGCAGTTAAGGCCTTAGGTTTGGATGAAAGAATGTCAACATTGCGAGAAGAAATTGTGAAAGCTAAGCAACAGGAGCAACCCTTGCATCCTATTTTAATGGATAAGATTGATAAGCTAAAGAAGGAGTTCAACCAAGGCTTGTCAGGAGCTCCCAATTATGAGAGCCTCAAGAGTAAGCTTGACATGTTGAATGAGATGTCTAAAGTGAAGAATGCTGAAGGGATTGCTTCACAGAAGGAAGAACTCCATAGGAAACTGAAAGAGGTATTAGAACGTCCTGATCTGAAGGAGAAGGTTGAAGCCCTGAATGCAGAAATCGAAGACTCTGGGGTAACATCTCCTGAGGATGTAGATGAAGGTCTGATGGAGAAAATTGTCAATTTGAAGAAAGAGATAGACATGGAAATGGCCAGTGTCATTGAATCTTTTGGACTGCATGTTGAGGCCATTAAGCCTACCAGCATTGATACTAGTACACAAACTTCAGTCTCAGAAGTTAGTGCTAAAATGGGTAACCTAAATAAAGAAATAAGCAATAAAATCGAAGAAGTGGTCAACTCATCTGACCTAAAGAGTATGATGGAGATGCTGAAGATGGAGATTGTAAAAGCAGGAAAAACACCTGATTTGTCGTCAAAAAATAAGATTGATGCTCTGCAGCAGCAGATAAAGCAGAGGCTTTTTGAGGCAATAAATTCTTCTGAGCTTAGACAGAAGCATGAAGAGCTGACATCTGAGATCTCTGAAGTCGTGGAATCTTATGGAGGGTCCAATGGAAGCTTGAAATATAATGACAGTGAAGAGAGTTCGAAGCATGAGGAATCAAGAGTAGAGGTCAATGTGGGAGGATATCGAAACTAGTTCACTGTGAGTTCAACTTTCTCCCATCTCACACTTATTACTTCCTTTTCAAAATCATCTTTTCATTTTTCTGCTGCGTACAGCTGGGAATTTCGGATTCAATACTGATATTTTGGTAACAAATCGAATAAGTCTAAGTGTAATGGTTGGTGTATTGATCTTTTCTAGAAAGGAAGTGTGTGAGAAACTGATCCAATTCGGAGTTCCTTGTGTGAATCCTATTCCAATGGGAATGAGTTGATCCGCCTAAAAGTCTTTCTTTTACTGCTATATTAGAATCTACTTCAATTGCTTCTCCACGTTAATTGATCTGTCAATGGAGACCGATGAAACGGTACAGTTCAGTTCATAATGGTTTTTACTCTATAGTCATAATAAGATGCAGAAGTAATTGAGAAACCATAGAATCATAGCAGTTTGGTATCTCACAATGAAATTTGCAACTACTAGTTTTGCATGTATTAATAATTCAAGATTTTCATGGTAATGCTGCATTTTCTTTTGTTTGCAGCTTTTTTCGATATTGTGGATGCCACTGGGAACATGAGACATATAGACAATGTGTCCTGCTCGAGGAGTAATCCTGCAGCGCTTTTGATTCTTAGATTCCAATCTCTGTGCTGTCGTTAAGCATTTCGCCCATCTCCTGCCATGCCTATTTTGCATGCCCCAGTACTAGGAACAAATTACAACATTTCTGCTTTATATGGTAAAATGCTTTAAGGTTTCAAGACTAGAGAACGTTTAATTATCGGTTTAAGGTCTTTACACGATCTACAGCCAATCAAGTACTTCAGGAGTTTATGTTCCCCCGTTTTTGTTGGTAGAGAACAGACAGACGTTTTGTATATGTTACCGCGAAGCTCCGCATACTTCAAAATAAATGCAGATGACTGTATTAGTGTGTTGTCATAATGTCATTTACAGATCATTTTTCTTTGACAGATTAGTTTGGTGATCTCCACTGTCCATCTCTTTTCCCTTCTTACTTTGCCTTACCTCATCATATGGATGGGAAACAAATTCCAAACGGATCCCAATCTAGCATAATACTGGTTGCTGGGCAACAAAATCTACTCATGATCGGCTCATTAATTAAATTAAAATAACAAAGTGTCTCATCGAGTTGATTTGAATGATTCTATCTGAAATTGGTTCTTGTTTGGTATTCAATTTGACTCCATGTACTGCTCATCTTTCTTTATACTAACTAGTCTTATAGTGAAGTACAAGGATAACTAAAGGATATAACTAAGGTACGCATGATAACCATTCTACTCTGAAAATCAATTTTCGATTAGAAATTGATTTTTTTTTTTCTATAATCAGGACAAGTTTTTGAGTAAAAATACACTTTTGATAATTTTATAAAATTTATATTCTTGAAATAGAAATTCGTTTGATAAATATATATATATTTTTCCCTAGGAGTGGTGATGGGAGGTGTCTAGCAGGCTGTGGATGGTTGATGGGCGACTGGCGATTAGTGGCCGACGGCGGGTGGACGGTGACGAGAGTGGATGATAAGAGATTTCATTCCTCACTTTTATTTTAAAAATAAAAAGTTGAAACTTTTAACTTCTGATTTTTTATCCAAATTTATTTCTAGAGCAAAAAGTTGTTTTAAAATAGAAAAATGAAATTACGTTAGTAAACATATTTCTATTTCAAACCTATTTCTGAAAATAGGAAAATAGCAAAATGGAAAAAAAAATAATTATAATGCATGCTCTTAATATCAAAGATGCCCCATGACAGACCCAATCTTTTCCCCAAAATTTGGGTAAAATCGCTACGCTTGTGTATTCTTTCAGGACTATCTTCAGGAATATAAATTGTTTGTCTTCGACAATCCCGGCACAATTCCGGTTGAGTGGGGTTGGGAATTGCTGCACCTAGTAAGGATTAGTAGGGTAATAAAAAGCTCCAAACAAAGCTCCAAACACTACTATTGGAAGAAGGGCAAAAATCCTGACCCCAAAAAAAGAAGAAGAAGGGTAAATTGTAATTGAGTTAATGTGTCAATTAGAATACGAAAAAGCAATCTAGGCAAATTACATATACAACGTCTTCGACAGTTTCCTGGTTTCAAAACAACCGTGAATGAAGTGCATGTAAAATCTATGGCATGATTCGAGTGGCCTGCGATTTTCTCCTTCACCTTTTGAGTATGCGAAATTGAGAATTTCATACAAAACTGCTTGCACACACCAAATGCTTCAGGAGGAAAATATAGGTGGCTCTTTCCTTTGCAAAGATCGCTCACGTCAGTCATTCTTTAGCATGCATATTTTTATTTTTATTTTTGTTTATTTTTTTATAAGACTGTTCACTTTTAAGTAAGTCAACTTAAGAGTCCATAGAATAACTTACAGTCTTTGGGTTACTGTGTTGTTAGCCACAAAATTTTAAAAGAGTAGGCCCCCTAACAATTTTTTTATTATTTGTTATTATTTTTTTGTGGCCTAAAACATGTTATTCTTATAGTAAATTAATGACAATTACACAAGCATTTCTCAATCTTAAATGGGTATTTTGAAATTATTTGCCTAGTTCACACTCATAAGTCCATTCCATTTTCTGTCAATTAGGAATTTTTTTCTAAAAAGTTCTAAACTTATTGCACTTTTGCAAATTCAATCTTAAATCATTTAATTTTGTCAATTAAGTTTTAAATATTTTCGCATTTTATCAATTGAGTTGATTTGACTAATTTTGGAGAAATCATTGACGTGGACGTTAGCCATCCTACATGACATGGTTGACATCGACGTGGATAATTTTAATAATTTTTTGAATCTTTTTATCGATTTTTAATTTAGTTTTAAGTTTTTTTTTTCCTTCACTTTGCCCTTGTTTTTTTTCCTATTGTGGTTGATGAGAGTTGTTAGGCCACGGGTGAGGGCCAAGACATCCTTGTCTACTGCAATTGAAAGGGTTGCGGCCTTGCCCAAATCTAGGTGAGGCCGTTGCTGGTGGAAGTGAGGCTAGCCTCACCTAGAATTGGGCTTGTCGATAGCTATGATGGTTTGGGTGAGGGCAGCCTCACTAGCTGCCGGCAATGTAGCTTGGCCTAGATCTAGGCGAGGTTGCTTCGACCACGATTTAAGCAAATTTGAGAAGGAGGAGATTGTGGAAGAATATCCTTGGTTAAGGAATTTAGTCGACCAGGTAATGCACAAAATAGCTACAAAGCGGAGGATCTTGGCGAGGATCATGGGTGGTTGTGGAGGTGGGAGTGAAGAGCGCAAGCATGGATTTGGGTTAAGCCTTACTTGGAGAGGTAGTTCTTGGTGAGGGAGATCAAAGCTTGAGGCCCCATATCTAGAAGGCTCAAGCTCAGCCACGACATGGAACTCAAGCTAGACTTGTTGAACTCGTTGCCAAGGTTTCTTCTCACCTGTGGTTGGCAAGGCTAGCCTCGCCTAGATCATCACAGCCATAGGTAAGGCTGTCTTGCCCAGATCTGGGTGAGGCTATTCTCACTCATGGTAGCGATGGCCTTGCCCATATATCGGTGAGGCCAAGCGAGACCAATACCCTCTCATTCGTGGCCAGCAAGGATATCTTGGCCCTTGCTTGCGGCTGGTGAGGACCTAGCAACCCTTGCTCCATGGTCGGAGAGTGACCCGATGACCTTTATTGGCCACTATTTAAAAAAAAAAAACACTAGGTGAAAAGAAAAAAAGGAAAAAATTTTAAAAATTAAAATTTAACAACAAATTAAAAAATATGAATTGCTCAAGTCAGAGCCGATCTTGCCACATGGTATGACAGTCGTTCCTGTTAGTGATTTTCGGTCAAAATTGGTTGTATGGATTTAATTGAAAAAAATAAGAAAATGTTGATGACTTAATTGACAAAATTTAAAAGTTAAAAGACTAAATTGGTAAAAGTGTAATAAGTTTAAGACTTTTTGAACAAATTTTTCATTTAAATAAGCTTAAGATAGTTAAGAGCATTATTAGTCATAAAAGAGAGTGCGTCTTTGCACGGTTTCTTTTCGTGGTTATAGATGTTTATGTCTTATCAAGCATGCCTTTTGCTCAAATCCTATTAACAAAAGGGTCCATCTGACCAAAAAAAAAAAAGGTCCATAAAAGTATCTCTATGCGGAATAAGCGGATGTCATCATGCTCAAGTTAACTCGGTTATTTTGTTAAGACATTATACTTTGTCAAGGGCCAATTTGTAACTCAAAACAAAAATTCCACATTCTAGTTCAAACAATTTTTTCTAGGATACCTTTGTACCATGAGACCAAAGAAGATGTGGTCCTGTGCCTGAATGCCCTCAAGGCTTTCAAAGCATTGATTTTGCACGTCATGAAAATAGCTAGAACATTGAAAATTACAGTATTTCTTTCAGTTAGTTTCCAAATAATTGCCTGATGACACATTTTAACAAAGTTCAAAGAAAAATTAAAGGAGATCGATGGTGCCTAATTATGGACTAGGCTTAGCAATCTTGTGAGTTTAATTTGCACCACTCTCATGTGAGGTGCTAATAGTGTCCGAGAAGATACCGTTTTTCTTTGAAAATAATTTTGAGATTACTTATACCTTGTGAAGAGCCTAATTCGAAATACGTTGTGATCGATGTATGTAGATTCAGATTGGATACCCAACTATAACAAAGGTAGAAAAGAGATAAGAGGACCACAGAGAACGTGGTCAGAAATCCACCTACCCACTCCATTTTGCTTGGACCATAAGCAAACCTGGAAATCACGTGTGGCAGCTATGATTGCCATTTCTAGAACCCTAGGAATTTGAAAGAGAAAAAAGCTGGCAACAGTCAATAAGCGAAAGGGAATAAGAAAAAGGCCCAAAAAGTAAACCGATCATGATCACATCACCAAACGTCAATAGTGCAACACGTAGACGTTGTACTCGACGACGGCGTCGCCGGTCTTACGGTCGAACGTGTGGGTGGTCGCCTGCGCGTACCCGCGGGCGAACCGGAACAGCCCGCAGCCGCTGATCACCGGCATCTCCCGCACCTTCTGGAGCACCGGGTTCCGCCCCAGCACGGTGATGCCGCTGCCGTTGTACTTCCCCGCCACGAAGGCGAAGTTCATGATCATCAGCAGGCCCACCTCCTCCTGCGACGCCGACGAGTACAGGCCCTGGGCGCGGCCGACGAGCTCGGACCCCGGGTCGGGGCGGAGGGTCAGGGGGTTGTCGATCATGTTGATGAGACCGAAGAAGGTGGCTGAGGCGTTGGACGGCGGGGGCACGACGGTGACAGAGCTGGGGTGGGGGCCGCTCTGGACGTCGTGCCAGTAGAAGCGGAAGTGGCTGAGCTTCTCCTTCCCGAGGTTGATGCCCATAAGGCTCGGGTCGAGGGCGGTCGCAAAGGCGGAGGCGAGCGTCGGGCTACCAGAGGAGAGGAGGAGGAGGAGGAGGAGGAGGAGGAGAGACGAGATCGGACTGAGTGTGGCCATGAGGTGCTTCACGGTAGCTAGCCAGTTAAGGGGACATTAGTGCGGGGCAGTCAAATATATAGTAGGCATCTTGAGTTGGAGGGCGAGGCAATGCTTGAAAAGCTCCTTATAAGTATTTTCGACATTAATAAATGTAGGTACATGTCACGCTGATGTAATAACTTACTAGCCTCATTGATCGGATAAAATGCGAGCTAAAATCTAAACAAGAGGCTCAAATAATCAAATTCTTTACACTTGCTTCCGTGGAAGATTGGACCGGACTTGTGTGGTGCGCTTGTCCAATGCACAAGTCCAGTGCTCAATCACAAAGCCAGCCCCATAGGTTAAAAAGGGGAAAGGTTGCTCGCTTCGGGCGTTGAACTCAAGACCTCCCACTTCTACATTAAACATGTTCATAACTTTGTAACGATAGGATGATATACAAGAACTGATCGAAATGCTTGGCAGGACCGACAGGAGCCAAATGGACTCGTAAGAAGGTTAGGTAAGCTGCCATTAACACGTTTTAGAAGAATATTTTGCAGGTTGAAGATGGTTACTTCTCTGAGTTGAGTCTTCAAGGGTCATTTCAAGATTGAGAGGTAGTTGGCATTGAAGAAGCTTCCTAGGCTGCCCTCTACTTTGGCATTCACTCTTGCTTGTTCTTTGGGTATACTTGCGTTGTTTGTTTGTACTTTTTTTTAATAGAACATGTAAAGCATTTTAATCTATAGGGATAGTGTTCAAGTACAGTGAGAAATGCTACAATTACTAAAAAAATTTATAAATTTATTGTATTTGTATCAATTTAGTTCTAAATATTTTAATTGTGTCAATTCAATCTTAAATCTTTTTACATTATGCTAATTAAATCCATTTGATTAATTTGGACTGCAAATTATTGACGTAAATGCTGACCTTCCTACATGGAATGGCAGCTGTTGATGAGAATATTTTTTAAAAATATTTTGAATTTCTTAAATATATTTTTTTGGTTTTTTTCTTTACTTTTTTTTTTGGGACAAAGTTATCAGCTAATCATTGTCTGCCACAAGTGAGAGGCTATTCATTTGCCATAGCAAGGGCTGCCATGCCCTTGCCTAGCGGCCGGTGAGGGTTGTCACGCCATCGCCCATTGTTGTCAGCCCTTAGTCCTGAAAAAAATGTTTATATAAAGAAAAAGAAATTACAAAAAAAATTAAAAAATTATTAAAAAATTGTCAGTGTCTATTGTGTCATGTAGGAAGGTTGGCATCCATGCTAGTAATTTCCGGCCCAAAATTGAGTGAATGAACTCAATTAACAAAATGTGAAAAGATATATGATTGAATTGGCATAATTGAAATGTTTAGAATTGAATTGACACAAATGTGATAGATTTATGACCTTTTATTTTATTTTTTTTTATAAATAATTGTCCTATCATTCATGAAGAAGTTTATGGTTTGATGAAACTATTAACGTCTCAAGATTACTTAGTGGAGTCCAAAACTTTATTTGGGCTATTAAAATGAATCACTATAATCACTGGGGTTTGCTTCAGTGGTCACTCTTTTCAAATGAGAATGGGGCATGAGGTTTGAATTTCTACCTTCTCAGGGAGATTGGGGTAAAAACAATTTAGTTTCAGGTGTGAATTTCGACTACCATGCTTTGCAAGAAGTGAGAGTGGGGATTAGGGTGGGGACAATTTAGCTCCAATTGTAGGTTTTGACCTTCACGCTTCGCAAGGAGGTAGAACAAAAGTTTGAAAGTGAGAGTTGAAATAAGAGTAGAGTAAGCCTGACCAAGAAAATAAAGAACAGTTGATTCAGTATGAATGTGCTTGTTAATTACTGTGGGCTATGAAGCACCGACACTCTTCAAGAACCTTTGTATCGTGTTGGACACTTCGACACATGTCCGACACTTTTGGATACTCTCAAACACCCTCGGATACTCGGTTAACATGTGTCGGAAAATCTGACACTTGGTCAACTTTTTTGACACTTTCTGATACTTGAATCGGAATTTTGACATACGAGTTTCCAACACGTGATTCCGATATCGAGGTCAATTTTAAAAATTCAATAAATGAGAGGTTAAAATATATATGTGAAAAATAAAACACAATAATAAGAATAATAAATGGAGAAAAAAGAAAAACCTAGTTTTCTCTTCTCTTCTGACTTTCACTTTCTATAATACACAATTCACCTCCTAAGTTTTTTTTTCTCCTCTTCAAACATACCTAACATGCGAGTCCATAATATAGATCGCTTGTTTTTCTCCAAATTTTATAAATTATTGAAATAGAGTTGAATTTGTCAAATTGCAATAATGAATGATACTAATAATTGGCGGATTAATGTTTTTAGTGTATATTCATTCTAGACTTTTTTAAATATTTATTTATTTATGAATTTGATTTAAATTAATTTGACTGAAATAATCATAAAAATAATAATTTATTATGCATAATATAATTTAATATACAACGTGTTGGAATTCTTTGTTTTTTGAGAAACGACATGTCAGCGTATCGTGTTTCAGTCGTGTCGCGTGTTGTGTGTCAGTGTCGGTGCTACTTAGGTTGTGGGAGCATCATTAGCGATTTTCTCCTCTTTTTTTTTCAATGATAATCACATGTTATGCATATTACACAGTATTAAGGGAAAAGGGGGAATATCTAATATTTTCTTAACGAATGTTTTAATATCTTAATTCAAGAATATCAAATTTGCTAATTATTAGCATTCTAAGTTTGAAGAAAACAAAATACTCTGATCAATCAATTGTTTTGAGAAAAAGTGCAATCAATTTTTTTTTTTTTTTGTATGGAATACAATTAGTTATGATCTTTTTTAGTAGTTCAATTAAGTCCTAAATTGCAATCAAGTCCTTTCAATGAATTAATACGTAAAATTACCTATGTGTCACTTAAAAGTTGGCTTGGTGGCATCTTGAAATTGCATATTTATCTGAGTCTAAGTACTTAACTACGTTTTCAAAAAAGAAAATTTAGGACTTTACTGAATCAATTAAAAGATTTATGATTAGATTGTATACATTGTCAGAATTTTATGACTTGATCGAACTAATTAAGGTTTAGAACTCGATTGTAATGTGTATATAAAGTTGGATTCAAATCTCGGTTGAAATATATGGCCTAACATTAACTCTAGTAGTGAATCACACATTCGTTTGTATAAATGGTATCAAATTATTGAGATTACGTTTATAATAACATTGGGCAAAAGAATACTTAGAGTGTCAAAACTTAACATGGGGGGACACTTAAGTGCCAAAAATTACGAAAGTGACACTTAAGTACTAAAATCGGGAAAATAAATTAGTTAAGTGCTAATGGCGAGAAAATTTGGCCAAAATGCTGACATGGCGATTTTTTGGCGAGATAAGTGCAAAACGACATCATTTTGCACACTGACGTGATTAGACAAGTGTAAAAACGATAATGTTTTGCTAATTTAGCTAGATAATCAATATAAATATTAAATAAATTAAATTAAAACTAAATTTATTTATGTATATATTTTTTAGAAAAAGAAAGAAGATGAACATTGCAGGTGATTGAAGGATGAGCCATCGCTGCCGCCTCTCCACCGTTGTCGAAAGGGGCAGGGCTCGGTGACCTTGGCCAACTGGTGACAAGAGCCTGTGAGCCCTCACTAAATTTGGGGTGAGGTTTGTGGACCTCTCCTAGATCAGATGAGGGTCACCAACCTTTGTCTGGCCGGGGCAAGGGTTGTCGCCCATTGGGCCAAGGGCTTGGTGATCTCGGCTGACCCTTCCTCCACTGTCATTGGCCCTTTTCGACGATAGTGGGGAGGCGGCGCCTTTTGCCTCCTTTTTTTTTTTGTTGTTGTTTGTTTTTTTAAGTATAAACATTTTAATTTAATTAATATTTATATTAAAATTCAAAAAAGAAGAAGATAAAATGACGTCATTTTAGTTTTTTGTCGCTAACTCAACTCTCCAGCGTGCCACATAGGCAAGTTATACTAAAATTGTCATGTAGGATTTTTGGCCACCTTTGCCGCACTTGGCACTTAAGTGTTTTATATTTAAAAAAAAAGGCATTTAAGTATCACTTTCTTAACTTTTAGCACTTAAGTATCTTCCGTGCCAAGTTTTGACACTTAAGTATCCAACTCCCAATAACATTGTTATTAGGTGCTCGTGTTGTGTACACAAATTATTTAGGGCTAAGTTATAACCGAGAAAGCTTATAACAACGGATGAAATTTCAACTGGGATTTATTAGGGAGCTTTTCTAACCATCCAAGAGAACAAATTGTTTTTACTTCAATAATGAGATGGATGATCACGTTTGGCATTCAAGCACGAAATTTTTTTTCTCATAGATTATGCTTAAAAATTGTCGTGATTCCTATTTCTCTAGTACTTTCAATTGCGGGTAAACTACCACAAGTATAGGTCACCTGCACATGCAAAAAGCCATAGACCTTAATCAGTTTCTAGTCCTGTAAACGACCCCCGTCATCGGTACTTGGAGGTTTTTCTGTGCTCCTAGGTTGCCTCTACTTAACTTCTCTCGAAGTCTTAAACTAGCACTCCTCACTTACGGACTCTTGTGCAACCACATTTTAGTACACAATTTCCTCATTGCATACTTCCCCATTTGGATATTTCGCCTGGTCATTCAAACACACATATAGTTCACGCGTGATGCTTTGTCATCTTCAAAACAAAAAGTGAGCTTTCCAAACATATGTTAAACTTCCTCACCACCCAGGTTTCAGGATTGTCCTACCACTTGAGTTTATCGATTTGGTGTAATTATTATTAGGGTTAACCACTCTTCTCGCAAGATCAAGAACAAATGGTGCAGCTTTTTCTTGCCATATCTTGGCTTGACCCGTAACTCTCTTAGGCTCTTTTGAATTCCTTTCCTCTTTAGACCGCATCAAGCCTTTCATGGACCAATTTGTACATCTCTTTTGCAAGAGCATTTCCCCCTGCTGGTAGCAGCGTTGCTTTGATCTCTAGCCAAGAATTTCGTCAACAGGGTATAGAACTTTGCTTTGCGAGGTACTATGTGAGTTATACAGGAAAAAGATCTAGCCTTCTACCAGGCTTTTTTTAAATATATATATTTTAATTTTGAGTGAAAAGAAAAAAAATGGAAAACTAAATTCGTTCAATAAAATATAGACATTCTTACTTATTAAGAATATTTTTTTGAAATTTTGTAAAAATACGAAAAATGCTCTTTCAAAGAACTATGGCCTTAAGAATCCTCTTAAGTATTTAAAGATTTTCGTCTGAGATCTGAATGGAGCTTCACTGCATGGTATTTGTGAAGTGAAAACAAAGAGGGTTGAGCATTGTTATGCCGACCTAGAAAGATGGGATAAATTGGAAATTGAGATGAAAGGTGGGGGGTCATGATATAATCCCTTCAAAATAATTAAAATCCCCTAATTTAAACAGCCAAAAAATCAATACTGTTGGAGAAATCCTCGTGAAGAGTTTTGAAGTTGACAAAACGTTTCCATCAGTCTAGTCTGAAGGTCAGCAGACTCTGTTGGTTAAAGTCTGAAGACTTCCGGACAGCCAGACTCAAGACTCAAAGTCTATCCTCATTGACAGTCACTGATCCGTTAAAGAAAGGTTATCCCGAACTGAATGTTTTGTTCAGGATTTTACCTTATCATCTGGAGAAGATCTCGTGGTTGGAGAAGACGTATCAGAATCCTTTGATTGATCAAGATTGATTCAATGACTGAAGATTCGATGATTATCTAAATCTTATGGGAAGGTTCTACTTATGGAAACCGAGATCCTGATTGTATGGGCGAACAGGATTGATGGGCTATCAACACGTTCCTTTAATAGCTCGAACAATTTTCCTAATTGATTCCGTCCAACGGGTAGATTGGAGGAATTCCTTTGGTAAGTGCCAACGGGTATGATGGCATAAAGGAGTATATAAGGAAGACGTTCTTAGTTGTTCAAGGTGTGCGCGATAGAAGAATTCCAAAGTCTGAAGCTCCTATTTGTTTAGATAAATCTTTTGAGCGAATTTTTGTATACAAAAGAGAGTCTATATTTGTGAGAGACCTTGAGGAGGTGTGGGAAAAACATCTACACTGTGGAATCAAGGCAAAACTGTGCTGTAACTACTCTTTTGATCTTAGTGAAATCCAGCCTGTGGGCTGTCAGTGCGGAAGAGTGGACGTAGGCTTGGAAAAGCTGAACCACTATAAGTCCTGTGTTCAAATTTCTCTCTTCCTACCTTGATCGTATTTCAATTTGTTAAGAATTGCTTCCGTATATCGACAAATTGTTTGTGCGCCTATTCACCCCCCCTCTAGGTGTTTATACTAGAGATATCAAATACCCAAAACAAAAAAAGCCAAAAAATCACTACGACCAAAAACTCCTGCAATGCCACGTCAAGAACACTGGTCGGGCAACGACTTACGTTATATACCATAATAATGTGCGATTGTTTACTTTTGAGCCGTAAAAATACGGTTGATTTTTAAGTCAAGGACGAGATGATTGTGTCCAAGTAGCAGAAATAATGAGAAATGGAACATAGAGCAGTAGAGAGGAACTGGAAGCACCAGAAAGATATGTATTTCTCGTTCATGTTACAACCTGAGCCATGACCTAATTTGCTGGTCATGAACACCAGATATGGACCTGACAGTGACGCGAGCAATGACAGCATCAAGCTACCCCTCCTGGAGCACTGCAGCGATAGTGTTGGACTTCTGGCCTAAGCCCGTTCTAGAAGAGGGCCAGGATCGCCCTGAGAGAGAAGGGCGTGGACTTTGATCTGAGGGAGGAGGATCTCCTGAGCCACAAGAGCCCCCTCCTCGTGGAGATGAATCCGGTCCTCAAGAAAGCCCCCGTCCTCATCAACAATGGCGAGGCGGTTTACGAGTCCCTCGTCGTTGTCCAGCACATTGATGAGACCTGGGGTCGTGAGTCCCCTCTCTGGCCTTCCGATCCTCACGAGCTTCATTAAGTGCACTTAACGAGGAAATTGCTCGAAAGATTGGGCATGGTTTTCTCAGTGTCTTGTCCACGTAAACGGCACGGACCCTGGCACGGGCCCGCTTGTGAGGATCGGAAGGCAGGAGAGGGGACTCACGACCCCATATCTCGTCAATGTGCTGGACTACGACGAGGGACTCGGAAACCGGCTCGCCGTCGTGGATGAGGACAGGGGCTTTCTTGTGGACAGGGTTCATCTCCAAGAGCAAGGGGCTCTTGCTGCTCAGAAGATCCTCCTTCCTCAGATCAAAGTGCACGCCCTTGTCTATCAGGGCGATCCTGGCCCTCTTCTAGAACGGGCTTAGGCCAGAAGTCCTACAGTATCACTTCTTCTGCCATTGAAGCTTTGGTAATTTGAACTCAAAGGGTGCCTTTTTTTCTGGTGCGATGAGGCCAAATGCCGGTGCCACTTATAAAGAGGGAAAGTCAACATCGATGAGACTTTATTCCCTGCAATGTTTGAGATGCTTCTTACTGCCGTCATTGCTCGCGTCACTGTCAAGTCCGAGTCTAGTCTCGAAGTCGGGCGGATTAGATCATGGCTTACGTACATAAAAGACGCATTCTTTTCTTCATTAACTATTGCTTAATTTTGCACGGCCGCGACGTTACACAGAACTCTTTATGAATCTTAAATGTGTCAAAATGGCGTTTATGAGTTATATTTTAATTCATCAATACCATAGATTGGATACTCGTGAAAGAGTCACGCATGTAAAGTTAGGGTGATTGGTTTTAGAGTAGGTGGTTCTCACCTTGAAATAAAGAATCACTTATTAAGGACTAGTTTCACAAGTTGTGGGGTTGGGAACAACCTATTGATTCCTAGATCCCTTGGGAATCAGATCACTAGTCTAGTCCGGTTCTTGGATACATCCATAGAATGGGCCATCCAATGAACGAGGCTACGAACTGGCGAGCATCGAGAGAGCGGCAAGAGTGAGCAGCAACCTACGAGAGTGAGCTGCGAGAGAGACAGAGAGAGCGCGAGTCTTGCAAAAAGCGTAAGACTCGGAGAGAGTGAGAGAGCGAGCAGTGAGACTGAGATGAGAGGAATTAGAGTTTGAGCCGTAAGGATGGGGAGCGCGAGAGTCTGAGAGAGCAACCTGCGAAGCTCGGAGCTGGAGTGAGAGGCAATTGAGCAGCAAGAGGATGGCGTCGTGGGAGACGGACTAGATGTTGGACTCAAGAACGGAGATGGCAATTTGGTGGGTGTCACAGTACGGAGAGCTCGGATGGTGATGTGAGGATCCGCTGCCTGAGCTCAACCATGGCGAGGTTGACACCGAGGAGGAGGCGCCAAGGGCTGCATTGGCCGCCGGTGAGAAGTGGGATTGGGATGTCAAGATTGGGCTTGGGGCCGCCAGGCACAAGAGGATTTGAGCCCCTGTGAGCTCATCATAGCTGTTCAGCCAAATGTGTGGAAATGACATAATCTTGCAAATTAAGTCAATGCAAAAATAGTAAAAAAATAAATGAGAAATAATAAGATACTAAAGATTTACGTGATTTGATTTGAGTGTTGGTATCTATTCCATAGAGAAAGTTAGCGGTAAATAATTTACTATAAATGGAGAATAAAAATTACCATCACTCGTACACTTGACTCAACAAAATTAGCAACAGCCCCGGCTTGGGTGGAAAGCAAAGATTTTGGTCCACACCTAGATTTAAACACAAAATATTTAGAAATAAATAACTCAATTAGGTTTAAATTCACGGTATAAAATCGCTAAGCGTTGAAGTCCTCTATGTACGCTCAAAATAGAACTCAGTGCGTTCGTCGCCCTTTTTCGTTTTTATCTTTTTTGGCGTACGGCGGCACTTTCTCTCTCGTGTGGCTGTTCTCTCTCTTCATAAAGGAAAACCAACCCCCCACCCCCCCGCCCCCCCCCCCCCCGGGGGGGGGGGGGGGGGGGGGGGGGGGCCGCGGGGACGCGTTCGGCCACCTACAAGTAGAGAAAAAAAGAAACCCTTGCTTCTTTGTTGGCTAAAGTCCTTTTTGCCCTTGGATAAGAAAAAATAACACCCTTCAACGGCAAGGCTACATATGCTAATCCATACTCTTGAAAATACAATTATCCACATATAATATATATGTGTGCTCCTTATTTTGTCTTTTAATGCAAAACTTTTCCAAGTCAAACTTGGATTCATATTTGCAACTTTACACTCTTGGGTGAACACGAAGAACCAATACCCAAGAGTAAGAAAACAGATCTTATTCGGATGAGAAATTAACAAATTTTGAGCAAATCAATATCTTTCAACAGATCGGATCCATGAGGACTCAAACTTGATACATTAATTTAACACCAAATGTTGGTCTAGATCGATTAGATAGAGTTAGAGGACGAAGAGGTTTAACTGGGAGAGGGCAATGTGGAGAGAGAGAGAGAGAGAGAGAGAGGTTGTAAAAGGAAGAGGTTGGAGATATAACAAATTTTGAGCTATCATGGGATGAAGAGGTTTAACTGGGAGAGGACAATAGAGGGAGAGAGAGAGAGAGGTTGAAAAAGGAAGAGGTTGGAGATAATCGAGTGGAAAAGTGAGTAAAGAATTCACATGGAGAGATGAAATCGATGGCTTGTGGGCTGGGAGTTGAGGGTTGAAAAGGAATAAGGTTTTGGAAACTTCAATATATATAAATACCGATCCAGTTTGGATGGGTGATTTCATGCTTGGAATTGAGAAGCGGACAAGTTCTCATGAAAACTACCGATTTTGAGCTAATTCGGTTTTGTTCTAGGTATTTTGGGTAGTTCTTGATTTATTTGCATACCCTAAAGCAAATAAAGCTGAATGCATAAAAATGTTCTCTTTTTACAATTTATGTACTAAAGTAGTATGTACATGGCATCTTAGAAGTTGCTGGCCATGGTGATTTTGGCTTTATAAATGAGCTTTTTTGGGTATTTGGAAGGGATAATGTTGTAGAAATGTCTTAGAATAAGCGTGTTGAAAATCATACATGTTAAAAAATTGTAATTGAATCCTAAAACTTTTAAAATGTGCAATCAAATTATGAAACTTATTAAATTAGTGTAATTATGTCATTCTATTCATTCCATTCAATAAGGCTAGTGAAAAATGTTTACTTGAGTTTTTTAATTACTACCCTAAGATATGTGGGGCCCTCAAGTGCCACGTCAAAAAAGATGATAATAATAATTGTAATAAATTTTAAAAAGTAAAGAGGATAAAACAACAAGAATCAGAATTAAAATATAAAAAAAATGAAAAAAAAAAAAAACCAAAAGAGGTTTTAAAGCATCGAAGCAACTTTAAAATAAAGAATTCCCCGACGTTTTACCATCTAGATTCTCAACCTCCACCAGCTTAAAAATTTTCCGAGCAATTATTCTTCCATTCCAGATATTATCAAACTCCAAATCATGAATTTGCATCCAGATGAGCATCTCAGAAAAACCAACATCCTCCGCATGCTGGCTTCCGACCTAAAATTGAGAGTTTTATTCTCTAAGATTTTATTAAACTCCAAAACATAATTTAGGATTTGTCGAGCTCGATGTAATTTGAGCAGCCATGGCTAGAGCTTCGAGCTTGCAGCCTATCATTGCCTAATGGCCAAGCTTGATGAAGGTCGAGTGATATTGGCCTTGAGCTTGACGAAGCTCCAGCTGCAATGGCCTCGAGCGGCCATGGCTGCGAGCACCAACTTTCTCCTTCTTAGTCCAAGGTGGGTGGCCTCTCTAAAGCTGGTATATTCTCATAGGACCACACGAGCACATCTTGCTTTTATTAAGATCATCATCTGTTTTGCTTCAGCTTTAGAAAGACTCGCCCGATTTTGTTTTGTTTTGTTTGTTTTTTTTTTTAATAATGTTTTCAGCATTACAGAGATTCACAATAATTGTTTGCTCAGCTGTCAAAGGTTTGGATTCCTCTTGGCGGATCCAATCTCGTTCAATATTTTTCTGATCCTCATCATCAATTCTCATTTTGTAAATCCGAGTCACATATGTATCTATCATGTTGATGTAGAATGATATGCTTGATATGCAATTGAGAATGCTAGTATATCAAAAAATAAATGTGATGAATGACCTTTTTGAAATGATTTTGGAAAGAAAAAAATTGATGAAAAAGTTTGGGAACTTGTCCTCGTATCCTTGGATATCCTTGTTCCAAAAATTTTAAACTAGCAAGCATGTGCAAGGGCCTCAAAGCATCATTATAGGACTAGTTTGGTACTTCCACACGTCCTTAATAAAATGTATACGTGCTTTTATTGAAATGATAAGGCCATTTTACAAGATTCATAACCTTGGACCAATGGCTTAAAGTCCGGGATTTTGCTTACACCCAAAAGAAACAAATTGAAATGACAATCGGTTCCCAGGCAAGGGTATGTATAAAAGACAGAAAATGAAATTAGGTGAGGAGCATTCCCACTCATGAGGGTTGGCAGGACTTGTTGAAGGCTGAGCCCCTTACCATTTGTGATGGCACATATGAAATCTCCTTCAAATAGCTGGGTTAAGCCTACGTTGATTCCTTCCTCCTCTTGCAGTAACCATAATGGTCCGGGAAAAGTTTCTTGCAACGAGGTAGGAAGTAATCATTGATGGCTTCCCCCTCTTTCAAATCGGCTTCCTTAGTTTCCTCGGCCTCCCCAGCCTCTGCGATAACTTAGGCTTCCCTTTTAATTCCTTTAAAAGCTTTGATAAGTTTTGTAATGCCTTGAGCATGTACTCGCAAAACTCTCCCAGGAGTATGGCCGTATTCGAGCAGCAGCCTACTCAAACGTTACCGAGGGTTTGCCATTTTTGGTCCACTTATAATAGCTCCAACAGGTACATATGTCATTGATACTAACTCGAAAGTTTGATAACTTGACTTCTCTTTGATCTCATGTTCCACGTATGGATTTGCAGTGTCACGGAAAACAATTGTAATGTCGATGTATCTTGTCTTAATTGATCTCTATATTTTCGTGCGTGGAATTTTAATACCTTGATCCGTATCATCTTTGGATCAAAAAAGGGTATCTCAAACTTTGATTCTGGGATCGAGCCAAGGCCCAAAGTGGGCTGAATGGCCACGGCACAGATCTTTGTTCCATCTGCGGGCAGGCATCCCATTCTTGGTCTACTCCGAGCTTTCCTGAGTCAGGCTTTGACTTCCTCTCCCGGTGTCGTCAGTTATGGCATGCCATCCATATTTTATCCTGACTCGAATAGTTCATATTCAGACTCTTTATTAGTATCTTCGGATCGATTTTTGGCATCCCAGTTATGGCATGCCATCCATATCATTGCATTTAGGCGCGTTTTTTCTTATGAATAAGCTCATCGAGGTTCTACCCCTACGTAAATAACAAGGCCTTGTGTTAACATTGAGATAGCTAGTATAAACACCTAAAGGGGGGTGAATAAGCACACAAACAATTTGTCCCAATACGGAAGCAATTCTTAACAAAATGAAATACGATCGAGGTATAGAGAGAGAGAGAATTGAACACAGGATTTATAGTGGTTCGGCTTATTCCAAGCCTACGTCCACTCTTCCGCACTGACAGCCCACCAGCTGGATTTCACTATGATCAAAAGAGAAGTTACAGCACAACTTTGCCTTGATTCCACAGTGTAGATGTTCTACCACACCTTCTCAAGGTTTCTCACAAATATAAACTCTCTTTTGTATACAAGTATTCGCTCAAAGGAATTGTCTAAACAAATAGGAGCTTCAGACTTTGGAATTTTTCTATCGCGCACTTCTTGAACAACTAAGAACGTCTTCCTTATATACTCCTTTATGCCATCATACCCGTTGGCACTTACCAAATGAATTCCTCCAATCTACCCGTTGGACGGAATCAATTAGGAAGATTGTTCGAGCTATTAAAGGAACGTGTTGATAGCCCATCAATCCTGTTCGCCCATACAATCAGGATCTCGGTTTCCATAAGTAGAACCTTCCAATAATATTTAGACAATTAACGAATCTTCAATCATTGAATCAATCTTGATCAATCAAAGGATTCTGTTACGTCTTCTCCAGCCACGAGATCTTCTCCAGATGATAAGGATAAATCCTGAACAAAACATCCAGTTCTGGATAACCTTTCTTCAACGGATTAGAGACTGTCAATGAGGATAGACTTTGAGTCTTGAGTCTGGCTGTCCGGAAGTCTTCAGACTTTAACCAACAGAGTCTGCAGACCTTCAGACTAGACTGATGGAAACGTTTTGTCAACTTCAAAACACTTCACGAGGATTTCTCCAACAATCTCCCCCTTTTTGATGGTGACAAAACCTTCCTGCAGATTTGGATAACTTTGACCTGCAAAACATTTCTCAAACAGATATGCATATCTTATAGAGATGAATGGCTAAAAGATTAACACTAGAATCTGCAACCACAGAAAATAGGTTAGTCTAGTATAAAACATCCATAAGATATCAACACTTATTAATAGAAGCAGTCAAGTCCAAGTCTAGTTCAGTTCTCATCCAGACACAAAACAAAGTCAAAGTCTATCAAAAACAGTTAAATAACACAATCCAACAAATAAATAAAAGTTTAATGAAAGTTTAATCAAATCATGCATCTCTCCCCCTTTTTGTCATCATTAAAAAGGATGAGATGAAGTCAAGATTGCTTGGGAATGCGGACAAGCTGGAAATCTTCCATAGACTGAACGATGCCTTCCAGCCTTTTGAAGTCTTCCTTCAGCTGTGCAACCTCCTCACTCTTGGCATTGGCCTGATTCTGAATCGAGAGGGCTTGAATCTTATCATTCAATGAACAGGAAGAAGCTTGACTTTCATTCTTCAAGCTTTGAACTTCGCATCCCAAGGCATAAATTTGACCTCTCATTTCCAAGAGAATATCCACGATCCTGCGAAAATCTGCTCCATTATCAGTCTGAGTACTTGCTTCGGCTCGATCTGATGGAGTAAATGCAGATGACAGTAGATCAGCATAATCTCGCAGGTTTGGCGATGAAGCTTCATGACCTTCCTCTGGAAATTGAGATGCATAAACATCCTCAGGATCTGCAGGCGAGCGACTGACTCCTTCACTTGCATCAAGATATGAAGACGTCACTCCTTTCTCCTGATCTCCCCCTGTTTCCATGCCTACAGGTGGAGAAGAGATTTCCTCAGGTTCTCCTTCTTCTCTTCTTTCTTCTTCAGGTCTTTCTTCCTCTGCTTCTTGCTCTGCTTCTCTTTCTTCTTCCTCCTTCTCCTCTGCTTCTTTCGTCATTTGTTCCGATTCTTTCTGTGGAACAGGATGACTTAAATTCTTCAGAGCCATTGCAGAGATGGTGATGTCTTCGTCATCATCTTCATCCTCAACGAGGAGAGCTCTTCTTCTTTTTGATGGAGCAGCCATGGGCTCCTTCCCTTTTCTCTTAGCAGCAGAAGAGAGTTGATGAGATTTGGCAGGAGTCTTCTCCTTGAATTTCTCCAATTCCTTGCTCAGTTCCTTCAGACGCATTTTGGTCACCATTTTCAGTCCTACCACCATATGATCGCATGATCGAACACAAAAGATTTGCGGAGGCTGAATATTCAGATGTCTGAATAACTTCGTAACAAGGCTTGGGTAAGGGAGTTGACCTCTGTCCTTCATCACTGCTCTATACAGGTGAAACATGACAGTATGAGGGAGAGAAAACTTCCTTCCATAGAGGATGGCATACATCAACTTTGCCTCAGAGCTTGAAACATCAGTTTTGGAAGTCGATTTTGGTCGAAGGCAGTTAATCACAATCTTGTGAAGCAAGATGTTGAATGCATTCATCATTGAGTAGGTGATCTTCTCATCTGTTCTCCTGTCCTTCACCAGTTCAAGTGTGGCCCGAGCAATGGAAACTTTGATTGGTTGATATCTGCCTCTCTCAACTTCTAACACATCTGCCAGCATGTCCATATCCACAACATAGTCCTGATCTTTAACGCTGAAAGAGAATCTATTCGCATCCAAAAAGCTAAGATTTGAATAGAAATAAGCAGTCAATTCAGCATAAGCCTCAGTTGAGTCAGAGCAGTACTTTTCCAGTTGAAGAAAACTGAACTTTTCCCTCAAGTTCACTTTCACAGCATCCAAAAAATCAAAGTCCACACTCCTAGGGTTTATTACCCCACGCTTCAGCAATTTCGAGTACAGATCCTTTTGTTCCTTTGATCTGAACAAATCTCCCCTTTTTCCTTGAATTTCAGCCGCAATACCCATTTTCGGTTGAAATAGACTGAACAGATTGTCATCGTCATTCCCATCTACAGGATTTGGCCCCCAGTCACGAGGATCACTTGGGATATTCGCAAGGGTTTCCTCAGCCACCCCTTTACGAGCGATTCCCAAACTTTCCATTTTTCGCAGAAAGATATATTCGATCCCATATCCTTTGTCTTTAAGGAAGTCATTAACATAGTTTAAAGGAGTACGAGTTCCTTTTAAGGCACGATATAGCTTGTAAATAAAAGCGGGCTTTTGAACTCTTACGGGGTCTGCATCCTCGATGATTTCTTCCTGTTGTTGATGATCAACGCCTTGAGGACTAGATGGTGGAGAGTGACGCTGCTGAGAATGTTGTGGGCTCGCTTTCTATTCTGGATTCTCTTCCTCTTCAGTAAGATCGAAGTGCGTAGGCCCCTCACTCATTTGCCGTGGTCCCCTGGTTGCAATTCTCGACGACTTTCTTGAAGATGACATCTTTCTCAGTTTTTTTTTTTGGAAGATTCCTTGCTTGACTTTCCCAGAAAAGATGACAACTTTTTGAAGATTAAACAAAGAAACCAAACGGGAATGGAGGATCGATGCTTTCTAGGGTTTTTGAGAGTAAAGTGAAGAGGAATCGACAGTGCCCGATCGGTTAAAAAGAAAGATAAACAAACCGTCACAAAGGAAATAAAAAGATGCCTTTTCAAAATAACTGTCGTTTTCCGCAAAAATAGTCATTTAAAAAATAACTTCCTTTTTGAAAATGAAATGATGCAATATTTGCGTCGATTAAATATAGCAATAATTAAAACACAGTCTGACGATCGTACATTTTCAAGAATAAATTAGAGAGAGAAAGACTTACAGTCTGACGGTCGAGCCAAGACTGTAGATAAAGTCTTGTAAGCCTGAGTCTGAAAGTCTTTAGACTTTGATATCCTCATGCCTCAAAATGTTGAGTTTGGAGCGTATAGATTCAAATTGATTTTTCTCCAAAGGTTTTGTGAATATATCCGCCAGTTGATCCTTTGAGTCAACAAACTGAATTGAAACATCTCCATTTTGAACATGGTCTCTAATAAAGTGATGTCGAATTTCTATATGCTTTGCTCTTGAATGTAGAATTGGATTTTTGGTAAGGTTGATAGTGCTGGTGTTGTCGCAATTAATCTCCGTGCATGAGTCTTCAATTTCAAAGTCTCTTAGCTGTTGTTTTATCCATAGAATTTGTGAACAGCAGCTTCCAAAAGCTACATACTCTGCTTCTGTTGTTGAAAGAGACACAGTGCTTTGTTTCCTTGAAAACCAAGACACTGTCCTGCTTCCAAGCAACTGGCAAGTTCCTGAAGTGCTCTTTCTATCAACTCTGCAACAGGCCAGATCTGCGTCTGAATATCCCAGAAGATTAAAGTCTCCCTTCTTAGGATACCAAAGACCGATGCTTGATGATGAAGCAACGTATTTAATGATGCGTTTTGCAGCACTGAGATGAGATTCTCTAGGATCTGATTGAAACCTAGCACAGATGCAAACACTCAACAAAATGTCAGGTCTAGAGGCAGTAAGATAAAGAAGAGATCCGATGATACTCCTGTACAGCTTTTGATCGACTTTCTTCCCTTCTTCATCTTTGTCTATCTTTAAAAAACTTGACATTGGTATGTCGGTCTTTTTGCACTTTTCCAGTCCAAACCTTTTGACAAGATCATTAACATATTTTTCTTGATAAATAAAAGTTCCTTCCTTCAATTGTTTTACTTGAAGACCAAGAAAGAATGTTAATTCTCCCATCATACTCATTTCAAACTCATCCTGCATAGATTTAGAAAATTTCTTGCACAGACTTTCATTAGTGGATCCAAAAATAATATCATCCACATATATTTGAACAAGCAAGAAACTTTTGTTTTCCTTTTTGATAAATAAAGTCGTATCTACTTTACCTTTGACAAAACCATTTTGTATTAAGAACTTACTTAATCTGTCGTACCAAGCCCGAGGTGCTTGCTTTAAACCATACAAAGCCTTTTTCAGTCTGAAGACTGATTCTGGCTTCTTTGGGTCTTCAAACCCTGGTGGTTGTTCCACATAAACTTCCTCATGGATAAATCCATTTAGAAAGGCGCTTTTGACGTCCATTTGGAATAACCTGAAATTCTTATAACAAGCAAACGCAAGTAATAGTCGAATAGCTTCTAACCTTGCTACTGGAGCGTAAGTCTCATCATAGTCTATTCCTTCTTCTTGCGTATATCCCTTGGCCACGAGTCTTGCTTTATTTCGTACGACTTTTCCTTTCTCGTTCATCTTGTTTCTGAACACCCATTTAGCTCCAATAACAGCTTTACCTTTTGGTTTGGATGTCAATTCCTAGACATCATTAATGCTGAACTGTTTGAGCTCTTCTTGCATAGCTTCAATCCAGCTTTCATCAGATAAAGCTTCTTCTATGCTCTTTGGTTCAATTTCAGAAACGAGTGCCACAGCACTAGACTCTTCTCGCCTTTTGGATCTGGTGCGAATTCCTTCATTAATTTCGCCAATTATAAGATCTTTGGGATGACTGGACTTATGCTTCCAGTTACTTGTTGATTTGTCTGATTGATGATCTCTTTCTTTATTTGGATCTTCACTAATACCCTGATGCTGGTTTTCCAGAGTTTGAGATGCTTCTTGAGATGAAGACTTTGAAGGGTCTGGAGCAGGTTCAGACTCTTCTTGATGAATTTGACTTGATTCATCTTGCGTTGAGTCTTGAAATTTGACATTCATTGACTCCTCCACAGACTGGCTCTTCTTGTTATAGACTCTGTAGGCTTTGCTTGATGTAGAATATCCAAGGAAGATACCTTCATCTGATCTTTCTTCAAACTTACCAACTCGATCTTTTGCATTTTTCAATATAAAACATTTGCAACCAAATACATGAAAGTATGAAACAATAGGCTTTTTATCTTTGAATATCTCATTAGGGGTTTTCTTTAGAATAGGTCTTAGGAAGACTCTATTAATGATATAGCAAGCTGTTGAAACAGCTTTAGCCCAAAATCGTGAAGAAATCTTACTTTCAATTAAAAGAGTTCTAGCCATTTCTTGAAGAGATCTGTTTTTTCTTTCTACAACTCCATTTTGCTGAGGAGTATATGGAGAGGAGAACATATGCTTAAAGCCAGATTCATCACAGAATTTTGTAAAATCTTGATTTTCAAATTCACCTCTATGATCTGTTCTTATACTAGAGATAACACATCCTTTTTCATTTTGAACCTTTTTAGCAAATTTTTCAAAATACGAAAAGGTTTCAGACTTACTTGCAAGGAAATATACCCAAGTAAAACGGGAGTAATCATCAACAATTACTAGGCAATACTTCTCCCCCAATACTCTGAGTTCTGGTTGGTTTGAAGAGATCCATATGTAGCAGCTGTAATACATGATTAGTAGAGACATGATTTATTGGCTTAAATGAATTTCTTACCTGCTTTCCCAGAATACATGGAGTGCATGAATCAGTCTTTTGGTATGGCAGTTTGGGTAGACCTCGAACAAGCTGCTTTGATGAGATTTTGGCTAATTGCTTCATGTTGACATGAGCAAGCTTTTTGTGCCATAAGCTTGCTTCGTCTTGAATTGAGATAAGACACTGCGATTCATTTGGTTTCACATCCAGAAGATAGATATTTCCATGTCTTCGACCCATGAAAGACTGAGTAGAGTCTTTACTGATTCCAGAACATGTTCCTTCTTGAAAGAAGATCTTGAAACCAGTATCACACAATTGACTAATGCTGAGAAGATTGTAATTGAGTCATTCCACTAAGGAAACATTACTTATTGTGAGAGTTCCAATTTTCACGGTTCTAAATCCCACAATACTTCCTTTGCTGTTTCCTCCAAATGAAACTTTTCCACCATTTACTTGAGCAAGCTTTATAAAGCAATTTGAGTCTCCTGTCATGTGTCTTGAGCATCTGCTGTCAAGATACCACTTTACCTGTTTCTTGACGGAGACCTGCAGTTAAAATAAAGTCTCAAGCTTTCTTTGGTACCCAAATTTTCTTGGGTCCTTTGGTGTTAGTAATATAAACAGTATTAGCCCATACTTTCTTAACAGGTTTCCATACCATGGGACACTCTTTTTCAAAGTGATCCGGACTGTTGCACTTTGAACATCTGAGAGCATTTCTACCTACAGGTTTTACAAAAACTTTCTTGAAATGATTTTTGTAAGCCTCTTTCGAGGGTCTTTTTTTAATTCTTTCTTTTACTTTAGGAAAATCAATCAAGGGAATTGTTTCTGCTGACATACCTAGACCAGACTTATTGAAGTAAGATCTTTGAGCTGAAAGAATTTTTTCAAGTTTCTCAGACCC
Source organism: Eucalyptus camaldulensis (assembly GCA_019915185.1). NCBI lineage: Eukaryota > Viridiplantae > Streptophyta > Magnoliopsida > Myrtales > Myrtaceae > Eucalyptus > Eucalyptus camaldulensis. The sequence goes on along the minus strand of JAHSVA010000014.1, from coordinate 16,015,722 downwards.
TATTGAAAATTTCTTTGAAATATTTGATAAGTCTATTTTTAAAAGAGCATTTTCTTTTAAAAGATTATCTTCATTTTCTTTAAGAGTGGAAACAGTCAAGTCTAGACTTTTAACTCTTTCTACTAAAACATTTTCCTTTTGTTTTAGAGCTGAGTTTTCCTTTTTCAGTTCGGAAATTCTTTTGAAAGAAGTCTTAAGACTAAAACACAGTTCATCAATGTATTTAGAAACTTTGACAGGAATTTTAAAATTACTTGCCTCAAATTCACTATCTGAGTCTGATCCAAAGTCTGATCCAGAGTCTGAGTCTGATTGTGCCATCAGACATAGATTGGCATACTCATTATGACTTTCTTCACACTCAGTATCACTCCAGGTTTCAGCTTTGAGAGCTTTTCGAAATTTTCAGCTTTTCCTCTCTTCTTCTTCAGAAGAGGACAGTTGGGTCTGATGTGTCCCTTTTTCTTACATTCAAAGCAGACTACATCTTTGTTTGGTTCTTCATCATCAACAGACTTGGTCTGCTGTCTTTGAAAGCTTTGTTTCTTTGAGTTGAACCTTCTTCCTTTTCTATTCAGCTTTCTAAATCTTCTTATCATGAGAGCAAGCTCCTCATCGTCCACATCATCTTCAGAATCTGTATCATCAGAATCATCATTTGATTTTAATGCAATGGATTTCTTACCTTTTGGATCTTCGTCTTCATTGATCCGTTCCACTTCATAAGACTGAAGAGTTCCAATCAGCTCATCTACAGATAGTGGCATAATTCTTTGCGTCTCTCTTATCGAAGTCTTTATGTGATTCCAATCCTTGGAGAGTCCACGTAGTAGCTTATTTACCTTCATGGGATCAGAAATTTTTTGACCTTGATTTTCAAGACCATTAACAATATCTGTAAAACGGCTAAACATGTCAGTTATAGATTCTTCTGGTTTCATTTTGAAGGCTTCATATTGACCGAGAAGAATATTGATTCTTATTTCCTTCACTCGGTCTGTTCCTTCATAGGTGATATGCAATCTGTCCCAAACTTCTTTTGCTGTAACACAAGAAGATATTCTATTATATTCAGTTGGTGACAAAGCACAATATAAAGAGTAAATTGCTTTTGCATCAAGTGCTTGTCTCTTGTTTATCTCTTCCTGAGTCATTCTGCTGATCTCATCAATTTCCTTCCCTCTTTCAGAGACTGATGCAGTTGTAGGAGTAATTCCTTTTTCTACAACGTCCCATTCCAGAGGATCCGTTGATCGTAGGAAAGCTTTCATCTTGTTTTTCCAGGTGTTGTAATCCTTTCCATCAAAGTAGGGTGGTCTGGTATTGCTTTGCCCTTCCATCAGCCCTGGTGCTAGCATACTAGCCATGGATCTTTAACTCTGAAGTAAAACGCTTCAAACAAAGTGAGTACACAGGCTCTGATACCAATTGAGATAGCTAGTATAAACACCTAGAGGGGGGGTGAATAGGCACACAAACAATTTGTCCCAATACGGAAGCAATTCTTAACAAAATGAAATACGATCGAGGTATAGAGAGAGAGAGAATTGAACACAGGATTTATAGTGGTTCGGCTTATTCCAAGCCTACGTCCACTCTTCCGCACTGACAGCCCACCGGCTGGATTTCACTATGATCAAAAGAGAAGTTACAGCACAACTTTGCCTTGATTCCACAGTGTAGATGTTCTACCACACCTTCTCAAGGTTTCTCACAAATATAAACTCTCTTTTGTATACAAGTATTCGCTCAAAGGAATTGTCTAAACAAATAGGAGCTTCAGACTTTGGAATTTTTCTATCGCGCACTTCTTGAACAACTAAGAACGTCTTCCTTATATACTCCTTTATGCCATCATACCCGTTGGCACTTACCAAAGGAATTCCTCCAATCTACCCGTTGGACGGAATCAATTAGGAAGATTGTTCGAGCTATTAAAGGAACGTGTTGATAGCCCATCAATCCTGTTCGCCCATACAATCAGGATCTCGGTTTCCATAAGTAGAACCTTCCAATAATATTTAGACAATTAACGAATCTTCAATCATTGAATCAATCTTGATCAATCAAAGGATTCTGTTACGTCTTCTCCAGCCACGAGATCTTCTCCAGATGATAAGGATAAATCCTGAACAAAACAGTTCTGGATAACCTTTCTTCAACGGATTAGAGACTGTCAATGAGGATAGACTTTGAGTCTTGAGTCTGGTTGTCCGGAAGTCTTCAGACTTTAACCAACAGAGTCTGCAGACCTTCAGACTAGACTGATGGAAACGTTTTGTCAACTTCAAAACACTTCACGAGGATTTCTCCAACAAACATTACCCAAGATGGCCGAATTGGACTGTCTTTGCTTTACTTACTCAACGTTATTTCCTTAGTATTTGATGGTTTTTTATAAAGCATGTTGGGCCAAAACCTGGCCCATCCGCCCATGTTGGGCCAAAAACCCGATCCATAAGGGATGAGCAATATAATAGAGAAGTAAAGATTGTAAGTAAACCTTGGTACCGTATTGCAAGTAGGCGATGTCATTGCTTGTATTTATGGTCTTGATGAAGTGATGGCGAGTGAATTAGTAGAATTTGAAGAGGGTACAATAGGGATTGCTCTGAATTTGGAATCAAATAATGTTGGTGTTGTATTAATGGGTGACAGTTTGATGATACAAGAGGAAAGTTTTGTAAAAACAACAGGAAGAATTGCTCAAATACTGATGAGTGAGGTGGGTAGTTATTTTTATGCAAAATAACTACCGTATAAAAAGAAAATTGAAAGGAAAAACACAGAATGTACGTTCTTTTGGTTTTTGATGTCAATGAATTCTCTCTCAAAAAAGGAACTCAAAGGCTTCAATTGATCTCTCTTAAGACTGCAACACATATTTAATCCGTGACAAATAATGTACACCCGTCTTGGTAATATGCCTTTTGATCAGTGTTACATATATTTTCAGATCCGTTTCCACATTTGTTTTAATATTTGACAGTTCGAGTATCTGTTCATTTTTAAGAATGCGTTTCCATAATTGGTATTAGAGTGTAGTGTTGTTGTTTCCCAAATGCTATGGTTGTTTATGAGTGGTTTTATGACCGGAATTTGAGAATCGACATCGATGAACATTTAGAGGCGGAAATCCTGAAACCCAACGCAATGTTTGACTCCTCTTTTCAATTTATGTACATCAAAGTTTGTTTTTGAAAATGTAGGCTCGAAGTTCTTGTTGAGACAAGAAAAACGAATGGCGGCATGCCACTAGAGGTGGCCAACTCGTTGGCGTGTGCATTCCCCTGGACATGTGCTCAGCACACGCGTGGCAACCATTGGGGCATGCACGGCATGCGCCTACATGGGCAATTCCCATTTTGCACTCACCATTTTTCTAAACTTTATGATTTTGCCCCTATAAGTTGATTTTATAATTATGTCCTTTGTTTTTCGTTGATATTACTATTTTACCCCTTTGTTGACCTGTTGACTTGACATGATCATCCTTTGATCATTGACCAGGGTTGATCGACTATTGATCAACCGTTGACTCTTGACCCAAAAAAAGAAGAAGCATAAAATGTGTTTTTCAATTGTATTCATAATGAATAATGTATAATCCTTTTTTGTTCTGCATTTGTTGCAGGAACAATAATGTATTTTGTACGCACGCCTATATTCATGAGAACTGATGAGTAGAAGACAATGCTTAAAGGGCTAATAGTGAAATTAGCTAATTATCGATGAAATGATAGTGATACAGTGACACATGTGGTTAGGATCAACAAGATGATACAAGAAATCATCTGAAATGTTCACCTTATGCCAGATTTTGAGAAGGTGCTGGCCCTAATAAACACTCTTCCCATCTGAGTGGTAAGTAGTGTTAGATCACCTGTAGGAAATCAACATAGTTTTGGATTATAAGAAGCTTATAGTGACTTTTATGAGGGAATACTATAGGATAGAGGCAATGAAAACTTCAACCCTCAAGTTGAATGTAACTTGGTGCAAAATGATGTGCCTTGGAGGAGCCTTAAGGGATCTTCATGGGTTTTTCCATGGTTGCCTAATGTGGCTTTAGAATTTTCAAAGGAGTTTTCTAAGAAATTTAGAATAGTTTTTTTTTTCTTGTTTATGAGATAGTTGAGTATCTTTGAATTTATTTATTTTTCTTAGATTGGTTTGAGATATCTTAGGTGTAAATATTTCTTTTATGTTGTTGTTGATATCTTTCTACTGGACATATTGCTTTGTGTAAATGGCATATTTAGTTAATGAAAGTATATTTTTATTGCTATTGTAAATTATTATTTTAATTTACAATTATTTGTTGGAATTTCAAGAAAGTTTTAGTGACTTCAGTGAACTTATTTTTGATAATTTCAAATTGTGAGTTTTGAATGAATGGAAACACAGTGACATTTCGACTCTAAAGTTTTATTTGATCTTATTCATTAAAATGATTAGTTTATGTAAAATAGATACTTAAATGTTAAGCATTAATAATTCATACAAATGTATCTAAAATGTTAAGATATAATGGCTTTAGCTTTTAAGAATATAGTGGCTAAACTGGATGAAGAGATAAATCAAATGGTGAGAATTATGATATATTGAATATGAAAATTCAATACGTGTTAGAAAAGCAAGAAGCACTAAAAGCTCTTAATTTGGTTATGGAAAAACTTGAGGATGCTATGCACCACCTTGAGTTAGCAGAGATCCGCCTCCCAGTGGCTAAGTTGGAAACAAATATTTATTATGGTGGTTCTAGCTCACAAGATGATTCAAACTCTAAGCACAAGCATTTTGATTCATTCAAAAGTGAAAATGCAAGGGAGTGAGCCCTTCAAGAAAGAAACCAAGAGTTGACCAACGTGAGAGAGGAAACTACACACACATCACACAAAGAAAATGGTAGATTGATGGACTCTACTTGCCTCTAATCCAAGCATAACACAGCAAGCAAAGACGGCGGGGCAAGGTGGGACTTGGCGGCTCGACGGCGGCGACGAACGGCAGCGAACGGCCTCCCTCTTCCCCTTCTTCTCTCGCACGCTCACTCTCCCTCTCTCGATTTCAGTCTCTCTCTCTCGGACAATCACTCTCTCTCTCTTGATTGCTTCTCGCCTAATCCGCCCCTTCCCTTCACTAATTTCTTCCCCTCAATGATTAACCATCATTAGCTTTGCATGCAATGTGACACTTGGAAGACCCCTCACACCACTTGCCATTCTTCATGCAAGAAGGTGGCTTCATCCGGCTGGGCTTGAGCCAGCCTTGGTCAACGGCCCATTGGGCCTCTTGGGCCGAGCCTTTGCCAGTTGAAGGGTGGGGGGTTGAGGGCTAGTTTGGCCCAAAAATCAGCCCACTCCCTCCTTTAATAATCCACTATTATTTTCCACTTAAATAAATACATAATCACAAAAATAATATGGCCAAAAACTTGCAACATTAATCCATAAAAATCAAATCCATAAGGTGCATAGCCAAGAACAAAATTCTCATTATCAAATTATCCTATAGCACCAACTTTGATAACCCAAGAACATAAGATATCTTTCCATTAAAGTGTTCGGCCTTAATCTTATTGCAAATCATGGATCAAAGCACATCTAAGGATTGCCATGAAATTCTAGGATGCCACAGAAGAGAGGAAGAAAAAGAAAAAGGGAGAAAAGGAATCTCAGCTGAAGGAGGAGGAAGCGTGAAGGAGAGGTGAAAAAGGAGAGAGAAAGAAAATGAAAGAGAAAACAACAACAACATTGTTATCATTTTCCTTTTTCTTCCAATCTCTGATTTTTCATCCGATAATTTCTTTTTCCAAAATTTCGGGCTCGCCGCTAATTCGACAGATGATGAGATGGTGTCCAATAATCAAATATGAAACCCTCAAAAATTCGATACTTGAAATCGAATTAACTTTCATGGTTAAAATCAATCGAACGCAACTTTAATACAACCTAATCTATCAAGTGGCTTTTAGAGGTTCTCGCACGGTTGACTCGTGGTCTATAATTTTCGATCCACGTTTGTGCATCTTCGAATCATGAACGACCCTCGATTGTCATGTAATCGCGAGGGTTCAATAACATACCCCGAATATAATATCAATAGAAAATCGGTTTATTGTCGTTCGACACGAATATCGTAATTGTGCGGAATCACCCGTGAACCAACTACGTGCTTTAGTTGAATCAATTTATATTTGCTCGCTAATTGACAGTATAGTATTTACCCTTGTTGATTCTTATGGTTGAGCGGTCGATTTCCAATCGAATTCTCTAGTCTTTCACGTTTTAACCTTTTACGGCCTCACCCAATGGATTAGTTAACTCGTGAGCGATCAGTTCAAAGTAAAATAACCATAAGTGCATCAATGAAATATCTATTTCATATATTTCGAAATAGGGCCAAATTTTGGGATGTCACAGCATGTGATCCAACATGAGAATAATCCTCTATGAATGATTACAAATCGAATTGATTGCTAACCTAAAACATGGTAATTGGATTATTCATAAATAAAGAACCGTAAACTTGGTCTGAGATCAAGAGACTTAAGTGAATCCAATTGCCTTAACTACCAAAGTCTTTCATTAGTGGAGCATAGGATTGCATTTATTTTTCTTACATAATTATAGCATATCACAATGGATAGGCTTCAATAATGGATTGCAAGCAAGGGGTTTTGATGATGTTGTAGCGAGGAAACCCTCCCTCCTCCAAGATCTTCTTCCATTCGGGTTCGTCCCTCTCCTTACCGCCTGAGCAAAGCACCATCATGGCTAGATCCATCCCTAGTCCGATCTTATCGAACATGCTATCGCCCTCTGCTTTCAGCACAATATCTGCTATGATCACCTTGCCATTCTTTTCCGGGATTGCTTTTTTACAGTTCTTCAAAATCTTGACACAGTCTTCGTCCCCCCAATCATGCATTGTCTCCTGTAAAACAAACAACATAGAATTACTGGAGTTGAGAATCATGGTTTCTATTTACACTATTTCATCAATGTGTTCATTGTGTTAATCTCTATGCTTATGAACAGTCGACATAATTGGCTAAAATGTAACCAACATTTTCCAAAAAAGGGAAAAAAAAAATATAATTCTCCTCTCTCTCGATTGCGCTACACAAAAGGCAATTTAGCGAAAACCCATTGAAATTGTTACCAATGCCTTGAGGCTTGAGATGTTTTTGCACCACCCATCTGACCACCCCTCTCTTGCCCAAGATGCACACTCTCTCACCATCCCTCTCTCTTTAACTCCAAGATAGTGACCTTATTATGACCTTGGTGATCTCAGGCTTGCGGACCCATTGAGGCATGCTCATAAAATTGAGATTTATAGGGCCTATGGTAAGGTTTTAAATTTTTGAGGATTTTTTAATGCTAAGTTTAAGGCCATGTTTCCTCCATTCCTATTGGAATATTTTTTCATCAACCACTATTTTGATAGTTGGATTAAAGAAAGTAAGGGTGATCAGTTGGTCTGGTTCCAGGATGGACATCATCGTGGACTGGACCAACCGGTTCGATGTTGTCTCAGCAATTAGTGGTATCATTCATTTTCTTTCTCGAAAGTACCTAAATATATTGAAAGTTACTCTAGTATAGGATGAAATTACTAATCACATGCAAGTCACTACTAAAATAAGAAATAACTTTCATATATAATTTGTACTTTTTGCCTTGCTCGAATAAAAAAATGGAAAAAAAATGCTATGGATCGGATCGGTCTAGTTCGTGGAGGAATCGAGAGTCGAATTGGTTATTCTTGGTTGCAAATTAATTGGGCCAAATTCGGTAGGAATCCACCGCTTTCTTCCGATTCCTGAGTTGAATAAGGACTGAAGTACACCCCTTAAAAAAGGACATCCTACAACAATATTTGGATAAGTTTTGTGTTTTTGCGTGTGTGTATATAATATGTGTTTGTGTGATATTAATATTTGTAACCCACTATTCATAGCTCTAGTTTGAGGAATTATCTTCCAATTAGGGATTGAAACAAAAAATGATGCTACTAAGTTTATGTGTGAGTTATATAGAAAATTTTGAAATCCCACCAATTAAAAGACTAATCAAAGGAAATTTCTCCAATTAGAGATGGAGAAAAATAAAGCCTTTTTATTCAAAAACAAGATGCTCGGTCCCTACCATGCTTGTATGGCTTATATATAGTGCTAGATTGAGGTTACACAAAACTTATTTATCAATGTAACAAACTAGACACATAAATAATGTGAAATCTGATATATTTGTCGCAAATAGTTTAGAACATGGCTAGGACTTCTGGATACCACTATACATATGGAGTGTGTGTTTACTTTATTGAACAAATAGTCACATGAAACCGTTTTCCAGTGAACTTGATTCCCCATAAATAAAGATATAAAGGAAAAATAAATACAACATCACATCAATTTAGAACGCCTAATAGATGACAGAAAAGGTAGATCATGAGCTGTAAGATAGAGAAACGAGTAGTTACAAGTAACTAAACTCCTACCGAGCCATGCGAACGTGGATTACAGAATAAAAAGATGCACATTTCAAAATGATGAAACTACACATTAACAGGAAAAGTTACCGTGTGTCTTATAAATCATGTGGATCGATATAATTTTAATCACTAATTACATGAGTTTTATTATAAGACTTATATATGAAGAATCTGGATAGGCTTGCGCTTGACCCCCTTATAATTTATAGACTACGAATAATTTTTCCCTTTACCGTGGCATTACTCGAACAGAATATTTATAGCAGTTCATGGATTCCCACCCTCTTGACACATTAAAAGGACAAAAAATTTAAAAAGAAATTGACCATGTGTCATAGGAAAAATGCAAAATTCACGAATTAATTAATATGTATAAAGTATCTGGCAGTAATACTCACCATCATGAGAACTGCATCAGCATGTGGTATAGTCTCAAACATGTTTCCTCCAACATGAGTGACTCCATCGTGCACCGGCGCCATTGCAACAACATGAGGTAGATCATAATTAATCCCCTGAATGTGTGGAAATGACTTAATGATCTCGACCAGGTTCTTGCCGATCCCCCCTCCGACATCGACCAAAGATCCAATGCTCTCGAAGCCGTCCTTATACACTTCTATGATGCCCCCAATCGTGATCCTGCTCTGACACGCCATCCCATCGTTGAACAAGCGGTTGAACTCGGGATTCTCTGATGCGAAGTCCCAAATCTTGCGGCCGTGAGCCATCTCGAATGCAATGCCGCCGGTCTTGATGCAGTCGCCCAAGCAATGCCACGGGGACATCATCCATGGGTGGTTTAACATCAACACCACAGGCGCGAGGCTGAGCTCGAACCCGGGCCCCTGGAGGAGCCATCTCGACGATGGGGGGAGGCTGTAGAGTGTCTCGTGACTCTCATGGCCGCCATCAAGTTGGCAACGATTAGCGGAGAAAATGTTCTCACGGACAAGGAGTCTCATGATGCGCGCCAAGTAGGCGGTTTCGAGGGTTGGGGAGGGAATGCGGGAGGCTATTTGGGCTAGGGTGACGGGCCCGCCACCATAAGAATGGATGATGTCGGGTACTCGGAGCTCGACCGCGCATTTTAGCGCCATGGTGCTGGCGTATGCATTCAGCAGATTCAATATGTGTGCTTGGCCTCTTCGGGTTGCTTCAGTTTCATCAAGCAATTCCATTCTCTCTCTCTCTCTCTCTCTCTCTCTCTGAGCTTGCTTTGATTCGCAGTATAGTATGAGGAATGAAGGGAAGAGACCAGAGGCGTCATAATATATAGACACAAGAAGGAAGAAAAAGAATTCTAGAAGTGCCTGCTCTCTTTTCATGTGTGATTTTTCTTGTATCTTGACCCTACTCAAATATTTTATGTTGCGCTAACTTGATGTATCCCCAGTTTTAACTCCACTATACATTTGACACCGAAATCAGAGTTTGGGAATTCTCTGGTTTTGTATTAGCCAGCGACAACTTTATGTACATCTCACAGAGAAGAGACACAATGTTTGCCAAGCAAATCAACCTTGACTTGTTCACCACCCTGGAACAACTTCATTATTAGGTTGTGGCCATTCACTTCCTGTGAAGTTAAGATGAAAATCAAATTTTGAAATTGATATTACTTGAATCAAATTGCTCTTGAAAGCTCGTTAGTCCTCATTTAAGCAGCTTAATCGATTTAAGTGGCTCAAGTATTAAAATCAAGTTAATCTCAATGTATTCAATACTTGATTAATGTAACCATTAGACAATTACGTAGTTAATGCTATTTTTATGATAAGCTAGGATCCAAGCACACGTTTAGCACAAAAATATCAGGTGGTGAAGTTACAAGGTATTAGCTTAGTATGTTTCCATGGATTACAGATAAATTTATTACTTTACAAGGAAAAATTTGGAGAGAGAGAGAGAAAAATGTCGAATAACTTCTTTAACTTGTTAGACATAACAATATCATTCTATGAAGCTATTATTTTCTCTTTTTTCTTAATTTAGAAGCACGAGCTTGGAGACCTACCTACTTGGAAGCCCATGAAACATCTTCTGAGTCTCATGAACCAATTTAGTCTAAGTTTTTGCCATGTGCAGGTGGCCCTAAGGAAGAGCAATCTGCACATAATCAGTAGAACTAATATTAGCCTAACTATTATCTTTCTGTTAGTTACAAATATCATTACTTTTGAAGGGAAAATTTTGAGAAATAATTGACGCGTCAAAATCATTGTACATCGGTTTTTTTGTTTTGTTGTTTTTTTTTTTTTATAGCAAAACCGCAAAATGGAGGTTGAAGAATCATCGGATCATATGTCTTGCTTTTTCGTAATCAAACAAGAAAGAATAGTAAAAAGCTACGGAGCAATGAAATTTTGGAAAGCACTGAAAAACAAAAAAAAACCTAAAAATTAAAAAAATATAGTTTGTAGTTACAAGCATGCTCTAATACCAAAAAAAAAAAAAAACCGGCGTCCAATTATAAAAACGCGTTGCTGCCACTAACGTAAGCGATGACGATTTTAATAGCCGACCTTTAAAGACTTTGTGACCCACAAGTGAGCCCGCCCTTTAAGAATTCCGCCGTCATATTAAGTCGCGTCTCTGGCCCGCAAGAGAGCCCGCCCTTTCAATGTTTTCCACGTTAAAATTAAGTCGCGTCTTCGGCCCCACACTCATCACGTCTCTCTCTCTCTCTTGATGGCACACCCTTGGAGACTTGCCACGCTCAAGCCAAGTTCCATCTTTGACCCACCATCGTCATTACGTTTCTCTTCTCGCACAATTTGGTTGAAGGGTAGAGCCTCTAAATTCCAGGTCGGAACTCTCTCTCGTATATAAAGGGGCAAAGCCAACCCGACCCTCACATTGCAGAAGATTATTCTAAGGACCAAGGAGAGGACGCAGTCACGGGGGAACTCGAGCTCGGACCGATCATACCCCTAAACGCCAGTGCCGTTCAATTCTAATTTCTAAAATACGTTTCTCAATATTTTACTTAGGTTTTTCAATCGACCTATCACGAATCGATTGGTAGTTGGACCATAATTTGTGAATTGGCGGCTTTGGGAAAGCCTGCGCTAAACCTAATACATAACAAGCCATTAGCCTCCGCCTACCCATGCGTAAGGGCTTTGGATGGAGGTTGCAACATCTATGTTCAAGAAAACCTAGAAAGCATGTGATCAATATGAGAATAACCCTCTGTAAATGATTACAAATCACATGTTGCGATCTTCCCGAAGGTGAATTACTCAAAGAAGGCTAATGGATTACTAAGTTTGAAGACTTGGCATGAACCCTCCCAAGTCCTACCCATCGCGACTTGATACTAAGAAATTAATCCATTTAAACATACAATTATACTCAATTTGGAGCCGCCACTAATCAATGAGGGTTGATTAGAAACCCAAGTAAAGTATGTGAGGATACTTTATTTTTGCGAACCATAAATTCAATAGGTCCGGGGACATGGTTATACTAGATTAATTTAACGCCATTTCGGTACCCTTTCATTTTAATTTCAAAAATATTTTGTAAGTGGTCTCGATTAATTTTAACCTAGGCTACTAATATGCCCTAACATGATTTCTAGATGACATGACACCTAATTTTTTTAAAATATTAATTATATGCAATCTTAATTTAAATTTGATATGCATGATTTCTACTCTAATGACATGTGAGATGCAATTTATATTACTTAACTTGAACTATCACAATATGTGTGCAATCTAATTCACATGATCTCAAATATGTGTGTGCTACATGATATGGAATGGATGATGTGGTAATTCTACATGCATGTTCATTCTATGATTTTTCTTCTTTTTTATTTATTTAAATAATGCAACTCCAATGAATTCTCTTTTTTCTTTTTAATATATATATATATATATATATATATATGACATGAAATGGGATTAATTACGAATTAACCTATTAATTAACCAAGTAAATGATCTTTGTGTTTTCCCTCTTTTTTTTAAAAAAATAAAATAAATGACTTAATAATTTTATTGAAAAGAAAGTAATATAATGATGCAGTGCTCATCTTTTGGCATTTTCTTCTTCTTTTTTCGATAGAAAAAACTACATGATAGGAATACTAAAACATTAAACCTAAAACGTGTGACTCACTAACTAAAGCGCAACATGTGCCATGCATATTAAGAAATCTATATGACCTAAATAACATTTTTATGTTCCTTTTTTTGGTTTTATTAAAGGAAAATTATCCCGACATTATACGAATCTTAAAAATCAAGGTGCTTGCTTTAAACATGAAATGTTTATGGACCTAAATTCTAGATATGACATATGATGCATGATATGTGATGCGCACATGATGATGACGCACCGAAATGTATGTCCTATTGATAATCTACCAATACGAATCAATGACATATTATCTTGACGCGAATCAATTACCCAATCCGTAAATTTTCCATGAAAAGTTGAAATAATAAAAAATCTAACCCAACGTCTCGTGGCTCAATATTTTTTATTATTATGACTTAATATGACAAATTTTCTAATCAGATAATGATTAAATATGACAAAACAAATCAAGTCGGAATCACAAGCTAAAAATCCGAATATTTGACTAAATTTAGTCTAAAGAGATTACCTAGTCCAGGTTTTCTTGAGGAGACGTTGGCGAGGCTTGCAAATTGTAAATCAGTGATCTGGAGGAACGATTGCTGAACATCCTCTCTACTTGTGATGGCAAAATGAATTATATCCCCCAACGCTCGACCTTCTTTTGATTATCCTTCATGCGGACGTGTTGGAAGTTTATGGGGGAACTCTTTAAAAATATGCTAGCCACTTAGACAACACAGTAAGATGTGGTGCAGGTGCTAGTGACGATGAGGCGATAACCAACAAGGGAGATTAGCGCAACGGCATCGTCGTGGGTCGAGCACAATCCAGCAAAGCAGCTACAACAATTGGTTGTCGTCACTGCTGCAAGTTGCCGAGGAAACCAGCTGGCTTGGTGGACCTCACCAAGGGGACAAGAAGATAGAGAGAAGACCAAGGTGGCCCCCTCACAGTAGTTGGTCCCCTTCCCCTCCATTACCGTCGACCTCCTCTCTATTTGCAGACCAAAGAAGCTCCAACAAACCTAGAAAATCGAGTAGCCATCCCGTCCTCATCATCCGACCACCCCTGGCCACCGTTCGAGTAGCCAAAGCCGTGCCCACTTGCCCACACGCCGCTGCTCGTCTTGCTCGCGTCCAGTCTCTTCCCGTCATCATGCTACCCATTTTGGAGCCCCTCAGGCCTCGTCGAGCTTAGTTGAAGCCTGTCCAGCCCATCTCCGCTGCCGTGAAACTCTGCCATAGCCCGCCTGACCCCGTTGCACCATCGCCGTCCATCCTTGCCGCCCTTGGCTGCTCGTTGCAGCTTGTTTAGCCCTCAACCAAAACCGAAGCATCTGGGTCAGCGGCTCATTGTTTGGCTGGTTTTTGAGCCCTTTCGGACCTTGCTTGGTGTCCCTGCTTTGGAGATTGTCGATCATCTCCGCTTCCCGTCGAAGTGAACCCGTTAGATTGTTAATCAAGTGAGTTTACTCAGTAATCCCTGCTTAGGAAGTTAATTATGCTTAAGGGTTAATTAGTTATACTAAGTATGGTTTATGTGATTAGTTCGAACGGATTACTGATTTAATCATTCAATATTGCATGTTAGGTGGTTAGAATAGTGTAATTAGCAAGTATAAGCTGTAGTATTTATCTAGATAGGTTTGGAATTTTTCGGAACCTGAATAAGTATTTAATTAGGCTTTTCTGGCCTAAGTGTACATTATTGGTATTTATTAATTAACTTCCGCAATTATTTAATTAATTTTTATTTTTCGGAAATTAGATCGCAATAGCCAATGATTGGAATTTTGTGTTGATTGCAATCGTATGGTTGGTTTATTTAATCGAGTGCTAGATTGTGCAAATTGAGTGTGATTTGTAATTTTGGGAATTTATCCCAAATGTTATTGATTTTGAAATACTGGGTGTCAGTTTATAATGCCAAAAATGTATTTATCAGTCATTGAAATTCGTGGGATTTTCAAAGGGGAAAATATTGTATTTTGGCTAAAGCCAACTGTGTACCTACATACGATTATTTTTATCGGGTATGATAAAAATGGTGAAATTGTTAAATGATTAAGATAGTATACTATATCAGCCTGCGGGCTTGATATGTTGGCTTAGGCGAGCAATATACCGGTATTATGTAAGACATCGAATCAGTTTTTTTAATTATATTAATTTTTCAGGCATTTTGATCCTATTTTAATTGTTAAATCATTATAATTATTAATTTAATTCGTAAGATTTCGGATCAAATTTTTAATTATTTTGAACTTTCTTATATGTTGTGATATTTAGGGCTAAAATAATCATTAATTTAACCCGTCAGACAACGGATTATTTTTTTGGTTATTTTAATCATTTATTTGATGAATATCTATTTGATGAATATCTTAATTAGTTTAGATATAATGTTTATTGCATAATTGATTGTCTCGAAAAACACTAAAAAATAAAAAAATCAAAAATCAAATCTTGCATGTTTTATGATAAATTTTTAATTAAAGGAAAATCCAAAAAATTGTTTGCTTTGTACATTTAATTATTTTGATGCAATTTGTTTGATTAATTGATTGTTTAATAATGATTGAACACTCGTGTGCTTACCCTTTTGCATGATAGTGATTTAGGTTAAAATAAATCCATGCTGCCTGCAAAAATATTTTTGAAAATAAAAATAATGGTACCAAAATGGCATTAGAGAAATTTAGTGTAACCAATTTCCCGTACCCAAAATCTCTGGTTCGTAAGAGTAAAATACAATTATTTTACTTAGGTGTCTAATCGACCTACCATAAATTGATTAGTGACGACTTCTAGAGAAAATTTATTTGCATAAAACATAAACCTAAGTCGTGAATTGATATGGGTTTGGGAGAGCTCGAGCTAAGTCTAAGCTTAGTAGTCAATTAGCCTAAACCCTAGGTGGTACACCCAAAATTTTTGTCGTGACAATAGATTTGATAGTTCTAGCCATGTATGATTTTGATGTGATAATTGGCATGAACTGGCTCACCAAGCAACGAGCTAAGATGGGCTGCTATCGTAAAGCGATTTAGTTTAACCCGTTAGTAGGTGAGAGCTTTGAGTTTATTAGAATTTGAGGAGGACCTTTGATTATATTAATCTCATCGCTTGAAGCAACATGTTTGTTAGACGAGAGTTGCCAATGTTACTTGGTAACTATCGTGGATAGGATAGTTGAGGAGTTGAAGATCGAAGATATCACAGTGGTATAGGAGTTTCTAGACATATTTCCAAAGGAATTGCTAGGTCTGCCACCAGAAAGAGAGATTGAGTTTGTGGTTGAGTTGGCACTCGGAATAGAGCCAATCTCTAAGGTTTCGTACCGGATGGCTTTGTCAGAGTTGAAGGAAATGAAGGTGCAGATGTATGAGTTGTAGGATAAAGGATTCATACATCTCGGTGCATTACCTTAGGGAGCACCAGTTCTGTTCGTGAAGAAGAAAGATGGTTTGTTGCATTTGTGCATCGACTATCGACAACTCAATCAAGTGACGATTAAGAACAAATACCCACTACCAAGGATTGATGACTTGTTTGATCAGTTGCAAGGAGCGTCAATATTCTCCAAGATTGACTTAAAGACGGGATATCATCAGCTGAGGATCAGAAAGGAAGACATACCAAAGTCAGTGTTTCATACTCGATATGGCCATTATGAGTTTACTGTAATGCCGTTTGGCTTGACAAACGCTCCAGCTACTTTCATGGATCTGATGAACCGTGTGTTTAATGAATACCTGGATTAGTTCGTGATCGTATTAATTAATGATATCCTGGTGTACTCAAAAAGTCCAAAGGATCATGAAGAGCATTTGAGGATGGTACTGCAAACTCTGAGGACTCATAAGCTTCACGCCAAGTTCAACAAGTGCAAGTTCTGGTTAACTCGTGTTACTTTCTTAGGTCATGTGATTTCAGGTGAACGAATCTCTGTAGACCCGTCCAAGATTGAAACAGTGATCAACTGGCCAAGACTGATGATAGTGACAAAGATTAGAAGCTTTCTAGGTTTAGCAGGGTATTATAGAAGATTCGTAGAGGGATTTTTAGCATTAGCTTCACCTTTGACTTGATTGTTGAAGAAGGAAGAAAAGTTCATGTGGACAGACAAGTATGAGTATAGTTTCCAAGAGCTTAAGCAGAAGTTGACTATCGCACTTGTGCTAACCATTCCATCTGGTCTTGGAGGATACAAGATCTACAGTAATGCGTTATTTAGAGGATTGAGTTGCATGTTAATGCGGTATGGTAGAGTTGTTGCATACGCGTCCCATCAGTTGAGACCTCATAAGCTGAATTACTCGACGCATGATATAAAACTTGCAGCGATTATTTTTGCTCTGAAAATTTGGAGACACTATTTGTGCAGAGAAATATTCCAAATCTTCACAGGCCATCAAAGTCTCAAATACCTATTCTCTCATAAAGAATTAAATGTGAGACAATGTAGCTAGATGGAACTCTTGAGAGATTACAATTGTGATATTCTGTATCACCCTGGAAAGCGAACAAGGTCGCAGATGCATTGAGTCGGAAGTCTTTAGTTGTGCACATGATGGTTAAGAAATGGATTTTACTTGACAGAGCTCGAGATTCGGTTTCAAATTTGAGGTAGGTCATCTTTCGAATCTTATGGCCACCCTCAGAATTGAACTGGAAGTGCAAATAAGGATTAGGATGTTTTAGCCAACAAACCCAAATATTTAGAAGATCCTATAAGAGGATATCGATAAGAGAAAAGATGACTTTCATATTTCTGATGATGGAATACTAAGGTTCCGAGGACGATTGTGTGTACCTAACGATGCAGTGCTTAAGGAAGAGATTTTATCAGAGGTTCATCGTAGCAATTACAGCATTTATCCTGGTAGTATGAAGATATACTTAGAATCCGCGTCAACACTATTGGTGGTCTAGTATGAAGGCGGACATCACTAAGTGTCTGACGTGTTGGCAAGTGAAGACACGGCATTATAAGTCGGGAGGACTTTTGCAACCTCTTGAGATTCCCAAGTGGAAATGGGAACACGTCACAATGGATTTTGTGACGGGCTTACCAAGGAATTAGAGAGGTAATGATTCCATTTGGTTAGTGGTCGACAGATTGATGAAGTCGGCTCACTTCATTGTAGTACGGAAGGACCTTGATTTGGACAAGCACACATAGTTGTACGTGCGTCAGATTGTTCATTTGCATGGAGTGCCAATGATGATTACATCATATAAAGACCTGAGGTTCACTGTCGTCTTTTGGAAGAGCTTATAGAGTGCTTTGGGAACGAAGCTGCAATATAGTACGGCCTATCATCCATAGACGGGTGGCCAGTCTAAGGGGACAATTCAAACCTTCGAAGACATGCTGCGAGCTTGCATGTTGGATTTCAAGGGAAGTTGGGAGGAACAGTTTTATTTTGTTGAGTTTGCCTACAACAACAGCTATCAACAGAGCATTCAGATAGCTCCTTTTAAAGTGTTGTATTTTCTTCCTGAGGTGTCTAGAGTGCCTTGAGGTGTATTTTTTTTCCTAATAGGGGTTTAAGGGGTGAACTTACTAAGACATTATCTCACCTCATCATGGGCTAAATTTTCAAGTCCTTAGATGGTGGTCGTGGAGGACTAGCAACCCTGGAGTCTATGGAGGTGGAGTCCAAAGGATCGACATATGTGTCTGACTAGTGTATTGTAGGATAGCTCTTTTTTTTTTTTTTTTTATAGTCGACCTTTTAGTAGACTTGTGACCAGACTCACTTTTGTAACTAAACCCCGTTGTTTATAAAAGTGTGCTTTTGTGAAATGTTACCCTGTTTTTCTATCACATGCTATTTGTTGTTAGGGGTATTTATACGCTTCCACATGTGCATTAAAGTGAATGGGTTGGCAACGCATCCTGAGAATGTCGCATTTGTATCGACCGTAGTAGGATGCGCGCGCGCTCGAGATTTGGGGCATGACAAGTAAAGTATCACATAAATTATAATTTTCCATGTAAAATTATACCGAGTAACTTTTTCGACATGCTTACTAAATTCTTATAGCAACATAAGTGCTTTTTGATTGGTGTTGACGCCTAAATTTTGACGGTTTAGTTTATTTATTTATTGCATAGAAAATTATGAGTTAATTTTATCCCGAAAAAAATAAATTGCATAGCATATAGATTTAGGTATATTTATTTGCATTTTTTGCATTTTATTGGATCGGTAGCGGATGGATTCAAATTAGTTGGACTAAACCCACGAAGCGAGCAAGTTGGCTCAAACCCGAGCCTATTTTTTAATGATCGAAAATTATCTCGTGGGAAAATATAAATTTTGAAATGTTTTCGCGAGATATGAAATTTTTTAGATATGATAGATGTGCGAAAAAATATTATAATTTTTTTTTGTAAGATTTGGATTTAGAGAAAAATTCCACCGTAATCTTGGATCTTATCAATATGTGATAAATTGGCAAAGAAATATTGCGGAGGTTGACTCGAATGAGGAATTAAAAGCCTATTTCCTTTCGCTAGACAAGCCCTACCCGTGAGAAGGTATGTTGGCTTTTTTGAGGGTTTCTCTTGGTTCGGAAAAATAAGAAGTGAAAAAAAAAAAAACAAAGTACAGCAATAGCATAGCAGAAGAGAGAGAGAGCATAGAGAAGACGTGAGAGAGGATGTGAGGGGACGTGTGAGGGAGAGAAAAAAGAGAGAAGAAAAAGCAAAAGCAAAGTTGCTGTTCATCTTCCCCTTCGTTGTTCTCCCGCATCACAGCCGCTCAAGGTCTCCGCCGCACCGGCCCCTGTTCGGCTTTCGCCACTCGTCCGCGAGCTTCGGGCGCTGACGCCCGAGCCGCTCCACCACCGCCACTGCCGCTTGACACCAGAAGCCACGACGACCCGAGCAACGCCCCTGCTCTGTTCGCGATCTGCCCAGTGGAGTGTCCGACGTCTCCGCCTCGCCGCGACACCACCACTGTCCCGATCTGCCCGTTCGAGAGCCCCGACGACGGCAGATCTGAGCCGATCGTCGCTCCACCACCGAGAGAGCCCCGCACCGGCCCGCGCCTCCTCTGCTGCTCGTGCCGCATCTCCCCCAGTCAGCACCGACGCCCAGCAGCACTACCGAAGTTTGACGCCGCCTGCAGCAGCTGCCAGACCTCCTCGGCCTCCGTCCCCGCACCCGCTCAGAGCCCAATCTGCTGCACCGCAATTTAGAATGGGGATTTTATTTCACATTTGTTAAAAAAAATGTATTCATTTATGAGGTTAGTTTTAAATTTGAATTGCACGTTTCATTATTCGGTAATTACCAATTTCGAAATTAAAAAAATAAATAAAAAAACAAAAAAATCATTATAAATATGTCATGTAGTGTTAGGGCATCTTTTTGTACATTATTGTAAAGTTGCACTTAGTTTAATTCTAGGTAATATTTTCCTTAATTTATTATAAATTTAGATATTAGATAGATTGCATTTTAAGATTACTTGGATTTAGATAATATTTTAGTTTAAATTAGGATTTGGCTTAACCTAATTCCTAATGCAAATTGAATAGAATCTTAATCTAGTTAGATAATTTTCACATTTTACCTAATTTCGAATTTCATGAAAAAATACAAAAATGTCTTAGAATAAATTAGTTCCATTCTCTAGGATAGATTGTGTTTTTAGGAAAAATAAAAAATGTCATGTAAATGTCATATAAGATTAGATTCATGAAATGCACGTCATTTAGAGATTATTATTAGGTCCATTTAATTAGAAATTGCATGAAATTAGAATTAGGTCATTTAGTTATATTGTATTGCATATTACATGATTTTCATTAAATAAGTGAAAAAAAAGAAAAAGAAATTGCTTGTTAAGTAGAAATCATATTTAGGACTGTTGATGTAAATTCTAATCTAACAACGTAAGTGTTTTCATTGCTATGAGATAAGTCCTGCAATTTATTCATTATTTTCTTGGATGTTAAATTGGTGGTTTGTGCACCCGCATGATCACTTCACATGTTAGGGAAATAGATTTAAAATCAATTCAAGCTGCTTGCTAAACATTTTTCAAAATAAAAGAGAAATGTACCGAAATGGCGTTAGAGAAATCTAACGTAACAAAGTCCCCGAACTCTTAAATCTCTAGTTCGTATGAGTAAAGTAAATTTCTCGTTACTTTACTTGGATTTCTAATTGACCCACAAAAAATAGATTAGTGGCGACTCTTAATTAAAAAATCAATTGCATGTTAAGAACGTGAACCTAAGTTGCGAATTGATATGGGCTTGAGAGAGCCCAAGCTAAGTTTAAGCTCAACAATCCATTAGCCAAACTCTAGGTGGTGTACTCGAAAAATTTGGTCGTGACAATCGGTAGCAATCTTTATATGCTTATAAGATCCATCAAAGTTATTTTTTTGACATCTTATCAGTATATTGTAACTTTTCATGAAGCCCATTTAGAAAATCGCTCGATGATTGGCAAAATAAGTGGTTGATTTTTTTTTTTTGGCCTAATATGATTTACCGATGCATATTCCCTCATGCAAATTGAAGATCCCTAGTGACCATGGATGGATTTTCATTTTTTAGCTAACTGGAGTATAGAAAGGAGAATTGCATGGAAATACCCTTAGTTTTAGATCTAAGAAGTTGAACTCTCTTGATCTAGTTCAACATCATTGTTTGTAGTTTTATGGGTTTTGTCATGCTTCAATATTCTTTACTATCAACACTATGTACTTCTCATGTATTCTTTTGAGTAATGAATATGATTTTCTTTTGACAAAAAAAAAAGAGTAAAATCAACTGGATTGTATCCTTTGTTTTTGTTTGATCCCTAAATCACATATCCAAGAACGAATTTGTCCCGTCTATCTAATCTAATTCTGCATTCAGAGCAATGTTGTCGTTAGTTTAAGAAAATGAATCGTGATTTTCAATACTAAGTGATTGGCTTGGATGAATGGAGAAGTCATCTCATTTGGAAACACCCAAAAATTTCTCGGTCTTTGATGACCTTGTGAATTAGTACAATGTCAAATGAATATAGTAATGGGTCGTTTTTCCTATGCTTGCGTATCACATATTTTGGAATATTGGATACGAAGTTTAAAGTGATTGTGCATGTTGTAAATTGTGAGGTTAAGGAAATTAAGGAAACTTGCTATCGACACTAAGTCCACCAAAAGATAAAATTCAATGAAGAAAGAAAGAAAGAAAGAAAAGAGATTTCCCCTCACTAATGTAAATGGATGGACTAATTCGAAAAGTTTGATATTGATAACAGCTGAACATGATCTCCTTTTTCATTGGTTGCAAGAGAACTTTGTCATGCCTCGATCCTCGGGCATGCGTTCATCCCTTAACTGGTGGATTAAAAGTGATGTCCCAGAACGCATCGTTGACTCTTTCATTTTAATATGCATATGGAAGCAGATAAAAAAATCCACAGACAATAAAAAAATGGAATAAGAAAGTAAGACTAAATTCCGAGCTTTCAAAAACAATAACACTTGTATACATTGAAAATCAGCACACATATATATGAAGTGGATTAATAAGTTAGATTCAAAATGAATAAACTCAGAATCAAGGTTTGTAAGTAGGGGTGGGGGTTCCACAAACTACGAGCTCGTCCTTCTCTTCATCATCCTCCACACTCCAACTGAAGGCTTCAGCAGATTGCATCGGACTTCCGAGATTTTCAAAATCCAGGTCTGCTGCATCTACGATCGGGTCCGGAGGGGGATCTGCGTTGCCTTTTCCAAATGTGGCCTCCAAAACACACAGAGATATCTTAGACTCCGGTAGGGGACCCTCTCTCTGGCCATCTTGAACTTAGTGGTATCACAATCTATATCGATGGGGCACCTTGTGGGTGAGACCTGCATTGACCCAAACTATAGACCTCGCCAGCTCATATGTCTAGCCCCTAGGGCACCCATAAAACAGAAAGTAAAAGGTTTGCTTTGTGATCTTCTTAGGTCATCCCAAAAACTCAGAAGCAGCCATCTAGGGACCTGAAATGATGTCCCATCACAGGCATGAGACTACGTCTCAGCGAATTCTATCCCCTAAGACCCGATTAGGAAACCAATATATTATGGGCTGCCTATGCACACATGGGTAAGAGGACTTATATTGGCCTCAGATTCCACTTGCAAATCAGTACAGTTCAAACAGACACCCAATCAAATGCTAGCGATCGAAACATTGATCAATCAATATAGTCAATTTATATATCAAACATACCATTCTTAATCATTTCAAACAATACTGTCAATTCTAAAAAATAACCCATCGAGCTACCGAGCTAGTATTTTATATGATTCATTCTCCGAAATGACATACTAAGTTGCCGAGTATATTAATCATAACGTCCATTCTCCAAAAAGACATGTTGAGTCACCGATCTGTTATGGCATGTCGTTCATTCTCCAAAATGACTTATATAGTCACTGAGCCGATATTGCATACCGTCATTTCTCCAAAATGACATATAGTCACCGAGTATATTCATCATAACGTCCATTCTCCAAAATGACACGTTGAGTCATCGAGCCGTCATGGCATGTCGTCCATTCTCCAAAATGACCTATAGAGTCATCAAGCCATTATGGCATGTCGTCCATTCTCCAAAATGACCTACAGAGTCATCGAGCCGACGTTGCATTCTATCCTTTCTCCAAAATAACATATAGAGTTATTGAGTCAGCATATAATATGGTATTCCGATCGTACAAACAATGTCATTTTTACTATACCAGATAAAAATAATAATGTGTGGGTACACGATCGGCCTTAGCCAAAATATAATAATTTCATTTTCACAAATCTCACCATTTTCTGTAGTTGACCAAAACAATTTTGGCGGTATCAACTGATGCCCTGTTATTTTCCAATTAATTATTCAAGAAATTAATCAATTTAAGAAAATAATCATTAAATCATTAATAAATCAATTCATCACAATCTAGCACTTAATAAATTAAACAGACTACATCACAATAATTAGCATAAAATTCCGGCCGTTGACCATCCCAATCTAATTTTCGAAAAATAAATAAATACAATAAATCCAATTTAAGCCATTAACGCCTAATAAGAAGCCAAGACGAGCCTAGAAAATTACCGAAACTTGTTCAATAAATAATATAGCTTGTCTACTTGCTAATTAAACTAACCATTTGCCTAACATGCATAGGTAAATCCCTAATTTAATTATTTTAATCTAATATAACCACATAATTGCACTTAATTAAATCTAATCAACTCCTAAGCACCTAAGCATCATTAGCATGCTAATAAGGGATCAGTGAGCTAAACTTACCCGTTTAACAATCTGTTCGGATCGAAACGTCAAGAACGTCGCAGGAGACGTTTTTCTCCAAAGTTGGCCTAAGGTCCGAGGCTCGGAAATACCTCAAAATGGGCTTGGAAGCTGCTGTGATACCCACAAGAGAACCTTATGTTTTGACTGTAAAAATAGAAGAGAACAAGGCCAAGATGGGCGGCAAAGCTCGGGGAGACTTTGGTGGCTTGAAAGGGGTGATCACGATGGCAAACGGGCTCTGGCGGGCTTCCACAGCCCCTCAAAGCTACCGGATAGCAAGCTAGACGGCGGAGCAGGAGGTTGGAGCAGCGGGGTCACGTGACAAGGCGGCGGCGCGCGGGTGGCGGAGTGAAGAGGGTGAATGGCAAGCGGCGGTATCGGTGGCAATCCGGTGTGGGGCGGAGGGTTTCACAGTTCTTCTCTACTGCTGGTGGCATCGCACAATGGAGGGGAGAGGAGCTTGGACAGTGGCTAAGCAAGAGGGAAGAGAGAGAGGCAAAGATGGGGGCCTACATGCACATTTTCCACATTTTTGTCCCCCTTGTGCTTGCCCTTTAAGCCAAGATTCCTTGGCTATCATTGAGCCACCAAAACACTCTCCACAACTTCTTGAAATGGTCCATTTTGGCTATGGGGAGGAGAGCTACAAATTTCTAAATAATAGGCTTCAATTGGACTCCTCAATTCACTTGATTAAATCCCAATTGACCTCTATAAAATCAATTGATACCTCAATACTTCAATTGACATTTTTCCCCACCTAAGGATGCATCTCGCATCCCAATTTCATGACCAAAAAATAATTCCCCGCCTTATTTGAACAAAAAAGGTCTTATGCCGACTTTTTCCCAAAAAGTCTCGGGTTGTAGAAAAATCTTTTGATACTGAATCGACGTTCCTAGAATTTATTGTGAAATGATAGGATCTTCAATTTCTAAAATTGGACTTGAATTCATGGTTAATTTCCATTCGGTACGTTTTTTGCGTGACTTAAACTACCGGGTAGTTTTTAGACATTTTTAGTGCAAATGACTTGTGGTCGATTTTCTTCGAGCCATAATAAATCCACTCAACACATTGGCGACTCTCGATTGGCGTGAAAATTTTGAGAATTCAAATCGGACACAAGGTACCAAAACAATAAGAAAATCAATCTAGTGTCAGCCAACGAGAATTTTCCAATTTAATGGTGTTACCCGTGATTAACCACACATCTCTATCGAACCGACTGATATCTGATCTCAAATTGATTTGTATTTGTGCCGTAATGACCTCTAAAGATAAGCACGGTCGAGAAGTCGATTCTTGGTCGAACTCTCAAGTCTATTGCCTTAAAATTCCTTAATAGCTTCCCTGAATAATCTAGTTATCTTGAGAGTGATCAGCTTTGAGAATAGCCTTATAGGCACGTTGATGAAATGCCCGATTTATTCAGTAGAAAACAGAAGAGAAAATCCGGGATGTCACAATTCTTCCCCTCTTATAAAAATTTCGTTTTCGAAATTTAAACATTTACAAATCTTTTTCAAAAAGGTGGGGGTACAACTGTCTCATTGACTCTTTAGTCTTCCATGTTGCTCATTCAGTACCGTGGTATTGTTAGACCACTTTGACTAACGAAATGGTCTTTGAACGCAGAACTTGTTTTTTTCAATCCACGATCTGAACCTGGTTTTCAATGTATGACACACGGTCATTCATGTCTAATTCCTCAAAATTGAGCATGTGGGTCGAGTCAGGCTCATACTTCCTTAACATTGACACGTGAAAGACGTCATGCACTTTCTCCAATCTCGGTGGCAACACAAGATGATACGCTAGGCTCCTGATTCTCTCAAGAATCTCAAACGGAGCTACATACCTTGGACTCAATTTTCCTTTTCTTCAAAAGCTCGAAGTTCCCCTCATTGGTGACACCTTTAGAAAAACGTGATCACCGACTTGGAATTCCAAAGACCTTCGACGCTTGTTTGCGTAACTTTTCTATCTACTCTGAGCGGTCTTTAATCTACCTCTGATCACTGCCACAGCTTCCACTGATTGCTGGATCATCTCTAGGCCTATAATCTTTCTTTCCCCAACTTCATCCCAACACACTGGTGTCCTGCATACTCTGCCATACAATATTTCAAATGGAGCCATCTTGATGCTTTGTTGATAGCTATTATTGTAGGCAAATGCCACTAGGTGTAGTTGATCTTCCCAATTTTCTTTGAAGTCTAGTACACAAGCTCTCAGCATGTCTTCGAGGGTTTGAATTGTCCTCTCAGACTGGCCATTCGTCTAAGAATGATATGCCGTACTACACTGAAGCTTGGTACCTAAGGCACTCTGTAAGCTCTTCCAAA
Organism: Eucalyptus camaldulensis; assembly: GCA_019915185.1. Lineage (NCBI taxonomy): Eukaryota > Viridiplantae > Streptophyta > Magnoliopsida > Myrtales > Myrtaceae > Eucalyptus > Eucalyptus camaldulensis. The sequence goes on along the minus strand of JAHSVA010000014.1, from coordinate 15,989,452 downwards.
AAGCGGCGGTGAATCTCAGGTTTCTATATGAAGTATCATAACCGGCACTCCATACATATGAACCATTTGATGCACATACAGGTCTGTAAGCCTATCTAGACTAAGGTTATGTCGCACTGCAATGAAGTAAGCCGACTTTGTTAGTCTGTTGACTACCACCCAAATCGAATCATTTCCTCTTTGACTCATCGGTAGTCTAGTCACGAAGTCCATTGTGATATACTCCCATTTCCATTTTGGGATCTCGAGAGGTTGCAGCGGTCCTCCCGACTTGCAATGTTGAGCTTTCACTTGCTGACACGTCAAACACTTGGTGACATGCTTTGCGATATTCACCTTCATACTTGACCACCAATAGTGTTGATACAAATTCTGATATATCTTGGTACTTTCGGGATGAATGTTGTAATTGCTACGATGTGTTTTAGATAAAATATCTTATCTAAACTCTACATCGTCAGGTAAACAGAACATCCTCGGAACCTCAGTATTCCATCCTCAGAAATCTGAAAGTTAGCATTTCTTTTCTCAGTGTCCTCCTATAGAATCTTCTGTGTATCTGGATTTGTCAGTTGGAGTAGTTTGATTATGATATGAATATATGGTTCAATTCTGAGGGTGGCCATAAGACTTGAAAGGTAACCTATCTCAAATTTGAATACCGAATCTCGAGCTCTCTTGATTAAGTTCCACTCCTTAATCAATATGTGAGCAACTGAAGACTTTTGATTAAAGTATTGGCAATCTTATTCGCTTTTCCCAGGTGATATAGGATATCATAGTTGTAGTCATTCAGCAATTCCATCCATTGGCATTGTCTCATGTTTGACTCCTTATGAGAAAACAGGTACTTGAGACTCTGATAGTCCGTGTAAATCTGGAATCTTTCCCCACACAAGTAGTGCCTCCAAATCTTTAACACAAATATGATAGCTGCGAGTTCTAAGTCATGTGTCGGATAGTTCAACTCGTGAGATCTCAACTGACGGGAGGTGTATGCAACAACTCTGCCATGTTATATTAGCACACAACCTAATCCCATGAGTGACGCATCACTATATATCTCGAATTCTTCAGAACCAGATGGAATGGTCAACATAGGCGTGGTAGTCAACTTTTCCTTAAGCTCTTGGAAACTACTCTCGCACTTGTCTGTCCACACAAATTTCTCTTCTTTTTTCAGAAGTCTCGTCAAAGGTGATGCTAACGATGAGAATCCTTCCACAAACTGTCTGTAATACCCTGCCCAATCCAGAAAACTTCTAATCTTTATCACTATAGTTGGTCTTGGCCATCTTACTCGGGTCCACTGAAATTCCTTCACCTGAGATCACATACCCTAAGAAAGTAACACGAGTTAACCAAAACTCGCACTTGCTGAACTTGGTATACAACTGGTGGACTTTTAGTGTCTGCAGCACTAGTCTCATATGACTCTCATGCTCTTCATCACTCTTTGAATACACCAGAATATCATCGATGAACACGATCACAAATTGATTTAGATATTCCTTGAATACTCAATTCATCAAATCCATGAAGGCAGCGGGAGCATTCGTCAACCTGAATAGCATCACTGTGAACTCATAGTGACCATACCGAGTACAAAATGCTGACTTAAGAACATCCTTCTTCTTGATCCTCAACTGATGATACTTTGTCCTCAAGTTGGTCCTTAAAAGTATCGACACTTTTTTGTAACTAGTCACACAATTCGTTGATCTTCAGCCATGAACACTTGTTCTTGATCGTCATCTAGTTGAATTGATGATAGTGGTGCATAATTGCAATGAACCATCTTTCTTTCTCACAAATGAAATTGGTGCTCTCTAAAGTGATGCACTGGTACGTACTAATTCCTTATTAAGTAATTCTCACATATGCACCATCAGTTCTTTCAACACCGACAATGACATTCGGTAAGGAGCCTTAGATTGGCTCTGTCCCAGGTGCTAATTCAATCACAATTTCTATCTTTTTCTCTAACGACAGCCTAACATTTCCCGTGGCAACATATCTATAAACTCTTGGACTACTAAGATGTCTTCCATCTTTAATTCTTTAATCTGTCTTGTCTATGACAACCGCCAAGCTATCTTGGCAATCTCCGTCTGACGAACGGGTTGCCTTTGAACGACGAGATTAAGGAAATTGAGGGTCCTTCTCAACTTCCAACAAGCTCGAAACCTCCATATGTTAATGGATTAAACTGGATTACTCCACGGCAATAATTTATTACCACAAGATGCTCCAAGAGCCAACTATTTCCACACTCAACATCAAAGTTATACATGAACAACTAATCCAGTACAACTCTAGTCAACTGAAGTTTCACGAACTTAACCGAAACTCTGCTGTGCTACTTTGATAACATCACCCCAAAACATTCTTCTTATGATTGGTGTAGGGTTAATTCTATTCTTGTTCCTTTCGCCATCCTAGCTGCGTCCCATCTGTAGTAGCGGTGTCTATGCCCCCTTAGACTCACACTAACAGTCCCTCCCCGATGGCCGTGTTGGCCACATCTATAGCACGCTCTCATTACACTAGGACACTGGACTGATTCATGCTTCTTTCTACAAATTCGGCACACAACTAGTGAGTCATCTATCTCTTGTCGAATAACAGCAGGCACTCTTTCTTGCACCGGGGTCTGTTCCAAATACTCCACGGTGCGTTCTGCGGCGCATTCTCTTTGATTGTTCCATCGACCTTTCTAGGACAGTTTCTGACCAGGTGATCCCATCGGTCACACTTAGAACAAGTACTCGTCCTAAAGTGGCATGGGGCCGATCCATATCGCCTTTCGCAACACATGACATTTTGAGTCTATGTTGACTTGTCTATCCCACCCTTCCAGTTGAGCGGAACAGAATACCTTTTTTCAGTCATGGGCTCCTTCCCAAACAGGTTTCCATCTTTATTGGATCCGTACCTTGACTCGGATGCAACGGCTCGCTTTTATATCATACCTCCACACTAGACCTCAACAGGCATGGCAACAACGCTAATTGCGGCACTAACGGTGGTAGTGACGGCGGCAACAGTGGTGGCTCAATCCCGAGCTTGCTGGCTCAACCAATTCCAAGGACATTAACGCTTGAACGATCCCGTTGAACCTAGGATCGCTCAATGCTACTACATTAGTACCGGCCAACAGCGGTACTCTTACACTCGCGCTGGCCTTAGCTAATGCTTTGTCACAACTTCCTCGAGCATCGATCCTTATCGATGTTCCACCCCGAGTCTCAGAGGTTACAACCCTCTCACTAGGAGTCCTCAGCTCCTGGGCACTCATGCCACATGATCTTTATAAAAACCTGTTTTTCTAATTCTAATACCATATTAGAATTTGAGTGACCCACACAAACAAGCTACCAATTAGCTAGCATTGACTTGCACCAGACATGAATTTAAATGTCTTTCCTACCACTATCCCATAGTCTATCGCATCTTATCACTCCAATCTCTAACCTTTGCTATGATACCACTAAACGGGGATGTCACGCCCCGATCCTCGGGCACGTGTCCATCTCTCAATTGGTCGATTAAAAGCGATGTTCTGGGACGCATCACCAATCCTTTCATTTTAATACGCATGCGGAAGCAGATAAAAAAAAATCCCTAGACGATAAAGCAATGGAATAGGAAAGTAGGACTAAATTCTGAGTTTTCCAAAACAACCACACTTATATACATTACAAACCAGTGCACATATATATGAAGTGGACTACTAAGTCAGATTCAAGACGAACAAGCTCAGAATCAAGGTCTACAAGGGGGGGGGGGGGGTTCCACAAACTATGAGCCCTCGTCCTCCTCTTCGTCATCCTCCACACTCTAACTGGATGCTTCAGCAAGCTGCATCGGACTTCCGAGATCTTTAAAATCCAAGTCTGCTGCATCTATGATCGGGCCCGGAGAGGGATTTGCATTGCCTTTTCCAAAGGCGGCCTCCAAAACACACAGAGGCATCTCAGACTTTGATAGGGGACCCTCTCTCTGGCCATCTTAAGCTTTGATGGTTCCATGATCTATATCGTGGGGCACCTTGTGGGTAAGACCCGCATCGACCCAAACTATAGACCTTACCAACTTATAGGTCCAGCCCCTAGAGCACCCACAAAACAGAAAGTAAGAGGTTTGCTCTGTGATCTTCTTAGGCCGTCCCAAAAACTCAGAAGCAGCCATCTAAGGACCTGAAATGATGTCCCACAACCGGGATGAGACTACATCTCAACAAGTTCTACCCCTTAAGACAAAATTAGGAAACTAATACACAATGAGTTGCTTATGCACACACGAGTAAGAGAACTTACATTGGCCTTAGATTTAACCTGCAAATCAGTACAGTTCAAATAGGCACCCAACCAAATGCTACCGATCGAAACATCCGTCAATTGATATGGTCAATTTACATGTCAAACAGATCATTCTTAGTCATTTCAATCAATGTTGTCCATTCTCTAAAATAACCTATCGAGTTACCGAGCTAGTATTTTATACAATTCATTCTCCAAAATGACATACTAAGTCACCAAGTATATTCATCATAACGTCTATTCTTTAAAATGACATATTGAGTCACCGTGCTGTTATGGCGTGTCGTCAATTCTCCAAAATGACCTATAGAGTGACCGAGCCGACATTGCATACCGTCCTTTCTCCAAAATGACATATTGAGTCATTGAGCGGTATATAATATGGTATTCCAATCATACAAATAATTTGTCATTTTTACCATACCCGATAAAAATAACTGTGCGTGGATACACAATCGGCCTTAGCCAAAATATAATAATTTTCTTTCTACAAATCCCACCATTTTCTATAGTCCACTAAAACATTTTTGGCACTGTTAACAGACGCCTAGTTATTTTCCAATTAATTATTCAAAGTTAATCAATTTAGGAAAATAATCATAAAATCGTTAATAAATCAATTCAACACAATTCTAGCACTCAATAAATTAAACAGATTGCATCAAAATACTCAGAATAAAATTCTGGTCGTCAACCATTTGGGTCTAATTTCTGAAAATTAATAAATAAATACAATAAATTCAATTTAGGCCTGTAATGCCTAATTGGAAGTTGAGACGAGCCCGAAAAATTACCGAGACTTATTCAATAAATAATAGAGCTTGTCTACTTGCTAATTACACTAACCATTTGCCTAACATGTATAGGTAAATCCCTAATTTAACTATTCTAATATAATCTAACCACCTAATTGCACTTAATTAAATCTAATCAACCTCTAAGTATCATTAGCATACTAATAAGGGATTAGTGAGTTAAACTCACCCATTTAATAATCCGTTCGAATCGAAATGTCAAGAACGTCGTGGGGGACGTTTTTCTCCAAAGCGGGCCTAAGGTCTGAGGCTCGGAAACACCTCAAAATGGGCTTGGAAGCTGCTGTGATACCAACAAGAAAACCTTATGTTTTGGCTGCAAAAATAGAAGAGAACAAGGCCAAGATGGGCGGCAAGGCTCAGGAAGTCTTCGGTGGCTTGAAAGGGGTGGTCCACGGTGGTTGAACAGGCTTCGACAGGCTTCCACAGCCCCTTAAAGTTGCTAGACAGCAAGCTAGATGGCGAAGTAGGAGGTTGGAGCAGTGGGGTCACGTAGTAAGGTGGCGGCGCATGGGCGGGGGCGCGAAGAGGGCGAACGGCGAGTGGCAGTGTCCGTGGTGAGCGTGGGGTGGAGTGTTTCAGGTTCTTCTCTGCTACTGGTGGTGTCACACAATGGAGGGGAGAGGAGCTTGGATGGTTGCTAAGTAAGAGGGAAGAGAGAGAGGCAAAGATGGGGGCCCACCATGCACATTTTCCACTTTTTTGTTCCCCTTGTGCTTGCCCTCCAAGCCAAGATCCCTTGGCTATCATTGAGCCACCAAAACACTCTCTACAACTTCTTGAAATGGTCCATTTTGGCTAGGGGAAGGAGAGCTACGAATTTCTAAGTAATTGGCTTCAATTGGACTCCTCAATTCACTTGATTAAATCCCAATTGACCTCTATAAAATCAATTGATACCTCAATGCTTCAATTGACATTTTTCCCCACCTAAGGATCCATCTTGCATCCCAATTTCATGAACAAAAAATAATTCCCGGCTTTATCTGAACAAAAAACGGTCCTATGTCAATTTTTTTCCCAAAAAGTCTCGGGTTATAGAAAAATTCATAGAATTTGTTGTGACATGACAAGATCTTTAATTTTTGAAATTGGACTCGAATTCACAGTTAATTTTCATTTGGTGCGTTTTTAGTGTGACCTAGACTACCGAGTAGTTTTTATAAATTTTTAGTGCAAATGACCCATGGTCAATTTTCTTCGAGTCACAATAAATCTACTTGATATATTGGCAACTCTCGATTGCCGTAAAAATCTCGAGGATTCAAGTACGAACACAGGATACCAAAACAATAAGAAAATCAATCTAGTGCCAGTTGACGAGAATTTTCCAATTTAGTGGTGTCACCCATGATTAGCCACACATTTTTGTTGAACCAACCTATATCTGGCCTCTAAAAATAAGTATGGTCAAGAAGTCGATTCCTGGTTGAATTCTCAAGTCTATTGCCTTAAAATTTCTTAATTGCTTTCCTAAATAGTCTAATTATCTCGAGAGTGATCAGCTCTGAGAACAGTCCTATAGGTGCGTCAATAAAATGCCCATTTATTCAGTAAAAAACAGAAGCGAAATCCGGGATGTCACAAACTTTGTCTTTTGTATTCACTAATGACATCATACGTGGCATGATTTAACTGAATTTATGAACAAATTAAACATTTTGGTTGCATTAGCATTAGGTGGTTCTACATTTCCATGGGCATGAAATACAAGGCAGCTTAGATTATAGTCGTGTAAAGATTACTAGTAACTACAAATGCACTGAGCAACTGCGTTATGCAGAAGCTATTAATCATGTATAAATTTCAACAAATATCAAGATATCAAGTGATTGGTTATACTGATTTTAATATTATCTCGATGGTTTATTAACTTTCATATTCAAAAAGTATATAAGTACCAATCTTGCGAGGAAAAATAACTTTTCAAAATATGGAGAATTAGTAAATTTATCCACATCGCTAATAACTTCTTCTTTTAGTGTAAAAATTTTGAGTAATTATACCTATATATTCTTTTCAAATATTTTCATTAGTTTCTCCTCTTTTTCTGAATAACTACAATTTTCTTTTTCACGTGACTTGCAAAATTCCATGAGAAAAAGTAAAATTTCAATTTACTAGAAATTAATAATTTTTGCGCTCGATTAGTAACATATCACATAGAATTATAAATTTCCATGTAAGTATTTATACCAAGTAACTTTTTCAACGTGCTAACTAAATTTTCATAAGAACACAATTGCTTTTTGATCGGTAGTGAATAATTTTTTTGTGCTCACAATATCTATCTAAGTAATTTTTGTCATCTTATTAGTTCATCATAACCTTTCACGAAGCCCATTTAGAAAATCACTCGTTGCTTGGCAAAACTAGCAATTGATTTTTTTTTTTTTGGGCTATTACGATTTGTCAATGCATATTCTCTCATCAAAATCGAAGGGTCCCCAATGACCATGGATGGATTTTCATTTTTTGGCTTACTGGAGTATAGAAAGGAATATTGCATGGAGATACCCTAATTTAGTTTTAGATCTAAGAAACTCTCTTAATCTAGTTCTACAAATAAAAGTTATTTTCCCCCAATCTGGATTTAAGAATTTAATAAATTTATTTTTGGAGATTTGATGCACCAGTAGTTTGTTAGTATACAAGTCCTTCACCTTCAACCTCAATAGTAATCACGGGAGCTTCCCACTAAATTTGTTATCCTAAATGTCAAATTTATGTTCATTCAACTTGTTTGAATTGTTTCTATATAGTCATGGTGCAAAGAAAGTCGAACCTAAGCACACACCACCAACTGGTAACGTCTTATAAATTTTCGGTGTATGCTCATAACTGATAAAGATACGAGATACGGTAATCGGCTACCAATTATATTTGCTTGATAGATCCCTTTTTTGTTAAACTAACTCGTGCTTAACCTTTGATGATTTGTTGATATTTATTGTTTTCTAGATTTGACTTTGTTTTGCAGTATTTTGGACTTTGTTGTGCTTCAATATCCTTTGCTATGAACTCTATGTATTTCTCAGGCATCCTTTTGATTAATGAATACGATTTTGTTATCCTAAAAAATCAGCTGGATTGTATCCTTCATTTTTGTTTGACCCCTTATCCACGTATTCTAAGACAAAAGTATTTAAATATTCCTTCAAGACAAATATGTCACATCCATCTAATCTAATTATTCAATGCCACATCATCAGTTGGGAAAAAATGAATCATGACATTTGTAATTGACTTGAATGAACGGAGACGATGTGCTATATGAAAATGCCCAAAAATTTATCGATCATTTGACCACATGAATTAGTATCGTGTCAAAAACATATAGTCATGGGTCGCTTTTCCTATGCTTGTGCATCGCGTCTTTTGGAATGTAGGATACGAAATTAAAGTAATTTTGCATGTTGTGATGTAAGAGGTTAAAAAAATTGAGATAACTCGATCTACGCTAAGTCCACCAAAAGATTAAAAAAAAAAATTAACAAAGAAAGAAAGAGAGAGAGGGGATTTCCCCTTGCTGACATAAATGGAGAGACTAATCTAAAAAGTTTGGGATTGATAACAACTTGTCATGTTCTCCTTCGTTATTCATTGCAAGAGAACTTTGTCCTTTATATTCACTAGTGACGTCATACGTGGCACGATTTCACTAAATTTATAAACAAATTAAGTATTTGTCGAGGCAAGGGCAATCGCCTATTAAGGTTGAGACGGTAGATCAATGGTAACCTCAGGTCTCGACGAAGGAGATTGTGAGGTAGAGAAAGAGAGAGAGAGAGAGGACGTTGATGGAGGAGTTTGAAGAGGAGTGTTGTTGGGACGTGACAGATTGATGCCAGGTGATTTGCTGATGCCATGCAAAGAAGAATGGGGGGAAGAGCGAGAAGAGAGAGGAGATGTGGGTCAATTTGTAGGGCTTAGGGTCATGTTTTTGACGTTTATGAGGATTTTTTTATGCTAAGATTTTTTTTTGTCGGAAATTGATTGGTATCATCCACTTAACCGAGTTTTGTGAATACACATCAAAAACATCATAACATAATAAATCCAAAAGAGTAGGTGGGGGATTTGCGACCCAATTACAAGAATAACAATTTATCCGTTGGGCTTTGGCTATCCAATCTATAATTTTATTTGTTTCCCTACTGCAATGGGTCAACTAAGGCCTTAAGATTTCCCCAACATGGTCTTGGCTCGGTCCAGAAGCGGTTGTTTTTCCCAACTCAGCAACTCAGAAGTGAGAACACTTTTCACAAGTACAGCGCAATCAGTTTCCACGTGCATCTTCAATGCAGATATGGGTGTGAGAAAGCTTAGGGTTTCCACGAGTGCTATGGCCTCCGCTTGTGCCACCGAGTTAACTTCCACTGATTTGGAAAATACGTCGACCAATTTACCGTAGGAGACTCGGCAGACAAGAGCAACCGCTCCTGTCATCGTGGTGGTTGCAAAAGAGGTGTCGATGTTTATCTTTGACATCCCAGAGTTCGAAGGTCTCCTTTTTTGAGGCGAGTCTCCACATTTCGCTTTTCCCTTCGATTCCCAGTCCAAGCCGCAAAAAATTCATGCAAAGCAATAGCCTTGTTCACGATTTATTTCGGATCTATGGTTCGTTTTTTGAAGATGAAATGGTTGCGGGCTTTCCAGATGCACCAAAGGGTCATCGCAATAAATTTGAATCTTGGTGAACTTTGTGGGTCTTCTTTCAATTTAACCAGCCACTCATCAAATCGAGTTAATCCCATTATTTTTATGCTGATTTGCAGAGGTTCATTTATGCCGCATCTTGGATTTCCAAGGACATAGCAACAGGTGGGCTCAATCATTTCCGCTACCTTTCTGTGTAATAAGCCTACGTGTTCAGGTACTACCTTCTTCCCATATAGATTGTTCAGTGTAAACAGGGCATTTTGGCATGCACTCCATAAGAAAATTTTGATTTTGAGGGTTGTCTGGACTGCCAAATATTTTTTCATAAGAAAAGTTTCATTTTAGGCTTTTTATGGGAATATATTTTCTCCAACTAGTCTTTTGGTAGTTGGATTAAAAAAAGGACATCCCCACAATTATGTTTAGGTGTGTTGGTCATTAATTTTTTGGACAGAGGACCAACTCTATTGAGCTTGTGATCAAGAACTGAACCGACCTAGTGGGTTCGGTACGGTTCAGGCCAACGCGAATTGCAAAACAAAATGAAGCACATTTCCAAATGAAAAAAATACACATTTACTGGAAAAATTACTGTGTGGTTTATAAATAATATGAATCAATATAATTTAAATCATTAATTACACGAGTTTTTATTATAAGACTGATGTGATTAAGAATCCAGACAAGTTTGACCACCATATGATTTACAAACTGTGAAATATTTTTTCCCCTGACTATGGCATTACTTGAACTGAATTTTTGTTACAAATCATGGATTCCCACCCTTTTGATACATTTACTGTCTTAGGCAAAAACCAGACACAATACACGGTAGTGACTTTTTAGCCTTAGGGTTAATCACTCTTTCTGCAAGAACGAGGATAAACGATGCGGCCTTTTTCCTCCCGTATCTTTTGGGCTTTAGGAGCTCTACTCCCTGTTTTAAATTACCTTCTTGTTAACACCAAAAAGGGTTCAGCCGGCCGTAGATGATCAATAAGGCCCACGAAGCCCGAAATAGCTGAACAGGCCTGCAGGAGTCTGAATAGAGCCACCGTCATAGTTACCGATGGCCCGGTACCGACTACTGCTTGGAAGTAGTAATAGGTCGGCCGGCTATAAGGAAATATGGTCCGAATAAGAATATCATACAGTGGAGGTGGGACAAAGGTCAAGAAAATTTCTTATATCCATGTGTGAAAGCTAATTTTTTCTATTAACAAACTCCTCAATTCAGTTAAATAAAAATGATAATTAAATATAAATGATATATGAATTTAAAAAATAAAATTATAAATAAAAATAACAACAATTTTCATATTAATGATGAGAGGGGATAAAAATAAATAAATAAGAGCGAAAATAAAAATAAAAACATGTAAATAAATTTGAAGTAGGATAACTCAAAATTTTAATGAAAAAATTCAAACTTGGAAAAGATCTTTCTAATTCTCGAAGGAGGGGCAATGAGACTTCTAAAAAAAAGAAAAAACAAACCCTACTCCCTCTCCCCTTCTCCTCCATAACTCTAGTTCATGTTGAAGTTTCATAATTCCTATGTAATTCTTTAATTAACATCAAAGCAGCATGAAAATTGCGAGAGGGTCAAACTTCCTTTTTCTCCATAACTCTTTGGTTCAAGTTAAGAGTTTATGAAAGTTACAAGAGTGTCAAAACTCCCTCTCTTGTATAACTCTGTGGTTCGTGTTGAAATTTCACGAAAGTGGTGAGAGAGTCGAAGTACTATCATGATGGTGAATGATAGCATTTTCTCTTTTATTAGATTCAACATTCATTGGCTAATAGTCAGAATTATTCAAAACATAATACTGAATGGAAATTGTCGAAAGTGGAAAGAGTGAGCCTCAACCAGAGGAGAAGGGTTCTGAACGAAAGAGTAATGAGATGAGCATAATCAGACTCAGATTCTACTGGGGCTGAAGCTTCTTCTTGAGTACCAAGAGGAAGTCATAGACCTTGTGCGGGTCCGGCAACGACTTGGCCACGCTCTCCCTCTGCATACACCGCTCGGCCCATTGCACCAGCTTGGGGCACTCCTCCGCAACGCTGCAGTTGGCCAGTTTCTCCAAAGCATAGAATGAGTTATACAACGGTATCAGCGACACATCCACATACCCAAACCTCTCCCCTCCAAAGTAAGCCTTGTCCCCAAGCTCTCCCTCCAACGTCTTTAACCCCTGGATGTACTCCTCCTTCGCCGCCTCCTGGGTCTCCCCCGTAGACAGCCATGCAGCTCGCCCCACTGGAAATATCTGCGCCGTTATTCCATACCACAATTTTAAGCGCACTTAATATGGGAAATGTTTGAAATATTGGGCATCATCGTCTTACCTTGTCCACATAGTCGGCCCAAAACCTGGCACGAGTGCGCTCGTAAGGATCTGAAGGCAAGAGAGGGGACTCGTGACCCCAAGTCTCATCGATGTACTGGACGATGACGAGGGACTCGCAAACCGCCTTGCCTTTGTGGATGAGGACGGGGATTTTCTCGTGGACGGGGTTCGTCTCCAAGAGCAGGGGGCTCTTGTTGCTCAGAAGGTCCTCCTCCCTGAGATCAAAGTCCACACCCTTCTCTCTCAGAGCAATCCGGGCCCTCATCCCGAACGGGCTCGGCCAGAAGTCCAACAATATCACTTCCTCCGCCATTGAAGCTTGGCAATTTGAACTCAAGAATGCTTTTTTTTTTGTGGTGAAATGAGGCTAAAAGCAGGAGCCACTTATATAGAAGGAAAGAGAACATTGACTTTTTAGACGCTGCAATGTTTGAGAGGCTGCTCGATGCTGTCATTGCTCGCGTCACTCTCGCTTGAGGTCCAAGTCTACTCTCTTGACTCCATGTCCGTCTTAGATTATGGTGGTAGCTGTGCATGGTATGACTTAGCTGTCCAGTATTGTAAGGAGTGGCTTAATTCTTTATAATAAAAAATTGGAAGGGTGCAAAGGTATTGAGGTGGTATAAACATGGAGTCGAGAAAGTTGGACTCATCAAACAGCTCGTGATGTGAGATGAAGACTTTGTTTTATTGAAGATGGTAACACTGGTAAGTACTTTGATTGGAAGATTAACTAAGAAAACTGTGAGGTTTTGATCGATATTCTTAATTTATACTTGCCATATGGTTTAATTCTAGGATAACACAAGAAACCAAAGACTCAAAAGAGTTGAGTAAGAGCATCAAAAGGAGATTTGAGTTCTAAAATAGTTGATTTGTTAGATGTACAACAGTTTGAAAAGCATCACATTAAAACAAGAATAGTAGAGAGGTTTGATGAAGTAATGTAAGACCCGTTACGAGAACATGCCTATGGCAACTCTCTTAGGTCCCATTATGTTGGGTTGTGTGTGTAGAGGTGTTTACAAACGTGTAAGCCAATGGACAACAAAGTTCCCTATAATTTTTTTCTTCTTTACCACCATCCAAGTAAACTAATACTATAGACACATCCATCTGCACACCCCATTAAACCGTAGCCTAGGAGTAGAAAATTAAACTGCTCCAACCAAGGAGAATACTTCATCGATGTTAACTTCAGGGATAATTGCACAACTAAATTGATTGACACAAGCATGGTGGTGTTATTTGAAGGGGAAAAGTACCAAAACAGTCCTAAACCTTTTGTATTGGTATTAATTCAGTCATAAACTTTTCAATTGGACAAATTTAGTCTTAAACCTTTTTATATTGGTATTAATTCAATCCATCAAGCTAATTTAAACCGGAAATTGCTGATGTGGCCGCCGGCGGTCTTATGTGGTGCCACGTGGATAAATTTTATATTTTTTAATATTTTTTTTTCAGATTTTTTAAATTATTATTTTTTTTCCATTTTTTCTCTTTTTTTTTTTTTTTTTTCTTTTCTCCTTAGCCCTTGGCCGGTGAGGTCGCCGGACGACCAACCATCGCCGGCCACTGGCGAGGGCTGCTGCGTCCTCGTCGGCCACAAGCAAGGGCATCGGCCATCGCCTAGATCCAAGCGAGGGCTGAAACCCTCACCCGTTGGCCAGTGGGGGCCTTTGCACCCTTGTCGACCATAGGCAAGGGTGTGGCAGCCCTCGCTCGTGGCGGGCAAGGGCGCGGCGGCCCTTGCCTGGATCTGGGGGAGGGCCACCGCACCCTCGTTGGCCACAGGCGAGGGTGCGGCGGCCCTAACTTGTTGGCAAGGGCGAGGGCGTCGTGCCCTCGCCTAGATTTGGGCAAGGGCTGTCGCGCCCTCGCCTGTGGTCGATGAGGGCGCAGAATCCCTCATCGGCCAAGGGCGAGGATTTCGGCCCTCGCTTGTGGCCGGTGAAGGCACAGGGCCCCTCGCTTAGACTAGCTTGTGGCCGGCAATGGTCATCGGCCAAGGGCTAAGGAGAAAAGAAAAAAAAAAGAAAAAAGGAAAAAAAAAGAAAAACATAATTTAAACAATATTAAAAAAATATAAAAATATATAAAATGTGTCCATGTGGTGCTGATTTTTGGAGGGGAGATTCCTCTCACCATCCTTTTCATCTCCACCAAAGGAAATTGTTAGAGCTGGTCTACATCAAAAGTTATCCTCTACCATTGATCTATTCCTACTCTAATTTCTAGATTTGGTTTTCTTCTGGTATTCTTCATTACTCAGGAGTTGCAACGGTGGGAATGAGCTGATTTTTGGTTGGTGGTCTCCTACAACCTTCCTTTACATCTCTACTGAAGGATTTCTTCCTGGGTGCTCTAGATTTCGAGATCCAACCGAATTTGGGTGAGCGTGCGTGCATATGCTTTGTCGGATTAGCTACTACGGACTGAGGTGAATCTAGCAGGTAGAATGGCCTCATCTTTGGAGGCTAGAGTTGTATAGGGTCTTGTGTTTGACCCTCTGTGCGGCTCCCTCCCTCGTGATCTCTATCTCAAGTTCTTGCGTTTACTGTGTGCCTCTGGTTCCGATTTTACTACTCGACCTTTGCTGTGCACTTCTGGTTCTGGTTCTACTGGTGTTCGTGGTGTGGTTGGCTCTCCTTCTCCTGGTTCGGGTAAGTCTTGCTTTCGATGGTCCTTCTTTGGCTGCAAGCGGGCTACATTTCAGGTGTTCGATGAAATGTTTGCAACTGCTGTTGCGGTTGGAAACGTTACTAGAGAAGACAAGTTTGCTGCTGGGGCTTCGAAGGGGCCTCCATCCCTTTCCATTCGCAACGATACACCTTCGAAACAACCTCATTTGGCCGTGGCCACAACCTCCAAATCCGGCCCTGTTGGAAAGAGAACCAACCAGCAAGTCGCAAGAGGCCCCTCGTCACCAATACCGTTCTAGGGGATGAAGTCACTCGCTGTTGGCCTCTAAGCGTCCACAAGCTAGACAGGCTGGACAACAGGCTCCCTCGGCGCGTACATGGGAAAATGTGGCCCGCCTTTTGGTGAAATGATCGGATTGGTCATACATTCCACCATCTTTTGTAGACGGAAAACCTGTGGTTAAGTTGGCCGATGAAATACTTGATGCGGTCGATCTGAAATGACATGAATGCTTATTTGGATATTTCATAGGAAGGAGGCTCTCGCTCGGACTTACAGAGCAATCATGGAAAGGTGCGTGGGGTTCTAAACTAGTGGAAATCATGGCCAATGATCAAGGATTCCTCTTCTTTCACATTCCCGATTTTATGTTTCGGAGGAAGATTCTAGAAGATGGCCTAATTATCGTAGCTAGAGCACCTCTCATTCTTCGGCAATGGGAGTCACTCATGGACCTCAAAAGGGAAAACCAATCACCTGTTCCGGTTTGGATTCGATTAAGGAACTTGTCATTTGATTGTTGGTCGGTACCGACAATAAGTGCTATTGCGAGCGTGGTGGGCAAGCCTTTATATGTGGACCAATGAACGGACCAAATGAAAATGGTCTCGTTTGCTAGAGTATGTGTTGAAATCCAGGTGAACCAGCAAAGGTGTAGAATTGTTGAAGTGGTCTTGAAGGGAGTTTCTTGCTCCATCACTATTGACTTCTAATGGCTCTCGGCTGAATGTTCGGTCTGTGGTACATTCGGCCATAACTGTCAAGCTCCCCCCCTCCCCCCGTGCACCTAACCCCATCGAACGGAATAGAGCTCCAAGGCAACCTCTGGCCGATCCAGCTCCAGCGACTCTTGCTGCAGACCCCATCCCCGTTCCGGTTGCAATTCTTCCGAATTAGCAGCAAGGCCTGGTAGTCTCCACTTCGTCAGCCTCTGTTGTCGATCCTATTCTTAAACTGATTGTAGCAGAAGTACGGGCTGCTCCGGAACAACCTTGGAAGCAAGTTAAAAGTGTTAAAAAAAAAAAGCACCAACCTTCGAAGGAGGTAACATCCTCTCGTCAAGGCAATTTTGGCGAAGAGGGACAATCCGAACGGTTCAAGACCCCTGCTTCGGTTCAAGATCCTGCTTCGGAGAAGGCTGTTCGCAAGCCACAAAAGGGATCAAGTGCACCTCTGGAATGCCATCTGGAAGTGATCTTATCGCTTGCCTCCTTACAAGATGATTCCAAGCTAGAGAAAGGCCCTTTACTAACCAGTGACCAAGGAGAGGAGTCAGAGGTTGTTGCCACTTTTTCGTGCTATGAGGAGAATGATATCGAGTCTCCCGACTAATCCAGTCCTCCCCTGAAGGCTGGTCCAACAAGAGTGGAGACTATCCAGGATAGATTGAAGGCTTTAATGCTGGATCCGATCCCGATGGTGAAACAAGGGGCACTAGCAAATTTACGCCGGAAACATCCAAAATAGAGGTAGGTGTATGTGTGTGTGTGTGTGTGTGTGTGTGTGTGTGTGTGTGTGTGTGTGTGTGTGTGTGTACACATATGTATTTTGGTGTTTGGAACACTAGAGGTCTTATGGGCCCGTTGAGGTGATCCAAGGTTAGAAACTTCATTCATTCTAATGGCTTTTGTTTGGTTGGTTTATTGGAGACCAAAGTGCCGGAGTATCTATTTTGGTCCATGTCTACTAGGCTTCTGTCGGGTTGGATGTGTATTACCAATTATGAGTCCTCTCATAGGGGTAGGATATGAGTTGGTTGGGACCTGTCACTAGTTGATTTTCAAGTGATCTCTTCCAATAGTTAGGCGATCCACGGTGGAGTTAAACTTCTTACATCATGATTGTATTGTTTCACCTCGGTGATTTATGCTGAACATTCATTTATTCTCTAGAAGACCTTTGTGAGCGGACTTGATCCGATTGAGTTCTTATGTTTGGGACGTGGCATGGATGGTGGCTAGGGACTTCAATGCCATCAGAGACCAGTCAGATCGGATTGGGATTTCGGATACATGGCTGCCCTCATTTGATGAGTTTAATCAGTGCTTGATTTAAGCGGAGCTTGAGGACTTGAGGTATGTTGGATTTCGATTCACTTGGTCCACCTCTTCCGGGGCTAATCCAAGGCTAGGAAGATTGACCGGGTGTTAGTTAATGCTAAGTGGAGCTTCCAATTTTCATACTCAGAAGCATCAGTCTTGGCTCCAAGAATTTCTGACCACTCACCAATGATGGTTAAGGTTGTTCAACTAGTGCTGTGAAGGAAACCTTTTAAATTCTTTGATTTCTTGATGGAGCATCCCTCATTTCAGGACAATGTATCACAAGTTTGGAGTGAATCGGTAGCAGGGGTCCCGATGTACAGATTGGTGAGCAAACTGAAGACCCTCAAAGGCCGTCTTAAGCAACTCAATAAGGAGTCATTCTCCAACATCTTTGAGAGGGTTGCAGAGACTAAGAATGCTTTTAAATTAGCCTAGGTCGACCTGCAGCAGGACTCGACCAATGAACTTTTCGCAGAGTTGGAAAAATCTCATAGGAAGACCTATATGGAGCTGAGGAGTCATGATGAGTCCATTTTTAGACAGAAATTAAGGATCAAATGGCTTGAGAATAGTGATAAAAATACCAAGTACTTTCATCACTCCGTTAAGACAAGACAACTAAGGAACAAGATTCTCTTGGTTCTTGATAGAAATGGTAGGTCTCTAAACCAAGCCTAGTGCAGGATACTTTCGTCTCTCACTTTCAGGAGCTTTTTGCGCCACGTTCCTATCGTCCAACCCTACTCTAAGGGATCTGCAGCAAGTTATTTGAAGCCCTCTTAGTGAAGATCAGGTTAGTTTTCTCTCTCGACCATTCTCAGATAGAGAAATTCATGATACCTTCTTCTCCCTAGCTCGTAGTAAGGCTCCTGGGCCAGATGGGTATGGAGCTGTGGTCTTTAAGAGCAATTGGGAGCTGGTAAGGCCATTAGTTATTAAATCGGTAAATGATTTTTTCGTCACGGGGCGCCTTCTTAGGGAAATTAACAATACTATCTTAGTGTTGATCCCCAAAGTGCCTAATGCGACCTCGATGAATGATTACAGACCTATAGCCTATTGCAATACGATTTACAAATGCATTATCAAGGTGTTAGCTAATCGAGTCACCACAGTACTTCAAGATGCTATTAGTCCTTCTCAGAATGCCTTTGTCAAAGGCCGACGAATCTAGGATAATATACTTCTTGCACAGGAATTATTTGCTGGATTTCATCTCCAGCCATACATCCCTAAATGTGCAGTAACAGTGGATTTTCAGAAAACTTATGATACGATCGACTGGGACTTTCTTGAATTGGTGCTATGTGCATTTAGATTTTCGGACCACCTCACTTGGCTCATTATGGTGTGTGTGCGCACTCCGAGATTTTCTATCTCTCTGAATGGGGAGCTCCATGGTTTCTTCCCTAGTGATCATGGACTTCGTCAGGGAGATCCCATGTCTCCTTACCTCTTCACGTTGGTTATGGAGGTTTTCTCGGGAATACTTACCACTCGTGCGGCGTTACCTGAGTTCAAATTTTTCTGGGAGTGTAAGGCTACAAGATTATTTCATCTCTTTTTTGCGGATGTTGTCTTTCTTTTTTGCCGAGCGGACTTGCCTTCGATCTCTCTTCTCAATGAAGGTTTGAATATCATCTCGGCATAGAGTGGACTGAAGCCAAACAACATCAAAAGTGTGATATTTCTTGCTAGAGGGTCAGTAGAGACAAAGAATGAAATTCTTCGCACATTTCGATTTGTTGAAGGAAAGTTACCGGTATGGTACCTAGGGGTTCCTATCATCACATTGAGGTTCGAAAAAGCAGACTGTGTGTCGTTGGTTGATCGTATAACAGCCATAGTCTAATCGTGGAATCGGAGATTTCTTTCATTTGCTAGCAGACTTCAACTAATAAGGTCAATCCTCCATGCGATCCAAGCTTATTGGGCGAGTGTTTTCACCATTCCTTGTGCAGTGTTGGATCGTATTGAATAGATCCTTAGGCAATTTCTATGGAGGGGACCGAACCTTCGGAAGGGTGGAGCGAAAGTTTTTTGGGAAGACGTATGCCTCCCAAAGGAGGAAGGTGGACTTGGAATTCATAGGTTGAGGGAATGCAACAAGGCTGCGATGCTTAAGCATATTTGGATTCTATTCACGGACAAAGAGTCATTATAGTGTAGGTGGATACACTCAACCTTCATGAAAAGGAAGAGTTTTTGGGAGGTTAAGATGCCGTCCCTTTGTTCCTAGGCTTGGAAGAGAATCCTATACATAAGAACCGAATTCCGGCTATTTTTTTGCTGGAAGATCGAAGACGGCCAATCAACTTCCCTTTGGTTTGATCACTGGCACACGAGAGGTCCACTTCATCTTATTTGCTCGGATCCGATGATGCTAAGTTCTGATTTATCCTTACATGCAACGGTGGCTGATCTTTTTTCATCGGTAGGACAATCCTTCAAGATAGTGGTTGAATCTTGGGAGCAGCCTCTCCCTATCCTCTCCAGGGAATCGGATTGTTTTACTTGGATTGGTAACCTTTATGGTCTTTTCTTGGTTGCCTTGGCATGGCATACTATTAGAAGAAGGAAGGAGAAGGTCAGTTGGGCATCCTTCATCTGGAACAAGGCTATCACCCCAAGATATCAATTTAATCTCTGGCTCATTATCAAGAATCGTTTTCCCACCCAAACATTGCTTATGTCGCATGGCAGAATTGGGAATGAGGTTTGTGCTTTTTGCAAGCTAACGCTGGACTCCATCGACCATCTCTACTTCAGGTGTTGTATTACGGCTAGCTTGGCCTTCTTTTGGGCAGCTAGATGCAATCTTCCTTGGCGAAATAGGACCTGGACTGAGAACCTTCAATGGGCTATGAAGTTTCTCTTTGGTAAGGACTTTTATCACTCCTTTACCCGTTTTTCATTTGGTGCCCTTTGCCATATTATCTGGAAATACAGGAATGACGTCATGTTCAGAAACCACCCTGTTGCGGTTGCTGTTGTTAAAAATCATCTCATCAAAGTGGTTAAGGATAAAGCTCTTACGTTCATAAACGTGGACAATAATCCTAAGAACAAAAGAGTTCATCGTAACTGGGGGCTTGACCCTTGCATTTTCTCTTCTACTTCAGTGTCGCCTTAGTCGCCTGTGGTAGGGATCGAAGAATGCTTTTGGAAGGGTCGGGTGCTGAACAACAAGATGTTTGCTAGTTGTCCTCGGCTTTAGACTTGTTGTGGTCTCTCTTTGTCCTTCTTTTCTCGAGTTTGGGACACCTGGAGTGCCAAAATTTGGCACGAAGGGGCACTTAGGGCGCGCATGACAAAATTTCTATTTCTCGATTTCTCTGTTTCTTTGTTTCCTGGAACAGGTTTGGAATAGAAATCCGTTGGGTAACGCAATTTCATTTCTCTATTTCTGAAACAGATTTCTATTTCAGAAATAGAGAAATTGAAGAAATCAGAAGCCGAAATTTTTAACTTCTAAATTTTTTAAATAGAAATCAGAAATTGAAATCAAACTATATAAAAGAACTTTGCGCTTTCTTGCTAACTTAAGTCACTCATAACCACAACTTCACAAATTATTGCTAATTTTCTTTTTCTTATTTTGCTAGTGTTATTTTTCACAGTTTTTTTCATTTTTTTTTGATAACTTTCTCTTTAGGATGAAAGGCAACGAATGGGTCCCCAATTTTAAAAAACGATCAAAGTTCTTAAATGCTTACTTAAAAACAAATTGGGTTATTTCCTTCTAGAAAAGGCACGCGCATGGCCAATTGAAGAAAAAGTTCTTACGTAATAGATGAATAAAAAACATGCCTAGAAATTTAACCTTATTTTTTTACGGATTCAAAATTCTTGCAAAATCAAAATAATTAGATTGTTACACAATCTTAAATTTTAATTCGAAGGTAAAAGATTCAAGGGAATCTCTCTCTTTGCTATGCAAAGGCCATTAAAGATTCATTGAGTAACAATAAAGAAATTAGGGATGAGCAACTCTACTAATTCAATTCGAGAATCAAAATAAACCGACCTTCCCCCGATTGGTTCCTAACCATAAACGTTACTTTAAGGTAGAATTCTTATATATTCATTTACACCATTAATTTTATTTTGTTGATAATCTTATATAATACTAGTTTTTGATAAAATGACAAGGTTGTATAGGTACCATTGATGGCATCCATATTCATGCTTCCGCAGTACTTATCTGAACCTACGTATGATGAGCTTGCAAATGATAAATTGACTGAGGAGGGAAACCAAATAAATATGCTTAGGAAAACAATTGCTAATAAAATGGCAAGGGATAATAATATGCTGGAAATTTCATGAAATTGTATTTTCAACTTTTGTAATGTATTAATATTATTTTGACTATTATTTTGTATTTGAGGATTTCCTATGTTGTTTTAGTAGTATTTCGACTATTATTTTGTATTTGAGGATTTTTTATGTTGTTATCTAATCAATTTCTATTCCTAGAAATAGAAATTTTATTCTGTTATCAAACGAATTTCTGTTTCAGAAATAAAAATTTTGAGTCGTTATCAAACGAGTTTCTTTGCTCAGAAACTTGTCCGGGGAATAGAAATTAAGAAATTAATTTCTAGCCAGAAATTAATTTCTGTTTCAAAATTTTTTTCATGCACAGCCTTAAGTGCCAAAACTTCGAAAATGTACACTTAAGGGTCAGTTTCGAAGTAAAATGGATCACTTAAGTGTTACTCTGGCTAAAATCCGGCCAAATTGCTGATGTGACGATTTTCTAGCGAGTTGGGTGCAAAATGGCGTCGTTTTGCACGCTGACGTGGCTGCATTAGGGATATAACGTCAGTGAGCTATTCATAAGAATAAATGTGCAATGTGCCTACAAATGTGATGAATTACGACAAAGTGAAAACTTAAAATAAAAACGATTGAAAGAGACTCCAAAAGAGTCAAACACAAATTATTGAAGTCACGTATCGAACCACAATAGGGTCCCCGACGTCATTTTGTTATTTTTATATTTAAATCTCATCTAAACTGACACCTAAATTATACTAATCAATCCCTTGTGCATCTTTTAAAAAAAATTACTTCAGAAATCAGACTCGCCAAGACCCTCATAAAAAAAATCAATAAATATGATCTTATTTTTCTTATTATATTCCTTCTACACTCCTTCTACATGTATAAATTAGAGAAGATACAGTTTTGTAGATACCCAGGCTTCATTTCATATAGGTCATCCATGCATTTCATGAAGATTAAACATCGAATTCTTTGTCAAATCAAGGTATTCGACTTCTAACCAAAGATGCGGTCGTTTTATCATCTTGCATTCATTTTCTTCGGCCGGTTTCTTCTGCATTTTTTAAATCAGGATATTGTATTTCCAGGAAAAAAAGAAAAAAGAAAACCGAGCCCGGCAACAAAATATTCGACTAACAGAGGCCCGTGAGCCCGGCCCACAAGCTCAAGCCCGGCCCGGTCCAAGGTTGACCACACCCCCTTCCTCTACGGTCGCCGGAAGCTAGGAGCCCTCTCTAGCTCCTCGTCGCTGGCCTCTTTTCCTGTAAGCTTGGCCGCCAGATTCCCATACACTCTCAATCTTTCTGGTCCGGCAGCCTTCCTAACCTCCTCATCTTCAGCGCCGCCGCTGGGGACCATCATCATCGAGCCTCCGCTCCTACTCTCTTGGAAAAACAGTACCAAGCCGAGACTGCTCCACCTCCATCTTGATTCCTGAACCATCGTCTCCATCTCCGTCGCCAGCCTCCTCTATCATCACTATCGCAAGCTCCTCCCAGGTGCTGAGAAGATGTTCGACGAAATGCCTGAGAGAGGGACAGACTCAGACTCTCCATTCTCTCTCTCTCT
Organism: Eucalyptus camaldulensis; assembly: GCA_019915185.1. NCBI lineage: Eukaryota > Viridiplantae > Streptophyta > Magnoliopsida > Myrtales > Myrtaceae > Eucalyptus > Eucalyptus camaldulensis. The sequence goes on along the minus strand of JAHSVA010000014.1, from coordinate 15,966,470 downwards.
CTCTCTCTCTCTCTCTCTCTCTCTCTTTTGGTTACTTAGCTCTCTCTCTCTCTCTCTCTCTCTCTCTCTCTCTTTTGGTTACTTAGCTTCCTGTCACCACCTCAGCGTGCTCGCTGCCTGATCCGAATCTACCGTCCCACTCGAAGGAAGCCTCCCATATCCTGCCTTGCGTGTCTTTCAGGTAAATTTGAATCTGGGATTAGTTAGTTCTTTAAGATCAGATTAATCTTCATAAGATGCCATGGTCAGTCTTAGCTGGAGTCAAGGGACCAACGTTTGTGCTTGCTGGTCAATCCTTTTATCTATGACAAGCATATGGATCCGTTTGGATTCCTTTTGGTCTCTGAACGATAATTTGCTTATGATAGGATATGCGTGTTACATATTTAATTGATGAGTCATTGCTTGAGCATATGGACAATTAATGCATGAGCATATGTTGAGTTAGAAGAAGCAAGAATTTGACTTCATTTGGGTGCTTCGTTGATCACCGGTGAAACCATGTTGCTATTTGTGATGGTTTCCCATCGTTTTCATGTGTTTTATGTCCTTTGTTGCATGACATGAAGGCTGTGCACGCTGCTGTCCAGGATCAATTTTAAACTTTAGTGAAGCTTGTTTTGCTTCATTTACATGCTAATCGACTCCTGGGAGCTCATATGTTGACAAAGATATGTATTTGACTTGAATCGTGTTAATTTCTCGTCAAATTAATGCATTCTTGTGTCTTATAATGGCTAAAACACTGTTTCATGCTGCTGTACAGATTCAGGGAAGGTCCAATTAAAACCAACCGAACATTGGTTGAAGTTAGTCCACTGGCATGATGTACCAATAGTCGGTATTGCCTGAAACATGGAAATATACACGATGAATGCAAGGGCAAACTCACTTTCAAGATAATTCCGCTCGATGAATATGATTTATCTTGGGTTTAGAATTGTTTGATAGCGTGAGGGTCATGATAGACATGAGAACCAAGTCGGTTATCATCACTGACCCACAATGCCCATCAGTGATACCTCATGGGTTGACAGAGATCAAAAGCACCTCCACGATACAATTCGTGGATGAAGGGTTGAGAGCTGAGGAGCTTGCAACCAAGTCAAGCACAAAGCCACAATCTTTGGAAAAGCCGAAGGTAGAGTAGGAACATCCTACGCCAACTTAACATGAGATGCCAATTCATGTGCTTTTTCCAGAAGTGCAGAATTTGCCAAACAACATAGAGATAGCAGAGCCGAAGAAGGAGATTCTTGAGGAACGAGTTGGGATTCAAGGGCCATATAGCTGACAGATCGAGAAACCAAAGACGAGGTGACACCAGAAATGGGAGAATCACCAGCATCCAAAGAAACCGATGATCCAAGAGAAGGATGCAGTTAGGCAAGCCAAACATACTTAGCCAAGAGCATGAAGGACGTTGCTTGAATGGATGGGGGAGAATGTTATGATCTCGATGTTTCCCATGAAGAAACGATCAGTGTACAATCCAAGAAGACCGAATAAGTCTCCTATGATTTTCTAAGTCATCTAGAATATTCCTAAGGATGGGTAATATGACACATCTACTATATTCAAGAGCATTCTTGTCATAAATGTCGATAGTTGTTGGATGGGGAGATACAATTTCCACCATTAAATATCGAGGAAATTTATTGTTGTAATGTGAGGGACTCTCTCTCATTTGTATCCATCCAACACTTAAGCAATAGAAAGCATTATCTCCAAAACTTCTCTCTCTAAACACTTTCTCTCTCTATGATCCAAGCACTAGATCCTTGGAAGAAGGCTTAGCTTAGGCGCTCCAATGATCCAAGAAGCCTAAGTTGACGCATAGTCTCAATCCTCAAGCATTGCTTGTGACACATGCATTTTTAGATTGGGGCTTAGCTCATGGGGGCGGTGTATATTCTTTATTCCACACCATATCGGGTTTGCCATTTCCAAGCTTTATTATCATGTTTTTTTTTTTTTTTTTAATCACGTTTGGATTATCACGTTGGTCATATGAAGTTGAATGCTCTCATGCAAATTTGTGACCCGTGGTTATTTAGATGGATGTGTCTAGGAATTAAATTGAATAAGATTGGATGATCAAAACACTTATTAAATAACGAAAATAGGTACTGAGTTTGGGCACTTATAGATGTTAGCGTGATTAAATCCTCATTCTCGAATCTCTAGTTTGCGAAAAGTAAAATGACCCCTTGCGTTTAGCTAGGCTTCTAACTAGCCTCAAATAGGTTAGTAATGACTCTTAAAGAGCAAAATAATCATAATCAACTGCGTCAACTAAACGTCTTTACAACGTAGGGTTGGAAAAACCTGAGTTGAGTACTTTCTTGCAAGACAAACCATTCGCCCTCAGTTGGTTATTCGTATACCATTCGAGGTGACGCGCGCCCCTAAAAGCACATGACCAAACTGCCTTTGGGTGGGCAACAACATGGATGATATGTTACGATTGACTAAACCATGAGAAGCTGCCCATTATTCAGATCAAAGAGCAATCTCGGCATTGGGCATTCAGCCCGCTCCTGATCTACAAGCGTTCATGTAATTCTATCCTCTCCAGGTACATTGAGTGAAATTCCATCCATAAGTATCTGAATTTGCAAATATTTCATGCACTCGTCATATCATATTTGTTGTGGACTATTATATCTAGATATTCCCGTTAAAGTAAAAATTGTAATGAACTTATATGGCTATAGTAATTTATTTTTGCGCCATAAAATTACGATTTATTACAGCTTTCCGAGAAAGAACAAGCGACCACCAATATGAATAATAGTAATTATAGTATGATAGCAATACATGTCTCGTTCATGCGACACCTCATCCATCATCTAATCGGCCGGACTGGAACTGTCAGTAACGCGAGCAATGACGGTATTCAGCAGCCTCTCAAACATCGCATCGACAGAAAAAAGTCAACTCATTGTTCTCTTCCCGCTACATAAGTGGCTCATGCTTTTAGCCTCATTTCACCATAAAAAAGCTTTCTTGTGTGCAGATTACCAAAGTTTCAATGGCAGAGGAAGTGATATTGTTGGACTTCTGGCCGAGTCCGTTCGGGATGAGGACCAGGATCGCCCTCAGAGAGAAGGGCGTGCACTTTGATCAGAGGGAGGAGGAACTTCTCAGCAACAAGAGCCCCCTTCTCTTGCAGATGAACCCAGTCCACAAGAAAATCCCCATCCTTATCCATAATGGCAAGCCGATTTGCGAGTCCCACATCATCGTCCAGTACATCGACGAGACCTGGGGTCCCGAGTCCCCTCTCTTGCCTTCTGATCCTCATGAGCGTGCCCGTGCCAGGTTCTGGGCCGACTACGTGGACAACAAGGTAAGACGGACAGCACCCAATCTTTGGATCGTTTTCTTGGTAAGTGTACTTAACATCAAAGTGACATGACATGACGGTGCAGATATTTCCTGCAGGGCTGATGGTGTGGTGGTCAATGGGGGAGGCCCAGGAGGCGGGGAAGAATGATTTCATCGAGGGCTTGAAGCTGTTGGAGGGAGAGCTTGGGGACAAGGCTTACTTTGGAGGTGAGAGGTTTGGGTTTGTGGATGTGTCGCTAATGCCATTCTATTGCTGGTTCCATGCTGTGGAGACATTCACCAGTTGTAGCATCGAGGATGAGTGCCCCAAGTTGGTGGGATGGGCCAAGCGGTGCATGCAGAGGGAAAGCGTGGCCAAATCGTTGCCCGACCAGCACAAGGTCTATGACTTCATGGCGGAGGTCAGGAAGAAACTTCAGGCGCAGTAACAACGCCATGGACTCATTATGGTCATTTCGTGACCGTTTTGTTCACAACTCCTCGCCTTTGGACGAGGATTAGCTTTTTTTTTTTTCCTCCCTCATTTTCATGATTTCCTTCTTGTATTTGAGTGTTTTTGGATCAGCTAAATAAACTATAGAGACCATTTCATGAATTCCATTTCACATTATGTGTTGCGTTATTTGCACGCATGTACCTCAAGTAAGTGATGGAAATCGATCAATTCCGTCTCAATCATATGACGTTTTGATTAGGGGTGGGCAACTGAATTGGTTGAAATTAGGAACCAAATGGGCTAGCCTTAGCCGGCTGGTTCCAAGCATGTTCATCGGGACCAGTTTGGATATTGGTTCCCAACTTTAAACCACTCAATTCTTGGGTACCCAATTTAAGGTAGGTTCTTGGTGCATTTGATTTTGAATCAGTTCAAAATTATATCATACTGAGTCAATTAATTGAGAAATTTTCATTAATGGGATTGAGTATGAGTTCACCCTTTTGCGTGCGGGTACAGAGACCCAAACATAATTAATTTAGCACGTACATGAATAACTAAAGAGAAACGAATGTCAACTGGACTTGATGCGACCTCCCACCAAAAGGTGGGGATTAGTTTTAGAGATATTACTCAAAGACAGTCCAAATAGTCCATCAAATCAAATGATTCTAAGAATCCAAAAGTAGTCTTTTAACTAGGACGCGGGCTCTCTAAAGCCTGTATCTCGCGTGGCGCTAAACATTTCATTTTAGAAATCTTTAATAATATAGTATTTTTAGGATTCACTGCTAGCCATTTGTGGTTAGCTAAAAAGCAATCAAGATGCGGGAGAAGTGTTTCAATTCTTGTGCAACTAGAATTTATAAGTTTTGGGACTTGTTTGCACTAATGATCCTATTAGTGCTCTTTCGGTATGTAATCTTAGTGGCTATTCACTCTTGATTACTATTTATGATCCTAAAGGCATTAATTCACTAAGTGAGCAAGCAAATGTTTTTGTAGGGTTTATTATGACTATGTATCCCAATCATTCTAGAGAGAAATTGACATGGAAGTTATTGAAATGACTTTGAAGTAAACAATCAAATATTAAGAGATGAAAACCCGATACAAGTTGGGCAAAAAGTACATAGCCTTGTTATGAGCCACTGGACATGATCCTTCATAACTTTGACATTAGAGACCAATCCTTGCTCCTAAAATTGAGTTAGATTAGAGCGTGCCTAATTCTACTTGTTTTGTTACACGACTAGACTAGCCTAAGCTAAACTAACCATTATTAAAGAAGATGATCGTGAGTCTTATTAGTTTTACTCACTAAACTAGAGTAAAACTTACACTAGTTTGATTATTAAAACCTAAGTTTATAAACCAAGTTGGCTTAATTAACACTAAACTAGATTAACGACCCTAATACTAGACACCTCCTTGAGCTGCCTTCGTAAATTGCCCTTCTTTATTGACTGCCGCCTTTATCTAGTCGGCCATTAGTTGTCAATTACTAATTTGAAATCAACTCATATAAAACTCAAAGCAAGCATCGACAGGTTCACACAATTTAACTGATCAACCAAAAATCAAGGTCCATGCAATTCAATTATCCCCATCACTCCTAATTGATGTAAGGATTTACTAATTAAGGTTAATGATAATTAACACCTACTTGCGTTCGCAAAGCAGTAGGCTAACATCATTGACCCCAAACTGAATTCTAAACCCTACCTAAAGAATTTGCTGAAGAACGTGCATACACAAAATGGAAAAGAAATGGAAGCATCCATGAGTAATGACAATTAAACACTTAAATTTAAGCACACAAATCAGCTAGAGTTCAACCAAGCAAAAGCATGCATTACACTAAGAAAACAAGAGCTGCCCTTTTCCTAAACAATTTTCTAATTTCTTTTTTTTTTTTTCATTTTCCTATTATTTTATTGATCTGGTAAGATGGACTTGGACCGAGCCCTTGGACCGGATCCGAAGAAGGGCTGAACCTGGGCTAAGCCCATTTCAGCCTAGGCCCGTAAAATTCTGAACTGAAGATTAGGCCCAACTTCCTATTCCGTACAGCCCAAACCCCTCGGCCTAAATTACACTACAACAGGATCAAGCCCAAGCCCAAGCCCAAGGCTTGGTTACCTATTTTAGCCAGCCCAAAACCCTAAATTGAAACCTGAGCTAAATTCACGGCTTGACTTCTATTTCGCCTTAGCCAGCCCAGCCCAAAGGGGCCTTTAGCCGACGTCTCCTCCAACGAGGCCTGCATTCAGGCGGCCAGCCTCCAACGCTGATGACCCTGAGTTTTACCGATGACATCTTTCGTCAACCCACAGAACGCTGCTCTTCGGCGACTAAGAAGATGCTTGGCCCATCACAAGAACGCTGCTCTCCCGTGACCAGGACGACGCTTGACCATCACTAGAACGGTGGCCATCAACTACCAACTCCTACCATCATCATACAGTGACCAAACCTACCATAGCCAATCAGACGACCATGGAAATGGCCAACACGTGAGTTAGAAGGACAAACCCACAAAGTTACCCACGGAACTATGACTAGAGAGCGAGGCGACTTGTTAACTCACCATTAATCCTTGATGAACACCACCGAGATGATGAACATGGAAATATGACATACAAAGCAACGATGGCAATGAAAATCCACAAAACCATGCCTAATGACCAACAAATTAATCGATGAAATGCAAGCATGTTAAGGTTCTCACGGGCTCGCCTTATGGTCATCTTGTAAAACACACGATGAGCATCAATTGAGTGTAAATGTTAGATTATTTCGATAGTCTAAGTTTTTAAAAAACTGCTTACCTCTTGTAAAACAATAATACTACGTTTCGTTGTCCGGATTTATAATTGGAATAGGATTAGATATGATATGATATGAAATCTTGTGATTTTTTTTATATCATATCAATTATTTGGTGAATTGTAGTATTAAAGTCAGATATGTTCACATTATATCGTGTAATTTTTTTTATATCTAATCGTCATATCATTATAAATGAACCTAAATGTTCATAAACGGAGATGGTGAAAATCTCTCGTAACACTATTCCTTAATTTATTTTTATTTTTTCCTCTTTTTTATATTATTTTATTTATTATTTCTTTTTTTCCCTTTCATCATTCTTTAATAAAAATTTAACAAATAGTAAACTGTACTAACATACCTAAAATAAAAAAATACCTAAAATATGTAATAAATATAAATATTTAATTATAGATTGAATGTTTATTGTAAGATAGAATTAAAGTTGAATGTATAAATTAAAATAGGATTAATTAAAAAATATATATTTTTTTTTATTTTTTAATTTCTTAAATTAGAATTCAAATATTATTTATATTGAAATATAATTTCAATTTTGTTAATTTAATAAATTTTTTATTTGAGAAAAATAACTTTCTTATCATGGATATTAAAAATCCTATCCACCTTTATCATACATTTCCCATTGAATAATTTTATCATGTCTATATCCCTATTATATCCGATTTTCTTCTATCTTGAGAGAGCACAAACGTAGGATAGGAAAAATTATATCATATCTCACATTTTATCTCGACTGCCAAACACAACCTAAGAGAAATGACCAAGATTATAGGTTGAATCACCAGCACTTAATGGATGAATTTACAACTCGATAATGGTTTGAATTTGGTCCCAAGGAAAATATACTTGTTTCACAACGCATATGCCAATATGTCTCTTGTAGATAGCAGATCATGGGAATTTTTTTTTTCCTTCCCATAATGTGAATGAGATGGTGGGAGTCACAAATAAGATGTTGGGAAGTTACAAATAAAAGCTCCTTTGACCTTTCCCTATCATGGGTGAAAAATACTTCCACCTTTGCCCATCATGGGTGAAAACTGCTCATAATGAAACAGCTTCGACTCAAATATGTCAGGTTTGATAATGCCCTGTCAAGAATATGTAAGGTATTCCACATTCATTTACTTTAGTAGTAAGTCATGTGGACAACTAATGAGTATACCTATATCTGGAAGCTCAAACTATGCACCTGTTAGGAAAAATAAATAATGTCTCGCAATGCCGTTTTGCTATATTAGTCTAAATATGCATATCTCTTAAAGACTATACTTAACTATTCTTAAATCACCATGTATCCATTATTATATTTGAAGTCACATAAGGAGATATAATTGGTTGGCTAGTTGATACGTGTAGTAGATGTAAAACAACAATAGCCTATTTTTCGCACTTATGTCTCTCGCTTTCAAAATAATTACTTTCCTAAACATGTCCCATAAAGCAATGTTTATCTATGACAGCCGGTAACATGCTCATGTAGCAATATTGATATGTTACTTTGATCACATAGTCAAAAGTCATATAGGACACAAATTGAGGATAATTAATTAATAAATTACATCAAGGACTCATATGAAGAGTAAATATGAATTATTTCACTCATCTCTCTTATTAATCACATAAAGCACATGTAGTATGAATTACATTTCAATAACATTTGTCTGTTTGTACTAGACTCATAACAAATTGTATTAATTGATTAAACATCAATTCATCAATGAAAATAAACAAATACAATTCATATATGTACATATACACAATTCAATGATCCTAAACAATATTACATAGTATATTCTATGCAATCCTAGAGACATCATGTGGGTCAACAATGTGTCTCTAGAAATAGGCTTAGGATGCGTTTGGTAATAGTCCTATTCCAAGGAACAATTTCTTTTTAGAAATAGTTTTTTTCTATTTTTATTTTCTGGAACAACTACAAAAGATTTCTATTCTAAGAATAGAAAAAGAATAGGAATGTGTTTGGTACAACCCACACTTTTTTTTTATAACGTATAACTTATTTTAATTTTTTAAATGATTTTTTTTAGATTTTTCTTTTTTCCCTCTCCTTCTTTTTCTTCCTCCTTGTCTAGCCGGAGCAAATTGGCAACCGAAACTAGTAGCAGGAGGTGAGTGGCAGTGAACAACGAGGATGAAAAATAAAAGAAAAGAAAGAAAATGACTTATTTCTAGAAATTGTTTCTAGTAACAAGAAGTTACTTTTTTTTTTCTAATTTTTGTATCTGTTTTATATTTATTCCTCTGTTACTTTTCTATTTTGGGGAGTAGAAAAATTAGCTAATGTTATTAAATGAATTTATGTTCTTTTTTTGTTTTGTTTTAGAGAATAAAAGAACAAAAAAAACGAAGAAGAGAATGGATCAATAGCCATTCTATTCGTATAAATATATTGTAAGATCATTTCTCTTTGCATTATTGAAATTATTTTTTTATATAAATGTGCTTTTTCTGACCATGATATCTAGAATCTTTTACATTGATAATAACTACCTAATTATCACAATAAATTGTCGCTAGTCTTGGAATGTTAATGACAATGGCTAAATTTTTCGAGAATCAATTTGGCTATACTACTTCTTGCACTACAACAAAGCATGTAATAAATTCAACCTCCATAGTAAAAAGAGCTATGCATGTCTTTTTCTTACTACTACAAGAGATTACAACTTGATTAAGCAAAATGCATACCCAAATATCTATTTACGCTCATCAAAGTCTCTTACCTAATTAGTGTTTGAGTAACCCAATAAACGTAAATTGTTTCTTTGATAGCAAAGTTCATATTTCATTGTGCCTCTTAATATTTTAGGATCCTCTCAACTACTTTCCAATATACGTTTCCTAGATTTGACTAGTATCGACTCACTAATCACACGACATAACATACATTGAGTCGAGTACACACCATAGCATACATCAAGCTTCTGAATGCATTAAAGTAATAAATTATTTCCATTCTCTCTTTTCTTCTAGAATCTTAGGACACATCTTAGAATTTAGGTCTTTGTCTTGTATGATAAGAGTATTAATGAGATTACAATGTTGTATGATAATCTGTTCAAGAATCTTTATAATATAATATTATTATGAGAGAGCAAGAAGTTTTCTTGAACGATTTCTTATAAGTAGCCTCTTCGACGTCTTTCATTTCAAAATTAGAGGATAACCATTAGTTTATGATGATAACCGATCTTTTATTATATTCTTAACTAATAGAATATCATCAATATAAAGTGATAAAATCATAAATTTATCCTCGGATCACTTAATATATACTCAATTATCTTCTTTAATCATCATCAATTCAAAAAAAGTTATGACTTGATAAAAACGAAAGTGTCATTGTCTTGCCTTACAGTTCTTACCTTTAGTTATGAATCCTACTGGTTGTTTCATATGGATTTCATCATTTAGTTCTCTATTGAGAAATGTTGCATTTACATTCATTTGATGAAATTCTCAATCCAAATTCGTGACAATAACCAGGGTAAGCATATGAATGCAAAGCTTACAACTGGTAAAAAGATTTCTTTATATTCTATATCCTCTTATTGAGTATAATTTCACCATAAGGTAAACTTTATACTTTTTAACATATCCATTCACCCTACGCTTGATCTTGAGAATTCATTTATTCCCAATTACCTCGTGCTCAAGTGGTAGATCAACCAAGTTCTAGACAGTTTATTCTCGTAGACTTCATTTCATCATCTTAGCTTCATTCTTTTCTATAAGGAGATGAGAAAGTCTCTTTGACTATCTAATGCTCTGCATCATCACATAAAGCAATCATAAATACTTATGTTTCAATCTCAAAGCGATAACGAGGAATATTTATATGATTAATTTTACATAACTAATTTTTTTTTAAATCAATTTACTAGGCAATGCGATATTCCCACTAGTTTTTGTATATCGAAGTAAATTTTAATTTCCCTCAATATTAGTGAGTATTTTTTATCATGATCTTCCATCTCATATAATTATAAGTCTTCATCAATCTTACCTCTACTAGAAAAATTGTTCTCCAAGAATATGACATCTCAGACTCCATTTCAATCGCACTTCAATAAGCTTGTTCACTTGTAAACATATACCATTTGGATCATTCAAAGTATCTAATGAAGATACATTTATTCCCTTTAGGACCTAAATTTTCATATTTATTAGAAGAATTATGAACATATGCTATAGACCCCAAGGTCATAGATTGATTAAATTTGATTTTCTACCAGTCCAATATTTATAAGGAGTGAAAGTGATTGACTTAAAGGGCACATGATTAAGTATATATGTATTAATCAATAATGCATCTCCTCATATGAGATAGGTAGATTTTCTTGTACCATAATAGACTTAACCACTTTCAATAGGGTTTTATTCATTTTTTTTTTCAACAATAGCATTTTGTTGCAAAGTCATAAGAATAGCCAAACATCTTACAATATCCTTTTCATCATAAAGAAATTTGAATTGTTTAGATAGAGGCTTACATGTATGGTCAATTTTCAATGTTTTTATTATATTGTCTAACTAATTCTCAACAAAACTCATATATTGTTTAAATCAATCTAATGCTTTTGACTTATGGGATATTAGAAAAAACAATCAAAAAGTGCAAAGTTGTATATGGAAGTGATAAAATATGGCCCTCACATGTAATGGACCACAAATGTTAGAATGTTCAAGTTGCATTGAAAGTCAGCTCTAGTTCTTTTAACAACAATTTTCTAGTTGTTTTTCCTACTAGACAATGCTCGCATATAGGTAGATCAACTTTAGTGAGTGACCTTAAAAATCATTTTTTAGCTAATCCTTTCATTACTTCTAACCCAATATGACCTAATTTAGCATGCCACACATTTATAGCAATATCTACATTACAGGAAGATGCAATTAAGAAAAACAACCATCAACATTAATATTAAATACATTATAATCAATGTATAAACCATTAAGTATATAATCAAAACCATAATAAACTGTTCCAAACTTAATATCAACATAGTAGTTACCATGAAAATTTAAATCATAACTTAAGCCTAGAAAAACAACTATATAAACCAAGTTCTGCCAACTATCAAGAGCATAAAGGACGTCATGTTAAAATAAAGTTCAACCATAACGTAAGTATAATTTACAAGTATGGATACCCTTCACTTCAATTCTAGAGTTATTTCTAATATATATCCATTTGATTTTAAGTTGTATTCAACGATACTTTACAAATGCTCATTGGTATCTAATTACATGATCTGTTACTATGGAGTTTACTGTTCACATTGGATGGGATTCAGTAAGCATAATGGCGCTAGAAACAAAAGTATTAAATGACATAATGGAACAATTTTATATTTCATTCAGCTCAGCGCAATCACTAGTGAAGTGATCCAACATACCACAATTGTCTCAATTCGTCTTGGCATTATCCCTCTTCCTAGTTCGTTTCTTGCATCAAAAGGTTTTGGTTTTTTTGGATGCTTGACCAGTCTCCTCCCCTGTATGGTTGAATTTATGGCTCCTCTTGTGATTGAAGGCTAAGACTTTTCGCAAACTAGTTTTAGAACAATAAGCATGTGTAGAAGATCAAGCAGCCTTTAGACAATCATCCTCTAACTCCAAATGACGTGCTATACCATCAAAAGTTATGCAATCATCATTATGTGTCCGATTGATTTTCATATGCTCTTAACATTTGGAAAGAGACCTAACAATAACCTGAATTTGCTATTCATCGATTAAGGTATTCTTCAACTCTCATATGATATTTGACATCTCCTGAAAATACTACCTCGTAGTATGACTTTGTCGATTTTGGTAGGTGTCAAACTTGATAGTGAGCCTCCTCAATTTTGTGGTAGACATAACTCCAAACTAATCTTTCAAGACAAATTTCTTCAACATTATCAAAACCTTCAAACTCAAGTATGAGATCATCCTGTATATAACTCAATAACATGATGTGAGCAATGTTATTTTTTTGTTTCCAAGTTGATAAGCTTCTTCATTTCTTTTGTGCTGAGTAGAAGTTTCTTGCTCAAGTTCAACCATGGTGTCGCGACCTCCCCGAAGCGGGTCGGACCACCTAAGGGTTCGGCTAATGGATTGTTAAGCCTAGACTTAACTCGGGCTCTCCCAAGCTCATACCAATTCGTGACTTAGGTTCAAGTTCTTAATATGCAAATGATTTTTATCATGGAGTCGCCACTAATCTATTTTGGGTGGGTCGATTAGAAACCCAAGTAAAGTAACGGGAGAATTACTTCACTCCTACGAACCAGAGATTAAATGAGTTCGGGGACTTGATTACGCTAGATTTCTCTAACGCCCTTTCGGTACCTTTTCTTTTTTTATTTGAAAAATATTTTTTTGCAGGCAGCTTGAATTGATTTTTTTATTTATCTTCCTAACATGTGAGGTGACCATGCGGGTGCGCAAACCACCAATTTAACACCCAATAAAGCGATGAATAAATTGCAGGACCTACCTTATAGCAACGAAAGCATCTGCAATATTAAATCAGAATTCACATCAACAATCCTAAATATGATTTCTAACACGCAGTTTTTTTTTTTACCCCCTTTTTTTTTATGAAAATCATGCAATATGCAATGCATCTAATCTAACATGAAATGGCTTGACAATGTGTTCTAAGCTACATGACATGAGTAAAATATTTTTTCGTGTTTTATTAATGAACATGTAATAATTAAATATGCAAATTAAAATGCCATAATTATAATGACGGGCAATTTTTGATTATATGAACCTAATTCTACATGACGTGCACATGATATTTCTATTCCTAAAAATGCAATTTATCCTACAACTTGAAACTAATTTATCTAAAGAATTTTTTTTTTTGTATTTTTCATGATATGCGAAATTAAGAAAAGTGCAAAAATTACTAGCTAAATTAAAATTCCCTCCAATTTAAACTTAGGATTAAGTCATGCTAAATCCTAATTTAAACTAAGACGTTATTTTAATCTAGCAATTTCTAACCTAAGATGCAAATTGGTCTAAACTTAAAATGGAACATGCAATTCTATTCTAAAATGCATGATGATTTTTTATGAAAATTTGTAATTAAAAAACTACTAGAGTGAAAATTAAAGGGACATGTTATTTCTTCTAAAACATGCATTTTTGAAAAAACCTATTATGCAACCTAAAAAAACTAGTATCCTAAATTAATTAATTTTTCTTTGGTTTTTTTTTTATTTGAAATAAAAAAAACCTATTTAAAATGACACGTGCAATTCTTAAAAAAACTAATATCCTAAATGCATTTTTTTTTTGGATTTTTGTCATTATTATTATTTTTTTTAACAAAAACAAAATGACTAAATATGCTAACCCTAGCCCTGATCTAACTTGCATTTTTTTGCATTTTTTTTTTCATGTTTTTGTATTAATTTCGAAATTAAAAATTGTCAAGGAATTAAACATGAAGCCTAAGCTAAAAAACTAGCAACCTAAATTGATTGATTCATTTTTTTTTTATAAAATTCCTATTCTAAATATGCAAACTAGGAAATAAACCTAATTCTAACCTACACTTTTTGAAATTTTTTTTTTTGGAAGCGAGATTAACTTAAACGGTTAACTTAAACGGCACGACAGCAAATCAGAGCAAGATTGACATCCAAATCGACAAACCATATCTCGTGCATGAGATCGGGTTGGCCAATTTTAAATAAATCACAAATCGAATCTCGGGCGGGAGATTGGATTAGCGATTTTTTAAGTGATTTCGAGTCGGATTTTCGGGCGCGAAAATCGGACTGTCAATCCCAAATTTATTAGGCTATTTCATGTCAAACATCTCATCCTTACCCTAAGGAATAACTATGCTAAAGAGAACAAATAAAGTAAAAGAAGATAAATAAATAAAAGAAAAGACTACCTAAATTGATTTTTTCTTTTTTGTTTTTCTTTTCTTGCTTTCTTCACCCACGGCTGGGCAGCTTCTGTGGATCACCAGGGAGACTTAGCTCACGGCTGGGATGGCCGCTGCTGTAGCGACGGGCGACCGTGGGCGGTGGACACGGTCGTCGGAGGAACTCCGGCAAAGGGGCAGCGAACACGCGGCGAGGGAGGAGCCGGAGTCGAGTGCGGTTGGGGCGGGCAGCGAACTGCTGTGATGCCGGGTCAGCGAACTCAGGACAGCAAGGGCGTCGTGGCTGGTGGTGCCGGGCGGACCGAGGAGAGGAGCGGAGACGGCGACGGCGTTCGGAGCTCCTGCGACGAACGACGGTGCGAGCACGTGGGTGGTGCTCGCACAGGGGATGGCTGGCGGAGTGGCGGTGACTGGTGGTGCGGCTGGGCAGAAAGCAACAGTTTTGGTGCTGAGATCGATCGGCGTAGGAGCAGAAGCAGAGCTGGCCGTCGCAGGAGGGAAGTAGCACAAACCGGTGGAAATTTTGCAGCGAAGAACCTCTGGAGAAGATGAACAGTAGGGGTCTTGTCCTTGCCTTTTTCTTTCTTTTTTAATCACCTCTCTCTCACGTCTCAGTCTCTGCTTTTTCCCTTTCTTTTTTAATCTCCCCCCCCCTTTCCCTTCTTTTTTTAATCTCCTCCCCTTCACCTCATATTTTCTTTTGCAGGTTCTCTCCGCACGGGCTCACTTTTTTTTTTAATTAGCTCTCACCAAAACCTCTCTCTCGTGAATTTTTTTTTTCCGACCTCCTCTTACTTCATTTTTCCTTGGTTCTCTCGACGAGCCTCTCTTCTTTTTTTAATCTTTTCCTTTCTCTCCACTCGTGTGTCTCTCTACGGGCTCTCTCTTTTTTTAATAGCTCTCACCAAAACCTCTCCAGTGAATTTTTTCTCTCTGCCCTCCCCCTTTCTTAAGCCGAGGATCCTTGCTTATTTATAGGCAACAAGTGAACAGGAGGCAGCCGCAACTTTTCCTTGCTTGTTCAAATTTGGTTCTTCTTTTTCAAATATGGTGGCCACCGCCTGACAATCCACTTGCTTTATAATATTTTATGAGTTCCTCTTGCTTCTTTGAAGCTCCTTACGTCCGCCGAATTGTGTGCATGCATGTGCATGCATTAATGAGCGTGAGACAATGGACGTGTAGGAACTTCTTTCATCTCCAACCAATTTGCTCTCTAGGAAGGAAAGTAATATAAAATGTCAGCCCATCTTTTTGCATGTGCCTGTAGAATTTTCACGTCCCCCACTCATGCGTGCATGTGCATGCATTAATGAGGGGAAGAAGATGCAGGTTCATGGATTCTTCTTTCTTTGCATGCTTGGGATTTCTTATACGGCTACTTGTCCCTCCCTTCTATAGAATAGCCACAACTTTTGACTTTTCTTTGCTTGTTATTTGCTTCCTCCTTCAGCAAATTTCTCGTTGCTTCCCCTGACAACCCACACTTGAGAGAGAGCATATTATATAATATTATATCATGGGCTCATTTTGCTTCTCTAAGGATTCCGCACGTCCGCCGAATTTGTGCGTGCATGCGCATGCATTAATGAGGGAGAGACAACGGACGTGCAATTCCTTCCTCTTTTTTTGACTTTAGCTCTTTTGCGTGCTCAGACCAGTGGCGAGAAACCATTCTTTTGTGCATGTAAACGACTGCGGGCCGTTGCGTCTTGTTGTGCTTTTGGTACCGATGCAAATGCGACAACGTGAAATGCAATTTTACTATTTTTTTCTTAGGGATTAAAGATTAATCCCTAAATTTTCATGCGATTAATTATTAAATGATTAATCAAAATTTAGGTGTCAACAGCTGCCCCTCTTTGAAGGTGAGCTCGCAGAGGTTGCATTCAAAGATAACATGATACCTAAATTTTGATCATGAACGTGCAATGAATGATACTTTGACGGGACTATTTTTTTTTTAATGCAATTTATATGATGCATGGAAATGTTAATGCCAGTGATAAAAGGAACTTACCTAGAATAACTTACCTTCGAGGAGGGTAGAGTAACTCGAGATAGTTGGTGTCACATATCCAGGACCCGTACCATTCTACGGTTGCCTAGAATAGTAACATGAATTTACAAAGAGACTGCTTTCCCAGGACCCGTACCATTCTACGGTCGCCCAGTATGGCATTGCTTGGTTGTGCCTAGGACCCGTACCATTCTACGGTTGCCTAAACAGGGAAAAGTTTTGAGACATCCAGATCCAAACTGAGATGTCAAGAATTTTTGTGAACTTAACCAATAAACACTCAATGTTAGGTGAGATGAATATTGAATTAAGAGGATTCGAAATACCTAGATCCAGACTAAGGTATAACGAAAAAGATCAAAAAACATTCACATCCAGAGTGAAATGTTTAACGAAGAGTTTCGAGACATCCAAATCCAGACTGAGATGTCAAGAGTTTGTGAACTTAACCAATAGACACTCAATGTTAGGTGAGATGAATATTGGATTAAGAAGATTCGAAATACCTAGATCCAGACTAAGGTATAACGAAAAAGATCGAAAAACATTCACATCCAGAGTGAAATGTTTAACGAAGAGTTTTGAGACATCCAGATCCAGACTGAGATGTCAAGAATTTTGGAACTTAACCAATAAACACTCAATGTTAGGTGAGATGAATATTGGATTAAGAAGATTCGAAATACCTAGATCCAGACTATGGTATAACGAAAAAGATCGGAAAGCATTCACATCCAGAGTGAAATGCTTAACAACGAGTTTTGAGACATCCAGATCCAGACTGAGATGTCTAGAATTTTGGGACTTAACCAATAAACACTCAATGTTAGGTGAGATGGATATTGGATTAAGAAGATTCGAAACACCTAGATCCAAACTAAGGTATGACGAAAAAGATCGAAAAGCATTCACATCCAGAGTGAAATGCTTAACGAAGAGTTTTGATACATATATCAAGAATTTGGGAATACCTAGGGCAAACCTGGGATATTCGTGAAGGTCACTTACCTCTTGGTAGACAGCAATTTTGGAACATCGAGGATGTACTTCAAATATTCATGGAGGTTTCTCACCTCAAGGCTTCTGAAAGGCAACATAAATGTCAGGAGCTCTTGGGTCTTCAAGGAAACATTACCTGTCAGATATGATTAGAGCAAAAATGCATGCATTCACCAAAGAAGTAAACAATTCAGCACACTCCAAAATCCACTGAAGCTTTGATCCATTCCATCAAGATTTATGCATGATGGTTTTGCCATATTTGCACCACCAAATTTCCACTGGGGAGAATCATCGTTTAGGACAATTTTCACTTATGACATGGATTTTCAAGAACACCAAAGGAGAGACTTTCAGTCAGAAAGGACTTTCACTCACTCTCATTAAGAAGGCTATTTTGTCCCGACCATTAATGTGGGATCACAGGAATTACTCAATCTTACTTTCATCATGTCAATAAGGGTTCGAGTATTCTTGCAAACGGTACGACCTTGTCAATCAGAGAGGTCTTTATCAGGACTGTAATGTATGCTCGGTCAATGGCTCAACAAAGAGGGACTCTTCGAGTCAAGGCTAATGCAAGAACAATACTTCGCAATCATCTTTGGGTTTGCAAGCCAAGGAACCTGCGGAATGAGATAGAAATGGCCTTGCTCACACTTCTTCGAGCGATGCTTTTAAGCATATGAATTCCTACGTTAATTTCGGTGCCCTAGTCTGAAGAGACTTTGTAAGGGACGTAACGTAGGTTGAGTTCATGGGTTGAGAAGTGAATGAATCATTAGGCTCAACATGTGTATAGGGGAATGAGAATTGGTGATCATCTTGGCGTTGTCACCGGTCTTCTTCTTCACCATTGGGATTTTCCTCATAGGTACTATAGAAACGTGGCATTTGAGTTCTTTGAGTACCACTCCATTGGGAATACACCCTTTTACAATTGATAATCATTTATCTTGACTCTTTTTTTTTCATTATCTATGGGCATTGGCCTTGCTTTTACCAGGCACACTGCTTTTTCATGCCCCTTTTGTTTTTTTTTTTTTTAATAATAACCACGTAATGCTTTAGCATTTGGGTTCTTGAGGAGTTTTCATTTTTTGTCGGCACTCGGGATTCTGCTGCTTGAACATTTGGCTTTTGCCTTGCCCCAGTGCGGGGGATGATCACCAATTGGGTTTAAATGAAACGAATTTACAGGCTCAAGGGGCTACGCAATGGATAAAGTGTGTTAGATAGAGAAAGAACTGCTCTTCATCATCCTAAGGCACTTGAATCATCGTATGAATTCAATGTAATAGCAATACCTGAAGATTGATGCAAGTGAGAGCAAGAATATTCCTATCAATTTCCTCACCTCATGATGTCGTCTTACCTCCAGTTTGTCCCAATGTGGGGTGGTTCTTGACAGGGGTAATTTAAAAATATTCACGTGTGTGGGCTCAAAAGGGTTTAAACAATGGATGATCACGTAGTGTTTGGGATAAATAATGAACCGCCTCTCATCATTTCGATCATCGTACCTTTCGCGAGATAACTCTTTACCATAGAAACATGGAATTTCCTACACTCATCTCACCAGTACATGAACAAGGGACTGTGTATAGGATAAGGCCTGCCTTTCATCATCCTGACATGTCTCATTTAGCATGTTCAATTCATTCCACAACATTCATTAACTTGATCGATGGTGACAATCCTCAGTGGAATTGGTAATTAAACAGGTAAAACTATCACGCAAAATTCTCCTTTGAAAGGTCACAAGTACTTCATGAACTCATCGGCTTTGAACACAAAGAGTTTACAGCTCAAAAAGAAAGAAAAGGATTGGTAAAAAAAAAATTGTTTTGTTTTTGTTTTTGTTGTGTTTTTTTTTTTTTTTTTTTGCGGCAAACTTGTTGCCATTTCCAGGGATCGAACCCTGGTCACTCTCGGACCTTTTCATTCCCCGTGCCACCAGGCCAAGGCGCTGGTGGTGTCCTCAGAGCATTTCTTTTTTTTATTTAATTGAACTGACACTAGGTCAACACGTCTGATATACCGAATCAAATGAATTCAGGGCCTACTTCTCATCTCATTCAATCCATTCCCACACAATTCAATGAAGAAATAAGTACCTTCAATTCACAACAAATTCTTTCAAGGGTAATATTTCTTCACAGCATCAGAGTTAACTGGATTAGAAAACTCACGACCATCCATTTCTGTAAGGATCAAGGCACCTCCAGGGAGTACCCTCTTCACCATATACGGTCCGCTATAATTTGGAGCAAATTTGCCTCCAGGATCAGGAAAAATCGGCAACACCTTTCTTAGAACTAAATCATTCACTTCGAAGTGTCTCGGCCGTACCTTCCGATTGAAAGACTTGGCTACTCTTTGTTGATACGCCTGACCATGGCAAAGAGCTTTTAACCTTTTCTCATCAATCAGGTTCAACTGCTCGAACCTTTGTTGTGTCCATTCTGCCTCGGATAATTCCACTTGGGATAAGACTCTCAAAGAGGGGATTTCTACTTCCACAGGCAAGACTGCCTCCATGCCATAAACTAAGGAGAAAGGGGTTGCCCCAGTAGATGTTCGGATCGATGTCCGATACGCCATTAGAGCAAAGGGTAACCTGTCATGCCAATCTCGATAATTCTCGGCTGTCTTAGCCAGGATCTTTTTGATGTTCTTATTAGTTGCCTCAACAGCGCCATTCATTTGTGGGCGGTAAGGGGATGAATTCAAATGCCTGATTTTGAACTCACTGAACACCTCATCAACGACCTTGTTATTCAGATTTGTCCCATTGTCAGTGACAATTGCTTCAGGGACACCATAACGAGCGATTATGTCACGCCTAATAAATTTCACCACGTTTCGAGCTGTGACATTAACATATGATGCGGCTTCAATCCACTTTGAAAAATAATCTATTGCCACCAATATAAACCGGTGCCCATTTGAAGCTTTGGGATTTATTGGGCCAATTACATCAATCCCCCACATTGAGAAAGGCCATGGCTCAGATAGCTGGTGCAACTCCGTTGGAGGAACATTTATTTTATCTCCATGAATTTGGCAACGATGGCAACTTCTAACATGCTGTATGCAGTCACTTTCCAGCGCAAGCCAATAGTAACCCAGTCTCATAATCTTTTTGGCCAACATGTGCCCATTCATGTGTGGGCCACAAACTCCTT
Organism: Eucalyptus camaldulensis; assembly: GCA_019915185.1. Taxonomy (NCBI): domain Eukaryota; kingdom Viridiplantae; phylum Streptophyta; class Magnoliopsida; order Myrtales; family Myrtaceae; genus Eucalyptus; species Eucalyptus camaldulensis. Next base: position 15,945,693 of record JAHSVA010000014.1, on the reverse strand, counting down.
CATGCACTTCTTGCATGATTTGGGTAGCTTCTGCTTCATCTACGCACCTCAATAGAACTGAATCATAAGATCTCTTGTATAAATTCTTACCACTGACAAAGAACTTTGAGGCCATCTTCATTATGTATTTTCTATCGGCTGGAGTGCTCCCTTCAGGAAATTCCTGCTTTTGGATATAGTTCATGATGTCGCAATACCATGGCTTCTCATCAAGCTCTTTATTCACGGCCATGCAATAAGAAGGTTTGGCTAGAACCTCAATTTTCAAAGGCTCAACTTCTAAACCATCAGTAACTTGCAACATAGATGACAACGTTGCCAAGGCATCGGCGAACTGATTATGGGATCTAGCCAAGTAGTCAAATGAAATTTCATCGAACTCCTTCACCAACTCTTCGAGGTACTTATGATATGGCAGTAATTTGGCATCCCTGGTCTTCCATTCACCTACAGTTTGGAGTATGATCAATGCAGAATCTCCATATACTTTCAATTTGGTCACTCCCATTTCAATTGCGGCCTGAAGTCCGAGAATACAAGCTTCGTATTCAGCAATATTGTTAGTGCATGGAAATATTAATTTCGCAGCAACTGGGTGGTGTTGTCCGTCTGGGGATATCAGTACTGCCCCAGTACCAGAACTGGACAAGTTCACAGCTCCATCGAAGAACATGGACCATGCATCGTCATTTATGGCCAAAATACGATCATCCGGAGGACAATCATCATCATTGAAGGTTCTAGGATTCTCAGCCAATAAATCAGCAATTACTCGGCCTTTAACTGATTTTTGTGGCATGAACTGCACGTCGAATTCCGAAATCAAGACCTGCCATTTGGCTAGCTTACCCACCAAAGCTGGTTGATTAAATAAATACTTGATGGGATCGTTCTCAGTCACGAGGAACGTCTGGTAATGCAAGGTGTACTGTCGCAGTCTATGCAATACCCATACTAACGCAGCACAAGTTTTTTCAGCATCAGAATACTTTAGCTCCGAGACAGTAAACTTTTTACTGAGGTAATAAATGGCCCGTTCCTTCTGATCCACGGGACTCTTCTGAGCTAACATCGCGCCGAGTGACTCACTATGAATTGTGAGGTACAAAATCAAAGGATGCCCCGATATTGGTGGGACAAGAACTGGCGGATCCATCAAATATTGCTTCAGCTTGTTGAACGCCTCTTGACATTCATCATTCCACTCAACTCGTACGTTTTTCCTCAAGAGTTTGAAGAATGGCTTAGCGGTCTCTGAGAGTTGGGAAATGAATCGTGCAATGTAATTCAGTCTTCCTAGGAGACTCCGGACCTCCTTCACTGTCGACGGAGGTTGCAACTCACATATTGCCTTGGCTTTAGATGGGTCAATTTCGATCCCTTTGCTACTCACCATAAACCCAAGTAATTTTCCTGATGTTGCCCCGAACACGCACTTGGCAGGATTTAAATGGAGTTTGAATTCACGAAGCCGATCAAATAACTTCTTGAGGGTTTCAACATGACTTTTCCCAGGTCGGGTTTTTGCAATCATATCGTCGACATATACCTCGATTTCTCCATGCATCATGTCATGGAACAAAGTAACCATGGCTCGCTGGTAAGTTGCCCCTGCATTTTTGAGTCCGAAAGGCATGACCTTATAATGAAAGGTTCCCCACGGGGTGATAAATGCTGTCTTCTCTTTATCTTCATCTTTCATTCTTATCTGGTTGTAGCCAGAAAAACCATCCATGAAAGAGAATAATTCAAATCCAGCAGTACTATCCACGAGAATATCGATATGTGGCAATGGGAAGTCGTCCTTTGGGTTGGCCTTATTCAAATCCCGATAATCAACACACACTCGGACTCGACCGTCTTTCTTCATGACCGGTACTATGTTGGCCACCCATTCAGGGTATTGCGAGACTTCGATGAATCCCACTTTGAGGAGTTTCATTACTTCCTCTTCTATCTTCTTCGAGAGCTCCGGTTTAGTTCTCCGAAGCTTCTGCTTCTTAGGGCGCATGTCTGGATTGGTGGGCAAACAGTGTTCCACAATTGACGGATCTAAACCTGGCATATCAGCATACGTCCAGGCAAAGATATCCTGATACTCTTTCAACAATTGAGTCAGGTGCTCGGCTTCATCTTTGGGAAGATTTGCCCCAATCTTTATTTCTTTAGGATCCTCGTTATCACTCAAATTGATGGTGATAGTTTGCTCGGAGGTGAGAACTTTGGGCTTTTCATGGTGCTCCCAACTTTGTTGTACTTCAATGGAGTCACCATTTGGATCATCAGGGTCATCACCGTCATCGCTCATGACATTGGATTGGACCATTTTCACCTCTTTGCCCATCATAAGGCTGCTCCTGAAACATAAAATGGATAGGTCAAAAAGACAAACAGGGCTAAAAGGCATGAATTTCTTTTCTATTTTTCTGAATCTCCCTTCGTTTTGAATTTTTTTGTTTTGATTTTTTTTCGAATTTTTATTTTATTTAAAGAATTTTGGCAAAATAATTTGGAAAAACTTTTTGACACGAGGAAGCATGATGAAGCCCAGGCCTCAGAATTCTCCTTGGATTTTTCTTTTCTTTCATCGGTTGGATATCATCAACGGGCTGGTTTGGTATACCCCATCATGCCCTCAAAATAAAACTTGTAATCATAATTGATATTCATCAACCAAATTACATTTATTGGATTGAAAAGTACGGCAATCAAAGTGAAACGAAACCCTAACAAACATCAACTCCTGACAAACGACATACAGAATACGATAAGCAAACCCTAGAAAACATCACATCCTAAAAGAGATAGGATTCCCACGCAGGGGAGTGCAGAAAAGTAAACGTGTTACTCTTGTGGGCTAGCACCCATTTCCTCCGATGGTTCTTCATCAATGGCACCTATGAGGAGATCATCGAATAGAGTCGTGATCCCTTCCATCCCATCATCTGGATCCTCTATCTTTGAAGTTGTCGGGTCGTCCATGCCATTCCATCCATCGAGCACGATACCTCGGGTGTTGATCATTCCTCCCTCATCATGCATCATTCTGGCAGGGCCCGGGAATGTCTCGCGGATATCGAGGAGTAATGAGTTGTTCCTCTCTTGTTTATGTCCTCCACCTCTTCTATGGTACCCTAATCCGGCGGAACGAAACCTTCGAGGGGCTTCAATAGGATTCCGAATACCCTGCTCTCTTCTACCAAGTCCACGGCCAGGAATAAAGCGATTTCCAACCATCACTCTTGCTACCATAACTGCTGCATTTGACACATCAGGGGTGGGTGCTGTCGACCCTCGAGATGCATGAATAGTGGAGACAAGTTCGAACGATTGGTAGCTTGACTCCTCCCTACGTTCCGGCTCGATATAGGGGATTGCCGTCTCATGATAGATCCGATGATCCTCCTCGCCATGAACAATGACTAACTTTCCTTCGACAACAAATTTCACGCGTTGGTGGAGACTTGATGGCACAGCTCCTGCAGTATGAATCCAGGGATGGCCTAATAGGAAATTGAATGCTGTAGGAATGTCCATCACCTGGAAAAGGACGTTGAACATCACCGGTCCTATTTGCAGTTCAAGGTGGGTCTCCCCTATAACCTCCTTTCTCGTACCATCAAAAGCTCGGACGGAGGTCTTGGCAGCATTTATTTTTGAAGGATCTATTTTAAGGCGGTGAAGAGTCGCCAATGGACAGATATTCAAGGCAGACCCATTGTCAATGAGTACTCGGGCCACATGGGAAGCCTTACACTTGACAGATATATATAATGCCTTAGTATGTCCCCTCCCCTCAAGAGGGAATTCTTCATCGGAAAATGCTATTAAATCCTTAAGAAGAATTGACCCTACAAATTCCTCCAACCTGTTTACCTCGATCGTCTCTGGTACATGAACTTCGCTTAGAACCTTCATTAGAGACTTTTGATGTGTAGGAGATGTTTGCAAAAGTTCGAGTAAAGAGATCTAAGCAGGCAATTTCCGCAACTGGTCGACCACGTTATACTCACTTGCTTTGATTATAGCCAGAAATTCTTTGGCCTCTTCGTCAGTAACTGGCTTTGCAGGTTGGGCATTAGCTTGAGCATAGGTCCGACCAGACCTGGTAATCAGGTCAACATCTAGCTCGTATGACCATGGGACTGCTTTATTATCCTTGTACTCGTACAGCTGGGGCATCTCAATAATTATTTCTTCATCAGTTGAAGGGACTTCCACTATCAGTCCTTCATGGTCAGAGGCATCCTCAAGTGGGGGCATGTCCTCAATCAATGGATCTGGTTCACTCTTTTTGGCACTTAGCTTAGCAAATTCCTTCTCCCAATCAATGATGACTTCGGAGATAGTTGACACTATTCCAGCTTGGTCAGCATACACGATCATGCCAGCCTTAATCATTTCCTGAACCCTTTCCTTCATGGTAGGCAAAGGAGGATTCTCATCTGTCGGATAGTAACCAACTCTGACTAATCCCCTATAGATATCTTTGATAGACACCTTCAAGTTCATCTTTTTGCCAGCATTGAACTCAAAGATTGCATTCACGTTTCCCTGATGTTCCGGCAATGGATTCTTCTGGACATTTGGTTGGGTGGTACGGAAGGAAAATGCCTTAGTATCCAACAAATTTTGGATCTTGTGCTTCAAAGTCAAACATTCGTCAGTTGAATGACCAACCTCTCCCATATGATACTCACATTTTTTGGAGGGATCATAGTTGGAGAATTTTTCAGCATTGGGTCGCTTTGGTTCATGGGAGATCAATCCCTTCTTTCGGAGTATCGGCAAGACCTGAGATAGAGGGCCAGGAAGAGGAGAGAATTGCCTTTTGGTGAATTGCCGCTGTGCAGGCACTCGGCCTCCATCTTGCTGATTCCCGGGGACACGAACCATTGGAGGCTTACTAGGGGTTGGTTGCGCATATGCAACATTGACTTCAGTGGCTGGTTCTTTATCTTTCTTCATGGTGAACCTTTTGCCTTGATGAGTCGGTTCATTGAACCATCCATCCCTTAGCCCCATCTCGATCTGTTCACCCACTGGGATAAGTTGGTTGAAGTTCTCCACGTATGTGCTAGCCATCCGGTTACGGAACTCATACGGGAGAGTCTTGACGAACAACTTCATCAACTCCTTGTTTGTAGGCTCAGGAGTGATTTGAGCTGCCAAGTTTCGCCATCTTACAGCATATTCCTTAAATGACTCACTTTTCTTTTTCTCCATCCGCTCAAGATCCTCTCGGGAAGGTGCAATGTCCATGTTGAACTTATACTGCTTTAGGAAAGCATCAGCCACATCATTCCAGGTGTCGAGAAGATTTACATTTTTCATTATGTACCAGTTGAGTGCAGGCCCAGTCAAGCTTGCATGAAACGATTGGATCATGAGAGGCTCGTTCTTGACGTATTGGGCCATGCGTACATGGTACATCTGCAAATGAGCTTTTGGGCAAGAAGTACCGTCGTATTTCTCGAACTCCGGCATCTTAAACTTCTTCGGCATTTTGACCTTCTCGTAAACCGACAAGTCAAACGGGAGTGAATTCCGCGACTCTTGCAATTGTTTTAGTTTCTCTTCAAGTTTGGCGAAGCGTTCATCTTGCTCCGCCTTAGGGACAGGGTCGGGCTTAGCTTTTTCGGCAGTGATGAACAGTGGGTCATCCTCCAGCTCAGGCATGTCGTCATCACCCATTTGGGCTTTGTTTGTCTGCTTTGGGACTACTATCTCGGGGAGAGCGGGTGCAAGAGTCTGATTCACTTGGAGGGATTGCATTTGATCTGTCATAAGTTGCATAGAAGTGAGCAATTGCTGGAGTTGATTTTCCACAGCGGTCATACGATCACGCATTTCGGTTTGGTCGGCCATTTTTGCTCTTGATCGTGTAATGATAGGCGAACGTGGAGGATCCGTTATCACCTAAATTGAAGAAACGGACAAAAATAAGTATCTCATATGAAATACACCGGTCCATGGCAATGGTCTAAAACTTTTATTCATTAATGGAGTTTTTGACAATTCTAACAAAATAGAAGCAAGATTGATTCAAGCACTTCATTAATGAAATAGAAGCTCGAAACGCCCTAAACAAAAAACTAGGAAAGTAAATGACTCAACTTCCTAAACATTAATCTAAAAATGAAAACAACAAGATAGATTCAAACACTTCATCTAGCTTGATCAATATACACTCGGGACACCACTCGGCGCAATCGCTTATTCTCCTCTTGAGCTTTTTCAGCAACCCTTTTGAGGCGTTTATTCTCAGCGCGGTTGGTGATCTTCAGCGGCACCTTTGGTATCTTTGGAAGTAACTCCTCTGGAATCTTGTGTTGTTGAATGTACTTAATCGATGCATAGTACTTCATTTCCTTGCCCTGCAACTCCTCCTCGGGCCACTTGAGTTTTCATGGCTGGCACATATCCCACATTGATTTAATTGTGAGAATGGAATCTTCGTGGCCTCGGTCTCCATCAATGAAGCTGACTCGGAGTGGATCTGCTTGCAATGCCGGGGGAAGCTCTTGCACAACTTGATACTGACGGGTCACTCTAGTTGGATAGTACTCCGTTGCTCCGGTGAATCCCAGTAGAGGGATTGGGCCAACACCTCCACATGAAAGTCTCGCCACACGAACTTGGAACCACTTAGCATGCCATAGGAAACCCTTGGAAGTTGGTTTTTTCATGAAAGCTAGCCACCTAGAATAATGGTAATCCGGTGCATGTTTTTGGTTGTTCTCAAATCTCATAATAGGGTGATTAGAGTTATTAACATCAAGTATAGTCATTGAACCACCAAACCCTTTTATATGAGAAAGAAACCAAATTTGTAAAAGCTCAGGAGAGGAATGGAAGGTCTTATCACCGCTTCCTTTAAATCGAGTGAGGGAAAGAAAAGTTTCAGCCAAAATAGTGTTTACGAAATTTTTTCCTCCCAACACTTGTTCAACTAAGTGAGCCATCAAAGGGTTAATAGCATTTTTGCAATGAGGAAAAAGTATGAACCCAAAGAAGGCTAAAAGGAAAACCCTTCGCATTTGAAATGAATTGCCATTTTCAAAACATTCTTTTAGAAAAGATAAATGACATGCATTGCGGTGGGCTTTTAAAACCTTTCTTACATTGTCCTCCTTAATTCTCAGAAAATTGGATAAGGCTACAACGGGGTCTATTCCGATAGGTGGACTAATTAATTCAGCTTTCAAAGGTTTCCCTATGGCAATGCTATACTCTTCCAAGGTGGGTGTGAGTTCATGCTTACCGCCGAAGATGAAAGTAGAAGTCTCGGGGCACCAACAATGAGCAAGTGCTTGGATGAGGCCGCCGTGGATGTTGATACGCAGCAATGGAAGTAGTCGACTAATGTGTGACTCTACGAATTGACGGCCAGCTTGGTCTAACTTGTCCCACCATGCGCTAAGCTCTTCCTTTGGAGGGAGAATAATTCGAATGTCCGGTATTCCCATTGTATATTGATCAAGACTCAGGACAATCCTAATGCCATGGACCGACAAAATAATATAACAAAGTAAGTAGATTGCAAGAGTTCGAATTTAGAAGACTTACTTTACCAATGCATAAAGGGCAATCACATAGACATGCGCATGGTAAGTGGCTCGATTTCTAATCTATCAGGCTTAACAAAGTGAAGCCACAAGAATGATCAGACTAGCCGCGGGCGTGCGAACTAAGTCGGGTCCTCATGACTTCGGCTTGGTCAAAGAGCCATCCTGGGTTGCGGGTATGCGAACCGAGGTGGGTATTCTTGACACCAGAAAAGAAACTTCGGGATTGAGATGGGCGACTCGTACCGCGGGCATGCGGTCGAAGTGGTATCCATCTCAATACCATCCTAGATGATCCTATGCGGCCCAGGTCCGGCGGCGGGTTGTGTGTGCAATAGTGTAGTGTGAATGCATAGGCATGCATAACAGTTTATATCAAACAACGCTTCGTTCATGAAAATAAACCATACATTCCTACACCTCCCTGCAGAACAAAGGTCAGCAAACACTTCCCCTTATACCTCCCATCCTACAAAAACATTTAACACCTTAAATGTTAGGGACGTACCTGGGATCCTCGCTGCCAAACAAAAACATTTTTCAAAAGAAAAGAAAAATTGGCCTAAGTCCACTAAGAGTTTTAACTCAAGTCCCCAGCGGAGTCGCCAAGCTGTCGCGACCTCCCCGAAGCGGGTCGGACCACCTAAGGGTTCGGCTAATGGATTGTTAAGCCTAGACTTAACTCGGGCTCTCCCAAGCTCATACCAATTCGCGACTTAGGTTCAAGTTCTTAATATGCAAATGATTTTTATCATGGAGTCGCCACTAATCTATTTTGGGTGGGTCGATTAGAAACCCAAGTAAAGTAACGGGAGAATTACTTCACTCCTACGAACCAGAGATTAAATGAGTTCGGGGACTTGATTACGCTAGATTTCTCTAACGCCCTTTCGGTACCTTTTCTTTTTTTATTTGAAAAATATTTTTTTGCAGGCAGCTTGAATTGATTTTTTTATTTATCTTCCTAACATGTGAGGTGACCATGCGGGTGCGCAAACCACCAATTTAACACCCAATAAAGCGATGAATAAATTGCAGGACCTACCTTATAGCAACGAAAGCATCTGCAATATTAAATCAGAATTCACATCAACAATCCTAAATATGATTTCTAACACGCAGTTTTTTTTTTACCCCCTTTTTTTTTTTATGAAAATCATGCAATATGCAATGCATCTAATCTAACATGAAATGGCTTGACAATGTGTTCTAAGCTACATGACATGAGTAAAATATTTTTTCGTGTTTTATTAATGAACATGTAATAATTAAATATGCAAATTAAAATGCCATAATTATAATGACGGGCAATTTTTGATTATATGAACCTAATTCTACATGACGTGCACATGATATTTCTATTCCTAAAAATGCAATTTATCCTACAACTTGAAACTAATTTATCTAAAGAAATTTTTTTTTGTATTTTTCATGATATGCGAAATTAAGAAAAGTGCAAAAATTACTAGCTAAATTAAAATTCCCTCCAATTTAAACTTAGGATTAAGTCATGCTAAATCCTAATTTAAACTAAGACGTTATTTTAATCTAGCAATTTCTAACCTAAGATGCAAATTGGTCTAAACTTAAAATGGAACATGCAATTCTATTCTAAAATGCATGATGATTTTTTATGAAAATTTGTAATTAAAAAAATACTAGAGTGAAAATTAAAGGGACATGTTATTTCTTCTAAAACATGCATTTTTGAAAAAACCTATTATGCAACCTAAAAAAACTAGTATCCTAAATTAATTAATTTTTCTTTGGTTTTTTTTATTTGAAATAAAAAAAACTATTTAAAATGACACGTGCAATTCTTAAAAAAACTAATATCCTAAATGCATTTTTTTTTTTGGATTTTTGTCATTATTATTATTTTTTTTTAACAAAAACAAAATGACTAAATATGCTAACCCTAGCCCTGATCTAACTTGCATTTTTTTGCATTTTTTTTTCATGTTTTTGTATTAATTTCGAAATTAAAAATTGTCAAGGAATTAAACATGAAGCCTAAGCTAAAAAACTAGCAACCTAAATTGATTGATTCATTTTTTTTTTTATAAAATTCCTATTCTAAATATGCAAACTAGGAAATAAACCTAATTCTAACCTACACTTTTTGAAATTTTTTTTTTTGGAAGCGAGATTAACTTAAACGGTTAACTTAAACGGCACGACAGCAAATCAGAGCAAGATTGACATCCAAATCGACAAACCATATCTCGTGCATGAGATCGGGTTGACCAATTTTAAATAAATCACAAATCGAATCTCGGGCGGGAGATTGGATTAGCGATTTTTTAAGTGATTTCGAGTCGGATTTTCGGGCGCGAAAATCGGACTGTCAATCCCAAATTTATTAGGCTATTTCATGTCAAACATCTCATCCTTACCCTAAGGAATAACTATGCTAAAGAGAACAAATAAAGTAAAAGAAGATAAATAAATAAAAGAAAAGACTACCTAAATTGATTTTTTCTTTTTTGTTTTTCTTTTCTTGCTTTCTTCACCCACGGCTGGGCAGCTTCTGTGGATCACCAGGGAGACTTAGCTCACGGCTGGGATGGCCGCTGCTGTAGCGACGGGCGACCGTGGGCGGTGGACACGGTCGTCGGAGGAACTCCGGCAAAGGGGCAGCGAACACGCGGCGAGGGAGGAGCCGGAGTCGAGTGCGGTTGGGGCGGGCAGCGAACTGCTGTGATGCCGGGTCAGCGAACTCAGGACAGCAAGGGCGTCGTGGCTGGTGGTGCCGGGCGGACCGAGGAGAGGAGCGGAGACGGCGACGGCGTTCGGAGCTCCTGCGACGAACGACGGTGCGAGCACGTGGGTGGTGCTCGCACAGGGGATGGCCGGCGGAGTGGCGGTGACTGGTGGTGCGGCTGGGCAGAAAGCAACAGTTTTGGTGCTGAGATCGATCGGCGTAGGAGCAGAAGCAGAGCTGGCCGTCGCAGGAGGGAAGTAGCACAAACCGGTGGAAATTTTGCAGCGAAGAACCTCTGGAGAAGATGAACAGTAGGGGTCTTGTCCTTGCCTTTTTCTTTCTTTTTTAATCACCTCTCTCTCACGTCTCAGTCTCTGCTTTTTCCCTTTCTTTTTTAATCTCCTCCCCCTTTCCCTTCTTTTTTTAATCTCCTCCCCTTCACCTCATATTTTCTTTTGCAGGTTCTCTCCGCACGGGCTCACTTTTTTTTTTAATTAGCTCTCACCAAAACCTCTCTCTCGTGAATTTTTTTTTTTCCGACCTCCTCTTACTTCATTTTTCCTTGGTTCTCTCGACGAGCCTCTCTTCTTTTTTTAATCTTTTCCTTTCTCTCCACTCGTGTGTCTCTCTACGGGCTCTCTCTTTTTTTAATAGCTCTCACCAAAACCTCTCCAGTGAATTTTTTCTCTCTGCCCTCCCCCTTTCTTAAGCCGAGGATCCTTGCTTATTTATAGGCAACAAGTGAACAGGAGGCAGCCGCAACTTTTCCTTGCTTGTTCAAATTTGGTTCTTCTTTTTCAAATATGGTGGCCACCGCCTGACAATCCACTTGCTTTATAATATTTTATGAGTTCCTCTTGCTTCTTTGAAGCTCCTTACGTCCGCCGAATTGTGTGCATGCATGTGCATGCATTAATGAGCGTGAGACAATGGACGTGTAGGAACTTCTTTCATCTCCAACCAATTTGCTCTCTAGGAAGGAAAGTAATATAAAATGTCAGCCCATCTTTTTGCATGTGCCTGTAGAATTTTCACGTCCCCCACTCATGCGTGCATGTGCATGCATTAATGAGGGGAAGAAGATGCAGGTTCATGGATTCTTCTTTCTTTGCATGCTTGGGATTTCTTATACGGCTACTTGTCCCTCCCTTCTATAGAATAGCCACAACTTTTGACTTTTCTTTGCTTGTTATTTGCTTCCTCCTTCAGCAAATTTCTCGTTGCTTCCCCTGACAACCCACACTTGAGAGAGAGCATATTATATAATATTATATCATGGGCTCATTTTGCTTCTCTAAGGATTCCGCACGTCCGCCGAATTTGTGCGTGCATGCGCATGCATTAATGAGGGAGAGACAACGGACGTGCAATTCCTTCCTCTTTTTTTGACTTTAGCTCTTTTGCATGCTCAGACCAGTGGCGAGAAACCATTCTTTCGTGCATGTAAACGACTGCGGGCCGTTGCGTCTTGTTGTGCTTTTGGTACCGATGCAAATGCGACAACGTGAAATGCAATTTTACTATTTTTTTTCTTAGGGATTAAAGATTAATCCCTAAATTTTCATGCGATTAATTATTAAATGATTAATCAAAATTTAGGTGTCAACACATGGTATGGTTGAGGATTTCCAAAACCTCTTACTCTTTAATAATGTACTAAATCTTTCAATGCCAAAAGTTAAAATTGCTAGTGTTCAGTTTCTCACCATTGTTGGGGTTAGCCATGATGATCTTAAATGATGAACCCATAATCAATGATAATTACACATTGACACAATAAATGTAGAATTAACACTAGCACATTTTTCACATTAACACTTTTTTTTTGGCAGCAACAACAAACTAAAGTAATGAATGACACTAGCAATGATGAGAATTAACACTTTTTTTCAAATTGATAAAAGATGCCGAATCAAAAGTTCACTATGTTCCCAATCATCCTTTGTGTTATAATTATCTTACTATCATAAATTTTGTTCAATTTGCGCAAAACTTAGGTTCTAAGTGAGAATACTTTTAAATTCTACTAACCTATGAGCTCCCATTATAATGAATGACAAAACATAACAAATAAATATTTAAAGACATTATGAAATAATGACATTCTATTAAATATACTAAGTTATGTTTAAAAAAAAAAACCACGTCACAAAGTTTTCGAATTTCATATAATTGTTATAGGCTACCACATGTAATTTCAAACCATAATTAAGGGTGTAAAAACTTGCCATTAAACTCTATCGAGCAATCAAGAAATCACATATCTCATATTTAACACTCCTAACAAGTTTAAATATGAATTTCAAATCATGCTCAAATAATACTAGTGCTAGGAAACAACCAACATCGCTCGATACCAATGTTAGATTATTTTAAATAGTCTAAATTCTCAAAATTGACTTAACTCTTATAGAACAACAAGAGAATTGCCCAGAAATACAGGTTGAATCACCATCATTTAATGGATCAATTTACAACTCCCCAATGGTATGCATATGATTACTAGGAAAATATTCTTATTCCACAACGCAAATATCATTTACCTTCTTAAAGCAACAATAGAGGCCTTCATACAATTAATTTTTTTTATTCTATATCATCTTTTTAGAGGAGAACATACACCTCTTATAGATAGTAGATCGTAAGTTTTTTTTTTTTTTTGACTTCCCATAATGTGAATGAAATGGTGGGAAGTTAAAAGATAAAAAAGTAAATAAATAAACTTCTCCCACCTCTCCCCATCATAAGCAAAAACTACTTCCACTTCTATCCATCATGGACGAAAATTGTTGGGAAAATGTTAGATTATATGAAAAGAAAGAAAAAAAAAAACAAGAATTGGTGGAATCTATTGAAAATGATGAGAATAATAAGATTAATTATCTGATGTTTGTAAATAATGTCCTTAAGGACAATTTTGCTCTTTAGAGTATTAAACTCGCTATGAGAGGCTTTAGAGGGTATCCTCCCAAGAAACAATAGAGCTTCTTCTCACATTGAATAATAGAAAGAATAAGAACAACGTTATGTGTATAACCCAGCAAGGAAAAAAAATCAAAAGAAAAGGAAAATTTTCTTTTTAATTCAATGTCTCTCTTTTTTAATGTGATTTGAAGCTTTATTTTATATTTAGATATAAGAGAGAGCCACTAGGAAACCGTTTTAATAATTATTGAAGAAGATGGCCATTGTATAGCCATTATAAAATAATGAAGAGTTTATAAAGATATAAATCAAACGTTATAAAGCCATTAGAAAATTGTTAAATGGCCGTTGCAAAACCATTACAAAAAAGATGGCTTTTATGGTGGTCATAACTTCTCAAAAATATTTCAAAACTATTGAAATATCCAACAATCCCTATATATTTCAAAAAGTTTTGAAAAGAAAAATTAGAATAATGTTGGATTATTGCAACAAAATGTATTGAAATTGGTGCTTGTTAAACTATGAACGAACCCTAGAAAAAACGAAATATAATTCATGAAATTATTGGTGGAATTGAAACTTCTATGAATCAAGAATTTCTTTTGTGAATTATAATTTTCACTAATTACATAACACTCCCACACATTTGGTTGTTCAATGCTAGTGTTTAGTTTTTTCATAAGTGCTCTTCAAATTATCACCAATAATTCTTGTAAGAGTAGCCTCACTCTACATTATATAGGTGATTTCATCAAGTGTATTTTGCAATTTAATACACTACCAATAAAAGCTAGGGGATTCATTAAGAGCTTAGCTCAGCCTCTTTTTCTTTGCAATTTTGTACAATTCTCTCCTTAGGAAGGATGATAATTTTTAATAGGGTATCACTAGATCAACAAGTAACTTGTTATTACCCATATTAACCTAATTCATAAAATTGTCAACCACATAGATTGGGTTACCATCACCATTAATTTTCTTCAATTGGCTTAAGTCCTATTCCCTTAGATGTATAGGCAGGGGATTGGCCAAATTTATTTCTGACTTCATATAATAAATTGACATGATTTCATCTTTAAGCAACTGCTTTACCATGTCATCCCTCAATCAAATGTGTCTATTTTTAACATTGAAAATCATTTCATATAATGGTTTTTGCTACTTGGCAATCACAATGGCTAGACACAAAAAGTGTCAATTTATTCCCAAAGGAAAATTTGCTAAGAGTTTCTCAACTACTTAGCCTCATTTTTAGATATGAATGTGAGAAGAATTTTCCCTTTCCTCAAGAACTCGAGTAGTTCTAAAATTACCAAAAAATAATAATAGTTTCTTCTCCTTTCCCTACTAGAATGTAGTAGGATTTTGTAAGGTGAGGGTAGCCTCAAAGGTTATATGTAGAGTGTGTTGACTTCTCCCAAGTGATGTGAGATTCCCTTCCGAAGGGGCTTAACATACACCAGATCCATATATGTCTAGTAGCACCTAAGTCTACCATGTATTCTTTCGCATTGGCCATAATATTGGCTTGAGAAATGATCACAACAATTAAACCAAGTTAATGTTTGGTTTAGTAGGATTGTCATTTCCCTTACAATTTTTATTTCAACTAGTTTCCTTGTTACAGCACATCCACCAAAGGCGAACACATATCCTATAGTGGATTTTATCTCACTAAATATGAGATCCAATTAGTATCATTGTACCTGTCTAATATAATGAGAAATCTATATAAAATGTCAGAGATCAGTTGGCAATCATCCTTTAAGAAAGTGTTTCATAAAAGACATCAAACTTATTAATTTAGATTTACTGTTGGCTACGGGTGTAAAGAAAAGATGGCAATTCCATCTCCATGGCAATTAACTAATGGTATTTTCATTCCCAATGTAAAAAGCCAATCAAGTCTTTAATTATCATCATGTGTGAATGGACATTCAACATAAATTGGCAAAGTAAATATTCCCAGAAAAAAAAAAAAAACATTTTTTCACATCATCACTATACCGTTGTCAAACATATTGCTCCAAAAAAGTTAACCAGAACTCAGAGGCTAAATAGAAAATGAATAATAAATCCACATAATAACTACAATTAAGTGTAACTATGATTCTGAAAAACATCCTCTCAATATTAAATACAAATTACCAAAGAAAATCTCAACAATGCATGCTCGATGAAAATGTGTAACCAATTTCATTATAAATAAAATGATATTTGACAACTCTATCAAAAGTCACGCGTGAAAAAATAAAAAATAAAATGAATCATTCCAAAAGTGACATTACACTCTTCAACCCATGAATTTTGTGGCTATTATAAAGTATAAACCTATTTCACTATTTTAAACATAAGTCAAGTAGGAATCTGATAAATTCAGGAATAGGCTCACAATGTTTCACAAAAACAGTGTTCATGTAAAACTCATAGCAGACTTTTACTCTTTAAGCAACATCCAGAGGTGATTATAAAGTGAAACATGGAAAATACATATATAGAGAATACCACAAAAAGGCAGGATGCGAAAAGTATACTCACGCAATTGTCAATGTCTATTATGCTAAGCTAGCTAAAGTGGTGATTAAAGGCAATTCAGAAAGATACCACTTTAGCAAGCACAGGATGAGAGAATGCATGGGCAACAGTTATCGAATTGGCTAATGATACACCCTCAGTATTTACCACATATATTTCAAGTTCAAAACTTTATCCTAAAATCCTTCTATCTTACCAAATTCAACATGAAAGGTTGCATTTAATCCTATTTTGCTTTCTATACTAAAAGAAATAGGGGCAGAAGCTGAAACTCAACGATATGCAAATTTGTAAAGTCTAACGTGAGGGACAAAGCTATTCAATTTCAATGACGCACACTTAGACTCAATCGAGCACACATATACTAGGATTACCTTGTGACAAGATCACGTCTGAATTGAACTCAAATATCATCACGTGTAGTTGTATATGGCAGTGAATGTTCTCGGCAACTTTCCAAGCTAATGTATACAAACATAGCGGTAATTTTCAGAATATTCTTT
This sequence comes from Eucalyptus camaldulensis, assembly GCA_019915185.1. Classification (NCBI taxonomy): domain Eukaryota; kingdom Viridiplantae; phylum Streptophyta; class Magnoliopsida; order Myrtales; family Myrtaceae; genus Eucalyptus; species Eucalyptus camaldulensis. Next base: position 15,929,455 of record JAHSVA010000014.1, on the reverse strand, counting down.
GATGCAAAATCAACTAAAGGTAAACATGAATCACGTAATGCCAAATTGTCGGAAAATCTTGTTATTTCTTTTGACATCCGGCATGGACACATCACAAGAAAAATCAGTTTCTATCAACTTTATTGACTAATTACAAATATAAACCAAGAGAAAAATAAATCACTATATCTTATCTCTTCACTTAATAGTTAACACATAAATTAGAGCTCTGACTAACATAGTAATTTTTTTTTTCACTTTTTTGGAGTGTACGATCCAATAGACGATGATGAAAGAAAATAATGCATAGAGTGGGAGTTGTACCTTTGATCTAACTATCACTAAGCTACGCGCATAGCTGAGAGAGCATTCTTGCACCTTCATGCACTTATTGGGCATACACGTGCGAGCAATTACCAAAAAATAAAAATAAAAAACGTGCGAGCATATGCAGTCATAGGCCCACGCCGCAGTCCCAAGCAAGCACGACCAAGTCACGCCACCATTTGGTGGAACTTGCTCATACATCATGGAGAATAACGCCATTCGCAAACTTCACCCTCATGTCATATCTTGATGGTAAACTTAACTCTTCAAGCACATCATAGTCCTTCAGATCATCAGTCCATTTTCTTATTTTCAGTTAACATGACAAAAACATCCACAGCGTCATTGAAGCATGGTCTATTAGCAAAAACGAGAATTCAGTATAATAACAAAATAGAACATCCCTAGGCTCAATTAAAGGACATACATGATAATGGCGACAGCACAACTGGAGCGGCGAAGGTAGAGGTATCAATTGTGGCGGTGTCAGCAATGGCAACGGTGGTGGTGACAATTTCAGTTTGCGAATCTTTAAGGTAATTACCCTTAAGATTATTGGAAAAATGTTAAATAATATTAAAAAATAAGAATTAGTAGAAAATATTGAAAAAGATGAGAAAAATAGAATTAATTGTCTGAGATGTGCAAGCACTGGCTTTAAAAATAGTTTCATCCCTTGAAGTACAAAACTCGGTGCAATAGACTCTAGTGGCTACCTTCCCAAAATACAACAAACCTTCTTTTTTATTCTACATTGAATAATAGAAGGAGCAAGAATAACGTTATGTGTATAACCTAGCAAGGAAGAAAAAAATGAGAAGAAAAGGAATTTTTTTTTTTTTAAATTCATGGATTCTTTTTCAATGTGGTTTGAAGTTTTGATTTTATATTTAAATAAAAGAGAAAGCCATCAGGATGCGGTTTTGATAATTATTAAAGAAGATGACTATTGTATAGCCGTTATAAAAGAATGAAAAGTTATGAGGAAATAAACCACGTTAGAAAGTCATTATATGTCTTTTTCGTGAAACCTTTACAAAATTGATAGCTTTCATGGTGGTCATAACTTCTAACAAATATTTCTTAACTGCTAAAATATCCAACAAAAACTGCTCAAATATAACAGGAGGATATTATCTCATTTGAGACTCGAACTCACATCCAAATCCAAAGACAGAGCAGCACTCAAAATTAATATATATATATATATATATGAACAGGGAATGGTGAGTCCCAGTCTCCAGTTGTACCAAAACAGGGAGGAGGACTTACCTTGTATGTCATAGTCGCCGGTCGAGCCTTTACAAGGAGGGTTCGGCAAGCGTCGCCAGCAAGAGCGAGCATCGGCAACAGGAGTTTCACCATGAACCAATCACTTCGGGACCTTGGGACGTGTAGATGAGAGCCTCTTGGGGACAGCCTGACCGATTGTGACCAGAAGCGAGACGACGCTGGCAATGTCGGGTGATCAAAAGGGCGTGAGGTTGTGTGAATGATCAGTGATTGAGTGAGGAGAGCTGAGAGCCAGCCGGAGAAAAAAAAGGATCTCCAAAAATCGTCTCTCCCAATCTCTCTCTCGTGTGCACTTTGTCTTTTACGCCCCTTCCTCCGCGTGAAATCGTTGGCTGGTTTTCATTGGAGAGAAAAAATTCCCTTTCTCCAGCTCATTAGGGCTTGATTATTAAGGTTTCTATTTCTTTGTATTTCTGTTTTTTTGTTCTATAGAAAAAAAAAAAGAACATAAATCCATTCGATAATGTCAACTAATTTTTCTATTCCCCGAAGTAGAAAAAAATATCTTCTTGTTCCTGAAAATAATTTTTAAAAATAAATCTATTTTGTCTTTTCTTTTTTTCTTCTTCCTTGCTGCTCACGGCCACCCGCCGCCGCCGCCGCCGCCGAACACCTAATCCATGATCTAAAACAACAACAACAACAACTACTACAACTACTACTACTACTTAAGTGGCTCCTGCCTTTATCTTTTCACCACAAAGAAACTTTTCTTAAGGGCAAATTCTTCAATGGCAGAGGAAGTGATATTGTTAGACTTGTGGTCGAGCCCGTTCGGGACGAGGGCTAGGATAGCCCTGAGAGAGAAGGGCGTGCACTTTGATCTGAGGGAGGAGGACCTTCCGAGCAACAAGAGCCCCCTGCTCCTGCAAATGAACCCAGTCCACCAGAAAATTCCCGTCCTCATCCACAACGGCAAGCCAGTTTGCGAGTCCCACATCATCGTCCAGTACATCGACGAGACTTGGGGTCCCGAGTCCCCTCTCTTGCCTTCCGATCCTCACGAGCGCGCCCGTGCCAGATTCTGGGCCGACTACGTGGACAAGAAGGTAAGACAGAACATCTTTCGATCATTTCCTTGGTAAATGCGCTTGACATCAAGATATGACATGAGGGTGCAGATATTTCCTGCGGGACGGACGGCATATAGATCGACAGGGGAGGCCCAAGAGGCGGCGAAGAAGGAGTACATCGAGGGCTTAAAGGCGGTGGAGGGAGAGCTCGGGGACAAGGCTTACTTTGGAGGCGAGAGGTTTGGGTTTTTAGATGTGTCTTTAATACCGTTCTATAGCTGGTTCTATGCTGTGGAGACGTTGACTGGTTGTAGCTTCGAGGAGGAGTGCCCCAAGTTGGTGCGATGGGGCAAGCGGTGCATGCAGAGGGAGAGCGTGGCTAGGTCGTTGCCCGACCAGCACAAGGTCTATGACCGCATGTCGGAGATCAGGAAGAAGGTTCAGGCGCAGTAATAATACTTCGGTCTCATTATGGTCATTTCATGACTCTTTGGTTCATAACCCCTTTCCTTTTCCTTTGGACAAGGCTAAGCTCTTTCTACTTTCATGATTTCCTTTTAGTATTTGAGTGTTTTTGGACCAGCTAATAAATTACATACACCATTTCATGAATTCTGTTACGCATTATGCTTTGTGTTAGTCACGCGCGTGCACCTCAAGTAAGTGATGGAAATTGATTGATTCTGTCATCAATCATATGTTGTCTCGCTTGGGGATGAGCGACCGAAGTAGTTGAAATCAGAAAATAAAACCAACTAGCCCTACCTAACCGATTCCAAGTGTGGACGCTGGGGACCGATTCGGCTCTGCGTTCCCAACTGAACGGTCAATTCTTTGGTAGAACCCATTTCAAGTTTGGTTCATGGCGCATCCAGTTTTGAATCAATTCAAAATCAAATCCTACAAGTCATAATTGAGAGATTTCCATTAATGGGATTGAACATTGTTTCTCTCTCGTGGATGCTGGTACAAGGGCACGAACATTATTAGTTTAACTCATACAAGGATAACTAAAGAGAAACAAATGCCAATTGGACTTTGCGTGACCTCTCCCTAAAAGGTAGGGAATAGGTCTGGTTCATTGAATCAAATAATTCTAAGGATCCAAAATGGTCCATTAATTAGGAGCGCAATCTCTTCCAAACACGTGCCCTACATGACGTTGAACATGTCATTTTAAAATTCTTTAACAATCTGATATATCTCGAAGTCGCCGCTAGCATTTGGGGACAGCTGGAACTTAATCGAGACACAAGTTTGTCATCTCGATTTCTATGAAACTAGAATTTCTAAGTTTGGAGACTTGTTTACACTAATAATCTTATCGGCGCTCTTTTAGTATGTAACTTGAAAATGTGTTATGTAAGTGGCTATTCAATCTTGATTACCATTTATGATCCTAAAGGCATTATTCCACTAAGTGAGAAAGCAAACGTTTTTGCAGGGTTTATTATGAAAAATTAACAAGTTATTGAAATGACTTTGAAGTAAATAACCAAGTATTGAAAGCATAGGCAACTACACAGGAGATGAAAATTCAATGCAAGTGGCGCAAAGAATAGCATGACCTCATTATAAGCCTCTGGACATGACCCCTCATAAGCTTGACATTAGAGACTAATCCTAGCTCCTAAATTGAGTTAGAATAGAGTGTGCCCAATTCTACTCGTTTATTACACAATTAGACTAGCCTAAGATAAACTAACCATCATTTAAGAAGATGATCACGAGCCTAACTAGTTTTTACACACTAAACTAGACTAAAACCTACATTAGTTTGATTAATAAAACCTAAGTCTATTAACCATTTGGCCTAATTAAAACTAAACTAGATTAATGATCCTAACACCAGACACCTCCTTGAACCGTCTCCATGGATCACCCTTTTCTATCAACTACTCTCACCTTCATCTCACCGGCCACTGATTGTCGGTCATGATTTGGATTCAAGTCGTACGAAACTCAAAGTTAAGTATCAATAGGTTTGCACTAATTGATCAACCAAAGTTCAGGGTCCATTTAATTCAATTATCCCCCGTCACCTCTTAATTAATCTTGTTGACACTTGATTTTTAATCGATGTATTAATAAAAATAAAATGTCACGATTAGGGTTTTCAATCACAACGAAACCATTTTTATTGATAAAAAATATCATTTTTCATTCTTCTTCATTGGTCCATAATTTGTGGCTAATTTTTAACCATTTTCATCAAAAACTCAAAAAATTTGACTTTTGATTTAATTCTTTTGGTCAATCATTTGACCAAAAAGTTAACTCCGAGTCAAAGTTTAGTTTTTTGCATATAAAGTTCCTAAGTCTCAATTTCATTTTGGCCGAAAAAAGTTTCGAAAAAATCAAAGTTTGACCATTAGTGATTAGTCACTAGACAAAAAAAAAATTGAAAACTTTGAAAATTGACTTTGGCCACAAAAATTTCTCAAAAGTCGATTAAGAATCTGTTTTTTTTTTTTTCGAATTTTCTGAATTTAGGTTCGAAATCAGCCAAAAATAAAAGGGTTAATATCTTGAAAAACCCTAAACTGGTATACCTGTGACAATTTTACCCAAAACTATTTTTTTTTACCACCAAAAACCCCAAACTGGTATACCTTTGACAAATTTACCCTAAACTGGTACACTTGTGACAAATTTACCCTCTATTAGTTTAGTTAAATTTTCTTGTTAAATTATAAAGTTAAATAACACGTGACAATTAATCGGTATATCAATTTGAGATTTTACACTCTGTTTGTCATGGTTTATAATTTTTGTGATTTTTTTGTAGTATTAATCTAATTTTTCGGATGGTATATTAGTCACAAATTTACCAGTTTTTGGTTTTTTGTGGTCGAATAAATTAATTTGGGGTAAATTTGTCATAAATGTATCAGTTTAGGGTTTTTTTTTATAGTTAGTTGGGTAAATTTGTTACAGGTGTACCAGTTTGGGGTTTTTTATGTTCAAAAAAATAGTTTGGGGTAAATTTGTCACAAGTGTACCAGTTTGGGGTTTTTAAATTTCAACCCCAGAGTCAGACACTTCATGTGGAGTCTATGTAATGAAGGTCTACCAACACGAATCAATCTATACCGGAGGAAAATCATACCTGAGCCCACTTGCCCCTTTTGCCATCAATGGCCAGAATCATCTGAACACCTATTTATCCTGTGTCAATGGACAAAAAACATCTGGCTGAACTATGATGTCGAAATAGATGTTACCCCAACAGCTATCACAAGAGTAGATCAATGGGTATGTGATTACCTCTCCTCGGATAGGTCAGCAAGCCAAAAAGCGATTTTTGCGACTTCCCTTTGGCTTATATGGAAAGCACGCAACAATCTGATTTTTCAAGGTAAGCAAGTAAAACAACACCACCTCATCAGCGAAGTGGGATTGTTACAAAAGTTATATGAGAAATCACAGCCAAGGAGGGAAGAACGTACTGCAAAACCACATAGCTGGGTACCTCCAGAGCCGGGTACGCTGAAGATCAACGTGGATTGCTCATGGGTGGAATACGGCGAGAGAAGTTCAGTGGCTGGAATCTGCAGAGGAGCCGACGGAAGATGTATTGAGGGATTTGCGGAGAAAATCAGCCCCCAATCGGCCAAGTTGGGTGAAACCCTAGCTATCCGGCGTGCCCTCGTGTGGTTGAAGGAGAACAGAAGTGAGTTGAATGAAAGTACTTCAAACACGCGAACTGAAACTGCAGTGTACATATCCAGCGACTCTCTCCCTGTGGTGGACTCCATTTTGGGCCGTAGTGAGATCCCTTGGGCCTTGCGACCTCACATCCTGGACTATCAATACATGCTGGCCCAGATGAAGAACATTTCGCTACTGTTTGAACCGCGACAGGGGAACCGGGCAGCAGATTGGATTGCCAAATCCTTCAACACCAGTACTCTTCCACCTAATTGGGTACTTTACCCCGTATGAACTTTATCTTATGCTATGTTTAGATCTTACTATGAGTTGTAATCCGCCTTCGAAGTATTAATCAAAGTAGCAGTTTCGACCCAAAAAAAAAAAGGTATTAACCCAAAATAAAATTACTTATTTTCTAGTCACATTTTAACTTAACTTCTTTTATAACATTAGATCTAGAGGTCATCTTAAGTTCACTCGTGTGACTAATTATGTGATTCAGCATGTTAGGGTAAAAATTTTCATTTTTAGCCTTAATCAGAGGTTCTGATCAATTCTTCATGATTGACAGACTTGGCACATCCAAAGGATGCAAAATAAGGTTAATATGTTCCGATTGAGCCAATCTAACTTGACCCATTCTAGACTAATGCTTAATTTTATGAATTGTTGATATTTAATTTGAACATTGAACTTCAATTTCATTTTGACGTCTAGTTCACATCATCATATCAATGTAGATTTGAAGGTGTTATGCCATATTGGGTGCAATTAATTGAATCGATTAATATTATGTTACACTAATTGCATTCAATTTAAATCGATTTGGCAATTGAGCATGGGAATTGCGAAAATTGTGCTAATTGTTTGGAAGGTCTGAATTCGCATACCCATTAAATCCGAGCATGACTTTTGATATTTGTGAGATAATTAGACCAATTTAATCCATCGAGATGATATTAAAAGGTTTGATTGGTTTAATTTTGACGAATTTGGACTTCTTTTTTTCAATTTAGTGCATTTCTCTTTTAATTGGGCAAAAAATCTTTATAATTTCGCATAAAATTCCAACCAAACTGGTCAAAACAGGTTTAGATTAGCCCCCGACAAGAAAGTGGCCAGTGGCTTTTCAGCGGTCGGCGACCACTTTCAGGTGGCCCGTTTCATGGCCGACCTTCCCATGCCCTGAATTTAATAAAATTACAAATTTGTCCTTTCAAGGGAAAATGACCAAATTGCCCTTGACTTTTTTTGATTTAAAAAGGAGATGTGATCTTGGCCGTTCATATGAGGATTTATCTAGACCGTTAGATGTGCCATATCATTAATCCATGTGATTAAGAAATTCGACCAATCACAAACTTGCTTAATCCCTAAGTATTTTTTTTTTATATTATCCTATAAGATTGAATCCTAACCACTAATCAAATCAATAGTTGAGATTCAATCTAGGCTAGACTATATAAGCATTTTCACTCCAATTTTCAAAGGAGGGAACCATTTTTTAGATCTCGATTCTCTGTCTCTGTCTCCATCTCTATGCATGTGTGCGTGTGTGTGTCTCTCTCTCTATCCTCCTTTTGCCATCGATTATCGCTCGCTAGCATCCCTATTGACGATCCACCACCATGCCTTTCCTCCCCAAGGCATCCCCTCTCCGATCGCAAGTTTCACCAAAGCCGTCCTGCGACATCCGGATTTTCGGGTTTTAATTTCGACTGGATAAATAGGGCCATCTTCGTTCAATTGAAGCCAGAGATTGCGAATTTGGGATGCAAATACGCCACAATGGTAAGGAAAAATACCAATTTGATTGATGAGGTGTTGAATGAATTAATGAGGGTCAATTTGATTTAATTCAAGTGGGATTAAGATTTAATTAGAAGAGAATTAAGTGGAATTGAAGACATTGTTGCACAAGTTTTAGGCCCCGGCGGAAAATGGAATTGCACCCATTGGAAGAGGTTGTGGGAGATAGTGGAGTGTGATGTCATCCTAGGTCATGGTGGGCCATTTTTGTTGAATAAAAGAAAGAGAAAAAGAAAAGAAAAAGCCCCCCCTTCTTCTCTCTCCTCCCTCTCTTCTTCCTCTCTCTCTTCCGTGCGACTCCTCCATCTTCTTGGTGCGAAGGACAAGAAAAATTTGCAGAGAAGAAGAAGGAGCAGCCATGGCCGGCCACCCGCTCGCACGCCGTCGTCGCCGCCGCCGCCGTGCGTTCGTCCCGCCCTGCCTACGCGTGCTCGCCGGCCCGCCGTCGCACCGTCTCCGCCTCCCACTCGCCTGGCGTCGCAGCTGCTGCAATAGCTCGTGCCGAAGCCATTCGGCCACCTCCGGCCACCGTTCGGGTCCCGCCTTGGTCCGGTTCGACCCCTCAACCTTCCCCGGTCCTTTTCCATCTCATCCAAGCCCCGGATCCGCCCATTCTCGGCCTCAACGAGCAGTGGACAGCAGCTGCAGAAAATGGGTATGGCAGCAAGTGTTGGGCTGTGTTGGTTGGCTTCCCGACCCCGGATGCTAGGCCCGCTTTGGAGAAAGCCGATCCCCTCATCGTCCTCGTCGTTTTGGTTCGCTCGGCTCGCTAATCCGGTGAGTTTAACTCACTAAATCTTGATTAGAGTGTTAATGATGCTTTAAGTGTGCTTAGTTTAAATTAAGTAAGTTTATGTGGGTGGATTAGTGTATTTAATTATAAATTGGATTAAGAGGTTGGTTTATGTTAAGTGTGTTTAAATTAAAGGTTAAAAGAACTTATTTAAAGTTAAGCCTTGATGTGACATAAAAAGATTTTAGTTTTGAATTATTTAAATACTTCGAAATTCTGGAAAATATAATATTATTTTATAATCCGAAATTATTAAAATATTATTATTTAAAAAAAACGAAAAAATTATTTTTGACCCCGGTTGCTCAGAATTTCGTGCCGATCGCTGCTGTGTATTCGGATTTTGAAATTGATGGTTGGATATTATAAATTGAGCTTGGATTGCGAAAAATATGGATATTATTATTTAATTAATTTTTGGAATAAAATTTATTATTTATTAAAATTCAAAAATTTCGTCGGGACCCTAAACTCTCAGAATTTCATGCCGATCGTTACTGTGTATTTAGAATTTGAATTTGATGATTGATTGTGGCAAATTGTATGTTGATTGTGATAAATATGGATTTTATTCATAAAATCGCAAGTGTCGAGTTCGGCATTGAAATTGGATTGTTAATGGCTAATATTGTAATTGGATTATGTGAGTGAAATGTAAAGTATACAAGGATCGGTATCGAATGGTCGTGTGCTAGTTGAAAGGCTCGGGTCGCAGTAGTGGCGGGACCGACTGGATCCTTATTCTTCTAGAAATGTCGTCAAGAGAACGACGTGGCTTGGTCGCAGTAGTGGCGAGACCGACTGGACCTTTATTCTTCTAGAAGTGCTATCGATAGAACGACGTGGCTTGGTCGCAGTAGTGGCGAGACCGACTGGACCTTTATTCTTCTAGAAGTGCTATCGATAGAACGACGTGGCTTGGTCGCAGTAGTGGCGGGACCGACTGGACCCTTATTCTTCTAGAAATGCTGTCGATAGAACGACGTGGCTTGGTCGCAGTAGTGGCGAGACCGACTGGACCTTTATTCTTCTAGAAGTGCTGTCGATAGAACGACGTGGCTTGGTCGCAGTAGTGGCGAGACCGACTGGACCATTATTCTTCTAGAAATCGATAGGACGACGTGGCTTGGTCGCAGTAGTGGCGAGACCGACTGGACCTTTATTCTTCTAGAAATGCCGTCGATAGAACGACGTGGCTTGGTCGCAGTAGTGGTGAGACCGACTGGACCTTTATTCTTCTAGAAATGTTGAAATGTTAGTAGATAGCCGACCTGCGAGTAGGTTGTGCCCTTGTGTGGCAATAGATAATGATGACATGGAATGTTTGCTGTGAATGTAGAATTTAGTCATGTTGATTGTGTTTCAATGGCTTACATTCTTATCATTACTGGTACTTGAGTGATATGAATTATACTAACCTGTAGGAAGCCAAGAAGGCGAGGTAAGTTCTCTGTATGATGTGGTTAGGCCACCCTTGGGCGTATTTTCTTTCTAATAGGGGTTTAGGGGGGTTGAACTTGCTGAGACGTTGTCTCAGTGGTTATTGAATAACCATTTCAGGTCCCTGGTGGATGGAGCGGCCAGATAGCTTTGGTTGGCCTTGAGGAGTTGCAGAGGTGAAGTCATAAGGATTGGAGAGCGTGTACGACTTGTAGATTGTAGGACAGTTCATTTTTTAAGAGTCGGTCTTTTGTAGACCTTTGGCTGGAGGCCTTCGTCTGTAACTCCGTTGGTTTGTGTAAGTGATTGGTTGTGAAATTGTTTCATGCTTTTCTATCCCGTAGTTTATCGTCGGGGGTTTTATAATACGTTCCGTTTGCGCATTAATAAATGAATGGGGTCGACGACACTACCTGGGAATGTCGCATTTGATCGACTGCAGTGGGATGTGCGCGCGCCTGGGGTTCGGGGCGTGACATCCCCGTTTAAGTGGTATCAGAGCATGGTCTATGTGTGGAGTGATAAGGTGCGGTGAGTCATGGGATAGTTAGTAGGAAAGGCTTTTAATATGTTGATGCATGTGAGTGATAGCTGATTGGTAGCTTGTTTGTGGGGTCACTCAAATTCTAACCTGATGTTGGAATTGAAAAAAATAGGCATCTATAAAGAGCCTGTAGGATGAGTGGCCAGGAGTGGAGAACTCCTTGGAAGAGGTCGATAGGACCTATACCTTTGGGTAGGACGCCGACATGAGTTGGTACCCGAGGTAAAGCGCCGGCTTAGGCCAGCGCGCGTGTAAGAGTACCGCCGTAGGTCGGTATTGAGAGTGTAGCAGCACCGAATGATCCTAGGTTCATCGGGATTGTTTAGGCGCCAAAGTCTTTGTGAAGTATTTTGGGTTCGTAAGCTCAGGATCGAGCCGCCTCTATTGCTGTTCTTTCTACTGCTGCCAGTGTTGTGACCGCTGTTGTTGTTGCGCCTGTTGAGGCCTAATCTAGAGTTGTGATCGAGGATCAAGCCGTTGTATTTGAGTCAAGGTTCAGTTTAGACAGAGATGGAAATCGATTGGGGAGAAAGGCCGATGCCAGAAGAAAGGTGCCCTGTTTCACCTAACCGGAGAAGTAGAATTGGAAAGTCAGTGCTCGACTCAATCGATGTGTATCGTGTCTGTAAGAAAAGACAGGGATCTGTTCCGTGCTGTAAGAGAGATAGGACTTGTTACAAGGGTCGCCAGTACAGTTATTTGATCAAAGATGGTCCGTATAGACAGATGTAATTACAGCTGTTTCTGTCACTGTCGTTGATAAGACAGAATAGAAGAAGCCTGCTTTGGGACATTTAGTGGGGTACTTGGAACGGATCTCAGTGCAGGGAAGGGTGCATGATGTTCCTTGATGGGAGGTAAAGGACTCACCGATTGTGTGCCGAGTTTGTGAAAAGGAGGCATGAGTCAGCCTAGTGTCAGAGTAAAAAAAAAAAAAAAAAGGGAGCATGATTTGAATATGGCCAACACGGCCATCGAGTTAGGAACTATCCGCGTAAGTCCATGAAAGTGTGAGTACCATTACTGCACATAGGATGCCACTAGGATGGCTAGAGGAGCATGAAGGGATCAACCATGCATCAATCAGAAGAAGGATGTTTCTGAGATGTTTTTATCAGAGTAGTACAGCAGAATTTGCAGCGAGGGTTGTAGGATTTCTAGATTGGTAACAAAGTAATAGAAATATGAATCTCTAACTATAGTTGTACTTGAAGGGGTTTGCTTAAGTATGACTTGGAAGTCATTTGTAAAAAGATTTATCTCCAGAAGCTTTCTGTTGTTTTGAATCATGGTATTGATATAATTCAGCTTGTTCAGTTAGTGTGCGAAGGTTTTGAATCACTGAAGGTCGAAGAGAAACTTCAATCCTTGTTATTTGTCACTGAAGATGACCTGTTGTTGGTTACTGAATCTGCTTGGCAACTGTAATAGATGCGTCAGTTGGGGAGTCGGATATGGAGAACATAACCATGGTACATAAGTTTTCTGAGGTGTCTTAGGAAGAAGTGCCAAGTCTGCCATCAGAAAGAGAAATAGAGTTCGTGATTGAATTAGTACCCGGAACACAGCCAGTCCTTAAGGCTCCTTACCAGATGGTGTTACCCGAGTTAAAGGAACTAAAGGTGCAGATGCAGGAAGTGTTGAATAGGGGATTCATATGTTCTAGTGTATCACCTTGGGGAACACCCATTCTATTAGTGAAGAGGAAAGTTGGTTCATTTGTGTCTGTGCATCGATATTCTTCAAGATCGACTGGAGGTCAAGGTATCATTAGTTGAGAATCAAGAAGAAAGACACACCGAAGTTAGCATCTCGTACTTGATATGGCAATTATGAGTTCATTGTAATACCGTGTGGTTTGATGGACACCTTAGCTGTTTGTTTGGGTCTAATGAGCGAAATGTTTAAGGGTACTTGAATCAGTTGTGATCGTGTTTATTGAAGTTATCCTAGTGTGTTCGAAGAGTGCCGAGGGGCACAAGAGACGTTCGAGGATGATACTTCAGACCTTGAGTACTCTTGGATTTTACAATAAGCTTAGCATATGCGAGTTTTGGATGACTCGTGTTGCGTATGTGGCCCGTCAGTTGAGACCTCGGGAGTTGAATATGAGACAGCGTCGCTAGACGGAACTCATTAAGGATTATGACTATGATATTTTATGTCACTCTAGAAAGAATTGAGCCGAGAGTACTAATCAAAATCAAGATGCTTCAATGGACATATTCAGAAATTCAGAAGATTCTATAAGAGAATGCAGATGAGAGAGAGATTGATTTTCAGATTTCCAAAGGCAGAATGCTAAGGTTCTGAGAACGATTGTATGTAATTGTCGATACAGAGATTTAAGAAGAGATCTTATGGGAAGTTCATCATAGCAATTTAGAGTCGTCTAGACAGTGCGAAGATGAGTCAGAATCTACATCATCGAGATTAGTAGATCGGTATGAAGATAGATATCGTTGAACAAGTTGCAAGTATAAGAGATGTCAGTAAGTGGAAGTTCAGTGATGTGAACCAGGAGGACTTTTATCATCACTTGAGAGTCCTAAGTGAGAATGAAAATATATCACAATGGGACATTGTGATGAGTTTACTAAGGATTCAGGGGATTACTGATACCATTTGAGAATAATAGTCGATCGATAGATGGAGTTGGTCCACTTTGGTACATTATGAATAGATCTTGTTTTGAGCGTGTGACATCCTAATTTTCAAACTCTAATTTCGATTGGTTAAATTGGGCATTTCATCGACACAATTACAGTGTTTTTCTTTGAGTTGGCCACTTATGAGATAACTAGACTAGTTGGGTGAGTTATTAAGGACCTTAAGGCAAATAGACTTGAGAATTCGACCAGGAATCGACTTTTCGACCGTGCTCATCTTTAGAGATCATTACGGCACAGTTAAAAATCGAATTAAGATCAGAGATAGGTTGGTTTGACTGAGATGAATGACCGATCGTGGGTGACTCCACTAAATTGGAAAACTCTCGTCGACTGGCACTAATTTGACTTTACTGTCGGTTTGGTACCCTGTGTCTGTATTTGAATCTTTAAGATTTTCACGACAATTGGGAGTCGCCAATGTGTCGAGTGGGTTCATCGTGGTTCGAAGAAAATTGACAACAAGTCATTTGTCCTAAAAAGCTCTGAACACTACCCAATAGCCTAGGTTACACTAAAAGCGTGTCGGAGTGAAATTAACCGCTAATCTAAATTCAATTTCAGAAATTGAGGATTTTGTCTGGTCATAAAGTGGGTATACTGAAGTGTGTGAGCATTAGATAATTCACCAACATGGAGTGCCGGGGATGAATTATATTTCAGATCCATATCATAGACTATAAGTTTGGTAGAATTTTCAGAGGATTCTTTCTTAAGCAATGCATAGTAGAAAGTGTAAAATTACAATTGCTGAGATGAAGTCAAGGGAAGAAAGATCACAAGCCAATGTCTATACAGTAGTCAGTGATTGCAGTTGCTAAGATCAGTGCCAGAATTATATCAGATCTTGACCAGAGGTTCCCAATTTCAGCAGATTAGTCAGATAGTTTCTTTTAATCAGTGCAAAGCAGAGTGTTCAGAACTTCAGTTGTTGAGATGAGATCAGAGATCAGAAAATCGTAGGTTTAGAGTTGGTTCAGAAATCAGTGATTCAATCGCAGTTAGCAGAGATAATCTTGAGATCGCTCATAATCGCTAGTTTAGCTTCGCAGATTTTATGTTGAAGACCTTTAGAATTTTAAGTGGGCAAGTGTTTAGTATTTTGGATCCGAAGTGGTTTGGGCAAGATAGTAGTGATCTGGCAACATTAGTGCAGAAAAAGCAACCTGAGAAAGAGAAAAGGATATGAGACAACTGTACCCTCACCTCATTGTTAAGAATTAGTAAAGGTTTAAATTTCGATGACGAAATCTTTATAAGGGGGGAAGAGTTGTGACATCCGGATTTTCGGGTTTTAATTTCGACTGGATAAATAGAGCCGTCTTCGTTCAATTGAAGCCAGAGATTGCGAATTTGGGATGCAAATACACCACAATGGTAAGGAAAAATACCAATTTGATTGATGAGGTGTTGAATGAATTAATGAGGGTCAATTTGATTTAATTCAAGTGGGATTAAGATTTAATTAGAAGAGAATTAAGTGGAATTGAAGACATTATTGCACAAGTTTTAGGCCCCGGCGAAAAATGGAATTGCACCCATTGGAAGAGGTTGTGGGAGATAGTGGAGTGTGATGTCATCCTAGGTCATGGTGGGCCATTTTTGTTGAATAAAAGAAAGAGAAAAAGAAAAGAAAAAGCCCCCCCTTCTTCTCTCTCCTCCCTCTCTTCTTCCTCTCTCTCTTCCGTGCGACTCCTCCATCTTCTTGGTGCGAAGGACAAGAAAAATTTGCAGAGAAGAAGAAGGAGCAGCCATGGCCGGCCACCCGCTCGCACGCCGTCGTCGCCGCCGCCGCCGTGCGTTCGTCCCGCCCTGCCTACGCGTGCTCGCCGGCCCGCCGTCGCACCGTCTCCGCCTCCCACTCGCCTGGCGTCGCAGCTGCTGCAATAGCTCGTGCTGAAGCCATTCGGCCACCTCCGGCCACCGTTCGGGTCCCGCCTTGGTCCGGTTCGACCCCTCAACCTTCCCCGGTCCTTTTCCATCTCATCCAAGCCCCGGATCAGCCCATTCTTGGCCTCAACGAGCAGTGGACAGCAGCTGCAGAAAATGGGTATGGCAGCAAGTGTTGGGCCGTTTTGGTTGGCTTCCCGACCCCGGATGCTAGGCCCGCTTTGGAGAAAGCCGATCCCCTCGTCGTCCTCGTCGTTTTGGTTCGCTCGGCTCGCTAATCCGGTGAGTTTAACTCACTAAATCTTGATTAGAGTGTTAATGATGCTTTAAGTGTGCTTAGTTTAAATTAAGTAAGTTTATGTGGGTGGATTAGTGTATTTAATTATAAATTGGATTAAGAGGTTGGTTTATGTTAAGTGTGTTTAAATTAAAGGTTAAAAGAACTTATTTAAAGTTAAGCCTTGATGTGACATAAAAAGATTTTAGTTTTGAATTATTTAAATACTTCGAAATTCTGGAAAATATAATATTATTTTATAATCCGAAATTATTAAAATATTATTATTTAAAAAAAACGAAAAAATTATTTTTGACCCCGGTTGCTCAGAATTTCGTGCCGATCACTGCTGTATATTCGGATTTTGAAATTGATGGTTGGATATTATAAATTGAGCGTGGATTGCGAAAAATATGGATATTATTATTTAATTAATTTTTGGAATAAAATTTATTATTTATTAAAATTCAAAAATTTCGTCGGGACCCTAAACTCTCAGAATTTCGTGCCGATCGTTGCTGTGTATTTAGAATTTGAATTTGATGATTGATTGTGGCAAATTGTATGTTGATTGTGATAAATATGGATTTTATTCATAAAATCGCAAGTGTCGAGTTCGGCATTGAAATTGGATTGTTAATGGCTAATATTGTAATTGGATTATGTGAGTGAAATGTAAAGTATACAAGGATCGGTATCGAATGGTCGTGTGCTAGTTGAAAGGCTCGGGTCGCAGTAGTGGCGGGACCGACTGGACCCTTATTCTTCTAGAAATGCCGTCAAGAGAACGACGTGGGTTGGTCGCAGTAGTGGCGAGACCGACTGGACCTTTATTCTTCTAGAAGTGCTGTCGATAGAACGACGTGGCTTGGTCGCAGTAGTGGCGAAACCGACTGGACCTTTATTCTTCTAGAAGTGCTATCGATAGAACGACGTGGCTTGGTCGCAGTAGTGGCGGGACCGACTGGACCCTTATTCTTCTAGAAATGCTGTCGATAGAACGACGTGGCTTGGTCGCAGTAGTGGCGGGACCGACTGGACCCTTATTCTTCTAGAAATGCTGTCGATAGAACGACGTGGCTTGGTCGCAGTAGTGGCGGGACCGACTGGACCCTTATTCTTCTAGAAATGCTGTCGATAGAACGACGTGGCTTGGTCGCAGTAGTGGCGAGACCGACTGGACCTTTATTCTTCTAGAAGTGCTGTCGATAGAACGACGTGGCTTGGTCACAGTAGTGGCGAGACCGACTGGACCTTTATTCTTCTAGAAATGCTGTCGATAGGACGACGTGGCTTGGTCGCAGTAGTGGCGAGACCGACTGGACCTTTATTCTTCTAGAAATGCCGTCGATAGAACGACGTGGCTTGGTTGCAGTAGTGGTGAGACCGACTGGACCTTTATTCTTCTAGAAATGTTGAAATGTTAGTAGATAGCCGACCTGCGGGTAGGTTGTGCCCTTGTGTGGCAATGGATAATGATGACATGGAATGTTTGCTGTGAATGTAGAATTTAGTCATGTTGATTGTGTTTCAATGGCTTACATTCTTATCATTACTGGTACTTGAGTGATATGAATTATACTAACCTGTAGGAAGCCAAGAAGGCGAAATAAGTTCTCTGTATGATGTGGTTAGGCCACCCTTGGGCGTATTTTCTTTCTAATAGGTGTTTAGGGGGGTTGAACTTGCTGAGACGTTGTCTCAGTGGTTATTGAATAACCATTTCAGGTCCCTGGTGGATGGAGCGGCCAGATAGTTTTGGTTGGCCTTGAGGAGTTGCAGAGGTGAAGTCATAAGGATTGGAGAGCGTGTACGACTTGTAGGTTGTAGGACAGTTCATTTTTTAAGAGTCGGTCTTTTGTAGACCTTTGGCTGTAGGCCTTCGTCTGTAACTCCGTTGGTTTGTGTAAGTGATTGGTTGTGAAATTGTTTCATGCTTTTCTATCCCGTAGTTTATCGTCAGGGGTTTTATAATACGTTCCGTTTGCGCATTAATAAATGAATGGGGTCGGCGACACTACCTGGGAATGTCGCATTTGATCGACTGCAGTGGGATGTGCGCGCGCCTGGGGTTCGGGGCGTGACACGTCCCTCGCTGCAAGACCTCAAACTGGTGACTTGTTCCTCTTGGCATCAAAACCACTCCTTACACCGGTCTTGAAGTCCGGCGACTTGGTGGCCATCCGATAGTCCAACGACTTCCTTTGGTAGCTGAAGCCTTGTGATGGTGATCAGCAGCTCGTCCTCAAGATTGTGGTGGCTGTCCATTCTCCAAAGCTCCACCAATCGACATTGATTTCCTTAAACGCTACTTGATACACATCCTTTGATAATTTCTTTGCAAGATTGAGCTTGATTCCAACTTGAAGTTTTGTCATTTGATCTAGCTATCGTTGAGCTACCATTGACCATTCCTTTAAGTCTACAAGTGGCCGGAATATCTCATTTAAGCTCAAGTTTTTTTTTGGTAAAGTCATTTAAGCTCAAGTTCAAAGATGAACAAAGCAAAAATACTCTTAAACTTGAATCTGATGAGGCAAGATAGTCATAGGTGATTAGGGCCAAAATTTAAACCTTAGCTGGCTATCTCTAGGAATAGATGTTCACGTTCAAATCAGCTCTAAGGTCATTGAAGAGTTTGATCATTTCTTGATAATGCTTGTCAAGATGCCTTTTTTGCTAAAACTGTTTAAAATTGACAATCAAAGACTGTTTTTACAATGATTGATGATGATCATTGTGTATATATCAACAGATTCAAAGATTAATTTGTGATCATATCATTATATGTTAATGATATACTGATTATCGGAAGCAATATAAAATTTGTTAATATTGTTAAGAGTTGATTATCTTCCAAATTTGAGATAAAAGACATGAATGAGGTTGCATATATTCTTAGAATTAAGATTTTAAGAGATTGTTCGAAGATATCATTATCTTTTTCGCAAGAGACGTATATAAATAAGATTCTTAAACAATTTCGTATGCAAGACTGTAAATCTATAGATACTCTAAATTGCAAAAGATGAATGATTGAGTAATAGACTATGTCCAAAGACCCTACAAGATAAGAAACAAATGCAATGTGTTCTTTTTGCTAGTACTATTGGAAGTTTAATGTAATTATGATGTATATAAGATATGACATATGTTTTATAATTGGAATAGTAAGTATGTACCAATTCAATCCAGGTCAAGCACATTGAACAGTTTTCAAAAGAATACTAAGGTAGCCAAAGAGAACTACTGACTATTCGTTAATTTATCAAGGAAAAGATCTACGACTTGAAGGCTATTTAGATGCTGATTGGGAATGAGATTTAGATGAAAAGAAATGTACGTCTAGATTTGTTTTCTTAATGAATAATAGTGCAATATCTTGGAGTAGTAAGAAGTAAATTTGTACAGTCTTATCCACAATGAAAGCCAAGTCGTGGCATTATCAATAACTGTATAAGATAGTGTCTAGCTTAAGAGATTTTTTTTATCATTTAGGTGTTGCAAAGGATATTGCAAATACATTGTTGGTTAACTGTGATAGCTAAGTAGCAATAATGTACACCAAGAATCCGAAATATCATGACAAGACCAAACATGTAAATACCAAGTATAACTTTGTCATATATATAGTTGATCGAAAAGATATGAAAGTTCATATCTATGTATATAATGATAGCAGATCCTATGACAAAACCAATATCTAGAGATGTATTTTTTTTGTCATGTAAAATCTCTAGGACTACGTAGAGGTTGATGTACTGAATATTGTACTTTTCCTAATTATTCAATTTAATGAAGTTGTCTTTCATTATTAATGCCTATCAGGTTTTGTTTGATGTTTATACATCTCAATAGTACATTATATATTGAGAAAATATGTTGGACAAATAAGAGAGTAGCTTACTCACATAAGTAATCGTCTTTATTTACTGTGTGATAAATAAAGATGTGATATTTTTTTTAAGCTTCTTATTTAGGTGATAATTGAGAGCTCAAGCTTAAAATATAGATATTATATTAACTAAGTGTTAAGATAATGATATAATATTTATTATGTCCGAAAGTGAAATAACGAAATTTTTTTTACTTTATTTATCTTTGATACCATATGTGAGTTTTAATGATTCTTTGAAAGAGTAGATACATGAACTCAAGTTAGATATTAGGTATGTCGGAACTATTATCTGTACAATATTGAAAGTGAAGATATATGCTCCATGGGAAATGAGTTAATATCGTAATATGTATTTTATACTATGTATGTATGAGACGACCAATAAGAGTGGCAAAAGTTTTGATATCAACTTTTATACAATGTGAGACTTCTGAGAAAAAAGTTCCTCAATTAAGTACCCTCATGACTCTTGTTCTTTAGATTTCTATTTAATGTTTTTTTATCTTAAAATGTTGGCAATGATTATGAATTGATTCAATTTAATGGGACATTTCTAGAAAAACAAGTTGAATCGAAATTGAGAGTTTTAAGGAAAGCGGAAGATCAAGTTTGAGATATTACATTCTAGTTTTGTATTCACTGGTCGATCAATTATGATTAGTTTGAGATAATCATTATTATAAATACAATGTATATTATAATTAAAAAAAGATTGAGAGAGATATAAATGTAATTAATCGATTTAGGATATTACATACTATATCTACTTGAAAAATGTAATGCTCAATTTGAGTTGTTATATATTCCTAACAGATGTATGACAACGAGCTCACGGAATATACTGGTCACACGAATTATTTACTAGTATGAGCATTGCAAAAAGGAGAACAAAGAGTTATGTTCAGCCCATCATGTGCGAGTGAGAGATGATGGTTTTATTATAAAGCATGTTTGACCAAAACCTAGCCCGTTGGCCCGTGTTGAGCCAAAACTCGGCCTGTAAAGGAAGGGCTCATAAGAGAGAGGGTAGTTATTTTTATATAAAATAATTGATGTATAAAAAAAACGTTGAAAGGAAAAAAAAACAGAATGTACGTTCTTCCGGTTTTTTACGTCGGTGAAATCTCTTTCAAGAAAGGAACTCAAAGGCTTCAATCGATCCCTCTCAAGACTATAAAAAATATTTAATCCATGACAAACAAAGTACTTCTATCCTGATGATGTGCCTTTTGATTGGTGTTACACGTATCCTCAGGCTTGTTCCTATGTTTGTTTTTAGTATTCGACAATTCTAGTATATGTTCGTTTTTAGGAATCCGTTTCTATCAGTATTCATTATTGTTTTGTTTGCTATGTTTTCTTGCTTGATGATGTTGGCAGCGAATTGATAGTTACTCGCATATTGGGAATAAAATAATTCGATGTAATGAAAAATGATTTCATCATGGAACAAAAATGCATGTTAGAGGTACACATGCACAAATAACTCAAAACATAATGCTGAACGAAAATCAATCGAAAGTGGAAAGATCGAGCCTCGACCAAAGGCATAGGAGGGGAGTTATTGAACCAAAGAGTAATAAGATGAACATAATCAGACTTAAATTTTACTGGGGCTGAAGCTTCTTGTTGAGCACCGAGAGGAAGTCATAGACCTTGTGCTGGTCGGGCAATGACTTGGCCATGCTCTCCCTTCGCATGCACCGCTCAGCTCATGCCACTAGCTTGGGGCACTCCTCCGCAACGCCATAGTTGGCCAGTCTCTCCAAAGCATGGAACGAGTTTTACAATGGTATCGACGACACATCCAAATACCCGAACCCCTCGCCTCCAAAGTAGGCCTTGTCCCAAGCTCTCCCTCAACACCTTTAAGCCCTCGATATACTCCTTCTTCGCCACCTCCTGGGCCTCCTCCGTCAACAGCCACGCGTTTCGCCCCACTGGAAATATCTGCGCCATCATTTCATGCCTCGATGTTAAGTACAACTTAATATGGAAATGTTCAAAAGATCGGGCGTCATCGTCTTATCTTGTCCACATAGTCGCCCGAAAACCTAGCACGGGCGCGCTCATGAGGATCGGAAGGCAAGAGAGGGGACTTGCAACCCCAGGTCTAATCGATGTACTGGACAATGATGAGGGACTCGCAAACTGCCTTGCCGTTGTAGATGAGGACGGGGATTTTCGTGTGGACCGGGTTCATCTGCAAGAGAAGGGGGCTCTTGTTGCTCAGAAGGCCCTCTTCCTTCAGATCAAAGTCCACGCCCTTCTCTCTCAGGGCAATCCTGGCGCTCATCCCGACCAGGCTCGACCAGAAGTCCAACAATATCACTTCCTCCGCCATTGAAGCTTTGATAATTTGAACTCAAGAATGCTTTTTCGTGGTGAAATGATGCTAAAAGCTGGGGCCACTTATGTAGCAGGAAAGAGAAACATTGACGAGACTTTTCCTAGTCGCTGCGATGTTTGAGAGGCTGCTTAATACCGTCATTGCTCGCGGCTCTCTTGCGTCAGGTCCATGTATACGCTCAATGACCGCCCGATTAGGTTATTGAGGTTGTTGTGCATGGTATGACTTAATTGTCCAACGTTGGAATGAGTGGCTTAATTCTTTAGTTAGAAATTGGGACGGTGCAAAGGTATTTGGAGGTAGCCATATCTTTTTTTTTATTTAAAAAAGCTAAATATTTTGTGCAAATATTTACACGAATGCCATTAAGGCCATGGTTCTTTAAAAAAAAAAAAGCCAAAATTTCGTATTTTCTTTTTATAAAAGTTCAAAATTATTTTTAATATGTAAAAATAGCCATATTTTCGATAAAAAAAAAAACCTTTTTTTTTCCTGTGACAAAAATTTTAAATAATTTTTCCAAATAAATTTGAAAGGTAGATTTTTACTTTTTTGCGCTATAACTCACATAGTGGGTCGCAAAGCAAAGTTCACACTCTATTAACAAAATTCATTGCTAGAGAGACGAACGTAATGTTGTTGCCGTAGAGAGACTAAACAATGATAGCCGAAAAATGAGTATATTAGTTATTTGTTCAATTGTCCAATCCCTTTATAATGACTTCTCTTCGGCTATTTATATCTGAGTTGGGAGAATAACCACCCTGATGGTTATTGTTTTAATTTCAAATCGCCTGTAAAACTTGGTGTTTCGTCAATAACTATATCGTCTTATCCATAGTTGATACCGGGCACTTCGGCAACTGACCTCCTTATCCTCTTACTTCCAACTTCCAAGCAGTAGTCGGTACCGGGCCATCGGTAACTATGACGGTGGCTCTATTCGGACTCATGTGGGCCTGTTAAGCTATTTCGGGCTTGGTGGGCCTTATTGATCATCTACGGCCCGCTGAACCCTTTTTGGTGTTAAGAAGGAGGTAATTTAAAACAGGGAGTGGAGCTCCTAAAGCCCAAAATATACGGGAGGAAAGAGGCCGCATCGTTTATCCTCGTTCTTGCAGAAAGAGTGATTAACCCTAAGGCTAAAACAATCACCACCATGTATTGTGTCTGGTTTTTGCCTAAGACAGTAAGGGCATGAATAATAACCATTCTAACCAGAAATTGATTTATGGAAGAGAGATTTTTCTAGATGAGTTTCTAAGCAAAAATAACCGTTTGATAACGATATAAAATTTATATTCTAAAAATAGAAATTCGTTTAATAACGACATAAAATTTCTTCCTTTTGAACAGCGGCGAACCAATGGCCCTGCAGCTGGCGACCGATAGACAGTGGTCAGCGGCGACGGATGAAAGACTGGTTGACGAATGATGAGAATAATTTTTATTTCTCATTTCTGTTTCAGAAATAGAGAAGTATAAAATTTTTACTTCTGATTTCTATTCCAAATCTATTTCTGAAACAAAAATCTATTTCAGAAATAGAAAAATGGAAAATTTTATCAAACGGATTTCTATTCCAGAAACAAGTCTGGAATAGAAAAATTATTTCTGGAACAGAAACAGGGGTTGTCATGCACCCCCTAATAGGTCGGCCGGCTATAAGGAAATATGGTCTGAATAAAAATATCACACAGTGGAGGTGGGATAAAGGTCAAGAAAATTTCTTATATCCATGTGTGAAAGCTAATTTTTTCTATTAACAAACTTCTCAATTCAATTAAATAAAAATGATATATGAATTAAAAAATAAAATTATGAATAAAAATAACAACAGTTTTCATATTAATGATGAGAGGGGATAAAAATAAATAAATAAGAGTGAAAATAATAATAAAACATGTAAATAAAATTGAAGTAGGACAACTCAAAATTTTAATGAAAAAATTCAAACTTGGAAAAGATCTTTCTAATTCTCGAAGGAGGGGCAATGAGACTTCTAAAAAAAAAAAAAAAACCTTACTCCCTCTCCCCTTCTCCTCCATAACTCTAGTTCATGTGGAAGTTTCATAATTCCTATGTAATTCTTTAATTAACGTCAAAGCACCATGAAAATTGCGAAAGTCAAATCTCGTTCTTCTCCATAACTCTTTGGTTCAAGTCAAGAGTTTATGAGAGTAACTAGAGAGTCGAAACTCCCTCTCCCGTATAACTTTGTGGTCATGTTGAAATTTCACGAAAGTGGTGAGAGAATGGAAGTACTATCATGATGGTGAATGATAGCATTTTCTCTTTTATTAGATTCGACATTCGTTGGCGAATGCTGAATGGAACTTGTCGAAAGTGGAAAGAGTGAGCCTCAACCAAAGGAGAAGGGTTCTGAACAGAAGAGTGATGAGATGAGCATAATCAGACTCAGATTCTACAGGGGCTGAAGCTTCTTCTTGAGTACCAATAGGAAGTCATACACCTTGTGCTGGTCTAGCAACGACTTGGCCACGCTCTCCCTCTACATACACTGCTCAGCCCATTGCACCAGCTTGGTGCACTGCTTCGTGACGCTGCAATTGGCCAGCTTCTCCAAAGCATAGAATGAGTTATACAACGGTATCGATGACACATCCACATACCCAAACCTCTTCCCTCCAAAGTAAGCCTTGTCCCCAAGCTCTCCCTCCAACGTCTTTAACCCCTGGATGTATTCCTCCTCCGCTGCCTCCTGGGTCTCCCTTGTAGATAGCCATGTAGCTCGCCCCATTGGAAATATATGCACCGTTATTTCATGCCACAATTTTAAGCACACTTAATATGGGAAATGTTTGAAATATTGGGCATCATCGCCTTACCTTTGATAGGGCTAGTAAGAACACCTAGATGGGGGTGAATAGGTGTTAAATAAGTTTTTACAAGACTTAACAACTTAATTCGTCTTTTGAGAATAATAGACTGAACATGTAAAAGACTGTAAACAGTTATATAAGACTACGAATTAAAGTAGAGAGTTTAGGGAAAGAGAATTAAAACACAAAGTTTATGGTGGTTCGGCTTAGACCAAGCTTACGTCCACTCTCCCGCACTGACAACCCATTAGATGGATTCCACTAAGAACCAAAAGAGATTTTACAGTCTCACGTCCTTGATTCTACAATGTAAAAACTCTGCTACACTTCCTCAAGGTCTCACAAGTATTTAATCTCTCTTTTGTGTACAACTTAAGCTCAGCAATTGAATTAGCAAAGAACTAGGAGTTTCAGACTTTGGAATTTTTCTTTCACGCATACACTCGAATAACTTGATTGTTTTCCTTATATACTCCTCCATGCCATTATAACCGTTGGCACCTTCCAAAGGAGTTCTTCCAATCTACCCATTGGATAAAATCAATTAAAGAGATCTCAAGTTATTTAAGAAATGTAATAATAGCTCACCAATTATGTTCGCCCATATAATCAGGATCTAGGTTTCCATAAGTGGAACCTTCCAAGTATACTTCGCCAATCAACAAATCTAATTATCCGAATTGATTTCAATAAGAATAATTGATCACGAGATGCTATCGCCAGCCGTGAGATCTTCTTCAACCGTACGAACCAAATCCTTAAAAGACTTACAGATTCTATCTGTTTTGAAGTTGACAAAACGTTTTCATCAGTTTTGTCTAAAGACTTACAAATTCTATCGTCAAAGTTTGAAGACCTCTAGACTCAAGATTTTAAGTCTGCCTTTATTGACAGCTTCTAGACCGACGAAGGAAAGTATTATTCGTTAAAGAAGACTTATCCAGATGCGGGTATATCTTTAAGGATTTGATTCGTTCGGTTAAAGAAGATCTCATGGCTGGAGATAACACCTCAAAATCTATTATTCGTATTGAACTTAATTCAAGTAAATTAGATCTATTGAATAGCGAAGTATACTTGGAAGATTCTACTTATGGAAACCTAGATCCTGATTGTATGGCGAGCAGGATTGGTGGGCTATCATCACATTTCTTAAATAACTCAAGATCTTCCTAATTGATTCTATCCAACGGGTAGATTGGAAGAACTCCTTTGGAAAGTGCCAACGGTTATAACGGCATGAAGGAGTATATACGGAGGACGCTCATGTTATTCAATAAAGTGTGTGAAAGAAAAATTCCAAAGTCTGGAACTTTTAGTTCTTTACTGTTACAATTTGTCGAACTTAAACTGTACTCAAAAGAGAGATCAATTCTTGTGAGACCTTGAGGAAGTGTAGCAAAATTTCTACACTATAGAATCAATGACATGATACTATAGTGAAATCCAGCAAGTGGGCTGTCAGTGCGGGAGGGTGGACGTAGGCTTGATCTAAGCCGAACGACTATAAACCTTGTGTTTAAGTTCTCTTTCCCTAATCTCTTTACTTAATTCGCAGTCTTACATATCGGTCTATAGTCTTTTATCTACTGTTTTATTATAAATCGAGTTAAGTTGTTAAGTCTTGCAAAAACTTCTTTAACACCCATTCACCCCTCTCTATGTATTTATACTAGCATTATCAATTGGTATCAAAGCATGTGTACTCAACTAATTAAAGTATTTTTATTTCTGAGTTAAAGATTCATGACTAGTATGTTGGCTCTAGGTTTGGTTGAAGGCCAAAGTAATACTAGACCGCCCTATTTCGATGGAAAAGAATAAAACATATGGAAAAACAAGATGAAGGCATTCCTAAGATCGAAAGATCCTCTGGAATGTGATGTAGTAGAAAAAACTATAATTTACAAGTATGGATACCCTTCATTTCAATTCTAAAGTTATTTTAAATATATATATATATATATATATCCATCTAATTTTAAGTTGTATTCGATGATACTTTACAAATGTTCATTGGTATCTAACTACATGATCTGTTACTATGGAGTTTACTTTCTATATTGGATGAGATTCAGTAAGCATCATGGTGCTAGAAACAAAAGTATTGTAGAACATAATGGAACAATTTGATATCTCATTCGGCTTAGTGCAATCACGAGCGAAGTGATCCGGTATACCACAATTGTATCAATTCATCTTGGCATTGTCCCTCTTCCTAGCTTGCTTCTTGCATCAAAAGGTTTTGGCTTTCTTGGATGCTTGACCAGTCTCCTTCCCTATATTGTTGAATTTATGGTTCCTCTTGTGATTGAAGGCAAAGACTTTGTGCAAACTAGTTTCAGAACAATAAGCATGTGTAGAAAATCAAGCAGCCTCTAGACAATCATCCTCTAACTCCAAGTGGCATGCTGTATCATCAAAAGTTATGCAATCATCATTATGTGTCCTATTGATTTTCATATGCTCCTAACATTTAGAAAGAGACCTGATAATAACCTAAACATGCTATTCATCGATTTCATCGATTAAGGTATGACTTGTTGTCTTCAACTCTCGTATCATGTTTGATATCTCCTGAAAGTACTATCTTGCAATACGACTTTGGCAATTTTGATAGGTATCAAACTTGATAGTGAGCCTCCTTAATTTTATGGTAGATGTACCTCCAAACTAATCTTTCAAGACAACCCAATTTCTTTAACATTATCGAAACCTTCAAACTCAAATATGAGATCATCCTGTATATAACTCAACAACATCATGCGAGCAATGTTATTTTTTTTGTCTCCAAGTTGATAAGCTTCTTCATTTCTTTTGCGTTGAGCAGAAGTTCCTTGCTCAAGTTCAACCATGATATGGTTGATGGTCTCCAAAACCTCTTACTCTTCAAGAATGTATAGAATCTTTCAGTGGCAAAAATTAAAATTGCTACCATTCAATTTCTCACCATTGTTGAGGTTAGCCATGATGATCTTAAATGCTGAAGCCGTAATCAATGACAACTACACATTGACACAATAAATGTAGAATTAATACTAGCACATTTTTCTTTTCTTTTCTTTTCTTTTTTTGCAACAACAACAAACTAAAGTAATGATAGATTGATAAAAAATGTCAAATCAAAAGTTCTCTATGTTCCCAATCATCTTTTGTATTATAAAATTGTTACTATCAGAAATTTTGTTCAATTTGCACAAAACTTAAGTTCTAAATGAGAATTCTTTTAAATTCTACTAACTTATGAGCTCCCATTATAATGAATAACAAAACTTGACAAATAAATATTTAAAGACATTATGAAATAATCGCATTCTATTAAATATACTAAGTTATGTTTAAAAAAATAATCATGTCACAAAGTTTTCAAATTTCATATACTTATTATACGCTACCACATGTAATTTCAAACCATAAAATTAAGGGTGTAAAAACTTGCCATTAAACTCTATCGAGCAATCAAGAAATCACATATCTTATATTTAACACTCCTAACAAGTTTAAATATGAATTTCAAATAATGTTCAAACAATATTAATGCTAGGAAACAACCAACATCGCTCCAATACCAATGTTAGATTATTTTAAATAGTCTAAATTCTCAAAATTGACTTACCTCTTGTTGAACAACAAGAGAATTGCCCAGAAATACATGTTGAATCACCATCATTTAATGGATCAATTTACAACTCCACAATGGTATAAATATGATCACTATGAAAATATTCTTGTTCCACAACGCAAATGTCAATTACCTTCTTAAAGCAACAACGGAGGCGTTCATACAATAATTTTTTTTTATATCATCATTTTAGAGGAGAATATACACCTTTTATAGATAGTAGATCGTAAGAATTTTTTTTTTTTTAACTTCCCATAACGTAAATGAGATGGTGGGAAGTTAAAAAAAAAATATAATAAATAAATTTCTCCCACCTTTCCCCATCATAAGCAAAAACTACTTCCACTTCTACCCATCATGGACGGAAGTTGTTGGAAAAATGTTAGATAATATGAAAAAAAAAAAACAAGAATTGGTGGAATCTATTGAAAAAGATGAGAAGAATAAGATTAATTGTCTGATGTGTGTATGCAATATCCTTAAGGATAATTCTGCCCTTTAGAGTACGAAACTCGCTGCAAGAGGCTTTAGCGGGTATCCTCCCAAGAAACAATAGAGCTTCTTCTTTATTCCACACTGAATAATAGAAAGAATAAGAACAACGTTATGTGTATAACTAGTAAGGAAAAATAAATTAAAAGAAAATGATTTTTTTTTAATTTAGTGTTTCTCTTTTTTAATGTGATTTGAAGCTTTATTTTATATTCAAATATAAGAGAGAGCCATCAGGAAACCATTTTGATAATTATTGAAGAAGATGGTTATTGTATAGCCATTATAAAATAATGAAGAGTTTACAAAGATATAAATCAAATGTTATAAAGCCGTTAGAAAATCGTTATATGGTCATTGCAAAACCATTACAAAAAGGATGGCGTTTATGGTGGTCATAACTTCTCACAAATATTTTAAAACTAGTGAGATATCCAACAATCCCCACATATTTCTAAAAGTTTTGAAAAGAAAAATTAGAATAATGTTGGATTATTACAATGGAATGCATCAGAATTGGTGCTTGTTAAACTATGAACGAACCCTGGAAAGAACGAAATATAATTCATGACATTATTTGTGAAATTGAAACTTCTATGAATCAAGAATTTCTTTTGTGAATTATAATTTTCACTAATTACAAAACACTCCCACAAATTTGGTTGTTCAACATGAGTGTTTAGTTTTTTCATAAGTGCTCTTCAAATTATCACCAATAATTCTCCTAAGAGGAGCCTCACTCTACATTATATAGGTGATTTCATCAAGTGTATTTTTGCAATTTAATATACTACCAATAAAGCTATGGAATCCATTAAGTGCTTAGCTTAGCCTCTTTTTCCTTGCAATTTTGTACAATTCTCTCCTTAGGAAGGACAATAATTTTTAATAGGGTATCACTAGATCAACAAGTAACTTGTTATTACCCATATTAACCTAATTCATAAAATTGTCGACCACATAGATTGGGTTACCATTACCATTAATTTTCTTCAATTGGCTTAAGTCCTATTCCCTTAGATGTATAGTCAAAGGATTGGCCAAATTTATTTTTGACTTCATATAATAATGGGTTAATATCTTGAAAAATCTCAAACTGGTACATCCGTGACAAATTTACCCTCTATTAGTTTTTTGTGAAATTTTACCGTCAAATTATTAAGTTAAATGATATGTGACAGTTGACTAGTATACCAATTGGGATTTTATTCTCAATTTGTCATAATTTACAATTTTTGTGATTTTTTTGTGGTATCAATCCAATCTAGCAGAGGATAAATTTGTCACAAATTTACCAGTTTATAGGGTTTTTTGCGGTCGAATAAATTAGTTTGGGGTAAATTCGTTATAAATAACTCAGTTTTGGTTTTTTATGGTCAGTTGGAGTAAATTTGTCATAGATGTACTAGTTTGGGGTTTTGCATAATAAAAAAAATAGTTTTAGGTAAATTTGTCACAGGTGTACCAGTTTGGGGTTTTTCAAGGTATTAACCCTATAATATATTGACATGATTTCATCTTTAAGTAGCTGCTTTACCATGTCATCCCTCAATCAAATGTGTCTATTTTTACCATTGAAATCATTTCATATAATGGTTTTTGCCACTTGGTAATCACAATGGCTAGACACAAAAAGTGTCAATTTATTCCCAAAGGAAAATTTGCTAAGAGTTTCTCAACTAATCAGCCTCATTTTAAGATATGAATTTGAGAAGAATTTTCCCTTTTCTCAAGAACTTGAGTAGTTCTCAAATTTTTAAAATATAATAATAGTTTCTTCTCCTTTCCCTACTAGAATGTAGGAGGATTTTGCGAGGTGAGGGTAACTTCAAAGGTTATATGTAGAGTGGGTTGACTTCTCCCAAGTGATGTGAGATTCCTTTTCGTAGGGGCTTAACATACACTAGATCCATATATGTCTAGTAGCACCTAAGTCTACCACGTATTCTTTCGCATTAGCCATAATATTGGCTTGAGAAATGATCGCAACAATTATGTCATCAAAATCATCTGTTTGAACCAAGTTAACATTCGGTTTAGTAGGATTGTCATTTCCCTCACAATTTTTATTTTGGCTAATTTCCTAGTTGTAGCACCTCCACCAATGGCGAACACATATACTATAGTGGATTTTATCTCACTAAATATGAGATCCAATTAGTATCAATGTATCCTTCTAATATAATTAGAAATCCACTGTATAAAATGTCAAAGATTAGTTGGCAATCATCCTTGAAGAAAGTGTTTCATAAAAGACATTACTGTTGGCTACGGGTGCAAAGAAAAGATGGCAATTCCATCTCCATGGCAATTAACTAAAGGTATATTCATTCCCAATGTAAAAAGCCAATCAAGTCTTTAATTATTATCATGCGTGAATGGACATTCAACATAAATTGACAAAGTAAATATTCCCAAAAAAAAAAAAAAAACACTTTTTCACATCGTCACTATACCATTGTCAAACATGTTGCTCCAAAAAAGTTAACCAGAACTCAGAGGGTAAACCCAAAATGAATAATAAATCCACATAATAACTACAATTAAGTGTAATTATGATTCTAAAAAACATCCTGTCAATATTAAATACTAATTACCAAAGAAAATCTCAACAATGCATGCTCGATGAAAATGTTTAACCAATTTCATTATGCAATAAAATGATATTTGATAACTCTGTCAAAAGTCATGCGTGAAAAAATAACAAATAAAATCAATCATTGCCAAAGTGACATTGCACTTTTCAACCCATGAATTTTGCGGCTATTATAAAGTATAAACCTATTTCACTATTTTAAACATAAGTCGAGTAGGAATCTGATAAATTCAAGAATAGGCTCACAATGTTTCACAAAAACAGTGTTCATGTAAAACTCATAGCAGACTTTTACTCTTTAAGAAACCTTTAAGCAACCTTTAAGCAACGTCCAGTGGTGATTTATAACGTGAAACATGGAAAATACATATTTACAGAATACCACATAAAGGCAGGATGCGAAAAGCATACTCACGCAATTGTCAATGTCTATTATGCTAAGCTAGCTAAAAAGGTGATTAAAGGCAATTCAGAAAGATACCACGTTACCAAGCACAGGATGAGAGAATGCATGGGCAACAGTTATCTAATTGGCTAATGATACACCCTCAATATTTACCATATATATTTCAAGTTCAAAACTTTATCCTAAAATCCTTCTATCTTACCAAATTCAACATGAAACGGCAGAAGCTGAAACTCAACAATATGCAAATTTGTAAAGTCTAACGTGAGGGACAAAGCTATTCAATTCCAATGACACACACTTAGACCCAATCAAGCACACATATACTAGGATTACCTTGGGGTAAGTACACTATCAGTGCCAAAAGTTGTGTACAACGCTCACTTTATTGCAAAAAAATTATTTTGGATCACTTAAGTGCCAAAAAGTTTGAAAATCAATCATTTTAGTGCTTGATTGGGTCTAAGTGTGTGTCATTGGAAATTGAATAGCTTTGTCCCTCACGTTAGACTTTACAAATTTGCATATTGTTGAGTTTCAGCTTCTGCCGTTTCATGCTGAATTTGGTAAGATAGAAGGATTTTAGGATAAAGTTTTGAACTTGAAATATATATGGTAAATATTGAGGGTGTATCATTAGCCAATTAGATAAATGTTGCCCATGCATTCTCTCATCTTGTGCTTGCTAAAGTGGTATCTTTCTGATACCACAAAACGACGTCGTTTGGCGTCTTTTCCCTAAGTCAAAACCCTAAATCTCCAAATTGAGAGAGAGAGAGAGAGAGAGAGAGAGAGAGAGAGAGAGAGAGAGAGAGAGAGAAGGCATGGCAGGGCTTCCCCGTCGTCTTC
Organism: Eucalyptus camaldulensis; assembly: GCA_019915185.1. Taxonomy (NCBI): domain Eukaryota; kingdom Viridiplantae; phylum Streptophyta; class Magnoliopsida; order Myrtales; family Myrtaceae; genus Eucalyptus; species Eucalyptus camaldulensis. The sequence goes on along the minus strand of JAHSVA010000014.1, from coordinate 15,896,711 downwards.
TTCCCTGAAGAACAACAATAGCACCAGCCGCTCCTTAAGCAAAGCCTAATCCACCATCTCCATTTACGCCCTCCTTGTTTCCCTTGCCCTCCTTGTCTTCTCTCTCTCCACCTTCGACCCCTCTTCTTCTTTCTCCTTCTCCACCCTCGCCTCCTATTCTTCCTGTCGCTTCTTGACCGAGAAACAACCTCAGCCTCTCCTTGCTCACCAAGTCAAGCAACTACGATGGAGGCCGAGCGACGGTGGCCGAGCAGGGTGGCCGAGGGACGATGGCCAAGCTAGCTAGGTCAGTGTTGGGCGAGGATCAAAAAAAAAAAAAAACCCTAATTTCAATCCCATATGAGATGTGCAGCGTCGTTTTTGTGAGGCCATCCACATTTGACGGCAAAACGATGTCGTTTTCTTAAGGAGGACGGAAAACGACGTTGTTTAAAAGCCATGTCGATTTTTTTTTTTTTATAAATATAAAAGCCACACAATCATTTTGGTCGGAATCTCTCGCCGGTGGCACTAAAGTGATTGTTTTTCCTCCGATTTGGTACTTAAGTGATTCGACATAAACTATTGGCACCAAAGTGAGTGTTGTATACAACTTTTGGTACTGATAGTGTACTTATCCCAATTACCTTGTGACAAGATCACGTTTGAATTGAACTCAAATATCATCACATGTAATTGTATATGGCAGTGAATGTTCTCGACAACTTTCCAAAGCTAATGTATACAAACATAGCGGTAATTTTCAGAATATTCTTTTATGCAAAATCAACTAAAGGTAAACATGAATCACGTAATGCCAAATTGACGGAAAATCTTGTTATTTCTTTTGACATCCGGCATGGACACAACACAAGAAAAATCAGTTTCTATCAACTTTATTGACTTATTACAAATAAAAACCAAGAGAAAAATGAATCACGATTTCTTATCTCTTCACTGAATAGTAAACACATGAACTAGAGCCCTGACTAACATAGTAAATTTTTTTTTTTTTTTGGATTGAACTGATCCAATGGACAATGATGAAAGAAAATAATGCATAGAGTGGGAATTGTACCTTTGATCTAACGATCACTAAGCTACGCGCATGGATGAGAGAGCATTCTTGTACCTTCATGCACTTATTGGGCATACACGAGCGAGCAATTACCAAAAAATAAAAATAAAAAAAACGTGCGAAAATATGCAGTCATAGGCCCACGCCGCAGTCCCAAGCAAGCACGACCAAGTCACGCCACCATTTGGTGGAACTTGCTCATAAATCATGGAGAATAACGCCATTCACAAACTACATAGAGACGGGTCAAGGAGTCGCGCTCATATTCGACATTAAGGATTAAGGTAAACTTAACTCTTCAAGCACATCATAGTCCTTCAGATCATCAGTCCATTTTCTTATTTTCAGTTAACATGACAAAAACATTAACAGCGTCATTGAAGCATGGTCTATTAGCAAAAACGAGAATTCAGTATAACAACAAAATAGAACATCCCTAGGCTCAATTAAAGGACATACATGATAACGGTGGCAGCACCATTGGAGCGGCGGAGGTAGAGGTATCAATTGCGGCGGTGTTGATAATGGCAATGGTGGTGGTGACAATTTCAGTTTGAGAATCTTTAAGGCAATTACCCTTAAGATTATTGGAAAAATGTTAAACAATATGAAAATAATAATAATAATAATAAGAATAATAATGACTATAATGATGATGATGACGATGATGATGATGATGATGATGATTTGTAGAAACTATTGAAAAAGATGAGAGAAATAGAATTAATTCTCTAAGATGTGCAAGCATTGGCCTTAAAAATAATTTCATCTAGGTGTGTGCAAAAGAACCGGGATCCACCCGGACCACCCGGAACCGCCTAGAACCGGTGGTTCTTGAGGAAACCAGTCTGGTTCCCGGTTCCATGGGCAGATCTGTCCACCTGCCCATTTGGACCGGACCGATTAATTTTTAATATTAAAAAAATGAAATTACTAATTAACAAATCCTATCGAATTTGCTCTCTCTCTCTCTCTCTCTCTCTCTCTCTCTCTCTCTCTCTCTCTCTCCCACCATTTTCCAGCTTCAGCTTCATGCTCATTAGTCGACCCACCACTGAAAACCTTACAAAGTCCCGAGAGCCTGTGGCTCTTGACGCTCCCTTCCTTCCCCAAAACTCGAAAGATCTCAACTTTGAGGTCCCCTAGCTCGCCATCCTCCATCGACGCTGCAGAGCTCCGTCACTTCCCGATGAAACAGCATGGAAGGGAGCTGCAAAACAGTAGCGAAGAAACCCTAAAACACCGCCTCCGCCCGTCCAAATCCAAGTACCAGAACCCTCCCAAGTACCCATCTTTATTTCAGCTCAAAAGCCTTCTCTTTCCACTGCAAAGTGCCATCTTTTTGGTTCTTTGACATTGCCCCTTCCATTGCTCATTCTCTATTGGTGAGACCGGTTCCATGGATCCACCCGGGAACCGAACCGAACCGACGGTCCGGTTCCCGGGTGGATCCATGCAATAAATGAGTGGATCTCGGTTCCAATTTTTCGGAACTAGTCCTTAGCAGGTAGTTCCTAGTTCTAGGTCGAGAACCACCCACCCAGACTATGCACACCCCTAGTTTCATCCCTTGAAGTACAAAACTTAGACTCTAGTGGCTACCTTCCCAAAATACAACAAACCTTCTTCTTTATTCTACATTTAATAATAAAAAGAGCAAGAATAACGTTATGTGTATAACCTAGCAAGGAAGAAGAAAATGAAAAGAAAATATATATATTTTTTAAATTCATTGACTCTTTTTCAATGTGGTTTGCAATTTTGATTTTATATTCAAATAAAAGAGAAAGTCGTCAGGAAACCGTTTTGATAATTATTGGAGAAGGTGACTATTGTATAGCCATTATAAAATAACGAAAAGTTTATGAAAAAATAAATCACATTAGAAAGTAATTATGTCTTTTTCGTAAAATCTTTACAAAATTGATAGCTTTCATGGTGGTCATAACTTCTAACAAATATTTCTTAACTACTAAAATATCCAACAAAAACTGCTCAAATGTAACAGGAGGATATTATCTCATTTGAGACTCGAACTCACATCCGAATCCAATAAAAGAGCAGCACTCAAAGTTAATATATATGAACGGGGAATGGTGAGTCCCGGTCTCCAGTTGTACCAAAACAGGGAGGAGACCTTAGCTTGTATGTCATAGTCGCCGGTCGAGCCTTTACAAGGAAGGTTCGGCAGGCGTCGCCAGCAAGAGCGAGCATCGGCAACAGGAGTTTCTCCATGAACCAATCACTTCGGAACCTTGGGACGTGGAGATGAGAGCCTCTTGGGGACAGCCTGACCGATTGTGACCAGAAGCGAGACGACGCTGGCAATGTCCGGTGATCAAAAGGGCGTGAGGTCGTGTGAATGATCAGTGATTGCGCGTGGAGAGCTGAGAGCCAGCCGGAGAAAAAAAGGATCTCCAAAAATCGTCTCTCCCAATCTCTCTCTCGTGTGCGCTTTGTCTTTTACGCCCCTTCCTCCTTGTGAAATCGTTGGCTGGTTTTCATTGGAGAGAAAAAATCCCTTTCTCCAGCTCATTAGGGCCCGATTATTAACATTTCTATTTCTTGGTATTTCTGTTCTTTTGTTATGTTAAACAAAAAAAGAACGGAAATCCATTTGATAATATCAACTAATTTTTCTATTTCCCAAAATAGAAATGTGACCAGGATATAGATTTGGAACGAAAACAAAATGTAAAAAAAAAATATTTTCTTGTTTTTGAAAATAATTTCTAAAAATAAGTCTATTTTTTCTTTTCTTTTTTTTCTTCTTCTTTTTACTTAGCTGCTCACAGCCACCCACCGTTGTCTGTCGTCAGCCACCCGCCGACCGCCACTGCCGAATACCTAATCCATGATGTAATTGGCTTATGGATAATAATAACAATAGCAGTAGTCTCGTTCACGTGATACCTAATCCATCATCTAATCGGGCGGACTTCGAGCATTGACTTGGACCGACAATGACGCAAGCAATGGCGTTATTGAGCAGCCTCTCAAACATTGCAGCGACTAAGAGAAGTCTCGTCAATGTGGTCTTTCCCACTACTTAAGTGGCTCCTGCTTTTATCTTTTCACCACAAAGAAACTTTCTTAAGGGCAAATTCTTCAATGGCAGAGGAAGTGATATTGCTAGACTTCTGGCCGAGCCCGTTCGGGATGAGGGCGAAAATCGCCCTGAGAGAGAAGGGCGTGCACTTTGATTTGAGGGAGGAGGAACTTCTGAGCAACAAGAGCCCCCTGCTCCTGCAGATGAACCCAGTCCACAAGAAAATTCCCGTCCTCATCCACAACGGCAAGCCAGTTTGCGAATCCCACATCATCGTCCAGTACATAGACGAGACTTGGGGTCCCGAGTCCCCTCTCTTGCCTTCCGAACCTCACGAGCGCGCCCGTGCCAGATTCTGGGCCGACTACGTGGACAAGAAGGTAAGACAGATAGAACATCTTTCAATCATTTCCTTGGTAAGTGCGCTTAACATCGAGATATGACATGAGGGTGCAGATATTTCCTGCGGGACGGACGGCATGGAGATCGACAGGAGAGGCCCAAGAGGCGGCGAAGAAGGAGTACATCGAGGGCTTAAAGATGCTGGAGGGAGAGCTTGGGGACACGGCTTACTTTGGAGGCGAGAGGTTTGGGTTTTTAGATGTGTCGCTAATACCGTTCTATAGCTGGTTCTATGCTGTGGAGACGTTGACTGGTTGTAGCTTCGAGGAGGAGTGCCCCAAGTTGGTGGGATGGGCCAAGCGGTGCATGCAGAGGGAGAGCGTGGTCAGGTCGTTGCCCGACCAGCACAAGGTCTATGACTTCATGTCGGAGGTCAGGAAGAAGGTTCAGGCGCAGTAATAATACTTTAGTCTCATTATGGTCATTTCATGACTCTTTTGTTCATGACTCCTCTCCTTCGGATGAGGCTTAGCTCTTTCTACTTTCATGATTTCCTTTTGGTATTTGAGTATTTCTGGACTAGCTAATAAACTATATACACCATTTCATGAATCCCGTTTCACATTATGCTTTGTGTTAGTCACGCACATGCACCACAAGTGATGGAAATTGATCAATTCCGTCGTCCACCATATGTGTTTGGGGATAAGCAATCAAATCGGTTGAAATCAGGAACCGAATTGACTAGCCTTACCCAGCCGATTTCAAGAGTGTTCACTGGAAACTGATTCTTTTCCTGTTTCCCAACTTGAAACCAGTCAATTCTTGGGCGGAACCCATTCAAGGTCGTTCTTGATGCATACAGTTTTGAACCAAGTTTATAATCAAGTCCTATGAGCCTTTGAATTGAGAAATTCATTAATGGGATTGAACATTATTTCTCTCCTATGCATGCGGGTAGGGGTGATCGACTTCAAGGTGGATGATTCTCACTCTAGAACTGGGAACCACCCACTAAAGAACAGTTCCGAAAAATTGAAACCAGAAACTGGTTTATTTTCCAGCAAGCCATGAACTTGTCCACCAAGCTGCTTCTTCTTCTTTTTTCCCAACAAAAAAGAATGCTCTATTTATCAATTGCCACGTTTGTAAAATAAAAATAAAAATGCTTGTTTTTTAATTGCTCTGCCCTCATAACAAAGCCAAGTACATGGAACAAGCCCATCCAACACAATAAATTAGACAACTTTACAATGACAAAAGAATCACAACAAGATTTGCCACAAACTTCACAACTTGTGAATCACAAGGTACACTTCAAATGCAACCCAAAGAGTTTCCTTTTAAACAAGTGCAAAGAATACTTCACTTTCCTCACAATACTTCAAACAGTGAGTATAATGACACAAGAATCACAACAAATTTACCACAAAGTTTACTACTTGTGAAGCTGGTGAATCACAAGTTTCACTTCCAATGTAGCTCAAAGAATTTTCTTTTGAACATGTGTAAAGCTTACTTCACTTTCCTCTCGGTACTTCGAACAATGAGTAGATTGAAGAAATAAATAAATAAAGGGGGCAAATTGTGGGAATTAGGGTTTCCAACTTATGGTAAATGAAAGAGATTGTGTGACATCCTAATTTTCCATTTCTGTTTTCAATTGAATGAGCCGGACGTTTCATCGATTCGCCTATAGTTCTTTTCTCTGAGCTGATCACTCACGAAATGACTAGTTTATCAGGTGAAGCCGTTAAGGAAATTTAACGCTACAAACTTGAGAATTTGACCAGAAATTGAATGCTCGACCGTGCTAATCTTTAAGGGTCAATACGGCACTGTCAAAATTGACCAGAGATCAGAGATAGGCTGGTTCGACTGAGATATGTGATCAGTATATGGGTGATTCCACCTAATTGCGAAATTCTCGTCGAACATCACTGGACTGATTGTTCTATCATTTCTGTACCATGTGTCCATATTTGAAATCTCAAAATTTTCACGATAACTGAGAGTCGCCAATGAGTCAAAGAACATTATGGATAGAAAGTAATTGACCATGAGTCAATTGCACCAAAAATTCCTAAAAGCTACCCGGTAAACTATGAAACACTAAAATCACGCCAGATTGAAATTAACCACGAATTTAAATTTGATTTTAGAAATTATAAGTTCTATTATGTCACACTTCTTTTTAGGAACGTCAATTCATTCTCAGAATATTTTTTTGCAAACCGAGATTTTTGGCGAAAAATAAAAGTAAGGTTATTTTGGACTGAGAAATTCGTTGGCTCGTTTTTTGTTGCATCTTTGGCCGTCAAGTGGGTTCAATTGATGATGAAAAATGTGGAATTAAGTGAGGACACCTTGGCTGAATTTATGGGATTCAATTTGGATTGATTTGAAGAGGAATTGAATGAAATTGAAGAGTAAATGTCACAAATTCGTAGGCCATGGGGGAGACAACATTTTGGACCCTTTGGCAAGCTTGTTGGGGAAGATTGAGGAGAGAGGAATGGGCTGTGGATGGTTGATTGCTGGTGGGGGCAAGGCAAGGGAGAATTGGACAAGTGTAGGAGCCTTGGAAGCCTTTGAGGACCCCCCCTCTCTTCAGTAGCCTTCTTCCTCCTTGAAGCCTTGCTTTCTCCATTGTTGAGGCTTAGGAAAAGCTTGAGAAAACTAGAGGAGAATAGCCAGCAGCCTGTCGAGCCTCCTGTTGTCCATTCGACCGCCGCCGTGCCTCGTCTGAGCAACCAAAGCCAACAGCTGCTCGCCCATTGCTACTCGATCCCATCCTCCCGTCTGGCCTCCAATCGTGAGCCCAGCCACATCTCGAGCCCTGCCCGTCTTTGTCCAGCTTCGCTGGTCGCCATTCAGCCACCCCCAAGCCGCCGTAGCTCTGTCGTTGCAGCTGCTGTCCCGCCTTGGCCATTTCAACCAGTCCAAACCGCCAGTTCAGCCCTTGCCGTCTAATAGCAAAAACCGAACTCACAGCCTAGCTATGAGCTTCGAGAGGCTTTTCCAGGCCCTTCCCGACCTCGCTTGGTGTTGCCACAAGCTTGTTTGTCACCCGCCTCCGTGTTGCTGTCACCATGGACTCACCAGATCGCTAAACCGATGAGTTTACTCACTAAACCTTGCTTAGGAGGTTAATCATGCTTAATGATTGATTAGATTAGGTTAAGTATGGCTTAGGTGGTTAGACTAGTTTTGTATAAACTAATTAGATTAGTTTAGTAGATATTTAATTACGGCTAATTAGACAATTAGATTAGCGTAAGCTTAATTAGGTACTTAATGAATTATTTTGAATTAATTAATTATTTTCGAATTTATTTAATTAATTTATATTAATCTATATTATATTTAGTATTATTTAATTAATTTCGGAATTTATTTAATTATTTAATATTTTCCGAAAATTATACCAAGATAGTGAGTTAGAATTTCGTGTTAATTGCTATGGTGTGATCAGATTATGCAATTGATTGTTGGATTGTGCAATTGAGTGATGATTGTGAAATTTTTGGTATTTAGTTGAAAATATCGGGTGCTGGGTTTTAACACTGAAAATGATTTTTAAATATTATATCAAATAGTGGGATTTGAAAATGAAGGGTATCATTTTTTCTAGTTCAAATTGACCGTGTATCCGCACACGACTATTTTATCATGTGTTTGTAATACGAAGAAAATAGGCTAGGATAACTATTTTAATTCAGGCATGTGAGTGTAATACACAGTGTCCTAGGCCGAGATTAAATGGTCATGTATTGGTTAAGAGAACACGTCCCCCGTATGTGTTGATAGGACATTACCCCTATATGGAATGCCCCTGGTCAAGGAAAGCCGGTCGCAGTAGATTCTGGATCGAAGCTCCTTCGGGAATGCCGAATGGAATGCCATCCTCGATGTGTGTTGGAGGATGTTGCCATGCTCAAAAGAGTGAGACGAGGCCTGGCTACACCAAAGGATCAATGTGTGTCGGGTAAAACTACATATGCGGGTAGTATTAATCAATTAAAACGTATGATTAATTGAGATAGATGCGCCGGATTATGGGACAAAATTGCGTGGCATGGAATGGGACATGTCACAATGATTCGGCCCTATAATCAGGATCCCTTGTGTTTGTTTGAGAAATGATTTGTGGCGTTCCAATTGGTTGAGTGTGATTCCTACTTATGGTTATGATATGAACTGTGCTGATGTGTAGGAGGGAACTGAGGCAAGGTAAGTCCTCTGTTCTAATTGAGTGGCTGTGTGGCTAGAACGCCCTTAGGCATGTTTTCTTTCCTAATAAAGGTTTAGGGGGTGAACTTGTTGAGACATTGGCTCACGTCGTTGTGGGCTCAATTTTCAGGTCTGTAGATGGCAGTGAGGCCAGATCGTTTTTGGTGGCCTCAGGAGGCCAAGAAGCCTTGCAGCCCGTGGAGTCTAAAGGATCGGTAAATGTGTCTGACTAGTGGTCGTAGGACAGTTCCTTTTTGAAAACCGATCTTTTGTAGACCTTTGTAATTAAACCCGGTGTGTTTATAAAGGCATGTTTTGGTTGTGAATGGTTGTCCTGCTTTCCTATCCCATGTTGTTTGTTGTCAGGGGTGTTTTAATTCACTTATCATATGCATTAAAATGAATGGATCGGCGACGCATCCTGGGAACGTTACAAATTTTATCGACCACCGAGGGATGGGCACGCGCTCGAGGATTGGGGCGTGACATCCCCGACGAAGTGGTATCAGAGCTAGTTAGTGTTTGGAGTGATAAGGTGCGATGGTTTATGGGATAGTTAGTAGGAAAGGCCTTTAATTTATGCTGATGCATGTGATTAATAGCTAATTGGTAGATTGTTTGTGAGGATCACTCAATTTCTAATTCTATGTAGAATTGGGAACAGGTCCTGTAGAAAGTCTATGAGATGAGTGATCAGGAGTAAAGGATTCCTAGGAAGAAAGCAATAGGCCCTATGACTCGGGGTAGGACATCGACCAGGGTCGGTACCCGAGGTGCCTAGAGTAGAACGCAAGCTGAGGCTAGCGCTAGTGGAGTAACACCACCTCCAGTCGGTGCTAGTGTAGTATCACCTGGTGATCCGGGAACTGTCGGGATCATGCAGGCGCTAGAGGCCTTGGGGAATTTAATGGGGCAACAGGCCCAGAATTAAGCCGCCACCATTACCGCCGCCATTACAGCTGTTTCTATTGCCGCTACTAATGCTACTGTTGCTACCGCCACTGATGCCGCTACTACCGCAGCCACTGCTGCACCTATCGCCACACCTGCTGAAGTTCCACTTGGGAACGTAGTTGTTGTGAGGCCAATGCATAAACTAATGGAGCAATTTCAGAAGTTGAACCTGCCAAGGTTCACTGGTGCAGGAAATTCTGAAGTTGCAGCCTTATGGATCTAGGGTTTAGAGAAGGTATTTGCACTGCTAATGTGCACCAAGGCAGAGAAGGTCATCCTTGTAGCATATCAGCTGCAAGGAATTGCAAGCACTTAGTGGAGGGTCACTAGAGGAATAGTGTTCCCTAAAGGTGTGGTCATAGAGTGGAACACCTTTTTCGAGGTCTTCAACGGCAAGTACTTCTCTGAGAGTGCAAGAGAACTGAAGATAGCATAATTCCAGCACCTTCGCTAAGGTACAATGACAATAGATCAATACGAAGCGAAGTTCATTGAACTGTCACAGTACGCCCTTAGACTAATTGAAGATCCAGCAGACCGAGCTAGAAGGTTCAGAGATGGACTTAGACCGGAACTGAGGAGTCCGCCAATCCACTCAACTTGAAGGACTACAACGACTTGTATGAACGAGTCCAGATGATAGAGAGAGACCAGAACGAACAAGCCGCTGCATCTGGGTAGCGGTTTGGTTCGAATAGGGATGGAAATAGGTTTGGAAAAAAACCTATGTCTAGAGGAAGGTATCCCATTCCACCCAACAGGAAGGGTGGAATAGAAAAGTCAGCGCTAAGACAGAATGGCATGTGTCATTTCTACGAAAAACGAAACGAATCAGCCTCTTGCCATTGTAAGATGGGTACATGTTATGAATGTGACCAACAGGGTCACATAGCCAGGAACTATCCCAGAAAGCATATGAGACCGTAGCAGTTGGCACCGCCACCACCGATGGTCAAAACCGGGGGTATGTGCCACCGAATGCACCGCAGGGTGGCTTGAATAGACCTTTAACTCAAGGACAGACATACGTTATCACTAGAGGACAGGTTGAGGACTCGCCTAATGTGATCACAGGTACGGTCTCGTTGAATGACCACACTGCTTATGTTTTATTTAACCCTGGTGCAACTCATTCCTTTATCGCTTAGCGATATGTTAAGCCGATAGGATTGATTCCTGAGTTGTTGGAGTCAGTGGTTAGTATATCTACACCTTTAAAGGATAAGGTGTTAGCTATAATGGGTTGTCCTAGTTGCAAGTTAGTGATTAGTGAGCGAGAGGGGAAGATAGACTTGATAGTCCTAACCATGTATGATTTCGACTTGATAATTGGCATGGACTAGCTCATCAAGTAATGAGCTAAGATGGACTGTTATCGCAAAGTGATTCAGTTTAACTCGATAGTGGGTGAGAGCTTCAAGTTTATTGGGAGTTGAGGAGGACCCTTGATTACTTTAATCTCATCGCTAGAGGCAACCCGTTTGTTAGACGGGGGTTGTCAAGGTTACCTGGCAACTGTCGTGGATACAACAATTGAGGAGCTAAAGATCAAAGACATCGCAGTGGTTCAAGAGTTTCCAGACGTGTTTCCAAAAGAATTGCCAAGTCTGCCTCCAAAAAGAGAGATAAAGTTTGTGATCGAGCTAGCACCTGGGATAGAGCCAATCTCTAAGGCTCCTTACCGGATTGCGTTGTTTGAGTTGAAGGAACTAAAGGTGTAGATGCGGGAATTGTTGGATAAGGGATTCATACGTCCCAGTGCATCACCTTGGGGAGCACCAGTTCTGTTCATGAAGAAGAAAGATAGTTTGTTGCGTCTATGCATCGACTATCATCAACTCAATCAGGTGACGATCAAGAATAAGTATCCACTGCCGAGGATCGATGACTTGTTTGATCAGCTACAAAGAGCGTCGATATTTTCTAAGATCGACTTGAAGATAGGGTATCATCAGTTGAGGATAAAAAATGAGGATATACCAAAGTTAGCTTTTTGTACTCGATATGGCCATTATGAGTTCACTGTATTGCCGTTTGGTTTGACGAACGCTCCAGTTGCTTTCATGGATCTAATGAACCGAGTGTTCAAGGAGTACCTGGATCAATTTGTGATTGTTTTCATCAACGACATCCTAGTGTACTCTAATAGTCTTGAGGAACATGAAAAGCACTTAAGGATAGTGCTTCAAACTCTGCGGAATCATGAACTGTACACTAAGTTTAGCAAGTGCAAGTTTTGGTTGACTCATGTTGCTATCCTAGGTCACGTGATTTCAAGCGAATGAATCTCCATGGACCTGTCCAAGATTGAAGCAGTGATCAACTGGCTAAGACCGACAACAGTAACAGAGATCAAAAGTTTTCTGTGTTTGGCAAGGTATTACAAAAGGTTCGTGGAAGGATTTTCAGCTTTAGCAACACCGTTGACTCGACTACTAAAGAAGGAAGAGAAGTTTGTGTGGACAGACAAGTGCGAGTGTAATTTCCAAGAGCTAAAACAGAAGCTTACCGCACTTGTGCTGACCATACCATCTGGTCTTAGAGGATTTGAGATCTACAGTGATGTGTCATTTAGAGGATTGGGTTGCATGATGATGTAACATAGTAGGGTCGTTGCATGCGCGTCCCATTAGTTGAGACCTCATGAGTTGAATTACCTGACTCATGACTTAAAACTCACAACGATCATTTTCACTTTGAAGATTTGGAGACACTACTTGTGCGGAGAAAGATTCCAGATCTTCACTGACCATCAAAGTCTCAAGTATCTATTCTCTCAGAATGAGTTGAATATGAGACAACGTCACTGGATGGAACTTCTAAAGGACTATGATTAAGATATTTTGTATCACCCAGGAAAGGTGAATAAAGTCGTAGATGTGCTGAGTCGAAAGTCTACAGTTCGCATATGCTGGTTAAGGAGTGGAATTTACTTGAGAAAGCTCGAGATTTGGTTTTCAAATTTGAGGTAGGCCATCTTTCGAATCTTATGGCCCCCCTCAGAATTGAACCAGAAGTACATATCAGAATTAAAATGCTTTAGTTGATAGACCTAAATGTTCAAAAGATTCTACAAGAGGATATCGACAAGAGAAAGGCTAATTTTCAGATTTTTGAAGATGGAACACTAAGGTTCCGAGGACAATTGTGTGTACCTGACGATGCAGAGCTTAAGGTGGAGATCTTGTTAGAAGCTCATCGTAGCAGTTACAAAATTCATCCTGTCAGTACGAAGATGTATCAGAATCTGTGTCAACATTATTGGTGGTCTGATATGAAGGTAGATATCTCCAAGCATGTCACCAAATGTCTGATGTGTCAGCAAGTGAAGGCACAGCATTATAAGCCGGGAGGACTTCTGTAATCTTTCAAGATTCCCAAGTGAAAATGGGAACACATCATAGTGGATTTTGTGACAAGCTTACCAAGAAGTTAGAGAGGTAATAATTCTATTTAAGTAGTGGTTGACAGACTGACAAAGTCAACTCACTTCATTGTCATGCGAAAGGACCTTGATTTGGACAGGCATGCAGAATTGTATGTGTCAGATAGTTCATCTGTATGGAGTGCTGGTGACGATTACTTCAGACTGAGACCTGAGATTTGCAACTGCCTTTTGGAAAAGTTTGCAGATTGCTTTAGGAACTAAGCTATAGTATAGTACAGCCTATCATCCCCAGACAGATGGCCAGTCTGAGAGGATGATTCAAACCCTCAAAGACATGCCGCGAGCTTGCGTGTTGGATTTCAAAGAAAGCTAGGAGGAACAACTTCATCTTGTCGAGTTTGCCTACAACAACAACTACTAGCAGAGCATTCAGATGGTTCTTTTCAAAGCATTGTATGGCAGAGTGTGTAGAACGCCAGTGTGTTGGGATGAGGTCGGAGAACGAAAGATCACAGCCCCAGAGTTGGTTCAGTAGTTAGTCGTTGCAATTGCAATTATCAGGGACAGATTAAAGACCACTCAAAGCCACTAGAAAAGCTACGCAAACAAGCAATTCCAAATTTGTGAGCATGTCTTTCTGAAAGTGTCACCAATGAGGGGTACTTCACGCTTCGACAAGAAAGGAAAACTGAGTCCAAAGTACGTAGGTCCCTTTGGGATTTTGGAAAGAATAGGGACTCGAGCATATCGTATTGCATTACCGTCGAGGTTGGCACAAGTGCATCACATCTTTCACATGTCGATGTTGAGGAAGTATGAGCCTGACCAGATCCACGTCATAAATTTTGAAGAATTAGACGTGGACGACAGAATGTCATATGTGGAAGGACCAGTTCAAATTGTGAATCGAAAGGAACAAGTTCTACGCACCAAGACAATCCCGTCGGTTAAAGTGGTTTGGCAACACCACGGCATAGAAAGAGCAACTTGGGAAAGTGAAAAGTCGATGAGACGACTGTACCCCCACCTTTTTACTTAAAGATTTACAATGGTTTAAATTTCTAGGACGAAATTTTTATAAAAGGGGAAGAGTTGTAATATCCTGATTTTCTACTTATGTTTTCTATTCAATGAATCGGGCTTTTCATCGATACGCCTATAGTTCTTTTCTCCGAGCTAATCACTTACGAAATGACTAGTCTATCAAGTGAAGCTGTTAAGGGAATTTAACGCAACAGACTTGAGAATTCAACTAGAAATCGACTACTTAACTGTGCTAATCTGCAAGGGTCAATACGACATTATCAAAATTGACTAGAGATCAAAGATAGGTTGGTTTCAACTGAGATATGTGATCAATGTGTGGGTGATTCCACCTAATTGTGAAATTCTCATCGAACAACACTGGACTAATTATTCTATAATTTTTGTACCCTATGTCCGTATTTGAAATCTTGAGATTTTTACGACAACTGAGAGTCATCAATGAGTCGAAGATGTACATTGTGGATCGAAAGTAATTGACCACGGGTCAATTATACCAAAAATTCCTAAAAGCTACCCGATAGGCTAAGACACGCTAAAATCGCGTTAGATTGAAATTAACCGCGAATTTAAATCCGATTTCAGAAATTAAAAGTTCTTTTACGTCACACTTCTTTTTAGAAACGTCAACTCATCCTCATAAGATTTTTTTGCAAACCGAGATTTTCGGCTAAATATCAAAGTAAGGTTATTTTGGACCGAAAAATTCGTAGGCCTATTTTTGGTCGCATCTTTGGCCGTCAAGTGGGTTCAATTGATGAGGAAAAATGTGGAATTAAGTGAGGACACCTTGGTTGAATTTATGGGCTTCAATTTGGATTGATTTGAAGAGGAATTGAATGAAATTGAAGAGTAGATGTCACAAATTCGCAGGCCATGGGGGAGACAACATTTTGGACCCTTTGGCAAGCTTGTTCGGGAAGATTAAGGAGAGATGAATGGGCTATGGATGGCTGATGGCTAGTGGGGGCGAGGCAAGGGAGAATTGGACAAGTGTAGGAGCCTTGGAAGCCTTTGAGGTCCCCCTCTCTTCAGCAGCCTTCTTCCTCCTTGAAGCCTTGCTTTCTCCATTGTTAAGGCTTAGGAAAATCTTGAGAAAACCAAAGGAGAACAGCCAGCAACCCATCTGAGCCTCCTATTATCCATTCGAGCCTCTTACTATCCGTCCGACCACCGTCGTGCCTCGTTCGAGCAGCCAAAGCCAACAACTACTCGCTCGCCACTACTCGATCTCATCCGCCCGTCTGGCCTCCAATCGCAAGCCTAGCTGTGTCCCGAGCCCTGTTCATCTCCATCCAGCTTCGCCGGCCGCCATCCAGTAGCCCCCAAGCCGCTTCGCCATTGCAGTTGATGTCCCAAATTGGCCATTTCAACCAATCCAAGCCGCCAGTTCAGCCCCCGCTGTCCAAGGGCAGAAACCGAACTCACAGCCCAGTTGTGAGCTTCAGGAGGCTTTTTCGGGCCCTTCTCGGCCTCGCTTGGTGTCACCACAAGCTTGTTTGTCGCCCACCTCCGCGATGCCATCGCCATGGACTCACCGGATTGCTAAATCGGTGAGTTTATTCACTAAACATTGCTTATGAGGTTAATCATGCTTAATGATTGATTAGATTAGGTTAAGTATGGCTTAGGTGGTTAGATTAGTTTAGTATAAGCTAATTAGATTAGTTTAGTAGATATTTAATTAAGGCTAATTAGGCAATTACATTGGTGTAAGCTTAATTAGGCACTTAATTAATTATTTTGACTTAATTAATTATTTCGAATTTATTTATTTAATTTATATTAATCTATATTATATTTAGTATTATTTAATTAATTTCAGAATTTATTTAATTATTTAATATTTTCCGAAAATTATACCGGGATAGTTAGACGTTAGAATTTCGTGCTGATTGCTGTGATGTGATTAGATTATGCAATTGATTGTTGGATTGTGTAATTAAGTGATGATTGTGAAATTTTTGGTATTTAGTTGAAAAATACCGGGTGTTGGGTTTCAACACTGAAAAGATTTTTTAAATATTATATCAAATAGTGGAATTTGAAAAGAAATGGTATCAATTTTTCTGGTTCAAATTGACCATGTACCTATACACGACTACTTTATCATGTGTTTGTAATACAAAGAAAATAGGCCAAGATCACTATTTTAATTGAGGCATGTGAGTGCAATACACAGTGTCCTGGGCCAAGATTGATGGTTGTGTGCTGATTAAGAGAACCCGTCTCCGGTGTGTGTCAGTAGGACGTTACCCCTATATGGGACGCCTCTGATCAAGGGAAGCCAGTCGCAGTAGATTCTGGACATAAGTTCATTCGGGAATGCTTAATGGAATACCGTCCCCAGTGTGTGTCGAAGGATGTTGTCCTGCTCAAAGGAGTGAGACAAGGCCTGGCTACGCCAAGGGACTGATATGTGTCAGGTAAAACTACATGTGCGGGTAGTATTAATCAATTGGAACACATGATTGATTGAGATAGATGCGTCAAATTATGGGACAAAATTGTGTGGCATGGAATGAGATGTGTCACAACGATTTAGCCCTATAATCGGGATCCCTTGTGTTTGTTTGAGAAATGATTTATGGTGTTCCAATTGGTTAAGTTTGATTCCTGCTTATGGTTGTGATATGAAATGTACTGATGTGCAGGAGGGAACTGAGGCGAGGTAAATCCCTTGTTCTAATTGAGTGTTAGTGTGGCTGGATGCCCTTAGGCGTATTTCCTTCCTAATAAGGGTGTAGGGGGTGAACTTGCTGATACATTGTCTCACCTTATTGTGGGCTCAATTTTCAGGTCCATAAATGGTAGTAATGCCGGATCGTTTTAGGTGGCCTCTGGGGGCTGAGAAGCCCTGAAGCCCATGAAGTCTGAAGGATCAGTGAACGTGTCTAACTAGTGGTCGTAGGACAGTTCCTTTTTGAAAAACCAATCTTTTGTAGACCTTTGTAATTAAACTTGGTGTGTTAATAAAGGCGTGTTTTGGTTGTGAATAGTTTTTCTGCTTTCCTATCCCGTGTTGTTTGTTGTCAGGGGTGTTTTAATTCGCTTCCGCATGTGCATTAAAATGAATGGGTTGGCAACGCATCTTGGGAACGTCACAAATTTTATTGACCATTGAGGGATGGGCACATGCTCGAGCATCGGGGCGTGACAAATTGAGAATGAGAGAAGGAGGTGAGGCCATGAGTCGTGTTGTGAGGAACGACCAAAGGCGCAACCCTGAGTTAATGAGAGTTGGGATTAGAGGGACAGAAAGACCAAGAGATTTGCTTGAGAAAGTTAAGATGAGAGAGACCAAGATAAGACAAGACAACTAACAAAGGGAGATTACGGATTTACGGTTTTAATTTTTCTTAAAAATTAAAATATAAATTAATGGTCCAATTCGAGTGGACGGTTTCACACCTAGAACCGAGAATTGGTCCAATACTTACTAGTTCTTATTATTGGAACCGATTATCGAACCGATTCCTTGGGAACCGTTAATTATGGGCTAGTCTGATCCAGTTCTAGGCAGCTTCCAATTCTTTTGCATACTCTTCATGCAAGCATAGAGACATCCACATAATTAATTTAACACATGCTAGGATAACTAAAGAGAAACAAATGTCAATTGGACTTGGCATGACTTCTTCCCAAAAGGTATGGAATAGGTTTAGAAGTATTACTCAAAAGACAATTCGAATGGTTCATCAAATCAAATTATTTTAAGGATCCAAAACAATCCATCAATTGGGAGTGCGAGCTCTCCTAAACCCGTATCTTGCTCAACGTTGAATATTTCATTTTAGTTATCTAACAACCTAATATTTCTAAGATTGCCTACTAGCCATTTAGAGTCAGCTAGAAATCAATTAAGACACTAGAGGGTTGTCTTGAATCCTACACAACCAAAATTTCTAATTTCTGAAACTTGTTTAAACTAATAGTCCTATTAGCATTCTTTCAGTATCTAACTTGAAAATGTGCTATCTAAGAGGCTCTTCACTCTTAATTACTATTTATGATCCTAAATGCATCAATCCACTAAGTGAGCAAGTAACCAATTGTTCTAGAGAGAAAAATTGACAAACAAGTTATTGAAATGACTTTGAAGTAAACAACTAGGTATTGAAAGCATTTAGGAAACAGTATGAGAAATGACAACCTAATACGAGTCGGACAAAGAATATCTATGGTCTCGTTGTAAATGTTAGGACACGAAACCCCCTCCCAAGAAGCTTGACATTTTATATTAATCCTAGTTCCTAAAATTGAGATAGATTAGGGCGTGCCTAATTATACTGGTTTTTATTACACAATAAGACTAGCCTAAAGCCTAATTGGTTTTTACTCACTAAACTAGACTAAAGCTTACGTTAGTTTAATCATTAAATCTAAGTCTATTAACCAAACTAACTTGAACTAGATTAATGACCCTAACACTAGACACCTTCTTGAAATGCCTCCATGGATTGCCCTTCTCTAGTAACCGCTGCCTTCATCTCACTGGCCATCAACTATTGATCACCAATTCAGATTCAACTCATACAAAACTCAAAGCAAGCATCAAAAGGATCACACAACTTAATTGATCAACCAAAAGTCGAGGTCCATGCAATTCGAATATCCCCTCTACCTCCTCGTCGATCCAATGATTTATTAATTGATAATTAACCTCCATTTGCATTCGCAAAGCAATAGGCTAACATCATTAACCCCTAATTGAATTCTAAACCCTTGCCTAAACTAACATGTGAAGAACATGATACGTGAAATGGAAAGGGAATCAAAGCATCCATTAGTAAGGATAATTAAGCACTTTGATTTATGCACGCAAATCAACTAGTGAACAACCAAGCAAAGGCATATATGCCACTAAGAAAACAATAAGTTTATTTTTAGAAATTTATTATTATTTTTTAATCTAAGAAGGAACTTGGACTAAACCCTTGGACCCAGTTAGACATTTTATGAGATGTAGATACCTAGAGTACCAAAACTTGACATAGGGAACATTTAAGTGCCAAAATTTCGGAAATGTATACTTAAGTGTCAAAATCGGAGCAAAACAGATCAGTTAAGTATCGATGGCGAGAAAGTCTGACCAAAATATCAACATGGCTTTTTTCTAGTAAGGCAAGTATAAAACGATCAGTTTACACGCTGACATGACTAGATAAGCCGAAAACGTCATTGTTTTGAACGCTAACATGGCTAGATAAGCCTTTTGCACTCTTGTTCTTCTTCTTCCTCTTCTTCTTATTTTTTAAAATTTTAGTTTTAAATTTAATTTCATTAATATTTAAATTCAAATTCAAATAAGAGGCAAAACAACAAGCCTTTTGCAATCTTCTTCTTCTTCTTCTTCTTCTTCTTCTTCTTCTTCTTCTTCTTAAGTGTCCTCCCTATCAAGTTTTGGCACTTACGTTATCTGCCGACATTATATATTTATCTTGGGGTTCAAAGTACCACCAACAAAGAAGACCCAACTACTTTGTTACACCAAAATTCCAAAGGAAGGGAAAATAACAACCAAAGAATAAAGTACCTTAATTTGTAACACTCGTAGATGGAAGCAATCATTCACGACACAGAGTCCCCTTTTAGGAAAAGGCTTCTAAGAGCTCGTCTATAAACGAAATACATTGCCCGGATAGGTAGAAAATTCAGCAAGAAATGGAGCAAATCATTGGGACATTTGGGATGAAGGGTGAAGGGAGCTTCACTATATGAGAGGCCAAATTATTTTGTGAGAAGTAAGCAACTATGAATTTCTACACATGGAAAATATATTTGTGTACCAGGGAGTAATAGACAATTGAGGAAGAAAAGGATGGTTTAGGGTTTATGGGGGTTTGGCGAATTTGGGTGAATCCGCCTTCTATGGAAAATCGATGATATGGGAAGAGTGTATTGTTAGGTACGTGGTGTTTATGGTTAAGGGAAGAGGGAAAAAAGGATTAGCGTTTGAAAAAGGTAACTATCACCATGGATAGAGAGAGCTCTCACCTAGAGAGAGAATTGTGGTGATCCTAGTGCTCTATCTATCACCATGGATAGCGAGAGCTCTCCCTTGAAGAGAGCACGTCATAAGAGTTTGTAAAAGGCAACTATCACCAGGGATAGAAAGAGAGCTCTCACTTGGAGAGAGATATGTGGCGTTCGTGGTGCTCTATTGATCACCATGGATAGCGAGAGCTCTCCCTTTAAGAGAGCACGTCCACGAACCTCACATGGACATACTCTATGCTTTATCATTATCCTTCATTATTGAGCTTGTATATAGCACTAAACCAATTTGGGCTTTAGGGTCACTGGGCTTTTTAACACCCCCACAAACAACACGGTGACTATTATGTAATTATGTATATGCTTAGGGCCAAGAAATTTAAACTCAACTACACATTTAGTAGACTCTGTCGTCATTTCTCGCATCACCTGCTCTTTAGATAATATTAACACGAATAAAAGTGTTGCGCCTAGGATAGGACCTTAATGAGCTTATTCATACGAATAATGTGCCTTAATGTGATAAGGTATGATGAAGTGAAAATTCATTGAAATTCAATTCAAGGAGACTCGAAAAGAGTTGAATATGAACTATCCGTGTGATATTCGGAAATTCACACATCAATTACTAATATATAGGAAATAAAAACAATAAGTGTCACCAATAGAAAGTTCAATTGGACTATTGACTTTATAGTGCGTTGAAGATCTAGAATGTATTTCCGTATTTATGACTTTCAAAGTGTGATTCCACCTAGGTGTAATTATTGAGCATTCGTACATAAGTTGATTTTATGGAGTGATGGTGAATCACATATCGCAATAGTGATTGTTATTGGGGACTACTATACTTTGAGTACACATATTGAGAGATTTTCATGTTACTAATTTAGAGTTAAGATTCTCCTAGCATCTATTATCTTTCACCATAATTTTAGTAAGTTCAATATATTTTTGGGGTTTATCAGTGTTTAGAATGGATACTGGTTTCCTTGATATATAACATCTCCTAATAACTTATAAAATATCTTTATTAAGCAATCCAGTTGTAGCCATGTGTAGTTTTTTCACTTGACCACATTTCCCTCATTTTCAACCATAAGTTTTAACCATGGAATTTCATCATGCATGACCTCAACATTGTTAACTTTATCTCATTAATTCTCTTCATAAACTTAAATCATCATTCATGCATCTATTTGGGCTCTCTCTCTCTCTCTCTCTCTCTCTCTCTCTCTCTCTCTCTCTCTCTCTCTCTCTCTCTCTCCATAAATTTTTTTAACCCCAATGCTATCAAGTTTTAACCATGGAATTTCATCATGCATGACCTCAACATTGTTAACTTTAACTCATTAATTCTCTTCATAAACTTAAATCATCATTCATGCATCTATTTGGGTTCTCTCTCTCTCTCTCTCTCTCTCTCTCTCTCTCTCTCTCTCTCTCTCTCTCTCCACAAATGTTTTTAACCCCAATGCTATCATGGTTTTTAACCTTAGTTAAAATGTATTATTTTTAGTTCATGAGATACACATGTCAAGATCTTCTCTATCGTTCATTAACACTTGAAATGAATGCAACTCAAATAATGCATCCTCGTTTATGCATTATGCTTGGCCAATGATTCCCTCCCCCCCCCCTCTCAAAAAAAAAAAACAAATCAAACATCTTCATATTTCCATCCAAAATCTTGCCATGTCACTTAAGTATTAACTCACTTGCTCCTAAATGGTGACATTAAACTTAGCCTATCAAATTATGTCATGTATTTTAACCTTTGTCAATTAATACTATTGATGAATCCTTCTTTTACTTGGCTAAGAAGAGGCCATCTTTTATTTGGATTAAAATATCTTCTTATAGCTTATCCTATTAGGTCACTTGTAAGATTACATATATTCCTTGGGTTGGGGCACCACTCCCCTCTTTACACCTAAAGCCCCACATGTATTCTTTGGATTGAAGAACCATTCCTCTTTTTACACCTAAAGCTTTTAATTCAATGCCATAATTACTTTTTACCCATGGCTAGTTGTTTTCATGCTTTTATATTTTATGAAAGCTTCTAGATACATTCCCCTTGGCCATACACTTTCATTCCCAAATACTTCAAGTCCTCAATCGCTCTTTCTCGATTCTCACTTTCCAATCTTTTGATTAAAAGCAAGGATTCCACTCTTGCGTTGTTGAAGCTTCTAATTTATCCTTTCAAGTTTTCACAAGCTGAATTTTGGGCTTCCTATTCATCTTGTCAAATTACTTTTGTTGTTTAGAAAGATTGAGAGTTGTTAATGTTTGTTCTTGTTCACTTTGCTCTGAAGGTGATTAAAGTTTTAAGTTGTCCAAATCTTTGTTCAAGATAAGTGAAAATTGTAAGGGCCAAGTTAGATTAATCTACTTGGTACTCTTGACTTGATAGGTTATTGGTTGTTAACTAGTATTTGGCTATTGTTGTCAACTGTGGTTAAGCTACAATCATGGTATGTGAAATTCTTGTATTCACTTGAATTGGATCATTAAGCTTGTTACATGGCTAGGATGTCGTTGATGGATTTCTTGTGGGTACTTTAGTATTTTTCTAAGATGTGATGGCAATCTTTTGTTGATAAGAATGTGGAAACGACGAATATTAAACCTAAAAGTGATATTCCCACTATTCAACTAAATTACCAATTTACTAGTTAAGCGTTCTTGATCTTATGTTGTGACATCCTAAATTTCGACCCCGATTGAAATGGTCATTTCGTCGATGCACCTATGGTCCTTTTTCTCTAAGTTGGCCACTCACGAGTTAACTAACCTATTAGGTGAAGCCATTAAGGGATATAAACGTGGCAGACTTGAGAATTCGATCAAAAATCGACTGCTCAACCGCGATAATCGGCAATGGTCAATACGACACCATTATAATTGAAAAGTAATCGGATATAGGTCGATTCGATGGAATAGCGTAATTGAATTGCGGGTGATTCCGCGTGATTGCGAAATTCATGTCGAATGGCACTAACCCGATTTTCTGTCAATTTTGTACTTGGTACACGCAATCGAAATCTTGTGATTTTTACAATAACCGAAGT
Organism: Eucalyptus camaldulensis; assembly: GCA_019915185.1. Classification (NCBI taxonomy): domain Eukaryota; kingdom Viridiplantae; phylum Streptophyta; class Magnoliopsida; order Myrtales; family Myrtaceae; genus Eucalyptus; species Eucalyptus camaldulensis. The sequence goes on along the minus strand of JAHSVA010000014.1, from coordinate 15,873,570 downwards.
CGCCAACAAGTCGAAGATGCACAAACGTGGATCAAAAATTATCAACCATGGGTCAAACGCAATAAAATCCTTAAAAGCTACTCGGTAGGTTAGGTTGCGCTAAAATCGCGTCCGATCGAATTTAACCATGAAATTGAATTCGATTTCGGGAATCGAACGTTCAAGCATGTCAATTTATTTTTAGGACCTCGTCTCATCTTTTGGGAAATTTTTGTCGAGCCTAGAAAATTGTGGAAAAATCAAAATCGGCAAAAAGAAATGAAGAGAAATTCGTATAGGCTGCCGAATGGGTTTAATTGGCCACCAAAATGACTTGATTTGGTGAGGAAATGAAGGAAAATCAGCCATTGGATGACGCCACCAATCACCACCTCCAACTCCAGCAACCATGACCGCCCAGTAGCCGCCCCTAATCATCCAACCCGCCAGCACCCGTCCAGCCCGTCCTCGCAAGTCCAACCCGCCAGCCAATCTGAGACCAGCCCTTCCACAAGTCATATTCATGCCTAAGTCGTGAGCCTTGAGGACAAATTTCAGCCTCATCCGAGCCTCCATTGGTGGCGCCGTAGTCACGGAATCTCACCGCCTTCGCACCACCGTCACTGTGAACCAGTTGCCACCCTAATCCGATTAGTTAACACCCTAATCTTAGATTAGGAAGTTAATTACACTTAGTAGGTTAGTTTAGCCTTAATTAGGATTAGTGTGATCTAGTTAGTGTAACTAGTAATTAGGATGGTTAGTTAGTTAGGTTAATTTGGTTAGGGGTTAGTTTAGTTAGGCTATACTAACCTAGGTTAGTTTAGTTGACTAGGGTTAGTTAGTAAACTATGGTTAGTTTAATTGACAATGGTTAGTTTAATTAAATTAGATTAATTTAATTTAATTACAATTTATTTAATTATTATAATTAGCGTAAATTGTGACGGGATAACCGTTTACCAAAATTTTATGCTGATCATTGTGGATGAGTTTATATGTGAAATTGATCATTTATTTGTGCAATTGAGTGATTGGTGGTGATTATTGGCTATTATTGCAAAAAATTATTTTTTGGTATTTGATTAGAAAAATACCGGGTGTTGGGTTTTGACGCCAAAATTTTATATAGTATATAAAATCGTGGAATTTTGAGATGAGAGTGTACCATGCTTATTGGTTCGATTTAAATGCGTGACCACGCACGATTATTTTACTAGAATGATTTTTTAATATGAAGAAAAGTGGCAAAGTTCATTATTTGAACACGAGATATTTGAGTGCAAAGCACGGTGTTCTTGGCCAAGTATGTGCTGGTGTGTGATCACCTAAGCACCCTAATACGTTTACAGGAGGTAGTGAACCCGTCCTGATGCATTTACGTGGGTCGATGCCTAATTAAGTTTGGATGCCCCCACATCAACAGATGCGTTTACGCAAGGTAGTGAACCCGTCCTGATGCATTTATGCGGGGTGATGCCTAATTAAGTTCGGATGCCTCATGTCAACGGATGCCCGTCGCAGTGGAGGCTGGGTCGATGCTCCTTATGGAATGTCATCTTGATGCATTTACATGTTGTGCCCAATGGAGTAGGACGACGCCTGGTTATGCCGGATGACTGCCAACTGTTGAGTTGGCCGTGGTCGATGGATCGTAAATAACTGGGACACACCTAAGTGGTTGAGATAGCCATGCCTGATTATGGGGCAAAATTGTGTGGCACACCATGTCATAACAGTTTTACCTTATAATCAGGACCCTTGTGATTGATTGAAAGATGAATTGATGTGTTCCAGTTATGAAATATGTTTGCCGTATGCATATGACATATGTGGCGCACTAATCTACAAGGATGTGTTGAGGCGAGGTAAGTTTGTGTGTGACACATGTTTAGGCTGCCTCTAGGTGAATTCTCATCATAATCGGGGTTTAGGGTTTTGACTCGCTGAGGTTTATCTCACCCAGTCATGATTAAATATTTTCAGGTCCATAGTATGGAAGACCATCCCGTTCATTTTGGGGTAGTGAAGGAGTTAGACTACGAGCCCTCCTACTTCCCTATCCCTAGGACCAACCTGACCTGTGAGTTAGTTGTGACCACTACTTGGGTCGATGAGGGTCTCTATCACTAGGTACCTCATCGTTTCAAATCGTGCTTTCTCAACTATCCTTATGGGGCTCAGGAGGGTCCTTTGCAAGGTTTTGACAGACTTACCGTCAAAACCGAGGATGGGGAAGAAGGGGAGGTAGCTCATCCTATGGCAACATCCCAGATGGTGTTGTGGAGGATCCAAAGCCCGAGGCTGAGGGGCCCGTAGTGTAGGTTGGCTGGTAGCCTCTTTTTTAGTCAGACTTTTGTATATAAATTGTAGGGCTAACCTGATATATATATATATATATATATATATATATATATATATAAAGTGTGGTTTGTGAAAAAGGCGTTAGCTAGTTTTTACTATCCCAGTGTTTATTGGTTGTTAGGGTATTTATTTAATTCGCTTCCGCATGTGCATAATTGAAAAATAAAAATGAAGTGTCGGTGACGCGTCCTAGGAACATCGCATTTTAATCAACTGGTGAGGGGTGTGCACATGCCCGGGGTTCAGGGCGTGACATCCCTGCCCGAATGGTAAGGTGCGACGGGTCATGGGATAGTCAGTAGGAAATGCCTTTTTCCTTACGCTGATGCTTGTGATTGATTAACTGATTGATTGATTGATTGATTGATTGATTGATTGATTGTTTATGTGGGTTGCTCAAATTCCTAATTCTGTGTTGGAATTGGAAAGCAGGTTCTATAAAGATCATGTAGTATGAGTGATCTTTAATAGAGAACTCATCGGAAGAGGACTGTTGTGTCTGTTACTCCGGGTAGGATGCCGATTAGGGTCGATACCCAAGGTAAAGCGTCGGCTCAGACTAGCGCGAGTGTTAGAGTACCGCCACAGGCCGGTACTGAAGGAGTAGCACCAAGCAATCCTAGAATCGATGGGATCGTTCAAGCGCTTGAGACGTTGGGGAACATGATGGGGTAACAGGTCTAGAATCAAGCCGTAGCTACCGCCGTTGCCGCTGCCATAGCCACTGTTACTGTCGCACCTGCTGAGGTCCCGCCTGGAAATGTGATCAAGGAGCGACTGATGCATAAGTTAGTTGAGCAATTTCTAAAGTTGAATCCATCGCAATTCACTATAGCAGGGCATCCTAAAGCTGCAACCCTCTGGATCCAAGAGTTAGAAAAAGATTTTTGCACTGCTGAGGTGCTCTAAGGAAAACAAGGTAATCTTAGCGGTCTACTAGCTGTAAGGGAATGCAAGCACCTGTTAGGAAGCCACCAGAGGAAGAGTGTTTCCAGAAGGCACGGTCCCAGTGTGGAACGCCTCCGTACAATTTTTTTAAGGGAAGTATTTCTCTAACTACGCCAGAGAGCAGAAGATGGCAGAATTTCAGCGCCTTCATCAGGGTTTGATGCCAGTAGACCAGTACGAGGTGAAGTTCGTCAAGCTGTCCAGGTATGCACCAAGGCTGATAGAGGATCCAGTGGATAGAGCTAAAAGGTTCAAATATGGCCTCAAACCGGAGATTAAGGATCCGCTCATGCTGTTGAATCTGAAGGATTACAACAATCTGTATGAAAGGGCACAGTTGATCGAGAGGAACATGAATGAGCGAGTCGCTGCATCTGGGTCGTGGTTCAGCTCTAGTAGAGATGGTAATCGGTTTGGGAAGAAGCCGATGTCAGGTGGAAGGTATCCCATTCTGCCCAACAAAAAGGGTGGGATTAGAAAGTTAGCACCTAACCCGAACGGTGTGTGTCGTTTCCGCGGAAGACAACATGGATCAACCCTGTGTTCTACTAGGCCGAGAGCGTGTTATAGATGTGGCTAGTATGACCATCAGATAAGAAGCTGTCCGCATAGGCCTATGGGATCACAGCTGCCACTACTGCCAATGGGACAGAACAGAGGGAGTGTGTCGCAGAACACACCACAAGGCGAATTGAACAAGCCACCAATGCAAGGAAGGGTGTATGCTGTCACCTGACGAGAGGCAGAGGACTCAACAGACGTGGTCACATGTACGATCTTGCTGAACGACCATACTGCTTATGCTTTATTTGACCTTGGGGCTACGCATTCAGTTATCACTGAGCAATATGTTAAGTTGATAAGGTTGAGTCCATAACCGTTGGGGTCAATCATTAGTATATCGACCCCGTTAAAGGATTAACTGTTGTCTGTAATAAGGTGTCCTGGTTGCAAGTTAGTTATTGGTGAGTGAGACGAAAGGATAGATTTGATTGTGCTAGCCATGTATGATTTTGATGTAATCATTGGCATGGATTGGCTCACCAAACAACGAGTTACTGTAGACTGTTATCATAAATCGATTCAATTTAACTCGTTAACGGGTGAAAGTTTCGAGTTTATTGGAAGTCAAGGAGGACCCTCGATTACCTTAATCTCGTCGATTCAGGCAACCCGTTTGTTAGATGTAGGTTGCCAAGATTATTTGGCAACTGTAGTGGATACGACAGTTGAGGAACTGAAGATGGAGGGCATCGCCATGGTACCAGAGTTTTCTGATGTGTTTCCTGAAGAATTACTCGATTTGCCCCCAGAAAAGGAGATCGAGTTCGTGATTGAGTTGGCCCCTAGGATGGAGCCAATCTCTAAGGCCCCTTACCGTATGTTGTTGTCGGAATTGAAGGAACTGAAGGTGTAGATGCAGGAGTTGTTAGACAAAGGATTTATACATCCCAGTGCATCACCTTAGGGAGCACTTCTGTTTGTAAGGAAGAAGGATGGTTCGTTGCATCTTTGCATCAACTATCGGCAACTCAACCAGGTGACGATCAAGAACAAGTATGTGTTACCGAGGATTGATGACTTATTTGACCAGCTGTAGACAGCGTCGATACTTTCCAAGATCAACTTAAGGGCAAAGTACCATCAGCTAAGGATTAGAAAGGAAGACATACCGAAAACAACATTTCGTATGCGTTATGGTCATTATGAATTTACCGTAATGTCGTTTGGTTTGACCAACACTCCAGCTGCTTTCATAGATTTGATGAACCGAGTGTTCAATGAGTATTTGGATTAGTTCGTGATAGTGTTTATCGACGACATCTTGGTGTACTCAAGAAGTTCAAAGAAGCACGAAAGACATTTAAGGATAGTGTTTCAAACTTTGCAAAACCACGGACTGTATGCCAAGTTCAGTAAGTGCGAGTTTTGATTGACTCGTGTAGCTTTCTTAGGTCACATGATTTCAGGTGAATGGATTTCCGTAAACCCAACCAAGATTAAAGTGGTGATAAACTGGCCAAGGCCGACGATAGTATCAAAGATCAGAAGTTTCTTGGGATTGGCAAGTTATTACAAACGGTTCGTGGAAAGGTTTTTAGCAATAGCCATGCCCCTAACCCAATTGCTGAAAAAGGAAGAGAAGTTTGTATGGATGAATAAGTGTGAGCGTAGTTTCCAAGAGTTTAAGCAGAAACTGACTACTGCACTAGTGCTGACATTTCGTTTGGTCCTAAAGGATACGAGATCTTTAGTGATGCATCATACAGAGGACTGGGTTGCGTTTTAATGAAGCATGGCAGAGTTGTTGCGTACGCTCCCATTAGTTGAGGTCTCATAAGTTGAATTACCCAACGCATGACTTAGAACTTATAGTGAAAAATTCGCTCTGAAGATTTGGAGACACTACTAGTGTGGAGAAAAATTCCAGATCTTTACAGATTACTAGAGCCTAAAGTACTCATTCTCTCAAAATGAGTTGAACATGAAACAGCGTCATTGGATGGAACTTCTCAAGGACTACAATTGTGACATCTCGTATCATCCTGGAAAAGCTAATAAGGTTGCAGATTTGTTGAGTCGGAAGTCATTGATTGCACAGATGATGATTCAAGAGTGGATCTTACTCAAAGGAGCTCGAGATTCGGTTTTCAAATTTGAGGTAGGCCACCTTTCAAATCTTCTGGCCAATCTCAAAATTGAATCAAAAGTGTAGATAAGAATTAAGATGTTGTAGTTGACAGATCCTGAGATCCAGAAAATTCTGCAAGAGGATGTAGAAAAGAGGAAGGCTGACTTTCAGATTTCTAAGGACGAAACCCTAAAGTTCTGTGGATGATTGTGTGTACCTGACGATATGGAGCTTAAGGAGAAGATTTTGTCAGAAGCTCATCGTAGTAGTTACAACATTCATCCAGGCAGTACGAAGATGTATCAGAATCTGCATCAACACTATGGTGGACCGGTATGAAGGCAGATATCGCCAGACATGTTACCAAGTGTCTGACGTGCCAACAAGTGAAAGTACATCATTACAAGCCATGAGGACTTTTGCAACCTCTCGAGATTCCCGAGTGGAAATGGGAATATATCACAATGGATTTTGTGATGGGATTACCAAAGAGTCGGCAAAGTAATGATTTCATATAAGCTGTAGTTGATAGATTGACGAAGTCTGCTCACTTCATCGCCGTACGAAAGGACTATGCATTGGACAGATATGCTAAGTTGTACGTGTGACAAATAGTTCGACTGCATGGAGTACCAGTAACGATTACGTCAGATCAAGACCCGAAGTTTACAACTGCTTTCTGGAAAAGCTTACAAATTGCATTGGGAACGAAGCTGCAGTACAGAACGGCCTATCATTCACAAACGGATGGCCAATCTAAGAGGACGATTCAAACCCTAAAGGACATGCTATGAGCTTGCGTATTGGACTTCAAGGGAAGCTAGGAGAAATAGCTTCATTTAGTTGAGTTCACTTACAACAATAGTTATCAGCAGAGCATTCAGATGGCACCGTTTGAATTGTTGTATGGTAGAGCTTGCAGAACTTCAGTTTGTTGGGATGAAGTCGAAGAGTGTAAGATCACCAACCCTAAGTTGGTTCAGCAGTCAGTTGACGCTGTCAAAGTTATTCGTGAAAGATTAAAGACCGCTTAGAGTCACCAAAAAGTTATGCAGATAAGCGATGAAAACCATTGGAATTCCAAGTTGGTGAACACATATTCCTTAAAGTGCCGCCGATGGGGGGTACTTCGCGCTTCAGCAAGAAAGGGAAGTTAAGTCTGAGGTACGTCGGTCCATTTGAAATTTTGGAGCGAATTGGGACTTTGGCGTATCGTCTTGCATTGCCGCCAAGACTTGCTCAAGTGCATGATGTTTCCCATGTGTCGATGTTGAGGAAGTATGAACTTGACCTAACCCACGTGCTGAATTTTGAAGAATTAGACGTGGACGAAAGAGTATCGTACGCGGAGAGACCGGTCTAGATCGTGGATCGAAAGGAGCAAGTGCTACACAACAAGACAATTCCCTTTATCAAAGTGGTCTAGCAACACCACGGAACAGAAGGAGCAATGTGGGAAAGTGAAGAATCGATGAGACATCAATACCCCCACCTTTTTCAAGAAGAATTGTAATGGTTTAAATTTCGAGGATGAAATTTTTATAAGAGGGGAAGAGTTGTGACATCCTGAATTTAGACCCCATCTCAAATATATGAAATGGGCATTTCGTTGATGCGCCTATGGTCCTTTTTCTCTGAGTTGGCCACTCACGAGTTAACTAACCTATTAGGTAAAACCATTACAGGATATAAACGCGGCAGACTTGATAATTCGATCAGAAATCGACTGCTCGATCGTGATAATCGGCAATGGTCAATATGACACCGTTATAATTGAAAAGTGATCGGATATAAGTCGATTCAATTGAATGACGCAATTGAATTGCGGGTGATTCCGCGTGATTGCAAAATTCGTGTCGAACGGCACCAACTTGGTTTTCTGTCGATTTTACGACAATCGAGAGTCGCCGACGAGTCGAAGATGCACAAATGTGGATCGAAAATTATCGACCACAGGTTAAACACAATAAAATTCCTAAAAGCTACCCAGTAGGTTAGATCGCGCTAAAATTGCGTCCGGTTGATTTTAACCACGAAATTGAATTTGATTTCAGGAATCGAACGTTTGAGCATATCACGATTTATTTTTACGACCTCATCTCATCTTTCGGGAAATTTCTGTCGAACCTGGAAAATTGTGAAAAAAAATTGAAATCAGCAAAAAAAAATGAAGAGAAATTCGTATGAGTTGCTGAGCGAGTTTAATTAGCCACCAAAATGACTTTGATTTGGTGAGGAAATGAAGGAAAATCAGCCATTGGATGATGCTTTGACATAGAAGGCTGAAGACTTTGAGGCAAATGCACTCGAGTGCATGAGATATTTCCCTTGGCTTACCATTGGCCAAGGTCTTGACCTTCTTGGTCCCTCTCTCTCCCACCTTGCTCTCCCTCCATGCGTGCCTTCTGCCCAGCCGAGTCCCCCCTTTTGCTGCTTCTGCTTCCTTTTCATTTCCCTCTCACTTACTTCCTTCTTCAAGCTTTCACTCATCGCAGCACCCACCAAGTTCCATCGGCCATCAGCGAAACCACCTCCACCATCCCAGCTTCTCGTGCTAGCCAACAACTACCACCGCTCTACTCGCATAGCCGCACCACCTCGAGCCCAATCGCAACCCTCACCGTCCCTGCCGTCCGCGTTGTCCAGCCTCAACGCCACCAATCACCACCTCCAACTCTAGCAACCGTGACCGCCCAGCAGCCGCCCCTAGCCATCCAACTCGCCAGCACCCGTCCAGCCCGTCCCTGTGCATCTAGCCTGCCAACCAAGCTGAGACCAGCCTTTCCACAGAGCCAGATTCCAACCCAAGCCGTGAGCCTTGAGGGCTAATTTCAGCCTCATCTGAGCCTCCGTTGGTGGCGTCGTAGTCACGAAATCTCACTGCCTTTGCGCCGCCATCACCGTGAACCCATCACCGCCCTACTCCAGCAAGTTAACGCCCTAATCTCGGATTAGGAAGTTAATATCACTTAGTAGGTTAGTTTAGCCTTAATTAGGATTAGTGTAATCTAGTTAGCATAACTAATAATTAGGATGGTTAGTTAGTTAGGTTAGTTTGGTTAGGGGTTAGTTTAGTTAGGCTATACTACCCTAGGTTAGTTTAGTTTACTAGGGTTAGTTACTTAACTATGGTTAGTTAACAATGGTTAGTTTAATTAAATTAGATTAATTTAATTTAATTGTAATTTATTTAATTAATTATAATTAGCGTAAATTGTGACAAGATAGCCATTTACCAGAATTTTACGCTGATAGCCATGGTTGAGTTTATATGTGAAATTGATCGCTTATTTGTGCAATTGAGTGCTTGGTGGTGATTATTGGCTATTATTGCAAAAATTGATTTTTTGGTATTTGATTAGAAAAATACCGGGTATCGGGTTTTGACGCCAAAATTTTATATAGTATATAAAATCGTGGAATTTTGAGATGAGAGTGTACCATGCTTACTAGTTCGATTTAAATGCGTGACCACGAATGATTATTTTACTGGAATGATTTTTTAATATGAAGAAAAGTGGCAAAGTCCATTATTTGAACATAAGATATTTGAGTGCAAACCACAGTGTACTTTGCCAAATATGTGCTGGTGTCTAATCACCTAAGTACCCTGATGCATTTACGTGAGCTAGTGAACCCGTCCTGATGCGTTTACGCAGAGCGATACCTAATTAAGTTCGGATGCCCCACGTCAACGGATGCATTTATGGGGGGTAGTGAACGCATCATGATGCATTTACACGGGACGATGCCTGATTAAGTTCAGATACCTGAAACTTTTATAACAAGCAAAAGCAAGTAATAATCTAATTGCTTCTAACATCACTACTGGTGCATACGTCTCGTCATAGTATATGTGGCACCCGAGAATTTCGACAACCCTTGAATGTACGATGACCATGACTAATCAATAGAAGTACTGTTGGATGGTGTCATCAGTATTTTTGCACGAGTATTGTTTGGTTCCATCGTCGGACCTATGAGCTGTGTTTAGAAATATTTTGATCGTCGCATAAGGCATAGTCCCATCCCTGCACTGATAAGGCCGAGGGAGTACCATAAGATATGTCAACAAGATATTTCTCCATATTGATTTCTGGCCATCCAATTATGTACCCTACTAACCGGACCTCGATACATTGTTGCGACCCTGTGTAGTCATGAAGGTAATGATTTTCAGCACTTGCATATGCTGAAATTAAGAGACAAATATTGGGGGAGGGGATTGAGCCGTGAGTGAGGACTCGACACAGCCACACACACAGCCCTGTGAATGGACTACATTCAACTCATAGATATACGGAGGTTAAGGCGAATATTTAGAGCAAGTATGGGTTGGATATTAAGAATAATACCGCAACCTATCGGCCCAAGACAGCCCCACACTACTTCTTCAATTAGTCGCCACATTAGTCAATTAATGGGAGGAAATTGTTGACCAAGGCCTAGCTAATGATGTCCACGTGGCTGGAAATGGGGCTGCCAGCGGATGCCAAGGGGTCTTCAACGGAGGACACGCCATCCCCACCTGTTTCTCTTTGCTGCTTCCACCGAAACTCCTGCATGCAAAAAGGAAATCATTAGCTTAGTTAATAATTTAAAAAGAAACAAGTGCTCGTGTGTTTTGAGAAAGAGAAGGAGGATTTTGAGTGACAAAGCTGTGAGTGAGAGAGAGCAAGCGAGCGAGCGAGCGAGCAAGAGAGAGGGAGTAGGACCAGCCCTCTGCTGTTGCTGATCATCCAACCTTTGCTGCTGCCGTTTGCTTTAGCCGCGTCTCACCTCACGCCATCGTTGAGCCGCGTCCAAGACCCCGAGCTCTCCATTTTGCTTGTTGTGGTTGCGCTGGGCTTAAGGCAAGTAGAGTCCTAAAACCTACCCTTTGCTTGTTATGTGATGTGTGTGTAGAAGTGGTGAATTTTGGTTGTGGTGGAAGTGATGAAATTTTGGAGCTTTGGGGAGAGATTTATTGGCCTAGCATGCTGTTTCTGGAAAAACTAGTCCGACCCTTCATGAGTTTGTGAGCTGCATGCGACTTTTTAGTTGGAATCTTGTTTTGAGCTATTCATGAAAGTTATAGATAACATCTTGAGAAATAACATACTAAAATTTGAGATAAAACGGACAAATATTTCTTGGTGAAACGATTTTCCTTTGGAGAAATTAGATCTGGAATTTGTTGTGCTGACCCTCAGTGATTTCGTGGTCTGTAAAGTAGCTTTCTTGTGGAAATATCACTTTTATTTCCTAATGAAAGATGTAGAGAACTTCTTGAGGTAAAACATATCAAAAATTTAGAGAAAATTAAAAAAAATAGGTCGGTGAAATCGTTGTCCTTTGAAGAAACTGGATCTGGGAAAGTGCTACTTCGACCTAGTATGATTCTGTGATTTTTATAAAATCATCTAGTTAAAATTTGATCATGTGTCCTAAATGAAATTTGTAATTAATATTCTAAGGAATAACATACCAAAAATTTAGAAGAAACGAACATATTTTGGTCGGTAAAAAGAGTTTCCTTTGAAAGAAGATAATCTGGAAAAAAAAGACGACACTGAGAGCAGGAGGAATTAATCACCTATATCTATTAATTTAGAACTATTTGGGTTTTTATTTCTTCATGAGACTTTTACCTTTAGATCTCAGCTATAACATATCAAAATCTCATAATTTTCTGAGTTCATTTAAGGGCTTAATCAAAATTATTTCTGAAACTGTGCAAAAGTGGTGCTGGAATTTATTTTGCTGTGATGTATGGATCTATGTGATTGATGTGGAACTTTCTTGACATGGTGTTCTTCATGAAATATCTTTCTCTGGATCTTATTTACATCATGTTAAATTCTCAGAATTTATTGAGATTTTTTACTAATTTTCCAAGAATTTTCACTAAAGAAGTGCATTCTGTTTTATCCGAAAATTGTTTCTAGTTTCAAAAACTAATGAACTTCTTTATGAAATGTGATATCGTGGATGTTAGTACTGCATATATGGCGATGTTTGGCATATCATGTGACATCAAAAGATGGTTTCGATCTATGATATTGTTGCATCAAATGCCATGTTGAAAATGAGACATATATGTGAATATACATTGTGATAATGATGATACCGTCAAAGGTGTGAGCCAACAATGCCCCGGGTGTCGGGATGCCCAAAGGTTCGAATGAATTGATGCCCTTTGGATGCCTAGTTGTATTATGAATACATGCCCGGAGGTTTTCCCCGAGAGTGTCGGGATGCCTAGTTGTATTATGATACATGCCTAGAGAGTGAGGGGTTGTATTATGATGCATGCCTAGAGGATAGGGGTAACCATTTCCATGGTGAGCCCCGGAGATTCCTCGTGACGCTAGGTGGGATGCGAGATGCCCGGAGGTGTGTGCTAGATGCCCGAAGGTGTGTGCCGGAGGCTCCTCGAGATGCCAGGTTGGATGCGAGCGATAAATTGTGAGATGCAAACATTGGTCCCTAGATAAAAAATAATTAGATCCTTGTGAAAGATAAGAACTGAAATTGAATCATGTGCATGGGTGTATGCATATGGCATGATGCATGATCTACTTATGAAAGTAAATTGATGTTATTTGATATTGAAAATGCGATCATGAAAGCGTGAATGGATCTCATGGTGATGTATGCTTGATAGCATGGATGATACGAATCATGGTGATATATGCACAATGGCATGATGAGATATGCATGACTGCATGGTGGTATATACACGATGGCATGCAAGATATGCACGACTGCATGGTGATGTATGCTTGATAGCATGGATGATATGAGTGCATGGTGGTATATGCACGTTACATGGTGATATATGCATGGCTGTAGGGTGAGGTATGCTCGAATGCATGAATGATATATGTTTTATTCATGATACCTTGATTGTTCTGTTTGACGCATTGTGTAGTTTGGTGGATCTTTACTGCTGAATAGTTGTACTCACCCCATTTGGGGAATAACATTTCAAACTATATAAGATACCTCTGCTGCCACTGCTACCGGTAGATAGATCAAGTGGTTAGATATGACCACGAGAATGAGGATAGCAAAGGAATGAACTTTTGGACGCCGACACTAATCGATGGACTTTAAGTATACGACTGTTGGAGAAGATGTCGATCATCTTTTGAAGTATAGCCAAATATAGAAGACTATGGCATTTTGATGTAGCGATGAATGATGTCCATCTAATTTAAGTAAATAAAAGTGTTCTACTTTTACCTATAAATGTTTAATTGGTGTGCATCATTTTCTGAATCTAAGGAAGGGAGTTGATGGATGTGCTTCCGCCATATAAATTGCGCAAGGACCGATCTAAAAGATGTAAACCCCCAGGATTGATAGACCTTCAGGTCAAGCAAGAGAATGGTAATCGAACTATGGCGACTCTAACAGTTCAGGGGTCGTCGAGAGGTGCCACAGTATATCCCTTCTTCTTGCATATATCCTTTGGTTACGAATCTTGTTTTGTTCCTGACCACTTTTCCTTTCTCGTCCATCTTATTCCTGAAAACTCATTTAGTTTCGATAACAGACTTACCTTTAGGTTTAGGAAAAAGTTCCCAAACATCATTAATGATGAACTGTCTGAGTTTTTCTTGCATAGCTTCGATCCAACTTTCATCAGCCAAGGCTTCTTCTACAGTTTTGGGTTCAATCTCATAAACAAGTGCTAAAGCACTAGACTCCTCACGCCTCTTGGATCTAGTACGAATTCATTCATCAATGTTGCCAATGATGAGTTCCTTGGGATGACTTGACTTACGCTTCCAGTTGCTAGTTGGTTTATGAGTCTACTGATCCTCTGTTTCAGTTGAATCTTTTGGTTCATCTTGTTATTGAACTTCAAGAGTCTGAACCACTTCGGGGGAAGTAGATTTTGCAATATCTAGAGCAGATTCAGGTTATTCAAGTTGAGTCTGATCTAGTTAATTCTACATTGAGTCTTGAAACTTGACGTTCATAGATTCTTCCATAGACTGGCTCTTCTTGTTGAGTACTCTGTAGGCTTTGCTTGAGGTTGAGTAGCCAAGGAAAATTCATTCGTCTGATCTTTCTTCAAACTTACCAGTTCGATCATTTGCATTCTTTAAAATAAAACACTTACAACCAAACACATGGAAATAAGAAACAATTGGCTTCTTTCCTTTGAATAACTCATAAGTAGTTTTCTCTAAAATGGGCCTTAAGAATACTCTGTTAACGATATAACAAGCTGTAGAAACTACTTTAACCCAAAAACAAGAAGAAATATTACTCTTAATTAAAAGTATTCTAGCCATTTCCTGCAAAGATCTATTCTTTCTTTCCACAACCCCATTTTGCTCCGAAGTATATGGAGAAGAGAAAACATGTTGAAATCCAGAGTCATCACAGAATTTTGCAAAGTCTTGATTTTCAAACTCACCTCCATGATCTGTGTGTATGCTTAAAATGGAATAACCTTTCTCATTTTGTACCTTCCTGGCAAATTTTGAAAAGTGAGAGAATGCTTCAGACTTACTTGCCAGGAAGTATACCCATGTAAAAGGAGAATAGTCATCCACGATTACTAAGCAGTATCTCTTTCCACCAATGCTTTAGGTTCTGGTTGGTCCAAAGAGATCCATATGCAAAAGCTACAAAACACAATCAGTGGAAATCTGATTTATAAATTTAAAAGAACTTCTAACCTGTTTTCCCAATACACATGGTGCGCATAATTCAAACTTTTGATACGTCAGGTTGGGCAGTCCACGAACAAGCTTCTTTGAGGAGATCTTGGCAATTTGCTTCATGTTGACATGGCCAAGTTTTCTATGCCAGAGGTTTGCTTCACCTTGGATGGATATTAGACATTAAAAGCTTTCTGGTTTTATATCCAAAAGATATATGTTCCCATGTCTTCGTCTAGTGAAGGATTGAGAGAAATCTATTAATTTCCGAACAAGTGCCTTCTCGGAAATTAATTTTGAATCCAGTGTCGCACAGTTGACTAATGTTGAGAAGATTATAATTCAAACCTTCTACCAAGGAGACATTGTTAATTATGAGACTTCCAATCCTCACAATTCCACATCCAACAATCCTTCATTTGCCGTTTCCACCAAAAGAAATTTTTCCTCTTTTTATTTGCACAAGCTTTATAAAATAACTTGAACCTCCTATCATGTGTCCCGAGCAGCCACTATCCAAATACCATTTGACCACTATCCAAATACCATTTGATCTTTTTCTTGATAGTGACCTGCAAACATACAAAGAACTCAAGCTTTCTTTGGTACCCACACTTTCTTGGGTCCAAGGAAGTTAGTACAAAATGCAGTCTTTGCCCACTCTCTCTTAATAGGTCTCCAACCTTTAGGACATTTCTTTTCGAAATGTTCTGAGCTGTTACACTTTAAACATTTGAGAGCACTTCGGCCAATAGGTTTTACAAAAGCCTTTTGAAAATGGTTCCTGTAAAAGGTTTTTGTAAGTCTTTGTTTGATTCTTTCCTTCACTTTTGGAAAATCAATTAAAGGAATGATTTCTAATATCATTCCCAAACCAGATTTGTTGAAATAAGTTTTTTGAAATGAAAGAATCTTTTACAACTTCTCAGATCCTATTGAAAACCTTTTTGTGATATTTGAAATGTCCTCTTTCAAAAAGGTATTTTTCTTTCGAAAATAAAATATGCACTTTCTTTCAAATCAATGAAACTTTTGTCTAAATTTTCAAATTTTTCTTTCCAAGAAATTTCTTGTTACTTCATTTTGGAATTCTCCTTCTTTAGCTCGAAAATCCTTTTAAGAGATGTTTTAAGGTTAAGACAAAGTTCATCTATATATTTTGAGACTTTAACATGAATTTTAGAATTACTAACCTTAGCTTCACTATCTACGTCTGAGTCTGAATCTGAATCTATCTCAGAGTTTGAGTCTGATTCTGAATTTGCCATCAGACATATATTTGCATACTTTTCATCACTTTCCTCACATTCTGTATCACTTGATTTCTCTGCTTTGAAAACCTTCTTGAATTTCTCTGCTTTTTCTTTCTTTTTTTTTCAGCAAAGGGCAATTGAGTTTGATGTGCCCATTTTTCTTACATTCGAAACAAATCACATCTTTGTTGGTCTCATTATCCTCATTTGATTTCTTCTGAAATCTTTGATTACCTTGCTTCTTCCAGTTAAACATTTTTCCCTTCCTATTTAACTTCTTGAATCTCCTTATCATGAGTGCTAGCTCTTCATCATCCAAGTCGTCTTCAGAGTCTATATCATCAAAATCATCGTTAGATTTTAAGGCAAATGACTTCTTACCTTTGAGATCTTCTTTCTCATTGATTTGCTCTACTTCATATGATTTAAGTGTGCCAACCAATTCGTCTACAGAAAGAGGCATGATCCTCTGGGTTTCTCTTATAGAAGTCTTCATATGATTACAGTCTTTGGAGAGTCCTCTCAGCAATTTATTAACCTTCATTGGTCCTGAGATTGGTTGTCCTTGATATGCTAGACCGTTTACAATTTCTATAAAATGACTAAACATGTCAGTGATGGAATCTCCTGTTTTCATCTTAAAGGCTTCATATTGTCCGAGTAAAATATTGATTTTCATTTCTTTAACTCGATCAGTTCCTTCATAGATGACGTGCAACCTATCCCAGACTTCTTTGGTTGTTTCATAAGATGAAATTATGTTATACTCAATAGGAGATAAAGCACAATATAATGAATAAATTGCTTTCGCATCAAGAGGTTGTCTCTTGGTTATCTCTGCTAATGTCAATTCTCCAGCATCTGCAATTTCCTTCCCAAATGTTGATGTAGCTTTAGGAATGATTCATTTTTCTACCATATCCCATTCTAGGGGATCTTTTGATCTCAAGGATACCTTCATCTTGTTTTTCCAAACGTTTTATTCCTTCCCATCAAAGTAGGGAGGTCTGGTGTTGCTTTGACCTTCAACCAAACCTAAGGCCAAAATACTAGCCATAGAAATTCTTTAGCTCAAAAGTAAAAACACTTTTAAAAACCAAGCACTTGGCTCTGATACCAATTGAAAAGGCTAGTACGCACACCTAGAGAGGGTGAATAGGTGTATATAAAAATTTATTTGCAAGACTTAATAAAATAAATTGGGCAGAAGAACAACCCAAGTGCCATAACTTGGCACTGGGGGACACTTAAGTGCCATAACTTCAAAATGGTACACTTGAGTGTCAGTTTCAAAGTTAAATGGGACACTTAAGTGCCACTCCGGCGAAAATCCGGCCAAATGGCTGACGTGGCAACTTTCCGGCGAGTTTGGTCCAAAACGGCGTCGTTTTGCACGCTGACGTGGCGGAGAAAATGCAAAAACGACGTCGTTTCACGTCTGACATGTAAATAATAATATAAAAATTAATAAAATTAAATTTAAACTTAATTTTATTTAAAATATTTAAAATTAAAAAAATTAAGAAAAATTTAAAAATTTAAAAAACTAAGAAAATTTAAAATTTTAAAAATTTTAAAAACTAAAAGAAAATTTAAAAAAAAAATTAAAAAGAAGGGGGGGAGATCCTCAGTTGCCCGTTCGATCTCCCCCCCTTTTAATTTTTTTAATTTTTTTTAAATTTTCTTAATTTTTTTTAATTTTTTGAGTATTTTAAATAAATTAAGTTTAAATTTAATTAAATTAAATTTTATATTATTATTTACATGTCAGACGCGAAACGGTGTCGTTTTTGCATTTTCTCCGCCACGTCAGCGTACAAAACGACGCCGTTTTTTACCAAACTTGCCGGAAAATTGCCACGTCAGTCATTTGGCCGAATTTTCGCCGGAGTGACACTTAAGTGTTCCATTTTACTTCGATATTGACACATAAGTGTACCATTTTAAAGTTATGACACTTAAGTGTCCCTCTGTGCCAAGTTATGGCACTCCAGGTGTCCCAACATCAAATAAATTGCCTTTGAAAATGATTGAGTAAGGATGCGAATTGCTTTAAATAATTCTATAAGATAATTATATAAAGCAATGAAATAAGGGGTTAAGGAAAGAAAATTGGAACACAAGATTTATAGCGGTTCGGCTTAATTCAAGCCTACGTCCACTCTCCCAAGCTGACAACCCACTAGTTGAATTCCACTATGAATCAAAAGAGATTATACAGCTTGCAATCTTTGACTTCCTCAGTGGAGAGTCTCAGCTAGTCTCTTCACAAAGTTTCACCATGTGCTTCTCTCTTTTGTATACAATTTGAGCTCGATGAATTGAAAGAACAAGGAACTGAGAAATTCAGACTTTGAAATTCTTCTTTCACGCACTACTTCAAATAACTAAAGAGTCTGCCTTAAATACTCTTTCATGTCTTCACAACCGTTGGCACTTTCCAAAAGAATTCTTTCAATTTACCCACTGGACAAAATCAATTAAGGTGATCTCGAGTCATCGAAAGATTGGTGATGAAAGCCCATCAATCATGTTCGCCCATACAATCAGGATCTTCGATTTATATAAGTAGAACCTTCCAAGTTTGCTCGCATTTCAAAAGATCTTCAAATCGGAGTAGATTCCAATAAGAATAATCAATCTTGCTGATGATGTATCCAGCCAAAAAGGTCTTCAAATCATATGAATCGAATCCTTGAAGATAATCCGTCATATGGATAAGTCTTCTTTTTTCGTCTGGAAACTGTTAGTGAAGGCAGACTTTGACAATAGAGTTTGGAGTTCTTCAAACTTGACTGATGGAAACGTTTTGTCAACTTCAAAACAATAAATGAGTTTTCTCCAACACA
Organism: Eucalyptus camaldulensis; assembly: GCA_019915185.1. NCBI lineage: Eukaryota > Viridiplantae > Streptophyta > Magnoliopsida > Myrtales > Myrtaceae > Eucalyptus > Eucalyptus camaldulensis. The sequence continues at coordinate 15,854,885 of JAHSVA010000014.1, read as the reverse complement.
TCTAAGGTTAAATTATTTGCTCAATTAAGGATAAATTATTTATTCATCAAAGAATTGAAGTAGAGTTAAATTATAGTCTCATTTGAAGCTTACATTAAATAAAAATTTGGGTCGTTACAATTTGAGTCATGGGTCGAAAATGCATAACATGCCCTAATTGACTACCATGAGACATCAAAAGCCGATGTGGGAAAGCTCATGGGTTGATTGCTCACAGATCTAATGGCCACTTGGCCCACTTTACGCCTTCAATCAATCCCCAAATCAAAGATTGATATCCCCTTTTTTGACCTAAAGATTATCTAGATCAAGATAATAAATTGTTAGTGCTAGTATGAACACTTAGAGGGGGGTGAATAGGTGTGAAGACAATTTTTCAAAAGAAGCAGTAGAAATATTTTGCAACTAAAATAGCATTTAGTGTGGAATTTGTCAATGTGGGAAGACTTTGAACCTAAAGTCTGGCAGTTCTCGGACTTTGACACTAAAGTATGGAAGTGTTTAGACTAGACTATGGAAAGGTTTTGTCAATTTCAAAACAATAAATGAGTTTTCTCCAACAAATTCCACACATGAAAAGATAAATATCTATCAAGACAGAAGGCACTAACATTATAATGAGGAGAGAAGGTAAATTCACTCATCATGTCTAGGTCTTATTCCAAGGGGTGCTTTTTGCATTAGGGAACTATTTATAAATGGACTTTGAGACTCTAAAAAACCTTAGACAAATGCAAGTGGCAATTTTTGTGGAGAGTTTTATAGAAATGGAATTGCATTTCTGAAGCCTCCAAAGGCTTTTAGTCCAATACAAGCCCTATTTAACTTTGTGTTTTGTGCATTTCTGAAATACTAATTCATTTTTTTTCCAACTTTATCCACACTAAACTTTCAAAATTTTGGAAATGCCTTCACCATTTTCACCTTGTGTGATGTCACCAACAAACTAAATATGGCGTCGATGACCTTGATTGAGATGACATGACCTCAAGCGATGGCTACCCTCACATGACCCCAGCAACTGACGACCCTCCCTAGGGATCATCTGGTGCAACCTCAAGCAACAGTTGACAGCAGCCTTAGCCCTTCGCCAACGTCTAGCAAAGGGTTTGAGTTTCATTTTAGGAAAAAATATATATAAAAGCAAAAGTCATTCACAAAAGTGATTTTTCCCAAATAATTAAGGGCAATCAATTCCTAGTCCAGTACTGCCCTAGAACCTGGAACCAAACTAGAGGGATCCATTTCTAGTTTCCTAAATTAGGGACCAAACCGAACTCAATTTGGTTCAAGTCTCAAGCAGTCCAATGGAACCAATCAAGTTCAAAGGAGAGAATGCCTCGAATTCCATGACATGTGAATGAGACCAAGAGAAAAGGAAAGACTGATAGAGGAGAGTATGCATGAGCGTTGTAAGGCAAAAGGGAAAGATCAAAAAAGGAAAGAAGCATGCATGATACATTTTTAAAAAATGAATAAATAATAAATAACTTATTAGGTCAATTTGGTCCAATTCCTCCTTTGGAATCTGGAACCCGTCTGCCCAAACACAAATTCCACTTGTAGGAATTGGGAACTATAGTAAATTGACTAGTTTAGTCTGATTCAAGCAATTCCTAGTTTTATCAGACCATTTAAGTTATCCTTACAGACAATATATAACCAAAGTTGTTTCCTAATAAATTTTACATTACATGTTACCTAATGCCACTGGCCTTTTGAAAAAACTCTTTAATCTGAAGTCTTTTGCATTTCTCCAATTTTTTTTCTCAAAAGTCAAACCAATCGCAACGTATAAGTCTCTCTAAGCATAAATATTCAACAAATTGACAAAAGATTGTCAGTAGGCTCACGTCAATAAACTTGAAGGACAAAACAAAACAAAGTAATTATCTAATGTTTGGTTTTTCTGGACTAGTGTAATTAAGTTTTCATCTCCACACATTATTGAGCTCGTAGATAGCAACCCGACCAATTCGAGCTTTCAAGTAACTCATCTTTTTAGCAATTCCACATACTAGGGTGATCAATTACAAAGTAGATAGGTTTTAGGTTCCAAATATCAAACAGAGTCGGTCTATTGACCCTAGAATCTTTTTTTATATACATTTTATTATATATACAATATGCATGTATCTAATATGAGCATAATTTATTTGTATTTGAAGATAATATGTCATAGATATTCAATTTTATTTTAAAAAAAATCTGTTTTTAAAAAAGAAGTAATAGAACTTACTCAATGTTGGAGACAAACCAAGTTAAAATCCATTTGGGTCGAATTCTACCCTAGAATTGGCCTTGTAGGTTCCATTTTCTTGGTGGTAACCAACTGGCTTAGGGAATATAATCAGGAATCGAACCGGTCAATGACAGTTTACAGTTTTTGGGACTAATAACCAAATGGGCGTCCCTATGAACTAGTTGGGTAAGGTCATCCAGACCGATTCTCAAGTTGAGCCAGCCTAATTGTTAACCCCAACTACACTCATTAAACGAGTGGATACCACCAAATTAACCAATTTTCTTGTAATATAAATTTAGTGACTCATGCCCAATCCGATCTCATTTAACTACTTTCATAGTTTACCCAATTTATGAATACTCATGCCCAATTAAAGTGAAAGTACAGAGCAAACAAGCGCGAAATCAAGTGACAACGAGAGAAATTAAAAAGTTAAGTATAGAGATTGACTAGATCCAAATAAATTGTTGACCTATTTAATATTAATATTATTTTAGGTTTTCCCATTATAAATCTATTTACAATCCATTTACAAAACATATACCAATCCCCCCTATCAAATATAAGTTGAGAAATGGGTCTACAATCAATTTTCGTAGGTCTAGCACTTTCCACGAACAAACAAAGATGGGGTCGCTATGTAATTACATAAAAGGTTAGGGGGCACTTTCAGAAGTCTAAAAAACTCTAAACTGCACACTCTCGTAGACTCCATCGCCATTCCCCTCGTCGCCTTGCTCTGTAGATCCTTCTCTCTGCTCCTTTCCCGGCGATCATCCTGCGCATCTAGTAGCAGCGATCGTCGGGCTTCGCGCTCGCAATTACAGTCATCTGCTCCGACGTACGGCTGAGCAGCTTCGTCGTGCGTCCTGCGAGACGCCACAGATTTCTCTCCCCCTTTTCCATGCGTTGTTCTCGAGGCGTTTTGATCCCGTTTCAGTGATTCGAAGAGGGAGGGCATATGAAATCCGCGGAGATCAGGACCCTTTTCGTCTTCTGGCTCGTTTTCACCGGATTGAGCCTCGCCAATGGGGAGGATGCCAAGAAGAACAAGTTTCGGGAGCGGCAGGCTTCAGACGATGAGCTCGGCTACCCCAATCTGTAAGTTCGGCGCCTTTTAGTGGGTTGAGTCCCAATTTTCAAATTTCGTGCGAGGGTCGGAAAAGGGTTTGTGCAAGGGTCGTATTGGAGCGTGATGTGTTTCTTTTGTGGGTGTAGAGACGAAAGTGCATTGCTGAACACGCAGTGCCCTAAGAATTTGGAGCTGAGATGGCAGACGGAGGTTAGCTCTAGCATATATGCCCCTCCGTTGATCGCTGATATCAACAGGTAAGGCTTGTAGCCCATGTTTGATGTGTAATCCAATGGCATGAGTTCCCTGCTTTTGTTACTGTTATTTCACTTTGTCTGCAAGCAAGGTTTTGGGTAGTTGGTTTTGGCAATGGTTCCTGAAGAAATTAGTTTTCCACCTTATTCAAACATGGGATTTAATTTTGGAACACTTCTTGATGGTAGACATCAGTTGTGTAAGGCCCTCATGAGATTTTCTTCTGACCTTGTCACTTTTTATATCCTGGTTTGATGTAATAATGTCTAACTTGCCAACACTTCCTGTCTTTCAGTGATGGCAAGCTGGACATAGTAGTATCTTCTTTTGTTCACTACCTTGAAGTCTTAGAAGGTGCTGATGGAGACAAGATGCCGGGTGAGTTCTCTTTTCACTAAAGCAATTTAGTTGTACGTGTTGTTCCGAAGACTTCAACACTTACTCATAAAAGAGATACGAAGGAGCACCTGTCTTCATTTTGGGACTGTGGTATCATTGTGATGAGCTGGTTAAATTATCAAGCTATAAGAGAAAGCTATGTTTGTTTGGATCAAGGGCCTTTGACCTAGTAGCTAAATATTCATCAGGATGGCCTGCTTTCCACCAGTCAACCGTGCATGCAAGCCCTCTCCTGTACGACATTGACAAGGATGGTGTGAGGGAGATATCTTTGGCTACCTATAATGGTGAAGTGCTGTTTTTCAGGTGATTGTCCTGGTTTCAGTTGCTAAAGTGCATCCCACTTTGGCAATGTGTTTCAATGAGAATTTTGTCATCTTCCAAACTTCTGATTGCACATGTCCTATGTTTTCAGGGTATCAGGTTACATGATGGCAGATAAATTAGAGATACCTCGCAGGAAAGTACGTAAAGATTGGTATGTTGGTTTACATCCAGATCCGGTGGACCGTTCTCATCCAGATGTGCACGATGAGCGGCTTATCCAGGATGCCATGGAGTCAAAATTATTTTCTCGTAAGTTTCTAATGTATTCACTGTTGTTTTTTTTACATATCCAGAACTAGGTGCATAATCCTTTCTTATTATTACTGCAAGATCTTCCGAGGAAAACTTGACCAGCCCTAGAGTGTCTGAGTATTGATACCAAAATATTTGCCCCCATGCATTACCTATTGATGTTAATCTGAAGTTCTCTTTTGGTGATTCTAGAAGACAATGGGAGCACAACTAGATCCAGTCCATCAGTTCCCTCAACATCGGATAGCAACCTTGGCACGGGGAATGTGACCAAGCCAGAAAATGAATTGAACTTGAATGGAGCTCAAGCAGAGAGAAACATTAAGCTGCCTACAAGCATGGATAACTCAACTACCACGGATAACTCAACTAACACAGATAACTCAACTGGCACAACAGGATCAACTCAGGCTTCTGATTCAGCTCACGGAACAAGTTCTGGCAGACGGCTTTTGGAAGACATTAACTCTAAGGGATCTCAGGAAGCTGGCTCTGAATCCACTGTTAATAACGTCAAGGACACTCAAGCTGCGACTGTTGAAAATGAAGCAGGTCTAGAAGCTGATGCTGACTCGTCATTTGATCTGTTTCGTGATAGTGATGAGCTTCCTGAGGAGTACAGTTACGACTATGATGATTATGTTGATGAAAGTATGTGGGGAGATGAGGAATGGACTGAAGCACAACATGAGAAATTGGAAGACTATGTGAACATTGATGCACACGTTTTATGCACCCCGGTAAGGGAAGACATTGACGGTGACTTGTTAATTCTCTGCTGAATTATGTAAAAGTTCTGGAAAAACTAGGGCATATTATTGACCTAAAGAAGAATTCGTTATCATTCTGAACAAATAAAAATTTATGTGGGTTTTCCTTTCTTTTTCTTTTTTTTCTTTTGTCATACTGATCAGGTCATAGCAGACATTGATAACGATGGGGTGTCCGAGATGGTCGTTGCTGTCTCATACTTCTTTGATCATGAGTGAGTCCCTTACATTTATGATGCCTTTTTTGTTCTCAGGCTTTATCAAGTATATCAGCTTCTTTTGTGTTTGAGAGAAGTAAGTATATGGGTCTGTGTTAACAGCACACTTTAGGCTTCAATGAAAGAACTAGTAACTGGTGCTAGTGATTTCTTTTAAACCTTGGAAATGCCTATAATTTTGGACTTCCGAATTTTGAATCTTTGTTCTGTTATTCCTATTCATACTTGACTGTTAAAGAGTCATTTGTAATGTCGATATTTTGGTTCCATTTGCCTATCTCATACTTTTCAGTCTTACTATTAACACGATTTTCTTGCCCAGAATCATTACCTTTTTATTTACTGTGTACTTGTTATATGAAATGAAAGTCTGTATCAGTATATGAAATGAAAGTCCGTATCAGTTAATTCTTCTGATAGTTTTACTTCATTTCTCTGTTTTCTTCGGGCTTTTAAATTTGGTTTTTGCCTTGGCCTAAAGCAACGTAGTGGCTTCCTGCATTGTATTGGATACAAGAAGCTGATGGGTCTATGGGTTTCTTTTCTCATTCTTATTTTATTACATGAAGTGTAAGAAATGTATTGAAGAAATGCTGAATGGAGTGTTGAAATCACTAGTTTTACCTTAATGTAGATGCAGTCCACATTTATAAACAGCAATATAAATGCGCAGGTACTATGACAACCCGGACCATTTAAAGGAACTGGGTGATATCAATATTGAGAAATATGTGGCTGGTGGGATCGTTGTTTTTAATCTTGATACGAAGCAAGTTAAATGGACAACACCACTAGATCTTAGCACAGACAGTGGGAACTTTCGTGCCTACATATATTCTTCTCCTACAGTTGTTGATTTGGATGGTGATGGAAATTTGGACATCCTGGTTGGAACTTCCTTTGGCCTCTTCTATGCATTGGACCATCAAGGTGATCTTCTTTGACTGTGTAACTATTTTGCGCTAAGTTTTTTAGATGATGCATTTAGGATTTGATGAAATCTTCAAATTATATGTATTTATATTGACACATTTTGTATTGGGGGAGCGTGTGCGCACATGTGTGATGTTTCTTAGTTTTCTGTGATCCACTGACTCTACCACAGTTCTAGAAGGTAGTGATTAGAAATACAGAACCAATATGTGAAACAGTAAAGTCATTGCGTTTAGTTTAATTTGTCCATCTAATCTCTAAATGCTTGTTTTCATCCTACAGCTGGTTTGGAAATGTAGCCAACTTGTCTATCTTGTCACCATTCAGCAAATAACCATGAATACAATGATTTCCAGGTAAAATCAGAGAAAAATTTCCCCTTGAGATGGCTGAAATTCATGGAGCAGTAGTTGCAGCAGATATTAATGATGATGGTAAGATTGAACTTGTCACCACGGATACTCATGGAAATGTTGCTGCCTGGACTGCACAAGGAGTAGAGATTTGGGAAAAGCATCTTAAGAGCCACATTGCTCAGGTAAAATGTCAAATGCCTTATTTATTTGATTGTTAATTTGTTTCTACTCTATTAATATGCCTAGTGGCTTCATATTGGGGAGCAATTTCAACTGGTATGAAGTATGGCATGATTGTACTGAAGTAGTGAGCTATAGTTACTCTGATGAGATACATATGCAACATTTACATTTGCAAGCTTGGTAGAGGCACATATGGGAAGTATCTTTCTCTTCACGCTAGATATCAGATACTTGCATATGTACAGGCATGATAAAGCTGGAGCTCAGCAACTGTTAGATGCCCTTTTGTAAGAAAATGTCGAATTACTAACAAAAAACTAAGTTACTCGGGATTATAGAATTTCAGCCTGAGGATCTCGCATTTGGTACATTGCTAATGCTGGTCTAGGTCAAGGGGGTAATCCTTAGAGTATTGTTGCGTCTATGGTTTTTGTGGCGATGATGTCAGGTGGCACGTGTCTTCATGGGTCTTGTTGACATACATGTACTCTGCACTAAACCACTATCTACCATCTGCGCATTTACTTGTGACATGTATTGTAAGTACTGTGATCTTTCTGATTTATATTTGTCCATTGATCCGGTGATTATCAACATTATGGAATGAAAATCATTCTTCATGAGACAAAGTTTGTGACCAATTGATATAAGATGAAACCGGTTTGGTTTTGATTTTGCATATGAAAATGTGACGTGCCTATGCTTATTTTGACAAAAAATTAAGAAAATAAAGGCTAAGGAGCTGAAAAACCTTTTGTTGTTTCTCGCATGTCTATAATTTTGTGTCATATTAGCAAGTAGCATCCTATGAGGGAGAGAAAAGAACAGAGTTGCAGCTGTTCACCATAGGAAGGCACTAGAGACTGTAATCAGAATTCCTCATTACTCTCAAGGCCAGCCTTTTTCGTTATGTGTGATTATCATCCTTTTAGAACTCACCAGATTCCTGGTATTTTATGTATGTTTTAAAGTCTGAATTTATGGCCTTGTAGTAAGGTGTGAAGGCCAGTGAACTATATGTTTTTAATATTTTTTGGAACTTGAATTACTTGATGGACAATTACCTAAGTATGCTGTTAATGTCCAGGGTCCAACCATAGGTGACGTCGATGGCGATGGGCACACTGATGTTGTTGTTCCGACAATATCAGGGAACATTTATGTTCTTAGTGGCAAGGATGGTTCAGTCGTCCGTCCATATCCTTATAGGACTCATGGAAGAATTATGAATCAAGTTCTCCTTGTTGATCTAAATAAACGCAAAGAGAAGGAGAAAAAGGGACTTACTCTCATTACTACATCATTTGATGGTTATCTGTATCTTATTGATGGGCCCACGTCATGCGCTGATGTAGTTGACATTGGTGAAATTTCGTAAGACATTTTTATATCTTTTGGTGCCATAAACGCCATTCTTTACTGTCTCCAAAGCTTATCTTAGTGCAAAATTTTGGACAGATATAGCATGGTATTAGCAGATAATGTCGATGGCGGTGATGATTTGGATCTTATTGTGACAACTATGAATGGCAATGTCTTTTGCTTCTCAACTCCTGCTCCTCATCATCCATTGAAGGTAAGATTAACATGGACTTGATTTATAATTTTGTGCTTCAGTTCGCCTTTTTATCTTACAATATACATTTTATCCAGGCATGGAGATCGGCATATCAAGGAAGAAACAACGTTGCCAATCGGCATGACCGTGAAGGAGTCTATGTCTCACATTCCTCGAGAACTTTCCGTGATGAGGAAGGCAAGAGCTTCTGGGTGGAGTTTGAAATTGTCGATAAACATAGATATCCGTCTGGGTATCAAGCACCTTACAATGTCACGGTACGTTCTTCCTAAGATCAAATGGCATTTTCCAAATGGCAGGAGTGCTTTGATGTCATTTTGCTTTTGTTATTTTGTGAAAACAATGCAGACTACCTTGTTGGTTCCTGGCAACTACCAAGGAGAGCGAAGGATAAGGCAAAACCAGATATATGATCGCCCTGGAAAATATCGAATAAAGCTACCAACTGTTGGCGTGAGGACAACTGGAACTGTTTTGGTGGAGATGGTTGACAAGAATGGACTTTACTTCTCAGATGAGTTCTCTCTTACATTTCATATGTACTACTACAAGCTGCTAAAGTGGCTTCTCGTTCTGCCTATGCTCGTCATGTTTGGTATACTTGTCATCCTTCGTCCTCAGGAAGCCATGCCACTTCCGTCATTTTCAAGAAACACCAACTTGTGATAAAACATCCTTTCATCAAATTTCAACCCAGCGCAGAGGCAGATTGTATACTTGGGAAGGAAGTCTGGTTAAATCAATGATACAGTAGTACCAATTTTCTCCAGTGAGACCTGACAATACATTGAAACGGATATTGATTGCCTAAATAGAATAGTGTTTTTGGAAATAGCTGACACAGAATCAAAAGCTGTAACATGGGAGATCTTAAGTTTTGGATGATAGTTCAAAATTATTTTTTCTTTAAATGTTGCTAATAACTTATGCTTATCGTCGATCATTTGTTACTTGAGTGATTATTTGCTTGCGGCAGAAAGGATTCTGAGAGACTTGCTCTTGCTGAGATGGCCATGAAGTAATGGCTATAGCAAGATTCTGCAAGCTTCCCTGATTTAACCGATGCGGTTTAAATGCTTTGTGGGACTCTTTGTCAAGCGTGCAAAAGCTATACCATCAAAAAATGTCTACAAGTTGAAGAAAGATTTATAGTTACAATTAAGCATGACATACATACATTACAGTTTCTTGTCTTCCAGCTGATTACTGTATTTTGATATCTTAAAGAATTATTGCTGAGGAAAGAAAGAGGCACAAGATAAATTATCGCACAGGCGTGGATTACACTTACAGTTACGCAAGAAAAAATCATAAACTCGAGGATGAATAGAAATGATACGGGCTTTAAAAGAAAGAGCAAACATGTGTATGATCAGATTGACTATGTTGGATGGATGGTGAGGCATGGAACCTTCATTCTAAAAAGTTCCGTCACCTCAACGATTATCATCTCCATCGTGCTGCAGAGTTTGTACGATGCTACCGAAAGGAGATGACATTGGCCTTCACTTCTGGTCACTGTCGAAGTGTTTCTGATTTGTCCAGCTCTCATGGAGATGCGATTGCTGGCCAAGTTGTTTGGAGCGGTAGGACAAGAAATATCAATGCCTGACATGAACTTTGTCGACCCGGTTCTTTTCCAGATCGATTAAGCTATAAAGCTAATTCTAAGCTCATAAGCAACAACAGCTCCAGCAAGTAAAATTACATGTGCACGAAACTCCATAATCCATATGCAGCAATCCAACCGGTGAACTAAAGAAGAGGCGAGCATCACTCAGAAAGGTAAAGGACTATGAACGATCAATGAACTTAAGCCGTCAGCTGTGCAACTTTTTCTAATACAAAGTGATTTTGACCGCATGAGAAACTAGATATCGATCATCCAAAAATCATATCCACAATTCACTCATAAACAGAATTTTTTAATATGCTGGACCCTGTCAATGCTTTTATATTAATGCTAATCCCAGAGCACTGAACTCTGAACATTATCCAGTTCAAAACCAAGTCAAGATAATATCATCAATTTTGTCGTAATTTGACAAACTCATGGTGCTGCCATGAGCAACCTTCAGCATCCTCACCATCCATTGGAGGTAGGACTAGCATGGACCAGACTTGCGATTCTGTGTTTTATCCTGGCTGGTCTATCTTATGATTTGCATTTCTTCCGGGTACGGGGATCGTGCAATAGGAAGAAACAGTGTTGCCTAGTGGTAAGACGACAGTGAAGGAGTCTCGCATTTGTCGAGAACTTTCTGCAAGGAGGAGGGCAAGAGCTTATATGGTAGTGGCACCAGCAACGTATGTAAGTGTTCGTTTAATAACGTTTCTGTTTTGAGAAATATTTTTTTTTTCAAAAATACTTATTTTCTATTTTTATTGCCAAAAATAATTTCTGAGTATTTGAACGCGTTTGATAACTACACACTTTTTTCTTCCAAGAGAGAGTTTGTCTGGTACAACTCCATATATTTTTATGACTTAAAATTTTTTTAATTTATTAATAATTTTATTACATTTCTCTTTTTTTTTTCTTTTTCTTCTCTTTCCTCTAGCCAGTCGCCGCACTAGCCAAACAAGGGCCAACGAGGTTGCCAGCCTCAGGGGAGCCTTGCCAGCCACCGGCAAGGTCACTCTGAGCCTTTTCGTGACTAGGCAAGGCGACCTCGCCCCACCATCGATGAGATTGATCCCTGTTGTGGCTGGGGAAGGCTTGGCCTCACCAAATCTAAGTAAGGTCAAGCCTCACCCAGCCTCGACGAGACTCGTGATGGCCGGGTGAGGCTAGGCCTCGTCAGATTTGGGCAAGATTGAGCCTCGCCTAACCATAGCAAGGCTGAGGGAGCCTCCCTAGCAACAGCGAGGCTTGGGGGGCCTCACTAGTGGCTGACAACGTCATCGGGCCTCGTCTGGCCGATCGTTGGCCGACGACCAGCTAGGGGAAGAAAAGAGGAAAAGAAAGGGGAAAAAGAAACCCTTAATTCTTGATTCTTATTTTTCTAGTTGTTCTTAGGAATAAGAAGTAAATTTTTTTTTATTTTTTATTTCTGTTTCAAATCTATTCTCGGAAACAAAAAACTTACCAAGCACGTTTTTATTCTATTTCTACTCCCGAGAACAAAATAATAAAAATATCTATTTTCTGGAGCGTTACCAAACGCAACCTAAGCTTCCATAATTTAATTGACATGGTTAAATGCTTCGTAAGACTGTCGAGCAGTCAAAAGCTATAACACCTTATAACAGCATATCATAAGCCGTATGACGCTCTTCGGAAAACGTCTTCCGGTTTAACATAACACTTACATTTACTATATCTAAAGCATGTACAGTTTCATGTCTTGCCCTGAAAGAAAAAGGCAAGAAGACAAATTACCACACTAAAAAGTTGCCTCAAGATTAAACGAATTCAATCGGTTGGCATTTCTCATTTCAAATTTGAAGTTTCAATCACTTTAAAACGCCTAAATGGTCATTTGGATGCTTATTAGAAGTTTTAGGACCATGACAAGCCCAACTAAGGAAACTGCGAAAAATCATCATAAAAATCTTAAATCTATTGCACTTTTATCAATTTAGTCATAAACATCTCAACTTTGCCAATTAAATCCTAAATTTTATAACATTTTACCAATTGAATTCATCCGACTTATTTTGATTGAAATTTGCTGACGTGAATATTGACCATCATACGGCCGTTGTCGACACTGACATAGATAAAATATATTATTTTTTAATTCTTTTCCAATTTTTAATTATTTTTTATATTTTTAATTTATTTTTCTTTTCTTTTTTTTCTTTTTTTCTTTTCTTCCTTTAGGCAGGGCCAACCTCGCTGAAATCTGACGGGGGGCAACCTCACCATCCTCAAGCAAGGCTCACCCTTGCCAAAGGCCAACAAGGGTTATCCTCATCAAACTTGGCGAGGGCGAGCCTCGTCCAAGGTCACCCCTCACCGATCGTGGCCTCTAGCTCATCACCGGAGGCTAGGTGACCAGCTAAAGAACAAAAACGGAAATAAATAAATAAATAAATAAAAAGGAAATTTTAAAAAACTAATAATTTTAAAATTCAAAAAAGTATTAAAAAATTAATAAAATTTGTTTACATAAGCACCTGTGTCCACGTCAGCAAATTCCGGCAAAAACTTGGCAAGATGAACTCAATTCACAAAAAATGAAAAATATTTAAGACGCAATTAATAAAGTTGAAAGATTTCGGACTGAACTAATAAAAGTACAATAGGTTTATAGAATTTTGGACAATTTTTCCAAGGAAACTGGTGCATCCTCAACAGCCAAACGGTGTTACCAACATTATGCTCGAAACAAATCGTTTGCAAGTTCTCACTTCCTCCTTCAAAGGAAAGACATCCTTCCAGCTATCCCAACCTCTTCAAAAAGCAAAGTACCAAGTCCCTGTATTCTGAATTTAGCGCAATGACTGTGTAGGTTCAGATTTACTTCCTAGTATCCATTTTAAGAAATAGTAACCTTTTGAAGGCTCTGGAGAAAGCTAAGAATGAGGTGTGTCGACTGTAAAATGCACAATACTCAACAACAATACTATCAAACCACAACAACGGAAGAAAAGGTTCCTTTTATGGAGCAAATTGCTAGAAACAACTGATCTGTGGAAAGATATGGTATCATCTGTTTGTTTATCAGCATCATGTCTCAGCTGGAAAAAAGTTCCTGCTTGCCTCTGTCGTTTGTGGCGCACCCCCTCTGCTCTCTTATTCAAAAGACGAAGAGGCGATATATCATCCACGAGGTTTGCAAAGCAGAGAACCAAGAATCCAGGGCATACCAAGTGAAGAATCAAAACACTGGGGGGCATTACAATGCTGACATGAGCTGTTATTCTTCGGAAGTTCCAGTTTTTGCTTCACTTATCCTCGAAAAGGTTATCTCCTGCCACAACTTTTCAACTTGCCATGGGACATAGTCTTGTAAATTAGCTTTCACATTTAGGTAAACAGAAATCCCAGCCATTCACTGATGCAAAATATGTGAGGTTCGGAAAAATGCACATGCATCACAGAAACATATACTGCACTCATGAATGCCCCACAGTGGTTTGGACAGTCAGCTGTGATGGGAAAATGCAAAAAGTTATAGTATTCATATTGGCTCACATCCAAGTGCTATTCTAGATTGGTCATCTCTCTCTAATTGAGCGTCGTGGATTCTTGAAATGGACAAGACAGGCTAGTATTATGCTTCTGAAGGTCCACTCCAGTCTCATTTAATCAATCTAGGAGGGAACAATGAACATATTTTTTTTCTTTTTTGACCAAATAGATAGCTTGCCGGGTGTCTGCCTTGGCATGCCAACAGCAAACCCTGACTCAAATTTACTAGCAAGGCAATGATCAAATAAACAAGCTAAATGCCTCATTCTTATGTTTTCTTTCTCTCTCTCCCCAGTAGGCCAAAAATAAAAGGAAAATGACCAAAATAAGCACCACTGATAATATCAATGGTGACATTTCCAGGAAACAGCATTGCAGATACTTTATTCAATGACTCTTCACCCTTAAATTCCTCCATTTCTGAAAGAAAAAGTTACAAACAAGAGGAGATTTATCCAGCAGGGAAAGGTTGAAAATGGAAAACCACAAGTTCTATTAAATAATATCGAATCATATATGAACTCTTTAAGGCCCTTCCACCTTCAATATTGGAGTGGAACACAAGGCAAATTCAGTACTTTCGTGATTAACCAACACAATCGGTTGGCATGTAGCCACTTCGATTTTGTATAAGGATAACGCTTTGAGACAAATAATCCTGAAGAGGTCATTTTTTATTTTTGTACACACCAAGTCAAGGAGTTTAAGTACAACATCAGGTGTAATTCATGTAGTAAACATCAGGGGTATCCAAGTTCAAAGGTGCGTAGGCTATTGTTATTAGCGATACTCACTCTAAACAAAGTTTTGGAATTTGAAACCTATCCCATAGCCTGTTGACAGCAACGCCAGACCTGGTAGAACGAGGAAAACCCAACTAGAAGCTGTCAGTTTGCCCCTTTTTCTCAATTGTTTCATAAATTAGACAAAGTCTCTGCATATTTACCGAAAATAACATATACAATATTCAGCAGAATATATATTTCTGTCAACAAGAACGTTATAACAACAAAAGCACAGTGCAGAATCGCCATACTAACATGTTTTTCACCTCATAGCCTTTCTGAACGAAAGTTTACATGAAAGCTTCTGATAATGAACGAAACATAGCCTTTCTGAAAGGAATGGTGTGATCACAGGTAGTGCCTAATACTCATGCTTGGATACGCATAGACACTAACTTGCACATCATATAAATCAGTAGTTTTCCTTTTCTAGGGCACCTAGTGCATGTAAGCCACAAAAGGTAGCAGATATTAGTTAAGGAAAAATACAAACTGTACCCAAAACCTACACTATGCTCACAGATTCCATCATCTGATCTAACTTCCCCAGTGTCCTCTAATATCGACCCCAGAGATTGAATTATCTCTGTTCCAGCTTCTATAAGATTGTTCGTTTTCCCTCATTCTCTAAATCCAGGTCAATTCCACCGCATCAATAATACTCATAAAATGCATATGTGTTTTTTATATGGTATAATAGTTTTCCAGGATACCTAGTGCAAGATGTAGCAGGCACAGATTGCCGGATGGATATGACCTAATAGCCCCAAAACCAAACATATGTGCAGAGGTTCCATCTTTTGGATCCTGAATTTTTGTTGTGCACTCTTGTATTCAACCTAGAATCCCAATCAAACAGGCTCCACCAATTCAATAGGTTCCTTAGATGGTTCCTTAGGTTCTCCTACACTTTCCTGGTAAAGAGAAGAACCCAAGGGTATCAACTCTGGTTGATCACAACCTATATAACGATTCCAGCACTTGCATCCCACTCTTATGCTGGCAAAGCTTACCCGAACAATAACGTTGCACACACAAATCCTTCGCATCCAGAGAATTCAACATTTTAGATTAATTGCACTTCCATGCAATCATCAACAGCCACACCAATATGCTCTTGCTCTGGTGCGTTCAAAGAGGGAGAACTTTGTCAGAGTATAGCAGTGACTTTGCAGTTGCAAAGATTACCAACAAACTAGGAAGACCAGTTTACTGGGTAAGTATCATCTAATCAATAACGGGTAAGTATCATCTAATCAATATGAAATCTCACTTTAAAAGCCTGACTACAAGCAAACAAAAAATTGTCATAATCTGGTAAAAGCTGGAAATTTAAACAAGCTAATCACCATGCCACGAATCTCAACTGCAAAATATTGCAAGGTCCGACTACATGACCCACACCAGATTCTCCACATCAATAGCAAGAGAATTTGCAAATTTCTCATTGGACTATCAAATCGAACAATCCCACTCTCAACCAATTCACACAGATCTAATACTCACATAAGAAGTCAGAACTCCGCCATTATATGGCTAAATTGACTGTAATCTGTAAAACCCTATAAGAAATTATGGAACAGTGTATACATATATACATGCACAAATCAAGAGAAAGGGTCTCAAGGAACGTAACCAAGACCTGAATCTACAACAACACCAACACATACATACATATTAAATCACTGAAAATAGAGTAACGGAAAGAAAAAAAAAATCCTTACATCCCCCAAATTCAGAAGCCATTCAAGATGGGCCTCTTCCCGAGCCGCTTAATCTCCCTGTCCATCTTCCCGGTCAGCATCAGGCCGAACATCTTGTAATCGCACAGGAGCGACCAGAGCGGGTGCCCGAACGTCGCGGGGACGTTGCCCTCCACGAACAGGTGGCTGTACCAGGCGAGGCCGTACCCGGCGAGGGGGACCAGGAGGAGGAACCACCAGTTGAACGCGGCCGCGTAGATCAAGAAGGCGGTGCTCAGGAGCGTTCCCGCGAAGTGCCACCGCCTCGTGGCCGGCTTCGAGTGCTGGGTCACGTAGAAGGGCCAGAACTCGTCGAAGCTCCTGAAATTCATCTTCTTCCGGGGAAGAAGACGCCGACCCAATTCTCCGGGCGAGGAAAAGCTTCGATCTTTGGCGAGAAAATCTTGTGGGTTCGACCCGGTCGATGATCTTGGCATTACATGCCGACGCCGGGAGGGCGTGATTTTATACGGGTGTCGGGGTTTGATTTGAGACGAGGATTGATTTGCTTGTTCGTGGGTGAAAGAGGGGATAGAAGCGTCGACTTCGGAAGCGTCGTCGCACGTTTGAAGATTCTTCGTTCGGATTTTTTTAATTCTTATTATTATTATCGTCATTCAATTTGGCAGAATCGATTTTCCCGAAAATTTTGGACATCGGTGCCAGGCTTTTGCACGAAATTCGAGGGGCGGCACTCCAATTTTTATTCTTTTTTTATTTGCGTCAATTGGGCATTATCATTATCTTTCGATAACTACGATCGTCATTGTTAATGAACTTGGGATTTTATTATTTGGATCATATGAACGAGATCGGTCGAAAATATGGGAATTGACTATTTTTTCTTAGAAAGAGCACATGATTTATGTGTTGAAGAGAATAAGAATCTAAAAGATGTAGTTTGTATTGGCGAAAATAATCATGGATTTTTATGTAAAAGGTTTAGTTTACAAAAAGATAATCAAAATTAGAGACCTAATTTTGCTTTCAAATTACAATTTTCTCCCTCTTTTAATATAATATTATGATAATCCGCTTAGTATAGTATGTGACTATTTCATGAAAATTATGGGGTAAAATTTGAGGTTGAAATTACCATTTTTAGTTTATCTTGAGAATGAGAGTGAGAGATTAGATTTGGTGTAAAATGGGAAGATATCAGTTTATCTAGCTCGTGTGATGAATGAAATTTGAAAGTGTTAAAACATTTTAAGAGTGCTCTAATAAGATTCTCTCATAAAATTTTCCATTGCAAATTTCTGCAATTATAAAAACTTTAACCTCCATTCCCAAACATCATATATTATTTATCTATATAAGGTTTATATACATAAAGATTGCACTTTTTCCGCTCCTTAATTGGGTTGGATACTTTTTTTTGTATTTTGACCATATTATCCCTTGTGAGGCCATCACTTTGATTATAACTATACACAAATGATTCATTTTTTTGTTTGGTTAACTCTTTTTTTTTTCTTCTTTTTTATCTTGCGGGTCCCACTTTTCTTGTTCTTCAATCTTTCCCCTTTGACGTGTCAATTCTCGATTCTTGCAAATCATCACTTTTAACCACTGAATTTGCCCTAGTAACCACCCTTCCAACATTAAAGGAGATGGAGGTTTCAAATTCCCACATTTTCAAGGGGTTTCAAATCCCAAGTAGAGACGATTTATTTTCAAATGTTGGTTTCAACTCCCACGCCTTATAGAGAGGCAGAACAAAAGTTGAAAGTAAAAGTTAAGATAGGAGTAGAGTAGGACCGATAAAAAAAAAAAAAAATCTCTTTATTTTATCTCTCATAGGCTATCCTCTTTTACTTACACCTCTACTCCTCAAGCCATAATTGTGCAATAGGCAAGTTGTGTCCTTCTAGGTAATATTGATAGAACTTGATCTTAGTCCATGTTCTTCCACCGTTATAAGCATCCTCCTAATTCCATGCTTCCTTTGCTCTCAAACTGCCACCTCGTGAGGTTGAATTCCCCCATTTGGCTCCTCAAGAGCATCACATTAGAATCGCTACATTTTAAATATAACTCAAAGGAGTACAAAATAGTGTGCTATTTCCTAACTTGGATGAATGTTCAGCATATGGCGTTGAATTAAAGCTAATACATTCAAGAATCAAGGAAAAGAGAAAACTAGAGTTAACTGTGCATGTCAAAAAGTTGAGCGAGCATATATCTTCAATGGGAAAAGTACCAAAAAAGTCCTAAACCTTTTGCATTGGTACCAATTCAGTCATAAACTTTTCAATTGGACCAATTCAGTCCTAAACCTTTTAATATTGGTACCAATTCAGTCCATCCGGCCAATTTTGGCCTGCCGGCGCTGACGTGGACGTCGGCCGGTGGTCGGACGCTGATGTGGCAATTTTTATGATTTTTTCGAATTTTTTTATGATTTTTTATTAATTTTTTTCCTTTTTTCTTTTCTTTTTCCTTTTCTTCTCTGCTTTCTTCTTCGTGGTTGCCGGCGAGCCTCCGGTGAGGCTCGCCGGCCACTGGGCGAGGGCCGCGAAGCCCTCGCCTACCGCCGGCGAGGGTCGCGGCCCTCGCCCGGCCTCTCCCGAGCCGCCGGCGAGGCGGCTTCGCCCGGATCTGGGCAAGGCCAGCCTCGCCCGCGGCTGGCGAGGCCATGGCGGCCATCGCCAAGGCGAAGGCGAGGGCCGCGAAGCCCTCGCCAGCCGCCGGCGAGGGTCGCGACCCTCGCCCTGGCCTTGCCGCTGAGTCCCCGGCGCCTCCTCCGCTGTCGACCCCGGAGCTTCTCGACCTCGTCATCGCCGCCCTCACCTCCACGAGATCCCAATTCGAGGCCCTGGTCCCCCACCTCCCGCGACTCACGCCGCCGCTCCTCCGCCCAATCTTCGCCTCCGAAACCCTAGCCCGCCGCCCCAACACCCTCCTCTCCTTCTTCCGAGGCTGGCCTCGCCCGCGGCCCTAGGCGAGGCCGAGCGAGGGTTGCGACCGTCGCCGGTGGCTGGCGAGGGCTTCGCGGCCCTCGCCTCCGCCTTGGCGATGGCCGCCATGGCCTCGCCAGCCGCGGGCGAGGCTGGCCTTGCCCAGATCCGGGCAAAGCCGCCTCGCCGGCGGCTCGGGAGAGGCCGAGCGAGGGCCGCGACCCTCGCCGGCGGCAGGCGAGGGCTTCGCGGCCCTCGCCCAGTGGCCGACGAGCCTCACCGGAGGCTCGCCGGCAACCGCGAAGAAGAAAGTAGAAAAAAAAGGAATAAAAATTAATAAAAAATTAATAAAAAATTTGAAAAAATCATAAAAAAATTATAAAAATCGCCACGTCAGCGTCCGGCCACCGGCCGACGTCCACGTCAGCCCCGGCCGGCCAAAATTGGCCAGATGGACTGAATTGGTACCAATATTAAAAGGTTTAGGACTGAATTGGTCCAATTGAAAAGTTTAGGACTGAATTGGTACCAATGCAAGAGGTTTAGGACTTTTTTGGTACTTTTCCCTATCTTCAACAGATGAATATATGCCCAATGGATAGTAAATCAAACAGGGTAGCCAAACATGATTATCTATTTCTCTTATATATATAAGTGTGTGCGTGTGTCGGGCAGAAAAGTGCTGGGGTTGAGGCACGCGTGGTACAATCATGGCTCTATCTTTGTACCTCAGACATCGATGATTTTAAAGGCTTGATGGAAATTCGAATGCATTTAAAATTGAAAAAAGCAATGTAATCGCAAGTGATTTGAAACAATTACCATTATTTTCTTACCAATGGCTAATCATGTCATATAATCAGGCCAAAGGTAATATTTCATCTAATACTGTTTTAGGGAGCTTTTACTTTTGAATTGCATGATGATAATAAATGTGTAGAATTTATGAACATATAAACTTTGTAATATTTTTTAATTTTGAAAATGCCTTTAAAAAATCATTCAATGCCGGCATGAAGAATAAACAGAAATTGGCTTTACCAAAAAAAAAAAAAGAATAAACAGAAATTGGACTCTTAGATTAACCAAATAAAATAAAAGTCCAACACATTTATTAAAAATAGTATATGAATGTTTTTCACTTTTATTTGTAGTTAGGTTATTTTTAGAATAATGATTTCCTAGCACAAATAAAAAAGGAAATATAAAACTCATTCACACAATAGCTAGGCCATATGTCAAATAAGCTACTATTTTGGAGAAGAGGGACACCATTTCGTCCCAAATGAAAAAAAAAAAAAAAAAAGAACCAAACAAAAAGAATTAAAAAAATATTTTAAGCAAAAGTGGATCTTACGTTTAACCTTAGTCTTTGTTGTGTGGATTAGAATCATAATTGAAAATTTCTACGTTCCAAAAGCATGCCAGTGAGACTCAATGGATCACGTGCTCAATTCAAGATGGTAAGGGAGTGGATGCAGTAAAAAATGTGGTGGAAAAAACGCGATCTATATTTTATTATGTTCTTTTTTTCTTTTCATTATGAAATAATAATTTAGGAAATGCCTAACAAGTTAGAGAAAGCCTTCTTTTGACTTAAATATATGATACGATACTACTTATCTGCAAATAGCTGTTTTACGTAAGAATTTGTTGCCAAGGAAAAAAATTAGTTGGTTTAATAATAAACTAGGAGGGCATTGCATTACACTTTTGTGGTTCGGTCACATGGTACAAAATAAATTTTCTAAAAATGTGTTAAGAAAGAAAATATTTCCAAAATATTTTTCTATTTTCAATATCCATTCACATATCGATGCAAAAAAAAAAAATGCATTGATTTGAGAAAAAGATATTAAAAGTGTCATAATTTTCATATTATTGCTATTTTAGTATTAAAAAAAACGATCACTTATATTTCATGGTCAATTTGAAAGTTGAAAATCCAACGTGACAATATTTTCACATTTTTTCCAATTGACATGGCTCGTTGGCACTTTGATTTAGCACAAATGCCCTAAACGACCTTGCTAAACAAGTTGGCCCCCGATTTAAACCCTTATTCAGACAAATCGAGTCATTTCTCCTCTTTTTCAAATCCCACTATGGATCAAGGCAATCTGAGTCGACTAATAGACAAGTTGGGCGATGCCGACTTGATGCGAGTAGAAATGGAGGCTTTAGAATCTCTGACCAACAATTTGAAAAAGAAGGGAGGCTTGGTAGTAGAGAAATTTGCAGCCGATTGTTGTCGTCGTCGTCATCTCAAAATCGGCATTCTTGCAAAGGAAACAGAGAGATTGAATGGTAAGCCAATTTGGTTATACGTTTATAGATCAGGATGATTGGGTAGAGACGATGAATAACGTGCTGGAGAAAAGAAGCAGAGCGGGTTGCTATCGAGGAAGCCGTAAAGCAAAGCGACGTCCCACGGATAACTGCGACAGTCTGAAACAACGAAGACTCGTGTAGAAGACACCAAACCAATCTCACACCTAACCCAGCAAAGCATGCCGAGAGGAAGATCTGATGTGAGCACCGTGTCGAAATCGTTGTTTTGTAATAAGGGTCACCTCATCATCGAGGTGAGACGTTAATATTTTAAGTAGGACTTTTTATCGGAATTCATCACCTTAGTCAATTAAGTGATCGTTTTTCTTTTAATGTGACACTAAAGTAATCGAGTGAAAAGTTTTGACGCGAAAATAAGCATTATATGAAAGTTGTGACACTTTTAATATTATTTTCTCTTAAGTTGTCATGGTCACGGTGTTGAGATAAAGTCAATACCTTTTAAAATGACTCAAATTAAAGAAAATTATTTGAATATATCATGGTTTGAATAATCAGTATGGGCCATTAAATTAAAACGAATAATTTTTAAGAATGGCCAAGAGAAAAAGGAAAATATTGCATAGATGTCATTAGCTTAAATAATCAGTATATGATGTTGAGATAAAATTAATACATTTAAAAAATGGCCAAGGAAGAACAAAAAATGTTTCATGTTATATCATTGGCTTGAACAATCAGTGGATGGGAAAGGCATAGTAAATCCAAACAAGATAGCTAAACTCGATAGCTATTTTATTAGAATGTTCAAAGTATATGAAGACAATGTCAAACCAGCCATTATGGTATTATATTATTGGGACGAGTTTAGTAGAAATTAATTAATAAAAAAATAAGAAGGGAAAAAAATTTTAAAAAGAAAAAAAAAACACAATCACGTGAAAAGAATAGTTCCATAAATTATTAGTATTAAGTGAGAGGACAAAAAATCAACGCTAGGTTTCAGATTAATACTTTGAAGCACGCGTTCATTAAAAGAAAAAGTAAAAACCCATGCAGAAGATAAGATTTCTTTTAGTTAAATAAAGACAATTATTATGTTATCATTCGAGAAAAGTACACATATGCCGTGAATATATTCTACTAGTAAATGTGATAAATTGATGGTATTGGGACAATTTTTAGTAGAGAGTAATTAATGAAAAAATCATGACGGCAAACATAAAAGACAACTGGATGAAAATAACAGTTTTTCATAATCATTAGTTTTAAATGAGAAAAGAAAAATCAACACCGTTTCAAATTAATACTTTGAAGCAATTTTTCATTACAACAAAAAGTTAAAACCTGTGCAACACTTGGTAATTCTCCTAATTAGATAAATAAAGACAACTAATCGTCATCCAAAAAAATATACACGTATGATATGGATATAATACCGATAAATGTGTGTTGGATATTTCAACAGTTTTGAAATATTGTAAGCTACTAATTTTTTTAATAATTTTTTTTATTGTTATCTATTTGTAACGGTTTTTGTTTGCCATTAATATAAAATGGTTTTGTAACATTTTATAACGGTTATTTAACAGTTACATAACAACCATGTTATAACTTTCTAATAGTCGTACAACGGCTTTATAACGTTTCTTTTATTTCTAAAAAACTATTTATTATTTTATAATAGCTATACAGCAGTTATTTTCTTCTTTCAATACCGATTTATTTATAAGTGTTTCTTAACAGCTCTCTTTCTTTTAACTAGAAATGGTTACTTTAAACATAATTGGAAAGTGAGATTGATATATCAAAACCAAAATATTTTTATTTCTCTTTTCCTATCTCGTTATGTATTTTTCCTTTCTTTGTTGGGTTATACATATAATGTTGTTATGTTCCTTCTAGTATTCAGTGTGAAGTACAGAAGAAGATTTGTTATATCTTGAAAGGATAGCCATTAAAATCTTAGGCACCAAGTTTCGTACTCCAAATGGGGGAATTATCATTAAGGATAGTGCTTGTACACCTCAGACATTTTATTTTTATCATCTTTTTCAATGTATTTTCAATAATTATTATTATTTTCATGTAATCTAATATTTTTCAAACAATGTGCATATGTGTGTGCTAGAAATTGACAATTAAAAGAATGAAATTATTGATGAAAATACACAACATAAAGAAATTGTATAATATATGTGGAAAGAGAAAGATATTTCAAAATATGAAATCTTTTTAGGGCAAGCTATTGTATGAAAGAAAATCTGCAAATTTTTAGACTAACAGAAAAATATTCACAAAATATGAATTGTTTTAAGGAAACTCGTTGTATAATAGAAAATCTCCAAATATTAACACTGAAACATTTAAGGATAAAACAAATCATAAAATCGCATACAATTAAGGGTGATCATGGTCCGGGTTAGGCCGGTCCAATGCCTAACCCCACGACCAACCCGTATAATGTCGGTCCCCAATTTTTGGGACCGAGGACTGACCTGATTGAGTCTGGGACCAAGGACTGGACTGATCCTATGGGTTCGGTCCGATCCCAGAGTCAACCCGGGACTAGTCAATAAATTTTTTTATTTCATTTTTTATTCCTTAAAAAGTAAAACTCATTAATTCAAATTACATATTAAACCAAACTATAAATATAAGTACATATTCAACATAAATTTAAGATAAGGTTATCATAAAAAGTTCACACTAGTTAAAAACAACAAACTATATAAATGATCAAGATTGCTAATAGAGATAAAGTGTTTCCATTGCTGAAGCATACTATAATTTTCTTGTTTTTGATTTGTCTTTTAATCATTTTCCCCTTGGGAAATGGGATGAGATGGGAAGTTTAAGAGGAAAGATTTCTAGGCCAAAAAATGTTTTCTAGGCATCTTCTCCTGCAATCATCTATTAATAATACTTGTAATACTATATGCAAAAATAATTCATACATTCAATCAAGCAAAGTCTAATCAACCAATAATTAAGCTTCACACAACTTGATAGGCACATCATCATAACAACTGCAATACTACTATTCGAAAACTTCTTCCATTTGACACAAACTCAAAAGCAAAGTGCAACTGAACAATTAAACCATAAGAAGAATAAGACAAGAGGCTAAGGGCATTTTAAGCCATTTCACAACACTATTCACCCATTTCACGGCGTGAAGAACATGGCTGGGTTTGCTATTTATAAGAAAAACATTAAAAAATATTATATATTAAATATCTAAAATATATTATATATAAATATATTTCCTTTACCAATATATATATATATATATATATATATATTTTATCAGGGTTGGTCCGGGTTGGACCAACCCTAAACTTTCAGGACCGAGGACCAACCTACACAGTACCAGTCCTGGAATCTTAGGACCGAGGACTGACTCGATCCCCTTAGAAACCGGACCAGAACCAGCAGGGTTGGGCCGGTCCAAGGTCGGTCTAGGGTCGACCCTAGACCGATGCTCACCCCTACATACAATCATGCACATATAATAAATTAGGCACATATAATAAATTAGGATTCGGAAGGAAGAAAAAATGATTGAGATTTCTTAGAAGTATGAGGTTTCATCTACTTTATAAAATAGTATAAACTAAAGTATGAAAAAGACACTTGAGCATGAGCAGCTCAATGTCAAAGTAGACATCATTCTAATGTAACGATTGGGACGAGCTCAATAGAAAGAAACTCACAAAAACCACAACATGGTAATACGTAAAAAGAAAAAAATGAAAAGAAGAGTTCCAAAAAAATTGTAGTTCCAAGTGAGAGGACCATAAGCAAATCTAGGTATGTGTTTCGAATCAATACTTGCAAACAAATCTAGGTATGTGTTTCGAATTAATACTTGCAAACCATATTTCAAATAAAGAGTTTTAAGTAATTCGTTAAACCATTAAAAAATAATAATTAAAACTCGTGCAGCAGACGTGCAATCAATGGAAATTGTACTAGTGATACAGCATTATAAATCATATGGTGCCCAAATTATTTTGCTAAACTACATACCAATGGAGCAAGAGAAATTGAAAATTATATAAATAGCATCACTGGTCCTAAGTGACAGCTAAAACTACTTCATACGAGGCCTTGTGCGGACCTCAGTACCCCCTAGGCATTGGGGTGCATTTGGAATTGGCTTTGCAAAGGGCTTTGGGCTTCCAGGATACAGACCAAAGTTTGGGTGTTTGGGAACAACTTTCAAATTCTCATTAGGCCAAAGTTGGCATTCTCAAGGCTGAAGGGTGCATTGGGCTTTCAGCTTTCTCGGCATACAAGAAGCACGGTTCATTTTTTTTTATTTTCTTCCAAAACCATCCTCACTTACTCTTAATTTTTCTGGTTTTGCCCTTGTCATTGTACCGTTTATCTTCTTCTCCATTGAAGTTGGCCAATGTGTTGCTCGAAGCTGTAAGCGGCCGCCAACGGCTCGACATGGTCGTGGTGGCCCAGGCAACCGTCACTGGGGAGAGGTGCAACCGCCGCCCTATCTAGGTTGCAACAATCGCCGTGGGTCGCGACGAGGTTTGGGTCACCGACCTCGTTGCCCCCGGATCTGGGCCTCAACGACCTAGATCTGGGGGCTGCGAGGTCGTGCGACCCCGCCACGACCCAGATTCGGGGGCAACAAGGTCCTCCCGTGACCTCGCCGCCCCAAATCTGGGTTGTGGCGTCACGCGACCTTGCCGCGACTCAAATCCAGAGTCAATGAGGTCCCCCGACCTCGTGGCGGGGTTGCCCGACATTTGACAACCCTTGCTGGGGGTCGCCCGATGTCCGGCAACCCTCCCGGAGGGTCTCTCGACCTTTGCCCTTGTCGGTCAATTTTTTTTATTTCTCTTTTGATAATTTTTTTATCACAAAAGTCCTTATAAATATAATTCCCCCAAACACCATTTTGCACAAAAATACTTCACAGACTCACAGTGGACTTTTAAATTGTAATTCACCAAACACAATTTGCATTTTGAAAAGTCCCTTCAACCTAAAGTCCTTTGCATTTTCCCAATGTCTTTCCTCAAAGGTCCAATCAAACGCACCCTTAAACATCTAGAGGGCATTCCATCTCTCTAGGGAAGAAAAAAGATACGGAGAGAATTGGAGGTGCAGTGCATGTAAATGCCGGCACCTTAAAATGAGAAATGCGGAGACTTTCATAGATGTGGAAGCTCTCTTCCTTGGTGAGGTAACCCTTAACCACAACCAAGGATCCAAGGAAGCCCCTAATTGAAAAATTATATAAACAACATCTGAATGAACCGAATAAAGTTCGACTCCCTCGTATCAAGTTTTTGCCCATGTTGTTGAAAATATTTACACTCAAGCCATAATGAGTGTTTGGCTTGAATGAAAATATTCCACAGAAATTGCAGTTCCAACTTCTACCAAACAAGAAAGTTATTTTGCGCTCCGATGACATACGCTCTCCTCCTATCACATTACAATTTTATCTATCGATTCTGTCCATATTTCTTCGAAGTCCAACATTGACGGATCGCATCTTGAAGGAGATCCGGAGGGACCTGTAGCCAGCATCTGTCGTGACGCTGCTGGCCGTGTCGTCGTTGGATTTGCAGAGAATGTTCGAACTTCTTCGGCCTCGGGGACGGAGACGCTCGCCCTTAGAGCAACACTCCTGTACTTGGAAGCCGAAGACGATATGCACAAGGGACACTATCCGAGAGTGCTCATATGCACCGATAGCTTCTGTGGTCAACGTGGTGTTGGGCTTCGTCCCGAGCCTGTGGGGGTTACTGCCGGTTGTTGATGGATGTAGAGAAAGGCTGGCCAGGTTCGTTTCTATTGCTTTGGTCCACAGCCAAACAAATCAAGTTGCGAATTGGATCGTGAAGGCCCACCGAAGGAAAACCCTTCCGCCGAATTGGATTTTGAATTCACTCCCTCGTCTTTGGGATCAGTTGATGAACAAAAAGGCGATGGTTTGACCAAAAAAAAAAAAAATCAATCGCGTCAGTCAAGCTAGGTCCAGCGAAACTAAGCCAGTGTGCCCCAATTTGCCAACAAATCGACTTGTCTCGTGGATCGTTGGTCACTCGGTTTGCCCACTTCATTAGCCAAGGCAGTTCAAGGGAAGAGAAGGAATGGGCCGATGAATGACAATTTCGCCGAAATGGAGTCACACCTAAAGGTGAAAATTCTTTCCCCAAAAAAGTGGATTCTTTGATTTTTTTTTTTTAATGGAAATGGATTTTGTGCCGATTTTGAATAGGAATACACTCGGTTTTATAGTGAAGATGATCGGTTAATCTGCAGTATAGTACTATTAACACCAAAAATGGCTTAGCGGCCATGGGAAAAGAATAAGGCCTAATAAATCCGAGATTAAGCCCATAAGGATCTAAGTGAAATTGCTATCAGTTATCACAGGTACTAACGACCGATCATCACTTGAGAACAAGAGGATAAGAATGAAGGCGGTTATTGAAACGCTTGATACCGGCGGCTTTGCAAGTAAAACAATGCAGTTGTTGGTGCGGTGCCGAAAATTTTAGGAAACATAATACTTTATTATAAATAGCTTAGTAAATATTATTGTAAGGGAGGCACATTTGGACAACAAACCTGAATATACTCAGTTTCGGCTACCTTTCTTTAATTATCTTCGTACCGTATTTACTTTCAATTGCTTTAGATTTATCCTTTATTTTAGCATAGTTATATTAGAATCCATAGCTTCCTTTTTGAAACGATACAGGACCCAATACAAATATAGAATTGAAGAACCATCGTTCGGTGAAAGATATTTTGTCTGAGAATTTTCTCGACGGAACAAGTACTAAAAATCATGAACGATAGTTGAAGATGGAAAGACAATAACACTGATACGCTGATAAAAATACACTGGCCATGTGTGTTCGTGGTATTCTTCCATGATTATATTGCAACCGCTTGCAAGCAGTTATTATTCCAAGTACGGTTGCAACTGTATTCACAAGATTGTAGGCTTCTTATCAAGCCCGCAAAGTTGGCGCGGTGGAAAACCCTCCATTGATAATTTGATATCCCGACCGTACTCACTTGCTCATTGCTCGAGCAACACCTAATTCGAATTGTCCCTGTTAGGGCTACAATTGCTCTTCGGACAAGATGTTTAGGACTCGGATCAACAACTCGATTGCTCAAAAGAAATACACATGTAATATGAATATATTCTACTAGTAAATGCGATAAGTTTATAATTTTGAGACAAGTTTGGTAGATATTAATTAATGTAAAAATCAAGACGGCAAAGTATAAAAAACAATTTGATCCAAGAATAGTTCCATGATTATTAGTTCTAAGTGAGAGGATAAAAGATAACACTTTGTTTCAAAGTAAAATTTTGAATCCATTTTTCATTTAAAAGAAAGGGTTAAAACCAGTGCCGCGCACATGAATTTTACTAGTTAAACAAATAAAGACAAACTATTATATTATCATTCTAGAAACTACACAAATATGATATGAATATATTCTACTAGCAAGTGCGTAGGTTATGTGAATACGAGATTTTGACAATTGAAAATTTAAGTAAAATCACTTTGTTACGGCATATATTGATCTTTAAATACTGGAATGAAATTGTTGTTAAAAAGACATAACATAGAAAATTGTATCGATATATGTGGAAAGAGAAGTAGCAAAATAAAAAAATCCTCAAACTTTTCGTACTGAAACGTTTGAGGGATGGAATAAAATTATGAATTTTCTCCTTTGTTCATATACATAATATTTGTCAATATGAGTCATTAAGGAGATTCGCAGGCAAAAAATAATTGAGATCCCTAAAAAATAGGAGGTTCTCTTTGCTTATATAATAAAATAGATTAAAGTCTGAAAAGAATAAATGACTAGCTAGATGTCAAAGTAGATATCATTATAACATAATAGTTGGGACAAGTTTAATAATAATAAATTAATAAAAAAAAAAAAGGTAATACATTGAAAGAATAAGACGAAAAGAGGAGTTTAAAAAAAAATTAGTTCTGAGTGAGAGGACCAAAATCAAATCTGGATATGCGTTTCAAATTGATACAAGCTACCTCTTAGACTAGGAATTTCAAGTAGTACTTCATAAAAAAAAACAAAAAAACAAAAAACAAAAACAAAACGAAAACAAAGCGAAACGAAACAAAACAAAACAAAACAAAAATCAAAAAAAAAAAAATCAAAACCCGTGCAGCACATGTGCAGTGCATGGGAATCGTACTAGTGATGCAGCATCACAAATCACGTGATGCCAAATGATTTAGCTACAATACATAACAACATAACAACATCACAATGGAATTGGAAAATGTTATGGACCCCAACTGAATGAACTGAATAAAGCCCGATTCCCTCGCATCAAGTTCTAGCCCTTGTTGATTGAGAAAATTAAACATTCAAGCCATTTGAGTGTTGCATACCAAAAATCAACATCCATGCTACACATGTGATGCACGAGAATTATACTAGTAATATAGCATTACGACTCACGTGGCGCCGAATAATTTAGCTACAATACATAGCAATGTAGCGACATCACAATGGAATTGGTAAATGATATGGATACCATACCGGCTAAATGAACCGAATAAAGCCGACTCTCTCACATCAAGTTTTACTTCTAGTTGTTGTGAAAATTAAACATTCAAGAAGCCATTGTGACTTGACTGTTGCATACCAAGCTACACATGCAATGCACAGAAATTATACTAGTGATATAGCATTACAAATCAAGCGATACCGAATAATTTAGCTACAATACATAACCACGTACCGACATCTCAATGAAAATGGAAAATGACATGGACACTGATTGAATGAACCAAATAAATCCAAACTCCCTCAAATTAAGTTTTTCCACTAGTGGTTGAGAAAATTAGACAATCGAGCGAATGTGATTTGAGTGTTGCATACTAAAAATCAAAACCTGTGCAACACGTGCAATGCACGGGAGTTGTACTAGTGATATAGCATTATGAATCACGTGATGCTGAATAATTTAACTACAATACATAGCAATATAGCCACATCACAGAGGAATTGGCCAATATTATGGACATCGAGTAAATGAACTGAATAAAACCCAACTCCCTCACATCAAGTTTCACCCCTAGTTGTTGAGAGAATTGAACATTCAAGCCATTGTGATTTGAGTGTTGCATACCTAAAAAGAAAGAAATGAGTACGATGACATACGCCCATGTCAACTCACCTAAAGATTCTCTCTATTGAATCGATTTCATAATCTTATTCTCCCGTAAGTGATCTCAGAAATGAGCACGAGGCAGAAGTAGTCTTTCTAATTTTCATTCATTTGGCACAGTTCTAACTGATATAATGAGAGAATTCTCAGTCAAACGGAGGCTCCATCTTCTCAATTCGAATTGAGATTTCTCTCTCGACTTGTTCAGCAATATTTTATTATTTTTATTTAAGTTTGTTTTGTTTATTTGCTACTAATATTCAGGATAAGCATACATCCGTGGGTAGCGCGGTTGGTTGAGAGTCCCTCCCTCATCGTTGAAATCGAGAGTTCGAAACCCTACGTTGCTAGCGATTTAAGTGGGGGGCGTGGCAGTGAGTTGCTGTGCTAGTCTTCCTCGAGATATAAGGGCCCGATTCTCAGGAGCCGTTTGAGCACGAGGAGCATGTGGCGAAGTCCTCGGTTACCAATACCAATATATATATATATATATATATATATATATATATATATATATTCAAGATAAGCACACTAGAAGTGTTATAACTTTCGTATGATACTCATTTGAGTGTCATGCTTTTTTTTTGTTCACTTGAGTACCATATATTTGAAAAATTGATCACTTAAGTACCTTCAGCAATTTGCCTCAACGGTAAATCTGACAGGAGCGCCAATTGCCCTATATGACCTTGCCAACACTAGCACGAATAATAAATTCAAAAATTCAAAAATCCACCTGAAAATGAAATATTAATAATAAAAAAAATCTACAAATGACAACTTGTTGGGAATGATACTCAAGTGAGTGATTTTTACTTCAATGTGACACTTTAGTGAGCGAAAATATTATATACTCAAATGAACGTCGTACACAAATTATAGCACTCTTGCTATCCTTGTCCTAAGCATTTTTATTTATAAGTGAAAAGATTGGGGAGAGCCAATCAATGTAGCTATCCCTTTGAACTTCTCCGTAATGGTCCTGTGTAGACAAATATTTTGCATTAATTAATTCTTTGTAAGATATATTATAGAAGTGGGTACCATATATATAAAACTAAGTCCTTCGCATGAATGAGGCCCATTGCATATAAAATCTAAAATATTTTAAATTTAATTTTCAACATAGAATGAAATCAAAATATCATCAAAATAATTGTTATATACTAATTAATAAGTAGTATTAATTATAAATTACCTCCTTTACCTCTCATTTTTCCCAACCGCCATATGGCCCTTAACTCTAGAAACCCATCATACTCTATCCTTAATTTATTCTCATCAATTCAAATATAAATAAGTAGGTTAGACTTAAAATTTAAATGAGCAAATATGTGAAAAGGATAAATGCATAAAGGCTCATGCTTTTTCCATCCAATTTTTTTACTTCCGGCCACCCATATTACCTTTTTTTTTTTTTTGAACCATACCCATGTTACCTTAAATTGACTACAATATTTCTTACAGGTCCAAATTTAAGATTATTTTTTACCTTTTTCCTTCTCTTTCTTTAGAAATTATGATGCATTTAGAATTGACAAATAAGTACTTATTTGCCCATGGTTTGATTGAATTTTCTTATCATGCAATTACAGTTGTCATAATTTTCTTGTCAACAACTAATTATTCTACTTATTAGCCTTTTTTTTTTTATCAATATAGTTTTGAACTTTTGGGCAAAACTTCAATATAATCTTTCCACAAATTGCCATCGAAAACCACTAATGCGGCGTCTGGTCATCACTGGCCGTCCTAAATGGCATCCTAATGTAGGCAATTTGTTGATTTTCATTTCGCAATTTGCAATGGCAATTGTTAGGAGAGACTACATTTACATGCATGCAAATGTTTAGGACTATAATGACAAAATCAGAAAGCTAAAACTAAATTGATATCCGCACAATATGTTCATGATTAATTTGATAATTTTCCCAAATATTTAAATAATCACTCTTTTGATGGACATATATATAAGCATGTTTGGGATAAGTACACGTAACTTTTATACAACATTCACTTGAGTGTTATAAATTTAAAAAATCGATCACTTAAAATGCCATTAGCGATTTGCCTAGCCAGAAAATCCGACGTGGACACTAGTCATCCTACATAGTATTGTCGATACTGACCGTTTTTTTTTTTTTTTTGGTCAAAAATGGGTGATTTCTTTCATTCCTTCTTATGATAATTACAAGACAAAGGGAGACAAATTCTGGACATAAGATATCTCTAAGAGGCTGGGGATGTGAAGATGTCCAATTGAGATGGAGTTTTTTGGTTTGATGGGCTTTTGCTATCCAATCTTGCCGATATTGATGTGGATAATTAATAAAAAATTCAAAAATAAAAAATCCATATCAAATGGGAAATTACTATAAAAAAAAATCCACGTAGAAGGATTTGTCAAAAATAGCACTAAAATGATCGATTTAACTCCGATGAGGCACTTAAGTGAGTGAAAAAAAAAATTGTGATGCTCAAGTGAGCCTTGTACGAAAGTTATAGTATTTCTATTGTGCGTATCCTCTAATACTCTTCTCTACTCGCTAGGTGCGTCTTCTACGTCCATCACTAGGAATCAAACCACTAGTTTAGATTCTCCAAACCAAGAAGCCCCATAGAATTGATGTGGAATATAATGAGTTCATACACTAGAATAAGTTATATGGCTTCTCTGAGTTTTGGAAATTCTTATCTCCCAATCTAAATCTAGATCTAGGAACTTTTCTCTGCTGACCTAGATTTAGATCTAGGAGTTCTTTAGAGGCATTTCTATACTCATTCAGTCTCTCCTAATTTAGATTTAGATCATGTTTTTGGTGCCTCCGATGATGGTGTTGAGGACGCTAATTCTAAGCATGCATGCCCACTAAGCAAGTTATAGTTATTGGAGAAAAAGATCATGGTGTGTGCTCATCACTTATGATGATACAAGATTTGGTAATCAACCATTGTATGTTTAGCTTTGATGCTGAGACAAATATGTTCTTGTCACCTATGAGTGAACTTATGTCAGTAGCTTGTGCTCTATTGTTTTACTTTGGTGTTTGAGATTTACTTTATTTTGAATTGCTCATGTAGCCATTTGAGGTATGAATGAAATATTTACTTTCAACCAAAAACTAATATAGTGAGACTGAGAGATTGTCCCGGTTCAAGTGAATAGAAGGAGATAAAAAGGACAAAGGATAAGCACTATATACAGCATTTAATTGCTCTTTTAGACCAGTAAGAATACAAATGCAGAAATTTCAACCATTACAGCAACGGCTTTTGGAAGAGACCCGCTCCCCTTGGTGCGTTTGGTAACACTTTGAGGATGGGCCTATAGGAAAATTCATAAAATATAAATCAAAGGGTTTTTGTCAAAATGTAAATTATGTTCACTAAATTGTATTTTAAAAACATATTAAAAAGTAACTTAGACTTAAATACCATTTGAAAAAAAAAAAAACTACACTTTGTAAAAGACTTTTGCTACTTATTTATTAAAAAAAAAAAAATCTTAAGCTCTTTACCAATGAAACTCAACTACTGTCGGCCAGCTAGGCGAGGCTAGCTGGCACTAGATTTAGCTGCACTGGCAACCTAAACCCTCACTGATAGCATTACCTAATGTGAGTATAATTTCGGAATTGTGAAAGTTAAGCGAGGGCAAAATTGGACGAAAAAAATGTATTTGCATTCTGGCACTGCATACATATCTTGGGCCAAAGGCCAGAGGCCTTTGATAATGCAATTGCAATTTCCCAAAATTCTCTAAAAAATTTGCCAAACCGTATTTGAAGCACAAAGCCCATGGCAAAAAATTTCCAACCGCACCCTTTGTCCAACAAGACAGGCGCTTCCAAAGTTCCTATTTAGAAAACTCGATCTCCGATAGCATGAAGGTCATAGAATACGGCAGTAATGACCTAGAGACCTGCGACGACCGTGAGAAATGCCCGAAAAGATCTGAGCCGCCACACGAAATGACAACTGCCAATCGTGTCGATCATCGCGACAGGCGTGCCTCTTGAGTGTTGACTGAGCAACACCGACGTGAAAAGATTTGGTTGCTTTCGTTAGTAATTGAATCTGAACAGAAGTCTAATTGTGTGGAAGAAACAAGAGAAATTCTCGGTCTCTTTACTGCCAATTGCCCGGCGAAAACTTACCATGAAGGGAATCCTGCAAACTGAGGAGCTATGTCATGACTGATGAGGCACTCTGCACACTTCTGTGACCAAAATGGACTATCATATCTGAACTTAATTGGATATTAAGTAGGGAATCGAGCACGATTGAATGAGCCGAGGCTTAGCACCACCTGCAAAGATGCGGCAGCTGCTGCTTGCGAACCGGCATGATCCAAGCAGAGCAATGCAATTCCATGTCCGAACGAAACCGACCATCTGAAACAACGTGACCATGCATCAGCAAAAGTTGCCGATTAGAGAAGCTAATTTAACAGACGACAAAGGGCGATCTGCATCAGGCTAATCAATGCCTTTTTTGTTCGAAGAATTGCATGAGGCTGTTTCCGCTTATGTGGCAAACCCCAAAAATCAAGCACTTAAGTAATCAAATAAGATAAATATTGCGGTTTAAGCACACCAATTTTTCTTATAAAATGTGATCCATACTTCGGAAATTGAAGATTTTGTTAATTAGTGCGCATAATGGTTGCGTTGGAGGATAAGTTAACAACATGAGCACATCCACAAGTCTCTCAAATCGCTCTTTCAAAAGGAGGGAGTCCGCCTGAGATTAGTAGGTACGACTCATAATGTACTTCACTAATCTCATGGATTAAATAAGATGTAAGCCAAAACCTAGGTGACCGGCTTAACAAGGACCGAGGTCCACTCGTGAATGATACTTCGTACATTCTTCCCAACCACGGAGCGAAGAATAGGCGAGGGCTGTTCCAAAATAGTTTACATAGGTTTCGCTTTTCAAGGCATTGTTTACGAGAATTCTTAATGCAATGGGAATTATTATTATAATTTTCCAACCAGATGGACTCAATTAGAATTAGTGAAGTAATCTCACCAATGAATGTGATGCAGGAATGGCCTTTTCTAGTTTTCACTCATTTGGTAGGTTACAATTGACAGAATATGAGGGATAAGAGTTCAAGTGAATAGGGAAAAACAAAGAATAAGCTATCTGTACGGCATTGAACTGCTTTTTCAAACTGTACTAAGAACCTAAATTCACAAAATTTGAATCGTAGCTATGGCTTTTAAATGAGACCCACTTGCTTTGTCCCGATGACGGCGACAATGAGGAATTGATGTAGTCTCCATCTAGAAAACTCGGTCTCCGGTAGCATAAAGATTGTAGAATATGGTAGTGGCGAAATAGAGAGCGGCAGTGACCGTAAGGAATGCTTGAAAGGATCCAAGCCACTGCACAAAGTAACCGGTACCAATCGTGCTGATTATTGCAGCAACTGTTCCTGCTGAATTGGCAATACCTGCACCGAGAAAGTCGGGTTCTTGAGTTGAAGAAATTGAAGTTCGAAAGAAGCAATTTGAGCGGAGAAAAAGACAAGACTTCCTGAATATTTTCTCAATCAAAATGCAGGGGAGAACTCACCATGAAGACATCCTGCACAGTTTGGAGCTATATCCTGATTTCATGGAAAAAGAGGAAAGATTGATCAGAACGTGATTGACAATCTCGCGACTGATGAGGCATTGAGTCAAAAAGATGCACTAAAACATCTCTGCAACAGGATGGTACCATCCTACGTGAACTTACTTGAATATTTAGGAGGAAGCCAGCCTGACTGAACGAACTGAGGCTTAGTCCCACTGTGATGAATAAGGCGGCGATGGCTGGCGAGTTGGCATAATTCAAAGCAAGCAATGCAATTCCAGGCCCGATGAAACCGATTGACTGTGAAAAAAGGACACGAGTAAGCATCAGCAACTGATCATTGATAACATAGCTTATCGAGGCGATAAATGCGAAGGGAGAATCTAGAAATTTACCTGCATGACCTTTCGCACTAGCGTCAAAGAGTACCCGGCCTTGATCAAATTATCGGATGCTGCACCGGCGATGTACCCAGATACTGCCATTGTTCCCCATGGAACCGCGCTAAACCAAGCCGCTTGCTTCAGATTTATGTTAAACACCTGTGATTACCGCAAAAAAATTGGGACGATAAATTGAAATTCACCTTGGTCCGATGATTTACTACACAAATAACGGCGTCGGAAGCGCGATACTTACAGTTTTGAAGTAGACGGGCATCCATGAGAGAAGAACGAAGTATCCCTGCGACCGATGTTTGCCGCGTATGAGATAACTCGCATGAAAGATCAATTACATTACTGAAGCTTTGTCAAGCGAAACTAACCCAGTTGTTGGTGATATTGGCCAGTATGATTGCCAACGCCGCCGGCTTCGACAACAAAACACGGATCGACGGGATTTCTCCGTTCTGGACCGCAGCATTCGATTTTCCATCTTCGATCAGTCGCAGCTCAGATGCACTGACAAATCGGCTCTCTCGGGGGTGGCTGGTCACTCCGTTGGCCCACTTCATTACCCAAAGCAGTCCAAGCGACGAGAAGAGAAGGAATGGACCCGAAATGCCGACGGACGACATCATCAGCGGGGTGAGAACTAGGCCTACGACGTTGCCGAGGTGAAATCCGCCCATTGATATCCCGACCGCGCTCGCTCGCTCATGGCTCGGGAACCACCTAATTCGAATCGGCCACATTAGAGTTACAAT
The DNA here is from genome assembly GCA_019915185.1 of Eucalyptus camaldulensis. Classification (NCBI taxonomy): domain Eukaryota; kingdom Viridiplantae; phylum Streptophyta; class Magnoliopsida; order Myrtales; family Myrtaceae; genus Eucalyptus; species Eucalyptus camaldulensis. Next base: position 15,817,490 of record JAHSVA010000014.1, on the reverse strand, counting down.
TGTTCAGCAGGCCGACTACATGTCTATCACCACACCAAACCACCGGAGAGAGCGATAAGTCAAGGCGGCGGCTTTACCTCGACGAGAGAGTGCTCATGGAGGGAAGAGCGACGCCCTCAGCGAGCCCGAAGAACGCGCGGATGGCCAGAAGGGCGACCGTCGAGTGGTTGGCAGCCCAAGGGGTGAGAAGAGTGGCCAGCGACCACAGCGCCACGCCCCACGCCATCACCCTCTTCCCGCCGTACTTGTCAACCAGCACTCCTCCGGCCACTGACGAGAACACGTACCCCCACAGGAAGGACGACTGCGTCACACAATGCACAAAACACCTCATACCTTGTCAGCCAAGAAAGCGATAGAAATCTTAGAATTCTGCTGTATTAATCACTGATTGCTACATAATCATTTTAATTGGGTTTTATATATGAGAAAGTCATATATTATTTCAGTCTCAATCAACCAGAAAATCAGAAGCGAAGTACCAACCGTTTGATTTTACACAAAGCAAACCCTGAATAAATAAATTGAGATCTTCACCATGACTATAGGGGCAGAGGAGCACAAGTTGGTAGGCGACGCTGACTTGAAATTGATGTGAGAAACTTAGGAAAGTGATTTATTCTTTCTAAAGTAAATAAATAAATAGCCTACCATATCCGGTCATAGAAACAATAACTTTTTTTTATAGGTTCCTTCCACATTAGTACTCTTTTTGTCTGTTTCTTCACAAAAAAAAATAATACCAAATTCATGTAAACTGTCATAGAAGAAAAAATTACTTTTTGACTCCTCCAAATTCATGCAAACAATAAAAGGGTACAACATTCCCCTGATCAATTCTACGGTACGTGATGATTTCGGATTATCTAAATAACAAAATCGGTATTTCATTAGGATGACACAACAAACATTGTATCCCCAAATCACTCTCTCAGTAGATTGACGTGGCTCGATGAGAATCGTTCTTCCCATGGATTCTATCAAATCGAGTACCGATTTCAGTACGAGCACCGCCCATCCAATCTCTTATTAGATCACGTCAAGATCAACGTCAAAGACTCGGATGGATTGGGCACAGTTGCGCCGATAAGCTTTGCCGTTTTCAGCTTCGGGTGGCTCAGCGTGTGGGGAACCGAGTGGGACCCGCTAGGGTTCGGAGTTGCAAATCTTTTTTCCAGGAGGCGGCGAACCAACGGACGTAGTTCTCTCACCCACCACACTTATCTTATTCGTTTTTCTATTTTCTTTTTTTGGTCAAAATTCATTTTTCTATCTACCAGGGGGAAAATCGAAAAAGCACAACACGACGGCACAAGATTCCAAGAAAAGTTTGGCTTTTCTCAATTGGAAACATATAGATTAGTAAACAGATTCCAAATGTCAGTATTTATCTACTTTCAACAAAATTTTGAGGGTCATAATTCTGAATCCTAACCGCATCTTAAATAATAAAAATATGAAGTAAAAAAAGATTTATAAATGAAAGTTATTACCGAGGAAAGTATGTAATTCGCGATCAATGAACTAATTTTTCTAGTATAATATGCAATTGATATTTCAAAAATGAAAAAAAAAATCATTACTTAAGTATCATTAATTAGTACCTGGACATTCAACTTCTATCGCCATTATCCTTAAACACCATTCAACAAGATCTTTCTTAATTTTTGGCGAAAACATTAATAAAGAATATGCGCAAAATATATATATTTTCAAATTATATATGTTTTTCAGGAACAAGAAATAAAGAGGAAAAAAGAGGGTACCTGGACGATGCCGAGGAAAGAGCTGGACCAGCCGTGCGTGGCGGCGAGAGGGACCACGGCGACGGACATCACCACCCGGTCGGCATTACACAGGCTCATCGCGCACGCCATCAGCGCCACCATCTTGAACCTCTCCGGCACCGCCACCCCGATGACGCCCTCCGCCGCCGCCGCCTCGGCCCCGCCGCCGCCGCCGCCCCTGTCCCCGAACAGCAGGCCCCTCTCGATCCCCTCCGCAGTGCACCTCGCCTCCTGCCGCCGCCCCCACGCCTTCCCGCTCACCCCACAAGCTCCGCCGCGGGAACAGTCCAGCCCGACGGGCCTGGCGCGAATGCTGGACACGAACCCCAGCTGGGTCCTCCGGAGGCTCGCCGGTCTCGACCCCGCCATCGAGAGGCGCCGGCCGGGAGAAGAGACGGAGCCGGCGGGCCGCAGAACCTCCATGGCTGGTAGAGAGAGAAAGAGACGGAGAGGGGGAGGGAGAAGCAAGGGTCAGAGAGGCATGGAAGATGAGGGAATCGATGACTGGAAAATGTCATAGCGGAGCTGCGAGAGCCCTGCAAATTTATATTGCGAGAAAAGCGAGTTTTTTTTAAAAAAAAAAATTTAATGAGGGAGGGGGGTTGGTGAGGAGTGAGGACGAGTAGGATTCCGCATTCGCCTCTTGTCCCTCGCTGCCCTTTTTCATGATATTAATTTTTGCTTTTTTCCGGGTTTGGACTTTACCTTATATTCGTATATTTTTTTTCCATCTATGCGAAAATGGCCATATGGTCTGGTCCTTATTTAGTTACCTAATAAATACCCTATATTTGCCTTTCAATGAAATTGAGCTGTCTCGGAATGGACAAGGCTCGCTTTTTTCCCCCTAATTTAGATGATTAAATTTTTTCGATGTGGAATGGGGTCGGGGGGGTTAATTCTATCTTTATAGGCAATCCCACTAATCGCAATAAGAAGCAGCATTGCGATTGTTTATCGAAACAAAATTACTTTATTGATTGATGCAAAGTTTTCGAATTTGTAATATTTTAAGAGTTTTCGAGGCATTTTTAAGGCTATAAGGAAGTCTGGATTTTTAAACCTTAAGGGGAAAAATTGCAAATGATAAAGGGAGAAAAATCGCATTTGCATAATGCTAAAAAAAAAAATTGCTTAATAAGGAAATCCTTTTATTATAAAGTTCGGTTTACATGAGTCATTTCGAAAAGGATAAGACTCGATTTTTCCTCCAAAGTTAGATGATTAATTTTTCGCCGCAGGTACAATCTAAAATGGGATTGAGGGTGTTAATCCAATCTTTTGAGGCGATCCCACTAACTAAGTTGGCTTAAAAAATAAGGGGGGCACATTTCAATTGTCTCCTCAAAACGAAATTACTTTATCGAGTAATACGAAAATGTCTTAATATTTTGAGAGTTTCGAGGCATTTAAGATGGTAAGAAAGCCCGATTTTCTAAATATTAAATGGAAAAAAAAAATCTCACCAAGGCATAATACAATAAAATACGTAATATCTATATACAAATATATATAAATATGTATATATAGAGATAGGTAGATAGATATTTGTCCTGGTCTGCGGCCGCGTTGCAGGTAGGGAAGGGGTTGTGAAGGAGTCTCTCTCTCTCTCTCTCTTGAATCGGAGGAAGCGAGGACTCGGCAGGGCGAGAGTCTGACGTGGCACCACGTGTTGTCTCCCCCCTCCTTATGATTACCAAACCTCCAAACTCCCCCCCTAAAAACCTCCCCCCACCAACCACCTGCGGGATCCAACCGGCTTACCGGAATTCCCGGTCTCATTTCCGCAGTTTTCCTTCTTTTTTTTCTTATTGGCCGCTGACAAGACTCCAACTTCTACCGCTGCTAAGTGCTAACTTCATCTTTGGAATGGACTGCGTTCAGTCATAATCGCGTGTCGTACTTGGATTTTGCCACCCTCTCCTCTCGAGAGCTCCAAAGGTTTTAGATAATTCAGCTTTTTCGACCTGAAAATCCGATTAAGAAAATAGAAAGATGTCAGGTTTTACTTACGTCAGTTCGTTATCGACGTTCGACGTCCAGGCAGTGCTGTGGGCTATTTTCACACGCTCGACAGCTCACTACTTTGGTGGACGGCTCGAAGTGTTCGTCCAAAAAGAGAGAGATTTGGGGGGCAAGGATGGATGGCTGAGGTGGCGAGACGTGATAAAAGCATGCGTGCGGAACTGCTATACTTGAAGTCAAGCCGAGCACGGACCGCGCCTTCTGTACACGGTGATTCGTGTAGTTTCCTTAGTAATAATGGGACTCGTCTCCGGCCTTCATTTTAATAGTGGCGGTTAGTCACCAACTGGCCTGCTTGGCTACAGTCGAGGCATTGATCACTCGTCATCTCATATTCAGACATCACAGTCGATTGAGGGCGATGCTGCGACTAAATTGAATACAACTAATTTATCAGGATAACTGTGATCCTCGTTACGCCACTATGTCATGCCAATCCTTGAGACAAGGACAAACCTCCCCCTCCTTTAGCCTGAATTGATTGATGTGGGGCGGACCATTTGGCAGAGTTCCCCTCTCTCTCTCTCTCACAAAGAAGATGGAATTGACAGTTAACAACATCACCAACCTTTAATTAAAAGGAAAAGAATCATCAGCCTTTCCGATCCCACGGAGTTATGTCCAAATAAAAAGGGGGGGAAATCATCACGCAATTCTTGATCTGTTTCCTTGGTCGACATGTCTACACGTTGGCCTTGCAGCCCGGTTAACTGTTTGATGTAGTGTCCCCGGTCAAGCCGGTTTCCGTATCACGTTGCGTCCCGATCAGCTTCATGTGTTACCGTCGTACGGTGTAATTACTCACAGAGTACGGATGAAGCACGCGGATTAATAAATTTCGTTGATGAAGTGGTTCGTGGGGTGAATCGCAGTTCAATTTTCTTTTGGAAAATTGGTTTCCAGTGGGATGCTTGGAAAGAATCCGGCTATATGTTGGCATATGAGTGACGATTCAATATAGTCCACTAAACATATTTTATATAATAATATGATAAATTGGATTATGCCTATGCAATTGCCCTAAAAAATATCTCCTTACTGGAAAAGAGCACGATGATAATTTACAAATTATGAGGTCAAACGATTTAGCAATGGAAGTGATTTGATGTAGCCTATTAGACATATATAGTCTATTAGAGCACGTTTGCACAATTAACCTAAAAAATACCTTCTCTCTAGAAGAGAGCGTGGTGATAATTCACGAAATCTGTGTGTTACATGATTTAGCGATAGACATGATTTGATGTAGCGCATTAGACATATCTTATATAATAATATGATCTATTAGAGCTCGCCTATGCAATCGCCCTAAAAATACCTCCTTGTCGGAAGAAAGTGTGGCGATAATTCACAAACTCCGTAAGTTTTACATGATTTAGCAATAGATGAGGGATTTTCCCATGTGAAGTCTCACAAGATTTTCTCATGTGAATCATGTCAATTGCAAAAATAACTTCCTCACTAGAAGAGAGCATCTCAATAATTCACGAACTTCGTGAGTTCCACATGATTTAGCGATGGATATGGGATTTTTCCATGCAAAGTCTCCCAAGAGTTTCCCACGTGAACTTTGTGAGTTAGAAAATTGACCTCTTTGTTATAAGTGAGCATTGCAATAATTCACAAACTTGATGAGATTCATATGATTTAGCATTAGCGCTGCGATTTTCCCATGTGGAGTCTTCCAAGATTCAAAGATTTCCAGATTTGGAATCCCACAAATCAAATCTAAAGCATTTTTATATCCAGTTTTTTTCTTCTAATCTCTTTTTTAGGTGGGAATGAATGGGTTTTGGCCTTAATTTAATTATTCATTCATATTTACCAAAGTGGGTCGAGGTCTAATTTATTTATTTATTTTTGACAACCCTTGATTTTAGTAAAATAATGGCTGAGAAGGTTCTTGTTGTAGGTGGGGGGGATGTCGTGCTGAGGGGCAGCCTTATTTTTTTTTTATAGAGCAGGATTAATTATTGTAGGCGATTCTGTATTTTGTTGTGCCGTCAGTGGCCAGATTAATGAAAATAAGATACGATGACGTGGCACCCCTTATCCTTCAATGAGCGGGTCCCACTAACAAGCTTTGCATTTTTTTCAAAATAATTACTGGTGCTTAGAAGTTTCTGCTGGAGTTGTGCCAACTCTCAACAAACTCCGTGACCTTCGGTGAAGAATTGAATTGCCCAAGAGATTGTTATGCTCTATTTTCGCAGGGAAAGACGGTCATGCTGACGTGCGTTGCCATCAAATCTTTTGCTCGAAAAAAGGAAAAAAGAAAGACGCATAAATTAGGAGATAATAAGGAGATAACCCTAATTTCAAGAGATTTAAATACTTGGGATTCCTAATTTAAGTAGGTTTTCTAACGAGGGATTTCCTATTTTGTTATTAATATTATATATATAAGGCACATGAATTCTCTTGGGAGATCACACTTTTGTGGCTTTTTATGTTGGATGGAGTTGGTGACTGAGGAATTCGAGCGACGGTGAATTTGGTACCTTTCGGATTCGTGGTGCAAGCCTTGGTGGCGGATCATAGTGATTGGCTCTTTCCATGAAGTAAATAGCAACACTAAGATGGAACCATGTAATTTTTATGGTGTCATTATCGTCCCTACTTGATTTCTCTCTGGTTTATTATTTTCGCACCTGACTTGAACTCCAAGATATATTTGCTTCCACATTATATTCATAGTAATTCGTATCGAAGCCGAGGTTTGGGTTTTTAGTGTTGATTTTGAGTTTTGTTTGTCCGATCATTGTCGGAAACAATGTGTTTGCAATTATGTCCGAAGCAATATTTGAGATTGAGAAGTTCAACGAGAAGATTAATTTTGAGTTATGGAGCATTAAGATGCGTGCCCTCTTAACAATTCAAAATCTGGAGGGGCATTAGATGGCAAATATAAATTGCCAAAAACCATGAGAGAGACGAATAAGGTAGAGTTGATGAGAAGGCAAAAAGTACAATCTTATTAAATTTGTCAGATGAGGTGTTGATTAAAGTGGTCAAAAAAAGGATGCGCAACATTGTGGCAAAACTTGAAGCACTTTATGCGATGAAGAATCGCTTTTATATGCTCAGAAGGATGTTTTGATTTCGAATGGTCGAAGGCACATCCATCAGAGTCCATTTAGATGAGTTTAACAAACTCATGATTGATTCGAAGAAGGTCAATGAGCCATTACTTGATGAAAAATAAGGAATGATGTTGTTGTCGTCTCTACCAAATTCTTTCAAGCATTTTATTAATTCACTACTGCGAAGGTGGACTACGATTACTTTAAAAGAGGCGCAGTCTGCCTTGCTTTCTGAGGAGCAGCAAAGGAATTTACTAAAAGATAATTTAGAGGAAAATATGGCGCAAAGTTTGATTATTCAGGGCAAAGACACACACCGAGAACTTGGAGGTAACAGATGGAAGGGTCGTTCTAAATCGAGATTTAATGGTTTAGATCGAAACCGTCGATGTTATCACTGTGATGAGATAGGCACTGCAGGAGAGATTGTTCAAGATACAATGATAAAGTAGTTTAGGTGGAGTTTGCACACGTTTGTATTATTGTTACTATTGCAGATAATGGATGAAAATGGTCTTAGTTCTATACCTTTGAGATTTGTAAGGCCTTATATATCGTTTACTAGATTTCTCACATCTAAAACTGCTCTCGTGGGCAATGCCCAATTCACGTTTTATTCACGTTCTAGTACCTTGTTTAGTGTGATCTCTTGGATGAACACTCTAGGCAAAAGAAGCGATGTTTCTTCTCAATCACAAATGCCTCGATCGGAAATGCTGTCATTCCATATTAGGCTTGGCACAAAGTTACCGATCAATTTTCCGACATCGAATTGCCTCGACAAGTGCCTACTTGGGCCATCATCCGAAGACGACAAGTACATTGGAACAGTCCAAATCAAACTTGGGGCCCGTTTGGTTCAACTTTGGGGAAATGCAAATACCTTTGAGATAAAGGGGTTTCTCGAAATGCTACACCGTTTGGTAAATTACAATCTCTAGTAGTTTTGAAAAATAATTTTAGTAAAAACACCGTTTGGCAAAACTTGCATTTCTAATTAGCTTTTGCTATTTTTTTTTTAAAGTCTGAAAATAAAATCTGGTGGCCGGCGAACCATCAGCGAATCGCTGGCGAACAGCCGGCCAACTGCCGGACGGCCAATCTGGCCGCCGGACCGCCAGGTCGAGCGGCCTGAGGTCGCGCGGATGCAGGCGGCGTCGCTTGGTTGCGCGACCCAAGCGACGCCGCTTGAGGTTGCGTGGACCCAAGCGGCATTGCCTGAATCGCGCTCGCCAGGCGATGCCGCCTGGGTCGCGGGTCGCGACGCCGCCTAGGTCGCGGTCGCGCCACCCCGGGCGGTGGTCACCGGGGACGTGCGACCCCCACACGGTGGTGGTGGTTGCCGGAGAAGCCGAACTCTGAGGCGGTGGGGAAGACGAAGACGAATGGAGAAGAAGATGAGTCGAATGGAGAAGAAGATGAACAGTAATGACGATGAACAGTAAACTTGCATCTCTGAAATGCTCAATGCTCAAAGCTGGTCCTACCCAGCATTCAGCTTTCAACCTTTAAAATGCCCACGTTTTGCAAATGGGCATTCGAAAACCATTGCCAAACACACAATTGGCCTCTAGATTCCGTGAATGTGTCGGGGCGGTCTTGCACAATTTGTACGTCAACCGTCACTCGCCCCTTCACTTGCCATTCCTTCGATTGCTTTCTCTTGAAACCTGTGGATATCCGCCACGGAAAGGCAGATTTCTTTCTGGATCGAACACGAGGCTTGCAAGCTTGCAAGGAGCATCAGGTAGGGGTGTCAACAATTCGATTTAGTTCGATTTTTCGGTTTTTGCATTTGTTTTTATTTTTTTCTTTTTTTTTTCTGTTGTATTTCCAAGAAGTAAGCTCTTATGGGTTTGTTGGTTCGGTTCGGTTCAGTCAACCGATTAATTTTTTTTGGTTTTTAATGAAAACCAAACAAAAAAAACCGAATTTTTTGGTTCGGTTTGGTTCAGTTTTTGACACCCCTAACATCAGGTGCGAAGAGACAAAGTTCCATCAGTCGAAGACAACATGAACCGTCAGCCAAAAAAATCAGAGCAATAGTGGCATTAGAAAGAAGCTTTGGTAACCGGCCAAACATTACCTGATTCTTTTTTATTTCCCAAACAAAAAAAAGAATCTTTTTTTTTGTTGTCGGGAACAAATTTGTTCCCAAGAATAGATTTGGAATAAAATCAAGAAGTTAAAAAAGGTTACTTCTTTGTTGCGGAGAATAAATCCAAAATCAAGCCTTTTCTTTTCTTCTTTTCCTTTTGTTCTTCTTCTTCCTTTAGTTGGTTGCCGAAGCCTCACCGACGCCTAGCGAGGCTGCCGGCCCTCATTTGGTTGGTCATTGGACATCACCGAAGCCAACGACCAGCTAAACAAAGAAGAAGAAGAAAATGAAAAAAGAAATGAAAAAAAAAAGTAATAAAATTATTAAAAAATTAAAAGAAATTCTAAGTCGAAAAAGAATTTGAGGGTTGTTTGGATTTCTATTTCGGGAATATAAATTTTGTGTAGTTATTAAGGACGCAAATGATAACAATTATGGCCAAAAATTAATCTCTGGAAGAGAAATGGATTTTTCTATTTTTATTCTTGGATAAGTTTCTAAACAAAAATATACGTATGATGATAACATAAAATTTATATTCTTGGAATATAAATTTATTAGATAATGAAACAAAATTTCTCTCTTTCAGCAACGATGGCGGGTGGTGGCGGGTGGCGGCGGGCGGCCGACAATTGACGGCAACGATGATCGACAATCGGCGATGGTGGCAGCGAATGGCGGCCAACAACGACAGATGAACAACTGACTAATAATGAGAACGAACAATGAGAAGAGTTTTTATTTCACATTTTTGTTCCACAAATATAAAAGTAAAAAAATTTTACTTCTGATTTCTATTCCAAACCTATTTCTGAAGTAAGAATCTATTCCATAAATAGAAAAATGAAATAGTTTTATCAAACGGATTTATATTCCAGAAAAAAGTCTAGAATAGAAAAAAAGTTTTGGAACGGAAATAGAATTGTCATTATGTGCGCTCTAAACACCTTCAAATGCTCAAAAACTCATCCGGAGAATGGAATATAAAAAAATTATTCATGAGCAGAAATTGTTCTCAAGAACATAATATTTATCAAGTGCACCCTTAATAAAGATCGAGTACGATGAAGCAGATTTCATGAGCACATGAGTCCGATGTAAATTAACCCTGGAATTGGATGGATGTGATGTGCGCTCTACATGATCCGAGGGCCAAGATCATTTAGGCTTGTGCCCCGACAAACCCAAAAGACGTCTTACAACCCCGAAGAAATTCCTCAAACTTGTCATTATCGAGGAGCACCTTGTAATGCAATTTGGGGCTAAAGCCAATTTGGTGGGTTAGGTGAGCAGTTAATGTTGGGATATACTTGGTGAAGGTTGAACATAGTGCTTGCACGCGAAAGTTAGGTGCTCCAAGAAAAAAAAAACCATTTTCTCAATTGGGAAAAATATCAATATTTAGGAATGGCAGCTTATTAAGACAATGAGTGGTGGCAATTTCATTGTCCCATGTGACCTAAAGTTGTGATTTGCGGAGAATTTTGGAAGCTACAAGACATAAGGAGCTGTTGACTGATTTATGGACGTATATGTTAAATTGACATACCGCTTGTCCTTTTATTCGAGCGCATTGCCCCAACCCTAATGGTACATCGTACACCTTTAGATATCGATTTCTCATGATGTGTATATGAGGAGATTTCCATTGGCAACGCAAAGCATGACAGCCACAAGATTCCGAGTGAAGACCCACTCATGAACCAAACTAACAAGACTGGTTTTAGAATATGTTTTGGAATTGGTTTCATAACGGTAAAAAAGTATAAACCCTAGTTTTTTTTTTTTTTCTAGCCACGCGGCCGAGGTTATATAAATTTAATTCAAATTTAGCTGTGTCTTTTGTTTTTATTTTTTCAAGTGATTAAAATTTGGAGTAATAATTTATGGATGGATGAATGATGGAGTTCTATAACTTATATTTTGTATTACGTGTTTGAAATTCTTTGTCATTTATAATTGTAATGATCACATGTTCATTTTATGAATTGTTGCTTTCGGTGAACATGATTGTTCATCTTTTACTTTAAATCGTTTTATTGCTCATATTATTTTACTATAATAAATAAAACCAAGAAAATGAACAAAAGGAAAATAGATTCTCGCGTAGACCTTGGAATCGAACTAAAAACAAAGTACATTCCAGGTTTCAAAAACTAAGAACCGGTTATAATATTGGAAAGTTTCACAAGTTCTTTGTATGGAACTTACTCACTCTAGAACTGATCATTCTTAAAATTAACTAATATCTAATGATCATCTTTATTTGCCAAGCGCAAGCGGAGTAAGAAAAAACTCTATCCAACGCATGGCAATCCATATATAGATGTCGGGACTTTTCTATAAGCCCTCCTGTCTAAATGCACTTTCACAATCTTTACGAAGGAGTAAGAATAGAAGTAGTATTTTAACTTTTATATGACACTTACTTGAATGCCATAAATTTAGAAAATCAATTAATTCTATGCCTTTTTATTATTATAAATTAATTATTTTTTGTATTTATATATAAATATATATTTCATATATAACATGTTGGAATGTGTTAGAATTCTATTTTTTAATAAATGACGTATTGATGGGTCGTGTCGTGTCATATTGCGTATTGTATGTCTGTGTCAGTGTTATATAAGCTGTCACAGCTTTGTTGGTGGCAAGTGAGGTTGCGATGCCCTCACCCAAGCCTTCGTAGCCAAGGGCGAGGGCTACCTTGCCCAAGTTTGGCCGCGAAGGCCTTGGGCAAGGACATGGCAACCTTGTTGACTGTGGGCAAGACTATGAAGGCCCTCGCTAGCTTTAGGCAGTCATAGGCGACGCTTCCTCGCCCAAGTTTGGTGAGGGCATTCACGGGTAGAGAGGTTGTGACTAGGGCTGAGCACGGTTCCCGGGTTACCCGAGAACCGGAACCGAACCGGAGGAGGGTCCGGTTCGGTTCCCGGTTCCAAGGGGGACCGGTTCCGGTTCTGGTTCCTTTTTTCTGGGAACCGGGAGTTCCGGTTCCGGTTCCAAGCGGAATCGGAACCGGAACCGGAACCAGAACCGGTCGTGGAACCGGTTTTGGAACCGGTTAGGGTTCCAAAGAGAACCCCACTCCCCCGAGACTCCCGACCCCCTCACTTTCCATTTTTCAGAGTCTCGCCGGACGCCGCTCTGAGTCTCGCCGCCGGACGCTGCTCGCCCTCAAGGCCACCACCGCTAGACGCCAGTCACCGACGTCGCTCGCGCGAACCCTCGCCACTCGACGCCCGTTGCTGCCGTGCTCTGCCTCAACGCCCGTTGCCAACTACCCGACGCAGGCAGATCTGAGCTGAGCTCGTCTCAGCTCGCGACCCACCGCCTTTGCTCGCGCCAGAAGCCCTGACGAGTAGAAGCCCCGATGACGCCGATTCTGCTGTCTCCACTCGCGACCCACCGCCTCTGGTCACTAGGTCTCCGATTCTGACCCACAACGCCGCTGCTGCTGTCTCCGCCTCTGCTCCGACGACCCGACGCCAGCAGCCGCGACGCCTGACGCCGTTGCCCCGAAGACCAGCGACTGACGTCCCTGCTCGCTGCTCAACGCTGGACGCCGCTCGCCCGGTAAAATTGAATTTCTGGACTTCTCTCCAAGGGTACGATTCGGGGTAATACCATCAAATGCTGTGAATTTCATTTGTATGATCTCGGGGTAATACCAGCGTAGGGAGTGAGTGACTGATTCGGTGATTGTTGGACTTGCTCTGTTTTAACTCCTTATTAGAAGCGATGCGTAAAATTTTCTTTTTATTATTCGTTTTTGATTGAGTTGTGCTTCTTTTTTTGGGTTTCAGCTTGGCTTTGAATTCGGAGACGAATGAGCAAGTGGCCATAAAGAAGATTGCTAATGCTTTCTATAACAAGATCGACGCGAAGAGGACCCTCCATGAGATCAAGCTCCTCCGGCACATGGACCATGAAAACGTCAGTGAATCCCTTGCGTTACAGTTTTTCTATTACGTGATTGAGAATGGCTTTCTGGGTTGCTTGAAGTGTGTTGTTTTCTTTGATGGTTGGCTTATGGGTGTCGGTAGTGCCATCGATATTATGCAATGGTGCATTTACGTTGCTCTCCATCTTGGTTCTAAGTCTAACGAATGTGCAGTACAGGTGAATTAGCATTTCCTGCCGTGGACAACGAATTAAGAGTTAGTGCAACAAATAGTAGAGCTTTGAATCTTCTATTTCACTAGAAGGGATATCGATTGCTTAAGATAATCTAGGCTCCATGTTGTTCTGTGTTACCATTTCTCTGCATCAATTGTTAATGAGACAGAGAACATACTGAAACACCAGTCAGAGTATTGTCATCACTCATCAAGATATAGAAAGTCTTATTGTCACTTTGCTACTTACAGAGTTGAACGTCCCTTCTTTGAACTTTTCAGAAGTTTAATTTCTATTATACTGATATAGAAGGGCACTAATACTCATCATTCTTAGAGATGGAATAGATGGTTATATCCTGACTGGATGCAATTTGTAATGGTATGAAAGTGGTTCTTGTTGGTATAAATAACAAGTTTTGAACTATGATTGATGGGAATCCACATGCATGCGGTCCTTAATGAAGCTACATTTATTTATGGCGTGGCTATGCCAGATACAAAATAAGCTCTTTAATCAATGCAGAACTGGTATTGCATGGCAATTTTAACAGAACTTGCTTTTCGGTTATTATGATTCTTGTATGCTTATGTGAGGTCATATTATGTTAATGCAGGTTGTGGCAATTAGAGATATTATTCCACCGCCACAGAGAGAGGTTTTCAATGATGTTTATGTTGCATATGAGCTTATGGACACTGATCTGCATCAAATTAGTCGTTCCAACCAAGCATTGTCTGAGGAGCATTGTCAGGTTTCATTTTGCCATTTATTGTACGATATTGGCGCTTCCTTCTAGATGGGATATTGCTTTCTTGTTAGTTGCTGGTTCTTAATTATGCTAGTGGGAGTTGCCATCCGCTGCTTTCTTGTCATTTGCTGGGTCTTAATTAGGTTATTGGGAATTGACCGTAGAGTATGCGCGTACGTTATAGTTCAAATCTAAAAAAGAAAAAGAAAAAGAACCTGTTGGAACCTGGAACCGACCCTAGAACCTGTGACAGGGTAGGTTCCAGGTTCTCGGTTCTGACGGGTAGGTTCCAGGTTCCAAAAAATGAGGAACCTGTACCCGATGGTAGGTTCCAGGTTCCATACGGAACCGAACCGGAACCTGGAACAGCTCACCCCTAGTTGTGACGGCCTTACCTAGGGCCTTTGTGGCTAAGGGCGAGGGTTTCTAGCAACTATCACCGGCTCAAAAAAAAAAAGAGAGTAAAAAAGCAAAAGAAAAGTAATTTAAAAAAAAATCAAAAATTCAGAAAAATCAAGAAGTCTATGCAGGAGGATTTGTTGGAATTGGCATTCAAATGATCAAATTTACTCTAATAGTGCATTCAAGTAAGCAAAAAGAAAAATAACTTTTTGACACTCAAGTGACCATCGTATAAAAGTTGTGACATTCTTGTTGTTCTTTTGCCTATGAACTACGCATGCAAGGTGCTAGCATAGCTAGTTTCATGGCGAACGCTTTGGAGATTCCGTGTGAGTTTTGCAGCTTCTTAATATGTGATTTGATTGCTAACAATCTCTCGTGCATCCGAACGAGAAACCTGACAAGAACGAGGTATGATCTGTCGGCACAATGCGACGAAGGATCCACCGAAGATTTAGGTGTCTAAGGTAATCGATTTTGGCATCATGGCTAAAACGTGCAAAATTCTTGCTTAAAAGCTAGTCAACATTGGGCATTGTGATGTGACGAGCAGCCCAATCTGCGAATGGGCCTCTTAACAACTGGATTGACTATGGTCACTCAATTCAACTAAATTTCTTTTTGAACTTCTAAAGTTTGATGATGTTTTAGCTTCCTATTGACCACTTCAGCTTTCTAACTTCATAATGGTATGATTTGCTTTGGTACTATTGACACCAAAAAAATTTGGCAAACTTATGTTATGGACGGGTAATGAACTTGGTCAACTATAGTAAAAGTCTAGCTTGAGAAATCATCAACGAACAAGACAATCTACTTAAAAAATCGACACGTTGTCACTAGAGTTGTCGATGGTAGATACGGTGGGAGTTATTGATGAAGGGCCTTATCAGTTAATAGAATTCATTGATAGTCCATTGTTGCAAATGTTATAGGTTGAAAGTACCTCTAAGCCAAATGCCCTTGAACTTTGCTAAAGTCAAATGGTTCGACCTATTGCCTAGATTTTTCAAAAGAGCATTGTGACCTTAGCCCACAGCCCATCCGATGAGGTCGAATTATCATAGCATGCATCGTGCATAAAGACAAGCTACACAATGGTAATACGCAGGCAAAGGAGATAAAATCTTCTAAAATTTCGATGTAAATTGAATCAAATGGATAATAAAAAACATTTCCTATCTAGGCCGTTGAAAATCAAAACGATTTCTTGAGAAAAAAAAAGTTATGGTCTGTTTGTTAACTTGCCAACAATGTTCATTTCTATTATTTTGTTCACCGGAGTAGTTTTGGTCGCGTTTAGTAAAATTTTTGTTCTCAAGAATAGATTTGGAGTATAATTGAGATTAAAAAAAAGTCAATTCTTATTCCTGGGAACAATTCTAGAATTAAGCACCTAATTTCTCTTTTTCTTTTTTTCTTGTTCTTCTTCCTTCTTTATTTTTCTTCATTTGCTGCCATGGCTGTTGTTATCGTCCGTTGCTATCTATTGTTCGCTGCCTACCGCCGTCGGCAACTGGTCCAACGAGCTCGCTAAGTTAGGGCGAGGTTTGGCAAGCTCGCTAGTGGCTAAGCGGGCCTCCCTCAGCCACTAGTGAGGCTCAACCTCGCCAAATCTAGGTGAGGTTGCTTGCCCAACCATGGCTTGTTGAGCCTCGCCCAGTTGTCGGCGAGACTTGGCCATGCTCCAATGAGGTCGCCGGCTCTTGTTTGGTCGGTCGCCGATCGTCTTAAGGCTGGCAATTGGTGATTTGAAGAAGAAGAAGAGAAAGAAAGGAAAAAAATAATAAAAATATTTAAAAAATTTTAAAAAATTGAAATAAAAATTTTGAGCATGATACTAAATATAATTCTATTATAAAATAAGTTTTTTTTGTATAATTACCAAACGTGTTTTTTTACTTAAAAGTTATTATCGAAAATAAAATAAAAAAGAATTATTTCTAACTAAAAATTGTTCCCAAATATATTAGCGTTACCAAACGCACCGTTATCAAACGATTTACAAATCATGTAAAATCAACATCACCTCCATCGTTTTTTTTTTTTTCCGATTTTTGGGGTGACATTTTTTTTTTTTTGAAGTACGAGAAAGGCAATAGACGAGCAAAAGAAAAAACATAACGCCTTGGGTTTTGCGATAGCGTTTGAAGCCTCCATCTCCGCACCAGATTTCCCGCTCCCTTCCCTTCCAATGCCGCCCCTGTAAAAGTCCCAAACTTCCAAAACAGTGCTTCACCGAAACCCTTCCGCAGTCCCATCCACGAACCTCCCTCCCTCCTCCTTCCGGCCACCATGAAGGCGACTCGCAAGCCCAAGAAGCCCGATTCGCCTCCCAAGGTACGACGGCCCGGCCGGCGCCGGCGCCGGCGCCGGAGTGGACCGCCCGTTTCCCGTCTTCTCGCGAGTTTACCGGAGTGTCGTCGGGAATCGGGGTTCGAGCTGGTGTCGGTGCTTGATTCGTGGTTGTTGTTGTTTTCATTGTTGGAAATTGCAGCTGGTTTTGAGAGAGATCATCGGGACGACCGCGAAGGGCGCGAGCGGGCTCGCGGGGGTGGCGTCCGCCGGGAGGTGCGCTTACGTGGCGGGCTGCGTGGTCGTGGTCTACGACGTGGCGTCGGGTGCCCAGTCGCACCTCGTGGTGTCGCGCCGGGCGCCCAGGCCTCTGAGCTGCGTCGCAGTCTCGCACGACGGCCGCTTCGTCGCGGCCGGAGAGGTACTACTGAGTTTCCGGCTGTTAAACATAATACGGAGTTCCAAAGTCGTTCTTTTTCAACCATGTCAATTTAACTGCTAGAAAGTGCAAATTTGGGATCTGAGTATTCAATTTCTCTGATAAGTTTTGACCTTTGTTGACTTATATGGTCGTTGCATAGGGAGCGTCAGCTGTTAAGTTGGCTTTGGTCAGATGCTCTGCAATGCAACTTCGTCGAGGTTAAGTTGAAAAATGGGTATGGCAAAGAAAGTGTTCAACTTGATTCCGCTACTTCAGTGAAGTAGTGGGAGGCTAGAGATGAAGGAGATAAATGTTTTGAACTCATTACGATACCTATAAAATTCATGTATGTGGGCAGAGCTGTAGAGAAATTTGGTACACCTGTCATGCTTCCTCAAGTCGGAATTGATAATGTTAGCCACGATTTGTTGTTTGACATGAAACAGATTGAGGAACACTTGCACATTTATCTGAATTCTGAAAGGCATAATGTACCATGTTGCCTCTTGTTCTCTCTAATGTAATGTAACTGCTTAGGTCTAACGTAGCTTTGCTAGTAATTTCGTTCAAGTGTGCTTCTCAGCACCTGCACCATGTGTCTCATGTGGTTTTGCAGTCGGGGAATCAACCTTCGGTGCTGTTGTGGGACTACGCAAATATGACATTGGTATCTGAAATGAAAGGTCATTTTCACGGAGTTGAATGCATTGCTTTCTCTCCTGATGGTTAGTGTTGAGTACATCATGTGACGATGACTCTATTCAGTGCTCGATATATTTAATTGTTACAAGATTTTCTTTCTTGGTTTAAATTAGGGAAGCATCTCGTCTCAGTTGGAGGTTATATCTATTTCTGGGACTGGCAGAGTGGAAGATTGGCAACAAAGGTTAAAGCTAGTTCATCTTGTTCTGCCATTGCATCTGTTACCTTTTCCTCAGATGCAAAGTATATTCTGACTGCTGGATATAAGCATTTGAAGTTGTGGTCACTTGCTTTGTCTCCCCGAACTCGGTTTAATGGCGAAGCAGATACACGAGTGCTGCAGGGAAAGCCTCTTAATCTTGGTTTTCAAAGAGGACAATCATTTGTATCAGTAACATCCCCCATCTGGATCAATCATCAACCAGCCAATGATGGATTTCTTATCTATGCATTGACTGAAGCAGGTCCGAATGGCAATTTGATCAATTGTACCTGTTGAGTACATTTAATATCTGTCTGAATTATTGATAATATCTCCTTCCAATCACCTTCCAATCATGTACTCTCAGGTGTCTTGTGCCTTATTCATTCCGGTTCTCTAAGAAATTCGGTGGATTTGAAGGTATTGTGGGTGTTCAATGTGATCATCATTTGCAGGAGAAATGAGCAAGCTGATTGATGCCTCCATCATGGAACCCTGAAAAAATAAATCTATTAGGTTACTGATCTACAAAGATTCAAATAGTCCCATCCATAGCTTGTAATAAATTATAAACTCAAAGCAGCAAGAATGGAGATATAGATGCAGAGCAATAACTGGTTTTGGATGAATGCCTAGCTGTGGGCCTTCCAATGCGATCCTCTTGCACTGCAGTTGTTACTGATGTTTCATGCGTTTCATTCTCAGGTTAAAAAAGCTTTTGCCCTGTCTGCATCAGACAGGCTTATTGCCTGTGGATGCAGTAATGGATTAGTACAATTGGTTTCCGTGGAGACCCTAGAATATGCTGGGACACTGTCATACTCAATGTCCCAAAAATACCAAATTGAGATGGAGAATTACTATACTAAACCCAGCCAAAAGGATTCTGAAGTTGCAGAAACACTTCCAGATGCAGTTGCCTGTCAGTTCTCAACATCTGAAAAGCTTGGTAATGATAAGCATTTCCTATCCACTGTTTTTCTAACGTAATTTCCCATGTGCACCCAGAATAATGGTGGAATTTTTTTAGTGGTTGTCTATGGAGATCGCAGCATCTATATATGGGATTTTGATGACACCAATAAGGTGATAGCCTTGTACCTTGACTTGAAGTCCATCATTTCGTTTGCTCAATTATACTTTTCAGTTTTTGTGCTGTCATTTCTATGCCAGTTGACACTTACGAAAACTTAATCCAGTGAGGCAATGCTCTCTCCTTTTTCAGGCTTCGAGGTACTGTGTGCTTGTTTCTCATTCTGCTTGTATATGGGATGTGAAGAATCTTTGCTGTGAAAACAAGCATGATCCTACTCTTGCATGTGTTGCTAGAGGCTGCTCTGGTGGAGTTTCTTTTGCAACATGCTCAGCTGATGGTACTATTAGGTTATGGGATTTCCTATTGGAACCTAATTTACCAAAAGATGTTGCAAGCCACAATTCTTTAGTTTCACATTTAGGTAAAGTATCCTGCCTTGTGCATGCATAGTTAAGCTTTCATACTGAGCCTCCTCCTAATGCTTATCCAACCAAACTAGCTAAATTTTCTACCTACCATGCTCTTATCTCATTCTGTTTTGCTGTAGCAAGTGCTGGAACTTTTGTGCGTGATACCATAGAGCCGGGCATTAGTGCTCATGGATTTCGGTCAATGACGGTCAGCTCAGATGGGCAGTACCTGGCCGCTGGTGATTGTGATGGAAATATTCATATCTATAATTTATATACTTCTGAATACACATGTCTTAAGGTAAAGTCAGGATGCTCAACATGATTGTCGGGTTCTGGTAGAAAAATATACACAGAGAAGCATTGCATGCCCAAACATCGTGCTTACACATTGAATTTGCTTCTTTGGCAGGGCGCTCATGATGCAGAAATCCTTTCCTTATGCTTTAGCTCGTTAGGTGAGAAGAATAGCATTTCTGGAGGAGTCAAGGACAAGAACTACTTTCTTGCTTCAGGGGGACGTGATCGGGTTATCCACCTTTTTGATGTCCAAAGGTTCATGCCAACTTTGGTGCTTATTAACTTGACTTTTGTAATATCCTTGTTTGTGAACCTTCTTTTGTTCAGGAATTTTGACCATCTTGAAAGCATTGATGACCATTCAGCTGCTGTGACATCAGTCAAGCTCATCAGTGATAGTGGCAAGCTACTAAGCTGTAGTGCTGATAGGTAGGTTGGCAGATTATAATATAATAAGAGAACAGGATCATTAATTCATTTTTTTTTTTCAATACCATGTCCTGTATAATGCTTAATCCTTTTGGCTTTCATGTGTTGATCCTATACCTTTTTTTTTCAAAGAAGTGTTGATCCTCTTCTTCATGGGGTGGCATTTTGAGTAACTCTAATGTGTCAATCACACTGTTACTTACTAAAAAATGATGGGTTTTACCAAAATTTATTGTCTTGTTGGCCTGATGTGATAAATATAGTAGATTTTTTTTTTTTTTTAATGTTCCTTGTGCTCTATTGTTACAACTTTCTTTGCCAATACATGCACACTCATATAGGGAACACGATTCTCCCTTTTACCACAGGTCACTGGTATTCCGTGATATTGTAGTAGCAGATGGCAGTTATAAGATTTCACATGGTCATCGCCAGATGGCATCTAATGGAACTGTTTATGATATGGCTCTAGATCGATCTGAGGAGGTTGCAGTCACTGTTGGACAGGTACTGTAACATCTTAAAATTTCCATTTAAATGTGCCTTGGATGGGTAGCCATATATTGCATCCATCATCTTATGTATTCACGGCATCGAACAGGAGATCTATTTTATACAGTATCTGAATTCCACGAGCAAAGTTGTCATTTTCTGTTCATGACTGTTAATGACGGCAAACTTGTATATGCGTTGCAGGACAAGAAGATAAATATATTTGATATAGCATCTGGGAAGATTATAAGATCTTTCAAGCAAGATAGAGATGGTGGAGACCCTATCAAGGTGAGCTGCAAATGATTACCAAGGCATTGTTGGCCATATGAAGTCTTATCACTAGTACTAATTTCTTTTGCAGGTTTTCGTGGATCCAAGCTGCAATTACATGGTTTGTGCCTATTCTGACAAGTCAATGCGCATGTATGATTTCAATAGCGGGGAGATGGTTATTCAAGCTGCAGGTCATGGGGAAGTAGTAACCGGCATCATTTTCCTACCTGACTGCGAGCACATAATATCTGTGAGTTTACTATTTAGCTGAATTTTGTAAACTTGTGTACTCTTGACCAAATGATTTTGGTGAATTTCTATCGAGCTAAATTTCATGGCAAATACGTGCTTGGATCTCTTTAGTCTGTTACTAAGCTAAGCCTTTTTTTGCACTAAGAAAACTACACCAAGTAGGTACTCATAACTCCCATATTTCGTGGCTCATATGGATAGTGTCCTCTATCTCAGACAATCACTCACCTTCATTATCACAAAGAAAAGATGCAATTGTTTCATGCAACTTCATGCTAAATAAATACAAAATCAATATTTTAAGGGGGCTTGGAAGCAGTTCCATTTCATCTGATTAATTGTGAAAGACTTTCAGGTTGCCTGTGGGCTGTTTGTTTCTGCAGCAGCAGTTCTATGCATGCTAAGACTAAAGAAAAAGTTGTCCACTCTTTTATCTTGAATATGTGGATATGGTTATCAGTCAGGTATGCTGTTTGAGCACCATCATATACAAGGAGGCACTGTTTAGATTGGATGTTTCAGCTGGATGAATACAATCAGCTTCCTCCAGCATTTGGATATAAATACTCCATGTGGGGAATTAGTCTCTTCATTTTAAGTTAATTTTCTTGGTGTGGTCTACCTATCATGACGTATGACTTGCTCAAACATCTGCAGTCACATGCACGTGTGAGCACACAAGAAGATGAGATTAGGACAATCGAGTTGGTTTGTGCATGCTGCTCTTTTGTTTTTTCACTTGGTTCAGTTGCACTAATTTATATATCATGCTTAGGTAGGTGGAGATGGGTGTATCTTTGTTTGGCAAGTACCCGGTGCCTTTTCCTGCAAGATGCTACAGGGGATTAAAGCGCACTCTGACCCACTAAGTCCAAGAAGCTTGGTCCCACCAACAACTTTATGTCAAATGATATATAGTGACAAGGAAGAAAACCTGCTTAGCACCAATTCTCAAGAGATGTGGCTCTCTACTTCCAAACAAGTTGGAGGCACACTTGATCTTAGGGGTAGTCCTCATGGGACCTCAACTTTTAGTTTTAGCATTTCAAGACTACCAAAATGGGCGCAAGCCAAAGTATCAAGCTCTAGAAGTCCAAAGATTCCTCCATCTCAGGTAGCTTATGAACAAAAGTAATCTTTCTCTCTAATTTGCAATGATAAAGATATGTCAGCCATCCTATCTGTCATGCCTGTCACAGTATTTGTTGTTGTGTAAGAAGAATAAGTGGGAATTTTAGCCCATGTACTTTTAGTCATTGCATGATGGCTAATTGTCGATGGTGAAGGAGAAAATTATAAAATTCATTATTGAGCCCTTCGGTTACTTTCAGTCATATTATTTATTGAACTTCGAAAAAAATGTAACAATTTTGTATTTTTCCTCTAAAAAAAAGAAAGGAAAAAGCTCCGGTGAGTATAAGTGATCATGACATGGCACTTCTTCTATTTGATATGTGACTTGCTACTTGAACAAACCATCATCTTTTCCATGGATAACAGGGTGATCTAATAGAAGAGTGGATTTAGTTAACAAATTTAAAGATGGGTACCTAGCAAAAAATTTTGAGAGAGAAGAAAAAGTAAATTGCTCATGCAGGTGTCCTTAGAAGTACGAGTGCCAGATTACTTGTGTGCATAATATCCTTATGAAGAAAAAAACGCTGTTAGCATGCGTTTCTTGTATTAAAAGAAACTGCATAATCAGTTAATCACATCTAATCCCTTAACCAGGTAGCCTCAATTTAATTTTTTATATTAAAATCTTCTAATTGATGCTTCTTGTATATGAGCAAATAATATCTTCCTCTTTGTTCTTGTTTTTTCAGGAGCCCAGTCTTGCATTCCAGGATATTCAAACTCCAAAGAAAAGTGACATTGGGGAGAGTTGGTCCTGTATCACAAATAAATCAGGAGGCACACATTCTAGCGACTGCCAAAGCTCGACATTATCACAAAAAAGCAGCAGGTATCTTTTGCCATACTCTTCTTCAATGTCTGTTTTTCTGTATATACTCATGCCCATGTGTTTCATTATGCTTCAGAATGGACAGGCCTTGGCACACAATCTATACTGTCTGCATGGACTTTCAAAATTCTCCCGATGCATGGAAGCAGAAAGATGAAATGATTTCAGTTCTTGCTTTCTGTAAGGCCAGATTTGTTGCTTGTCATTTCTTGAAGTGTTCTTTCCTGAATAATGAAATGTTGTAGCTCAGAGAATTTATTCAAAATCCTTGATGAGACCAAGTTTGCTCTGTTGCATGAACAGGGTTAGACATATGAATGGCGTACTGATCAGCAGAGAGCTGCTTGGAACTAATTATTTACGTTATTTTATTGCCAATTATAACCTCCGTTAAAAAAGGGCGCACATTCACTTTGTATTATAGCACTTTGAAGGTTTTATAGATGTCCATAATGTACAATGTTTCAACGTTAGGCGACGCGATGCTTATATACCTTCAAAATTGCTGGCATTGACTTCTCTCAAATTCTTGGTCTCGTCCATTAAGGGATATAGAAATGGACCGTGGCTCCCATCTTCTTCAAGGAACTCACAGACTGGAAGTTGTAAATATGCAGATTGGCTAACCTATTGTCTTGGCTGTAGTATTTTGGTTATCTATTGAATGAAATTTTGATGGCTCTCACAAAGTTCAGTCTTTTCAATGGGTTGTTCACAATGAATGATATAAATTTGGAGATTATATGTTGGTCAATAACTTCCATCACTCATACACCGTGTGTTGCTTTTCTGCATTGGCTACACAGCTTTAAAGCAACTTAGTACCCCGATTGCTAATTGCTACAAATTGCTACTCCCTAAAAAACTTATTGACTGAGAACTTCTGCTAGCAGCAGTAATGATCATATCAGATGAAGGTTTCTCTTATCCATCATATGTCCGTGCATTTTTCAGGCCAGGACATTGGAAAGCAACCAACAAGTAGTAAACTTCTAGCTGGATCCTGCGTACCAGTATGCGAGAAGCATTTACTTCGGTGAGTTAATCTTGTCATTGACAAAGCAAACAAACTTTAATCTTGCACCAGCAATTATTATTTGGAATGAAAAAGCAAAATCTCATGAATTGGCGTTGCATGAGATTACTTTGGGCAGGGCAGCATATGATGAGTCAGAGCAGTCACGCAATGTCAAAGCTGAAAATGAGGCGCAGGAAGCTGCAAGTAGTTACACCTCCCAGAGTGAGAATGAACACAATGAATCATGCCACAGGGAAGCTGCTGATCATGCTTCAGAGCAGCAATGTGCAGACAGAACGGGAAACAGATTGCAGGAGAAAGGCGACAATTTTAATTGCTGTGAGAAGTACGAAGACAATACGTTGTTTGACCAGCACTTTGCTAGCTTATCAGCAACTTCAAAGGTTACAGCTACTACTCTATTCTCTTTTTGGGTAAAGAACCACATTGCTGCTCTGTGTTTGGGGTATGGCTTTACTATTTTTTCATTGAAAGACTGTCCTGTAGTCTCTGCAATGCACTACCTCCATTCATGCCCTAATTCAGCAACTTCTCTACCTCTTATGCCGGTTCATCTCTAGCAACACTACAAGTTGTGACAAGTGTATGTACACGGCTGTTTCACAGTGCATTTTTTAATATTTGGGGCTGTTATAGAGGGAAAGAGAAGATTGTGTTTGTTCATCTCACGAGCCTGCTCATAAACCTTGATCCTCGAGAACTTGGTCATTTTTGGAAATTCTACTTTCTGGTTTCTTGCACAGACATAGCACAGCCTGTAATGTCAGCTACTGGAAAGCTATGTCATTTAGCTTAATCACATTCCATTAAGATCTGTTAAATTGTTGTGAACACAAAACTAAGTCGAACCTTGAATATGAGGGTTCACTCCCACAAGGCACTGGTGTTAAATAATTTTATGTAACAATGTAGATAGAGAAAAGGGAACCATCAGCAAGGAGAAGATATTCTGCTCGATATGTTGTGCAGCGGAGGTATCTTGGAGATTGGAAGAGCTTTGATTCTCTCTGTGAAGAATTAGACCACAAACATTCATACAATGTTGTGGAAGAAGCTAACTTCGATAGCAATGACATATCAAAGTCAACTTGCAAGATGATGAAGGAACTGACTATGGGAGAACTTTGTGATCAGGTGTGTCCATGTGATTTATGGTTTTCTATTTAATAGGAACCTTGATTTTAAGTCTTGACTTTTATTGACTTGAAATTGGAAGAAAGAATAAAATATATGCAATCTTTGGCTGGACATATAAAGCACAGCGAATAAATTAAGAAAAACCATGAAAGTAAGCATCGCATACTACTTAACTATTTTAATTCACTGTTACATTATTTAGTTAATATGCCCAACCATAGGCTTAAGTTAATCACGGTGAACTAAATTTGAAATCAGTTGTTTATAGGTATAACCCTTTTTTGTGGATTACTTGCATAATGCTGACCTCTATTTGGCTTACATTTAAGTCCCCATTGGGAGATACGAGAAGAATTTCAGGTTATTGTAAAAACATTGGTAGGAGTTGGGTGTACAAGGTTTAGATAACTTGGTGCAACTTCACTCTGTAGGGCATGCAGTGGGGTTAGTCCTGCTTTCTTCTGGAAAGATGAATTTTCGATTATGACTAGAAGATGTTGGACGAATTTCAGAATGACAGTAAAGGATGACATTATTAATTTGATATACTTATGGCAATTGCAGGCGATGGAGAACACAGGGAATCTAATAATCTCATCTTCTAGCTTGCCTAGTGAACCGACAATAGTTGAGTCCACAGAGGAATCTCCTCATAATGAAAAAGGAGTGAAGGAAAAAATAAGTGAATGCAACAAGGCATTACTCAACTTGGAGAGTGCCACGGACACTGTGACGCACTTAATTAGTGATTTGATTTCTATGGCTTCTGAAGAAGAGCTTCTGAAGGGATCCAGCTCAGGGTTGTACAACCAGGCTGCAGAACTGCTTCCCACGATTGCACATAAAGTTGACGCTCTTGCCAGATTCTTGCGGTTGGGCAGTAACCATTCAATTGTCAGAAATTGAATGCACTACCAGGTATGAATTTCGTGCGTTTTATCAGCTCCTTAGGCTAATAGCTGACTCACAAGCAGACTTTCTTACCTACCTTGGGGAAGATATGCATGGTGTCTTGTAGAGAATGAACTAATTTCAACTCCTAGGTGGGTATGTTGCATCCTGTTGTATTGGCCCGCGTGGAAGCTTCTTGCTGACGCAAGCCTAATCACCCTTGAGGTACTTGATAAGTTGATGCACAGTTTCAATTGCATTTACTGCAGTCACTTTTGCTAAAAAAAGGGTATCAAACACAAACACCTAAAGTCAGGGCTCGATATCTCGCCATTAGGCTTCTCTACCCGCCAAAAGAGACGGTCAGCGCATTGGCCAGTTCAAGGCAAAGATTGGGGTACCAGACCGATTCGATTATCACAAAGAGGCCCCCCATTGTGGAGATCGAGTTGCAGAAGATGAAATATGAGATGACAAAAGTGCAGAACGAGTCACTAGACAAAAAAAGATCCCATCGCTGAAGTAGTGAAAAAAACAAATTTACGCATTTAGAAATTTGTAAAATGTACAGAATAAAGCAGTTACAGGTCAACAAAAGTAGGGAATTTTGAATCTTTTTCAGATCAGTGCATTAACAAATGCCCTCGTTGATTCTCGTCGATCCTCGTCGATCTAGCTTTACTGTATCTCTTCTCTCTGGCATTATCATGCCCAAGTCCTTTATGCCCGTCGTAAGAAGCAATCTGTCGCATTATCTGGTCCAAATTGGCACTTGACAAAACATCTTCCATTACCTATCCTGGACAGGCCTTGGAAAAGAAAATCCGATAAGCTATTATCATTATTCCTTGTAAATTGTTGTTAAACTCATGTAACTTGGTACCTTTTGAGATCATACCCTATTCGATCTTATACTTGCCATGCGCCTTGTGACATTGTTTCATTAGCTATAATGATGCTGTTTTTCCATCGCCATATTATATTCCAAATACAGGACACTGTCTAGCCTCCAGTCAAGTATATGACACGCTACTCCTTTTAGAACTGCATATTCCAATTACGTGTGCGTGATATTTATGCACGGTAAGGGAGAGGGTACAAGGTTCAGGACGTGTGATGTTGATGTATGTTATAATGTTTCTGTCCAAATTAATTAAAAAAAAAAAATCCTCGCACACTCACATCAGTTCATATGCTGAAAGGATATTGTCAACAAGTCTCCTCTAAAGCTCTTATTTAAGTTATTCAATCAAGAAAATCGTGCAGTTTTTAATGCATCAACTGTTATTTTATTACGTGAAATTAAGTTTTAAATATTTTAATAACTCGTTAAGGCGATATACGGTTGAATTTCCATGCTGAAATTTCCAAAATGTTGCCCAGGCCCATGTCGTGGCCCATTACTTCTGACCCTCTCCGCTCCACAACTACCCCCTAATATGAACCTTTGGAGTGATAAACAATGATCCTATTGCACTGAAATCAACAGCAAGATGGGCTCCATTTCTAGGAGAATTATCCCAAGAAAAAGTGGGTGAGAAACTGGACTTCTTTTCCTTGTCTGAACACTCCTTCCGGTTCATGTTACCCATCCTGTCATAATTTATCTGTCTCTCCACTTTAGCAACAAAAAGAGAAGGGAAAAAAAAAATAAAGCAAGAAAAAAAAGCAAAAGACCATCTTTTCCTTTTCCCATCCCCTCAACTTTAGCCAAAAAAAGAAAACTATTTCTGAATGATGATGATTTTCATGCAATGAATTCCAATTATAAAAACAACACTAGCCTCCACCTCTCCCTTTTACCTTGAAAATTTCAAAGGCATGTCGCCTACGAGCTAATAAGAATAGTATTAAATCAAACCCAACCCTAAGCTAAGCACTTAGTAACGAGCACGCTCGGAGATCTTTGCCCTAACATTTTGTAAATCCCTAAGAAGGTATGCCTGAGAATTTTAGCAGTATATGCTTCTGGGGCGTGTGCTCTTTGTCTTGCTTTAGCAACATATGCCCAAACCCTAGAAATTCCCCTTTCTCGGGATTCCTTCACTCTATAATCATCAGGCTATGAAACCCATGGGAGGGAAACAACCCATAATAGTCCTGCCACATGTGAGCCTAATTGCCCCGCGAGTTTCATTGTTTTCGGACGGTTTATGCCTCTCCAGAGAGGCAAATAGAGGGACTAGGGCATTATTGTACCTCCATCTAACCATTGCAAGTAAGTAATAAGTAGATAGGTATTTTTTCCGGTACAAATTGTTAAACTAGCATTACATCTGCCAATTAAAACTTCTAAATCGTATATATGCACAACGTGCTTCAAGATATAAGCCCGTCTTAAGCTGGACTTTCGGGCTGTTTATTTGCTTCCCCATTAAAAAGTAGGCTCCATTTTTCAAGCATATGCAAAGCTTGTTCACAAGTCATATGTCAGGGAGAGTAATTTCCATCTACTAAACGAAGCTTTCAAGCTTTTTAGATGGACTGTCGACGCATGACCGATGTAGAGTCTGAAATTGGAATAATCTTTGTAAGGCTGAACTGAACTTATTACAGAGCCATATACTATTCTTGATTTCTTGGTAAATATTTATGAGAAAGGAAGCCACTGATTTATGCATATCGTGTGGTGGTGGGGTAACAGAGGACTCAATTATATTGTGCTTTTGCATTCATTTCTCCTTACCTAATGATGGCTTTGCTTTTCTGCTTTTATGTAAAGTCCAGACAAGCATTTTCACAAGGGCTCTCTCTCTCTCTCTCTCTCTCTCTCTCTCTCTCTCTCTATTCTATTTTATTCTATTCCAACCCAAATAATGAAGGAAAAGACAATTTGGTAGATTACACCAGCTTCATTAGACCTGAGAGAGAGAGAGCTTAGGGTTGAGAGGTCTTCATGTGTTACTAGGGTTTTGGAGAGTTATGGAGAGATAATTATGAAAACGGGAGGGTCATAAGGACAACATTATTGTCGGATATAATGGCTACGGCGAAATTTGTGGAATCTATCGAGGGTTGCGCATGTTCTATCCTCGCATTATTTGATGGGCACTGAGAGCTGCTTTGTTCTTATGTTCCCTCGAGCAAAATGTTAATCTCCACGTTCCTTCCTCGTAATCTAATGATAAAAGTATGATCTTTGAAAGGCCCCAGAAGATGCTCTCCCTTGGCCACTTCATTCCTTTTTTCTTTCTCACTTTTTTCAAGTTTCATTTCTTTTGTGGGTCTGAAGATCTGAGGACTTTGGATGCCTGGAATTTGATTATGATCACATTTTTTTCTTCTGATTTTTCACTCGATACAGATATTTCATTTAAAGGTAAAATAATGCACAAAATGGTTTGACGTACTTTCATGAGGTGGTCAAACATAATTCACGTGTTTAGTAAGAAAAAGTTCCAAGGGGGTGCATTAATATTATTGAAACCTGAAATAAGTCGAAAGATTATCACTGGAATGAGCTGAGAGACGATCATATTCACGCTAAATCGCTAATTACGACAGCAACATTATCAACTAATAGCAATAATTGGAGGATAGCTGTAATTAGAATCCAGCAAATGATGGGGGCAAGGCAGATATTCTCCCATTTAGCTCATAGAACAAGCACTTAAGAAACCAGTTGAACCTCCACTCGTTTCTCGCAAATTAAATACAATATTAGTTACATAGTTTGACCGCATCACGAGGATATTCATCCACGTGACAAAAGAACGATACGTATACTAGTTTTTTTCCTTCTAAAAATCTCATGGATACTCAAATTTTCATTCAATATACTGCAATCTAGAGAGAGAGAGAGAGAGAGAGAGAGAAAGAGAGAGGAAGAGATTCTTTATTTCTTTTAATTTATGGGTTTATTAAATGCTGAGAGACTGGGATTGTTGATTGAGAACATGACAAAAGAATGTAAAGCAGAAAAAAGCTCATTCTCTCTGCATAAAGCTCATCTCGGAGAGAGACAACAAAACTTAGCACACTGACTTCCGAATCTTCAGTTCCTCAGAAAAGAATACACGATAAACCCAAAAAAGAAATCAAGCTCGCCTCCCCCCATCTCTAATCTTTCTCCCTTTGCAAACCCTCATCTCCACAAGTGATTTGCGTGATCTCTTTCCCCTTTTCCATACTTCTAGGTTATTCAAATAAACAAATACAATAAAAGCCACAACCTCCAACGCCGCCTGCTTGGGTTTTTGATGCATTTGCCCTAGCTTTGTTTGGTGTGATGGGAATCCCAAGCATGTTTATTAGGCCTAGGAATTATTCTTTATCTTTAAATTCTGGTCTACGGACAAAGAACTAGCAATGCAAAATTCTAAATTATAACCCTTGATCTGGGAACTTTCCATTCATTAATGGATCTTTTAATCTTTGTGGTCATGAACTGAGCTTTTTTAAGTTGCGATTTATGTGTGGCGGGACCTTTGGAATATGATATGTAAATGCTACCCGATCAAAATCTCTAACCTCGATGGACTACTCATCATCACGTCGGCATATATCCCACTTAAAATCTTCGTCTAGCATTGACGTAACATTCTTGTTCCAAAATTATTCAATTATCGCTCCCGTATAACAGTACATTATAGGCGCAATGACATTAGTAGATTCAAGTAAATTGACCCCGCTTAATCGGATAGGCCATGATTTATTGTTGTTGTTGTGGACTTTCTTTTCCAATTGGTGTGACCAGCAATTGCGGGGCCCCTCGCATGCATGTTCACGCTCAATCCTGATTTAAATTCTATGGAGGAATTGCTGGTACCTGTTGGAATATGTCCAGACCATTAGTCTGTCCTGATTCCTGTTGAATCCTTTTGATGTGTGCTGGACAGCCAAAAAGCGTTCCAATCTGATGTAAATCCCTTTGATGGAACAATCTACATAAAAGCAGCCCCTCATAAATTTTTTGGGAGTGCACATATTTCATATGAAGTATAGACATTCTTTGATTGCCGTGAGAAATGTCTACTTTAACCCAAGTCATATGTGGTTAGTCAATGGCGCCGAGTTAAATTAACTATGTCATAACTCTTGCTTAGCAATTCAATTATGTATTAAAACCATTGAGCAACACGAAAAACATCAAATTTATGACACTTTACCTTTAAGCAGATTTCTTCACTGGATGATATGATCATGGGTCTAAAATAATTGGATGCTTGGATCGCGAGCAGTTTGTGAGTTTAGAAACAAATTGCTAAAATTACACATGTTTCATCCCAAAATGCTTCTTTTAGTTAAATGCCCAATAGAGTTGTATTGGAGAGATATATAGGTGATCCCGAAACATCGAATCATTGGTTTGTAATTGTCCTTCTTTGGAAGCAAATAATAAACATCTAAGATAAGATTAAGGTTAAGGATGAGAATGACATGGGGTAGATTAATATGAAAATATCATCAAACTTGAACAACTGAAATATGAGATTTTCCCTTCATGACATCTATTTAAATTTAGGCATTGTTTATCTCACATTAGATTGCCAGAATATAGCAACAAGAGTAGGCTACAAAAGTGATATTGCGGTAAAACGGCGACACTCTAGAGACATTTTTAAGGTTAACAAGGTTTTAATGGAGTTAGATGCAGAAGAAAATAGGAACACAATAGGGATCAAAGAGGGTCGATTTGAATTTCTTTGGATGGATGCTTCTTTTATAGAATGAAATGGAAAAGAGATAGGGCAAAAAGAGAATTAAAAAAAGAAGGGATATGTTCAGCAGAAGTCCTAAAACTAGTCCAGAAAGTGCAATTGAGTCCTAAAACTTACAAAAAGTTCAATCAAGTCCTAAAACTTGTCAAGTTGGTTCAATTGAGTCATAAAGTTAACATTGTCAAGAAAGTTAACGGAAATTGCTGACGTGGCGCTGACGTCACATTTTAAATGATTTTTTTTTTCAAATGGCTTTTTAAAATTATTTTTTTATTCAAAATCTTTAAAAATTAGATAAAAAATGAAAAGGAAAATCTAAATTCATTTAAAAAAGGAAAATATAAATTTATTTAAAAAATAAAACTGTTCAAAAAAAAAAAAGGGGCACTGGTGGACTTCCGCCGCCCCGCCGCCGCCCATCGCCGGAGGGGTCGATGACGGTCGCCGGCCCTGGGCGGGGTGGCCGGCCCTCGCCCGGGCGAGGCCTCGCCGACCCTCATGGGGGGCCGGCGACCGCCCTGGGCGAGGCCTCGTTGGCCCTCGCTCGGGGCCGGTGAGGCTCGCCAAATCTGGTCGAGCCTCGCCCAGGGCAGGCGACGGTCGTCGGCCCTAGCCTGGGGTCGGCGAGGGCCGGCCACCCCCTCCCAGGGCCGACGATCGTCGCTCGGCCCCTCCGGCGATGGGTGGCGGCGGCGGTGGTGGGGGAGAAGAGGGCTGATTTTTTTTAAAACAATTTTAAAAATAACTTTTATAACTTTTATTTTTAATTTTTGGTGAAAATAAGATAAAATGAATAAATCTAATTTTTTTAGTTTTTAATTTTTTAAATGAATAAATAATCATTAAAAAATACACGTGGAAAATAAAAAATAATTTAAAATGACATGTCAGCATTTTTAACGGAAAATGCTAACGGTGTTAACTTTAGGACTCAATTGAACTAACTTGACAAGTTTTAAGACTTGATTGAACTTTTTGTAAGTTTTAGGACTCAATTACACTTTCTGGACAAGTTTTAGGACTTTTGCTGAACATATCCCAAAAAAGAAAGAGTGATGAAGACAGACGAAGGTCGAACCACGTTGCACCAAACTATCTTTTGTCCCCAAATCTTTTAGTCCCCAGTAGCACGAATCAACGACCAAGGAGTTGTTGGGGTTTCATGAATTATGTATAAGAAAAATTAATGAAATGAACGCAGCGGAAACAAATATATATTTTACACATGATTCTCCTAAGGTATTGTTCGTGTATTTTAATAAAAAATCTGAATATAATAGGGAGTTAAACGAATTACCTCTTGAAGCACGCTTGAAACAAGTCGGTTCGGATGTTCTACAGTTCGAGTCCCACAAGCGTCGGACCTCTAGTTTAAACACACCAACAACGAACGTCGAACGGAAGAGAGAACTTTCGGATATTCACCACTTTGATCGTGCTAGTAATCATGTGGAAACAATCCGTTGTATTCTTGATGTATAATAGTCACGGCCTGAACTAGATAATACTCTTCTTTCTTGCGTCTCAAAGACACAAGAACACGCACACACTTTTACTCAATATTCAGCAACTAGCAGAA
This sequence comes from Eucalyptus camaldulensis, assembly GCA_019915185.1. Classification (NCBI taxonomy): domain Eukaryota; kingdom Viridiplantae; phylum Streptophyta; class Magnoliopsida; order Myrtales; family Myrtaceae; genus Eucalyptus; species Eucalyptus camaldulensis. The sequence continues at coordinate 15,784,135 of JAHSVA010000014.1, read as the reverse complement.
CTTCAAATTTTTGTTCATGGTGAAGAGCTGATCCGGAACAAGAAGACAAAACACTCGAAGTCTCCTTTTTATTTTTCAGCAGCACTTTAACTCTCGTCCCTCAATTGTTTTTATAATAAAACCGACCAGCAACGGTTGCTAATCGATGGACGATCGTGCATAATGGTCAGCAGCCGCTGACCATTACGCTTCGTGCATGTGCACGAATTCGTGCTCATGCATGGAGCTTTAATTTTTTAATTATTTATTTAATTAATTAAATGAATAATTAATTAATTAATTAATCAATTTCATTTTTTTTAAATAAAAAGAACATAATTTTATATGTACAATTGGAATACATTAACATGTATCCACTTTGAGAATGCGTGTGCATCATATGTAAGTAGGCTCATGACTATAATACAAATTAAATTAAATCTCATTTAATTTAATTTCAAATTGACTTAATTCGATTGTAGTAATTGCAAACATATTTGCAATTATATTTCTCTCTTGTTCCACGTTATCCTAATTGTTTATGGTGTGTGACATGCCTAGGTTCATCACTAAGCTGGTAGTAAGACTTGTACTAACATATTAGTACTCCCAAAATAATTAATTGTCTCGATTAATCTTTAGGTCTTACAAGCCATGATTGAATACTTTAAGAACATAGTACTTCTAGCAATATGTCATGACTATCCAGATAGTGTAAATACTTCAAGAACACAATGAACCTGTTAGCTTTGGTTACAATGTAATTCAATCCCTCTGTCTTACTATGTCCCGATCAAACAAAGACCATGGAATATTAGTCAAGTCATTAATTCGATCATATGCACAAATCTAATTGACATGCATTTTATTCAAGACATAAACAATTTATTCTCGGTTATAACCCCGGCCGAGGATTTCAATGCAGTGTCACAATTAGATCGCATAGGACATCATTATCATACCTTGCATATAACAAGGAGACAGATTCCATATTGCGCACATGTGTAACTTCATATATGAACAAACTATGACCATCAGGTATAAAGACGGATCAACGACCCGGCATTATGTGCACCCGTGAACCATAGTTGTTCAATACACAAGTTAACACTGTGCCTCAGGTCTAAGAATTATTTACACAAGACCAAAGCATGAACAATTAGACATTGACCACGCTAAAAGCTTCCATGTTACTAATCATTCCATATGCGTCACGTTCAGTGAATTTGTTTAATACAAACATCTGTGTTCTAACTCAGGCATCATAATACCCAATGACATGTGACTCATCATTCTCTTAAGTATCTAATACTTAATGGCGAAGTTAAGAACACACCGGTCTCAACAGGATTAGTAATATCCACTTAATAATCCATCGACCGGGAATGATTTAAAGATTTAGTCTAACTATGAACCTGTCACATATATTCTTGACATCTCAAGAATAAGTCTAGTCGCAACTAATCTTATGGAATCATTCATCAATATAAAATAATTGGACAAATGAATGAATACGTCATTGCCATTAATTAAATAATAATAATGAAAGTACAACCGAAATCCCTAATATGTAACCATTACATAGTAGCTTTAGGGCATACATCCAACAGGATTTGCCCTATTTGGATGTGGAATTTGTCTGATCCACTAAACAAACAAAACCCCAACAAAAAAGACGAGACTAGTCTACCATTCTTTTCTCTCCTAACAATTTATTTATGAAAAAATTGACACAAATAGTTGTCCAAGTGTAGCGTCACCCCTAAAATTTTAATTTATTTAATATGATTTCTTAATTTTTTGTATATGTTTAATTTAGTCTTGAAATTATATGGAAATGTTCAATTCTATTACTCTATTAATTTAAGTTAATCGAATTTGTTGATTTGTCGTTCAATCCGGTACGTTTGCATGGTGAACCCAAAAAAAATACACATGGTTTGTTCAATTTGGAATTATTATTATTATTATTATTATTATTATTATTATTATTATTATTATTATTATTATTATTATTATTATTATTATTATTATTATTATTATTATTATTATTATTATTATGATTTCAGTTGAATATCTTATGTGAATAATTCTTGTGTGTATTTTTTTCTTTTTAACCAAAGAAAGAGAGCATGTTCATATTGATTGGATGTGGGATTCCACCTACGGTATTCCAGTTTATATGAGTGTATAAGGTAGTGCTCAATGTAATCAATGCATTTTATTAAGAGGATCAATGTACCCAAGAGAACGCTCCACACAAATCTATTTAGCTATATCTCCATCGAAGAACACTATTTTATATATACTTGGAATAGAAACCATCACATAATAGCAACAATAGCAGGAGGACGCTTCATAGAAGTGAGGCGCATCATAAGGGCAAGAATCTCATCATAGTCGCTTTTATATTTCCGAGTAAAAACTTTTGCTACAGATTGAACTTTTTGGCATCCCACAATGTAATTCGCATTTGTTTTGATCATATATACCCATAATTGAAATCAGTTGTTTCAAGAAGTAAACCAACCAAATTCCAAGTATGAGCTTTGTGTAAAGTATACAATTCATCTATTGTTACTTGTTGTCAAATAGTAATAACAATGCAGGGCTAGGTGAAAAATAATGGGGTGTGGTAAAAGAAAGTCAAACGTTAAAGATCGCTTAAGAAGTTACATCATTCGAATTCTATTGTTAAACCATTTCTTTTGACACATATATAGAATGTGTCTGGTATAATTTTTAGTAGCTATCTATTATATCATTTAGAAGTTTTGCATTTTCTTCATATTAACATTAGGGAAAAGTTTACCTTTCTTTTTCTAAATCTCGTCTTCGTTCTACTTAAGACACCACGTGGACACGTACAAATCCTCAGTCTCATTTTCGTCATGTGAATTGGTTCGTGTTGCTCATTAAATTCGTTTCTCTTTCTTTTTTCTTGCTTTTTCTTTTCTTTTTTTGCACTTTTTTTAGGGTTTGGTGGGGGGCAGAGGGACACAAAAGCCACCGCCCAAAGAGTAATGCCGGGGTCCCCATCTCGTGATCCAGCGGCGACTCTCGCTCCTTGTCCCACGCAAACCCAGTCCCGCACGTCACAATCTCATCTCCAATTCTTGCGTTCGACCTAAATGCATGGAGAACTACTAAATGTACAAGAATCTTTATAGACCAATAGGGAAACAAGATGGAAGTGTAATGTAATGTAAGGAATCTCAATTCCTCCCCCAATTCTCGCTTCGATCGAAAGAACCTGACGATATCTACAGGAGTCTAGTCTGAATGCTTCTTTTCAAATGCTTGGCCTAAACAATATAAATTTCACGCAGTGTCAAATCTATAGTAAGAAAATGTACAGTATGCTTTGATTTCATTGTCTTATAGGTTCATGATTTTTTTTTTTTTTAACTTGGAAGTGATAAAATTTACTTTTTCTAATGATTATTAGATTGGGAGACTAAGTCTACCGATGTCTTTACAAATATTGGTGTTTTTACATCATTTTATTCACCATATGGATGCACTTTTTTAGGGAGCTTGATCCGTGTGGAAAAGATGGTGTCATTTCATAATTATTATGTAAATTCTAATTATATACATTTGTAATTACAATATCAATATGTGAAATAATTATTTTCAAAGTTCTGATCAATTTAAGGTAAACTTTTGATTCTGTGTGCTTATTTCAACTTATATCACATGTCTTATTTTCCCCTTTATTTGGTTTATAATATGGGAAAGCAGTTACATGCTTGACATATATGTGTATAAAGATGGCATGGAAAAAGAGTTTCTCATGATTCTATCATAAAAGTCGATATTCTTTTCAATAATTCTCGGCATAGAGCAGAAATCTTACAACCCAGAAATCCATGGAATGCCCTATTAGCGACATGAGTGTGTTTGGGAATCACTTTCCCAAAGGGCTATAGGTAAATTGCAAGTACTATTTGAATTTTTTTTCGAAGAGATTTGGGGAGATGCATTGCAATTCTAATTGCCTATAAACTTTCATAATTCCTGAAATGTCCTCAGCTCTCGTGATGTCGTTGTTGACAAGTTGGATTTGGTGCCAGCAACCTCGCATGAGGTTACACAACCTTGGGCGGCTCTTGACTAAGGTTGTGTGACCTCAAGTGATAGCTTTTGGTGCCAAATTTGGTTCACCCTGCAGCTAAGCTCTTCATCGGTTTTGAGGTTTAAAAAAATTAGTAAAAGTCATTTGCAATGTGTACTTTTTTCAAATACAATTTAAACCAAAGTTGCTTCACAATTTGCTCTTAAATTATAGTTTACCATATATTACTTGCATTTTGATAAATCCCCTTCAACATAAAATCCTTTGCATTTCCTCGTATACTTTTCTCAAAAGTCGAATCAAAAGCACCCACGATTCGATAATATCCAAGCCTTTGATGACACAGGACGAAATTTTAGAAGATTTGGATTAGTTCATTTCCTTATCTTTGTTGATTTAAGCAAATAAGTCGAATATTAGAAGATTTGATTCAATCTTTTAGCATTATCCTTTTAGGTATTTAAGATTTAGTAGTGTCTAATAGACTATTTCATTAGTTTATCTTTTTTCCAATTTTAACTTAGATTCTCATCATAGTGCTTTAGATATAGATATGCATTTTGTTTTCTTGTAAAGTCACTTACCCCTTTGAATTATTGAAGGATTATAAGAGTTTTTATTTGAATTTTCATTTTGTGTGGATTAATTACCCATGAGTTGTCAATTGATTATGTTGCGACATTGTGTATTGAAGTCACTAACATAATGACCAGAACAGGAGAAAGTTAGGGACGCAAGCCTTGTGGGTGGCTATCTATCGTCTCAGGTTATCTCAACAGATCAAGGAATAGGATTCGTGACATAATTCGAGAGCCTTGGAAAGTCTGGCCACCAACCTTAGTTTTCGTCATAATCCTCCTCCTTTCACACTATCAATCTACACAGCCCCATGGTTTGTTTTTAACCCTTTTCCTTTTCCATTTTTAGCATTTGATCCAGCGTAATCGCCACATATTTTTATTTTTTTAAATAACAATCATCCATATTAAAAAAAAAATCAAGAACCGGCTCTACAGGAGTTGTGCTTAGCGTCGTCGAATTGCGACACGTGCCGGTGACGCCGCTCGTCTGGGACATCGTAGGCATCTAATTTGGTGGAGAGAGAGAGAGAGAGAGAGAATGATGACGTGTGCATGGATGCATGAAGCATGTAGGTCGCATGTTACTCCGTACGCCGTAGGCGGTGGTTCACATGTGCATTCTTTTCTATCGGTCATGTTCTAACCGATAAAAGTTAGTTGTTGGGTCAACCCGTACCCGGTCGGGCCATCGGGTCAGGTTCAATTACGGGTTGGGTGATGTTCCTTGTCACGTGACTAATTTAACTTTCCATACCAATGACAGATAAAATTGTTATTCAAGCAATTCTAAATCTATTTAATTTTGAATTTTTTATTTGATCAATTTAATCCTAATTATCAATTTGGTCATTCCATTCAAATTGACGTGGATGTCGGTTGTTTTACGTGTCACGGTCAACGTTGATGGTAACAATTTTTTGTAATTATTTTAAAAAATTCAAATTAGCACGGACGTTGGCTGTTTTACGTGTCACGGTCAACATTGATGGTAACATTTTTTTGTAATTAATTAAAAAAATTGAATTTTTTAAATTTGTTTTGTTTTCTTTCTTTTTAGTAACCAATGATGGTCCTCGAGGCCTAAAGCCCTTGCCAAGCCTCATCTCACACAGGTCTAGCGAGGGTTGTCGACATTGCTAAGGCCTTGGCAACCCCTGCCGGCCATTCAAAGGAGAATAACAGCAAATAGAAAAGTAAAGGAAAAAAATTATACAAAAATGTGATTTAAAAAGCTATAAAAATTGTCAATACAACACTGTTTATACTACATGGAATGACTATATAGATCACCTCATCAATTTTTTGACAAAAAATGGTCGGAAAAATTAAATTGGTAAATCGTCAAAAAATTTATAATTAAATTGGTCCAATTAGAAAGATTTATGATTGGATTGACTATAATACGATAAGTTTGCGATTTTTTGGACAATTTCCAAGGGAAAATATGCCACCAATAAATGCAAATTGCATTTTGCTCTTTGAATTTTGGAACTTGTTGTAAGTTACCCTGACTTTCTAATTTTTTCAAGATATCTGTTAAAATCTTGAAAAATTGCAATTTCTATAGCTAATAAAAAATTGACAAAAACTATTTGGAGAGAGAGTTGTAGCAAGCAATGGCTGGATGACCCTGGCTTGGGTAGTGTAAGCCAATCTATGGAATTAGATTATGAAATTGGTCAAGATCAGCGTCTAGAAGACTTTGAAACTCATTTCAATACTCTAAAAAAACCATCGAAATTTTTTGAAAAGTTAGGGGCCAATTTGCCACGCGTGAATGCGAATCGCTATTTGTTACTTCACAAATTGACCTTCCTTAAGAGACCAAATTAGTCATGCGATAAGCACATGATCAGAGCTTCAATTGAAGAATAATCGGAGTACCGTTGGAGGAGACATCACAACTGATTTCAATACTTTTAATGATGACATTGTGAAAATCGAAAAGTCAAAAGGGCAATTGGCGATCAATGTCCAAATTGAGGGGGAGAATGTAATTAGTCCAAGAAAACTATTCAAAAAAGTAAAGAAAGTTTCTAAGAATGTTATCCAAAGCCTAATTAGATAACTAATAAAAGGATTAATCTTTAAGATAATATTCTAAAAATGATGAAAATCTTAAAACAAGAAAAGATAAATCAAATCATAAATCCATGATTTAGTCTTACACACGATAATGCACTCGCTATGTGAGCACTGAATTACAATGAAAGGATTTTCATTATTGATTGATATTGAAACACCACAAAACAAAATTCATGAAAACAGAGCGGTCTATGGAATGTCCGCTTAAAAATAGTAATTTTGAAATAGTTAGGGTAAGTAGCCCATAGCCGCAATTTAAGGACAAGCTGAGTATTATTGTTGACTTTATTGTCAAATTTAAATTACTTACGAGAGCATTTATATATCAGTAACACCTTTGAGTTTACTTCTTGAAAGTAAGGAGATGCTAGAGATATTGAATTGTGATGCCTCAAATCCTACATAAATTTAGAGAGAGCTTGTAAATTAATGTAATACTTAATACACAATATCAAGCTAACAACATTTCGTAATGACTTTGGGGGGTTTGAGGACAAGATTCCAAACTATTTAATCTACATGTAGTCAAGTTATAGGTGCCAAGGAAACGAATTTAGACTCCTGTTGAGAGAGCTTGAAAACGAAATTAAAAAAAAAAAACATCTCTTGCCATATCAATAATCTTGCCAAACAAATACAAGCAATTATCTTAACCTTAGTATGATTGATAAAAGTATGTTTAACCCTTAAAACTTATCCAAAGAGGGGAAAAGAAAAGAGCAGCTGCAACATAAATCAAAGTTTCAAAAGTGTGCAGGCTACCACACAACATCGCCAAACTTCGGGGAGAATTTGCAACTTTTCAAAGTCCAAAAGTTATCGTGCAACCATTCCTTTTATAATCACAGCAAACAACGAATAAACCTGAAAATAGCCCCCCCTAATTCAACAAATAATATATATTACTGATAAATCCATCGGCATAATTTTCCAATTTTGGTCACCGAAGCTAAACGTTCACCCACTATGGAAACAACACTTGGCCATGTCCCCATACTCGATTTGTCGACGCAAAACAAGTCCAAGTGGGAAAAACGATCTTTATTTTCCCTAATTTTTCCATCTTTCTCTCTTTTCTTTTCTTTTTTTTTTTGAGTTTTTTTTTTTTTTTGCTTGCTGGCTTTGTGATGTGGGAAGAAAAGGGTGTCTGAAAACAAAAAGAACGCCCCCGAACAGGAAAAAGGCAAAGCGAAGGATGAGAGACAGAGAGAGAGAAACAAAAGGAGGAAAGCGAAGTGTGACTGAGAGAGAGGAGCAGCACCCGGCAAGACACAAGTCGATGGCGTGACTTTGCTTTTGCTTTTTCTCTTGCCAGGAATCTTTGAAAATCGAAAGCCTCTCAAGATCACTACCCCCTCAAAAAAAAAAAAAAAAAAAAAAATCCAGAAAAAGCAAAAAAAAATTAAAGAAAGAAAGAAAGAAAAGAAACCCAAGAAAATATACTGAAAAAGAGGAAAGGCAAAAGTGGGGAAACATTTCAACGTGAGCGCCCCCCCTTTCTCTCTTCTCTTTTCTTTTTTTCTATCCAATTGGGTTGATTTACATTGGTTTCTACCCAAAGACGCCTTTGATCTTGCAATGTTGTCTTATCTTAAATTAAACTTCGAGGCTAATTCACCTTATAGAAACTTGACACTTACTCGATTCTGATAGATTTTGATTTTCTAACTATGTGGATGACAGCGTGCCATTGGCTTTTCTTTAATATTCGATGTGATTCCTAAAATTTTAATTTATTCCTTGAACTTTTAAACATTCAATCAATGTAGTCCTTTTGTTAAATGTGTTCTATGCTTCTTTTGACATGAACCTTAACATAAACGTTTATCGAGTCAAAATAATGATATGCATTGTCACATTGTTCTTTCAAATTAGTATATCTATATTTTTCTTTCTTTTTGGATCAATGTAATGAAAGATATATGTATGCACACACATGACGTGGGAGCTACATGTGGTCTACGTGGATGCCAACATTACCAATTTGAGGTCAAGTTAACAAAGATTATATTACCAATTTGAGGTCAAGTTAAAAAGATTATAGTCACCTCGAGTATAAGGATATTTAATAGGAGGACTATATTGGATTTTTTTAAAATAAATTTCAAGGACTAAATTGAATGAAAATAGTTCGGGAACCATGTGAACAAATATCATGTGATTTAAATATCACTCTACATGATGATTTTACTTAATGTTTTAAATATTGCTTTCTTGCACCCACGCAATGCGTGTGCACATTTGCTAGTTCTATATCCTATCTCACTAACTATGGAATTCAAGTTGTTTGAATGTCAATGCCTTAGTATCGGATGATCTAATTATGATACATTATGATTGTGTTATATGAGATCAAGAAGTAAATTGACTCTGAATTTGTCATGCAACACTATGTTTAACTCAATGCTCATGCTCTACGATCAACTTTGCTTACTCCATCATTCCCCTGAAGAAATTATAGTTTTATGTTTTGAATGTTATCCTCGCTCTTAAAATGACAATCTCTACCAAAAGTAGTTCCAATAAAATCAAGGATATATGCATCAAAAGCCTTAAAATTAGCTGAGAAAGTGCAATTATGTTCTAAAAGTTTTCGAAAAGTGCAGTTAGATTTTAAGGCCTATCAAATTAGTGCAATGAAGTTCCTTCGTTAATTTCATTTAATTCAATGGATAGAAAATGCGACATAGCTTTTTTTTTTTTTAATATAATTTATTTGTATCATTAACCAAGTTTCACATCAAGAAAGAAAAAAAATGGATAAAGACATTGAAAAAAGGATTAAAAGAGAATAGGAAAAAGGATAACAATTGAAAAGATAAAAGAAAAAGAAAGTGGAAATCAAAGCCGGACTTAAGGAATAACACATTTCCCAGCTTACCATGCAAGCGGGGTTTGAGACCTTGCCTCGTTGACCGAGGCATCTAAATCCGGAGAGAGGATAAAGTAAACCCGGGTTCCAAACAAGGGGCCCCCTAAGGAGGCCTAGGGAGCTAGCGGGGACTGAACTGACCTCGGGGAAAGGAGGGAAGGGGAGCGGTAGGGGCAGAAGCGGGATTTCAACCTCGGCGGGAGCCCCGAGGAGAGGAGTGAAAAAGCTCCCCGGAGAAAATGAACTCTCACTAACACCTCTCTCCCCCCAATAGAAAGAGGCTCAGTTTTTTTTCCTACCCTCTCTGTCTCCATTGAAGTCCCACTTTCAATAAATCATAGTATCATTGATGATATATATATATATTATATATATATATCTATGTATATATATAAATACATAAATACCACAAATTTTTCCGCTGAGCATGGTATGGCGGATAATGGGCGTTCGGGATGGCTTTCCTGTGCCTCTCTAGGACCGTCTCTCTCGAGCGATCTTAAGAGTGCATTTTCCCAAATTGGCTTGATTTGCCTTGTTATTCATTGAGTGTCCCTGGGCAAGGCTTTTTAGAGGAGTGAAAATCCGTTGCCATCTAAGCCATCCTCTTACCGTTACGTTTATGTAAATATATTATACCAAAAATCTTTTCTAAATGCTGCTCCTTTTAAGTGTGCCATCTAAGAAAGGCTTTTGGCACTTTCTTGGCAAAGAGAGTAAAACGCATATGTGCTCATTTACTAGCTCTCATTATTCTTCTCTGTCTTCATTATTTTACTATTCAATTGTAACTCATCTGCATTAGGAAAAATTTTCAAGAACGATAAGATTATTTTAGGATTTTCTTGTATTAGCTAAAAGGCAAAAACTTAAGAAATTGTAATACTTGCTTTATCCTTTCCTAGTTTAACTTTATAGGTAACCTTTTACAGCTAATGATACATTAAAATAAAGATGAATTTATGCTAAAATATATCGTGTCATGTTTTAATTTTGCTTCTTTTTTTAACGGCGAGTCGTGAAATGTCACAAATAAAAGCACAGAATTTGGGAGCAAGAAATACTTGTGTGGGGATATGATAATTTAAATAATGTTACTTTTGAGTTGATATGGAAAAATTTTAAGCGCCAATGGATGACATGATATATAACGAGTGACCAGTGCTTTTATTCACTGCAAATTAATTAAAAGACAGCAATAGGGAGGATTAGGGGAAGGTCATTAATTGAGGTGTAATTAGGAAAAGAGCGAGATGTAATGAAAATGGAAGAGAACCAGTTCATCCCCCACTCTCTCTCTCTCTCTCTCTCTCTAAATCTCTTAATTAAACCGTTGCTTCTCTATGATTATTTGGACATTCCCTTTCTCCTTCCCCCTCTTCCTCCTCTGACTCTCTCTCTCTCTCTCTCTCTCACTCTGACTCTCGTTCTCTCTCTCTCTCTCTCTCTCTCTTTGCTCCATGTCTTCTGTCTGTGTTTTGCTTCTCAGGAACCAAAAGCTTGAACATGAGCTGCGGTGGAGTGGGGACCAAGCACCACCGCCGGTTATGAATCCCACGACGGAGCCTCCCCCTCCGCCACTGCCCCAGTTCCAGCCGCCGCAGCCGCCGCAGCCCCGCCGCCGCACCTGCGAGCGCCACCCGGAGGAGCAGTTCACCGGCTTCTGCCCCTCATGCCTCTGCGAGCGCCTGGCCGTCTTGGAACCCTCCTCCTCCTCCTCCTCCGCCGCCCCCGCCGCCTCCGCCTCCGCCTCCTCCTCCTCCCGCGAGCCCCCTTCCTCCGCCGCCGCCTCGGCCCTTAAGGCCCTCTTCAAGCCCTCTTCCTCGTCCTCGTCCTCCTCCAAGCCCCCGCCCCCGGCGTCCGCCTCGGCCTTCCTGCCGGAGCTCCGGCGCACCAAGTCGTTCTCGGCGTCCAAGAACGAGGGTTTCTTCTCCGGCATTTTCGAGCCGCAGAGGAAGTCCTGCGACGTCCGGGTCCGGAGCACGCTGTTCACGCTCTTCAGCCTCGACGACGACCGGAACCCGTCGAAGCGGGACTCGACCCGGAGCAGCAACGCGGAGGGCGTCCAGGCCAAGAACTTGGGTCCGGCCGGCGTTCGGGGTCCGGTCCTCGAGTCCAAAGAAGAAGAGGACGCGGGAGCAGGAAGCGATTACCAGCAGAGCAAGGAGTACATCGTGCAGGAAGACGGCGAGATTAGGGCTTGGGAAGAGCCCAATGTAGCACCCGCTGTTGTCGAAAACAGAGTACAGGAGATTGTCGAAGAAGAGGAGGAGGAAGAGGAAGAGGAAGCAGAAATTGAAGAAACAGCAGAGCCACAGCTCGAAGTAGTGCCGGAAGAAGAGGTAAAGACCATGAAAGATCACATAGATCTCGATTCTCAAGCTAAGAAGTCTTCCGGGAGAGACTTGGTAGGAGTTGGGTGTACAAGGTTTAGATAACTTGGTGGGACTTCACTCTGTAGGGCATGCAGTGGGGTTAGTCCTGCTTTCTTCTGGAAAGATGAATTTTCGATTATGATTAGAAGATGTTGGACGAATTTCAGAATGACAGCAAAGGATGACATTATTAATTTGATATACTTATGGCAATTGCAGGCGATGAAGAACACAGGGAATCTAATAATCTCATCTTCTAGCTTGCCTAGTGAACCAACAATAGTCGAGTCCACAGAGAAATCTCATAATGAAAAAGGAGTGAAGGAAAAAATAAGTGAATGCAGCAAGGCATAACTCAACTTGGAGAGTGCCACAGACACTGTAACGCACTTAATTAGTGATTTGATTTCTATGGCTTCTGAAGAAGAGCTTCTGAAGGGATCTGGCTCAGGGTTGTACAACCAGGCTGCAGAACTGCTTCCCACGATTGCACATAAAGTCGACGCTCTTGCCAGATTATTGCGGTTGGGCAGTAACCATTCAATTGTCAGAAATTGAATGCACTACCAGGTATGAATTTCGTGCGTTTTATCAGCTCCTTAGGCTAATAGCTGACTCACAAGCAGACTTTCTTACCTACCTCGGGGAAGAGATGCATAGTGTCTTGTGGAGAATGAACTAATTTCAACTCCTAGGTGGGATGTTGCATCCTGTTGTATTGGCCCGCGTGGAAGCTTCTTGCTGACGCAAGCCTAATCACCCTTAAGGCACTTGATAAGTTGATGCACAGTTTCAATTGCATTTACTGCAGTCACTTTTGCTAAAAAAGGGTATCAAACACAAAGACCTAAAGTCAAGGGCTCGATATCTCGCCATTAGGTTTCTCTACCCGCCAAAAGAGACGGTCAGCGCATTGGCCAGTTCAAGGCAAAGATTGGGGTACCAGACTGATTCGATTATCACAAAGAGGCCCCGCATTGTGGAGATCGAGTTGCAGAAGATGAAATATGAGATGACAAAAGTGCAGAATGAATCACTAGACAAAGAAAGATCCCATCGCTGAAGTAGTGAAAAAAACAAATTTGCGCATTTAGAAATTTGTGAAATGTACAGAATAAAGCAGTTACAGGTCAACAAAAGTAGGGAATTTTGAATCTTTTTCAGATCAGTGCATTAACAAATGCCCTCATCGATTCTCGTCGATCTAGCTTTACTGTATCTCTTCTCTCTGGCATTATCATGCCCAAGTCCTTTATGCCCGTCGTAAGAAGCAATCTGTCGCATTATCTGGTCCAAATTGGCACTTGACAAAACATCTTCCATTACCTCTCCTGGACAGGCCTTGGAAAAGAAAATCCGATAAGCTATTATCATTATTCCTTGTAAATTGTTGTTAAACTCATGTAACTTGGTACCTTTTGAGATCATACCCTATTCGATCTTATACTTGCCATGCGCCTTGTGCCATTGTTTCTTTAGCTATAATGATGCTGTTTTTGCATCGCCATATTATATTCCAAATACAGTACACTGTCTAGCCTCCAGTCAAGTATATGACACGCTACTCCTTTTAGAACTACATATTCCAATTACATGTGCGTGATGTTTATGCACGGTAAGGGAGAGGGTACGAGGTTCAGGACGTGTGATGGACGTGTGATGTTGATGTATGTTATAATGTTTCTGTCCAAATTAATAAAAACAAAAAAAAAGAAAAAGGAAAATCCTTGCACACCCAGATCAGTTCATATACTGAAAGGATATTAAGTTATTTTATTACGTGCATTTAAGTTTTAAATATTTTAATAACTCGTTAAGGCGATATACGGTTGAATTTCCATGCTTAAATTTCCAAAATGTTGCCCAGGCCCATGTCGTGGCCCATTACTTCTGACCCTCTCCACTCCACAACTACCCCCTAATATGAACCTTTGGAGTGACAAACAATGATCCTATTGCACTGAAATCAACAGCAAGATGGGCTCCATTTCTAGGAGAATTATCCCAAGAAAAAGTGGGTCATAAACTGGACTTCTTTTCCTTGTCTGAACACTCCTTCCGGTTCATGTTACCCATCCTGTCATAATTTATCTGTCTCTCCACTTTAGCAACAAAAAGAGAAGGGAAAAAAAACATAAAGCAAGAAAAAAAAGCAAAAGACCATCTTTTCCTTTTCCCATCCCCTCAACTTTAGCCAAAAAAAGAAAACCATTTCTGAATGATGATGATTTTCATGCAATGAATTCCAATTATAAAAACAACACTAGCCTCCACCTCTCCCTTTTTACCTTGAAAATTTCAAAGGCATGTCGCCTACGAGCTAATAAGAATAGTATTAAATCAAACCCAACCCTAAGCTAAGCACTTAGTAACGAGCACGTTCGGAGATCTTTGCCCTAACATTTTGTAAATCCCTAAGAAGGTATGCCTGAGAATTTTAGCAGTATATGCTTCTGGGGCGTGTGCTCTTTGTCTTGCTTTAGCAACATATGCCCAAACCCTAGAAATTCCCCTTTCTCGGGATTCCTTCACTCTATAATCATCAGGCTATGAAACCCATGGGAGGGAAACAACCCATAATAGTCCTGCCACATGTGAGCCTAATTGCCCCGCGAGTTTCATTGTTTTAGACGGTTTATGCCTCTCCAGAGAGGCAAATATAAGGACTAAGGCATTATTGTACCTCCATCTAACCCTTGCAAGTAAGTAACAAGTAGATAGGTATTTTTTCCGGTACAAACTGTTAAACTAGCATTACATCTGCTAATTAAAACTTCTAAATCGTATATATGCACAACGTGCTTCAAGATATAAGCCCGTCTTAAGCTGGACTTTCGGGCTGTTTATTTGCTTCCCCATTAAAAAGTAGGCTCCATTTTTCAAGCATATGCAAAGCTTGCTCACAAGTCATATGTCAGGGAGACTAATTCCCATCTACTAAACGAAGCTTTCAAGCATTTTAGATGGACTGTCGACGCATGACCGATGTAGAGTCTGAAATTGGAATAATCTTTGTAAGGCTGAACTGAACTTATTACAGAGCCATACTATTCTCGATTTCTTGGTAAATATTTACGAGAAAGGAAGCCACTGATTTATGCATATCGTGTGGTGGTGGGGTAACAGAGGACTCAATTATATTGTGCTTTTGCATTCATTTCTCCTTACCTAATGATGGCTTTGCTTTTCTGCTTTTATTTAAAGTCCAGACAAGCATTTTCACAAGGGCTCTCTCTCTCTCTCTCTCTCTCTATTCTATTTTATTCTATTCCAACCCAAATAATGAAGGAAAAGACAATTTGGTAGATTACACCAGCTTCATTAGACTAGAGAGAAAGAGAGAGCTTAGGGTTGGGAGGTCTTCATGTGTTACTAGGGTTTTGGAGAGTTATGGAGAGATAATTATGAAAACGGGAGGGTCATAAGGACAACATTATTGTCGGATATAATGGCTACGGCGAAATTTGTGGAATCTATCGAGGGTTGCGCATGTTCTATCCTCGCATTATTTGATGGGCACTGAGAGCTGCTTTGTTCTTATGTTCCCTCAAGCAAAATGTTAATCTCCACGTTCCTTCCTCGTAATCTAATGATAAAAGTATGATCTTTGAATGGCCCCAGAAGATGCTCTCCCTTGGCCACTTCATTCCTTTTTTCTTTCTCTCTTTTTTCAAGTTTCATTTCTTTTGTGGGTCTGAAGATCTGAGGACTTTGGATGCCTGGGATTTGATTATGATCACATTTTTTTCTTCTGGTTTTTCACTCGATACAGATATTTCATTTAAAGGTAAAATAATGCATAAAATGGTTTGACGTACTTTCATGAGGTGGTCAAACATAATTCACGTGTTTAGTAAGAAAAAGCTTCAAGGGGGTGCATTAATATTATTGAAACCCGAAATAAGTCGAGAGATTATCACTGGAATGAGCTGAGAGATGATCATATTCACGCTAAATTGCTAATTACGACAGCGACATTTCCAACTAATAGCAATAATTGGAGGATAGCTGTAATTAGAATCCAGCAAATGATGGGGGCAAGACAGATATTCTCCCATTTAGCTCATAGAACAAGCACTTAAGAAACCAGTTGAACCTCCACTCATTTCTAGTAAATTAAATACAAGATTAGTTACATAGTTTGACCGCATCTCGAGGATATTCATCCACGTGACAAAAGAACGATACGTATACTAGTTTTTTTCCTTCTAAAAATCTCATGGATACTCAAATTTTCATTCAATATACTGCAATCTAGAGAGAGAGAGAGAGAGAGAGAGAGAGAGAGGAAGAGATTCTTTATTTCTTTTAATTAATGGGTTTATTAAATGCTGAGAGACTGGGATTGTTGATTGAGAACATGACAAAAGAATGTAAAGCAGAAAAAAGCTCATTCTCTCTGCATAAAGCTCATCTC
Source organism: Eucalyptus camaldulensis (assembly GCA_019915185.1). NCBI lineage: Eukaryota > Viridiplantae > Streptophyta > Magnoliopsida > Myrtales > Myrtaceae > Eucalyptus > Eucalyptus camaldulensis. The sequence goes on along the minus strand of JAHSVA010000014.1, from coordinate 15,767,748 downwards.
GGAGAGAGACAACAAAACTTAGCACACTGACTTCCGAATCTTCAGTTCCTCAGAAAAGAACACGCGATAAACCCAAAAAAGAAATCAAGCTCGCCTCCCCCCCTCTCTAATCTTTCTCCCTTTGCAAACCCTCATCTGCACAAGTGATTTGCGTGATCTCTTTCCCCTTTACCATACTTCTAGGTTATTCAAATAAACAAATACAATAAAAGCCACAACCTCCAACGCCGCCTGCTTGGGTTTTTGATGCATTTGCCCTAGCTTTGTTTGGTGTGATGGGAATCCCAAGCATGTTTATTAGGCCTAGGAATTATTCTTTATCTTTAAATTCTGGTCTACAGACAAAGAACTAGCAATGCAAAATTCTAAATTATAACCCTTGATCTGGGAACTTTCCATTCATTAATGGATCTTTTAATCTTTATGGTCATGAACCGAGCTTTTTTAAGTTGCGATTTATGTGTGGCGGGACCTTTGGAATATGATATGTAAATGCTATCCGATCAAAATCTCTAACCTCGATGGACTACTCATCATCACGTCGGCATATATCCCACTTAAAATCTTCGTCTAGCATCGACGTAACATTCTTGTACCAAAATTATTCAATTATCGCTCCCGTATAACAGTACATTATAGGCGCAATAACATTAGTAGATTCAAGTAAATTGACCCCACTTAATCGGATAGGCCATGATTTATTGTTGTTGTTGTGGACTTTCTTTTCCAATTGATGTGACCAGCAATTGCGGGGCCCCTCGCATGCATGTTCACTCTCAATCCTGATTTAAATTCTATGGAGGAATTGCTGGTACGTGTTGGAATATGTCCAGACCATCAGTCTGTCCTGATTCCTGTTGAATCCTTTTGATGTGTGCTGGACAGCCAAAAAGCGTTCCAATCTGATGTAAATCCCTTGATGGAACAATCTACATAAAAGCAGCCCCTCATAAATTTTTTGGGAGTGCACATATTTCATATGAAGTATAGACATTCTTTGATTGCCGTGAGAAATGTCTACTTTAACCCGAGTCATACGCGGTTACTCAATGGCGCTGAGTTAAATTAACTATGTCATATCTCTTGCTTAGCAATGCAATTATGTATTAAAACCGTTGAGCAACACGAAAAACATCAAATTTATGACACTTTACCTTTAAGCAGATTTCTTCACTTGATGATATGATCATGGGTCTAAAATAATTGGATGCTCGGATCGCGAGCAGTTTGTGAGCTTAGAAACAAATTGCTAAAATTACACATGTTTCATCCCCAAAATGCTTCTTTAAGTGAAATGCCCGATAGAGTTGTATTGGAGAGATATATAGGTGATCCCGAAACATCGAATCATTGGTTTGTAATTGTCCTTCTTTGGAAGCAAATAATAAACATCTAAGATAAGGTTAAGGTTAAGGATGAAAATGACATGGGGTAGATTAATATGAAAATACCATCAAACTTGAACAACTGAAATATGAGATTTTCCCTTCATAACATCTATTTAAATTTAGGCATTATTTATCTCACATTAGATTGCCAGAATATAGCAACAAGAGTAGGCTACAAAAGTGATATTGCGGTAAAACCGTCGACACACTGGAGACATTTTTAAGGTTGACAGGTTTTTAATGGAGTTAGATGCAGAAAAAAACAGGAACGCAATAGGGATCAAAGAGGGTCGATCTGAATTTCTTTGGATGTATGCTTCTTTTATAGAATGAAATGGAAAAAAGATAGGGCAAAAAGAGAATTAAAAAAAGAAAGAGTGATGAAGACAGACGAAGGTCGAACCACGTCGCACCAAACTATCTTTTGTCCCCAAATCTTTTCGTCCCCAGTAGCACGAATCAACGACCAGGGACTTGCCCTATTTGGATGTGGAATTTGTCTGATCCACTAAACAAACAAAACCCCAACAAAAAAGACAAGACTAGTCTCCCATTCTTTTCTCTCCTAACAATTTATTTATGAAAAATTGACACAAATAGTTGTCCAAGTGTAGCGTCGCCCCTAAATTATTAATTTATTTAATATGATTTTTTAATTTTTTGTATATGTACAATTTAGTCTTGAAATTATATGGAAATGTTCAATTCTATTACTCTATTAATTTAAGTTAATCGATTGTTGATTTTTCGTTCAATCCGGTACGTTTGCATGGTGAACCCAAAAAAAGAAAAAATACACGTGGTTTGTTCAATTTGGAATTATTATTATTATTATTATTATTATTATTATTGTTATTATTATTATTATTATTATATTTGATGATGTAAATTATTATATTCTAATTTCAATTGAATATCTTACATGAATAATTCTTGTGTAATTTTTTTTTTCAACCAAAGAAAGAAAGCATGTTCATATTGAATGGACGTGGGATTCCACCTATGGTATTCCGGTTTATATGAGTGTATATGGTAGTGCTCAATGTAATCAATGCATTTTATTAAGAGGATCAATGTACCCAAGAGAACACTCCACACAAATCTCTTTAGCTATATCTCCATCGAAGAACGCTATTTTATATATACTTGGAGTAGAAACAAACCATCACATAATAGCAACAATAGCAAGAGGACGTTTCATAGAAGTGAATAAGGGCAAGATTCTCATCATAGTCTCTTTTCTATTTCCGAGTAAAAACTTTTGCTATTGATTGAACTTTTTGGCATCCCACAATGTAATCCGCATTTGTTTTGATCTTATATACGCACAATTGAAATAAGTTGTTTCAAGAAGTAAACCAACCAAATTCCAAGTATGAGCTTTGTGTAAAGTATACAATTCAACTATTGTTACTTGTTGTCAAATAGAATTAGTAATAACAATGCAAGGCTAGGTGAAAAATAACGAAGTGCGGTAAAAGAAAGTCAAACGTTAAAGATCGCTCAAGAAGTTACATCATTCGAATTCTATTGTTAAACCATTTCTTTTGACACACATATAGAATGTGTTTGGTATAAATTTTTAGTAGCTATCTATTATATCATTTAGAAATTTTGCTTTTTCTTCATATTAACATTAGGGAAAAGTTTACCTTTCTTTTTCTAAATCTCGTCTTCGTTCAACTTAAGACACCACGTGGACACGTACAAATCCTCAGTCTCATTTTCGTCATGTGAATGGGTTCGTGTTGCTCATTAAATTCGTTTCTCTTTTTTTTTTTTTTCTTCCTTTCTCTTTTCTTTTTCTTTTTTTGCACTTTTTTTTAGGGTTTGGTGGGGGGCAGAGGGACACAAAAGCCACCGCCCAAAGAGTAATGCCGGGGTCCCCATCTCGTGATCCAGCGGCGACTCTCGCTCCTTGTCCCACGCAAACCCAGTCCCGCACGTCACAATCTCATCTCCAATTCTTGCGTTCGACCTAAATGCATGGAGAACTACTAAATGTACAAGAATCTTTATAGACCAATAGGGAAACAAGATGGAAGTGTAATGTAATGTAAGGAATCTCAATGCCTCCCCCAATTCTCGCTTCGATCGAAAGAATCTGACGATACCTACAAGAGTCTAGTCTGAATGCTTCTTTTCAAATGCTCGGCCTACACAATATAAATTTCACGCAGTGTCAAATCTATAGTAAGAAAATTTTATACTTGGAAGTGATAAAATTTACCTTAAATTCTAATTATGTACATCTATAATTACAATATCAATATGTGAAATAATTATTTTCAAAGTTCTGATCAATTTAAGGTAAACTTTTGATTTTGTGTGCTTATTTCAACTTTTATCACATGTCTTATTTTCCCCTTTATTTGGTTTATAATATGGGAAAGCAGTTACATGCTTGACATATATGTGTACAAAGATGGCATGGAAAAAGAGTTTCTCATGATTCTATCATAAAAGTCGATATTCTTTTCAATAATTCTCGGCATAGAGCAGAAATCTTATAACCCAGAAATCCATGGAATTCCCTATTAGCGACATGAGTTTGTTTGGGAATCACTTTCCCAAGGGGCTATAGGTAAATGCAAGTCCTATTTGATTTTTTTTTTTTTTTGAAAAGATTTCGGGAGATGCATTGCAATTCTAATTGCCTATAAACTTTCATAATTCCTGAAATGTCCTCACCTCTCGTGATGTCGTTGTTGACGAGTTGGATTTGGCGCCAGCAACCTCGCATGAGGTTGCACAACCTCGGGCGGCTCTTGACTAAGGTTGTGTGACCTCAAGTGAGAGCTGTTGGTGCCAAATTTGGTTTATCCTATGGCTGAGCTCTTCGTCGGTTTTGAGGTTTAAAAAAAAAAGTAAAAGTGATTTGCAATGTGTGCTTTTTCCATATACAATTTAAACCAAAGTTGCTTCACAATTTGCTTTTGAATTATATTTTACCATATATAACTTACATTTTGATAATCCCCTTTAACCTAAAGTCCTTCGCATTTCCTCGTCTACTTTTCTCAAAAGTCAAACCAAAAGCACCCACAATTCGATAATATCCAAGCCTTTGATGACACAAGACGAAATTTTAGAAGATTTGGATTAGTTCATTTCCTTATCTTTGTTGATTTAAGCAAATAGGTCGAATATTAGAAGATTTGATTCAATCTTTTAGCATTATCCTTTTAGGTATTTAAGATTTAGTAGTGTCTAATAGACTATTTCATTAGTTTATCTTTTTTCCGATTTTAACTTAGATTCTCATTACAGTACTTTAGATATAGATATGCATTTTGTTTTCTTGTAAAGCCACTTACCCCTTTGAATTATTGATGGAATTATAAGATTTTTATTTGAATTTTCACTTTGCGTGGACTAATTATCCATGAGTTGTCAATTGATTATGTTGCGACCATTGGTATCGAAGTCACTAAGATAACGATAAGAACAGGAGAAAGTTAGGGACGCAAGCCTTGTGGGTGGCTATCTATCTTCTCAAGTTATCTCAACGAACTAAGGAATATGATTCGTGACATAACTCGAGAGCTTTGGAAAGTCCAACCACCAACCTTAGTTTTCGTGATAACCTCCTCCTTTCACAATATCAATCTACACAACCCCATGGTTTGTTTTTAACCCTTTTCCTTTTCAATTTTTAGCATTTGATCCGGCGTAATCGCCACAAATTTTTATTTTTTAAAATAACAATCATCCATATTAAAAAAATCAAGAACGATTTTCTTTCCTTTTTTTTTTATCCTCCGAAACCGATAATTGACCGTTGCGGAGGTCGTCGCTCTTTTGTCTTTAAAACTTCCACCTTGGGTCGGGGCGGGGGCACGTGGGGGGGGGGGGGGGGGGGGGGAGAGGATCATCACGTGAGGGCGGGAACACGGCGCGTCCCGGTACGCTCTCGGATCCGTGCAGGTTAGGTGGGGCCCGGTTCTACAGGAGGCGTGCTTAGCGTCGTCGAATTGCGACACGTGCCGGCGACGCCGCTCGTGTGGGACATCGTAGGCGTCTAATCTGGTGGAGAGACAGAGAATGATGACGTGTGCACGGATGCATGAAGCACGTAGGTCGCATGTTACTCCGTACGCCGTAGGCGGTGGTTCACATGTGCTTTCTTTTCTATTAGTCATGTTCTAACCGATAAAAGTTAGTTGTCGGGGCGACCCGTACCCGGTCGGGCCAGCGGGTCGGGTTTCAATTATGGGTCGGGTGATCTTCCTTGTCACGTGACTAATTAACTTTCCATACCAAAGACGGATAAAATTGTTATTCAAAAAATTCTAAATCTATTTAATTTTAAATTTTTTATTTGGTCAATTTAATCCTAATTATCAATTTGGTCAATTTAATCCTAATTATCAATTTGGTCATTCCAATCAAATTGACGTGTACGTCGGTTGTTTTACGTGTCATGGTTAACGTTGATGGTAACAATTTTTTGTAATTATTTTAAAAAATTCAAATTGGCGTGGATGTTGGCTGTTTTTCGTGTCACGGTCAACGTTGATGGTAACATTTTTTGTAATTATTTAAAAAAAAATTGAATTTTTTAAATTTGTTTTCTTTTCTTTCTTTTTAGTAACCGAAGAGGGTCCTCGAGGCCTAAAGCCCTTGCCAAGCCTCATCTCACACAGGTCTAGCGAGGGTTATCGACTATTGCTAAGGCCCTGACGACCCTTGCTGGCCATTCAGAGAAGAAGAACAACAAATAGAAAAGTAAAGGAAAAAAATTATACAAAAATGTGATTTAAAAAGTTATAAAAATTGTTAACAACAACATTGTTTGCACTACATGGATTGACTATAGATTACCTCATCAATTTTTCAACAAAAAATGGTCTGAAAAATTAAATTGGTAAATCATCAAAAAATTTATAATTAAATTGGTCAAAGTAAAAATATTTATGATTGGATTGATTACAATACGATAAGTTTGGGATTTTTTGGACAATTTTCCAAGGGAAAATATGCCACCAATAAACGCAAATTGCATTTTGCTCTTTGAATTTTGGAACTTGTTGTAAGTTACCCTGACTTCTAATTTTTTCAAGATATCTGTTAAAATCTTGAAAACTTGCAATTTCTATAGCTAATAAAAAATTGACAAAAACTATTTGGAGAGAGAGTTGTAGCAAGCAATGGCTGGATGACCCTGGCTTGGGTAGTGTAAGCCAATCTATGGAATTAGATTATGAAATTGGTCAAGATCAGCGTCTAGAAGACTTTGAAACTCATTTCAATACTCTAAAGAAACCATCGAAAAAATTTGAAAAGTTAGGGGCCAATTTGCTACGCGTGAATGCGAATCGCTATTTGTTACTTCACAAATTGACCTTCCTTAAGAGACCAAATTAGTCACGCGATAAGCACATGATCAGAGCTTCAATTGAAAGTTAATCGGAGTAACGTTGGAGGAGACATCACAACTGATTTCAATACTTTTAATGATGACATTGTGAAAATCGAAAAGTCAAAAGGGCAATTGGCGACCAATGTCCAAATTGAAGGGGGGGGGGGGGTGGAGAATGTAATTTAGTCCAAGAAAACTATTCAAAAAAGTAAAGAAAATTTCTAAGAATGTTATCCAAAGCCTAATTAGATAACTAATAAAAGGATCAATCTTTAAGATAATATTCTCAAAATGATGAAAATCCTAAAACAAGGAAAGAGAAATCAAATCATAAATCCATGATCAAGTCTTACACTCGATAATGCACTCACTGTGTGAACATATTGAATTATAAGGAAAGGATTTTCATTACTAATTGACACTGAGAAACCATGAAACAGAATTCATGAAAAGAGAGAATTCTATGGAATGATTTGGTTAAAAATAGTAATTTTGAAATTGTTAGGGTAAGTAGCCCATAGCCAGAATTTAAGATAACTAATAAAAGGATCAATCTTTAAGGTGATAATCTAAAAATGATGAAAATCCTAAAACAAGGAGAGATAAATCACATCATAAATCCATGATTTAGTCTTACACTCGATAATGCACTCGCTACGGGAGTGCTGAATTACCATGAAAGGATTTTCATTATTGATTGATATTGAAACACCACCAAACAGAATTCATGAAAATAGAGTGTTCTATGGAATGATCTGATTAAAAATAGAAATTTGAGGTAGTTAGAGTAAGTAGCCCATAGCCACAATTTAAGGACAAGCTCAGTTTTACTGTTGACTTTATTGTCAAATTTAAATTACTTACGATAGCATTTAAATATTGGTAACACCTTTGAGTTTACTCCTTGAAAGTAAAGAGATGCTAGAGATATTGAATTGTGACGCCTCAAATCCTACATAAATTTAGAGAGAGCTTGTAAATTAATGTAATAGTTAATACACAATATCAAGCTAACAACATTTTGTAATTACTTTGGGGGTTTGAGGACAAGATTCCAAACTATTTAATCTACATGTAGTCAAGTTATAGGTGTCAAAGAAACGAATTTAGACTCCCGTCGAGAGAGCTTGAAAACGAAATGAAAAAACGTCTCTTGCCATATCAATAATCTTGCCAAACAATTACAATCAATGATCTTAACCTTAGTATGATTGATAAAAGTATGTTTAACCCTTAAAACTTATCCAAAGGGGGGAAAAGAACATAAATCAAAGTTTCAAAAGTGTGCAGGCTACCACACAACATCGCCAAACTTCGGGGAGAATTTGCAACTTTTCAGAGTCCAAAAGTTATCGTGCAACCGTGCCAAAGTTCAGAATAATTTTTTGAGCAATTATCCCATTCCTCTTATAATCACAGCAAACAACGAATAAACTTGAAAATAGCCCCCCTAATTCAAGAAAATAATATATATATTACTGATAAATCCATCGGCATAATTTTCTAATTTTGGTCACCGAAGCTAAATGTTCACCCACTATGGAAACAACACTTGGCCATGTCCCCATACTCGATTTGTCGACGCAAAACAAGTCCAAGTGGGAAAAACGATCTTTCTTTTCTCTAAATTTTCCATCTTTCTCTCTTTTCTTTTCTAATTTTTTTTTTTGAGTTTTTGTTTTTCTTGCTGGCTTTGTGATGTGGGAAGAAAAGGGTGTCTGAAAACAAAAAGAACGCCCCCGAACAGGAAAAAGGCAAAGCGAAGGATAAAAGAGAGAGAGAGAGAGAGACAGAGACAGAGAAACAAAAGGAGGAAAGCGAAGTGTGACTGAGAGAGAGGAGCAGCACCCGGCAAGACACAAGTCGATGGCGTGACTTTGCTTTTGCTTTTTCTCTTGCCAGGAATCTTTGAAATTGAAAGCCTCTCAAGATCACCACCCCCTCCAAATTTAAAAAAAAAAAAAAATCCAGAAAAAGCAAAAAAATTTAAAGAAAGAAAGAAAGAAAAGAAACCCAAGAAAATATACTGAAAAAGAGGAAAGGCGAAAGTGGGGAAACATTTCAATGTGAGCGCCCCCCTTTCTCTCTTCTCTTTTCTTTTTTCTATCCAATTGGGTCGATTTACATTGGTTTCTACCCAAAGACGCCTTTGATCTTGCAATGTTGTCTTATCTTAAACGAAACTTTGAGGCTAATCCACCTTATAGAAACTTGACACTTACTCAATTCTGATAATTCTTGATTTTCTAACTGTGTGCATGACAGCGCACCATTGGCTTTTCTTCAATATTCGATGTGACCCCTAAAATTTTAATATATTCCCTGAACTTTCAAACATTCAATCAATGTAGTCTTATTGTTAAATGTGTCCTATGCTTCTTTTGACATGAACCTTAACATAAACGTTTATCGAGTCAAAATAATGACATGCATTGTCACATTGTTCTTTCAAATTAATAAATTTATATTTTTCTTTCTTTTTGGATTAATGTAATGAAAGATATACGTACGCACACACACGACGTGGGAGCCACATGCAGTCTACGTGGATGCCAACATTACCAATTTGAGGTCAAGTTAACAAAGATTATAGTCACCTTGAGTATAAGGATATTTAATAGGAGGACTATATTGGATTTTTTTAAAATAAATTTTAAGGACTAAATTGAATGAAAATAGTTCAGGAACCACGTGAACAAATATCATGTGATTTAAATATCACTTGACATGATGATTTTACTTAATGTTTTAAATATTGCTTTCTTGCACCCACGCAATGCGTGTGCACATTTGCTAGTTCTATATCCTATCTCACTAACTATGGAATTCAAGTTGTTTGAAAGTCAAGGCCTTAGTATCGGATGATCTCATTATGATTGTGTTATCTGAGATCAAGAAGTAAATTGACTCTAAATATGTCGTGCAACACTATGTTTAACTCAACGTTCATGCTCTCTGATCAACTTTGCTTACTCCATCATTCCCCCGAAGAAATTATAATTTTATGTTTTGAATGTTATCCTCGCTCTTAAAACGACAATCTCTGCCAAAGTAGTTCCAATAAAATCAAGGATATATGCATTAAAAGTCTTAAAACAAGTCGAGAAAATGCAATTATATTCTAAAAGTTTTCAAAAAGTGTGGTTAGATTTTAAGGCCTATCAAATTAGTGCAGTGAAGTTCCTTCGTTAATTTCATTTAATTCAATGGATAAAAAATGTGACATAGCTTTTTTTATATAATTTATTTGTATCATTAACCAAGCGTCACATCAAGAAAGAAAAAAATGGATAAAGACATTAAGAAAAAGGATTAAAAGAGGATAGGAAAAAGGATAACAATTGAAAAGATAAAAGAAAAAGAAAGTGGAAATCAAAGCCGGACTTAAGGAATAACACATTTCCCAACTTACCATGCAAGCAGGGTTTGAGACCTTGCCTCGTTGACCGAGGCATCTAAATCCGGAGAGAGGATAAAGTAAACCCGGGTTCCAAACAAGGGGCGCCCTAGGGAGGCCTAGGGAGCTAGCGGGGACTGAACTGGCCTCGGGGAAAGGAGGGAGGGGGAGCGGCAGGGGCAGAAGCGGGATTTCAACCTCGGCGGGAGCCCCGAGGAGAGGAGTGAAAAAGCTCCCCGGAGAAAAGGAACTCTCACTAACACCTCTCTCCCCCCAATAGAAAGAGGCTCAGTTTTTTTTCCTACTCTCTTTCTTCATTGAAGTCCCACTTTCAATAAATCATAGTATCATTGATAATATATATATATATATATACACACACACATATATATAAATACATAAATACCACAATTTCTCCGCTGAGCACGATATGGCGGATAATGGGCGTCCGGGACGGCTTTCCGTGCCTCGCTAGGCCCGTCTCTCTTGAGCGATCTTAAGAGCGCATTTTCTCGAATTGGCTCGGTCTGCCTTATTATTCATTGAGTGTCCCTGAGCAAGGCTTTTAGAGGAGTGAAAATCCATTGCCATCTAAGCTATCGTCTTACCGTTACGTCTATGTAAATATATTATACCAAAATCTTTTATAAGTGCTGCCCCTTTTAAGTGTGCCATCTAAGAAAGGCTTTTGGCACTTTCTTGCCTAAGAGAGTAAAACGCATATGTGCTCATTTACTAGCCCTCATTATTCTTCTCTATCTTCATTATTTTAGTATTCAATTGTAACTCATCTGTATTAGGAAAATTTTTGTAGAATAATGAGATTATTTTAGGATTTTCTTATATTAGCTAAAAGGCAAAAAATTAAGAAATTGTAATACTTGCTTTATCCTTTCCTAGTTTAACTTTATAGGGAACCTTTTACAGCTAATGATACATTAAAATAAAGATGAATTTATGCTAAATTATATCGTGTTGTGTTTTAATTATGCTTCTTTTTTTTCACGACGAGTCACAAAATGTCACTAATAAAAGCATAGAAATGGGGAGCAAGAAATACTCAAGCATGGATATGATAATTTAAACAATGTTACTTTCGAGTTGATATGGAAAAATTCTAAGTGCCAATGGATAACATGATATATAACGAGTGACCAGTGCTTTTATTCACTGCAAATTAATTAAAAGAGAGCATTAGGGAGGATTAGGGGAAGGTCATTAATTGAGGTGTAATTAGGAAAAAGAGAGATGAAATGAAAATGGAAGAGAACCAGTTCATCATCTCCCCCTCTCCCCCACTCTCTCTCTCTCTCTCTCTCTCTACATCTCTTTCTCTCTCTAAATCTCTTAATTAACCCGTTGCTTCTCTATGATTATTTGGACATTCTCTTTCTCCTTCCCCCCTCTTCCTCCTCACTGTCCGTTGGACCAGAACAGTTCACACGCACACACTCTCTCTCTCTCTCTCTAAAAAGCTAAAACCCCCCCTCCCCTTCTCTCTCTCTCTCTCTCTTGAGATCTCTCTCTCACTCTCACTCTCACTCTGTCTTTCTCACTTTCTCTCTCGTTCTCTCTCTCTCTCTCTCTCTCTTTGCTTCTTGTCTTCTGTCTGTGTTTTGCTTCTCAGGAACCAAAAGCTTGAACATGAGCTGCGGTGGAGTGGGGACCAAGCACCACCGCCGGTTATGAATCCCACGACGGAGCCTCCCCCTCCGCCACTGCCCCAGTTCCAGCCGCCGCAGCCGCCGCAGCCCCACCGCCGCACCTGCGACCGCCACCCGGAGGAGCACTTCACCGGCTTCTGCCCCTCATGCCTCTGCGAGCGCCTGGCCGAATTGGAACCCTCCTCCTCCTCCTCCTCCGCGGCCCCCGCCGCCTCCGCCTCCGCCTCCTCCTCCCGCAAGCCCCCTTCCTCCGCCGCCGCCTCGGCCCTTAAGGCCCTCTTCAAGCCCTCCTCCTCCTCCTCCTCCTCCAAGCCCCCGCCCCCGGCGTCCGCCTCGGCCTTCCTGCCGGAGCTCCGGCGCACCAAGTCGTTCTCGGCGTCCAAGAACGAGGGTTTCTTCTCCGGCATTTTCGAGCCGCAGAGGAAGTCCTGCGACGTCCGGGTCCGGAGCACGCTGTGCACGCTCTTCAGCCTCGACGACGACCGGAACCCGTCGAAGCGGGACTCGACCCGGAGCAGCAACTCGGAGGGCGTCCAGGCCAAGAACTTGGGCCCGACCGTTCGGGGTCCGGTCCTCGAGTCCAAAGAAGAAGAGGACGCGGGAGCAGGAAGCGATTACCAGCAGAGCAAGGAGTACATCGTGCAGGAAGACGAAGAGGAAGAGGAAGACGACGAGATTAGGGCTTGGGAAGAGCCCAATGTAGCACCCGCTGTTGTCGAAAACAGAGTGCAGGAGATTGTCGAAGAAGAGGAGGAGGAAGAGGAAGAGGAAGCAGAAATTGAGGAAACAGCAGAGCCAGAGTTCGAAGTAGTGCCGGAAGAAGAGGTAAAGACCATGAAAGATCACATAGATCTCGATGCTCAAGCTAAGAAGTCTTCCGGGAGAGACTTCAAGGAGATTGCCGGTAGCTTCTGGTCTGCTGCTTCGGTCTTCAGCAAGAAATGGCAGAACTGGAGGCGGAAGCAGAAGATGAAGAAGCGAGACAACGGAAGTGGCTCCGCCACATTGCCCGTGGAGAAGCCCATTGGCCGCCAATTCCGAGAAACCCAGTCCGAGATCGCCGACTATGGGTTCGGCCGGAGATCCTGCGACACTGACCCCAGGTTCTCGCTCGATGCGGCTCGGATTTCCTTCGATGCTGCGCGGATGTCCTTTGATGACCCGAGATATTCATTCGACGAGCCGAGGGCCTCGTGGGATGGGCACTTGATCGGGAGGACGTTCCCGCGGATGCCGACAATGGTGTCCGTCGTGGAGGACTCTCCCGGGCACGTCTCGAGGACCGACACCCAGATTCCGGTGGAGGAGCCCATGAATTGCATCAATGAGGAAGAGTCTCTCCCCGGCGGATCGGCACAGACCCGCGATTACTACTGGGACTCATCTTCTCGGAGGAGGAAGAGCCTCGACCGGTCGAATTCTATCAGGAAGACGGCGGCTGCAGTGGTGGCGGAGATCGACGAATTGAAGTCTGGTAAGAACGCGAAAGTCTCCCCTGCAACTGCTGAGCACTTCCAAGGGAGCAAACCGATTGTCACGGATCGAGAGTCGAGGGATTCAATCTCCAATTCGAACTCGCTGAGAGACGATTGCTCGGACATGTTCGATCTTGCATTCAGGGACAATGCGTCCGTCGTGAACAATGGCGACCAAAAGGGGTCGAAGAAATCTAGGAGATGGGGCAAGGGTTGGAGCATTTGGGGGTTTATACATAGGAGAGGAGGGAACAAGGACGAGAACGACGATAGGTACGGCAGACCGAATGGGGTCGAGCGGTCGTACTCTGAGTCATGGCCGGAGCTGCGAGGCGAGCCCAACGGGGACCTACGGGCCGGTTTCAATCGGAAGGTGTTCAGGAGCAACAGCAGCGTGAGCTGCAGGAACTCGTCCTACAGCCACCTTGTTGGCGGGTCATTCGGGAGCATCAGAAAGAACATGTTCGAGCCGACGACGCCAAACGGGCACAACGGCAAGAAGAAGCGGGATGAGTTCGTCCTGGAGCGGAACCGCAGTGCTAGGTACTCGCCGAACAACCTCGACAATGGGCTGTTGAGGTTCTACCTGACCCCGATGCGGGGGAGCCGGAGGAGCGGCTCCGGTGGGAAGAGCAGGGCTAATCAGGCCCAGTCCATTGCAAGAAGCGTTCTGAGATTGTACTGAAACTAAGCTGGGAGGAAGAAAAAGAAAGAAAAAAGAAAAGATGGTCTCTCCATAAGGCGTTCCTTTTTTGGTTAGTGGTGTTGAAAATTTTTGCTTCATTTGTTGTGTAACCCTCACCCTCCAACACATGCCTGAGCTCTCTCTCTCTCTCTCTCTCTCTGTCTTTGTTCTTGGTGGTTGGTTAAGGTAAAGGAAGAGAAAACAAGAAAAGCACTCCTAAAGATTGTTGCTTTGCTATTCCTGTGATCAGTATGCTTCTTCTGTCAGTTGAATAATCGAAAATTTTTAGTCTTTCTCTTTTCAAATTTCATATGATCATGCTTCATATGCTTCATATCTTCTTGTGGAACGGTAGTCGGTGAACCCATCTCCATGTTCCGCCTCGTCATGCTTTACCGCAAAAGGGGCAGACATGGAGAATATAAGTTCCAGATGGATGTACTCAGACGTTGGGTTACCCTCTGTGCTGGGGGACAAGATTGGTTTTCGGTTCGGTTCTGTCTCTTCTGGGCGAGAGAGCTTTGTCCTACTCAAGATGCAGAAAACAGAGCCAGTGGGAGAAAGCAACGGTGGTGGTGGTAGGATGAGACTGGTAATGATCGATTATCGACGAGGGCTTTTGTCATGTTATGCGCGTTTTGATAAGCACTTTAAAAGGGGAAAATGGTCGGATCATTCCCCCACCTGGTTTGTTGTGCAATTTGTCTGAGAATAAGCCCTGTGCAAGAAAGCGACATTGCCCCATCGTTTGTCCCTTTGGCATCTTTGCTCTTTATTCAATCTGCGAGAGAGCATTTTGACATGGCACTGCGTAGCACTGTTTTTCACCTCTCGATCTATCGCGGTTCTGGGATTTGCTGCGCGAGCTGCCAGCGGTAATTCGATTCCTTTGCTGGAGGAATGGGGCCGGGCGTGTTCGGCGAAACATGGGAGGACAGGGGAATAAAGCGACCAGCCTCTGGTTAAAAAACAGTCTCCGCGTTAACTCCTGTCTAATCTCTTATCGGCTTTTGCTGTGGCTTAGGTGGGCTTTCATACTAGGGTCCTTTGCAATTTGCATTTCTTATTGCCTCGTTTATTTGTCAGGACGGTTGGGTTGGGTCGGGTCCCATGCATTTCGATGCTCGAGCTCCACCCCACTCTTGTGCTCGCTACTCGATTGGAGCTTGATTCGATTGATCAAAAGGGAATTTTCCTGTTGAAATTGAACTTGAACTTGAGTTCGTTGTAGGAATTTGAATGCTTGAAGATATGTCTTGAGGAACATAGCTTTTTATTATACTCATGAAGTTTCTGAGATTCAACTCATTAAGTAGTCATGCGACTCTAAATGGAGAAGAATGTGCAAGAGAGTATTTCCTCGTGAGTTCTTAGGCAATGGTGCAGGGTGCCTTAGTTGATTGGCTCGATTAAAGGAGACGGATTCAATGAAATGCTCGATACCTAGATTCTGATTTTACTACTCCACTAACTAGAGAAAGATACAGGCCGATCGGTAATGATTACGGAAGGTCAACATATTGCGTCTTTTATGATATTATTATTGTCGTGGGGAAAATTCCAAAAATTCCCCTGAAGTGACGTTGATCTTCTAGTTTCTCACGGATTGGATTTTGTTTCAAAATACCCACTAATGGGACGATTTTGTTTCAATGAACCCCCCGATCTCATAATTGGTAGAATTTGAAGGTACAATTCACGATCATGTGCTCATCACGTGTGCTTTTCATGCCTTTCTCAAGGGCATTTTTGGTTAGGAAATTTCAAGCCCCCGTGCCACTCACGTGCGATTTTTTGTGAGGGTTCATTGGGACAAAATCCACTCTAGAGGCAACATCGAGAAATTGACACCACCTTTGGGTGATTTTGGTATTTTCTTCCAAATTTCCCTCAATTCATTTGATCAAATTGGGGGTTGAGATTTTCTCAACTAGATCTGAAAGTTGCACAAAATTGGGAAGGAACACTATGGATGTAATAGTAGAGTTGTAATGAGAATGTAGTAGCTAGACTATTACAAACCCAATAAGGCAATTTCAAGAAAAAATGTCAGAAAAGTTCTAAACTTATTGCATTAGTAGTTATAAACCTTTTGATTCAGTGCTAATTTAATCATTCAAATTAATTTTGGCTATATATTGTTGACGTGGATGTTGACTAGTGGCATGATCGGTGCTGATGTATATTACTTTTAATAATATTTTAATATTTTTTTTCAATTTTCTTATTTATTTTCCTTTTCTTTCTCTTTAATTTTTTTTCCCTTCTCTCCCTTCTTTTTCCAACCAGTCGCTAGACATTGACAACCAGCCAAAGGCAAAGGCAGAGAGGGACCCTACTGGCCTCTGGCGAACCTTGCTTGTCATGGGCGAGGCTTGACCCTTGCCAAATCTAATCAGGGTGAGCCTTGCTAGCCTAGTGTGAGGCCACCCTTGCAACCACAAATGGGGGCTTGAGCCACGCTAGGGGCTAGGTGAGCCTTGAGCTCGCCGAATTTGGCAAGGCTGAGCCTCAAGTCTCGTCTAGCCATGGTGAGGCTAACTAGAGGCGACCCAGGTTGACCTTGCCAGCACTTGCCTTTGGTTGGTCACCAAGGTTTGACGATTGGCTTGAGTAAGAAGGGAGGGAAGGAAAAAATAAAGGAAAGTGAAAAAAAAGGAAAAAAAAATAATATAAAAATATTATTATAAGTTGTCAACATCGGCCTTGCCCATGTCACATAGGCTAGCCGGTGTTTATGTTAGCAATATCTGTTCAAAATTAGCCGAAAGATTGAATTGGCACCAGGTCAAAAGGATTTGGTCTAATTTGGCACCAATAAAAAAGTTTATAATTGAATGAGCACAAATGCAATAGGTTTAGGATTTTTCCATCACTTTTCCCATGTGCTTTCTAGTGTGCTACAAGTACAAGGTAAAATGTAAGTGAAAATAAAGTGCATAGTTTGAATACAAGATTGCTTATGTCGTCCAAATAAATCAGGAACACTAATTGAGAATCATAAAGTTAATCTAATGTATATATTAGACGATAATTGTCCAAAATCATAAACTTGTTGTATGGTGGTTAGTTTCATTATAAACTTTTCAATTTAATTGATTTAGTCCTAAGTTTTTTGACAATTTTTTAATGTTGTTATTTTAGTCAATTTTGACTGATTAGTACTAATATATTATCTATCTTATGTAGCACAACCGATACTAATGTGGATTATTTTTGTATTTTTTTTTTAAATTTTCTGAATTTTGCATTTTTCTTTAATTTTCCCTTTCTTTTTTCTACAGCTATTCTATAGTGCAATAGAAGAGAAAAGAAAAAAAAAAGAAAAATTATAAAAAAATTGGTAATTTTTAAAGAGTTGCAAAAATCGTTCACGTTCGGCCATGTTATGTAAGATGGTAGTGCCAATTAAACTGTAACATTAGTGATTTTCAGTTAAAATTAATTGAAAGGATTACATTAGATAATCGTCAGAATGTTTATAATTAAATTGGTTAGATTGAAATGTTTAAAATTGAATTGGCCACGATACAATAAATATAGGATTTATTGAACAATTTTCCCATTCATTGGTAAGTCCTTTCAGTTAATGGTTTGACGTTATATATGGATTTGCTCTGCGGAATCTCTCTAGTCAATTACATGAAATGGAGCAAGTTTCTCATATCACTCCTCGATATAAACATTTATATTAAGTTTTGTTATCTGCCAAACTCATGTGAACGGCGTATTGGACGAGCTAAATCTACTTTTGCAAGCCCAAGGAGGAAAAAGAGAGAGTTCTACTTTTTCAAGTGCATCTTGCGATGGGTCGGTCAGAGAGATTTTGGCCACAAATCTCGCTCAATCTTTCGAGGGGAGGGACGAAAAGATAATAACAGATGAAATTTTTGACCAGAAAAGTCGGAGGAAAAGGGAGGAAAAATCCCACTAATAATGCAAGCAAGGCTCAAGTCCCATTAGCTGAACCGGACCAAAAACCAAACGTAATCATCAGACCCTTCTTTATTTATTCCCTTTTCGTTTTAACCTCAAAGATGTTTCAAAGGAATCAAAAGACACCCCATTAACATGTCATGATTTGTTGGGTCTTGGAGATTACTTTGTTCCCACTTTCTCCGAGCATGGGAAATCTCCATTATCAAGATCTCGCCCCCAAAGTCAAAAGGCGGTTGCACGGTGAAGGCGCAAACAGATTAATGTTAAACGAAAAAGAAGTAGGAAGACGAAAAAGGAGGAACGGCGCATTGGCATGTCGCTCTTGACCGCGAGAGAGAGAGAGAGAGAGAGAGAGATGCTTGTAAGTGATTTTGAAGAAAAGAGAGATAAAGGAGGGAGGAAAAAGAGGCGCAAGACACATCGGCATGTCTAAGTTCGATGAGGAGGAGGGGAGGAGTTCATGGAAAACAGGCAGAGAGACCATAAGTCAACTATTATACACTAAAAGCTTGCGCCTCGAGGACATGAACAGATAGATTGGGTTGGCTTTTCTCTCATTTGTCTTTTGGACATCCCTTTGCTGCGTACGAGGTCAAGCGTCCATACTGGAGCCGGGGTTCTCGTCCTCTTTTGGACAGCTAGTTTGGAAGTAGAAGACAAGAGCGTTGTTTGGACTTAATGGGGGAGAATCTAATTAGTGGCTTCACATAATCCGAGTGAGATCTTCCCTAGGGTTTGTAAGGAATTATGAAAATGACACGCCTATGCGCGTGTGCAATAAGAGAGAGAAAATAACCTCACATTTAAGGGAGTATTAAAATTTGCAAATTTAGATTTATCTAAAAGGGTGGGGAGAGAGGACCAAGTGCAACTATCCATTCTTGATATTATCATAAGGGTCTCATATCTACTACAAAATATTGAATTTAAGCCATTGCTCAAGTTGATCGAAGCTTTGCTCATGATGTAACTCGAACTTATAATTTCATGTAAGATAGTGTGACCCTTTTACTCACAGGTTGCCACGGTCAACAGTAACTTGCGAAATTAGTTTGTGAGATATTGTGGCTAAATTTTGAGTATTCCCATATTTTGACTATAATAAGTATATGTGAATTGGGGGGAACAAATTATCATGAAGAATGATATTAACTCGTAAGAAACTACAATAATCTGTTTAAAGACTAGATTGCTCACCCATCTTATTATATGTAAAGGCAGGTGCTCGTCCAATATGAACAAAGATACCAACCATCCACTCTTCCAAGAATCTCACTAGTCTAGGGACCCTCTAAGGAAAATTCTTGTTTTGTATTATCATGAAATCGAAAATTCAAGTCCCTGCGGCTGATGGAACTGTCTCGTTACCCTGATGGAACTGTCTCATTACCAACTCTAAGTAGAATTAGAACTATTAATTTTCCTAGCAGCATCCGAGATATAAGTGGTGCTAAATGCTAATAAGAAGTTGATCACAGTGATAAATTCTAAAACTTTTGCCATTGGATGAGATGACGAGATACAGTTCAAACAAAGCCCTAATTGAAATTGGTCATGCGTGGACCATTGGACCTCGTGACCCAAGAAAGAGGGGAAAAGCATAGGTAATGGACAAGCCTCGGTTCCTAATCAGGCCCATCTTTCTAGCTGGGCTAAAACTTGGGCCTAGCTTAGCTCTCATTATACGCCAATTACTAAGTTAGACCATGAATTCTTGCAAATGTTACAGTACGCTCCCATCTGTTCTGAAAATCTATGGATTCCGTTGTGGTTGGAGTTCTAAGCTATGAAATGTTTGCATCTTAATTATTGTTTTAAAAGGGTTAAACCATTAAAAATTCAAAATTAGTACTTTCATGATACACGTACCATAAACTAATTTTTGTCTTACAAAATCCGAAATTAGTATCCTTAATCCAATTCTACCATCCCTTGAAATGCATAAATATTAACATCCGATGATTTCCCATGTTGAATTACGTTAGATCCATTTTGCAATCATTTGCCCCTTGTCTTGACACACTTAATTTTTGAATGAGATATTGGAAGGAATGCTAATGGAAAGCAGATTTGGATAATGGGTACTAGCTCGTTTTTTGTTTTTGTTTTTGAGTAACATGAAAATTAATTTGGGGTGCATGTGTTATGAGCACTGGATTAGGATTTTTAAAGGTATTGACCCTTTTAAAAATGGGTTTTATTTTTTAAAATATTATTTTCCATATTTTCGAATGATTTTGCAATAATAAATGTGAACATCTTGACTTGTCACCTCAATGACACATTTGCCCTAAAAAATTCTTCGTTACACACAATATACCAAGAATATCCTATAATACATTCGCCCCAACTAATTGTCATCTCACAAAAATTCCCTAGATGATAACCCTTTCCAAATTAACCGTTCACAAAAAGCATACATATCAAAACGTTTATTTTTACATTGGATTTATTAGTCTCCTTGTTAGATCTATCTTGCAATCAACTTTTACTATTGATACCTAAATTTTTACTATGATAAATTGCATAGAAATTAGATATTGAACTTTAGCCCCTTAACAGAAATTTAAATTGCATATCATATGGTTTTTAAAAGTATATATCATCAAGTTTATTTCATCAATTCCATTAGCATTAGACTAGCGGTGGCAAATGGGCTTGAATTCATTGCGTGGACCCGGTGGCATAATAGGTGAAATTTGGCCAGCATTGAGGGGAACAACAGCCAAAATTTTAAGCCCAAAATAAGAGTGCGTTTGATTAGACTTTTAGGAAAAGTTTTTAGGAAAATGTAAATGACTTTAAGTAAAAATGGATTTTTCAAAAAGCAAATTATGTTTGGTAAATTGTAATTTAAAAGTCAATTTCAAAGTACCTTTGAGCAAAATAATATTTAGAGAAGTTATATTAACAAAGACCTTTATTGTTAAAAAAATAAAAAAAGCTGGCCGATGAAGGTCAACAACTGTGGACAATCCAAATTTGTTGCCAGCAGCCGTCTTTTGAGGTTGCTAAACCTCAAGCTGCCCTCAAAGATCATAAGCGAGGGCCGCTTGGGGTTGGGCGATTGTTGGTGGGGGTCAGGCGACCCCCGACGATGGTCGCGCGACCTAGTTGAGACCCTCGCTTGAGGTCGCATAGCCTTGGCGAAGGTTTTGCTTGGGTCGGGCAACCCTCGACGAGGGTCACAAGAGGCAACTCCTAATGGGGTTAATCGATATAGGCGGCCCTCGCCAAGGCCATCGGGGTCGTGCAACCTAGATCATGTGGCTTAGATACCGTCGGAGGTTGTGTGACCCCCCAACGATGGTCACTGGGGTTGCTGTGACCATCGTTGGTCTCTCTCTAGCTTATCATCGACCCCCCGCAGCCCTGCGTAACCCTGCCGGTAGCCCTCAATGGAGAAGATGAGCAATCAAGTAATAAGAGCAAAACTTGAAAATAAAAAGTTAGTCAAGGAAAGTTTTGGAAGCAAATTTCTTACTAACGCACTCGAATTTGCATGTTGAGAAGGTTGAAAGCCCAAGGCACCCCAAGACCAGTCTTGGGCTTTCAGCCTTCAAAAAAGGCCAATCCCTAATGGGGTTTGTAATTTTTTTTTCCAATACCCAAATATTGCCCAAAGAGGCTTTAGGTGTCCAAAGCCCATTCCCAATGCAAGTTCCAAATGCACCCTATAGACCTATTGAGCTTTTATTGACTGGGTTTTGCCCATCAAAGTAAAAAGCTTGAGTTCAGTTAGAATAATCTACAAGGATAAAGCCTTTCAATAAAAAATAAAACCCATTAATTCCCTAAATAGAGATGAAACTAAGTCTACATATTTATGAGAAATTGTGAAATTCGACAGAGACTGGAAAGTTGGAGAATTGAGAAGAAAAGGAGTGCATTCGTGAACGCGGTCCTTGGTTTTCATCGAGTTTTCCTACAAAGAGGCCACGCCGCGATTTGTGGCCTGCGTTGAAGCTTGTACAACAAGTCACGAAGACACGGCTGCCCCGTTCGCTGCATCAGACCGGCCTCTCCTCCGTCCATTGACTTCATAGCTGTGGCTCAACAACTCCATGACTAGCACCACTGTGATCAGTATATCTCCAGCGACGCCTTGGTAATCAAGTCATTTATTAGTATCATCTCTGATGATTTCTGCAGCAAAATTTGTAGCTTGGCAAGCATCAGCCGTTGCCGTGCTTGGCTCGATCTAGACCAGATCATCGCCCGTCACATATCGGTTGCCTTAGTCCAGTCGCTCTATCATTGATGTGTTGGGATTTCATGAAACATGTATAGGTAAAATTAACCAAAAAAAAAAAAAAAAAGAACAGTGGAAACAAAGATGATATATTTTATACATGATTCTTCAAAGGCATTATTTGTGTGTTTTAATAAAAAATATGAATATAAAAGGGAGTTAAACGATTATCTCTTGAAGTGCACTTTAAGTGAATTGGTTTGGATGTTCTTCAGTTCGAGCCCTACAAACATCGGATCTCTAGTTCAAACATACCACCAATGAACGTCGAATGGAAGAGAGAACTTTCGAATAATCACCACTATGATCGTGCTAGCAATCTCATGGAGAAAATCCCTGTATCTTTGATGTTTTTAGCCCCGGCCCAAAATGAGAGAATCCATTTTCTTTCTCGTGTGCCAACACACAAGAACATGCACACCTTCAACTCTCTTTTAGCATCCTTTTCTCATTTTCCTTTAAGCGGCATTTTTTTTTTTTTTATAAAAAAAATCCCTCTCAAATCAGCAATGGTTGCCGATCATGCGTCATGCATTTCGTGCATGATGGTCAGCAACGGTTGTTGACCATCATGCACGAAGCCTCCCATTTTTTTTTTTTAATTATTAAAAGAGAAACGCACATGTGATGTGCGTTGCAAATGGTCAGCAACAATTGCTGACCATTTGCACATTGATTAATTAATTAATTAAATGAATCAATCCCCTTAAAAATAAAAAAGACATAATCTTTATATGTACATTTGGAATAAATTAACATATATTCACTTTGGGCATGCGTGTGCATCATATGTAAGTAGGCTCGTGACTATAATACAAATTAAATTAATTTCAAATCAATTTAATTCAATTGCAGTAATTGCAAACACATTTACAATATTATTTCTCTCTTGTTCTATGTTATCCTAATTGTTTATGGTGTGTGACATCTTTAGGGTCATCACTAAGCTTGTGACATCCTGGATCTTTTCACTTCTACTTTCAATTAAATTAATCGGGTATTTTATTGACGCACCTATAGGCTGTTCTAAGAGTTGATCACTTTCGATATAAGTAGACTATCTAGGAAAACCATTAAGAAATTTTAATGCAATAGACTTGAGAATTGGACCGGGAATCGGCTACTCGACTGTATTCATCCTTAGAGGTCATTACGGCACAGTTAAAAATCAATTTGAGATCAGAGATAAGTTGATTTGACTAAGATGTGTAACTAAACATGGGTGACTCCGCTAAATTGGAAAATTCTCGTCGACCGACATTAGACTGATTTTTCTATCGTTTTGGTACCCTGTGTCCGTATTTGGATCCTCGAGATTTTCACGATAACCGAGAATCGCCAATGTGTCGAGTGCATTCATTGTGGCTCAAAGAAAATCGACCATGGGTGATTTGCAATAAAAGTTTCTAAAAGTTACCAGGTAGCCTAGGTCATGCTAAAGACAAGCCATATTGAAATTAACCATAAATTTGAGTCCGATTTCAAAAATTGAAAGTTCTGTCATGTTACGAATCATTTTAAGAATGTCGACTCATTCTCAAAAGATTTTTTTGCAAACCGAGACTTTTTAGGAAAAAGTCATCCTAGGGCCATTTTTGTCCTGAAAATGTCGGGGATCGTTTTTGATCGTAAAATTGGAAAGCAAGTGGGTTTAACTCACTAATCCTCGTTTAGTAGGTTAATCATGCTTAAAGATTGATTAGATTAAGTTAAGTATGATTAGATGGTTAGTTAGATTAGATTAGTGAAATTTAATTAATTGCTGATGCATGTTAGGTGGTTAGTTAGTGCAATTAGGGCCTAGACGAGCTGTAGTATTTATCTAGAGTGACTCGAAAATTTTCCGGGTCCGTTCCGGCGTTCAATTAGGCTTTTCCGGGCCTAAGTTGATTTATTGGCATTTATTTAATATTTTATGTAATTAATTAATTAATTAATTATTTTCCGAAAATTAAACCAAGATAGTCGGTGATCAAAATTTTATGTTGATTGCTGTGGTGTGGTTCATTTATTTATTTGCGCTCTAATTTGTGCTGAATTAATTTAATTGTGATTTTAGGATTTTATTTCTAAATTAAGTAATTTTGGTAATTGTTTGGAAAATAACTGAGTATCGGTTTACAATGCCAAAAATATTTTGGTGAACTATATAAAATGGTGGGAATTGTGAAAGTGAAATTATGGTATTTTGGCTAAGGCTGACCTTGTACCCACATACGAGTATTTTTATTAGGTATGACCAAAATGATGAATTGGTTATATGATTGGAGTGGTATACTATTTTGGCTAGGGGCCCTAAATATTATTAGCTTTGGGTGAGAGTATATAGTATACTATGTTGGCTTAGGGGCCTTGATCTATCAGTTTTGGGCGAGCATATATATAGTATACTATATTATTAGCTTTGAGCGAGTTATACTATCTATTTATCAGCTTTGGGTGAGCAGTTTTGATTTGATAGGACTTTATAGATAGTATTGAATGTACTGATCAGGGGAATGTCGTGATGACATATAATTGACTGAGTCGATTGATCGATAATTCGATCTGAGTGAATAATTGTTTGAATTCTATTGTCTGACAGCAAGTAGAGGTGTTAAAATGGGTCTTAAACCCATATATAACCCATTTAAATCATAAATGGGTCATATACGGGTCACTTGTTTTTAGATAATAGTAGTTAAATGGGTTTCATAACTAAATGCTTAAGATATGTGGGTCTTAAGTGAGTCTTTAGTGGGTCATAAATGTCTAATACAAACACCCGTGTTCTAACTCAAGCATGACGATACCCAATTACTTGCAACTCATCATTCCCTTAATTATCCAATACTTAATGATGAAGTTAAGAACACATCGGTATTAAGAGGATTATTAATATCCACTTAATAATCTATTGGCCGGGAACGATTTATACCATTACAATGTCCGGTAATGTGATTAATGACATCAATAAGCAGAATAGAATTGATATAAATGCCATAATTAATAAACGCCCTAGAGACAGTCCAAATAAAAAAAATATGTTTGGCATCTCTAATTAGGTCATATTGGATAAGACAGAATTAACAAGTTGAGTAATGATGGGTACATTAATCCATCAAATTTTAAGTCATACTTGACTTGTGAGGCATGTCTTCTAGGAAAAATGACCAAAGCGCCTTTTGTGGGACACGGTGCATGAGTTGTTGACATATTAGGATTAATACATATAGATGTATGTGAACCAATTAATGAAACTGCTAGATGTAGTTATAATTACTTCATTACCTTTACCAATGATTAGTCACGGTATGGTTATTTATACCTCATGAATTATAAATCTGAATCCTTTGAAAAGTTTAAGGAATTCATGTGGCACCCCGAACCCTTCATAGGTTGCCACCAGCGCCAATGTTACACCTTATTACCTTTCTTCTTAGAAGAAGTGTCGTAATTTATAGACACATTTTTTTTTTAAAAACAAAACGGTCTCAGCACGACTCACTAGCGGAAGCAAATTAAAACATCACCATCTCTCCCCCTACCAACCATGATACAAATACACACCACTAATCATCATGATTTTATAGACAAGCCACGACACTTTATTTACTTATATTTTCAATATGGGATTTCTTTTGGGTCGATACATCAAAAAGGAAAAGTTAGGACTCAGCCACGTCCGGCCTAAAACCCCAAAAAGAACCCTCGATCCTCTACATCTCATGTGCACAACCCCCATCATTAGTGTCGGCTAACTATCCCAAAAAGATCCAGCTCCTACTTGTCACGCATGGGCCTCACACCCAATTCGGTGCATCAGGCGGTGGCAGTGGCAACATCTCTCTCATCACCCCGTCGCGACGAACGTGGACGGAGACGAACTCCTAGACAATCGGGCCCCTAGCTAGGCCTATGTCGTACATGACAAAACAGCGCACTCGTATATACGTCAATCCAGGCACAGAAGGACAGCCGAACTCCTCGCACTCAACCTCGACATCGGATGGTAGACCGTAAAATACACCCCGCGTGACGGCAGGGAGCGGCATGCCGCTAATATGAAATGTTGGTCCCCAAAAGGGGTGAGTACAACCACTTAGCAGGTAAATGAATCCAATAACCACTCAATGCATCATACAAGTCATACATGCATTTCAGGTATTACTTATCTTGAAGGCATGCGCATACTATCATGCATCATCATCACAATCATAACACATACATGTGTATCATCATGTCATACTCATATAGTTGTCATCATGACATTATTATATTTCATCATCATCACATCATGCATATCATCATGCCATGTCATATATCATCATCATCATGCATATCATCATGCCATATCATATATCATCATCATTATCATCATGCATATCATCATGCCATATCATATATCATCATCATCATGCCATATCATATATCATTATCATCATCATCATCATGCTTTGATTTCCACTTTTAACTTTCAATTTGATTACCACATCATCCTTCCTCAGATCATCAATTTTATCTCATATTATACTCTCGCATCCAATGCGAGAAAAACCTCAGGCATTCAGCCATTCCAGGCCACCGGGTATCCGACCCCCCACATTTCGGGCATCTCGCATCCCAAGTGACATCACGAGGCATTTCCCTCGAGTAAAGACCTCCGACAGGGCTTCCGGCATTTACACTCCCTGGCCGGGTATCCCGCACCCCAATCTTGGCATCATGAGGCATTCCTCTCGGGCAAAGACCTCCGACAGGGCTTCCGGCCTCCCACATTCCGAGCATCCTGAATCTCCCAGGGTCATCCGGCCAATCCGGGCATCATCATCCACCACAACCATCTCCTCATTTAACATTATTCATGTTCACCAATTTCGGTCTTAATTTAGCATGGTATATGATGTATTGGAAATCAACAATCATGTTCAGCATTTGAATTCACACATGCATCTCAATGCATACATCAAAGACCTCATCACACATACTACATGGTGCAATTATTTATAAAATAAAATTCATGGAATTTATGCCAATTAAAATAATCCATTTATCATGCCCCTTTTTATTTATTTATTTATTTTTTAAAATTCCAGCTTGTGCCATTTTCAAAAATATTAAATTTAATTATTTATATAATCTCAAAAATCATCAAATTAAGGCAAGTGATAAACAAGACAATAGGATGATGATTTCATGTAAAATACATGGCCAAATAAAATTTCACATAATTCCATAAATCACACAAAACAGCATATAATTTTCGGATGAAATCAGAATGCACAGTTTCCGAAGAAATTCGATTAAAATATCCATACGACCTCCAAAAATTTTGAAATTTTACCGAGTTATAGAAAAGATATTAAAGTACATTTTTCATGAAGATTTCCAAGTCATATTATGTTTAGATTATTTTCTACAGTCTCACGAAGCTTCTGGATCCATCACCGAATCGTCCAGTACATGCTTCTCCGAAATACTGAGTTTTCACCTACCTACGCTTCTTCTTTTCCTCTGAAATTTGTATATGTTCTACATCAAGATGTTCTCTACAAGTTTCGTGAAGAGATCCAAGTCAAATATCCAGAGTATAGTCGTCAATTAGGTCCATGAAGTCTCGGGTGTTCTGTAATACATCTCCAGAATTTCTGTCTTCAAGATCTAGTCGATTTACTAGGTTATACTTGTTCATTTCACTTAAAATTTGAGTATGTTGTAGTTTAAGATGTCCCCTACAACTTTCATGAAGAAATCGAAGAGAGATTCTTAGCAAAAATTAACATGCAACCACAAATCCATCAAAAGGTCAGTGAAATCTTTCCAGATCTGAGGTCTCCGTAGGATGAGAGTATAACCCCTCAAATCTACATCATTTTCCACCAAATTTGAGTATGTTGTAGTTTAAGATGTTATCTACAACTTTCATCAAGATATAGAAGCCAAAATTGGACTCTAAACATGCATGCAAGCTCACATGACATTCTGACTCGAGCGAATTCAAACGAAAACAGCAACCTTGCTCAAGAACAAGTCATCCAAGCTT
This sequence comes from Eucalyptus camaldulensis, assembly GCA_019915185.1. NCBI lineage: Eukaryota > Viridiplantae > Streptophyta > Magnoliopsida > Myrtales > Myrtaceae > Eucalyptus > Eucalyptus camaldulensis. Next base: position 15,739,564 of record JAHSVA010000014.1, on the reverse strand, counting down.
CGGTTTTCCTCTCCTAATCACCCAAAATTCGACATACATGTAGCACACAAAATTGCAAGAGCAGCAAAGGACCCCAACTTGCCTCTAGACCACACGAACGGCGGCACACGGCGGCGAACACGGCGGACGGACGGCGAGTGACGGCGACTCCCTCCTCGGCTTCTCCTCTCTCTCAGGCCACTCTCTCCCTCTCTCTCTCGCACACTCTCTCTCTCCCTTGGGCGAATGGCTAACCGGCCATTCTCTCTCCTCTCTTCTTCCATTTTATTTCCCCTAAACCTAATCATTAGTAATGATTAGGTTGCCTCACCAATGGCCAATGCATGCCATCTTCCTTTGTGCCACTTGTCTCAATGCATGCATAATGGGCTTAGGCTTTTGGGCTTGGGCTTGGGCCTTCCTTTGGGCCTCCTTTTTGTGGTTGACGGCCACTCCTCCTTGGGCCTTAAAGGGCCGGTTGATAGTCCCACCGTGGGCTCCTATTGGGCCGACTAGCTTGGCCCACTAAAGCTTAGGCCAATGGGCCTAAGGCCCATCCTAATAAAATTTAAATTTTCCTTTTTTTTTCATAATTTCTTCTATAAATTTTAAATTTTAAATTTCCACATGGCCAAAGTCTTGTGACATTTTATTTAATTCATAAGGTGCATGGCCAAGCATAGATTATTATCATTAATCTATCTAATTTAGAATCTCATGAACATAAGCACAAATCACCTAATCTTAAAAGAAAACTAATGGCTAAAGCATTAAACCATAGGTAATTTCATTACTTAATTAGAGGCTTTAACACACCTTATAACTTGACTTTGAATTTTTGGGATGCTACAATTCAAGGTCAAAGTCGAGAAACAAACAGAAAAAAGTATTAAGGCTGTTCGATCGGATCGAGGAGGTGAATACCTTGGTACTGAATTCCTGGACTATCTTAAAGAGAACGGAATTTTATTACACTGGACACCTCCTGGAACTCCATAACATAATAGTGTATCTGAATGAAGAAATCATACTTTATTAGATATAGTGCGATGTATGATGAGTTACACCGATTTGCCAATATTCCATTGGGGATATGCTCTTGAGACAACAGTATATATAATGAACAGAGTGCCATCCAAATCTGTTCCAACTACGCCCTATGAGATATGGCATAGTAGGAAACCTAGTCTTAATCATATTAAGATTTGGGGTTATCTAGCTTTCGTTAAAAAGCTAAAAATGAAAAAATTGGAGGCAAGGTTTGAACAAGATCGCTTGATTAGATATCCAAAGGAAACACTTGGATATTATTTCTATTTTCATTCAGACCAAAGAATTTTGGTAAGCAAGCACGCTTCTTTTCTGGAGAATCAGTTCATCTAAGAAGGTGGTGCTGGGTGGAAAATAGTCTTACAAGAAGAAAATAATGAAGTACCAAACAATCGAGTTGATATACCAATTTCTGATTCAGTGAGAGCATCTGATAAACAACCTCTTAGGAGAAATGCAAGAACGTCTCGCCCACCTTCTTATTATAGACACGCGGTTGAACATATTGACCAATTATTCATTATGAATGATAATGATCAACCTAGTGATCCTAAAACCTATGAGAGGGCGATGTCAGACATCAATTCTGGTAAATGGCTAGAAGCCATGAAATTAGAAATGAATTCCACATTTTCCAATGAAGTTTAGACCTTAATTGACTTGCCTGATGGTATTATACCAATTGGCTATAAATGGATCTTCAAGAGGAAAATGAATGCTGAAGGTCAAATTAGAATTTACAAAGCATGGTTGGTAGCGAAATGATATCGTTAGAAAGAAGGAATTGATTATAACGAAACTTTCTCACTTGTGACATTGCTAAAATCCATTCGGATTATGTTGACTATATTTGCATACCTTGATTATGAGATATTCTAGATGGATGCCAAAACGGCTTTTCTAAATGGTTTTTCCAAGGAGGACATTTATATGGAATAACCACGGGATTTTGAATCCAATAGTGAAAAATGGAAGGTGTGTAAACTTAAGAGGTCAATTTATGGACTTAAACAAGCTTCTAGAAGTTGGAATATCCATTTTGATGAGGTAGTCAAATCATTTGGCTTCATAAAAAATTCGGATGAACCTTGCGTATATAAGAAGATTAGTGGGAGTGCAATTGCATTTCTAGTTTTGTATGTTGATGATATACTTTTGATTGGAAATGATATATCAATGATATCATCGATAAAACTATTCTTGTCACAAAAATTCTCCATGAAAGATTTAAGAGAGGTAACCTACATTTTAGGTATCAAGATCTATAGAGATAGATCAAGCGATTGATTGGCCTCTCACAGTCTACGTAAATAGACAAAGTGTTAACACGTTTTAACATGCAATGTGCCAAAAGAGGATTATTGTCTTTTAGGTAAGGGATCCGTCTTTCTAAAGAGATGTGTCCCAACACTCTTGAAGAAAGAGAGGGGATGACAAATATACCATATGTATATGCTATTGGAAGTATAATGTATGTTATGTTATGTGCTACACTTTATATTAGACATGCTGTAAATATTACTAGCAGATATCAGTCTGATCTAGGAGAAGAGTACTAGATAACAATCAAGAATATTCTTAAGTACTTATGAATGACTAAGGATCTATTTTTGATATATGGAGAAGGATAATTTAAAGTTGTAACTTATACTAATTCTGATTTTTAACCGGATTCTAATGATTATAAGTTTACGTCTGGGTTTGTCTTTATATTTAATGGTGGTGCAGTTAGTTGGAAAGTTCTAAACAAAACATAACTACCAATTCCACCACTGAGGCAGAGTATGTAGCCACTTCCAAAGCAGCAAAAGAAGCTGCCTGAATGAAGAAGTTTATTTTTGAACTTAGAGTCGTTTCCTTAATTGAGCAATCGATTACATTGTTTTGTGACAACAATGGGGCAATAGCTCAAGCCAAGGAACTAAGGTCTCACCAAAAATCAAAACACATTGAGAGACGCTTCCATCTCATCAGAGAAATTGTTGGGAGAGGTGATATTGCATTGCAGAAAATTGCCTCAGCGGAAAACATGGTAGATCCCTTTACTAAGGCCTTACCTCAGTCTTCTTTTGAAAGGCATATTGACAAAATGAGTTTGAGGTACTAGACAAGTTGGCTTTAGTGCAAGTGGGAGATTGTTGGATGTATGCCCTAAAGCTACCATGTAATAGTTACATATTAAGGATTTTGGTTGTACTATCATTATTATTATTTAATTAATGGCAGTGACATATTCATTCATTTATCAAATTATTTTATATTTACGAATGATTCCATAAGATCAATTGCAACTAGACCTATTTTTGAGACGTTAAGAATATATGTGACGAGTTCATAGTTAGATTGAATCTTTAAATCATTCCCGATTGATCGATTATTGAGTGGATATTAATAATCTTGTTGAGACCGGTGTGTTCTTAACTTCACCATTAAGTATTGGATACTTTAGGGAATGATGAGTCGCAAGTCATTGGGTATTGTGACGCCTGAGTTGGAACACGAGTGTTTATATTAGACAAGTTTACCGAACATGACGCATATGGGATGATTAGCGACATGGAAGCTTTTAGTGTGGTCAATGTTTAATTGTTCATGCTTTGGTCTTGTGTAAATAATCCTTAGACCTAAGGCACAGTGTTAACTTATGTGTCGAACAACTATGGTTCACAGGTGCACATAATGCCGGGTCGTTGATATGTTTTTATACCTGATAGTCATAGTTTATTCATATACGAAGTTGCAGGTGTACACAATATAGAATCTGTCTCCTTGTTACATGCAAGGTATAATAATGATGTCCTATGCAATCTAACTATGACAATGCATTGAAATCCTCGGCCGGGGTTGTAATCAAGAATAAATTGTTTATGTTTCGAATAAAATGCATATAAATTAGATTTGCGCATATGATCGAATTGGTGACTTGACAAATATTCCATGGTTTTTATTCAATCGGGACATAATAATACAAAATGATTGAATTATACTATAGCAAAAGCTATCAGGTTCATTATGTTCTTAAAATATTCACACTATTTGGGTAGCCATAACATATTACTAGATGTTAATCATGGCTTGTAGGACCCAAAGATTAATCGGGACGATTAATTCTTTTGATAGTATTATTATGTTAGTACAAGTCTTACTACCAGCTTAATGATGAATCTAGGGATGTTACACACCATAAACAATTAGGATAACGTGGAATAAGAGAGAAATAATGTTGCAAATGTGTTTGCAATTACTGTAATCAAATTGAATTGATTTGAAATTAAATTAAATGAGATTTAATTTAATTTGTATTATAATCATGAGCCTACTTGCATATTATGCACACGCATGTCCAAAGTGAATATAAGTTAATGTATTCCAAATATACATATAAAGATTATGTCCTTTTTTATTTTTAAGGGGTTTGATTAATTATTTATTTATTCATTTAATTAATTAATTAATCAATGTGCAAATGATCAACAATTGTTGCTAACCATTTGCAATGCACATCATATGTGCGTTTCTCTTTTAATAATAATAAAAAAAGGGAGGCTTTGTGCATGATGGTCAGCAACCATTGCTAACCATTCGTGCACGATGCTTCGTGCATTTTGTGCATGAATGGTAAGCAACCACTGCTGACCATTCGTGCATGAAATGCATGAAACACGATAAGCAACTGTTGCTGATTCGAGAGGGATTTTTTTTTTTTTAAATGCCACTTAAAGGAAAATGAGAAAAGGTTGCTAAAAGAGAGTTTAGGGCGTGCGTGTTCTTGTGTGTTGGCACACAAGAAAGAAAAGGAATTCTCTCATTTTGGGCTGTAGCTAAAAACATCAAAGATACGGGGATTGTCTCCACAAGATTGCTAGCACGATCATAATGGTGATTATCTGAAAGTTCTCTCTTCCATTTGACATCCATTGGTGGTGTGTCTGAACTAGAGGTTTGACGTTTGTGGGGCTCGAATTGAAGAACATGCGAACCGATTCATTTAAAGCGCGCTTCAAGAGGTAATTCGTTTAACCCCTTTTATATTTAGATTTTTGATTAAAATGCATGAATAATGCATTTGGAGAATTATGTATTAAAATATATCATTTTTGTTTCCGCTGAGTTTTTTTTTTTTGGTTAATTTTACTTATAAATGATTCATGAAATCCTAACAGTGGTATTCGATTTGAAGTAAATCTTGTTGAGACCAGTATGGTATCTATACTTATTAAAACTAATCTTATCATCTTTTCAATTGTAGTAATTGCAAACAAATTTGCAACATTGTTTATCTCTTGTTCCATCTTATCCTAATTTTTTATGGTGTGCGACATCTCTAGGTTTATCATTAAGCTGGTCGTAAGACTTGTACTAACACATTAGTACTCCCAAAAGAATCAATTGTCTCGATTAATTTTTGGGTCCTACAAGCCATGATTGACATCTAGCAATATGTCATGGCTACCAAATAGTGTGAGTATTTTAAGAACATAATAAACTTGTCAGCTTTTGCTATAGTATAATTCAATCATTCTGTTTTACTATGTCCCGATTGAACAAAAACCATTGAATACTTGTTGAGTCACAAATTTGATCATATGCAGAAATCTAATTGACATGCATTTTATTCGCGACATAAGCAATTTTTTCTCGGTTACAACATAGGCCGAAGATTTCAATGCATTGATATAATTAAATTGCATAGGATATCATTATACCTTGCATGTAACAAGGAGACAGATTTCATATTGCGTACACCTGCAACTATGACCATCAGGTATAAAGACGGATTAATGACTCGACATTACGTGCACCTGTGAATCATAGTTTTTCGACACACAAGTTAACATTGTGCCTTAGGTCTAAGGATGATTACATAAGACCAAAGCGTGAACAATTAGACATTAATCATGCTAAAAGCTTTCATGTCGCTAATCGTTCCATATGCGTCATGTTTAATGAATTTGTCTAATACAAACACTTGTGTTCTAACTCAGGCATCACAATACCCAATGACTTATGACTCATCATTTCCTTTAATAGTGAAATTAAGAACACACCGGTCTCAACAGGATTAGTAATATCCACTTAATAATCCATCAATCGGGAACGATTTAAAAATTCAGTCTAACTATGAACCCGTCACATATATTCTTAACGTCTTAAGAATAGATTTAGTTGCAACTGATCTAATGGAATCATTCGTAAATATAAAATAATTTGACAAATGAATGAATACGTCACTGCTATTAATTAAATAATAATAATGATAGTACAACTAAAATCCCTAATATGTAACTATTACAAGGTAGCTTTAGGGCATACATCCAACATGATGTTCGTTAGAATGCTCTAGCTTGTTTTTGGTCACTCTTATCTATTTCTTTGCAGGTTATCTTGTTGCCCACTTAGCTAGGAACTCTAGTGATTTTTCCAGCCCTTTGCAAGATGTCATCAAGTCAATTAAAGCCAAGTTCATTGAATTTTTGACTTGCTAGCGAATTTTTGAGGTAAGTAATTTCTCCCTTTCCTTGCAATTTATTTATAACTTTGATTATTGAGTATTAAATCAATGTTTGCGCAGCTGCATCATTACTTCACTATTTAGTGGATAAGGTTAAAAACAATTCAAGTTACTTACAAACATGAATCCATAATCTTTGGTTTGAATAAAATGAAAATGTACCAAAGGGCATTAGATAATCTATCGTAATCAAGTACCTTAATCCATAATCTTTAGTTTGTAGAGTAAACGACTTTTCTTGATATTTTATTGGGTTCTAATCAACCTACCAAAAATTAGATTAATGGTGACTTCTAAATGAAAATTATTTGCACGTTAGAAACTTGAACTTTAAGTCGTAAATTGTCATGGGCTTGTGAGCTAAGTCTAGGTTTAATAATCCATTAGTTAAATTCTAGGTTGTCCACTCGAGATAAGGTCGCGATAGCTTGGCATGCACATGAGACATGAGGTTTCTATTCTAAACAACTTAACAAGGTTCATGACCTTAGCTCAAGTGGACTACGATTCGGCTAATGGAATACTAAGCCTAAACTTAGCCCAGACTTTCTCAAACCCATACTAATTCATGATTTATGGTTCAAATTTTTAACATGCAAATCATTTTCATTTAGAAGTCGCCATGAATCTATTTTTTTCTGGGTTGATTAGAATCCCAAGTAAAGTGTTGAGAGAATTACTTTACTCCTACAAACTAGAAATTATGGATTTGAGGACTTGATTATCCAATGTCCTATGAGTTCCTTTTCTTTTTATTAAAAAAAATATTGCAGGTAGCTTGAATCAAGCTTAGCTACAAACATGTAAGGTGATTATGTGAGTGCACAAATATTAATTTAACACTCAATAATCAAAAACAGTAAATAAATTACAAGGATTTGCAATGTTAATTTTAAAAACACATATTCAATCTAAATATTGTTTCTAATTAGCATATAATTCCACTCAAATATTTTTAGAATTCTCTCTTATTTAAATGAGAATTAAACCTATATATTGTGCATATAATACAATTACTCTAAATGCAATGATATACAAAGATATATTGTTTTGTGACATGCAAATTCTAATTCAATAAGCCTAACATGTAATTTTAATTAAATGACCAACTCTAATGATGGTGAATAATTAATATGTAATTACTCTAACATGGCATGATATGCATTTTAATTAAATGAACCTAGCATGCAATTACTAAATGGCCTACAATGTATAAACCTAGTTCTATAATTTTTTTTTGTATTTTTCATTAAAAATTCAGAATAAATATATAGCCTAATTTAAACATGTGATTATATCTAAGAAAAGAATATATTCCATTCTAAGATAATACTTATGGTATTATTCATTAAATTCGTTATTAAAAATTACCCTAAATGAACTATAAAAATTTACGCTAAATCCTAGTCTGAATCAGTGAAAATTATCTCAATCTTCTAGAATGCACCTAAATATGTAATTTATCTAGACTATCCTAACCTAGCAACGGAATTCTATCTAGCATACATTCAAACTAATTTTAATTCTATCTATTAAGAAAGATTACCAAGAATTTCTAATCTAAAAAGTCTAATCTGATCTGATTGTGAGATTTTTTTTTTTTTGTATTTTCTTTTATGGAAACAATAAAAAACAAGCTTATCATCCACCATAGAATAACTACCAAATCGTAAAAGACAATTACTGACTATTCCATACCATTCAATTTTGTTAACTTAAAAAATCTATGATCCTATCCAAAGAGTTACGGATAAATGACCGATTTTCCATTAGGACAGGAATCATATCTTAGGATTGATATCGGATTGCGCTTAGTTATCTTTTAGGAAAAATTCTTAATTTAAATCATTCTCACGATACATATAGGATATGCAATACTGCATAAATATTCAAAATCAGATGACGAAAATTCAAAATTAGGCAATAAAATCAGAATTTTGAATCGGAGAATATCCATTACCTAATTTGAAATATTGCTCAGATAATATTCCAAATAGAATGCGACAGATCGGGCGGCTCGGTGGTGCTCGATCAAGGAACTCTCGGTTCTCCGCCGACGGCAAGGGCCCTAAACAACTGATGAACTTTCACCGATGAAAATCGGAATTGATTGGTCACCGCTGGGACTACAGGAATGTCGGGAGCAGCGTTAATTCGTAAGCGGCGAATAGATCGCATTAGCACCGCCCAAGAAAGGAGACATCTTTGAAGAGTGAGGTGTCCATAATGGAGTGGAGAGAACGGTGAAACCATGAAACATAATCCAAGAAGAAAAAGTGAAACCATGAAACATAATCCAAGAAGAAAAAGCCAAAGAAGAACATCCCCTATGCGACCAAAGTAGAATTTTTTATTGGCCCTTCCCTCCTTTCTTCACGAGCGTAGCTGTGCTCTCTGATCTCCGATTCTTTAATCACCACACTCTTGGTGAATTTCATTGATTTCACGTTAAGGGACTTCCAGCGACCCGCAAATCAAATGGCATGGCTAGGCAAGGGTTCCCATTGATGAAGCCCCTGAACTCGAGATCGCGACGGGGAGGAACGCTGCATTTTTCTGGATGACCTGGGATATCCATGGCAGGAGCAGCGAGTCATGATATGAAAAAGCAATATCGGAAAGGTAAATATTGGTCGTCCAGAGAAGTCGTCTTCGAGATGTAAGAATCTCTCGTATTTTTATTGCCTCCGAAGACAACCCAGTGTGCTCGAGATTTATGAATTGCCGACCTAATGTCACTACCCTTATCATGAAGACCTTGTTATACTTATTTAGTGCGTAACCCTAAGTCCGGATGGGCTTAGATTAGGCCTTAATCAGATGATGGCTTAATTTGCTGAGGCATAAGTCTAATGGACTGAAATTGAGCTCAAATTGGCCCGTCACTCAGTGATTTTCGGCCAGCTTAGTCGTCCGGATTTCTAATCAGGATATAACTGGATAAGATAGGATATGAAATCTTGTGATTTTTTTTTTTTTTTATATCCAGTCCATTGTTTGGTGAATCGCAATATTAAAGTCGGATATGTTTACATCATATCATGTGCATTTTTATTTTATTTTATATAAATAATATATCATTATAAATGAATCTAAATTTTTAAAAATGGAGACGGTGAAAATCTCTCGTAACTTTAATCCTTAATTTATTTTTATTTTATTTTCCTCTTTTTTATATTATTTTCTTTATTATTTCTTTTTTCCCCTTTCATCATTCTTTAATAAAATTTTAAATAGTAAACTGTACTAACATACCTACAATACAAAAATACCTAAAATATATCATAAATATAAATATTTAATTTATAGATTGAATGTTTATTATAAGATAGAATTAAAGTTCAATATATAAATTAAAATAAGATTAATTTAAAATAAATTTCTATTTTTTATTTTTAATTTCTTAAATTAGAATTCAAATATTATTTATATTGAAATATAATTTTGATTTTGTTAATTTAATAAGTTTTTTATTCGAGAAAAATAACTTTTCTATTATGGACATTAGAAATCCTATCCATTTTTATCATACCTTCCTCATGGGATAATTTTATCCTGCCTATATTTCTCTTATATTTGACTTTATCTTGTTCTGAGCGAACACCAAACATAGGATATGACCTATCCTGAATTTTATCCCACCTATCATTTTGTTTTCTGGAACAATTTATATTTAGAAATATATATATTTTTTCTAATTTTATTCCTCGAACGGGTTTCTTAGTATTTGAAGGTATTGGTAATGACACGAAATTTTGTATTTCTGGAATAGAAAAAGAACAAAAATGCATTTGGTACAATCTTTTTTTTTTTTTTTTGTGTAGTAGAATTTCTTTTAATTTTTAAATATTTTTATGAGATTTTTCCTTTCTAAGGTCGCTTGGCTGGGCGACCGGCCAGAGGAGCAAGAAGAAGAAAAGAGAAAAAGAAGAAAAGAGAAACAATTGGCTTGAATTTTAATTTGAGTCCGTTTACCACCGGTGGTGCGACAACAGATGTGATGAATGTTCCTAAAACTATATGATATGCAGTTTAATTATATTAATTTTTTAAATGGTTAAAGTTTAGTCCCTAATTTTTTATGCAATTCATCATTGAATGAGTAGTAAAAACTTTACAAACAATTAAAATAGTGTAAATAGTTTATCAAAATTGTTTATTTGAGCGATATCCATACTTTAGCTTGTACGAGAATCTACATGGCATTTTTTTTTTTTTTTGTAAAGGAAGAAGTTGGGTTATGTTTTTATTTTTTATTTTTTATTGCGTGGGTCCACACACAGATGTCCATGAGACCACCATTTTTGTAGTGATGTACCTCCGTTCCCTTATTACCTTTTCCGCATCATCTCTTCTTTACAACTCCTTCATCTCCTTGTCCTTCAAACACCATTAAGCACGACTTCCTCGTCAACTTTGTCCCTCTTTTCTCCTTCTCCCGTCACTCGCCACTCTCCAAATGCCCTCTCTATAGATCGCATGTCTAGCAAAGAAAGGTATTTGAAACATGGCTAGGTATTGAGATAATCTCCCACGAGATTTAAAACAATTCAATCTTATATTGATAAAGGATTACCTTTAAGGGTTTGATATGTTTTGATGGGGAAAATTGTCTAAAAAGTCTTAAATCTATTGCACTTTTGCCAATTTAATCCTAAACATTTTAATTTTGCCAATTCAGTTCTAAACATTTTCACTTTTTGCTAATTTAGTCCATTCGACTAATTTTGATCGGAAAATGCTGACATAGATGCCGGTGGTGCCACGTAGGACTGCATTTTTTTTAATTACATTTGCATTGGACTAGTGATGGATATGTTTGACTTGATGGTGTTCACATCCAATAATTTTCATTCGAGTTAGCATCATCATGCTACCTTTAGTTGATGTTATATTGATTAGCAAAAATCCTTATTCAGCCTAATGAGGGACCATGAATCTCACCCATGATATGAGGAAGGAGACCGATAAATTGCACACGCGAAGAAGGATAGGAAATTCAAAAAAATCATGCTTAGGGGTCGCAATTTCGGTCAGCTAATGAAGGAATTCGTGGGATAAAAGATGAGCTATCGGCTGAAGGAAAAAGAAAGCGCGGCAATTGAGAGACAAAATGGAGGAAAGAAATCAAGGCATTTGTGGAAAGTGTGGGTTGCTGGAATTTATAAAAGGAGACTAATGAGCTGGTCATAGCATAGTGAGAGAAAATGATGGGATTGTTCCGGCGCTATAAACGCCCACCCGGCCATATTCGCAAGAAAAAAGAGAGGAAATTAAAGGTAATAATCAAGTCGGCTAAGGAATTGTGAATGGAGATGAGCGAATGGGGACACGTTCAAGGTAATATGAGTAGAAGTAGAAAATGAAACCAAAAGATCATGAGCGCTAATTTAGAAATAAATTAGAGAGATTCACAATCAATTTTTGGTGAGAAATGAAAGCCAAAACTCAGCAATTCCCCAAAAATCATCAATCGGCTCCACAGATCCAGACTTTCCAACGTTACGTGAGAGGCTTTTTGCTATAAAGGAGGTACACACCCTCAGACATGGGGGAACGATCTGGAAAAGCTCTTTGATGATATTCATGATCACTATGATCGTCATCACCTGTCATCATCATTTCATCGCGATCCTTGATTCTTCTTCGCCGATGATGGTGCAATCCTCTTGTTGTTTCGCATTCATCATGCTTCGTGGATGTTGACGACAATCGCAAAGCTAAGTCAAGCATTTTTTTTAGTTTGATCATGTGTGATTCTATTTCGCTTTTTAAATTACTTTCGTGTTTTCGCTTGCTGTCCAGATTCAGTTTCCCGGTCATCGTGGGCTTTCACGCCTATTCTACATCAACATCCCAGTACATTTTTTTTTGTTCTCTGCGAGAATTCATGCACTTGGGAGACCACAAAGTGGCCACACAAGAGAAGGGGCAAAAGTGATGAAGAATCTAAAGAGTGATGCGCCGAAGCGGGGGAGTTTATCTTCTTGAATAATCTACACGTGGAAAGCAAATGAAAAATATGTTCTCTTCCTTGCTGCCCTTTAGTCTTGTCCTTTATTGCAGGGTTGTTCGTTACCAAGCCATCCCATTAGTCCAGACCAGTTTCCTTTCACCTATTCTTGCAGGCGTTCAAATGATTTTGCCATAGTCCAGTGAACTCTGGTCCAAGTTCGAAGCCAGTCATTATCCAGCAACACCGGAGTCTCTTGCGATAATTTTTGTAGCTGTTCAAGTTTGCTGCCTGCCGCCGTTGCTCTTTCCTCGAGCATCATCCACAAGCTGTGATCCGGTCCAATCTCGATCCAGATTACGCGTGTTTGGATTAGGTAACAATCTCTATCCAATTCAAATGAATTCTTTCATTCCTTAATTCGGATTGATTGTTATCTGATATGTGATATTAAGCATATCCAATTACGGCTTATTGATAAAGCTGATTTAATTACTAATTTGATCCATAAAGATATATGATCATTTTTTTTTATAATTATCTCAACTTATTATTGGATAATTGCGTTGTTTGAGATTGCAATAATCTTTAATTTGAGCCGTGAGACAACGGATCATTTTTTTTGATTATGTTTGAGTGCCTCATCAAGATTAAGGTATCCATTAATCTAAGACGCGAGACGATGGATTATTTTTTTGGATATCGTAATCTTTTGTTTGAATCTTGATTGATATCTTGAATGGTTTTTGAAATTTTAGAATTGCTAGCTCTAATAAATAAAAGTGTCAAACACATTGCTTTAGGATGTTAGATTTCCTTTTATTATTATTATTATTATTATTATTATTATTATTATTATTATTATTATTATTATTATTATTATTATTATTATTATTATTATTATGAAAAATTCCAAATAAGAACCCGAAGTGAATCTATTTTCTTAAATAATGATCTAAAGTGAACTTTGTATCATATAAGGATCTGAAGTTGACCCCTTGTTTCAAATAAGGACTCGAAATGGTTGAATCAATTCCAAATAAGAACTTGAGCTTACTAGTTAGCCAAATATTCGCCAGGTATCAAGCATGTGACATTTTTGACGACTAGAGTTTGGGCAATTTTGTTAAAAATAAATATAGGGAAAATTAACAAATCTTAAAACAGAAACAAAAAAACCCTAAGTTTTCTACGGTCTTTCCGTTCCTTGTACCCATCCTCTGCAAAGTCAAAGATCGAAGTTCTCCCTATTCCTTGTACCCATCATCTACGCTGGTTGAGGCACGGATTCAAAAACAAAAAGAAAACCATATACTTCTTTCTTTGTTTGCAGAGACCTAAATTCTCCGCCGATCAAGCAAGGGAAGGAGTGACGAGAATTGAGTCGCGACGATAACCGGGCAACGATTTGGTTGAGGAGCAGATGGGGAGAAGAAAGAAGAAAATGTAAACATCTAAATGAATAACCTAAACTTAATTAATTTAGAATTTTCCCCTCTTTTTTTTTTTTTTTTTTCATAATCATAAATTTCTAACAAAATTGCCCCTATTTTAATCGCTGGAAAATGTCTGCCGATGAACTAAGGTCCTCAATAGAGATTAGCTTGATTACTTCGAGTCATTATTTGACACAAAATTCACTTCGGTTCTTTATTTGAAACAATGGGTCAACTTTAGGTCCTTATATAATATAAAGTTCACTTTAAGTCCTTATTTGAGAAAATAGATTCACTTTGGGTCCTTATTTGGAATTTTCCCTTATTATTATTATTATTATTATTATTATTATTATTATTATTATTATTATTATTATTATTATTATTATTATTATTATTAAAATTGCATTTTTAATTATTAGTTAATTTTATTCTGAATTTTAATAAAAAAGTACAAAAATATTAGGTGCATGTCAAATAGTTTGCACGATAGGTTCATTTGATTAGAAATTGCTTGCTAATAAAGTTAGGTCATCAAGTGCATGTTATATAGTAAAATTCCGATTTCAAGATAAAAGAAAACCCAAAAAATTGCTTGCTTTGTGTGTTTATTTCTTTTAATGGAAGTCTTTTGATTGTTTAATAATGGATGAACATTCGTGTGATCGCCCTATTGCATGATAGTAATTTAGGTTAAAATAAATTCAAGTTGCATGCAAAAACATTTTTGAGAAGAATGGTACTGAAATAGCATTAAAGAAATCTAATATAACCAAGTCTCCGTACTTAAAGTCTCTAGTTCGTAGGAGTAAAATAATTCTCCCATTATTTTACTTAGGTGTCTAATCGACCTACCATAACTGATTAGTGGCAACTCCTAAATAAAATCCTAAATAAAATCCATTTGCATGTTAAAAACTTGAACCTAAGTCGCGAATTGATATGGGCCTGGGAGAGTCGAGTTAAGTTTAAGGTGCACCTGACGCTTCAAACATGTTGCTAGCAAGAGATTTTGTGAAGATCACATATTGAACAGTGGACCATTATAAGTGAATTTGCGAAAACAGTAAAGCAAATTGGAGCAGCATTCATCAATAACTATGCAATATTAGCAATACCCCAAGGCAGAATTTAGAATTGCATATGTAGGAGCTATTCTCTCCAACCACCTAAATGATCCCACTAGTATGTAGGTTTTCCTCCCCTCACTATATTTCAATATGATTTAAAATATTGACATCTCATTATGGGAATTATCTTTACATACGAGCAAAGTTTTTCATAATAAACATAGGCAACATACAAAAACTCTCCTTATGTGTGATATTGCTAATTTTAATTTAGGTCATCATGCTACTTTTTGTGACTTGGTTGATTCCTAAACTCTCTCGAACTTTTTGACAGGAAAAAAAATAAAAAAACTCTTCGCACATTGGTAAACAAAAAACTAATCCCCCAACATAATTTCGGGACATTCCGTGTTTCTGTATGAAACACCAATGGAAAAGATTGACTAAGTGCCATAGTTGAAGATGTAGTGTTGAGATTAAACATAAGCAAACTGATAGTCAAGGAAAAATTACAAAAATGATCCGTGAACTATTGCCTCCTTAATTTTCCTCCATAATGTACTTTTGTTTTCTTCTTTAACTTAATTGGTCAAAAAAAAAAATTAGTATTTTGTATTGAATAAGTATATGTAGTGCTTCTCACAAACTTTCTAGAATCATGTTAATTGAATGGATCATAAGATGGAATGCAAAAGACCGGTCTAATCCTTCAACTTACTTGATCAAGTTGGTGGTTGCTCATTCTTCTCGCCAAGCTAGACAAGCTACTATCACGTCGGATTGAGTTCTTCTCTTCTTGTAGAATTTTTTATCAGCTGAGATAAAATGAGATTGCTGCAAATACCAACTCTTCTTTTTCGTGGACTTCTGAAGATGGAAGGTTTTGCAATAAGCCGAAAGTTCTTGGAAGTTGATGAAGAGGCAAAGGGGTAGTAAAGACTTACAAGAAATGTCAAAAATGGACTTTATGAGAACAACTTATGAAGTCCATTTTTGACATTTCCTCATAAATCTTTATTAGCCCTTTGCCTCTTCATCAACTTTCGAGAACTTTTGGCTTATTGCAGAACCTTCCATCTTCAGAAGTCCACAAAAAAGAAGAGTTGGTATTTGCAGCAGTCTCATTTTATCTCAGTTGATAAACAATTCTACAAGAAGAGAAGAACTTGATCCGACGTGATAGTAGCTTGTCTAACTTGGCGAGAAGAATGAGCAACCACCAACTTGATCAATTAAGTTGAAGGATTAGACCAGTATTTTGCATTCCATCTTATGATCCATTCAATTAACATGATTCTAGAAAGTTTGTGAGAAGCACTACATATACTTATTCACATACAAAATACTAATTTTTTTTTGGGACCAATTAAGTTAAAGAAGAAAAAAAGAGTACATTATGGAGGAAAATTAAGGAGGCAATAGTTCACGGATCATTTTTGTAATTTTTCCTCGACTATCGGTTTGCTTATGTTTAATCTCAGCACTACATCTTCAACTATGGCGCCTAGTCAATCTTTTCCATTGGTACTTCATACGGAAACACGGAATTTGTCCTGAAATTATGTTGGGGGATTAGTTTTTTGTTTACCAATGTTCGAAGAGTTTTTTTCCCCCTCAAAAAGGAGAGTTTTTTTACGTTGCCTATGTTTATTATGAAAAACTTTTCTAGTATGTAAAGATAATTCTCATAATAAGATATCAATATTTTAAATCATATTGAAAGAGTGAGGGGAGAAAACCTACATACTAGTGGGATCATTTAGGTGGTTAGAGAGAATAACTCTTACATATGCAATTCTAAATTTTGCTTTGGGGTATTGCTAATATTGCATAGTTATTGATGAGTGCTGCTCCATTTTGCTTTACTGTTTTCGCAAATTCATTGATAATGGTCCATTATTCAATATGTGATCTTCACGAAATCTCTTGCTAGCAACGTGTTGGAAACACTGTTTACCATTTTTCCTAATATATTGATTTGATTAAATTCGATGTCAGTCCACATGTTCAACTCCGGTGCTTAGTTAGCATTTTCCATTAATAATCATATGGAAATGCAGAATTTGTCCTGAAAATTTATTGGGAAATTAGTTTGTTTATTTTTTTATTATTTTTTTTTAGGTGGGCGCTCGGGGGAGGATGTTTGGAGATTAGTTTAAGGGTCATATACTTCCCAAAAAATAGTATGATGACCAAAATCAAAAAATTGCAAGAGTATATCCCAAGTCTGGAACCTAAAACCTATCCTATTGGGACTCGTTCGCAATTTTTGAAACTAGGAACCAACCCCTCTGGCCCCTAGAACTGACCTTGAAACTGAACCACCACTTTCAAGCCGGTTTCAGGTTCCACCAAGAACCAGCCGCTTCTTTGTTTTGTTTTGTTTTTTTTTTTTTTTTTCATTCTTTCTTAGTTTCGTTGCAGCTAGGTTATGCTACAATATGCAGCAAACCATATCCATCCGATGAAGTTAGTTACCCGCCTGTCCTACAACAATTCAGAATCCACGGACACATAACTTCCCTGATCATCAAACAAACATACGCACTTGCAGCAACAATTCAAAGAAAGCTTCATAAAAGATCACAACTACCAGTAACCCGAAACAGCACTTCACCGAAATGACTTTTCGCCACTTTTGATAAAAGAATTTTCACTTATCCTCCCTTGACCAGACAACATTAGAACATAGAAAGGCAGAAAAAAAACACAAGCTGATCATTCTCCAGCTGACATGTCCACAAGTAAAATCGTTTAAAAATCACTTCAAGTCCTCTGAGCTCAGGTGGACGCGTAATTATTTGCAAGATACCTATCAAATAATAATTTTACTATAAAAAACCTAAGCTTACCACTTATTTTCAGATTTTACCATAATTTTGCCCATCAAATAATGTTGATTGATCACTCAATGAGTCGATTAATGACACATCATCACCTCTGTTTTGAGAAAATTTCTTTAGTTCCCAAAGATTAATTCGCAAAAATTCTCTTTTGTGAAAAAAAAAATTGAACTTTTATGGAGTAAGTTGGAAAATGGGTTATTAACTTACTATGTATACACACGCATAGTTGAATCAGTTATAGCTTTTCTAAAGACCGTCAATGCTGGGTAAGGGGAAATAAAAAGCTTCTTCTTCTTATTATTATTTTTGTCTATCCAATCCCATATATGTTTTACAAGCTACTTTATGTGCAAAACCCTACTTCCTCACTTGCGCGTGCCTCTAGCACCCGAGAAGGTGGAGAATTGAACTCCCCACCTTACCATTCCTAAATGAGAAAGGAAGCCATTAAGGCAATCTCTAGTTTGTGGTTACAATTTAGAAACCTTTAACTTTTTCATTATTTTGATATCGTTCCCTTTTTTCAATCTTAGAAACCTTTTAACTTTTTCATTGTTTTGATATGATTCCCTTTTCTTGATTGATTTATGCTTTTCATCAGTCCACAATTATGATCAAGTAATTACATGTTTGCCAAACATATATAATTAGAATTGTTAGTACCTATTTATACATTGCATGAATCCATTTTAATTTTTCAAAAAACATTAATGACGGACAATTAAGCTTTTTTTTAATCTAATTAATGTAAACAATAAAGTAATATGTGAAGGGGAAATGGTAAAAGAATTGAGTTTTGTGATGGTATAGCCCAATCACAAAGCTTTATTTTACCCAACTTTCTTATTGTTTATAGTTATCGATTCTGAAGTACCACACAGTGGGCCTATGCAAAATTCACGAATCGCGTCAAGAGACAATTACGCGAGAAAAAGAGAAAGAAAAAGAAAATCAAAGGTAATACATAGTGTACTTGAATGCAATATGGACGGTCTGTTCAGTACTCATGTCAGATTTACATCAATGTGAATCCATGAATGTCAATAAAGAAATAGAAGAGGAGGAATTTGCACTCAAGTATATGTATACATGTGTCTGCACAAGTTTTGCGTTACCTTGAGTATTTCCATAAACAGAACTCTCAAGCAGATAACTCCGTTCCAGTATTCCCATATGAAGTTATGCACGAGAACTTTCTTCGCCTGTTTTTCAAGGTAATTGTAGAAGGAATAAAATCCATGCTTTCGGAGATGATCATCTCACGGCAATGCCAACCGAAGCGACAAGCAAGCACATCAGCCACATCATTTTGAATGATAGAATTACGGTAGATGATGGGGATGTGTGTTCCGACTCTTGACCACCTTGAGGAGGATCGCTAGATTCCTATCACAAGAAAACCAGAAACAAATTGAATTCACCGAGTCAGCTTTCAATTGTAGATATTACCAGACTTGAAAGATTCGTACAATTAAATTACAAACAAGTGATGAACATAATCTTCAAGAAATGGAACTCTGCAGAACCAAATGCATTTGGCTGTACATGAGATGTTGCCAAAGAAATATAGAAGTGAATGGTCCTCATGTTGAATAATAAATGGAATTAGATATGCAACAAATTTCATGACACAGAAAGCTACATTTAAAAGATGAAACTATGGATTAGAGAATCACTTTAACGGTTGGAGAACAAAGTTCAGGTCGTCGCACGATGAATATCTGATTGCCCGGTTTGTCTTCGTTGTAGGCATCCCGATTCCCATGCCAAGTCCATAATGCATATGTTGAATTCACAATCTGCGAAGGACAATAGCAAATATATTCTGCTCAATTGAACTATGATGTTACCAATAACAATGTGCAGTCAAAAAAAAGTAATACAAACTTTTTCTAATTCATGCTGGTCTGTCAACTGATTTGAACTGAAATAATTCTCAACTAAAAGAAGAAAAAGGGCACTTAGATTTTCTAATCTAACAGCTCTTATTCAAACTTACACTCAGCTTTTGTTAGATATGGAGTTCATAGGAAGAGATGCTTCAGATAGTGAGGAGACACGGATGTATCTTTTCAGCTGAGGAAGCATGTTTAACATGGCAAGAGTCACTTACTGCAGCAAACTGAAGCCCAGCTCAATAAAGGTCGCTGTGGCCCCTCCACAATTGACATACCGACAATGTTCTATATGGACTATTCATACAAGCTAAAAACAGCAAGTGGACAGATAGTGATAACGATAATTTAAACTCCTTATGGGGTGCACATTGGTTTGGACAATTAAAATAAGTGTGAAAAAGGTGCATGGCCTAAAATTTGACAACCACACCTCGAGCATTCCATGTCCAAAGCTGCTTTCACTGTATGCACTCCACTCAGGTTGCTTGCTCTAGCAGAATTTGCCTTTGGCGGGGCCATTGGAGAAATTCAGAGGACACAACCCTCCAAACTCGGGCTTGTTGTCCTCAGGTTTAGGACACTTTCTAGGGTCATCTGCAAAATCCACGTCGACTTTCTCGATATTGCCACTGTTGGGAATGACTGATCCCTGAAAAACCGGATTCGACACTAAATCGAATCCCTAAATCAATGCGGAAGCGAAAATCGGGAAAAACAACATGTATCACCGATCCTAAAGCACACCACGTATTCGAGCGTATCTTTTAACCACAGATTAGACATAGACGCCGATAGAGTAAGAGAAACTTGGTCCTATTGATTCGGTGAAAACAAAATCGCCTTTGCGCCTCACTGTTTGCTTTTTGGAGAAACGAGAGAGAGAGAGAGAGAGAGAGAGAGAGAGAGAGAGAGAGAGAGAGAGAGAGAGAGAGAGTTGAGAAAAACGTACGTCTTTTCCTTTTGAACAAAACGGTGTCTTTTTTCTCTTTCTCCTCCCTTTTATACCTCTCTCCTTCCACGGGCCCTATTCCTGTGGGCTGGGCTTTCTCGGTCCAACTTGGGCGGACGGGCCTTAAGCCCAATTCTTATAAAGCCTTCATCTCCCACTCGCACATGGTGGGCCGAATAGGATTCTCTTTACTTCTTTTCAACATTCATACCGATGAATAATCCGTGCGACCAGCATACTTTGAGAGCTCGTTGCTATACATCTGTTAGGAATATATGGCAGCTCATAATGGGCGTCACAATCTGAGTAGACTTAGTATACAGTACCCTAGATCGATCGATCACATTTTATATCTCTCTTGATCTCTTTCAAACATGATATATATATTGTATTTATAATTACAGTTATCACAAAGACAATCATAATTGGTCGACCAGTGAATACAAAAACTACAATGTGATTCTCCAAAATCGATCTTCCTCTTTCCTTCAAAACTCTCAATTTCAGTTCAGCTTGCTTTTCTAGAAATGTCCCATTAGATCGAATCAACTCATGACCATTGGCAACATCCTAAGATAGCAAACACTAAATAGAAACCTTGAGAATAAGTAAAAGTCACGAGGGCACTAAAATTGAGAAACTCTTTTTCTTAAGAGTCTCACACGTCATAAAAGTTGAGATCAAACTTTTTGCCACTCTTATTGGTCGGCTCATGCATACGTAGTATGAAATACGTATTACGGTATTAACTCATTTCCCATGGAGCGTATGTCTACACCTTTCAATACCATACAGATGATTGTTCAGACATACCCAATGTCTAACTTAAGTTCACGTATCTACTCTTTTACAAAATTCATCAGAACTCACATCTGGCATCTTAGACAGATAAAGTAAAATATGTGGGGTATTTTACTTTCGGACATAGTAAGTATTATGTCCTCATTTTAACACTCAGTTAAGGCGACATACGTATTTTAAGCTTGAGCTCTTGATTATCACCTAGATAATAAGCTTAAAAACAATCTTATCTCTATTTATCACATAGTAAATAGAGGCGATTACTCGTGTGAGTAGGCTAATCTTTTATCTGTCCGACATACTTCCTCAACTTAAAATAATACACTGAGTATTAAGATGCATAAAGATCAAACAAAGATTCATAGGCATTAATAATGAAACAACACTAGTTCATAAATGTGAACAACTCAGGGAAATTACAATCCAATACATCAGACTTTACGCAATCCTAGAGATTTTACATGACCAAAAAACACATCTCTAGGTATTGGCTTTGTCATAGGATTTGCTACCATTCTATGCGTAGATATGTACTGTAAGTTCACATCCTTTCGTACAACCATATCCTTGACAAAGTTATACTTGGTATCTATATGTTTGGTCTTGTCATGATATTTTGGATCTTTGGTGTACGCTATAGCTACTTGGCTATCACAGTTAACCAATAATTGATTTGCAGCTTTCTCTATAACACCTAAATGATCCAAGAATCTCTTAAGCCAAACTGCTTCTTGTACTGCTGCTGATAATGTTACGAACTCAGCTTCCATCGTGGATAAGGCTATGCACGTTTGCTTCTTACTACTCCATGATATGGCGCCATTGCTTAGTAAGAAAACAAATCCTGAGGTAGATTTTCTTTCATCTAAATCTCGTCCCCAATCAGCATCTGAATAGCCTTCAAGTCGCAGATCCTTTCATTGGTAATTCAACTTGTAATCAGCAGTTCCCTTCAGATACCTTAGTATTCTCTTAACGGCCTTCCAATGTGCTGGACCTGGATTGGATTGGTATCTACTCACCATTCCAACTGCAAAACATATGTCGAGTCTTGTACACATCATAGCGTACATCAAGCTCCCAACAGCACTTGCATAAGGAACATGTTTCATTTGTTCCTTCTATTGTGGAGTCCTTGGACATAGTCTATGGCTCAATCCTTCACCTTTTGCAATAGGAGTGTCTATGGGTTTACAATCCTGCATACGAAATCGTTCAAGAACCTTATTTATATAGGTTTCTTGCGAAAGAGACAACGATCTCTTCGAACGATCTCTTGAAATCTTAACTCCAAGAATGTATGCAGCCTCTCCCATGTCATTCATCTCAAAGTTGGAAGACAACCAACTCTTGACAGTCTTAACAAGCTCCATATTGCTTTCGGCAATTAGTATATCATCAACATATAATGATATGATCACAAATTGATCCTTGAATCTTTTGATATATACACAATGATCCTCATCAATCATTGTAAAATCATATGCCATTAAGGCATTATGAAAACGTATATACCATTATCTTGATGACTGCTTAAGACCATATATCGACCTCAAAAGTCGACATACCTTTTCTTCTCTTCTGGCCGCGCGTGTGGGCGTGTGCGGCGTCGCCCGGCGGCGCACGACGTACCTCCAAACTCGTCTCGACGTCGCCTTTCTCCCCATGTATTCAGAAAACGATTTCGACTTACGAAAACTCAAAAAAAATGGCCGAAGAACGCTCGGGTGTCGGGATTTCTCGCCCCGATCCGTACGGCGGAATTGCTTTTGCGAAAAATCAATCAAAAATCGTCAAACAAGTCGGGAAAACGTGAACTAAGGCTCTGATGCCAATGTTAGGAATGACCGATCCCTGAAAAACTGGATTCGACACTAAATCGAATCCCTAAATCAATGCGGAAGCGAAGCCCGGGAAAAACAACACGTATCACCGATCCTAAAGCACACCACGGATTCGAGCGTACCTTTTAGCCACAAATTAGACATCGACGCCGATAGAGTAAGAGAAACTTGGTCCTGTTGATCCGGTGAAAACAAAATCGCCTTTGCGCCTCACTGTTTGCTTTTTGGAGAAACGATAGAGAGAGAGAGAGAGAGAGAGAGAGAGAGAGAGAGAGAGAGAGAGAGTTGAGAAAAACGTACGTCTTTTCCTTTTGAACAAAACGGTGTCTTTTTTTCTCTTTCTCCTCCCTTTTATACCTCTCTCCTTCCACGGGCCCTATTCCCGTGGGCCGGGCTTTCTCGGCCCAACTTGGGCGGACGGGCCTTAAGCCCAATTCTTATAAAGCCTTCAGCCACAATCCCCAATTGTTATGTATAGAGGACCACATGGGTCCAGTGTATAGCTGAAGACTCTGTTCATCCTCTCATATGCATGAACTGCAAACGAGAACCCACTTCTCATGCAACTAACTGATAATGATAAAGAGCAAGCCACATAGTGTCGGTTCTTCCACTTGACTTTTGTATAATCCAAGAATCCAAATTCTCCTCTCTTGCCACTTTGATCTATGTCTTTATTTTCTAATCTTTAGGCTAGTGGATTGCAATACATAATGAAAAGACATCATGGTGAAATATTAATCTCAGGGTTGTTTGAGAAGAAACCCGTATCTGGTAACAGAAAGAGAACACGTTGCTAGTCATATATGAGCATCACATGCAATAGCTCTGGTTTCAGTTCAACATTGTTCCAACTTTCAAGATTCGAAAGTTAAAATGGGGATTCCAATGCCAGACTAAACAACAAGAACTCACAAGAGGCGAAAGCATCACAATGCCGTCATGAAATTATTGTAAGTTCTTTCCTCCTCACGCAGGACAATAAATGCACAGATTACAAGGGAAAGGAGCATTAAGTTTCAAAGTGCAAAAACTTTAAGCTTCCTCATGTTACATACTTACATGGCCATTGAACACGATATCGACTTTGTATTGATAAGAAGAGCTTCCATTTCTTGCCTCATGCATTCAAATTCCTGATAATGGGAGTTATAGCTATTGTACCACGGGGGATGCCAAGCAGCAACCACCCATGGGGTTAAACTGCGATTCACTCGATGCAAGTCATCCATCAGCCACGAATACTGAGTGCCTGAAAGGGCGAACTTATGTCAAAACAGTGTCAGAAGATGAAAGTTATAAATCATCCCTCAGCCGGGTACATGGCTCTTCTTTGTACTGTGACTAAGTTGCAAAGTGTAATACAGGATTTAGTCATGTACCAGTTGTGTTGTAGTCGACATAGGCTCCAAGCATAATAAAGTGTATTCCTCCAGCATTGAAGGAGTAGTAGAAACTGCTGTTGGAATGACTCTCCTCCGATGGAACGGCAAATCTTGTTAGGTACGATTGGAAGGTGATCCCATCAACTTGGGGCTCAATTTCGTGGTTGTCCTCTATGACCATCATAGGCACTCTTGATGTCAATGGCTCCATGAACCTGAAATTGAAATTTGTTCATTCTTGGTGCATTCAAACAAGGGAGTTGTAAGAGCATTATTATGAGCAGTTGCAGAGACCATAAAAATGAATGGGCATACCAAGTCATCCTTGCCGTTCTACCTCTGCTCTAATCCATGTATAATGTAGATCAACATACCAAACCATCGAGTATAAAAAGAGACAAAGAAGGCAATACTCATGCAGATACAACAATATCAAGTGTGAACTACATCTTAGAAGAAGTATATGATATTCATATTGGTGCGGCAATGTTTGGTCTTTCTGACTTCAAAATTGTTTAGCACTTGCACCATGATGGAGATGCTTCATCTTAAGCTTGTATCACAAATTGTACAGAATATTTGACTGCTCTCATAAAAACAAACCCATGAAAGGATGTGAAGGCGCAGAGCATTTACCTTCCCTAGCCATCCCAGCGAGGTTGATATGTCTCTCTAATGGGTGCATTTGGAAATGAACAAGAGAAGCATGAAGCGCCTTGTCCCCCAGTGGTGAGATACTGGTTTGCATAAGTCAAGTCTCCAACCATCAAAACCAAGGCTGGATCATTTTTGATCACATGATCTATGGTTGTCGAAGAATTGCTTGTGAGACCTAAATCTCCAATAACTGCTATACGAGTGGGATATGCATTCGGACTGGGTGAGGGCATGGTCTTGAAGGAATATTCGTCGCTCATTGCTGGAACAGAACTGTCGCCACACTTAAAATAATAAGTCGTAGCAGATTTAAGACCTGTGAAGGAAAAAAAATTTCAGTAGAGCAGGGAATAAGTAATTTGAATTGTTATCAAGCAAACTGTCGGTATCATAAAATGCATAGACTGGTGGCAGCACCCTAGATAAAAGGAAAAAAGAAAAACCGGCACATGCCACATAAAATTCGTTTACATTTTGAATTGCAGGACAGCCTAAAGAAAATTTGTTAATCTGGTCAAAACCTAATGTTTGATGGAGGGTGAATTGGTAAGCAAAGAGATCAATCTTTTTTCTATGCAATAGAACTATTAATGTATTATTGTCTTCAGATTCTGCAAACTAACAATTGCAGTGAACACAGAAGACAGAGTACTAAGATCACTTACGAGCTTTCTTCTTGTAGACAATCATTTTGCTGAAGAAGTACTCTTTATCAGCTTTCTTCTCATAGTGAATCAATCAATTGCCATATTGAATCCAAACATAATTGTTTGGTAATTTAGGCTGGTCTTCGTTGTGAAATACTTATTACTCAAGCATTATCATACATACAAAATGCATGATCACCATCTTGGTAACATGAGAGCAGCTCACATGAAAAAAGAACAGGAAAAAATTGACGATAATAGGCAGCATGGGACACTAAGCAATTACAGATAAAATAGCGTCTATCAACTGAAGCTTCTCATTCACCTTAAAGCATCTACCTGCAGAATCCATTGAATTCAATTAAAAAAGATGGTCCCTAGACCTCTTTCAGAAAATGCTATCTTAGTTCCAGTTGCAAGGGTAAGTTCAAAAGTAGAGTGGAGCCAATTACAGCAAATGAAGGAATTCATCGCTTTCATTTAAGGAATACATAATAACACCAAGGGGCAAAAACTCTGACAATCCAGATCATGGTTTTCCATGTGTCAGGTAGGAGCTTTAAGTTATGCAATGGAAATCAAAAACCTTATGCTGCGTTTCACCAATTTCCAGTTACCTTCAAGGCTGACGTGATGAATAATGCCAGAAGTGTAATTCAAGAGCCCCTCGAACGGGGACAGTTGACTGTAGACAGCCGACATGCCGTCTGGCTCTTGCTTGTGTACTTCCCACTCTCCGTGCTGTACCAAACTTCACTAGTGACGGACGATGGATCGAGCAGCGTCACATTCTTGCCAATCTGAGCATCCCCTTGAAGACATGGATCAACTCATTAACCCAACCAACATCGAGATCTATTTGGACTTCTTCAAACATACAAACAAATAGATTTCACTGACCACCCCTGTACTCGATGAACTCATGCGCAACACATCACATAAGGCGTAAATGCAATACCAACTTGGTCATCGCAAACGTCCACATTACCCCACATGAAGAAACGCACTAGATCACAAAAGTTAACCACTTGTCGAGTTCCAAGAACTGTTAGAACCATACTCGAAACTTGCACATATTCCTCAAGCTCGACCACTCTGATCCTACAAACCTTACAAAGAACAAGATTGTGAGGGAAATCGAGTACCTGTGATCCAAGAGACCCACATCGAGCTAGGATCACTGGACAGCGCGAGCGAAATCTGCTCAGGGAACGAGGAAGTGACGTTTTTCTTGAGCCTCGGGTCATCCATCGGCAAGTCGTCGCTGCCCATGCGGAGGGACGGGTCGAAGTGGCGGGTGACGGGCTCGAACGGACCATCGAGGGTCGTGGGTATGGCGCCGCCGCCCTCCCCCATCACGGCCATCATGGCCGACGCTTGCGCGAGCGCGAGAATGGCGATCGAATGCGTCAACACTTCACGGGCTTCCATAGTTTCAACGTCTCTTGTTCTGCCCCTTACTCTCTTTTTCGAAGGTTTTAGCGTGGGAAAAGCAGAAGGGTAATCATACTTTTGGTTCGGAGATTGATGTGGAAGCTTTGGGATCAGCGGGAGGAATATGCTTGTCTCGGTTTGGTGCCATGTGGTGGTGTTCCTAAGTTCGGGGTGCCTACTGGTGATGTCTTACTGTCGTTAAACTGGACGCTCATGTGCAAACCTCCACGCCAGCATTCAACAATCGCTTGAAAGAAGGGTCAAATGACGCCCCCACCCTCTCATGTGGGATCCCGAGAGAGACGACGGATTGCAGGCAATAGTGGATACTCTCGTATGGAATTTACGCTCCGCGCGGCCCGACTCTATCCATGGCGACTTGATTTCCAATTTCTCTCTCTTTTTTTTTTTTTTTTAGTGAAAGGTAATAGATATATTTCTCATTTACTTATGTTGGGACCAGAATCAAAAATGGACTTCATAAGTCGGTCTCATAAATGTATATTACCAAAAAAGAGTTCATAACTTAATTAGTCCCAAAAATGGAGCTCGAATCAATATCATTCTACACGCACTCACCGTTTGATAGCATCGACCTCAGCACGCATCATTACCACCAGCCATTTCACTTGAATCTCTAGTAAGCAATATCAAAAATGGACTTCATAAGTTGGTCTCATAAATGCATATTACCAAAAAAGAGTTCATAACTTTATTGGTCCCAAAAATGGAGCTCGAATCAATATCACTCTACATGCACCCACCATTCAATAGCATCAACCTCACCACGCGTCATTATCACCAGCCGTTTCACTTGAATATGTAGTAAGCAATATCAAAAATGGACTTCATAAGTCGGTCTCATAAATGCATATTACCAAAAAAGAGTTCATAACTTAATTAGTCCGAAAAATGGAGCTCGAATCAATATCATTCTACACACACCCACCATTCGATAACATCAACCTCACCACGCGTCATTACCACCAGCCTTTTCACTCGAATATGTAGTAAGCAATATCAAAAATGGACTTCATAAGTCGGTCTCATAAATGCATATTACCAAAAAAGAGTTCATAACTTAATTGGTCCCAAAAATGGAGCTCGAATCAATATCATTCTACACGCACCCACCAATCGATAGCATTGACCTCACCACGCGTCATTACCACCAGCCATTTCACTTGAATCTATAGTAATCAATATCCTTTGCATCTAGAGGAGAAATATTCTTATTTTTGAACGACTTATGTTGAGACCAAAATCAAAAATGGACTTCATAAGTCGGTCTCATAAACGCATATTACCAAAAAAGGAGTTTTTTTTTTTTGGGTAACCCAGGAAACCTTGAAAGCCGACAGCCGGCGGGAAGAACCTGGGGTTGACGCAAGCTAGCCACCACATTCACGCCAGCGGTTAAGTCACCAAGTAACGCCGATGGGATTCGAACTTGGCACCTTTCGTAGGAGGCACAAAGCTCAAGCCAACTGCGCCACCATAGTGGGTGGTACCAAAAAAGGAGTTCATACCTTAATTGGTCCCAAAAATGGACTTCATAAGTTGTTCTCATAAAGTCCATTTTTGGCATTTCTTGTAAGTCTTTACTACCCCTTCGCCTCTTCATCAACTTCCGAAAACTTTCGGCTTATTGCAGAACCTTCCATCTTCATAAGTCCACGAAAAAGAAGAGTTGGTATTTGCAACAGTCTCATTTTATCTCAGCTGATAAACAATTCTACAAGAAGAGAAGAACTTGATCTGACGTGATAGTAGCTTGTCTAGCTTGGCGAGAAGAATGAGCAACCACCAACTTGATCAAGTAAGTTGAAGGATTAGACCGGTTTTTTGCATTCCATCTTATGATACATTCAATTAACATGATTCTAGAAAGTTTGTGAGAAGCGCTACATATACTTATTCACATACAAATACTTTTTTTTTATGAGACCAATTAAGTTAAAGAAGAAAAAAAAAGTACAGCATGGAGGAAAATTAAGGAGGCAATAGTTCAAGGATCATTTTTGTAATTTTTCCTTGACTATCGGTTTGCTTATGTTTAATCTCAACACTACATCTTCAACTATGGTGCTTAGTCAATCTTTTCCATTGGTATTTCATACGGAAACACGGAATTTGTCCCGAAATTATGTTGGGGGATTAGTTTTTTGTTTGCCAATGTTTGAAGAGTTTTTTTTCCCCTTCAAAAAGTTCGAGAAAGTTTAGGAATCAAACAAATCACAAAAAGTAGCATGATGACCTAAATTAAAATTGGCAATATCACACATAAGGAGAGTTTTTGTACGTTGCCTATGTTTATTATGAAAATTTTTGCTTGTATGTAAAGATAATTCTCATAATGAGATATCAACATTTTAAATCATATTGAAAGAGTGAGGGGAGGAAAACCTACGGCAAAAGAACGCTTCAAGTGCCATAACTTTGGCCAAAGGGACACTTAAGTGCCATAACTTACGAAATGTACACTTAAGTGCCACATTCGAAGAAAAACAGATCACTTGAGTGCCACTACGGCCAAAACGCCAACGTGGCGTTTTTACGGCGAAGCGCGCCCAAAATGACGTCGTTTTGCACACTGACATGGCCAAAACGGCGTCGTTTTGGGCTGGCGTGATAAAAAATAAAATAAAAAATTAATTAAATTTAGTTAAAATATTTAAAAATAATAATTTTAAAATTAAATTTAGTTGAAATATTAAAAAATTAATAATTAAAAAAAATTAAAAATTTTAAAAAAAAAAGAGGGGGGGGGGAGGTGGCTGAGGGATTAGCCCTCAGTCGCCGCCGCCGAGGAAGGGCCAATGACGGCGGGGGGAGGGTCGGCCAGGGTCGCCGGGCCCTGGCCAGGGGCTGGCGACCCCGGCCGCGAGCCCTCGCCCCAGATCGGGGCGAGGGTCGGCGGCCCTCGCCCGGCCCGGCCAAGGGCTGCCGCCCGCCGAGGGTCGCCCCAGCAGGCGGCGGCCCTTGGCCCGGCTGGGCGAGGGCCGCCGACCCTCGCCGGATCTGGGCAAGGGCTGCGACCCTCGCCACAGGTTGGCCGGGGTTGCCAGCCCCTGGCTAGGGCTCGGCGACCTCGGCCGACCCTCCCCTCACCGTCGCCGGCCCTTCTCGGCGGCGGCGGCAGCTGAGGGCTAATCCCTCAGTCGCCTCCCCCCATTTTTTTTTTTTTAAATTTTTTTAAATTTTTTAAAATTTTAAAATTATTAATTTTCTAATATTTCAACTAAATTTAATTTTTAAATGATTATTTTAAAATATTTTAACTAAATTTAATTTTAAAATTATTATTTTAAAATATTTTAACTAAATTTAATTTAATTTAATTTAATTTTTTTTGCCACGTCAGCCCAAAACAACGCCGTTTTGGCCTCGTCAGCGTGCAAAACGGCATTGTTTTGAGCTCCATTCGCCGGATTTTGGCCGGATTGGCACTCAAGTGATCAATTTTACTCTGATTTTGGCATTTAAGTGTACTTTTCGTAAGTTATGGCACTTAAGTGTCCCTTTGGCCAAAGTTAAGGCACTCCAGGGGTCCGCGCGTCGAAAACCTACATACTAGTGGGATCATTTAGGTGGTTAGAGAGAATAGCTCTTACATATGCAATTCTAAATTCTGCCTTGGGGTATTGCTAATATTGCATAGTTATTGATGAGTGCTGCTCCATTTTATTTTACTGTTTTTGTAAATTCACTGATAATGGTCCACTGTTCACTATCTGATCTTCACGAAATCTCTTGCCAGCAATGTGTTTGAAGTGCCGTTTACAATTTTTCCTTATATATTGATTTGTTTAAATTCGATGCTAGTCCACATGTTCAACTCGGGTGCTTAGTTAGCATTTTCCATTAATAATCACACGGAAATGCAGAATTTGTCCTGAAAATTTATTCAGAAATTAGTTTGTTTATTTATTTATATTTATTTTAGGTGGGCGCTCG
Source organism: Eucalyptus camaldulensis (assembly GCA_019915185.1). Classification (NCBI taxonomy): domain Eukaryota; kingdom Viridiplantae; phylum Streptophyta; class Magnoliopsida; order Myrtales; family Myrtaceae; genus Eucalyptus; species Eucalyptus camaldulensis. The sequence continues at coordinate 15,708,146 of JAHSVA010000014.1, read as the reverse complement.
GGGGATGATGTTTGGAGATTAATTTAAGGGTCATATATTTCCCAAAAACTAGTATGATGACCAAAATTAAAAAAATGGCAAGAGTATATACAAGGACATTTTTCGTAAGTAGCCCTTAATGAAAGGGAAGCACATGAAGAACCATTTTAAGAACATGAAAAATCCATCATCTTGCTTTACTCTGTGCTTATTATCACGTTAATTATGTTGTAGCCAATACAGCATGCTGTGATCTATGACCGTTCCACGGTGCAAGATCATATCTCAATCCACATCGAGAGTATGCTTCGCAGTATGCTTGCCACTTTGCCAGAGCATAGTATATTTAGGGTTCGTCATCAACTGCACAAAGTCAACGAGAAAGCCTATGACCCAAAGATCCTAGCCATCGGCCCTTATCACTATGGAAATGACAAGTTCAAATTCATGGAGGAGCAAAAACTGCGATACCTGCAGCAATTGCTTGAGAGGAGAAAGGAGAGGGTCGACAGGTATATGCCGACTCTCAGGGAAATGGAACAGCGGGCGCGTAATTGCTTTGCGGAAACCATCGACCTCTCCCAAGAAAAGTTTCTTGCGATGATGCTCATTGATGGCTGTTTCATCGTTGAGTTGTTCCGTAAGTACAATATGAAGATACCGACAGACGAAGACGATCCGCTTATGCGTGAATTAGGGATTCAAAACAGTATTATGCGCGATTTACTGCTGCTAGAGAACCAGTTCCCACTTTTCGTCTTGAGCAACCTATATGACCTGACTAAAGATCCAGGCGACCAGAGTGAGTTCGGACTTCACGCCAGTGAGTACTTCCAAGTCCCCATGCAAAATTGGATGATTGGTGAGGAGATGAAGCATCTTCTGCATTTATATCACATGTGGTGCACTTCTGGCTTGTCTAAAACTCTACAGCCAGATTGCAAACCAGTTAAATTCTCGGCGACAGGGCTGAGGGAGTTAGGCGTCAGGTTTAGGGCTGCGGAAGGGGGTGAACTGAGCGACATCAAATTCGAGAATGGGACACTCGAGATACTAGTCTTGGAAGTAGAAGACCACACCGAATCAAAATTTCGAAACCTGGTCGCATACGAGCAGCATCGTCGAAGGAGAGACATCAACCACTTTATGGATTACGTTCATTTCATGGATAGCCTCATAAACTCTTCAATGGACGTCAAGGTGCTTCGCCATAAAGGGATTATTAAGAACTATTTGGGGGATGACAAGGTGGTTGTGCAGATTTTCAACAACATGGGTGACTACGTCATTGTATATGGTTCCTATTACTCCAAGATCTTCAAAAATGTGAATGCGCATTGTGACAAGAGGAGAAACGTCTGGATGGAAAAACTAAAGAGGGAATATTTCCATAGTCCTTGGGCTTTCTTGTCCGTTCTTGGCCATTGTGTTGCTTCTTCTCACAGCAGCGCAAACAGTATTTACTGTTCTTTCTTACACAAAGTAAAGTTAAATGTGATCAATGCCGGTTCATATATTTCCCCTGAACCATCTACTTGTGTTCTATAGCCAATAGTATTATCTTGGTTTTCCAATGAGGATGAACCACATGTGCTTAAAGAAAGATAGTGAAATTATTTATGCTTTAAACGAGGTCCACAAATCTCTCTTCATTTGGAACTAGATGATTACAATAGAAAACCAACAGGACATTAGCAGCCAAGTTGGTATATGGTTAAAAAAGATAAGAGAAAAGAGGTACAACCAACAACCAACAACCAACTTAGATGATTACAATAGACATGGTAGGATCACCCTATGAAGTCTCTTCTTCCCACAAAAATATCCAGCCGGTTCTCTGACCATGCTTGACCTAAAAAAAGAGTTACAATTCAACTTGGACTACAACTAAAAAGAGCACGCAGCAGCTTCGTATCTCTGAACGATTTAATGGAATCCACATCAATAGTAGGAGAAGTTCTCCAAATGATATTATCAGCAATCTCTGAATCAGGATGGATACTCCCAGAAACAAAATCAGCCTTTGGACCGTCTCCTGATCAGCTATACTTGCATTAATAGAAAGGCCATGCTACTCTGTAAGAAAACAGCAAACCAATGAGCTTCATAACATCAGCCTTATTTTACAGATAAATTTGTCTAAAATAGCCCAAGTGAGGGAAGCAATTGTTCCATGGGAAGCCTTATCGGAAAAACATTAAATTCTCATAGAAATCAACCAACATTTAATAACAGAAACGCAGGTATAATTCCTATTAAGATAGTCTAAAGCACATTCATTCATGTCAGCCAACACAATATGCAATTAGCAAGGAGGTAAGTTGATTCACCTCCTTTCTCTGCACATTTGATTTCATGCATTTAATAACAAAAATAGAATTAGCTTAAAGTCTCTAAACACTGACTCAATAAATAGTACATCCACCAAGCGTTCAACCTTTTAACAACATTTTCCAAATGGCACAACACATCTCTCCTTCCTACCAAACCATGCACAATGCACCCAATGGCACAACAATATCACATGATTAGTAGATAGTACATCCATCACAGGTTAGAAGCCACAAGTTAGCGGGTCCAATAAGTCTTAAAAGAAAACATGTACATGAAATACGTATAATAACCCCATGTGGCACTTCTCATGTGATAAGCATGCTCATAGGAGTTAGTTGAATCTTCATTCATATCCAACCGAGAAGACACTTCCTCCCTTGCCGCTGTTGGCATTTGTTTTTCTATTTGGTGTTTGACCATTTCTTTTGGTTGTCAATGCAAAATATAATCCATCTCTTCCAATGAGCATGTAAGAAGAAGAACCACAACTTGTAAAGGTACGGAACGCACTATTGATGGGTAATAAAATACTAATCACAAACCAAAAACTCTTCACAGGAATCTTGACGAGGCAAAAAGGCACTCACCCTTGTGAGGGCATAACCAAAGAGCAAGAAAAACACCAGAAAGTGGGGTGACTAGAATCAGAAAAAACAACAGACAGTATAAACAACAATGGATTTGGAACAATTAGAACTTGTAATCATTCAACTAAGTTGATGCAAAGCTCCATTTGGATCAATCTTTGTCAGCAATTGTGGATTTGGTGAGGAACCGAGAGAGATAAAAACACGAACAAGGAATCCTAAAATTTTGTCCAATTTGACTAAAGCGACCTAGAGAAAGCCCAAAACAGCACCACTATGGTCCAGCTAAGCTATCGAAATGAATAGCTACTAAATTGTTACTCATAGTAGTTTATGTATATGCTTTTACCAATTGGGCACTGTAAGCAAGATATTAGTGTAATTAAACCAAGAATCTAAGGAAAACTACAAAAATGGAAAGTGGGGGCATATCATGGGTACAAAGCTAATTTTCAACTTAACCAAGGATGTTAAGGATTCTTGGTAATGTGAAAGACTTCAAGTACTTCAAGTATCATAAAGTTTAAACAAGCAGGGTAAAATATGGCTTCCAAGGACATATATATTCAGGAAGAAGCAATGCAATCGCAAAGTTGAAAGGGAAAAGTTATTCATATAATATACTACTTGACATAGTATATTAATTAGTTGAGTACCCTCACTGGATAAAATGGACAATTTGAAGCCTAAAGAGGATATAATCTATTGGAGAACAAATACCAGCTATTCATTCCATTTGAAGAAAAGGAGGCGTAGGATTATATAATAGAAGCAAATGAAGATAAATTTTCCTCGCTCTTTCGCTGAAATTAAAGAGGCTGGTCCTACACCCAAGGCTCTTAGCCCATTATGCTTCAGAGATCAATCTTACACCAAACTGATGCAGAATTGTAAAACTGCCCTTGCTCTTTCTTAATGTTCTGCAGTCGGTCTCCATCCATGCAAGATGAGCACAAATACTACATATTCATTTGATCTGAAGAAAAGGAGGCTGCAGAATTTCATAATAGAAACAAATTAATAATAGAAACCAACAAAGACAAACTTTCCATGCTCTTTGGCTGAAATTAAAGAGGCTGATCCTACGCTCAAGGCTCTTCAGCCCATCATGCTTCAGAGATCAATCTTACACCAAACAGAAATGGTGTCAAAGTAAATACACAAACAATGATGTAAATCCTTTGTTAGAGTTGTTGGTGGCCGAAGGTGATGTTATATTGGATATCTATATCAACACTGAAAACATCCTTCATAATATTTCCATATAATTTAGCCGCTTCTAAAGCATTATTTGGGATTTTGTTGACATTTTGCTCAGCTCTGCCTGTTTTCCCTTCCTCCTCTTCCGCATTTTCTTTTCCTTTCTCTTCTCTTTCTCTTTTGCTGCACCATCCTATGAAGTAGAAAGATCAAATCATAGAAATTAAAATCAATGGCCCAATATGAAATGCTTAACTATGTTAATAGAGCAAGTTGAGAAAGCAAAGGCGAACTCATGTAATTAAACATTGCTGGCAGAACAAGTTGCTCACGCATCTTACTTGTATTATATTTCAGAGCAATAAATAATACTCAAAATCTAAACCTGGCCTCCGCTCATTGAGTTCACCTCCTGATCAAACTCAGGTTCATTCTCAATTTTAACAGCAAATCGGTTCCAAGTCTGGAACCTAGAACCTATCCTATCGGGACTCATTCCCAATTTTTGAAACTAGGAACCAACCCCTATGGACCCTAGAACCGATCTTGAAACCAAACCAGTCAGTTTCAAGCTGGTTTCAGGTTCCACCAAGAACCAGCCGCCTTTTTTTTTCATTCTTTCTTAGTTTCATTGCAGCTAGGTTATGCTACAATATGCAGCAAACCATATCCATCCCATGAAGTTAGTTACCTGCCTGTCCTACAACAATTCAGAATCCACGGACACATAACTTCCCTAATCATCAAACAAACATACGCACTTGCAGCAACAATCCAAAGAAAGCTTCATAAAAGATCACAACTACCAGTAACCCGAAACAACACTTCACCGAAATGACTTTTTCGCCACTTTTGATAAAAGAATTTTCACTTATTATCCCTTGACCAAACAACATTAGAACATAAAAAGGCAGAAAAAAACACCAGCTGAGAAGAACATGTCCACAGGTAAAATCGTGTAAAAATCACTTCAAGTCCTGAGCTCAGGTGGATTGCGAATCCAAGATAGAAAAGCCAATTACCCATCTACCATCTTTCCTTCCCCACGAATCCAGGACTCGAAAATGGAGACAAGAAAACCATTAACAGATACCAACCATGTAAAACACATCGAGACGCACCATGACAAAACCAAGCCAGAGGAAACAAAGGGGAGAATTAGGGCAAATAGGTCGCAAGATGCCAAGAGTGAGCGTGACTAAGCTACGAACCTCGAGGACGTGAGTTGAGCGAGTTAAGAGAGAGAGAGAGAGAGAGAGAGAGAGAGAGAGAGAGAGAGAGAGAGAGAGAGAGAGAGAGAGAGAGAGAGAGAGAGGGATCGTGAGCTAGACGTCTGGAGCTTGATTTCGGGTACTGGTATGCTTTTTACTCACTCCAACATCCATCAGAACAGTCTGTAGACAGTGTACTTGAAACTCCTCCATCGCAAATGCAAAATATACCCCTTCTAGCCCCTCCAAGCCACGCCGTAGTAGTGACAACTACAGATCTAGCACCTTCGGCTGCTCTCCCAGTATTGGTCCCTGACCAGCGACAAGAATCAAAGATAGTTCTGCCTGATGTTTCTCTTCATACTGCTCTGATTCTAGCGTCAGCAAAGTTGAAAAGTATCCAGACCCTTCCTACAGATATCCAACTCAATAAGAAGCAACGATATCCCAGCTTGACACTGAAACTTTGTGTCACCAAAAAACAGAAAAGACATATTCCAAACAACAATGCTGGCTTAATCTTGGAGAACTTAGACGACTCTCACCTTACTGAGACACCTGTGTTCGCAGCGGGTGAAGCAGGACAATGGGCTTTGGTGGCTGGCCCTCAACAGCCACCTCTTAACCAATGAAGCTGATCTGCTGGAACTGTCGGGGACTGGGCAACTCCATGACAGTTCAAGCTCTAAAGGCCATGTCGGCCAAGGAAAAGCCCAATATGATTTTTTTTTTTATGGAAACAAAAAACTTTGAGGAGAAACTTCGAAGTATACAGCGTAGCTTGCATTTCAGTAATTCCTATATGATCAATCTTACAGGTCTGGCAGGGGGAATGGCGATATTTTGGAACAATCAGGTAGATTTAACTGTGTTTACCTCAACTTACTTGTACTTTGATATGCTCTACAAAGAATCCCAAGATGGTCGGACTATGCATCTTACTTGTATTCATGCTCCCTTCACGTATAACAATCGACAACACCTGTGGAATGAACTTCGGGAGATCAGTATGGCTAATACATATCCATGGCTATGCCTTGGGGATTTCAATGAAATACTATATTGATGGGAAAAAATAGGCAAGCACCAAGCAAAACAATATAGGATGTTATCATTTCGAGCCGTTCTCAATGACTGTTCTCTTATGGAACTATCGAGTAAAGGATGTGAGTTTACTTGGATGAATAACCGTGAGGGAGATGAGTTAGTGAAGGAACGTCTCGATTGGGTGATGTGCACAATGAATTGGCTTTTATTATTCCCTGCAGCTGAGGTCTCTGTGCTGCCAGCTGTTGGGTTGGATCACAGTCCCTTGATTGTTAACTCTTCAACATCTTATAAGTCACGAAGAAAATCTTTCACCTTTGAGTTTTCTGGAATGAAGATGTAGAATGCTTAGACATTATATCAGCAGCATGGAATTTAGTAAGAGGTCGAAACGCTGGACTTACCATCAAGTTGCAACGTGTCTCTGCCGCACTGATGAAGTGGAGTCAATCCAAATTTGCCAGAGGTGATCTTAAAGCAACTTCTTTACAGCAACAGCTCCAACAGATAACAAACCAACAGCATGGCTCCTATGATAGAGAAGAAGTTTTTCAAATCCGAGAGGAATTAAAATGTACTTGGCAGAGTGAAGAGCAATTTTGGGCTATACGGTCTAAAATCCAATGGTTAAAATGGGGTGATAAAAACATGAAATTCTTTCATGCAACTACACTTCAGAGAAGGCAAAGAAATAGAATCAGCATGCTTCAAAATGAGCAAAATGAATGGATTCGTGACCCTCATGATTTATAGGTTATGGCTTGCACCTTTTTTTCAAAATTATATACAACGGTTGGCCATCAGGATTACACTCCTATAATTCAACAACGCCCCAATGTGGTTACCAATGAAATAAACAACCATTTGTTGGAAGTGGTCACTTTAGAGGAGGTTCGCCGGGCTACCTTTCAACTGGGATCTACAAAGGCTCCCGGCCCTGATGGTTTCAATGGGCTTTTCTATCAATCTCACTGGGATATTATCAAAGATGATCTTCTTCTTCTTGTGCAGACTCTTTTTTAGACAGGATGGATGCTAGCCAATCTGAATCGCACTATCATTACCTTGATTCCCAAAACTCCTCAACCAGAGGAACTGGCCCAATACAGACCAATCAGCCTCTGTAACTTTGCTTATAAAGTCATTTCCAAGGTACTAGCCAATCGCTTAAAACCTTGGTTACCTGATTTAATTTCTATGGAACAAACTGCTTTTGTTAGTGGAAGACAGATCCAAGACAATATTGTAATCTTTCAAGAAGTTCTCCACCATTTTAAAACCCGAAAGCGGACCACCAAATTCAATGCGATTCTCAAGACTGACATGAAAAAAAGCATATGACAGAGTTGAATGGGATTTCCTTAGGGATTATCTACTCCAATTGGGCTTTCATCAGTTGTGGGTACAATGGGTTATGCAATGCATTACCACTACATCTTACAGTATCCGTTTTAATGGAGAACTACTTCCATATATCTATCCAACTCGTGGCCTCAGACAAGGTGACCCTTTATCCCCTTATATATTTATTCTTTTAGCAAATGTACTCTCAACCTTGATCAATCAGGCGGTTGCTATGGGACATTTAAAGGGTCTTAGATTGAATAGATGATGTCCCACTCTTTTACACCTCTTTTGTGCCGATGATGCAATTTTTTTCCTAGAAGGCAGCATTCGGTAAAGTCAGAATATTGCCGATATCTTAAATCAATATAGTCTAGCTACGGGGCAAGCCTTGAATAGGAACAAATCAGGACTTATTTTTAGTAAAAACTGCCCTATTACACTTCAACACAATATATCTTCAGAGCTTAGAGTACGTGTGCTTCAGAGGTATGGAAATTATCTAGGAATCCCATCGGAATGGGGGCGATCTAAACGGGACATGTTTTCTTGGATTCTGGCGCGAGTTCATTCTAAATTAGAAGGTTGGAAATAAAAGTTTATCTCAAAAGGGGGAAAGGAAATTCTAATCAAGTCTGTCATTCAGGCAATTCCACATTATGCAATGTCGGTCTTCAAGCTTCCTTTGTCGCTTTGTTGAAATATAGAACAGAGTATCGCAAGATTTTGGTGGAAAAATAATCTAAATAGAGGAGGTATTCATTGGAAGAAATGGGATATTATCAAGTGTAGTAAGGAAAAAGGTGGGCTCGGATTTCGTGATCTTTTGGAATTCAATAGGGCCATGCTTGGAAAGCAAGCATGGCGGTTATTACAACATCCTCAAGCTCTATGGAGTCAACTAGTAAAGGGGCTACAATATCATTTAACAGATTTTCAGTCAGCACAAAAAGGGAATCGTTTGTCTTGGGTTTGGCAGAGTATTCTCACTGGTAGAGAAGCTATTCTCCCTCATCTTAGATGGTCTGTTGGTAAAGGGACTAATATCAGAATCCGTGAGGATCCCTGGCTACCGAGAGGAATTCTTGGTGGACCGGCGACTCGAGAGGAACCCCAGATGGTGGCTGATCTAATAGACCCAATCCACAACAACTGGAATACTTCTCTGCTCCGAACTTTTCTGGATGAGCAGATTATCTGAGAGATTCTAACCATCCTAGTTAGACCTCAATTTACTGAAGATAAACTACTTTGGCCAGCAACAAAGGATGGCCATCACTCGGTGAAGAGTAATTATCATTTATTAACAGCCATATCCAGCAACATCAACAATCATGTGCATCATCTTCTTATCAGGTTGCTACTTTCCTATGGAAAAGAATTTGGTTTATGCGAACGCCACCAAAAATAAGAACCTTTATCTGGTTGATCTGTCAAAATGTAGTAGCTACTAGGGAGAATTTGTTTCGCAGGAAAATTATTGAAAATCCCTATTGTCAGCTATGTAACCAGAGAACCACTGAAACTTTAGAGCATATATTCCTACTTTGTTCCTGGACAAGACCAATCTAGGCACACCCACAGATTACCATTGACATACAACCACAATCTATCAACAGATTTGAAACATGGTTGGCTTCACAAAATACATCGACCAAAAACTCACCTTCTCTGGAACTGGTAGCCAATGTCTGTTGGTAGATCTGGAAGATGTGGAATGGCTTTATCTTTCGCCATCAACGACTTGATCCACTCAACGAAGTGATAACAGCGTTGACAGAGTTGCGACTCTCCCAGATCTTGTCTCCTTCCTGATTGAGGCGCAACATCGCAACCCTGATCCCGACGCATCTCTGGCGACCACCTGAGCCAGGTAACTTAAAATGTAATATAGATGTAGCCTATCAACCGGGGAGTATAGAAGGAGCAATGGCTGCAGTATTCAGAGATCATCGAGGTCAGCTTACCAAAATCTACACTAGCAAATTTCTGGCTGCCTCAGCTCTGGTTATGGAGTTCAACGCTTTCTCTTTGACGATCAAGCATTTGCTACGGCGAGGGCTAAATTAGGTGAGTCTACTAATTGAATCTGACTGCAGTACCGTAGTTGATGCCGTTACAGATGGTAGATCGCCGCCATGGGAGATCCGCTCCTTGCTCACGGAAACTGCTGCTTCGTTAACCCTTTTCCCTCACTTGACGGTACGGCTGTGTCGGAGAGAAGCAAATGCGGTTGCTGACTAGGTCGCTAAGGCCCAGCGTGTACAGCCTTCGACCCACAACTGGAATGTCTTCCCTCCCTATCTTTTGATGGATTTACTGTATGCTGATGCCTTAGCGGCTGGCTGTAAAACTTCATTTATCTGAATATATCATTTCTTTACGGACAAAACAAGAAAAAGAAAAAAGAAAGCTACATTTAAAAGATGAAACTATGGATTAGAGAATCACTTTAACGGTTGGAGAACAAAGTTCAGGCCGTCGCACGATGAATATCTGATTGCCCGGTTTGTCTTCCTTGTAGGCATCCTGATTCCTATGCCAAGTCCATAATGCATATGTTGAATCCACAATCTGCGAAGGACAATAGCAAATATATTCTGCTCAATTGTACTATGATGTTACCAATAACAATGTGCAATAAAAAAAAAAGTAATACAAACTTTTTCTAATTCATGCTGGTTTGTTAACTGATTTGAACTTAAATAATTCTCAACTAAGAGAAGAAAAAGGGCACTTAGATTTTCTAATCCAACAGCTCTTATTCAAACTTACACTCAGCTTTTGTTAGATATGGAGTTCATAGGAAGAGATTCTTCAGATAGTGAGGAGACATGGATGTATCTTTTCAGCTGAGGAAGCATGTTTAACGTGGCAAGAGTCACTTACTCCAGCAAACTGAAGCCCAGCTCAATAAAGGTCACTGTGGCCTCTCCAAAATTGACATACCAACAATGTTCTATATGGACTATTCATACAAGCCAAAAATAGCAAGTGGACAGATAGTGATAACGATAATTTAAACTCCTTATGGGGTGCACATTGGTTTGGACAATTAAAATAAGTGTGAAAAAGGTGCATGGCCTAAAATTTGACAACCACACCTCGAGTATTCCATGTCCAAAGCTGCTGTCTCTATACGCACTCCACTTAGGTTGCTTGCTCCAGCAGAATTTTCCTTTGGCGGGGCCATTGGAGAAATTCAGAGGACACAACCCTCCAAACTCGGGCTTGTTGTCCTCAGGTTTAGGACACTTTCCGGGGTCATTTGCAAAATCGATGTCAACTTTCTCGATATTGCCACCATCCCTATTGACACCTAAATTTTGGTGGCCCGTTTAGTCATTTATCCCATTAAAAAAATTAGGGATTAATTTTATCCCTAAAAAAAAATATTAATTTCATAGCATATAGATTTAGGTACATTTGTTTTTAATTTGCATTTTTTACATTTGTTTACTGGACCGGTGGCGGATGGGTCGAATTGGTGGTTTTGAATTTTAAATTAACAGGTCGGACTAAGCCCATGAAGAGTACAGATTGACCTAAGCCCGTTTTCTAAAATTGACATTTGAAATGAGGATTTTTTTTTTTTGAATTTAAGAAAATCAGGCTGTGATATTATCTTTAAAAATCAGCAGAAAATATTCAAGAGATAAGGAGAATAAAAAGGATTTTGTGATCAAGAGGTTATAGAAATCTTCGAAATATCCCACGAAGATCACATTTTTTTTTTCTTATAAAAGGGTCATGCACGGTAAAGCAAAGGGGGGGAATTTTTCGGCTCTTTGGGAAGAAAAAAAAAGAGGGGGACTTTTTCGTTTTTTCGAAAATCAAAAGGAAAAGAAGAAAAAGGTAATTGGGCCCTAGAGAAAGAGGAGGTGTTGAAACCGTGAAAGGGGAGAGAGAGAGAGGAGGTCAGCAGGACCCAGCAGCAGGAAAAGGGGAAAACAGCATAACACTGTTCATCTTCCTCCTCTCGACCGCAACTATTGTGGCGCCTCGACCTTCCAATTAAAAGCACTGGACACCACCTGTTGCTCGGGCCACCAGCCACCTCCGAGTTGCTGACCGCCGCTCCTCTGCCGACGGCATCACTCCTCTGCCGGCGGCGCCGCTTCTCGATTTGCTCAGACCCTCCGCCCAGATCTACTTGAGCATTAGCGGCATGGCCCTCCATCGGCAGCCGCGAAGCCACCGAGCTGCACTGGTTGCCTCACTAGCACCGCCTCACACTGGTGACCCCCGACCCCACTGCACGCCGCTCGGACCTCTGCCTTAGCAGCTCGCCTCCGCAGCACCTCGGCTCCTACCCGCTCGGTGGCTGAAGCCTGCTGCGCCTGAGCCTCGCTCCGACAGCTCGCTCTGTCTGATGCCGCGCTGCCATGCTACGATCCCGCACGCCCGTGCCACTGCAATCTCGCGCCTCTACAACGCCCAAGTCGATCCACCTCGCTATGTCACCACTGAGGTTCCTTTGCGCGCGAGCTCGAGCGATCCACCCACCACCTGACGAGCTGCTCCGAGCGACGTACGCCACAGCAACCGCCTGTTCGCCTTGCTCCACCTCTGCCCGAGCCGAGTTAAGTCATCGCTGTCCAGCCACACCGGCAACTCACCTCGTCGGAACCCCGAACGCCGGCGACCCAAACCCCCTACCCAGTGTCGACGAATTGGCTGCCCCTCCATTTTCCTTGGGTTGTCTATTTTTCTTATTTTATCTTATTTGACTTTACTTTTAGTTAGTTTTATTATTATTATTTAAGTTTGAATATTGTGAGGTGACTCTTAGGTTATGGATATTGTAGGCATTACTCATAGGAGTTATCCCTAAAATTATTGTAATTATTAATTTGACCCGTAAGATGTCGGGTCATTTTTTTAATTATATTAATTCTGGGGGTTTATTGATAGCATATCAATTGTTGAATCAATATAATTATTAATTTAATCCGTAAGATTTTGGATCAGATTTTTATTTATTTTGATTTCTTGTTGTGATGTTCTGAGTTAAAAGTAATTGTTAATTTGACCTGTGAGATAACAGGTTATTTTTTCGTTTATTTTGATCCTTTATTTGTTGAATATCTTGTTTGTTTAAATACAATGTTTATTTGATAATTGCTTGTTTTGGAAAATCACTAAAAAATCCAAAAATATTTGAATCAGGATTCAATTTGTTTTGGAATATTTCTTGTTATCTTGCATATCTAGAATAGGGATTTTGTTTCGAATTTAGAAAAAAAATATAAAATAAAAAATGCATTCATTTAGGATGTTAGTTTTTGTTTAATTTAAGTTGCATGTTTAATTACGTGGTAATTTTTAAATTTCGAATTTTATAAATAAAAAAAACATAAAAAACATCAGGCATATGTCATGTAGAATTAGGGCATTCTTTACACGTCATGGCATGTTAGGATTGCATATTATAGTGTTATTCTCTGAGCTGATCACTCACGAGATAACTAGACTATTTGGGGAAGCCATTAAAGGATTTTAATGCAATAGACTTGAGAATTCGACTAGGAATTGATTACTCGAACGTGCTGGTCTGCAAGGGTCATTACGGCACTGTCGAAATCGATTAGAGACCGGAAATACTCGTCGATTGGCACTAGAGTGAGATATGTGATCAGAGTGTGGGTGATTCCACTTGATTGCAAAATACTCGTCCCAATTTTTCTATCGTTTTGGTACCCGATGCTTGTAATTGAAACCTCGAGACTTTCACGATAACCAAGGGTCACCAATGTGTTGACGATGTACAGTGTGACTTGAGATAAATCGATCGCGGGTCAATTGCACCAAAAAAATTCCTAAAAGCTACCCGGTAGACTAGGTCACGCTAAAATCGCATTGGAGTGAAATTAACTGTGAATTTGAATCCGATTTCAGAAATTGAAAGTTCTGTCATGTCACGATTTATTTTAGGAATGTCGACTCATCCTCCAAAGAATTTTAAGAGATTCCGAGATTATATGTAAAATCATTTCGGATGTTGCGAAAAATTAATGAAAATTCAGATTTGCCGAATTGAGGAGATTTTCGACTTGTAAATTGAGCTACTTGACGAAGGGGAATGGTAGAAATTATGTGGACTTTTTCTACATCAAAATTTAACATCAAATTGAAGAATTTGGATGGAAATTGAAGCTTAAATTGAAGAACTCGGATCGATGGTGAGGGCAGCATATATTGGCATCAAAATTGAATGATTTGGTAGAAATTACACTAGAAAGTAATAGGGGACATGCCATCAATGGAGGGGATAAAACTTGCTGACTTTGGGCCCCCCTCCTTGGTTTCCTCCTTACACACAACCGCATCTCCCTCCTTTGGACGTCTTCTCTCCCTCGATCACTCTCTGCTCTACTTTATTTCATTTCCCTTGCTATTCCTTTTCTTTCGGTTACTCTTCAATCGAAGCAGCCCAGCCACGATCGCCTCCCCGTTTTCTCCATTTGTGCTTGGTCAACCATCGAAGACAACCCCAACATCTGCCACCATCCACCTAAATTTCCATTAGTCGAATACCCCATCTCCACGTGACCCATCCCCACTGTTTCTCCTTCGACGGCTTGTTTCTTCCATTGAAGCTGCAGCTGATCCTCACATTGCCAGCACGCTAGTTAACTCCAGCTCCATCTTCGTCCGTGCATCACCCAGTAGCTTCCTCCATGTGGCTAGCAAATCCTATTATGGGCCCATCTCCATCTTGCCATGTGAGGTCCATCGAAATTCAGCCTGTCTTCTGCCCAATTGAAGTCCACAAGTCAACAATAATTCGGCCTAGTAGTTTCTTTTGTTGCTTGGCCCAGCTCGCAAAGATCAGCCCATCCGAAGACGAGCCCAGCCTTTGAAGCCTAGCAAGTTCAGGCCAAGAATTCAGCAAGCCCATCCTCGGCCCATTTCCAGCTCACTTGAGGCCCACGCAGTCAAGCCCAATTTAGCGACTCTCAAGCCCAAGCCCATCAACCAAGCCCAACAATTTGTTGTGGGCTTGCAAGGCTTTTGGGCTCGCTCGAGTGTCCGATGACATCGCTGAAAATTCAGATTTTAGCCGCTGTCGTGCTGTCGTTGTGGTGATATGGTCTTCGTATTTAACAAGTGAGTTTCACTCACTAATCCTCGCTTAATAGGATAATGATGCTTAGGGGTTGTCTAGATTTAATTTAATGCAATTAGGTGGATAGATTAAATTATATTAGTTAATTTAATTATCTGCCGATGCATGTTAGGTGGTTAGTTAGTGACATTAGCGAGTAGACCTGTTCTATTATTTATTGAACAAGTCTCAGAAATTTTCCGGGTCTGTTTTGGCTTCCAATCAAGCTATAATGGGTCTAAGTTGGATTTATCGTATTTATTTAATATTTTCGGTAATTATTTAATTAATTAATTATTTTTTGGAAATTCAACTGGGATGGTCGGTGACCGGAATTTCGTGCTGATTGCAGTGGTGCTTTTTGTTTATTTAATTGAACACTGATTTGTGAAAATTGAGTGAATTGGTGATTATGGGGAAATTATCCCAAAATTGGAGAATGTCAATATTCAAGTGAGAAATAATCATGAAAGGCTGTGAGTGAACCTAGAAAGCCACCGAAGTATGGCTATGCCAGTTGGGTTGAGAGTTACCACTGAATTTGGAATCAGTCGTGCGCAATTGGGCCGTGATTCGCCACTTGATAGAGGTTGTGCCTATTAAGGTCGTGATTCGCCACCTATTAAAGGTTGCACCCATTGGGCCGTGATTACCACCTAAAGATAGGTTGTGTCCTTTGGACCATGACTTATAGCCAAGAATTTGGTAGACTATGCTCGTTGAGCCGTGGTAAGATTTGAGATGGAATAGTTGAAATGACCAGGGCGGGTCTTGATGACATGTAATCAACTGATTTGATTGATCGATGTTTCGATATGATTGAATTGATTGGATGATATGATTGTTAGTATCTGTTATTTGAACTGACTTGCAGGAAGGAAACTGAGGCCAAGGTAAGCCATTTGACTAGTGGTTGTGCTTAGGTAGCCCCTAAGGCATATTTTCTTCTTAATCGAGTCTTAGGGTGCTGAGACGTTGTCTTACTGGTTATTGTATAATCAATTTTAGGTCCTTAGATGGTGCTAATAAAGGACCGGAAGCCCTGGAGTTTAAGAAGTGAAGGAAATAGGATCGGCAAACTTGTCTGATTTGCTAGTCATAAGACAGTCCCTTTTTGATTAAGCCGATAATTTTGTAAGATACCCAACGATTTCTCAATCAAATAATTAACAATCAACTCAATATGAATAACTCCTAAAAATTCATAATTAAATCAATTCCATACAAATTCAAGCTCAATTAAATAAATGGATTGCGCTATGACAATTAGCACAAAATTCCAGTCATCGGTCATCTCAGCCTTAATTTCTGAAAAATAATTAATTAATTAATTAATTTCGAAAATTAATTAATAAATACTAAAAATTCAATTTAGCTCAAAATAAAGCCCAATTAAATAAACGGACTTCACCACGATCACCAGCATAAAATTCCAATCATCGGCAATCCCGATTGAATTTCCGAATAAATAAATAAATAAATAAATAAATAAATAATTTCGAAAATTAATAATTAATTACTA
Source organism: Eucalyptus camaldulensis (assembly GCA_019915185.1). Taxonomy (NCBI): domain Eukaryota; kingdom Viridiplantae; phylum Streptophyta; class Magnoliopsida; order Myrtales; family Myrtaceae; genus Eucalyptus; species Eucalyptus camaldulensis. The sequence goes on along the minus strand of JAHSVA010000014.1, from coordinate 15,691,814 downwards.
AAAATCCAATTTAGGCCCGAAAAGCCTAACTGAAGCCTGCTAAGGGTCAGGAAAAATCCCGAGATGCTTTCAATAAATAGTAGACTACGTTTACTTGCTAATTGCATAATCAAAATATCTAACATGCATGACAATTGTCTAATAATCACTAATATATTCTAATCTAACCACCTAATTGCATTGAATTAAACCTAACCAAGTCCTAAGCATAATTAGAAAATTAAGCAATGATTAGTAAGATTACTCACCGGAATTAAGCACAAAACGTATCAATCCGATGGGGACGACATGAGGAACGATAAACCCCAAAGCACAGCTTAGGTTTGGGGCCCGGAAACGGCCCAAAAACAAGCTCGAAGATGCTGGAAACCCACTCACTTCCAGCCGAAAAAGCGGGGTGGCTGTGCGGGCTGAAAAAGAACACAAAACAGCCACACACTTCCACGAGGGCGGCAAGGCACAGGGCAAGGCTGGTGGAGGTCCGGCGGCGTTGAATGGCGACCGAAGATGGCCGGACAAGGGCGGAACAGGGATGGGCAGAAACCGAACGGCTTGGACTGCGCACGGCAAGGACGGCGAGGCACAAAGGGGATGGTGGTGAGTGGTGGCCGCGCAAGCGGTGGTGCGTGGGCGGCAACGGTGGTTGCTCCGGTCTTCAGCGAGCTGCTGCTTCTGTTTCTGCTTCTGTCCACTGGCTTCGCATGAACAGAGTGGGGGAGGAAGAGTGTCGAGCGAGAGAGACAAGGAGAGATGAGAGAGAGAGAGAGAAGAAGATAAGAGTTTGACTAGTCAAAAAGAAAAAAAAGGAGAGAGAGAGTGGGAATCGGCAAGGAGGGAGAGTTGGTGGAGGATTCCGCGCGAGGGAAAAGAGGGAAGGAGAGAGAGAGAGAGAGAGAGAGAGAGAGAGAGAGAGAGAGAGAGAGAGAGAAATAAAATAAAATAATACTATTATTCTTATTTTTTTTTTCATTTCTCTTTCCTTTTCTATTTTCTTTCAGTCTTCAATTTTTCCTCTAATAATTTCTTTCCCGAAATTTCGAACTTGTCAATAATTTGATAGACGATGAGATGGTTGTAAAAATGAATTGTGACACGCTCGAATATTTGATTCCCGAAACCAAATTAAATTTCATGGTTAGAATCGATCAGACGCGATTTTAGTCAAATACAACAAATTAGGTAGCTTTTAAGGATTTTACCGCTGATACATCCCTTAACGGCTTCACCCAATAGGTTAGTTAACTCGTGAGTGATCAACTCAGAGAAAAAGGATCATAGGCACATCGACGAATTGCCCATTTCACTTTATCGAAACGGGGTCGAATTTCAAGATGTCACAACTCTTCCCCTCTTATAAAATTTTCGTTCTCGAAATTTAAACCATTACACACGTTGATAAAAAATGTGGGGGTACAACTGTCTCATCGACTCTTCAGTCTCCCAAGTCGCTCATCCGGTGCTGTGGTGTTGCCAGACCACTTTGACTAACGGAATGGTTTTGGTACGTAGAACTTGCTCTTTGTGATCGACAATCTGAACCGGGCTTTCGATGTATGACACACAGTCATCCACGTCCAATTCCTCGAAATTGAGCACATGGGTCAGGTTAAGCTTGTACTTCCTTACACGTGAAAGACGTCATGTACTTGCGCCAATCTTGGTGGCAATGCAAGATGATATGCTAGGTTTCCGATTCTTTCAAGAATCTCAAACGGACCTGCGTACCTCGAACTTAGCTTGTCTTTCTTATCAAAGCGAGAAGTTCCCCTCATTGGTGACACTTTCAGAAAAACGTGATCACCAACTTGGAATTCCAAAGACCTTTGACGCTTATCTACATAACTTTTCTGCCTGCTTTGCGCTGTCTTTAATCTGCCTCTAATCATTGCCACGACATCTACTGATTGCTAAACCAACTCTAGGCCTGTGATTTTCCTTTCCCCGACTTCATCCCAACATACTAGAGTTCTGCACGCTATGCCATACAACGCTTCAAAAGGAGCCATCTTGATACTCTGCTGATAACTGTTGTTGTATGCGAATTCCACCAGATGAAGCTGATCTTCCCAACTTCCTTTGAAATCTATTACACATGCTCTCAGCATGTCTTCAAGAGTCTGAATTGTCTTTTCAGACTGGCCATCCATCTGAGGATGATATGCCGTACTATATTGAAGTTTTGTACCTAAAACACTCTACAAGCTTTTCCAAAAAGCAACAGTAAACCTTGGGTCTCTATTAGATGTTATCGTAACTGGCACTCCATGCATACGAACCACCTGACGCACATACATGTCTGTGTGTCTATCCAGACTCAGGTCCTTTCAAACTGCAATGAAGTGAGCCGACTTTGTCAGCCTATCAACCACTACCCAAATTGAATCATTTCCTCTTTGACTCCTTGGTAGGCCAGTCATGAAATCTATCGTGATATCCTCCCATTTCCACTCTGGGATCGCAAGAGGTTGCAGAAGTCCTCCCGGCTTGCAATGTTGGGCTTTTACTTGCTGACAAGTCAAACACTTGGCGACATGCTTGGCAATGTTCGTCTTCATAGCTTACCACCAATAGTGTTGATGCAGATTTTGATACATCTTAGTGCTTCCAAGATGAATGCTATACTTGCTACGATGTGCTTCAAATAAAATTTCTTCTCTAAGCTCTACATCGTCAGGTACAACCAAACGTCCACGAAGCCTCAGTACCCCATCATCAAAAACCTGAAAATCAACCTTTCTTTTATCGGTATCCTCTTGAAGAATTTTTTGTATGCCTGGATCTATCGGTTGGAGTTCTTTGATTTTGACCTGGACATTCGGTTTAATTCTGAGGACGGCCATAAGACTCAAGAGGTGACCTATCTCAAATTTGAACACAAAATCTCGCACTCTTTCGATTAAATTCCACTCCTTAGTCAATATATGAGCCACTGAAGACTTTCGACTCAAAGCATCGATGACCTTATTCGCATTTCCTAGATGATATAGAATATCACAATTGTAATCCTTCAGCAATTCCATCCATCGGCACTGTCTTATGTTCAACTCCTTCTGAGAGAACAAATACTTGAGACTTTGATGGTCCGTGAAGATCTGAAACTTTTCCCCGCACAAGTAGTGTCTCCAAATCTTCAATGCAAATATGATAGCTGTGAGTTCTAAGTCATGCGTCGGATAATTCAATTCATGAGGTCTCAACTGCCGGGAAGCGTATGCAACGACTTTGCCATGTTGCATCAACACGCAACCCAATCCCCTGAATGACGCATCGTTATAGATCTCGAATCCTCCAGGACTAGATGGAATCGTTATCATCGGTGCGGTAGTCAGCTTTTCCTTCAGCTCTTGGAAACTATGCTCGCACTTATCTGATCATACAAATTTCTCTTTTTTCTTCAGGAGCTTTGTCAGAGGCGACGCTAAGGATGAGAACCCTTCCACAAACCGTTTCTAATAACCTGCTAATCCTAGAAAACTTTTGATCTCTGTCACTGTTGTTAGTCTCGGCCACTTAATCATGGCTTCTATCTTGCTCAGGTCGACAGAGATTCATTCTTTGGAAATCACATGACCTAAGAACTTAACACGAGTCAACCAAAACTCACATTTGCTAAACTTAACATATAGCTGATGAGTTCTTAAGGTCTGGAGTACTACTCTCAGATGATTCTCATGCACATCACTTCTCGAATAGACCAATATGTCATCAATGAACATGATCACAAATTGATCCAAATAATCCTTAAACACTGTGTTCATCAAATCCATAAAAGGCAGCTAGAGCATTCGTCAATCTGAACGGCATCACTATAAACTCGTAATGACCATACTGGGTACGAAATGCCGACTTAGGAATATCCTGCTTCCTAATCCTCAGCTGATGATATCCTGTCCTTAAGTCGATCTTCGAGAATATTGACGCTCCTTGTAGTTGATCAAACAAGTCATCTATCCTCGGCAATGGATACTTGTTCTTGATCGTTACCTGATTGAGCTATCGATAGTCGATGCACAAACATAACGAACCATCCTTCTTCTTAACAAACAAAACTGATTCTCCCCAAGGTGATGCACTAAGACGAATAAATCCCTTATTCAGTAATTCTTGCATCTGCACCTTCAGTTCCTTCAACTCAGATAACGCCATTCGATAAGGTGCCTTTGAGATCGGTTCTATCCTTGGTGCTAGCTCAATTACAAATTCAATATCTCTTTCTGGCAGTAACATTGGCAATTCTTTTGGAAAGACATCTGGAAACTCCTGTACCACTGCAATATCTTCCATTATCAGCTTCTCAACTGTCATATCTACGATAGTTGCTAAGTATCCTTGGCAACCCTCGTCTAACAAACGAGCTGCTTCCGGCAACGAGATTAAGGAAAATCGAGGGTCCTCCTTAATTCCCGACAAACTCGAAGCTCTTACCCCCCAACGGGTCAAATTGAATCGTCTTGCAATAGCAGTCCATTTTAGCTCGTTGATTGGTGAGCCAGTCCATGCCAATTATTAAATCAAAATCATACATGGCTAAGACTAACAAGTCAATTTTCCCCACTTGCTCACCAATCTCTAACTTGCACCTCGAACATCCCAAAGTAGCAATAACTTTATCTTTCAAGGGTGTAGATATGCAAATTGCTGACTCTAACAATACATGACTCAACCCTAGCATCCTAACATATTACTTAGCAATGAAGGAATGGGTTGTTCTCGAATCAAACAAAGCATAAGCAGGTTGGTTGTTGAGCGAGATTGTACCTGTAATCACGTCAGGCGTAGCTTCTTCCTAACCTTGTGTAATTGCATACACGGTGCCCTGAACTAGAGGTCTCTACTGTCCTCCTTGCAGTGCATTCTGAGGGGCATACCCTCCTATCTATCTCATCGATGGCGGCTACGACAACTGAGGTTGTCCTCTTTGCTGCCTTGGACAATTTCTGACCATATGACCCTATTGGCCACATTCAAAACATGCACCCGTCCTAGCTAGGCACGGTGTTCTCCCATGTCTTCTCCCACACAAGCGACATGCATCACTTCTAATAGGTCCTGACCTATTAAATACACCCTTCTTGCTGGACGGGCCTTGGAATCTATTTCCAAACATCAGCCTCTTTCCTTGGTGGATGTTGTCTCTATGAGAGCTAAACCTCGATTCAGATGAGGCAGCTTTATCGTTCTGATCTTTCTCAATCTTTTGAGCTCTCCAATATATGTTGTTATAAGTCTTCAGATCCAGAAGGACTAAGACACTTCTCAAATCCTGTCTGAATCCATCTCTGAACCTCCTCGTTCGGTTCACAGGATTCTCCATTAACTCGGGGGCATATTGCGAAAGTTCAGCAAACTTCCTTCATACTCATCAACAGATAGGGAACCCTAGCAAAGACGTTGAAATTCTGCCATCTTCACCTCTCTGGCAGTCTCAGAGAAATACTTATCATTGAAGGCTTCACGAAAAGTGTTCCAATCCTCAACAACGCCTTCTGGAAAGATCTTTTCACGGGTAGTCATCCACTAAGTGTTCGCAACTCCATCCAGCTAGTAAGTTGCTAACATTACATTCTCAACCTCATTACACATCAGTAGTGTAAATGCCTTCTCAAGCTTCTAAACCCATGAAGAAGCATCTTTGGGATCTCCAGACCCGGTGAACAACGGTGGATTTAGTCTTAGGAAATGCTCCACTAGCTTATGGATTGGTCTTGTAGCGACCACTAATCCCAGTGGACCTTCAACATTCACGGCAGCTGGAGCAACAGCAGGTGCAGTTGCAAGGGTAACTCCGTTGGCAGCGGCAATAGCGGCAGTTGCGGTGGCAATAGCGGCAGTTGCAGTGGCCTGAGCAACGGCTTCAGCAGTAGCGGCTTGCTGATCCATTCTAGTACCCATCGCTTCCAGAAAACGCAAGATCCCATCCAACCTGGGATCATTAGGGGTTGCTACCTCGACATCTACAATAGGTGGAATCACTCCACTCGTGCTAGCCTGTGTTGGCACTCGACCACATCTGTCTCAGGTCCCGACACGAGTCGGAGCTTTACCCCAAATAATGGCCCTACTGGTCCTCTTTGTAGGAGTTTTCGGCTCCTGATCGCTCATAGTGTAGCTTTACTCAACTAACACCTGCTTCCAATTCAACACCGAATTAGAAACAGAGAGATCCAAACAATAAACAAATTTTAGCACTCAGCTAACACAGACATGCACCGGCATGAATTTAAAGGCCTTTCCTACTAACTATCCCATGATCATCGCTCCTTATTACTCCAATCTTGAACTTCGCTCTGATACCATAAAAAGGGGGATGTCACGCCCCGATCCTCGGGCACGCACACATCCTTCTACCTAGTCGATTTTATAATGCGATATCCTAGGACTATGTATCACCGACCCTTTCTTTTATTAAGCACATGCGGAATTAGTTATAAATCCCCAGACAGTAAATCAATGGGATAGAAAAGCAAGGCTATATTTTTCATATTGAAATTCACAACCATACTTTTATACAAAACATAACTCAAAGAACTTCACAAAACTATTCATGACTTTCTAATTTCACTCTATTCACATCAAAATAGGAATCCCAAAAGAGGATGGGACCTTAGTCCTCATTTGGTCGTACTCAGGATCCCTTTCTGGATCATCTTCTTCTTCAAAAATCTTTCTTCTCCTCGGGTTTCACTTCAATGTTCTCCTTCTCCGATTTCTCCTCCTTGGGTTCATCTACGGGCCTGAAATGTTGTCCCACAATCGGGATGAAACTACGTCTCAACAAGTTCTACCCCACTAAGGCCCGATTAGTAAACCATTATACTATAGGCTGCCTAAAATGCATAGGTTAGAGGACTTACCTTGGCCTCAGATTCCACCTGCAAGTCAGTGCAATTCATAATAGGCACCCACTCACTTAAAACAAATTGAACCAGTCGATTCAATGTCACCCAAATCATTCCCCACGGTGGGATATCTAAAAGCTAGGGCACGTGCATTCTCCAGGACGGCATCCCAAGTCTCCGAGCCACGTGCCTCAAACCTTGAGCCCACGTGCATTCTCTAAGGCGACCTCTTCGCCAAGGTGGTACATCAAGTCACCGAGCCACATGCCCTTTTAGATGCCATTCTCGAATACTAGACCCACGTGTATTCTCTAAGGCACTAGTTTGCCAAGGTGATGCATCAGATCACCGAGCCATGTGTTCTTTCTACAATACCCGGGCCCACGTGCCTTCTCTTAGGTGCTAACTCAGTAAAGGGATGCATCAATTCACCGAGCCCATGTGCCCTTTCTATGATGCCATACACTGTCACCGAGCCACGTGCATTCTCCAGGAGGACATACCGAGTCTCGGAGCCACGTGCATTCTCTTAGATGACCTCTTCGCCAAGATGACATATTCAACCACTGAACTCACCTGCATTCTTCAGGTGATATTCCAATTCACTGAGCCCACGTATTTTCTTTTAGGTGATTACCAACTTACTTTCGATACCGACAACCAATACCCAACGATTTCTCAATCAAATAATTAACAATCAACTCAATATGAATAACCCATAAAAATTCATAATTAAATCAATTCCATACAAATTCAAGCTCAATTAAATAAACGGACTGCGCCACGACAATCAGCATGAAATTCCAATCATCAGTCATCTCAGCCTTAATTTCTGAAAAATAATTAAATAATTTCGAAAATTAATTAATAAATATTAAAAATTCAATTTAGCTCAAAATAAAGCCCAATTAAATAAACGGACTTCACCACGATCACCAGCATAAAATTCCGGTCACCGGCCATCCCGGTTGAATTTCCGGAAAAATAAATAATTAATTAATTGATTTCAAAAATTAATAATTAATTACTAAAAATCTAATTTAGGCCTGAAAAGCCTAATTGAAGCCCGCTAAGGGTCGGGAAAAATCCCAAGATGTTTTCAATAAATAGTAGACTATGTCTACTTGCTAATTGCACAATCAAAATATCTGACATGCATCACAATTGTCTAACAATCACTAATCTATTCTAATCTAACCACCTAATTGCATTTAATTAAACCTAACTAACCCCTAAGCATAATTAGCAAACTAAGTAGGGATTAGTGAGATTACTCATTGGAATTAAGCGCAAAACATATCAATCCGATGGGGACGACACGAGGAACGATAAACCCCTTAAGCGCGGCTCGGGTTCGGGGCCCGGAAACGGCCCAAAAGCGAGCTTGAAGCTGTTGGAAACCCATTCAGCGGGGTGGCTGTGTGGGCTGAAAAAGAACACAAAATAGCCACAAACCACTTCCACAAGGGTGGCAAGGCGCGAGGGAGGGCCGGTGGAGGTCCGACGATGTCAAATGGCGACCAGAGATGGCCGGACAAGGTGGAACAGGGCTGGGCAAAAGCTGAACGGCCTGGACGGCGCATGGCAGGGACGGCGAGGTGCGAAGGGGACGGTGGTGAGCGGTGGCCGCCCGGGCGGCTGTGCATGGGCGGTGACGGTGGTTGCTTCGGTCTTCGGCGAGTTGCTGCTTTTGTTTCTGCTTCTATCCGCTGGCTTCGCACGAATAGAGTGGGGGAGGAAGAGAGTGTCGAGCAAGAGAGACAAGGAGAGATGAGAGAGAGAAAGAAGAAGAAGATAAGAGTTTGACTAGTCAAAAAGGAAAAGAGAGAGAGAGAGAGAGAGAGTGGCAAAGTGGGAACTGGTAAGGAGGGGGAGTTGGTGGGGGATTCCGCACGAGGGAAAAGAGGGAAGGAGAGAGAGAGAGAGAGAGAGAGAGAGAGAGAGAGAGAGAGAGAAGAGAGTGGGAGAGAGAGAAATAAAATAAAATAATACTATTATTCTTATTTTTTTTTCTTTTCCCTTTCCCTTTCTATTTTCTTTCAGTCTTCAATTTTTCCTCTGATAATTTCTTTCCCGAAATTTCGGACTCGTCAATAATTTGACAGATGATGAGACGGTCCTAAAAATGAATTGTGACACGCTTGAATATTCGATTCCCGAAACTAAATTAAATTTCATGGTTAGAATCGATCAGGCGCGATTTTAGTCCAATCCAACCAATTAGGTAGCTTTTAGGGATTTTACCGCGGATACATCTCTTAACGGCTTCACCAATAGGTTAGTTAACTCGTGAGTGATCAGCTAAGAGAAAAAGGACCATAGGCACTTTGACGAAATACCCATTTCACTTTATCAAAACGGGGTCGAATTTCAGGATGTCACAAAGGTATCACTTGGGTCCATATGTTCTTATAGTGGATGTAAGCTTCAATTACATTGTTGACGTATGTCACTACTATAAAAATTGTAGGATAATAGTGAATGGACTAAATTGAAGAATGATGGGTTTCCACAGTATCTCAATCTTTGTATTGTGTTTGGCGATACATTTGCTATTGGGGAGTATGCACCAAGACATGTAGAAGACTTTGTGGTATCGAAGGGAGAAGAAAATGGTGTTAGTGGTGACAATAGTGGTGGTGCTATAGTAGGTCATTCGGAGGAATTTAAAGAACATCATATTGATGGGTGAGTCTTTACATTTGAGTGACTACCACCCTAGTCCATGAGAAGCACAAGTTTAATAGGACTCCAAATTCCAAGAAGAGAAGAAAGAGTAACCCCTATGATGTTAGTGACACCTGCAAAGCCCTTTAAGAAATGATTAAATTCAGGATAAGTCAATCAACGAGCAGCTTCGCGACCTCACAAGTCCTACCCTCTCTAGACCCCTACTCCATAAGAGTTGTGATTGTTGTCTTAAATGGCTCGTCTAACTTGGAGCAGAATCTTTACAACAAAGCTATGAACCAAGCATATGCTTTAATGCCATTTAGAAAGAGACTTTCATCATCTCTCTACCTTAAAGGAGATGTGGACTTCTTGAATCTCTTTGAGCAGTTGTTAAGAAATATGGTATGGATTTTTATTTGACTTCATTTCATTCTATGACTTACGTATTTGAGACTTTAGTTTTTTTTTTAAAAAATTGCAATTATGATGACATTATTGCTATTATTGATTATTATCGGAATCCTTATCTAATGGGTTTATGTTCTTATTTTATGTGATGGCGTAGGTAATATGGTTGGGGGTGAAAGTACTGTTTATAATGGTCAAGTAGCATCAGTCGAATCAGTTGTGTAGGATTTTGATGATTTTGATCTTGATATAATGATAGCATGATTGTCTATTGTTACACTGGATATGTCCATGCATATGAAAGAACCTATTAAGGACAACTTTTTGCCAGGACCCCAATAGGCAAGGGAGGTTCTTTTTGGGGATTCGAATTGTATATGAAACTTTTAGAATGGAGAGACATGTCTTTCTCAACCTTTGTGATATAATGAAAGTAAAAAGTTGGTTGGAAGATAGCCGATATATTAGGGTAGACGAAAAAGTCAGATTTTCTTATCTATGATTTGTCACAAAAACTTAAATAAAGATTTATGTGAGAGATTCTAATGTTTGGGACAATCTATCAGTAAGTGCTTCACCAAAGTATTGTAAGTAGTTCTTAAATTGGCAAGAGAAATTATCATTCCACCTTTCGTTGATGTTGTCCCATAAGAGATTCTTATGGATCCAAACCATAAACATTACTTCAAAGTAGAATTCTCATATATTCTTTCACACCATCAAATTTTTTTTTTTTTTGATAATCTTGTATAATACTAGCCTTTGGTAAAATGACAAGGCTGTATATACACTATTGATGACACTTATATTCATGCTTCTGTACATGTGTCAAAGCAAATCCCATTTAAAAGTAGGGAATGAATCACCACTTAGAATGTGATGTATATTTGTTCATTTGGTATTAAATTTACTTTTGTGTATGCCGATTGGGATTGCTCTGCCAATGATTATTGGATGCTTTCAACAGCACTTGAGACTCCTCACTTGGAATTTCCTTGATCGCCACCGGGTATTTGCCTATCCTTTAAGGAATAATTTTCTTTATGATTGTATTACGATTACAAATCATGATCAATACATGAATACCTTGTTATAGGCATATATTATGTATTGGATTCTTGTTATGAAGCAACTTCAAGATTTTTAACTCATTTTAAAGGTAAATGGTATTATTTAAATGATTATAGGGGTAAAGTGAGGGGCCAACAACGGCAAGCGAATTGTTCAATTATAGGCATTCTTCTCTAAGGAATGTCATTGAAAAATCATTTAGGGCATTAAAGAATCGTTTATTCATTTTGAGACACATGCCTTCATTTGTAATTTGAAAGCAAGTATGTATTGTAATTGCATGTTATATTATCTATAATTACATCCATGATCGAGACAAGATGGATAAGAATTTTTTCCTGCATGGAGATCCGTAGTACCTGTTTAGACATACAAAGGATGAGGTTGTAGACAATACATTGATCGAGGAGGGAATCGAGATGAACATTCTGAGGAAATGTAAAGGGATCATAATATACTAGAGATCCATGAAATTGTATTTCTAAGTTTCATAATGTATTACTATTATTTTCGACTATTATTTTATATTTGAGGATTTTCTATGTTGTTATCTAATTAATTTCAATTCCTAGAAATATAAATTTCATTCTATTATCAAGTGAATTTCATTCAATAAGTTGGGTTGACTTTGTCATTTGGATAGTCTCATACAAAGATGTATATAAAATAGTAGTTATTAGTGAAACCAAAATACTTGTACAAACCAACGAAGTAATCCCATTTTCAACAGTTCAAAGATTCAAATTTTTGTAATATTTTGAATCATTTTTTTGAATCATTTATGAACATTGCAGCAAATAAAATTAAATCTTTTATAGCTCTTACATAAATAAGGAGTTGCATAGTCGTCACAAAATGAGATTCTAACAGAATGTAAAATAAGGATATATAAATAAGAACCAATCTCTAGGAAAAGGGAGAATAAATTGGATTGGTTAGTGTATTGTTTTGTATCCCAGCTCATATTCATTGCTACACTGGTAGGCATTACCAAAAATTGCTCATATAGGTACTTTGCTTTTCATAGTCACACCCATATTCTCTAGAAACATTTGATTTCCACATTTATTTGTCAAGTTATTCTAAAATCGTCTATTCACTCTATTCTAAGTAATACTTCTAATTATTTCACATGTCATGTCAATATTAACATGTTAATTTGAATGGATTGTGCCAATCGATTTCATACCTGGCTGATGTGACATGAACAAGACACGATTATTAGACAAAATCGAGCCGAACACAATTAGTCCCAGCCAAATTTGCTAAATCATGAATGGCATCATTGTCATGTTAGAAATTACCACTTCTGTAAAAAAAAAGAAAATTATAGATTTAATTGAATAATTGAAAAATTTTAGGTTTAAATTAACTAGGACATTGACATGAGTTTTTAGATTTCCAATGCACCTAACCTTTTTTTATTTTTTTGGAAAAAGCCATAAAAAAACCCTAAACTTTGCCAAAAGTGAAAAATCTACCTAATTTTTTTTTTGGTGATATGAAAAACCCCAAACTTTATTAACCATGACACATTTACCCCCACCAAGGGCATTTTTGTCTTTTTCTTTTAATGTTTTTCCTTCTTCTCTCTTCCCTCCATTGGCCATGGTAGAGGGAAGTCGGACTCTGGCAAGGGCGACCCTTGCCAGCGTCGGGCGACCCTTGCCAGCGTCGGGTGAGGGTGGCCCTCACCTAGGCTGGCTATAGGGTTGCCCTCGCTGGCGCCAGGCGAGGGTGGCCCTCGTTTGAGTTCGGCAAAAGGTGCCCTCGCCAGGCCCTCGTTGACGTCGAGTGAGGGGTGCCCTCCCTAGATCTAGCGAGGGCCATCCTCCCCTGACACGAATGAGGGCTGCCTTTACCTGCATCGAGCAAGGACGACCCTTGCCAGATTTGGGGAGGGCACCCCTCCCCTGACGTAGGCGAGGGCCTGGCGAGGGCACCCCTTACTAGACTTAGACGAGGGCCGCCCTTGCTTGTATCGAGCGAGGGTTGCCCTGCCCAACGTTGGCTAGGGTAGCCCTCGCCTAAGTCCGGTGGCGGCCGGCCGAGGGAAGAGAGAAGAAGAAAAAAATAAGAATTTAAAAAGTAAAAGACAAAAATGCCCTATAGTTTAGGGTAAATGTGTTACACGGATACAAGTTCAGAGTTTTTTATGTTACAAAGAAAAGTTTGGGGGTAAATGTGTCACAGTTGACAAAGTTTAGGTTTTTTCATGTCACAAAAAAAAAAAAATTGGGGTAAGTTTATCACTTTGGGCAAAATTTAGGATTTTTGATAGTCTTTTCCCTTTTTGTTTAGACGTATGATTTTCCAGATCCACGTTCTTTTGTTGGCTTATGTTAGATCTAGCATATATTCATCCCTATAAATGGCCAAAAGTGAATCCAAGACGTGCCTCTTCAAGTTTCCAAATAGTCTCCTCGTCGATAATGATGATGGTGCCATAAGAAAAAAAAAAAGATTGATATTGACGTGAAGCCTTTCTTAGCGAACCATCGATTCCGTTTGAGCGGATTGCAGGGCGACCTTGGAAGAGCGTTGACTCTACAATCCATAGCCATATAATGAGCCTAGGGTTTCGATTTCAAGGGACGTCGAAAGAGGGACTCCCTATACGTGAGATCCACATGAGAGAATGAAGAGATCTATAGTGCGATGCAAAGAAGGTAACAAAAAGTGATACTGTTGTGAGGTCAAAACAAGATAGTTCGATTACTGATCCCCTTTTAGGGATAATACCCGAATTATATGATGAAAATTATCTTATGCGAATACGGGTATCTGTTAGCTAAGAATCCTAATCTTTTTGACTATTAGATTAGTATATTAGTTAGTTAGTTTCCTTATTAAATTAGAAATCCCCATGAATATAAAATTCAATTGCTAAAGACAAATTTTGTATAGGTTAGTCAATTAAATTTTACCATCAAATTGTAGAGTAGGATGACACTGACAGTTAACGGATGTACTAGTTTGAGGTTTTATCCTTCATTTATCATAGATGTATCAATTTTTTATTTTTGGTTCTATTAATCCAATTTAAAAGAAACAACGGAGAGTAAATTTATTATAAATGTATTGATTTGAGATTTTTTGTGTTCAAAACATCCTCTCCTTTTTTTTTTTTTTCCGTAAAAGAGTTTGCAAAACCAATTTGGAACTAGTGCAACTGGGACCAAATTGGTTGAACTGGTTCCTGCATTTGGGAATTGCTTTGGAAGGGGCTTTGGGGGGCTAAAGGCCTTTGGGCCAAAATGGAGATGTTCAGGAACTACTTTGCAAGGGGCTTTGGGGGATGCTAGCATTTGCAAGGCTAAAAGCCCAAGGCAGGTCCTAGGCTGCCTTGGCCTTTTAGCATTCTCGAAATGCCCGGGTATTGTTCATACAACTATGCATCTTCCTTCTCTAGTCATGCCGCTGATCAGAGAGCTTGACGGTGAGGTCACGGCTGAGGTCGGCGAGGTTGCGCGACTATCACCAGCTAGTCGCGCGACCTCGGCGAGTCGTGGCAACCGCTCGCGAGTCCTGGCGACCACCTGTGAGTAGCGTTGCCGCAACCCCAAGTGCGACCCAGATCTGGGTCGCCGGAGGTCGCGTGACCTTGCAGTGATCGATGTGACCCAAATCCAGTTGCAGTGAGGTTGTGTGACCTTCAACGACTAGATCCAATTGAGGCAAGGTCACGTGACCTTAGGCGCGACCCAGATCCGGTTGCTGCGAGGTCGCGCGACCTCTGGTGACCCAGATCTGGGTTGCGCTTGACGCCGCGAGGTCCCGTGAAAGGCCACCGAGGGTTGCCCGACCCTAGGCGACCCTTGCCGGAGTTCGCCCGACCCTAGGCGGCCCTCGTTAGTCGTCTCTAGGGGCTGCCTGAGGCTGCCGGCGGCCACTTGCCTCACCGGCGGCTGCTTGCCCTTGCCAGTCAATTTTTTTTATTTTTCTTTTAATAATTTTTTTTATCACCAAAGCCCTTTGAACCCCAAACACAATTTTGCTCAAAGGTACTTCAAATGAGCTTTCAAAGTATAATTTACTAAACACAGTTTGCATTTTTGAAAATACCTTTAACTCAAAGATCTTTGCATTTTCCTAAAGACTTTCCCCAAAAGTCTTCCCAAACGCACCCATAGAACTGGTGGTTTTGATCTTATAACCAAGAACTGAAGTGACTTTGGGCTGATTCTAGGTTTGCAAAACCGAACCAAGTCTTGAACCGATTAGTCCAGATCGGCTCGGTCTGATTTCGGGGTTGAGTCGGACCATGCAGTCATTGCTATCGTCAAATGACACAGTCACTCACTCTCCAATCTAATAGCAACACAACAATGATCATATCACGACAGCGTGCGCGGCCTATCAAACTCATAGCATAGAATATTTGATACGACAACCGTAAACTCCCAGCTAATTATCAATGATGCAAGTGTCCCTGTCAATGATAAACAAATAGCAAATCTTAAGGAACTACGCACAAGATGAAATGTAAGGAACAAATAAATAACGACTAAATGCAGAGTACGGGCACAACTATCCAGAATAACCAATGGAAATACTGAGTTCTGGATGAACTCACAAACTTCACTTTTCCCATTATTCCTCAGACTCAGGCTGGTTATTGTCACTGATAATTTGCTCGGTCGACGACCTCAACTGCATGTTACTTCGTTTGCGGATGTACACATTGTAATAGTAGCTCAAGATGCTGTTCTTGGTCTTGGTCGGAATGCACTTCGACGCTTTGTCCCAAAAGCTTGCCTGGTTCACCGGTGGATTTGTTTTCATGAGCGTTTCGAACTGATTTTCTTCTCTCATTGTCCATGTCTTCGAGACTTCTTCTCCCATTTCATCAAATTTCCTAGTTGATTTATACACACGCCTTTTCATACGGTTAGCTGATCCTCGTGACTTACGAGAGCAAAGCTCATGCCTTCCCGGTCCATTGCTTCCCAATAAGGTTTCATTGATACGATCCTCGCTTGGCCAAAAGCGGATGCCTATATATTTTGTGCTTTCCAAAGTATCGCAATTGTTTTTGGTGCACGTGCCCACCCGTACGGGGATTTCTGCCTGGAATGCGGGGCCAATTGGCACCACGGGTCTTGTAGGGTACTCATCGTCTAAGTACAATAGAGAGAACACTCGCCTTCGGATCGTTACATTTGATTCCTCATCCACATCTGAAATGTCTGAACCATCTGAATAATCGCTGGGATCCTCCGGCGGTTGATTTCGGGAAGCCATGTCTTGCTGACTCCATGAGTTTGAGCCATCATGCACTGATCCATCCATGAGAGAAACAAGGTCCACAATGGATGGAGTAGAGCAAGAGTTAGTACTGTGCTTTTCTTCATAGCCTTCTATGCTGGTGGACACACCAGTTGATGAAATGCATGAGTTGTGGATTGTTTGCTCATCCAGACTGTCACCCATAATGTCAGCAAAACTGGTTGCACAGGAAAGGTTTGCAACCAATTTCTTAACATAGTGGTGAATGTTTTTCTCTACCGTCTGTCCATGGTCTACTGAAGACTCTCCACTTTCTAACGATTGATCAAGCTTTCGTTTCTTCTGAATATGGATGGAGGAGATTCGTATGTCAACTTTTTTTACAAAAAGAATTTACTATATGTCTAAGCTGGATAAAAGTGTAAACAAGCAGCAAACCACATGTGGAAATAATTAAGCCATGTTCCAATCTAAGAGGCAAATTTCCTCCCGGCTCTGATTGGTCGGTCCATTTAACAAAATTTAGAGCAAAGGTAACAACTATTGCAATGTTTCGTTTCATGAATAAACATATATGATGAATGGAAGTAACGTTAAAATTCTCAAAATCAGAATTAGATGGGAATTAATAGTTATCAAACTTTACTAGCTACTCATGATAGAAGGGTTTGATATCCCATATATATTTTCGTACATTAGAATTTATCATATCAACAAACCATTTGACTTCCAATGATTGATTCATGAGTATAGTTAAAAGGTAAGTACATGAAAATGTTAAAATAAATATTTTATTAACGTAATTATCATTTTTATATCTGATTATGAGTGTAACACCCCATAAGTATTAAAATATTACATCTAATACACAAATGTTTATCTACAATATAAAATTTAAATAGCTATGAATCAAATTTATTCATATGATATATTGTACAGAAAAATATACTTGTATAGTTAATAGTATAACTGAAATAATAATTACAATGATTTGAGCATTAATTGATAAATAGTAGATGGTTGATATAATATTTGATGATGAAAATTTAGATAATCATACCTAATAGTAAGCAACTGGTATTATTCTATAAATAACTTTTAAGTATAATAAATAATTATTAAGATAAATTTTATTTGTTATTTACTTTTATTTGTATATCATATAGGACGTGGTTATGTCAAAATAACTATCATTGATGCTATCATTTCATGATTGATATAAATTTATATGGTAGTACACTGATGCCAAATTTACTCCAGATAATAGGACATATATCATCATATTCACCCCAAACTAACTTATATATATATATAATCCGAATTAGTATACTCGTGCCACTTCTATGTCAAATTAGTGCATCTGTGCCACATTTATTAAAAAAAAAATCCCATATTCATCACAATTTGGGATAAATGTAGAATAGGTATATACTAGTGTGGAGTAAACGTGGCATACGTCTTTCAATTTGAGATTTTTTCTAAAAAAATAAAATAGTTTGGGGGTAAATGTGGCATATGTGTACTAGTTTAAAAGTTTGTGTGACATAAAAATTAATTTGAATTAAATATTGCACATGTGTATTAATTTGAATTTTTGTTGGCATGGGCCATATACTTTTATTGTTGTCATCATAATCATGTTTCCACATTTATAGTTGTTAGTTCCTCGTCGATGTTAGATCATAGGGTGTCAAGAGATGGCCCTCGTCATCAAAACCTTCTTAGATTGACAGTCAACACCTCCTTAGAGTATGGTCTTTTCCTGTGACCCCTAACACCACAATCATCCTAACACTTTGATGCTTCAACCACTGATCACTACCCATTCATCAACTTGTACCAATACCATATTGAGAAAAGTGTCAAAAAAACACTAAACATGTTGCCTTAGTGCCAATTTAATCATAAATATTTTTTTGATATCAATTAAGTCATAAATCTTTTGATCTTGTGCCAATTCAGTCCTTTCAGCTAATTTTACTTGGATATTGCTAACATGGATGCCGGTCAATTGTGGTCACAACGCTGGCACTAACATGAACAATTTTCAATAATATTTTAATATTTTTTGATTTATTACTATTTTTATATTTTTTCTTTTTTTCTTTCTTCCCCCCCCCCCCCTTCTCCTTTCTTCTTCTTCAGTCCACTGGTGGTCGACCACCGGCCATAAGCAATGGCCGAGTGGGCACGGCTTGCCTAGCCATGGCGAGGTTGAGGTCCAGCAAGGGTAGGCCTTGCCGGATCTAACCTAGGTGAGGTCAACCCTCGCCAAGCATCTCTTGGGCGAAGGCGAGGCTTGGCAAGGTTGCCCTGGCATGGGCTAGGGTTGGCCCCGCCAAACCAAGGGGAACCCACGTGAAGGCTCCCCGCGCCAAATTCGACAAGGTTGGCCCTCGCTCGAGCTAAGGAGGCCTCATCGGATTTGGTGAGGGGAGCCCTTGTTGAGGCTAGGGTCGACCTTGCCCAAATCATATTTGGTGAGGCCGACCTTCATTGAGGCTTGGCCTCACCATGGCTAGGTAAGGCTAGCCTACACGGACATGGCAGTGGCTAGCCATCACCTATGGTTTGTGGCTGGTCACTAACAAAAGGAGGAAGAAGAATGGAGAGAAAAAAGGAAAAAAAGAAGAAGAAAAAATCGAGAAATTATCATAATATTATTAAAAATTGTCTATATTAGTGGTGCCATGTAAGTTAGCCAGTATCCACATCAGTAATATCTGACCAAAAATAGCCAAAAGGATTGAATTGACACAAAATCAAAAGATTTTAGACTAAATTGACACTAGATCAAAAGGTTTAAGACTAAATTTCTATTTAAAAGGTTAAGTATTAAATTGACACAAATGCAATATGTTCAAGAATAGTTTGACACTTTTCTCATACCGTAGCACTGTCATTATCATCTTGTTTTATATCTATTGCTGATGTGGTGTCAATTGAATGGCCGCACTGATACCATTTATAATCTTAACCAAGAAAACAATCTAAGCTAGAGGATATTCTTCATGCATCTTAGGATTCAAAGCTTCAACCTTATAATCGAGGCAACAACGTCATTAAACACATACCTGGAGTAGTAGTTGTTCTGTCCGGTCGAGAGGAGACATGTTAGGAGCAAAGGAAAACTTGATAGTGTGGTGTCGAGTTCCAGCCTTCGAATTGTTTGAGAAATCTTGAAAAAAAAAATTAGTGGAAGTTTAGCACCAAAATTTAAGTGGTGAATACTAATAGAAATCAAATATAGAGATAAGTACCAAATCAATCCTCAATGCTTTGGTTCTCTTCTCTCTCTCTTCTCTCTCTAGCCAATTGTGAAGATTTCTCTAGCAAGCCACATAGGTAGGGGTTCCATTAATTTATTTATAATTTGTGTTGTCAGTTTTGCACCTATGTTGCTCCAAATAATAATTAGGGAAAATTCCAAATAAGAGCTTGACGTGTCCTCATTTTCTCAAATGAGCACCTAAAGTGGATGTTGTTTCAAATAAATGCCCCTGAAGTGAACATTACTTCAATTAATGGCTTGAAATGATCATATTTGTCTCAAAGAAGGACAATTTCATCTTTTAAATAATTTTAAGTTTTTCCTTTTTTTTCTTTCTTTTTTCTTTTTTTCCTTACATAAAAAAGTAAAAAAATTAAAACTTCAAAAGAAGAAGAAGAAGAAGAAGAAGAAGAAGAAGATGATGATGAACACACATAGGAGGGAGGCTCCATCCCACCTGTGCTTGCTACCCCCATCATTAGTGGGGTGGCAGTGATGCCCGATGGGGTTGCTGGCTCTTAGGTGAGGGCCGACAAACCTTGTTGACCAAAGGCGAGGGCCAACGACGCTCACTAGAGATGGGAAATGGTGGCGAGGTCTGAGGGTGCTGGGTGAGGGCCACCAAGCCTACGTGAGGGCTGGTGACCATCACCCTGACCAAGCCGAGGGCAGGCAACCCTTCCCCAAATTTGCAAGAGGGTTGTCGCCCTCTCTCATCTGGTGGGGGCCAAGAACCCTCGTCCAAGCATCGATGACCTCACCAACCATTGATGCCACCCCAATAGCGATGGGGGCAGTGACGCTCCCTCTAGCCCCTATTTTTTATTATTTAATTATTGTTGAATTTTTAATATAATTAAATTTAAATTTAAATTATATTTGGACGAAAATATCCTTGATTGGCCGGAATTTTTTGCCGACTAACGAGCTAATAAGGTTAGGCCTTTATTTGAAACAATCATAATCACTTCAATCCCTTATTTGAAATAAGATTCATTTTAGACTCTTACTTGAGAAAACGATAGCACTTTAGGCCATTCTTTGAGAAAACAATGGTACTTTGGGTCCATAACATGTACTTCAACCCCTTATTTAGAATTTTTCCTAATAACTTTTAAGACATCCTAACATGACACGTTTGCTCTAATGGCCCATATCAACAACTTGATGGTCCTCGTCAACAAAATTGACTAACAATACTATGAAAAAACCTAAATTGATACGCCTGTGATATATTTATTAAAAACTAATTTTTTAACCATCAAAAACCTCAAGTTGGTACATCTTAATTTACCATCCATTAGTTTCCTTTAAATTGTTGAGTTGGAGGCATGTGATAGTTGACAAATGTATTAGTTTGAGGTTTTACCCACCGTTTCTCACAAATTCACTAGTTTGAGGTTTTTCGTAATATTAATCCAATTTAACGGAAACAAATGGAGGCTAACTTTGTTACAATGAACTAGTTTTGGGTTTTTGGTGGTAAAAAAATCAGTTTTGGGTAAATTTATCATAGTATACGAGTTTGAAATTTTTTGTGATAAAAAAATTAGTTTGAACTAAAATTTATCACATGTATACTAGTTTATGATTTTTCGTGATATTAACCCCAAAAACAAACCAAACTGAAGGACTAAGAGTAGTACTTTGACGTCTTTTAAACAAAAGAAAGTAAATAGATCGTTTTGATTTTCATGCAAAAGTACGGGACTACCAGTGGCATTAACCCATCAATTTAAAATCTTCCTAGTGCATAACATGGAAAGTAAAATCCTTTTACTAATCATATATAAACAGATCATATACAGGTCGTGTTAACATTAATACACTAATATAAACGAGGTATGTAGATTTATTTCGTATCTAGTGGATTTGACACGGACACGATATGATTATTTATTGTGTCTCACAAGCTGATACAATATTGAACCGAACACGATCAGTCTCAACCTGAACTGTTTGATAATGTGTCGTGATCTAATCGTGTTATTTTCATGTAAGGATTGTTAGGAAAAATGCTTACAGTGTTTTCAGTATAAGAAAATATTCTAAGTATACTAACAACTTGAAACTCAAATCATAGTCTCCTCGTCGATGATGATGGCCAAAAGTGAATGCAAGACATACCTTTTAGAGTTTGCAGGTAGTCTCCTCGTCGATGATGATGATGATAGAAAAGATTGATCTTGATGCGAGGCTTTCTCAGCGAACCATCAATTCTGTCCGAGCGGATGGCATGGAGATCCCTGGAAGAAGAGCGTTAACCCATAAAACTTCATCCCTATAATGAGAGGAGGCTTTCGATGACAATGCAAGGTAAAACAAAGGTTCGTATAGAAAAGAGGACCTCCCTATATGTGAGATCCAGCCGCATGAGAGAGAACGAAAAGGTCTACAGAGCGATAAAAAAAGGTAACAAAAGGGACCGAATATTTCGTGGTCAAAACAACAATACTTCAATAAATTACCAAATTCTCTTTTAGGGATAAAATCCAAATTATTCGATGAAAGATATCTTTTGTAGGGAATTTGTTAGTTGAGAATCCTAATCTATTTGGCTTTTAGATTAGATCATTAGACTAAAAATCCATATGAGTATAAGATTTGAAAAATAAATAATATAAAATAATATAAGTGTCATAACTTTTGTATAACATTTATATGCGTGTATAACTCAAGTATCGGAAATTCAACGTGGCACGACACTTGTGATGAACGTTTTTAAAAAAATTATGACAATCAAGAGATTGATTGTCATGCCGTGTTGGATTTTTGATACTTGGTGATAGAAAGAAAAGTTATGACACCTTATGATATCTACATCTTTAAGATTTGATATTTAAAAAGACGGAGTACTATTACTATTCATTTCTCGATATACTAAAGCAAATGCAAAATATTGTTTCTACCTCCACCTTTTCTCCTTAAAAATCCATGGTGTATTATGCAATATATTGTTTAAATTAAGAAACCGGCAAAATTCTAACTTGGAAATTGATCTATCTCTAGCACATCAAATCATAGTTTCTTAAACATCTAACACTTTCTCTATATAGACTTAAGTGCTTCTCATCTTTCATAACTTAATTTTTCTAATTCTAGAAAAATACAAATTGATCTCCATTAGGTCATCAAATTTCAAAAAACTTATTTTTCTCCATATATTTAATTTCTTGTTAGTTTTCTTTATCCATAAAGCATGCGCTCTTTTGTTAGTAGTGTTGCAACCCTCCCTTGAGCGAACCACTTAGGTGATGGCTAATGGATTATTAAACTTACAGGCTAATGGATTACTAAACTTACACTTAGTTCAGCTCTCCCAAGCCCATACCAATCACTCCTTCAATTTCTAACATGCAATTTAATTTATATAGGAGTTGGCACTAATTTATTATAAGTGGATCGATTATAAACCAAGTAAAGCATGGGAGCATACTTTATTTTCATTTATGGATATGGGGCTTGATTAGGCTAGATTAATCTCATACCCTTTCGATACCTTTTCTCATTAGCTTTCAAAAATATTTTGCGGAAGCAATCTTGGATTGATTTTAAACATAACCATTAACATGTGAGAGGTCATCATGCGGTTGCTCAACCATAGAAGTAACACTTAATTATCAAAGCATTGAATAAATAAACTGCTAGGAATAAAGCAACAATTCAAACACCTCAAGTCAATTAAATTTCTAAGCAAAGCACTAAAATATTACACCTGCCCTAACCATGAGTTTCTAGATGAGTACACAATTCCAATTAGCTTCTTTTGGGTTTCTCTTTTAATGAAAACTAAACTATATGCAACGCATGCTATTAATTATTGTGACATAAAGAATACTATCTATATGACCTAGCATGCAGTCACTAAATGACATGGCATAATAGTAACATGGCAATGACATGACATAGATGACATGGCAAGACATGATGAGATGACAAGATATGATGCAACTTGCACATGCTATTTTTTTTTTCTATTGAAATTCGAAATAAATAAATTATAAAAATAAACTATCTAAAGCAAAAAGAGTTATCCATACTAAATTAGGAATAATTTAAATGAAATTCTATTCCAACTTGGAAACTTATCATAGTTACTAGATATAATCTAAATATCAACTCTATTAAGAAAACCTCATAATCCATCATGCAATGCAATCTTTTTGTACTTTTTAAACAAGAAAGTTTTTTTTTTTTTTTTTTGGGATAAAGTTAAGAAATGAATAGATTTTGCAGAATATATACAAAGAAGGAGATTGGCACCTACAAGGGACATACACTCAAAAAGACAGTCAAGTCAAAGAGAGTGTAAGTATGTCGTAGTTCCAGGAAAACCAAAAGGTAACAAGAACGCAACATAGGGAATAGATCACAACAAAACAGGACAACCTAAAGATAAGAGAAGCTAAAAATCACAGCATATATTCATTTAACTTAAAATTGGAATTGAATAAAGTAACAACCCAATCTTAATGCCTAAAGATATTGAATTGCCGATCTTGCAGTTCGAATTAGGGAAACTTTTCGAATTTCGGTATAACAAAATCTCAAAATAATCAAAATTGGATCACGATAACCACAAATTAAGCAATAAAATCTTAAATTCAAATTTGATTCGGAAAATTTACCTAATTTGAGGACTTGTTTCCAAAGGGGACTGACAGCGGGTCCCTCAAGGTAAACGGCCATGAGTGCTTGGCATGTTGAGAGGGGCCGGGCCACCAGCGATGGAGAGGGACTGTTCCGGCACCACAAGGAATCGGAGCTGTCAAACTGTGACAAGGCAGATGCAGTTAGACTATGGGTCTGCTGCCATAGTCACTGGAAAGTTGACGATGGAGCAACACGGTTGTCGCCAAGGGTGTAGTAGCGTTGGAGGAGAGTTGGTTGACGGCTGCAGCTGGCAGGAACCGTTGAAAACAGGTTGCAGGTTGCCGGAGATGGCGACAGTGCATCAGCGACTTAAAACAGGCACATGAGCCGCTGCCGTATAGAAAACTGGACACCGCTGGGCTGCTGGAACTTCGCCACCAACGGTCAGACTCCAGGAGACCTACAGGAATGCCTAAAAACGCTGAGCAATCGAAGACAAGGAGCCTTTCGGCACAAGCAAAGGGCGGCAGGGCGGGTCCCAAGCGATGAGAACTGGGCCACAAACTCTTCCGCGCAAGACTGACGATCGGTGAGGCAATGGATGACGCAGAACAGGAGCAGACGCTGTTGGGGATTATGGAATATGTGTTGGGAAAAGCTTTAAATTGGGTAGGACAATGAACTCGGATCTTTAGAACAATTAAGTCGGACTTTGACGCACGATATCACTTTTTTTAAGGATTTATTTGCCTCACAATTTCTAATGGTCACCGGCAAATTTCAAATACAACAAAGTCTCAAAATGATAATACTAGATATCAATTCTAATATTTTTCTAGGATTTCTCATGGAAAATAATTAGAAATAATGGTTGTATATTCTTTCAAAGTAAAACGAAAATGGAAGAAGAAATATTGTAAATGAATAAACAAACACAGTAACGTAGAGTTATATCCGAATAGACACAACTTTCTATACACAACTTTCTAAGGATTAAAAAGTTATGTTTGAAAAGGTATGAACTTTGAGTTAACTGTTGGAAGAAATAATAAAATTCGGAATTAAATAAATAATAAATAAAAAAATAACTGTAACTCTTTTTGAATAGTCGTGTTGTTTCAAAAGGATGCAATGGTTAATTTTTATAAAAATAAATTTGAATTTTCAATAAATAAAAATAACGATCATTGGTTAGTGTCAACTCTCGTCCACGTGCACACTCACATCCCTTTGATGTGAGATAAGCCACCTCTTTGTTTGTTTTACAAAACTACCTATAATATGTATAGGCAAAATAAACATAAAAGCAATGAAAGCAAAGATAAAATTCTACTATACATGTATCTCTAAAGGTGTTGTTTGTGTTTTTTAATCAAATATCAGAATATCAAAAGGGGTCATATGGAGCATGCTTTAAATGATTTGATTTAAATATTCTTCAGTTCGAGTCTCACAAACGTTGGACCTCTAGTTCAGACACACCATTAACACACCTTGAACGAAAAAAAGATTTTGCAGGTAATCGCCACAATGATTGTGCGAACAATCTCATGGAGACAATCCTATGCACGTAGTTAGCAACTGTTGTTGACCATGTAACTCCTTTTTTTTTCTAACCCACGTACCTCTTTCTGCTCTATAAATAACGTCTTGGTGAAGTCAACATTTAACTTTCTTCATGAGTAGGCTTCTAATCTTTCAAAGAAGTTAAATAATTACTTCTTTGACAAGCTAGTCTCTAACCTCTCAAGGAAGTTAACTGATTATTTCCTCCAGAAGCTAGGTGAGCGAGAGAACAACTCTTATGAGTGGGTTGCATCCATAAGAGAATGAGTGAATTTGTTATTGTGCGTGATATCCCTAAGTTCATCACTGAGTTGGTAGTAAGACTTGCACTAACACATTAGTACTCCTAAGAGCCCAAACAGTGTAAATGCTTTAAGAACATAATGAACTTGTAGCTTTGGCTACAGTGTAATTTAATTGCTCTGTCACACTATGTCTAAATCGAACAAAAAACATGGAATATTTGTCAAGTCATCAATTTTATCATATGTAGAAGCCTAATTAACTTGTAATTTATACGAGACATGTATAATTCATTCTCCATTATAAGCATGTTCGAGGATTTCAATGCCGTGTCATAATTATATCATATAGAACATCATTATTGTACTTTGCATGTAACAATGAGATAGATTCTATATTGCGCACACATGGAACTTTGTATATGAACAAACTATGATCATTAGGTATTAGAGACGGATCAATGAGCCACCAATATACGCACCTGTGAACCGTAGCCATCCAACATACAAGTCAACACCATGCCTCAAGTTTAAGGATTATTCACACAAGACCAAAGCATGAACAATTAGACATTGACCATGCCAAAAGCTTCCATGTCGCTAATCGTTTTATTTATGTCACGTTCAGTGAATTTGTTTGCTACAAGCACCTATGTTTTAACTTGGGCATCATAGGCTTCTCTATGTGTGCGATATTTGTTGCCATGGAAAATAGAGAGCCCAACTTCTCTCTTGAGGTTCTCTCTTTCCCACTTTCTTTTTGCCGCACGTTTCCCCTTTTCCCATCCTAATAACCTCTATTTATAATAGTTCCAACCCTTATAATCTCTATTTATAATAGCAAATCTAGACTTTTCATTTCCTCATCCTGATATCCAACTTAGGCAATCTTCTGATTATTTCCTCTATTTTAGTTTTTGTAAAATGAACTAACTTATCTTCCAAGTGTGATATTTATTAAATAAGTTATTCCAACTTTGCCTCATTATTATGTAATTTTCAGGCCTATATGTATTCTATAGGTTTGGCCAATATTCTAAGGCCATGTACCAAATGCTCTAAGGCTGTGTTCAATCGTCTAGATAATAAAGATTGGGTAAGATGAGATAAAGTGGGATACTAAATCCTTTAGATAACAAAGATGGATACATATAGTCCTATCAAGCATTTGGTACACTTCAAAATAAGATTAAAAAAATAAATATAATTTTCAATTAAATTATAAAATTATAAAATAGAAAATTAGTTAATTAAGAGCTATGGAAAAAACAAGATAGGATAAAAACCAAGATAGGATATGTTTTATCCTACCCTAGCCTATCCCATGTTTGGTAGTTGTCTAGGATAGGATAAGGTCGGATATAGACGGGATATAAACCGGAAAAAAAAAAAAATCCGAGGGGGGAGGTGGGATAAGGTTGGATAGGATTTCTTTTATCCGAAACATAAAACCCTACACTTTTTTTCTTTCTCCGTTGTTCACCCACAAACGACTCTCTGTTTCCAAAGTATCGACGTTGAAGTCTTCTCCTCAATAGCTCTCTGTTCTCATCAAAATTTTACGAAAGCTTCTTCTCTGCCAAGGTAAGACCCCCTATGATTCTCATCAAAATTTTATGAAAGCCTTCTTCCTCCACCAAGGTAAGACCCCTTGTCCGCCAGTGATCGCCCGCTAGTCGCCCTCCCGATTGATTCCCCCCACCGCAATGTTTTCCCCGCTTCGATTGTGCCCAGGCCGCCAAGGCCACCGACACCCCGATTGTCCTAGTCGCGCTGCCGGGTCCGAGCAGTCACAGCCCGTTTTGGCGCAACGGGGATGTAGGGGAAGTACGTGAATTCTTCTATTGTTGTGTTTTTGACTCTCTTTTTTTCGTGGGATTGGGAGTGTGGTGTTCGTTTTTTTTTTCTTCTTGCAGTTATGGGGGGTGGGATTGATTGAGGTGAATGTGGCTAATTGCTTGGGAAAATTGAAGCTTTTCGGTTTTCGTTTGAGCTCTGGAGGATGATTTTGGCTGGGTCTAGCAGTTTGGATTGTTGCGGTTTCCACATTGATAGCTATAAAACATTTGGGCATTTGTTTCTTCCCAAAAGGCCATAGTCTCAGATGGTGAAGGGCCACTATGATAGCCCTGTGCTGAAGAAGATTTTAAAGGGAAACGCTGTTACTCAAAAGGAGGATGTTGGGAACTTTCAGCAGGAAGCAGCTTTGGTAAGAAAGGTGCTAATGGAAGTGTTTCGCAGATTGACTCTAAAACTACTGCAGAATAATGAAATGAGTAGAAACACAACAGCACCAGAAATACTCATTACAATCGCTCTATTTATTAAAGAAAACCATAGGAGTGTGTCTTATTTCAGGTAAATACAGGATACTGTGTTGAGTAGATACTTGATAATTCGATTTTCCTTTCTAGTTACAATTAGGCAAAGGCTAGTTGCTGCTGCCTATCCAATGTGATGTTAGTTGATCTCATGTAACACTGTTGGATCGGGATTGGAAATTTCTTTAAATATATGATCCATAAATTTTATCAGTTCTAAAAAGTTTGTGCTGCTATTCATTGTTTCTTTTTAATGGTGTAACTTGACTGTTCTTCGATCATATCATCTTGATTGTTATAATTGGCCATAAGAACACAACTGTCAATTTATCCTTTTTTTTCCACAGTATGGGTAATTCTTTGGATGTCGCCATTGCATTCATGCTCAATTTTACATTTGGTCATTGGTTTTCTACACGATTGACAACATGTTGCCATAAACCAGCTGTTGTCCCTCCCTCACATACTCGGTGTTGCGTATATAGTTATCAATGAGTCTACCTTGTGAACCGTTTAGGCCTGCTTCAACCTGGGTGCATGCTCATGCCATTTTGCTTATGATGAGGACACGCGATGACATGGATGTCAAGTCATCATCTGATAATGTCTGATAAGGCTGTGTTTTCTTTGATCCTGTTAGATGCTTCGTAGAGCAAATGAAAGATGTTCTATTTTATGCCGGACCTTTTGCTCAGTTCTTTGATGACTCGTGATCTTCAGTAAGATGATGCAATCTCATGCCATTCAAACGCGTGTGAGATAGCTCTAGGAAAATTGCTTTTCAATGCTTTTATAACTCATACTATAGTCTACTATTCTTTGACTAGTAACTACTTTGAAGGGGGTATCCAAAAGATTATTTCAAAGGAACGGAAAAGATTATTACGATGCGTAATCATGAAATTCGATGAGAATTTGTTAATTTAAAAAAGATATATTGTTTTGGATGATTTTGTGAATATTAAACCTGCAAATTTGTACTTGCCTATTGTTATTGTTTTTAAATATTCGAACTTAAATCCGTAGTTCACCAAACGATAGATTGGATAATATATGAGGATATCCGACTTTAAATCTGTAGTTCACCAAACAATTGATGTGATATGAAGAAATCAATGGATTTCTTATCTTATCATATTCAGTCCTATCTCGTTTAGAAATCTGGACGACCAAACGCAGCCTAAATCTAGAAATTCTGGCCACTGAATGGCTACCGTGGAAGATCACAATCCTAATATTGTGCGAGAAGAAGAACATGAAGAGGAAAAGAGTTCATGGTGTGATCTGCCTCTCAAGCACGTTGAGAGAGCTTCACAAGAGAGTGACCACAAAGAAGATGCCAAAGGGGGTTTTCACGAAATAAAAAAGAGAAGACGACGAAGAAGCTTTCTTTGCAGTTCCCGCGATGCAAGTCCAACAAGCTCCACGAAGCACCCTCTTCCTCGCGAGCGAGGCTTACTACTGCCGATCCCCACCGCGATGAGCTGCTGACCCGATTGCTGACCAGCCCAACGCCTGCAACAGGTCACCCCCTCCCCTCTTCCGGTGAGACCCACCTCCCTCAACGTTCTTGCCGTTCCGCTACTAAACGTCGCTGCTGTTTCACCATCAACGACACAGCTGTTGTTACGCCATCGACAACGGTCCTTGCTACGAGCCTTTGATGACGAGCCATCCTGCGAACTGTTGCGCTTCTCACTCAGGGATGGCGTTGCCTTTCAGTTGGCTGCCCATCGTCACTGTCTTGCACGAGTTCCCCTGGCCAACTGCTTCCTGTCCAGTGAGTATTATTAGCCGCGACCACATTCATTGCTGCCGCTTTTCTCAGCCTCAGCTCGTCGAGCTCGACCATTGTCCGCAACACGCGCCTCGCAGCAGTTCCAGTTGATCTCCAGCGGAGCCTTTGACGAGTCGAACACACCCACTTGGATCCGAACCACACCAGAGCTCCTCCACAGCGACAATACTTGTCACGATCGCACTGTTCAGTGAAGTCAATGAAGTCAATGAAGTCAAGAGTTTGTGGTGCCCAATTTTGTCACCTAGCAAATTTCTTTTGACCAACTAACTGCTCTCCCATTGTTGCAAGTCTAGTTTAATTATTGAGCATCTTCAATTCGTGACCGCATATTCTTCAGCCAGTTGAGCACCACCGAGCCACCTCACCATAAGCGTCGCGGATCGCCGGTCATCCTCACTGCGGTTCCCGCAATCCGCGCAACATGAATTAGTTAAAAATCTCGATAATTCGATTTTCATATATCTTGTTACCTAAATCATAAAATTGTGATCTTGTTTGCATGTTTGGTTGATATTGCCATATCCAAAAAAATTATTTTGAATCCCCATGAATTAGGAAATTTTTCTAACTTCACAATGTGCAATGGTCGGCAATCCAATTTCATATTTGAATTACGACTCACGATTGCACAGAATGTCATCCGATCTCATGGCTGAGATATGATTCGTGATATCATAAAAATTGGCTAATCTGATCTCATGTGATAGATACAAATTGTCAATTTTTTTTCCGAAATTAGATGGATATCAATAATATCTCAAGTGATTTAATGGCATGTTTGTTGTGGATTTGGCTTATTTCTATTTTTTTATTTTAATTGATTTTATTTCTAAAAGTCCAAAAAGATTAGATAGTAGTTTTTTAGGATAGATTGCATGCTTATTTTGGTTATTTTATAACTCCAAATTTAACAAAATACCAAAATATATTTTTAAAATAAATTGAATTTTTTAGAGGATAATTTGGATGTTTAAATTAAAGTATTTAATTAATTTCGAATTTATTAATGAAAAAAAAGAGAGTCATGTGCATGTCAAGCTGGCATCATCACTACCATGTCATCACCCGCATGTCATCTAATACTTATATCTTAGGTTCATCAAATTGCGTGTCCTGTAGAATTAATTCACTTATTGTTTAGAAATTGCATGTGTAGGAATTGTTCAAATCAAAGTGTGTGACATGATAGAATAGTTGCATTGATTTTTGCTCATCATTATATTAGGTCATGTAATTAATGTTCACATGATAGATTGCATAGTGCACATCATTTAGTTAAACATTTTTGTACATGACATAGTTTCTATATTTCATTAAAATAAGTATATACTTTCGTTACTAGGTTGCTAGTAACATTTTTGTACATGATAGATTACACGTTAATGAGAAGTCATATTTAGGATTGTTGATGTAAATTTTGAGCTAATATTATATATACTTTCGTTACTATAAGGTAAGTTCTGCAATCTATTTATTACTTTATTGGTTGTTAAATTGGTGATTTGTGCACTCACATGATTGCCTCACATGTTATGAGGTAGTAAAATTGATCCAAGCTGCCTGCTAAACTTTTTTGAAAATAAAATAGAAATGGTGCCAAAAGAGCATTATAGTAATCTAACATAATCAAATCTTCATACCCAAAATCTTTGGTTCATAGAAGTAAAATAATTATACCATTATTTTACTTAGGTGTCTAATCAATTTATTATAAACTGATTAGTGACGACTCATAAATAAAAATAATTTCCATGTTAGATAACTTGTGTGACATCTTCGATTCAAACCTTTATTTAGACTGCAAGGGATGGACTAAGGATTAGTACGTTGATAATGAAAACAGGCTGTGATTTAATCCTAAGGGAAGACCAACAGAAACCGACCAGCCGCTTCCCTGCCGTCGCCAGCCCGGTCGGACTACTAGCACACCACTGTCACGCTCCTGAGCATGCCCTCGAGTCGCACGCTTACCAGCGCGTCACCCCCGTCCAATCTGCGTCACTCATCCCTGCTTGCCATCCAACAGCTCGCCTGAGCCATCAGGGAGGTCACCCAAGCTCAACTCGCGGCCGTCTCCACCCGTTTGGTCGCCGTTGTCCCGTCCCTGTTGTTTCATGTCAAGCCAACCACTTGTCCACCCTTGCTCAGCCCAAAGCAGAAACTAAAACCTAGTAACCCATCGTGGGCTTCGAGGCCGGTTTCCAAGCCTTTCCTAGCCTTGGTTGGTGTCGCCACTTCAAAGTTTGTCGCTCATCTCCGCCTCGTTGTCACTGTGCACTCATCGAAATTCAAAACCAATGAGTTTACTCACTAATCTCCGTTTAAGGAGTTAATTATGCTTAAGAGTTTATTAGTTTAGGTTAAGTATGGTTTAGGTGGTTAGTTAGAACGGATTAGTGATTTAATTATTCGTTACTGCATGTTAGGTGGTTAGTGTAGCTTAATTAGCAACTAGATAAGCTGTAGTATTTATTTAGATTGGTTCAGAAATTTTCAGGGCCCGTCTTGGTATTTAATTAGGCTTTTCCAGCTTAAATTTGCATTTATAACATTTATTGGTATTTATTTAATTAATTTAGGTAATTATTTAATTAATTATTATTTTCTGGAAATTATACTGGGATAGCCAATGACCGGAATTTTGTGCCGATCGCAATGATATGATTAGTTTATTTAATTGAGTTTTGGTCTGTGTAAATTGTGTGTTGATTGTAATTTTGGGTTTGGTAATTCAGTATTTAATTAGGAAATTACCGAGCGTCGGTGTATAACACCAAAAATGTTTTTATAGACTATATAATTAGTGGGATGTTGTAAAATTAAGATATTATATTTTTTGCTGAGACCTACCGTGTATCCACATACAAGTATAATGAAATTCTTATCTGGGAATAAAATTCTTTAGTGAGGGCCATGATTGACAAGAGGACGATGTCCATTATCATCATTGTCCTGGAATGCCCATCAGTGGTGATCTTGAACCAATCGGTCCAGACTGGCTTGGTCCGATTTCCAGATTGAATTGGACCTGGTGATCACCCCTGTCTAGGATTGCTATCATCAATCGATAGTCCCTCATCCTCCAATCTATTAGCAACACAACAATGTTCATGTCATGGCAGAGTGCGTTGCCCAGCACACTCCTAGCATAGTCTATTTGATCAAACAACCATAACTTCCCATCAATTGGTGAATTATCAATGATGCAAGGGTCCCCATTAATGATAAACAAACAGCAAATCACAACAAAATGAACTAGCCAAAAAATGAAATGAAAGGAACAAATAAATAACGACTAAATGCAGAGTACTGGCACAAATATCCAGAACCAATCCGAACAATGAGCTCTCGATGAACTCACGAGCTTCACTTTTCCCATCATTCCTCGGACTAAGGCTCGTCATTGTCGCTGATAATTTGCTAAGTCGACGACCTCAACTGCATGGTAATTCGTTTGGGGACGAACACATTGTAATAGTAGCTCAGGATGCTGTCCTTGCTCATGGTCGGAAGGCACTTCGACGCTTTGTCCCAGAAGCTTGCCTGGTTCACCAGCGGATTTGTTTTTATGAGCTTCTCGAACTGATTTTCTTCTCTCATTGTCCATGTTCTCGAGACTTCCCCTCCCATTTCATTGAATTTCCAAGTCCAGAAAGCAGGGCCGAGATTAAGCTCGAAGTTCAATGTTGATTTGTACACATGCCCTTTCATGCAATTAGCTGATCCTGGTGATTTACAAGGGCAAAGCTCATGCCTTCCTTGTCCATTGCTTCCCAGTAAGGTTTCATTGATTCCATCTTCGATAGGCCAAATGTGGGTGCCAATATATTTCATGCTTTCCGAAGTACTGAAATTGTATTTGGTGCACGTGCCCACCCATACGGGGATTTCTGCCTGGAATGCGGGGCCGATTGGCACCACGGATCTTTTAGGGTACTCTTCGTCTAAGTACAATAGAGAGAACACTCGCCTTCGGATCGTTCCATTTGATTCCTCATCCGCATCTGCCTCATCACTGGGATCCTCCGGAGGTTGATTTCGGGAAGCCATGTCTTGCTGAATCCACGAGTTTGAGTCGATGACAACTGATGGAGAAACAAGGTCCACAGGTGATGGTGCAGAGTAAGATTCAGTACTTTGCATTTCTTCATAGCCTTCTTTGATGGTGGACACACCAGTTGATGAAATGCATGAGTTGTGGACAGTTTGCTCATCCAAAGTGTCACCAATAATGTCAGCAATTTTGGTTACACAGGAAAGAGTTGTAACCAACTTCTTGACATTGTGGTGAATTTTTTTCTCTAGTGCCCGTCCATGGTCTAATGAAGACTCTCCACTCTCTAAGGATTGGTCAAGTTTTCGTTTCTTCTAAAGATGGGTAGAGAAGTTTCGTATGTAAACTTTATTAAGAATTTAATATATGTCTTAAGCTGGATAAAAAAGCAAACAAGCAGGAACCACACGTGAAAATTATTATAGCCATGTTTCCAATCGAAGAGGCAAATTTCCAACCGGCCTCTGATTGGTCGGGCCAACTTTTTCTTTTTTATAAATAATTTAATAAAAGTCAAAGCTGGATAAAAATATAGACAGGCAACAATCACACGTTTCCAATCTAAGATCGGTTGGTTCATCCGACAAATTTTAGAGCAAAGTAACTATTGCACTCTTTGATTTCATGAATAACATATAATGAATTGGAGTAACATGAAAATTCTCGAAATACCCCTGAAATAATAATCATCAAACTTTGCTAGTTAATCATGATGCATGGGTTTGATATCCCATATACATTTCCTACATTAAAATTTATCATATCAATTGTATTTTAATGATTTATTCAGGATTATAGTCAAAAGTTAAGTACATGTATATGTTAAAATAAATATTTTGTTAAAGAAATTATCATTTTTATATCTAATCATGGGTGTAACACCCCATAAGTATCAAGACATTACAATTTAATACACAATTTTTTATCTACACTATAGAAGTTATACTACATCCGGTTGTTTGAAATTCTAACTAGAATAAGATTGAATAAAATATATGGATTGTGTTATATCATATCTATTATTTAGTGAATCACAGTAATAAAGTTGAATATATTTATATCAGATCATATGAATTGTTTGGTATAAACGGCATATCAATGTAAATGAATCTCAAAATTCATAAATGAAGATGGTAAAAATCTCTCACCACACTTTTGCCTATTTTATTTTATTTTATTTTATTTATCCTCCCTTTTTATTTTATTTTTCCCCCTCCATCATTCTCTAACATTTTTTATTAAATAGTAAACTATATTAATATACCTAAAATACTAAAATACCTAAAATATGTCATAAATATAAATGTATATTTATATATTGAATTTTTAATGTAAGATAGAATTAAATACTAATATATAAATAAAAATAAGATTAAATTGAAAAAAAATTGTTATTTTTTGTTATTTTGAATTTCTTATATTAGAATTCAAACATTATTTATATTGAAATACAATTTTAATATTGTTAACTTAAGAAGTTTGTTATTTAAGAAAAATAATTTTCCTATTATGAATATTAGAAATCATATCCACCTTATTCTACCTCCCCACATGATAATTTCATCTGGTCTATACCTCTTTTATATCTAATTTTATCATGTCTTAAGCAAGCATTAAATGCATGATATGATAAATATCATGAATTTGTAGCTCACTACTATATTTTATCATATCATAAATTTTATTCTGACTGCTAAAAGTAGCTTTATTTTATAGCTATGATTCAAATTCAATCATACGATATATTGTATAGAAAAGTATATATGTAGTTGCACAACTAATAGTGTGAATGAAATAATAACTATAAAGATTTGAGCATTAATTGATAAATAGTGTATGAATGATATAACAAATGATGATGAAAACTTAGATAACTACACCTAATAGTAAGCAACTGGTATTATTCTACAAATAAATTTTAAACATAACATAATTATTATTTACAGAAATTATTTACTTTTTATTAGTCATTTATTTATTGATCATATAATATGTAGTTATGTCAAAATGGCTACACTTGATGCTATTATTATGTATGGAGAGAAGAATGTTAGAAATGCCAAAAGTTGTGTGTGATACTCACTTTAATGCCAAAAGTATTAATTGATTCACTTAAGTGAAAAAAAAAATGATAACTTAAGTGCCTTCAACAAGAAATTATGGCAAAAGAAATTGCATTACTTTTATAGTTAGAGATTTTATCTAATGTGGCTTTTTTCTACACTAAAGTGATCATTTTTTTTATTGAGACTAGCACTGAAATGATCACTTTTTAACCTACTACGTGACGTCATTTAGGGGTTATATGCTAACGGGGCATGCCAATTAGCCATGTAGGATTAAGAAATTAATAAAATATGGCCATGTTGAAGTTCCAGCAATCCAACTTAGAGTTGGCACTTAAGGTTGCGAATGATATTCATTCGCGTTAGAAATTGATTTTTGGAAGAGAAATGTATTTTTCTATTTATAGATAAGTTCCTAAGCAAAAATATGTGTTTGATAACTACGCAATTTCTATTTTTGAAATAGTAATTTGTTTGATAACAACATAAAATTTCTCCCTTTCCGACAACTGGGGCATGGCGACGGGCCATCGGTGGCGGTGGTCGACAGACGGCGGGCAACAAGCAATCAGCGAACAATGGGCAACAAGCAGCAACGGGCAACAATCGACGAACGATGAATGGCAATTGGCGAACAACGAATGGCGACCGGCGGACAACAAATAGCCACTGACAGCCACCAAACGAAGGCAACAACCGGCAACCGACAACCGACGGTGGCAATCGATGGCTGACAATGAAGCCAACGACCGGTAGGTGATGGCTAGCATTAAGAGTGGTGACAACAGATGGTGAACGGCCGGCAACGATCGCCAATGGCAACAGCAACGGCTAGCGATCAACGACCAACGGCAACCGACAGTGGTGGTTGATGGCTAAGAGTGGTGACAACGGACAGTGAACGACGGTTGATGACAATGGATGAGCAACTGACTAATAGAAAGGATAAATATTGAGAAAAAATTTTATTTCTCATTTTTGTTCCAAAAATAGAAAAAAAATTACTTCTATTTATGTTCCAAACCTATTTTTGGAATATAAATATATTCCAGAAATAGAAAAATGAAATAATTTTACCAAATGGATTTCTATTCCAAAAACAAGTATGGAATAGAAAAGTAGTTCTTGAATAAAATGAGAATGATTATCATACGTGCCCTAAGTGATCATTTTTTTATAAAAGTGACACTTAATGATAAAAAAAAAAAAAACTTTTGCCCTAAAATGAGCATCTCATAATTTTTGGCACTTCTAGTATCCTCATTAATATATGATATAAATAGAATTGGTAATGATTGATAAAAATTAATATTATAATGCACATATTTTACTAATTCTAGAGTGAGTGGGAGAACGAAACAAGGGTATTTTTAGAATAGGGGTCAAGTATAGTTATCACAACTTATAATAACTATTACTTCTAGCAACACCGTAATAGGCAGGCAACCAATAATAAACCTGTAATGAAATAGTTGTTACCGCAACCAAACGTGTTAGCTCACGACACAACTTTGCCTCGTCGATTACAACGGACAAACTCCCGCCATCTTCGGTCGTTGACACCATATGCATGCCACACCATCAAACTTGGCTACCGGTCACCCGAGGGCATGTCCACCGCTAATCTTGACCATCGCACTTATCTCCTTCCACTATGATCGTCGCCGTTGCTCTCTGACAGCGACTAAATATTTTGATCTCGCCACCATATACTTTAGGGCTAACACCATAAAAACATCCAACTAATACACCAATGTCACATTTACTCCAAACAATTTTTGCATCACAAAAACTCTTGAGCTAGTAAATTTGTATCATATTTACCACTAAACAAATTTTCATGTCAAAAAAATTATGTAACCGGTACATGCATGCCACATTCATCCCTAATTGATGCACCCATGTCATATTTACCAAAAAAGCTCATATTTACCACAATTTTGGGTAATTGTAAAACATGTATACCAGTTTGCAGTAAATGTGGTACGGATGTACTAGTTTGAAATTGTTTATGATATAAAAATTAATTTGAAGTAAATATAGCATAGGTATACAAGTTTGGGAGTTCATGAGAAACAAATTAATTTATGATAGAAATAGCATGAGTGTATCAATTTAGGATTTTTGGTGATATGAGCCCTATACTATTGTTGTAACCATGATCATGTTTCACCAATTGTAACAGTTCTTCATCGGTGTTAGATGACTCTCGTCATCACCTTCATCAAATGACAATAAACACCTCCCTAGAGGATGGTCTTTTCCACCTCTTGTGACCACTAAGAGTAAGTTTGATTCAACTTTACAAATGGGTAGCGGTTTGGTTTAACTTTGCAAATGGGTTGTGAATGTTATAAAATACTAAAAGCCAAAGAACTTTGGGGAAATACAAATTGCATTTAGTAAAAACTTTTTACAAATGGGCTTTGGGTTCAAGTAGTGTTTGGCAAAAGAACTTTAGCAATGGACTTTAGCTATATTTATATTTTTTTTCATTAAAAAAGAACTCAAACCCTTCATCGGCTCTAGCTAAGGGCTACAGCCGTCAATGAGCCAAATTTGGCTCCTACGACATTCAGCTAAAGTTGCCCAAGTTGGGTGACCTCTAGTGAGGATCACGACCTCTAGTGGAGATCACCTAGGTCGCACAACCCTTATTGACCAGTCATTGTTCCTTTGCCAGCTAGATTTGGTCTTCTCAGATAAGTAGCATCGACACCGACACCGACACACAACATGCCACGCCACGCCATTATTTCTCAAAAAATGAAAATTTTCAATATGTTGGGACACGTTATATATTAATTGTATGTGTATACACACACACACACACATGATAAATTATCATTTCTATGATTATTTTAATCAAATTACTTTGATTCAAATTCACAAATAAATAAATAATAATAAAAGAGCGTATAATAAATTTACACTAAAAATCATGAGTCATGGAAAGTGAGAGTTAGAGAAGAGAAGATTAGGCTTTTTTTTCCTTTCCTCATTTCTTATTTTTTTGTTATTTTACATATTTACATTTTACCCAATCATTTGTTGAAATTTTTTAAAATTAACCCCATATGTATTGGAATCGCGTGTCGGAACTCTAGACTCATGTATCGCAGCATGTTGGGAGAGTTGACTACATGTCAAATTTTCAACACTTGTTGATGAGTGCCAAAGCACATCGGAACGTGTCAGAGTGTGTCGGATACATGTTGAAATATCGGATATAACATGAAAGCGTGTCCGAGCTCATTGGCCGCCCTTGTGTGAAGAAGATGAACAGTTACAATGAAGGGTAAAATCAAAAAATTAAAAAATTGGTGGGGTAGTATTGGAAGGAAAAAATATTTTAATCCTAATTTCAACATTCTGCAAATGCCAGCATAACCAAAGCCAGTATTTGGCCAAAAGTTATTTTAGGATGCTTGTCAAACGCTCTTAACATTTTTCCAAGAGGGTAGACATGTTAGAAGCAAAAGGAAACTTGACGGTGCAGTGTCAAGTTCAAGACTTCAATACATTTGAGAAATCTGAAAACAATTAGTGCAAGTTTTAGCACCAAAATTTAAGTGTTGAATACTAATTGTATTGAATAATGGAAATCTAATATAGCGATAAGCACCAAATCAATCCTTAATGTTTTGGCTATCGGTTGATTAATTTCTTGACCTTTTAATTTATTTAGATTGAATCATCGACGTGGTGTTAGAAGTACTAAGATTTATGTACAAGATGGGAGAAAAAGGATAGCATAACTTCTAAAACTATTGGAGAGTTTGGTTCCACAACTCAATGATTGATGACACACTACACATTCATGGTAAGGTCATCTTACGCGGCAAAGTGTTGGGTAAAAATGAAGAGAAATGACGTAATTAGGAGGGTTCAGAGAGAGATTGTGGTTGCAAGAACAAGTATCCCTCTCTCTCTCTCTCTCTCTCTCTCTCTCTCTCTCTCTCTCGCTGTCGCTGGGACAATTGAGTTGTTGAACGACCCATGTCAATAACAAGACGGTCCACGTCAACAAAACCGACTAACCAAAAAACAACAAAGCACACGGACTTTTGTTTTGGGGGGCGGGGGGGTGGGGTAACAGCGGTATGCTGACGTCTTTTAGACAAGAGAAAGTAAATAGACGTTTTAATTTTCGAGCAAAAGTTCGGGGACTGATTAACCCATCAATTTAAAGTCTTAATAATGCATAACATGGAAAGTAAAAAAATTTCAACTGAGCATATCTAAACAGATCACATACAAGTCATGTTAACACTAATTTACTCATTTGAAATGGTTATGTGGGTTAATTTCTTATCTAGTAGATTAAACATGAACACAACATGACATGATTACTTATCGTGTCTCTCAAGTTGATACGAAATTGAGCTGAATGAGATCAGTCTCAACCCAATGCTTATTGATTTTATGTCGTGATCTAATTGTGTTATTGTCATGTCAAAACTGTTAGAAAAAAAAAAAAAAAGCATAGTGTTTTTGAAAGTAACCAAACATTCCAAGTATATTAACATATGTAATTGAGTCTGCAGAAGATATTGCCTTACGTACACATTCAAATGTGGACAGTGTGAGAAAGAAGATTATCTAAAGGGTTGGAGTGATTTGCCTCCACCAAGGGTGAACGTAAACAACCTAGATGGACCAGAGAACGTAAACAGCCTAAAACGAGGAATTCGATCAAACTTGGAAGAGCCTAAGTAGAAGGTGAATAGCTAAGTAGAACCAATATGCTTGGAAGGACTAGAGAGTAGAAGGTGAAGAGTAGTTATGGTATGAAGTGTAAATAGACTAAGGGACCACGGGCAGAAGCAACTCCTATCAGACGAGGTGAATGGCATGTAATGTGCTTTTACCACTTGGACGAGAGGACCAAACCTTTTTCCAATTTGATTTGAATTCAAGGTGGTGTCTAATGGCTTGTTACAAGTTATGGGAGTGCTGGACACTTGGAGTGCCAAAACTTGACATAATGTCAAAAAGTTAGGAAAGTGACACTTAGTGCCAAAATCGAAGCAAAATAGATCACTTAAAGTGCCAATCTGGCCAAAATTCGGCTAAAATGCTGACGTGGTAATTTTCCGATGAGGTAAGTGCAAATCGACGTTGTTTTGCACGCTGATGTGGCTAAAAAATGCAAAAATGATATCGTTTTGTCTCTGACATGGTAAAAAATTAATATAAAAATTAATTAAATTAAATTTATTTAAAACATTTTTAAAAATACAAATATTAAAAAGGGGGGGAGGGAGACGGCTGAGGGCTGAGCCCTCACCACTGCCGCCAGGAAGGGTCGGCGACAGAGGGGGGAGGGTTAGTCGAGGTCGCCCACCCCTGGCCGACCAGCAGCGAGGGCCCGCAAGCCCTCGCCCAAATCTGGGGCAGCCCTCGGCTAGATCCGGCAAGGGCTTGCGAGCCCTAGCCGCCTCCTCGCCGTCACCGTGAAGGGTCGATGGCAGCAGGGAGGCGGTGGCAACGAGGGCTCAGCCCTCAGTCACTACCTCCTCTTCCCCACCTTTTTTTTTTAATTGAAATAATAATTATTATTTATTTTTATAATTTAATTAAATTAATTTTTATATTAACATTTTAATCCGCTCAAAAACAACGTCGTTTATGTCTTTTTTTGTTGAGTCAACATTCCGGCGAGCCACGTAAACGAAAAAAATAATAAAAAATTGTCACATAAGATTTTCAATGGGATTTACCGGAGATGGCACTTAAGTATCTCACTTTTCAAAAAAAAGTATCACTTTCCTAACTTTTGGCACTTTAGTGTCCCTTCGTGCCAAGTTTTGGCACTTGGGCTGTACTTCTCCCCAAGCTATGATGGTATTCACAAAAAGTGGACCAGAGATATTATAGTAGTTTTACCATATGTAGACAGACAATAGAGATGGCAAGACTCTTAAGTAAAAGTAGACAGTGTGT
Source organism: Eucalyptus camaldulensis (assembly GCA_019915185.1). NCBI lineage: Eukaryota > Viridiplantae > Streptophyta > Magnoliopsida > Myrtales > Myrtaceae > Eucalyptus > Eucalyptus camaldulensis. The sequence goes on along the minus strand of JAHSVA010000014.1, from coordinate 15,649,734 downwards.
TTTGTAACACAAACAAAGAGATGTTTTGCTTTTATCAATGACATATTACTACTTGGATTTGAGTCTCAAGCGGCAATCTAAGGTTTAATAGCTATAATTCAGTCCAAGGGAAGTAGTATAGTTGAGGGAACTTAAACAAAGCTAGTCCAATAGTAGTGCTCATCTTTGCTCTGTTCTTGTTGATACAAGCTATGCTTTTGTGATTGTATTCACTAGGAAGGTCGTTTCTATTTGTAATCTCGGAAGAGAGCATATTATAGTATTGTTAGAGTTGCTTGTGTATTGATAGTATAATCCATCGGTTTCAAGTAGTAGAAGCTAGATGTAACACCTATTAAGATTACTAGTAGATTAGGGCTTTTCTATGACCGAGTGTACGGAGTCTTGATTAAGTTGAATCACTATATATATGCAATATTTGCTGTCTCTTTTTTCATCTCATTATTTACCTTATAGAATCATTTGCATTTGCTATTATTAAACCATGCCGTTATCTGTCAAAACCTAACTTGAGTTATTCCACGAGAACTTGTCAAATCAATGTATTCATCTACGTTAGATTGTATATCGTATAATAGAACGCAAATGAAAGAGGTTTCTTTCTTCTTTTCCCCTGCAGCTATTCCTCCTTTAGACTTATAAAAGCTAGTACAAGAGCGTATCGGAAATAGAGGAAGCCAGTATATGGTAGTTAGTAGTAGTAGAAAGCAATTGGCACTAGGAGAAAAAGCCTATGCAGGAGTGGCGTGGTGGAGATGCACTCTTTCTTCTTAATTCGAAGAAGAAAAAGCAAAGCTTTCCAAAAATGCAAATCCCTAACAGAATTTTCTTCAAATTTCAATTTAAAGACTTTGATAAAGGTGAGAATTTAACTACTGGGCTACGAAGAATCTTAAGATGAAAACTAACTTCTATTAAAGGTTGATGGAATGAAATTCTTCCTGCAAGCTAGTGCTCCAAATAAAAGGCAAGGTATACTACAACAATTTACATTTCTTCCCGTCCATAGAGTTGTTAAGTTCTTTTGGCCATTTTTTCACATCTTGTGCCCTTTGGTAGGAGGTCCAATTCTATTCTATCTTTTTATAGTGGGAATCCAAGCAGTTGAATACAATGTTCTCTCATAGGCATAGGAAAAAGCACAGAAGGAGGACTCTTTCCGACAAAAGAAATAATCTTGCCGCTATATGAAGAGAAATTTCTTACACTTTTATATTTAATATAATTTCATTTGTAAATTTTTATTATATTAAATATAATTAATAAAAAGAAAATATAATAAAAATAAAAAGAAAATCTCATTTTAATTAAGGGATTTCTCTTTTGAAGATGGTTAGATGAGTGAATGAGTAAGCAGGCCCTTTTTCACAGTTTATTTTTTATTTTTTTATTCTTTCATTGTACATCTCTTTCCCGAACTCTTAGACTGATTTGAATTGTTTCTTTGAAATAAAGAGTAGTGGAGTCCAAATAAGAGACCACTATGTATAACTAGAATAAGAACAATATTGATGAATCCGATTGACTTAAAACTCTTTCCACCAAGCAAAAAGCACTTAGGCTTCAAAAGCGAACAAAATCATAGCATGGAAGGAACTCAAATGCTATCATAGCCAGCCTTAAAACTAGAAGGACTTGCTCTTGTATGTGATCATGATTTAGCATTTTCTCATTGGCAATGAAAGAGACACACATGGCAGAACCCTAAGGTCAAGCCTAAGCCCTATTCTAACATCAAGGCTAAGCATTTATTTTAGCACTAACGAGATATGGAAAGACTAGGGTGGGAAGATGACTTCACTTAGCCGCCTTAGCCTGTGGTGATATGGTCATAGTGACAAGAGCTAGTCAATCCCAAAGAGAGGGGAGATTGGTTGGAAGGCAATGGGTGGGTCAAGCCCAGAATGAAGTCATAGATATAGAGTAACTTGGACAAGTATGCTACTAAAATATGGCACCTGGAGTACTACTAAGATCTTGATTGAGACAAAGCTCCAAGCCAAGTATCACTTATATATATGGGCATCTTTACATTATGAAAAATGAAGGGGAAAAACGAAAGCTCCGTTTTCTATACAAAGTTCTAGCCACAAAATGAATTTGATTGTCTCTAGAAAGGGATTGACTTTTTTTTTCATACCAGGTTGATAAATAGCACGGGGCTAGCCCTTAGCCCATTCCTTAATCTACGAATGCCAAGCATGTTGTATTACAATCTTAGGCCGATGGGATAGATTTCAAAGGCTAGAATAGCTCAAAAAGAGGATAGCTTCCTTCACTTTAGTTTACTATGCTATCTTTTGTACCCAAGATGCATAGCGTCTCTCTCTCTCCTATGCTAGTTATAAATCTCCCTCTCTCTAACGAATGAAGTTTGAAGGGTGGCTTAAAAGCTCCTTTGTTCATGATTTGAGTTTCTCAATAGCCAAAAAGCGTAATCATTTTCAAACTAAGAAAGTTTTGTAGAGTTTTGAAACAATGTGAGGTAAGTAGAAAAAGAATTCCTTATTCATTTCCAAGCTAACCGAAAAGGTTTTACTCCTAATTCTTATTATATCTTGATGGTTTGAAGCCCTAGTTCCAGAAGGAATTGATATCCATATTTTAGATAACTAACCTAGTATTTAGTCTATTTAATGTCGGACTTTGCCTGGTGTTAGAAATAGAGTGAATTGTAAACCAAATCAATTTGCTTGGGCTATCAAGAATAGGTCGTCCCTTCACTCTACTTTCAAGAATGGCGAGACGCTAAAGAGAGCTATGAGACTAGTGCAATCAGGTAATCAACCAAGTAATCCACATACATGATAAAAGAGCATTCCTGCCCTGATGTACTTATCAATTAACATTGAAGGACAAGAATGACAAGGTAGCTATAAGCCTTTTTCCCTATTGTCTTTTCCGAAGTTCCCTAGCCGTGGGGCTTTCTGTCATGATTCCAAGTCTTCTTCCCACTCATGTATTGATTTCAATGCTTTTTGCTTTATACAGAAGTTTAGCTTAGCCCATTGGCTAGTCCGTAGGCCTCTCCCTCTACCACCTAGCCTCAACAAGAACTTGACACTTCTGAAAAAAAATAACAAGAGATTCAGCTTAATTAAAAATTTCTAGGTCTAAATTGAATCACCCATTGAAATGGCCTTTTAGACTTCCAATGGATCTAACTCTAAAAAATCCTATTCTTATACCCCCTAAATCCCAATTATGCAAGTCCATCGGTCACCTCTACAACGGCTGGAACCCGCCCTTTAAATTTGCGTTTTTCCAGATCCGTGTTCCTTCGTTTGCTTATGTTTGATCTTGCGTGCATAATCTAATAAATGGCCAAAAGTGAATGCAAGACACACCTTTTCAGGTTTGCAGATAGTCCCCTCGTCGATAATGATGATCATGGCAGAAAAAGATCGATTTTGACGTAAAGCCTCTCTCGGCGAACCATCAATTACACTCGAGCAGATTGCATGGTGATCCTTGGAATCGTAGCGCTAACCCAAAAGACCTCATCCCCATAATAAAATCAGGGTTTCGATTTCGGTGCAAGGGAGGGCGAAGGGTCGCCTGTATATATGGAAGAGGGCCTCCCTGTGAGATCCACCCGCACGAGAGAGAACGAAAAGATCGGTAGAGCGATACCAAAAAAAAAAGTAAAAAAAGAGTGATCGAATATTTCGTCGTCAAAACAATATTACTTCAATAATTTACCAATTTCCCTTCTAGGGATAAAATCCATGAAGGATATCTTTTTGCAGGGAATTTTTAGTTAAGAATCCTAATCTATGAGGCTATTAGATAAGGATATTCTTTTTTCATTAAAAAAAAAAAAAAAAGAGATAAGGATATTAGACAGTCGGTTTCCTTATTAGATTAGGAATCCACATGAGAACAAGATTCTATCTCTAAAAACAGAGTAATATTACTAATCGTCTCTTTATATACATAAGCAAATGTAAAAGATTGTATCAACCTCAACTTTTTCTCCTGTCATTTCCATTAAAAATGCATCGCAAGCAATAAGGACATCACGTTCAAATTTAAGAAATGACAAAATCCTAAATCGAAAGTAATTTGAATCTTGTTTCACCGAAAAGGATGAAATATGTATAAATATATGGATGGATTCACGAGGGAATCGGCACATTGTAAAGGGTCCTTTGTTGATCAATCGTTGCTTGTGTTATAAAATACAGGAAAGAAAAAATAAAAGTACAATATGGGTTATTATGGCCCACTAGTTATGGTTACGAGCAATAGTTATTTAATTCAAATAAAAAAATAAATTCCTAATTTAATTTGCAGTTACAAGAAGTTATTCCTCACAATATTTATCTACATAGAAGTTATTCAACAATAATCATTCACAAGAAATTGCGTAAAAAATATTTTAAAATAGCGGCAATAAATATAACCCCCGACAATTGTATTTTTGTGTAAATTCTATCAATGACTTTGTCAATTAACTTCCTTAATTTTTTACGAAGGCTTCCGTTAATAACTATTAGGATATTGTTGTTGACTTTCTTGGTGAGTTGTGATTTTCCTTAAGTCGTCAATTGTTTTATCATCGTTGACCAAACTTTGCTTTTATCAACTAGATTCAATACTTGTCCTTAATAACCAACATGAGGTCACTATTTTTGTCATGACCTTACCCCGAAGTGGGTTGGACTAGCTCGAGGTTTGGTTCATGAATTATTAAGCATAAACTTAACTCGGATCCTCCCAAGCTCCTATTAATTCACAATTCAAAGTTCTTAACACGCATATGATTTTTCTATTATGAGTCCCCACTAGCTAAGTAGCACTAACACGCGACACGGACACGTGACACGATACAACACGACATGTCAACACGTCATTTTCAAAAATAGATAATTCCGACACGTTGGGACACGTTATATATATTAAATGAATATTTTTTATTTTTGATGAATTTACACTAATAATATTAATAAATCTATTTATATGAAATTAAAGGTATATCTAGAGTTAATGTGTACCATATTTGAAAACATACCTAACTTTAATAAAAATTATTAATGAAACTAACGACTAACAAAAAATTAAAATCAATTTATTCATATAAATCTATTATATTCTATAATGATTAAAATTTATTATTATTTAATATTTAGTATTTTAATTTTTTGAAATCACTCACTCCCTCCCCCCCCCCCCCCCCTCTTTCCTAGAAAAAGAAGTCGTTCCGCCCGCCCACCCCCTCCCCACAAAAACAAAAACCTCCAAACCCCTCTCCTCCACACACCAAAACCTCCCATACAAAAACCGCCATTCCCAAAATCCCCCAGACACAAAAGCCGCCATCCCTCCAAAACCACCTCACAGAAACCGCCATTCCTCCGGAACTCCCTTCCCTAGACACAAAAACCGCCATCCCTCCGGAACTCCCTTCCCTAGACACAAAAACCACCATCCCCCCAAAACCTCTCCCCCCCCCCCCTTTCCGCCCCCAGTTTCTTCCCCCGTTTCTTTCCCCATCACCCATCAAGTCTGTCTTTCCCTAAAAAATTAAAATCATTCTCTCAAGCCAGTCAGCCATCCCTCTACACGAGAATCTCCATTGTAATTTTTGTTTTCATCTACTCTTTTTGTTAAAAGTTAACACTCTCCTCCTCGGCCTCCTCTTCCTCCTCCTTACCTAATTCTCTTCATCTTGATCTCTGTTCTCTCTTGGTTACCTCATCGCAGTCGCTTGCCGCCGCACCTACGGCCCTCCCTCCTTCGCAGCCATAGCCGCAGCCTTCGGTCCTCCATCGCGCATTGCAGTCGCGGCCCTCCTCCTTGCAGTTGTGGCCACGCCATTGCCTCTGCAGCCTCGCCTATGCTCCCTCGCTCTTGCATCCACCTCCCATCGCCTTCTTTAACAATTTTCTTTACCTTCACACTTGCAGACCCGTCCTTGAAACCATCATACTTCTCACTAGGGGTGAGCATGATCCGGATTGGTCTGGACCACCCCCTAACCCTAGGACCAACCTGTACAGTGTCACTCCTCAATTTTAAGGACTGAGGACCGACCCTATTGAGCCTGGGACCAAGGACCGAACCGACCCAATGGATTCGGTCCGGTTCCAGGGTCAACCCGGGACCGATCGATAATTTTTTCCGTCTTATTTTTTATACTTCTTAAAAAAGCAAACCTACAAATTCAAACTGCACATCCATAAAAAATACAGTATTATGCAACTAAACTATAAAATACCAATACATATTTAGCAAATTTAAGATGACACAATAATAGAAATTTCGTATCCGCTAACCGCTCATCGAAATATGGGATAAGATGGAAAGTTCTTGTAATCATCTATCTTTAATATTTATAACACCATATGCAAAAGCGTTTTCCTGATCATGTAGAGTCAACTCAACCAAAAAATGAGCTTCGCACCACTTGACTAGCATTTGATCATGTAGAGTTTACTTAACCAAAAAATGAGCTTCACACCACTTGACTAGCAAATCACCGTGGCAACTGCAATACTACTCTACTCTTCAAAAACTTCTATCATTTGATACAAATTGAAAAACAAAGTGCAGCTGAAATTCATTAGTAAAATACAATTAAATCATAAAAAGTTCAAAATACTTAATATAAACCATGAATATATAACTTCACATCTTGTTAATTCACTTGAACTTCTAAACACTTGAAAACAAAACAAACGACACATAATTAATACTTAACAAAAGTTTTAAATTGAAATTACTATTAGTGTTATTGATAGAATATCTCAATATAATATAATATAATAGACATTTTACTTAGGTTTGAATATATAAAATAATTATAAATAATATAATATAATATATAGTGTTGGTCCAGGGTTGGACCGACCCAAAACTCTTAGGACCGAGGATCAACCCGCACAGTGTTGGTTCTGGAATTTTGGGACCAAGGACCGACCCAGTCCCCTTGGGAACCGAACCAGGACCGGCAGGGTTAGGCCGGTTCAGGGTTGGTCCAAGGTCGACCCTAAACCGCTGCTCACCCCTACTTCTCACAAATCTCGGACACGCGAGTTGAAGCTTGTCGGAAAAAGTTGACCACGTGTTAGATTTTTCAACACGCGTTGATTGCGTATCCGAGTGTGTCCGAACGTGTCCGAGCATGTCGGACACATGTCGGGGTGTCTGACATGACACAAAGCTCCTAAAACGTATCCATGTATCATAGCCCACTAGTCTATTTTTTGTGGGTTAATTAGAAACCTAGTAAAGTATTGAGAGAAACACTTTATCAGAGATTAAATGAGTTTGGAGACTTGATTATGCTAGACTACTTAAACGTCCTTTTGATACATTTTCTCTTTTATTTCAAAGAAAATTTTTTATAGGCAATCTAAATTTATTTTAATTTACTCCCTAACATACAAGGTGATTAGGCAAGTGTGCAACCATTATTTAACACTTAATTAAGTAAAGCAGTAAATAAATTGCAAGCACTGTGAGAAAATGCCTACGTCAAAACAATGAAAGTATTTGTAATGTTAATTAGAAAATCATATCAACAAAATTAACACGCAATTTGTGACATCCTAAATTTCGACCCCGTCTTGAATATATGAAATGGGCATTTCGTTAATGTGCCTATGCTCCTTTTTCTCTGAGTCGGCCACTCACAAGTTAACTAACCTATTAGGTGAAGCCGTTGAGGGATACAAATACGGCAGACTCGAGAATTCGATTGAAAATCGACTACTCGATTGTAATAATCGGCAAGGGTCAATACGACACCATTATTTAAGATGTGATCGGATATAAGTCAATTCGATGGAATCATGTAATTGAATTGCGGGTGATTCCACATGATTAAGGAATTTGCATTGAACGGCACTAACCCGGTTTTTATCAATTTTATACTTGGTGCCCGTAATTGAAACTTTACAATTTTTATGACAACCGAGAGTCGCCTACAAGTGGGAGATGCACAAACATGGATAAAAAATTATCGACCATGGGTCAAACACATTAAAATCCCTGAAAGCTACCCGGTAGGTCAAGTTGTACTAAAATCGCATCTAGTCGATTTTTAACCACAAAATTGAACTCAGTTTCGGGAATCAAACGTTCAAGCGTGTCACGATTTACTTTTAGAACCTCCTCTCATCTTTCGGGAAATTTCCGTCGAGCTCGGAATTTTGCGGAAAAATTAATTCCAGCAAAGTAGAGTTTGTGAAATTCGGATGGGCAGCTTGGGAGGCATTTTTAGGCCACCAAAAAGGTTTTGTTTGTGAAGGAAATGAGGGAAAATTGGTCATTGGTTGATGCTTGGACCTTGTGGGCTGAATTTGGGGAATTGTGGATGCCAATTTGGTTTAATTTGTGGAGAAAAAATGGAAAATTCGTGTGGCAGCTCTAGCTGGATTTTTGGGACACCAAATTGTATTGTTTTGTGAAGATTTGAAGAGAAAAGTAGCTATTGGATGGAACCTTGACTTCCTTGGATGGCTAAAGACTTTATGGGCCATTGCACTCAAGTGCATGGATATTTTGGCTTGACTTCCTCTCCCCCCATTGTCCCCTCCCTTCCTCTTCATGTGTGAGCAGCCGAACCAGCCAATCCCTTGCTATTACTTCTGCTTTGCTTCATCTTCTTCTCCTTCTTTTTCTTCATTTCATCTTCTTCATCTTCCTCCATTTTCCATTTTGTTTGCTGCAGCCGAGTGACCTCCCTTCCTCATCACTGCTTCCTCATGCCAGCATCCCGCAACCCTCACCACTCTACATCAGCCCTGCACCACCATCCACTAGCCCTACTACCGCCTCAGACATAGCCACCAAACAACCTCACGCCATCCCCAAGCAGCCAACCATGACTATCAACTAGCACCGTCAGCCGTTTGCTCAACTGGTCCGCTTTTCCTCCACCTCAATCAGCCAATAACTTGCCATCCCAGCCGCACCACCAGCTCCGACCAGCAGCAACCAGAACCAAAAGCTCCTCCTCTTACGGGCCTCCTTTGGAGTCACTGTAGGCTTGGGTCTTGGTCGCCTTCGTGTTATCATTGCCGTGGACCCATTACCTCGCTAATCCGGTGAGTTAACTCCATAATTCATGATTAGGTTGTTAATTGCACTTAAGGGTTAGACTAGTGTTAATTAGCTTAATTAGATTAGAGTTAAGTTATATTAGCCTTAAGGTAGATTAGTGTTAATATAGCTTGATTAGATTAGCCTTAAGATAGATTAATGTTTATCTAATTGGTTAGATTAGCACTAATGAGGTTGGTTTAGTCTAATTTAGTGGATTTCTCACAGATCAATTTACTGGATGCTCGTCATTTGCCATTTTTGTGGATCGAAAGGTGCTACGATTTTGAGATTGATTTATTCTTGAGAAATGTTTTAGATATCTTCAGCTATGACATATCTTTTATTCAAAATTTTAGGGATTTAAAAGAATTAGATTCCAGCCTCGTCATTCGTAAAACAGAACCTCTGTTTGTATTGGAACCTGTGACCTTTTGGTGTTCAATGGATTTTTATCAACTCTTAGGGTTCGAATTTCAAAAGAGTTCATTCACAAAATTTATTCATCACATCTTTTAGTTCAACATAATCAAATTTTAGATCAAACGGACAAATTTTGGATCTCAAACTAAGCTAGTTTTGGAAAACATGATTTCTAGAAACGAATACAGTTTTGGTAACAGATTGAGTGATTTATTGCTCTTAATCTAGAAGAATCTGAGTCAATATGTCTTCATGAAAATTGTTTGTTTAGGTGTCCTTTATATCATATTCAAATTTGAGAATTTTTTGAACTTATTTGTTTAGGTTGCTGGATTTAAACTTAGAGACACGCGAGTGGACCGGTTTCTGCCGGTTAGGACCGGTTGTGGTTTTGTAGTTGTTCTTAGTATCTTACTTGCTGGGAAATAAATATGTTATGATTTGGTTGGTGTTTGGCATACTGAGAACTCATGTGTGATATCATGAGGTTAATTTCTCTATGTTGGTTGTTTATTACTATTGCAAAAGGTGACATTTTGGGCTATTAAATAGAGAGTAAATAAGGTGTCGGGTCCGGACACTAAAACTTATTTGCCCAATGTAACAATAAGGTTTTAAATTAGGTACGTGCAAAGTTTGACAGATTAATTTTAGTACGTGAGTACCTACGAATTTATTTCTAAACGTTTTGAAAAAAAAAAATGGGTTACCAAGGTTTGTTTTCAAAAGAGGGTGGTTGGAAAAGAAATTAGAAAAGAAATATGGTTTCAGGTTTGCACGCCAAGTTTTATGTGCTCAATAAAACGATGAGGTTTTATACGAGGTGCGTGCAAAGTTGGGCAGGTTAATTTCAAATACGGGACCCTATACGAATTTATTTCAGAAAGTTTGAACAAAAAAAAAATGTTGCCAATTGAATTTTAAAAAGAGATTTTTCGTGTTCATGACTATATGAGGGAGAATAAGGTTGACCTGATTGATGAGGTGCCTACATGGTTAGGTTATTTAAGTAGTTCAGTTTAGTTAATCACAACTTATTTAATTACTCACAATTTATTTAATTAATTATAATTAGCGTAATTTGTGACAAATTAACTGTTTTTTCATAATTTTACGCTGATTTTCATGGTTGAATTTATATGTGAAATTGATCGCATATTTGTACAATTGGATGCTTGATTGTCGTTTTGGAGTATTATTGCCAAAAATTGATTTTACGATATTTAATTAGAAAAATACCGAGTGTCGGTCTTTGACACAAAAATATTTTAGGTACTATATAAAATCGTGGAATTTTGAAATGGGAGAATATCACACTTTATGATTCAATTTAACTGTGTGACCACGCACAATTATTTTACTAGGTTTTTTTAATACGAAGAAAATCAGTTAAGTCCATTATTTGAAATGGAAGTATTTGATTGCAAAACATGATGTTCTTGGCCAAGTATGGATGTGCGTATGGTCACTATCAGAACCCGTCACCCACCGGGAGTTGGGGAGGCGATGCTCCTATGTAGAATGCCCTTGACAACGGATGCCGGTCATAGTGTAGGCTAAATCGATGCTCCTTTATGAAATGCCGTATAGAAGTAAACGTTGTCATTTCCGATGAAACGAGATGACGCCCAATTATGTCGGATGATCGCCGACTGTTGAGTTGGTCGTGGCCGTTGGGTCATAAATAATTGGAACACACTTGAGTGATTGAAATAATTACGCTTGATTATGAGACAAAATTGTGTGGCACAAAAAGGGACATGTCATAATGGTTTGACCTTATAATCGGGACCCTTGTGAATATTTGATTAATGATATGATGTGTTCCAATTGTTGAATTATGCTTACTGTGTTTATATGTGTATATGAGATGTACTAATGTACAGAAAGGTGTTGAGGCGAGGTAAGTCCTATAGGTAAGTCATATATGGTGCATGTTTAGGCTGTTTCTAAGTAAATTTTCGTCCTAACCGAGGTTTAGGGTGTTGACTCGCTGGGATTTTATCTCACCTCGTCGTGGTTTAAAATTTTTAAGTCCTTAGTATGGAGATATCATATGGTGTCGTGGAGGACCCCAAGCTAGGGTCGGAGGGATCCGGAGTAAAGTCCAGATCCAGCTCACTAGAGTACCTCAAACTGCTAATTCTATAGCAACAACCTTGCACTTAGTTTCTTTTTGGGATAGACCTTCGGTATACAGACTTGTAGGGCTAACTTGGCTTGTATATGAATAATAGTTTGTGAAAATGACTGGCATGTCTTTCTACTATCTTTGTGTTCGTTGTTATCCGAGTATATGTTCAATTTTGCTTCCGCATGTGCATAAAACGAAAGGGTTGGCGACGCATCCTTGGACGTCACAAATTTCAGTCGACCGCCAAGGGATGTGTGCATGCCCGGAGTTCGGAGCTTGACACAATTACTCAATTTTCTTAGAATTTTCGCTTATAAAAAAAAAAAAAAAACATAATCTACATGCAATGCAATGACGTACAAAAATGTCTAACTAAAATGACATGCAATATCCAACCTAACATGTGAACTATATGTCACGCAACATTTATTAGATAATATAATGACAAGCAAAAATTAATGCAACTAATATGTCACACGCTTTAATTTAAATGATTCATAAACATGCAATTTCCTAACAATAGGTGAATTAAATCTACATGATAGGCACATGATATGTTTTGCATTTCTTTTAAAAAATAAAATTTGAATATTTAAACACACTATCTATTCTAAGAAAGGAAACCTAATTCATCCCAAAGCAATTCTTTTATTTAAAATATCTAATTTAAGATGAAATCTAATCCAAAATTAGCAAAATTATCAACGGGAATAAAATCAAATTTCAATATTTTTTTTTGGGTTTTCTTTAGAGAAGTAAAATCAATTCAAATCAAGCATATATAGAAAGAAATCATATCCACATCAAAATACGGCACCAAATCATGCAAGAAATATTACCCATATCCATTAAAATTTGGAAATAATAGATTGACAAATCGTATACCAAGTATGAGATCGGATTTGGCTAATTTTTCTTGTAATCGTGAATCATATACCAAGCGTGAGATCGGATTAATGATTTTTTGTGCAATCATGGATTGTAGCTTAGGATTGATGATTATAGCATATTAAGAAATTAGGAAATAATTCATAATTTAAAAGGCTATTCGATATTGTGGATAAGATAATATATTGGGAATTTCAATCATTTGCATCAATGATATTTCAAATAAGGAAATGGAATATTTGAAACTCAAATTAGACAAGATTTTTTCCTAATTTGAATATTGGGTTCCACATTCAGATCTTCAAACAGCTACTCGCGACTCGACGTGGCAGTGCTTGGCAAGGCCGATGGTGAGGTGGCTCGATGGTGCTCAACCGGCTGAAGAATATGGGGCCACGAATTGAAGATGCTCGACAATTAAACTAGACTTGCAACAACGGGAGAGTAGTTAGTTGCTCAAGAGAAATCTGCATAGTCACAAAATTAGGCACCACAAACTGTTGACTTCGTTGACTTCACTGAACAGTGCGACCATGACTAGCATTGTCACTGTGGAGGAGCTGTGGTGTAGTTCGCCTGGAACTGCTGCAAGGAGCGTGTCGCGAACAATGATCGAGTACAACGAGTTGAGGCTGAGAAAAGCCGCAGCAATGAATTCGTCATGGCTAATAATACTCGCTGGACAGGAAGCAGCGGGCAGGGGGAACCCGTGCAAGACGCAGTGATGATGGGCAGCGAACTGGAAGGCGACGCTGTCCCCTAGCAAGAAGCAGCAACAGTTCGCGGGATGGCTTGACGAAGGCTTGTAGCAAGGACTGTCGTCGATGGCGGAACAACAGTAGCGTCGTTGATGGCGAAACAGAAGCAGCAACATTGGCGGTGGAACGACAAGAACATCAAGGGAGGCAGATCTCAGTGGAAGAGAGGAGGCGCGACAAGTTACAGGCGTCGGGCTAGTCGGCGATCGGGGATAACCAAAGATCGACAGCCGAAGAAGACAACCCGGCCGTCTATCTCCTCTCTCTTCCTCCGCACGTTGCCAGAGGAGAAAACCCATTCTTTTGTTGACCCATTCACCGAGAGACAAAAGATACCATTTTGTTGACTTAGGTGCGTTTGTTTGCGTTTCTGTTTAAAAATTGTTCCAGGGAACAGAAATAGAAAAAAGTATTTCTGTTCCGGAGAACAATTTTTGAACAAAAAAACGCGTTTGGTAAACTTGTTCTGGGAATAAAAAATAAACATAAACATGTTTGGTAAATTTGGATAATTTTTTTATTTTTTCTATTTTTTCTATTTTTTTCTTATTTTTCCTTTTTTTCTTTTTTCTTTTTCATGTTTTCTTTTTTCTTCTTTTGGCCGGTCGCCGGCCAAGGCCTTGGCCGGCGACCGGCCGGCGAGGCCGAGCTCGCCCAACGGCGGGCAAGGCGCGGCCTCGTAGGGCCACCGCCAGGCGACGCCGACTCGCCCAGATTCGGCGAGGCCGAGGCTCGCCGGCCGCTGGGCGAGCTCAGCCTCACCGGATCTAGGCAAGATCGAGCTCGCCCAGGCCGGCGCGAGGTCGGCCTCGCCGGATCTGGGCGAGATTGAGCTTGCCCAGGCCGACCCTCGCCTAGCTACGGCGAGCCTCGCCGTGGCTGGGCGAGGCCGCCGGCCAAAAGAAAAAAGAACAAGAAAATAAGAGAAAAAAGAAAAGAAAAAAAAGTGTTTCTCAAAAGTGTTTCAGAAACAAGAAAAACAAAATTTGTGTTTCTTGTTTCTGTTTCTTTTTTGTTCCTGGTAACAAAAGAACAAAAAAGGAACAGAAACACACCCAAACGCGTTTCTGTTCCTTTTTTGTTCCCAGGAACAAAAAAAAAAGAAAAAGTGTTTAAAAACAGAAAAAAGAAACATAAACAAACGGGCCCTTAGGGCCCGCATGTTTCTCCCAATTTCTGTTTTTCTTTTCCCATAACAAAAAAAAAAAAAAGTCCATTTGGTAAAACTTTTGTTCTCGGGAACAAAAAATCTATTTTTTTTAAACAGATTTGAAACAAAAACAAGAAACAAAAAAACATAGCTTCTTGTTCCCAAAAACAATTTCTAGAAATAAACCAATTTTTTCTTTTCTGTTTTTTTTCTTTTGTTTTTCTTACTTGCCACGGCCTTAGGTGGCTGCTTGCCAACTGCCGGCCACCTCTAGCTAGCCATGACCACCGTCAGCTAACCGCCGGCCGTCGTCGATCGTTGCACCACCAACGATGACCATCGTCACCATTTCTGTCTGATCGTCGTCGCTACCACCCACAGCCCACTAGCCACCCCCGACCTTCAATGATCACCACTGATTGCCGTTGTCACCACTGATTGCTGGCCACCCATCGTCACCGCCCCCCAACTGTCGTTGCGGCCATCACTCACGGCCGCCCATCGCCCATCACCACCGACCACTGTCGCACGATCGTCGCCCACAGCCCATCGACCGCTGAAGGCAGACTGGCGACCGTGAGAGGCAACGGCTAGCGAGCTGTGGGCAGCAATCGTGTGGCGGCAATCAATGACCAACAATCTTATGGTGGCGAGCAACGGCGACGGGCAATGAGCAATGGCCGATGGCAGGCGATGGTCAATGATCCATGAGCAAAAATAAAAAATAAATAAATACAAAAAATAAAAAATCATACCAAATGCAATTATATTCTTTTTCTATTTCCAGAATTGAAATTTTGTGTACTTATCAAACACTTTATTTTACTCAAAAATTGTTCCTCAGAATAGAAATAAAAAAGAACTATTTTTAGAAAGAAACTATTCCCCGACCAAAAAGCGTTACCATGCACACCCTATTGACCAAGAGACAAATAATTCATCAATCACTCAATTCTTTTAAATTAGATAGTCGAGACCCATCATTTACTCTCTTGTCATAAGCTAATTTCATTTTTTCTTATCAAATTGCCTCGAGTTGTTTTTTCAATTATTGTTTACTCGAGATAAATTAAACTTCTTTCAAGCTATCTTTTAAGAGTAAATAGACGATTTCGTCCAACCTATTGATGTCCAACAAGTAGACTTGAATGTTTTTAGCCCTAGTCATTCTTTAATCTTTTATTTCGGCATGCTTTAAGGATAGACAAATGTAAGGCTTGTTTAGACTTAAGCAAGTTTATAAAAGGCTTAAGGGGAGACCCCTCACTAGAGGGAGAAACTCCCAGGGGTGAGAGTCCCCAAGTGGGGTCCTCGTATCCCGCCTCTCAGGGGAGAAACAATACTGAGAGGAGCGAGGGGACTACAGCTACTAGGGTAATAGCAGGTCCGCAAGTGTACCCTCTCCATCTAAGGAGGTTAGGATCCAAACCACCGCCCTTGCAGACCTGCTATTAGCCCAACAGCTGTGGTCCCCTCACTCCTCTCAGTATTGTTTCTCCCCTGAGATGCAGGATACAAGGACCCCACTTGGGGACTCTCACCCCTAGGAGGTTCTCCCCTTAAGCTTTTTATAAACCTACTTAGGTCTAAAACCAGGTTCCAATGTGTTTTCCAAGGGGCTGGTCTTTCCCCCCAACCTGCAATTATTTCTCCCCCAGGGAGAGGGATACCCTCGTATGGCCTTCGGGCCCCTTAAATGTAGGGGAGGCACGGCATTACCTAGCCGCGTGGGGCCTTGTTATCGGGGTTGTCCCTCCCGGAGTGTTTAGTTGGTGGAACTTGTTATCTAAGCTAGCTAGAGCCCCGAGTTTGTTTTAACACAAACCGCCACATGGTCATTGAGTACCCTCTCCATCTAAGGAGGTTAGGATCCAAACCACGTCCTTGCGGACCTGCTATTACCCCAGCAGCTGTGGTCCCCTTGCTCCTCTCAGTATTGGTTCTCCCCTGAGAAGCAAGATACGGGGACCCCACTTGGGGACTCTCAACCCTGGGAGGTTATCCCCCCAATGGGGGGTCTCCCCTTAGCCCTAGTCATTCTTTAATCTTTTATTTCAGCATGCTTTAAGGATAGACAAATGTAAGGCTTGTCAATCACCATTTTTGCCACATTTATTTTAATGTTTTTCATCCAGGTCAGATTCATTTTCTAACTCATAATTTACATTAAAGTCACATTTTCCGTAAAGCCTTAATATGGCCCTTTATCTTTGTCTTTTAACAATTTGCTTAGACACTCTCATTGTCAATTGAAATAAATCAGCAAAGTCCTGGCCTTCAAATCTTTCTCGCATGTTAAATTTTAACCCTTTGGAAGCTAAATTCATGAATTCTTAATTTGAGAGTGAAGTGAGATATCTATTTCTGCTATTCATAAATCGAGCAATAAACTGACCAATCAATTCACTATTTCATAAATAAAGTTAGCCAAACAGCGACCCATACTTCCAGGTATCATTCCATAAGATTGAGAATGGCCATCTCTGCCCCATTACACAGCGCTAAACTAGTAAACTGCGTAAAAGCAAATTTTGATAAAGACAAGAAATAACCTTTAAGTCTTAAAGACTCATTTGTCCCTACTTCTTCACGTTGGGCTGTAAATTAAACGACGTGTTTGATGGTCAATCGTTCATCTTAACCAAAAGCTACAGTAAAATCGGTGATTTTAAAAACTCTTGATGAAGACTAATTATTGGGATATGGTTTTTTATAACCAGTATGATAACAACCCTTCCTAATCCCAATTGTTCTCAGACTTCTTTGACAAATTTTGTAAATATCAATTGTGGATTTGGTTTTTCGTCTTGTGCCTTAGTTGGTGATACTGGTCTTGCCGAATTTTCTATGTTAATAGGCACGTTAGGCCTAACATAAATATTCACGTTGGTGATACCAATGGAGCTACCGGTGTTATTTGTTCAACATTTGGTAATCAGACTAGCTTGTCACCTAATTTGATTTTCCAAACTATTGTTTTCGATTTGATTATTTCTACCAACATTAAGCCTGATTATCACCTTAACTAGAAGATTCAGACCTTTGCATAATTTCTTGCAGGGATTTGATAACTCTGACCAACATTATTAGTACTAATAAATGAAGAGGGACTAGGAAGATCCCATGTTACCACTGGACATAGTTGATGACAATTTGCTTGATCACATCCAAACATGTGACTCACGGTGTACTTAACCATATCATTTTGTTGCTCATCAAGCAATCTTCTTGTGAAAGACACCATGTTGGAATTTGGAGCAACATTCCTTTTTTTATTTTTTTGGTCGGTTCTATTCTATTCCTACTCTAACACTCACTCTTAGACTTTTGCCCTACTTCTTATAAGGCGTGAGAGTTGAAACCCACTCTTGAAACTAAATCATCCCCACTTCAACCCCTCTGAGAAGGTGGAGATTCAAACCTCCCAACTCCCCCTTCCAAGTTGAAAAGGTAGCCACTGAGGCAAACCCAGTGATTGGAGCAACATTTCTTAACTGCCCTTAAGTAAGATGTCTTGGAAGATCACCCCCTTCGTGTTGATTTTCTTCAACCACCCTTCCAACGGCAGAGGATCTGAATGTGCAGCAACATCATTTCCCGTTTGTGATTCTAGAATGTTACCCCAGCAACATTAACAAACCTTTGTTAATTTCTAGTTTTTACTATCGTAGTCTCCTCAAATCAATTAAACATTCCCCACCAAGTATGCCAAAAAAATATTTCGCTAAAAATAATGAAATATCCTTTAAAAAATATGAATGGATCAACGAATGAATCAATAAAGGTTAGGAAGAGACTTTGTTTATTTTGGATAGAAAGGTAAATGATAAGAAAAGGAAAAGCAAGACACTAGGAACATTTGTTCTCAACACAGAAAAGTAGGGATACAATATAGATTTGCAACAACATTGAATTCTTTGGTTGATTGAGATCTTTTACAGAGAGTATAACATGGGTAGCTATAGCCCATACTAAGGACGGTCACAAACACCAGTTTTGAAGTCCAAAAAACAAACGACTTCCTAATCTTATCAGTTACAAGAAGTTACTCCACGCAACACTTATCTACAAAGAAGTTACTCAATACTCAACAATACTTATCTACAAGAAATATACAAAAATCCTTAAATAACGATAGTAAACATAACCACCCAACAGTCAAGTGTTGTGTTGATGACCCGTTGTTGATTACTTTGTGGATTAACATCCTAAATCTTTTTAAATATTATGGACAACTCTCTTGGCGAGTTGTCACTTTCCTTCAAATTATCAATTGTTCTGCTCATTATTGACCAAACTTTGCTTTCATTAGCTAAGTCTCATACCTTTTTATAATAACCAAAAGTTGGTCATTTTGGGTGTCAACCGTTTTTTAGCAAATCACAATCCCTTAGATCTCAAGCACCTTCCATATTTAAACTGTAGTGTTTCTTTATATATATAAGTTATCTTTCCGATTTTATAAAAATTCAAATCC
Organism: Eucalyptus camaldulensis; assembly: GCA_019915185.1. Lineage (NCBI taxonomy): Eukaryota > Viridiplantae > Streptophyta > Magnoliopsida > Myrtales > Myrtaceae > Eucalyptus > Eucalyptus camaldulensis. Next base: position 15,630,856 of record JAHSVA010000014.1, on the reverse strand, counting down.
ATCTCCCTACCAAATTTCAAAAAAAAAAAAAAATCCCCTTATAAATTTAACTTTGTATTTTTTTACATAGTAAAGCTCCCTCGTTTCGTAAAAAATATGACTTTTTTCTAGAAAATGTTTTTCGGAAAGCTATTTTCCAGGAAAATGACAATATTTTCCAATATGCGGCTGAAATTTGAAAATAAATTAGAAAATATTTTTTTCTATTCGGTATGGAAAATTCAATTTGATGAAAATATTTTTTTTTCTATTCCATATGGAAAATTCAATTTGATTTTCGTGCACTCTTTTTAATATTATTTTATTTTATTTTTAAAAAATCATATTTTAAATTATTTTCTTTTATTTTTATTTTTATTTTATTTTATTTTTTCCTCCTTTTTCTTCCTAGGACAATCGCTGGCCAAGGATGTCAATGGTTCGGTTTGGCTCAATTTATGGTAAATGGCTAAACCAAACCAAAGCGACCCAAACCGAATACGAATCGAACTGAGACCTTGATTCGGTTCTGTAGAGTTTGGTTTAAGATTTCGGTTTTCACTTTTGTTTTTTAAATTGTTGGTTTGGATAAAGCAGCCGGAGGGGAGGGCGTGCCCGAGGAGGACGGCAGGGGTAGGGACACAGAGGAGGCGGGTGGGGGAAACCCGAAAGAAACCAGTGGCAGGGAGGCAGCCGGGGTGGCGGGGCGAAGAGGGTGTGGCCAGGAGCGGTGCGGATGGGGTCGCCAGGTGCAATGCGGCAGGCGTTGCAGATGGGCAGGGGCGGAGGGGGTGGCCGGAGGCCAGGAGTACGAGGTCGCTTCATCGGTGGCCAGGAAATCCAGAGCGATACCAGCCACTCGCTTCTCCGGCGTCTCAATTGGGCAAAGAAGCCTTCTAAATCGAAGTCGATGATCCTAAAGCGGGGAACGGCAGCAACAAAACCGGCTTGTCCCTCGACAACGACGATGACGAACGATGATGATCACGATCGGAGAGAAAGCCAAGCCAAATCGAATTAAACAAAGACAGAGAAGAGGAATTCAGTCGAGTTGACTAGATCGGACGAAGCTTTTGTAAAGTGATTTTAGAGTGGAAGCGACGGAGGGAGGGGTCTGGTTGGGGATTTGGCTGCGTGGACTTAGTGAAGGGGAAGGACTCAAATAGAGAAAGAGTCGTGTGTTTTTGAATGAATACAGTTAACCGAACTGAATCGAGAAAATCCGAACTGGTAAAAAAAAAAAAATTGGTTTTTACCATTATCCAAACTGATCTGAAATTGCACGAAATTTCAATTTGATTCGATTCAATTTGTATTTCAGTTCAGTTTTTTTATTTAGTTTTGACAACCCTATTGCCTTGCCGGCCACGGTGAGTCTCAAGCTCACAAATCGGTGGTGAGCGAGCTTGCCAAGGCCTCAAGCCCACGAGTCAATGGCGAGCTCACAGTGATTGTCAAGGCCTCAAGCTTACAAGTCACCAGCGAGCTCGCTTGCCAGATCTGGTGAGATCTCAAGTCTACAAGTCGATGGTGAGCCCACTGCGACTGGTGCGTGTTGGAGCTCACGAGTCACTAGTGAGATTGCTCACCGGATTTGGCGAGGTCTCGTGCCTTCGAATCGATGGCAACCTCGCTGTAATCTAGTGAGGCCTCGAGCCCGCAATTTGGCAAGGCCTCGAGCCTGTGAGTCAGCAGCGAGACCAGATCTAGCAAGCTCATCATAATCTGGTCAGCTCACCTATGGCCAGTCATTGGCTGTGGTGGCAATCGGGGGCCAATCGAGGAAGAAACCAAAAAAAAAAAAGGAAACGAAATTAAAATTTTAATCTTTTTAATAAAAAAATAAGAAAAAGAAATATGTGTTGGTGAATATAAGCATAGAAGATGGAAAATGTTTTCTACGTTCTCAAATACGAAAAACATTTTCCTCACTTTTGAATGAGTTTTTTTCATTGGCAAAAATTGTTTCCTTTGATTAATTTACTTTTATGAATTGAATGCCAAAAAATTCGAAAACTACTTTTGTTAAAATTGCTTTTCGCGAAGACAAGCAGAACCTAAGCATGTGCTCTTTTGTCTGTAATTACAAATTGAGTATTTGTTATGAAATGAAAGGAGGAATTACAATTAATCACGTTAGAAAAAAGAGAGAGAGAAAATTGAGTTATACTGTTATTTAGGCGACGAAGAGGGAATAGGACTTTAAAATGACAAGGAGATGAAAAAATTGTTTATTAACGACACCAGTCACTCAATATATGCATGGATGTGGAGGCTTTGAAACTATAAAATCAACAAGACCGCTACCTCCCAATCCTTTTAATCCATCCTGTTGTGAAATAACACGGAATTTAACAAATCTTGGAATTCAAATCTTATGGGAGAATAAGAAATTACCAAATGAATCAATAAGGAACGGTAAGGACATAGACAATTTAAGTAGTTTGATTCGAATCTTGGTACCTATTCCACAAGAAGAGCGAGCTGCCACCAAATTTATACTGAATTCAAATAATATAAAGTTTACAATTTCTCAAGTCTTTAGCACACCTACAGCAAAGCTCATTATCTCATAATATCTCACAATAAAGTCACTTAGAAAACTCACAAAGAGAAACCACACTTGTGTGTAATAATCAAGCAGAATATAAATATAATATTTGTATCAACAATGCGAAACCCCTTTCAAGCAACCTATTCAACTTAGGAAACCACTCAAAATAGGAAACTTGCTAAAATTAGGAAAAATAAGTCAATTGAATTCAAATTCAAAACATATTTTAACACATTCCTTTTTTTCTTCCTCTATTGTCGGCAATTGGCAACTCACAGATAAACAATAAAAAAGAATAAAAAATGTGTAAATTCAAGATGAACAAAGAATTATTGGCAACTCAAATGAACAGTAGCAAAAAAATATCAATCTTAATTAGAGGGATTACCAGCTTTTCTCTATTGGGAAAATCTCTATGTTACTTTAAAGATAACAAAATAATCAAAAATTATTAATATATATTAATTGAGTAGTATTATATAATATATACACAAGCCAATATGCGGATGATGTCATCATTAGCATTAAGTGATTCTAAAATGAAAAGTGCTCTACCATTCTCAAGAGTGCTCTGCTGAAATCCAGGGATCATTGCCAATATTAAGGGTGAATAAGGTATTAGGCGTTGAAGATGTCTATAGGTTGGAAGGATCTTCATATTGAGAGAGAACAAACAAAGAGAAACGGGAATGTTCAACAAAGCTTGGAACGATCATGAAGGTAAACAGCTTAATGAAGTCATGATTATCAATATGCTTGGAAAGAACTAAAGATAGACAATTAGGATGATTATTGGGAATGGCAAATTGTTGACAGGAGTAGCTACTGATATCAAAAAGGTGGAAGATGTGTAACGTCCTCTTCGAACCCCAATTTGGTGTCTAATAGTTATCTTTGAAGCTTGGAATTCGGAAAAGAGCACTGAAGTTGGTTAGTAGCAGCTCTGGCAATAATTAGTAAAAAGCTATTAAAACCTAAATTTTAAATAACCATTTAATAGTAAGTTATATAGAAAATAGGAGATTAATATTTAACCCCTAACCAACAATATTATAATTAAATTACATAACATATCATTTTTAAGGATTATTCATCATATAAGTTAGCTTATTGCATTTTGCATTATACTAGCTGTGGTAAATGGACCTGAGTTAGCCGCGTGGACTAGGCTAGCATTGAAGCAACATTCGGCCACATCATGGAGATGCACACGGGTCGAAAATCATGTGACAAAAGAGGGGAATTCTGATTTTTTTTCTAAGTTTGGTTGAGCCCATAAAAGTTAAAACTGATCAAAGGCTTTGAGCTGAAGCATATTAAGGCCCATTATTTTAATCCGGCTGGGAAAAGAAGCCCCCAAGAACAAAATTTTGGCCAAAGCCCATTACACGCTTACCTGGCGGAATATTTGCATGGGAGGTGAAGATTCGGCAGGGACACAGATTCATGGCCACAGTCAAATTGGCCAATAGAAGGCAAAATATTTAGTTGAAAAGAAAGGGAAAGAAAACGTTTGCCTTATGAAAAAATTGGTGACCGAAGGAATCCAGTCAACACAGCCATCGTTCATCCATAGTGTGGCTTTATATTAAGTGTAGGTCATTTCAATTAGAGTCATAAACATCATGGAAAGACATATCAATATAAGCGATGGGCCCGTACCATGTCACAAGTGAAACGTCCATTCTAACAATTTGAAAAAGATGAAGGAATGAGCGATCCTCAGTAAAAAAAATAAAATAAAATAAGGCTCTAAACTAGGTGATCCATGAGCCACCTAGGGACTCATGAAGATTTAGGAATAATTCTCAAGGTAAGATATCATCATTGTTCTCTCTCTCTCCTACACTCTCCCGTCCGACTCATCTCTCTCTCACTCTCTCGTTTCTTCTCTCGTCTTCTTCTCTCTCGGCTTAATAGAATATTTCTTCTTCTTCCTCTGCAATTTTGCTACGGTTTCAAGCTCGAAAGAGGTGAAATCCGAAAGAGCCAGAAAGTAAGGAAGGCAAGGATTGACGGGGTAAGGAAACGATGGGATTCTATGCTGGGATTATCCGTAGGTTGTTGAGCGAGGTACGAAAAGCGTGGGTTTGGGAAAGAAACGATCTTTGATGATTCTATTTTGAGGTCTAGCTCGCCGGTCGTAAGGTTAGATGATCTTCTAGTGGCTTGCATGTGGGTTTCAAGGTGGTCGTAGGAATGTTACGTAGGAGAGGAGCTAAGGTGTCGTTGTTAGTCTGGTAGGCGGTCGGGTGTGTTGCAGTGAGGGTTGTGCATATCGATTTAGGTAGACGAGTTGTTCGTCCGTAGTTTACAAGCTTCGTTCTAGTTTGGGTGGTCATTTGGTGTTTGGTGTAGACTTTAGTTGCTACATTGTGTGTGCTTGAAGTTGGGACAAGGTTAGTTTAAGGAGGTGTAGTGCAATAGAGGTTGAGCTGTGGAAATCATAGCGATATATGGGGTTTGTCCAGAATTGGATGCTTCTGGTCTCGAGATTTTGTGAATTTTATACTGAAGAATCTGCCATGAATTTAGGTTTCTGTTATTCATAGAAGTTGCAGCAAATTGTTTGTTCTATCTCATATATTTTTCTTAGATTTTTCTGGAAGTAGTACAAGAAGTGAAAAAGTAAATTCTATCTAGTGTAGTTATCTGCCAATAAGTGACAACAGGGAAAATCGGTTGGTCGTTTGATTTTTCTATCATTTTCAGGTTAGAATTAGGTCTTACACTCTTCATAAAAGTTGTAGGATTGGTTCTTATGTATAACATATTAAAATTTTGTGGTGATTGGTCATGTTTGAGCACTGAAATGCCTGTTCTTAGTGTGTGATAGATTCTGGAAAATTTTACAAGTTTTAGGGTTTAATTTAATGACTTACTGCTCTCTATACAGCAAGAAATAAGACTAGATGCCTTCACAGAAAATGTTTATCAAATGTCTTTTCTAAAACTATTAAAATTTCATAATTTTTCGAAATGATTTACTATAGTTTTTACCCATGTGTTCCATACTGCTCAAAACTGCCTATTTTCTACTTTAATCTGAATTCTTACAAACATTGTAGACAACTAGTTTGAACTTTTTGGCAACCCCTTGGGAGTCTTATGGCCTCTTATGGATTGCTAATTGATATATCTCTCTTGTGCTTATGACAAGACGACTTTAAATTGTGAATGGACGAGTCTCTTGTGTGTGATGAATGAAGTATACCATGGGGTCGTCTATGCGAGCATTGAGTCTTGACTTTGGAATGGTTTTGTGCACTAAGTTGGTAAGCATGCTATTGTGGCATGATTATTCTAAGTTATGATGCATAAAATGTGTGGAATAAACTAAATTTAAAAGATTTCCATCGGCTTTGTGATACCAACGATGCCCCGGGAAGTGGGATGTCTATGCTGTGTGATCTTGGATGCCTCAGTTGTATGATACCAAGATGCCTTGGAGTGAGATGCCCTTACCTCTATTGTGTGGTATCGAGATGTCTCGGAGTGAAACGCCCCTGCTATGTGACTAGAATGCCTCAGTTATGTGATATTGAGATGCCTCAAAGCGAGATGCCCATGGTAGGGATCCCATGAAAGTCGGATGAAAGATTTCGAAAGTAACTCGATCGGACCAAGCCTCGGTCGGTGCATGCGCGCGCGCTAATGTTATTGTTCTTTGGTTGTGGTGAATATGAATGTGAATAATGGTGACAATGGAGTGGTCTATGTGATAGTTTGTCCTAGTATCTGTGTTGTTTATTGTTGAATCTTGCATTTTCCTTAATGACTAATGAAATACCTAGTTTAGGGCCCCATTATTTCTTTACTAGGCATTGCTCATTCTTTCATCCTTTTTATTCGTTAGAATAGACATTCCACTTGTGGCACAATACGGGGTCATCACTTATGTCAATGTGTGTTTTTATGATGCTTACGACCCCAACATTGAAATGACCTACACACAATACGAAGCCACACTATGGATGGATGATCGGCATGTCGATTGGATCCTTATACAATTTGAGACTTGGTTCAATAATCATGAAGGAGAGCTATTCGAATCACTTCGATTTGATGAAAGTATGCCTAGAGCAGGAGCGAGTGGTGCCTAGAGCACCTAGTTCATGTGGAAGTTATGACCCCAACATTGAAATGACCTACACACAATACAAAGCCACACTATGGATGGATGATGGGTATGTCAATTGGATCCTTATACAGTTTGAGACTTGGTTCAATAATCATAAAGGAGTGCTATTTGGATCACTTCGATTCGATGACGGTATGCCTGGAGCTGGAGCGAGTGGTGCCTAGAGCACCTAGTTCATGTGGAAGTTGAGGACGTTTTGTTTTTTGAGTGACATGGGTTAGTTTAACGGGTAGTGAAGATAAGCTCCTTTTGACCTCTTCTTGATGCATATACTTTTGGTTAATGTCATGTAAATATTTCCCTATGTATGCCTAGTACACATAAGCTCCCATGTTTATGTAAGTAAAGAAACAGGTGATAATCACTTAAAGGAAATGGAGATGGTTTCACTTCTACGATGAATCGGGTATGTCTATAAATGGATTATTGATATTAAAGATAGGATAGGACGATCATGCCTTAGGAGATTTAGAGACCTTGTAATATTCATGTTATACATGCTAATCATTTAGGTTGAAATACCTTAGTATAATTATTGATTAAGACAGTTATTGTTAATGCCTGGAGCTGGAGCAAGTGGTGCCTAGAGCACCTAGTTCATGTGGAAGTTGAGGACGTTTTGTTTTTTGAGTGACATGGGTTAGTTTAATGGGTAGTGAAGATAAGCTCCTTTTGACCTCTTCTTGATGCATATACTTTTGGTTAATGTCATGTAAATATTTCCCTATGTATGCCTAGTACACATAAGCTCCCATGTTTATGTAAGTAAAGAAACAGGTGATAATCACTTAAAGGAAATGGAGATGGTTTCACTTCTACGATGAATCGGGTATGTCTATAAATAGATTATTGATATTAAAGATAGGATAGGACGATCATGCCTTAGGAGATTTAGAGACCTTGTAATATTCATGTTATACATGCTAATCATTTAGGTTGAAATACCTTAGTATAATTATTGATTAAGACAGTTATTGTTAATGCACTTATAATTAGTTCCCACTTTTGTTTAGCATGTGGCGCTGCCGGAACGTCACAGGTATGTCCTTCATATGGGGATAAAGTTAAACCCCTATATATCTGCTTATAATATCTTCAATCTCCTTACTATTAGCTTAATTTATTCATTATCATCACCATCTATTTCATTAGTAGGAGGTGTACTTGATTTCCTATAATCTGTTTCCATTATTGTTTGAAGTTTAACTTGTTATATTCCATAAAAGTTTTTCATAGCTCCCAAACAACCTATTCACCCCTCCCTCCGGGTTATATTGTTGGCCCCCAACATTCTCCAATCAACTTAGAAGCTCTTTTTACATCTTTAACTCTCATTATTCGACTTAGTTACCAATAATTATTTGGGTTTTTGTTTTAAATTACCGACTTCTTTTATTTATTATAAAAAAAAATTATTATCTTCTATGTTTATGACTTTTCTGTACCTTTCTTGGCAATTCTTAAATTTACCTACAATTATTTGAAATCATCATCCTTTTTATGTAACTTAATAGCTTTATCCAATTAAAATATCAATTTGTTTTAAATTACTCCCACTCAAGTTTGCTCCCAAAATTTATTGGAAATTTTTTAATTTACTACTTTTTCTATTGATTATGACTATTTACCTTACTTACAGACTCCTTTTTTACTACTACATTACCATTTAAACTTTGTGTTACGAGCTCTTATTTGAGTTAGTTACAACCGTTTATTTGCTTTTTAAAGTTACCAACTTCTCTTATTTTTTACAAGGAAAAAAAAAGACTCCTCTTATTATTTACCAACTTCTATTACTTTCTTGTCAACATTTTAAATCTATCAATTATTATTTGAGATTATCAAGGGAATAAGCAGATCCCAAGTGTCAATCTTGGCATGAAAGAACAATTAAGTGCCAAAAGTTAAGAAAGTAACATTTAAATGTCGAAATCGGAGCAAAATGGATCACTTAAGTGCTAACAGCGGGAAAATCCGGTCAAAATGTTGACATGGCAATTTTCCGACAAAGTGCGTGCAAAACGGCGTTGTTTTGCACATTGATGTGACTAAACAATGCAAAAATGACGTTATTTTAATGTTGACGTGATAAAAAATTAATATAAAAATTAATTAAATTAAGTTTAAAACTAAATTCATTATAAACATTTAAAAAATAAAAACCAAGGGAGGCGGATGAGGGCTGAGCCCTCACCATCGCTACCTCCCCGCCGCCACCGGGAAGGGTCGACGACGGTGGAGGGAGGGTCTGCTAGGGTTGCTGAGCCATGGCCAAAGGCCGAGGTGGCCAGGGGCCAACGACCCTGGCCTACACCCCCCCCCCCCCCACTGTCGCAGGCCCTTCCTGACAATGGCGAGGAGGGCAACCATCAGCCGCCTTCTTCCCCTTTTTTTAAATTTATTTATTTATTTTTACAATTTAATTTAATTAATTTTTATATTAAAATTCAAATCCACACCAAAACGACATCATTTTTGCGATTCTTTGCTGAGTCAACTCTCCGGTGAGCCACATAAACAAGAAAAATAAAAAAAAATTGCCACGTAAGATTTTTGATGAGATTAGCCGAAAGTAGCATTCAAGTGTCCCACTTTTCCCAAAAAAAAAATAGTACTTAAGTATCACTTTCTTAACTTTTGTCACTTTCGTGCTGAGTTTTGGCACTTGAGGTATACTTCTTCTAATTACCAAGTTTTATTTGGTTACTTATCAACTCTATTCTAAAAGAGGTAACCCAAGTGAAAAGCAGATAAATTGAAAAAAAAATGTTGGTAATAACTCAAGTAAGATTCAGTAGTCTAAAACTAACAATTAAATGTTGGTAAATAACTCAAATGAGTGTCAATAATCCAAACTTAGTTTAGTAAGTTAATCTGACAAAAGTTAGTAAATCAATATGATTTAGATTGGCAATTTTATATTAGAGTTTGTAAATTCAAAACATTCGTAAGTCAAGCAAATAAAAATATGTAAGTTGGAATAAAGGTTGCCAATTTGCGAATTATCAAACAAAAGTTTGTTATTTGATAAAAATGTTGGTAAATAACAAACAAGTTACCTAAAAAAATCATTCAACATTGATAATACCGACAGATTTTCAACACTTATTGAAATTTATCAGCACTGAAAAATCTCCAGATCTTCTGACACGTAACAATAGAATTCTATTGATGAAAATGGATAGAATATTTAGTTAAACTTATTTGTGGAAGCTACTCGATCCAATGAAAATTACGAATACTTGAGAAGTACATGGATCATTTATCCCGCACGGTACTATCTTTGTGGTTTTAATAAATTTTGATAATTGATCTATGAGTAGATTTTTATCAACTATCGAGGTTTGTCGAGGCACGGAAAGAAATTCCACGCACGTCGAACACAGGTTGATTTCATCTCCCATCGACAACATTTTTGCGAGAAGCAGAAGCGTGTATGAGAAATTGAAGAGCTCTTGAAATCTCTATGTGTGAGTATGCATTTATGATAGATCCTAAAACATCCTAATCTTGAACAGTACTTGGTCAAGAAAAGGAAAAGAAAGAACGAACTTCATATATCAAATCAAACTATGGACTCTGCTGTATAGTGTGGCATCATCCCGTTCATTGCCAGAGTCATCAATGAGCAAAGAATGTACATTTTGATCAAGGAGGGAAAAATAAGTTCAAAAATTTACTTATCTTCTCGATCGGATCTCTCTTTCTCCGTCTGCTCTGTTTCCGACAGCATCCCTTGCTCGTACCCAAACTGAGTGATCAGAGGCACTAGAATCGCCCCGAGGACGGCGACTTTTCTCCAATCGGGCGAGGACGAGATGAAAGAGTCGGCGATCCCGGCGACTAGGATGCCGATCAGCGCGACATAGACATATCTTCGGGTTTTCGACCCAGCGCTCTGTTTCGCGACTTCTTGGACCTTCTTCGCCTCCTCCTTGGCTTTCGCCTTCTCGACCGGCTTCTTCTCCTGGGTGAGGCTCTTGAAGAAGAGCCCCTCGTTGCGGTCCTTCTCGACCTGCCCCTCGAATTCCGCCAACTTGTTGTCGCTCTCCTCGATCTCCATTCTGTTGAGCTCCATGGATTCTTCAAATGATTGCATTCTGCTCTCTATGTTCTCCATTATCTGGCAATAATACGTAAAGGAAGATATGCATGTGCAAATGTAAAGAGAAAAACTATTTCTGGAAGTAAACTTATTTTTAAGGGTGTTTATAGGGTAGAAATAAATGAAATTCTAAAATCGAAATACATGAAAGAAAAGGATAAAAAAATTATCAATTTACGTTTTCTTTTTTTTTTCTTTTTTTTTTTTTGTTTCTTGAAAATTTAGATAATAACTAATTTAGGATTTTTTTTAATGGAAAAAATGGACTAGACTATACTAAGGAATGAGGTCCCTTTGTTTTATAAAAAAGTATAGATGAAATATGGGATAATAAACGACGAAGTTTTTTCACCTCCACTTCTGCGTACATGTTCATAGAAAGTGTAACGTTAGAAATCTCAAACTAAGTGTCTATTTACTTGCGTTATTTTCAAAAGAAAAGGACAACTATTTACCTCGCCAAAGTTCAAATATTATGCAAGTTTCAAGGAATTGTAAAAAACTTCATATCTAATTGCCAAATTTTCTAAATGGTGAAATTTTTGGATGTTTCCAATTAAAAGAAAGTCAAAACACGACAGCCACAAAATTAAATCAAGCTAAAGGTAAGCAAGCAAAGTTCTATTCAAGCACGCTCTAACATTTTCATTGCGGTCAAATGAATTAAACTTATGGGTAAGGGCAACGGTGAAAAAACGAACTTCTCCCCTTTTCTCCTCGATTTAAGAAGCGCTCCATTTCATTCCCATATATGTTAATCCAGCAAAGACGAAGAAACAATGGCAACCCAAAAAAGGTCCAGACAGGAGAAAGTATACCAAGCAGCACTGCCGACGCGTTATCAGTCTCATCGCATTTGATATCATTGTGGTCATGCATCTCACTTGAAATTGATCAAATACATCACATGTCGCTATTAAACATATATCCGTCATATGAAATTCTTATTTTTAGGTGGAGGGTGCGGAAAACTACCAATTTTACTTACGCTAACCCAAAAGTTTATTATGCAACAGTATGCTTAGCATATAAGTAAATTCCAAGCCTAATATCATAATATCAAGCTAACTGCAAGAATTTAGTGCGGACCGATATTCTTTTTCTTTTTCTTTTCCAAATTGGGAGGCAGCTTTAGAAAAGGAGAAACGAATTTCGAAAATGCCTTTTTTTTTCCATTATCCATTCCGACCACCAGTCGCACTCTCTTATCCCAAAGTCTAATCGGATCCGAAAATCATGAGGATGAACAGACCCGGTTACCCGCTTCGTCGAGGCCTCGGAGCGCGTCCTCCCCGATCTTGTCGAACTCGGCGCCGGCCTCCTCGCCGAACTGGGTCAGGTACGCCGACCGCTCGTCCAGGTAGTCGCTGAGCCGGACCTTCTGCGCCTGAAGCATCGCGATCCGGGCCAGCAGCTCTTGCTTCCGGGCATCGCCCTCCGGCGGCGGCGGAGGAGGAGAGTCGGAGGGGCGGGACGAGCCGCCTCGCTTGCATCTGCACAGGGAGAGAGCCGGGCGCTTCTTCTTGGGGTTGAGGTTGGAGGGAAGGAAGGTGGTCGGGTCGGCGGGGGAGAAGGAGGTGTGCAGGGTTTTGAGCGCGATCATCTTTCGAATCCTTTCTTCGGTTGAAAAATGGAGAAGTAGAAGAAGAAGGAGAAGGAGGAAGAAGGATTTTTCCTTTTTGTCGTTTCCTCGGACTGTTTCAGACCTCTCGTTTTTCGTGCTGCATTATCTCTACTTACATGTGCTGCCAAGTTATTTGGAAATACGGTCAGGTAACTTATGAGCAATGATAAATTATCATTGATAATGTCATTGGATGCTGATCGTTCCGTCAAATAGCTCACTTAGATAGATGGGTCATGTCGCTCAACTAATTTCCCAGATATACGAAAAGAGATCCTAGCCAAAGACGACTCTTGCCCTTTACTGGGGACGATCTAACGCCTCATTGGTGGAAGGCAAGGGTTTTAAATATTAGTGGCGATGGTGAGTTCAATTTTCAAACCTAAAAGAGTGCTTGTCAACTATCAAAGACAATCCCATCATCATATGTGATCTTTAAATTCAGTTACAACACTCGTGAGATTCAAAGGTTTGGAAAGTGGAACCGATCAATGCAGATGTTACTTTGTATCCACTACTTCTAAAACTACCGCTTAAACATCCTAGGCCAACAATCTCTAATCTCCCCTCGTCCTACCGCCGCAAGCCCCCATCTCAATCAAGGGAGTTACAAAGACAATTTTCCTCGATTTCAAGTAAGGGATACAGAGACCACTTTTGTCATTATTCTCTAAGTTTCTATGGCCAATAGATGCAGTCGTTAAGAACATGAGGTACTCTTTACTAGACAGGTGTTAGGAAACGGAATAGGAGCCAGTATCAAGATGCGTTATGAGCACTATTACTTCCAAGCAAACGCATCAGCGAAGTTCGATCGACCCTTGAACAACCAAGTAATGAACAATGTCGAAGAGACAGTAATCTTATATGTGTCAGAGAAAGAAAAAGGCAGAATGTAACAGAAGAATCAACAACTTGCTTTCCAAAAGGCACCAAGTAAATCAATATATTTACAAATTACGAGCACATCAGCATGTACGCCAGACGCAAGACACTGAACTTTTAACTTTAAAGCAGGGCAGATAGATAACTAAATTGCGCAGCATCAGAGAAACCAGGCTCTGTCAACGGGCAACTCCTGTCGCTTTCTTGTAGGTATAACACTTTGCAATCCAGAGATAGACCAAGAAGTTAAGCAGGCTCAGAATCGCCAAGAGCCAGTAGAAATAGTCGAGATGACCCCTGTTCAGATTATCGGGAATCCATCCAAGCTTTCCGTTTTGAGTGGTCACTTTAGTCACGATGGTCACAAGTAGAGTGCTCAGGTAATTTCCCAATGCGACGGTAGTAAGAGAGAGAGCAGAGCACAAGCTTCGCATCGCATCCGGTGCCTGGTCATAGAAAAACTCCAATTGCCCAATAAAGGTAAAAACCTCGGCACACCCCACGAGGAAGTACTGAGGGACCTGCCAGAATATTGACGTTGGGATGTACTCAAGATCGTAGTAGTTGTTCCTCCTGACGATGCCAAGACGAATGACTTCCAAAATCCCTGCAACAAGCATGGAGAAGATAGAAATTACAAGGCCGATGCCCATCCGCTGCAGCTGAGTGAACCCGCGTTCCCTGCCTGTGAATTTCCTGGCATAGGGGACAATAACTCGGTCATATACGGGAGCCCAGAAGATGACACTCAGTGTGTCAAAGAGAGAGAGGGAAGCCGATGGGATCTTGAAGTGTGGTCCCATGTGCTGGTCCAAAGTGTTGCCTTGAAGAACAAACATCGTGCTCATCTGGCTGTACACGGTCGCAAAGACTATTCCAGATGCCCATACTGGAAGCAACCTGATGATTGATTTAAGCTCCTCCACTTGTGTGACTGTGCAAAGACGCCAGGGATCTGTATTCCCCTTTATGTTATCAGTTGGGATCTCAACAGCAGCCTTGTCAAAGAACCTGCAATTTGTAAATGATTAGCAACTACAGGTTAAACTATCTACAATTGTCAGTATGCTGCTAAAGCCGATCATTTCAATCTACTACAAACAAAAATGCCCAGGGATGGTTCAGCATTGTAATTGTAAGGCATAATTAGGACGTAAGAGTGTGCCCAGAAACATAAGTTACAAATTCATCCCAACTTTTTTTATGGGAGATGAGCCAAACAGCTTCTCACCCAACCATGGTATCAGCAAAGGAGCATCAAATCTTAAAATGCAGAACGTACAAAAGAAAAGAGATCTTTACTTCTATATGTGGTAGGATAGAGCAAGATGCAACAACAGCGACTGACTTGAGCAATCCATATTTTTCATAAGGACAGTTCTTTGTAATTAACGATCCAAATCAGTTAGGAAATTAACCTATTCACTACGCTTCAATGTTTCTTAAACATATCCTAACAGAGACCACTGGTAAAACAGGCATAAATAAATGATGATGTGTACAAATACCCCGAAAATCTTCAAAATATTTTAAACCTAATAAAATCAGGGGATTTAGACACTTACTGCAACTCATCCGTGTGCTCAAGCTTGCGACTTCCTTGGATAGTGCATTCTGCATCTGCTGTCTCATGGAGATGAGTCTTGTCAGCTGGAACTTCTACCTTCATTTTTCTGAAGGATGCGACTATTACCTGGGCAATCCTTGTAAGGGGACTGCCTCCAGGTTTCTGTATCCTGTACAACCGGGTACCGGAGAAGAAAAACACAATAGCAATGGCCATTGCAACTGCTGGGATTCCAAATCCCCATCCCCAACCAACATTCATTTGAATCCACACCAAGACTGAGGATGCAATAAGTGCACCAATGTTGATTGACAAATAAAACCAATTAAAGAACGAACTCTTCTTTTTCCTCTCAGGTTCATCCGTTTCATCAAATTGATCAGCACCAAAGGATGAAACACAAGGCTTGATTCCACCAGTGCCAAGAGCAATCAAATACAGCGCCACAAAGCAGGCAGCAGTTTGGGATGTTTTAGGATGGCACACACCATTTTCACAGGAAGGCTTTAGCCCAGGAACAGAAGCAGATATTGTTAACAGTGTCATCCCCTGCACGAGTTACAAGAACATCTTTTTAGGAACTCTTTGTCAAAAGAGGGGGCAAAAGCACATGTAAAGTTGCTTCAAATATCTCAGCCTTCATCATCTATACAAGTCCCACAAATAATCTGTCCATCTGAACGCAATGCCAAGTTATTCTCCCAATCAAAGGAGCAAAGATGCTTGACCAAATGACGCCATCACAGACACTGGAAGCATTTCAATTGACCTTGATACAGCTAGAAGGAAGAGAAGAAAAATCTTTATAGTCTATAAAGAGTATATTAGGAGTAAATCTTCAAAATAAGATTCTTTTTCTTTTAACTGCGGGACCTATACCAAATCTTAGAGTTGTTTTTTTTCTTTTGCTAAGAAAATCTCCGTGGTCTTCTTTGGGCAGAAGAAATATTCATGATTGTAACATGTAATCTGTACCATAATTATCCAGTTGATTTTGATACATAGACAGGCATGCATCGAAATGCATCCGATTTGCATTGCAGTCATCTGAGAACACACAATAGCATTTATATTCTTGGCCATGCTTACCAGAACATAAACCATTGAAAAGATGGCTATTGTCCAATATCGTCCCAAGTATGAATCCGCTAGAAAGGCTCCAATCAGTGGAGTAATGTAGCAGGTCCCTGACCAATTGGTAACATTATTTGATGCGGCAACATTACTCTGGTGTAGGCGTTCATGGATATAGTTCACCAAATTGGTGCCCATGCCATAGTATGCCAACCTTTCGCAACATTCGTTTCCTGATAGAATAATCTTTGTTAGAATATATAACACTCTCAAGGTCATGCAGTTCCTGACATAAGAGGAATCCAACAACCAGTTCAACATACGGAATGTTAAAGATGGACAAATAGCGCCTCTAGACCATACCCAGGATAAAGCGGCACGCCTTCCAGTTCCCAGTTTTTGTCCTATCGGCAGGATCACCACGGATGGTCACCGTCCCATCTTTTGTGTAAATATCCTCTTCAGCCATGATATCCATCAAACTCTCAAACCCCTATGCAACTTCAAAAGAATCACCCGAATATTCAGCAAGTCAACATCTCGATAAGCATGTCGATCTAAAACAGATCATGTCAGGACTCTAGAATCAATAATTTCTCATCGAACATGGATAACTCCAGTTATCGGTAGAATGCTACTTCTATTCTGAAAAGCCAAGAAATATTTCATGTTACTAGCGTGTGGTATCTTTTGACATCAATTACGGCACTTGTTGCGAATTTCACCCAGGAATGAGTAGTCCACAAGACGAGTCCACTCAAACTTGATGACCCACAGAGGAAAAACAAAGAATAATTAAATAAATAATCATATCCTCCGGACAAAGATTTTATATACTAAAGAATCAGATCCTCCCAATTCAAAACAATCTAAAATTTACTTTACTTTATGCTACTTTAAGCACAACGTTCAGGAAGACGGCATCATGGGGTTCCTCACTACCTAAACCAAACATGCTCCAGCATCGAAATCCATCTCACAGACCGATTCAAAAACCAACAAAAACCAAAAATTTGACAAATTTCGGACGGCCAGCTACTGTGACTGTAACCTCCCTTGAGATTTCAAGGCTGCTTTTCAAACAAGCACACAGATTAACCGCAAGGCGCAAACCACCCTCCCAGGGAGTTAGCAGACAAGCGCAAACGACCCGACCATTCTTCAGACCAACGGCGACAAGCCCAAAGGTGCGCCAGATCCGCACTCCTCGCACTCGGCGAGTATAAAAACGACCGAAAAGAAACGTCGGCACGTAGCGGAAAACCACGACTTTCGGACGCCGCGACGTTAGCATAACACGGCACGGAAGCGCGCCCCGTTCGGGTGCCGAGAACCCGGCGACGGATTCGAAGCGGGTAAAGAACGGAGACCAACTAACGCACAGAGAGAGAGAGAGAGAGAGAGAGACGCTATGGACGCACCTCGATCCCGGACGGCGAACGACGTCGCTTCCCCTCCGGCGACGGCCAGGGGAGCTCCGGCGATCCTGCGCGCGCGAGGAGAGGAGGAGGAGGAAGACGACGAGAGAACCACGGCAAGTGATCTCGTATCAACTCACGTAAAAAAAGGCGTCGTTATTTATAGCTTCGAGACTTTCAGGGTTATTGCTACAGAGCCCCCGGTAATTTGCGTTATTGTAGATTCCCTCCACGTATTTTTTGGTATTTGTTTACCCCCGTCCGATTCGGGGGCAGGAATCTGCGGCCGGCCATGGGAATTGAGCATGTGAATCTGAATCTATTCGCTTTGGTTTTTTTTTTTTTTTAAACTTTTTCTTCTATTCTTTTGCACGTTTAAGTCAACCTCGCTCATGCGAGCGCCACCGCATCAGAAAAGCCGGGTATATTACTTGTTGCAATATCCCACGTCATTGAATTAAGGTTATGTTAATTTTATGAAAAATTAGTGATTTTGAAATATATCTTCCTAAAAATAACAGATTATATCGCTTGAAATAATGAATTAATGAAAAAATATTTTATTATCGACAAAAATTTATGTATAAAGCATCATCGTTCAAGCAGTTATTTTTGTAGATGATACAAACGATTATTTTTAACTCGTTTGTTTCGCACAAAATGAGTGATTTGAGAAACATCTCCCTAAAAAAATGAATATATTTTTTTTGACTAATTATTTCAAACGAGCATTTTTAAAAACATATTTTAGAAATCATTCATTTTTTACAAAACAACCAGAGCCTTATATATTTATTTTATATGTACCATCTCGCTCCACCTATGAAATGTTTGATATTCTAAGGTTGTATATTGGTGTTATGCTCCAATTTATTCATGTGCTTGTCATTTGTCAAATCCCACACATCATTCCTAATCTTACTAATATCACATGTCGTTTGATTATGAAGCTATGCTCTTTATATTACAAGTGAACCTGTGATCTCCCTTGACCAATAAATTCAAGCCTTTGAGTGGGACTTTTGAGCAAAATTCATAATTTTCTAATCATAAATTCCGGGCGGTGGTTGCAAATTTCTTGGGCCAAAAGCACAAAAACCAGAGAATAAAAGTCCCTTTGAGAAAAACTAATACAGCAAATTTGGTAAAATTAGGTGGGGATGCTGTAATAATGAATCCACCTCACGTACCTGATTTATTGCCCTGTGTGTTTACCGAGATAAGGATCTGAAGATTCTGAACGTGGACTCTTTAGCCAGCACTATTCTCAATGATGTTTTATTTTTGGTTTGCCGTGCATAAAAAGAGCATGACCAGTTTTAGGGAAACTAGAAGTCAAAAACAACATTCTTGAAAAATTGCATTCGCACACGACAGCGCATGAACGACTGGCGTTTTCCTTTTATATATGCAGCAATACATGGACATCTAGGGGTGTATAACAGGATCGGTTCTATTTAAAAATCAAATGAGACCACCCTGAAAACGGATCTAGTTTCTAATTCCCATTGAAACCAGCCCAATTCCTAATTCTAAGTGAAAAATCATCAAATCTACCCAATAAGCGGACCAAATTTGGAACCAATTTCATAAAATCTAAAAACACTAGTTTTGCTCTCTTTATCTCTTTTTATCTATTTACTCCAACTCCACTTAGACATTTCAATGCTCTCTCTCACTCGTGACTCACTCTCTTCCTCACTAGCTCACGGCTCACCCTCACTCATTTGAGTCTTGCAACCCTCGCTCGTTCCTAGCTCACCTTCACTTGCTCGCCCTCATTTATCTTTTATTTTGCACCATGTTAGTGATTATATTATTTTGCTATAAAAATAAAAAAGGAGCCAAACAAAAATATGTTCTCAAATATATCCTAGAACCAAACCGAAAAAATAAGATCGATTCAAGGTTCAAAAACTGGGAATTGATTCTAACAGGATAGGTTCCAAGATCCTTAATCTGGAACCTACCCACCTTAAAATCAATCATTTATATATTCATCGATCGACCAGTTACAATTAGAGTCATTGGACTTTGTAAAATTTGCAAGCACTTGGTGTAGGCAAGGACTTAAACTCGATTCGTGTGAACTCAAATTAGACGAAATTTGACACCCAAGCATGCCTAACTTGGGCAGCTTATAGAGCAGCTGATTGATTTGTTCGCGCAAAGATGAAAGCATTTGGCCGAGATTCACGGTTCGCATGATGCCTTCGTTTTATCCCCGAACTATTGAAAAAGAGTTTTTTTTTTTTTTTGTTTTTTTTTTGCGTTTTCTGAGTATAAATAACTTCCTAAAAAGGGGTGTGATAAATTAAATAGCTTGCTTTAAACTTCACAGCTGCAATAATAATAATCATAATGACAATAATAATAAGATGGCTTGGTGATGTGTGGCGTGCGTGATTGTGGGCGGCTTTAGATCAGACGCCAGCTTATTCAATTAGGATCATGTTGGCAAGTATTTTCAAAATACTTTTTTTTTGGTAAGTATATTTACAATATACTTATTAACCATATATAATGATAACAAATTTTATTTATGATGTACAAGTTTGTATTATACTAGGAAAATAGTGTCTAAAAATGATAGAATTTGCTTTATGAAAATGTTTAATAAGTGCCATTGAGACATTTGTTAATAATATCCATTTAAGTCCATTTATTTCACGAAAAATGGATGACTTGGAATTTTTTTTTTCTAAAAATAATTATTTATATCATAAAAATGAATGAATGAAAAGTATCTTTATCGTTCACGAAAATATTGATACATAAATAGTTGTCGATGATAAGACCATTTTTCATTGGCTAATTACATTAAGCGATGCAAGTAATTATTCTTAATAAATTTGTTCATTGTTCGAGCTGTACTCATTGATGTGCAATATTTGAATGCCGATGGTATTGTTTTGGGCATTTTTAATTATTAAAAAAAGTTAGATGACTTGAAATATTTATACTCAAGTCAAAGAAGTGTTCAGCATTATCCCCAAACTATACCCCTGGGACATTTGCTAATAATATCAATTTAGGCTTCGTTTATTTTGTGAAAAATGAATGAATTAAAAAATAATTTCTAAAGAATGATCACTTATATCACTTATAAAAATGAATAATAAAAAATATTTTCATCGTTCACAAAAATATTTATGCATAAATTGTCGTCGATAATTTTTATTGAGTAATTACATCACGCGATACAAACAATCCTATAAGTGTTGAGAATTAAAGAAAGCATTAATTAGGAGAGAAGTGTATAGAAAATAAAATATGATGCTATTAGTTTTTTTCTGAAAGATTTTTTTTTGGTCGGTTTTATTCTATTTTTATACTAACTCTCACTCTCAATCTTTTGTCTTGCCTTCTTACAGGATGTGAGAGTTGAAATCCATTCTTGAAACTAAATCGTCATTACCCCAACTCCTGAGAGTGTGGAGATTCGAATTCCCACCTCCCAATTTTATATTGGAAGGATGGCCGATTTTTATTTTTCTTTTTTTCTGATAGATGATATTTAGTTTCACTATCAACCTTTAATTGCTGGACGAACCCCCCACCTCACGCGCGGACGCTTGGGTACAGAATCTTACTTCCGAAAAGGGAATCAACAGGAATCCCGTGACGTTTTGTATGAATTGAACCCTGATATTTACTCGTCAGATTTTTTGTTCTGGCTAATCTAAGCTGATATACATATATATAGAGAGAGAGAGAGAGAGAGAGAGAGAGAGGACAGACTGTAAGATAAATCCCACAGAGTTTACTCAGTGCCTAAAGAATTGACAATGGATTTGACATCAATACAGATTCAATTTATCACATCACCAAAAATCAGTAGTTTCATACTTGTGCCAGTCCTAATGGGTGTTAGGATTTTTGGAGAACCCAACTAATCTTCATCAGGTGCTATAGTCTACCCATCCCGCACACTCGATATTTATCGAGATACGTAGGTCTATACTCCGAAGAACGGTTCCAAGACAGGGCCCAAACATGAAAATTCGAATCGAGTTTCGAGTTAGGAGCTAGACACACGTTTATTCACTTGAACAATTGCATCACGTCTAACTTAATTTCACGAGGTCAACGGCTATCTCCTGAACTTGAAAGCTAGGGTTTTCTGGCCATAAAAGATACCCAAGAGGTAGGCAAGATCTTCATTTGATAACATACACCCATTGAATCAAATATGTGGCTCAACGTATGGCCATGACCGACTTGGAGTTGATAGTTTGAACAGGAATATAAAAAAATTGTGCCGTCTAAAGTTTAAAATTTCAGCTAAACATATTTTGGACTTTTACATCAAATTCAACTAGTGTTTCCCTACATTAATTGTTGCAAATTTGTTGTTTACGAAAATAAAGACATAGGCACAATAGAAGTCCCAAAATGTATCATGAAGTGGAATTAATTACTAAAAATTTCAAAAAAATACAATCAAATCTTAAAATTTATCAAATTGATATAGTTAAGTCTTTCTATTAAATTCTGTTTAATTTGATCAATGAAAAATATTAATATGATTTTTATATTATTTTCTCTCTCCTATATGCTATCCTATGTGGCATTCAAGTTAACTAAAAAACTACAATAACGTCGTTTTGATCTGACTCCCAATTTTTACACCAAATCTTAACTAAATTAGGTTAAAAAATCCAAAATTTTTGAAGAAAAAGACAAACCAAAAAGGTGAAATGTAAAAAGACACAAAAAGGGGGGAAAAAAACACCAGCAAAAGGAGGGCCAAGCCCTCCCCCTTACAGCCATTGTCCCATCTTCGATAGGGCATCACCAACAGCTGGAGGAATTGCTAGCGCCACCACAAGGGCCAGCAACCCTCGTTGAAATCCGGAGTGGGCCACTACCCTCCTAATCTAGAGAAAGGTTGCCAGCCATCATCGATGCCCATCGAGAATGTAGTCATAAGCTGGACAACAGGTTTGTTCTTTTTTATTTTTTAAAATCTAATATGACCAATATTTAAGTTAAAAAATTGAGATTTTGATCAAAATAATGTCACTTTAGTGTTTGAGTAACGTCATGTGAGAAAGAGACAATAACAACAAAAAAAGTCACGTCAAAATTTTTTATTAGCCAAATTTGACGGACTTTACAAAATGACTAATTACACCAATTTGATAAATTTCAAAGGACCTTATGGCACTTTTCAACAGTTTCAACACTCACTTACACTCTCATAATAAGTTTTAAAATTATTAATACATTTATCCCAAAAATAAAAGGGTCACTTCTTCATAAGAGTTCAACTAACGGATGCTCACACAAAACTTGTCGAATAACCTCGTAAGTGTCGATTTTCAATACAAGAGCACCAACTCTTTTCTTGGTGCGCGTAATCATTATTTTCAAACACGTCTATTGAGCATTCGAAGGCGGTACGGCTTCGATGATAAAAGTGCCGATAACAAAGATAAATTTCGAGACGTCGATGGTGACCGATGATGACGTGGTCCTGCTCGTCATGAATTAGATACCAAAGTCGCACGGTCGATCATAGGGCAGCGGGCAGGATCTAGGGATGACGTTTGATTCTTGAGTGCGTGACAAGAGGGGAGAGGGTGATGATGGATGACCACATTAATGATGGGCTCTCTTGGCTTTTCGTTCTCGGCACGCTATCATCCGGGATCCGACGGGATTCTCTGCTTTTGTGTCGTCATCGTTTCGGGTAATTTGCGTTTGCTCATACAAATATGAAAACCAAAGGACTCGCCATCTCTAGAAATTTTCACCTACGATGTCTCGTAGGCGCGAGTGTCCCGAGACCATTTTAAATTTTAATTTTAAACTCTATTTACTTGGCGAATTATAAATAATCGCTTACGTAGTTTATAATAAGGATTAATACCATCAGAATCCGGAAGTAGTATAGCTATTATCAATTTATCTCGAATTAATTTTTATTATTATCAGAAATACAAGATTAATACATAAATGATAAATTTATCATCCGTTAATTCCATTATTACTTTTAAATTGTCGAGTTGAATAATATGTGACAGTTAACGAGTATACAAGTTTGAGGTTTTACTATTTGTTTGTCATAAGTGTATCTATTGTGATTTTTCATGGTATTAAATGTAATTTAACAAAAATTAATAGAATATATATTTACCATTAGTCCAAAAATTAGTTTAAGATAAATGTATCATAGGTACACCAGTTTATAATTTCTAGTGACAACGTTGGCTTCAGGCTCTCTCCCCCTCATGAAGGGGAGAAGTTTGAACACCAACGTTGTCATTAGAGATTCTTAAGTGTAACATTATGGTGGTGGGTCATGCGTGACGTCGTGGTAGTGGGTCCTACGTTAGCGTCACTTCGGGTTTACCTCGCCGGCTGCTAGCTATACGGTGGTGGTGGATCCTACGCTAGTGTCACCCCGGTTTTACCTCGCCGACTGCTAACTATACGGGGGTTCTCGAGTCATCGAAACAAAAAGTAATTTGGGTAAATTTGTCAGTTTGGATTCTAACCTTTAAGTAAATTAAAAAATAATATTTTTAAAAATGTTTTTTAAAAAAAAAATGATTGTTTGAATCTTTAGGAATTTGCACCTAATGCTGCTGGTAGGCCTAGTGTCTAAATATAATTTAATTTTAAATTATGTTTATTTCACTAAAATAAATAATTTTAAAACTTTTTTCTTTGAAATGATCGCTTGTTTCTTTTAAAATAATTAGTCAATGAAAAATTTTCATAAACATTTTCTAAAACAATGAAAAATATTCATTTAAGCTATACGGATTATTGATTTCAGAAAAAGAGTTTTCAAAACTATTTATTTGTTACGAAATAAATGCATCATAAAATAGTGGGTTTTTTTTTTTTGTCAATCCTACTCTATTCCTACTCTAACACTCACTCTTAGATTTTTGCTTTACCTCTAGCAGGGCGTGGGAGTTGAAACCCACTCCTAAAACTTACTCGTCCCCATCCCATTCCCACTTGAGAATGTAGGATTTGAACCCCTCACCTCTCCTTTCTATGTTAGAAAGGTGCCATTATGACGAATCCCAGTGGTTATCCTAAAATAGTAGGTTTGTTAGGGGGGTTTTGAATGAACTCTCTCTCCTAGTGCATGCCAATCAATCATCGGGACGAGTCTGCTCGTGGCTTGTCATATCAATTTGGTGCCCGAGGCTAGTTTGATCATCCGGCGAATTCCCACCAACCGTGATGATGCCCTCATCGCACAAACACTCGTGATTGCTGGAGATTCGCTGATTAGTACTTCTATGGATTCTTCAACGAAGATGATGAGACAGATTTTTACTTGAGCAACCTCGGAGTTGATCTGGCTCACCTACCCCAACATTCTCCGATGGCGTTCTCTCCGTAGGGAAGCAAAAGGAAAAGAGTAAAGCAAGAGTATGTGGGGATTACAGCATTGAATCCACTAAACTCAAAGACGTAAAGTAGGATGCCAATTAAGCTTATTTCAGATTTCGTCAACGAGAATTTTACTTTCGAGAGAAAGCCTTATCAAATTGAACAAACCCGATATATGTTAGATTCTTATTTTATTTGTTAGAATATTTAAATAATAACCAAATTCGAATCTGTCCCTCCTCAAAATAAAGGATTTATGAGTTTATGGGTTTCCCTAGTGGGCCACTAGGGGCCCGCCAAGCTTCTGGTAAAGGAGTTGCAAAGTTTAGGAATACACCTGGCAGGCATAAACAAGATTATTTAAATAATAAAGTATGATTTCATTTCATTTAATAATTGAAAACTGTTTTTAGAATGTGTTACAAAACTCACATAGTGGTAGTTGTTATTTCACAAAACTCACATTAGCGGTAGTGTTATCTCAAAGACATGGGAACGTAAGATATGTTAGATCTCTAATAAGGAGATTAGCATCATCTTTCAGGCCAATTTTCTTACTAAACCGACAAGGTCCTTATCCTAAGAGAGAATAGTTTTGTCCCGATCTGTATATACGGCAGACGCATAACCGCAGTCAACTTCATGAACTAGCAACTTACTAGGTAGACATACCTTTTGTCTTTAGGTCTAGGGGTGGGCAATGGACATTAGTTGAATCTTGGAAATAAAGAGCAAACTTGACAGTCAAGCAGAACTTGGTTAGGTCCGAAAACAGCTCTGTCCAATGTTAAATGGACTCTGGACTAAATTATAATTCTGGACCTCCTAAACGACAGCAAACTGGCTAGGTCCAATTTGTGGGCCATGAATTAGGCTTGGTCCAATTGGCTTTAGAAGAAATTTACATCGAACCAAGATGGGCCCTAATTGATGGACACATAGGAAAGTGGAAGATTTTGGGAGAAAAGATGTAAAACATATGGTGGACAGTGCAGAAATTAAAAATTCATTTTTTCACAAACCCATTTGATGAAGAATAAATTGGAAATCGTCTTTATTTTTAGTTTCTTTTATAAAGAAAAATAATATTTCACCTTTTGTCCAATTTATATATTTGAAATAAATCCATATTTAATTGAATAGACGTATTTAGGGAAAATTCACTTTGAAGTGACTATTTCGGAAATGCATAATTCGAGATTTTTTAAATCAATAGGTTTCGTTACTTCAATACCCAACCAAATGGCCACTACAATACCAATCAAAAGATAGTTGTTACTATTGAACCATGAAATGGATTTTGAAATTTATTAACATTCTCGAAAAGAAATACTGTTAATAATCTCGTTGATACTGAAATCACTAGAGGAACACCTGGATATTTAATTGAGCCCATCAAATAGGTTTTCTCCTCATTCTAGGAAACAGGGGCGTGTGCTCCTTTTACTGTCTTTTATGAATATCAAGGAAACCAAAATTCAACTTTTTTAAGCAGATTGTGATAAAACCTTTTTTTTTTTTTTTTTCAGGAAGAGCAGTTATTTCTAGCAGCTAAAAACAATTTTAGAATGCAAAATTGCCCTTTTTTAGTGCGCTTGAAGAAGATGAAAATGACCAGAAATGGTCAGACAATTAGTGGGAAGGAGGTTATAGTGCTGTCAAGTGGTTCCAGTTTACCCACCTTCGGTTTCGTCTTTTCGTATTCCAAAACTCATGATGATGTCCGCTTCTTCCTAGGAGAAAACTTGAAGAAAGGTACTCGTCAACTAAATTTGTCAAATTGTGTCTATGCAATGCAACCGTGAAAGGTTTAAATTTTAGCCGTCGGCGACTAGTACAGCGTATAAGAAATATGTATCTAGTAATTACTCTCATATATGCGAGTTGATTATGTGGAACATAAGATGTGAATGTAATAACCACATGAAATAGATAATTGTACATGGGAATGTGATTGACATGAAAGCAAGCTGAATTAAAATAGTGGATAGTGAGAAGATTTTGGATTTTCACTAGCCGTATGACATCGCATTAAATAACCCTTTTTTTCCTCCCAAAGTTTAAATTGTCAATAGAAGTATGAGACAAACTTTTTCCCCATAAGCTTGAACAGTTGGAAACGTACCAACAAAGCATTTGTAACATATTTCTTAGCACTCTCCGTGATATGCAAGACTTGTCTCTATGTTATGCAATGGGCATGGCTCTGATGTTGTGTGAGCAAGTTGTGAACTCGCCATGTGTAATGAGTTTGAGAGCGAGTATCAAATTAAACTCTAAATCGGTTCTTTGATATTGGGTTAAACAAATTACTTTTCCTTGAATTTTAAGTTGCTAGGAAATGTAACAACAATGTAGTTAAAATATTTATTAACAAAAATAAAGCATATAAAAAACATGTACAATCATCTGAACCTGCGGAGGAAATTTCGTGTACAATATTAGTAGAACACAGTGGCTGAGATCCTATTTGGGGGGCTATAGGATCATTCGGCAGACTAAATTTTTTTCCACGCTCGTCCAATCATTTATATACAAAATCATTGAGTCGAGACAAGTTGTATTTAGACTCGATCAAATTGGGCTGGGTTTTTCGCTAAATGTAGCTGTCAGGCTCATGATTAGATCTATTAAGGATGTTTAAAATTTTTATTTTTTCTAGCCCAGGGTATGATCGTAATTAATAGGCTACCTAGAGAAGAACTAGTATAATAAGAAGCCGCCACACCCCCTACTTAAATCCGAGTTCCCCACGGTAGAAATCAAACCCATAACCATCCATTCCTAAGTCAAAAACATGGGAATGCACTTATCAATGGGTCAATCTCAAAAGTTGGGTAAGATATTAAAAGTTAATCAACAACAAATCCAACCTTCAAAAGATTATGAAGATGAAAGATGATAACTCAAGGTTGAAATGCCATCTCAGAATGCACACTTAATGTATTCTAACTTCAAGCGGATGGCAGCATATGCCGCAGAGGCCCAACACATTATAAAAATGGAACACCAGACATAGCACGACAAGCATATGTAACCAGAATCATACTTAAGCAAGTTATCATCAACCTGCTTCGAGCATGCGTAAGGTATGAGAGAAACAGAAAAGTCAAACGCTTGTCAAGAAGTTTTCAAGTCGGTCGAAATCTCACAATCAAGCTGGTCATGACTTTTGCCAAGAAGCATCCGAACTTATCTCAAGTTGGAACCAACTAAAGCTTCTCGATGAGGTTCGAATGGCACATTGAAAAGGAAATTTAAGCAACTTCTTCTAACGGAATGTGCCCTATTAGTCCTTTGTAAATAATTTAAAAGAAAGAAAAAACTAGATAGATAATTAAGGGATTTATGACACCCAGAAGCAAGAATCTTCTACTAAAATGGCTCTTCAAGAGCGTACAACTTTTCCAACAATTTGTTTGATCGATACATATTGTGTTTGGATCTTGCAAATCGTTCGACTCTAGCAAAAGATGAAGCCATGGCTTCAATTCAATTAATTCTTAACAATTTAGTATTTGCAATTTGTGAGAATCATTCTTGTTATATGTGAAGTTCATGATTGATAATAAGATAAATAATTTTTTTTTTTTTATAGATTTCGAATTGCATAAAATAATCCGAATCTTCCTTGATAAATCTTGATTTGTAAGAATCCCCTTCAACCTAACGATGAAGAAAACGACATGGCAGCAATTATGTGTCGATTGACCTCCCCCACTCTATTTAAATGTGCGAATCTTGTATCGGATGAACACCAAAACAAAGCTTGCTTCAAATCAAGTAAACTTCAAGAGATGGACTCTTGGCTGAAAATCCTTGTTCTCGTCGCATGCATCACCCCGGCAGTTGTCGAGGCCAGAGTTCGGAACTACTCATTCAATGTAAGTACTAACATTATGGAATGAAGCATTCCTCTGTTAAACTAGCCCGTTCGGACATAGCTAATGTAGCAATATGTTTTTATTCCTCTATTTGGCAGGTGGTAATGAAGAACAAGACGAGGCTCTGTTCGAGCAAGCCCATCGTTACTGTGAACGGGAAGTTCCCAGGACCCACTCTCTACGCTAGGGAAGATGACAACGTGCTTGTGAGGGTCACTAATCATGTCAAATACAATGTCACCATCCACTGGTGAGCTTAACTGAACATTAAATTAAATTGCCATCTTCAAAAGATCACATATTGATTTCGGTGAATGTGTGGTCAGGCACGGTGTCCGGCAGCTGAGGACGGGTTGGGCCGATGGGCCGGCGTACATTACCCAATGCCCAATTCAGACGGGCCAAAGCTATGTGTACAATTTCACCATCACCGGCCAACGGGGCACCCTCCTGTGGCATGCACACATACTCTGGCTCAGGGCAACCCTTCACGGAGCCATCGTCATCTTGCCCAAGCGTGGCGTTCCATATCCTTTCCCTAAACCCCACAAGGAAGTTGTTGTCGTATTGGGTATGCTCGATTTCACTTCCATTCTACTTCACTTCCAAAATGAAAGATCAATTATTGCTTGGTTGACAGCATATGTTAGTAGAAGTTCTGAATCCTTTGGGGTTTTGTGAATCAGGCGAATGGTGGAAGTCTGATACAGAAGCTGTGATCAATCAAGCCATCAAGTCCGGATTGGCACCGAATGTCTCGGATGCTCACACGATCAATGGCCATCCAGGGCCAAGTTCCAATTGCCCTTCCCAGGGTAACAATCCATCGACAAACATTGCCATGAAAACATCTGAATCTTGATGAAGCAGTTCAATTTAATGTTTCACTGACTTGGTGTTGACCTTCATTTGCTCTGATGTTAGGAGGATTTACATTGCCTGTTGAGAGTGGCAAGAAGTACATGCTCCGAATCATCAATGCTGCGCTCAATGAGGAGCTCTTCTTCAAGATTGCCGGGCACCAGCTGACCATCGTGGAGGTCGACGCCACCTACGTCAAGCCTTTCAAGACCAACACGATCGTGATTGCACCAGGCCAAACGACCAATGCTCTCATCTCCACCGACCAGAGCTCCGGCAAGTACATGGTCGCTGCCTCCCCTTTTATGGACTCCCCAATCGCTGTCGACAACATGACCGCGACCGCCACCTTACACTACTCTGGCACACTCGCTGCGACCTCCACGACCCTCACGAAGACTCCCCCACAAAATGCCACCGCGGTGGCCAACAATTTCATTAACTCGCTCCGGAGCCTCAACTCGAAGAGGTACCCCGCCAAAGTCCCGCTCACTGTCGATCACAGCCTCCTTTTCACGGTTGGACTGGGAGTCAACCCTTGCCCTTCGTGCAAAGCTGGCAACGGAAGCAGAGTCGTGGCAAGTATGAACAACGTAACGTTCGTGATGCCGTCGACGGCCCTTCTCCAAGCGCATTTCTTCAACATAAGCGGCGTCTTCACGAGTGATTTCCCTGGTAACCCGCGAACCACTTTCAACTACACAGGCTCGCCGCCATCAAATTTGCGGACTACGAGCGGGACAAAGGTGTTCCGGTTGCATTATAACTCGACGGTCCAGCTCGTGTTGCAAGACACCGGGATCATCGCCCCCGAGAACCACCCAATTCATCTTCACGGGTTCAATTTCTTCACCGTCGGGAAGGGATTAGGAAATTATAATCCAAAAGTGGATCAGAAGAACTTCAACCTTGTTGATCCTGTTGAGAGGAACACAATAGGAGTACCATCTGGGGGATGGGTTGCAATCAGATTCAGAGCAGACAATCCCGGTACGATTCTAGTTTATTAACTATTTTCGTTTACCCTACAGTCTATACTATAAATTTAACTGCTCTGCAAGTTTTTCAGGATTCTGTTGTTGAAACTTTTTGCAGGCGTTTGGTTCATGCATTGTCATCTGGAAATTCACACAACCTGGGGACTCAAGATGGCCTTCCTAGTGGACAACGGGAAAGGCCCGAACGAGTCGCTTCCACCGCCTCCGAACGATCTTCCTAAGTGTTGATCCATGAGGAAAAAATCGATAATGAAGTATGCAGCAGCTCGAGATGAAGAGTGATAAGAAGACAAGAGAGCCTGAGCACAGAGGGAAAGGCACATGTAGGTAGTTTTGACCTGGTACAATGAAGATCGGAATTGTTTCTTGAGCAAAAGGAGGAAGAGTATTGCTCAAGCATGTTAATTAAAAAAAAAAAAATTATTCCATGTTTTGATTGCAAAGTTCGTATTTCGTAGGAATTTTTCTTAATCAGGGTGCTATAATTTTTTTCTGGAAAAGAAAAAAGATTCTGCTGTTCGCCAAAATTGCAAGTACTTGACAAGTTAATTGTGCACACAGAGACTACACTATCTTGTTTTGATTGATAATAGGCCTTATGCTCTAACAGTGACATATGATGGATAGGTCCAATAGACATTATCATATATAGCTAAGGTCTCCTCTCTGCTCCTAACACACATTCTAGGCTTTATCCTTCGGGAGCCGTCTAAGGAGGAGGAGATAGAAGAGGAAATAGCTAATTAAAAGGAATCAATCAAAAGCAAATTCATAGATTCCACACACCGGACTATCCGTGGCTGAGAGCCCTTACACCACAGGCACAAAGATGCAATCATTAGAAATGTGCTCAGCCACTAAGTTAATAGCCCATCATATGGGCCTCTCCTCTAGGCCCACCAGATCAAAAGCGAGAGAAACCACGGCTCTCTTTTTCCCTTCTTTGCCCCTATATCACCATGTGAAAGGGGCATGAAGACATAAAAAAGGGGATTTTACCAACTTGCTTTGAGCGAAAATAATAAAGTTATAAGCTCATCTCACTTCATCATCAATTTAATAAAAGAGAAGTTGCATTTATTAATTGAACTTGGACGTAGCTCGGCTCTTTTTGGATGTAAAACGATATCAAACCAAGACGTTTGATGAGAACTAGCTCTCCCTAAAATGGAGGTGAGCTAGCCATGCCTTCTAGTATAGCTACCTTGCTATGATTCATCTAGTCACTAACCCCACCTTTGGCATCATCCTCGTGGTTAAGATAATGACTTCAGGCATGATCAAATCCCCATAGTTTGATGGGTTGTGTTATTTGAATTTATCATGTAGATGTTTCTTGAATTGTTATTTATATGCTATAAATCTATATTCAATGTTGCGGAAGCAAGTGATTGAACAATAATATTGATAAAACAAGAAAATAAATAGGATATTAGATTCATGTGGTTTCATCAGATGACTTACATTCATAGAGAAAGCAGCAGTATATTCTACTATGGATCAAGTAATACAATGGAGATTAAAGCCATACTCAAGTCATTTAAACGCTATCGGTGTCTTTTAACCCCAATTACATGCAATAACTCAAATAGTGTTTAACTCCACAATTAATCACGAAATAATCTCTCAATCTATTAAAGGAATTATACACAAATTCTTACCACAAGAATTTAATTGGCTTCAACACTTGAATTGTTAGTGTAATTTCACAAAGAACCCCCACTTCCTAGCACCTACGTCTATGGGACGTTACTCGCAAATTGAGCACCCATGACACTCACAAAGAGAGTGGCACTTCTTGACTTCTTGAGAAAAAATCCCCTGGCCCATATTATAAGTATATATAATAGTCAAAATGAAGTCCTTTGTCGAATCCCTTGACTTTTGTCTTTTCCTTTTTTTTTCACTTTTCCTTGACTGATATGCAGAACCTTCAACTTGGACCACAACAAATAGGAAATATGATTTCCATCGCACACTGCCATAAACATCCACATATATTCCATTTATCTTGAGTTAGATTTCGTTCGCGGGCTCAAACTTGAGATATTTTAACAATCTCACCCATGACTTGATATTTGAGTCAAGTCATTGCTTCGTTGGAATTGAACTTCACTACTACTTTCCCATAGTGCTTTACGGGCTCAACCATCACAAACATTTTCCAAGTCCAACCGTTGAACTTCATCACAATTGTAGACCTCATCTAAACACAAACAACGCTTGCACTTTTAACTACTCCCCAAGACACAACCAACTCTACCATAGATGAAGTAAAATCATCTTTGCATCCATTTCTATAAGAAAATCAAATATGTACCTTGCAAATATCAGTAGTTTAGTAATTGTTGGCTCTATAGGCTCAACCTTGGTAGTACCTTTTACTTCAGGAGTTTCTAATTGTAGCTCCATCTGAAGCTAAACACCATTGGTATATGTATAAACACTACTAATAACATTCCTACCTAGAAGTACTGAAAACTCGTCAAATGTATTTTCTCTACTAATAATAAGTAAATTTGATTTCGGGTACCGCAATCGATAGCTTTGCTCACCTTGTGCATAGCCTAGAAAAATGCACTTTCTTACCCTCTTATCGAGCTTACCATCATTAATTCGAACATAACATACGATCAAATATTTTGAGAACAATATAATCAGTAACTTTACCTTACCACACTTTTTGGAAGTTTGACATCCAATCTCAATCATTGGGGATCTATTCACCTGGTTGCTCGTCGTACCAAGTGCACCGATAGGAATTTCTTAGCCATAGAAGCACTAAAGAGTATTTTATGGGCTGTCTCTAGTAATGTCCCGCTTAGCAATTCCGCAGCATGTCGTGGTTTATTGGCACTAGCGTGAAATCACTATACATTCCTTCATGCATGATTCATTTAACAACTAAGAGTAGAATTCTATACTACTTACTATCAATCTACATATGCTCAATCATTTTAACATGCTCCTTTTTGATCAAAACTCTCAACTCTCTAATCCCGATAACATCATCAAACTTGTGCCATAGTAAAACACCTAGATCATCATTGAGTGTTCATCCACAACTGTTAACATATATTCGGCACTTTTCCTCAAAGAAATTCGCTACAACTTGTGAACATCCAAATGAGTCGACTATACAATCTCCATGGTTTTTCTAACACTCTTACTAAATTGCACATTTTCCCATTGATCTAAATCATAACACTTGCCTACATTCTATTTTTTAGTAATATAACCATATAGTAAATTTCTTTCACTTAAAATTTCCAAGCTTCTCTCGCTAATATGCCACAAATTGGGGGTGAACCTAGTCTTTGGGTAATACCACTTATTTCAAGTCCTAGGATATGTAGGGTAAGTTATAAGTTCCCAAAACTATTTCAATGAGTAGATTTCAAGTTCTAGGTGGAACTAGAAACCGAAATAAGTTGTTGTCATTTTTCTTATTCTATGTCTTCATATGAACCTACGACATTTCATGGTGTCCAATGATAAGTATAATCTAAAACTACTTGTTTGAAATTCCATTTGTGGTTATATTTATAATTGAGAATTTTACTTTGTTAATATTTCATAATCTTCGTATGTTTAAATATAGGTTGTGATAAGCGAATTATTGCAAATGGTGGTCATTAAATGTGACAATTCACTACAACCATTCAATTAAGAGTACAAGAGAAACCTGGGTATGCCCTGAAACCTATTATAGGGTAAATTTTAGGTTCCTAGACATGCAAAGTAGGTTCCATGTTCCAAAAATTAGAGATCCTATTATGACGGGTAAGTTCCAAGTTTTAGGCTCCACTTAGAACCACTTGGGATCGCTCACCTCTACCCTAAAAGCAGGGGTAAGTATACTATTAGTGCCAAAAGTTGTATACGGCGCTCACTTAGGTGTCAAAAATTTCTATCAGATCGCTTAAGTGCCAAATTGGAGGAAAAACAATTACTTTGGTGCCACCAGCAAGAGATTCCGGCCAAAATGATTATGTGGCTTTTATATTTAAAAAAAAAAAAATTGACATGGCTTTTAAATGACATTGTTTTCTATCCTCCTTAAGAAAAGAATGTCGTTTTTCCTAAGTGGATGCTCTCACAAAAACGACGCCGCACAACTCATTTAGGGTTTTTTTTGTCTGATTCTCACCCAACGCCGGCCGCAGCTTGAGGCTTATGAGATCCCTGCACTTGAGTGAGATTGGCACAACTGTGTCGTTGCTGATGCTTAACGACTTGTGATCGTACTTGAGCGCGAGCTTTGTGGCCGAGCCGAACCACGCGAACAGTGCTGGGACCGTGTCCAGCAGCTCCGAGTGGGTGGGGAGGGTAAAACCTCTGACGGCTCTAGCCTTCGATTGCGAGCTAGTGGCGGCACACGAGGGAGCATCGGCCCCCATCGTCGGAGCCTAAGTATCGGAAAACGCAGGCTAGGCACTTGTCAGGGAGATCGGAGATGGAGAGGGAGAGATCGGGGGCGGTGCACTCGTCAGTGGCCTCCCTGAGCACCGGCTAGATCACGGCCTTTGATTTGGCCACTGAGTGGCCGTCGTTGGGGTCAGGGTCGGGGTTGGAGTCACGGCTGTCGAGTGAGGGGGCTGTCGAGGATGACGACTAGCCCATCGCCGGCAAAGGTGGAGGCGAGGGATGTGGGTGGTTGAAGATCTTCTCTCTCTCTCTCTCTCTCTCTCTCTCTCTCTCTCTCTCTCTCTCTCACAATTTGGGGATTTAGGGTTTTGAATTGGGGGAGAGACACCAAACGGTGTCATTTTGTTGTTTAAATGCTGACTGTACTCTCCGGCGAGCCACATTAGCTTAAAAAATTAATAAAAAAGTGTCACGTCGGGTTTTCAGTTAACCAGATCGGAACTGTCTTGCATTACCGTCGAAGTTGGCGCGAGTGCGTGACGTCTTTCACGTGTCGATGTTGAGGAAGTATGAGCTTGACCAGATCCACATGTTGAATTTTCAGGATTTAGATGTGGATGACAAAGTATCGTATGTTGAAAGGCCGGTTCAGATTGTGGATCGAAAAGAACAGATTTTGCGCACCAAGACCATTCCGTTGGTCAAAGTGGTCTGGTAACACCATGGCACTGAATAAGCAATTTGGGAGAGTGAAGAGTTGATAAGACGACTATACCCCAATCTTTTTGTTTAAAGATTTGTAATGGTTTAAATTTCGAGGGTGAAATTTTTATAAGAGGGGAAGAGTTGTGACATCCCGATTTTCCAATTCTGTTTTCAATTGAATGAGTTGGGTTTTTCATCGATGCACCTATAGTTCTTTTCTCTAAGTTGGCCACTCATGAGATAACTAGTCTATCAGGTGAAACTGTTAAGGGATTTTAATGCAATAGACTTGAGAATTTGATCACGAATCGACTGCTCGATCGTGCTAATCTACAAGGGTCATTACGGCACAGACCGATTAGAGACTGGAGATAAATCGATTTGACAGAGTCATATGATTAAGTGTGGGTGATTCCATCTAATTGCACAATTTTGATCAATCGGTACTAGACCGATTTCTTTGTCATTTTGGTACCTTGTATCTATATTTGAAATATCGAGATTTTCGCGACAACCGAGAGTTGCCAATGTGTCGAAGATGCACTTTGTGGCTTGAAAATAATCAATCACGGGTCAATTGTACGAAAAGTTCCTAAAAGTTCTTAAAAGCTACCCGATAGGTTAGGACGCGCTAAAATTGCACCAGATTGAAATTAACCGCGAAATTGAACCCCATTTCAGAAATTGAAAGTTCTATCATGTCACAAGTCATTTTAGGAATATTAACTCATCTTCTGAAGATTTTTCTACAAACTGAGATTTTTGGCAAAAAATCCAAAGTAAGGGTATTTTGGATCGGGAAATCGTAAGCCCATTTTTAATCACATTTTTGGAATTCAAGTTGAACTAATTAATGAGGAAAAAGGTTGATTAGGATGATGGCACCTTGGTTGGATTTATGGACAACAAATTGAACTGAATTGGATGAGGATTGAAGGGGAATTGATGGATTTAGAGGGGAAAATGTACAAATTCGTATGCCATGGGAGGAGGAACAATTGGACCACATGGGAGGTTTCTTGAGGAAACTTGGGGAGAGAGAAATGGGCTATGGATGACTGAGCAAGTGGTGGGGCAGCCACTCAAGTGTTTGGCCCAATATTGGAAGCCTATGAGGCCATTTGGGGTCCCTTCTCTTTAGCAGCCCTTCTTTCTCCTTGAAGCTTGGCTTTCTCCATTATTGAGGCTTAGGAAAAGCTTGAGAGAACTAGGAAACCTAGCAATAGCTTCCTCTTCGCCATCGCACACCTGTTGAACCAGCCGAGCAGCCACTGTCGACCTCTTTTCCCTCCTATTTTCTCCTTCTTCCTATTTTTGCTCCAACTGACATTTCTCCAAAAACCCAAGTTAAGAGTTGCCTTTCCGTGCTAATCAGCCTCCATGCCACCCACCACTGTGACCAGGAGACCCAATCCGTACGGAAGGTGGCTGTTGCTCGCTGAACAGAGCCGCTGGTTGACCCGCTTGCCAGCCGGAAGCCATCGCCCACCAGTCCGTCGGTCCGCTTGCCCATCTGCACTATTTTGCGATTTTTGCTATTTTCCTCTAATTCCAACCCTTCCTCCGCCCATCCCAACCACTAACAAGTCCCCCTTGACCCCTAGGTACCGCCGGTTGCTGGCCACTCGCTTACCGGAGCTTCGATCAGCCCTTCCTCACTGTTTCAGCAGCTGGTTCTCTCTCTTGGTCCAGCAAGCAGAAGCTGAGAAACTAGCAAGGCTTTGAGATTTCAAGGCCTATTTTAGGTCCCTTCTTGGCCTTGGTTGGTGTCGCCGCTCGGAGGTTTGTTGCTCGCCTTGGCATCGCCGTCGCTGTGGATTTATCGAAACATTAATCCGGTGAGTTTACTCACTAAATTCTGCTTAGGGGGTTAATAATGCTTAAGTGGTGTTTATATTATGCTAAGTATGTTTAGGTGGTTAGATTAGTTTATTTAAATGTTAATTAAATTAGATAAATAATTAGTTTAGTAGATGGATTAATTAGTTTAATTATGCAATTATATTAGTGTAATCATAATTATACTTTTAATTAATTAATTAATTATATTTTTAAAATTTAAATTAATTTAATTTTCGGAATTAATTTAATTATTAATTAATTAATATTTTCTGGAAATTATATCGGGAGAGCCGCTCGATAGAATTCGAGTTGATCGCAGTGATGTGTTTAGTTTCTGTAATTGAATGCTGTATTGTGAAATTGAGTGATGGTTTTGAGATATCGGTATTTTAATCAGAAAATACCGGGTGTCGAGTGTTGACATCGAAAGTGATTTTTTTAGTACCATATCAGCTTGGGTGAGCATTAATTAGCTTTGGTGAGCAATTATATATATATGTATCAGTTTTGGTGAGCTATAATATACATATATCGGTTTTGGTGAGCTACTATCTATCTATATCAGCTTGGGTGAGCAGTTATTGTATCGACCGAGTGATTTAATAGTTGGTACTAGATTGATAGATAGTATTGATTGGATTGAATGATAGATAGTATTTTTGGTATTGAATCGACTGAATTGAATTGGTTGGTTGAGTTTGTAAACTGTATTGACGTGCAGGAGAGAACTGAGGCGAGATAAGTCCTCTATGTTGTGTGGCTAGGCCACCCTTGAGTGTATTTCCTTCCTAACAGGGGTTTAGGGGGTGAACTTGCTGAGACAATGTCTCACCCTGTCGTGAGCTTAACTTTTCAGGCCCTTAGATAGTGGTTGGTGGAGGACCTAAAACCTTTGAGTTTGTGGAGGTGGAGTCCAAAAGATCGACATATGTGTCCTACTAGTATGTCGTAGGACAGCTTCTTTTTTAGAGCCGACCTTTTGTAGACTTTTGACTAGACTTGTTTTGTATCTAAACCCTGTTGTTTATAAAATGCTTGTTTTGGTTGTGAATTATTTCCTACGTTTCTATCATAAGCTATTCGTTGTTAGGGGTATTGTTTCGCTTCCACATGCGTATTAAAATGAATGAGTTGGCAACGTGTTATGGAACGTCGCAAATTTATCAACCACCGAGGGATGGGCATGCGCTTGAGAATTGGGGCTTGACATTAGCCCCC
This sequence comes from Eucalyptus camaldulensis, assembly GCA_019915185.1. NCBI lineage: Eukaryota > Viridiplantae > Streptophyta > Magnoliopsida > Myrtales > Myrtaceae > Eucalyptus > Eucalyptus camaldulensis. The sequence continues at coordinate 15,592,274 of JAHSVA010000014.1, read as the reverse complement.
TAAAAGCATATGCCATAATTTAGATTCTTGATCAGATGCATCTGACATTTCCGCAACAAAACCTATCATCTTCTCATCTTAAAACTTATGTAAATCACTATGCTTCATGTCTTTCATTATCACCAATGCACCTCAAACAACTTTTAGAATTCCACATTCTGAAATATATTGACACACAACTAAGTTTAGAGCACTCAAGGAAATTAAGTTTTTTTTCAACTCTAGAACACACCTCACTTTAGTCAATGTCCTTACAATATCGTTATTCATTCTAATTATAACGTTGTTCTCCAATTATACTACTATGATATGTGCATTGATATGTAGTAAACTAGTTCCTATTTGGTGTAACGTGTAATGAACAACCACAATCCATAATCCATCCACCAAATGACGAATTAGCAATAAGAGACAATACATGATCGATATTATCTGAATTACTATAAGCTATTACAGTAATATCATTTGTGAACTCAACTCTAATTTCCTAACCCTTTCAATTCTTCAACTTAAGGTAATCCCTTTTAAAATATCCCCTCTTATCACAACTTCAACACAACACCATCAATATTAAATTGACTATATCTTTTTGAATTGACACTACCCTTGCTAACACGTGTATTAGTTATTCCTCTACTTTTACCTGCTAAAGTAGTAAACACAAATAGATTCTTCTCAATGAATGTTCTCACTCGAAATCAAATCTCAAATCTCATCAAACGTCAAGTTTGTTGATCCATATAAATTACTAACAATAGTAATAATAATATTCCAATTATAAGACAATGGGGATAATAGAATCAAAGCATGTACTTCATCATCAAAGTCAATCTCAACTTAACTTAATTGACTAACAATCACATTTAATTTATTGATATGATCAACAATTGACGCACATTCACTTATCTTCAAGTTAAATTGACGTCACATCAAGAAGACTTTATTGATTATTGAGAACTTCTCATATATCTTTGACGGGGCTTCTATTAGTCTCACAGTGGTCTTATCGTTCACACAATGCTTATCTATCTAGCAATTCCCATTCATCTTACTTCATCGACTCATTTCTCTCCAGATAAGAGTAAGTACAAATTTCTCAAATACAAATAATCCTCAAACCAAAATCATTTCGATCAAATTTGTCAATTCTCACTTTTCCTTCTTTTGCACTATTAATTCATTTCAACTTAGCCAAACTTAGCTCTAATATTCATTGTTGTTGAAGGAAGCAATCAAATAATAATATAGACAAAATAATAAAATAAATTAAACACTAGATTTACATGGTTGATTGGTGACCTATGTCTGCATGGAGTGTAGTATTGAGTGCCACTATGGATTAAGCAATATAATGGAGAATATAACCACACTCGAATTACTCACATACTACATGTGTTTTCAAACCTTAATTACATCTAATAACTCGCATAGTGTTTAGTAGGGGTGAGCACGGTTCCCGGGTAGAATTGGTCTCTTTAGAACTGGGAACTGAAGAACCCAACTGGAGGTCCGGTTCGATTCCCGGTTCTAAAGAGACTGGTTTTGGTTTCGGAATCGAACCGGTTAAGGTTCCAAAAAAAGCCCCAAATCAATTACTCTCAATTCACTTCAAAGTTCTCTGAGTCCTCTCCCGTTCTTTGCCTTTGCCTTGTCACCGATACTGCTCACCCTCGATGCCATCACCGGACGTTGCTCGCCTTTGACACCACCGCCAAATGCCTCTAACCCTCGATGCCGCCACTAGAAGCCACTTGTCCCGTCGTTGGACGCCAGTTGCCCCATGCTTGGCTCGCCCTTGCCTCCCTCAATGTTGTCGCCCCTCGCTCGCCTCGCTACTCAGCTGCTGCGAGATGTTGCTTGTCCTGCCATTGGACGCCAGTTGGCTGGCACTCACCCCACCCTTGCCTCCCTCGATGCCATCACACCTCGCTCGCCTAGCCACTCAGCCATTGGCCCTCGACACCGCCATTGAACATTGTCATGCCTCACTTGTCTTGCCGCTCAATCGCTCGTCATCGATGTCGTTGGTGGATGCTGCTCGTCCCCCCAATTGAGGCTGCTCGCTGGTCGCCCAACCACCCCCAACGCTGCTCGCCTAGTTGCCCTTGACGTGGCTCGCCCCCAATGCTGCTCACCTAGCCGCCTTCGACGTCACTTGCCTAGTCGGCCCTCGACGACACTTGCCGCTCGCCCAGCCACCCCCGACATTGCTTGCCTAGTCGTCCTCGAAGCTGCTCACACAGCTGCCCTTGACACTGCTCACCCATTCACCCTTAATGCTGCCGCTGAGCCTCCTTGGAAGCTGCTCGCCTAGCCTCTGACACCACTCACTACTCGCCTAGCTGCCTTTAACACTGCTAGCCCAGTTGCCACCGACGCTGCTAGCACAAGGTTTTTGGAACTTAACAATCAATATCATATGCTTTTCCTCTCCTTATATTGTTATGATTTTTTCAAAGATCAAGTGTTTCGTCTATCTATTTGAAGAGAATGTTGTGGGTAAATGCGTTGTAACTCCATGAGTGTGTTTGTCAGGTTATAGTTTATCGATAAGGAAAGATGTGGGGAAATAGGCAGTGACTAGACATACGCTTGATATCTTTTACTTGTGGGTATCTACATTTGCAAGATGTGAGGAAATAGGCAGTGACTAGGCATACGCTTGATATCTGTTACTCGTGGGTATCTACATTTGCATCTATGATTATTGAATGACGGTGATTTTTTAGGCCTTCTTGACTACTTTTTCTTATCCCCTTTTGCAGTTTCATTTGATTGTTCTCCTACTTGAGCTTAGATGTGCTTTTAGCTGTCAAATTTGTTATGTTTTGTTATTTTTGAAGCCAGGTAAAGGAATGTAGGATGAAGAAAGTGAGAGAAAAGGATCTCAATCCTTATATTTCTCCGGGGAATGCACTATTGGTAGAAATAAGTTACTTGAGTGATCAAGAGAATATTAATTTTGATAATGGCTATCATGCGGAATGGACAGAGAAAATAGCTTAGCAAGAGTTGCCTTCACATGAACTTCTAGGGGTATGTACCAGTGTAGATTTAGTGCCTTTCCCAACCTTATTCTTTAAGTGATAGGATGATAATATATGTTGATGCAAAACTAGATGGCTGATAATAGTGATGATGCCCTTGCACGATGTCGACAAATTTATGCTCATGCTAATGATTTCAACATAAACTCAGTTTCGAATAACAGGTAATGATGGTTATTTTGTTCAGTAAGTTGAATAACTATTTTAGGTTATATTAGAACTTGTTGCTTAATAGTTAGTTGCACTAGTATAGCATGGCTTTCCAACTGGCTATTTCTTAAAGGATTTAACAATAAAAAAATATCCTCGGTGCCTAATGATAGGTGTCTAGTGCTTTTTCAACACATGACAAGTCCCTCGACGGTTGCATCTCTAGTCATTTCACACCAGTTTATTACTAGGGCATTCTATAGGGGCAGGTGAAGGTCGGGTTGCTCAAAATTTCCTTAAAACTTGCTTTTCTTGTTGGAATTGTCGAAGGCAAGCAATAAAAATGACACTTAACAGTTTCTTGTGTTATAATCTCTCTACAGTGATGGTGAGACTTTTGTTTTTGCTGATGACCTTAGAATTAATTTGTGGAATGGAGATCAGTGGTCAATGTTTCAATATAATTGACATAAAACCAATGAATATGGAGGATTTGACTAGTAATTTTCAGTGCTTTGCTCGCCGACAATTCTTTACTTCTGCTAGTAGCCAATTGAACGCTTGACTTAGCAATCACCCTTAAGGTACCGTCATGCTGCCCCCACTTTCTTTTTTTGTTTTTGTTTTTTCGTAAGCACTTCCATCTCTTCTGCAGAGGTCATAACTTCAGCTCAGTTCCATCCGGTTCACGATAATCTGCTTGCTTACAGCAGTTCAAGAGGTTTCATCCGTCTAGTTGATATGCGGCAATCAGCCTTATGCGATCATAGTGCAAGGATGTGAGTGTCGGCCAACTATGTTTGATTTTTAAGGTCCATTGTGCATTTATATCGTAAGTTTTCTTGTCATCTGCATGTGTTCTTGTTCCGATACCTGGCATCAAAACCTTAGATATACAGCTTACAGGATGGAGAACAACGTGGTTCTAAATCATTTTTCACAGAGATCATTGCATCAATCTCCGACATAAAATCTGTAGCTGTTGGCTGATACCTTATGAGTCATGATTACTTAAACTTAAAGGTAAGCTAATTATCATGGTTATTTTGTTCAAGAATTGGCAACATCCTTGAATAGCTAAAAAAAGAAGATAAGAAAAAAGAATCAATGCAAGCACAAGCACAAGGAGATGGGACGCTGCAGGGTTGGTTTCTATTCCTCTATTCAATGATAAGAGAGAAATAAAATAATCAAGTCTGTCTTAATCAATTATATTTTTGTCCTTTTGGGGTTTAATATTTATTATCTCAGTAAATGTTTTGGGATTTAGATAATTCATTATCTCAGTAAGTGGCGCTTCTCTTAAATATCTTTCTCCCCTTAGTCGAAGTGTTACTGACAATAAAAGGTCTCTATAGATTATTGAATGATTCTATCTTAACCATCATTGTTATTTGATCTCTTTGAAGCAGAACAAAGTGCTTTTTATATGGTTTTCTCCCTTTATTTTTGCAAGTAGTGCACATTGCAGAAGCAAAATGTCCATTGAGGGAATGCTAAAAAGTAGGGTTAGAGTTAAGAAAAGAATACTTTCTTGGCTTGCCATACGGACACGATCCATTGATTGTTTTCTCAGAAAACCATCAGATAATAACTTTCCAGTTTTCCTCGACATAGAGGTGGAAATGTTGGGTAGTGTTAGAACTTAAAACAGGGTCATAAGTGTCTATTGAAATTCAGTGAAAGAAAGATAATTTCCTTGAATATTTAACATATTCATAATGCTTTATTTGAAGAAAAGATGAATCTATTTAGGAAAATTGACCACTGAAACCTTACGGTTGAGGCCATTTTCTGTTTGTGTCACTATCTTGCTTTTCTTCTGTGGTATTTAACCTTGAAATGTTATTGATTTGAGTATTATTTTCCTCTTTCTATTGCTTTCTGAACGTGTTCAGATAGCTTTGGGATCTGCATATGGGTTCTAAACTAGTTGCAACATTCAAAGTTCATGATCATCTTTGCCCAAGGGTAAGCACATATCACATGATGGTCAATCTAGTAAGATTTTTTCATCACCATATGTTGGGTAGCTACCTTTATATGTATCGATTGTTATGTTTTCATTCCTTTAGTTTATGACAAGTGAATTTCAATATAAAGAGGATATTTCATCAGTCCATTATTGTTATCACTTATCTGTAACAGAGTAAGGAGAGTAAGGCCGCGTTTGTTTGTGTTTCTTTTTTTTGTTTTTAAACACTTTTTCTGTTTTTGTGTTCCTGGGAACAAAAAAGAAACAGAAACAAGAAACACAAATTTTGTGTTTCTTGTTTATGAAACACTTTTGAGAAACACTTACTTTTTTTTCTTTTTTCTCTTATTTTCTTGTTCTTTTTTCTTTTGGCCGGTCGCCGGCCTCGGCCATGGCCGGCGACCGGCCGACGAGGGACGGCGGCCTCGCCCAGCCACGGCGAGGCTCGCTGTAGCTGGGCGAGGCCAACCTCGCGCCGGCCTGGGCGAGCTCGATCTCGCCCAGATCCGGCGAGGCCGAGCTCGCCCAGCGGCCGGCGAGCCTCGGCCTCGTCGGATCTGGGCGAGTCGGCGTCGCTTGGCGGTGGCCTGGCGAGGCCGCGCCTCGCCCGCCGCTGGGCGAGCTCGGCCTTGCCGGCCGGTCGCCGGCCAAGGCCTTGGTCGGCGACCGGCCAAAAGAAGAAAAAAAAAATGAAAAAGAAAAAAAGAAAAAAAAAGGAAAAAAAAGAAAAAAAAGAAAAAAAAAGAAAAAAAATTATCCAAATTTGCCAAACATGTTTCTATTTATTTTTTATTCTCGGAACAAGTTTACCAAACGCGTTGTTTTGTTCAAAAATTGTTCCCCGGAACAGAAACACTTTTTTCTATTTCTGTTCCCTGGAACAATTTTTAAACAGAAACACAACCAAACGCGCCCTAATTTTCCTTTTTATTTTCATTTGTACCTTCCTTAGTTAAAGTCATAAACATCTTCCTTAGTGAAAATGCTAGCTTATAACATCAGACACAACTTTTCCCTAAGATCTTACCCAATCCCAGAACTGAGCAATTGTTGCATAGTTTATTTGAAAATGAAACCAAAAAAAGAAAAAGAAAAAAGAACATGTTGGAACCTGTAACCGACCTCGGAACTTCTGACAAGGTAGGTTCCAGGTTCTTGTTTTTTACGGGTAGGTTCCAAGTTCTAAAAAATAAGGAACCTGTACTTGAGGGTAAGTTCTAGGTTTCAGACGGAACTTGTAAGGAACCGGGAATCGCTCACCCCTAGTGTTTTGTCACGCCTTGATCCTGGAACGTGCGCCCATCCCTCACTGGTCGATTAAATAGCGACGTCCTAAGATGTATCACCGATCCTATTCATTTCAATGTGCATGCGGAAGCAGATATAAAATCCCCAAACAATAAAATAATGTGATATGAGAGTAGGACTAAAGATCTCAAACCTGAAAAACCATCACACTTATGTACATATATAACAATTGAGTCATATAGATACATACAGTACCGTAACAGGTTAGGTTTTACTCAAGCTAGTTCAATACACAAGTCTTGCAAATAGAGGTGGGGTTTCAATCCTCTCCTGGATCCTCCTCTGGGTCCTCCTCCGAGTCCTCCTCGACAATCTCACCTTATTCCATGCTCTAGTTCGAGCCCACTACTGAGCACTTCGAAGAGTCAGGATCATCACCAAGCTTGGGATCTTTCGGATCCACCATCGATCCACCCTTAGGATCTGCTGTCCCCTTCCCAAACGTTACCTCTAAAACGTACAGAGGTACATTAGATTCCGGTATAGGGCCACCCTTCGTCCATCATTGTAATGGTGATACCACGACTGGTATTTGTGAGGCACCTTTTGGGGTTCACCCACATCAACCAGATGGTGGATTTGACCAGTACATATTCCAAGCCTTTAGGGTGATGGTGCATTAGAATGTGATAACTATCTTAGTGATTTCCTCTGATCTACCAAAATGCTCAGGAGGAGGTGGAGGTGCTGCTATCTATGAACCTGAAATGTTATCCCATAATGGGGTGAGACAACACTTTAGCGAATTCTACCTCCTAAGACTCGATTAGGAAAAAAATATGCCCTAAGAGCCGCCTAAGCACACCATGGGTTAGAGGAATTACCTTGGCCTTAGTTCCTTACTGTCAAACAACATAATTCAAACAACAGAATTCAAACAATTATTTAACTAGATCGAATCATCAATCAATCGACTTAGTCAATTACATGTCACCATGACCTTTCCCTAGTCGGTATATTCAATACTATCTATAAGGTCCTATTAATTTAGGACTACTTACCTAAAGCTGAAAGTAGATAGTATAACTCGCCCAAAGCTGATAATATAGTATACTGTATATATGCTCGCCCAAAGCTGATAATATAGTATATTGTATATATGCTCGTCCAAAGCTGATAATATAGTATACCGTATATATGCTCGCCCAAAGCTGATACTATGGTATATTATTTATATGCTCGCCCAAAGTTGATAAATTAAGGCCTCCGGGCCAATATAGTATACCACTTTCACCATACAACCAATTCATCATTTTTATCATACCTGATAAAAATACTCGTGTGTTGGTACACGGTTGGTCTTCGCCAAAATACAATAATTTCACTTTTGATCTTTCCACTACTTTCAATAGTCCAAAATTAGATTTTTGGCGCTATAGGTTGACGCCTGGTAATTTTTCAATTTTTTTATCAAAATTAATTAATTTAGGAATAAAATCCTAAAACCACAATTAAATCAATTTAACACAAATTAGAGCTCAAATAAATAAACAAACCACACCATAACAATCAACATAAAATTCAGGTCACCTGCTATTTTGGTCTAATTTCCGAAAAATAATTAATTAATTAAATAATTACGAAAAATATTAAATAAATGCCAATAAATCCAACTTAGGCCCGTAATACCTAATTGGATGCTGAAACGGACCCAAAAAAAATTCCAAGGTTCGTTAAATAAATACTAGAATGTGTTTACTCACTAATTGCACTAAACTAACCACTTAACATGCATCGACATGTAATTAAATTCACTAATATAATTTAATCTAACTACCTAATCCATCTTAGCCTAAAATAATCAACCCTTAAGCGTCATTAACTACTAAGCGAGGATTAGTGGGTTAAACTCACTTGCTCGATGATTTGGTTGGTGCAAATTGATGGGGATGTGACGGGGCTTGATTCTCTCCAAAGCAGGCTTAACTTTTGGGGTCCGGAACAACCTCAAAACGGGCCAAAATAGTGCTGGAATACCCACTATTTTGCTCTATGATATTGGCTGAAAAAGAGGGTAAAAAGCTCGGTTTAAGGTGGGGATGGACTGAGGAAGGTTGAGGGGACTAAACCGAGTTCAAGTGGGGACTCACGGTGGTCGGAAGAAGCTTCGTCGGCTGCTCACGGTGCTGGACAGCACACGAATAGCTAGGGATGGTAGCAAGTTGGGAGCGGCAAGGCGGAGACACGTGTGCATGGGCGGCGAGGCGAGGACGATGCTATTCGGGTGGTCTGACGGTCATAGTGGCATGCGACGTGGATGGGGTGGCTCAGCTGCTTCTCTCTTGGCTTTGAGGGCTTTGAACGGCACAAAGAAGATGAAGGAGACGCAGTCGATGGTAGCAGGAGGAGAAAGGGAACAAGATAGGGTTGGAGGGAGCCACTTGGTCACATTTTCTCTTCATTTGTCCCCTTGACCTCACCCCTTCACTAGCTGGCTTCCATGGCCACAAATTAGCCACCAAAGCTCACCTCTAGAAGCTTGAATTGGTTCATAAGTCATGGTGGTGGGGGGCATACGAATTTGCTTGATTTTCTCTTCAATTGGACACTTGTTCTTGTTTAAATCAATCCAATTTGGCCTCTTAAAAATCAACCGACACCTCAATGATTAAATTGTATTTTTTCCTCACCAATTGATCCCTCTTGCTGATGCGAAAGGCCGAAGATTAAAGGCAGGATGGAGCTACGTTGGATGGTCCCGCATCATTTGCATCCTAATTTCGTGATAAAAAATGGTCCCTGACTTTTTTGGACAAAAATGGCCCTATGATGATTATTTCCCAAAAAATCTCGGTTTGTAGAAAATTTTTTTGAGACTGAGTTGACGTTTCAAAAAATGATTCATGACACGACAGAATTTTCAATTTCTGAAATTGAACTCATTTTCGTGGTTAATTTCAATCTGGCTTGTTTTTAGCATGACCTAGGCTACCGGGTAGCTTTTAGAAATTTTTAATGCAAATGACCTGTAGTTGATTTTTTTCGAGCCACAATGAACCCACTAGATGCATTAGCAACTCTTGGTTGTAGTAAAAATCTCGATGATTCAATTACGGATACAATGTACCAAAATGATAGAAAAATCAATTTAATGCCAGCCGATGAGAATTTTCCAAATTAGTGGAGTCACCCACGATTAACCTCACATCTTAGTTGAACTGACTTATCTCTGATCTCAAATTTATTTTTAACTGTGTCGTAATGACCTCTAAATATTAGCACGGTTGAGTAGCCGATTCTCGGTCGAATTCTTAAGTCTATTGCCTTAAAATTCCTTAATGACTTCCTCAGACAGTCTAGTTATCTCGAGAATGATCAACTCTAAGAACAACCTTATAGGTGCGTTGATGAAATGCCCGATTTATTCAATAGAAAACATGATTGAAAATTTTGGATGTCACATGTTTAGTCCCACAATTTCTTAAAGGGATAAGTATTGCAGAAGTCCTAAAACTAATCACGAAAATGCATTTGCGTCCTAAAACTTACAAAAATTGCAAATAAGTCCTAAAACTTGTCAAAATGTTTCATTTAAATCCTAAAATTGACACCGTCAGTTTTATTGATGGAAAATGCTGACGTGGCATTTTATATTATATTTTTATTTTCCAGTTGGCTTTCTGAAATAATTTTTTATTCAATTTAAAATATATATTTAAAAAATAAAATTCAATTTTTAAAAACTGTTAAAAAAAGAAAAAAATGGCAAGAGGAGCCGGTTGCCCAACGTTGGAGGGGACGGCGACGGTCGCTGGCCACCGCTCGACCAAGGCAAGGGTCGGCAACCCTCGCCTGGCGTGAGTGAGGGCTCGCCGGCCCCAAGCGACGGCTGGTGACCCTTGCCTGACGCAGGTGAGGGCGCCTAGATCTGGGCACGCCGGCCCTCACGGGGGGCCGGTGATCGTCGCCAGCCCTAGGCGAGGCCTCGGTGGCCCTCGCTTGGGGCCGACGGGGCTTGCCTAGATCTGGGCTGCGCTGCCCGGATTTGGGTGAGCCTCGCTGGCCCTAGGCGAGGGCCGCCGAAGCCTCGCCTAGGGCGAGGGTCGCTGGCAGCGAGGCTTCAGCGGCCCTCGCCTGGGGTCAGTGAGCCCTTGCCTGCGCCAGGTAAGGGTCGCTAGCCCGAGCCTTGCTTGGGTGGCAGCCAGTGACGGTTGCTAGCCCCTTCGGCAATGGGCGGCCGGTGACTCCTGCCCTTTTCTTTTCTTTTTCTTTTTTTAATAGTTTTTAAAAATTGAATTTTAGTTTTTAAATATATTTTTTTAAATTAAATAAAAAATTATTTTAAGAAACCAATTGGAAAATAAAAAACTCATTTAAAATACTATGTTAGCTGTTAGCATTTTCCGTCAATAAAACTGGCGGCGTTGAATTTAGCACTCAAATGAAACATTTTGACAAGTTTTAGGACTTATTTGCACTTTTTGCAGGTTTTAGGACTTCAATACATTTTTGCAACAAGTTTTAGGACTTCTACAACACTTATCATTTTCTTAAAAAAATGATCTCTCAATCTCACAAACGAATTACACATAAATTCTTACGACAAGAATTTAATATTACTCCCAAATTGAGCACCCATTGCACTCATAAAGAAAATAGCCATATCCTTGACTTCTTGGGAAAAAAAACATTCTGTGATTGATATCATAAATATATATATATATATATATATATATATAATAGTCAATAAGAGTCCTTTGCTAAATCTCGACTTCTATTATTTCGTTTTTCAATTTTCCTTGACCATTAGTATGGAAAACCGCCGACTTGGACCATACCAAATAGGATATATAATTTCCATGGTACACCATTGTGGGCATTCGCATATATTTCATTTATCTTGAGTTGAATTTCGTTCATTGGTCCAAACTAGAGACATATTTTATCATCTAGATCTTGAAGTGAATGCTTTATGTTGGATCAATGATTTTCTTATATCATGCTCTTAATAGTTTCTTCAAAAAAAAAAAAAAAACCTATCGATGTACATTTAGGTGCATTAAATTAGGCAATGGCATGAAGTTTGATTCCCTATACTACCAACTATAAAAATAAATAAATAATAATATCAAGGCCATGTGAGTGGATTTGACTTGTCCCATCTTGTTATATAATTGATACCACCAAAGCGAAGAGTAGCAAACCAATAACTAAAAATAAACTCAAACCAATTCATATCGTTTGTGATGAACACATGAAATGTGGAGATTGCACCTAAGATTGGGGAAATCATCCGATCAGTCTTAAACCAATTGTATGGATGCTAATCCAGTTCTTAATTTTTCAATTTTGCTAATTTAGACCTAAACCTTTTTGCGAAATTCTGGTGTAGTTCTTACAATAACTTTTCATTTTGGTACACCTTGATGTTAGTGATTTCACTTAACTATGGGTCACTAGATTTGTATTGCATATAAATGGATCAATTTGTGTTAGACCATTTTTCACCCAACCCAAATTCGATCTGATCCATTCATTTAACAACCCTATTTGACTTGACATCTAGATTGCAACAAAAAATCTGAGCTGACTTTTCCAAGGTCCATAACATATATAGTAAGTACCACTATCCTCTTTTAATAATAATAAAAAAAACTAGTGACATGGTGCATGCAATGTTGATTAATGAGTTACTTTAGACTATGTTATATACATGTTGGACATGGTCCATTTTGTGTCCAATTACCTTTTTTTTTTGGTCGAATGTGTCCAATTACTTGACAAAGAGTATTTTCTCATACTTAGTTTGAGATCTAGATAAAACGAAGCTTTGACTTGAGGCCATACCTTGTCCAATTCTAAATGGGAAAAATTATCCGAAAAGTCTAAATAATATTGTACTTTTATTAATTTAGTCATAAACTATTTAATTTTGCCCATTGAGTCTTAGATATTTTTACCTTTCACCACTTGAGTCCACCCAATAAATTTTGACTCGCTGACATGGACACTAGCCGCTCTACATGGCATGGCCAGCGCTAATGTGAGCAATTTTTAATAATATTTTAATATTTTTAAAATTGATTTATTTATTTTATTTTTTCGTTTTTTTCGTTTTTTTTTCCTTCTCTTTTCCTTATCTATTTTTTTTCCAACTATGGTTAGCAAGGGTTGCCGAGCCCTCGCTAATGGTCATGATGGCCTCACCCAAATCTTGGTGTGGCTGTGTGACCCTTGCCGGCCTTAGGTTAGAAAAAAGAAGGAAAAAGGAAAAGAAGAAAAAATAAATAAATAAGTAGAAAAATTATGAAAAATTACCTACTTTAGCACTGATTGTGCCACATAGGACAACTACTTTCTACTTCAGCGAATGATAAAAGATGAAAAAATATTTAAAATTTGCAAAATTTATTCATGTCAACATCGGTTGTACTGTGCAAGATGGCAGACATTTATGTCAATGTCTTATCAAAATTGGCTAGATTGACTACATTGGCATAAATACAAAAGGTCTAAGACTAAATTGGTCTAAATAAAAGGTTTAGGATTAAATTGACACCAATAATATATTTAAGACTTTCATTATACTTTTCCCTTTATTAAAGGGTCTTTGACTACCTAGTATTATTCAATTTTTTTCTTTTTTTTTTGGTTCCTTCTTACTCCAATTTTCAACTCAATCTCAAACTTTTACTATATCTCTTTACAGAGCGTTGAAGTCAAATCTCACATCTGAAACTAAATGTCTTCACCCCCAACTCCCCTTGAGAATGTGGGCAATTAAACTCCTCACTTCCCCTTTTTCATGTAAGAAGGGTGCCACTAGGACAACCCTTAAGTGGTTTATTCAATAAATTTATGCAATAACTTTCTATATGTTTTAATTTAATAAGTTTTTGCCTACCGTTCAACTGAAAGGACATGAATGCTACTAAATGAGACATAAATCATCGTAGAGTGTCTTTGTCGATCCAACCACTCCATGCACCTCTCGTTGGATCTCCATATCTCAATACCAACATCATCTCCTTGGTCCTAACCAAGCAAATAACAGAGGAATCAACAGACCAACTGATTGGCTTAGACATGGCTCGAACATGGAATCTATAACATCTCTATCATGCTCATAGAATGAACTTGCCAATACCCCCTTGAACTTATTCATGCTTAGGGCCAAAAAGGTCTCATACAATAGCTTCTCAATGCTAGCACAAGGGTTGTTTGTAAGCACAAAAGATGGGAGATCTTGCATGCCTAGCAGTGTCTGTTAGGATTCGCCACACAATCATAAAGAAAATAGAGAATAAAATTAAGAAAAAGGATTTAAAACTCAAGATTTTATCCCAATTCACCCATAAACTAGGGCCACATCCAATTGGGGATTTTACTATAATTAGCATATTGCATCTCTCTATGGCATCTTTCAACTACAAGAGAAAGAGAATAATATATATATATATATATATATATATATATATATAGTAGTTATTTAGGAGCCCAAGCCAAAGCTACCAATAAAATTTGAGACCCCCGTATTATCCTATCGATAGGAATTATGAACCACATAAAAATAATGGCAAGCCTGGCATTTCCAAGCTCATTTCAGTGCAAGTTTGGAAAGGGTTGAGCTTGTTATGAAAGCGGTAATATATGGCATAGAAACATATAGGGTTTTATCGATAGCAAGGCACATGAAACTTCATGCTCCGCCGCCATGTTGACGAGCCATTGAACAAAAGGTTTCACGATGTTGCACGAAAGGTTGGCGCTTCCAAGTTCCCGTAATATTGTTTGATCAAATTTGAGAGAGTAGTGGGCCCAAACTTGGCCAAGGACTCCATGTAACAATCGAGGAGGGTCCTCCGGTCGAAGTCAAAGCTAGACTGTCCAAGTAGTAGAGAAGCTCGATCCCAGAGGCGGAATACACAGCGGCCAAGGAGTATTTTAGGATGCGGTGGGGCGCTTGACGATAATGCCCTTGGACAGTAGCTTCATCTCCTGCCTGAGCGTGGGGTTCATGTGTTCTTGAGAGATGCGAATACAACCATTAAAACATGGTGTTGCTTTTGTGTCTCGTCCATCAAAGTCATCAACACAAGCGTGGAAAGGACATAGGCAGACAAATAAGGGCAGAGAGAGAGAGAGAGAGAGAGAGAGAGAGAGGGAGAGAGAGAGAGAGATTGTGTATATATTGAGTGAAATGAGCATGTGCGTGTAAGGTTAATAAGCATCAGCTTATGTGCGTCCTATTATGTGAAGTAAAATTAATACTATAAATCACTACCGTGGTCCTTCACTTAATTGTTAGATATTTTAGTATTTTGAAAATATTCGTTAGAAATTATGACTGCTATAAAAGTTCTCATTTTTGTTACAGTTTTACAATGGCCATATAATGGCTTTGTAACAGCTTTTTAGCAGTTTTATAACGTTGGATTTATTTGATAATGCCTATACAATGATCATCTTCTTCAATAATTATTAATTTATTTATCACTATTTCTTAACAACTCTCTCTTTTTTTTTTACCTATAAATTACAACACAATTGAAAAGTCATATTGATATATCGGAGCAACAATATTCTTATTTCTCTTTGCGTGTCTTTCATTTTATTGTTGGGTTATGAACATAATGCTATTTTTATTTCTTTCTAATATTCAGTGTGGACTATAAAAAAAAAAAAAAAGTCTGTTGTATCTTGGAATGATAGCTGCTAGAGCCTTATGCACTAACTTGCATACTCCAATGGGCAGAATTATCCTTAAGGACAGTGCTTACACGCTTCAGACAATTCATTTATTTTCTAATCTCTTTCAATGTATTTTCAACAATTTTCCAACATAATTTGAGTCCCCTAAATTAGAAATCGTACACACAACCACTGATTCTTGAACCGAAAGAACTAGACCGCCTCTACCATTGGATCAATCCCAGGTTGGTATGATGTTAAAAGTTAATCGACATCAAATCCTAACTTTAAAAGATAACCAAGACTGAAACAGGAAATCAGAGCTCAGTGTAAACTCAAATGCGCACTGAATTTATTCTAACCTCAAGCGGATGGCAGCATATGCAGTAGAGCTCCCAACACGCTATGAAAAGGTAACATGAAACATAGCACGACAAGCATACGGAACAAGAATCTTAGTAGAGGACGTATCATGAACCTACTTCGAGCATGCGTAAGACATGAGAGAAACAAAAAGGTCAAACGCTTGCCAAGAAATTGTTCAATTGGTCGAAATCTCACAATCAAGTTGGTCATGAGCTTTGCTAAAGGAAAAAATAAAATCTGAACTACTTCAAGTTGGAACCAACTAAAGCTTCTCGATGAGGTTTGAATGGTACGTTGAAAATGATATTTAAGCAACTCCTTCTAACGGAATGTACCATATTAGTCCTTTGTAAATAATTAAAAAACGAAGAAAACTCGACAGATAATTGAGGCATTTATGACACCAAGAAGTAAGGATTTTTCTGGTTATACATGCCGCTATTCGAGATCTTATAGCTTCAGAAATTCCAATAATTTGTTTGTTCAATACATACTATGACTGGATCTTGCGATTCTTTCGATTCTAGTAAACGATGACGCCATGATTTCGATCCGATCAATTATTAACAAATCAGTATATGCAATTTTTGAGGGTCATTTTAGCTAATGCGAGTCCTTGATAAATAAATAATCTTTTGAACTCCATAGATTTTGAATTGCATGAAACTGATCCGAATTGCTTTCCTAATCAGTCTTGATTTGTAAGAATCCCCTTCATATCAACCTAACGATGAAGAAAACGACGGAACAGCAATTTTGTGTCGATTCTCCACCCCTATTTAAGTGAGGAGCTTTGCATCAGATGATCACCAGAACAAAGCTTGCTTCGAATTAAGCTAAAAAGATTTGTACTGCAAGAGATGGACTCTTGGCTTCAAATCCTAGTTCTCGTTGCGTGCATCACTCCGGCCGTGGTTGAGGGCAGAGTCCGTAACTACACATTCAATGTAAGTAATAACATTATGGAATGAAGTATTCCTCTGTAAAACTTGCTTGTTTGGACGGTAGCCCGTGCAGCGATGTGTATTTATTCCTCTAATTGGCAGGTGGTAATGAAGAATACCACGAGACTGTGTTCGAGCAAGCCCATCGTGACCGTGAACGGGATGTTCCCGGGACCCACTCTCTATGCTAGGGAAGATGACACCGTGCTCGTGAGGGTCTCTAACCGTGTCAAATACAATGTCACCATCCATTGGTGAGCTCAACCGAGCATTAAATTAAATTGTTATCTTCAAGAGATTGCATATTAATTTTGGTGTATATGCGGTCAGGCATGGTATCCGGCAGTTGAGGACGGGGTGGGCCGACGGGCCGGCATACATTACCCAATGCCCGATCCAGCCGGGCCAAAGCTATGTGTACAATTTCACCATCACGGGCCAACGGGGCACCCTCCTGTGGCATGCACACATACTCTGGCTCAGGGCAACCCTGCACGGAGCCATTGTCATCTTGCCCAAGCGTGGTGTTCCATACCCTTTCCCTAAACCCCACAAGGAAGTTGTTGTCGTATTGGGTATGCTCGATTTCGCTTCCAATCTACTTCACTTCCAAAATGAAGATCAATCATTGCTTGGTTGACAGCATATACTAGTAGAAGCTCTGAACCATTTTGGGGTTTGTGAATCAGGCGAATGGTGGAAATCTGATACAGAAGCTGTGATCAGTCAAGCCATCAAGTCCGGATTAGCACCGAATGTCTCCGATGCTCACACGATCAATGGCCATCCAGGGCCAAGTTCCAATTGCCCTTCCCAGGGTAACAATCCATCGACAAACGTTGCCATGAAAACAACATCTGAATCTTGATGAAGCAGTTTAGTTTAATGTTCCACTGAGTTGATGTTGACCTTCATTTTCTCTGATGTTAGGTGGATTTACATTGCCTGTTGAGAGTGGCAAGAAGTACATGCTCCGAATCATCAACGCTGCGCTCAATGAGGAGCTCTTCTTCAAGATTGCCGGACACCAGCTGACCATCGTGGAGGTCGACGCCACCTACGTCAAGCCTTTCAAGACCAACACGATCGTGATTGCACCTGGCCAAACCACCAATGCCCTCATCTCCACCGACCAGAGCTCTGGCAAGTACATGGTCGCCGCTTCCCCTTTTATGGACTCCCCGATCGCCGTCGACAACATGACCGCGACCGCCACATTACACTACTCTGGCACGCTCGCTGCGACCTCCACGACCCTCACCAAGACTCCCCCACAAAACGCGACCGCTGTGGCCAACAATTTCGTTAACTCGCTCCGGAGCCTCAACTCGAAGAGGTACCCTGCCAAAGTCCCTCTTACCGTCGATCACAGCCTCCTTTTCACAGTTGGACTAGGAATCAACCCTTGCCCTTCGTGCAAAGCTGGCAACGGAAGCAGAGTCGTGGCAAGCATGAACAACGTGACATTCGTGATGCCGACGACAGCCATTCTCCAGGCACATTTCTTCAACATAAGCGGCGTCTTCACGAGCGATTTCCCCGGTAACCCGCCAACCATTTTCAACTACACGGGGTCACCGCCATCAAATTTGCGGACCACAAGCGGGACAAAGGTGTACCGGCTGCGTTATAACTCGACGGTCCAGCTCGTGTTGCAAGACACCGGGATTATCGCCCCAGAGAACCACCCAATTCATCTTCACGGATTCAATTTCTTCGCCATTGGGAAGGGATTAGGAAATTATAATCCGAAAGTGGATCAGAAGAACTTCAACCTTGTTGATCCTGTCGAGAGGAACACAATAGGAGTACCATCTGGGGGATGGGTTGCAATCAGATTCAGAGCAGATAATCCCGGTACAATTCTAGTTTATCGACTATTCTCGTTTACTCTATACCAAAAATTTAACCACTCTGCAAGTTTTTCATGACTCGGTGGTTGAAACTTTTTGCAGGCGTTTGGTTCATGCATTGTCATCTGGAAATTCACACAACCTGGGGACTCAAGATGGCCTTCTTGGTGGACAATGGGAAAGGCCCGAACGAGTCGCTTCTACCGCCTCCGAGTGATCTTCCGAAGTGTTGATCAATGGGGAAAATGTTGATAATCAAGTATGCGGCATCTGGAGATGAAGAGTGATGAGAAGACAAAATATGTAGGTGGTTTTGACCTAGTCCAATGAAGATCAGAATTGTTTCTTGAGCAAAAGTAGGACGAGTAATGCTCAAGCATGTTAATTAAAAAAAAAAAATCCATGTTTTGATTGCAAAGTTCGTATTTAGTAAGAATTTTTCTTAATCAGCTAGGTGCTAATTTTTTATTTTTTATTTTATTTTATTTTATTTTTCTGGAAAAGAAGAAAGATTCTGCTGTTCGCCAAAATTGCCAATACCTGACAAGTTAATTGTGCACACAGAGACTACACTATCTTGTTTTGGTTGATAATGGGCCTAATGCTCTAACAGTGACATATGATGGATAGGTCCAATAGATATTATCATATATCGCTAAGGTCTCCTCTCTGCTCCTAACACACATTCTAGGCTTGATCCTTCGGGAGCCGTCTAAGGATGAGGAGATAGAAGAGGAAATAGCTAATTAAAAGGAATCAATCAAAAGCAAATTCATAGATTCCACACACCGGACTATCCGTGGCTGAGAGCCCTTACACCACAGGCACACAGATGCAATCATTAAAAATGTGCTCAGGCACTAAGTCAATAGCCCATCATATGGGCCTCTCCTCTAGGCCCACCAGATCAAAAGCGAGAGAAACCACGACTCTCTTTTCCCCTTCTTTGCCCCTATATCACCATGTGAAAGGGGCATGAAGACATAAAAAAAAAGGGGATTTTACCAACTTGCTCTGACTTAAAATAATAAAGTTATAAGTTCGTCTCACTTCATCATCCATATAATAAAAGAGAAGTTGCATTTCTTAATTGAACTTGGACGTGACTCATCTCTTTTTGGATGTAAAGCGATGTTAAACCAAAACGTTTGATGAGAACTAGCTCTCCCTAAAAAGGAGGTGAGCTAGCCATACTTTCTAGTATAGTTACCTTGCTATGATTTCATCTAGTCACAAACCCTACCTCTAGTATCATCCTCCTCGTGGTTAAGATAATGACTTCGGGCATAATCAAATCCCATACTTTGATGGGGTGTGTGTTATTTGAATTTGGCATGTGCATGTTCCTTGAATTGTTATTTATATGCTATAAATCTATATTCAATGTTTCGGAAGCAAGCGATTGAACAATAATGTAGATAAAACAAGAAAATAAATAGGACATTAAATTTATGTGGTTCCGTCGGATGACTTATGTCCATAGAGAAAGAAGCAATATATTCTACTATAGATCAAGCGATACAATAGAGATTAAACCCATACTCAAGTCATTTAAACATTATCAGTGTCTTCTAGCCCCAATTACATGCAATAACTCAAATAATATTTAAGCCCACAATTAATCACGAAATAAGCTCTCAATCTAACAAATGAATGATACACAAATTCTTACCACAAGAATTTAATTGGCTTCAACACTTGAATTGTTCATGTAATTTCACAAATAAACCCCACTGCCAAGCACCTACGTCTATGGGATGTTACTCACAAATTGAGCACCCATGACGCTCACAAAGAGAACAACACTTCTTGACTTCTTGAGAAAAACATCCCTTGGCCCATATTGTAAGTATGTATAATAGTCATTATGAAGTCCTTTGCCGAATTCCTTGACTTCTTTCCTTGATTGATATGCAAGACCTTCGACTTAGACCATAATGAACAGATTTCCATGCCACACCACCATGAACATCCACATATATTCCATTTATCTTGAGTCGAATTTCATTCACTGGCTCAAACTTGAGATATTTTAATATACTCAACCTTAATTCGATGTTTGAGTCAAGTCATCGCTTCGTTTGAATTCGGACTTCACTACTACTTTCCTGTAGTCCTTTATGGGCTCAACCATCACAAACATTTTCCAAGTCCAAGTATTGAACTTCACCACAATTGTAGACCTCATATGAACACCAACAACACTTGCACTTTTAATTGCTCCCCAAGACACAACTGAGGGTGATCGGGTCCAGACCTGGATTCTGTACCTGATCCTATTATAATTGGTTCTACTTTTTTTGACCCTGAACCTGACCTTGTTTGCACTGGACCTTGTTGTGACATCCTAGATTTTCAGTCCTGTTTTCTACTAAATAAATCGGGCATTTCATTTACACATCTATAGGGCTGTTCTCAGAGATGATCACTCTAGAGATAACTAGACTATCTAGGAAAGACATTAAAGAGTTTTAATGTAATAGACTTGAGAATTCGACCAGGAATCAGCTTCTCGACTGTGCTTATCTTTAGAGGCCATTATAGAACAGTTAAAAATTGAATTGAGATCAGAGATAGGAATGTGTGCCTAATCGTGGGTAACTCCACTAAAATGGAAAATTCTCGTCAACCAGCTCTAGCTTGATTTCTTGTCGTTTTGGTATCTTGTGTCTATAATTGAATCTTCGAGATTTTTACGACAATCAATAGTCGCCAATATATCAAAAGGGTTCATAGTGGCTCAAAGAAAATCGACCACGGGTCATTTGCACTAACAATCTTTGAAAGCTACCTGGTAGTCCAAGTCACCCTAAAAATGCGCCGAATGGAAATTAACCGCAAATTCAAGTTCGATTTTAGAAATTGAAGATTCTATCACGTCATAATAAATTCTAGGACCCACGACTCAGTCTCAGAAGATTTTTCTGGAATCCGAGACTTTTTGGGAAAAAAGTCGGCTCAGGACCGTTTTTATTTAGAAAAAGGACGGGATTGTTTTTTATTGCAAAATTGAAATGCAAGATGGATTCATGGGTGAGGAAAATTGTCAATTGAAGCATTGGGGTACTAATTGATTTTATTAAAGCCAATTGAGGTTGATTTGAAGTGAATCAAGCGCCAAATTAAGAGGAGATTATGCCAAATTCGTAGCTCCCCCTTTCCCCTAGCCAAATGCACTATTCCAAGGGTTGTGAGGAGTGTGTGTGTGGCTCATTTGCAGCCATGGAATGTTGACTTGATGGACAAGCATTTGATAGACAAAAATGTGGAAAATCAAGTTAAATGGCCCCTCCATCCCCATCATCTCTATGCTCTCCCTCCTTCTCTCTCAGTCCACCGTCCAAGACTCCTCCTCTCTCCCTCCATTTGTGACCAGCAAGCCAGAGAAGAAGACCGGAGCAACCAAGCCATCGCCAGAGTCGCGCCGCTCGACATCATCCGCCCCGCTCGTGCGCGCACTACCAGTTGCACACTGTCCGCCCTTGGCTGCCTCCCCCACGCCTCCCAGCTACTATTCTAGATCTATTATAGCTCATTCGGAGCCATCCCGAGCCCATTCAACTCCCATGAGTTCACATCTAGGCTCGGTTTGGCCTATTCTCTCTTTCTCGAGCAATTCCCACCTTGAATCAAGTTGTTTAGCTTTTGTTTTCAATAAGATCAAACCAGAAATTTTGTGGGTTTCCAGCCACTTCCAAGCCCATTTTGAGGTGCTTGTGGACCTTGGAGCTTAGGCCCGCCTTGCAGTAAAACGTCCCTTGCGACGTTCCTGACGTTTCAATCCGAGCGGATTGTTAAACGGGTGAGTTTAGCTCACTAATCCTTACTTAGTTTGCTAATGATTCTTAAGGGATGATTAGTGTTAATTAAGCATGATTAGGTAGTTAGATTAGTTTAGAACAATTAAATTAGTGACTTAATGACATATGTTAGACGGTTAGACTTAGTCATTAGTAAGTAGAGAGCTTCTAGTATTTATTGAATGAACCTCAGGATTTTTCCCGGTTCGTCTCGGCTTCCAATTAGGCATTACGGGCCTAAATTGGATTTATTGCTATTTAATAATTAATTTATGTAATTATTTAACTATTTATTTATTTTCCGAAAATTAGGTAGGGATAGCCGATGATCGGAATTGCATGCTAATTATTGTCATGGAGTTTGTTTATTTATTTGAGTGTTAAATCCCGTTGAATTGATTTAATTCTGATTTTAGGATTTTATTCCTAAATTAATTAATTTTGGTAATTGATTGGAAATTAATTGAGCGTCGGTTTATAGTGTCAAAAATATGTAATGGGCTATTGAAACTGGTGGAATATTCGTAAAAGATGAAATTATGATATTTTGGCTAAGGCCGATCGTGTACCCACACACGGCTATATTTTTTATTGGGTATGATAAAAAAGAGAAGTTGACTATATGATTTGAGTGGTATACTATATCGACCTACGGGCATTACTTGGAGGCATTACTTTTGTAGGGAAAAGTTTTAAATTTTCACGAACCATCAGAGTCTCAAGTATCTGTTCTCTTAGAAGGAGTTGAATATGAGACAGCGCCAATGGATGGAGTTGCTAAAGGACTACGACTGTGATATCCTATATCACCCAGGAAAGGCGAACGAGGTTGCCAATGCTTTGAGTTAGAAGTCTTCATTTGCGTACATACTGATTAAGGAGTGGAACTTAATCGAGAGAGCTCGAGATTTGGTATTTAAATTTGAGGTATGCCATCCTTCAAGTCTTATGGCCACCCTCAGAATTGAGCCGAATGTTCAAGTCAAAATCAAGCTACTCCAACCGATAGATCCAGACATATAGAAGATACTTCAGGAGGATACTAAGAAAAGAAAGGCCGACTTTCAGGTTTCTAATGATGGAATACTGAGGTTCCAAGGATTTTTGGTTGTACCTGATGATGTAGAGCTTAGAGAACATATTTTATCTGAAGCATATCGTAGCAGTTACAGTATTCATCTTGGAAGTAACAAGATGTATCAGAATTTGCGTGAACACTATTGGTGGTCAGGTATGAAGGCGAACATTGCCAAGCATGTTGCCAAGTGTTTGACGTGTCAGCAGGTAAATGCTCAGTATTGCAAGTCGGGAGGACTGCTACAACCTTTCGAAATCCCATAATGGAAATGGGAACATATCACGATAGATTTCGTGACTGGACTACCGAGGAGTCAAAGAGGAAATGATTTGATTTGGATAGTAGTTGATAGGCTGACAAAGTCGACTCACTTTATTGCAGTTCGAAAAGACCTCAGTTTGGATAAACACGCAGACTTGTATGTGCATCAAGTGGTTCGAATGCATGGAGTACCGATTACAATAACTTCGGATAGAGACCTGAGATTTACCGTCGCTTTTTGGAAGAGCTTACAAAGTGTCTTAGGTACAAAGCTTCTATACAGTATGTCATATCATCCTCTGATGGATGGCCAGCCTGAGAGGATAATTCAAATCCTCAAAGACATGTTGAGAGCTTGTGTACTGGACTTCAAAGGAAGTTGGGAGGATCAACTACACTTGGTAGAGTTCGCCTACAATAATAGTTATCAGCAAAGCATCAAGATGGCTCCATTTGAAACATTCTATGGCAGAGTGTACAGAACACCAGTGTGTTGGGATGAAATTAGGGAAATACAGATTACAAGCCCAGAGTTGGTCTAGCAATTAGTGGAAGCCATGGTAGTGGTCAGAAACAAATTAAAGACCGCTCAAAGCAGACAGAAAAGCTACGTAGATAAGCGTTGAAGGTCTTTGAAATTCCAAGTTGGTGATCACGTTTTGTAAATATGTCACCAATGAGAGGAACTTTGTGCTTTGGAAAGAAAGGCAAACTGAGTCCAAGGTACGTAGGTCCGTTTAAGATTCTTGAGAGAATCGGGAGCCTAGCATATCATCTTGCAATACCGCCGAGATTGGCGCAAGTGTATGACATCTTTCACATGTCAATGTTAAGGAAGTATGAGCCTGACCCGACCCACGTGCTCAATTTCGAGGAATTGGACGTGGATAACCGTGTGTCATACGCTGAAAGCCTGGTTCAGATTGTGGACTGTAAAGAACAAGTTCTGTGTACAAAGACAATTCTGTTGGTCAAAGTGGTATGGCAACACCACGGTACTAAAGGAGCGACATGGGAGACTGAAGAGTCGATGAGGTAGTTGTACCCCCACCTTTTTGAGAAAGTTCTGTAATGGTTTAAATTTCGATAACGAAATTTTTATAAGAGGGGAAGAGTTGTGACATCCCAGATTTTCAGTTTTGTTTTATACTAAATAAATCAGGCATTCCATTGACGCACCTATAGGGCTATTCTCAAAGCTGATTACTTTAAAGATAACTAGACTATATAGGAAAGCCATTAAAGAATTTTAATACAACAGACTTGAGAATTTGACCAGGAATCGACTTCTCGACCATGCTTATCTTTAGAGGCCATTACGGCACAATTAAAAATCGAATTGAGATCAGAGATAGGTCGGTTCGATGGAGATGCGTGGCCAATTATGGGTAACTGCACTAAATTCGAAAATTATTGTCGACTGACACTATTTTGATTTATCTGTCATTTTGGTACTTGTCGCGACCAAATTTTTCGGGTGTGAGCCACCTATGGTTTGGCTAATGGATCATTAAGCCTAGACTTAACTCGGGCTCTCCCAAGCCCATACCAATTCGCGACTTAGGTTTGAATTGTTAACATGCAATTTTTTTAATTAGGAGTCGCCACTAATCTATTTTTTGGTGGGTCGATTAGAAACCCAAGTAAAGTAATGGGAGATTCACCTTACTCCTACGAACCAGAGACTAGGAGTACGGGGACTTGGTTACGTTAGATTTCTCTAATGCCCTTTCGGTACCTTTCTTTTATTTTGAAAAATGTTTGGCAAGCAGCTTGAATTGATTTTAAACTATCTCCCTAACATGTGAGGTATTCATGCAGGTGCGCAAACCACCAATTTAACACCCAAGAAAGCAAATGAATAAATTGCAAGACTTACCTCATAGCAACGAAAGCATCTGCAATGTTAAATTAAAATCCACATCAGCAGTCCTAGGTATGGTTTCTAATTAACACGCAATTTTTGTTTTGTTTTCACCTTTTTAATGAGAATCGTGCTTTATGCAATGCATGCCACTAATTTAACATGAAATGACACGACATGGCAACATGACTTAGCTACATGACCTACGCGATATGACATAAATAAGCATGTAATCTATCCTGAAGCATGAGATGGATTTATTCTAAAAGATAATTTTTTTTTTATTTTCCATGAGATTCGAAATTAAAAAAATGCAACACTTAATTATGCAATCTAAATTAATCTAATGACCTAATTCTAATGACAGGCAATTTCTGATTAAATGCATCTAACAAAAATCACTAAATGACGTGTATTGTATGAAACTAATTCTATATGACGTGCACATGATTTTTATTTTCCTAATAAGCATGCAATCTATTTAGGAGAAATTATCTAAACCAATAACATGCAATCTTAACATGCAATGACGTGCAAAGAATGCCCTAATTCTATATGACATATGCATGATATTTTTATTTTATTTTTATAAAATTCGAAATTTAAAATTGCCACATAACTAAACATGCAACTAACATCCTAAACGAATGCATTTTTTTTTTTTTGGATTTTTCCTTTCTTTTATGGGAGCGATCAAAATAAGATATCAAGAACATCACGGCAACAAATCAGGCAATATATCATCCATGTCCATTTTGGAAATAAATTGACGAATCGTATCTCGCGCATGAGATCGGATTGGCCAATTTTTAAATAAAATCACGAATCGAATCTCGAGCGTGAGATCGGATTGGTGATTTTTCCGTACGATTGCGGGTCGTATTTCGAGCGTGAAATCGGACCGTCAATCATATGTACGTTGCGAAATTAGGAAGATTTCCTAATTTAGGAGGCTACTCGAGTTGTGAATATCATGGCATATCGGGAATTTCTACCATGCGCACCAATGAATATATCAAATAAGGAAACAAAATTTTGGAAATTAAAATAGACAATTTTTTACCTAATCCGAATATTGGCTTCCAAATTCAAACGAGCAAGCGGATCACGATCGATGGTTTGGACAGCAATGACCGCGATTCAGGGGGTGATACGTGACTGAGGAGGGACTACTTCGCGGTGGTGCCTG
This sequence comes from Eucalyptus camaldulensis, assembly GCA_019915185.1. NCBI lineage: Eukaryota > Viridiplantae > Streptophyta > Magnoliopsida > Myrtales > Myrtaceae > Eucalyptus > Eucalyptus camaldulensis. The sequence continues at coordinate 15,565,808 of JAHSVA010000014.1, read as the reverse complement.
GAAGACCTGCAATAAGAGAAATCGAAACAAAAGCAATAATGCTTGGACTCTTCGTGCACGGAGGGAGATTAAAGAAAATTTCTACTGAGTTGCATGTTCCATTCTTTTCTTCAGGAGTCCATCTTTTCCTTGACCGTGCGCTGAGACGTGAGCGTACTTGAGTGCTTGCCCAGATGTCCAGGTGCTCCGCTTCAATTTCACTATGACCAAAGGAACAAATCCGCTCCCTTCGGTCTCCTAATTCCCGAGCTTTGACTTATTGAACCCCATGATCACGTTCTCTACTTGGCTTCGTGTTGCCTATCGATGCCCCAAAGCTTGCTTTCTCAATTGAAGGAGCAACGGCACACCGAGAATGGTGATGGTGGCGTTTTGGGATGCAACGGTTGAACGTTTTCCGAAAGCTGGGACGTCGATTCAGGTTGCTCGAAGTGGACTCGGGGACAGCAAGTCCTAGCGAGTTCAGAACAAGCATGCGTGGTGATGCCGCAGATCGAGGAAGGAAACCACACGTCGCAGCCTCAACACGCGATACAGGGCATCGCCAGAAAATTTGGCACCCGCTGAATAAAGCCCAGGAGACCTATTGACGGGGACTGTTTTGGCGACAAGCCGGACCGTTCTTCTCTTTGCGCGTGGCCTTCGTGTCTACGCAATGAGCATCCAGAGTCTCCTCCTTCAGGATTTGTCACCTATCCAAGGCTGGCCGACGGCCTCTCTCTCTCTCTCACGCTTTCTTCTCCTTCGGCTACGTACTTCAATTGTGTGTCACCCCCACTCACGTTTTTCTCTCTGAATTTTTTTCCTTTCAATATGGCCGAATGTCTCAATTGTGTGGCCTCCCTTTTTTCTGTACCCCATCACACCTTTTATAGGGTGAAAAAAAAAATTAAATCTTTATTGCATATTTCGTTTCCAATTTTACTCGTGCAATATTCTCTTTTGCATTTTCCGCATATTCCATCCAAAAATAATTCCATTTTCAGGCAAAATACACCCCCAGTGTATATCACTTGAATATATGAAAAATCTGAACGGAATATGTGAAAAATCCTCGTTTCACCGGCGGCCAAAAATAAAATAAAAATAAAATGTTTCTAAACTATATGCCATGCGATTAACTATTTTTTCAAGGATAAAATTAACCCTTAATTTTTTAATGCAATAAATGACTAAACGGGTCGCCAAAATTTAGGTGTCAACAGCTGCCCCTCTTTGAAGGTGAGCTCGAAGAGGTTGCTTTCAAAGATAATTTGAGACCTAAATTTTGATCATGCATGCACTGAATGATTTTTTGTTGGAAAATGAATTCCATTTTTTAATGCAATTTGTATGATGCATGGAAATGCTAATGCAAATGATAGATGAACCTACCATGAATAACTTACCTTCGAGGATGATAAGAGTAATTCGAGGTGGTGGGTGTTACCTGTCCAGGACCCGTACCATTCTACAGTCGCCTAGAATAGTAACATGACTTTGTGAAGATGCTGCTTTCCCAGGACCCGTACCATTGTCGCCCAGTATGGCAGAAAGGAGCTGCTTTCTCAGGACCCGTACCATTCTACGGTCGCCCAATACGGCAGAAATGTTTTGTAAGGAACTGCTTTCCCAGGACCCATATCATTCTATGGTCGCCTAGTACGGCAGAAATGTTTTGTAAGGAAATGCTTTCCCAGGACTTGTACCATTCTACGGTCGCCCAGTACGGCAGAAATGTTTTGTAAGGAACTGCTTTCCCAGGACCCGTACCATTCTACGGTCGCCTAGTACAGCAGAAAGGTTTTGTCTAGGACCCGTACCATTCTACGGTCGCCTAAACGGGGATTCATTTTCCAGGACCCGTACCATTCTACGGTCGCCTGAATAAGGAATAGGTGTTGTCAAGGACCCGTACCATTCTACGGTCGCCTAGATTGAGGTTTTACTTGGCTAGGACCCGAACCATTCTTCGGTCGCCCAACCTTGCGACAGAAATCATCCGACCAGGACCCGAACCATTCTTCGGTCGCCTTAATCAGATTGAATCTGGAGGAAAAATCTTTGGGAGACAACTCCATTGAGTGTCGGTGTAAAGGACTCTAGGCTACGAAAGCACGCCAGGTCAAGAACTCCGGGCTACGAAAGCACGCCAGTTCGATAAAATGGACTCTGGGCTATGAAAACACGCCAGGTCAAGAGCACGCCGGGTCAATAAAGGGGACTCTGGGCTACAAAGGCACGCAGAGTCAATGAAAATGACTCTGGGCTATGAAAGCACACCAAGTCGATATAATTGGACAACTTGACCAAGTCAAGTGTCGATGTACTTGAGAGAGAATACCTGCACAATGACAAGTATTTTAAAGTATGGTAGAGATATACTTACCTGATGATATCTCTGATTCTTGGGGATATGTCTTTTGGAATTTGGATATCCTGTGGAGGTCTTTCATCTCATGGTGGAGGTTTCTCATCTCCTAATATCATGAAACATTCTGAAAGGAACTTGAATTACCTATCAGACATGATTTATAGCAAAAACTGATATGCATTCATCAAAGAGATAGACAAACTGAGCTACTCTAGAATGCATATTTCAAAATTCAATGAGATTTTCATCAACTCAATCGGGGTTCATGCATAATGACCTTTGCATCACCCAAATTTCCACTGGAGAGAATTATCATTCAAGACAATCTTCACTCATGACATGGATTTCCTAAGAATACCAAATGAGAAACCTTCAGTTAAAAAGGACTTTCACTCACTCTCATTTAGAGGCTATTTTATGAGAATCACTCCGTCTCACTATCGTCATACCAACAAGGGTCCGAGTTTTCTCGCAAGCGGTACGACCTTACCAATCTGAGAGGTCTTTGATAGGGACCGTAATGTGGGCTCGGTCAACGGCTTAACAAAGGGACTCTTTGAGTCAAGGCTATTGAAAGAACAACTCTTTAATCATCTCCGGGTTTACAAGTCAAGAACCCTGCAAAATGAGAAAGAAATAATCTTGCTCGCACTTTTTCAAGCGATGCATAAAACATGTGAACTCCTATGTTAATTCAAGTGCCCTAATCTGAAAAGACTTGTAAGGGACGTAAAGTAGGCTAGGTTCACGAAAGGATCATTAGGCTCAAAATGTGTGTGAATGGTGAGAGTTGGTGATCATCTTGACATTGCCACCGGTTTTCTTTTTCACCATCAGGGATTGTCTTCATGAAGTGCCCCATTGATTGTAAAAACTCAACTTTTGAGTTCTTTGAGTATTGCTCCATCATGATTCAATTTTTGCAATTGACAGTCACCTATCTTGACTCTCTTTTTTCATCTATGGGCATTGGCCTTGCTTTTACCAGGCACACCACTTTTTCATGCCCCTAATTCTTATTCATTCATTTTTTTTCACTTTTTTTTTTCATGGGCATTGACCTTGCTTTTACCAGGCACACTGATTTTTCATGCCCCTTAGTTCTATTTTGATTTCTATGCATGTGTCAAGCAATTACACTTTGAATGACATTCAAACTTTCAAAGGTCTTCATCTGTCTCTTGCCTTGCCCCAGTGTGGGGGATGATCACCAACTGGGTTTAAAAGAAATGAAATTGCAGGCTCAAGTGGGCTATGCAAATGATATAAGTATGTATGATAGAGAAAGAAATGCTCTTCGTCATCCTAAGGCACTTAAATTACCATATGAATTCAATGTAATAGCACGACTTGAAAATTGATGCAAGTGAAAGCAAGAAAATTTCAATCCATTTTCTTCACTTTATGGTGCTGTCTTACCCTCCAATTTGCCCCAAGGTGGGGTGGTTCTTGACAGGGATAACTTTAAAAAAATCTTCACAAGTGTATAAAGCTCAAAGTGGTTAAGCAATGGATCACCTGTTGTGTTTGGGATAGAGAAATGAATTGCCCCTTATCATTTCAGTCATCGTACCTTTTGCGAGAGAACTCTTTACCTCATAGATATGGAACTTCCTACATTCATCTCGCAAGTGTATCAAGTGTATAAGTAAGGGACTGTGTATAGGATAGGGCTTGCCTTTCATCATCCTGATACGTCTCATTTAGCATTCTTAAACATTAATGTCACTCCCTTGAGTTGTCTATCTTGATAAATCTCCACATGAAATTGGTGAACTAAATAGGTAAAAATCACTATGAAAATTCTCCTTTTAAAAGAGTTCAACAACTTTAAGCATGAAAAGCTTTTGTGGCTTCAAACAAACAGTTTACCATACTCAAAAATTCTCTTATAAGTATGAAAAACATGATTGTAAGCATTCATTCAATGAAATGTCCCACGAAGGGACTATCTCAGCAATGGGTGTCCTTGGATTGCCCCTATCAAAAGGGAACACACATACAAATTGATCAATCAAGGATGAAAAATCCGATCTTTGATTCAATGAAATCTGGCTTTTGCCCCTGCACAAAACAACGTGCATGAATAGGATATTATACATCATCAAAGTAAATTCAAATTGTGTAACCATTTTGGCTCGGATCGAGATTTTGTCTCAGTCATGTCACTACTAGAATCCATAGTGTCCCAATTTGTCATCTGCAAGGAAAAGAACAGAGTGTCAATTCCAAAATTGATTATGTTCATGAACACAATGTATCCATTTCATCCAAGACGGATGATTCTCTTTTGACTTGTTCCAACATTTTCTCATGGAAATGGCATCACACACAAATTATAAAGAGATGTGCCACACATCACACTTTGGAATCTAGATGATCTTCTTTTGACTTGTCCTCAATTTCCTATTGATGTGCAAGGAAATTGCTCAGGACAAGTAAAATGATAAGTAGTGTTTAAAGTCCTCTTCACTCTTGGGAGATGTCATCACAATCAGCTAGGAAATGATCCTTTGCCCCACGCCTATTTTTCCTTCGGATGTATGCTCCCAAATCAATGGGCCCGTTATCACTGGAAATTGACGCGTTACTTTCAAACGCCTCTCTGTTATGCTCTGAGACATGAAGTAAATGAGTTAGAAACAAACAAAGGTAACCTAATGCATGCTTTTGGAAATGGTTTCAAAAATGATTTTTTTTTTTTGCTTTTTGAGGAATATTTTGGACGAGGAAGCATGAAGAAGTCCAGTCCTCAGAATTCTCCTTGGATGATATTTTCTTTTCATTGTTGGATATCGTCACCGAGCTGGTTTGGTGTACCTCGTCATGTCCTCAAAATTTGAAATAAAATTGTAATTTCATTGAATAGAATCAAATGAATTACATTATTGGAATGGAAATTGTGATTCCTAAACCCTAAAAAGAGAAAACATCAAAAACGATTCCTAGAAAGCGAGAATGATTCCTAAAAAGCAATAAGAATTCCCACGCAGAGGAAGGTGCAACTGAGCATGCCCCTAATTAAACAAGGAAAGTGAACTACTTAGGACCATGAATCATGTATGCTTGAGTTCTTCACCCTCCTTGATCGTGTGATGAGTCAAGTCAGAGATTCTTCCTTCTAGATATGTCACTAGTCTCTTCATGGTGGTGTCAAATTCAACTACCTCGGGAAAATGTGACAATTTAAAAGTTCTCTTGGCTCTCTTTTTTGAGTTGCAGTTTCTCATTGAAGATAGAGTACCTATGTCATCACAACCCTTTTGCTTGATGAGAAAAGCCACAGTAGCAGACAATTCATCGACTTGACTTTGGTGGTGTGCAATTCGCTTGTTCATATTGTTAATGATACGGTCTAGCACATCGTTTCGATCCGCCATTTTAGCTTTGGACCATGTACGGATGGGTGAGCGAGATCGCTCCATAATCACCTAAAGGAAATAAACGGGAACATGTAAGCATGAGGTGTAAATGGAGAGTCAATCCATGACAATGATCTAATTGATTTTTCTATTTTTTTTCATCATTTTTTTTTCATTTATTCATGAAAAGTCTATGCAACAAGGGAATTTCCTAAAAATGGATATCCTAGTGAAACCAAATTTTCTAGACATGATGTAAAAACAAATTCTCCAAAGTTTTTTTTTTTAAATGCATCATTCCCTAGCAATTTCTCATTTCATTTCCAATTGACAAATGAATCAAATCAATGATTGCCCTAGACTGTCATGGACCGACCCAAGAATATGACAAAATAAATTGCATGGTATAGGGGAAAGAAGACTTACTTCACCAAGGAAAATCAATGGCAATCACATAGATATGCGCATGGTAAGTGGCTCGATTTCTACTCTATAAGGCTTATCAAGGTGGAGCCATAAGGATGATCAGACTAGCCACGAGCTTGCGGACTATGTCGGGTCTTCATGACTCCGGCTTAGTCAAAGAGCCGACCCGGGTCGCGAGCATGCGGACCGAGGTGGGTACTCTTGACACCATGAAAGAAATTTCGGGATTGAGATGAGCGACTCGTACCGCGAGCATGCAGTCGGAGTGGTATCAATCTCAATACCATCCTAAATGATCCTATGCGGCCCAGGTCCGGCGGCAGGTTGTGGGTGCAAAGTGTAGTGATAAATGCAAGGCATGCATGACAATTTATATCAAGCAGCACTTCATATATGAAAGTAAACCATACATTCCTACACCTCCCTGCATAACAAAGGTTAGCAAACACTTCCCCTTATACCTCCCAATCTGCAAGAACATTTAACACCTAAATGTTAGGGACATACCTAGAATCCTCGCTGCCAAACAAAAGCATTTTTTCATAAAAGAAAATTGGCCTAAGTCCACTAAGAATTTCAACTCAAGTCCCCAGCAGAGTCGCCAAGCTGTCGCGACCAAATTTTTCGGGTGTGAGCCACCTATGGTTTGGCTAATGGATTGTTAAGCCTAGACTTAACTCGGGCTCTCCCAAGCCCATACCAATTCGTGACTTAGGTTTGAATTGTTAACATGCAATTTTTTTTAATTAGGAGTCGCCACTAATCTATTTTTTGGTGGGTCGATTAGAAACCCAAGTAAAGTAATGGGAGATTCACCTTACTCCTACGAACCAGAGACTAGGAGTACGGGGACTTGGTTACGTTAGATTTCTCTAATGCCCTTTCGGTACCTTTCTTTTATTTTGAAAAATGTTTGGCAAGCAGCTTGAATTGATTTTAAACTATCTCCCTAACATGTGAGGTATTCATGCAGGTGCGCAAACCACCAATTTAACACCCAAGAAAGCAAATGAATAAATTGCAAGACTTACCTCATAGCAACGAAAGCATCTGCAATGTTAAATTAAAATCCACATCAGCAGTCCTAGGTATGGTTTCTAATTAACACGCAATTTTTGTTTTGTTTTCACCTTTTTAATGAGAATCGTGCTTTATGCAATGCATGCCACTAATTTAACATGAAATGACACGACATGGCAACATGACTTAGCTACATGACCTACGCGATATGACATAAATAAGCATGTAATCTATCCTGAAGCATGAGATGGATTTATTCTAAAAGATAATTTTTTTTTTTATTTTCCATGAGATTCGAAATTAAAAAAATGCAACACTTAATTATGCAATCTAAATTAATCTAATGACCTAATTCTAATGACAGGCAATTTCTGATTAAATGCATCTAACAAAAATCACTAAATGACGTGTATTGTATGAAACTAATTCTATATGACGTGCACATGATTTTTATTTTCCTAATAAGCATGCAATCTATTTAGGAGAAATTATCTAAACCAATAACATGCAATCTTAACATGCAATGACGTGCAAAGAATGCCCTAATTCTATATGACATATGCATGATATTTTTATTTTATTTTTATAAAATTCGAAATTTAAAATTGCCACATAACTAAACATGCAACTAACATCCTAAACGAATGCATTTTTTTTTTTTTTGGATTTTTCCTTTCTTTTATGGGAGCGATCAAAATAAGATATCAAGAACATCACGGCAACAAATCAGGCAATATATCATCCATGTCCATTTTGGAAATAAATTGACGAATCGTATCTCGCGCATGAGATCGGATTGGCCAATTTTTAAATAAAATCACGAATCGAATCTCGAGCGTGAGATCGGATTGGTGATTTTTCCGTACGATTGCGGGTCGTATTTCGAGCGTGAAATCGGACCGTCAATCATATGTACGTTGCGAAATTAGGAAGATTTCCTAATTTAGGAGGCTACTCGAGTTGTGAATATCATGGCATATCGGGAATTTCTACCATGCGCACCAATGAATATATCAAATAAGGAAACAAAATTTTGGAAATTAAAATAGACAATTTTTTACCTAATCCGAATATTGGCTTCCAAATTCAAACGAGCAAGCGGATCACGATCGATGGTTTGGACAGCAATGACCGCGATTCAGGGGGTGATACGTGACTGAGGAGGGACTACTTCGCGGTGGTGCCTGGAAGACCTGCAATAAGAGAAATCGAAACAAAAGCAATAATGCTTGGACTCTTCGTGCACGGAGGGAGATTAAAGAAAATTTCTACTGAGTTGCATGTTCCATTCTTTTCTTCAGGAGTCCATCTTTTCCTTGACCGTGCGCTGAGACGTGAGCGTACTTGAGTGCTTGCCCAGATGTCCAGGTGCTCCGCTTCAATTTCACTATGACCAAAGGAACAAATCCGCTCCCTTCGGTCTCCTAATTCCCGAGCTTTGACTTATTGAACCCCATGATCACGTTCTCTACTTGGCTTCGTGTTGCCTATCGATGCCCCAAAGCTTGCTTTCTCAATTGAAGGAGCAACGGCACACCGAGAATGGTGATGGTGGCGTTTTGGGATGCAACGGTTGAACGTTTTCCGAAAGCTGGGACGTCGATTCAGGTTGCTCGAAGTGGACTCGGGGACAGCAAGTCCTAGCGAGTTCAGAACAAGCATGCGTGGTGATGCCGCAGATCGAGGAAGGAAACCACACGTCGCAGCCTCAACACGCGATACAGGGCATCGCCAGAAAATTTGGCACCCGCTGAATAAAGCCCAGGAGACCTATTGACGGGGACTGTTTTGGCGACAAGCCGGACCGTTCTTCTCTTTGCGCGTGGCCTTCGTGTCTACGCAATGAGCATCCAGAGTCTCCTCCTTCAGGATTTGTCACCTATCCAAGGCTGGCCGACGGCCTCTCTCTCTCTCTCACGCTTTCTTCTCCTTCGGCTACGTACTTCAATTGTGTGTCACCCCCACTCACGTTTTTCTCTCTGAATTTTTTTCCTTTCAATATGGCCGAATGTCTCAATTGTGTGGCCTCCCTTTTTTCTGTACCCCATCACACCTTTTATAGGGTGAAAAAAAAAATTAAATCTTTATTGCATATTTCGTTTCCAATTTTACTCGTGCAATATTCTCTTTTGCATTTTCCGCATATTCCATCCAAAAATAATTCCATTTTCAGGCAAAATACACCCCCAGTGTATATCACTTGAATATATGAAAAATCTGAACGGAATATGTGAAAAATCCTCGTTTCACCGGCGGCCAAAAATAAAATAAAAATAAAATGTTTCTAAACTATATGCCATGCGATTAACTATTTTTTCAAGGATAAAATTAACCCTTAATTTTTTAATGCAATAACTGACTAAACGGGTCGCCAAAATTTAGGTGTCAACAGTACTGTGTGTCCGTAATTGAATCATTGAGATTTTCACGACAATTGAGAGTTGCCAATGTGTTGAGTGGGTTCATAGTTGCTCGAAGAAAATCGATCACGGGTCATTTGCACTAAAAATCTCTAAAAGCTACCAGGTTGTTTAGGTCACGCTAAAAATACGCCAAATAGAAATTAACCACCAATTTAAGTCCGATTTCAAAAATTAAAGATTCTATCACGTCACAGTAAATTCTAGGACTGACGACTCAGTCTCATAAATTTTTTCTAGAATCTGAGACTTTTTAAGAAAAAGTCGGCTCAGAACCATTTTTATTCAGAAAAGGGCCGGGATGCAAGATGGATTCATGGGTGAGGAAAATTGTCAATTGAAGCATTGGGGTACCAATTGATTTTATTGAAGCCAATTGAGGTTGATTTGAAGTGAATCAAGTGCCAAATTGAGAGGAGATTATACCAAATTCGTAGCTCCCCATTTCCCCCTAGCCAAATGCACCATTTCAAGGATTGTGAGGTGTGTGTGTGTGTGGCTCATTTGCAACCATGGGATGTTGGCTTGATGGACAAGCCTTTGGCAGACAAAAATGTGGAAAAGCAAGCAAAAGGGCCCCTCCATCCCCCTCATCTCTATCCTCTCCCTCCCTCTCTCTCACTCCATCGTCCAAGGCTCCTCCTTTCTCCCTCCATTTTCAACCATCAAGCCAAAGAAGAAGACCGGACTAGCCAAGCCGTCGCTAGAGTTGCGCTGCTCGCCACCGTTCGCCCCGCCCGCGAGCGTGCCACCAGCCGCACGCCGTCAGCCCTTGGCCACCTCCCTCATGCCTCCCAACTGCTTTTACAGGTCTGTTGCAGCTCATCCGGAGCCGTCTCGATCCCATTCAACCCCCTTGAGTCCACATCTAGGCTCGGTTTGGCCTATTCTCTCTTTCCCGAGCAATTCCCATCTTGAATCAAGTTGTTTGGTTTCTATTTTCAGCAAGATCATAACAAAAATTTTGTGAGTTTCTAGCCACTTCCAAGCCCGTTTTGAGGTGCTTGCAAACCCCGAAGCTTAGGCCTGCCTTGGAGTAAAACATCCCTTACGACGTTCCCGACGTTTTAATCCGAGCGGATTGTTAAACGGGTGAATTTAACTCATTAATCCTTACTTAGTTTGCTAATGATACTTAAGGAATGATTAATGTTAATTAAGCATGATTAGGTGGTTAGATTAGTTTAGAACAATTGAATTAGTGACTTAATGATGCATGTTAGACGGTTAGACTTAGTCATTAGTAAGTAGAGAGCTTCTACTATTTATTGAACGAACCTCGGGATTTTTCCCGGTTCGTCTCGGCTTCCAATTAGGCATTACGGGCCTAATTGGATTTATTGCTATTTAATAATTAATTTACATATTTATTTATTTATTTATTTATTTTCCGAAAATTAGGCATGGATAGTCGACGACCGGAATTTTATGCTAATTATCATCGTGCAATCTATTTATTTATTTGAGTGCTAAATCGTGCTGAATTGCTTTAATTCTGATTTTAGGATTTTATTCCTAAATTAATTAATTTTGGTAATTTATTGGAAATTAAGCGGGCCTTGGTTTACAGCGCAAAAAATATGTAATAGGCTATTGAAACTGGTGGGATATTTGTAAAAGATGAAATTATGATATTTTGATTAAGGCCGACCATATATCCACTCACAATTATATTTTTTATTGGGTATGATAAAAATGAGAAGTTGACTATATGATTTGAGTGGTATACTATATTGATATGTCAGCTTTGGGTGAGCAGTATATATTATTTATCAGCTTTTGGTGAGCATATATTATTAGCTTTGGGTGAGCATATATAGTATACTATGATGACTTAGGGGCCTTAATCTATCAGCTTTAGGTGAGTATATATACAGTATACTATATTATCAGCTTTGGGCGAGCTATACTTTCTATTTTCGACTTTGGGTGAACAGTCTTAGACGAAGGTCAGACTTTATAGATAGTATTGAATGTACTAACCATGAGAATGTCGTGATAACATGTAATCGACTAAGTCGATTAATCAATGATTTGGTCTGATGCTGTGAATTGATGTGTTTCTTGTACATATGATATATACTGACTTGTAGGAAGGAACTGAGACCAAGGTAAGTCCTCTGACTCCTGTTGTGCTTAGGTAGCCTTAAGGTGTTTTAGCTTCCTAATCGAGCCTTAAGGGGTAGAACTCGCTGAGATGTTGTTTCACTGGTTATTGTATAACCATTTTCAGGTCCTTGAGTAACGATTATGGAGAACCGAAAGTCCCGTAGGTTCGGATGGTGGAAGAACCAGAATCGGCAAACCTGTCTGGCTTATTAGTCATAGGACAATTCCTTTTTTATTAAGTTGGTACTTCTATAAGTGACCTAATGTTGTGAATAAACTTGTTTCTTATAGAAATGTTTGTTTGGTTTGAAAGGTTGTAAAAAGTTGGCCCTACTTTTTTATCACATTGTTTTATTGTCTAGGGATTTATATTTGCTTCCGTATGCATATGAAAATGAAAGGGTCGGCAGTGCATCTTGGGACATCGCTATTAATCGACCAGGTGAAGGATGGGTGTATGCCCAAGGATCGGGGCATGACACCTGTACTCGAACCACCTTGTTTTTCTGGTCCAGTTTTAGGATCAACCCTATTTCCACTAGACCTTGTTTTGCAATCGTCTGATATCCTATACGGCTTTGAATTATACATCAATACACGAGAACATTTTAGGGGGGACTAAGGTTGACACCAAATTTTGGAGTGGTTGAGCGAAGATTCACCAATTGACAAATAATGAATGGAAACAATTTGTATAACGCGCGCTAATAACACATTTACACAAAATACCTAACAAATTCGAGATAAAGAAGACCAGAGATTCCAATCTTGAAGAAGAAGTGGAAGATTCTAAAGCATATGTGAAGTTTTCCATTTGAAAAACAAGTGAAAATTGTTATAGCAGCAATGACTTTGCATAATTATATACGACGAAACGCCGCCAATGATAGATATTTTGCAAGAGCGGATTTGGATTCCAATTAAGGATATTCAATTGACCTTGATCATACAAATGAGGGGCCAGTACTTCAAATGACAATTTATCTTTTGACATGGCGTGTTTATGTGATCAAATAGCAATGGGTTTAGCAAATACTTAAGGATGTTTGTAATTTTCAATAAAAACCTATTTCTTTCTTCGATGCATATGTAATCATGTTTATTATAATGAAATTACTCTTTCTTTTTAATTGAGAAAAAGTCCACTTTGATGTATTTTTTAACTTATGAATTTGTTAATATATCTCTTTTATATATACATCCCAGTGCAAAATTATTTAAAAAAAAATCATTGAATTCATTAATATATCTCTTTTATATACACATCTTAGTGCAAATATTAAAAAAAAAATCAGTGAATTTGTTAATATATCTCTTTTATATATAAATCTCAGTGCAAATATATATATATATATATATATATATATAGTCATTATTTTTGTTTTCAATTTAAAAAAATAAAAATTAAAAACTTAAATTGGTCACGCTAAAAGACTTCCCAAATATGTGTTTACCAAACAGCATTTCCCCAAAGTTGCTTCTCAAGGTGCTTTTTAATTATAGCTTACCGAACAGTTTTTGTATTTCATCAAAACCCTTTAAACCAAAAGCCTTTTCATTTCCTTAAAAGTTTTTCCAAAAAGCTTTCCCAAACGCACCCAGGGTCTTGGTGAACCCTTGTTGAAGCCAGGTTTTTTCTTTCTCGAAGGCCTCCTACCTCGCTCCTGGGATCTCCGACCACTCACCTATGGTGGTTAAGGTGGAGAACCCGGTGTTTCAGAGGAGGCCATTCAAGTTTTTTGATTTCTGGATGAAGCACCTGGACTTTGATACAATTGCGAAGCAAGTTTTGGAGGCGCCAGGAGAAGGGATTTTTATGTTTAGGCTTGTTTGCAAGCCAAAGGCCCTAAAAAGTCGGCTCAAATAGTTAAGTAGAGATTATTTTGCTAATGTCTCCACAAGGACTTTAGAAGCAAGGGAGGCTTTAAATCAGACTTAGGTTGGCCTCCTTCAAGATCCTACCAGTATTGCGCTTGCGGATCTGGAGAAGGTTCAACACCACGCCTTCTTGGAGCTTCACTCTCAAGAGGAGTCATTCTTTATATAGAAAGCTAGAATCATATGGCTTAAGGTGGGAGACTAGAATACGAAGTTCTTCCACCACTATATCAGCAAAAGATAGATGAGAAACATAATTCTTTCTGTGGAGGATACCCTAGGTAACCAAATCACTGATTTGCAGCTAGTCCAGCAGTCTTTTGTGGAGTACTTCTAGGACCTCCTCAAGCCTCGAGTGGAGTAGGACTACACCTCTAGTTTCGGAGATTCGTGAGGTCATCCACTCTTAGCTTAATGATGACTAGATCACCTCTCTTGCTAGGCCTGTCTCTGACCTAGAGATTCGGGACACTCTTTTTTCTCTAGCTCGGGGCAAGGCCCCGAGTCCAAATGGTTTCATGGTTGAGTTATTCAATGAGAATTGGGGGACGGTTGGTCAGTTGGTCACAACAACCGTTAGGGATTTCTTCACCTCGAGGAGACTCTTTAAGGAAATCAACAATGCCATTTTGGTTTTGGTGCCGAAGGTTCCTAATGTGACTACCATCGATGACTATATGCTTATGATGAGAATTTAATGAGCTTCAAAACCTAAATTCTTGATGTAATTAAATGAAGTAACCCCACTACCAAGTGCCAAGTGCCAAGTGCCTGTGGGATGTTACTCCCAAATTGAGCACCCAAGGCACACACAAAGAAAATAGCCATATCCTTGACTTCTTGAGAAAAACATTCCTTGACTGATATTATAAATATATATAATAATCAATAAAAGTCCTTTGTGAAATCTCTAGACTTCTGTTATTTTCTTTTTGAGTTTTCCTTGACCATCAATATGGGAAACCTCCAACTTGGACCATACCAAATAGGATATATAATTTCCATGGTACACCACCGTGGGTGTCCACACATATTTCATTTATCTTGAGTTGAATTTCGTACATTGGTCCAAACTCGAGACCTATTTTATCATCTAGTTCTTGAAGTGAATGGCTTTATTTTGGATCAATGATTTTCTTATATCATGCTCTTAATAGTTTCTTCATAAAAGAGAAACCCTATCGATGTACAATTAGGTGCATTAAATTGGGCAATGGCATAAACTTTGATTCCCTATACTACTAACTATAAAAAAATTTAATATCAAGGCCATGCGATTGCATTTGACTTGTCCCATCTTGTTATATAATTGATACTATCAAAGCTATAAGTAGTAGACCAATAACTAAAAATAAACTCAAACCAATTTATATCGTTTGTGATGAGCACATGAAATGTGGAGATCCCACTTGAGATTGGGGAAATCATCCAATCAGTCTTAAACCAATTGTATAGATGCCGATCCAGTTGTTAATTTTTTAATTTTGCTAATTTAGACTTAAACCGTTTCGTGAAATTCTGGAGTAGTTCTTACAACAATTTTTCATTGTGGTACACCTTAATGTCAACGATTTCACTTGACTATTGGTCACTAGTTTTGTATTGCATAAAAATGGATTAATTTCTATCAGACCATTTTTGCCCTAACCCAAATTCAATCTAATCCATCCATTTAACAGCCCTATTTGACTTGACGTCCATATTGCACCAAAAAATCTGAGTTGACTTTTCCAAGGCCCATAACATATATAGTAAGTACCACTACCTCTTTTAATGAAAAATAATAGTGACACAGTGCATGCAATGTTGATTAGTGAGTACTTTAGACTATGTCATATACATGTTGTGCGTGGTCCATTTTGTTTCCAATTACCTTCTTTTTTTTTTTTTTTTTTGGTCGAATGTGTCCAATTACTTGACAAAGAGTATTTTCTCATACTTAGTTTCACATCTAGATAAAATGAAGCTTTGATTTGAGGCCATACCTTATCCAATTCTCAATGGGAAAAGTTGCATGAAAAGTTTAAATTTATTACACTTTTATCAATTTAGCCATAAACTCTTTAATTGTGCCAATTGAGTCGTAGATATTTTTACCTTTCACCACTTGAGTCCACCTGATCAATTTGACTTGCTGACATGGACGTCGGCCATTTTACATGGCATAACTGGTACAAATGTAAAAATTTTTTAATAATATTTTAATATTTTACAAATTATTTATTTATTTATTTAATTTTTTCATCTTTTTTCTTTTTTTCTTCTCTTTTCCTTATCTCTGTTTTTTCAACTATGTTTAGCAAAGCTTGCCAAGCCCTTGCTAACGGTCGTGATGGCCTTGCCCAGATCTTGGTGAGGTTGTGTGACCCTTGCCGGCCTTAGGTGAGAAAAAAGAAGGAAAAAGGAAAAAAGAAGAAAAAATAAATAAAAAAACTCGAAAAAATTATGAAAAATTACCCACTTCATAATCGATTGTGCCACATAGGACAATTGCTTTCTACTTCAGCAAATGATAATAGATGAAAAAATATTTAAAATTTGTAAAATTTATCTATCTTAGTATCGATTGTGCCATGTAAGACGACCGACATCTATGTCAGCGTATTACCAAAATTGGCTTGATGGACTACATTGTCATAAATACAAAAGGTTTAGGACTAAATTGACACCAACAATATATTTAAGACTTTTGTTATATTTTTCCCTTTTTAAAGGGTCTTTGACTACCTATTATTATTCAAGGAGTTTTTTTTTTTTCGTCCGTCTTACTCTAATTTTCATCTCACTTTCAAACTTTTGCTATATCTCTTTACAGAGCATTGAAGTCAAATCTCACATCTGAAACTAAATGTCTTCATCCCTAGCTCCCCTTGAGAATGTGGGCAATTGAACCCCTAACTTCCCCTTTTTCATGTAAGAAGGGTGCCGCTAGGACAACCCTCCAGTGGTTTATTCAATGAGTTTATGCAATAACTTTCTATATGTTTTAATTTAATAAGTTTTTGCCTACAGCTCAACCAGAAGGACATGAATGCTACTAAATGAGACGTAAATCACCGTAGAGTGTCTTTGTTGATCCAACCAGTCGATGCACCTCTTGTTGGATCTCCATATCTCAATACCAACATCATCTCTTTGGTCTTGACCAAGCAACAACGGAGGGATCAGTGGACCAATTGATCGGATTAGACATAGCTCGGACATGGAGTCTATAACATCTCTATCATACTCATTGAATGAACTTGCCAATACCCCCTTGAACTTCTTCATGCTTAGGGCCAAAAAGGTCTCATACAATATAGCTTTTCAATGCTAGTAGAAGGGTTGTTTGTAAGCACAAAAGATGGAAGATCTTGTGTGCCTAGTGGTGTTTGTAGGATTCGCCACACAATCACAAAGAAAATAGAGAATAAAAATAAGAAAAAAAAAATTTGAAACGCAAAATTTTATCCCAATTCACCTTGAAACTAGGGCTACGTCCAATTGGGGATTTTACTATAATTAGCATGTCGCATCTCTCTATGACATCATTCAACAACAAGAGAAAGAGAATAATCTTTATGTATGTATGTATGTATGTATGTATGTATGTATGTATGTATGTATGTATGGTAGTTATTCATGAGCCCAAGCCGAAGCTACCAATAAAATTTGAGACCCCATATTTTCTTGTCGATAGGAATTATGAACCACATCCAAATAATGGCAAGCCTGGTATTTCCAAGCTCATTTCAGCGCAAGTCAAGTTTGGAAAGGGTTGAGCTTGTTATGAAAGCGGTAATATATGGCATAGAACATATAGGGTTTAATCGATAGTAAGGCAAATAAAACTTCATGCTCCGCCGCCATGTTGACGAGCCATTGAACAAAAGGTTTCATGATGTTGCACAAAAGGTTGGCGCTTCCAGGTTCTCGTAATATTATTTGATCAAATTCGAGAGAGTAGTGGGCTCAAACTTGGCCAAGGACTCCATGTAACAGTCGAGGAGGGTCCTCCGGTTGAAGTCAAAGCTAGGCTGTCCAAGTAGTGGAGAAGCTCAATCCCAGAGGCGGAATACACAGCGGCCAAGGAGTATTTTAGCATGCGGTGGCGCGCTTGACGATAATGCCCTTGGACAGTAGCTTCATCCCCGGCCTAAGCGTGGGGTTCATGTGTTCTTGAGATGCGAATACAACCATTAAAACATGGTGTTGCTTTTGTGTCTCGTCCATCAAAGTCATCAACACAAGCGTGGAAAGGACATAGGCAGACAAATAAGGGCGGAGAGAGAGAGAGAGAGAGAGAGAGAGAGAGAAAGAGAGAGAGAGATTGTGTTTATATTGAGTGAAACGAGCATGTGCGTGTAAGGTTAATAAGCATCAGCTTATGTGTGTCCTATTATGTGAAGTAAAATTAATACTATAACTCACCACCGTGGACCCTCATTTAATTGTTAGATATTTTAATAGTTTGAAAATATTTGTTAGAAATAATGACTGCTATAAAACTTCTCATTTTTGTTATGGTTTTATAATGGCCATATAATGGCTTTATAACAGCTTTTTAGCTGTTTTATAACGTTGGTTTTATTTGGTAATGCCTATACAACGATCATCTTCTTCAATAATTACTAATTTATTTATCACTATTTCTTAACGGCTCTCTCTCTCTTTTTTTTTTTTTTTACTTATAAATTATTACTCTAAACACAATTGGACAGTCATATTGATATATTAGAACAACAATATTCTTATTTCTCTTTGCGTTTTTCATTTTATTGTTGGGTTTTGAACATAACGCTATTTCTATTTTCTTCTAATATTCAGCGTGGACTATAAAAAAAAAAAAAGTCTGTTGTATCTTAGAATGATAGTCGCTAGAGCCTTATGCACTAACTTGCATACTCCAATGGGCGGAATTATTCTAAAGAACAGTGCTCGTATGCTTTAAACAATTCATTTATTTTCTAATCTTTTTCAAAGCATTTTCAACAATTTTCCAACATAATTTGAGTCCCCTAAATTAGAAATCGTATACACAACCCTGATTCTTGAACCAAAAGAACTAGACCGCCTCTACCATTGGATCAATCCCAGGTTGGTATGATGTTAAAAGTTAATCGACTTCAAATCCTAACTTTAAAAGATAACCAAGACTGAAACAGGAAACCAGAGCTCAATGTAAACTCAAATGCGCACTGAATTTATTCTAACCTCAAGCGGATGGCAGCATATGCAGTAGAGCTCCCAACACGCTGTGAAAAGGGAACATGAAACATAGCACGACAAGCATACGGAACAAGAATCTTAGTAGAGGACGTATCATGAACCTACTTCGAGCATGCGTAAGACATGAGAGAAACGAAAAGGTCAAACGCTTGCCAAGAAATTGTTCAATTGGTCGAAATCTCACAATCAAGTTGGTCATGAGTTTTGCTAAAGGAAAAAAAAAAAAAAAATCTGAACTACTTCAAGTTGGAACCAACTAAAGCTTCTCGATGAGGTTTGAATGGTACGTTGAAAATGATATTTAAGCAACTCCTAACGGAATGTACCATAGTAGTCCTTTGTGAATAATTAAAAAACGAAGAAAACTCGACAGATAATTGAGGCATTTATGACACCAACAAGTAAGGATTTTTCTGGTTATACGTGCCGCTATTCGAGATCTTAAAGCTTCAGAAATTTCAACAATTTGTTTGTTCAATACATACTATGACTGGATCTTGCGATTCTTTCGATTCTAGTAAACGATGACGCCATGATTTCAATCCGATCAATTATTAACAAATCAGTATATGCAATTTTTGAGGGTCATTTTAGCTAATGCGAGTCCTTGATAAATAAATAATCGTTTGAACTCCATAGATTTTGAATCGCATGAAACTGATCCGAATTGCTTTCCTAATGAGTCTTGATTTGTAAGAATCCCCGTCATATCAACCTAACGATGAAGAAAACGACGGAACAGCAATTTTGTGTCGATTCTCCACCCCTATTTAATTGAGCAACTTTGCATCAGATGATCAACAGAACAAAGCTTGTTTCGAATTAAGCTAAAGATTTGTACTGCAAGAGATGGACTCTTGGCTTCAAATCCTAGTTCTCGTTGCGTGCATCACTCCGGCCGTGGTTGAGGGCAGAGTCCGTAACTACACATTCAATGTAAGTAATAACATTATGGAATGAAGTATTCCTCTGTAAAACTTGCTTGTTTGGACGGTAGCCCGTGCAGCGATGTGTATTTATTCCTCTAATTGGCAGGTGGTAATGAAGAATACCACGAGACTGTGTTCGAGCAAGCCCATCGTGACCGTGAACGGGATGTTCCCGGGACCCACTCTCTATGCTAGGGAAGATGACACCGTGCTCGTGAGGGTCTCTAACCGTGTCAAATACAATGTCACCATCCATTGGTGAGCTCAACCGAGCATTAAATTAAATTGTTATCTTCAAGAGATTGCATATTAATTTTGGTGTATATGCGGTCAGGCATGGTATCCGGCAGTTGAGGACGGGGTGGGCCGACGGGCCGGCATACATTACCCAATGCCCGATCCAGCCGGGCCAAAGCTATGTGTACAATTTCACCATCACGGGTCAACGGGGCACCCTCCTGTGGCATGCACACATACTCTGGCTCAGGGCAACCCTGCACGGAGCCATTGTCATCTTGCCCAGGCGTGGTGTTCCATACCCTTTCCCTAAACCCCACAAGGAAGTTGTTGTCGTATTGGGTATGCTCGATTTCGCTTCCAATCTACTTCACTTCCAAAATGAAGATCAATCATTGCTTGGTTGACAGCATATACTATTAGAAGCTCTGAACCATTTTGGGGTTTGTGAATCAGGCGAATGGTGGAAATCTGATACAGAAGCTGTGATCAGTCAAGCCATCAAGTCCGGATTAGCACCGAATGTCTCCGATGCTCACACGATCAATGGCCATCCAGGGCCAAGTTCCAATTGCCCTTCCCAGGGTAACAATCCATCGACAAACGTTGCCATGAAAACAACATCTGAATCTTGATGAAGCAGTTTAGTTTAATGTTCCACTGAGTTGATGTTGACCTTCATTTTCTCTGATGTTAGGTGGATTTACATTGCCCGTTGAGAGTGGCAAGAAGTACATGCTCCGAATCATCAATGCTGCGCTCAACGAGGAGCTCTTCTTCAAGATTGCCGGGCACCAGCTGACCATCGTGGAGGTCGACGCCACCTACGTCAAGCCTTTCAAGACCAACACGATCGTGATTGCACCTGGCCAAACCACCAATGCCCTCATCTCCACCGACCAGAGCTCTGGCAAGTACATGGTCGCCGCCTCCCCTTTTATGGACTCCCCGATCGCCGTTGACAACATGACCGTGACCGCCACATTACACTACTCTGGCACGCTTGCTGCGACCTCCACGACCCTCACCAAGACTCCCCCACAAAACGCGACCGCTGTGGCCAACAATTTCGTTAACTCGCTCCGGAGCCTCAACTCGAAGAGGTACCCTGCCAAAGTCCCTCTTACCGTCGATCACAGCCTCCTTTTCACAGTTGGACTAGGAATCAACCCTTGCCCTTCCTGCAATGCTGGCAACGGAAGCAGAGTCGTGGCAAGCATGAACAACGTGACATTCGTGATGCCGACGACAGCCATTCTCCAGGCACATTTCTTCAACATAAGCGGCGTCTTCACGAGCGATTTCCCCGGTAACCCGCCAACCATTTTCAACTACACGGGGTCACCGCCATCAAATTTGCGGACCACAAGCGGGACAAAGGTGTACCGGTTGCGTTATAACTCGACGGTCCAGCTCGTGTTGCAAGACACCGGGATTATCGCCCCAGAGAACCACCCAATTCATCTTCACGGGTTCAATTTCTTCGCCATTGGGAAGGGATTAGGAAATTATAATCCGAAAGTGGATCAGAAGAACTTCAACCTTGTTGATCCTGTCGAGAGGAACACAATAGGAGTACCATCTGGGGGATGGGTTGCAATCAGATTCAGAGCAGATAATCCCGGTACAATTCTAGTTTATCGACTATTCTCGTTTACTCTATACCAAAAATTTAACCACTCTGCAAGTTTTTCATGACTCTGTCGTTGAAACTTTTTGCAGGCGTTTGGTTCATGCATTGTCATCTGGAAATTCACACAACCTGGGGACTCAAGATGGCCTTCTTGGTGGACAATGGGAAAGGCCCGAGCGAGTCGCTTCTACCGCCTCCGAGTGATCTTCCGAAGTGTTGATCAATGGGGAAAATTTTGATAATCAAGTATGCGGCATCTGGAGATGAAGAGTGATGAGAAGACAAAATATTTAGGTGGTTTTGTCCTAGTACAATGAAGATCAGAATTGTTTCTTGAGCAAAAGTAGGAAGAGTATTGCTCAAGCATGTTAATTAAGAAAAAAAAAAAATTCCATGTTTTGATTGCAAAGTTCGTATTTCGTAAGAATTTTTCATAATCAGTTAGGTGCTAAAAAAATTTTCTGGAAAAGAAAAAAAGATTCTGCCGTTCGCCAAAATTGCAAATACTTGACAAGTTAATTGTGCACGCAGAGACTAGACTATCATGTTTTGGTTGATAATGGGCCTAATGATCTAACAGTGACATATGATGGATAGGTCCAATAATTATTATCATATATAGCTAAGGTCTCCTCTCTGCTCCTAACACATTCTAGGCTTTATCCTTCGGGAGCCGTCTAAGGAGGAGGAGATAGAAGAGGAAATAGCTAATTAAAAGGAATCAATCAAAAGCAAATTCATAGATTCCACACACCGGACTATCCGTGGCTGAGAGCCCTTACACCACAGGCACAAAGATGCAATCATTAGAATTGTGCACAGCTACTAAGTTAATAGCCCATCATATGGGCCTCTCCTCTAGGCCCATCAGATCAAAAGCGAGAGAAAGCACGGCTATCTTTTTCCCTTCTTTGCCCCTATATCACCATGTGAAAGGGGCATGAAGACATAAAAAAGGGCATTTTACCAACTTGCTCTGACTTAAAATAATAAAGTTAAAAGTTCTTCTCACTTCATCATCCATATAATAAAAGAGAAGTTGCATTTCTTAATTGAACTTGGACGTAGCTCGTCCATTTTTGGATGTAAAGCGATGTCAAACCTAAACATTTGATGAGAACTAGCTCTCCCTAAAAGGAGGTGAGCAAGCCATACCTTCTAGTATAGCTACCTTGCTATGATTTCATCTAGTCACAAACCCCACCTCTAGTATAATCCTCCTTGTGTTTAAGATAATGCCTTGAGGCATAATCAAATGACATAGTTTGAAAGGGTGTGTGTTATTTGAATTTATCATGTACATGTTTCTTGAATTGTTGCAGAAGCAAGCGATCAAACAATAATGTAAATAAAACAAGAAAATAAATAGGACATTAAATTTATGTGGTTCCATCGGATGACTTACGTCCATAGAGAAAGCATCAATATATTCTACTATAGATCAAGCGATACAATAGAGATTGAAACCATACTCAAGTCATTTTAACACTATCATTGTCTCCTAGCTCCAATTACATGCAATAACCCAAATAATGTTTGTCACGCTCTGATCCTCAGGCATGTACACATCATTTTTCTATTGGTCAATTTTATAATGCGATATCCCAGGACTTTGTATCGCCGACTCTTTCATTTATTAAGCACATGCGGAAGCAGTTATAAATCCCCAGACAGTGAATCAATGGGATAGAAAAGCAATGCCATATTTTTCATATTGAAACTTATAACCAAACTTTTATACAAAACACAAATCAGAGAACTTCATAACTATTTACATCAAAATGGAGTTCACAAAAGAAGATGGAATCTCAGTCCATCTGGGCCGTATTCAAGGCCCCTCTCAGGATTATCCTCTTCTTCCAAAATTCTTCTCCTCAGGCTTCACCTCAGAGTTCTCCCACTAAGATTTCTCCTCCTCAGCTTCTCATCGGGGTCTTGAAATGTTTTCTCCAAACCGGGACGAGACTACGTCTCAGCGAGTTCTACCCCACTAAGGCTCATTAGTAAACTATTATACTATAAGCTGCCTAAACACACACAGGGCAGAAGACGTACCTTGGCATCGGATTCCACCTGCATATTAGCACAGATCAAATAGAGACACAAGCAATCACATCACAGATCAAAGCATCAATCAAATTGATCTAGTCGATTACACGTCAACAAGACCACTCACGGTCAATTCCATTCGATCAATCAATTCACACAGCAGATCAAGGCAATGAATCACATCAAATCACACTTAGATCGAATCATCGATCGATTGACCTAATCGATTTCAAATTAGTTGGACCATTTCTAGGTCATCTCACTCCACACTATATAATTCCCAATAGTACACTCAGTCACAGAGCTACAGTAATGCTCTTGGCGTCTATTTGCCAAGGTGATATACAATAAACACTTTATGTGCATTTATGTGCATGCTCTTACGCATTCCAATCACTTTCAACCACAAGGGCACGATACTCAACACATAGAAGTACGACCACACAGGCACGGTCTATGCCACACAGGCACAATCTACGCCACACAGGCACGATACTTGACACACAGAAATACGGCCACACATGCATGATCAATATTGCCACATAGGCATGATCAACTATCACCACACAGGCATGATCAACTATCGCCACACAGGCACGATCAATATTCAACAATTTACGTGCATTCTCTAAGGCATCCTACATGCCAAAGCGATGCAATAATCGCCGAACCACATCACACAGCATTTCTTCTCATCTTTTATCATCATTGATAAAATATCGTGCGTAAGTACACGATTGGCCTTAGCCAAAATACAATAATCTTGTTTCCACAATTCCCCACCATTATTTGTGTCCACCAAAAAAATTTTGATGCTATCAATCGACACCCGATTATTTTCCAATTAATTATCCAAATTAATTAATCCAGGAAAATAATCTTATAATCACAATTAATTCAATTCCATGCAACGTAGAGCTCAATTAAATAAACGGACTGCGCCACGACAGTCAATACGAGATTTCGGTCGTCGGCCATCTCAATCTTAATTTTCGAAAAATAAATAAATAATTAATAAATATTAAAAATTCAATTTAGCACAAAATAAAGCCCAATTAAATAAATGGACTTCACCACGGTCATTAGCATAATTTTCCGGTCTCGGGCCATCCTAGTTGAATTTTCGGAAAATAAATAATTATTTAATTTAATTCCGAAATTAATATTTAAATACCAAAAATTCCCCCGAAAAGTCTAATTGGAGCCCACTAAGGGTCGGGAAAAAATCCCGAGACACTTCCAATAAATAGTAGACCACGTCTACTTGCTAATTACACATTGAATTTATCTAAATCGAATCACAATTGCCTAATAATTGCTAATTTATTCTAATCTAACAACCTAAACATAATTAATTAAAACTAAATCAATCTTAAGCATAATTAGCCAACTAATCCGGGATTAGTGAGATTACTCACCAAATCGCGTGCAAATCGGATCAATCCGACGGGAGCAACGCGAGGAACGATTCTTCCCAAAGCACGGCTCGGGTTCGGAGCCCGGAAACGGCCCAAAAGCGGGCCCGAACCAGCTGGAAACCCACTTCGTGGGTTGCTGCTCTTGGCTGGCCGGAGCCAGTCCGGTGGCCAAAACAGCAAGGCAGGGCCGGCGAAGGATGAGGGGGATGTCGGGGAGGTCTGGCGGGGCTGAATGGTGGCCGGACAGGGGCTGAACAAAGCTGAGTAGAGGCCAAACGGGGCTGGATAGCGCACGGCGAGGACAGCGGGCGCGGTTGGGAGGTGGCAAAGCATGCGGTGTGCCCGGGCGGGCGTCACGGGTGCGGGCGGTGGGACGGCGACGAGCGGTTTCGGCGAGCTGCGATCGTGCAGCTTCTTCTTCCGCTCCTAGTTCGGTTCGTTCGAAGAAGAAAGAAGAAAAAGAAGAGAGTGAAGGGAGAGAGAGAGAGAGAGAGAGAGAGAGAGAGAGAGAGAGAGAGAGAGAGAGAGAGAGAGAGAGAGAGAGAGAGAGAGAGAGAGAGAGAGAGAGAGAGAGAGAGAGAGAGTTTGACTAGTCAAAGAAATAAAAAGAAAGAGGAAGATAGCTAAGAGGAGAGGGTATTCGGTCGGTGAGGGGGGAAAAATCGCACGAAGGGGGGAAAGGGGAGAGGGAAGAGAGAGAAAAAGAGAGAAAAGGAAGAGAGAGGGAGAGAAAAGAAGTATACTAAAATAATACCATAGTCTTATTCTTTTCTTTTCTTTTCTTTTCTCTTCTTTTCTCTTCCCCTTTCCTTTCCCCTTTTATTTTCTTTTGGTCTTCAATTTTCCTCCGATAATTTCTTTATTGAAATTTCGGACTCGGCAATAAATTAATAGACGATGAGACGGTCAAAATGAATTGTGACACGCCCGAATATTCGATTCCCAAAACCAAATTAAATTTCATGATTAAAATTGATTGGACGCGATTTTAGTCCAATCCAACCAATTAGGTAACTTTTAGGGATTTTACCACGGTTATATCCCTTAACGGCTTCACCCAATAGGTTAGCTAACTCGTGAGTGATCAACTCAGAGAAAAAGGACCATAGGCACGTCGACGAAATGCACATTTTATTTTATCGAAATAGGGTCGAATTTCAGGATGTCACAATGTTTAACCCCACAATTAATCACGAAATAAGCTCTCAATCTAATAAATGAATGATACACAAATTTTTACCACAAGAATTTAATTGGCTTCAACACTTGAATTGTTCGTGTCAGTTCACAAAGAAACCCCACTGCCAAGCACCTATGTCTATGGGATGTTACTCGCAAATTAAGTACCCATGACACTAACAAAGAGAACATCACTTGACTTCTTGAGAAAAACTTCCCTTGGCCCATATTGTAAATATTTATAATAGTCATTATGAAGTCCTTTGCCAAATTCCTTGACTTTTGTCTTTTCCTTTTTTTAATTTTCCTTGATTGATATGCAAGACCTTCGACTTAGACCATAATGAAGAGGAAATATGATTTCCATGGCACACCACCATAAACATCCACATATATTCCATTTATCTTGAGTCGGATTTCGTTCACGGGTCAAACTTGAGATATTTTAATAGACTCAACTTTAATTCAATGTTTGAGTCAAGTCATCGCTTCATTGGAATTTGGACTTCACTACTACTTTCCTGTAGTCCTTTACAGGCTCAACCATCACAAACATTTTCCAAGTCCAAGTATTGAATTTCACCACAATTGTAGACCTCATCTAAACACCAACAACACTGGCACTTTTAATTGCTCCCCATGACACAACTAGGGGTGATCGGGTCCATACCTGGATCCTATACCTGATCCTATTTTAATTGGTTCTACTTTTTTTTTTTTACCTTGTACTCGACCCTGTTTGCACTAGACCCTATACTCGAACCCCTCTGTTTTTTCAATCCGGTTCCAAGATCAACCCTATTTCCACTAGATCCCGTTTTGCAATTGTCGGATATGCTATACGGCTTTGAATTATACATTAATACACGAGAACTTTTAGGGGGGGACTAAGGTTGACACCAAATTCTGGAGTGGCTGAGCGAAAATTCACCAATTGACAAATAATCAATGGAAACAATCTGTATAACGCGCGCTAACAACACACTTACACAAAAGAGCCTAACAAATTCGAGATGAGAAAGACAAGAGATTCCTAACCTCAATAAAATTGGTGAACTTGGAATTTCTGTTGACCGCCAACTGATGAACCTAGAAATCCATGATACCATGTGCACAAGAGAAGATAAAGAGTACAGCTAAGCAAAATGCCAATTTGGCCCCAAGAAATAGGGAATGAGCATAAAATTGAGTGAAAAGGGCTATCTCATACTCAAGCTTGTGCTTCTGAGAGTCCTTGAGGGGGACGTAGTACTTGGCGAGATAGGTCTTGCCACGTTGGTTTTGCAACAGTATGTTTTGGATCACAAGAATTTGGCGACAGCAGATGCCATCTGTTGAATGGTGTGAGAAAGAGCCGGCGATGGACGGTGTGATGGTGAGCTAGCGATGGATAGTGCAATGGTCAGCTGGCGAGCGAGGAAGGAATGACGAAGGAGGAGTGTCGAGAGGAAAAAATGTCATGCGACTGTGAACCGATTCCAAAATTGGTCCAGGAACCGGTTCTTGGGTGGGTAATCACCTGGAATCGATTCCCGAATGGGTTCCAATCGATTCCGAATTTTGGGAACCAATTCCCGAACTGTTTTCAAGAGGAACAGGTTCCAAACCCTGTTTTCCGAATGGGTTGGTTAGGTTCCTAGGTATATCCAGTTTGATTGCACATCCTTAGACACAACCACCTCTACCTTAGATAAAGTAAAATCGTCTTTGCATCCATATCTATGAGGAAATCGAATATGTACCTTGCAAATATCAGTAGTTTAACAATTGTTGGCTCTACAAGCTCAATCTTGCCATAAGCACCATCTGTGTCATTACCTTGGCAATATCTTCTACTTCAAGAGTTTCTAAATGCAACTCCATCTCAAGCTAAACACCATTGGGATTTGTATAAACACTACTAATAACATTCCTGCCCAGAAGTACTGACAACTCATCAAATGTAATTTCTTTATTGATAATAAGTAAATTTGATTTTGGGTACCATAATCGATTGCTTTGCTCACCTTGTGCATAGCCTAGGAACATGCGCTTTCTTGCCCTCTTATCAAGCTTACCATCATTAATTCGTACATAACATAAACGATCAAATATTTTGAGAACAATATAATTAGTAACTTTACTTTACCACACTTTTTTGGAAGTTCGACATCCAATCTCAATCATTAGGGATCTATTCACCTAGTTGCTCATTGTACGAAGCACATTGGTTAGGAATTTCTTAGCCATAAAAGCATTAGAGAGTATTTTTTGGGCTATCTCTAGTAATGTTCTACTTAGCAATTCTGCAGCATGTCGTGATTTATTGGCACTAGTGTGATGTTTCACTATACCTTCCTTCATGCATAATTCATTTAACAACTGCGAGCAGAATTCTATACTACTTACTATCAATTTGCATATGCTCATTCATTTTACCATGCTCCTTTTCGATCAAAACTCTCAACTCTCCAATCCTAACATCATAAACTTGTGCCTTAGTAAAACACCTAGATCATCCTTGAGTATTCATCCACAATTGTTAACATATATCTGGCAATCTTTCTTGAAGAAATTCGCTACAACTTGCAAACATCCCAATGAGTCGACTCTACAATCTCCATGGTTTTTCTAACACCCATACTGAATTGCACATTTTCCCGTTGATCTAAATCGCAACACTTGCATACATTCAGTTTATTAGTAATGTAACCATATAATAAATTTCTTTAACTTAAAATTTCCAAGCTTCTCTCATTAATGTGCCCTAAACTAGGGGTAAGCATAGTTTTTGGGTAATACCACTGATCCTAAGTCCTAGAATATGTAGGGTAAGTTATAAGTTCCCAAAACTATTTCGATGAGTGGGTTTCAAGTTCTAGGTGAAACTGAAAACCAAAACAAGTCTTTGTTGTTTTTCTTATTCTATGTCTTCGCATGAGCCTAGGACATTTCAAGTGTCCAATGATAAGTATAATCTAAAAATACTAGTTTGAACTTCCATTTGCGGTTATATTCATGATTGAGAATTTTATTTTGTTAATATTTCATAATCTCCTTATCTTTAAATATGGGTTGTGATAAGCGAATTATTGCAAATGGTGGTCATTAATAGTGATAATTCATTACAACCATTCAATTAAGAATACCAGCGGAACCTAGGTAGGCCGTAAAACCTATTATAGGGTAGATTTTAGGCTCTTAGACATGCAAAGTAGGTTCTAAGTTCCAAAAATTAGGAATCTTGTTATGACAGGCAAGTTCCAAGTTTTAGGTTCCACTTAGAACCACCTATAATCATTCACCTCTACCCTAAAGCATATGTCATAATTTAAACTCTTGATCAAATGCATTTGACGTTTCTGCAACAAAACCTATCATTGTCTCATCTTAAAACTCATGTAAACCACTATGCTTCATGTCTTTCATTATCACTAATGGACCTCAAACAACTTTTAGAATTTCACATTCTGAAATATAATGACACCGCAATTGAGTTTAAGACACTCAAGGAAATCAGGTTCTTCTTCAACTCTAGAACACACCTCACTCCAGTCAATGTCTTTACAATATTGTTATTCATTTGGATTCTAACATTACCAACATTTACAATATTTACATTCAACGTTGTTATCTGATTATATTGCTACTATATGTGCATTGATAGGTAGTAAACCAATTCCTATTTGGTGTTGCGTGTAACGAGTGATCACAATCCATAATCCTTTCACCAAACGACGAATTAGTTGTAAGAGACAATACATGATCAATATTATTTGAATTACTATCTGCCATTACAGTAACATCATTTACAAACTCAACTCTAATTTCTTAACTCTTTGAATTCTTCATCTTAAAGTAATCCCTTTTAAAATATCCCCTCTTGTCACAACTTCAACACATCACCATCAGTCCTAGATTGGCTATGTCTATTTGAATTTACACCACTCTTGCTAACACACGTATTAGATCTTCCTTTATTTTACCCGCTAAAGTAGTAAATGTAGATAGATACTCCTCAATGGACGTTCTCACTTAGAATCAAATCTCAAATCTCATCAAACGTCAAGCTTATTGATCCATATAAATTACTAATAGTAGTAATAGTAGTATTCCAACTATAAAACAATAGGGATAATAGAATCAAATCATGTACTTTATCATTGAAGTCAATCTCAACTTAACTTAATTGACTAACAATCACATTTATTTATTGATATAATCAACAACTGACGCACATTCACTTATATTCAAGTTAAATTGGCGTCATATCAAGTAGATTGTATTGATCACCGAGGACTTCTCATATACTTTTTATAAGGCTTTTGTCAATTCCACAGTGATCTTATCGTTCACACTATTAAATGCGATTTTACAAGCCAACGTAAGCCAAATAACACACAATGCTTGTCTATCTAGCAATTCCCATTCATCTTACTTCATTGACTCATTTCTCTCCAGATAAGAGTAAGTGCAAATTTCTTAAATACAAATAATCATCAATATGCATCTTTTAGAAACCAAAATCATTTTGATTAAATTTGTCAATTCTCACTCTTCCTTCTTTTGTCACCATTGATTCATTTCAACTCAACCAAACTTAACTATGATACTCATTGTTATAGAAGCAAACGATCAAATAATATTATAAAGGGCTGGCCATTTGTGCATTCTCAGTATGCTGTTCATCATCTTCTCTCAAGAGGGTGATTTTCACACTGTTCATCCCGCCTAGTCTTCAGCTCGTCCCGTGAGCTTTAGCTGCTGGTTTGTCTCAATTTTTGGAGAGTTTCTTCTTCTAGCTTCCCTCCATCTTCCCACTTAACGGTTTGTTCTGGTTTGCCCCCTACGGGAGATTGAAGTAGCCCTATTTCTTCCCTGAGTCACTATCGGCCCCTGCACTGGTTTTGCTCGAGCTGGTTCCAGAGCTAGACGAAGGGCCTTGCGGTGGTCGTGTTAGCCCCATAGCACCGCTCCTCTCCTTATTGCAGCCTTTGCCCTAGTATGGATTCTCTTTCTGAGTTGTCCATACTATAGAGGGTTTTGTTAGGTTGCTGGAGGGTTTCAACCACTTGTATGGTGCCTTCTTCGGTCGAGAGGAGTGGCCTCTTAAATGAGGCACACCTAGGTGCCGTTAGTGTTAAGGGGCTTAGCCCTCCTACTCGTAATGTTGTAAGCCGGCCTATTGGGAAGCTGGTTCAACCCTCTCATCCCATTGCGGGGCCTTCTTCGATTGGGGATGGGATTAAGTTAGGACCATGGTCTAGGCCTCCCCGCGAAGGATAGTCTAGGGGTTGTAGTCGTGCTCGTGCCCCTTCTAAACGTCTCCAAGCCCCGAGCAAGCTACCTAGCTCTTCGAGCCCCCCCCCCCCAAGCCAGGTCTTGGGCCAATGTGGCGAGACTTGCAGCAAAGGGATACGAGCTGACCTATGTCCTTCGGAGTCTCAAAGGCGCGCGGAAACACAAAAGAACTCTTGAATGGAAATGGAAAAGAACTGCTTCTTTTGTGAATGATAGGCCGGTTGTTAACTTATCCGGCGAAGTGCTGTAGGTTGCGGACCCCAAGTGGAACGAGTACTTGGTTGGTTACTTTGTAGGGATGAGTTCCGTTTCAACTCATCGAGCAAGCATTGAAGAATACTTGGGGCCCAAGCTGGTGGATGTGCTAGCCGATGACTAGGGATTCTTCTTTTTTCATGTCCCAGATCCTTTGTTCCGTAGGAAGATATTGGAAGAGGCGCTTCTCACGGGAGCAAGGGTTCCCCTTATTTTGCAGTAGTGGAAGCCTTTGTTGGAACTAAAAAAGGAAGGCAATCTTCTGTCCCAGTATGGATTAGGCTCAAGAATCTTCCTCTTGACCTTTGGTCCGCGCCAACGATTAGTGCCATAGCTAGCTCCGTTGGCAAGTCCCTTCATGTGAATCAACGCATGAAGGGTATGAGGATGATTTCTTTTGATAGAGTTTGTGTTGAGATCCAAGAAAAACAGCCAAGAGTTTCGGCGATTGAAGTGAATGTGGATGGAGTTTCGCGTTCAATTGACGTTGAATACAAATGGAGGTCTGTGGAATGCCTCAAGTGTGGTGTGTTTGGCCACAAGTGTGAGGTCTCCCCCTCGCGGGTATAGACTCACACTGCCCCTATTTCTTCGGATCCTGTCTAGCCCCCCACCCTTCTTTCAATAATCCCTACAATACCAGAGCAAACTTGGGAGCAAGTTAAAGGCAAAAAGAAGAAGCCTCCTCCCCCAATGGTAGTTAGCTTGACCATCCAGGTTAGTTCGAGTGATGAGGGGTGGTCTTTTGAAGCTTAAGGCTGCGGTAATGGAGAGGGGAACACCTTCTACCGCTTCTTGCAAAACTTTTAGAGGTCCTAAATTTAATTCGAAGCAGGCTGAAGCTACCCCCTCTCTATGAACGAGATCGCCAGCCCTACGGAGCCATTCGCTCCTGAGCTGCCTAGCCCGGGGGAGGAGCTAGGGGGCTCAGACAATCTGGTCTCCTCTTTGGATGATGATCTGCTTTCCTCGTGCCCCTCTCCAAAGGCATCTGCTACTGATAGGAGGGTTGAGACTATATAGGACAAGATGCTCACTCTGGCTCTAGACCCTCCCCCTTTGATGACCTATGCTGCTTTGCCTCCCACTCAGCACAGCTCCTCCAAAAGGAGGTAACCTTCCTTCTTCCTTTCTTGTTTATTTGTATATATGTATATAGGATGCTGGAATATTAGGGGCCTTGTGGCCCCTCTCAGACAAGCGGAGGTTTGGAATCTTGTTTTGACAAATTAGTTGGCGTTGATCAATTTAGTTGAGACAAAAGTCCCCCACAATCTATTTAGTGCTATTTATGGGAGTTTGATGACAAATTGGTGCTGGTTGGCTAACTTTGAACACTCCCATCGGGGAAGGATCTAGGTTAGTTAGGATCCTTCCATTGTTTCCTTTGAACCTTTCTCGTTTTCAGACCAAGTGATTCATGGGAATCATAGGTGTTTGGATTTGAGAGTTGTTTGTTGTGTTTCAATTGTATATGCTGAGCACTCCTTCACTTCTCGGAGACCTCTTTGGGAGGACCTTGTGCTTAGGAGTTCTACTTTGTATAATATGCCTTGGCTTGTTATGGGAGATTTCAATGTTATCAAGGACCCCTCAGACAAGTTAAGGGGTTCGAATGTATGGTTGTTGTGCTTTGACGAATTCAAGTAGTGTCTAGATCAGCGAAACTGGAGGACCTTAGATATGTGGGTTTCAGTACGCATGGTCTACTTCTTCTAGATCTTCTCACAAGGTGAGGAAAATTGATAGGGGGTGCGTTTGGATCTGGCGTTTCCAAGCCACTTTAGGCCTCCAAAGCCCTTTGGGCTAAAAATGAGTGTTTGGCAATTTGTTTTGTAAACATCCTTGGCTAAAAGTCAGCCTTTTGAAGGCTGAAAGCCCAAGGCAAGGCCCCCTTCCTTGGGCATTTCAGCATTCTCAGTAAGCTGGCTGTCCCCCTTTAATGAATTTTGTTCGATTGCCATTGTTTCCCTTATAAGTTAATAAAATTCCAAGTTTAACCTTTTAGAAACCCTAGATCCGTACACGCTTTCGTCTTCCCTTCCTAACCCACCCGCAAGTTCTCATCTTCTTCTTCTTCTCTCTCAAATCCATGAGCACACAACAAGAATCGTCATCAAACCGAGCTCCCCCATACAACCCGAAAGCCATCTTCTTGATACGCTCCTATGGAATACGCCTCTAGTTTCACTACTCTATGGAATACGCCTTTGATTTCTCTGTGCTGCGTCGTGCCTTTGGAGTTGTTGCTCTATGGAATAGGCCTCTGGTTTTGCTACGCCTTTGGTGTCGTTGCTTAGTGGAATACGCCTCTGGTTTCACTGCGCCTTTGGTGTCGCTACTCTGTGGAATATGCCTCTGATTTCGCCGCGCCGCGCCGCGCCTTTGGTGTCACTACTCTGTGGAAAATACCTCTAGTTTTGTTGCACCTTTGGTGTCACTACTTTGTGGAATATGCCTCTGGTTTCGTTGCGCCTTTGGTGTCGTTGCTCTTTATTGCTCGGTTATTTGGTCACCGCTTGGTCATCTTCTGTCTTCGCTCATCAGTTCCTAGTGCTCGCCTCTCTCTTGGTGTCTACTTTCTTCGTTGAATCAAGTCGCTCGACTTTCTCGTGTTTGCCTTCCTCTTCACTGAGAACGTACTTGCTCGTCTTGCGCTAAATCCAGGTTCTTTTGATTCGATTCCTTCTTATTATGCTTTTTCTAGTTGTGATTGTTAAGTGTGTGATTGCATTTCTTGATGCGTTTGTTATCCTAGACGATGTTCATTAAATTAGTGAAACCAGAAAGTCATTTAACGCACTTAGGACACGATACTCTCTCAATACAGTGACTTTAAATCAACTTTGTTGTGAGTAGCTGTTATGAGTAGCTATTTGTTGTTTGTTGTGAGTAGCTGTTATGAGTAGTTGTTTGTTGTGAGTAGCTGTTATGCACAAGTTTATCTCAAAATCAAATTTAGTAATATAGTTATTTTAAATCTCATGATCGTTTATCTTGCGAATTATTAAATCGCAATTTTAGTAATGAAGTACTAGGTAAAATTAGAATTAGACCTAAAGTTGAGTAATTTTTTTTTTTTTTTTTGTTGAGGAATTAGATCTCTCTTTATAATTAGAACCCACGCTTCGTAGCAGGTGCAAACGAAAAGAAAACCAAAAGAAAAAATAAGAACTTATAACACAAGAAAATAACCCTAGCCCACTTTTTGGACGATCCTGAAAAAGAAAAAAACACGAAATTGGTTATCAGCATTATAAAAATAATCTCCATTTCAAACTACCCCAAAACATGTGTATACCATAGATATCATGTGTATGTGATAGATACATCAACTCAGCTAAAATAACAACATTTTGCTTCAATTATAATGGATGTTTTGCTCCAGTTCCTTCCAAAATCCATGATTTGAAATTATAACAGACAAACTTGAAACATTAGTAGTAAGAATTTGATATTTGGACCAAAAACAAGTGATTCAATTTGCTTCCGAGTTGTGCCAAGTTTAGTTCTGGCCATGGCTCAAAAGAAGCACTTGCACAATGCTCAAGTCAAGGCTTCATCCTAATATCAAATATGGGGTTGACTGCAGAGGGAGAGAGAGAGAGAGAGAGAGAGAGATCCCATAGACATGGAAACAGAGCACATGAAGTAAATATCCCCTTTTAAGCTTTTCGCTCTCAACCCTTTTCACCATCCAGTGAAAAATCCCCCAAAAGCCTAAAGAAAAAGAAACAAGAAACATAAAGATCAGCTCATATTTTCCTCTCTGTTCTCAGTTCTCACTCTCTTTGCCACTACCTCTCTCTATCTCCTTGGCTTCTTGTGCTAGGGTGTTTGAAGGAGAAACACACACACACACATCAAAGGCGTTGTCCCCCAAGCTTATGCAGGGACCAATCTCGAAATGGTCTAGCTTTTGCCATTAATAGTTCTCTCACTGTCACAACAGCATTTTGCAAGTTGAACAATCGTATGCAATCTTCTTTAGTTTTCACACAATTTAACAAAAAAGACGGCCAGATTCTTCAAGTTACTTGATCATTAATTTTTAACAGAAATATTCATGTGTCTTAGTGTCTGGTTTTGTTTTGCTATATCACCACTTTGACCGGAATATAAAGCCCAAACAATGGATGGTAATAGATATCTTTATGTGATACTCTCTTTTTCTTTGACAAATAAGACAGCAGTCTTTGGCGTTTTAAATCTACTCACCTTTTAATGTGTTACTCCAGCAATCATTTTCTTCAAATTCATTTAGCAAACTGAATAACCATTACACCAGCAATAGATTTACCTTCTCTTCCCTCTCTTTTTCGTTTAAGGTGCATTTTCTATGGCTATATCGTTCATTGATTACATCAAATACAAGCCAGAAAATCATTATTTGCAAAAGAAAACATAAAGGACAATGCCAATTGAACTAAAAGAAGAGGTCTGTTGACCAAGCACCTTAGAAATATAGTGTAAACTTGAAGAGCTGCCTGTTTAGAATGTACTTTAAGCACAAATACAGATTCTAGGCTTATGCTGAGAGACACAACAAACATCATGGCCAAATCCTATATATATCCAACAAATGGCAGGAATAATAGAAATTTACTAGATCAGCCTGAAGCAGAAGATTGAATTGCTGAACTCAATGAAGTCACTTTTGGCGTCTAAAGATTGTATATATATGGCTTCTCTGGGCTCCTCAGGGTATGGATGTAAAATCTTAGACCGTCTAGCAAATATTTTTTAGTGCTATGCATAGTTCTATCTATATACATATGTGTTCATTCATCTATAGGGAATTGGGTCGTAGTTAATCTCATTTCTTTTCATTTTTCAAATGTGTTCGATTTTATTTTATTGGAAGATGGTGAGTTCATCAAAAGAAAAGGCATATTGGAGCCAAGAAGATGTAGAAACGTTTTCTCGATTGTGCATTGAACAAATTGAAAAAGGCAATCGTCTTGCGAGCAACAAAAGAGACGGATGGACAGCTATAATTACCAAGTTTGAGGAGCTAAGGGGCAAAAAATATGATAAAAATTAAATGAAGAGTAAGTGGGATAATCTAAAGGAAGAATGTAAAAGATGGAAGCAATCGGTTCAAAAGGAAACAAGACTAGGATGGGATCCAAGGAAGAAAACCATTGATGCGAATGATGGAATGGTGGGAGAGAAAGATTCAAGTGTTTATCTTTTCTGCCACATTTTTTTTTTTTTTATATAAGTTCATCTTTTGTGATATAACTCATGAAAATATCTTATTATAATAGGCCAATCCTAAACTTAAAGTCTTTCGAACGAAAGGCAAACATTCGGATATGGAAGTTTTGTTGGACAGAATGTTCCAGGGTATGGTTGCCACTAAAAGTGTTATCAGGAATCCTGCACAAGGTTTAGGCAATACTGAAAATCTTGAGACCACACAAGCTGATATTGGTAATTGTGTAGGATCTACTAATGATACTTTAGAGTGTGATGTAGGTGAAACGAATGTCCAACCAAGTCAAAGCAAGAGCCATAAAAGAACGGTGCAAAGTTCCACGAAGGAAGGTCGAGGAAAGAGAGAGAAAAAATTGACCGGACCTGCTAAGTTAGCATTGCAAATTGACAGACTTTGTTCAACAGTTGAAAGTATGAGCAATGCAACATCGGGTGCAAGGGAATTTGACTCTTACAAAGAAATTATGCAAACATTGAAAGCCATTCCTGAGATTAAGGAAGATAGAAAGTTGTCTTCTTTACACTCTCTCATCTTTCTAAAAAGAAAGAAAATAGGCAAATTTTTATGAATTTGGATGGAGATGAAGAGAAAGTCGAGTGACTGAATATAAGTTGGAGGAGCATAATAGTCGTTGCTAGGATGCTAGTTACTTGTTTGAGCTTTTCATATTACTCTATGTTGTAATGTGAAACTTATTTTGGATTGGTGATTTGCACTACTTGTGAACTCTTCTTTTAATTATGTTTTTGAGACTTGTGTTTTTAGTTTGTGTTCTTTTGATCATATGGAGTTTGCATATACATTATGGATGATAACTATTTCATTCATGGATGATTACCCATCACTTTTCTTATTATTTTGTTACTTTAAACAGATATGGACGACTCTCCTGAAAGAGAAATTCATGAAAAAGAGGACGGGGAATATTGGCAAATTGTGGAAATTACTCAAGCCGCAATCTCTTATCAAGCAATACATAGTGACAAAAAACCTTGTAGGACATGATCATATATAGGAAATGCATGGTAGGAGAGTTGATGGATGTAGATGCTAATCCAATAAAGTGTTATCAAATGTTTAAATGGATAAGATTATCATTATAGTCTTGAAGGAACTAAGAATATTGATGTTACAGAAATGCGTGGAATATTTCTTCATATTTTAGGACATGATATATGTAATAGGTTGATACAAGAGTGCTTTCAACATTTTGGGGAAACCGTAAGCAGGTACTTTAGCATAGTATTAGATAAAGTATGTGAAATGGGAAAAGATTTGATCCAACCAGCTAATTGGCAATTTAGGGATGTTCTAGAGAAGATAAAAAAATAATTGAAGATTTTTTCCATATTTTAAGGTATGTTTTGATTATACAATAGGAAAAAGGAATTAAAAGCAAATTTTGATTATACAATAATATTTGTATTTTTTTAAAGATTGTATTGGAGCTATTGATAGCACTCATATCCCAACGGTTATACCTGTAAAGATCATATTCGTTTTATTGGTAAAAAAGGTACACCGACTCAAAATATCTTAGCGGTGTGTAATTTTAATATGGAATTCAATTATTTTTGGGCTAGTTGGGAGGGCCAAGCCTATGATACTCGTATTTTCTATGAAGCTTTAGGGAGATGTGATGTGCAATTTCCTCATCCTCCTCCAGATTTGTTAATTATGGTTTTTGTACATTAATATGTATTAATGTGGTCTATGTTGATTAAATTTATATTATATTTGTGCAGGTAAATATTATTTAGTAGATGCTAGATATCCAAATCCAATGGGTTATTTGGAACTGTACAAAGAAGTTAGATATCATTTACTAGAATTTCAACAAGGTCCTGCCCCTACAGGCTATCAAGAGGTATTCAATCATGCTCATTCCTCGCTGCGATCGGAAATTGAGCAAGCTTTTGGTGTCTTGAAGAAAAAGTGGAAGATTCCAAAGTATATGCCAAGTTTTCCATTTGAAAAGCAAGCAAAAATTGTTATAGCAGCAATGACTTTGCATAATTAAGGATGTTTGTAATTTTCGATAAAAACCTATTTCTTTCTTTGATGCATATGTAATCATGTTTATTGTAATGAAATTACTCTTTCTTTTAATTGAGAAAAAGTCCACTATGATGTATTTTTTAACTTATGAATTTGTTAATATATCTCTTTTATATATACATCTTAGTGCAAAATTATTTTTAAAAAAATCATTGAATTCATTAATATATCTCTTTTATATACACATCTCAGTGCAAATATAAAAAAAAATCATTGAATTTGTTAATATATCTCTTATATATATATATATATATATCTCAATGCAAATATATATAAAGTCATTATTTTTGTTTTCAATTTAAAAAGATAAAAATTAAAAACTTAAATTGGTTGCGCTAAAGGACTTCCCAAATATGTGTTTACCAAACAAGATTTCCCCAAAGTTGCTTCTCAATGCGCTTTTTAATTATAGCTTACCAAATAGTTTTTGCATTTCATCAAAACCCTTTAGACTAAAGGCCTTTCCATTTCCTTAAAAGTTTTTCCCAAAAGCTTTCCCAAAAGCTTTCCCAAATGCACCCAGGGTCTTGGTGAACCCTTGTTGAAGCCAAGTTTTTTCTTTCTCGGAGGCCTCCTTCCTCGCTCCTGGGATCTCCGACCACTCACCTATGGTGGTTAAGGTGGAGAACCTGGTGTTTCGGAGGAGGCCGTTCAAGTTTTTTAATTTCTGGATGAAGCACCTAGACTTTGAGACAATTGTGAAGCAAGTTTTGGAGGTGCTAGGAGAAGGGATTTCTATGTTTAGGCTTGTTTGCAAGCTAAAGGCCCTAAAAAGTCGGCTCAAACAATTAAGTAGAGATTCTTTTGCCAATATCTCCACAAGGACTTCAAAAGCAAGGGAGGCTTTAAATCAGACTCAAGTTGGCCTCCTTCAAGATCCTACCAGTATTGCGCTTGCGGATCTAGAGAAGGTTCAACACCACGCCTTCTTGGAGCTTTGCTCTTAGGAGGAGTCATTCTTTAGACAGAAAGCTAGAATTAGATGGCTTAAGGTGGGAGACTAGAATACGAACTTCTTCCACCAATATATCAGCAAAAGACAGATGAGAAACATAATTCTTTCTACGGAGGATACCTTAGGTAACCAAATCATTGATCTGCAACTAGTCCAGCAGCCTTTTGTGGAGTACTTCCAAGACCTCCTCAAGCCTCGGGTGGAGCAGGATACACCTCTAGTTTCGGAGATTCGTGAGGTCATCCACTCTTAGCTCAATGATGACTAGATCACCTCTTTTGCTCGGCCTGTCTCTAACCTAGAGATTCAGGACACTCTTTTTTCTCTAGCTCGGGGCAAGGCCCCGGGTCCAAATGGTTTCATGGTTGAGTTCTTCAAGGAGAACTAGGGGACGGTTGGTCAGTTGGTCACAACAGCCGTTAAGGATTTCTTCACCTTGGGGAGACTCCTTAAGGAAATCAACAACGCCATTTTGGTTTTGGTGCCAAAGGTTCCTAATGTGACTACCATCGATGACTATAATCCTATTGCATGCCGCAATACTATCTACAAGATAATACTAAAGTGTTGGCGAATAAGGTTGCTACAGTGCTGAGGGATCTTGTGAGCCCGTCTCAAAATGCTTTTGTTAGGCGATGGTGAATTAAGGATAATATCCTCTTGACTCAGAAACTCTTTTCTAGTTTCCATTTGAAGCCTTATGCACCTAAGTGTGCTGTTAAAGTGGACTTTAGAAAGGTCTATGATACCATGGATTGGCGGTTCCTTGGGAGTGTTCTCCTTACTTTTCGTTTCCCTGATCGATTGGTACACCTCATCATGACCTTTGTACGGACACCTTGGTTTTCCATTGCTGTGAATGGGGAGCTTCATGGTTTCTTTCCTAGTGAGCAAGGCCTGTGCTAGGGTGATCCCATAACTCCCTATTTATTTACTTTGATTATAGAGGTGCTCTTAGGGTAACTCGGGAGGTGCTCGCTACACCCAGATTTTAGATTCTTTTGGAGATGCAAGTCTGCTACCTCTCCCATTTGTTATTTGTAGATGATGTATTCCTCTTTTGTGAAGGCCATTTGCCATCTGTGACGCACCTCAAGGAAGGACTCCAAACTTTCTCTTCTTGGAGTGGCTTGATTCCGAATCCGAGGAAAAGTGAGGTGTTCCTATCAAGAGGCTTGTTGTCATTAAGGAATCAAATCCTGCTGTATCTTTGTTTCCTTGAAGGGAACTTACCAGTCCACTACTTAGGAGTTCCAATTATTACATCAAGGCTGGGGAAGGTGGATTGTGCTGCTCTTGTTAGACACATCACATCGAGGGTGCAATCCTAGACTCATCGGTTTATTTTATTTGTCATCATTCTTCAATTGATCAGGTCAGTTCTTCATGCCATTCAGGCCTATTGGGCGAGTGTCTTTATTCTTCCTGCTGCAGTGTTAGACCAGATTGAGCACATTCTCATACAATTCCTTTGGAGAGGCCCGGAGTTGGGCAGAGGGGGTGCCAAGGTCTCCTGGGATGATGTGTGCTTCCTTAAAGCTGAGGGAGGTCATGGTATCCGAAGACTGCACAAGTGCAATAAGGCAGCCATGCTCAAACATATTTGGAATTTGTTTTCAGATAAGGAGTTCTTATGGTGCAAATGGGTCCACTCAACCTTCTTAAAGAAGATGAATTTTTGGGTCGTAAAGAAGCCGACTTATTATTCTTGAGCTTGGAAGAAGATTCTACAACTTAGGATGGAAATCCGGCTTAGCTTCTTTTGGAGGAGAGGGGATGGCCTATCAGTGTCACTCTTGTTTGACAATAGGTACCCTAGGGGTCCTTTGAACTTATATTTCTCAAATTCGCTCATCTACAGCTCCAGTCTCTCTAGGTAGGCTTCGGTGTCTAACCTCTTTTTTGATGATGGCCAAGCTATCGGGTCGATAATTGAGTCTTGCGGTTCACCATTTCCCTCGTTGTCTAGGAGCCATGATTGTTTTTGTTGGAGGGAGGACTCATCGGGCGTGTTCTCGATCGGCTCGGCTTGGGAGGCCATAAGGCGGAAGAAGGCCCGAGTCAATTAGCATCATTTCATCTGGAACAATGCCATCCTACCTTAATACCAACTTAACATTTGGCTTATAACCAAGCGTAGGCTTCCTACCCAATCTCTCCTTATGTCTTATGGTAGGAATGATGATGCGTCCTGCCCCTTTTGCAATGAGGTGCTTGACTCTATAGATCATCTCTTTTTTGGGTGTCGCATTACATCCAGTATTGCTTTCTTTTGGGCAGCCAGATGTAATCTTCCCTGGCGGAACAGGTCTTAGGGGAAGAATCTCCGTTGGGCCATTACCTTGCTTTCGGGCAATGAGTTTTATAAATGTGTTGCCCACTTTTCTTTTGGTACGCTTTGCCATATCATTTGGAAGAACATGAACAATATTCTCTTCAGGGGGAAGCCGCTTTCTGTTCCGGCCATAAAGAAGCATCTTCTCAAAGTCGTCAAAGACAAGGCGGTCACCTTCAAAAATGTTGAGGACTCATCAGAAATAGAAGGCTACAGCATTCTTGGGATGTTGACCCCATTATCTTCTCTTCTAGAGATCTCCAACCGTCTGTCTAAGCTATTGATTGTTGTTGGTTGCTTCTGACTGGAGGTTGTTCTTGCCATATGGTGCTCTCTTCTTTTTTGTGTTCTTGTTGTAGCCACTTGGTTTTTTCTCTCGGCTTCCTTTCACTCATAATGAGTCTGTTCATCTTGAGCGCAAGTTACAAACAATATATATATATATATATATATATATATATTATAGATAAAACAAGAAAATAAATTAAACACTAGATTTACATGGTTTGATTGGTGACTTACATCCACATGGAGAGCAGTATTGAGTTCCACTATAGACTAAGCAATATAATGAATAATACAACCACACTCGAATTACTCAAATACTATATGTGTTTTCTAACCTTAATTACATCTACTAACTCGCATAGTGTTTAGCCCCACAATTTCTTCAAAAAATGATATCTCAATCTCACAAATGTTTACATAACTTCTTACGATGAGAATTTAATGAGCTTCAAAACCTAAATTCTTGATGTAATTAAATGAAGCAACCCCACTGCCAAGTGCCAAGTGCCTGTGGGATGTTACTCCCAAATTGAGCACCCAAGGCACTCACAAAGAAAAATAGCCATATCCTTGACTTCTTGAGAAAAACATTCCTTGACTGATATCTTGACTTCTTGAGAAAAACATTCCTTGACTGATATTATAAATATATATAATAGTCAATAAAAGTCCTTTGTGAAATCTCTAGACTTCTGTTATTTTCTTTTTGAATTTTCCTTGACCATTAATATGGGAAACCTCCAACTTGGACCATACCAAATAGGATATATAATTTCCATGGTACACCACCGTGGGTGTCCACATATATTTCATTTATCTTGAGTCGAATTTCGTTCATTGGTCCAAACTCGAGACCTATTTTATCATCTAGTTCTTGAAGTGGCTTTATTTTGGATCAATGATTTTCTTACATCATGCTCTTAATAGT
Organism: Eucalyptus camaldulensis; assembly: GCA_019915185.1. Lineage (NCBI taxonomy): Eukaryota > Viridiplantae > Streptophyta > Magnoliopsida > Myrtales > Myrtaceae > Eucalyptus > Eucalyptus camaldulensis. The sequence continues at coordinate 15,522,267 of JAHSVA010000014.1, read as the reverse complement.
TTCTTCATAAAAAGAGAAACCCTATCGATGTACAGTTAGGTGCATTAAATTGGGCAATGGCATAAACTTTGATTCCCTATACTACTAACTATAAAATTTTTTAATATCAATGCCATGCGATTGCATTTGACTTGTCCCATCTTGTTATATAATTGATACCATCAAAGCTATAAGTAGTAGACCAATAACTAAAAATAAACTCAAACCAATTTATATCGTTTGTGATGAGCACATGAAATGTGGAGATCACACTTGAGATTGGGGAAATCATCCAATCAATCTTAAACCAATTGTATAGATGCCGATCCAGTTCTTAATTTGTTAATTTTGCTAATTTAGACCTAAACCTTTTCATGAAATTCTGGTGTAGTTCTTACAACACCTTTTTCATTGTGGTACACCTTAATGTCAACGATTTCACTCGACTATTGGTCACTAGATTTGTATTGCATAAAAATGGATTAATTTCTATCAGACCTTTTTTGCCCTAACCCAAATTCAATTTGACCCATCCATTTAACAGCCCTATTTGACTTGACGTCCATATTGCACCAAAAAATCTGAGTTCACTTTTCCAAGGCCCATAACATATATAGTAAGTACCACTACCTCTTTTAATGAAGAATAATAGTGACACAGTGCATGCAATGTTGATTAGTGAGTACTTTAGACTATGTCATATACATGTTGTGCGTGGTCCATTTTGTTTCCAATTACCTTTTCTTTTTGGTCGAATGTGTCCAATTACTTGACAAAGAGTATTTTCTCATACTTAGTTTGAGATCTAGATAAAATGAAGCTTTGATTTGAGGCCATACCTTATCCAATTCTAAATGGGAAAAGTTGTATGAAAAATCTAAATTTATTACACTTTTACCAATTTAGTCAGAAACTACTTAATTGTGACAATTGAGTCGTAGATATTTTTACCTTTCACCACTTGAGTCCACCTAATCAATTTTGACTTGCTAACATGGACGTCGACCATTCTACATGGCATAACTGGCACTAATGTGAACAATTTTTAATAATATTTTAATATTTTTAAAATTATTTATTTTTTTCATCTTTTTCCTTTTTTTTTTTTTCTCTTTTCCTTATCTCTATTTTTTCAACTATGTTTAGCAAGGCTTGCCGAGCCCTTGCTAATGGTCGTGATGGCCTTGCCCAGATCTTGGTGAGGTTGTGTGACCCTTGCTGGCCTTAGGTGAGAAAAAAGACGGAAAAAGGAAAAAAAATAAAAATAAAAATAAAAAACTCGAAAAAAAATTATGAAAAATTACCCACTTCATAGGACAATTGCTTTCTACATTAGCGAATGATAATAGATGAAAAAATATTTAAAATTTGAAAAATTTATCTATCTTAGTATCGATCGTGCCATGTAAGACGATTGGCATCTATGTCAGCGTATTACCAAAATTGGTTCGATAGACTACATTGTCATAAATACAAAAGGTCTAGGACTAATTTGACACCAACAATATATTTAAGACTTTTGTTATATTTTTCCCTTTTTTAAAGGGTCTTTGACTACCTATTATTATTCAATGAGTTTTTTTTTTTTTTGTCCATCTTACTCTAATTTTCAACTCACTTTCAAACTTTTGCTATATCTCTTTATAGAGCATTAAAGTCAAATCTCACATTTGAAACTAAATGTCTTCACCCCCAGCTCCCCTTGAGAATGTGGGCAATTGAACTCCTCACTTCTCATTTTTCATGTAAGAAGGGTGCCACTAGGACAACCCTCCAGTGGTTTATTCAATGAGTTTATGCAATAACTTTCTATATGTTTTAATTTAATAAGTTTTTGCCTACAGCTCAACCGGAAGGACATGAATGCTACTAAATGAGACGTAAATCACCGTAGAGTGTCATTGTTGATCCAACCACTCGATGCACCTCTTGTTGGATCTCCATATCTCAATACCAACATCATCTTGTGGCACCCCTCGACGGCCCCCAATCCAATTTGGGCCGCCACAGTTCGCTTACCTTTCACTTTCCTTATTAACATATCACTCTGATACCGTTTCTATTGCAGCGGGTCCATACAACCACGGGGGTTTACACACATTTTTTTTTTTAATCGGTCCCTTGCGCAATTCGTATAGCAGAAGCACATCCATTAACTCCCTTCTCTATATACAGAAACGATGCACACCTACTAAATATTTATAAGTAAAAGCCGTACACTTTTTATTTACTTGAATCAGATGGACATAATTAATTGGTACATCAAAATGCCGTAGTCTTCTATATTCGGCTACACTCCAAAAGATGACCGACATTTCCTCCAACAGTCATACACTTTAAGTCCATCGATCAGTGTCGGCGTCCAAAAGCTCCTTCCCTTGCTATCCTCCTCTTTACGGTCACATGCAACCGTTCAAACCATCTACTAATCTGAAATGTTGGTCCCCAAAAGGGGTGAGTACAACCACTCAGCAGGTAAATGAATCCAATAACAACTCGATGCATCATACAAATCATACATGCATTGCAGGCGTAACTTACCTTGCAACCATGCGTAATACTATCATGCATCATCATGCCTTATCATCATGCATATCATATCATCATATATCATCATCATAATCATCATCATGGCATCATTATATCATACATATCATCCTTATCATGACATCATCACATCACATATTATCATCATCATTATGCATATCATCATGCATATCATACCATGAGTGATCATCATATCACATCATATATCATCATGCATATCATACCATGGGTGATCATCATATCACATCACATATCATCATGCATATCATACCATGGGTGATCATCATATCACATCACATATCATCATGCATATCATACCATGGGTGATCATCATATCACATCACATATCATCATCATCATCATGCATATCATTATGCATATCATACCATGGGTGATCATCATATCACATCACATATCATCACCATCATCATGCATATCATCATGCATATCATACCATGGGTGATCATCATATCACATCACATATCATCATCATCATGCATATCATCATGCATATCATACCATGGGTGATCATCATATCACATCACATATCATCATCATCAACATGCATATCATCATGCATATCATACCATGGGTGATCATCATATCACATCACATATCATCATCATCATCATGCATATCATCATGCATATCATACCATGGGTTAATTTTCATCTTTATCTTTCAATTTGATCACCACATCACCCTTCCTCGATTCATCAATTTCATCTCATATTTTACACTCGCATCCCATGCGAGAAAAACCTCCGGGCATGTATCCAAGATACAACCAGGCATCCGGCCCCCCACATTCCGGGCATCTCGCATCCCAACTAGCATCACGAGGAACCTCCGGGCATGTATCCAAGATACAACCGGACATCTGGCCTTTACCCTTCTAGCCAGGCATCTCGCACCCAAATCCTGGCATCGCGAGGCATTCCCTTCGGGCAAAGACCTCCAACAGGGCTTTCGGAATTATGTACCGACATGCCACCAGGCCTCCCCTGGAATTACGTACCGTATACCACCGGGCATCCCGACACTCCCGGGGAATCTCCGGAATTACGCCACTAGGCCACTGAGCATCATCATCCACCACAACCACTTCCTCATTTACCATCATCCACATATACCATTTCTTTATCTCAATTTAACATGGCAATTGGTATGGTATCAAACAAATCACACTTGACATGGAATTCACACTTGCATCTCAATTCATATGTCATACACATGCCAAAACTTTATCCCATACACATCTTAATTCAATACATGTACAAGGACCATGTCATACACATACCAAGACTTTATCATATATACATCTCAATCCAATTCATGTGCAAAGACCTCATCACACATATGCCACACAAATAGAATTGAATCCATGGCCAAATAAAATCCATTTTATTTTATTATTATTTTATTATTTATTTATTTTATTATTTAATATCAATAAATTCCCAAAATTACAAAAAATCCAAGAAATTATCAAAAAAACCCATAGGATGATATTTACTTGCAAAATTCATGGCCAATATGAAATTTTTACCAAATTCCACAATTTTCCAAAACATCCTATGATTCTCGGATTTAAACCAAATGCACAGTTTCCGAATAAATTCAATTAAAATATCCATTCGGCCTCCAAAAACTAGGAAATTTTACAGGGTGATAGCCAAGACATTTTTGTGCATCTTTCATGAAGAACTCCAAGTCAAATTCTTTATATATTATTTTATTCAACCTCATGAAGCTTCTGGAACCCTTACCGCATCATCCAGAATACACATCTCCGAAATATTAATATTTCACCCATCTATTCTCTTTCGTTTCTTCTGAAATTCGGATATGTTATGTATCAAGGTGTCCTTTACAAGTTTCATGAAGAGATCTAGGTCAAATAACCAAATTATGGTCACCATTTAAGTCCATCAAGTCTCGGGTGTCTCGGAACACAACACCAGAATCATCGTCTCCAAGATCTAGCCGATTTACTAGGCTATAATTGTTCATTTCTCTTCAAATTTGAGTATGCTGTATTTTAAGGTGTTAAATACAACTTTCATGAAGACATCGAAGTCAAATCTTCAACAGAAATCAACATGCAAACAATAATCCAGCAAGAAGTCAGTGAAAACTTCACAGATCTAGGGTCTCCGTATAATAGAACTTTAACCCCTCATATCTCCATCATTTTCCACGAAATTTTAGTATGTTGTATTTCAAGATGTTAGCTACAACTTTCATGAAGATATCACAGCCAAAATCGAACTCTAAACATGCATGAAAGCTCTCACAACATTCTGACTCAAACAGTTCATACGAAAATATTCCAGATCTAGCATCTCCGTAGGATGAGAGTTTGACCCCTCAAATCAACATCATTTTCCACGAAATTTTAGTATGTTGTATTACAAGATGTTAGCTACAACTTTCATGAAAAAATCGAAGCCAAAATCGGACTCTAAACACACATGAAAGCTCAAACAAGTTTCTGACTCCAAACAGTTCATGCGAAAACATTGGTGCAAGAGTAGAAAGTGGATTCCCAACTTGCCTCTAGACCTCACGAACAGCACGAGCGGACGGCGGCGAACACGCTCCTTTCTCTCCCTCTCGGCTTCCTCTCTCTCTCGCACGATTCTCTCTTTCTCTCCCTCACTTGGCCAAATGGCTAACCAGCCATTCTCTCTCCTTTCCTTCCCTTTTATATTGCATGCATTCTAGGTTTGCATGAGGGACAAGTGTAATTGTGGAGGAAGACAAGTGTCCACCATGCTTCACCTCCTCCATGCCACTTGTCCTATTGCATGCATCATGGGCCTTGGAGTTGGGCTTGGGCCTCCCCTCCTTGGGCCGGCGACTACTCCTCTTCTTGGGCCACTATTGGGCCAGCCAACTTGGCCCATTAAAATCCACCTTTTGGGCTTAAGGCCCAAACCTAATTTAAATCCTCATTTCACCTTTCAATTATTCATCTTTAATTCTTTCTTTTAAGAATTTAATTACTAAATTCCACATGGCCAAAATCTTGAAATCATAATTCCATAAATCCCAATTTATAAAACACATGACCAATGATAGGATTTTCTTTCCTATTACATAATTATCCCTTAAAAGCTTGGCCATAAATCTTATTATAAATTATGGATTAAATGGCCATAAAATAACTTGATGGTACTTCCATCACATATTCATAGACTTTAATGTAACTAGAGGTCATTATGAATTTTGGGATGCCACAATTCTCCCCTCCTTAGAGAATTTCGTCCTCGAAATTAGACATTTCCTATGTCTCTTGAAATAAGTGAGGGTACCTTTCCCTCATCTCATTTTCACTCTCCCATGTGGCTTCCTCCACATCATGATATCGCCATAATATCTTAACCAATGGAATCCTCTTGATCCTGAGAATTTGTTCCTTTCGATCTAGCACTTACACAGGCTCTTCAATGTACCTCACTTCCTCATCTATTTTGATGGCTTCACGATCGAGTATGTGACTAGGGTCGGGTTGATACTACCTCTAAAGTTAAGGATGCAAGCTCTTAACACATCTTAATTTATCTCAACACCAAAAACAGTTTTAAAACAATAACCACATCTGAAATTTCTTTTGAATGCTTGATAATCTTCCTTCATGAAATCAAACAATACAAACCGAGTTCAAAAGCATTCAAAACGACAACAGCAAGCTTTGAAATCATATGTCATTTCCATGTCAAAACGTTTTCAAATCACCAATGTGGAAAATCCTTTGAGTTCTTGAAAATTCCACCTCATGATATCAAATAATGCAAAATAAGGATTTCAAAGACACAGCGGTATAACAATGATAGTATTTGAGAATGGGTAAATCTCATATTGTTAAACCAATTCACAAATTCAAAGCATGATACCAATTCCATAAAATCCATGATCACGTTTAAATTTTCAAATGTTTTTCGGAATCCACATGTAAAACCTTGAGTTGCACTTGCATCACGGCGCGAAATAAAATACTTTATCAAAACCCTTAGTAAATTTAAATTGGTACGTTGGCAAAATTCCAATCTCAATCCCAACTCCAATGGGTTGGAATGTTTTCTATAAAAAGTTCAGAATTCTTTGAAATAGAAAACAATTTTTAAAACATTTGGGCATGATGTCACAGTACTCATAAATTTTGATGAGATTCAAAAGATTTTCTAAAATAGTTCACAATCAAAATCTGCTTTTCGATTGAAGTTCAAAACTTGGAATGTACAGGTGATAATTTTCTCCAAAAACCATAAGCATTTCTTGAAGTATTGAAAATCATAGTTCGGTGAGTCGATAATATTGGTCCCGTCATAAAGATTTTTGAAACTTAAAACTTTGAATACCAAAATCCTAAGCCTTTCTTGAAATACCGAAATCAACACATCGGCGAGTCATCAAACTCAGTCCCGACCTTAAGATTTTCAAAGTAATTTACATGCAAAATCTTAGAGCTTTGAAAACATCCAAACTCAAGTATTTCCAATTATAACTGCACTACATCAGACAACACTAGCAATACATTATATAGGTTAGTAGACTTTCACTTGCTGGCATGTTAAACACTAGGAAACGTGTTTAGCTAAGTCTGCCTTCATGCTGTTCCACCAAAACTGTTGGCGTAATTTCTATACCTTTGTCACCACCAATTCAAGCCTAGAACCATCAAAATCAACACCACCAATAACTCATTTGGTTCAGTCCAACAAAGACATTCATTATGCATTCACCGCAACATAGATTCAAGCCTAAAATATAGCATCATTCCTTCGGTTCAAATATCTATAGTCCACCAAAACTTATTTAATTCAAAGATCGACAATCCACCAAAATAATATTTGTCTAGTTTCCACCGAATATATCTCAGATCTCATCCTAAAGAATCATCACTTAGACTAACCATTCATCAAATCCACAACTTGAACTTCCACCATTTCACCTTGGAAAGACTATAACCACAAACGATCATATTCACTAATTCCACCAAACCTTTTCAAATTGAGATCATCACCTATAGTTAAAAGTTGACCATCATCAATTTAAACCTATTATTCCAACATATAAACCACAAATAATTTTATGTCTCATATGACCACTCAAACTCATGACTTCCAAGATCAATCTATACATACTAAATACCTCCATGTAACGCATCAAGACTTCCAATGAAATCCTCAAATAGGAAGTCACTAGTTAGCTCAAATGATTATAACTTAATCCTCAAATTCATAACTCACTCTCTATAATCCACTTCTTAAGCCTTGCTTGCAGCACTACGGTTAGATGCTACGCATGCTCTTTAGGTTCTTTAGGATATATCAGGATATCATCAAATGAAGACAATCACAATTTGATTCAAATAAGGCTTAAATATCCTATTCATTAAATCCATGAATGTAGCTAAGGCATTCGTCAATCCAAATAGCATAACTAGGAACTCATAGTGTCTGTAGTGAGTCCTAAACACGGTCTTAAGAATGTCTTCTTTCTTAATCCTTAACTTATATCTTGATCTCAAATCAACTTTTAGAAAAGACCGAACTTCCTTGCAGTTGGTCAAATAAGTCATCAATTTTAGGAAATGGGCACTTACTCTTAAAAATCGCATGATTCAATCGCCTATAATAAATGCACAAATGCATCGACTTGTCCTTCTCTTTCACAAACAAGAGTTCTACAAACTTAACCATGTTTCTGCTGCGCCACTCTGATGGACTTATCCCAGGAACACTACATTTCCAGTTCAGTTCATAGTTCGGTTCACTCCTGCCCCCTTTTGTCATTCTAAAAGCCTGCCAGGAGCCGCTCCTTGTTCAGGTCCTCTGACCTCGGCGTCCACTCCTTGCTCTCATCAAACTGGGACGTTGCAGATACACCAGCTTTCGCTTGGTTCGAACCCAAGCTACACACTACTAAAGGGTCTCGTTTCAATAGGAATTAACTTACAGAGTTATTATCCGTTTTGGCCCATCCCATACTAGGCCTCACGGTTTTATCCTTAGCACACGGGCAAGTACTATCTCAGGAGATCATTCATCCTAGTCCATTGCTTATGGAGCTAGTCCATTCCTACGATGACATCAAAGTCATACATAACTATCACTATCAAGTCCATTCCCAGATCTCATTCTACTAGGGTTATCTCACTCATCTCACATGCCATCATAGATAAGAGCATATCTTTCAGCGATGTAGAAACACGAAGAGGCATATCTAGAGATTTGTTCCTACTCCTCACAATCATCTATATTTTTCGGACACAAATGAATGCGTGTCACTCATATCAAATAACGCATATACCTTTTTATCCCTCTATCGAAATCATACCTGAGATAACACTTTTGGAAGCCCCCGCTTCCTCTTGAGTGACTGCATACACCCTTCCTTGTGGTGATGGCCTCTGTGGGTTCCTTAGTGGAAAGTCATATTGATATATCAGAACAACAATATTCTTTTTTCTCTTTGCGTGTCTTTCATTTTATTGTTGGGTTTTGAACATAATGCTATTTTTATTTTCTTCTAATATTCAGCGTAGACTATAAAAAAAAAAAAAGTCTGTTGAATCTTAGAATGATAGCTCCTAGAGCCTTATGTACTAACTTGCATACTCCAATGAGCGGAATTATTTTAAAGAACAGTGCTTGTACGCTTTAAACAATTCATTTATTTTCTAATCTTTTTCAATGCATTTTCAACAATTTTCCAACATAATTTGAGTCCCCTAAATTAGAAATCGTACACACAACCACTGATTCTTGAACTGAAAGAACTAGACCGCCTCTACCATTGGATCAATCCCAGGTTGGTATGATGTTAAAAGTTAATCGACATCAAATCCAAACTTTAAAAGATAACCAAGACTGAAACAGGAAATCAGAGCTCAATGTAAACTCAAATGCGCACTGAACTTATTCTAACCTCAAGCGGATGGCAGCATATGCAGTAGAGCTCCCAACACGCTATGAAAAGGTAACATGAAACATAGCACGACAAGCATACGGAACAAGAATCTTAGTAGAGGACGTATCATGAACCTACTTCGAGCATGCGTAAGACATGAGAGAAACAAAAAGGTCAAACGCTTGCCAAGAAATTGTTCAATTGGTCGAAATCTCACAATCAAGTTGGTCATGAGCTTTGCTAAAGGAAAAAATAAAATCTGAACTACTTCAAGTTGGAACCAACTAAAGCTTCTCGATGAGGTTTGAATGGTACGTTGAAAATGATATTTAAGCAACTCCTTCTAACGGAATGTACCATATTAGTCCTTTGTAAATAATTAAAAAACGAAGAAAACTCGACAGATAATTGAGGCATTTATGACACCAAGAAGTAAGGATTTTTCTGGTTATACATGCCGCTATTCGAGATCTTATAGCTTCAGAAATTCCAATAATTTGTTTGTTCAATACATACTATGACTGGATCTTGCGATTCTTTCGATTCTAGTAAACGATGACGCCATGATTTCGATCCGATCAATTATTAACAAATCAGTATATGCAATTTTTGAGGGTCATTTTAGCTAATGCGAGTCCTTGATAAATAAATAATCTTTTGAACTCCATAGATTTTGAATTGCATGAAACTGATCCGAATTGCTTTCCTAATCAGTCTTGATTTGTAAGAATCCCCTTCATATCAACCTAACGATGAAGAAAACGACGGAACAGCAATTTTGTCTCGATTCTCCACCCCTATTTAAGTGAGGAACTTTGCATCAGATGATCACCAGAACAAAGCTTGCTTCGAATTAAGCTAAAAAGATTTGTACTGCAAGAGATGGACTCTTGGCTTCAAATCCTAGTTCTCGTTGCGTGCATCACTCCGGCCGTGGTTGAGGGCAGAGTCCGTAACTACACATTCAATGTAAGTAATAACATTATGGAATGAAGTATTCCTCTGTAAAACTTGCTTGTTTGGACGGTAGCCCGTGCAGCGATGTGTATTTATTCCTCTAATTGGCAGGTGGTAATGAAGAATACCACGAGACTGTGTTCGAGCAAGCCCATCGTGACCGTGAACGGGATGTTCCCGGGACCCACTCTCTATGCTAGGGAAGATGACACCGTGCTCGTGAGGGTCTCTAACCGAGTCAAATACAATGTCACCATCCATTGGTGAGCTCACCCGCGTTAAATTAAATTGTTATCTTCAAGAGATGGCATATTAATTTTGGTGTATATGCGGTCAGGCATGGTATCCGGCAGTTGAGGACGGGGTGGGCCGACGGGCCGGCATACATTACCCAATGCCCGATCCAGCCGGGCCAAAGCTATGTGTACAATTTCACCATCACGGGCCAACGGGGCACCCTCCTGTGGCATGCACACATACTCTGGCTCAGGGCAACCCTGCACGGAGCCATTGTCATCTTGCCCAAGCGTGGTGTTCCATACCCTTTCCCTAAACCCCACAAGGAAGTTGTTGTCGTATTGGGTATGCTCGATTTCGCTTCCAATCTACTTCACTTCCAACATGAAAGATCAATCATTGCTTGGTTGACAGCATATACTAGTAGAAGCTCTGAACCATTTTGGGGTTTGTGAATCAGGCGAATGGTGGAAATCTGATACAGAAGCTGTGATCAGTCAAGCCATCAAGTCCGGATTAGCACCGAATGTCTCCGATGCTCACACGATCAATGGCCATCCAGGGCCAAGTTCCAATTGCCCTTCCCAGGGTAACAATCCGTCGACAAACATTGCCATGAAAACAACATCTGAATCTTGATGAAGCAGTTTAGTTTAATGTTTCACTGAGTTGATGTTGACCTTCATTTTCTCTGATGTTAGGTGGATTTACGTTGCCTGTTGAGAGTGGCAAGACGTACATGCTCCGAATCATCAACGCTGCGCTCAATGAGGAGCTCTTCTTCAAGATTGCCAGGCACCAGCTGACCATCGTGGAGGTCGACGCCACCTACGTCAAGCCTTTCAAGACCGACACGATCGTGATTGCACCTGGCCAAACCACCAATGCCCTCATCTCCACCGACCAGAGCTCTGGCAAGTACATGGTCGCTGCCTCCCCTTTTATGGACTCCCCGATCGCCGTCGACAACATGACCGCGACTGCCACATTACACTACTCTGGCACGCTTGCTGCGACCTCCACGACCCTCACCAAGACTCCCCCACAAAACGCGACCGCTGTGGCCAACAATTTCGTTAACTCGCTCCGGAGCCTCAACTCGAAGAGGTACCCTGCCAAAGTCCCTCTTACCGTCGATCACAGCCTCCTTTTCACAGTTGGACTAGGAATCAACCCTTGCCCTTCGTGCAAAGCTGGCAACGGAAGCAGAGTCGTGGCAAGCATGAACAACGTGACATTCGTGATGCCGACGACAGCCATTCTCCAAGCACATTTCTTCAACATAAGCGGCGTCTTCACGAGCGATTTCCCCGGTAACCCGCCAACCATTTTCAACTACACGGGGTCACCGCCATCAAATTTGCGGACCACAAGCGGGACAAAGGTGTGCCGGTTGCGTTATAACTCGACGGTCCAGCTCGTGTTGCAAGACACCGGGATTATCGCCCCAGAGAATCACCCAATTCATCTTCACGGGTTTAATTTCTTCGCCATTGGGAAGGGATTAGGAAATTATAATCCGAAAGTAGATCACAAGAACTTCAACCTTGTTGATCCTGTTGAGAGGAACACAATAGGAGTACCATCTGGGGGATGGGTTGCAATCAGATTCAGAGCAGATAATCCCGGTACAATTCTAGTTTATCGACTATTCTCGTTTACTCTATACCAAAAATTTAACCACTCTGCAAGTTTTTCATGACTCGGTTGTTGAAACTTTTTGCAGGCGTTTGGTTCATGCATTGTCATCTGGAAATTCACACAACCTGGGGACTCAAGATGGCCTTCTTGGTGGACAATGGGAAAGGCCCGAACGAGTCGCTTCTACCGCCTCCGAGTGATCTTCCGAAGTGTTGACCCATGGGGAAAATTTTGATAATCAAGTATGCGGCATCTGGAGATGAAGAGTGATGAGAAGATAAAATATGTAGGTGGTTTTGTCCTAGTACAATGAAGATCAGAATTGTTTCTTGAGCAAAAGTAGGAAGAGTATTGCTCACGCATGTTAATTAAGAAAAAAAAAAATCCATGTTTTGATTGCAAAGTTCGTATTTCGTAAGAATTTTTCATAATCAGCTAGGTGCTAAAAAAAATTCTGGAAAAGAAAAAAGATTCTTCTGTTCGCCAAAATTGCAAATACTTGACAAGTTAATTGTGCACACAGAGACTAGACTATCATGTTTTGGTTGATAATGGGCCTAATGCTCTAACAGTGACATATGATGGATAGGTCCAATAGATGTTATCATATATAGCTAAGGTCTCCTCTCTGCTCCTAACACACATTCTAGGCTTTATCCTTCGGGAGCCGTCTAAGGAGGAGGAGATAGAAGAGGAAATAGCTAATTAAAAGGAATCAATCAAAAGCAAATTCATAGATTCCACACACCGGACTTTCCGTGGCTGAGAGCCCTTACACCACAGGCACAAAGATGCAATCATTAGAAATGTGCTCAGCCACTAAGTTAATAGCCCATCAGCCTAGAATAAATAACTAGATAGATGGTAGCTCACCACCAAGGTAAGGATTGCTCCACCGGCCAAGGATTAAGAAGTATTTGAGTTACCACCGAGAAACTTGGATTAAAAATCAGATTAATAATACAACTCATGAAGAGGAATTCCATTTATTTAACTAGTTCGCATTACAATGAGAGCTTTCCTCTATTTGTAGGAGAGATGGCAACATGCGAACTATTAAAACATTAGAGACATGGGAACTAGAAAGTAACTAAAGACATAGAAACTTAGAATTTTGACTCTTTAAACTTACATAATAATAAAGACACCTAGTGACTAAAAAATGCAAATAAAGACTTAGTAACTAGAACTTGTATGGAGACTTGAATTCTTGACTCTTCAACCTTTGGGTTTGTCTTCAAAATTTGTCCACCAACCTTGGCCAGAATATAACTATCTTGGAATTCATCAAATATCAGTGGGAATTGCCCAAAATAACCTCCCATCACTATGTACCAGATTAACTTTGAAATCGGCAACATTATAGTGAATCGATAACTCTTTAATCGGAAACCTGGTCAATAACATCATTCTTGACCCATCGAAGCATGTAATTACCAAATTTTGCCTTGACTTGAATACGCATCTATGGTGCTGAGTTTGTCAATGGAGCTAAGTTGGATGCTCATGCCTCAGCCGCTGTGGCCCAACATGTTTCAAGCAACCTCTTTGAATGCTACAAAGTTGTCCCTAAACTCCTCAAACCTAAGACCCGCAAGGATTTCTCCGATGCATTCTTCCGATCATTGAACTGATCTTAGCCTAACGCCTATCTTGAACACATCCTCTACAAGTTTCACATTTGTTGGCTGGCCAGTCCGCTGCTGATCTATCAATGGCACACCCAAACATATGGTCTCGAGGATCGAGTTATATTCACAATGAGCAACGAAGTAACCGGTGGCGGAATGAGATAAGACCTTTGGTTGTGGACACCATGGCACTCGAAGACCGTGCTCTTCTATTTCTTCTTGAAGCGCTTGCGGAAGTTGTCCGTCCCCATCTTTTGAAGACCAATCTGACCGCTTCACGAATCGTAGAAACATTTTTGTTTGTCTTTGAACCTGTTTAAAGGAATATTATTAAGTTACCGAATTAATTCGTTTATGAGCATGCACGAATGATAATTAATTGGATTCATTTTGACAGGCCGAGTTTTCTTCATTTTCCACTAGTACCATGTTGATGATTTCGTAAAATATGACAAGATTCGATTTTGTAGTCCGTGGTTTATTTATTCTAGATACGCCATAATTAGCCAGCCACTTGGAGGAAAACTCATTCAGTATTCTACTGTCATGCCCTCCCGTTTAAATTTGAGTTAGCCATGGGAGAAATCGAACCCGTTATCGTTGGCCTAGATCATGCCATGTATTAGCGATGATTTTGGGAAATTCTCTCTCTCCATTGACATTGGAACCAACACAGATTCTAATCAAGTTTGATCAGTCATCTTTCTCGAGAGAAGCTACATATCAATTGCATTTTAGAGCACGATCGTCAGGGCTAGTCTAGTATAATTAGTTTAGCGAATGCTAAAGATTCATTTACAACCTAGAGATGCCCAATGATTGAATAATTAAATAAGTTAGATCATATTCAACACTCGATAACAATTTATTGTATTACTTAACATGTTTTTAGAACAAGAGGAAAGTACCAAAAAGTTATTTAATTTATTGCATTAATGTTAGTTCAATTCCAAACTTTTTAATTGAACTAATTTTGTCATAAATCTTTTGTATTTATGTCACTACAGTCTATCCGTTCAATTTTGACTAGAAATCGCTAACATGGACAATGGGCGTCCTACATGTACCACTAGCGCTAACATGGACAAAATTTACAATTTTAAATATTTCTTTTCTTTTCTGTTTTCATTTTTTTCATTGTGGCTAGCAAAGGGCAAGCCCTTGTCGACTGCTAGTGAAGGTCATAGTCCTTGCTTGGGCCATCATTAACCGAGGGTGAGGGCCACCAAGCCCTTCACCTAGGATGCAAGGGTTGAGCACTTGCCAAATCCGACGAGGGCAACCCTTACCCAAGCGAGCACCCAAGCCATAAGGGATCAACTATGTGCTTTAGGCTAGGTCACCCTCACCGGATTTGGTGAGGGCTCGACCCCTGCAGCTAAGTGAGGGTTGCCCTCACCGGATCTAGTGAGGGTTTGCAAGCCCTTACGCCGCAATGAAAAAAAAATAAAAAATAATAAAAATTCCAGAAAATATAAGGAATGGCAAAATTTGTTCTAGCACTGATCATATTATGTAGGACAACTAGCATCCATGTCAGTGATTTTCAGCTAAAATTAGCTGAATGAGGTACAAATGTAAAAAATTTAGAATTAAATTGAATTAATTGAAACGTTTATGACTAATTTGATACAAATGCAATGGGTTTAGTATTTTTTTTTTTATACTTTTTCCTTGCAAAAGTATCTCTGATTACCTATTATTATTCAATGAGTTTATGCAATAAATTTTTATTTTGCCTACTACTCAGCTAGAAGGACAAGAATGCTACTAAACGACACGTAAATTACCAAAGTGACTTGTCAATCCAACCACTCGATGCACCTCTCGTCGGATTTCCACGTATCAACACCAACATCATCTTCTTGGTTTTTGACCAAGCAACAATGGAGGAATCAGTGGACCAACGGATCGGATCAAACATAGCTTGGATGTGGAGTCTATAACATCTCTTTCATGCTTATAGAATGAATTCGCCAATACCCGCTTGAACTTATTCATGCTTAGGGCCATAAAGGATTCATACAGTGGCTTCTCAATGCTACCAAAAGGGTTTTTTCTTTTCTTTTTTTTCTTTTTTTGCCGTGGGGGGGGGTTGGAAGGGTTTCGAAGCACAGAAGATGGAAGATCTTGCGTGCCAAGCGGAGGCAACCCCAGCAATTCCATGCTCATTTCAGGGCACGTCAAGGTTTGGAAAGGGTTGAGCTTGTTATAAAAGCGGCAATATATGGCATAGAACGCATGGGGTCTGATCCATAGCAAGGCACATGAAACTCCATGCGACCACTATGTCGAAGAGCTATGGAAAGGGTTCGAGATGTTGCGCAAGAGGTTGATGCTTCCGGTTCCCCGTAACATTGTTTGATCAAGTTCGAGAGAGCAGTGGGCGCAAAGTTGGCCAAGGACTCCATGTAACGGTCAAGGATGGTCCTCTGTTCGAAGTCAATGCTAGGCCGTCCAAGTAATAGAGAAGCTTGATCCCAGAGGTAGAATCTGAGGAAGGCTAGCAGTATCACCTAGAAGAGGTGAATAGGTGATCTCAAGGAACTTAACAAATAATGTGGAATTAAATTTGTCACGTCCCAAATCTTCCCTCGTCGCGGAAACTCGACATCTGCTAGGGGATTAATTTGCGACATCTCAGGAAGCTTCGCTATCCCATTGGTTTTAATCTTTCAATTAAGCACATGCGAAAGCGTACAACTCAGCACCCAAAAAACAACACTGGATCATAAGGAAAACACACATACACTATACAACTTATATATGCTTCATTAATATATCGGTTATAATTACAAGCTGACCTTTTTGGGGCCATTCTGATTTCATCCCACAAAAAGATATAAGGGAGATGGGTTCACAAGCTTTAAGGGGAGTCTATCTTCTCTAGCGAAATACTAACCAAAAGCAACTCCCCTACAAGGAACAACTATCTAGTCATCACCTACTGGGCTATCGGGCTAACCATCATCCTCATCTATTCTAGGCGGTCCATAGAACCCATGGAGGGGCCCGAAAAGATCCCCATCAAACCATGCGTACCAAACTCAGTAGCTTTGAAGGATGAGATCATTGTAGCCCTCATCCACCAAAACAATAGTAGTGATCCTTCGAAATGTAGTATCCTCCATAAACACGTCCATCACTGTAACCTCCATAGTCATGGGGACCCCAAAATCACATGAAACAAGCAAGCAGAGGATTCATACCTATTGGCCTGAAAAAGTTTAAACAATAATGAATGAGTTGAAATCTCAATAAGTAAATAACCTAAATCTCGTATAGGCAGATGCCTTGCATTGAAACCTTACAGATGCTTGACCCCAACATGTCGATTGTAGATCAATAATAAAGCATTTGCTTTGCTTTAATTATATATATATATATATATATATATATATATATATATATATATATGGAAGGGAATCCTTAGCCATCTAGATTACTCTCTCTATCTAGAATCTATGGAACATCACATACTCATAACAATTCTAAATGTGCCATTTAATGATATTAAAAATTTACACGTGCTTCACAACTCACATTTAATAGCATCAAAAATTCACATGTGTCATACAATGACCTCAAAGTTCTAAAATGTCATACAACATGGCTCCTTAAATAATGTCATCTAAAATGTTCGTATGCCTCTTACGTCACAATTTATGAAAATTAACTTGTACACAAGCCTTCTCATATTATAAAAATGACCAATAAATTATGCCCACGTTTCATGCATCATAAACAATGGCATACGACATACATACGTGTCACAAAATCACTTCACAAGTATGCACCTCACTCACAAATTCTTTCCATGCATTGTCACCTCGAGAATCATATAATACCCCATAATATTATACCATATCGAGTCAATTTAATTAACACACATAATCAGAACCCTCGGTTCTTCTAGAAACCTCCGGGATATCGTCTCACCCCATCAAGTACGACATCTGAACACTTTCGAGTATCCTTTTGAGCATCGTTTCGTAACCATCACCATGAAAGGCATCCGAAAACCTTCGAGGGTCACCCTCCAATGTCTCTCGATGGCAATATCTTCCCTCGAAACCTTCGGTGACGGAATTTTTCGTGTGATCATACGAATTAAGCACACAACCGGTTTTATATTCCACTTTAGGCCAAAGCATGAATGCCCCAAGAGTGTGCCAAGTGATGTGTAACTCATGACCTATCAAAAGTGTACAGATAAAATATGCCGAGCATGAAATGAGAATCGTGACTTGACCCATTACGTTCGAGCACCGGCCTAAGTCAAACTCGAATTGGATAATACGCCTCAATATTGCCAAACCAAGAGAGTGAACCAGCTCGGCATGCTTCCACACATGTCCAAGAACTAATGCAATTCTAACTTTAGAGGCTCGGTGTGGTTTCAAGCATCAACCATGACTTATGGACAACAATATACGAAGACCACACCTAGAAATCAATAACAGCCTCTATGACCAATCATAATAGCATCACGTAATGAAGACACATCCAACAATAGATACAACACATAGTGTCTAAGCTTAGTTAACAATTAAAGTAGAAATACAAGAGACAATCACAAGATTACATCTAGAGAACTATAAACAAGTCTTGAAAACGATACTAATCTGCATCACATAAGATCACACATCCAATCCTAACAACCAAACTTAAGAACTAAACCTAGGTATTGATAATCAACAAACCATATACAACCATCATGGCAATTTCTTTGGGCCGAGCAATAACATACACATAAATGGTCCATTCCTTCTGACCAAATAAAAAAAAAATTGTCCATTCCTACTAACAACGATGATCCGGACAATCTCGACAACCACTTAATCATTTCTCACCTATTTTTTGAGATAGCTAGTATAAACACCTAAAGGGGGGTGAATAGGTGCACAAACAATTTATTGAGATATGAAAGCGATTCGAGGCAATCGATATAATGGAAATTCTCTCTTGATTAACAAAATGAAATACGAACGAGGTAGAGAGAGTGAGAGAGAGAAAATTGAACACAGGATTTATAGTGGTTCGGCTTATTCCAAGCCTACGTCCACTCTTCCACACTGACAGCCCACCGGCTGGATTTCACTATGATCAAAAGAGAAGTTACAGCACAGCTTTGCCTTGATTCCACAGTGTAGATTATCACACCTCCTCAAGGTTTCTCACAAATATAGACTCTCTTTTGTATACAAGTATTTGCTCAAAGGAATTGTCTAAACAAAAAGAGCTTCAGACTTTGGAATTTTTCTATCACGCACCCCTCGAACAACTAAGAACGTCTTCCTTATATACTCCTTTATGCCATCATACCCGTTGGCACTTACCAAAGGAATTCCTCCAATCTACCCATTGGACGGAATCAATTAGGAAGATTGTTCGAGCTATTAAAGGAACGTGTTGATAGCCCATCAATCATGTTCGCCCATACAATCAGGATCTCGGTTTCCATAAGTAGAACCTTCCAATAATATTTAGACAATCATCGAATCTTCAATAATCAAATCAATCTTGATTAATCAAAGGATTCTGTTATGACTTCTCCAGCCACGAGATCTTCTCCAGATGATAAGGTTAAATCCTTAACGAAACATCCAGTTCTAGATAACCTTTCTTCAACGGATTAGAGACTGTCAATGATGATAGACTTTGAGTCTTGAGTCTGGCTGTCCGGAAGTCTTCAGACTTTAAATAACAGAGTCTGCAAGCCTTCAGACTAGACTGATAGAAACATTTTGTCAACTTCAAAACACTTCAAGAAGATTTCTCCAACAATCTCCCCCTTTTTGATGGTGACAAAACTTTCCTGCAGATTTGGATAGCTTTGACCTGCAAAACATTTCTCAAACACATATGCATATCTTATATAGATAAATGGCTAAAAGAATAACACTAGAATCTGCAACCACAGAAAATAGGTTAGTCTAATATGATTAAGCCATCCATAAGATATCAATACTAGTTAATAGAAGCAGTCAAGTCCAAGTCTAGTTCAGTTCTCATCCTGACACAAAACAAAGTCAAACAGAGTTTTAAACAACAAAACAATCCAACAAACAGTTAAAAGTTTAATGATTGAAAATTTAATCAAATCTTACATCTCTCCCCCTTTTTGTCATCATTAAAAAGGATGAGATGAAGTTAAGATTGCTTGGGAACTCGGACAAGCTGGAAATCTTCCATAGACTGAACGATGCCTTCCAGCCTTTTGAAGTCTTCCTTCAGTTGTGCAATCTCCTCACTCTTGGCATTGGCCTGATTCTGAACAGAGAGGGCTTGCATTTTATCATTTAATGAACAGGAAGAAGCTTGACTTTCATTCTTCAAGCTTTGAACTTCGCATCCCAAGGCATAAATTTGACCTCTCATTTCCAAGAGAATATCCATGATTCTGCGAAAATCTGTTCCATTATCAGTCTGAGTACTTGCTTCGGCTCGATCTGATGGAGTAAATGCAGACGATGGTAGATCAGCATATTCTCGCAGGTTTGGCGATGAAGCTTCATGACCTTCCTCTGGAAATTGAGATGCATAAACATCTTCTGGATCTACAGGTGAGCGACTGACTCCTTCACTTACATCAGGATATGAAGACTTCACTCCTTTCTCCTGATCTCCCCCTGTTTCCATGCCTACAGGTGGAGAAGAGATTTCCTCAGGTTCTCCTTCTTCTCTTCTTTCTTCTTCAGGTCTTTCTTCCTCTGCTTCTTTTTCAGCTTCTCTTTCTTCTTCTTCCTTCTCCTCTGCTTCTTTCGTCATTTGTTCCGATTCTTTCTGAGGAACAGGACGACTTAGATTCTTCAAAGCCAATGCAAAGAGGGTGATGTCTTCCTCATCATCTTCATCCTCAACGAGGAGAGCTCTTCTTCTTTTAGATGGAGCAACCATGGGCTCCTTCACTTTTCTCTTAGATGCAGAAGAGATTGGATGAGATTTGGCAGGAGTCTTCTCCTTGAATTTCTCCAACTCCTTGCTCAGTTCCTTCAGACGCATTTTGGTCACCATTTTCAGTCCTACCACCATATGATCGCATGGTCGAACACAAAAGATTTGTGGAGGCTGAATATTCAAGTGTCTGAATAACTTTGTAACAAGGCTTGGGTAGGGAAGTTGACCTCTGTCCTTCATCACTGCTCTATACATGTGAAACATAACAGTATGAGGGAGAGAAAACTTTTTGCCACAGAGGATGGCATACATCAACTTTGCCTCTGAACTTGAAACATCAGTTTTGGAAGTCGATTTCGGTCGAAGGCAGTTAATCACAATCTTGTGAAGCAGGATGTTGAATGCACTCATCCTTAAGTAAGTGATTTTCTCATCTGTTCTCCTGTCCTTCACCAGTTCCAATGTGGCCCGAGCAATGGAAACTTTGATTGGTTGATATCTGCCTCTCTCAACTTCTAAAACATCTGCCAGCATATCCATATCCACAACATAGTCCTGATCTTTAACGCTGAAAGAGAATCTATTCGCATCCAAAAAGCTAAGATTTGAATAGAAATATGCAGTTAATCCAACATAGGCCTCAGTAGAGTCAGAGCAGAACTTTTCAAGTTGAAGGTAATTGAACTTTTCTCTCAAGTTCACATTCACAGCATCCAGAAAATCAAAATCCACACTCCTAGGGTTTATTACCCCACGCTTCAGCAATTTCGAGTACAGATCCTTTTGTTCCTTTGATCTGAACCAATCTCCCATTTTTCCTTGAATTTCAGCCGCAATACCCATTTTCGGTTGAAATAGGCTGTACAAATTATCATCATCATTCCGATCTACAGGATTCGGCCCCCAGTCACGAGGATCACTTGGGATATTCGCAAGGGATTCTTCAGCCACCCCTTTACGAGCAATTCCCAAACTTTCCATTTTTCGCAGAAAGATATATTCGTTCCTATATCCTTTGTCTTTAAGAAAGTCATCAACATAGTTCAAAGGAGTATGAATTCCTTTTAAGGCACGATATAGCTTGTAAATGAAAGCAGGCTTTTGAACTCTTACTGGGTCTGCATCCTCGATGATTTCTTCCTGTTGTTGATGAACAACGCCTTGAGGACTAGATGGAGGAGAATGACGCTGCTGAGAATGTTGTGGGCTCGCTTGCTATTCTGGAGTCACTTCTTCTTCAGTAAGATCGAAGTGCGTAGGCCCCTCACTCATTTGCCGTGGTCCCCTGCTTGCGATTCTCGAAGACTTTCTTGAAGATGACATCTTTCTCATTTTTTGGAAGATTCCTTGCTTGACTTTCCCAGGAAAGATGACAACTTTTTGAAGATTAAACAGAGAAACCAAACGGGAATGGAGGATCGATGCTTTCTAGGGTTTTTGAGAGTAAAGTGAAGAGGAATCGACAATGCTCGATCGGTTAAAAAGAAAGATAAACAAACCGTCACAAAGGAAATAAAAAGATGCCTTTTCAAAATAACTGTCTTTTTCCGCAAAAATAGTCATTTCAAAATTAACTTCCTTTTTGAAAATGAAACGATGCAATAATTACGTCGTTTAAATATATCAACAATTAAAACACAGTCTGACGATCGTACCTTATCAATATGAGATTGAGAAGAGAAAGACTCACAGTCTGACGGTCGTACCAAGACTATCTTTCAGATAAAGTCTTGTAAGTCTGAGTCTGAAAGTCTTTAGACTTTGATATCCTCATACCTCAAAATGTTGAGTCTGGAACGTATAGATTCAAATTGATTTTTCTCCAACGGCTTTGTGAATATGTCCGCCAGTTGATTCATTTTGAATTAAAAACTTACTTAATCTGTCGTACCAAGCCCGGGGTGCTTGCTTTAAACCATACAAAGCCTTTTTCAGTCTGAAGACTGAGTCTGGCTTCTTTGGGTCTTCAAACCCTGGTGGTTGTTCCACATAGACTTCCTCATGGATAAATCCATTTAGGAAGGCGCTTTTGATGTCCATTTGGAATAACCTAAAATTCTTATAACAAGCAAACGCAAGTAATAGACGAATAGCTTCTAACCTTGCTACAGGAGCGTAAGTCTCATCATAGTCTATTCCTTCTTCTTGCATATATCCCTTGGCCACAAGTCTTGCTTTGTTTCGTACGACTTTTCCTTTCTCATTCATCTTGTTTCTGAACACCCATTTAGCTCAAATAACAGTTTTACCTTTTGGTTTGGATGTCAATTCCCAGACATCATTAATGTTGAACTGTCTGAGCTCTTCTTGCATAGCTTCAATCCAACTTTCATCAGATAAAGCTTCTTCTATGCTCTTTGGTTCAATTTCAGAAACGAGAGCCACAGCACTAGACTCTTCTCGCCTTTTGGATCTGGTGCGAATTCCTTCATTAACTTCGCCGATAATAAGATCTTTGGGATGACTAGACTTATGCTTCCAGTTACTTGTTGATTTGTCTGGTTGATGATCTTTTTCTTTGATTGGATCTTCACGAACAACCTGATACTGATTTTCCAGAGTCTGAGATGCTTCTGGATTTGTAAGCTTTGAAAGGTCTGGAACAGGTTCAGACTCTTCTTGATGAGTCTGACTTGATTCATCTTGCATTGAGTCTTGAAATTTGACATTCATTGACTCCTCCACAGACTGGCTCTTCTTGTTATAGACTCTGTAGGCTTTGCTTGATGTAGAATATCCAAGGAAGATACCTTCATCTGATCTTTCTTCAAACTTACCAACTCGATCTTTTGCATTTTTCAATATAAAACATTTGCAACCAAATACATGAAAGTATGAAACAATAGGCTTTTTATCTTTGAATATCTCATAAGGGGTTTTCTCTAGAATAGGTCTTAAGAAGACTCTATTAATGATATAGCATGCTGTTGAAACAGCTTCAACCCAAAATCGTGAAGAAATCTTACTTTCAATTAGAAGAGTTCTAGCCGTTTCTTGAAGAGATCCGTTCTTTCTTTCCACAACTCCATTTTGCTGAGGAGTATATGGAGAGGAAAACACATGCTTTAATCCAGATTCATCACAAAATTTTGTAACATCTTGATTTTCAAATTCACCTCCATGATCTGTTCTTATACTAGAGATAACACATTCTTTTTCATTTTGAACCATTTTAGCAAATTTTTCAAAATATGAGAAGGTTTCAAACTTACTTGCAAGGAAATATACCCAAGTAAAACGGGAGTAATCATCCACAATTACTAAGCAATATTTCTTACCCCCAATCCTCTGAGTTCTGGTTGGTCCGAAGAGATCCATATGCAGCAACTGTAGTACATGATTAATAGAGACATGATTTATTAGCTTAAATGAATTTCTTACCTGCTTTCCCAGAATACATGGAGTGCATGGATCAGTCTTTTGGTATGGCAATTTGGGTAGACCTCGAACAAGCTGCTTTGATGAGATTTTGGCTAATTGCTTCATGTTGACATGACCAAGCTTTTTGTGCCATAAGCTTGCTTCGTCTTGAATTGAGATAAGACATTGTGATTCATTTGGTTTCACATCCAAAAGATAGATATTTCCATGTCTTCGACCCATGAAAGACTGAGTAGAGTCTTTACTAATTCCAGAACATGTTCCTTCTTGAAAGAAGATCTTGAAACCAGTATCACACAATTGACTAATGCTGAGAAGATTGTAATTGAGTCCTTCCACTAAGGAAACATTACTTATTGTGAGACTTCCAATTTTTACAGTTCCAAATCCCACAATACTTCCTTTGATGTTTCCTCCAAATGAAACTTTTCCACCATTTACTTGAGCAAGCTTTATAAAACAATTTGAGTCTCCTGTCATGTGTCTTGAACATCCACTGTCAAGATACCACTTTACCTGCTTCTTGACGGAGACCTGCATTTAAGATAAAGTCTCAAGCTTTCTTTGGTACCCAAATTTTCTTGGGTCCTTTGGTGTTAGTAAGATAAACAGAATTAGCCCATACTTTCTTAACAGGTTTCCAAACCATAGGACACTCATTTTCAAAGTGATTCGGACAGTTACACTTTGAACATCTGAGAGCATTTCTTCCAACAGGTTTTACAAAAACTTTCTTGAAATGATTTTTGTAAGCTTCTCTCGAGGGTCTTTTCTTAATTCTTTCTTTTACTTTAGGAAAATCAATCAAGGGAATTGTTTCTGCTGACATACCTAGACCGGACTTATTGAAGTAAGGTCTTTGAGCTGAAAGAATTTTTTCAAGTTTTTCAGACCCTATTGAAAATTTCTTTGAAGTATTTGATAAGTCAGTTTTTAAAAGAGCATTTTCTTTTAAAAGATTATCTTCATTTTCTTTAAGAGTGGAAACAGTTAGGTTTAAACTTTTAACTCTTTCTTCTAAAACGTTTTCCTTTTGTTTTAGAGATGTGTTTTCCTTTTTAAGTTCGGAAATTCTTTTAAGAGAAGTCTTAAGACTAATATACAGTTCATCAATGTATTTAGAAACTTTGACAGGAATTTTAACATCACTTGCCTCAAATTCACTGTCTGAGTCTGATTGTGCCATCAGACATAGATTGGCATATTCATCATCACTTTCTTCACACTCTGTATCACTCCAGGTTTCGGCTTTGAGAGCTTTTCGAAATTTTTCAGCTTTTCCTCTCTTCTTTTTCAGAAGAGGACAGTTAGGTCTGATGTGTCCCTTTTTCTTACATTCAAAGCAGACTACATCTTTGTTCGGTTCCTCATCATCAACAGACTTGGTCTACTGTCTTTGAAAGCTTTGTTTCTTTGAGTTGAACTTTCTTCCTTTTCTATTCAGTTTTCTGAATCTTCTTATCATGAGAGCAAGCTCCTCATCGTCCATATCATCTTCAAAATCTGTATCATCAGAATCATCATTTGATTTTAATGCAATGGATTTCTTACCTTTTGGATCTTCGTCTTCATTGATCTGTTCCACTTCATAAGACTGAAGAGTTCCAATCAGCTTATCTACGATAGTAGCATAATTCTTTGCGTCTCTCTTATCGAAGTCTTTATGTGATTCCAATCCTTGGAGAGTCCACGCAGTAGCTTGTTTACCTTCATGGGATCAGAAATTGGTTGACCTTGATTTTCAAGACCATTCACAATATCTGTAAAACGACTAAACATGTCAGTTATAGATTCTCCTGGTTTCATTCTGAAGGCTTCTTATTGACCGAGAAGAATATTGATTCTTGTTTCCTTCATTCGGTTTGTTCCTTCATAGGTGATATGCAATCTATCCCATACTTCTTTTGCTGTAACACAAGAAGATATTCTATTATATTCAGTTGGTGACAAAGCACAATATAAAGAGTAAATTGCTTTTGCATCGAGTGCTTGTCTCTTGTTTATCTCTTCCTGAGTCATTCCGCTGGTCTCATCAGTTTCTTTCCCTCTTTCAGAGACTGATGTAGCTGTAGGAGTAATTCCTTTTTCTACAACGTCCCATTCTAGAGGATCCTTTGATCGTAGGAAAGCTTTCATCTTGTTTTTCTAGATGTTGTAATCCTTTCCATCAAAGTAGGGTGGTCTGGTATTGCTTTGCCCTTCCATCAGCCCTGGTGCTAGCATACTAGCCATGGATCTTTAACTCTGAAGTAAAACACTTCAAACAAGGTGAGTACACGGGCTCTGATACCAATTGAGATAGGTATAAACACCTAGAGGGGGGTGAATAGGTGCACAAACAATTTATTGAGATATGGAAGCGATTCGAGGCAATCGATATAATGGAAATTCTCTCTTGATTAACAAAATGAAATACGAACGAGGTAGAGAGAGTGAGAGAGAGAAAATTGAACACATGATTTATAGTGGTTCGGCTTATTCCAAGCCTACGTCCACTCTTCCGCACTGACAGCCCACCGGCTGGATTTCACTATGATCAAAAGAGAAGTTACAGCACAGCTTTGCCTTGATTCCACAGTGTAGATGTTCTATCACACCTCCTCAAGGTTTCTCACAAATATAAACTCTCTTTTGTATACAAGTATTCGCTCAAAGGAATTGTCTAAACAAAAAGAGCTTCAGACTTTGGAATTTTTCTATCATGCACCCCTCGAACAACTAAGAACGTTTTCCTTATATACTCCTATATGCCATCATACCCGTTGGCACTTACCAAAGGAATTCCTCCAATCTACCCGTTGGACGGAATCAATTAGGAAGATTGTTCGAGCTATTAAAGGAACGTGTTGATAGCCCATCAATCCTATTCGCTCATACAATCAGGATTTCGGTTTCCATAAGTAGAACCTTCCAATAATATTTAAACAATCATCGAATCTTCAATCATCAAATCATTCTTGATTAATCAAAGGATTCTGTTACGACTTCTCCAGCCACGAGATCTTCTCCAGATGATAAGGTTAAATCCTTAACGAAACATCCAGTTCTGGATAACCTTTCTTCAACGGATTAGAGACTGTCAATGATGATAGACTTTGAGTCTTGAGTCTGGCTGTCCGGAAGTCTTCAGACTTTAAATAACAGAGTCTGCAAGCCTTCAGACTAGACTGATAGAAACGTTTTGTCAACTTCAAAACACTTCAAGAAGATTTCTCCAACATTTTTGAATCTTATAGTCCAAGCACATCATAAACAAATCATATAAAATTAATCACACGAGTTTATCTACCTAGGATAGCTCCAAATCGAAATTTGAGTTATGTAACGCTATGGCTTAGCCAACGTTTAGGAAATCTACAAATAACTAAGACAAAGATGAAGGGTAGTTGGTGGTGGCTCGAGGCTCACGACACATCGGTAGTGTGAGGACGGCAGGCGATAGAATGGCGCAAGAACGACGACAACTACAGTGGCGGTGAGGTGGCATGGTGACGATCGGGCAAGTGGCGGTGCAGCAAGTAAGCTAGCCGAGAGAGAGGGAGAGAAAGAGAGGGAGAGGGGCAAGTGAGGGTAAGAAAGGAGAGGGGATCGGCCAAGTCTAGGAGAGAATGAGAAAAAAAGGAGAACTTAAAAAAGAGAATGAAATGAGAAGATGGGTGTCATAAAGCATTTAATGAAATCTCTATTATCGTCCTTAGTCCATCATGGCTTTTTGGCTTGAATGATAAGATTAAATCTCCACCACACATTTTGTCCGAGCTTGCTTTACAAATTTCATTGGCCAATAATGTATCTAGTTACAAGAGAACTAGATTTGTTGCTCAAATTAAGTGGTCTCCTCCTAATGGGCGCCCTTTCCTCTTTATTGGCTTCTAAGAATTTTGTCTCGTCTCAATTAAATCTCAAGAAGCTAAATTGGTCTCATTTCTAGAGCCACTAAAGTCTTTATAATTAAATTAGCACATTTCTCCAATTAATGCACTAATGGACTGACCAATATCATTTCAATTGGATAAGAATGTTTTAATAACATCTACAATTGATACCTAAAATTAGATAGGGGTTTGTGACTAAGTTTCGATTAGAAACAGTCTTAACTCGACATATGCGAATTTGGGCACCATTGGTGGAGCTCACGCGGCTAGACTTACTCATAGTTTGACGCTTTCAAGGTTTTATGCGTGAATTTTATTTGAGCCCAATCGGTTCATGAAATACTCAGTTGTCATGTAATCGAGTAGAATCAATTGACTTGCCCTGAATTTACAGTGGTTCGAAATCAGATTAGGATTGTTCACAAGCGGTACATTGACCGTACAGTGTCACCGGTGACTGGTATATCTTCAAGCCAAATCGATCTATACTCGTCCATTGATCAACTTACGATGGCATGTGATCGTCCACAGCAATCCTTATGGCCAAACGGCCTTTTTTATTATCGACTATTCTAGTCTATCGCAACCTTGATCCTAAGTCATCTTGTCCCTAATCAGCTAATTAGCTCATGAACAAATCCCTAAGATTGAGTCACAACTTACCCTTATTACTGGTGTACCGATCCTTAGTCCATTCCTTGTGGTCTATATGAGGGTCCAAATTGAAGATGTCACAACTCTTCCCCTTTAAAAGAAATTTCATCCTCAAAATTTAAAGACATACCTGATTCCTCAGATAAATGTGGATATTGGAGCTTCATTGAATCCTCACTTTCTCATATTACTCCTTCCATACCATGATGTTGCCAAATAATCTTAACTAAGGAAATGGTTTTATTCCGTAGCACTTGCTCCTTTAATTTCGTGATCAACACAGGTTTTTCAACATACAACACTTTGCCACCCACTTCGATCTCTTTGAAGTTTAGCATGTGTGCCGAATCATATTCTTACTTTCTTAACATATTTATGTGAAATACGTCATACACTTGAGCGAGTCTTTGTAAAAGTGTCAACCTGTAGGCCAAATTCCTTACTCTTTCTAAAATCTTGAAGGGTCCTACATACCTTGGGCTTAGCTTATATTTCTTACCAAAATGCAATGTACCTCTCATAGGTGGCACCTTAAGGAAGACGTGATCACCTACTTGAAATTCCAAGGGTCTTCATCATCTATCCACGTAGCTTTTCTAGAGGCTTTGAGCAATCCTAAGTCTTTCTCAAATCATATTCACTACGTCCATTAATATCTAGACTAACTCTAGGCTAGTGATCCTTCTTTCCCCAATCTCATTCCAACAAACTAAAGTTCTGCAAGCTTGTCCATACAAAGTTTCGAATGGTGCCATTCTGATACTCTGCTGATAGCTGTTATTGTAGGCGAATTCGACAAGATCTAATTGTTCTTCCCAACTTCCTTTAAAATCAAGTACACAAGCTCATAGCATGTCTTCAAAAGTTTGAATCATCCCTTCTAATTGGCCATCTATTTATGGATGATAGGCTGTGCTATATTGAAGTTTCGTTCCTATGGCCTTTTGAAGGCTCTTCCAAAATGCGGCAATGAACTTGGGATCTCTATTTGAGGTAATCGTCACTGGTGCTCTGTGAAGACAAATTATCTATGGGACATAAAGTCTTGCATATTCTTCCAATGAGAATTTTTTTTGTACAGCCAAGAAATGGGTTGACTTGGTCCGCCAATCGACTATTACCTAAATAGAATCATGACCTCTTTAGCTCTTTGGAAGTCCCATGACGAAGTCCATTGTGATGTGCTCGCATTTTCATTCTAGGATTTCTAGTGGTTGAAGTAATCCAACAAGCTTGCAGTGTTATGCATTTATTTGTTGACACATCAAACATTTGGCGATGTGCTAGGCGATATCAACTTTCATGCCATTCCACCAGTAATATTGTTGGAGATTCGAGTATATCTTCAACCTACCTGAATGTATGCTATAGTTGCTTTGGTGTGCTTCTGATAGGATTTCCTCCTTAAGTTCCGCATTGTTGGGTATGCACAATCGCCCACGTTATTTCAATACTCCATCTTCCATTACTTGGAAATTTAGCTTTTTCTTTTCCGAAACTCCTCCTTGAATTTTCTAGAATTCAGGATTATTTTGTTGCAATAATTCGATCTATGATTGCGTGAATGATTTCTAATTTGAGTTCCCTAAATTAGAAATCATACACGCAATCATAGATTCTTGCGCTGAAAGAACTAGAACGCCTCTGCCACTGGCTCAATCCCAAGTTGGGTATGATGTTAAAAGTTAATCGGCATCAAATCCAAACTTTAAAAGACTACAAAGACGGAAACATGAAACTAGAGCTCAGTGTCATCTCAAATGCGCCTAATGTATTAACCTCGAGCGGGTGGCAGCATACGTATTTGAGCCCCAACACATTCTAAAAATGGAACATGAAACATAGCACGACAAACATAAGGAACAAGAATCATAGTAGAGGACATTATCATGAACCTACTACGGGCATGCGTAAGATATGAGAGAAACAGAATGGTCAAACGCTTGCCAAGAAGTTGTTCAATTGGTCGAAATCTCACAATCAAGTTGGTTATGAGTTTCGCAAAAAAAGCATCTGAACTTCAAGCTGGAACCAACTAAAGCTTCTCGATGAGGTTCGAATGGTACGTTGAAAACGAAATATAAGCAGCTTCTTCTAACGGAATGTCCTCTATTAGTCCTTTCTGAATAAATTTTACCCAAAAAAGAAAAAAGAAAAAAAGAACTAGATAGATAATTAAGGGATCCATGACACCAACGAGTAAGAATTTTTCTAGTTATACCCGCTCTTCAAGAACATATAACTCCAGAAATTTTAACAATTTGTTTGAATGATACATATTATGACCGGATCCTGCGAATATTTCGATTCCACCAAACGATGTCACCATGGTTTCGATCCGATTAATTATTAACAGAGCAATATGTGCAATTTTGAGGGTTGTTTTAGCTAATGCGAGTCCTTGATAAATAAATAATATTATAAACTCCATTGGTTTTGAATCGCATAAACTGATTCGAATTCCTTTCTAAATGAATCTTGATTTGTAAGAATCCCCTTCATTTCAACCTAACGATGAAGAAAACGACAGAGCAGCAATTTTGAGTCGATTGTTCGCCCCTATTTAAGTGAGCGGACTTTGCATCAGATGATCACCAGAACAAAGCTTTCTTCGAATTAAGCTAAAAAGATTTCGTACTGCAAGAGATGGACTCTTGGCTTCAAATCCTTGTTCTCGTTGTGTGCATCACTCCGGCTGTGGTCCAGGGCAGAGTTCGGAACTACACATTCAATGTAAGTAATGACACAATGGAATGAAGTATTCCTCTGTAAAACTTGCTTGCAAGGACGGTAGCCCGTGTACTGATATGTGTTTATTCCTCTAATTGGCAGGTAGTAATGAAGAATAAGACGAGGCTGTGTTCGAGCAAGCCCATCGTGACCGTGAATGGGATGTTCCCGGGACCCACTCTCTATGCTAGGGAAGACGACACCGTGCTCGTGAGGGTTTCCAACCGTGTCAAATACAATGTCACCATCCATTGGTAAGCTCAACGAGCTCTAAACTAAACTACTATCTTTAGGAAACCGCACATTAATTTTGGTGTATATGTGGTTAGGCATGGTATTCGGCAGCTGAGGTCGGGGTGGGCCGACGGGCCGGCATACATCACCCAATGCCCAATTCAGCCAGGCCAAAGCTATGTGTACAATTTCACCATCACGGGCCAACGGGGCACCCTCCTTTGGCATGCGCACATACTCTGGCTCAGGGCAACCCTGCACGGAGCCATTGTCATCTTGCCCAAGCGCGGTGTTCCATACCCTTTCCCTAAACCCCACAAGGAAGTTGTTGTCGTACTGGGTATGCTCGATTTCACTTCCAATCTACTTCGCTTGTTTGACAGCATATACTAGTAGAAGCTCTGAACCATTCTGGGTTTTGTGAATCAGGCGAATGGTGGAAATCTGATACAGAAGCTGTGATCAAGCAAGCCATCAAGTCCGGATTGGCACCAAATGTCTCCGATGCTCACACGATCAATGGCCATCCAGGGCCAATTTCCAATTGCCCTTCCCAGGGTAACAATCCATCGACAAACATTGACATGAAAACATCATCTGAATCTTGATGTCACGTTTTCATGGAATAGTTTAATTAAATCTTTCACTGAGTAGATGCTGACCATCTCTGTCTCTGATGTAAGGTGGATTTACATTGCCTGTCGAGAGTGGCAAGAGATACATGCTTCGAATCATCAATGCTGCACTCAATGAGGAGCTCTTCTTCAAGATCGCCGGGCATCAGCTGACCATCGTGGAGGTTGATGCCACCTACGTCAAGCCTTTCAAGACCGACACGATTGTGATCGCGCCTGGCCAAACCACCAACGCCCTCATCTCCGCTGACCAAAGCTCAGGCAAGTACTTGGTCGCAGCCTCCCCTTTTATGGACTCCCCGATCACCGTGGACAACGTGACCGCAACTGCCACATTACACTACTCTGGCACGCTCGCCGCGACTTCCACGACCCTCACCAAGACTCCCCCACAAAACGCCACCTCGGTGGCCAACAATTTCATTAACTCTCTCCGAAGCCTCAACTCGAAGATATACCCTGCCAAAGTCCCGCTTACCGTTGATCACAACCTCCTTTTCACGGTTGGACTAGGAATCAACCCTTGCCCTTCGTGCAAGGCTGGCAACGGAAGCAGAGTCGTGGCAAGCATGAACAACGTGACGTTTGTGATGCCGACGACAGCCCTTCTCCAAGCACATTTCTTCAACATAAGCGGCGTCTTCACGAGCGATTTCCCCTGTAACCCGCCGACCACTTTTAACTACACAGGGTCACCGCCAACAAATTTGCGGAGCACGAGTGGGACAAAGGTGTACCGGTTGCGTTATAACTCAACAGTCCAGCTCGTGTTACAAGATACTGGGATCATCGCCCCGGAGAACCACCCAATTCATCTTCACGGGTTCAATTTCTTCGCGGTCGGGAAGGGACTAGGAAATTATAATCCAAAAGTGGATCAGAAGAACTTCAATCTTGTCGATCCTGTTGAGAGGAACACAATAGGAGTACCGTCTGGGGGTTGGGTTGCAATCAGATTCAGAGCAGATAATCCCGGTACAATTCTAGTTTATCGACTGTTCTCATTTACTCTCCAATCTATACTATAATTTTAACTACTCTGCAAGTTTTTCAGGACTCTGTTTTTGAAAAAATTTGCAGGCGTTTGGTTCATGCATTGTCATCTGGAAATTCACACAACCTGGGGACTCAAGATGGCCTTCTTGGTGGACAATGGGAAAGGCCCAAACGAGTCGCTGCTACCGCCTCCAAGCGATCTTCCGAAGTGTTGATCCATGAGGAGAAATTCTATAGTCAAGTATGCAGTAGCTCGAGATGAAGAGTGATGAGAAAAGAAAATAGAGCCTTACCACAAAGGAAAAGGCTTATACAGGTGGTTTTAGCCTAGTAAAATGAAGATCCGAATTGTTTTAAAAGAATTCTTTGTTTTGATTGCAATATTCGTATTCCGTAGGAAATTTCTTTAAAGAACAAGATTCTGCCATTTGCTAAGTTGCAAATTTCTGATAAGTTTCTCGCATTAGTGTGGACACGGAGACTGACCATCTTGGAAAAAGACTTGATGGTAGTAATTGAGGATGATGTATCAGAAATTTTATAGCTGTCCACTTTGAAAAAATAGAAGGCCATTGTAAAGCAGATAACTTTAATATGAAACAAGACTTGATAGTCGGAATACGATCGCACGATCAAATTATATGGGCATTCCATAACTCCGTCCGGGAAAAATGTGGCTCGACAATTTGGTGGAGTCCTTACGTTCTAACACTGACTTATGGTGGATACCTTTATAAAGCTAAGGTCTCCTCTCCACTCCCAACACACTTGTCCTAGATTGGAAAGGAAGATCTAATAAAAAGGAATAGAGCACAAACCAAATTAATAGAATCCATATATTGAATTATTCATGTGGCTGAGAGACCTCGCAGCTTAGGCATGGCAACGCAATTATTTGGAGCGTTCTCTGCCATTGAGCTATAATAGCCCATCGTCCAAGCTCCTACTGGGTCCGCTACGTCAGAAGGGAGCAAAACCACATCCCTCTCTTTTCCTTTTTTGCTCCCATATCGCAATTCAGGAGGGGCATGGGGATATCTAAACGGGATTTTATCAACTTATTCTATAAATTAAACAATATTTTCATCTCCAAGTTGAACTCAATGTAACTCGCCTCTTTTCAGGAGTAAAGCACTATCAAACCTAAATGTCCAACAAACATTAACTCTTCCAGAAAATGAGGTGATCCAACCACACCTTCCAATACAGCTACCTTGCTACGATTTCATCAAGTCACCAACCATGTCATTGGCATCCCCCTCCTTGCAATTAATGTAGCAACTTCGGGCACAGCCAACTTTCATAATGTGACGGGTGGTGTGTGATTTAACTTCATCAAGTGTTTGTTTATCAAATTGTTATTTAGGTGTTCTAAATCTCTATACTGATCTTGGATCGAATGTTTTTAATTATGTTGGATCGATGATTTTCTTACATCATGCTCTTAAGTTTTTCCTCATAAAGCCTACTAAGGTGCATTTACGTACCTTCAATTAAGCAATGGCACAAAGTTTCGTTCCTTTTATCAAGGAGGGGGGCCAAGATTTTATGTTGTAATCAAATGAATTTATGTTCCAAAAACAAAAATTTTGTATCATTATTAAACACAATCAAATGATGAGAAATTGATTTAGGAAATAGAAATAGAAAAATATATTCCTAACCAAAAGCTGTTCCCAAAAATATAATAATTATCATTCGCGCCTTTAGTATCTAGATAAATCTGTGTAATTTTAATCTTTTGATGCATCACTTTGACTTTTTTTTCATCATAAACACTTGAAAAGTACACAAATATTACAACGTAAGTTCACATACAGATCTTTTAAAAAATCATAATTTGGATAATATTTCAAAAAATTTGCGGAAAAACAAAAAAGCACTATTTACTTAAGTAAACAATTGGGTGTGGAATTGTTATTCTAGGTCTTTCCTATTTGATATATTACATAATTCCTATTGGTTTCTAGTTACTCGCATTTTTTGTCTTTTATCAGGCAAGCCGTCATTGCAGATACACTGTTTAGCCTGGGATTTCTAGTAGTTTATTGATATGATTAAGAGTTAGATTTCTGAGCTCGTGCCCTGATCATAAAAGAAAATAATAATAATAATAATAATAATAATAATAATAATAATAATAATAATAATAATAATAATAATAATAATAATAATAACAAGAAGAAGAAGAAGAAGAAGAAGAAGAAGAAGAAGAAGAAGAAGAAGAAGAAGAAGAAGAAGAAGAAGAAGAAGATAAAAGTCTTTCAATATTTCTTTCCTTTTGTCTCGCTTCTATTATCCTGCATCAGTTCCTCATGCAGGACGCAATTTCTCAAGGACAAAGATGTACTTACTGAAATGACTATTTTCCGGGGAGTCAACATGTACTTACCGAAATGAGTATGTGTTCGACTATTCCCCACATTTTATGAAGGCCCACGGACCCAAAGAGAGATTGCAGCTCATTAGCCCACTATTGAGGAGTTCCAAACCAGTCTCAAATCTCTTGACTAGGTTTGATAGACAAGACAAAAGTCCAGATTGAATAAAGTTTATCATATCTCATATTGGGTTCCTATCTAAGAAAGAATAAAATTAGATTGGATATAAGAGGAAATAATTCGAATAAAATCATCTCATGGGATAGAATAAAGATGAATAAGACTTATTATATATTCATGACGTAAAATTTATTTCTCGTGAATAACAAATTTCTTTAGTTAAAAAATTAAAATAATTATTAAATATAAAGTAATACTTGGATTCTGTTAAATAAAAAAAGAGAAATTCAAAAGAACTAATGGACAATTATCATTTTTTTTATCTATTTCTGTTTTAAATATATTTGAATTTCTTTCCGCTTTATCATATGTATTTGTATATATATTTATAGTTATATAGTATATATATTTATACAATAGTATATATATTTATACAAATTATATATTATTATAATTTATTATTTAATAAAAAATTTATGAAGGAATGATGGAAGGGACTAAGAAAGAAATAGAAAAGAGAGGAAAAATAATTTAAAAAATAAGTAAATAAAAATGAAGTAGAATAACCCCAATTTTAAATGAATAATTCAAACTTAATGTCTTCTTGAGAAAAGTTGTAAATATCCTCAGCTACAACAGATATTTTTCTCAATATTTTTAGAGACTTAAAAGAATGAGATATCAGCTTCGTCATTTACAAACAAAGCTTCAATTTCTTTGGAACTGATGACTTTTTAGAATTCTAGGGGTTTTTATTAACTCTTAGATTTCGAATTTTAAAATGGTTTCTTCATAAAAGTTATTTTTCACATCTTGCAGTTTAACATATTCAAATTTCAAATCAAACGGACATGTTTTGGACCTCGAACCAAACTAATTTCGAAAAACAGACTTTCTGGAAACTGACCCAATTTTTTGTGCTGAATTAAGCAATTTATCGGGCCGAATCTAGAAGAATTTGAGTTAAGGTGTCTTCATAAAATATATATATATATATATATATTTATGTGTACTCTATAACATATTCAAATTTGAGAATTTTCTAAGTTCATTTGGGTAGGTTTCTGAAATTAGATTTGGAGAAGTGTGAGTGGTCCGATTTCTGCCAATTAGGACCAGTTATGGTTTTGCGGTTGATCTTGACATTGTGCTTGCTAAATAAGGTGTATTTAATGATGTGGTGAACTGGTAGCATGCTGAGAACTTATGTGTGAGGTTGTGAGATGGATTGCTTTATGCCGGTTGGTTTGTGATGTGCCTAGAGTTTATGCTTGATGATCGTGTGAAGTTGTGGGTTAGATCAAGAAAACCACCGAACTTGGAATCAGTTGTGCTCGCTGAGCCGTAATTTAGCATTATCATGTAATCTAGGTTGTGCTCGCTAAGCTGTAATTTAGCATTACCACTGAACTTGAAATCGGTTGTGCCTGCTGAGCCATAATTCAATATTACTGCCAAAGATTTAGTAGGCTATGCCCGTTGAGCCGTAATTTAGCATTACCGCCAAAGATTTAGTAGGACGTGCTCACTGAGCCGTAATTCAGCATTGGGAATGAGTGATTGAGATGACCAAGGAATGGTCTGGTTGACATATAATCGATTGAGTCCATTGATCGATGATTCAATCTAAATTCTTGATGGACGTGATTGGAGTTGGCAGCCATTACTAATTGGCTTGACTTATAAATAGTCTGGATGACATAAAATCGACTAGTTCGATTAACCAGTGATTTGATCAACTTGATGATTTAATTGCAATTATTGCTTTGATGTGTATTGGTAGTTTTTACTCGTGTGAGCAGTGATTAAATTGTAATTCTTACTCGTGTGATAATGATTGGTTTGGACATTTCAAATTGGTGTGTGAATTTGTTATATACACATAGTTGTGACAAGAACTGTGCTAACCTACAAGAAGAAACTAAGACCAAGGTAAGCCTTTGTGATTGTGTGATTGTGCGATTAAGATGTCTGAGGCGTATTACCCTCATAATCGGGGTTTAGAGTGTGAACTCGCTGAGATTCACATCTCACCCCCATTGTGGGCTTCATTTTTCTGGACCGTAGGGTGGAAGGCCTGGAGCCGAGCTGAGGTGATCTAAAGTGTAGGTCAGATAGAACAGTTCCTTTTGAGAGTCAGTCTTTTGAAGTCTTGTGACTGTAGACTTTTGTATTTGGCTCGGTGTGTATTTAAAAGCATGTTTTGTTTGAAAATATGATGTCCTACTTTTCTATCCCGATATGGTTACTGTCAGGAGATTTATTATTCGCTTTTGCATGTGCAATGAAATGAAAGGGTCGGTGACTCATCCCGGAAAGTCGCAAAATTTTATCGACTACTAAGGGATGGGCACGCACTCGAGAATCAAGGTGTGACAATTATCACTTAGAAGAGGTGAATAGGTGATCTCAAGGAACTTGACAAATAAAGTGGAATTAAATTTGTCACATCCCAAATCTTCCCTCGGCATAGAAACTCAACATCGGCTAGGGGATTAATTTGCAACGTCTCAAGAAGCTTCGCTATCCCATTGGTTTTAATCTTCAATTAAGCACATGCGAAAGCGTGCAACTCAGCACCCAAAAAACAACTACACTGGATCATAAGGAAAACACACATACACTATACAACTTATATATGCTTCATTAATATATTGGAACGTTATAATTACAAGCTGACCTCTTTGGGGCCATTCTAATTTTCATCCCACAAAAAGATATACACTATACAACCTGTTGGAGAAATCTTTCCAGAATATTTTGAAGCTGACAAAACATTTCTATCAGTCTAAGTCTGGATATCGATAGTTAAAGTCTCAAGATTTTATAGTCTCAAGACTTTGTTATCTCAAGACTCAAGACTCAAGACTCAAGACTCAAGACTCAAAATTATTCTCACTGACAGTCTTTCTAATCCAGTGTTGAAAGAAATCCAAAGTCGAGGTTTATGATTGAGGATTTGATCCTATCCTCTGGAATAGATTCTTTGGTTGGATAATCATTTCGGATTCTTTGATTCTTATCTAAGATCGATTGAAGATCCGATGGTCGACGAAATAATCTTGGATTATTCTATTCTTGGAAACCGAGATCCTGATTGTATGGGCGAACAGGATTGATGGGCTATCATCAGATTCCTTAAATAGCTCGGATGATCTTCTTGATTGATTCCGTCCAACGGGTAGATTGGAGGAATTCCTTTGGTAAGTGCCAACGGCTATGATGGCATGAAGGAGTATAAAAGGAAGACGTTCTAGTTGTTTTAAGTGAGTGAACGATAGAAAAATTCCATAGTCTGAAGATCCTTGATTGTTAGTTGAGACTGAGCGAAATTGTATACTGAGAGTGTTTATACTTGGTGACGCCTTGAGTGAGTGTGGTAGATCATCTACACCTAGAAATCAAGGAAGATCAACACTGTAACAACTCTTTGATCATAGTGGAATCCAGCCAATCGGCTGTCAGTGCAGAAGAGTGGACGTAGGCTTGAATCAAGCCGAACCACTATAAACCGAGTGTTCAATTCTCTCTTTCCCTTACTCAGTCTTGCGATTGAATTTTTAACTGTTAAAAATTCTCTAATTGTTTAAATATCGTGCAAGCTTCGAGAAATTTTTTGTGTATACCTATTCACCCCCCTCTAGGTACTCGTACTAGCTATCTCACAACCTCTTGGAAACTACGCTCGCACTTGTCTGTCCACACAAACTTTTCTACTTTCTTAAGGATCGAGTCAATGGCGATGCTAAGGCTGAACATCCTTCCACAAACCGTCTATAGTACCTGGCCAAACCCAAGAAGCTTTTGATCTCTATCACAGTCGTCGGTCTTGGCTAGTTGATTACTGTTTCAACCTTGGACGGGTCCACAGAGATTCCTTCACCTAAAATCACGTGACCTAAGAATGCAACACGAGTCAATCAAAACTCGCACTTACTAAACTTATCGTACAATCCATGGATTCTCAGGGTTTGGAGCACTATCCTCAAATGACTCTTGTGCTCCTCAGCACTTCTCGAGTATACCAAAATATCATCGATGAACATGATCGCAAACTAATCCAGATACTCTTTAAACACTCGATTCATTAAATCCATAAAAGCAGCCAAAGCATCCGTCAAACCAAACGGCATTATAGTAAACTCATAATGATCGTATTGAGTACAAAACACTAACTTCAGTATACCCTCCTTTCTGATTCTCAACTAGTAATACCTTGTCCTCAAGTCAATCTTTGAAAATATCAACGCTCCTTGCAACTAATCAAACAAGTCATCGATCCTCGGCAGTGGATACTTGTTCTTGATCGTCACCTGATTGAGTTGATGATTGTCGATGTATAGGTGCAATGAACCATCTTTCTTCTTCATGAACAAAGTTGGTGCTTCCCAAGGTGATGCACTAGGACGTATGAATCCCTTATTTAACAATTCCTGCATCTGCATCTTTAGTTATTTCAACTCAGATAACGTCATCCGATAAGGAGCCTTAGAGATTGGCTTTGTCCTGAGTACTAACTCAATCACAAATTCAATCTCTCTCTCTCTCTCTCTCTCTCTCTCTCTCTAGCAGCAGGCTTGGCAATTCTTTCGGAAACACGTCCGAAAACTCTTGGACTACTGAGATGTCCTTGATCTTTAGCTCCTTGACTGTTGTATCCACAACAATCGCTAAGTAACCTTAGCAACCCCCATCTAACAAATGGGTTGCCTTAAGCGACAAGATTAAGGAAATCGAGGGTCCTCCTCGACTCCTAGTAAACTCGAAACTCTCACCTCTAACGGGTTAAACTGAATCGCCTTGTGATAGCAATCCATTTTAGCTCGTTGCTTGGTAAGCCAGTCCATGCCAATTATCATATCAAAATTATACATAGCTAGGACTATCAAATCTATTCTCCCCGCTCGCTCACCAATCACTAACTTGCAACTAGAACAACCCAATGCGGACAATATCTTATCCTTTAATGGTGTAGATATGCTAACCACTAACTCCAACAATTAAATACTCAATCCTACCAACTTAACAAACTACTTAGCTATAAAGGAATCAGTCGTGCCAGGGTCAAACAAAGCATATGCAGCATGGTCATTCAACGAGACCATACTTGTAATCACATTAGGCGCATCCTCAACTTATCCTCTCGTGATAATGTACACTTGTGCTTGTGCTGGGGGTCTATTCAATCCACCTTACGGTGCAATCCTGTGGCACGTGATATAGCTAGTATGAGTACCTAGAGGGGGTGAATAGGTATATAAAGGATTTTTCTTGATAACTGCACAATACTAGACAGTTGATAGATTTGAGACAAACGATAATCAAAGTAAGACTGAGAGAAGAGAAGATTGAACACGCAGTTTATAGTGGTTCGGCTTATGTCAAGCCTACGTCCACTCTTCTGCACTGACAGCCTATTGGCTGGATTCCACTATGAACAAAGAGATGTTACAGTGTTGTTCTCCCTTGCTTTCTCGGTGTAGATGATCTACCACACTCGCTCAAGAAATCACTAAGTATAGACACTCTTTGTGTGTACAATTTTGCTCAAAATGTATCGACTGATAATCAAGGTACTTCAAACTCTGGAATTTCTCTATCGATCATGCACTAAAGTAACTAGAACGTCTTCCTTTTATACTCCTTTATGCCATCATACCCGTTGGCACTTACTAAAGGAATTCCTCCAATCTACCCGTTGGACGGAATCAATCAAGAAGATCATTTGAGCTATTAAAGGAACCTGACGATAGCCCATCAATCTTGTTCTCTCATACAATCAGGATCTTGGTTTCCAAGAATATTTCGTCGACCATCGGATCTTCAAATGATCTTGAATACGAATAAAAGAATCCGTTATATTTATCCAGCCAAGAGATCTTCTCCAGAGGATAAGACCAAATCCTCAACCAAATACTTTGGCTCTGGATTGCCTTCGTCACTGGATTAGAAGAACTGTCAATGAATAGTCTTGAGTCTTGAGTCTTGTGATCCGAAAGTCTTCAGACTCTAAACTGAAGGTCTGTACTTATCCAGACTAGACTGATGGAAATGTTTTATCAGCTTCAAAATATTCTAGAAAGATTTCTCCAACAATCTCCCCATTTTTGATGGTGACAAAACTTTCCTGTAGATTTGAACAACTTTGATCTGCAAAACATTACTCAAGCAATATGGCTATCTCATAAAGATTAATAAATTAACTAGACTCTGCATCCACAGAAAATTGGTTAGTCTTTCATGAGTAAGACCATACAACAATACTTGATATAAATGCAAACAGTCAAACATCAAAATCCACACAAGTCAGTCAAATTCAAGTTCACACCCGTCATACTCAAATATTCAAACACGTCTCAAAGTTTAAAGTTAAAGAGTTTAAAGAGTTCAAATTGAGTTCAATCAAATTGCAATTCTCCCCCCTTTTGTCATCATTAAAAAGGTGAGAAAGGAGTCAAGTCTTCTTGGGAACGTGCACAATCTGGAAGTCTCCCATCGATTGGATGATGCCTTCCAGCCTCTTCAAGTCTTCCCGAAGATGAGCCACCTCTTCTCCTTTGGCATTGGCTTGAATTTGAAGAGCGAGGTCTTTCATTTGATCTGCCACGGTAACAGAAGATGCTTGTCCAGCATTCTTCATGACTTGAAGTTCACATTCCAGAGTATAGATTTGACCCTGCATTTCCAGAAGAACATCAAGGATACGACGAAAATCTGCTGTATTGTCCGTCTGTGTGCTCGCATTTGCTTTTTCGGATGGAGTGAAGGCAGACGATGGAACTTCAGCGTAATTGAGCAGATTTGGTGTTGACGTATCATGTCCTTCCTTAGGCATTTAAGAAGCCTGAAAATCTTCTGGATTTGCTGGTGAGCGACTCACACCTTCACTGTTGACAGCATGTGGTGTAGTCCTTCCTTCTTCTCCATCTCCCCCTGTCTCTAAGACCTCTATTGGGGAAGAGTTAAGGTCATGCTCTTCTGCGCCTTGATTCCCTTCCTCTGCAGCTTCATCTGCAGACTTTTCTTTTTCTGCTTCTCCTTCTACTTCAGCTTCTTTTTCTTCATCTTCTTTTTCTTTCTCTTGTTGCTCCTCTGCTTCTCTGTTCTTTGCTTGTCCCTCTTCTTCTCTCTGTTCTTTTTCTTCTGCTTCTTTTCCCTTCTTCTGATGTTCTGTTGATTCAGGTACAAAATGTCTGGTTCTTTTCAATGCAGGGATAGTGAAATCTTCCTCTTCATCTTCATCTTCCAAGATAAGAGCTCTTTTCTTTTTGGATGAAGCACCCATTGGCTCCTTCCCTTTTCTCTTTGATGCAGAAGATGTTGGAGTCTTCACTTTGAACTTCTCCATTGCCTTACTAAGCGCTTTCAGACGCATTTTAGTCAGCATTTTCAAACCACCACCATTTCGTCGCATGGTCGAACACAAAGAGTATGTGGAGGTTCAATGTTCAAGTGTCTGAAGATCTTGATCACAAGACCAGAATAAGGCAGTTGGCCCTTGTCCTTCACCATTGCTCTATACATGTGAAAGAGAATGGTGTGAGGGAGAGAGAACTTTTTCCCTGAATTGATCGCATACATCAATTGTGCCTCGGAATTAGACACGCTAGTCTTTGATGTAGACTTTGGCCTGATGCAGTTGATCACAATTTTGTGAAGCAAGATGTTGATGGCATGCATTCTTGAATATGTAACGCTTCCTTCTATACTCCTGT
This sequence comes from Eucalyptus camaldulensis, assembly GCA_019915185.1. Taxonomy (NCBI): domain Eukaryota; kingdom Viridiplantae; phylum Streptophyta; class Magnoliopsida; order Myrtales; family Myrtaceae; genus Eucalyptus; species Eucalyptus camaldulensis. Next base: position 15,478,736 of record JAHSVA010000014.1, on the reverse strand, counting down.
CTTTGACAAGTTCCAGAGTGGTACGAGCAATTGAAACCTTGATTGGTTTATATCGTCCTCTTTCGACTCCAATTATGTCTGCCAACATGTCCACATCCACCTCATAGACTTGATCTCGAACACTGAATGATATTCTATTCGCATCCAAAAAACTAAGATTCGAATAGAAGTATGCTGTTAATTGCGCATAATCGTTTGTGGTATCGGAGCAGAATTGCTCAAGTTGAAGCAGATTTAACTTCTCCCTTAAGTTCACTTTAATGGCATCCAAGAAATCGAAATCAACACTCCTAAGATTTATCACCCCTCGTTTCAACAGTCTAAAAAACAGATTCTCATGTTCCTTTGATTTAAACAAGTCATTCCTTTTTCCCTTCACCTTCGCAGCAACTCCCATTAGAGGTTGGAATTCTCTGAACATTTTATCATCATCGTTCCCATCAGTAGGATTCAGTCCCAATACATGAGGGTCACTTGGAATATTCACAAGTGCTTCCTCAGCCTTTCCTTTGGGAGCAATTCCCAAATTCTCCATTCGTCGCAGAAATAGATACTCATTCCCATAATTCTTATCTTTAAGGAAATCATCTATATAGTTCAGCGGAGTCCCAATGCTCTTCATTGCACGATAGAGCTTGTAAATAAAAGAGGGTTTTTGGACTCTTACAGGGTCTACGTCCTAGATTATTTCTTCCTCCGGTTGATGACTCACATCTTGTGGGGTAGATGATGAAGAGTGACGTGGTGGAGAGTGAATCGGGCTCTGTTGCTGACTTGGTAAACCTTCCTCTTCGGTGAGATCGAAATGGGTAGGTCCCTCCTTCATTCTCTGTGGTCCCCTGTTTGCGATTCTTGAAGACTTTCTCGAGAAAGACATTCTTTCTTGTCGTTGAAATATTCCTTTACTCGCTTTCCCAAGAAAAGATGACAACTTTCTCGAAGATAAACACGAAGTAGAAACAGGATTGGAAGGAGAATGCTTTTTAGGGTTTTGAAGATTGAGCAAGGAAAACTATATATATTTATATATATATATATATATATATATATATAACTCAGTTTAAAAAGGAAAAACCAATCGGCACAAAGGAAAATGAACAGACGCCTCTTTTAAAATCAATAACTGCCAAATAGAAGTTAATCTTTTTGAAAAGACAAGATTCAATTTTTCACAGAAATTATAAATTAACTGAATTAATGATCGTACCTTTTCGAGATTGAATATAATAACAACTTACAGTCTATAGCCATGTATGTGTGAGTCTGAGGGTTGGAGAGTCTCTAGACTTTAACTTCCTCAAGCTTCAAAATGTTGAGTCTGGAACGGATGAAATTGAATTGATTTTTCTCCAAAGGCTTTGTGAATATATCCGCTAGTTGATTTTTTGAATCAACAAATTGAATTGAGATTTCTCTATTTTGAACATGATCTCTAATGAAGTGATGGCGAATCTCTATATTGCTCTTGAGTGAAGAATTGGATTTTTAGTGAGATTGATTGCGCTGGTGTTGTCACATCTAATCTCTATGCATGAGTCTTCAATTTCAAAGTCTTGTAACTATTGTTTTATCCATAGAATTTGTGAACAGCAACTTCCAAGAGCTACATACTCTGCTTATATTGTTGAAAGAGCCACAGTGCTTTGTTTCCTTAAAAACCAAGACACTATCCTGCTTCCAAGCAACTGGCAAGTTCCCGAAGTGCTTTTTCTATCAACTCTGCAACCGGCCAGATCTGCGTCTGAATATCCTCGAAGATTAAAGTCTCCCTTCTTAGGATACCAAAGGCCGATGCTTGAAGATGAAGCAACATATTTAATAATACGTTTCGCAGCACTGAGATGGGATTCTCTAGGATCTGATTGAAACCTAGCACAAATGCAAACACTCAACAAAATGTCAGGTCTAGAAGCAGTAAGATAAAGAAGTGAACCAATGATGCTCCTGTAAAGCTTTTGATCAACTTTTTTCCCTTCTTCATCTTTGTCTATCTTCAAAGAACTTGACATTGGTATGTCGGTCTTTTTGCACTTTTCCAGTCCAAACATTTTGACAAGATCATTAGCATATTTTTCTTGATAAATAAAAGTTCATTCCTTCAATTGTTTTACTTGAAGACCAAGAAAGTATGTTAACTCTCCCATCATACTCATTTCAAACTCATCCTGCATAGACTTAGAAAATTTCTTGCACAGACTTTCATTAGATGATCCAAAAATAATATCATCCACATATATTTGAACAAGTAAGAAACTTTTGTTTTCCTTTTTGATAAATAAAGTAGTATATACTTTACCTTTGACAAAACCATTATGTATTAAGAACTTACTTAGCCTGTCCTACCAAGCTCGAGGTGCTTGCTTTAAACCATACAAAGCCTTTTTCAGTCTGAAGACTAAGTTTGGCTTCTTTGGGTCTTCAAACCCTGGTGGTTGTTCCACATAAACTTCCTCATGGATAAATCCATTTAGGAAGGCGTTTTTGACGTCCATTTGGAATAACCTGAAATTTTTATAACAAGCAAACGCAAGTAATAGTCAAATAGCTTCTAACCTTGCTACTGGCTCGTAAGTCTCATCATAGTCTATTCCTTCTTCTTGCGTATATCCCTTGGCCACGAGTCTTGCTTTGTTTCGTACGACTTTTCCTTTCTCATTCATCTTGTTCCTGAACACCCATTGAGCTCTAATAACAGTTTTACCTTTTGGTTTGGATGTCAATTCCTAGACATCATTAATGTTGAACTGTCTGAGCTCTTCTTGCATAGCTTCAATCCAACTTTCATCAGATAAAGCTTCTTCTATGCTCTTTGGTTCAATTTCAAAAACAAGAGCCACAGCACTAGACTCTTCTCGCCTTTTGGATCTGGTTCGAATTCCTTCATTAATTTCGCCAATAATGAAATCTTTGGGATGACTGGACTTATGCTTCTAGTTACTGGTTGATTTGTCTGGTTGATGATCTCTTTCTTTATTTGAATCTTCACATAAAGCTTGATGCTGGTCTTCCAGAGTCTGAGATGCTTCTTGAGTTGTAAGCTTTGGAGGGTCTGGAGCAGGTTCAAACTCTTCATGATGAGTTTGACTGGATGCATCTTGCGTAGAGTCTTGAAATTTGACATTCATTGACTCCTCCACAGACTGGCTCTTCTTGTTATAGACTCTGTAGGCTTTGCTTGATGTAGAATATCCAAGGAAGATGCCTTCATCTGATCTTTCTTCAAACTTACCAACTCGATCTTTTGCATTTTTCAATATAAAGCATTTGCAACCGAATACATGAAAGTATGAAACAATAGGCTTCTTATCTTTGAATAACTCATAAGGGGTTTTCTCTAGAATAGGTCTTAAGAAGACTCTATTGATGATATAGCATGCTATTGAAACAGCTTCAGCCCAAAATCGTGAAGAAATCTTACTTTCAATTAAAAGAGTTCTAGCCATTTCTTGAAGAGATCTATTTTTTCTTTCCACAACTCCATTTTGCTGAGGAGTATATGGAGAGGAGAACACATGCTTAAAACCAAATTCATCACAAAATTTTGTAAAATCTTGATTTTCAAATTCACCTCCATGATCTGTTCTTATACTTGAGATAACACATCATTTTTCATTTTGAACCTTTTTAGCAAATTTTTCAAAATACGAGAAGGTTTCAGACTTACTTGCAAGGAAATATACCCAAGTAAAACGAGAGTAATCGTCCACAATTATTAGGCAATATTTCTTACCTCTAATGCTCTGAGTTCTGGTTGGTCCGAAGATATCCATATGCAGCAGCTGTAGTACATGATTAGTAGAGACATGATTTATTGGCTTAAATGAATTTCTTACCTGCTTTCCCAGATTACATGGAGTGCATGGATCAATCTTTTGGTAAGGTAATTTGGGTAGACCTCGAACAAGCTGCTTTGATGAAATTTTGGCTAATTGCTTCATGTTGACATGACCAAGCTTTCTGTGCCATAAGCTTGCTTCGTCTTGAATTGAGATTAGACATTGCGATTCATTTGGTTTCACATCCAGAAGATAGATATTTCCATGTCTTCAACCCATGAAAGACTGAGTAGAGTCTTTACTGATTCCAGAACATATTCCTTCTTGAAAGAAGATCTTAAAACCATTATCACACAATTGACTAATGCTGAGAAGATTGTAATTGAGTCCTTCCACTAGGGAAACATTACTTATTGTGAGATTTCCAATTTTCACAGTTCCAAATCCCACAATACTTCCTTTGTTGTTTCCTCCAAATGAAACTTTTCCACCATTTACTTGAACAAGCTTTATGAAGCAATTTGAGTCTCCTGTCATGTGTCTTGAGCATCCACTGTCAAGATACCACTTCACCTTTTTCTTGACGGAGACCTGCATTTAAAATAGAGTCTCAAGCTTTCTTTGGTACCCAAACTTTCTTGGGTCCTTTGGTGTTAGTGAGATAAGCAGTATTAGCCCATGCTTTCTTAACAGGTTTCCAAACCATAGGACACTCTTTTTCAAAGTGATCCGGACTGTTGCACTTTGAACATATGAGAGCATTTCGACCTACAGACTTTACAAAATCTTTCTTGAAATGATTTTTGTAAGCCTCTCTCAGGGGTCTTTTCTTAATTCTTTCTTTTACTTTAGGAAAATCAATCAAGGGAATTGTTTCTGCTGTCATTCCTAGACCGGACTTATTGAAGTAAGGTCTTTGAGCTGAAAGAATTTTTTCAAGTATTTCGGACCCTTTTGAAAATTTCTTTGAAATATTTGATAAGTCAGTTTTTAAAAGAGCATTTTCTTTCAAAAGATTATTTTCATTTTCTTTAAGAGAGGAAACAGTCAAGTCTAGACTTTTAACTCTTTCTTCTAAAACAATTTCCTTTTGTTTTAAAGTTGAGTTTTCCTTCTTAAGTTCTGAAATTCTTTTGAGAGAAGTCTTAAGACTAAAACACAGTTCATCAATGTATTTAGAAACTTTGACAGGAATTTTAAAATTACTTGCCTCAAATTCACTGTCTGAGTCTAATCCAGAGTCTGAGTCTGATTGTGCCATTAGACATAGGTTGGCATATTCATTATCACTTTCTTCACACTCTGTATCACTCCAGATTTCCACTTTGAGAGCTTTTCGAAACTTTTCAGCTTTTCCTTTCTTCTTCTTCAGAAGAGGACAGTTGGGTCTGATGTGTCCCTTTTTCTTACATTCAAAGCAACTACATCTTTGTTTGGTTCCTCATCATCAACAGACTTGGTCTGCTGTCTTTGAAAGCTTTGTTTCTTTGAGTTGAACCTTCTTCCTTTTCTATTTAGTTTTATGAATCTTCTTATCATGAGGGCAAGCTCCTCATCATCCATATCATCTTCAGAATCTGTATCATCAGTATCATCATTTGATTTTAATGCAATAGATTTCTTACCTTTTGGATCTTCATCTTCATTGATCCGTTCCACTTCATAAGACTGAAGAGTTCCAATCAGCTCGTCGACAGATAATGGCATAATTCTTTGCGTCTCTCTTATTGAAGTCTTTATGTGATTCCAATCCTTGGAGAGTCCACGCAGTAGCTTGTTTACCTTCATGGGATCAGAAATTGCTTGTCCTTGATTCTCAAGACCATTGACAATATCTGCAAAACGGCTAAACATGTCAGTTATAAATTCTCCTGACTTCATTTTGAAGGCTTCATATTGACCGAGGAGAATGTTAATTCTGGTTTCCTTCACCCGATCTGTTCCTTCATAGGTGATATGTAATCTGTCCCAAACTTCTTTTGCTGTAACACAAGAAGATATTCTGTTATATTCAGTCGGTGACAAAGCACAATATAAAGAGTAAATTGCTTTTGCATCGAGTGCTTGTCTCTTGATTATCTCTTCCTGAGTCATTCCGTTGGTCTCAACAGTTTCTTTCCCTCTTTCAGAGATTGATGCAGCTGTAGGAGTAATTCCTTTTTCTACAACGTCCCATTCTAGAGGATCCTTTGATCGTAGGAAAGCTTTCATCTTGTTCTTCCAGATGTTGTAATCCTTTCCATCAAAGTAAGGTGGTCTGGTATTGCTTTGCCCTTCCATCAGCCCTGGTGCTAACATACTAGCCATGGATCTTTTACTCTGAAGCAAAACACTTTAAATAAAGTGAGTACACGAGCTCTAATACCAATTAATATAGCTAATATTAGTACCTAGAGGGGGGTGAATAGGTATATAAAGGATTTTTCTTGATAACTGCACAATACTAGACAGTTGATAGATTTGAGACAAACGATAATCAAAGTAAGACTGAGAGAAGAGAAAATTCAACACGCGGTTTATAGTGGTTCGGCTTATGTTAAGCCTACGTCCACTCTTCTGCACTGACAGCCTATTGGCTGGATTCCACTATGAACAAAGAGATGTTACAGTGTTGTTCTCCCTTGTTTTCTCGGTGTAGATGATCTACCACACTCACTCAAGGAATCACTAAGTATAGACACTCTTTGTGTGTACAATTTTGCTCAAAATGTATCGACTGATAATCAAGGTACTTCAGACTCTGGAATTTCTCTATCGATCATGCACTAAAGTAACTAGAACGTCTTCCTTTTATACTCCTTTATGCCATCATACCCATTGGCACTTACTAAAGGAATTCCTCCAATCTACCCGTTGGACGGAATCAATCAAGAAGATCATTCGAGCTATTAAAGGAACCTGACGATAGCCCATCAATCCTGTTCGCCCATACAATTAGGATCTTGGTTTCCAAGAATAGAACCTTCCAAGAATATTTCGTCGACCATCGGATCTTCAAACGATCTTGAATATGAATAAAAGAATCCGTTATATTTATCCAGCCAAGAGATCTTCTCCAGAGGATAAGACCAAATCCTCAACCAAATACTTTGGCTCTGGATTGCCTTCGTCACTGGATTAGAAGAACTGTCAATGAGAATAGTCTTGAGTCTTGAGTCTTATGATCCGAAAGTCTTCAGACTCTAAACCGAAGGTCTGTACTTATCCAAACTAGACTGATAGAAATGTTTTGTTAGCTTCAAAATATTCTGGAAAGATTTCTCCAACAGCACGAACCCCCTATTCTAACCCAACGATGGCGGTGGTGATAACTGATGTTGTCCTATTTGCCTTCTGGGACAATCTTTGGCCTGGTGACCTTGTTAGCCACACTCAAAACAAGAATCCATACTGAAATGGCATAGGATTGCACCATGTCGCCTTCCACATAGGCGACATACACCATTTTGATTTGATGCTAACTTTCCAACTCCACCCTTCCTATTGGGCAGAACATGGAACCTTCCTCCGGTCATGGGCCTCTTCTCATACTGATTCCCATCTCTATTCGAATTAAATATCGATCCAAACAAGATGGCTTGCTCATTCAGAATTCTCTCTAGCAACTAGGCTTGATTATAAACCTCATGATAGTCCTTCAGATCTAGTGGTACCAGTGATCGTTTCAACTCTAGTTGAAGGCCATTCCTGAACCTTCGAGCTTTATCTTCTGGATCTTTTATCAATCTCAAAGCATAGTGAGAAAGCTCTGCAAACTTAACCTCATACTAGTTAACAATCATCATCCCTTGGCGGAGGTGTTGAAATTCTTCCATCTTTTGTTATTGGAAACTACCCAAAAAGTATTTGTCATTGAAGGCTATGAGGAAAGCGTTCCACATTGGAACCACGCCTTCAGGAAATATCGTACCTCTGGTGGCTCTCCACCAAGTATTAGCATTACCCTGCAGCTGGTAGACTGCCAAGACAACCTTCTCCTCCTCAATGCACATCAAAAGTACAAAGGCTTTCTCTAAATCTTGGATCCAGAGTGACGCAGCTTCAAGATCTCCTGCGCCATTGAACCTTGGCGAGCTCAGCTTCAAGAACTACTCAACGAGCTTGTGAATCGGTCTCCCAGCGACCACGTTCTGAAGTGGAACATCAACAGGTGCAACTGTGGCTGTGGTCTCGACGGCGATAGCAACGACAATAGTAGCAACGGCTTAAGCGGCGACATCTTGATTCTAAGCCTATTGCCCTATCAAATCTCTCATCACTTCAAAAGCCTGCATGATCCCTTCGAACCTGAGATCACCAAGGGCTGCTACCCCAGCACCAACAGGAGGCAGTGCTACTCCACTAGCACTAACCTGAGTTGGCACTCAACCATGACCTCCTCGGGTACCGATCCTCGTCGGCATCCTACCTCGAGTCGTAGGTCTTATGGTATGCTTCCTAAGAGTCCTCTACTCCTGATCACTCATGACTCAAGTTTTCTACTGAAACCTGCCTTTCAATTTCATATAGAATGAGAAGCTGAGTGATTGCAAACAAACAATCTACCAACTATCTATCACAAATATGCACTATCAAGAAATAAAGGCCTTTCCTACTAACTATCCCATAAACTTATCGCACCTTATCACTCCAACCACTAACTTGCTCTGATACCACTAACTAGGGATGTCACGCCCCGATCCTCGTGCACGTGCCCATCTCTCGATGGTCAATAAATTTGCGACGTCCCAGGACGCATCACCAACCCATTCATTTTATTACACAAGCAGAAGCAAACAAAACCCTTGACAACCATTAACTTTGGGATAGAAAAGCAGGCAACAATTTACAACTAAAACAAGCCTTTTATAAACACACAGGTTTATATACAATATCAGGCTGTTTACAAAATATCGGCTCAATAAAAAGGGGACTGTCCTATGACCCACCAATCTGACACGTTTGATGATTCTTCGATCTCCTCCTCCATAAACTCTGGAGCTTCGGGTCCTCCACCACTGACATCTAAGGACCTCAAAATGTTGAGCCCATGACGAGGTGAGACAATGTCTTAGCAAGTTTACCCCCCTAAACTCCAACTAGGAAGGAAATACGCTTAGAGGCAATCTATGCACACAAGGCAAAAGACTTACCTTGCCTCAATCCCTTCCTACATGTTAGTACAATTCATATGCAGTCATTGCTCGCACAAGCATGAACTACCAACACACATCGGTCCATCAATTCAATCAATCCAATCAATCAATCCTTGCTCACTCAAGCTAAGATATACTATTGCTCACACAAGCTTACTTCCAACAATGCTCACACAAGCTGACATAGATCATTGAGATCATTGCTCACACAAGCTAACTGATCATTGCTCTCACAAGTTGACTTTTATATTTGCTCACACAAGCTAACTTATCCTCACTCACACAAGCTGACCTATCCTCGCTCACACAAGCTGACATTCCATTAGGCTCACATGAACTATCATACAATAGGGCTCACACAAGCATGAACTACCGACACACATCGGTCCATCAATTCAATCAATCCAATCAATCAATCCCTACTCACACAAGCTAAGATACACTATTACTCACACAAGCTGACTTCTAATAATGCTCACACAAGCTGACATCGATCATTGAGATCATTGCTCATCCAAGCTAACTGATCATTGCTCTCACAAGTTGACTTTTATATTTGCTCACACAAGCTGACTTATCCTCGCTCACACAAACTGACATTCCATTAGGCTCACACGAATTGTCATACAATATGGCTCACACAAGCATGCAATTCAATATTGCTCACACAAGCTGTCAATTCAACAATACTCACACAAGCCGTTATCGTCACAACCCGACACTCGATATTTTCGAGTTAAATACCAAAACTCCACTAACATCATTCAATTTCACCATTTAACAATCGATTTGTACAAATTGACCACACCACTGCAATTAGTACAAAATTCTAACAATTGACCATCCCGGCATAATTTTCGAAAAATATTAATTAATTAAATTCGAAAAAATTAATTAATTTAAATCTAAAATAATTTAATTAAATAATATTAAATAATATTTATTTTAAATAAAATAAAATAATTAATTAAAATTCTAATCATGCTTACATTAATCTAATTGCATAATTAGACTAATTAAATCATCCACTAAACTAACCATTCATCTAATCTAATTAACAATTAACTAAGCTAATCTAACCACCTAAACCATCATTAAACTAATCTAATCACCCCTTAAGCACAATTAACTCCATAATCAGAGTTTAGTGAGTAAACTCACCGAATTAACGTTCCGATGAATCCATGGCGATGACGACGTGAAGGCGGGCGTCAATCCTCCTAGTGGCGACTCCAAACAAGGCCCGAAAGGGACCTAAAAAGGGCCCGAAGATCGAAAGCCCTTGCTCGCTTCAGTTTCTATTCCAAGGACCGAAGGAGGAGAAACCAGTGGCTGAACAATGAGGAAGGGCTGATCAGAGCTTCAGTGAGCAAGTGGCCAGCAACTGGCAACACCTAGGGGTCAAGGGGGACTTTTTGGTGGTTGGGATGGGCGGAGGAATGGTCGGAATGGGAGGAAACACGTAGAAAACGCGAAATAGTGCACTCTAGACAGACTCCAGGTGATTTGGCGAACGTCAACTTCCAACCGACAGACAAGTCAGCCGACGGCTTCGTTTGGCAAATGGCAAGGTGCTCTCGTACGGTTTGGACCTCTTGAACACGGTGGTGGGTGGCACGAAGGCTGATTCTCATGGGAAGATAACTTTTAACTCGGGTTTCTAGAGAAAGGTCAGCTGGAGCAGAAACTAGAAGAATGAGAAAACAGAGGGGAAAAAGAGGTCGATGGTGGCTCTGATGGCCTAGGCAGCATGCGACGAGTAAGGAGAGGGGCCGAGCTTAGTTTCTCTATAATTTTTGGGAGCTTCAAGGGTCTGAAAATGAAGAAAACAGAGTTGAGGGAGGAAGAAAAGGGACTACTCTAGCTTTGATGGTCCCTCCAAGCTTCTTTCTATCACTTTGTCCCCTTGGAGAGGTCCCACCTTGGCCTAGCTGGCTTCCACAATCATTTGTAGACCACAAAGCTTCCTTAGGAAGCCAAGGAGGTGGTCCAAAAGGTTGATGACCAATGGGCTACGAATTTTGGACAATTGCACATCAAATTCATTCAATTCTCCTTCAATTCTTATCCAATTAGACTTAATTTGATGTCAATAAATCCAACCAAGGTGCCATCATCCCAATCAACATGATAGAACTTTCAATTTTTGAATTCGGGTTCCAATTCACAGTTAATTTTAATCTGGCGTGATTTTAACGGGTCTTAATCTACCGGATAGCTTTTAAGAACTTTTAATGCTTTTGACCTGTGGTTAATTGTTTTCAAGCCACAAAGTGTATCTTCGACACATTGGCAATTCTCGATTGTCATGAAAATCTTGAGATTTCAAATGCGGACACAATGTACCATAACAATAGAGTAATTGGTCTAGTGTTGATCGACAAGAATTGTGTAATTAGATGAAATCACTCACACTTAATCACATGGTTTTGTCGAGTTGGCCTATCTCCGGTCTCTAATCATTTTGTGCCATAATGACCCTTATAGATTAACACAGTCAAGTAGTCGATTTCTTTTCGAATTCTCAAGTCTATTGCGTTAAAATCCTTGAACGGCTTCACCTGATAGACTAGTTATCCCGTGAGTGATCAACTCAAGGAAAAAGACTACAGGTGCAACAATGAAAAGCCCAACTCAATCAGTCCAAAGCAAAACTTGAAATTCAGAATGTCGCACGACATATATACATGTCACAAAATCATTTCACAAGTTTGCACCTCACTCACAAATGCTTTCTATGCATTGTCACCTAGAGAATCATATAATACCCCATAATATTATACCATATCAAGTCAATTTAATTAACACACATAACCAGAATCCTTGGTTCTTCTAGAAACCTCCGGGATATCATCTCACCCTATTAAACATGACATCTAAACACTTTTGTGTATCCTTTTGAGCATCGTTCCGTAACCATCACCATGAAAGGCATCCGAAAACCTTCGAGTGTCACCCTCCAATGTCTCTTGATGGTGATATCTTCCCTCGAATCCTTCGATGACGGAATTTTTCTTGTGATCATACGAATTAAGCACACAACCGGTTTTATATTCCACTTTAGGCCAAAGCATGAATGCCCCAAGAGAGTGCCAAGTGATATGTAACTCATGACCTATCGGAAATGTATAGATAAAATATGCCGAGCATGAAATGAGAATCGTGACATGACCCATTAGTTCGAGCACCGGGCTAAGTCAAACCTGAATCGGACGATACACCTCAATATTGCTAAATCAAGAGAGTGACCCGGCCTGGCATGCTTCCACACATGTCGAAGAACTAATGCAATTCTAACTTTAGAGGCTCAGTGTGGTTTCAAGCATCAACCATGACTTATGGACAACAATATGTGAAGACCACACCTAGAAATCAATAACAGCCTCTACGACCAATCATAATAGCATCACATAATGAAGACACATCCAACAATAGATACAACACATAGTGTCTAAGCTTAGTTAACAATTAAAGTAGAATTACAAGAGACAATCACAATATTACACATCTAGAGAACTATAAACAAGTCTTGAAAACAATACTAATATGCATCACATAAGATCACACATCCAATCCTAACAACCAAACTTAAGAACTAAAATCAACAAACCATATACAACCATCATGGCAATTTATTTGGGCCGAGCAATAACATACACATAAATGGTCCATTCCTACTAACAATGATGATCCAGACAATCTCGACAACCACTTAATCATTTCTCACCTATTTCCGAATCTTATAGTCCAAGCACATCATGAACAAACCATATAAAATTAATCACATGAGTTTATCTACCTAGGATAACTCCAACAACACAAAAACCAAATCTAAATTCGAGTTATGTAACACTATGGCCTAGCCAAAGTTTAGGAAATCTACTTACCAATAACTAAGACAAAGATGAGAGGTAGTTGGTGGTGGCTCGAGCTCACAACACAACGGCGGTGTGAGGACGACGGGCGATAGAATGGCGCAAGAACGACGACGACTGCAATGGCGATGAGGCGGCATGGTGGCAATCGGGCGAGTGGTGGTGCAGGAGGCGAGCTGGCCAAGAAAAAGGGAGAGGGGCAAGTGAGGGGAAGAAAGGAAAGGGGATCTGCCAAGTGAGGAAGAGAATGAGAAAAAAAAGAGAACCTAATAAAGAAAGAGAATGAAATGAGAAGATGGGTGTCCATAAAGCATTTAATGAAAGCTCTATTATTGTCCTTAGTCCATGATGGTTTCTTGGCTTGAATGATGAGATTAAATCTCCACCACACATTTTGTTCGAGCTTGCTTTTCAAATTTCATTGGCCAATAATGTATCTAGTTACAAGAGAACTAGATTTGTTGCTCAAACTAAGTGGTCTCCTCCTAATGGGCACCCTTTCCTCTTGATTGAAGGCCAAGCTTGTCGCAACCCGATCTCGCCGCCTCTCGAAATGTATCCAAGAAGGGAAAATGTCAGGTTTAGGGGTAATTGATCTCAAGATGGCGAGCTCTCCCAAGCTTATACCCCGCGTGACAGCAGATTTATTTCTATGATCTAGGTATTTAACAACCTAAAAAAAAATATACAGGAGTCGCCAGTAGCTTCATTTTTAGGGGTCGGCTAGAAACCCAATGAAGGGTCGGGAGTATTCCCTCAATTCCTACGCAACCAGATATCTAGGTTCGGGGACTTGGGTTACGCTAATATTGCTATTAGCGCCCTTTCGGTACCTAAACAGTATGTTGTGTTTTTCCTAACATGTCCATGCATTTCTTTTTATATTTTCAGGATCGTCAATTCTATACTAAATGATCATGCGTGGTGAATTACTTTTATTCTATTCTATTCCTAAGAAATGAAAGGAAAACAAACAATGAATATGAAATTGTAAGACATGAAGTAAACAATCAATAAAAGCAGTAAATCTATCATGCAAACCTAAAAGAAAGTATAAAAGAGAAATATATGGGAAAAAGAGAGAAAAACCCGCAACTCGTTGGGTTTTATACAACAAATGGAGCCTGAGACATATGTCGGGAAAATGGGTATTACATGAAAATGGTCGGAATGGACATTGACCTCCACCATCTTTACGCCTTCTCCATCTTCAAGGTCCTAATCTAAACCTAATCTAAGAAATTTATGACTAGGTGCATACAAGTGAAAGAAACAATCATCACAACTAAGATCAAAGCAATTGGGGGTAGAACCCATGTATGATTGGCTCTAAGAAAAAAGCACAGAAATCAAGCACTTTATAAAGAGCAACTTTCATGAATGGAATTTCCTGAGGCATATCAAGTTCAAGTGAAGTCAAATTCATGGCCGAAAAGCAACAATCGCTAAAGCATGCAAATCAATCATAAGCCAATCAGAGAATGATGCATGATAACTGATTTGTTAAGCCACCTAATCAATGCATGAAAATCATGAAATTTGAACATGACGTAGGGTTAAATGTGAAGAAAAAGTTTGATTTAGACATTTAACCCTAAATCTATGTGCAAAAGGCCACACAAATCCATTAACATTGTGACTTGTCATTAGGAGCAAAATGCATAATGATTTAATCACTACATGTCAACTTAAATTCTAAGGTTACTTGACCCTAAAAATTCTCAAATTTTAACATGGGATGAATATGGATATTATGGACAGCTTTCATTGAGAATTTATCCTCAAGATCATTATGTATAAGATCACACGAAATTGGTAGACAGTCAGATTCATAGAGACAAGACAGCACTGCAGGTCAAGACAAATTCAGACTTCAAAACTTGATCTAAAAAAACAAAGAAAGCAGGGCAAATGATGGGCAAATTGAACAAACTAGGCATCGTTAGAAAGCTCAAGGTGTCTTTTATGAATTCCTATTAGGTGACAATTGTAATTTAGGGCTTTTTCTAGCTCAAGTAAAGCCATTTGTATAAGTGGTCAGATCAGATCATAACAAGCAGAACACATCAGCAGATTAGTGCTCTTTGCAAGAAGCATCAGGCAGGGCAAATGATGGTCAAATCACACATATAATATGTCTATGGAAAGCTTGAGAAGTCTATTACAAATCTCTAGAAGATATTAAGTCCTTATAACATCATCTACCAGCTCGTTCCAAGGACTGAAGCACATCAGTCAAAACAGGCATACGAATTTCCACATCAGAGCAGAACACAACAATTTTCCAGAATTACTTCCTAACTTTTAAAAAAGATTTCATGTGGCTAATGATATCAGATCAGGGTGTATTATAGCTCGTTGGCAAGTTAGTCGAACCATCTTCAACTCTCATGAAGGCATCAAACACAGAAAACCACAGCAACCAACTCGTATCAGGTCATTTGCACAAAAGGTCATCCGAAACAGAGCACAAGCCAGAACAAATTTCTAGAAACTGGTGCTAAATGCCGAGCTATTTTCAAGTAGTAAACGACATTGGATCAGAACGTTTTATGGGTCGTTGGAAAGGTCTTTGAGTTGTCTTTAACTCTCATGAAGACATTGAACACAAAAAAAAAAAAAAAAAAAAAACACAGCAGCTAGCCCACAGGATCCAAGAACAAAATTCAATAGAAACTCAGCAAATAGCAAGCGTGTCCAACAATCATAGCAGCAATACTTCAAGTCAGAATTTTAGAACAGTGTGTGTATTTTTGAGATGGATTCAAGCTAACAAACAACTTTCATTTGGGGGCTTTAATACACCAAATCAAAGCTTAAGATGTGCACATCGAACTTCTAGCTCATCATTTCACAAGACAACGGCATTTAAGGGTTCAAAATAGAACTAACAGGAACATGCTCATCCATACTCAAAAATCACAGCATCTAACTATAATTTGTTCCAAGCTGAAAGTGAGTGGCACCGGTATCTCCAATGAACAAAGTCTAACCATGTATCGCCTTCCTTAGCTAAAGGCCCAACTTCGATCCTTTCATAGCTATCCAATTCAAGGACTTCTACATGACTTGAAAGACCATTTTATTTTCTTCAATAAGGACAAGGCCGACATTGGTTTATTACATCGAACAGGTGGAGGGCATTTCCAAGTTATGGAGCAAATGGCGCCAAACAGAAACAGAACATCCCGAACACGGCATTTATCACGAACGACAATGTGTTTGAGCCTAATTGTCAAATCAAAGATGCTGTAGCATTGAATATGCATGACTACCACTCCGAGGTATCAAAGAGGAGCATATGATGATGACAAGTCCAGAAACAGACATGACTATCAAATTGAAAACACGAGCGTGGAAGATCTATTGGAAAATGACATATAGGCCCGGCCAAAGAACGAAATATGCAAAACGAAACATAAGGAACAACAAACAATTCAAAATGGTCACCAAGGAGGAAGAAAGCATTGATCGAGTGTAAACAAACAATCAGAAGATTTAGCCTATAATCTGCTAAAGTCAGAAAGGGATATAGCATAAGCTAAAATACAGCATCAGTAAACATCATCGCACCTGTACTCCTCCATCAACTCTATCGCTGCCGCTACTGACTACACGGATATGAGCCTCGCAGCCGCGGGAGAGTTACCTGAGAAATAGAACGAAGAAAAGGTCAGAAGCTGTTGTTGTTGATTCTCAGAAACCGAATCCCTGTCGAGCTCCTCGTCAGGCCATTCCGTCTTTGATCGAGCGAGCGAGAACAATCCGCCGAACTAGAACAGAGAGAGGTACAGATCGGGAGCGGCTATCATCACTGGTCGTCGTCGCCATCGCTGTCTTCTGGGGCTCGAGAATATCCGGAGGAGGAGGACTAAAAACGGAAACTAGCCGCTCTCTAATTCCAAGCTGTAAGTCCGACGACGGGAACCGGAAAGCTGTGATGATAGAAACGGAGGAGAAGGATTAGGGTTTCCCGATCTGCCACAACCTTCAATTGAATCGGTGAAGAATCAACTTCCCGAGACGTCTGCCTTTCAACAATAATGAAATTGCTCTTCGATCTCGCTTCAAGGATCCTTGGACGTGAAAAATATCAAATCGACTCCAACACGGGAGCTTCAGAGATGTCTGCCATTCAGTGATGTTGAAGCTAATTTCGTTATTGGAGCTTCTGGAACATCAAGAACACTGAGCTTCGATGTGCTTGTGGGAGTCTATGAAGGAGAGAGAATGAGTGGAGAATCTCAGCAAAAGTTGCAGAGATCAAAGAGAGAAAATCCTCGGAGAGAGGTAGCGGAGACGCTTTGATCCAGAGAGAGAATCCATGGGGATCCTTCTTGCAAGAGAGACCACCGGCGAAGAATTCCTTCACTTTTTCCCTGTTCGACCGAATGCCGAGGGAAAAATCCAAGAGAGAGATGTAGAGAGAGAATTTTAGTCCGAGAAACTAGATCTGGAAAATGACCCCCTAGAGAGAACTCCCCGTGTGAGCTAAAACCCCCCTTTTTCTTTTTGTTTTCTTCTCCTTCTTTTTTTTTCCTTGTTTTCATTCTTTTTCTTTCTTTCTTTTCTCTCCTTTTTCTTTATTTCTCCCTTTTTTTTTTCTTTTTCTATTTGATTCCTTTACTTCTTTTTTCTTTCTCTCTATATTATTTTTTTTTCTTTTCATTTTCATTTTTTTATTTTTTTATTTTCTTATATGTTTTCAAATTGAATGTTTAAAACGTCGACAAAAAATTCCAGGTGTCAACAGCTGCCCCTCTTTAGGTGGGAGCTCGAAGAGGTTCCACTCAAAGACAAAATTGATACCTGAAATTTTTAGTCGACTCGGCTTTGAAAAATAGAAAACGACAAAAGCAATGATGGTTGGTAAGGACGTACCTGATACTTACCTATGCTCATCAAGGTATTTGAACTCTTGTTGGGGTTTATTCACTCTATCTCTGTTTCTCTCTCTCTCGTGGAATGGAATGAAGACAATGAAATCACTAAATAAAAAAGGAATGGTTTAAGGATAAAGTAAAATTTGGAAGACAAGGTTTAAAGATAACTTGGAACCTAAGGGATAAGGTTTAAGGATGACCTGGAACCTAAGAGATAAGGTTTAAGGATGACCTGGAACCTAGTGGTTTAAGGATGGACCCACGAACCTAGTGGTTTAGACTGGGAGAAAGGTCTTACCATGTAAAAATGGGCTTCAACCGGGAGAAAAGTCTTACCGTGTAAAAACGGGTTTCAACTAGGAGAAATGTCTCACCGTGTAAAAACGGGTTTCAACTGGGAGAAAGGTCTCACCATATACAAATGGGTTTCGACCGGGAGAAAAGTCTTACCGTGTAAAAATGGGTTTCGACTGAGAGGAAGGTCTCACCGTATACGAACGGGTTTCGACTATGTATGATAGTCTCACCGTATACAAACGGGTTTCGACTGAGAGGATGGTCTCACCGTATATGAACGGATTTTGACCAAGTATGATAGTCTCACCGTATATGAACGGATTTTGACCAAGTATGATAGTCTCACCGTATACAAACGGGTTTTGACTGAGATGAATGTCTCACCATATACAAATGGGTTTTGACTGGGTATGATAGTCTCACCGTATACAAACGGGTTTCGACTGAGAGTAAAGTCTCACCATATACAAATGGGTTTCGATTAGGAGGAAGGTCTCACCGTATACAAACGGGTTTCGACTTAGAGTAAAGTCTCACCATATACAAATGGGTTTCGACTGGGAGGAAGGTCTCACCATATACAAATGGGTTTCAACTAGGAGGAAGGTCTCGCCATATACAAACGGGTTTCGACTGAGAGTAAAATCTCACCATATGCAAATGGGTTTCGATTGGGAAGAATGTCTCACCATATACAAATGGGTTTCGACTAGGAGGAATGTCTCACTGTATACAAACGGGTTTCAACTGAGAGTAAAGTCTCACCATATACAAATGGGTTTCGACCGGGTATGATAGTCTCACCGTATACAAACGAGTTTCGACTGAAAGGAAGGTCTTTTCAACCAGTTATTAGTTTCAAAATTGCTGGAGAACCCATCTTGCAAAATAACATTGATTGTCAAATCCTTTCAGAGAAGATTTTAACCAAATGGGATCTGATTAACCATTTAAGGGTTAAATCAAATATGCCAGGTGGAAATATCCTAATTAGAATAGGTCTTTCACACTAGCTCTCAAAAAGGGCTTTTGTTCCCAACCATTGATATGGGAAAACTGTTTAAATCTCACTGGATAAATCTCACTCAACCTATGTCTAAGGTTTTTGGAAACGTTCACAGTGAATACAATCCATTGATCAAAAGGTCTTTTAAATGGACCGTAATGATGGCTTAGTCATGGGCTTACACAAAGGGTATGCACTTTGAGGCCAAGAAATGAATATTCAATCAATATCTTCATCAGGTTTACAAGTCAAGAACCTTGAAGATAAGATAAGATAGGATTGCTTCCACTCCTTCTAGCGGTAGCTCCTATGTGATATTCTCATTTCAACTCGAACCATCCCAATCGAAAGAGACTTCGGATAAGGGTTGTAGTGTTGGTTCGGGTGAGGCTTAGAAAGGCTTGAAAAACTTTCAGATATCAAATGGTTAAAAAGTGAGTGATTATCTTGGCATCATTACCATCACACGACTTCTCAAAAATTCGACTCTTGAAATTTAACCTATCTCGAGAGTCCTTTTGGTAATTTGTCTTGAGACATGAGAGCTTCGCTCTTTGTTCTAATGACATTGCTTACAATACATGTTTTCTCTTGCAAGATATTTCTTTTGTTTTTCAATGAATGATCTTTTGCATGATCATGGATTTTGCTCTTTTTTGCATTCTTGCTTTTCTTTGCATTTTTTTTCATGGGCATTGGCCTTGCTTTTACCAGGCACACTGCTTCTTCATGCCCCCTAGTTTTCATCCTCTTTTGAGTATCTAGGACTCTCGAGTGGCATTTACAAACATTACCAATGTTTTCAGTTTTGTTGGTAAATCATATGCCTTGCCCCAGTGCAGGGAGATAATCATCACCCGGGGTTATGAAATAATTGCATAAGGCTTAAATTGGCTAAGCAAGGGATAATTGTGTTTGTAGTAGTGAACGGAATGCTCTTCGTCACTTTAGGATGCTTCGAGTTTCGATAAGAAATCACCTAAAGCCAGCACAAGAAGATTAATGCAAGTGAAAGCAATAAAATCTTTCTTAATCTTTTGCTCCGTAATTTCCAACCAAGACCTCCTATTTTGCCCCAATGTGGGGTTGTTCTTGACAGGGTTATTTTGGAAATGCTCCCTATTTGGCTCAAAGTGGCTTGCAAAGGATATCAATAGTGTTTGGGGATCGAGAAATGAAATGCCTTTATCATTTCAAATCACTACCACCTGGCATATTTAACAATTCTTTTCAAGTTGTCCAAAGCACACTTTGGTTAAATTCAACTCTTTGGGGAAATGAAAATATAATCAAATTTTGTCTGAAAGGACATGTTTCCTTGACCCTACTGGGGAGATTTTTGGAAGTAAGGTTTGACAAAATTTGTAGATAGAACAGGCTTTGCTTAGCACATGGGTTCATTGCTAGAGTTCTAACTGTACTTCTAGAGTTCTAACCGACTTTAAAGTTTAAACTCACTTTTTGGCATTCTAAGGCACATGGTCACTTCTAAGTTCTAAAGAAAAATTGACACTTTTGGAAATTTTGCACTCTTGAAATGAACCTCTTGTGGACAAGTTGAATCTTCATCAAACATCCTGCAACATGAACAAACATGCATATGCAATATGTATGCATGAAAATGCATGATGCAAACATCCTAAAATGGCTCAGATTCAATCCAAAAATGGCTCAAATGCCTTTCACTTTATTCATGGATAATACTTCTTGATAGCATCAGCATTTATAGGTCTTGGTAATTCATGACCATCCATTTCTACAAGGATTAGTGCCCCACCAGGTAGCACTTTCTTTACAATATATGGACCTTCATAGTTTGGAGTAAACTTCCCACGAGGATCTGGAATGATAGGTAAAACCTTCCTCAAAACAAGATCGTTGATCTCAAAATGTCTTGGTCTAACCTTGCGATTAAATGACCTAGCTACTCTCTTATGATAGCTTTGTCCATGGCATAAGGCTTTTACCCTCTTTTCATCAATCATACTAAGTTGTTCAAATCTTTGTTGCACCCATTTAGCTTCAGAGAGCTTGATTTGAGAAAGTACCCTCAGTGAAGGAATTTCCACTTCCACGGGTAATACAGCTTCCATCCCATAAACCAATGAGAACGGTGTTGCCCCAGTCGAATTACGAATTGAAGTTCGATAAGTAAACAAAGCATATGGCAACTGATCATGCCAATCATGATAATTTTATGCCGTTTTGGCTAAAATCTTCTTGATGTTCTTATTTGCTACTTCCACAGCTCCATTCATTTATGGGCGGTAAGGAGAAGAATTCAAATGGCGAATGTGGAATTCTCCAAGTAAATCATCGCTTCAGGAACTCCATATCGGGCGATGATATCACGATGGATGAACTTTGCCACACTCTTTGCAGTAACATGGGTATAAGAATTGGCTTCAATCCATTTGGTGAAGTAATCAATGGCTACCAAGATAAAACGATGTCCATCAATGCTTTAGGATTAATCGGTCCGATAATGTCGATGCCCCACATCGAAAAAGGCTAGGATTCTGACATTTGATGTAGCTCATTAAGAGGAGCATTGATTTTGTCTCCATAGACTTGGCATTGATAATAGCACTTCACGTGTTGAATACAATCGGCTTCCATGGTCAACCAATAGTAACCGAGCCTCATGATTTTTCTAGCCAAGAGATGACCGTTCATATGAGTGCCACACTCTCCTTCATATATTTCTTTCAAGAGCCCAATTAATCCATTGGCATCCGCTTGAGAGAGACCTGCCCAATCTTGGTTTCTTTAGGGTTGTCTAAATCTCCCAAATTTACAGTGACCGACTGTTCGGTGGTAGGAGGTTTGGACTTTCCATGTCTGAGCCATACTTTTTCAATACCTTGAGGATCGTCTTCATTCTCTGAGTCGAAATAATCGGGTTCGTCAAAATCTTTTGAATGCGAATTCAAGCCATGCAAATGACTATCATGATATGAAATGCCATGCTTGGGATGCAATTGAAAGAAAAATGGTTAGTATATGTACATCTAAATGAATATAATGTATGTAAATGTCATGAAAAACTTGTTTTCAGATTCAATTTGTTTTTTTTTTTTTATCGGGAACTAGTCCTCATGTCATTGGACGTCCTCGTTCCACTAAAACATGTAGAAACTATAGATCATGTGGAGGCTCAGGCCTCAAAGCATCATCATAGGACTGATTTGGGCCTCACACGTCTATTAACAAAACATGAATTTTATTGATATGCGAAAATTGCATTACAACGTATATTATCTTGGATCTAGAAAGTTTATGATCCAGATCATTACAAGTACAAACGAATGAAATGAACGGAATTCCCTCGCAGGGGAGAAACGAATGAAATTCCCTCGCAAGGGAGAAATGGATAGAATTCCCTCGCAGGGGAAAAATGAATCGAATATAACTAAAAATTAAGTACAAGAACTAGAAACATCCCTTACACAGTGGGAATTGTAGGTTCTTCATTTCCATCAATAGCGCCAACCATGTTGACATCTACAAAATGCTTTGGAAGGGGGTTTTGTTGGACATTCGATGCCAAGTCCTTAAAAGTGAGCAGCTTTCTATCCAACAAATCTTGGATCTTAAAATGGAGCACCAGACAATTGTCCACATGATGACCTTTTTCACCCATATGATACTCACATGTCTTGTTAAGGTCGAATCCGGCAAACTTTGGTGGATTATCTCTTGGGATCTCTTTTGCCACAAGATGATTTTCGATTAGCATTGGAAGTAATTGTGACATGGGTCTAGGCAATGGAGTAAATTGCCTTTGAGGGGCTTTTCCTTTGCCCTCCAAGTTTCTAGAAGAACCCCCTACTTCCCTGGCAGGTTTATGAGCTTGAAGGTTGTACGGCTTCTGAGAAGAGGAATTTTGTATGTAGGCAATCTCCACAGTCGATTCCTTATCTCTCTTTGGGGTATATCGACGGTTTGTGTTCTCCATCAACCTTCCTTCTCGCATGATCCCCTCGATGCGTTCTCCCAACTCTACAAATGTAGCAAAGTTCATACAAGTATGGTTGTACATCTTCTCAAAAGATCACGGGGCATAGCTTGAAGTAGCAATTTCATGGTCTCTTTCTCAGATAATAGCGGTTTTACTTGAGACGCAGTGACCCTCCATCTTTGAGCGTAGGCCCTAAATGATTCAGTTCTCCTTTTCTCAACCCAGACTAGTTCCTCCCGAGTCGGAGCAATTTCAGTATTGAATTTGTATTACTGAGGGAATTCATCAACGAGATCTTCCCAAGTACAGATTTTCTCCATGTCCAACTCTATAAACCAGGTTAACGCAGGACCAACCAGGCTGTCCAGAAATGAATTGATCAAGAGTGGGGGATTATCTGAATAACGGGCCATCTTGCCTAAGTAATACTTCAAATGTGTCTTAGGACATCCAATGCCGTCGTATTTTCTTGTGAACTCTGGCTCCTTATAGAATTCAGGGACCGTAACTTTGGTAAATGGTGACAGTTTATCAAGCCCCTGCAACTGATAGCCTTGCATCATGCAATGGCACTCCTCAATCTTTGCGAGGCGCCTTGCATTTTCTTCATCAAAGTGCGAAGTTGGAATCTCTTTAGAGGGAGGCTCTGGACCGATAACTATCGGGATTACAGTGGGGATCTCTTCCACAGGCCCTTTTGCCATGGGCTCTACTACCAGCACTTCAGGGGGCGCGGTAGGAATATTCATGGTAGAAGAAGTAGATGTCAAGCTTTTTGACTTGGCTGGAGAGATCGGCCAATAACGTCATCATTTGTGCCATTTGATTCTCCATATTAATGACACGGGCTCGGGTATCTTCGTTTCCATCTTTGTTTGGCGGTGAGTTCGTATAACAAATCTTTCTTCAGCCATTTTTTCAAAACCTCTTGTAAAAGAAAATGACTCGAATTAGTACCGATCAAAAGAAACCATTAAAGTACAAATCCTAGTCAATTTTATATTTTCTTGAGATAAAATAATGATAAGAAGTGTATATGATCCCAGTATCATATAACCTCCTCTTATCAAAATTTCTTCAAAAGAAATTATACAATTGAAAAGGAACGGCGACAAATATTTAATCAGAATGCCCCTTTTCTAAAAATTACATGAAAATGTTCAAGAATGTTATTCATTTCATCGAACAATTACGAGGGAAACATAATCTTGCTTTCTTGAAGCTTACAAAGTAGTTTGATTTTACAAGGTATATGAAAATGAATACAAGGAAACCTTGATAGAAAAGAGGGAAACACAAATGAATTCCCTTTACAAGAAAAGTGTATGAAATGAAAACCTAAGGACTAGGTGGGATTGCACGGAGATGCTTGTTATCATGGGCCAAGCGTTTCTCATCGATTAAGGCAATGTCTTCTTGTTTGATAATATGAGCTCGCCGAAATTCTTGAGGCTCGGGAATCTTTCCACGTAATCTTGATGTCTTGGGTCGAGATTCTCCCATATAGTCTTGAGATTCCAGGCACAGGGATCACGTCCACTTCAGGTCTACCCATCTAATCCTAAACCTAAAGGGGCACTCATGATTAAACCATATCGTCGTTGAAATATAAAACACATAATTGAAATATGGAAAGTAAAAGATAAGCATGATGAAGAAGGAACGATATCTTACCCACCAGACACATGACAAGCACAAATCACATGTCGCATGAAACTGTGAGGTTTGGACACCTAAGGTAAGGATGCTAAAGGCTCAAGGTCCTCATTCCAAAGGATAAAAATAGTTTACCCACCGCTACTATCGTCGGTCAGTGCTATTTTTATCGGTTGGAATGAGCGGGTTTATGTAAGTAATGGATTACCACGAGCATCCATTCGCAGATTCCACCCATAAACCCTCCTAAGGTCCTAAATTGGGCGATTGGGGTTTTAGACCGCGGTTGTGTGTGCGCTGTTTTCAACCAAAAAAACAAATCATAGATTCTTGCGCTGAAAGAACTAGAAGACCTCTGCCACTGGGTCAATCCCAAGTTGGGTATGATGTTAAAAGTTAATCGACATCAAATCCAAACTGTAAAGGACTACAAAGACGGAAACATGAAACTAGAGCTCAGTGTCATCTCAAATGCGCTGAATGTATTAACCTCGAGCGGGTGGCAGCATACGTATTTGAGCCCCAACACTTTCTAAAAATGGAACATGAAACATAGCACGACAAACATAAGGAACAAGAATCATAGTAGAGGACATTATCATGAACCTACTACGGGCATGCGTAAGATATGAGAGAAACAGAATGGTCAAACGCTTGCCAAGAAGTTGTTCAATTGGTCGAAATCTCACAATCAAGTTGGTTATGAGTTTCGCAAAAAAAGCATCTGAACTTCAAGCTGGAACCAACTAAAGCTTCTCGATGAGGTTCGAATGGTACGTTGAAAACGAAATATAAGCAGCTTCTTCTAACGGAATGTCCTCTATTAGTCCTTTCTGAAAAAATTTTACCAAAAAACAAACTAGATAGATAATTAAGGGATCCATGACACCAACGAGTAAGAATTTTTCTAGTTATACCCGCTCTTCAAGAACATATAACTCCAGAAATTTTAACAATTTGTTTGAATGATACATATTATGACCGGATCCTGCGAATATTTCGATTCCACCAAACGATGTCACCATGGTTTCTATCCGATTAATTGTTAACAAAGCAATATATGCAATTTGTGAGGGTTGTTTTAGCTAATGCGAGTCCTTGATAAATAAATAATATTTTAAACTCCACAGGTTTTGAATCGCATAAAACTGATCCGAATTCCTTTTTATATGAATCTTGATTTGTACGAATCCCCTTCATGTCAACCTAACGATGAAGAAAACGACAGAGCAGCAATTTTGTGTCGATTGTCCGCCCCTATTTAAGTGAGCGAACTTTGCATCAGATGATCACCAGAACAAAGCTTGCTTCGAATTAAGCTAAAAAGATTTCGTACTGCAAGAGATGGACTCTTGGCTTCAAATCCTTGTTCTCGTTGCGTGCATCACTCCGGCTGTGGTCCAGGGCAGAGTTCGGAACTACACATTCAATGTAAGTGATGACACAATGGAATGAAGTATTCCTCTGTAAAACTTGCTTGCAAGGACGGTAGCCCGTGTACTGATATGTGTTTATTCCTCTAATTGGCAGGTGGTAATGAAGAATACGACGAGGCTGTGTTCGAGCAAGCCCATCGTGACCGTGAATGGGATGTTCCCGGGACCCACTCTCTACGCTAGGGAAGACGACACCGTGCTCGTGAGGGTCTCCAACCGTGTCAAATACAATGTCACCATTCATTGGTAAGCTCAACGAGCTCTAAATTAAACTACTATCTTTAGGAAATCGCACATTAATTTTGCTGTATATGCGGTTAGGCATGGTATTCGGCAGCTGAGGTCGGGGTGGGCCGACGGGCCGGCATACATCACCCAATGCCCAATTCAGCCAGGCCAAAGCTATGTGTACAATTTCACCACCACGGGCCAACGGGGCACCCTCCTTTGGCATGCGCACATACTCTGGCTCAGGGCAACCCTGCACGGAGCCATTGTCATCTTGCCCAAGCGCGGTGTTCCATACCCTTTCCCTAAACCCCACAAGGAAGTTGTTGTCGTACTGGGTATGCTCGATTCCACTTCCAATCTACTTCGCTTGTTTGACAGCATATACTAGTAGAAGCTCTGAACCATTCTGGGTTTTGTGAATCAGGCGAATGGTGGAAATCTGATACAGAAGCTGTGATCAAGCAAGCCATCAAGTCCGGATTGGCACCAAATGTCTCCGATGCTCACACGATCAATGGCCATCCAGGGCCAATTTCCAATTGCCCTTCCCAGGGTAACAATCCATCGACAAACATTGACATGAAAACATCATCTGAATCTTGATGTCACGTTTTCATGGAATAGTTTAATTAAATCTTTCACTGAGTAGATGCTGACCATCTTTGTCTCTGATGTAAGGTGGATTTACATTGCCTGTCGAGAGTGGCAAGAGATACATGCTTCGAATCATCAATGCTGCACTCAATGAGGAGCTCTTCTTCAAGATCGCCGGGCACCAGCTGACCATCGTGGAGGTTGATGCCACCTACGTCAAGCCTTTCAAGACCGACACGATTGTGATCGCGCCTGGCCAAACCACCAACGCCCTCATCTCCGCTGACCAAAGCTCAGGCAAGTACTTGGTCGCAGCCTCCCCTTTTATGGACTCCCCCATCACCGTGGACAACGTGACCGCAACTGCCACATTACACTACTCTGGCACGCTCGCCGCGACTTCCACGACCCTCACCAAGACTCCCCCACAAAACGCCACCGCGGTGGCCAACAATTTCATTAACTCTCTCCGAAGCCTCAACTCGAAGATATACCCTGCCAAAGTCCCGCTTACCGTTGATCACAACCTCCTTTTCACGGTTGGACTAGGAATCAACCCTTGCCCTTCGTGCAAGGCTGGCAACGGAAGCAGAGTCGTGGCAAGCATGAACAACGTGACGTTTGTGATGCCGACGACAGCCCTTCTCCAAGCACATTTCTTCAACATAAGTGGCGTCTTCACCAGCGATTTCCCCGGTAACCCGCCGACCACTTTTAACTACACAGGGTCACCGCCAACAAATTTGCGGACCGCGAGTGGGACAAAGGTGTACTGGTTGCGTTATAACTCAACAGTCCAGCTCGTGTTACAAGATACTGGGATCATCGCCCCGGAGAACCACCCAATTCATCTTCATGGGTTCAATTTCTTCGCGGTCGGGAAGGGACTAGGAAATTATAATCCAAAAGTGGATCAGAAGAACTTCAATCTTGTCGATCCTGTTGAGAGGAACACAATAGGAGTACCGTCCGGGGGTTGGGTTGCAATCAGATTCAGAGCAGATAATCCCGGTACAATTCTAGTTTATCGACTATTCTCATTTACTCTCCAATCTATACTATAATTTTAACTACTCCGCAAGTTTTTCAGGACTCTGTTGTTGAAAATTTTTGCAGGCGTTTGGTTCATGCATTGTCATCTGGAAATTCACACAACCTGGGGACTCAAGATGGCCTTCTTGGTGGACAATGGGAAAGGCCCAAACGAGTCGCTGCTACCGCCTCCAAGCGATCTTCCGAAGTGTTGATCCATGAGCAGAAATTCTATAGTCAAGTATGCAGTAGCTCGAGATGAAGAGTGATGAGAAAAGAAAATAGAGCCTTACCACAAAGGAAAAGGCTTATACAGGTGGTTTTAGCCTAGTAAAATGAAGATCCGAATTGTTTTAAAAGAATTCTTTGTTTTGATTGCAATATTCGTATTCCGTAGGAAATTTCTTTAAAGAACAAGATTCTGCCATTTGCTAAGTTGCAAATTTCTGATAAGTTTCTCGCATTAGTGTGGACACGGAGACTGACCATCTTGGAAAAAGACTTGATGGTAGTAATTGAGGATGATTTATCAGAAATTTAATAGCTGTCCACTTTGAAAAAATAGAAGGCCATTGTAAAGCAGATAACTTTAATATGAAACAAGACTTGATAGTCGGAATACGATCGCACGATCAAATTATATTGGGCATTCCATAACTCCGTCCGGGAAAAATGTGGCTCGACAATTTGGTGGAGTCCTTACGTTCTAACACTGACTTATGGTGGATACCTTTATAAAGCCAAGGTCTCCTCTCCACTCCCAACACACTTGTCCTAGATTGGAAAGGAAGATCTCATAAAAAGGAATAGACCACAACCAAATTAATAGAATCCATATATTGAATTATTCATGTGGCTGAGAGACCTCGCAGCTCAGGCATGGCAACGCAATTATTTGGAGCGTTCTCTGCCATTGAGCTATAATAGCCCATCGTCCAAGCTCCCACTGGGTCCGCTACGTCAGAAGGGAGCAAAACCACATCCCTCTTTTCCTTTTTTGCTCCCATATCGCAATTCAGGAGGGGCATGGGGATATCTAAACGGGATTTTATCAACTTATTCTATAAATTAAACAATATTTTCATCTCCAAGTTGAACTCAATGTAACTCGCCTCTTTTCGGGTGTAAAGCAATATCAAACCTAAATGTCCAACAAACATTATCTCTTCCAGAAAATGAGGTGATCCAACCACATCTTCCAATACAACTACCTTGCTACGATTTCATCAAGTCACTAACCATGTCATTGGCATCCCGCTCCTTGCAATTAATGTAGCAACTTCGGGCACAGCCAACTTTCATAATGTGACGGGTGGTGTGTGATTTAACTTCATCAAGTGTTTGTTTATCAAATTGTTATTTAGGTGTTCTAAATCTCTGTACGGTCTTGGATCGAATGTTTTTAATTATGTTGGATCGATGATTTTCTTACATCATGCTCTTAAGTTTTTCCTCAAAAAGCCTACTGAGGTGGATTTACGTACCTTCAATTAAGCAATGGCACAAAGTTTCGTTCCTTTTATTACAAACCAAAAATAAATAAATAATTAAATATCGAGACGGCCCATTCAGATTTTGACTCATCCCACACTATTATGTCATTTGCACAAAGTTTCATTTCTTTTATTACGATATATAGAGAAAAAAAAATCAATATCAAGACCACCCATTCGGATTTTAACTCGTCCCATACTATTACGTCATTTGTACCATTAGAGGTAAGAGTAGCATATCAATAACTAGAACACCACCGGAGCCAATTTATACAGTTTCAGATAAGCACATGAAGTGTCGAGATTGAACCAAGACTATAGCGACGCGACACCATGTCCCTCAAAGAATGAACTTATTACTTTATTAAGACGTGCATATAATAATTATTCTGTTTCTCTATTTTTTGTTTTTTCTGTTCTTGAGAATAAATTTGGAACAAAATTCCGTTTAGTAACACAAATTTCATTTTTTTATTTCCGAGATAAATTTGTGCTCAGAAATAGGTTTGAAATAGAAAGGAATTTTCCGACTTTCTATATCTTCGACAGAAACAAAAATAAAAGATCTTCCCATCTTTCAATCCCCTCCTCTCTCTCTCTCTCTCATGTGTTTTCCCATGAGAAGACCATCCTTCTCCTCCTTCTCCTTGAGACTCTCCCCATCCCAGACCCCTAGACCCCTAGATTGGCCCCCGCCCCCTAGATCCCTCCGCCTCCATCTCTTTCAACGACAACTACTACGTCTCCACCTCCTTTGCCTAGCTCTCTTCCAACACCCACGCCCACACTGGCGCCTCTTCCCTCTCCTGCAGCACCTTCCTCTCCGGCTTCCACCACTCCCTCCCAAATAACTTGTCATCTATGACCTCTCAAAGCTCCGCTCTGCCACTAACAACTGCCTCACCAAGCCCTGCTACTCCTCATCCTCCTCCTCTTTCTCGCACTGCTCCCCCCAGGGGTAAGGACGTCGGAAGATGACGTTCTAAAAAATCACAATTTGGATAATATTTCAAAATATTTGCGGCAAAACAAAAAAAGTACTATTTACTTTAGTAAACAATTGGGTGTGGAATTGTTATTCTAGGTCTTTCCTATTTGATATATTACATAATTCCTATTGGTTTCTGGTTACTCGCATCTTTTGTTTATTATCAGGCAAGCCGTCAACATTGCAGATACACTGTTTAGCCTGGGATTTCTGGTAGTTTATTGATATGATTAAGAGTTAGATTTCTGAGCTCATGCCCCTATCAGAAAAAAAAAATCTTTCGGTATTTCTTCCCGTTTATCTCGCTTCTCTTATCCCACATCAATTCCTCATGCGGGACGCAATTTCTCAAGGACAAAGATATACTTACTGAAATGACCATGTGTCCGACTACTCCCCGGATGTCAACATGTACTTACCGAAATGAGTATGTGTCCGACTATTCCCCACATTTTATGAAGGCCCACGGACCCAAAGAGAGATTGCAGCTCATTAGCCCACTATTGAGGATTTCCAAACCAGTCTCGAATCTTTTGACTAGGTTTGATAGACAAGACAAAAGTCCGGATTGAATAAAGTTTATCATATCTCATATTGGGTTCCTATCTAAGAAAGAATAAAATTAGATTGGATATAAGAGGAAATAGTCCGAATAAAATCATTTCATGGGATAGAATAAAGATCAATAAGATTTATTATATATCCATGACGTAAAATTTATTTCTCGTGAATAACAAATTTCTTTAGTTAGAAAAATTAAAATAATAATTAAATATAAAGTAATACTTGGATTTTGATAAATAAAATGGTTAATACCTCAAAAAACCCCAAACTGGTACACTTGTGACAAATTTACAACAAACTATTTTTTTGACCATGAAAAACCCCAAACTGGTAAACTTATGGCAAATTTACCCCGACTTATTATAAAAAATCCTAAACTGGTACATTTATGACAGATTTACCCCAAACTAATTTATTCGACTGCAAAAAACCCTAAACTAGTAAATTTGTGACAAATGTACCCTATGCTAAATTAGATTAATACCACAAAAAAAATCATAAAAATTGTAAACTGTGACAAACAAAACGTAAAATCCTAAATTGGTATACTGGTAAACTGTCACGTGTCATTAACTTAATAATGTGAGAATAAAATTTAACGAAAACTAACATAGGGTAAATTTGTCACAAGTGTACCAGTTTAGGATAAATTTGTCAAAAGTATACTAGTTTGGGGTTTTTGGTGGTCAAAAAAATAGTTTGGGATAAATTTGTCACAAGTGTACAAGTTTGGAGTTTTTTAGGGTATTATCCCTAAATAAAAAAGAGAAATTCAAAAGAACTAATGGACAATTATCATTTTTTATCTATTTCTGTTTTTAATATATTTGAATTTCTTTCCGCTTTATCATATGTATTTGTATATATATTTATACAAATTATATATTAATATAATTTTTTATTTAATAAAAAAATTATGAAGGAATGATGGAAGGGACTAAGAAAGAAATAGAAAAGAGAGGAAAAATAATTTAAAAAATAAGTAAATAAAAATGAAGTAGAATAACCCCAATTTTAAATGAATAATTCAAACTTAATGTCTTCTTGATAAATGTTTTAGATATCCTCAGCCACAACGGATATTTTTCTCAATATTTTTAGAGACTTAAAAGAATGAGATATCAGATCCCTCATTTACAAACAGAGCTTCAATTTCTTTGGAGCTGATGACCTTTTAGAATTCTAGGGGTTTTTATCAACTCTTAGATTTCGAATTTCAAAATGATTTCTTCATAAAAGTTATTTTTCACATCTTGTAGTTTAACATACTCAAATTTCAAATCAAACGAACATGTTTTGGACCTCGAACCAAACTAATTTCAGAAAATTGACTTTCTAGAAACTGACCCAATTTTTTGTGCTGGATTGAGCGATTTATTGGGCCGAATCTAGAAGGATCTAGGTTAAGGTGTCTTCAAAAAAAAAATTGTTTGTTTATGTGTACTCTATAACATATTCAAATTTGAGAATTTTTTGAGTTCATTCGGGTAGGTTTCTGGAATTAGACTTGGAGACGCGTGAGTGGTCCGGTTTCTGCCAATTAGGACATGTTATGATTTTGAAGTTGATCTTGGCATTGTGCTTGCTAAATAAGGTGTATTTAGTGATGTGGTGGACTGGTGGCATGCTGAGAACTTATGTGTGAGGTTGTGAGATGGATTGCTCTATGCCGGTTGGTTTGTGATGTGCCTAGAGTTTATGCTTGATGATCATGTGATGTTGTGGGTTAGATCAAGAAAATCACCGAACTTGGAATCAGTTGTGCTCGCTGAACCATAATTCAACATTACCATGTAATCTAGGTTATGCTCGTTGAGCTGTAATTCAACATTACCACTGAACTTGAAATCGGTTGTGCCTGCTGAGTCGTAATTCAACATTACCGCCAAAGATTTAGTAGGCTGTGCCCGTTGAGCCGTAATTCAGCATTATCGCCAAAGATTTAGTAGGCCGTGTGCACTGAACCGTAATTCAACATTGGGATTGAGTGATTAAGATGACTGAGGAATGGTCTGGTTGACATATAATCGATTGAGTCGATTAATCAATGATTCAATCTAAATTCTTGATGGACGTGATTGGAGTTGGTAGCCATTACTAATTGGCTTGACTTATAAATAGTCTGGATGACATGAAACTGACTAGTTCAATTAACCAGTGATTTGATCAGATTGATGATTTAATTGCAATTATTGCTTTGATGTGTATCGGTAGTTTTTACTCATGTGAGCAGTGATTAAATTGTGATTCTTACTCGTGTGAGTAATGACTAGTTTAGACATTCCAAATTGGTGTGTGAATTTGTTATATACACATGGTTGTGATAAGAACTGTGCTGACTTGCAGGAAGAAACTGAGACCAAGGTAAGCCTCTATGATGGTGTGATTGTACGATTAAGATGTCTTAGGCGTATAACCCTCCTAATCAAGGTTTAGAGTGTGAACTCGCTGAGATTCATATCTCACCCCCATCGTGGGCTTCATTTTTCAGGACCGTAGGGTGGAAGGCCTGGAGTCGAGCTGAGGTGATCTGAAGTGTAGGTTAGATAGAACAGTTCCTTTTGACATTCAGTCTTTTGAAGTCTTGTGACTGTAGACTTTTGTATTTGACTCGGTGTATATTTAAAAGCATGTTTTGTTTTAAAATATAATGTCCTACTTTTC
The DNA here is from genome assembly GCA_019915185.1 of Eucalyptus camaldulensis. Classification (NCBI taxonomy): domain Eukaryota; kingdom Viridiplantae; phylum Streptophyta; class Magnoliopsida; order Myrtales; family Myrtaceae; genus Eucalyptus; species Eucalyptus camaldulensis. The sequence goes on along the minus strand of JAHSVA010000014.1, from coordinate 15,445,145 downwards.
TATCCCGATATGGTTATTATCAGGGGATTTGTTACTCGCTTTTGCATGTGCAATAAAATGAAAGGGTCGGTGACTCGTCCTAGGAAGTCGCAAAATTTTATCGACTACTAAGGGATGGGCACGTGATCGAGAATTAGGGCGTGACAAGTATCACCTAGAAGAGGTGAATAGGTGATCTCAAGGAACTTGACAAATAAAGTGGAATTAAATTTGTCACATCCCAAATCTTCCCTCGCCACAGAAACTCAACATCTACTATGGGATTAATTTGCAACGTCTCAGGAAGCTTCGCTATCCCATTGCTTTTAATCTTCAATTAAGCACATGTGAAAGCAGGCAACTCAGCACCCAAAAAACAACTACACTGGATCATAAGGAAAACACACATACACTATACAACTTATATATGCTTCATTAATATATTGAAACGTTATAATTACAAGCTGACCTCTTTGGGGCCATTCTAATTTTCATCCCACAAAAAGATGTAAGGAGATGGGTTCACAAGCTTTAAGTGGAGTCTATCTTCTCTAGCGAAATACTAACCAAAAGCAACTCCCCTACAAGGACCAACTATCTAGGCATCACCTACTGCGCTATTGGGCAGACCATCATCCTCATTTGGTCTGGGCAGTCCATAGAACCCATGGAGGGGCCTAAAGAGATCCCCATCAAACTCAGTAGCTATGAAGGATGAGATCATTGTAGCCCTCATCCACCAAAATAGTAGTAGTGATCCTTCGAAATGCGGTATCCTCCCTAAACACATCCAACACTGTAACCTCCATAGTCATGGGGACCCCAAAATCACATGAAATGAGCAAGCAGAGGATTCATACCTATTAGCCTGAAAAATTTTAAACAACAATGAATGAGTTGAACTCTCAATAAGTAAATAACCTAAATCTCGTATAGGCAGATGCCTTGCATCGGAACCTTACAAATGCTTGACCCCAACATGTCGATGGTAGATCAATAATAAAGCATTTGCTTTGCTTTAATTATATATATATATATATATATATATATATATATATATATATGAAAGGGAATCCTTAGCCATCTAGATTACTCTCTCTATCTAGAACCTATGGAACATGACATACTCATAACAATTCTATATGTGCCAATTAATTCACACGTGCTTCACAAGTCACGTTTAATAGCATCAAAAATTCACATGTGTCATACAACGACCTCAAAGTTCTTACCATGGCTCCTTAAATAATGTCATCTAAAATGTTTACATGCCTCTCATGTCACAATTTATGATAATTAACTCATACACAAGCCTTCTCATATTATAAAAATGACCAATAAATTATGCACATGTTTCATGCATCATAAACAATGGCATACAACATGTCATGCCCCGATTCTCGAGCGCAATTCATATGCAATTATTGCTCGCACAAGCATATGCAATCATGGCTCGCACAAGCATGAATTACTGACACACATCAGTCCATCAATTCAATTAATCCAATCAATCAATCCATGCTCACACAAGCTAAGATACAATATTACTCATGCAAGCTGACTTCTAACAATGGTCACACAAGCTGACATAGATCATTGAGATCATTGCTCACATAAGCTGACTTATCCTCGCTCACACAAGCTGACATTCCATTAGGCTCACACGAATTGTCATACAATAGGGCTCACACAAGCATGCAATTCAATATCACTCACACAAGCTATCAATTCAACAATACTCACACAAGCTGCTATCATACTTAAAAACCGCATTAGGTGTCACAACCTAACACCCGGTATTTTCAAGTTAAATACCAAAACTTCACCAACATCATTCAATTTCACCACTTAACAATCAATTTGTACAAATTGACCACACGATTGTGATCAATGCGAAATTCTAATGATCGGCCATTCTGACATAATTTTCGAAAAATATTAATTAATTAAATTCCGAAAATTTAATTAATATAAATATAAAATAGTTAAATTAAATAATATTTAATAATATTTATTTTTAATAAATAAAATAATTAATTAAAAGCCTAATCATGTTTACACTAATCTAATTGCATAATTAGACTAATTAATTCATTCACTAAACTAATCGTTCATCTAATCTAATTAACAATTAACTAAGATAATCTAACTACCTAAACCATCATTAGACTAATCTAATCATCCCTTAAGCATAATTAACTCCCTAAGCAGAGTTTAGTGAGTAAACTCACTGGATTAGCATTCCGATGAGTCCACGGCGACAATGATGCGGAGGCAGGCGACAATCCTCCTAGTGGCAACACCAAACAACGCCTGGAAAGGACCTAAAACAAGCCTCAAAGACTAATAGCTCTTGCTGGCTTCGGTTTCTACTCCAAAGACTGAAGGAGGAGAAACTAGTGAATAAATAGTGAGGAAGGGCTTATCGGAGCTTCGGCAAGTGGGCGGCCAATAACCGGTAGCACTTGGGGGTCAAGGGGGACTTGTTGGTGGTTGGGATGGATGAAGGAAGGGTCGGAATGGGAGGAAACACACTAAAAATGCAAAACAGTGCACTCCAGGCAGACTCCAGGCGGTTTGGCAAGCAGCAACTTTTGGCCGGTGGACGGGTCGGCCAGCAGCTCCGTTTGGCGAACAATGAGGTGCTCTCATATGGTTTGGACCTCCTAGACACGGTGGTGGGTGGCACAGAGGCTGATTCTCATGGGACAATAACTTTTAACACGAGTTTTTGGAGAACGGTTAGCTGAAGCAAAAACTAGAAGAAGGAGAAAACAGGGGGGAAAAAGAGGTCGATGGTAGCTCCGATGGCCTAGGCAGCGTGCGATGGGCAAGGGGAGGGGCTGAGCTTAGTTTCTTTATAATTGTTTTGAGCTTCAAGGGTCTGAAAATGGAGAAAGCAGAGTTGAGGGAGGAAGAAAGGGGACAGCTCTAGCTTTAAGGGTCCCTCCAAGCTTCTTTCTATCCCTTTGTCCCCTTGGAGGGGTCCCACCTTGGCTTGGTTGGCTTTCACAGCCATTTGTAGACCACAAAGCTTCCTTAGGAAGCCAAGGAGGTGGTCCAAAAGGTTAAGGACCAAGGGGCTCTGAATTTTGGATAATTGCACATCAAATTCATTCAATTCCACTTCAATTCTTATCCAATTGGACTCAATTTGATATCCATAAATCCAACCAATGTGTCATCATCCCAATCAATATTTTTCCTCACCAAATAGTCCAACTTGAATCCCAAAAATGAAATCAAAAGCAGTCCTCGAACTTTCCCGATCCAAAATAACCTTACATTGGATTTTTCGCCGAAAATCTCGATTTGCAGGAAAAATCTTTGGAGGATGAATTGGTGCTCCTAAAATGAATTGTGACATGACATAACTTTCAATTTCTCAATTTTGACTCCAATTCATGGTTCATTTCAATCTAACGCAATTTTAGCGCGTCCTAATCTATTTTGTAGTTTTTATGAACTTTTAATGCTTTTGACCTGTGATCAATTGTTTTCGAGCCACAAAATGTATCTTTGACACATTGGCGACTCTCGATCATCAGGGAAATCTCAAGATTGCAAATGCGGACACTAAGTATGAAAACAAAACAAAAAAAATCGATTTAGTGCCGATCGATAAGAATTGTGAAATTAAATGGAATCACACGTACTTAATCACATGGTTATATCGAGTCGACCTATCTTCGATCTCTAATCGGTCTGTACCGTAAAGACCCTTGCAAATTAGCACGATCGAGCAGTCAATTCCTATTCGAATTCTCAAGTCTATTGCGTTAAAATCCCTTAACGGCTTCACATGATAGACTAGTTATCCGATAAATAATCACCTCAGGAAAAAGGACTATAGGTGCGTTGATGAAAAGCCAACTCAATCAATCGAAAGTAGAACCTGAAATTCAGGATGTCACAATTCTTCCCCTCTTATAAAAGTTTTGTCCTCGAAATTGAAACCTATTACAAATTTTTAACCAAAAAATTGGTGGTACAATCATCCCATCGACTCTTCACTCTCCCAAGTTGTTCCTTCAATATTGTGGTGTTGCCAAACCACTTTAACCAACGGGATCATCTTAGTACGTAGAATTTGTTCTTTCCAATCCATAATCTAAACCAGGTTTTTCATGTACCACACTTTGTCGTCTACGTCTAATTCCTCAAAATTAAACACGTGGGTCGAGTCAGGCTCATACTTCCTCAATATTGACATGCGAAAGATATAGTGTACTTGTGCCAATCTTGGCGACAATGCAAGACGATACACTAAGGGCGCGTTTGGTAACGATTCTGTTCCCGGGAGCTGATTCTGATCAGAACTGATTCTTTTTTATTTTGTTCCCGGGAACTGATTCTAAGCATTTTAAGCCGTTTGGTAACTGTCCAAAATTTTTTATTCTAGAATAGAATTGCGTTTGGTACCGTGTTCATTAATTTTGTTCCCGGAGTGTCGCTGGCCCTCAGCGAGGACAGCCCTTGTCGGCCGAGCCTCGCCGGCAGCCTAGCCCCGCCGAGGCTCAGCCGAGCCAGATCTGGCGAGGCCGAGCCCCGCCGGTGGCCAGGCCGACCTCGTCGGGGTTGGGCGAGGCCTGCCAGGCCACCGGCGGGGCTGGGCGAGCCTCGCCTGGCCACCGGTGGGGCTGGGCGTCGCGAGGCTCGCCCAGCCCCTGCCCAGTCCCAGCGAGGCTCGGCCTCGCCAGATCTGGTGAGGCCGAGCCTCGCCGGTGGCTGGGCAAGCCTCCGGCGAGCTCGCTGGACCTCGCCCTGGTCTGGCTAGCCTCCGGCGAGCTCGCCGGACCGGCGGCCGGCGACCGGCGGCGGCGGACGGCGGCGGCGGCGGACGGCGGCGGCGGCGGCGGTGGGCGGCGGTGGACGGTGGTGGCGGATGGCGGACGATGGCGGGCGGTGGTGGACGACGGTCGCGAGATGGCCGAAGGGAAGAAGAAAATTTGTTGATTTTGATTCTCAAATTCGTTCCCAGAACAAGAATCAACTTTTTTTTTGTTCTAAATTCTTGTCCAAAACTGATTCTGGGAACAAATTTGTTCCCGGGAATAAAAAAGTTACCAAACGCGATTCTGGGCCGAAACTGATTCTGGGAACAAAGAATCAGAATTTGGCCCTGTTTGGATGGTTACCAAACAGGGCTTAAGATCTCAATTTTCTCTAGAATCTCAAATGGACCTACGTACCTCGAACTCAGTTTTCCCTTCTTGCCAAAACGCGAAGTACCCCTCATCGGTAACACCTTTAGGAAAACGTGAACACCAACTTGGAATTCAAATGGTCTCTAACGTTTATCTGCATAGCTTTTCTGGCGGCTCTAAGCGGTCTTTAGCCTATCCCTGATTACTACAACTGCATCCATTGAAACCAATTTTAAGCCCGTAATCTTTCTCTCCCCGACTTCATCCCAACACTCAGGTGTTCTTCCCACTCTACCATACAACACTTCGAAAGGAGCTATTTGAATGCTCTACTAGTAAATGTTGTTGTAGGCAAACTCAACAAGGTGAAGTTGTTCCTCCCAACTTCCTTTGAAATCCAAAATGCAAGCTTGCAGCATGTCTTCAAGGGTTTGAATCGTCCCCTCAGACTAACCATCCGTTTAAGAATAATACACCGTACTGTACTGCAATTTCGTTTCTAAAGCGGCCTGCAAACTCTTCCAAAAAGCAACTGTGAATCTCAGGTCTCAGTTTGAAGTTATCGTCACCGGCACTCCATGCAGACAAACTATCTAACACACGTACAACTCTACGTGCCTATCCAAATCAAGGTCCTTCTGTACTGCGATGAAGTGAGCCGACTTCATCAGTTTGTCGACCACTACCCAAATGGAATCATTACATCTCTGACTCCTTGATAAGCATGTCACAAAGTCCATCATGATGTGATCCCATTTCCACTATGGGATCTCGAGAGGTTGCAAAAGTCCTCCCGGCTTACAATGTTATGCCTTCACTTGCTGACACGTTAGACACTTAGCGACAAGCTTGGCGATATCCGTCTTCATACCAGACCACCAGTAGTATTAACGTAGATATTAATACATCTTTGTACTTCCAAGATGAATGCTATAACTGCTACAATGAACTTCTAATAAAATCTCCTCTCTAAGCTTCATATCATCAGGTACACACAATCGTCTTCAGAATCTCAGTGTTTCATCCTTAGAGATCTGAAAGTTAGATTTTCACTTATTAGTGCCCTCTTATAGAATCTTCCAAACATTTGGGTTTGTCAGCTGAAATGCTTTGATTCTGATCTGAACATCCGGCTCAATTCTGAGGGTGGCCATGAGATGTGAAAGGTGGCCTACCTTAAATTTGAAAACCAAATCTCGAGCTCTCTCGAGTAAAACCCATTCCTTAACCATCATCTGTGCAACTTAAGACTTCTAACTCAAAGCGTTGGGACCTTATTTGCCTTCCCAGGGTGATACAAAACATTACAATCGTAGTCCTTTAGAAGTACCATCCAGTGATGCTATTTCATGTTCAACTCCTTCTGAAAATAATGTCTCCAAATCTTCAGAGCAAGAATGATTGCCGCGAGTTCCAAGTCATGCATCGGGTAATTCTGTTCATGAGGTCTCAACTGACAAGAGGCGTATGCAACAACCTCACCATGTTGTATCAGAACGCAACCCAATCCTCTAAATGACATATCACTATAGATCTCGTATCCTCCAAGACCAAAAAGTATGGTTAGCACAAGTGTGGTAGTTAGCTTTTACTTAAGCCCTTGGAAACTACGCTTGTACTTGTCTGTCCACAAAAACTTATCTTCTTTCTTCAGGAGTCGAGTCAACGGCAATGCTAAGGCTGAACATCCTTCCACAAACCGACTATAGTACTCGGCCAAACCCAAGAAGCTTCTGATCTCTATCACGGTCGCGGTCTTGGCCAATTGATTACTGTTTCAATCTTGGACAGGTCCATAGAGATTCATTCACCTGAAATCACGTGACCTAAGAACGCAACACGAGTCAATCAAAACTCACACTTGCTAAACTTATCGTACAATCCATGGATTCTCAAGGTTTGGAGCACTATCTTCAAATGACTCTTGTGCTCCTCAGCACTTCTCGAGTATACCAAAATATCATTGATGAACACGATCGCAAACTAATCCAGATACTCTTTAAACACTCGATTCATTAAATCCATAAAAGCAGCTAGAGCATTCGTCAAACCAAACAGCATTACAGTGAACTCATAATGGTCGTATTGAGTACAAAACACTAACTTCAGTATATCCTCATTTCTGATTCTCAGCTGGTGATACCATGTCCTCAAGTCGATCTTTGAAAATATCGATGCTCCTTGTAATTGATCAAACAAGTTGTCGATCCTCGGCAGTGGATACTTGTTCTTGATTGTCACATGATTGAGTTGACGATTGTCGATGTATAGACGCAATGAACCATCTTTCTTCTTCACAAACAGAGCTAGTGCTCCCCAAGGTGATGTACTAGGACGTATGAATCCATTATCTAACAATTCCTGCATCTGCATCTTTAGTTCTTTCAACTCAAATAACACCATCCAATAAGGAGCCTTAGAGATTGGCTTTGTCCCAAGTACTAACTCAATCACAAACTCGATTCTCTCTCTCTCTCTCTCTCTCTCTCTCTCTCTCTCTCTCTCTCTCTCTCTCTCTCTCTCTCTCTCTCTCTCTCTCTCTCTCTCCGGCGGCAGGCTTGGCAATTCTTTCGGAAACACGTCCAAAAACTCTTAAACTACTGAGATGTCCTCGATCTTCAGCTCCTTGATTGTTGTATCCATAATAATCGCTAAGTAACCTTGGCAACCCCCATCTAACAAATGGGTTGCATCAAGCGACGAGGTTAAGGAAATCGAGGGTCCTCCTCGAGTCCTAGTAAACTCGAAACTCTCACCTCCTAATGGGTTAAACTGAATCACTTTGCGATAATAGTCCATTTTAGCTCGTTGCTTGGTGAGCTATAGTCCATGCGAATTATCATATCAAAATTATACATGGTTAGGACTATCAAATCTATTATCCCCACTCGCTCACCAATCACTAACTTGCAACTAGAACAACCCAATACATATAATATCTTATCATTTAATGGTGTAGATATATGTTAACCACCAACTCCAACAATTCAAGACTCAATCCTACCAGCTTAACAAACTACCTAGCTATAAAGGAATGAGTGGTGCGAGGGTCAAACAAAGCATATGTAGCATGGTCATTCAACAAGACCGTACTTGTAATCACATTAGGTGCATCTCAACTTGTCCTCTCATGATAATGTACGCTTGTGCTTGTGCTGGGGGTTTGTTTAGTCAACATTGCAGTGCAATCTTGCGACACGAACCCTCTATTCTAACCCAACGATGGCAGTGGCGATAACTGTTGTTGTCCTATTTACTTTTTGGGACAATCTCTGGCTTGGTGACCTTGTTAGCCACACTCAAAACAAGAAACCATACTAAAATGGCATGGGACTACACCATGTCGCCTTCCACACAGGCGACATACACCATTTTGATTTGACATTGACTTTCCAACTCCACCCCTCCTATTGGGCAGAACATGGAACCTTCCTTCGGTCATGGGCCTATTCTCATACCGTCTCCCATCTCTATTCGAATTAAATCTCGATCCAAACAAGACGGCTTACTCATTTAGACTTCTCTCTAGCAACTAAGCTCAGTTGTAAACCTCACAATAGTCCTTCAAATCCAGCAGTACCAGCAATCGTTTCAACTCTAGTCGAAGGCCATTCCTGAACCTTCGAGATTTATCTTCTGGATCTTCTATCAATCTCGAAGCATATTGAGAAAGCTCTGCAAACTTAACCTCATACTGGTTAACAATCATCATCCCTTGGCGGAGGTGTTGAAATTCTTCCATCTTTTGTTCTTGGGTGCTACCGGAAAAGTACTTGTCATTGAAGGCTCTGAGGAAAGCGTTCCACATTGGAACCACACCTTCAGAAAATATCATACCTCTGGTGACCCTCCACCAAGTATTAGCATTACCCTGCAGCTGGTAAACTGCCAGGACAACCTTCTCCTCCTCAGTGCACATAAAAAATGCAAAGGCATTCTCCAAATTTTGGATCCAGAGTGACGCAGCTTCAAGATCTCCTGCGCCATTGAACCTTGGCAAGTTCAGCTTCAAGAACTACTCAACGAGCTTGTGAATCAATCTCCCAGCGACCACGTTCCCAAGTGGAACATCAACAGGTGCAGCTGTGGCTGTGGTCTTGACGGCGATGGCAACGACAGTAGTAGCAATGGCTTGAGCGGCGGCATCTTGATTCTAAGCCTGCTGCCCTATCAAATCTCTCATCGCTTCAAAAGCCTGCATGATCCCTTCGAACCTAGGATCACCAAGGGCTACTACCCTAGCACCAACAAGAGATGGTGCTACTTCAAAAGCCTGAGCTAGCACTCGATCATGACCTCCTCGGGTACCAACCCTCGTCGGCGTCCTACCTCGAGTCGCAAGTCCTATGGTATGCTTCCTAAGAGTCCTCTACTCTTGATCACTCATGACTCAAGTTTTCTACTGAAACCTGCCTTTCAATTTCATATAGAATTAGAAGCTGAGTGATTGCAAACAAACAATCTACCAACCATCTATCACAAATATGCACCATCAAGAAATAAATGATTTTCCTACTAACTATCCCATAAACTTATCGTACCTTATCACTCCATCCACAAACCTGCTCTGATACCACTAATTAGGGATGTCATGCCTCGATCCTCATGCGCGTGCCCATCTCTCAGTGGTCGATAAATTTGCGATGTCCCAAGACGCATCGCCGACCCATTCATTTTATTATGCATGCAGAAGCGAACAAAACCCCTGACAACCATTAACTTGGGATAGAAAAGAATGCAACAATTTACAACCAAAACAAGCCTTTTATAAACACATAGGTTTATATAAAATACCAAGCTGTTTACAAAATATCGGCTCAATAAAAAAGGGACTGTCCTATGACCCACCAGTCCGACACATTCGATAATTCTTCTATCTCCTCCTCCATAAACTCTGGAGCTTTGGGTCCTCCACCACTGACATCTAAGGACCTCAAAATGCTGAGCCCACGACGAGGTGAGACAATGTCTTAGCAAGTTTACCCCCTAAGCTCCGACTAGAAAGGAAATATGCCTAGAGGCAATCTATGCACACAAGGCAGAAGACTTACCTTGCCTCAATCCCTTCCTACACGTCAGTACAATTTATATAAAGTCATTGCTCGCACAAGCATGAACTACCGACACAAATCGGTCCATCAATTCAATCAATCCAATTAATCAATCCCTGCTCACACAAGCTGAGATATACTATTGCTCACACAAGCTGACTGATCATTGCTCTCACAAGTTGACTTTTATATTTGCTCACACAAGCTAACTTATCCTCGCTCACACAAGCTGACCTATCCTCGCTCACACAAGCTGACATTCTATTAGGCTCACACGAACTGTCATACAATAGGGCTCACATAAGCATGAACTATCGACACACATCGGTCCATCAATTCAATCAATCCAATCAATCAATCCCTGCTCACACAAGTTGAGATAAACTATTACTCACACAAGCTGACTTCGAACAATGCTCACACAAGCTAACTTCTAACAATGCTCACACAAGCTAACATAGATCATTGAGATCATTGCTCACCCAAGCTAAATGATCATTGCTTTCACAAGCATGAAATACCGACACACATCGGTCCATCAATTCAATCAATCCAATCAATCAATCCCTGCTCACACAAGCTGAGATATACTATTGCTCACACAAGCTTACTTCTGACAATGCTCACACAAGCTGACATAAATCATTGAGATCATTGCTCACACAAGCTAACTGATCATTGCTCTCACAAGTTGACTTTTATATTTGCTCACACAAGCTAACTTATCCTCACTCACACAAGCTGACCTATCCTCGCTCACACAAGCTGACATTCCATTAGGCTCACATGAACTGTCATACAATAGGGCTCACACAAGCATGAACTACCGACACACCTCGGTCCATCAATTCAATCAATCCAATCAATCAATCCCTGCTCACACAAGCTGAGATACATTATTACTCACACAAGCTGACATAGATCATTGAGATCATTGCTCATCCAAGCTAACTGATCATTGCTCTCACAAGCTGACTTTTATATTTGCTCACACAAGCTGACTTATCCTCACTCACACAAGCTGACATTCCATTAGGCTCACACGAACTATCATACAATATGGCTCACACAAGCATGCAATTTAATATTGCCCACATAAGCTGTCAATTCAATAATACTCACACAAGCTGTTATCGTACTTAAAAACCACATTCAATGTCACAACCCGACACTCGATATTTTCGAGTTATATACCAAAACTCCACTAACATCATTCAATTTCACCATTTAACAATCGATTTGTACAAACTAACCACACCACTGCAATCAATGTGAAATTCTAACGATTGACCATCCCGACATACTTTTCGAAAAATATTAATTAATTAAATTCAGAAAATTTAATTAATTTAAATATAAAATAATTTAATTAAATAATATTTAATAATATTTATTTTAAATAAATAAAATAATTAATTAAAAGTCTAATCATGCTTACACTAATCTAATTGCATAATTAGACTAATTAATTCATCCACTAAACTAACCATTCATCTAAATTAACAATTAACTAAGCTAATCTAACCACCTAAACCATCATTAAACTAATCTAATCACCCCTTAAGCACAATTAACTCCCTAAGCAGAGTTTAGTGAGTAAACTCACCGAATTAGTGTTCCGATGAGTCAATGGCAACAACGACGACGACGACGCGAAGGCGGGCGACAATCCCCCTAGTGGCGACTCCAAACAAGGCCCAGAAGGGACGTAAAATGGGCCTGAAGATCAAAAGCCCTTGCTAGCTTCAGTTTCTACTCCAAGAACCAAAGGACGAGAAACTAATGGCTGATCAGAGCTTCAATGAGCGGGTGGCCAACAACTGGCAGCACCTAAGGGTCAAGGGGGACTTTTTGGTGGTTGGGATGGGCGGAGGAAGGGTCGGAATGGGAGGAAACACGTAGAAAACGCAAAATAATGCACTCCAGGCAAACTCCAGGTGGTTCGGCGAACGATGACATCCAGCCGATAGACGAGTCGGTCGGCGGCTCCGTTTGGCAAACGGCAAAGTGTTCCCGTACGGTTTGGACCTCCTGGATACGGTGGTGAGTGGCACGGAGGCTGATTCTCACGGGAAGACAACTTTTAACTCGGGTTTTTGGAGAAAGGTCAATTGGAGCAGAAACTAAAAGAATGAGAAAACATAGGGGAAAAAGAGGTCGATGGTAGCTCAGATGGCCTAGGCGGCATGCAACGGGCAAGGAGAGGGGCTAAGCTCAGTTTCTCTATAATTTTTAGGAGCTTCAAGGGTCTAGAAATGGAGAAAGCAGAGTTGAGAGAGGAAGAAAAGGGACTACTCTAACTTTGAGGGTCCCTCCAAGCTTCTTTCTGTCACTTTATCCCCTTGGAGAGGTACCACCTTGGCTTGGCTGGCTTCCACAATCATTTGTAGACCACAAAGCTTCCTTAGGAAGCCAAGGAGGTGGTCCAAAAAGCTTAGGATCAATGGGCTACGAATTTTGGACAATTGCACATCAAATTCATTCAATTCTCCTTCAATTCTTATCCAATTGGACTTAATTTGATGTCCATAAATCCAACCAAGGTGTAATCATCCCAATCAACATTTTTCCTCACCAAATAGTCCAACTTGAATCCCAAAAACAACATTAAAAGCGGTCCTCGAACTTTCCCAATCCAAAATAACCTTACTTTGGATTTTTCGCCAAAAATCTCGGTTCTCAGAAAAATCTTCGATGGATGAGTCGACGCTCCTAAAATGATTTGTGACATGACAGAACTTTCAATTTTTGAATTCAGATTCCAATTCACGATTAATTTCAATCTAGCGTGATTTTAGCACGTCCTAATCTACCGGGTAGCTTTTAAGAACTTTTAATGCTTTTGACTTGTGGTCAATTGTTTTCGAGGCACAAAGTATATCTTCGACACATTAGCGATCCTCAATTGTCATGGAAATCTCGAGATTTCAAATGCAGACACAAGGTACCAAAACGATAGAGAAATCGGTCTAGTGCCGATCGACAAGAATTATGTAATTAGATGGAATCACTCACACTTAATCACATGGTTCTGTCAAGTTGGCCTATCTCCAGTCTCTAATTAGTTTGTGCCGTAATGACCCTTATAGATTAACACAGTCAAGTAGTCGATTTCTTTTTGAATTCTCAAGTCTATTGGGTTAAAATCCTTGAACGGCTTCACCAGATAGACTAGTTATCCCGTGAGTGATCAGCTCAAGGAAAAAGACTACAGACGCATCGATGAAAAGCCCAACTCAATCAGTCAAAAGCAAAACCTAAAATTCAGAATGTCACATGACATATATACATGTCACAAAATCACTTCACAAGTATGCACCTCACTCACAAATGCTTTCTATGCATTGTCACCTCGAGAATCATATAATACCCCATAATATTATACCATGTCAAGTCAATTTAATTAACACACATAACCAGAACCCTTGGTTCTTCTAGAAACCTCCGAGATATCATCTCACCCTATCAAGCACAGCATCTGAACACTTTTGTGATCCTTTTGAGCATCAATCCGTAACCATCGCCATGAAAGGCATCCGAAAACCTTTGAGTGTCACCCTCCAATGTCTCTCGATGGCGATATCTTCCCTTGAATCCTTTGATGACGGAATTTTTCATATTGATCATACGAATTAAGCACACAACCAGTTTTATATTCCACTTTAGGCCAAAGCATGAATGCCCCAAGAGTGTGCCAAGTGATGTGTAACTCATGACCTATCGGAAATGTATAGATAAAAATGCCAAGCATGAAATGAGAATCGTGACTTGACCCATTAGTTCGAGCACCGGGCTAAGTCAAACCCGAATCAGACGATACGCCTCAATATTGCCAAACCAAGAGAGTGACCCGGCCCGTCATGCTTCCACACGTGTCCAAGAACTAATGCAATTCTAACTTTAGAGGCTCGGTGTGGTTTCAAGCATCAACCATGACTTATGGACAACAATATGTGAAGACCACACCTAGAAATCAATAACAGCCTCTATGACCAATCATAATAGCATCACATAATGAAGACACATCCAACAATAGATACAACACATAGTGTCTAAGCTTAGTTAACAATTAAAGTAGAATTACAAGAGATAATCACAAGATTACACATCTAGAGAACTATAAAACAAGTCTTGAAAACAATACTAATATGCATCACATAAGATCACACATCCAATCCTAACAACCAAACTTAAGAATTAAACCTAGGTATTGATAATCAACAAACCATATACAACCATCATGGCAATTTATTTGGGCCGAGCAATAACATACACATAAATGGTCCATTCCTACTAACAACGATGATCCGGACAATCTCGACAACCACTTAATCATTTCTCACCTATTTCCGAATCTTATAGTCCAAGCACATCATGAACAAACCATATAAAATTAATCACATGGGTTTGTCTACCTAGGATAACTCCAACAACACAAAAACCAAATCTAAATTCGAGTTATGTAACACTATGGCCTAGCCAAAGTTTAGGAAATCTACTTACCAATAACTAAGACAAAGATGAGGGGTAGTTGGTGGTGGCTCGAGGCTCACAACACAGCGGCAGTGTGAGGGCGGCAGGCGATAGAATGGCGCAAGAACGACGACGACTGTAGTGGAGGTGAGGCGGCATGGTGGCGATTGGGCGAGTGGTGGTGCAAGAGGCGAGCTAGCCAAGAAAGAGGGAGAGGGGCAAGTGAGGGGAAGAAAGGAAAGGGGATCTGCCAAGTGAGGAAGAGAATGAGAAAAAAAAAAAGAACCTAATAAAGAAAGAGAATGAAATGAGAAGATGGGTGTCCATAAAGCATTTAATGAAAGCTCTATTATTGTCCTTAGTCCATGATGGTTTCTTGGCTTGAATGATGAGATTAAATCTCCACCACACATTTTGTTCGAGCTTGCTTTTCAAATTTCATTGGCCAATAATGTATCTAGTTACAAGAGAACTAGATTTGTTGCTCAAACTAAGTGGTCTCCTCCTAATGGCGCCCTTTCCTCTTGATTGGCCTCCAAGAATTTTGTCTCATCTCAATTAAATCTCAAGAAGCTAAATTGGTCTCATTTCTAGAGCCACCAAAGTCTTTATAATTAAATTAGCACATTTCTTCAATTAATGCACTAACGGACTCACCAATATCATTTCAATTGGATAAGAATTTTTTAATAACATCTACAATTGATACCTAAAATCAGATAGGGGTTTGTGACTAAGTTTCAATTAGAAACAGTCATGACATACGCGAATTTGGGCGCCATTGGTGGAGCTCGCGTGGCCAAACTTACTCTAAGTTTCACGCTTTCAAGGTTTTACGCGTGACTTTTATTTGAGCCCTGTCTGTTCATGAAAGACTCTCGGTTGTCATGTAATCGAGTAGAATCAATTGACTTGCCTTGAATTTACAATGATTCGAAATCAGATTAGGATTGTTCACAAGCGGTACATTGACCGTACAGCGTCACTAGCGACTGGTATATCTTCAAGCCAAATCGATCTATACCCATCCATTGATCAACTTGTGATGGCATGTGATCATCCACAATAATCCTTATGGCCAAACAGCCTTTTTCATGATTGACTATTCTAGTCTATCACAACCCTAATCATGAGTCATATTGTCCCTAATCAGCTAATTAGCTCATGAACAAATCCTTGAGATTGAGTCACAACTTATCCTTATTATTGGCGTACCGATCCTTAGTCCAATCCTTATGGTCTATATGAGGGTCCAAATTGAAGATGTCACAACTCTTCCCCTCTAAATGAGATTTCAGCCTCGAAATTTAAAGACATACCTGATTCCTCAAATAAATGTGGATATTGGAGGTTGATTGAATCCTCACTTTCTCGTATTACTCCTTCCATACCATGATGTTGCCAAATAATCTTAACTAAGGAAATGGTTTTATTCCGTATCACTTGCTCCTTTAAATTCGTGATTAGCACAAGTTTTTCAACATACAACACTCTGCTACCCACTTCAATCTCTTTGAAGTTTAGCATGTGTGCCAAATCGGGTTCTTACTTTCTTAACATATATACGTGAAATATGTCATACACTTGAACGAGTCCTTGTAAAAGTGTCAACTTGTGTCTTTCTAAAATCTTAAAGGGTCCTACATACCTTGGGCTTAGCTTATCTTTCTTACCAAAACACAATGTACCTCTCATAGATGGCACCTTAAGGAAGACATGATCACCTACTTGAAATTCCAAGGGTCTTCATCATCTATCCACGTAGCTTTTCTGGAGGCTTTGAGCAATCCTAAGTCTTTCTCAAATCATTTTCACTGCGTCCATTAATATCTAGACTAACTCTAGGCTCATAATCCTTCTTTCCCTGATTCTGCTAGCTTGTCCATACAAAGCTTCGAATGGTGCCATTCTGATACTCTACTGATAGCTATTATTGTAGGCAAATTCGACAAGATCTAATTGCTCTTCCCAACTTCCTTTAAAATCAAGTACACAAGCTCATAGTATGTCTTCAAGAGTTTGAATCGTCCTTTTTGATTGGCCATCTATTTATGGATGATAGGCTGTGCTATACCGAAGTTTCGTTCCTATGGCCTTCTGAAGGCTCTTCCAAAATGCAGCAATGAACTTGGGATCTCTATCCGAGGTAATCATCATTGGTACTCTGTGAAGATGAATTATCTATGGGACATAAAGTCTTGCGTATTCTTCCAATGATAATTTTTTTTGTACAGCCAAGAAATGGGTTCACTTGGTCACCAGTTGACTATCACTTAAATAGAATCATGACCTCTTTGGCTCTTTGAAAGTCCCATGACGAAGTCCATTGTGATGTGCTCGCATTTCCATTCTAGGATTTCTAGTGATTGAAGTAATCCAACAAGCTTGCAGTGTGATGCCTTTATTTGTTGACACATCAAACATTTGGCAATGTGCTAGGCGATATCAACTTTCATACCATTCCACCAGTAATATTGTTGGAGATTCCAGTATATCTTCCATCTACCTGAATGTATGCTATAAATGCTATGGTGTGCTTCAGATAAGATTTCCTCCTTAAGTTCCGCATTGCTGGGTATGCAGAATCGCCCACGGAATTTCAATGCTCCATCTTCCATTACTTGGAAATTTAGCTTTTTCTTTTCCGAAACTCCTCCTCGAATTTTCTAGAATTCAGGATCATTTTGTTGCAATAATTTGATCTATGATTGCGTGAATGATTTCTAATTTGAGTTCCCTAAATTAGAAATCATACACGCAGTCAAAGATTCTTGCGCTGAAAGAACTAGAACGCCTCTGCCACTGGGTCAATCCCAAGTTGGGTATGATGTTAAAAGTTAATCGAAATCAAATCCAAACTTTAAAAGACTACAAAGACGGAAACATGAAACTAGAGCTCAGTGTCATCTCAAATGCGCTGAATGTATTAACCTCGAGCGGGTGGCAGCATACGTATTTGAGCCCCAACACATTCTAAAAATGGAACATGAAACATAGCACGACAAACATAAGGAACAAGAATCATAGTAGAGGACATTATCATGAACCTACTACGGGCATGCGTAAGATATGAGAGAAACAGAATGGTCAAACGCTTGCCAAGAAGTTGTTCAATTGGTCGAAATCTCACAATCAAGTTGGTTATGAGTTTCGCAAAAAAAGCATCTGAACTTCAAGCTGGAACCAACTAAAGCTTCTCGATGAGGTTCGAATGGTACGTTGAAAACGAAATATAAGCAGCTTCTTCTAACGGAATGTCCTCTATTAGTCCTTTCTGAAAAAATTTTACCAAAAAACAAACTAGATAGATAATTAAGGGATCCATGACACCAACGAGTAAGAATTTTTCTAGTTATACCCGCTCTTCAAGAACATATAACTCCAGAAATTTTAACAATTTGTTTGAATGATACATATTATGACCGGATCCTGCGAATATTTCGATTCCACCAAACGATGTCACCATGGTTTCTATCCGATTAATTGTTAACAAAGCAATATATGCAATTTGTGAGGGTTGTTTTAGCTAATGCGAGTCCTTGATAAATAAATAATATTTTAAACTCCACAGGTTTTGAATCGCATAAAACTGATCCGAATTCCTTTTTATATGAATCTTGATTTGTACGAATCCCCTTCATGTCAACCTAACGATGAAGAAAACGACAGAGCAGCAATTTTGTGTCGATTGTCCGCCCCTATTTAAGTGAGCGAACTTTGCATCAGATGATCACCAGAACAAAGTTTGCTTCGAATTAAGCTAAAAAGATTTCGTACTGCAAGAGATGGACTCTTGGCTTCAAATCCTTGTTCTCGTTGTGTGCATCACTCCGGCTGTGGTCCAGGGCAGAGTTCGGAACTACACATTCAATGTAAGTGATGACACAATGGAATGAAGTATTCCTCTGTAAAACTTGCTTGCAAGGACGGTAGCCCGTGTACTGATATGTGTTTATTCCTCTAATTGGCAGGTGGTAATGAAGAATACGACGAGGCTGTGTTCGAGCAAGCCCATCGTGACCGTGAATGGGATGTTCCCGGGACCCACTCTCTACGCTAGGGAAGACGACACCGTGCTCGTGAGGGTCTCCAACCGTGTCAAGTACAATGTCACCATTCATTGGTAAGCTCAACGAGCTCTAAATTAAACTACTATCTTTAGGAAATCGCACATTAATTTTGCTGTATATGCGGTTAGGCATGGTATTCGGCAGCTGAGGTCGGGGTGGGCCGACGGGCCGGCATACATCACCCAATGCCCAATTCAGCCAGGCCAAAGCTATGTGTACAATTTCACCACCACGGGCCAACGGGGCACCCTCCTTTGGCATGCGCACATACTCTGGCTCAGGGCAACCCTGCACGGAGCCATTGTCATCTTGCCCAAGCGCGGTGTTCCATACCCTTTCCCTAAACCCCACAAGGAAGTTGTTGTCGTACTGGGTATGCTCGATTCCACTTCCAATCTACTTCGCTTGTTTGACAGCATATACTAGTAGAAGCTCTGAACCATTCTGGGTTTTGTGAATCAGGCGAATGGTGGAAATCTGATACAGAAGCTGTGATCAAGCAAGCCATCAAGTCCGGATTGGCACCAAATGTCTCCGATGCTCACACGATCAATGGCCATCCAGGGCCAATTTCCAATTGCCCTTCCCAGGGTAACAATCCATCGACAAACATTGACATGAAAACATCATCTGAATCTTGATGTCACGTTTTCATGGAATAGTTTAATTAAATCTTTCACTGAGTAGATGCTGACCATCTTTGTCTCTGATGTAAGGTGGATTTACATTGCCTGTCGAGAGTGGCAAGAGATACATGCTTCGAATCATCAATGCTGCACTCAATGAGGAGCTCTTCTTCAAGATCGCCGGGCACCAGCTGACCATCGTGGAGGTTGATGCCACCTACGTCAAGCCTTTCAAGACCGACACGATTGTGATCGCGCCTGGCCAAACCACCAACGCCCTCATCTCCGCTGACCAAAGCTCAGGCAAGTACTTGGTCGCAGCCTCCCCTTTTATGGACTCCCCCATCACCGTGGACAACGTGACCGCAACTGCCACATTACACTACTCTGGCACGCTCGCCGCGACTTCCACGACCCTCACCAAGACTCCCCCACAAAACGCCACCGCGGTGGCCAACAATTTCATTAACTCTCTCCGAAGCCTCAACTCGAAGATATACCCTGCCAAAGTCCCGCTTACCGTTGATCACAACCTCCTTTTCACGGTTGGACTAGGAATCAACCCTTGCCCTTCGTGCAAGGCTGGCAACGGAAGCAGAGTCGTGGCAAGCATGAACAACGTGACGTTTGTGATGCCGACGACAGCCCTTCTCCAAGCACATTTCTTCAACATAAGCGGCGTCTTCACGAGCGATTTCCCCGGTAACCCGCCGACCACTTTTAACTACACAGGGTCACCGCCAACAAATTTGCGGACCACGAGTGGGACAAAGGTGTACCGGTTGCGTTATAACTCAACAGTCCAGCTCGTGTTACAAGATACTGGGATCATCGCCCCGGAGAACCACCCAATTCATCTTCACGGGTTCAATTTCTTCGCGGTCGGGAAGGGACTAGGAAATTATAATCCAAAAGTGGATCAGAAGAACTTCAATCTTGTCGATCCTGTTGAGAGGAACACAATAGGAGTACCGTCTGGGGGTTGGGTTGCAATCAGATTCAGAGCAGATAATCCCGGTACAATTCTAGTTTATCGACTATTCTCATTTACTCTCCAATCTATACTATAATTTTAACTACTCTGCAAGTTTTTCAGGACTCTGTTTTTGAAAAAATTTGCAGGCGTTTGGTTCATGCATTGTCATCTGGAAATTCACACAACCTGGGGACTCAAGATGGCCTTCTTGGTGGACAATGGGAAAGGCCCAAACGAGTCGCTGCTACCGCCTCCAAGCGATCTTCCGAAGTGTTGATCCATGAGGAGAAATTCTATAGTCAAGTATGCAGTGGCTCGAGATGAAGAGTGATGAGAAAAGAAAATAGAGCCTTACCACAAAGGAAAAGGCTTATACAGGTGGTTTTAACCTAGTAAAATGAAGATCCGAATTGTTTTAAAAAAAGGAATGAGTGTGCCAGGGTCAAACAAAGCATATGCAGCATGGTCATTGAACGAGACCATACTTGTAATCACATTAGGCGCATCCTCAACTTATCCTCTCGTGATAATGTACACTTGTGCTTGTGCTGGGGGTCTATTCAGTCCACCTTGCGGTGCAATCCTGTGACACGAACCCCCTATTCTAACCCAACGATGGCGGTGGTGATAACTGATGTTGTCCTATTTGCTTTCTGGGACAATATTTGGCCTGGTGACCTTGTTAGCCACACTCAAAACAAGAACCCATACTGAAATGGCATAGGATTGCACCATGTCGCCTTCCACATAGGCGACATACACCATTTTGATTTGATGCTAACTTTCCAACTCCACCCTTCTTATTGGGCAGAACATGGAACCTTCCTCCGGTCATGGGCCTCTTCTCATACTAATTCCCATCTCTATTCGAATTAAATATCGATCCAAACAAGATGGCTTGCTCATTCAGAATTCTCTCTAGCAACTAGGCTCAATTGTAAACCTCATGATAGTCCTTCAGATCTAGTGGTACCAACGATCGTTTCAACTCTAGTCGAAGGCCATTCCTGAACCTTCGAGCTTTATCTTCTGGATCTTTTATCAATCTCAAAGCATACTGAGAAAGCTCTGCAAACTTAACCTCATACTAGTCAACAATCATCATCCCTTGGCAAAGGTGTTGAAATTCTTTCATCTTTTGTTATTGGAAACTACCCGAAAAGTATTTGTCATTGAAGGCTCTGAGCAAAGCGTTCCACATTGGAACCACGCCTTCAGGAAATATCGTACCTCTGGTGGCTCTCCACCAAGTATTAGCATTACCCTGTAGCTGGTAGACTGCCAGGACAACCTTCTGCTCCTCAGTGCACATCAAAAGTGCAAAGGCTTTCTCTAAATCTTGGATCCAGAGTGACGCAGCTTCAGGATCATCTGCGCCATTGAACCTTGGCGAGCTCAGCTTCAAGAACTACTCAACGAGCTTGTGAATCGGTCTCCCAGCGACCACGTTCTGAAGTGGAACATCAACAGGTGCAACTGTGGTTGTGGTCTCAACGGCGATAGCAACGACAATAGTAGCAACGGCTTAAGCGACGGCATCTTGATTCTAAGCCTACTGCCCTATCAAATCTCTCATCACTTCAAAAGCTTGCATGATCCCTTTGAACTTGGGATCACCAAGGGCTGCTACCCCAGCACCAACAGGAGGCAGTGCTACTCCACTAGCACTAACCTGAGCTGGCACTCAACCATGACCTCCTCGGGTACCGACCCTCGTCGGTGTCCTACCTCGAGTCGTAGGTCTTATGGTATGCTTCCTAAGAGTCCTCTACTCCTGATCACTCATGACTCAAGTTTTCTACTGAAACCTGCCTTTCAATTTCATATAGAATGAGAAGCTGAGTGATTGCAAACAAACAATCTACCAACCATCTATCACAAATATGCACTATCAAGAAATAAAGGCCTTTCCTACTAATTATCCCATAAACTTATCGCACCTTATCACTCCAACCACTAACTTGCTCTGATACCACTAACTGGGGATGTCACGCCCCGATCCTCGTGCACGTGCCCATCTCTCGATGGTCAATAAATTTGCGACGTCCCAGGACACATCACCAACCCATTCATTTTATTACTCAAGCAGAAGCGAACAAAACCCCTGACAACCATTAACTTTGGGATAGAAAAGCAGGCAACAATTTACAACTAAAACAAGCCTTTTATAAACACACAGGTTTATATACAATATCAGGCTGTTTACAAAATATCGTCTAAATAAAAAGGGGACTGTCCTATGACCCACCAATCCGACACGTTTGATGATTCTTCGATCTCCTCCTCCATAAACTCTGGAGCTTTGGGTCCTCCACCACTGACATCTAAGGACCTCAAAATGTTGAGCCCACGACGAGGTGAGACAATGTCTTAGCAAGTTTACCCCCCTAAACTCCAAGTAGGAAGGAAATATGCTTAGAGGCAATCTATGCACACAAGGCAAAAGACTTACCTTGCCTCAATCCCTTCCTAAATGTTAGTACAATTCATATGCAGTCATTGCTCGCACAAGGATGAACTACCGACACACATCGGTCCATCAATTCAATCAATCCAATCAATCAATCCTTGCTCACACAAGCTAAGATATACTATTGCTCACACAAGCTTACTTTCTAACAATGCTCACACAAGCTGACATAGATCATTGAGATCATTGCTCACACAAGCTAACTGATCATTGCTCTCACAAGTTGACTTTTATATTTGCTCACACAAGCTAACTTATCCTCACTTACATAAGCTGACCTATCCTCGCTCACACAAGCTGACATTCCATTAGGCTCACATGAACTGTCATACAATAGGGCTCACACAAGCATGAACTACCGACACACATCGGTCCATCAATTCAATCAATCCAATCAATCAATCCCTGCTCACACAAGTTAAGATACACTATTACTCACACAAGCTGACTTCTAATAATGCTCACACAAGCTGACATCGATCATTGAGATCATTGCTCATCCAAGCTAACTGATCATTGCTCTCACAAGTTGACTTTTATATTTGCTCACACAAGCTGACTTATCCTCGCTCACACAAACTGACATTCCATTAGGCTCACACGAATTGTCATACAATATGGCTCACACAAGCATGCAATTCAATATTGCTCACACAAGCAGTCAATTCAACAATACTCACACAAGCTGTTATCGTACTTAAAAGACACAATCAATGTCACAACCCGACACTCGATATTTTCGAGTTAAATACCAAAACTCCACTAACATCATTCAATTTCACCATTTAACAATCGATTTGTACAAACTGACCACACCACTGCAATTAGTACAAAATTCTAACGATTGACCATCCCGGCATAATTTTTGAAAAATATTAATTAATTAAATTCGAAAAAATTAATTAATTTAAATATAAAATAATTTAATTAAATAATATTAAATAATATTTATTTTAAATAAAATAAAATAATTAATTAAAATTCTAATCATGCTTACACTAATCTAATTGCATAATTAGACTAATTAAATATCCACTAAACTAACCATTCATCTAATCTAATTAACAATTAACTAAGCTAATCTAACCACCTAAACCATCATTAAACTAATCTAATCACCCCTTAAGCACAATTAACTCCATAATCAGAGTTTAGTGAGTAAACTCACCGAATTAACGTTCCGATGAGTCCATGGCGACGACGACGACGACGTGAAGGCGGGCGACAATCCTCCTAATGGCGACTCCAAACAAGGCCCGAAAGGGACCTAAAAAGGGCCCGAAGATCGAAAGCCCTTGCTCGCTTCAGTTTCTATTCCAAGGACCGAAGGAGGAGAAACCAGTGGCTGAACAATGAGGAAGGGCTGATCAGAGCTTCGGTGAGCAAGTGGCCAGCAACTGGCAACACCTAGGGGTCAAGGGGGACTTTTTGGTGGTTGGGATGGGCGGAGGAATGGTCAGAATGGGAGGAAACACGTAGAAAACGCGAAATAGTGCACTCTAGACAGACTCCAGGTGGTTCGGCGAACGTCGACTTGCAATCGACAGACAAGTCAGCCGGCAGCTCCATTTGGCAAATGGCAATGTGCTCTCATACGGTTTGGACCTCTTGAACACGGTGGTGGGTGGCACGAAGGCTGATTCTCATGGGAAGATAACTTTTAACTCAGGTTTCTAGAGAAAGGTCAGCTGGAGCATAAACTAGAAGAATGAGAAAACAGAGGGGAAAAAGAGGTCGATGGTGGCTCCAATGGCCTAGGCGGCGTGCGACGAGCAAGGAGAGGGGCTGAGCTTAGTTTCTCTATAATTTTTGGGAGCTTCAAGGGTCTAAAAATGAAGAAAGCAAAGTTGAGGGAGGAAGAAAAAGGACTACTCTAGCTTTGATGGTCCCTCCAAGCTTCTTTCTATCACTTTGTCCCCTTGGAGAGGTCCCACCTTGGCTTAGCTAGCTTCCACAATCATTTGTAGACCACAAAGCTTCCTTAGGAAGCCAAGGAGGTGGTCCAAAAGGTTGATGACCAATGGGCTACGAATTTTGGACAATTGCACATCAAATTCATTCAATTCTCCTTCAATTCTTATCCAATTAGACTTCATTTGATGTCCGTAAATCCAACCAAGGTGCCATCATCCCAATCAACATGATAGAACTTTCAATTTTTGAATTCAGGTTCCAATTCACAGTTAATTTTAATCTGGCGTGATTTTAACGCGTCTTAATCTATCGGGTAGCTTTTAAGAACTTTTAATGCTTTTGACCTGTGGTTAATTGTTTTCAAGCCACAAAGTGTATTTTCGACACATTAGCGATTCTCGATTGTCATGAAAATCTTGAAATTTCAAATGCGGACACAATGTACCAAAACAATAGAGTAATCAGTCTAGTGTTGATCGACAAAAATTGTGTAATTAGATGGAATCACTCACACTTAATCACATGGTTTTGTCGAGTTGACCTATCTCCGGTCTCTAATCAGTTTGTGCCGTAATGACCCTTATAGATTAACACAGTCAAGTAGTCGATTTCTTTTCGAATTCTCAAGTCTATTGCGTTAAAATCCTTGAACGGCTTCACCTAATAGACTAGTTATCCCGTGAGTGATCAACTCAAGGAAAAAGACTACAGGTGCAACAATGAAAAGCCCAACTCAATCAGTCCAAAGCAAAACCTGAAATTCAGAATGTCACACGACATATATACATGTCACAAAATCATTTCACAAGTCTGCACCTCACTCACAAATGCTTTCTATGCATTGTCACCTAGAGAATCATATAATACCCCATAATATTATACCATATCAAGTCAATTTAATTAACACACATAACAAGAATCCTTGGTTCTTCTAGAAACCTCCGGGATATCATCTCACCCTATCAAGCATGACATCTAAACACTTTTGTGTATCCTTTTCAGCATCGTTCCGTAACCATCACCATGAAAGGCATCCGAAAACCTTCAAGTGTCACCCTCCAATGTCTCTTGATGGTGATATCTTCCCTCGAATCCTTCGATGACGGAATTTTTCATGTGATCATACGAATTAAGCACACAACCGGTTTTATATTCCACTTTAGGCCAAAGCATGAATGCCCCAAGAGGGTGCCAAGTGATGTGTAACTCATGACCTATCGGAAATGTATAGATAAAATATGCCGAGCATGAAATGAGAATCGTGACATGACCCATTAGTTCGAGCACCGGGCTAAGTCAAACCTGAATCGGACGATACACCTCAATATTGCTAAACCAAGAGAGTGACCCGGCTTGGCAAGCTTCCACACATGTCCAAGAACTAATGCAATTCTAACTTTAGAGGCTCAGTGTGGTTTCAAGCATCAACCATGACTTATGGACAACAATATGTGAAGACCACACCTAGAAATCAATAACAGCCTCTACAACCAATCATAATAGCATCACATAATGAAGACACATCCAACAATAGATACAACACATAGTGTCTAAGCTTAGTTAACAATTAACATAAGATCACACATCCAATCCTAACAACCAAACTTAAGAACTAAAATCAACAAACCATATACAACCATCATGGCAATTTATTTGGGCCGAGCAATAACATACACATAAATGGTCCATTCCTACTAACAATGATGATCCAGACAATCTCGACAACCACTTAATCATTTCTCACCTATTTCCGAATCTTATAGTCCAAGCACATCATGAACAAACCATATAAAATTAATCACATGAGTTTATCTACCTAGGATAACTCTAACAACACAAAAACCAAATCTAAATTCGAGTTATGTAACACTATGGCCTAGCCAAAGTTTAGGAAATCTACTTACCAATAACTAAGACAAAGATGAGAGGTAGTTGGTGGTGACTCGAGCTCACAACACAGCGACGGTGTGAGGACGACAGGCGATAGAATGGCGCAAGAACGACGACGATTGCAATGGCGGTGAGGCGGCATGGTGGCGATCGAGCGAGTGGTGGTGCAGGAGGCGAGCTAGCCGAGAAAGAGGGAGAGGGGCAAGTGAGGGGAAGAAAGGAAAGGGGATCTGCCAAGTGAGGAAGAGAATGAGAAAAAAAGAGAACCTAATAAAGAAAGAGAATGAAATGAGAATATGGGTGTCCATAAAGCATTTAATGAAAGCTCTATTATTGTCCTTAGTCCACGATGGTTTCTTGGCTTGAATGATGAGATTAAATCTCCACCACACATTTTGTTCGAGCTTGCTTTTCAAATTTCATTGGCCAATAATGTATCTAGTTACAAGAGAACTAGATTTGTTGCTCAAACTAAGTGGTCTCCTCCTAATGGGCGCCCTTTCCTCTTGATTGAAGGCCAAGCCTGTCGCGACCCAATCTCGCCGCCCCTCGAAATGTATCCAAGAAGGGAAAATGTCAGGTTTAGGGGTACTTGATCTCAAGATGGCGAGCTCTCCCAAGCTCATACCCCGCGTGACAGCAGATTTATTTCTATGATCTAGGTATTTAACAACCTAAAAAAAAATATACAGGAGTTGCCACTAACAATCAAGGGTCGGGAGTATTCCCTCAATTCCTATGCAACCAGATATCTAGGTTCGGGGACTTGGGTTACGCTAATATTACTATTAGCGCCCTTTCGATACCTAAACAGTATGTTGTGTTTTTCCTAACATGTCCATGCATTTCTTTTTATATTTTCAGGATTGTCAATTCTATACTAAATGATCATGCGTGGTGGATTACTTTTATTCTATTCTATTCCTAAGAAATGAAAGGAAAACAAACAATGAATATGAAATTGCAAGACATGAAGTAAACAATCAATAAAAGCAGTAAATCTATCATGCAAACCTAAAAGAAAGTATAAAAGAGAAATATATGGGAAAAAGAGAGAAAAACCCGCAACTTGTTGGGTTTTATACAACAAATGGAGCCCGAGACATATGTCGGGAAAATGGGTATTACATGAAAATGGTCGGAATGGACATCGACCTCCACCATCTTTACGCCTTCTCCATCTTCAAGGTCCTAATCTAAACCTAATCTAAGAAATTTATGACTAGGTGCATACAAGTGAAAGAAACAATCATCACAACTAAGATCAAAGCAATTGGGGTAGAACCCATGTATGATTGGCTCTAAGAAAAAAGCACAGAAATCAAGCACTTTATAAAGAGCAACTTTCATGAATGGAATTTCCTGAGGCGTATCAAGTTCAAGTGAAGTCAAATTCATGGCTGAAAAGCAACAATCACTAAAGCATACAAATCAATCATAAGCCAATCAGAGAATGATGCATGATAACTGATTTGTTAAGCCACCTAATCAATGCATGAAAATCATGAAAATTTGAACATGACGTAGGGTTAACTGTGAAGAAAAAGTTTGATTTAGATGTGACACCCCGAACCCTTCGCAGGTCGTCACCAGCGCCGATGTTACACTTGATTTCCTTTTTCATCTTGTACTTGAACAAGCGTCATTAATCACAGGCATTTTTTTTTCAAAAGCGGTCCTAGCGCGACTCTTAGCGGAAGCAAATTAAACATCACCATCTATCCCCCTACCAATCCATGATACAAGTACACACCACTAATCATCAGAATTTAAAAGATAAGCCATGCCACTTTTATTTACATATTATCGTGATGGGTTTTTCATAGGTCGATACAACAAAAGGAGACCAAGATTTTCAACCACACTCGGCCTCATCCCAAAAAGATACTACGACCCCTAAAGAAAATCACATGACATCCCCCCATCAAACAGTGGCGGCTACTCCCAAAAGATGACACCAGCTCTCTACCATTCACGCAACCATCACACCCATCCAGGTGCATCGGGTGGTGGCGGCGGCAACATCCCCCTAAACACTCCGTCTCGGCGGACATGAACAGACAAAAACTCCTGGATGACTGGGCCCTCAGCCAGGCCCACGTCGTACATGACCAGCACACGCACTCGCACAAATATCAGTCCAGGGATAGTGACGCGACCGATCTCCGTACATTCTACTTCTACATCTGACGGAATACCATAGAAGGTGCCTCGCGTGACGGTAGGAAGCGGTATCTTTCTAATCTGAAATGTTATCCCCAAAAATAGGGAAATCCAATAACATTCTAATGCATCATACATATCATCACACGTTGCAAGCATCACCTACCTTGTAATCATGCGTATCATGCATCATCACATCATATATATCATCATCATCATGGCATATCATATATCATTATCATAGGGGATCATCATATCACATCACATGCCATCATCATCATGCATCATCATGCATATCATACCATGGATGACCGTCATATCACATCACACATCACCATCATGCATCATCATGCATATATTATCATAGGTGATCATCATATCACATCACATGCCATCATCATCATGCATCATCATGCATATATTATCATAGGTGATCATCATATCACATCACATGCCATGAGTTAATTATCATCTTTATCTTTCAATTTTGATCACCACATCACCCATTTCTCAAATCATCAATCTCATCATCAACCCTTCAGGCAGAAACCTCCGACAGGGTTCCATCATCAATCTCATCATCAATTATCCTTTTATCTCAATTTAACATGGCAATTGGCATAGCATCAAACAAATCACACTTGCATTTCAATTCACATGTCATACACATGCCAAAGCTTAATCACATATGCATTTCAACTTAATACATGTACAAAGACCTCATCATACAAGTGCCACACAAATGGAATTGAATCCATGGCCAAATAAAAATCCATTTTATTTTATTTTATTTTATTTTATTTTATTTTATTTTATTTTTTATTATTATTTTATTATTATATTATTATATTATTATTTATTTCCATAAATATTAAATTTAATATCTATGATTTTTCCCAAAATCATGATACTCAAAAATCATTAAGCAAACAAATAGAATCACAATTTCATACAAAATTTGTGGCCGAATTGAATTTCTTATAATTTCACAATTTCCACAAAATAGCACCTTATATTCGGATAATGGCCAGACTTGCACAGTTTCCAAATAAATTCGATTAAAATACTCATATGGCCTTCAAAAATTACGAAATTTTACAGAGTGATAGCCAACACATTTTCGTGCATTTCTCATGAAGAACTCTAAGCCAAATTACTTTTTGATTAATTTCTACAACCCTACGAAGCTTCTAGAATCACGACCGCGACGTCCAGAACGCACTCCTCCGAATTTCTTAGTTTTCACCCATCAATTCTCTTTGGTTTCTTCTGAAATTTTAGTATGTTATGTACCAAGGTGTCCTTTACAAGTTTCATGAAGAGATCTAGGCCAAATAACCAGATTATGGTCACCATTTTGGTCCATGAAGTCTCGGGTGTCTCGAAATACTTCACCAGAACCATCATTTTCAAGATCTAACCGATTCACCGAGCTATACTTGTTCTTTATGCTTAAAATTTTATTATGTTGTAGCTTAAGGTGTTACCTTCAACTTTCAAGAAGACAACAAAGTGAGATCTCCAACAGAAATCAACATGCAACCAAGAAATCAACAAGAGGTCAGTGAAAATTTCGCAGATCTAAAGTCTCCGTAAAATAGAACTTTTGACCCCTCAAATATCCATCGTTTTCTACGAATTTTTAGTATGTCATAGTAAAAGACGTTAGCTTCAACTTTCATGAAGACGCCGAAGCCAAAATCGAACTCCAAACCCACATGCAAACTCGAACAAGCTACTGACTCCAACAAACCGAACGAGAACAGTCACACGGTTTGCAAAAATATCAACTCTTACCTCGGTTTTTCGCACAAATCACACCTATAATCTAACATGCAAACACCACAACAAACATGCAAGGGAAGTTATGGACTCCACTTGCCTTAAAGATGAACAAATGGCGATGAACGACGGCGTACGGTGGTCGGACAAGGCGGTCGAACGGCGAGCACACGGCCGCACCTCCCTCTCGGCTCCGCCTCCTCTCTCTCCCTCTCGGTTTCTCTCCCTTTCTCTCGAACTCTCTCTCTCGCACACCCTCTCTTTGGACGAAATGAAGCAAAGAACCGGCCACCTCTCTCTCCTCATCCTTTTTATACCCCCTTAATCCCATCATTTGCAATCATTGCTTTGCCTATAATCCCACCAATGCATGCTCTTGCCATTTGCCACTTGTAATTTTTATTTTATTTTTTTGAATTTGAATGGGCTTGAGCTTAGGCCCATCCGGCCACTCCCTTGGGCTGGTCGAGCTCCCTTCTTGGGCCCTAATGGGCCGACTAGCTTGGCCCACCAAGCTTTAGGCTAATGGGCCCAAGGCCCATTCCAAAAATAACCCTCTTTTTCCTTTTTTTTTAATTTCTTTCTATAAATATTTCCAAATTCAAATTTCATCTTGGCCAAAGTCTTGGGACACTTTGTTTATTAAGATTTAAATTTATAATCTCATGGCCAATTATTAATCTATAAATTTAAATACACAAATCATCAAATTAAAAGACAAATTGGCTAAGGCATAAGCCAAAAGAAATTCTATCACCTAATTAGGAACTTCAACTCACCTTATGGCTTGTCATTAAATTTGGGATGACACATTAGACATTTAACCCTAAATCTATGTGCAAAAGGCCACACAAATCCATTAACATTGTAACTTGTCATTAGGAGCAAAATGCATAATGATTTAAATCACTACATGTCAACTTGAATTCTAAGGTTACTTGACCCTAAAAATTCTCAAATTTTAACATGGGATGAATATGGATATTATGGACAGCTTTCATTGAGAATTTATCCTCAAGATCATTATGTATAAGATCACACGAAATTGGTAGACAGTCAGATTCATAGAGACAAGACAGCACTGCAGGTCAAGACAAATTCAGACTTCAAAACTTGATCTAAAAAAAAGAAAAGCAGGGCAAATGATGGGCAAATTGAACAAACTAGGCATCGTTAGAAAGCTCAAGGTGTCTTTTATGAATTCCTATTAGGTGACAATTGCAATTTAGGTCTTTTTCTAGCTCAAGTAAAGCCATTTGTATAAGTGGTCAGATCAGATCATAACAAGCAGAACACATCAGCAGATTAGTGCTCTTTGCGAGAAGCATCAGGCAGGGCAAATGATGGTCAAATCGCACATATAATATGTCTATGGAAAGCTTGAGAAGTCTATTACAAATCTCTAGAAGATATTAAGTCCTAATAACATCATCTACCAGCTCGTTCCAAGGACCGAAGCACATCAGTCAAAACAGGCATACGAATTTCCACATCAGAGCAGAACACAACAATTTTCCAGAATTACTTCCTAACTTTTAAAAAAGATTTCATGTGGCTAATGATATCAGATCAGGGTGTATTATAGCTCGTTGGCAAGTTAGTCAAACCATCTTCAACTCTCATGAAGGCATCAAACACAGAAAACCATAGCAACCAACTCGTATCAGGTCATTTGCACAAAAGGTCATCCGAAACAGAGCACAAGTCAGAACAAATTTCTAGAAACTGGTGCTAAATGCCGAGCTATTTTCAAGTAGTAAACGACATCGGATCAGAACGTTTTATGGGTCGTTGGAAAGTTCTTTGAGTCATCTTTAACTCTCATGAAGACATTGAACACAAAAAAAAAAAAAAACACAGCAGCTAGCCCACAGGATCCAAGAACAAAATTCAATAGAAACTCAGCAAATAGCAAGCGTGTCCAACAATCACAGCAGCTGTACTTCAAGTAAGAATTTCAGAACAATGTGTGTATTTTTGAGATGGATTCAAGCTAACAAACAACTTTCATTTGGGGGCTTTAATACACCAAATCAAAGCTTAAGATATGCACATCGAACTTCTAGCTCATCATTTCACAAGACAACAGCATTTAAGGGTTCAAAATAGAACTAACAGGAACATGCTCATCCATACTAAAAAATCACAGCATCTAACTATAATTTGTTCCAAGCTGAAAGTGAGTGGCACCGGTATCTCCAATGAACAAAGTCTAGCCATGTATCGCCTTCCTTAGCTAAAGGCCCAACTTCGATCCTTTCATGTCAAAATAAACAGATACTCCATAGCTATCCAATTCAAGGACTTCTACATGCCTCGAAAGACCATTTTATTTTCTTCAATAAGGACAAGGCCGACATTGGTTTATTACATCGAACAGGTGGAGGGCATTTCCAAGTTATGGAGCAAATGGCGCCAAACAGAA
Source organism: Eucalyptus camaldulensis (assembly GCA_019915185.1). NCBI lineage: Eukaryota > Viridiplantae > Streptophyta > Magnoliopsida > Myrtales > Myrtaceae > Eucalyptus > Eucalyptus camaldulensis. Next base: position 15,412,179 of record JAHSVA010000014.1, on the reverse strand, counting down.
ACAGAACATCCCGAACATGGCATTTATCACGAACGACAATGTGTTTGAGCCTAATTGTCAAATCAAAGATGTTGTAGCATTGAATATGCATGACTACCACTCCGAGGTATCAAAGAGGAGTATATGATGATGACAAGTCCAGAAACAGACATGGCTATCAAATTGAAAACACAAGCGTGGAAGATCTATTGGAAAATGACATATAGGCCCGGCCATAGAACGAAATATGCAAAACGAAACATAAGGAACAACAAACAATTCAAAATGGTCACCAAGGAGGAAGAAAGCATTGATCGAGTGTAAACAAACAATCAGAAGATTTAGCCTATAATCTGCTAAAGTCAGAAAGGGATATAGCATAAGCCAAAATACAGCATCAGTAAACATCACCGCACCTGTACTCCTCCGTCAACTCTATCGCTGCCGCTACTGACTACACGGATATGAGCCTCACAGCCGCGGGAGAGTTACCTAAGAAATAGAACGAAGAAAAGGTCAGAAGCCGTGGTTGTTGATTCTCGAAAACCGAATCCCTATCGAGCTCCTCGTCAGGCCATTCCATCTTTGATTGAGCGAGCGAGAACAATCCGCCGAACTAGAACAGAGAGAGGTACAGATCGGGAGCGACTGTCATCACTGGTCGTCGTCGCCGTCGCTGTCTTCTGGGGCTCGAGAATATCTGGAGGAGGAGGACTGAAAACGGAAACTAGCCGCTCTCTAATTCCGAGCTGCAAGTCCGACGACGGGAACCGGAAAGGTGTGATGATAGAAACGGAGGAGAAGGATTAGGGTTTCCCGATCTGCCACAACCTTCGATTGAATCGGTGAAGAATCAACTTCCCGAGACATCTGCCTTTCAACAATAATGAAATTGCTCTTCGATCTCGCTTCAAGGATCCTTGGACGTGAAAAATATCAAATCGACTCCAACACGGGAGCTTCGAAGATGTCTGCCATTCAGTGATGTTGAAGCTAATTTCGTTATTGGAGCTTCTGGAACATCAAGAACACTGAGCTTCAATGTGCTTGTGGGAGTCTATGAAGGAGAGAGAATGAGTGGAGAATCTTAGCAAAAGTTGCAGAGATCAAAGAGAGAAAATCCTCGGAGAGAAGTAGCGGAGACGCTTTGATCCAGAGAGAGAATCCATGGGGATCCTTCTTGCAAGAGAGACCACCGGCGAAGAATTCCTTCGCTTTTTCCCTGTTCGACCGAATGCCGAGGGAAAAATCCAAGAGAGAGATGTAGAGAGAGAATTTTAGTCCGAGAAACTAGATCTGGAAAATAACCCCCCCCGAGAGAGAATTCCCCGTGCGAGCTAAAACCTCCCTTTTTCTTTTTGTTTTCTTCTCCTTCTTTTTTTTTCCTTGTTTTCATTCTTTTTCTTTCTTTCTTTTCTCTCCTTTTTCTTTATTTCTCCCTTTTTTTTCTTTTTCTTTTTGATTCCTTTACTTCTTTTTTCTTTCTCTCTATATTTTTTTTTTTTTTCATTTTCATTTTTTTATTTTTTTTATTTTTTTATATGTTTTCAAATTGAATGTTTAAAACGTCGACAAAAAATTCCAGATGTCAACAGCTGCCCCTCTTTGGGTGGAAGCTCGAAGAGGTTCCACTCAAAGACAAAATTGACACCTAAAATTTTTAGTCGACTCGGCTTTGAAAAATAGAAAATGACAAAAGCAATGATGGTTGGTTAGGACGTACCTGATACTTACCTTTGCTCATCAAGATATCTGAACTCTTGTTGGGGTTTATTCACTCTATCTCTGTTTCTCTCTCTTGTGGAATGGAATGAAGACAATGAAATCACTAAATGAAAAAGGAATGGTTTAAGGATAAAGTAAAATTTGGAAGACAAGGTTTAAAGATAACTTGGAACCTAAGGGATAAGGTTTAAGGATGACCTGGAACCTAAGAGATAAGGTTTAAGGATGACCTGGAACCTAGTGGTTTAAGGATGGACCCACGAACCTAGTGGTTTAGATTGGGAGAAAGGTCTTACCGTGTAAAAATGGGCTTCAACCGGGAGAAAAGTCTTACCGTGTAAAAACGGGTTTCAACTAGGAGAAATGTCTCACCGTGTAAAAATGGGTTTCGAATGGGAGAAATGTCTCACCATATACGAACGGGTTTCGACCGGGAGAAAAGTCTTACCGTATAAAAATGGGTTTCGACTGAGAGGAAGGTCTCACCGTATACGAACAGGTTTCGACTGTGTATGATAGTCTCATCGTATACAAATGGGTTTCGACTGAGAGGAAGGTCTCACCGTATATGAACGGATTTTGACCAAGTATGATAGTCTCACCGTATACAAACGGGTTTTGACTGAGATGAATGTCTCACCATATACAAATGGGTTTCGACTGGGTATGATAGTCTCACCGTATACAAACAGGTTTCGACCGAGAGTAAAGTCTCACCATATACAAATGGGTTTCGACTAGGAGGAAGGTCTCACCGTATACAAACGGGTTTCAACTTAGAGTAAAGTCTCACCATATACAAATGGGTTTCGACTGGGAGGAAGGTCTTACCATATACAAATGGGTTTCAACTAGGAGGAAGGTCTCACCGTATACAAACGGGTTTCGACTGAGAGTAAAGTCTTACCATATACAAATGGGTTTCGATTGGGAGGAATGTCTCACCATATACAAATGGGTTTCGACTAGGAGGAATGTCTCACCGTATACAAACGGGTTTCGACTGAGAGTAAAGTCTCACCATATACAAATGGGTTTCGACCGGGTATGATAGTCTCACCGTATACAAATGGGTTTCGACTGAAAGGAAGGTCTTTTCAACCAGTTATTAGTTTCAAAATTGCTGGAGAACCCATCTTGCAAAATAACATTGATTGTCAAATCCTTTCAGAGAAGATTTTAACCAAATGGGATCTGATTAACCATTTAAGGGTTAAATCAAATATGCCAGGTGGAAATATCCTAATCAGAATAGGTCTTTCACACTAGCTCTCAAAAAGGGCTTTTGTTCCCAACCATTGATATGGGAAAACTGTTTAAATCTCACTGGATAAATCTCACTCAACTTATGTCTAAGGTTTTTGGAAACGTTCACAGTGAATACAATCCATTGATCAAAAGGTCTTTTAAATGGACCGTAATGATGGCTTGGTCACGGGCTTACACAAAGGGTATGCACTTTGAGGCCAAGAAATGAATATTCAATCAATATCTTCATCAGGTTTACAAGTCAAGAACCTTGAAGATAAGATAAGATAGGATTGCTTCCACTCCTTCTAGCGGTAGCTCCTATGTGATATTCTCATTTCAACTCGAACCATCCCAATCGGAAGAGACTTCGGATAAGGGTTGTAGTGTTGGTTCGGGTGAAGCTTAGAAAGGCTTGAAAAACTTTCAGATATCAAAGGGTTAAAAAGTGAGTGATTATCTTGCCATCATTACCATCACACAACTTCTCAAAAATTCGACTCTTGAAATTTAACCTATCTCGAGAGTCCTTTTGGTAATTTGTCTTGAGACATGAGAGCTTCGCTCTTTGTTCTAATGACATTGCTTGCAATACATGTTTTCTCTTGCAAGATATTTCTTTTGTTTTTCAATGAATGATCTTTTGCATGATCATGGATTTCGCTCTTTTTTGCATTCTTGCTTTTCTTTGCATTTTTTTTTCATGGGCATTGGCCTTGCTTTTACTAGGCACACTGCTTCTTCATGCCCCCTAGTTTTCATCCTCTTTTGAGTATCTAGGACTCTCGAGTGGCATTTACAAACATTACCAATGTTCTCAGTTTTGTTGGTAAATCATATGCCTTGCCCCAGTGCGGGGAGATAATCATCACTTGGGGTTATGAAATAATTGCATAAGGCTCAAATTGGCTAAGCAATGGATAATTGTGTTTGTGGTAGTGAACGGAATGCTCTTCGTCACTTTAGGATGCTTCGAGTTTCGATAAGAAATCACCTAAAGCCAGCATAAGAAGATTAATGCAAGTGAAAGCAATAAAATCTTTCTTAATTTTTTTCTCCGTAATTTCCAACCAAGACCTCCTATTTTGCCCCAATGTGGGGTTGTTCTTGACAGGGTTATTTTGGAAATGCTCCCTATTTGGCTCAAAGTGGCTTGCAAGGGATATCAATAGTGTTTGGGGATCGAGAAATGAAATGCATTTATCATTTCAAATCATGTATTCACCGTGAATGAATCCTATGCCCTAAGACATGGTTCTTTCCACTAAATTCTCTCAAAGAGTGTATGAGGACGTGTTTGGTAAAGTTGCCTCTCATCATTTTAGGCACTACCACCTGGCATATTTAACAATTCTTTTCAGGTTGTCCAAAGCACACTTTGGTTAAATTCAACTCCTTGGGGAAATGAAAATATAATGAAATTTTTTCTAAAAGGACATGTTTCCTTGACCCTACTGGGGAGATTTTTGGAAGTAAGGTTTGACAAAATTTGTAGATAGAACAGGCTTTGCTTAGCACATGGGTTCATTGCTAGAGTTCTAACTGTACTTCTAGAGTTCTAACCGACTTTAAAGTTTAAACTGACTTTTTGGCATTCTAAGGCACATGGTCACTTCTAAGTTCTAAAGAAAAATGGACACTTTTGGAAATTTTGCACTCTTGAAATGAACCTCTTGTGGACAAGTTGAATCTTCATCAAACATCCTGCAACATGAACAAACATGCAGATGCAATATGTATGCATGAAAATGCATGATCCAAACATCCTAAAATGGCTCAAATTCAATCCAAAAATGGCTCAAATGCCTTTCACTTTATTCATGGATAATACTTCTTGACAGCATCAGCATTTACAGGTCTTGGTAGTTCATGACCATCCATTTCTACAAGGATTAGTGCCCCACCAGGTAGCACTTTCTTTACAATATATGGACCTTCATAGTTTGGAGTAAACTTCCCATGAGGATCCGGAATGATAGGTAAAACCTTCCTCAAAACAAGATCGTTGATCTCAAAATGTCTTGGTCTAACCTTGCGATTAAATAACCTAGCTACTCTCTTCTGATAGCTTTGTCCATGGCATAAGGCTTTTACCCTCTTTTCATCAATCATACTAAGTTGTTCAAATCTTTGTTGCACCCATTCAGCTTCAGAGAGCTTGATTTGAGAAAGTACCCTCAGTGAAGGAATTTCCACTTCCACGGGTAATACATCTTCCATCCCATAAACCAATGAGAACGGTGTTGCCCCAGTCAAATTACGAATTGAAGTTCGATAAGCAAACAAAACATATGGCAACCGATCATGCCAATCACGATAATTTTCTGCCGTTTTGGCTAAAATCTTCTTGATGTTCTTATTTGCTGCTTCCACAGCTCCATTCATTTATGGGCGGTAAGGAGAAGAATTCAAATGGCGAATGTGGAATTCTCCAAGTAAATCATCACTTCAGGAACTCCATATCGGGTGATGATATCACGACGGATGAACTTTGCCACACTCTTTGCAGTAACATGGGTATAAGAATTGGCTTCAATCCATTTGGTGAAGTAATCAATGGCTACCAAGATAAAATGATGTCCATTCAATGCTTTAGGATTAATCGGTCCGATAATGTCGATGCCCCACATTGAAAAAGGCTAGGATTCTGACATTTGATGTAGCTCATTAAGAGGAGCATTGATTTTGTCTCCATAGACTTGGCATTGATAATAGCACTTCACGTGTTGAATACAATCGGCTTCCATGGTCAACCAATAGTAACCGAGCCTCATGATTTTTCTAGCCAAGAGATGACCGTTCATATGAGTGCCACACTCTCCTTCGTATATTTCTTTCAAGAGGCCAATTAATCCATTGGCATCCGCTTGAGAGAGACTTGCCCAATCTTGGTTTCTTTAGGGTTGTCTAAATCTCCCAAATTTACAGTGACCGACTGTTCGGTGGTAGGAGGTTTGGACTTTCCATGTCTGAGCCATACTTTTTCAATACGTTGCGGATCGTCTTCATTCTCTGAGTCGAAATAATCGAGTTCGTCAAAATCTTTTGAATGCGAATTCAAGCCATGCAAATGACTATCATGATATGAAATGCCATGCTTGGGATGCAATTGAAAAAAAAAATCGTTAGTATATGTACATCTAAATGAATACAATGTATAATGTCATGAAAAACTTGTTTTCAGATTCAATTTGTTTTTTTTTTTTTTTTTTGTATCGGGAACTAGTCCTCATGTCATTAGACGTCCTCGTTCCACTAAAACATGTAGAAACTATAGATCATGTGGAGGCTCAGGCCTCAAAGCATCATCATAGGACTGATTTGGGCCTCATACGTCTATTAACAAAACATGAATTTTATTGATATGCGAAAATTGCATTACAACATATATCATCTTGGATCTAGAAAGTTTATGATCCAGATCATTACAAGTATAAACGAATGAAATGAACGGAATTCCCTCGCAAGGGAGAAACGAATGAAATTCCCTCGCAGGGGAGAAATGGATAGAATTCCCTTGCAGGGGAAAAATGAATCGAATATAACTAAAAATTAAGTACAAGAACTAGAAACATCCCTTACACAGTGGGAATTGTAGGTTCTTCATTTCCATCAATAGCGCCAACCATGTTGACATCTACAAAATGCTTTTGAAGGGGGTTTTGTTGGACATTCGGTGCCGAGTCCTTAAAAGTGAGCAGCTTTTTATCCAACAAATCTTGGATCTTAAAACGGAGCACCAGACAGTTGTCCACATGATGACCTTTTTCACCCATATGATACTCACATGTCTTGTTAAGGTCGAATCCGGCAAACTTTGGTGGATTATCTCTTGGGATCTCTTTTGCCACAAGATGATTTTCAATTAGCATTGGAAGTAATTATGACATGGGTCTAGGCAATGGAGTAAATTGCCTTTGAGGGGCTTTTCCTTTGCGCTCCAAGTTTCTAGAAGAACCCCCTACTTCCATGGCAGGTTTATGAGCTTGAAGGTTGTACGGCTTCTGAGAAGAGGAATTTTGTATGTAGGCGATGTCCACAGTCGATTCCTTATCTCTCTTTGGGGTATATCGACGGTTTATGTTCTCCATCAACCTTCCTTCTCGCATGATCCCCTCGATGCGTTCTCCCAACTCTACAAATGTAGCAAAGTTCATACAAGTATGGTTGTACATCTTCTCAAAAGATCACGGGGCATAGCTTGAAGTAGCAATTTCATGGTCTCTTTCTCAGATAATGGCGGTTTTACTTGAGACGCAGTGACCCTCCATCTTTGAGCGTAGGCCCTAAATGATTCAGTTCTCCTTTTCTCAACCCAGACTAGTTCCTCCCGAGTCGGAGCAATTTCAGTATTGATTTTGTATTGCTGAAGGAATTCATCAACGAGATCTTCCCAAGTACGGATTTTCTCTATGTCCAACTCTATAAACCAGGTTAACGCAGGACCAACCAGGCTGTCCTGAAATGAATTGATCAAGAGTGGGGGATTATCTAAATAATGGGCTATCTTGCCTAAGTAGTACTTCAAATGTGTCTTAGGACATCCAATGCCGTCGTATTTTCTTGTGAACTCCGGCTCCTTATAGAATTCAGGGACCGTAACTTTGGCAAATGGTGACAGTTTATCAAGCGCCTGCAACTGATAGCCTTGCAGCATGCAAAGGCACTCCTCAATCTTTGCGAGGCGCCTTGCATTTTCTTCATCAAAGTGCGAAGTTGGAATCTCTTTAGAGGGAGGCTCTGGACCGATAACTATCTGGATTGCAGTGGGGATCTCTTCCACAGGCCCTTTTGCCATGGGCTCTACTACCGGCACTTCAAGGGGCGCGGTAGGAATATTCATGGTAGAAGAAGTAGATGTCAAGCTTTTTGACTTGGCTGGAGAGATCGGCCAATAACGTCATCATTTGTGCCATTTGATTCTCCATATTAATGACACGGGCTTGGGTATCTTTGTTTTCCATCTTTGTTTGGCGGCGAGTTCGTATAACAAATCTTTCTTCAGCCATTTTTTCAAAACCTCCTATAAAAGAAAATGACTCGAATTAGTACCGATCAAAAGAAACCATTAAAGTACAAATCCTAGTCAATTTTATATTTTCTTGAGATAAAATAATGATAAGAAGTGTATATGATCCCAGTATCATATAACCTCCTCTTATCAAAATTTCTTCAAAAGAAATTATACAATTGAAAAGGAACGACGACAAATATTTAATCAAAATGCCCCTTTTCTAAAAATTACATGAAAATGTTCAAGAATGTTATTCATTTCATCGAACAATTACAAGGGAAACATAATCTTGCTTTCTTGAAGCTTACAAAGTAGTTTGATTTTACAAGGTATATGAAAATGAATACAAGGAAACCTTGATAGAAAAGAGGGAAACACAAATGAATTCCCTTTACAAGAAAAGTGTATGAAATGAAAACCTAAGGGCTAGGTGGGATTGCACGGAGACGCTTGTTATCATGGGCCAAGCGTTTCTCATTGATTAAGGCAATGTCTTCTTGTTTGATAATATGAGCTTGCCGAAATTCTTGAGGCTCGGGAATCTTTCCACGTAATCTTGATGTCTTGGGTCGAGATTCTCCCATATAGTCTTGAGATTCCAGGCACAGGGATCACGTCCACTTCAGGTCTACCCATCTAATCCTAAACCTAAAGGGGCACTCATAATGCGAGTCCTTGATAAATAAATAATATTTTAAACTCCACAGGTTTTGAATCGCATAAAACTGATCCGAATTCCTTTTTATATGAATCTTGATTTGTACGAATCCCCTTCATGTCAACCTAACGATGAAGAAAACGACAGAGCAGCAATTTTGTGTCGATTGTCCGCCCCTATTTAAGTGAGCGAACTTTGCATCAGATGATCACCAGAACAAAGTTTGCTTCGAATTAAGCTAAAAAGATTTCGTACTGCAAGAGATGGACTCTTGGCTTCAAATCCTTGTTCTCGTTGTGTGCATCACTCCGGCTGTGGTCCAGGGCAGAGTTCGGAACTACACATTCAATGTAAGTGATGACACAATGGAATGAAGTATTCCTCTGTAAAACTTGCTTGCAAGGACGGTAGCCCGTGTACTGATATGTGTTTATTCCTCTAATTGGCAGGTGGTAATGAAGAATACGACGAGGCTGTGTTCGAGCAAGCCCATCGTGACCGTGAATGGGATGTTCCCGGGACCCACTCTCTACGCTAGGGAAGACGACACCGTGCTCGTGAGGGTCTCCAACCGTGTCAAGTACAATGTCACCATTCATTGGTAAGCTCAACGAGCTCTAAATTAAACTACTATCTTTAGGAAATCGCACATTAATTTTGCTGTATATGCGGTTAGGCATGGTATTCGGCAGCTGAGGTCGGGGTGGGCCGACGGGCCGGCATACATCACCCAATGCCCAATTCAGCCAGGCCAAAGCTATGTGTACAATTTCACCACCACGGGCCAACGGGGCACCCTCCTTTGGCATGCGCACATACTCTGGCTCAGGGCAACCCTGCACGGAGCCATTGTCATCTTGCCCAAGCGCGGTGTTCCATACCCTTTCCCTAAACCCCACAAGGAAGTTGTTGTCGTACTGGGTATGCTCGATTCCACTTCCAATCTACTTCGCTTGTTTGACAGCATATACTAGTAGAAGCTCTGAACCATTCTGGGTTTTGTGAATCAGGCGAATGGTGGAAATCTGATACAGAAGCTGTGATCAAGCAAGCCATCAAGTCCGGATTGGCACCAAATGTCTCCGATGCTCACACGATCAATGGCCATCCAGGGCCAATTTCCAATTGCCCTTCCCAGGGTAACAATCCATCGACAAACATTGACATGAAAACATCATCTGAATCTTGATGTCACGTTTTCATGGAATAGTTTAATTAAATCTTTCACTGAGTAGATGCTGACCATCTTTGTCTCTGATGTAAGGTGGATTTACATTGCCTGTCGAGAGTGGCAAGAGATACATGCTTCGAATCATCAATGCTGCACTCAATGAGGAGCTCTTCTTCAAGATCGCCGGGCACCAGCTGACCATCGTGGAGGTTGATGCCACCTACGTCAAGCCTTTCAAGACCGACACGATTGTGATCGCGCCTGGCCAAACCACCAACGCCCTCATCTCCGCTGACCAAAGCTCAGGCAAGTACTTGGTCGCAGCCTCCCCTTTTATGGACTCCCCCATCACCGTGGACAACGTGACCGCAACTGCCACATTACACTACTCTGGCACGCTCGCCGCGACTTCCACGACCCTCACCAAGACTCCCCCACAAAACGCCACCGCGGTGGCCAACAATTTCATTAACTCTCTCCGAAGCCTCAACTCGAAGATATACCCTGCCAAAGTCCCGCTTACCGTTGATCACAACCTCCTTTTCACGGTTGGACTAGGAATCAACCCTTGCCCTTCGTGCAAGGCTGGCAACGGAAGCAGAGTCGTGGCAAGCATGAACAACGTGACGTTTGTGATGCCGACGACAGCCCTTCTCCAAGCACATTTCTTCAACATAAGCGGCGTCTTCACGAGCGATTTCCCCGGTAACCCGCCGACCACTTTTAACTACACAGGGTCACCGCCAACAAATTTGCGGACCACGAGTGGGACAAAGGTGTACCGGTTGCGTTATAACTCAACAGTCCAGCTCGTGTTACAAGATACTGGGATCATCGCCCCGGAGAACCACCCAATTCATCTTCACGGGTTCAATTTCTTCGCGGTCGGGAAGGGACTAGGAAATTATAATCCAAAAGTGGATCAGAAGAACTTCAATCTTGTCGATCCTGTTGAGAGGAACACAATAGGAGTACCGTCTGGGGGTTGGGTTGCAATCAGATTCAGAGCAGATAATCCCGGTACAATTCTAGTTTATCGACTATTCTCATTTACTCTCCAATCTATACTATAATTTTAACTACTCTGCAAGTTTTTCAGGACTCTGTTTTTGAAAAAATTTGCAGGCGTTTGGTTCATGCATTGTCATCTGGAAATTCACACAACCTGGGGACTCAAGATGGCCTTCTTGGTGGACAATGGGAAAGGCCCAAACGAGTCGCTGCTACCGCCTCCAAGCGATCTTCCGAAGTGTTGATCCATGAGGAGAAATTCTATAGTCAAGTATGCAGTGGCTCGAGATGAAGAGTGATGAGAAAAGAAAATAGAGCCTTACCACAAAGGAAAAGGCTTATACAGGTGGTTTTAACCTAGTAAAATGAAGATCCGAATTGTTTTAAAAAAAGGAATGAGTGTGCCAGGGTCAAACAAAGCATATGCAGCATGGTCATTGAACGAGACCATACTTGTAATCACATTAGGCGCATCCTCAACTTATCCTCTCGTGATAATGTACACTTGTGCTTGTGCTGGGGGTCTATTCAGTCCACCTTGCGGTGCAATCCTGTGACACGAACCCCCTATTCTAACCCAACGATGGCGGTGGTGATAACTGATGTTGTCCTATTTGCTTTCTGGGACAATATTTGGCCTGGTGACCTTGTTAGCCACACTCAAAACAAGAACCCATACTGAAATGGCATAGGATTGCACCATGTCGCCTTCCACATAGGCGACATACACCATTTTGATTTGATGCTAACTTTCCAACTCCACCCTTCTTATTGGGCAGAACATGGAACCTTCCTCCGGTCATGGGCCTCTTCTCATACTAATTCCCATCTCTATTCGAATTAAATATCGATCCAAACAAGATGGCTTGCTCATTCAGAATTCTCTCTAGCAACTAGGCTCAATTGTAAACCTCATGATAGTCCTTCAGATCTAGTGGTACCAACGATCGTTTCAACTCTAGTCGAAGGCCATTCCTGAACCTTCGAGCTTTATCTTCTGGATCTTTTATCAATCTCAAAGCATACTGAGAAAGCTCTGCAAACTTAACCTCATACTAGTCAACAATCATCATCCCTTGGCAAAGGTGTTGAAATTCTTTCATCTTTTGTTATTGGAAACTACCCGAAAAGTATTTGTCATTGAAGGCTCTGAGCAAAGCGTTCCACATTGGAACCACGCCTTCAGGAAATATCGTACCTCTGGTGGCTCTCCACCAAGTATTAGCATTACCCTGTAGCTGGTAGACTGCCAGGACAACCTTCTGCTCCTCAGTGCACATCAAAAGTGCAAAGGCTTTCTCTAAATCTTGGATCCAGAGTGACGCAGCTTCAGGATCATCTGCGCCATTGAACCTTGGCGAGCTCAGCTTCAAGAACTACTCAACGAGCTTGTGAATCGGTCTCCCAGCGACCACGTTCTGAAGTGGAACATCAACAGGTGCAACTGTGGTTGTGGTCTCAACGGCGATAGCAACGACAATAGTAGCAACGGCTTAAGCGACGGCATCTTGATTCTAAGCCTACTGCCCTATCAAATCTCTCATCACTTCAAAAGCTTGCATGATCCCTTTGAACTTGGGATCACCAAGGGCTGCTACCCCAGCACCAACAGGAGGCAGTGCTACTCCACTAGCACTAACCTGAGCTGGCACTCAACCATGACCTCCTCGAGTACCGACCCTCGTCGGTGTCCTACCTCGAGTCGTAGGTCTTATGGTATGCTTCCTAAGAGTCCTCTACTCCTGATCACTCATGACTCAAGTTTTCTACTGAAACCTGCCTTTCAATTTCATATAGAATGAGAAGCTGAGTGATTGCAAACAAACAATCTACCAACCATCTATCACAAATATGCACTATCAAGAAATAAAGGCCTTTCCTACTAATTATCCCATAAACTTATCGCACCTTATCACTCCAACCACTAACTTGCTCTGATACCACTAACTGGGGATGTCACGCCCCGATCCTCGTGCACGTGCCCATCTCTCGATGGTCAATAAATTTGCGACGTCCCAGGACACATCACCAACCCATTCATTTTATTACTCAAGCAGAAGCGAACAAAACCCCTGACAACCATTAACTTTGGGATAGAAAAGCAGGCAACAATTTACAACTAAAACAAGCCTTTTATAAACACACAGGTTTATATACAATATCAGGCTGTTTACAAAATATCGTCTAAATAAAAAGGGGACTGTCCTATGACCCACCAATCCGACACGTTTGATGATTCTTCGATCTCCTCCTCCATAAACTCTGGAGCTTTGGGTCCTCCACCACTGACATCTAAGGACCTCAAAATGTTGAGCCCACGACGAGGTGAGACAATGTCTTAGCAAGTTTACCCCCCTAAACTCCAAGTAGGAAGGAAATATGCTTAGAGGCAATCTATGCACACAAGGCAAAAGACTTACCTTGCCTCAATCCCTTCCTAAATGTTAGTACAATTCATATGCAGTCATTGCTCGCACAAGGATGAACTACCGACACACATCGGTCCATCAATTCAATCAATCCAATCAATCAATCCTTGCTCACACAAGCTAAGATATACTATTGCTCACACAAGCTTACTTTCTAATAATGCTCACACAAGCTGACATAGATCATTGAGATCATTGCTCACACAAGCTAACTGATCATTGCTCTCACAAGTTGACTTTTATATTTGCTCACACAAGCTAACTTATCCTCACTTACATAAGCTGACCTATCCTCGCTCACACAAGCTGACATTCCATTAGGCTCACATGAACTGTCATACAATAGGGCTCACACAAGCATGAACTACCGACACACATCGGTCCATCAATTCAATCAATCCAATCAATCAATCCCTGCTCACACAAGTTAAGATACACTATTACTCACACAAGCTGACTTCTAATAATGCTCACACAAGCTGACATCGATCATTGAGATCATTGCTCATCCAAGCTAACTGATCATTGCTCTCACAAGTTGACTTTTATATTTGCTCACACAAGCTGACTTATCCTCGCTCACACAAACTGACATTCCATTAGGCTCACACGAATTGTCATACAATATGGCTCACACAAGCATGCAATTCAATATTGCTCACACAAGCAGTCAATTCAACAATACTCACACAAGCTGTTATCGTACTTAAAAGACACAATCAATGTCACAACCCGACACTCGATATTTTCGAGTTAAATACCAAAACTCCACTAACATCATTCAATTTCACCATTTAACAATCGATTTGTACAAACTGACCACACCACTGCAATTAGTACAAAATTCTAACGATTGACCATCCCGGCATAATTTTTGAAAAATATTAATTAATTAAATTCGAAAAAATTAATTAATTTAAATATAAAATAATTTAATTAAATAATATTAAATAATATTTATTTTAAATAAAATAAAATAATTAATTAAAATTCTAATCATGCTTACACTAATCTAATTGCATAATTAGACTAATTAAATATCCACTAAACTAACCATTCATCTAATCTAATTAACAATTAACTAAGCTAATCTAACCACCTAAACCATCATTAAACTAATCTAATCACCCCTTAAGCACAATTAACTCCATAATCAGAGTTTAGTGAGTAAACTCACCGAATTAACGTTCCGATGAGTCCATGGCGACGACGACGACGACGTGAAGGCGGGCGACAATCCTCCTAATGGCGACTCCAAACAAGGCCCGAAAGGGACCTAAAAAGGGCCCGAAGATCGAAAGCCCTTGCTCGCTTCAGTTTCTATTCCAAGGACCGAAGGAGGAGAAACCAGTGGCTGAACAATGAGGAAGGGCTGATCAGAGCTTCGGTGAGCAAGTGGCCAGCAACTGGCAACACCTAGGGGTCAAGGGGGACTTTTTGGTGGTTGGGATGGGCGGAGGAATGGTCAGAATGGGAGGAAACACGTAGAAAACGCGAAATAGTGCACTCTAGACAGACTCCAGGTGGTTCGGCGAACGTCGACTTGCAATCGACAGACAAGTCAGCCGGCAGCTCCATTTGGCAAATGGCAATGTGCTCTCATACGGTTTGGACCTCTTGAACACGGTGGTGGGTGGCACGAAGGCTGATTCTCATGGGAAGATAACTTTTAACTCAGGTTTCTAGAGAAAGGTCAGCTGGAGCATAAACTAGAAGAATGAGAAAACAGAGGGGAAAAAGAGGTCGATGGTGGCTCCAATGGCCTAGGCGGCGTGCGACGAGCAAGGAGAGGGGCTGAGCTTAGTTTCTCTATAATTTTTGGGAGCTTCAAGGGTCTAAAAATGAAGAAAGCAAAGTTGAGGGAGGAAGAAAAAGGACTACTCTAGCTTTGATGGTCCCTCCAAGCTTCTTTCTATCACTTTGTCCCCTTGGAGAGGTCCCACCTTGGCTTAGCTAGCTTCCACAATCATTTGTAGACCACAAAGCTTCCTTAGGAAGCCAAGGAGGTGGTCCAAAAGGTTGATGACCAATGGGCTACGAATTTTGGACAATTGCACATCAAATTCATTCAATTCTCCTTCAATTCTTATCCAATTAGACTTCATTTGATGTCCATAAATCCAACCAAGGTGCCATCATCCCAATCAACATGATAGAACTTTCAATTTTTGAATTCAGGTTCCAATTCACAGTTAATTTTAATCTGGCGTGATTTTAACGCGTCTTAATCTATCGGGTAGCTTTTAAGAACTTTTAATGCTTTTGACCTGTGGTTAATTGTTTTCAAGCCACAAAGTGTATTTTCGACACATTAGCGATTCTCGATTGTCATGAAAATCTTGAAATTTCAAATGCGGACACAATGTACCAAAACAATAGAGTAATCAGTCTAGTGTTGATCGACAAAAATTGTGTAATTAGATGGAATCACTCACACTTAATCACATGGTTTTGTCGAGTTGACCTATCTCCGGTCTCTAATCAGTTTGTGCCGTAATGACCCTTATAGATTAACACAGTCAAGTAGTCGATTTCTTTTCGAATTCTCAAGTCTATTGCGTTAAAATCCTTGAACGGCTTCACCTAATAGACTAGTTATCCCGTGAGTGATCAACTCAAGGAAAAAGACTACAGGTGCAACAATGAAAAGCCCAACTCAATCAGTCCAAAGCAAAACCTGAAATTCAGAATGTCACACGACATATATACATGTCACAAAATCATTTCACAAGTCTGCACCTCACTCACAAATGCTTTCTATGCATTGTCACCTAGAGAATCATATAATACCCCATAATATTATACCATATCAAGTCAATTTAATTAACACACATAACAAGAATCCTTGGTTCTTCTAGAAACCTCCGGGATATCATCTCACCCTATCAAGCATGACATCTAAACACTTTTGTGTATCCTTTTCAGCATCGTTCCGTAACCATCACCATGAAAGGCATCCGAAAACCTTCAAGTGTCACCCTCCAATGTCTCTTGATGGTGATATCTTCCCTCGAATCCTTCGATGACGGAATTTTTCATGTGATCATACGAATTAAGCACACAACCGGTTTTATATTCCACTTTAGGCCAAAGCATGAATGCCCCAAGAGGGTGCCAAGTGATGTGTAACTCATGACCTATCGGAAATGTATAGATAAAATATGCCGAGCATGAAATGAGAATCGTGACATGACCCATTAGTTCGAGCACCGGGCTAAGTCAAACCTGAATCGGACGATACACCTCAATATTGCTAAACCAAGAGAGTGACCCGGCTTGGCAAGCTTCCACACATGTCCAAGAACTAATGCAATTCTAACTTTAGAGGCTCAGTGTGGTTTCAAGCATCAACCATGACTTATGGACAACAATATGTGAAGACCACACCTAGAAATCAATAACAGCCTCTACAACCAATCATAATAGCATCACATAATGAAGACACATCCAACAATAGATACAACACATAGTGTCTAAGCTTAGTTAACAATTAACATAAGATCACACATCCAATCCTAACAACCAAACTTAAGAACTAAAATCAACAAACCATATACAACCATCATGGCAATTTATTTGGGCCGAGCAATAACATACACATAAATGGTCCATTCCTACTAACAATGATGATCCAGACAATCTCGACAACCACTTAATCATTTCTCACCTATTTCCGAATCTTATAGTCCAAGCACATCATGAACAAACCATATAAAATTAATCACATGAGTTTATCTACCTAGGATAACTCTAACAACACAAAAACCAAATCTAAATTCGAGTTATGTAACACTATGGCCTAGCCAAAGTTTAGGAAATCTACTTACCAATAACTAAGACAAAGATGAGAGGTAGTTGGTGGTGACTCGAGCTCACAACACAGCGACGGTGTGAGGACGACAGGCGATAGAATGGCGCAAGAACGACGACGATTGCAATGGCGGTGAGGCGGCATGGTGGCGATCGAGCGAGTGGTGGTGCAGGAGGCGAGCTAGCCGAGAAAGAGGGAGAGGGGCAAGTGAGGGGAAGAAAGGAAAGGGGATCTGCCAAGTGAGGAAGAGAATGAGAAAAAAAGAGAACCTAATAAAGAAAGAGAATGAAATGAGAATATGGGTGTCCATAAAGCATTTAATGAAAGCTCTATTATTGTCCTTAGTCCACGATGGTTTCTTGGCTTGAATGATGAGATTAAATCTCCACCACACATTTTGTTCGAGCTTGCTTTTCAAATTTCATTGGCCAATAATGTATCTAGTTACAAGAGAACTAGATTTGTTGCTCAAACTAAGTGGTCTCCTCCTAATGGGCGCCCTTTCCTCTTGATTGAAGGCCAAGCCTGTCGCGACCCAATCTCGCCGCCCCTCGAAATGTATCCAAGAAGGGAAAATGTCAGGTTTAGGGGTACTTGATCTCAAGATGGCGAGCTCTCCCAAGCTCATACCCCGCGTGACAGCAGATTTATTTCTATGATCTAGGTATTTAACAACCTAAAAAAAAATATACAGGAGTTGCCACTAACAATCAAGGGTCGGGAGTATTCCCTCAATTCCTATGCAACCAGATATCTAGGTTCGGGGACTTGGGTTACGCTAATATTACTATTAGCGCCCTTTCGATACCTAAACAGTATGTTGTGTTTTTCCTAACATGTCCATGCATTTCTTTTTATATTTTCAGGATTGTCAATTCTATACTAAATGATCATGCGTGGTGGATTACTTTTATTCTATTCTATTCCTAAGAAATGAAAGGAAAACAAACAATGAATATGAAATTGCAAGACATGAAGTAAACAATCAATAAAAGCAGTAAATCTATCATGCAAACCTAAAAGAAAGTATAAAAGAGAAATATATGGGAAAAAGAGAGAAAAACCCGCAACTTGTTGGGTTTTATACAACAAATGGAGCCCGAGACATATGTCGGGAAAATGGGTATTACATGAAAATGGTCGGAATGGACATCGACCTCCACCATCTTTACGCCTTCTCCATCTTCAAGGTCCTAATCTAAACCTAATCTAAGAAATTTATGACTAGGTGCATACAAGTGAAAGAAACAATCATCACAACTAAGATCAAAGCAATTGGGGTAGAACCCATGTATGATTGGCTCTAAGAAAAAAGCACAGAAATCAAGCACTTTATAAAGAGCAACTTTCATGAATGGAATTTCCTGAGGCGTATCAAGTTCAAGTGAAGTCAAATTCATGGCTGAAAAGCAACAATCACTAAAGCATACAAATCAATCATAAGCCAATCAGAGAATGATGCATGATAACTGATTTGTTAAGCCACCTAATCAATGCATGAAAATCATGAAAATTTGAACATGACGTAGGGTTAACTGTGAAGAAAAAGTTTGATTTAGATGTGACACCCCGAACCCTTCGCAGGTCGTCACCAGCGCCGATGTTACACTTGATTTCCTTTTTCATCTTGTACTTGAACAAGCGTCATTAATCACAGGCATTTTTTTTTCAAAAGCGGTCCTAGCGCGACTCTTAGCGGAAGCAAATTAAACATCACCATCTATCCCCCTACCAATCCATGATACAAGTACACACCACTAATCATCAGAATTTAAAAGATAAGCCATGCCACTTTTATTTACATATTATCGTGATGGGTTTTTCATAGGTCGATACAACAAAAGGAGACCAAGATTTTCAACCACACTCGGCCTCATCCCAAAAAGATACTACGACCCCTAAAGAAAATCACATGACATCCCCCCATCAAACAGTGGCGGCTACTCCCAAAAGATGACACCAGCTCTCTACCATTCACGCAACCATCACACCCATCCAGGTGCATCGGGTGGTGGCGGCGGCAACATCCCCCTAAACACTCCGTCTCGGCGGACATGAACAGACAAAAACTCCTGGATGACTGGGCCCTCAGCCAGGCCCACGTCGTACATGACCAGCACACGCACTCGCACAAATATCAGTCCAGGGATAGTGACGCGACCGATCTCCGTACATTCTACTTCTACATCTGACGGAATACCATAGAAGGTGCCTCGCGTGACGGTAGGAAGCGGTATCTTTCTAATCTGAAATGTTATCCCCAAAAATAGGGAAATCCAATAACATTCTAATGCATCATACATATCATCACACGTTGCAAGCATCACCTACCTTGTAATCATGCGTATCATGCATCATCACATCATATATATCATCATCATCATGGCATATCATATATCATTATCATAGGGGATCATCATATCACATCACATGCCATCATCATCATGCATCATCATGCATATCATACCATGGATGACCGTCATATCACATCACACATCACCATCATGCATCATCATGCATATATTATCATAGGTGATCATCATATCACATCACATGCCATCATCATCATGCATCATCATGCATATATTATCATAGGTGATCATCATATCACATCACATGCCATGAGTTAATTATCATCTTTATCTTTCAATTTTGATCACCACATCACCCATTTCTCAAATCATCAATCTCATCATCAACCCTTCAGGCAGAAACCTCCGACAGGGTTCCATCATCAATCTCATCATCAATTATCCTTTTATCTCAATTTAACATGGCAATTGGCATAGCATCAAACAAATCACACTTGCATTTCAATTCACATGTCATACACATGCCAAAGCTTAATCACATATGCATTTCAACTTAATACATGTACAAAGACCTCATCATACAAGTGCCACACAAATGGAATTGAATCCATGGCCAAATAAAAATCCATTTTATTTTATTTTATTTTATTTTATTTTATTTTATTTTATTTTTTTATTATTATTTTATTATTATATTATTATATTATTATTTATTTCCATAAATATTAAATTTAATATCTATGATTTTTCCCAAAATCATGATACTCAAAAATCATTAAGCAAACAAATAGAATCACAATTTCATACAAAATTTGTGGCCGAATTGAATTTCTTATAATTTCACAATTTCCACAAAATAGCACCTTATATTCGGATAATGGCCAGACTTGCACAGTTTCCAAATAAATTCGATTAAAATACTCATATGGCCTTCAAAAATTACGAAATTTTACAGAGTGATAGCCAACACATTTTCGTGCATTTCTCATGAAGAACTCTAAGCCAAATTACTTTTTGATTAATTTCTACAACCCTACGAAGCTTCTAGAATCACGACCGCGACGTCCAGAACGCACTCCTCCGAATTTCTTAGTTTTCACCCATCAATTCTCTTTGGTTTCTTCTGAAATTTTAGTATGTTATGTACCAAGGTGTCCTTTACAAGTTTCATGAAGAGATCTAGGCCAAATAACCAGATTATGGTCACCATTTTGGTCCATGAAGTCTCGGGTGTCTCGAAATACTTCACCAGAACCATCATTTTCAAGATCTAACCGATTCACCGAGCTATACTTGTTCTTTATGCTTAAAATTTTATTATGTTGTAGCTTAAGGTGTTACCTTCAACTTTCAAGAAGACAACAAAGTGAGATCTCCAACAGAAATCAACATGCAACCAAGAAATCAACAAGAGGTCAGTGAAAATTTCGCAGATCTAAAGTCTCCGTAAAATAGAACTTTTGACCCCTCAAATATCCATCGTTTTCTACGAATTTTTAGTATGTCATAGTAAAAGACGTTAGCTTCAACTTTCATGAAGACGCCGAAGCCAAAATCGAACTCCAAACCCACATGCAAACTCGAACAAGCTACTGACTCCAACAAACCGAACGAGAACAGTCACACGGTTTGCAAAAATATCAACTCTTACCTCGGTTTTTCGCACAAATCACACCTATAATCTAACATGCAAACACCACAACAAACATGCAAGGGAAGTTATGGACTCCACTTGCCTTAAAGATGAACAAATGGCGATGAACGACGGCGTACGGTGGTCGGACAAGGCGGTCGAACGGCGAGCACACGGCCGCACCTCCCTCTCGGCTCCGCCTCCTCTCTCTCCCTCTCGGTTTCTCTCCCTTTCTCTCGAACTCTCTCTCTCGCACACCCTCTCTTTGGACGAAATGAAGCAAAGAACCGGCCACCTCTCTCTCCTCATCCTTTTTATACCCCCTTAATCCCATCATTTGCAATCATTGCTTTGCCTATAATCCCACCAATGCATGCTCTTGCCATTTGCCACTTGTAATTTTTATTTTATTTTTTTGAATTTGAATGGGCTTGAGCTTAGGCCCATCCGGCCACTCCCTTGGGCTGGTCGAGCTCCCTTCTTGGGCCCTAATGGGCCGACTAGCTTGGCCCACCAAGCTTTAGGCTAATGGGCCCAAGGCCCATTCCAAAAATAACCCTCTTTTTCCTTTTTTTTTAATTTCTTTCTATAAATATTTCCAAATTCAAATTTCATCTTGGCCAAAGTCTTGGGACACTTTGTTTATTAAGATTTAAATTTATAATCTCATGGCCAATTATTAATCTATAAATTTAAATACACAAATCATCAAATTAAAAGACAAATTGGCTAAGGCATAAGCCAAAAGAAATTCTATCACCTAATTAGGAACTTCAACTCACCTTATGGCTTGTCATTAAATTTGGGATGACACATTAGACATTTAACCCTAAATCTATGTGCAAAAGGCCACACAAATCCATTAACATTGTAACTTGTCATTAGGAGCAAAATGCATAATGATTTAAATCACTACATGTCAACTTGAATTCTAAGGTTACTTGACCCTAAAAATTCTCAAATTTTAACATGGGATGAATATGGATATTATGGACAGCTTTCATTGAGAATTTATCCTCAAGATCATTATGTATAAGATCACACGAAATTGGTAGACAGTCAGATTCATAGAGACAAGACAGCACTGCAGGTCAAGACAAATTCAGACTTCAAAACTTGATCTAAAAAAAAGAAAAGCAGGGCAAATGATGGGCAAATTGAACAAACTAGGCATCGTTAGAAAGCTCAAGGTGTCTTTTATGAATTCCTATTAGGTGACAATTGCAATTTAGGTCTTTTTCTAGCTCAAGTAAAGCCATTTGTATAAGTGGTCAGATCAGATCATAACAAGCAGAACACATCAGCAGATTAGTGCTCTTTGCGAGAAGCATCAGGCAGGGCAAATGATGGTCAAATCGCACATATAATATGTCTATGGAAAGCTTGAGAAGTCTATTACAAATCTCTAGAAGATATTAAGTCCTAATAACATCATCTACCAGCTCGTTCCAAGGACCGAAGCACATCAGTCAAAACAGGCATACGAATTTCCACATCAGAGCAGAACACAACAATTTTCCAGAATTACTTCCTAACTTTTAAAAAAGATTTCATGTGGCTAATGATATCAGATCAGGGTGTATTATAGCTCGTTGGCAAGTTAGTCAAACCATCTTCAACTCTCATGAAGGCATCAAACACAGAAAACCATAGCAACCAACTCGTATCAGGTCATTTGCACAAAAGGTCATCCGAAACAGAGCACAAGTCAGAACAAATTTCTAGAAACTGGTGCTAAATGCCGAGCTATTTTCAAGTAGTAAACGACATCGGATCAGAACGTTTTATGGGTCGTTGGAAAGTTCTTTGAGTCATCTTTAACTCTCATGAAGACATTGAACACAAAAAAAAAAAAACACAGCAGCTAGCCCACAGGATCCAAGAACAAAATTCAATAGAAACTCAGCAAATAGCAAGCGTGTCCAACAATCACAGCAGCTGTACTTCAAGTAAGAATTTCAGAACAATGTGTGTATTTTTGAGATGGATTCAAGCTAACAAACAACTTTCATTTGGGGGCTTTAATACACCAAATCAAAGCTTAAGATATGCACATCGAACTTCTAGCTCATCATTTCACAAGACAACGGCATTTAAGGGTTCAAAATAGAACTAACAGGAACATGCTCATCCATACTAAAAAATCACAGCATCTAACTATAATTTGTTCCAAGCTGAAAGTGAGTGGCACCGGTATCTCCAATGAACAAAGTCTAGCCATGTATCGCCTTCCTTAGCTAAAGGCCCAACTTCGATCCTTTCATGTCAAAATAAACAGATACTCCATAGCTATCCAATTCAAGGACTTCTACATGCCTCGAAAGACCATTTTATTTTCTTCAATAAGGACAAGGCCGACATTGGTTTATTACATCGAACAGGTGGAGGGCATTTCCAAGTTATGGAGCAAATGGCGCCAAACAGAAACAGAACATCCCGAACATGGCATTTATCACGAACGACAATGTGTTTGAGCCTAATTGTCAAATCAAAGATGTTGTAGCATTGAATATGCATGACTACCACTCCGAGGTATCAAAGAGGAGTATATGATGATGACAAGTCCAGAAACAGACATGGCTATCAAATTGAAAACACAAGCGTGGAAGATCTATTGGAAAATGACATATAGGCCCGGCCATAGAACGAAATATGCAAAACGAAACATAAGGAACAACAAACAATTCAAAATGGTCACCAAGGAGGAAGAAAGCATTGATCGAGTGTAAACAAACAATCAGAAGATTTAGCCTATAATCTGCTAAAGTCAGAAAGGGATATAGCATAAGCCAAAATACAGCATCAGTAAACATCACCGCACCTGTACTCCTCCGTCAACTCTATCGCTGCCGCTACTGACTACACGGATATGAGCCTCACAGCCGCGGGAGAGTTACCTAAGAAATAGAACGAAGAAAAGGTCAGAAGCCGTGGTTGTTGATTCTCGAAAACCGAATCCCTATCGAGCTCCTCGTCAGGCCATTCCATCTTTGATTGAGCGAGCGAGAACAATCCGCCGAACTAGAACAGAGAGAGGTACAGATCGGGAGCGACTGTCATCACTGGTCGTCGTCGCCGTCGCTGTCTTCTGGGGCTCGAGAATATCTGGAGGAGGAGGACTGAAAACGGAAACTAGCCGCTCTCTAATTCCGAGCTGCAAGTCCGACGACGGGAACCGGAAAGGTGTGATGATAGAAACGGAGGAGAAGGATTAGGGTTTCCCGATCTGCCACAACCTTCGATTGAATCGGTGAAGAATCAACTTCCCGAGACATCTGCCTTTCAACAATAATGAAATTGCTCTTCGATCTCGCTTCAAGGATCCTTGGACGTGAAAAATATCAAATCGACTCCAACACGGGAGCTTCGAAGATGTCTGCCATTCAGTGATGTTGAAGCTAATTTCGTTATTGGAGCTTCTGGAACATCAAGAACACTGAGCTTCAATGTGCTTGTGGGAGTCTATGAAGGAGAGAGAATGAGTGGAGAATCTTAGCAAAAGTTGCAGAGATCAAAGAGAGAAAATCCTCGGAGAGAAGTAGCGGAGACGCTTTGATCCAGAGAGAGAATCCATGGGGATCCTTCTTGCAAGAGAGACCACCGGCGAAGAATTCCTTCGCTTTTTCCCTGTTCGACCGAATGCCGAGGGAAAAATCCAAGAGAGAGATGTAGAGAGAGAATTTTAGTCCGAGAAACTAGATCTGGAAAATAACCCCCCCCCGAGAGAGAATTCCCCGTGCGAGCTAAAACCTCCCTTTTTCTTTTTGTTTTCTTCTCCTTCTTTTTTTTTCCTTGTTTTCATTCTTTTTCTTTCTTTCTTTTCTCTCCTTTTTCTTTATTTCTCCCTTTTTTTTCTTTTTCTTTTTGATTCCTTTACTTCTTTTTTCTTTCTCTCTATATTTTTTTTTTTTTTCATTTTCATTTTTTTATTTTTTTTATTTTTTTATATGTTTTCAAATTGAATGTTTAAAACGTCGACAAAAAATTCCAGATGTCAACAGCTGCCCCTCTTTGGGTGGAAGCTCGAAGAGGTTCCACTCAAAGACAAAATTGACACCTAAAATTTTTAGTCGACTCGGCTTTGAAAAATAGAAAATGACAAAAGCAATGATGGTTGGTTAGGACGTACCTGATACTTACCTTTGCTCATCAAGATATCTGAACTCTTGTTGGGGTTTATTCACTCTATCTCTGTTTCTCTCTCTTGTGGAATGGAATGAAGACAATGAAATCACTAAATGAAAAAGGAATGGTTTAAGGATAAAGTAAAATTTGGAAGACAAGGTTTAAAGATAACTTGGAACCTAAGGGATAAGGTTTAAGGATGACCTGGAACCTAAGAGATAAGGTTTAAGGATGACCTGGAACCTAGTGGTTTAAGGATGGACCCACGAACCTAGTGGTTTAGATTGGGAGAAAGGTCTTACCGTGTAAAAATGGGCTTCAACCGGGAGAAAAGTCTTACCGTGTAAAAACGGGTTTCAACTAGGAGAAATGTCTCACCGTGTAAAAATGGGTTTCGAATGGGAGAAATGTCTCACCATATACGAACGGGTTTCGACCGGGAGAAAAGTCTTACCGTATAAAAATGGGTTTCGACTGAGAGGAAGGTCTCACCGTATACGAACAGGTTTCGACTGTGTATGATAGTCTCATCGTATACAAATGGGTTTCGACTGAGAGGAAGGTCTCACCGTATATGAACGGATTTTGACCAAGTATGATAGTCTCACCGTATACAAACGGGTTTTGACTGAGATGAATGTCTCACCATATACAAATGGGTTTCGACTGGGTATGATAGTCTCACCGTATACAAACAGGTTTCGACCGAGAGTAAAGTCTCACCATATACAAATGGGTTTCGACTAGGAGGAAGGTCTCACCGTATACAAACGGGTTTCAACTTAGAGTAAAGTCTCACCATATACAAATGGGTTTCGACTGGGAGGAAGGTCTTACCATATACAAATGGGTTTCAACTAGGAGGAAGGTCTCACCGTATACAAACGGGTTTCGACTGAGAGTAAAGTCTTACCATATACAAATGGGTTTCGATTGGGAGGAATGTCTCACCATATACAAATGGGTTTCGACTAGGAGGAATGTCTCACCGTATACAAACGGGTTTCGACTGAGAGTAAAGTCTCACCATATACAAATGGGTTTCGACCGGGTATGATAGTCTCACCGTATACAAATGGGTTTCGACTGAAAGGAAGGTCTTTTCAACCAGTTATTAGTTTCAAAATTGCTGGAGAACCCATCTTGCAAAATAACATTGATTGTCAAATCCTTTCAGAGAAGATTTTAACCAAATGGGATCTGATTAACCATTTAAGGGTTAAATCAAATATGCCAGGTGGAAATATCCTAATCAGAATAGGTCTTTCACACTAGCTCTCAAAAAGGGCTTTTGTTCCCAACCATTGATATGGGAAAACTGTTTAAATCTCACTGGATAAATCTCACTCAACTTATGTCTAAGGTTTTTGGAAACGTTCACAGTGAATACAATCCATTGATCAAAAGGTCTTTTAAATGGACCGTAATGATGGCTTGGTCACGGGCTTACACAAAGGGTATGCACTTTGAGGCCAAGAAATGAATATTCAATCAATATCTTCATCAGGTTTACAAGTCAAGAACCTTGAAGATAAGATAAGATAGGATTGCTTCCACTCCTTCTAGCGGTAGCTCCTATGTGATATTCTCATTTCAACTCGAACCATCCCAATCGGAAGAGACTTCGGATAAGGGTTGTAGTGTTGGTTCGGGTGAAGCTTAGAAAGGCTTGAAAAACTTTCAGATATCAAAGGGTTAAAAAGTGAGTGATTATCTTGCCATCATTACCATCACACAACTTCTCAAAAATTCGACTCTTGAAATTTAACCTATCTCGAGAGTCCTTTTGGTAATTTGTCTTGAGACATGAGAGCTTCGCTCTTTGTTCTAATGACATTGCTTGCAATACATGTTTTCTCTTGCAAGATATTTCTTTTGTTTTTCAATGAATGATCTTTTGCATGATCATGGATTTCGCTCTTTTTTGCATTCTTGCTTTTCTTTGCATTTTTTTTTCATGGGCATTGGCCTTGCTTTTACTAGGCACACTGCTTCTTCATGCCCCCTAGTTTTCATCCTCTTTTGAGTATCTAGGACTCTCGAGTGGCATTTACAAACATTACCAATGTTCTCAGTTTTGTTGGTAAATCATATGCCTTGCCCCAGTGCGGGGAGATAATCATCACTTGGGGTTATGAAATAATTGCATAAGGCTCAAATTGGCTAAGCAATGGATAATTGTGTTTGTGGTAGTGAACGGAATGCTCTTCGTCACTTTAGGATGCTTCGAGTTTCGATAAGAAATCACCTAAAGCCAGCATAAGAAGATTAATGCAAGTGAAAGCAATAAAATCTTTCTTAATTTTTTTCTCCGTAATTTCCAACCAAGACCTCCTATTTTGCCCCAATGTGGGGTTGTTCTTGACAGGGTTATTTTGGAAATGCTCCCTATTTGGCTCAAAGTGGCTTGCAAGGGATATCAATAGTGTTTGGGGATCGAGAAATGAAATGCATTTATCATTTCAAATCATGTATTCACCGTGAATGAATCCTATGCCCTAAGACATGGTTCTTTCCACTAAATTCTCTCAAAGAGTGTATGAGGACGTGTTTGGTAAAGTTGCCTCTCATCATTTTAGGCACTACCACCTGGCATATTTAACAATTCTTTTCAGGTTGTCCAAAGCACACTTTGGTTAAATTCAACTCCTTGGGGAAATGAAAATATAATGAAATTTTTTCTAAAAGGACATGTTTCCTTGACCCTACTGGGGAGATTTTTGGAAGTAAGGTTTGACAAAATTTGTAGATAGAACAGGCTTTGCTTAGCACATGGGTTCATTGCTAGAGTTCTAACTGTACTTCTAGAGTTCTAACCGACTTTAAAGTTTAAACTGACTTTTTGGCATTCTAAGGCACATGGTCACTTCTAAGTTCTAAAGAAAAATGGACACTTTTGGAAATTTTGCACTCTTGAAATGAACCTCTTGTGGACAAGTTGAATCTTCATCAAACATCCTGCAACATGAACAAACATGCAGATGCAATATGTATGCATGAAAATGCATGATCCAAACATCCTAAAATGGCTCAAATTCAATCCAAAAATGGCTCAAATGCCTTTCACTTTATTCATGGATAATACTTCTTGACAGCATCAGCATTTACAGGTCTTGGTAGTTCATGACCATCCATTTCTACAAGGATTAGTGCCCCACCAGGTAGCACTTTCTTTACAATATATGGACCTTCATAGTTTGGAGTAAACTTCCCATGAGGATCCGGAATGATAGGTAAAACCTTCCTCAAAACAAGATCGTTGATCTCAAAATGTCTTGGTCTAACCTTGCGATTAAATAACCTAGCTACTCTCTTCTGATAGCTTTGTCCATGGCATAAGGCTTTTACCCTCTTTTCATCAATCATACTAAGTTGTTCAAATCTTTGTTGCACCCATTCAGCTTCAGAGAGCTTGATTTGAGAAAGTACCCTCAGTGAAGGAATTTCCACTTCCACGGGTAATACATCTTCCATCCCATAAACCAATGAGAACGGTGTTGCCCCAGTCGAATTACGAATTGAAGTTCGATAAGCAAACAAAACATATGGCAACCGATCATGCCAATCACGATAATTTTCTGCCGTTTTGGCTAAAATCTTCTTGATGTTCTTATTTGCTGCTTCCACAGCTCCATTCATTTATGGGCGGTAAGGAGAAGAATTCAAATGGCGAATGTGGAATTCTCCAAGTAAATCATCACTTCAGGAACTCCATATCGGGTGATGATATCACGACGGATGAACTTTGCCACACTCTTTGCAGTAACATGGGTATAAGAATTGG
Organism: Eucalyptus camaldulensis; assembly: GCA_019915185.1. Lineage (NCBI taxonomy): Eukaryota > Viridiplantae > Streptophyta > Magnoliopsida > Myrtales > Myrtaceae > Eucalyptus > Eucalyptus camaldulensis. The sequence goes on along the minus strand of JAHSVA010000014.1, from coordinate 15,383,279 downwards.
CTTCAATCCATTTGGTGAAGTAATCAATGGCTACCAAGATAAAATGATGTCCATTCAATGCTTTAGGATTAATCGGTCCGATAATGTCGATGCCCCACATTGAAAAAGGCTAGGATTCTGACATTTGATGTAGCTCATTAAGAGGAGCATTGATTTTGTCTCCATAGACTTGGCATTGATAATAGCACTTCACGTGTTGAATACAATCGGCTTCCATGGTCAACCAATAGTAACCGAGCCTCATGATTTTTCTAGCCAAGAGATGACCGTTCATATGAGTGCCACACTCTCCTTCGTATATTTCTTTCAAGAGGCCAATTAATCCATTGGCATCCGCTTGAGAGAGACTTGCCCAATCTTGGTTTCTTTAGGGTTGTCTAAATCTCCCAAATTTACAGTGACCGACTGTTCGGTGGTAGGAGGTTTGGACTTTCCATGTCTGAGCCATACTTTTTCAATACGTTGCGGATCGTCTTCATTCTCTGAGTCGAAATAATCGAGTTCGTCAAAATCTTTTGAATGCGAATTCAAGCCATGCAAATGACTATCATGATATGAAATGCCATGCTTGGGATGCAATTGAAAAAAAAAATCGTTAGTATATGTACATCTAAATGAATACAATGTATAATGTCATGAAAAACTTGTTTTCAGATTCAATTTGTTTTTTTTTTTTTTTTGTATCGGGAACTAGTCCTCATGTCATTAGACGTCCTCGTTCCACTAAAACATGTAGAAACTATAGATCATGTGGAGGCTCAGGCCTCAAAGCATCATCATAGGACTGATTTGGGCCTCATACGTCTATTAACAAAACATGAATTTTATTGATATGCGAAAATTGCATTACAACATATATCATCTTGGATCTAGAAAGTTTATGATCCAGATCATTACAAGTATAAACGAATGAAATGAACGGAATTCCCTCGCAAGGGAGAAACGAATGAAATTCCCTCGCAGGGGAGAAATGGATAGAATTCCCTTGCAGGGGAAAAATGAATCGAATATAACTAAAAATTAAGTACAAGAACTAGAAACATCCCTTACACAGTGGGAATTGTAGGTTCTTCATTTCCATCAATAGCGCCAACCATGTTGACATCTACAAAATGCTTTTGAAGGGGGTTTTGTTGGACATTCGGTGCCGAGTCCTTAAAAGTGAGCAGCTTTTTATCCAACAAATCTTGGATCTTAAAACGGAGCACCAGACAGTTGTCCACATGATGACCTTTTTCACCCATATGATACTCACATGTCTTGTTAAGGTCGAATCCGGCAAACTTTGGTGGATTATCTCTTGGGATCTCTTTTGCCACAAGATGATTTTCAATTAGCATTGGAAGTAATTATGACATGGGTCTAGGCAATGGAGTAAATTGCCTTTGAGGGGCTTTTCCTTTGCGCTCCAAGTTTCTAGAAGAACCCCCTACTTCCATGGCAGGTTTATGAGCTTGAAGGTTGTACGGCTTTTGAGAAGAGGAATTTTGTATGTAGGCGATGTCCACAGTCGATTCCTTATCTCTCTTTGGGGTATATCGACGGTTTATGTTCTCCATCAACCTTCCTTCTCGCATGATCCCCTCGATGCGTTCTCCCAACTCTACAAATGTAGCAAAGTTCATACAAGTATGGTTGTACATCTTCTCAAAAGATCACGGGGCATAGCTTGAAGTAGCAATTTCATGGTCTCTTTCTCAGATAATGGCGGTTTTACTTGAGACGCAGTGACCCTCCATCTTTGAGCGTAGGCCCTAAATGATTCAGTTCTCCTTTTCTCAACCCAGACTAGTTCCTCCCGAGTCGGAGCAATTTCAGTATTGATTTTGTATTGCTGAAGGAATTCATCAACGAGATCTTCCCAAGTACGGATTTTCTCTATGTCCAACTCTATAAACCAGGTTAACGCAGGACCAACCAGGCTGTCCTGAAATGAATTGATCAAGAGTGGGGGATTATCTAAATAATGGGCTATCTTGCCTAAGTAGTACTTCAAATGTGTCTTAGGACATCCAATGCCGTCGTATTTTCTTGTGAACTCCGGCTCCTTATAGAATTCAGGGACCGTAACTTTGGCAAATGGTGACAGTTTATCAAGCGCCTGCAACTGATAGCCTTGCAGCATGCAAAGGCACTCCTCAATCTTTGCGAGGCGCCTTGCATTTTCTTCATCAAAGTGCGAAGTTGGAATCTCTTTAGAGGGAGGCTCTGGACCGATAACTATCTGGATTGCAGTGGGGATCTCTTCCACAGGCCCTTTTGCCATGGGCTCTACTACCGGCACTTCAAGGGGCGCGGTAGGAATATTCATGGTAGAAGAAGTAGATGTCAAGCTTTTTGACTTGGCTGGAGAGATCGGCCAATAACGTCATCATTTGTGCCATTTGATTCTCCATATTAATGACACGGGCTTGGGTATCTTTGTTTTCCATCTTTGTTTGGCGGCGAGTTCGTATAACAAATCTTTCTTCAGCCATTTTTTCAAAACCTCCTATAAAAGAAAATGACTCGAATTAGTACCGATCAAAAGAAACCATTAAAGTACAAATCCTAGTCAATTTTATATTTTCTTGAGATAAAATAATGATAAGAAGTGTATATGATCCCAGTATCATATAACCTCCTCTTATCAAAATTTCTTCAAAAGAAATTATACAATTGAAAAGGAACGACGACAAATATTTAATCAAAATGCCCCTTTTCTAAAAATTACATGAAAATGTTCAAGAATGTTATTCATTTCATCGAACAATTACAAGGGAAACATAATCTTGCTTTCTTGAAGCTTACAAAGTAGTTTGATTTTACAAGGTATATGAAAATGAATACAAGGAAACCTTGATAGAAAAGAGGGAAACACAAATGAATTCCCTTTACAAGAAAAGTGTATGAAATGAAAACCTAAGGGCTAGGTGGGATTGCACGGAGACGCTTGTTATCATGGGCCAAGCGTTTCTCATTGATTAAGGCAATGTCTTCTTGTTTGATAATATGAGCTTGCCGAAATTCTTGAGGCTCGGGAATCTTTCCACGTAATCTTGATGTCTTGGGTCGAGATTCTCCCATATAGTCTTGAGATTCCAGGCACAGGGATCACGTCCACTTCAGGTCTACCCATCTAATCCTAAACCTAAAGGGGCACTCATAATGCGAGTCCTTGATAAATAAATAATATTTTAAACTCCACAGGTTTTGAATCGCATAAAACTGATCCGAATTCCTTTTTATATGAATCTTGATTTGTACGAATCCCCTTCATGTCAACCTAACGATGAAGAAAACGACAGAGCAGCAATTTTGTGTCGATTGTCCGCCCCTATTTAAGTGAGCGAACTTTGCATCAGATGATCACCAGAACAAAGTTTGCTTCGAATTAAGCTAAAAAGATTTCGTACTGCAAGAGATGGACTCTTGGCTTCAAATCCTTGTTCTCGTTGTGTGCATCACTCCGGCTGTGGTCCAGGGCAGAGTTCGGAACTACACATTCAATGTAAGTGATGACACAATGGAATGAAGTATTCCTCTGTAAAACTTGCTTGCAAGGACGGTAGCCCGTGTACTGATATGTGTTTATTCCTCTAATTGGCAGGTGGTAATGAAGAATACGACGAGGCTGTGTTCGAGCAAGCCCATCGTGACCGTGAATGGGATGTTCCCGGGACCCACTCTCTACGCTAGGGAAGACGACACCGTGCTCGTGAGGGTCTCCAACCGTGTCAAGTACAATGTCACCATTCATTGGTAAGCTCAACGAGCTCTAAATTAAACTACTATCTTTAGGAAATCGCACATTAATTTTGCTGTATATGCGGTTAGGCATGGTATTCGGCAGCTGAGGTCGGGGTGGGCCGACGGGCCGGCATACATCACCCAATGCCCAATTCAGCCAGGCCAAAGCTATGTGTACAATTTCACCACCACGGGCCAACGGGGCACCCTCCTTTGGCATGCGCACATACTCTGGCTCAGGGCAACCCTGCACGGAGCCATTGTCATCTTGCCCAAGCGCGGTGTTCCATACCCTTTCCCTAAACCCCACAAGGAAGTTGTTGTCGTACTGGGTATGCTCGATTCCACTTCCAATCTACTTCGCTTGTTTGACAGCATATACTAGTAGAAGCTCTGAACCATTCTGGGTTTTGTGAATCAGGCGAATGGTGGAAATCTGATACAGAAGCTGTGATCAAGCAAGCCATCAAGTCCGGATTGGCACCAAATGTCTCCGATGCTCACACGATCAATGGCCATCCAGGGCCAATTTCCAATTGCCCTTCCCAGGGTAACAATCCATCGACAAACATTGACATGAAAACATCATCTGAATCTTGATGTCACGTTTTCATGGAATAGTTTAATTAAATCTTTCACTGAGTAGATGCTGACCATCTTTGTCTCTGATGTAAGGTGGATTTACATTGCCTGTCGAGAGTGGCAAGAGATACATGCTTCGAATCATCAATGCTGCACTCAATGAGGAGCTCTTCTTCAAGATCGCCGGGCACCAGCTGACCATCGTGGAGGTTGATGCCACCTACGTCAAGCCTTTCAAGACCGACACGATTGTGATCGCGCCTGGCCAAACCACCAACGCCCTCATCTCCGCTGACCAAAGCTCAGGCAAGTACTTGGTCGCAGCCTCCCCTTTTATGGACTCCCCCATCACCGTGGACAACGTGACCGCAACTGCCACATTACACTACTCTGGCACGCTCGCCGCGACTTCCACGACCCTCACCAAGACTCCCCCACAAAACGCCACCGCGGTGGCCAACAATTTCATTAACTCTCTCCGAAGCCTCAACTCGAAGATATACCCTGCCAAAGTCCCGCTTACCGTTGATCACAACCTCCTTTTCACGGTTGGACTAGGAATCAACCCTTGCCCTTCGTGCAAGGCTGGCAACGGAAGCAGAGTCGTGGCAAGCATGAACAACGTGACGTTTGTGATGCCGACGACAGCCCTTCTCCAAGCACATTTCTTCAACATAAGCGGCGTCTTCACGAGCGATTTCCCCGGTAACCCGCCGACCACTTTTAACTACACAGGGTCACCGCCAACAAATTTGCGGACCACGAGTGGGACAAAGGTGTACCGGTTGCGTTATAACTCAACAGTCCAGCTCGTGTTACAAGATACTGGGATCATCGCCCCGGAGAACCACCCAATTCATCTTCACGGGTTCAATTTCTTCGCGGTCGGGAAGGGACTAGGAAATTATAATCCAAAAGTGGATCAGAAGAACTTCAATCTTGTCGATCCTGTTGAGAGGAACACAATAGGAGTACCGTCTGGGGGTTGGGTTGCAATCAGATTCAGAGCAGATAATCCCGGTACAATTCTAGTTTATCGACTATTCTCATTTACTCTCCAATCTATACTATAATTTTAACTACTCTGCAAGTTTTTCAGGACTCTGTTTTTGAAAAAATTTGCAGGCGTTTGGTTCATGCATTGTCATCTGGAAATTCACACAACCTGGGGACTCAAGATGGCCTTCTTGGTGGACAATGGGAAAGGCCCAAACGAGTCGCTGCTACCGCCTCCAAGCGATCTTCCGAAGTGTTGATCCATGAGGAGAAATTCTATAGTCAAGTATGCAGTGGCTCGAGATGAAGAGTGATGAGAAAAGAAAATAGAGCCTTACCACAAAGGAAAAGGCTTATACAGGTGGTTTTAACCTAGTAAAATGAAGATCCGAATTGTTTTAAAAAAATTCTTTGTTTTGATTGCAATATTCGTATTCCGTAGGAAATTTCTTTAAAGAACAAGATTCTGCCATTTGCTAAGTTGCAAATTTCTGATAAGTTTCTCGCATTAGTGTGGACACGGAGACTGACCATCTTGGAAAAAGACTTGATGGTAGTAATTGAGGATGATGTATCAGAAATTTTATAGCTGTCCACTTTGAAAAAATAGAAGGCCATTGTAAAGCAGATAACTTTAATATGAAACAAGACTTGATAGTCGGAATACGATCGCACGATCAAATTATATTGGGCATTCCATAACTCCGTCGGGGAAAAATGTGGCTCGACAATTTGGTGGAGTCCTTGCGTTCTAACACTGACTTATGGTGGATACCTTTATAAAGCCAAGGTCTCCTCTCCACTCCCAACACACTTGTCCTAGATTGGAAAGGAAGATCTCATAAAAAGGAATAGACCAAAACCAAATTAATAGAATCCATATATTGAATTATTCATGTGGCTGAGAGACCTCGCAGCTCAGGCATGGCAACGCAATTATTTGGAGCGTTCTCTGCCATTGAGCTATAATAGCCCATCGTCCAAGCTCCCACTGGGTCCGCTACGTCAGAAGGGAGCAAAACCACATCCCTCTTTTCCTTTTTTGCTCCCATATCGCAATTCAGGAGGGGCATGGGGATATCTAAACGGGATTTTATCAACTTATTCTATAAATTAAACGATATTTTCATCTCCAAGTTGAACTCAATGTAACTCGCCTCTTTTCGGGTGTAAAGCAATATCAAACCTAAATGTCCAACAAACATTAACTCTTCTAGAAAATGAGGTGATCCAACCACACCTTCCAATACAACTACCTTGCTACGATTTCATCAAGTCACTAACCATGTCATTGGCATCCCGCTCCTTGCAATTACTGTAGCAACTTCGGGCACAGCCAACTTTCATAATGTGACGGGTGGTGTGTGATTTAACTTCATCAAGTGTTTGTTTATCAAATTGTTATTTAGGTGTTCTAAGTCTCTGTACGGTCTTGGATCGAATGTTTTTAATTATGTTGGATCGATGATTTTCTTACATCATGCTCTTAAGTTTTTCCTCAAAAAGCCTACTGAGGTGGATTTACGTACCTTCAATTAAGCAATGGCACAAAGTTTCGTTCCTTTTATTACAAACCAAAAATAAATAAATAATTAAATATCGAGACCGCCCATTCAGATTTTGACTCATCCCACACTATTATGTCATTTGCACAAAGTTTCATTTCTTTTATTATGATCTATAGAGAAAAAAAAATCAATATCAAGACCGCCCATTCGGATTTTGACTCGTCCCATACTATTACGTCATTTGTACCACATTAGAGGTAAGAGCAGCATATCAATAACTAGAACACCACCGAAGCCAATTTATACAGTTTCTGATAAGCACATGAAGTGTCGAGATTGAACCTAAGATTATAGCGACACCATGTCCCTCAAAGAATGAACTTATTACTTTATTAAGACGTGCATATAATAACTATTCTGTTTCTCTATTTTTATTTTTATTTTCTGTTTCTCAAGGACAGTGATGTACTTACTGAAATGACTATGTGTCCGACTACTCCCCAGATGTCAACATGAACTTACCGAAAGGAGTATGTGTCCGACTATTCCCCACATGTTATGAAGGCCCACGGACCCAAAGAGAGATTGCAGCTCATTAGCCCACTATTGAGGATTCCTAAACCAGTCTCAAATCTTTTGACTAAGTTTGATAGACAAGACAAAAGTCAAGATAGGATAAAGTTTATCATATCTCATGTTGGGTTTCTATCTAAGAAAAAATAAAATTAGATCGGATATAAAAGGAAATAGTCTGAATAAAATCATCACATGGGATAGAACAAAGATAAATAAGATTTATTATATATCCATGACGAAAAATTCATTTCTCATGAATAACAAATTTCTTTAGTTAGAAAAATTAAAATAATAATTAAATATAAAGTAATACTTGGATTCTAATAAATAAATAAATAAATAAATAAGAGAAATTCAAAAGAACTAATGGAAAGTTATCATTTGTTATCTATTTATGTTGTTAATATATTTGAATTTCTTTCCGCTTATCATATGTATTTGTATATATATTTATAGTTATATAGTATATATATTTTTACATATTATATATATGCTATTATAATTTATTATTTAATAAAAAATTTATTAAGGAATGATGGAAGGGAGTAAGAAAGAAATAGAAAAGAGAGGAAAAATAATTTAAAAAATAAGTAAACAAAAATGAAGTGGAATAACCCCGATTTTAAATGAATAATTCAAACTTGAAATGAATCTTTCTAATTCACTCCGTCTCCTTCTTCTTCATATCTTAATTTCATGTTGAGGTTTCATGACTTTGTTCATGTCAAAACTCCTTTGTGACTCTCTAGTTCACATCAAGAGTCCACAAAAGCAGTAAAAAGAGTTGAAACTCTTCTTTTCGTAACTCTGTTGTTGATGTTGAAATTTCATGAAAGTGGCGAGAGAATCAAAGAACTATGCTTTTCAAAATCACGAAAGTGAATGATCATGTTTTCTCTTTTTTACTAGATTTTCCATTTGCTGGCTAATCTATCTTGTCAATAGTGTTCTAGCCCATTAATATTTCTTGTCGTTATCGAATATGTACAAAATGTAGATCGTTCAATAATTATGAATTGATTGATGGTGATTACATCGATTCATGCATTTGTGATTTCTTTAGTAGTGAATCATAAGAAATTCTTACCATATCCGCTTGTACATTTTCAAGTTTATATATAAGAAGTAATTTAGTAACAGTCTTTAATCTATAAAGATAACAATATGATTGGACCATAAAAAGGTGAATAACAAATAATTATAAATTGTTGTGATATTCATTTGTTCAAGAATTTGTGGCTCACAACATGTGATAACTCTCACAGTAATCAAGAGATTATTATACTAGCAAAACCCTTTTATATATTAATAGTTCATACCAAACAATGCAATGATATGAAAAAATTGGCGATTCACATTACAGTAAATAGGATATAACAAAATCTATGAATTGTATATCATATCATATCAAATCCTATCCTAACTGAAATTCCTAACAACCAAACATAGCGACGTGCGGACCTCTCAAGTGTCACAACTTTGGCCAAATGGATACTTAAGTGTCATAACTTACGAAATGTACACTTAAATGCCAAAATCGGAGTAAAATGGATCACTTGAGTACCAATCCGGCCAAAATGTCGATGTGGCATTTTTCCGGCGAAGCACGCCAAAACGACGCCGTTTTGCACACTGACGTGGAAAAAAGAATTAATTAATTAATTACATTTAAAATTAAATTTAGTTAAAAATATTTAAAAAATAATAATTAAAAAATTTTAAAAACTTTAAAAAAAACTTAAAAAAAAAAAAAAAGGGGACGGGGGGAGGCGGCTGAGAGCCCTCAGCCGCCGTCACCCCACCACCGCCGGGAAGGGCCAACGACGGCAGGGGGAGGGTCGACCGGGGTTGCCGGGCCCTGGCCAAGGGTTGGCGACCCCGGCCGACCGGCGACAAGGGCTCGCGAGCCCTCGCCGCTAGATCTAGGTGAGGGCCGCAAGCCCTCATCGCTGGATCTAGGGGGGCTCACGGCCCTCGCCCAGATCCGGCGAGGGCTACGACCCTTTCCCCAGATCGAGGCGAGGGCTCTCGACCCCTCGCCACCAATTGGCCGGGGTCACCGGCCCCTGGCCAGGGCCCGGCAACCCCAGCTAACCCTCCCCCCACCGTCGTCGGCCCTTCCCAGCGGCGATAGGGTAGCGGCGGTGGCAACTGAGGGCTCTCAACCGCCTCCCCCCGTTCCATTTTTTTTTTTAATTTAAAGTTTTTTAAATTATTATTTTTTAAATATTTTAACTAAATTTAATTTTAAAATTATTATTTTTAAATATTTTAACTAAATTTTAATTTTAAATTTAATTTTTTTAATTTTTTTTACCACATCAGCCCAAAACGACGCCGTTTTGATCACGTGAGCGTACAAAACAACGTCGTTTTGGGCGCACTTCACCGAAAAAACACCACGTTGGCGTTTTGGCCAGACTTTGGCCGGAGTGGCACTCAAGTGATCCGTTTTTCTTCGAATGTGGCACTTAAGTGTACCTTTCGTAAGTTATGGCATTTAAGTGTCCATTTGGCCAAAGTTATGGCACTTTAAGCGTTCTTTTGCCCAAACATAGCTTATTAGGTTTTGTATCTAATGCTCCAAACCTATCTAGCAACCCTTAACCATAAGCCCAAGAAAATTACTAGAAAATTCTTAAGCATTTGCACTTATACTAATTTAGTCATAAACTTTATAATTTGATCAATTGACCTAAACCTTTAGATATTTTGCCAACATAACCCATCTAGCTAGTTTTGGATGGAAATCGCCGACATGGATGTCGACCTTCTAACGCAGTACAGCTAATGCTGAGGTGAACAACTACTTTTGTAAATTTTTTATATTTTTTGCACTTTTATTTTTTTTATTTTTCTTTCTTTGTTTCTTCTCCTCTTCCTCCACTAGTCATCAAGTCTTAGCAAGGTCGAGGACCGGTCAGAGGCGACAATCGGCAAATGTAGCCCTTTTCAAGATGTAGCGAGGTTAAGCCTCACTCAAGGTTGCCCATTACCAGCTTTGGCACTTACTGGATTCGATAAAGCTAGCCTCAGCCAAGGCTTAGTTGCCCCTCACTATTTCCTAGCAAGGTTGAGCCTTGACTAAAGCTAGTAAGGCTTACCTTCATTGGCCTTTGGCAAGGCTAGACCTCATTGATTGTCACCTTTGGCCAATTGTTGGCCATCATCAAGGCTCAGCGACCCATGGAGAAAGAATGAGGAAAAAAATATTTAAAAAAAATTTAAAAAAATTGCAAAAATTACTTATGTCAACACAAATTATGTTACGTTAAACAACCAGTGTCTCCATCAATGATTTCTAAACAAAATTAGCCAGACAAACTATGTTGACAATTATTAAAAGGTTTTAGACTTAATTATTCAAATTATTACAAGTATAATTGAATTGACACGAATGTAATAAGTTCTGATTTTTTTATAATTTTTCCTTGGAAGCCCTATTAGGATTTGGATTTGGGACAGTTCTGGTATCCAATTAGTGCTGACCTAGTGCCATCAAGATTCAAATAGACGAGTCCTCGAAGTGGTGCAAACTATTTCTCATGATTGACTAGAATAGACTGAAGTGAAAAGGTACTTTAACTAATTCGCATCGCCAGAGTTTCGGAGCATACCCAAGAAAGAACTCCAGTGTCTCCAAGATAGATGATTGGTGCTTTTTTTTTTTTTTTTATAGATGATTAGTGCTTATTGCACGCAAATATGGACGCCAAGTATAGATTTTATCCTTTATTATTTTCCATCCACTTTATTGATTGAGTTTCGAGATTATGACACATTTCCAAATGCGACTTTTCTAAACAATATTATCTGGCTTTGTCTACGCGAGGGAATAATATATATAATACCCTCCTATTTTTTTAGGGATTCTTTGATTCCCAAGTATAATAAAATTCGACCAACTTCTGCATTGAGAATTTCAAATCAAGACCTACATCTTGAAACAATGGCAGGACCCAGTTGTACATAATAAGTAATATAATATGGAGCATGTTGAAACGAGGTGGAATAGTGTCGAATGCATTAATACAATTGTTTGATGCATTTTACAATGTTTTTCTTCCTTATCCTCTTTGAGAAGACTATTAAAAAAATAGAATCCAAAAAATTGTCTATTGCCTAGAGAGATCAAGAGTCCTTCCGAGCTAATGTATAAAAACAAATTGCGGATCCCACTTGACCAAATATGCACGAAAGACGCAACACGGCCGAGCACATTTGAGGAAACTCTCGACCAATTTATATTTTTAGAAAAGAGGCGTTATTGAGAGCGCACATGATAACCATTTTGTTCTAGAAATAGTTTATGGAACAGAAATAGATTTTTCTATTTCTATTTCTAGAAGAATTTCTAAGCAAAAATAACCGTTTGATAACGACACAAAATTTCTACTCTAAAAATAGAAATTTGTTTGATAACAAAACAAAATTTCTTCCTTTCAAACGGCAGCCGCCGGTGGCCGGCGACCGGCGGCGGGCGACAGCCGGCACAACCTCCACTGGTCGCTAACAGCGGTGGCAGCCGACGATAGATGGTGGTCGGGGCCGATGACCGACAATCGGTAGCGACAGCGGTGACCGGCAAGGGCCAACGGGCAGCTGACGACCTGCGGCGGCGGCGACCGGCGAGGACCGATGGGCAGCCAGCGACCGACGAGGGCCAGCGAGCAGCCAGCGATCGACAGACAGTGGTCAGCAGCAATGGATGAAGGACCGGTTGACGAACGATAAGAAAATTTTTTATTTCTCATTTCTATTCTAGAAATAGAGAAGTAGAAAGTTTCTATTCCAAACCTATTTCTGAAATAAAAATCTATTCCAAAAATAGAAAAACGGAGTAAGTTTATCAAATGAATTTCTATTCTAGAAACAGGTCTTGAATAGAAAAATTGTTTCTGGAACAAAAATAGGTAGTTGTCATGCACCCCTGAGTGTCTAAGATAGGAAAAACCATATAAATACCTTTCACAGCCTAGGAAAACCTTGTTAACATGAAAATATGTCCTAAAAAACAGCTAAACCAGAAACATGGTAAAGATAGGAAATGGGCCAAAGGAGTACAAAGAAGCGGGCGCCAAATAGATAAAGGCTCGAGGATTTACTTGTGACATCTTCAGATGTCTCTTCCTTAATAGATAAATCAGTGCCCTTACAAGGAGCTCCTCAAAGTATGCAAACGATGATGGATTTTGAGATTGAAACACCGTCAGGTTCCTTATTTCTGCCAAAGTACGGCACATTAAATGAGCTTTGCGAATTGATATGATGGGCTTGTCGAAAGTTATGGCTTGTTCACACAATAACGAGCCCAGACGACTTCCTACACTTGTCATTTCGAACCAGGCCTCCTAAACCATTCTAGAAGTTAGTCACGGAATCGTATTTGCCTCACATTTACATGCTTCAAAAGATTGTCATATTGGTCCCGCTTTTTCGACGAGGCACGCAATTAGATCTCAATACTACTAAGGAAGAAAAATGAATTGTTATAGGCCAGTAGAAAAAGTGAATAAAAGTAATAGAAGAAAGATTAAAAAAAAAAAAAAAAAAAAGAGGCCATTCTAAAGGCATGCCAGGCCCATATCAACTACCTGCGCCAGCGCAAAGGCACATATTACTTTTCTCGCGATTTGGAAAGTGATCTATAACGTTGGTGTGCCAGTTATTTTTTTAGCTATATCATTATCGCATGACAGTGATACTAGGTGCATCAAGCCAATCAAAATTGAATATTTCAAAATCAAACACCAAATAGGATGAGATACAGATCATTTGGATAACATGATTGGTCGATTATATCACATCAACTGCGTAATCAACATATGATATAGTTTGTCCTATCTCTGATGTCTCTTGCCTTAAATTCCACTTACCTTTACTTGGAAGAAAAAGTAATAATTGATAGGCAAGGACAACTTTCTGATAACTTCATTGGTAAGCACCCGTGCTTGGCCTTACCTAATTTAAGTTAAGACTATGTTTGTTTAACGGAAAATGAATAATTTGAAAATATTTTTCTATAATGATTGCTTGTATCTTTGAATAATTAGTCGATAATTTTTTCATTATCAACAACAATTTATATCTAAATATCTTCATGGATGATGAACATATTTTTGTTTTATTCATATTTGTAATCGACAAAAGCGGTTTTATGAAAAAAAAAAAAAAAGTTTCTAATTCATTCTTTTTTTGGTGAAATAAACACATTTTAAAATTAGAATCTAACACATGTAGGTTCACGGGACCGATTAAATTTTACTCGTGATCTGTGTTAAACTTTGTTTCAAAAGAAGAAAAAAAAATTACTCGTAAAATACATGAAAAACTAACAATAATAGAATCACAGAACATCATGAGTCATGCAAAATTACTATGTTGATAGCTCAAAAGTAATGTTACTGTTAAATTAAAAGTGAGAACAAAAAAATAACGTGTGGATCTTACAAAAAGTAAACATTTTGTCAAGAAACTCTACAGCACCTCGTAATCTTTTTACTATTCAACTTTTTGTATTTTGTATTTTGTATTGATTTGAGTGCATTTCCAAAATAAGAATCCACAGGAATGTGAGTTCAGAGGAACATTGAAATTATTAGAAATCCTCAAGAGAACATCATTCTATCATTCCCATTTCACCCATTCCTTAAAAACAACATATTTAAAATAAAATAAAATAAACATGGTAGTTTTAGAATTAGGAGAAAGAACGAATATAAATTTATATGGATAAAGAAAATTTGTCCGGAATATAATATGAAAGTCATCGAAAAACTCTCAAAGGGCCACATCATGTGATTACTATCCATCTCGCAATCACTTTAATATATACACAACTAATAAAAAACTTGTGTTTTGCAACGAGTGTCGTTTTTTTCATTAAAACTTGTAATCACAGATGCTTAATGAAAAAATATTATACCGATCTTTCTCCTCATTCATTTTATCCACATTGCTGATAAGAAAAATTTACTATATTTTGTTTGCATCACGCAAGAGAATTAAGTTGTACGCATGTCGGGAAAGATCATTTCTATAGAGAGACTCTCCTTCTTAAGAACACGGAGTATTTTTTTTATATCCTTTTTCCTTATTAGAAGGTAATTTGATCTATCCCAAATTAACAAAATTATCTATAAAATCAAGTCGACAAATATGTCCTTGTTATCAAATTATGTCTAGACCATACCATAATATATGATCAACAAAACCGAATTTACGCATTTCTTTTTTTCAAAGTAGATATCAAAAGTAAGGATCATTTTCATAAAAATTTCAATTACACAGTAAAATCAATTGAAAGGAAATTATTACTTAATTCATAAATTAAACTCTACTCAAAATTCCTGATTAAAAAATTTATCCGATTCATTCTTAATGAGATAATAGATGGCAAAAGAAAGGAAAATAGAGAAGAAAGAGTAAATCAAAAGGCTAACCTTGCCTCGCAATACATGCCGATCATATTAAAACCCTCCTTTATATTATAATAAAAGATAGAGATATATGGTCAATAAGAGTTAGAACACGACTGCCCAAGTGCTGGCGATTAAGATTGGTATAAACAAATAAATCTTTCTCACATAAATAAAACTATTCTAATTGTTTAGGAAGTTTCGATCATTTCCAACAAATTGGGGTGCGATTGGTTATCTTTCTATTTCTAAAAACAATTTCTATTCAAAAGTTGTTTTTTTCCATTTTTGTTCTTAGGAATAAAGTAGTAGATTTTTTATTTTTTATTTTTACTTCTGTTTTCTGTCTCAAATCTATTCATTGGCTATTTTTCTATTTTGGGAAATAGAAAAATTAGCCGACGTTATCAAATAAATTTTTATTCTATTTTTTTCTCCAGAAAATAAAAGAACAGAAAAATAATAAATAAAAAAATAAAAGAGATAGTTACCAAATAAATCCTAAGCTACAGATAGTAGTAATTGGAGAGATTGTGTCGAGACAAGTGTAATTACAACAAGTTCACGCTCTGTGCTTGTTGGCCATGGAGCTTAACAATATAATACATAGTAATCTAATGTGCCCATTGGTTCTCCAGCTACAAGCGAAGGGCCTCGAATTCAAAACTAAATGTTTTCAAGAATGAGTACAAAATATTTCTTGTACCAAGTGAGCCTTACTAATAGGGACTAGTACTCATGGGACAGCACAAAATTGTTCAAACCGTTAAATCAACAGTTCGGTTCAGTTCAGTTTAATAGAGCTACTAATTTTCTAACTCAGTTTTAGTGGGCCCCATTTGGTATGGTAACTCAATATATACAAAACGGATTAAAGTTAGTTAAGAAAAAATGAAGTCCAAGAAAACGGACCGCGATAGATTGCTTTAATAACCAATATTTTAACCCGTTTAGCCTAACAACATTGCTTTTGAACTTCAAGAGTACTTTTTTAAAAAGTGATTCACGAATCATACCAAAGCTATTTTGCGGTTTTATCTGGTTTTGACTTTTTACGAAAGCATATTGTCTGAGCCATGAACTTCTTTTAAACACAGTTATGGTGAAATTATTTAAAAAGTCCTAAAAATAGTACAATTATATCAATTTAATCCTAAACATTTCAATTTTGTTAATTTAATTCTAAAACGTTTGACAATTTGTTAATTCAATTTATCTGCTCAATTTTGACTGAAAATCATTAATGTAGACACTAGTCGTCATACTTGTCGACACCGACAATAACAATTTTTATAAATTTATGAATCCTTTCTCTTTTTTTATTTTTTATTTTTTGTTTTGTCATTGTAGCCAATGACCATTGCTAGTGGCTGGGTTGGCAAGGGTCAAGCACCGCAAACCATGGGTGAGGCCCAACCTTGCCAAATTCATCAAATTCGTACCTCGCTCAGCCCCTAGGGGAGGCTCACCTCACTAATAGCTGGGCAAGACAAGACATTGCCGAATCTGTTGGCGAGGTCAACCTCATCGGCCACAATGAAAAAACAGAAAATAAAAAGGCAAAAAAGAGAAAATAATAAAATAATCAAAAATTAATTTAAAAAATTTAAAATTTTATCTACCTTAGCACTAACAACACCATATAGGACTGTTGGTGTCCACATCAGCTATTTCTAGCCAAAATTGACTAGATTAACTAAATTGAAAAATTACAAAAAGTTTTAAGACGAAATTAGCCAAATTAAAAGGTTAAGAATGATAAACATAATCGTCATAAGTTTAGAACTTTTTTGTAGTTTTCCCACACATTTACCATTTATCTATTCTTTTTTAATGTGATGTAAGTTTGATTTTCACTTCGCCTGAATATTATGAATTATTGAGAGTGTGGATTTTGATTTTTTTTTTTTCATGAAATTTATGCTCCTTCCAAATTAGTTTAGTGAATTTAAACTCATGAAGTTTCAAAAAATGAAGAAAAAATACTTAAAGAAAAAAAAAATGGTTTTCTTCGGCGTGCAAAAGTGATTTGGTTTGATTTAGTTCGGTTCTTAATCACAACACGGATTGGTTGGGCTTCACTTTCCTTTAGACCGTATCCGTGCAGTTATGTTTAATTTGACTTCCAACTCAGACAGCACTGCGCTCACTCGTAAGTAGTAGTCACATCAATAATTAGGTAGGCGACAGAAAATAGAAATTAACTTAAAACTAAAAGGAGCAGGAGGTTTAGAGCATAGGCAAGGCAGGTTCTTTCGATTATTGGCGCTTCTTGCTCTACTCGTACTTAGGGGTAAGGAAAAGAACTGGATTAGACTGGAAACTATCTTAATCGAACCAAATCGACCGATTATGGGTGATTTTTGTGAAAATTGATAAGTATCAATCCAATTTTCAATTCCAGATATGGAACTACCCACCTAAACCATCAAAACCAAATAATATATTTTTATATAGTTCTTATATTTCAAAACACTAATTAGATTATGAAGTGGACGAGAAGACTCTCTCTATGAAACCAACAAGGAGTGAAGCTCTATACTAGAACTCTCTAGCTAATAATTCACTACAATCACGAATGAAGAAACACCAGCAATTCATCGAGATTGAATCTCTCTCTGATTCTCAACTGTTTTGTTTCTTGACTTAGTCTTTTGTTCCTTCAAAATTACTATGAAGCGGGGGGATTTATTCGAAATCTATTATTTAGTTGGGAATTACTCTTTTAAATCCATCCTAATCATTCACTTTGATTTTTAAAGAACTTACATATCGCCTCGTTAAGTTTGAGTTTAAAAATTAATGCATGATTCATTTTGCCACCTTTACAACCTCATACCAACAATGGTCGTTCGATTGATTGGGAAGCCCTCATTTCTTTTTGGAGGTTGAATTGCCTTAAGGTCTAATCTAGTCACACACGTATAAAGGACTTGCCACATGTTTAGTCTATTAAAATAATAGTAAAATTGATTTTTGTTGAAAAAGGCCTCAAATCAATAAATGGATAGAGTATAAAAGACCTCAAAATGCTTCTTGTTTGTTTTAAGTAAGTTATTTTGTTTTCTTCATTAAATAGTGTGTGGGCCATTTTGTTTCTACAATAGATGTTGTTGACGTTGAGTGCATTCAGCATTCAAATCTCAACATTTGTGAAATCTGGTGGAGGACTGGAAAAGTACCAAAAAAGTTCCAAATCTATTACATTGATGCCAATTCAATCCCAAATGTTTCAATTAGACTAATTCAATCATAAACATTTTCACATTGATACCAATTCAGTTCATTTGACTAATTTTGGCTGGTTAGCGCTAACGTCGACATTGGCCAGTGGCTAAACACTAAGATGGCAATTTTTAATGATTTTTATTTTTATTTTTTCAGATTATTTATTAATTTTTCTTTTCTTTTTTTTTCCTTTTCTTTTCTCCCTTCTTCCTCCTTGGACTGTCCTTGCGATAGCCAACAAGGGTCGCGGCCCTCTCCTACGACCACAAGTGAGCCAACTTCACCCAAATCTAGGCAAGGCCAGCCTTGCCTTGGCCTTACTGTGGGTGAAGGCGGCCTCGCTCGCAGCTAGTGAGGCCATGGCGGCCATCACTAGGCCCAAGGCTCATCGAGCAATGGGCGAGGGCTACAATGGCCTCACTCGCCCTGGCCTTGCTGCAAGCGAAGGCGACCTCACTCACAGTCCTAGGCAAGGTCAAGCAAGGGTCGTGACCTTGGCGAGGGCTTCACAGCCCTCGCCCAGTGGTCAATGAGCCTTGAGCCTAGCGATGGCCACCATGGCCTCACCAGCAACGAGCGAGGCCACCTTCGCCAATGGCAAGGCTAAGGTGAGGTTGGTCTCACCCAGATCCAAGTGAAGCCACCTCACCTGTGGCCCTGAGTGAGGCCAGGTGAGGATTGCGACCCTCGCCGACCACCGCAAGGATAGTCTAAGGAGGGAGAAGGGAGCAAAGAAAAGGAAAAAAAGAAAAGAAAAAATTAATAAAAAAAAAGTCATTAAAAATTGCCACGTTTACATCTGGCCACCGAACAACATTCACGTCAATGTCCAACCACTGGCCAGTGTCCACGTCAACATCGGCCGACCAAAATTAGTCGGATGGACTAAATTAGTACTAATGTGAAAAGGTTTATGACCAAATTGGTTCAATGAAAAATTTTAGGACTAAATTGGTGTCAATGTAATAGGTTTAAGCCTTTTTTTATACTTTTCCCGATGGAGAATGGCTATAACGAAATGGTTGATGTCGAAACTATCAATGCATTAAGAAAGGAGGAGAAAATTTCTCTAGTGAAGTCCTAGAAGCAAGATCAAAAAAGCATTATCTGTGATCTTTCAAACCGTAAAGGAAATGATATTTAAAAAATATCAAGTGCAAAGACCGTAAAAGTGGTGTGGGATATTTTACAACAATCCAACAAGGGCAATGATTATGTCAGGTGAGTGCAGTCTCAAACACTTCAAGTAGATTCAAGTCTTTAAGCATGAATAACTCTGAATCAATCTCGGCATATTTTGATCATTCGTAGACCATTGTTAACCAATTGAGGGTTAATAGTAAAGGACTCCAACATGTGCGAGTTGTAGAAAAAATCTTGAGATCTTAACAGCAAGAATTGACTATGTTGTCACAACAATCAAAGAAGGGCAAGATGTGTCAACCTACACATTGGAGTGGTTGATGAGTTCATTATGCTCGAATGAGCAAAGAAAGAATCAAAAGTCCATCAATTCAAATCCCGAGCAAGCATTACAAAGTTGAGTTGCTCAATCGAGCCAAAGAGGCTATCAAGATGGCAAAGGACATGGATGTGGTCGATGACACAAAGTTGGAAATTTGAATTCCACCAAAAAAATATAAAACGTGTGTCAAATAAAAGGTCTAGTGTTTCACATGGAACAGATTCAAACATTACTTATCCGAATGTCAAGCAGAGGTGGCATGAGCAGGCAGAACAAGCGCATGCCATCGATGCTAACAACAACACTGTGCAAGAAGAATGACTTGAGCACCATAAATACCAACATCTTGCATCTTGATATTTGGTGCACTAATCTCGTTGGATGATACGGCTCGCGATGAAGTCAACTTCGCAAATTACAAAAAAAAAATAATAATAATTAAAAAATAATAATAATAATTCTCGTATTGGGCGAAGGGAACATTAATATCAAGTAAAAATCGGGTACTAATGTTACCGTTGCATATGTTTATTTTATGTGGGAGCTTTTTTGGAATTCGTTAAGTGTTAGCCAACTTTCTAAAATTCCACAAAGTCCACATTGCAAATGGGGTTTGCACAATGGGAAGTGTAAACAATAAGTTGATTACAATGGTGCAGATGATGAAGAACCAGATATTCCCTTTAACTCTTCAGACAAAGAACATTTTGAATTTTTCAAGTGATAATGACCAATTGCAACTAGTTGTGGCATCTTCGATTTGGTCATCTAATTTTTCGTGCACTAAAATTAGTTGTCTTTAAAAAATTGGTCAATGACATGCCTTTCATTGACAATCCAAATCGTCCATGTGAAGAATGTCTTATCGGAAAACAACATCAAAAATCAAATCCAGTTGGAAAAGCCAAAAGAGCAAATAAAAAAAAAGCTGTGGAGCTAATACATACAGACATTAGTGACCTTATTGAGGTGGGATCTCTCAGATAAAAAAGGTATGTGTTAATTTTGTGGATGATTTAACTAGAAAAACATGGATATATTTCCTATAATAAAAATTTGAAACTTTTGACAAATTCAACGAATTTAAATTTTATGCTGAAAAGCTTAGAAGCTTTAATCTAAAGACGTTGAGATCAGATAGGGGGAGGATTCACCTCAAATGAATTTGACAAATACTAATACAATTCATGGAGTGAAACATCAATTGACTACAAAGTATACTCTTCATCAAAATGAAATAGCTAAAAAAAGAATAGAAAATTCTTTTAAATGGTAAGAAGTATGCTAAAAGCAAAAAACATTACCCAAGAAGTCTAGGGCAAACCATTGTGCTTGTTGCATTTGTGCCAAAGATGTGTCCAACAAGGAGTGTTCTTAGAAGAGCCCTAGAAGAGGCTTAGTGGTAATAAGCCAGATGTTTCATTCTTAAGAGTATTTAGGCGTGTGGCATAACCCCATTACTAGACAACCAAGAAAAAAGTCAGATGACAAAGTCAGAAGTGCATCTTCATCAATTATAGTGACATGACTAAAGGTTATAAGTTGAATAATCCAATTATTAAAAAGTTGACTACTAGCCAAGATGTCCAAGTTTTTTAAGATAAAGCTTGGGACTAGAACCAAAAGATTGACCAAAAAGTATCATTATTGAAGATGAACCATTGGTGGAAGAGATAGAAAAACCTTCAATTGAAGATCCACCATCTTTGCCTAGTAGTTCATTTTCTACATGAAGGGCAACTTCAGAAACATTGATACGTCGTTCACGGCGATTGCAAGAGATGCCAACAAAATTCAAGGATAATATAGTCACAAGAAATGATGATGGTGATAGTGGTAGAATCATGATGAAGCTATGCTAAATTTTTATTTATTTGCATAGTGTGACCCCATATACTAAATTGAATGGAGAAATCCGCTATGTTGAAAAGAATGTCACATGGAAGCTAACTTTTCTACCACCCGATAAGAAGCCCATTGGCATCAAGAGGGTGTACAAGATGAAGTACAAGCATGATGCTTAGGTGGACCAATACAAAGCCAAACTAGTCTTAAAAGGCTATAAGTAAAAGCTAGGTATTGATTTTTTTTAAGTACTTGCACCGATGGCTCGAATGGATGCCATTCGGATGATCGGTCTCACAGCTCAGAACCTTTGGAAGATCCATCCATTGGATGTGAAATTGGTGTTTTTTCAATGGTTTCCTTGAAGAGCAAGTCTACGTGGAGCAACCACAAGATTATGTGAAGAAAATACATGAAAATCAAGTTTATACACTAAAGAAGGCCTTCCATGGATTAAAACAAACACCTTGAACTTGGTGCATGAGAATCGACATGTACCTATTATAGCATGATTTTTCAAAAGTGCTCTTATGAGCATACATTGTAAATTAATTCATATACTTGCAATGATATAATAACTATATGCCTTTATGTTGGTGAATTGATATTTACAAGGAGCTATGAAAAAATGTTTATTCAATTTAGGAAGGCTATGACTAGCCAGCTCAACATGACGGATTTAGAATTGACGTCTTATTTTATAGGTCTTGAAGTGAAGTAGACAAATAATGGTTTATTTATTTCACATCAAGAATATACTAGTGATATTTTGAAGTGATTAAAGATGGAATCACTTGGACCAATTTGTTCTCTCGTACTAGAATGATTCGAGCTAAAGAAAGAAAGAACCCGTGAATTAGTAAATCCCACTTATTTCAAAAGCATTGTAGGTAGTTTAAGATATTTTAGTTTCTACCAGGCCAAATATTACCAATGGTGTGGGAATTATTAGTCAATTTTTGGAGAAATCATACCAATCACATTTGCAAACATCACAAAGAATATGGTGGTATGTCAATGCAACTTGTGATCATGAAATTTAATATTCTTACACAATTATGTTATTTTAGTGGGGGTACAAGGACAGTGATTTGGCTAATGATACTCACACTTAAGAGTACTTACTGAAACACTTTCTTTCTTGGATAAAGAGTAATTGTTTGGTCCTCAAAAAACGCGTTGTTGCTCTCTCGATAGCAGAATAGCGTTAGCTTTCGCAAGCAATTTGGCTTCATAAGATACTTTGTGAATTGATGCATAAATCGGCTATTGCTTTAATCAAGAATCTTGTTTTTCATGATAGGAGCAAACATATTGACACCAAGTGTTACTATATTTGAGAAAGTCAAAAATGATGAGATTGAGCTAGATTTCTGTAGATCAAAGATCACAATGCATATATTTTATCGAAATTATTGAAGGTGGATTCCTTCAAAAAATTAAAGATGATGCTTGGTGTTGTGGATTTTGGGAAATCAATTTTAAGGGAGGGTATCGAAATAATGGTAAAATTGTTTTAGTTTTTGTGAAAATGCCCCGAATCAATATAATATATATTGCAAAATAACATATTGTGTTTTCTTCACTATAAGGTATGCGGGCTGTTTTGTTTCTTCAAAAAATGTTGGTGACGTTTGTGTGCATTCAGCTTCTATACAAAGCCGTAAAGTTGGGAGATTGCAAGTACCAAGCCGCAAAGAGAAGGCATTCTCAATAAGTTCTCCCTCCAATTTTTTCAACTATCATTCCAAATTTTCAAAATTTATCTTATTGTTTTGGTTCCGACATTGTCTCTAAAGCTTGAAAGATAAGACTCTTTACCTTCTTGATGCTCAATCCTTCGTCCATGCTTGTACCGGAACCTCAAACAACTAGCTATTCCTTATATCCGTACTTTTTTTAACAAAATTATCAAACTTGTCCTGCCAAAAAGAGGTATTGAGGATAAAACCCCAAAGTGGATATAACTTTTTAAAGGATACTGAGACGAAGTTAAATTCATCCCTTAGTTCAAATGTGATCATAATGTGATTAGATTTTTGTGTACTGCAAGGAGCCACGAATTAATGGGAACTTAACTAGCCAGGATTATTAAATTGCTTGAAATATGAAATGTGAGGAAAATTTGTTGAGGTGCACTTATTAGAGGGTTTGGAGAATAAGCCCCACATCATAAAATGAAAGTGGTGTGGAACTACTAATATATCTGAGTTGATCCCTAACTTAGACTATTGAGGGAAAGTGCGTCTAATTAGATACCTTGATAAACTTGGACTTGGACTTGTTCCCAGTGATCTCCCCAATTGAAGTTACTGGAAAAGTATATCCAACTATAGAAACTTTGATAGACTCGGATTTGGACTTGTTTCTTGTGACTTCTCAAGTGAAGATATTGGTATTTTGTTGCGTTATTCAAACAAGCGCTTATGTCATGCTATTAACTTGGCTGGGCCAAGGTGACCAAGGAGGAGAGTCCGAAGGAGAGATGATGTTCCTGCCAAATTTGGCCAGTCTAAGAAAGAGATTTACGTTGAGGTAATGTTGGTGCAAAAGGATACTTGAATTAAGAGTAGCAGATCTAAAGAAGCAAGCTCACAAGTAAGTGATGATTTTTTCAGGTGCACATATGAGAGTACTAAGTGAGGACTAGGAGTAATTGGCTCTCGTTCTGATATGGTCCTACCTCGGAACTAGGAACCAAATCAAGGGGATTGATTCCTAGTTTCCAAAATCGATGACTGAACCAGAGGTCCCTGGAATTGGACCGATTAGACCGCCCGATAGTCGGACTCAACTGGTTGAATTCAAATGAGAGAATACCACAAACTCCGGTTCCACTTTAAGAAATCGGAAACCAAACAAGCACTCTTAGGAACCGGACTAAACCGGTTCAAGCAATTTCCAGTTTGGTCAATCCATGTTGCTCATCTCTAATAAGTCCCATAAGAAAGAACATACAATGTTGAATAATTAAGGTCTTAATTTGCTCACAACTTTTCAGTTTAAATGTTCTATGAAAGTGGGTGAGTTAACTATGTTAATGTTATCGAACTCATTGACTTATGACTATATAGGACACAGGCATCATAGTTATTCTAGCAAGCTTGAGCATTGCATTGGCTGGAACGGAAGCAACTCATTATCATCATCGCGTTATTTAACACAAGAAGTCAAATTCAACGAAATTAACAAGAAAATAATAGATTTATAAAGAGAAGTCAACTCTGTCCCCGTTTTCCCCTGCTAGCTGGCCAGGACAATGTCAATTGGAATACATTATTTAGTACTGTTTAACCAAGTTGTCCCCCTAATTAACAGAAAACCTCGTAGCCGTATTTAGTTTACGTAAGTTATTACAACTTTAGATGGCATCGCTGCATCAAGGGCCTTTGATTTGACTAAGATTGTCATTTTGCAACTTTTTAAGGTCTTCGTCATGGACTTCGTTTTGAGGCCCTTGTCTCCTTCATACTTTGATCTTTTACGACAAGAAGCAAAATAGAAATAAAAATAAAACCAAAAAAAAAAAAAAGGGCAAAGGAAAACGGACAAGTAATGCATTCCAAAGGAGATGTGCTGTAGAAATTTTAGTTGTGCCAACCCCTGCTAAATTCAACTTTCGTGTCGGCAGACTAATGCCATATCATAAGTTTGTCTATGATCAAGAGGCTCCTTGGCTTGAGAAAGACTATAGCTTTCATGTGCCAAGAATGGTAAAACTAGATGTTTGTTGGTGAATGAAGTATTGGATCCGCAATACTAATTAAGTAATGTAAATTTTTAAAATTCAAACACGAAATTAGTTTTGTTTCAAAAGTGCATAATCACTTTATAGAAAGGTTACTGGGTTACTCCACCGATAATTTGGCAAAAGCGCCCGATATAAAGATATAACCAAAGATTCATGGAAATTTTTAAAAGACCATCCTCATATTTTGCACCAAAACCACTTTGTATCCTCTTATTCTTGGGGATTACTATTTCATTTTATTGTTCTTAGAATTTAGGGGTGCGAATGATAATAATTCTGTTTTAGGAAATAATTTCTTTTCAAAAATAATTTATTTATTTTGTAATTTCTACTTGCTGAAACAAATTCTGAGTAAAACAACAAGTTTGGTAACTATATAAAATTTTTATTCTCGAAATAGCAAAAGAAAAAGAATATGTTTAATATGACCCACAAAAATAATAAGAACGCGTTTGACCATCGCTACCCATCATCACAGTCGTCGACCACAGTGAAAGGTGAACGGTGGCGAGGGCAGGCAGTCAATAGTCAACAGTCAACGGCGGCGATGATCGGCGGTTAGCGGTCAACAGTCAATGGTCAACGACCTACCGAAGCAATGATCGGTAGCAGGTGGTTATAGCAAAGGGGGGCAACAGCTAGCAGCCAACCGATAGAAGGCCGCCCATGGGGAGTGACAAGGAAGAAGAATAAAAGAAAAGGAGAAAATTTAAAAAAAAAATGACTTATTTTTAGAAATTATTTTCAAGAACAAAAAGTTATTTTTTATATACTTATTATTTTTATTTCAAATCTAATATTTAGCTACTTTTTTTTTTTTTGGAACAGAAAAATTAATTAACATTACTAAACGAATTTTTATTCTTTTTGTTTTGTTCCGGAGAGTAAAAAGAACAAAATAATGGAGGAACAAAACGTTTCCATGCACCCCTAAAGTGCTCCTCACATCGGCCAATGTCGTGGCTTTATTTATGAAGTGGCCATATTTTCCCAGAGAGGGGGTGGCCAGGGTAGCGTGGGGATGGTCGGCGGTGACGGGTGGTAATGCACGAGACATGTCAGGAGCTGTGGTCGGCAGCAGGGTTTTGTGAATCTAGCATTTGGCGATGTGGAAGTAGGAGTTTGTGTTTGGTGATCTTGAATTAGGGTTTCTTCGGCTTTATCAAGAAGTGGGTGTTAGGAATTTTTTGTCGCAAGATTTTGCCTAGTAAGTAAACGTGGTAACTCGACGAACAGGCTAGGGTCTACCAAGTTTTTCTAACATCATGAAGTACGTACGATATTTCTAGGAGTCTTGGGAACGACCATCCACAAAGAATAAATGACATGGTGTACCTTGAAGTTGCTCCTTGTTGCGATTAGACTCTCTCACTGTTGGCAATCTCATTGACCGATCTATGTTTTGTTTATCCTTTTTGTCGATATTAATAAAGAGTTGACCAAATGATCATCTTAGCATCTGCGCCAGTTGGCCCCAAACTTAGTGAAGGCTGAGGAGTTCGATGAATTGAATACGGTTGGTGTGGTTTAATGTGCACATGATTGTTGTTAGAAAGTGACATCTCTCTTTTTTTTATACAAAATGTGATAATATAAAATAAAAGAAGGGATAAAAAAAAATCCGCCAAAAAAAAATCCGCCAATTATTGATCAATTTTTCTTTGCAAATATGTTATTGTTTCAAAAGAACATGACTCGATCAAAGTAATCGAGAAGAAAAAATTGAAATTGTAGATTCTTCATTACACTTTTAGAGTTTTCTTTTAATATGTTCCTTCAACCAAAAATTCGATGCATATACACAAATATACTGATCAATATACGACCAAAAAGCAATAAATTGATATATACGTGCCAAATTTATTCCGAAGAACCTTTCTTCACACAGATCTCAAATTCTTACACCTTTGTCAAATATGTTTTCCATTAACAATAATCCAATATTCCTTGTTAAATCGTTGGCATTGAATTACATGTGACAAAAAAAAAAAAAAAACTCACATAATCTCGTGTGACTCGCATCTAACATGGAAATTTAACATAATTAGGCATTCTAACAACTTCATTTTGGAGAAGTTAGATTTGAAGAAAATAATTTGAGATTAGAAAATCTACTAGTTTTTCCCTAAAAGCCCCCTCACGTTTCAAAAATCTGCTAAAATACCCAATTTACCCTAATTTTGCCCTAAGATTTTGGTAGATTGTCACGCGCATGCAGTTTGAAAAATTTTATAATGCGAAAATTAGTTTGTGATAAAGCTTGTGATATGAAAATTACTTTTTGATAAATGCCACACAAATTTATCAGTTTAGTAATTTTTTGTCTTAAACATAACGAACTTATTTTTCTTTCTTTAAATGGCAAAACTGAAAAACGATTGCCCTACTTGAGGAAGAATATACCCTTAACAAGGGCAGTTGCAAAGGAGTGCGACAAATTTATGTTTGTTTTCACATGGCCAAACCGAACTATTAATTAAGAATTCGTATGATTGACTAAAGGCGTTAGGTTATTATACATCATATGAGTCAACATCAACAATTTTCTACAAGCTCTTGAATCAAGAGAAGTAAAAGATTTGATTTCTCGCACCTTTTAGCAAAAAGGGTTTGAATTGTCAAAGAGAGAAATATATATTTAATTCGTTGCTCTTTGTGTAAATGCCATCATGAGTTGGCATAAGTTCAATAATCTCCGAGGTAATATTAGGAGAAAATTAAAGTAGATCACTTGAAAAGAACTCTTTAGATAGACTATACTAAATTCCACGGGTTGGAAAGAGTTTCGTCATCCAATGTATCTTACTTAGCATGAACACGATTAAATACGATTAGACTATAACGTGAAATAGGATTGTAAGCAATATCACCATTTGACCTAAATTATATTTGCTCCCCAGCGAAGATGGTTTTTCTTTTTTCTTTTTTTCTTTTTTTCTTTTTTTCTTTTTTTCTTTTTTTCTTTTTCTTTTTTTGGGGGGGGGGGGGGGGGGGGGGAGAGAGAGAGAGAGAGAGAGCACATGACCATGTGAACTTCACATAACGCTTCTCAAAAAATGCTTTATTACATCTACTGAGTAAGGTTTCTAACATGGTGTTTCTAAGATGGGCTATTTCAGTTAAAGCCATGCTTGCCCATTTTGGAGCTTAATCTAATATTTATTTTCTTTCATGTGGGTCGTCGCCACTTTAGGTTTTACTCGCATCAAAATGGCGACTCCATTTTGCACTTTGATGACTGGTTTCTTGCTTCACTTAAATGAGGGTTTGTGGAGGGCATCATCTTCATAGTCAACTTTGTCAGAGTTAATTAGTGGATCAAACCAACCACTAATTGCATCTTTTGATCGAAAGCTCAAGTTGTTGTTTCCTATCTGAAGGCCTATAAGTTCTCAGTTGAATTTAAGATGTGCTGGGCCCCTGATTGATGAGAAAGAATCATGACCGAGAAGCTCTCACAGATTCCTGAGGAAGAATAGGGTCAAGCAGTGGTGGGAATTCTATGGTTTTTTTTTTTTTTTTTTGTTAATACCCTAAAAAATCTTAGAATAGTATATCCGTGACAAATTTATCCTAAACAAATTTTTTTACCACCAAAAATCCCAAACTAATATACATTTGACAAATTTACCCCAAACTGATACACTTATGATAAATTTACCCTTTTATTAATTTCCATTGAAATCTATTATCAAATTGCTTAATTGAATGCTACAAGACAGTTAATTGATATATCAGTTTAGAATTTTAAACATTGCGCCATTTTCGCAAGTTTGATGTTATTAATCCACTTTAACATATGATATATTTGTCATGAATATATCAGTTTAAGACTTTTCACTGTTGAACGAATTTATTTAGGGTAAAATTGTCACAAGTATATTAGTTTGGGATTTTTTTGTGATCATGTGGAGTAAATTTGTCACAAGTGTATTAATTTAAGATTTTTCGTGGTCAAAAAATATTTTTAAGTAAATTTATCATAAATATATCAGTTTGATATTTTCAAGATATTAAGCATTTCTTTTTTCGGTTTGGCTATCGATTGGGGTGTAGTTCAAGTGGCTAATTAGAGTTAAGGTTGACAATTCCTATTAACGTTTCATGATTATCTTGTTTCAAATGCATGTTAATTTCAATTAATAGAAAATACCATTATTTTTCGACAAAAAAATACCATTATTTCGATTTTAGATATTAAAATAAGTGAATTACGATGCAAACATCGTAATTCTTGTCAATAGAGTTGAATGTAGTGTGTTATATTATAGTCGGATTTTCTCTCAATATTTGATGTTTTGTCTCGCTGTGTGCAACGGGTTGTGTCCAATATTGCTAATCCTAATTATAGTGTGATTCCTAAGCTCGATCTTGACACTCCTCTCATGTTTATTTTGTTCATTATTCTAACCAAAACAAATGAAAATATGAATTCTCCAATTTTTAGATGCTTCACACTTCACCATTAATCAAAAGGGGTGGGCAGCCCTCATGAACCCCCACCCTTTTCTCTTTAACGTTTCTCTTCCTTAGAACCTTTTTCGGGACCCTTGGGAATCAGTTCCCAATTTGTGAGGCATAGTAACGGTATACATCTCGTCAAATTCAAATTCAAATTGTCATAACTCATAAATTTTCGAAACTCATCTCAACCCTTTGAGCTCTATTTTCTCACGATCCAACGAGCATGAAAACCGGTTCATCGAATAATTGTCGAAACCCTCATCCACCTCCATCTCCTCCTCCAGTTTCAGTGATTGGAATCATTTCTCTTCTCAACTTGTCTGTCTGTCTTTTTTCTTCTTTTTTTTTTTTTTTTGGGTGTTGCCATATCAGTTTGTCTCTGTCTTAATTCACCTAAACTTCAGCACTTTCCTTCACTACGGTCGAGATCAAATTGTTAATTGGTTCCTTCATCTTTTACCAACAGAGCCAACATGTACCTTCTTTGTCAATTGGCCCATCCCACTATGTCCTTTTCGATTGTCACAGTTTATTGGGCATCTCTTTCAATTATTATATGAATTAATTCGACATTAACTTATTATTTTCCTTTTTGTTTTCAGCATCTGCGCCCACACACCATCCCCCACCAATCACAATGCAACATGTTTGACCTCTCTCTTTCGCCTTCTCTCTCTTCCCTTTCCTCCCTCTCAATTCTGTTCTCTCCTTTAGGCACCCTCGCAGGAGCTTGCTCCATTGAGAGGTTGATAGCTAGATCCTCCTCAAGGGAGGTAGCATTCTTGTGTTCACCTCTGGGGGGTTAGCTCTCTCAGGTCTTGGCTTTTGCTTTTGAGTCTCAATAAGCTTCAAAAAGAAAGAAAAGAGAGAAAAAAAAAAAGTGAGGGAGCACAATACTTTTCTCACTTTACTTCAATCCCTACATAATCACACCCTTTTCCTCGCTGTTTCTTTCTCTCTGCTGGGTCCTCTCTGTTTTCTTGATTTTCTCTCCACTGGTTTTTTTCTCAGAACTTTTGAGTTTTCTGTCCAGAAGGACGTCGTCTGCTGAACTTTGCTTTGGAAGCTTCAAGTTTTGAAATTGGCATCACATTTTGAATCCACCTCGCGAAATCTGATATGGGTTTCGCTTTCTTGCATGATTCTCGTGCCTACTGCGCTCTTTGGATCTGATAGGGAAGTCTAGGGTTTATATCAATAGTCAAAACAGAGGCGTCGCTTTTTCTTTTTTTCCTTTTGTTTCTGGAATTTCCCTTGGGTTTGGGAAAGTTGGCTCTTTTCTAGATTCTCAAATTTATGCTTAACAGCGAAAGGGGACCTTAGATTCCCTTTCAAAATGCTCCTTTGATTTCCCATCTTCCTTTTCCTCTTAAAAGCTTCCCCTGTGCTTCTCTCCTTGCATTAACCAATATCTGTTTCTCCCTCTTTGAACTTTCTAAATGAGGGAATCGGTATTGGTCTGCGACATTGAGTAGCCTTGTGCACCTCAATTTCCTGCTTTCCCGATGCTTTTAGCTTCACGCGAGATGAGTCGGGGAATCGAAATACTATCACCGTACCTCCAAAATTCGAACTGGTTGTTCCAGGAGAGCAAGGGGACGAAATGGACCCCCGAGGAGAACAAGCAGTTCGAGAACTTGTTGGCAGTGTACGATAAAGACACACCAGATAGGTGGGCGAAAGTGGCGGCTTCGATCCCCGGGAAGACGGTGGGCGACGTGATGAAGCAGTATAGGGAATTGGAGGAAGATGTGAGCGATATCGAAGCCGGGCTTATTCCGATTCCGGGATATGGAGGCAACTCCTTCACACTGGAGTGGATCAATAGTAACAATGGTTCTGATGGGTTGAAGCAATTGTACAGTACCGTTGGAAAGAGAGGCACTTCAACAAAACCCTCTGATCAGGAGAGAAAGAAAGGTGTTCCGTGGACTGAAGAAGAGCACAGGTAACTGTTGAGCCTTCACAATCATTTTGCCTTTTCAATTGAAATATATGCTTTGTTAATCATTGAATCAAGGTCTGGAGATAGTCACAAAGTCTGAAATTTGGTGTTGCTGCTTGTTTTGGACTATCTCACCTAAAATTCTAGCTGCTGAATCATGCTCTTTTCACTTAATTTGCGAGTTTGCATCTTTTTCCAACTTTGCAAGAACGTAAATGCATATGATTTGAATCCCTCAGGGTTATTCCGAATGCATTTTCACCTGTCAGGTTAAACCTCTTCAGATGGATGGATCCGAAATGCTGTGAAGCCCTTTCATAATTCTGCTGTAGCTGGATGTTAGCATGAAAACTGTAAAATATTTCAAGATTGCACATGTGACATACACAGAGCTCTGGTTTACTGAAATTTTTAACATGTCCACATGTATATTTCAAGCATTAAATGTAAGTGCGGCTTGTGATGTTGCATCTGGCGATGATCCTGCAGGCAATTTTTGATGGGTCTTAAGAAGTACGGGAAAGGGGATTGGAGAAATATCTCGCGCTACTTCGTGACTAGTAGGACTCCGACGCAGGTCGCCAGTCATGCCCAAAAATACTTCATCAGACAGGGTACAGGAGGCAAGGACAAGCGGAGATCCAGCATTCATGACATCACAACGGTTCATCTCCCAGATAGTGACCCGCCTTCACCAGTCAAAAGGCAATCCGCCTCACCTGACAATTCTTCCACGATCACGAAGCTACCAGTGCAAGCACAGCCACATGATCATCATCCAAAGATTGAAGAGATGAGCACAGATATCTTGTGCTGGAACAACCAGTCGAACGGAGGGTTAGCGACGGCATATGACCAAGTAGGCGTTGATGCTGCCTTAGGACCATTTCGTGGGATTTCTTCCTACGGGAACAAGTTGCACGAGCAGAGATTCCTCATGAGTGGACTTCACGGTGCCCAGTTCGATCCTTATTTCCAGATGCAGCCTATGCACTATCAGTGAAAGTGCCTCAGTGGTATTTTTGCAAAAATTTGTGGAGGTTAATGGATGTATGGGGATCATTCAGTAACACCTGGTCTCTAATCCAAGAGTGCTGTGTCTTTAAGGGGTTTATGTGTGAATACATTTGATGAGAAGTTCTTAAGTTCTAGGTCATAGTGAGGGGAGAATGTCCGAAAAAAGCATTTAGTTCCCATTGCCATCTGATGATGTCCAGATTCTGAACCCACTTGAATATAACTGGATGCTTATTTCCTCAAAACATTGCGATTTGTGGCTATCCGCTTGTCCACCGTGCCAGCTTTCGAACCTTTTGTGTGTGCTCAAAAGTCAAAACTAACAAAGTAAAAGCTAAATCTTTGAAAGCTTTCTACTGAAAGTTTCACCAGTCCATGGAAGATTCTGTTACAGGCTGTAGGAATCGGATGATTACACGAACTCAGTCCCCGTTTACACCAAGCTAACTCTGATTACTTTTGGCTAATGATGCTGGCTAAACTAGCACCCCTAATGCTTTATTTTCTGGCTAGAGGTCAAAAGAAGAATTCAATGTGCAAGTCCCATCGCATGTTCAGTTCGATATTCTGTGAAAAAACCGATAGATTTAGAGACGAATCTTATAAACAGAACCTTAAAACTGCTCTTCCTCTTTTCCTTTCTCAGAGCATGGTAATTTTC
Organism: Eucalyptus camaldulensis; assembly: GCA_019915185.1. NCBI lineage: Eukaryota > Viridiplantae > Streptophyta > Magnoliopsida > Myrtales > Myrtaceae > Eucalyptus > Eucalyptus camaldulensis. Next base: position 15,350,094 of record JAHSVA010000014.1, on the reverse strand, counting down.
TTGGTCTTTCACCTGAGCATAAGCCAGCCCGCCCCCCATCTGGTGTATGACGAATTTACCCTTTCACAGTAAGATCATCAAGTGCTGACCGAACTTAAATTCAAAAGCATTGACTTTGACTATTCCAATGACATGAAAACTACACTTTCTCGTTCAAAAGTTCGGAATACGTGTACTAGTTCAATTAATTCCATAAATCAAGTAAAGTGCGAATTAAAATGAATAATGCGCTACTTCTGTTTGAAAATATAATATTCTAATCTTTAACACATTGATTATATAATAAGATAAAGTAACTGTACATTAAAAATTATAAATTCTCTCGAATAAGGTAAGAATAAATGCTCATGGTCCACAAAATTCAACAGATTAGTAAATTCTTTGCTCGCAAACGTTGCTTAAACTCTACCCTTTTTCATGGGAGCACGAGCTGTTGTTATAATATTATGTGAAAAAGTCACAAGTTTCCACACTCCAATGTTTTACCGGCTTATCCCACTGATTTTTGTTGAGAACAGAGAAGAATAATTTACAATGTCAAAGGGGGCAGAGATTATTGGGTGACCTGGATCTTTTGTGCAGGCTCTTTTGGGTTAGTCATCTGAGCAATAATCATTAGTAAAAAGTTTCAGAGGACCACATGACATGCTTATAATAATGTCGTGTCTCGGTTCTCTAAATCCTGTGCTGCTTTGTTGATTGCCTGATGGCCAATGGGGGCTGCTCTGGCTCTGAACAGTCCTTGTGCAGAACACAGTGAGACTTGGCCCCCACTTGTTTCGGAAAAAAAAATGGGGAAATGTGTATTACTGAATCCATCATCTTGAATTGCGTGCATTATTCACCCGCAAGCATTTTCACATCACATAGCGAATTGATCACACATGAATCGAAATTCAGTAGACGCCTACATTTTTTCCTCAAATTTTTTTTAAAAGAAATCATAAGCTGGCGAAGAAATCTTAAGTAGCAATTCTTGAGTAAATGCTTAAGATCGTTGCGAAAAGTTGGCCTATGAAATGATATTCTAGTTGGGTTTCATCCTTTTCTCTCTTTCTCTCTCTCTCTCAACAAACATTCTCACCTTCCAAAAACTCTTCCCTCTTTTGAAGCTCTCCTATAGGCTCCCAGATTCAGTTTTTGAAATTGAAAACCTACTTAGTCTTTAGTTTCCTTTTCTTTGATTTCATTGTCTTTTTGCTACTCTACTAATTTTATTTTACTTTTTGCTCTACTAATTTGTTTTGCGAGTTTGTATATGTGAATAAATTTCTATGGTTAATTTTGGGTGAATGTGATGATCAGTTCACCCATTCATCCAATCAACAGCCACCAACGAGGATGTTCATAACATTAGGAGTGTGCAAAAGAATCGAGACCTGTCCGGACTGTCTGAAACTAGATTGGAAACGCCCAGTACCGGTGGTTCCCAAGCAAATCGATCCAGTTCTCAATTCCAATTTATGAGAAATGGTAGGTACCGATCCAGTTCTTGATTCTATGGACGGATCCACTCACATAGACCAGATCGGTTATATTATAATAATATATTAATTTTTAATATTAAAAAATTCGAAATTAGCAAATATAAAATTTAAGACTCCAATTACCATCTTATCTCAATTCACTACTCTCCTATTCTATCTTGTCTCTCTTAGTTCAAAATCTCCCCGAGCTCCCTCTTTCTCTCCAATTCACCTCTAGATTTACTCAGCTTCCTTCAAGTCCTAATCCAAACTCGACGAAACAGTGAGTTGATTCTCTTTTCCCCCCTCAAACTTGAACTCTCTCTCCATGTCGTCACCACCTCCGCATTCACTGTCACTATCATCCTCTTCGTTGTTGGGCTCGTTCCGCTTCTACCTCCCCTCTTCCTCCTCCCCCTCCTTAGGCCTCCCCCCATCATCCTCATTTTCGGAGACAAGGACGAACTCCAAGTCTAAGAATGGCTCATCATCCCCATTGTCCTCTTCATTGTTGTCTCAAGGGAGAAGCGAGAGACAGCGGAGGCAATGGCAAAGATGGTGGTAGTGGTGGTTGGGACAGAAGCGGTGCGAGGGTAGCGACCGTCGTCACCGCAATGCTAGTATTTGAGAAGAATAAAATTATCATGGTCAAAAGAGCCAAAATAAGTAAATGTGGGGAGGGCGAAAAGGGGAAGGCGCAGAGATTAGACTAGTTATATGGATCCACTCAAGAACCGAACCAGACCGGTGGTCCAGTTCCTGGGTGGATCTATATAACTAGCGGGCAGTTCCTGGTTCCAATTTTTCGGAACTGGTTCTTAGTGGGCGATTCCCAATTCTAGGTCAAAAACCATTCACCCGGACCATGCACACCCCTACATAACATGACTCCACAACCTCTTCGAGATTAGAGCTAATATTTAGGTCTAGATCTAGGAATTCCTTATAAGTATTTAATCTATATTTTTTTGTGTCTCCACACAGTGATGGTGATAAGGACGTCGAACCTAGATACATATCGCAAGTGATTGCAAATAGAGTGAGGATCTTGCAACGCTAATCACTAATACTAGTAATCGACCGTTGAATATTTATGATAAGAGAGCTATTCTTAAAGGATGAGAGTTTGTTTTTAGTTGCATTGTGCTTTGTTATTGGCATGATGGCATTTGCTTTGTTTAGAAGTTATTTGAGATTTACTAGAGCTTAAAAGCTTTCTATGTACATCTCGAGTATTATTTTGAAAAATGAAGGGAATCTTTGGTTCGACAAAAACAAAAAAGATGGTATTCCGATTGATTCGCCATTCTCAAAGAAAATCAACTAAATTGAACTCCTCAAAGAAGCACCAATTTCACTTTCTAAATCTGGCTATTCCGACCCTTCCCCCATCTTCCTGGTAGCTATTGCTTGGCACTAGATTATTGCTAGCTTTTTGCAAACTTGGTTGAAAAGGATGCTGACCCCCCATTTGTTTGCACAAAATTATTTCCGGTCCCACCCACTTACACAACCAACTCTCCATCAAACATGAGCAAATTTTTGGGGAAAAAAAAAGTTTCATCAACTTTAAATTTTTCTTTTCCGGTGAATGACAAAAACGCCCACTTTTCCCTTTTCTCAATGGAGCAGCTTTTTCCATGCAAGTTGCATAGGCAAAAGCACTTTTGTCTAGTTTATACTTAAATTTTAATAATCTTTTCCTTGGTTTTTATTTAGGACCACAAGCCTGTTTTCCATATCCTGCGATTTATGATTAGAGGAATGAGCAAACATGCCGGTTCAATTACGGAACTTGCCTTACTTGATCGATACTGATTTATACAAGAATTAGATAAGTTTCTAGGTAAAAAAATGAAAATCAACTTACGCCAGTTCAATTCCTAAATTTATATTGTGAAACGTTGGTTCTCCTCAAAAACTAACATGTCTCGAGTAGAGTCATTTTTGAGCTCTTTTTTTTTTTTTCTAACTTCGTTTAAGGAAAAGTTAGATATGTGTAAAAAAAAAATGCATTCTAAATCAAGAAAATCTAAAAAAATCATCAATGCTTTAACCTTACATCTTTGGCAAAGTAGGTTTTAGATTATTTATATGAAATTTACCTACTCGAGAACCGATCATTCTCTATATTTATTTCCTCTTAAATTTCTCTTTAACATGTGGTTGATTTCATTATGCTCCTTTATTAAATAAGAGAACAAGGAAAAGTCCGAAAAGAAAAGGTTGGTGATTAGGTGAAGCTCCGAGGTTGGACCCCAGAAATCTGACGGTAATCTCAGGCAAGGGCTTTAGAAACATGCCAAGACTAAAAAAGAAAAAAAAAATTGAGAACTGGAGGAAGTGGCATGCTTCTTGCCAATAAGAAGCGCCGAACCTTTGGCATTTTCAGACAAAAGAAAATGAAAAACTCCCAGTGGGTTACATTCTTATAAAAGTTATTTGGTGAAAAGTGGCTGTTGGGAAATACCAAACAAGAGCACTAATTAATGCTGTCATGGGATTTGATGTGAGTGCTTAGTATGTTGGGTTGTGTACTGGAGGTGCTATTCCTTGTCATGGGATTTTGTTTGTTGGTGGCAAGTTTTTTTTTTTGAATGAGTTTCTTGAGAGAGTTCGTAGAATGCTGTTTGTTTCAAACACGGATCTTGAAGTGTTATAATTTTTTTTTAAAATTAGTACTTTAGAGTTTACCTAGTCGCATCATGCTCTTTACCAATACTTTAGATAGCTATTTTTTTTTTTAGCTAAATAAATAAGTAAATGACTTGAAAGCCATCGCTGCTCAATCTCCAAGTTACCTCTCAAATTAGTCACGTAATTATGATTCTCTTAAGACTCCCATAGAATTTATCAAGATACTAGTTTTTTTTCCCCTTCATGCTCAAAGTAAGAAAAAGGGCAAAGAGACGTCAAGCATCAGTGACTTTCCGTATGATTTTTCTTTTCTAGCCTTCATCCCACAAATACTTTGAAGTTTCAGTAGCTTAAGTTACATCAATCACTAATCAGTCGATTTATCTATATAGGACCAACACGGATTTGGTTTATATTGAATTAGATTTATATTGATTGAGAAACGAAACTAGCAGAACACAAATTTGGTTTCCAATTTCATCAAGATTCAAGTGTATACCACCCTATATAGGACCATTCAACTCAGATTTTGTTCGCATCTTCCCTCCTCTGGGAGGTTAGTAAGCTATCTCACAGACCTTGGCCTTAGGATTGAGCAAAACAGCCCAGAAGCCCGAAAGCCCTAAACGGAGCCACCCGAATAGGCCCAAGTCGGGATTTCGGGCAGGTCCAGGCCTTCAAGACAGAGACGCTCACTCCTAAAATGGCCAGAATTTTTCTAATATAAAATTTAAAAAGTAATTTTTATTTTTATTGGAAAGACCTTTTTTTTTGTCGGTATATTGGAAACACTTTAATAGACTCATAAATCAGTTAATAAAACAATATACATACATACATACATACATACATACATATATATATAGAAAAGCATTCTTTGAAACCGAAAATATACCTACAGATTTATATTATTTAAAAAAAAAAAAAGACCATTCAAGTTAGGCCCGAGCATCCTAATCTACTTCAATGCGAGTCATTTAAATTTGGGCTGGGGCAACGCCCTACTTGGCCTATGCTTACCTTGACTTGGGCTTAACTATCCAAGCAGCCTTCCTTGGAATAAGTGAACAATGAGAAAATTATCCAAAAAGATTCTAAACTTATTGTACGATGACCAATTAAATAATAACACTTTCAATTGTGTCTATTTAGTTTTAAATATTTCAATTATGTCAATTTAGTCCTGAACCTTTTGACAATTTATCAATTTAGTTATAAATATGTTGACAATTTATCAATGTAGTGCTTTCGATCAATTATTCATAGTAAAATAGATCTTGTTTCAAATAAGAGTTTGAAGTGACTAAATCATCTCAAATAAGGGCTTAAAATAGTACTTGTTTCAAATAAGAGTCTAAAGTTACTATATCAATATAATAATATTTTTTAAAAAAAAAAAGGCCTAACTTCTCTAGTCGAAAGGCATTTTCGTCTTCTAATTTTTTTCTTTTCTTTTCTTTTCTGTTTTTCCCTTCGCTAGCCATGGTGAAGGTCACTAGACTTAGGCAAAGGCTGCCCTTGCCAACATTGAGCGATGGTCATCCTCGCTTGGGTGGGGGAGGGTTGCCCTTGTTAGATCTGGTGAGGGCCACCCTCGTTGGCGTCGAGCAAGCATGTTCATTGCTAGATCAAGCAAGGACAACCCTCACCCTCACCTAACACTAGCGAAAGGCAGCCCTTGCTTGAGGTCAGGGGGAGGAGAAGATGTGGTGATGGCCAAGGGAGGGAAGAGGGAAAAAGAAAAAAGGAAAAGGAAAAGGAAAAATAGGAAAGAAATTAAAAAAAAAAAATAGTTGCAATCTTTTTACTAAAATACCCCTCCTTCGATAGCCAGAATAGTCATCAGCCAACCAAAGCTACTTTAAGGCGTTATTTAAGATGATTTGACCGCTTCATACCATTTTTTGAAATAATATCTACTTCGGGTCTTTATTTGAAAAAACGAAAGCATTCCAAACCTTTATTTAAAAAATTTCCTTATTCATATAATAAGTCTAAGTCAAAATTAGTAAAATTTCAAAAAAAAAAAAAAGACTAAATTGACACAATTGAAATGTTTAAAACTATATTGATACGACTAAAAGATTTATAACTAAGTTGGCCATTATATAATAAGTTTATAACTTTTTCTTTTACAATTATCATAGTAAACAATCACAGTTGGGCAAAAAACAAGGGCTTAAGCTATTGCTCAATCCACAACGATCCGTGCTGACCAATATCGCAGGATTCGTCTGCGGGTCTATTGCATTCATATATTTTTTCTAGTGTGAGATGTTTTTATAACTCGTCCGATTTCTCCTTATCGGGCCGGAATCTCTATGCTTTTATTATTTTTTTTAATTCTTTTCAATAATCGATAGACACCAGTGCAGAGACCTGACTATCCTAAAATTTATGGAACACTTTGCAAATCTAATGAATCGACAAATCTAGACCTTTAATCTTCACATATGACCCTACTTGGAACATTTTTTGCACGCTGTCGTGCGACCTTTTCCCCCACGCATCAAATTTATACTTGTAAAACTAAAATGATCTAATCGATGTGGCGTTCCTTCTTATTCAAACGCAAGATCATTCTCATGACGGGGTCTGGAAACATATTCTAATATGATAATATCTAATTCTGCTTCTTGCGTTGTTCTACTTTTCTTGAGGCCCAAAGAAGTTTAGCTCTCCCAAGTTGCAAGTATGACGGGCTCAGATATTATGGGCTCAAAAAGGATTTGACGTCTTCAACTATTGAAAACCGTCGCCCTCATGAGGCAACAATGTGATTTATTTTATGTTCTTCACTTAATAGGACTCTGATTTTCATAACAAGTACTTTTTTTTCATCAATCATGTTTCTTCTCCAACATGATTGTAGGGACAAGATATGGTGTTCGCCCATTACAATACATGTCCACCTAATCGTAAATCTTATCATACCTGATTAAAATCCCACAAAACCCCTAACACACAAATCCCTTTTCTTTTTTCTTTTTTTTTTGGTCAGAAAGGAAAATATTATTACCGAAAAGTAGAAGGAGCGTTTTGCATAAGATCGGAAGAGAACAATTCACGTAAAGACAAAGGGGGATTAAAGACCCAATCCGCAGGTAGCGAACCGGCCTGATGGGCCTTCGCGGCCCGGTCTACCACTTTGTTCATTTCCCTCCTGCAATGGACGATCCGAAGATTAGGGCAACGTTGAAACAGCTCTGTGCATTCTTCGATCAAAGCTTTGATTTCCCAAGGCGGCAGTTTATTGTGGCAGATCGTCTCAACAAGAACGGAGCAATCAGTTTCCAAGGTCATTCAATCTGAGTTTTTGCCCTTGTTCAGCAAAAAATGGAGCATGTGGTTTAATGCAGTCGCCTCCGCTTGTAGGGCCGAGGAAGCGACCACCGATCGAGCAAAGCCGTCGATTAAAAGGCCTGATGAGCTTCGACAAACACAGGCGATCGATGCTTCTCTACTTTGAGGCTGGTAAGCTACATCAATATTGAGTTTCATTTCGTCGTGATCTGGCGGACGCCAAAAGGAATGCTGATCTGTTTGCTGCATGCCCTTTCTCTGTTTCTGCCGAGATGGATTTCGATTTGCTATGGCACTGGCGAAGGCTATCTGCATGATGCGATGCGGTTGGGGTTGCTATTGGTGAAATATGAAGTTATTGCAGGCCTTCCAAATGTACCAGAGGATGGATGCGATCGTTTCCAAGTCAGGTGAGTCACCTTTATGTTCTGTTAAACTGACCAGCCATGCTTCGATCCGATTAACTGCTCTGATATTCTGCTATATGTTGATTTCTGGATGTTCCCATATTTGTTGTGTCCAAGGGCAAAATAAGAACAAATGTTCCGATGATTCAATAGCCTGATTTTCGCATAAACTGCATATAGGAACTTGTATAACGTGTCGATGATGAAGGTTTTCTCGAGTAGGCAAGGCGTTATTACATACTGACCATAGGAAAGACCGGATTTTTGGTGATGAATTCATATTCCATAATGCATTCCACAGTCTGCGAGGTATCTGAAAAGAGGAGGACACTTGATTTGAGTTGTGATTGATTTGTTGCTTCCTTAGGATATTATAACAACTCTTTACTGTGAAAGATCCATTTAGCTTGCCTCTCCAGATAAGTCTATCCTTTGTATGTTGTGGCCAAATTGGAATAGACATAATCTCTGCTACAGTATGACAATCAAAATGCTGTCTTAGAAGGGAAATATTCCACTCATTGCTGTTTGGGATCATGAAACCCGCAAGCTTTTTCTAGTTCTCCTCTAGGGGCTGGTCCCCCTATGATTCTGGATGCCAACCATCTATCCTGTCGAATGTTAATAAGAGTTCCATCTCCCACAGACCATTGCATGTGTTCCTCTATCGAATCCCGTCCTAGTAGTATGCTTTGCCAAACCCATGAGGGACGAGTACCTTTCGAAGCATTTCTAAAATCTTGAAAAGGAAAATACAGTCCTTTCAAAACTTTACTAGATAGAGATAAAGGTTGTTGTGATATTCTCCATGCTTGTTTGCCTAGTAAGGCTTTATTGAAAGCAATAAGGTCTCGAAAACCCAAACCCCCTTCATCTTTTATGTTTTTAAGTGCATCCCACTTCATCCAATGAATACCAGAACTATTATTACTAGATTTCCACTAGAATCTAGAAATTTGCTATTCAATTCTTCTACAAATGGACACTGGTATCTTGAAAATAGACATAGCATAACTGGGAATTGCATGCACAATAGATTTAAGCAAAACTTCCTTACCCCCTTTAGATATCAACTTCTCTTTCCAGCCTTCAAGCTTAGATTGCACCCAACCCAATATCCACGAAAACATTTCCTTCTTAGAATGTCCCCAATCTGAAGTTATACCAAGATACTTGCCAGTTTTGTCTAGCAGTGGGACTCTAAGTTCTCTGGCTAAGTTCTCTTGTAAATTAATAGGACACAGCTTACTAACAAACATACCTGATTTATTTCAATTCACCAGTTGGCCTGTGGCTAAGCAGTATTCATTGAGCACATTAGCTAAATTCTGGCACTCTAGGGTCTTTCCAACTAGGAAGAAAATAGCGTCATCTGCGAAAAACAAATGGGATAGAACCGGGCACCAGCGGTTTAATTTAATACCTTTTAGACTTCCCATGTCCACTGCCTGATTGATAAGCAAGGATAATGCATTGGCCATCAAGATAAATAGATAAGGCGATAGAGGATCACCTTGTCTCAGACCCCATGACGGATGAAAATAGGGTAGAGCTTCACCATTGAATTTTACACTTAAGGAGACTGTTGAAATACATTTCACAATCCAGTGAACACATCAGTCATGAAATCCAATTTGGAGAAGATAGTCTCTAAGAAAATCCCACTCGACCCTGTCGTAAGCCTTTTGCATGTCTAATTTGAGCACCGCCTGAAATTGTTTGGTTCTTTTATGAGTCCTAATAAGGTGAAGAACCTCTTGAACCACTATGATGTTATCTTGAATTTGACGCCCGCTGACGAAAGCGCTCTGTCCTGGCGCTATTAGCTGTGGTAGCAAAGGCTTGAGTCGATTTGCAAGGACTTTAGAGATAATTTTGTAGATAAAGTTGCATAGACTTATTGGTCGAAACTGATCTAGCTTTTTTGGGTTTGAGGTTTTTGGTATTAGGGAAATATGAGTCCTATTGTAGTCCGGTAACATCACCCCTGTTTGCAAAAATTGTTGCACTGCCATATAAACATCATCTTGTACTATATCCCAATGAGAATGATAAAAAAAGCCCATTCAAACCATTCGGACCAGGCGCTTTAGCTTCGCCTAATTGAAAAACTGCTATGCGTACCTCTTCTCTAGTAACCTCTGCTACAAGCTTCTCGTTCATCTCCGCTGATAACATTGGATTGCATTTTGCGATGGTAGGGCTGTAGTCTCGGTGCCCTGAGGTTGTATATAATTGCTGGAAAAAGTACAACGTCATCCCCTTAAGCTGTTACTGATCTCTAACCCATCTGAGTTGATCATCTTGTAACATGCATATTCGATTTCGCTGTCTTCATTGAATAGTTGATGCATGAAAAAAGTGTGTGTTTCTATCCCCCCACTTAAGCCAGTTAACACTTGAGTGCATTGCCCAAAATTGTTCCTCCTGCTGCCACAATGTTTGAATTTGCTGTTTTAGATTGGCTATTAACTCATGGTCATGCTGTCCATACGGCTGATTTATTAATGAGTGAAGCTGATATTTCAGGAGACTTATCTGTTCTCTAGCATTAGCAAATTTCGAACGGCTCCACAATGAGAGGGCAAAGGAAGTAGCTCGGAGCTTTTTAAAAAAAAGTCACTGGACCAAGCTGCCGAGAAGCCCAAGATTTAGCTACTATGTCTCGACACTCCTTGTTCTGAAGCCAATAAGATTCGAAGTAAAAAGTGCGTCTTTTTCTAACATCAACATCGTCAGTTAACAAGAGAAGAGGGCTGTGGTCAGAAGCAATTGCTGGCAAGGCCAATACTTTATCAAAAGGATAGGTGATTCTCCATTCCTTAGTACATAACATTATGTCCAACCGTTCTTTCACAATATTCTCACCATCGCGATTATTTGTCCATGTGTAGGCGCAGCCTTTGTTGCCCAAGTCCATTAAAGAACAGTCATTGAGGAGTTCTCGAAATGATTGCATACGATAAGGATCAGCGAGACGCTTCCCTATTTTCTCCCATGGGTACAATATATCATTAAAATCTCCAACACACAACCAAGGGAGAGCATTCTCATTACTAATTAGTCGTAATTCATCCCAAAATTGTTGCCTAATATTAGTGACTGCTGGCGCATGGATATAGGTAAGGCGCATTACAACTACCACCTCCAAATCTGTGCAAATCAAGTCAAAAAAGTTTGAAGACTGATGAACCAAGTCCATGGAAACCTTACTATTCCAAAAAAGTGCTAATCCACCTGCCAAACCAACAGGGTGTTCAATTAGGCAGTCAGAGAATTTCAACAGCTTCTACAGGTAAAGAATCTGCCTTTTCTTGGTTCTTGGTCTCCATTATAAACAAAATGTCAGGCTTTTCCTGGGTCACTAAGATCCTAAGAGCTCGAACTGTCAGGGGATTGCTTGAACCCTGACAGTTTCAGCTGATTAACTTCATTGTTCAAAAGGTGGCTGTTTTGGGCCAGCCACCATAGCCCATCCGAGGGATTCATGTGCCTCCATGACAGGAGTCTCTTGAAGAGAGGATTCATCGAGTCCTTCTGGGAGTTGGGTAGGTAATTTGTGTGAGGTGTGTCATTTAGCTTTTTTGATTGAGCCCGACCTTGCACTCAAGATTGAACTCTTTGCTTTTTTGGCCTTGTGAGAACTATTAGCCAATTTGGTTATGTGACTCTTTCGCTGGTATTGTACTGGTGGATCTTTGTCTCGCTCGCTTCTTGAAGAATCTGCGACCAGGGGTTGCCATCAAAGGGGTGCTACAGCTGTGATGAGCTGATTACACTCAGGTACTTCGACTATCTGTTTGTCCTTCTTGTTATGTGCTTGGTCCAAAGGAGGCGATGAGCCATGTTCCTTTGGTACAATAATCTGATCAAGAGGAATCTGTGTAGGAGGTTGAGGGGTTTCCGGAATGGTCTCGGCATCGTCGTCCAGCATGTGATGAGGCTCATAAAAGGTACGCCAAAATGGGCTATGTGTGTTAACTTCCGCCCGAAGCCACGAACCATAATACATACTGTCAAGATTTTTCAGTGCACTATCTTCCAAAGGAAAGTCTGGACAGTACGTCGCATAGTGTCCCAATTTGCCACAGGAATAGTGCACCTTGGTCAACTTGAGCAGAATCCCTATTTTCAGAGGCTGTTGGAGGTCCATTTCAACACGAGCCCTGACTACTTTGAAAGTAGACCCATCTCTTTGGTCAACTTTGACGTCTATAACCTTGCCAATATGCCTAACTGCTTTGCGGATTATTGACTCAATGCAGTGTTCGAGAGGTAGGCCGAAGACCTGAACCCAGAACGCGTAGGAAGTAAAATCATAGCAGTGCAACAGCATGTTCGGGACCCAAGGTTTCAGAATAACGAGATGATTTGCAAATAACCAAGGTTCGTTGTATAGTATATGCTGTTTTACATCCTCTGTTTTGAATCGCACTACATAAATACCATCTTCTGCTTGCGAAATTGACATTTGAGCTGGACGCCATGCCCTCTGCATAGAATTTTGAAATGCCTGGAAATTGACAGTTGAATTAGTCAGGATTTTACCTACTAAGCTGAGACGACATTCCTCTAGTTTTTCTGTAGGAGCTACCTCATCCCAAACTTCAATCGGCTGCTCAGACCAAAGATGACCCATCCGGCAACACAGAGCAGCAAGTCGAGCGTCCTCTTCATCACCAGCCGCACCTTCCAGTACGGCTACCTTGTTACAACTTCACTCCAGTCACTAGCCTTGCCTTCGGGGCGTCCATTTCACCAATACGGGCCGATACGACAAATTAATTAGTTGATGAGTGGAATGCGCGAACCCTCGGTCCAGCAATGCAAAGATAGGCGGAGTTGACCATCGGTGGAATGAGAAAGCCCTGGCAAGCTTCTTGCTACTTCAGACTTAAGGGTAATTGACATGCAAGATCCAATTTAAAGAAAACAAGGATGGGGGTGACCCAGAGAGTGAAGATTCGTGAGTGGGTAAGAAGCCATATCGAGAAATAGAGACTGAGTGAAGGGATTGAGCAAATAACGGAAAGGAGTAGATGATTAGGTTTTCAGTTGAAGAAGACGAGCTACCAAAAGGTAGAAGAGAGCTCTCACCAGAGGGAGAGAAAAACGTACCCACATATACTGAGCATCGCTGTTAAAACACTTACAAACGCCATTGCCTAGCCTCAACCCTCCTCGATCGTTCCTACTGGCAAAATCACCACAACCTATTGCCATTGCCTCCTTAGCAACTCCCCTTCTTTTCCTTACACCCTGCTCATTCTTTTTTTTTTTTTTTTTCTATCTTATTTTTGGCTTTTGGCAACGCTTCCATGGCCGCCAAGATCTCAACGTCACCATGGAGGCTACTGACTAGGGCTGGCCAGGAACAATGGATGTTGATAGAGGTGCAAGGTGGCTGTAAGGTGGTTTGTGGGTGACGATGTGAATAGAGAGCTTGCTGGCAACGACGTTCATGTGTGACAGGCCAACACCTGAGATTATGGCCGTGTGGCACTTAGACTCCAAAGGTTTCTTTCACTCTCACTGGAATCTCCTAAGCTCAACCTTCCCTTCCAACAATTCCTCGATCAATCACTTGGCCCACCTGGAACATAGAGTGAAACTCTAAAGAGAAGAATGTTTTGGGAGAGAATGTTTTATTATTTCTTATCATGTTATATATGGGATGATATAAATGAGGGAAAGAGGACCCCAATTTATATACATAAGTCACATAATACTGCTAGAAATATTTTAGGGTACTTACAAAAACACTGGACCCTTAAAAACTTCAAGGTTTGCTCAATCATCTTAGCCACCTTCACAACCTACTGTGCCTTGAAAGTCTCTCGTTTTTTACATTTTCCTCTGCCCAATTGAGCTTCCCTTGAATTATAGGCTCTTCTGCCGTATCCCATGTGGTTTAGCCTTTATTTTCTTGACTTCACGATTCGCACAACTCTTGAACCCCAACTCATTTAACAAGCGATTCTTCCCTCAGCTTGGCCATCTCCGTGTTGCTCAACATGTCCCTTGCTTCCGGAAAAAATAGATCGGCATCCCTTCTTGAGCTAGCATGGACGCCACCATCTCCACCTTTGCCTTCTCCAAAGGTTGTGGCGTTGCCCTCTGAAAGGGCTAGTAGAACACCGAGAGGAGGTGAATAGGTGAGAAAACAAATTTTCGCAAAATGTAGTAAAAATGCTTTACTTTTAAATTGAGTATGATTGATTACAGACTTTGCAAAAAGATTCAAACTTTAACAATTATTTCAAAACACGAAAGTATATTGCAGTAAAAAAAGTAAAGGAGTTTAGGGAAGAGAAAAATAAACACAATATTTATAGTGATTCGGCTTAAATCAAGCTTACGTTCACTCTCCCACGCTGACAGCCTTCTAATTGGTTTCCACTATGAATCGAAAGAGAATGTTACAACCCTATGATCTCAACTTTTGAGTGAGATGATTCTACTGTTCTCACACAATCACTCTCTAGAGTTTCTCTTTTTCGAATACAAGTTTAAGCACTAAATGATGAAGGACAAGTGATTTGATAGCTTTAGACTTTCGAATTCTTCTTTCATGCTCTCTCTCGAATGACTTAAAAACTCTCCTTAAATACTCCTTACTACCTTTTAGACCGTTGGCAATTACCAAAGGAATTCTTCCAATCAATCCGTTGGACAAAATCAATTAAGGAAATCTCGAGCCGTTTGAAGATTGAGATGAAAAACCGTCAATCATGTTCGCCCATACAGTCAAGATCTTAGTTTCCATAAGTAGATTCTTTCCAAATAAGCTTGCCTCCCAAAATGATTTGCTTCTTCAAAATTGATTCCAATTAAGATAATAATATGGTAAGTGATATTTCCAACCAAAAAGCCTCATATATCTTGTACGTATTGAAACCTTGAAGAAAATAATCCTGAGTCTGATTAAGTCTTCATTCTTGCGTTCAGTCTGAAACTTATCAGAGTGGGTAAACTTCTGATGTAGGATAGATTTTGACATAGAAATTTGACAATCTTCAGAATAAAACTTAGATAAGTTTTGTCAACTTCAAAACATCGTAGGAGTTTTCTTCAACACCCTCAACAGGCCTCAGGCTTCCCTCAAACTTTGCTCACAAGTTCTATCCCGGAGATGGTCATGGTAACTCCTAATTTATTATCAGCCCAAACAATGGATTCAAGAAACCGAATAACAAAGAATTGATTTAGAAGAACATGTAAACGAAGAAGAAGAAGAAGAATTTTATCCCATATAATAAGTAGAAGTATAATGACATCAACCCAAAAATCATCTACCCTCATCAATTACAACAATCCTCTATGGAGGCATTAGAACCAAACAAAAAAACTGAACCGAAATCAAAACCGAAATCAAATCGAAATTTCGTACATTTTCAATTTGGTTCAAATAACTGAAACGTAATCATCCTTTTATCAAGTTCGGTCTGGTTTGCTTAACCAAGTCGAACCATAATTCTCAATAAAACTTAAACGGCCAACTTAAAAATTTTCTTCTTTCTCACCGATTATTCAATTAGGTTCCAATAAGCAAGCCAAAAATAAGAAAATCGAAAAATCAAACCGAACCAAACTAAACCAAACTAAACCAAAATTTTATTTTGGTTCATATTCAACTTAGGTCGGATTCGATTCAGTTTGCATTCACATCCTATATGTTCGATTCGAATTGGGTTTTTAAGAAAACCAAACCAAACCAAACCGTTGACACCCATTTCCTCTATAATACAAACCCATAATTCCCCTAGGAATATTTTATAGTACAAGGAAGCCCTAAATCCTTAGAAGTTTCAAGGCTAGCTCGGTCATTTTGGCCACCTTCTTGGTATATTACGACTTAAAAACCTCTGGTCCTTAACACGTGACTCTGAGTGGAGAGAAATAATTTGCGTGTGGGTGAGTTCGAATGAGGCAAATTTGGGCTTGTAGTGATTGAGAATGGGTCTCGACCAACCAAACTTCTTTGGTCGCCGGAGACCTACTTCAGGCGACCGAAACAAAAGAACGAGTCCCCAAAGGATCTATAGAGAATAATAATGAGTTTGAGAGAGTAATCTATACTTTGTAAAGTCGAGGACAACCGTACAACGATGCCAAAAGTTCATTTTGGTAAACTCTAGCTTTAAAAAAACAAAAAACAAAATTGGGGGCTACTGGACAGCATCGCCCAAATTCAGGAGATTCTGAACAGTTTTATCGATCCGCTAAGTTCGGTGAACTGAATTTAGCCTATTACTTTCCAATAAGCTCTCTGCCGCGACATATCATCATGCACGACTCTTGACCAGCGAATCAATTGTTTTTTTATCATTGAACTTTGTAATTGCTCGGCTAGGGATTTAGGCACGAGTGGTAATAAGTGGGATAATCAAAAGAAATGACACTTTCTTGCCTAATCGCTCTCTTAATGGGTTGGCCACTCACTCCTCCCATAACCGCACTAAGGTTGACTACCTACTGACGATGTTTCCACTATAAACGAGAGACAGGGAGAGGGAGAGAGAGGGAGAGGGAGGGAGATGGGTCAACACGTACAATGAGGTAGAATAAAGAACTAGAAAAGCAAACGAATGAGAAGCAGCGAGCATGTGCTTGAGACCCACTTTTGGCGCAGTGCAAGTGAAACATCGATCCAGAACCCCATGACTAGGGATCAAACTCTAGCAAAGGAACGGGTCACCTTGCTCGCACATCAAACAACCAAAGGACCAGTTGGCTCCTTTTAGCCATGTTCTGTCTCTCTCTCTCTCTCTCTCTCTCTCTCTCTCTCTCTGTGTCATGGCTCAATTGTGTGAACGCGGATTATTTTTTAGCACGAGAGAGACACCACTATTCGAAAGCTATTTGGCTTCTTGGCCCGGAACGACCAGTTGAATGGTGAAAGGCGTGCTTTATTCAGTTGCATGATGAAGTTGGGAACTTTCCCGTGGTCGTTGAATCTAATCATAAACAGTTTGACAAAAGAAAAAGGATTTCAATCCAACGTGTACTAGTATTCTTGTCGTTTACCCAAACGCCAATTTAGCTATGTCGGGTCGCGCCCCGAATTCTCATTGCTTTTTCATTCGCGATTGATCTCGATGTGAACTCAATTTGTGTGCACAGTTGAATGAAATAGGCTTTACATGAGACCAACCTAAGTTTTTGGTGCGTGTGAATCAGGTCAACATGGATCAGCATCAATTGGACGAGAAAAAATGAAAAGATAATGAATATACATCGTCCCATGACCCTTTTTATACAAATTAGACTATGTTTGTTTTGCAATGAATTAATGATTTAACAAACATTTTCTTGAAGAAAAAAATTGCTCGCATCAGTTGAAATTATTAATCCATGAAAGATATTTTCATACCAATAATATATCTAAACATTTTTATGGATAATAAAAAAAAAATTGTAAGATTTTTCTCTGATGTGAGTTATATTAATTGAGATAGTAATTTATTATTTTACCGGATCGGTTTAATAAGATAAAATATAAAGATTATTAATTAGCCTAATATAGGATTAGCTAGTGTGATCAAGTAAGCCTACCTTGTGATGAGAAGGCTGTGGTTTAAAACTTTATAAATAGTACTTGAGTCTCTTATATAATTCTTATGCACAAATAACCTCACATAAGGAATAGTTACTGAATGCTATTCATGAGAGGCAATCTCATTAAGCTAGTAATACATAAAACAATAAACAGGTAGCCTTAAACGTTGGTGGCAATCGGTGACAGAACAATATCAAGGCCAAAATCTACATAGATTCCTACGAGATTTACAACTATGATTGTCTTTGTCGAGGTTTGATGAGCCTAAACAATACTTAGAGAGAAATGTTACATGCATTATTTTACTAAATGACATGACAAATTTTAACCATGTGCTGAAACAAGTTGTTGTGATAAGATATTATTCTAATATTTATTTACGTTGAAACGGGAGATCTCAACGCATCATGCGCACTCGACACAACTAATGCGTAAGCTCTCATTGGGGAATGCAAATAATGGTGCGAAGGACCAATTCCCGTCCATCCTATGTGCGAGGGGAGAGCAGGGACTGTCCCATCGAATCAGAACACGGCCACAAGAGCAAGATTTCATTAGCTCTTGAAAGTGACCTATCTCCAAAAACTTGGTACATGCATGATTCCACAAGAGCAAGATTTCATTAGCTCTTTAAGGTTGTTAGATGATGGCTGAAAATCCATTAACACCTCGTCACTAAAACGTCTAATAATTATGGATGTGATTTACCGACTCCCGTGAGGACACCAATTCCATTTATTTTGCAAAAAAATTAAAAAATAAATAATGATTTAAAAAATATCTTTTCGAAAATGATCGTTGTTGCTTGAAATAATCAGTCCATTAGTAACGTATTCATTATTGACAACAATTTACATGTAAACATTTTTGTGAGTGATGAAATTATTTTTTGTTTATTCATTTTTGTAAGGAATACAAATGATCATTTTCCAGAAAATAGTTTCTAAGTTTTTCATTTTTTGCAAAATAAATGGATAACATTGGATTTCCATAGTTTTTTCTTTAATGTAGAAAAGCTGAGTCTTCCTTATTTAGCATTTCGTATCATTGACTTCATTACATATTTACCTCAAACTCAGTTGATCAAATACTCTAAATCACACCCACCGCATGCTATTTTAGTTTTCAGTTCTTACATCGATTTATACTTTCTCCAAAAAAAAAAAAGTAAAAGAAAAGAAAAGTTTCATGAGCTACCTTATCCACTCTTAATTTAATGATTTGATTACCGGTGAATCGGATCGCTAGTGTAAACTTTTCTTTTAATCGGCGGTGTATGTTCTAATTTTCCATTTCAGTCGGAGATGTCACTCACCTTTAAATAACAGTTTGTGGATATACACAGTATTTCCACTCAGGACTGACAATATATAAATTAGAATTGGCCAAACCTAAAATCATTGCATTCATGCATCTGGACGAATAATGATTAGTATTCCAACTATTTAAGTGGTGTATTATGTATGAAGACCAAGGTCCACCATAGCCCAACCGAACGATTAATCAATTTTTTAATTAAGCAGGGTCAACAGATTGTAATACAGCTTTTTTTTTTGTTGGCACTTTCTTTTGTCTCCTAAAAGTCCTGCTCTTATGGCCAAGCTGAGAAGGACAAATGATGCAAAATAGATCCCCATACTTAATATTTTATGTCAGGGGAGAAAAGGGAAAATAAATAAACAGTTTGTATCACCTCATAAATTATTTTAATATGATATAGCGGGGACAAAAGGCATTATTGCTGAAAAAGGCTTCAAATGTGTTGTTTGGCACTTATCTGGTTGTAAAGCTTTAGCTTTTGTATTGAGCTGAAATTTTTTACACTTGGAATTGAACTTTCACTTTTATAATTGATTATTGCATCTCCTGCCAAGCATAAAGGTATTCTTATTACAAATACATAATATTGAACTCCATAAATATTAAAAGAACATATATACATTACAATTGTTGCAACTATACTTAAATTTTTTCTCAAACTTTAGAATATAATATCTATTTGTTTCGTAAAAAATGGATGAGTTGAAAAATAGTTTCTTAAAAATGTTTGCTTATATCACTTTCATAATTTAAGAAAAAATACACAAACTGTGCACGTCGGCTCCAATGGGTGACATAACATAGCCGGTGTCCACATCAGAGATTTCCAATCAAAATAAATACATTGACAAATCGTCAAAAGATATATCATGAGTAAACAAGCAACCACTTTAGAATAAAATATGTACATATAACTCTACAAGTTAGAAAAAGTCAACAATGAGGCCTTATAACACCAACAAACCCCCCCCCCCCCCCGGGACAATGAACAATTAAAGGGAAACGCCTAATAGAAAATAAATATATCTCCTACTCTAGAATATTCAAGATATTTTGAACGGGCAACCAATTTATTATGCATGAAAAGCTAACACTCTTATTTATATATCCTTTGGCCAAGCTGAAGAGCCAAATGTACAAATACTCTGCTTAAAATTTCAGCCCAGATGAATGCATGATCACTAATTCCGTAAAATTGTGCAAAATACATGGGGAGAATTACCAAAAAAAAAAAAAAGTCATAAACCTATTATAATTGTGCCAATTCAGTCCTAAACTTTTTTTTTTTGTCAATTTAGTCCTAAACATTTTACAATTGTGCCATTTCAATCTATCCAGCCAAAATTGGCTAGTCGGTGCTAATGTGGACACCGGCCGGGGACAACTGGCTAGTGAATGCTGATGTGACAATTTTTTAAATTTTTAATTTTTTAAATTTTTTAAATTTTTTAAATTTTTAAATTTTTAAATTTTTAAATTTTTAAATTTTTAAATTTTTAAATTTTTTTTTGAATTTTTGCATTTTTTTTTCCTTTTTCTTCCCTACATTCTTCTTCCTCTAGCCGGCGAGGTCAGCCTTGCTGGCCACTAGCGAAGGTGAGCCTCGCCCAATGACGGCAGCCTCACCGACCACCGTCGCCAGATCTAGCAAAGCTAGCGTGGTTGAGCCTCGCCGTCTAGATCTGGCAACAATAGCCTCGCTAGTGGCCGGCGAGGCTGTAGGGGTAAGCATGGTCCGGGTTGGGTCAGTCCACCCCCTAATCCTGAGACCAACCCGCATAGTGTTGGTCCTCAATTTTTTAGACCGAGGACTGACCCTATTGAGTTTGGGATCGAGGACTGGACCAACCTAATGGGTTCAATCTAGTTTTACGATCAACCCAAGACCAACTAATAAATTTTCTTTTCATTTTTTTTTTGTTAAAGGTAAGAATATATTGAGCTTTGGACAAATATATAGAAATCAACGCCAAAAAGCTTACACTCTAACTGCAACTACAAGAAGAGTGAAAGGGAGCCGAATAAAAGGCCACAAGAGCAACAACAAGAAAAAACAAAACAGCCACGGTTTAAACACGCCACAGAACGAGGCCCAACAAACCTCGACCAATAAACTGAAAAAGGCAAAGAACAGAGAGCCTAGGTAAGGAAAGAAAAAGACGAAAGAAGGCACAGCTGACATCACTACAAAGGTGAGGCCGTACCAAAAACCGAGGGGTCAAAGCCCCAACTTCTTTGAAGCCTCTTGTTTCTTGGAGTAATCGGAACATTGGTAAACGTAAGAGCTTTGTCCTTCACAACTTTTATAAGGTGATTTTTTAGAGCTGAGACCACTAAGGTTTCCCCCCAAAAGATAATGCTATTTCTCTTCTTCCAAATAAGGTGGCATAAGGCTCCGAAGGAGAAGCACACGATGCTGTGATAGAAGTCCTTACTGAATAAAAACTTCAACGCTCAAGAGAGATTGTCCATCCAAGGTTTGTTCCACCAGGGTTACACCTGACTGCCCAAAAGTAAGCGAGTGTCGCCGAGGTATCACATTCAAAAAATAAATGGTCAATTAAATCCGGTAAGGCCTTACAGAAAGCACAGACCGTATAATTAATTTTGCCATGAGATAGGAGAAGCATCTGAGTAGGAAGCCGATTTTTGGCAATCAACCACAGATTAAATTGAAAGAGAGGGGCTAATGCGTTATCCCAAATGAGAGAGGCCCAAGGCACACTGTCTTTTTTTTTTCTTTTCTTTTCTTTTTATCTCTGATGGTGTTCCAAGTAGAAGCAACTGAGAACATACTGGTAGTATTGTTGCGCCAAGAGAAACGGTCAAGAGTTGAGGATGGATTCAGGATGGGGATGCCCTAACTTTCCAGGAAAGCTTTAAGACTATGACCTGCGGGGGAGAAAAGATCTGCCATGACAGCATAACTAGGAAGATCAATACACTCCATAAGAGAAGTCGGTACAAAAGAGTCTAAAGGGCCACATGATAGCCAATGGTCATGCCATAAGGACACCATGAAGCCATTCCCAATCTCCCAGAAGAAAGACAATCTAAAAAAAAAACTCCTCAGTTGTAAGATTTTTTTCCATGCCCAAGAACACAAAGTAGGTTGGGAAGAACTCCAGAAATTCTCCTTCATTTCATTTTTTGTATTCCTTAAAAAAGTGATTGAGGATCAGATTAACTTAATGGGTTTGGTCCAGTTTCAAGGTCAACCCAAAACTAACCAATAATTTTTTATTTCATTTTTTGTACTACTTGAAAGAGCAACTGAGAACCGTATCAAACATAATGGGTTCGATGATGAGTATAAGAAGGGCAAGCAGTGAGGGTCAACTTGGGTAAGCGTCAAACAGAATGAGCATCAAATGTCGAGTGGGGAGCAACAAGTGACGCGAGCATCGAACAGCGAGCAGCACAAGTGACCTAAAGTGAGCGAGGCGAGTGTCAAGTAACGGACGAAGAAGTTATTTTTTTCAATTTTAGCAAATTGAAGACTAAAAGGAGAAATAAGATAGAAGAAAACGAATGTTAAATGATGATACCATAAGGTGCCTTTTTGGACGCCATGATGACTCATTATAAAAACATTTTTCCCCTTCATAAATTATGACTATTGACAACATAAAAAATATCAAAAACCAAAGTTATTAAATAATAATATAAAATTACTTGAACTCCTCACTAAAGAGCTTTTAATGTTATTGACGCTATATAAAAATTACTCGAACTCCTCTCAAGACCGAAGATCGACCCATATAGTGCTAGTTTAGGAATTTTAGGACCAAAGACAAACCAGGTCTCCCTAGGAATCGGATCAAGACCGGTAAGGTTGGGCCGGTCCAAGGTCGGTCTAGGGTCAACCCTGGACCGATGCTCACCCCTACAAGGCTGCCGTCACTAGGCGAGGCTTGCCTTCGCTAGTGGCCGGCGAGGCTGACCTCGCTAGCCCTCGCCAGCCGGCTAGAGGAAGAAGAAGGTGGGAAAAAAAATTCAAAAATTAAAAAAGATAAAAAAAAATTGTCACATCAGCGTTTGCCAGCCGTCGGTCGACGTCCACATCAACGTTGGCCAGTTGTCCCTAGTTGGCATCCACGTTAGCATCGGCCGGCCAATTTTGGTCAAATGAACTAAATTGACACAATTGTAAAATGTTTAGGACTAAATTGACCAAAAAAAAATGTTTAGGACTAAATTGACACAATTACAATAGGTTTATGACTTTTTTGATAACTCTCCCAAATACATGTGCCAATCATGTATCTCTCTAGATTTCCTTTCAAATGAATAATACTTCTTAATGTTAGTTTGCCATCTCCACAACGATAACGTATAATTATATATTCTCAAATTTCACCCTTCAATGGCAGATGCTTTATCTATATATTTTTAGAAGGAAAAATATTTACTTGAAAATGACGTTTGAGCACAAAATTGAGGTATCAATTATATATAAATAGGACCTTTTCTCTGCTCGTCCCGGTATATCTTAGATTTTTTATTCAGTAGATGTTTCTACTTATCAGCAGTATTATGCTTCCAAAAAGAGCTCTACTTGGCTCTCTTTACTCTTCTTCCATCGAAGATCGAAAACGACGCCAAATCTAAGATAATATAATGAATTCAGAGCCGCCATCCTCCACTTTCAAGAAATCAAACATTATCCGACAGGTATTATTAGCTGTCTATCTTTTCCTTTGTTTATTTCATGAAAAAGAAAAACAAAGAAAAGTGCTCATAAACAAAAGGAAAATCAATCAAATGTCATTCGAAAATGATGAATGAATATTGGTCCTTAAACCCCTTCAACGAGGAAAAGAAAATATCTGCCGAGTGATGGTGGTTCAATGAAATATCTAGCGGTGAAAAAACCAAAATTTTCTATTAGGTGAATGACTTTATTTATTTTTTCATTTTAATCAAATAAGAGAGTATTTAATTTCGGTACAGCTGTAAGTTGCTCTATAATTCTTCTTGGACAGCAACAGGATATAAGTAAATCGAACCTTCTCTTAAAATGTATGGGATTCAAAAAAAAAAATCCTATTACCCTTTGTCTTGAACCTTCTCTTGAAATGTACTTTTCTGTATGTGGTAAGAAGATAATCCTACCTACTTAGGGCAAGTCTAATCATTGATGGATCGCCATTCCATTTCGTTAAACCTTTGAAAACAATGACTAGATTTTTTTTTTTTTTTTTTTTTGGTAAGGAACAATGACTAGATGTTGCGTATGATTGAAATCACTAATACATCAGGTAAATAATCACATGAGTCTAATGCAAGTGTGGAACCCTTTTGGTAACACATAGTAGTCGTGTCAATCGTCCCTACCCATTTTATATTACGTATTTTGTGTGTCTATCTAATTTATCCATGAGATGATATAATAATTAATTTCTTCATCTTGAATGCGCATACAACAAATAATTAGCATAGTCCCACAGCCACAATAGAATTCTCTGTGAAATAAAAAAAATAAAAAATAAAATCTATTAAATAATTTAAAAGATTTTGAAATGCTATTTTCAATGTTTTCTCGCAAGAAATGTCGCTGCAAAAATGTTAAAAAAGAAAAAAAAAAAAAAGATAGCCAAACTTAGTCGACATGAGTGGCCCTATAAGCACCTAAGAGATATCCATGAGATGATATAATAATTAATTTCTTCATCTTGAATGCACATACGACAAATAATTAGCCCCGCAGCCACAATAGAATAGTCCCGCAGCCACAAAAGAATTTTCTGCGAAATAAAAAATTTAAAAAAAATAAAATCTATTAAATAATTTAAAAGACTTGAAATGCTATTTTGAATGTTTTCTCGCAAGAAATGTCGCTCCAAAAATGTTAAAATTTAAAATAAAATAGCCAAACTTAGTCGACATGAGTGACCCTAAAAGCACCTAAGTGACGGAATCCCGTGTTTGATGACAACATAAGTCCCAAGGAAGACACACAAGGCAAGCAATTTTCGACAACCCATAAAGGTTGGTAAACGAACGAAAGACTTCAATTTGACTCTTTAATTTCATCCATCATTATATTCGAATATCATTATACATGAGAAGGTCGTGGACAAGTACACTACGACCATCTTACTATAAATAGGTGAAAAGACAGTATGATAGTATCGCATAGACTGCATTTATACATAATGCGGACAAAACTAATGATTACGTAGAAAATTTTATGAAGAGACGTGCGATTTTTATTCTGTACAAATCCTATTGATAGTGTTTTGGTTTTTTAAAAAAAAAAATAAAGAAAATCTGTTAAATAATCAAATAAGGAAATATGACAATTTTCAATCTACTATTATTTCCGTGCTAGGCATAATCAATACTATGAAAATTAAATATTTACTAATTAATAATCTTGTTAACAAGTGATTGGAAAATGAGGCTTATTATATGTAAATGTGTCATCAACCTGATTTGATAAAATGAATTTGAAATATTAACAATAGGACTTTACTAAAAAGAAGCTCCAACAAAAAAAAAAATCAACCATTGTTTTTCGTGAGATTTATAATTATTAACAAGAAAAATCAAATGTTTCTGTAACAAAATATTTTATGAATAAATATCTCAAGTCATTTGTTAAGAAAATTTTTGACTATGCATTGCATATTAGTATTTTTCTCAGTAGTTCTAGAAAGGGGGGGGGGGAGGGGGCGGGGGTGGGTGTACTGCTGAATTGCACTAATAAAAAATACCATGCAAGCCTACCCGTTTCCAATCACATAGCTAGGAAAACAACAAAGAGTCACTTGTCAGCAAATCACTATCCTAGGCCTTATCCATCAAAGTAGATATGTTCTACCAAGATTTGATGTCCCAGTTGCAAGATGGAGAGCAGTCTAATTTTGCGACATCAATATTCATTGTACCTTTGTAGGCTAGTCAAGGTACCTTGCATTCTTTTCCCCGATAGCTTGTAATTACATAGTGATACTGTTGTTGTCTCCTACACCAGTTCCCTGCCCGACTACAAATGTCTCCTAATTAGACTAGCTCTCTCTCTCTCTCTCTCTCTCTCTCTTCCCTCTAGAAGCCCTCAAGAGAATTTCCTTTTTAGAGGTCATTTTAGGTTCATTGAATCAAAAAAGTCTAACGAATGCATCCAATCTATGGATGTACTTACTCGAGTGAAAAAATTATTTGCCACGCACTTATTTTATGGAAGATGATGAGCTAACAGAAAATCATTTACCTTAAAAAAATAAAATCATGCTAAATTTTTTTTTTGAAAAATGAATTTCCTAATCTGGAAACAAATGGACATTTTTTTTTAAATGAAATCAGAAATAACTTTCTGACACCT
Source organism: Eucalyptus camaldulensis (assembly GCA_019915185.1). Taxonomy (NCBI): domain Eukaryota; kingdom Viridiplantae; phylum Streptophyta; class Magnoliopsida; order Myrtales; family Myrtaceae; genus Eucalyptus; species Eucalyptus camaldulensis. The sequence goes on along the minus strand of JAHSVA010000014.1, from coordinate 15,324,075 downwards.
CATTTTCAATAAGACATAAGAAAGGGAAATATATACCATGAGATGAGGGCAATAATCATCCGTCTTACCCTAGGGTCCAAGATGCATGTACATGGTCTCTGAAATATTTTTTTGTTTGTATTTCAAAAATCTTTCTTCTGTCCAAAAACGAGAGAATAATTCTGATAAATGAGGTCGAGAGTGACATGTGTGCTGTTGTCCATTGGTCAGTATTTGCTAAAGAGAGTTATCCAGGTCGCTTAGAATTTCCTTTAATAGCTGCCGTGAAAAACGACCGATTCCTTATTGAGTTTCGATTTTTAGGCCGCAATTATCATACCAACCTATTACGTCTTATTCGTGTCCTCATGTGCCGTTTCATTCATTAAATCCAGACGTAGGTCCACTTCACCTTGGCCCACCTAACATTCAATCAAACCTAGGGACCAGCAACCGGATCTAATTAACCCAAGAGCTAAATCGAACCGGCCTTACCCACCTGGTTCCATGTCGGTTCACATGGGGCCCTATTCAGTTCCCGCGCAAAAATTTTGAGAACACCGATTGGTTTCCAGTTTCTATACGGTGAACAGTTAGTTCTAGCTAGGAACCAGCCTTATCCAATGACTGATTTAAAATCAAACCTTAGATTATATCTCTTTTGAACATTGTCGGCCTCTCTCATTTCTCACTCTCATTTCTCATATTCTCGCTATGCTCTGATTAGATTTTCCAAGATCTTCATGTGCGGAATGGAGGAACAAGCAGTGAGGACGTAGCAGTGGGGTGAGGTGAAGTTTCCTGTGAAGTTGGTTCCTGTCTTTGTCGATTCTTTTCTGTATGTGATTTGCTCGCGCATTACTATATCTCGCTGTCGGTCAAGCAACTGTAAGGTTCTTGGCTTCTTCTTGTGCTACGTGGGTGCAGCATGACACGATTATCACGAGTCTCTGCAATCCTCTAGTGTTGAGGAAGTTAGGAAAAAGCACTTACATGTGCCAAAATAATCTGCCCTATGTTCTTCGTTCATCATGAGTACCCTTCGGAGGTTCTCCACTAGTCTGTGCAACTTATTTTTGAGTCCTAAACTTTCATAATCACAAACTTCATTCGCATGAGGCACCTCTGTCAACACCTTGCTAGTTGAAAAAAGAAGTAAGATAACATAGATAGGTTTCAAGGGTTGATGAGTTCAGTTCCTGTTTCGGCTCCTAGTTTCAAAAGCCGAGAACAGAAACTGACTCTGACAACATTGGATCCAAGTTTGTTACCTAGAGTCTACTTACCCTAAAACCGATTATTTCTGCTCAAATCCACACCAAGCTAGAGTTCCACATTGAATGTGTTGAGGTTGTCTTGTATCGATTGTGGAAGGGGCTGGTGGTCGTTTTATAAATGTGAGGGAAATATTCACTTCTAAGCTAGCTTTTGCAGTAAGAGAGTCTCAAAATCACTCAACACCGATATGAGAGCCCAACTTTTCAATAAGTTTGGATCCAATAGTCACACAGGAGAGTCACAGATTGTTGTGCCTCTGATCCAAACACGATGTGTTAAGGAGAAATTGTTGAGGTTGTCCCTCACATCAATTGTGGAAGGATCTGATAGTCACTTAATAAAGTGTTAGGAAAAATCTCACTCTTTAAGCCACTATTATAGTGAGAAAGACCCAAAATTACCCAACAAAATACGCGTGAATGAGTTGAATGATTCATAACTTGGTTCAACAACTCCTAATGCCGACCGTTCTTTTGGAGTTGGCTTGCTGGGCTCCATAAATCTTTTTCTCATATTTTTGGTCGAGTGGCCGCAAGCCTTTAGACCTGCTCACACCTTTATCGTCTCCGATCCTCACTTTACTCAGAAATAAAGCTCGCACCGGTATCATGACTTGGAAGGAACCTAAGCAAATGGAAAGTAGGCATGAGAAAATCGAAGGACCACAAATCATTAGAGAAGAGCGGAACAAAAAAGTGGAAGCGGGCGCTATTAGGTCTCCTCTTTCTCCGTCGCTAAAGCCATCTAATGATGATAAGGAGGTACAACAATTATAAGATAAACGAGGACGGTGCATAAAGCAGACACCGTACACATAAAACATTCTTGGAAAATCACTCTCTCTCTCTCTCTCTCTCTCTCTCTCTCGGGTTTGCAAGAAAGGGTTGTCGAAAGACTAATCGAAATCTAATATTCTTCGATGCTGCGGCTCGTGGGATTTCTCTCATTCGGGTTGCCATCTTTTTCGCACTTTCCAAGAAGGAGAAAGCAAGAAGGAAAGGATTCACGTTTAAAATGAAAGCGCGTTTTCGCAGTAGACGGTCAAAAGGAGTCGTCCCGCTTTTGGCTTTCATCTTCGGAGAGCGAAGGAAGGAAGGAAGGAAGTCAACAGTCTCCACCCAAACGATTCCCTGTCCCAAGGAAAGACGTGAACAGAAGGAGGATGTCCACTTGTCCAATCGGGTCGGATGTGGTGTTCTGTCGAGAGCTAAAAAGCAAAAGGCTGGTCTGAATGGCGGATGATGTGGAATCCGCCGGCGTGTTCCTCGACCCGTGAATCAAAAATCAGGAGCTTGAGGTCCTCGTGAAATCTCACGAACTCTTCGACATTGTTTATTTGCTTCAGCTGATGATTGAGGAGAGGTTCATTGTCGTGCTTTAGTCCGCCCATGTCTCTCACGTGCTAATTGACAATTAGTATCCAAGATTCGTAAAATTGAAATTATGGAATGATGTGAGGTACGAGAAAATCACCTGATGAGCTGTAAACCTATTATAGAAGTATCAATTTAGTCACAGACTTTCTAATTTAATCAAAAGTTTATGACTCAATTGATAAAATTGAAAAGTTTAAAATATAATTAGCATTTGTACAATAAATTAAATACTAATTGGACAATTCCTCTCAAGGAATACTTTAATTGTTGAAAACCATCTATCATTTGTAGGGGTGTGCATGGTCCAGGCGAGCAATCCTCGACCTAGAACTAGGAACCGCCCGTTAAGAACTAGTTTTGAAAAATTAGAACCGGGATCCACTCGTTAGTTGCATGGATCCACTCAAGAACCGGACCGCTTGTCTGGTCCAGTTCGCAGGTGGATCCATGAAACCGGTCTCACAATAATAATAATATCATTTTCTTGAAAGCTCCGATTTTGACGGGAAATAACTTTGGTTTTCGACCAAAATTGCTAGTTCTTCGTCGCCTGATCTATTTTTCTTTTCCTCCTCTTGCAGCCCTGCTTCTTCACGTGCTTGCTTTTTTTTCCACCAATTGCTCGACGTTTTGTCAAGGTGGACTTTGGACTTTTTAGCTTCAGTGCCTCTCACTGGAGATTAGCGCCTCTCCATTTGGTGTGCTTTAGACTTTTTTCCCACTTTAATTAATTTTTAAATTATTTGATTTGGGTTTGTTAATTTGTAATTTTTTTAATACTAAAAATTAATATTTTTTTAATATAATCGATCCGGTCCAGGTGAGCGAGTGTATGAATCCGCCCATGGAACCGAGAACCGGACTTGTGTCCACCGGTTCCATCAAGAACCACCGGTTCCGGGCGATTCCGGGTGACTCGGGCGAGTTTCGGTTCTTTTGCACACTCCTAATCATTTGAACATCTAACTTCATTGATTAGAGCAATCACCGTCAATAGAGAGAACCTTCTGTAAAAGGCATTATTCATCCTTTATTTAAGGGTTTTAAACTAGCAGTGGCTGCTATAGTTACTTGAGGAAAAAAAGTGTCGAAAAATGTTCACTTTCTTAATTGATGAGTTTTCAAATAGAGGTTTTATTAATGAGTTATCATTCTAAAAAATATAATAAAATATTTTGGTAACAACTCTGCCCATTTTATGTAATTCGAGCTCTCCAAAAGAAAGTGCTCAATGTGGTGACTCTATAGTCGAGAGTGAGGCGCCCCCTATGATTCAAGCCGCAAGTAAATTTCAATCACTCATCGAAAATTGAGATTTTGATTTACTTTCTCACTTCTACTATCGACGTCTCTATCAGTGTTAGTCGAGATCAATAGTTTTTCAGAGGTGACTGCTAACGTAACACTTTGTCTCGTGTCCACGCGACTCCCACATTTCCGGTCAATGCGCTGCTCTAATACCATCGCACCATCACGCCCCAATTACATAATTACGATCCCCCATGTTCGAAATGGTCACCCTCTTGAATACTCTTCTTGAAAACTCGACCAGCATGAAACTATGCAGGTCATCATAAGCAAGCACGGACACATTTTCGGCCCCAGCACGTCTCATTTCATGAACAACCTTACTATGCAAGTGCCTAATCATGCCCTTATCATGTCATTAGGTATAATTACAGTGACACGTCCGCGATTGAAAATGATGTCGTTCCATATCCGGATTGATTGGGAGTAGCCGCTGTGTTTTTTTGTGCACGATTTGACCGCTAGCCTCGGTAGCTTTTTTCGCTCTTTATCTTCAACATACAATGCACAATGTGTTAATCAAAAGTATAACAGTAGCCTAATAGGACAAAACAATAGGAGTCTAACGAATTCTTACAATCGCATGACAATGACCCTTGTTTTATCCTCATGTTCTAATTCTCCATGTGTCGTGCGGACTACAAGATCTTGTCCTCGAGACAACATGTGTCTCCGGAGCCTTATTTTACCAAATTCATTGCCACTTATTTAAAGAACCTTTTGCTCATACTTGTGAGTGGGATTAGACTATATAAATGCCATTTCAAAAAGGACAAAAAAGAAAAGAACATGCGCAATTTGGATCTAGATGGGTGTCCAAAATCAAAATGATTTCTTTGACTAGTAAAGAGAAATAATTCCGAGGTCACAGCGCATTTATATTCAGATTTTAGTGTTTGCTACTTAACTAGAGATGTATTGTCTTTTACGCTCACAAGGTAGTACGAACCCCGCGTCATTGATGAGATTATTACGGCTCTTGTGAATGGTCTGTGCCTAGGAGACAAAAATAAGGATTTTCTACTATATTGCTGGCCGGCCCAATTGATTAGATCATACTATTGTTGGCTGGATCACGTCCTTTTGCTAAATCTTGTTTTCGACGACGGCTTGTGTCCATAAATTCAATCGTCACCGGAATGGAGCAAATGGCATTGTATTGAACTAGTGAGAACCATGTGAATTTAATATCTAGGGGCATAAAAGTCACGTGAGATTCACGTGATCTGAAAAAACTCCAGCATGCACTAAACACGCGTGCATCCCGTCCATGCAATAATAAAACTTTGGAAACGAAACTTCCTCTCCAAATGCATGAACCCGACACCCCACCTTTCCAGTGCCTTTCCTCCTATATAAACCCCTCACAATATCTCCTCCTTCATCCGACCAGATCCCAACACACAACCACCAATAACTATAAACCAACTACCGCACCCCCAAAAATCACCAAAATGCCATCCTCTTCCCCCTCCCTCACCATCACCTCCAAATCCACCGTCTACCCCTCCACCCCCGCCGCCGCCGCCGCCCCCTCCCTGAAGCTCTCGGTCTCCGACCTCCCGATGCTCTCCTGCCACTACATCCAGAAGGGCGTCCTCCTCTCCGACCCCCCTCTCCTCGTCTTCTCCAACCTCGCCCTCCTCCTCAAGCGGGCCCTCTCCCTCGCCCTCTCCCACTTCCCCGCCCTCGCCGGCCGCCTCTCCACCGACCCCCTCGGCCACGTCCACATTCTCTGCAACGACGCCGGCGTCGACTTCATCGAGGCCAGGGCCAAGCACCTCACCGTCCGCGGCGTCCTCTCCCCCGACAGGGACGTCCCGGATTGCGTCAAGCAGTTCTTCGCCTTCGACCGCACCGTCAGCTACAACGGCCACTTCCTCCCGCTGCTCGCCGTCCAGGTCACCGAGCTAGCCGACGGCGTCTTCGTCGGCTGCACTGTCAACCACGCCGTCACGGACGGGACTTCATTCTGGCACTTCTTCAACTCCTTCGCCGAGGCCGCCCGGGGCTCGAAGCGGCCCTCGAATTCCCCGGATTTCTGCCGCGACAACGCGTTCGTCTCGCCTTCCGCGGTCCTCCGCCTCCCCTCCGGCGGCCCGGCCGCGACGTTCTCCCAGGACGAGCCGCTGCGCGAGCGGATCTTCCACTTCAGCCGAGCCGCGATCCTGAAGATGAAGTCAGTAGCCAACGGCGCCGGCGTCTCCCCGGCGGTGGCCGAGATCATGGGGAAGCGGAGCAACGACGGCTTCCTAGCCGGGAACGGGAAGGTAGCGCCGACGGAAATATCGTCGTTCCAGTCGCTGTGCGGGCAGCTGTGGCGGAGCGTCACGCGCGCGAGGAAGCTGGCCCCGTCCAAGACGTCGACGTTCCGGATGGCAGTCAACTGCCGCCACCGGATCGAGCCGCGGATCGAGCCGTACTACTTCGGCAACGCGATCCAGAGCATCCCGACCGCCGCACCCGCCGGGGAGCTGCTGTCCCGCGACCTGGGCTGGTCCGCGGGGCTGCTGCACCGGAACGTCGTCGCGCACGGCGACGCCACGGTGCGGCGGGGCGTCGAGGCCTGGGAGAGGGAGCCGCGTCTCTTCCCGCTGGGCAACTTCGACGGCGCGTCGATCACGATGGGGAGCTCCCCGCGGTTCCCCATGTACGCGAACGACTTCGGGTGGGGGCGGCCCCTGGCGGTGAGGAGCGGCAGGGCGAACAAGTTCGACGGCAAGATCTCGGCGTTCCCCGGCCGGGAGGGCGGCGGGTCCGTCGACCTCGAGGTGGTGCTGGCGCCGGCGACGATGGCGGGGCTCGAGAACGACGCGGAGTTCATGCAGTACGTCTCGTCCGTCGGGTGAAGGACAAAGAAGATAAGGGGAAAAAAAAAAAAAAAGCTTGGAAAAATGAGTGACGTGGCTGCCACCGCAAAAGATCATATCTTCTTGTGATTGACCGTAGATATTTTTCCAGATTCAACAGTGACACGTGTCGAAAACCCGATGGTCGTCTGCGGTCAGTGTTTGCTTGGACGTTGACTTGATCGGAAAATTCCAAGTGATTTGGGAAACTTATCTCCTCATTTATCTCAAATTTAGAGACTAAATCCCAAGTAATTTATCGAGTGATTGATCTTTATCAACACGCTATCTTTCAATATAGTGAAAAATCTAGCGAGGAAACTCTCAACCCTTTCTCTTCTCTTCCTCTCACGGCATACTAAAAAGAGTTAATCTGCAACATCCCAACGGCTTTTCCAAATATAAATTCGTCAAAATCCACATCCGGCTTCCGACATATCGTTTGAAATAAGCCCCCTTAGGCCAACGTCGAGATGGGCGTCCATCAATAAAGTACGGGCATCATTCAATACATGCGGACCGAACCGGACCGGATCGGGCCATGATGGAGACTAGTCAAATTCCTCACCCTTGAAAAAGAAAAGAAAATTGGATTTTTACGTTGTTTAGTTAAAACGTGATAAAGGTTTATTGCCCTAGTCATCAAGGTAACGTCTTCTCAATTTCCCGAGGGACAAGATGGGACTCATTCGTACCAAAAAAGACAAAGTTGACGGGGTCAAAAGAGTCGGGAAAGTCCAGGTCAGGCGACGGACAACTTGGGGGAGCTCCTTTGTACTGGTTCATCGATTGGAGGGAAAAATTGTCAAATCTGAGGGGATCATATCATCTTTGGCCCCGCCCTCTCGTTTTTTCGCTTCCCATGAGTGTAGAAAGATCCTCTCGGATTATCCTCGGACATTACGACACCAACTAGAGACCATAGGAACCAGGGTAATCGATCCGACTTTATTTCAGCTCGCATCGGGTGGTCCAGTGATGGGTTCGTTCCAAATGAACATTCCAACCCCTGATAATGATCCTCCCTTCCCACCTTTTCAATCATAGAAGAAATACACTTAGCAGAAAACGAGGGAGATAGGAACTTCATCTTCCGGGTAAATCTCGACCAAGCAATGTCGTCTAGTTCATGACTAGGGGCGCAAGATAACTCTCGTCTAGAGCAGTACAACACTTAGAATAATGAAGGTAGACACGGTAACAGAGACTTTTCTATTACCCTTTCAGAAATCATGGGGATGCACTATAAAGCTTTAACGTCTTACATTCATCTCATCAGTTTCTCAGCATTCGAACGAGATGAAGTGTTTCTGGTTCGAACAAAAACGGCTGCACAATCAAGTTTGAAAGCCCGTAAAGACTTTCGTCGAGCGAAGAATGAAGACGGTGAATAACAAATTACAGTTACCAACAAGACTTGCCAACACTTTTTTCCAACAGAATTCCCGCCATTCGGACATGGCGCCAAACCTTTCCAGCATAATCTAACTTAAAAGAACCAAATGAAAGGGGCTTACACTGATCTTAACAGATGGTAGGGAGGGTTTACCACCAGTACACTTTATGATGATGTTAACAATTTCTTGATACCAGCCTTTTGCTCGGAAGTAAGCCGCGTAGGGAACTTAATGTTGAACTTTATCCTCAAGTTCCCCTTCCGGGAAGGTTCTTTGGGGATGGGCATGCCTTCCCCTTTAACGACTTCTTCGTATGTAGGTCCTATGACGGAGTTGATCGGGACAGTAAGATCTCGGCCATCAAGCGTCGTTATCTGCGCAGTGTATCCAGTAAGTGCTTCCACCAAGGAAATCTTCTGGGTGACAACAAGATCATTCCCATCCCTCTTAAAGACACCATGAGGCTTCTCGTCGATAATAAAGACAAGATCCGAGGGTACAATGCCCCGCTGTTCATTTCCCTTCTCTGGGAATGTGATCTTTGTTCCTTTCTTCCAACCCGGCTTAATCTCAATAGTAAGAATTTCCTCTACTGTGGTAGGTCTCCTATATGAGAAACAATCAGAAAACAGCAGAAACTGGTAAGAACACAAATACTAATGTAAACTAATCAAGCACACTGAAATTCTTGGTCAATGACCGTATCACAAACTTAGGTATCTGTAAGCATATAGTTTTACGTATTAAGCTCAAAATCTCCAAAATTCCAGAGGCATCCCTTCGGAAGTTACTGAATGACATGCCAATATCACCACAACCCAAGTCACTGAAGGATGTTTCTTATACAAGTTGTAAGTGCTTAAAATACAAAAAGAACAAAAAATAAATAATGATTAGATTTTTGAACCATATCAAGCGATGGAGACTCCCCAGCCAAGAAAGTCAGTTTTAGTTCCCTTGACACATCAATTTTATGCAGTGAATGGGAAATTTTTTAGATTTCCAAGCACATAATTGTTAAATTGAGACTAACCAATGCTTGTAATATGATACAATCCACATAGAGAACTCACAAAAAGATCAAAAAGAAAAAGGTCACTTGGCCAAACCAAAGTTCTTCACTTTCTGAACTCACTTCTAAGAGCAACTAAAATGGCCACCAGAGCCTCTCACTGGTATATATGCATATGGGCCAACAAGCGTGACCTCACAAGGAAAAAAAAAACCCACTAGAGGTTACCATCATTGACCAAAGTACAACTTGTGGGTTAGATGCCACTTATAAGTATATAGCTAATCTAACGGAACCCATTGAAGTGATTTTGGAGAATGATGTGGCATTGAAGATCCACTTGATCTCAAAGGTTACTAAAAGATGCGTTACAATATTCTCTCTCCAGATATGCCCATTCAAATCACTAGATCAGGCAAACTGGGAGAGGAAAATTTATTATGTTGGCTTTTCCCTAGAAAAAAACAAATTATTGATCTCTTGCAAAATTAAATGGAAACAGAACAAACAGAAAGATTTACTCGATTCGGTCAACACAAACCACTTCCACAAAGAGGGCAGCTCCAAACTCATCGAGGCAGAGTGAAAATGCGTCTGAGAAGAATATCGGCATTCATTACAAACAGCCATAAGTACAAAAACCCCAGTTAGTTACTAATAAGGGAACATACTAGAACTCATTCAATAACCATCATATCATATGACCTGACTATATTCTCACAGGGAATGGGATTGGTTCGCATTCACTTTGCCATGGGCGAAACCCAAGAGCAGAACACCCAGAAATTTCTGCACAAAATAACTTCTACATCAACCATATTCAGATATTTCCTTAGCAACCTAGCTGTTGTTATTGCATTAATTTTGCAGATGTCTGCAAAAGATCGCTCAATGCATATTGCAAAGCAAGTTATCTTTGCTAGGAGGAGAGAAAACTCAATTTAGATCGAGAGAATTTCCAGTAAATATTCTACTAAGGACTGCCAAAGAGGCACAATGACTGTCCATTGAGACAGTTACAAATAAAACTAATGACGCGTTTACTTTCAAATGACATATTTAATGTATTGCTACATGGAGATATGCATACGCAATACTCAAATAGATGAATCCTCCTCAGAATAGCAAAGTAACTTCTTAAGAAATTATATTAATTGGGAAAAAAACAGAAAAAAGGGAAGCATCAGCCACAAGATTCAGAAAATGTGCTAAAGCTGGTGAAGAAATGCAAACTTTGTCAGTCATATAAAGGCAAAAGTACAGTATTTGTCACCCAATTTTTCATATTGCACTTAGTAAAAACACAACCCTTCTTAACATCGCAGACTTGGAAAATTTATATGCCCATAAACCTAAATCACAAATTCATAGTAGTCCATGGTTATGCTTTTTAAGAAGGAACTCATAACAGACGCAAGCAATAGTGACCGTTTTATCTTCAAAGCACCAGCCTGTCAGGCAAGCGTCATTCAGGATCATGCTGAGATTGCCAGAGTCTCCTAACTTACACCAACCCTCTCCCCTTGCCTTTTTTCTCTCTCTCCACACAAGGAAATTTTCTTCTATAAATCATAAGGACCTAACCGAAAAAAGCTTGTCACTAACTGTTGACCGAAAAAACTAAAAAAGCTTAGGAATCAGGGTATTCGCATCCCAAGATATAACGAGAAACAAATTCTCTGGAGCTCAAAACTGCTGATTCACAACATTTACAGACAGGTCTATACTACAAAGGAAATTATACCATGGTCCAACCATCTGATCAGCATATAAGAGGGCAAATACTGGCCTAGGTGAAAGTATTTGAGTTAAGATGATACAGAGTTCATTCTTTTCTTTTGATTTTTGTTTAAATGATTCAGGAAATATTGGGCATCACCACACTTCAAAGGAGTGTTTTAGACCAACTGTAACCAATCAGAAAACATTCAGTAGGTGTTTGTGGTGTTTGTGGAAGTGTACTTATATTTTCAGGTGGACTTTTCCGTATCAGTTCCATATACCTCTCCTACTGGATATAGCATAAGACTGCAAAAAACACGATAGATATTTTCCACAATATCACAGTGCCCATTACACCACAAAAGCACTATAGATATTATCCACAATATTATAGTACCCATTACACCATAAAAATAAAAATAAAAGAGAGAGATTTATAAATTAAATAGTTGGATCTATCAAGTGACCCTCTTTGACAAGCTAGATTTATAAATTAAAAAGTTGGATCTATTAAGTGACCCTCTTTGACAAGCTACAATGAGCATCAACAATCTGGCAATTAGTGTAGCCATGTCGTATTCGTGTTTGTGATTCAAGTCAAATCATGTCAGCCTAAATCATCTTACTTTTGCTTACGCATGCCAAACAATTGAATTATTATGAAAACGTATTAGTTCATGTCATGTTGTGTTGACATATAAAATTATGCAAGTCCTGTTATGTGATATTCGGGTTCTCTCTGTAATTCGTGTTTTATACCTTGTGGTGCAAATGTGTCTTGTCCAGAATTGCGAGCCCGATAAATCGCAATAACCAATCTCCATCGAAACCTTAACGATGAAATCTATTATGGTGAGAAATTAAAAATGGTAGGACGATATGCAATTCTTCTTTTGGTCTGTCAATATGCAACTCTTACCGGTGGAAGAAAGGAAGCTTGACTTTCCTGTCATACTATTTCTTACCAATCACAAATCATCCATCGTATGTGGAAAATATCAAATTGCGCCAATGCATCCCAAGCATCAACCTTAGATGTACAGACCACAAGAATTGATGTAGTCCATCCAGTAACCTATCACCTTCAGACTTCACTCAGACATTTGTAGATCTATGCTAAAGTCTAAACATTGTCTGGGTATTTGACTCAAAAATGTGGACTATTGTACATCAATTTATCTCGTAACTAGCAATATGGTTCGCAAGGATTGGCATGTAAATCTCTTTTCTTTAGTAGAAACTTCTCTCTTCATCCATCCTCCATTTGGGTGTTGCATAAATCATTTAAACGCACAAGCAAAACAAGAAGAAGAAAAGGAATCAAATTTCTCTAGCCAATGTCCATCTTATGATACTTCATGCTGATATATAGGACACATACAGAGAATTCTGCAAGAACTAGTGAAATTGACAGGCTCAAGCATGGTACTTAGTGGGGAGAGAGAGAGAGAGAGAGAGAGAGAGAGAGAGCAACAACACTCACGTAACGTCCGTAGTCAAGTCATTACATCTGTAGGAAAATCAAAAATATTTACAGACTTTCCATTACATGAATATCGGTACAAACGTTAATAGGGATGACAACAAGACTACAATATCGGGACACCACCTGGCTTGTGAAAGAGAATCTATTGCACATGAACCACATTAATAACACAGTCACCGTCCCACCTTGAGTTCGTTAACACGGAAAACGACGGCGATAAAAGAGATTTCAGTTGAGACGTCCAATGCAAAGCAGCAATACATAGCAAAAGCATCAAAGTAACGACTGAAACCAAAACTGGGAAAGTTAACAGTTTCCGAATTCATAAGAAGAGCTAAATTAAGCCATACAGTAGCAAAGCTAAAGCACTCCAGTAAAATCATATTGCCTTGTGCCTGAACATCACCAAATAAGTTTAAAAAATGCATCAAAGCTTACCCGGAACTATCCATGACATCTCTTGATATCTTCATCTTCTTGGTGGTCCCTTTGTACAGATCCTCCAAACTACAAGGCAACGTCCTCTCAATCGGTGGGGCCTTCCGTGGCATAGAGCCCTCTCCACCGCCGCTCCGCAGCGTCGCGAAGATATCCTCCCCGAACATGCCTCTCGGGAAATTCGACCCACCCCCCGATCGCGGCCCACCCATGTCGCCGAATGGGCTCGTGAACCCGAAGAACTCCGAGAAGATGTCGTCGGCGCTCCTCGGGTTGAAGCGGAACGACGTCGGCCCGCCCCCGCCGCCGGCCGCCGCTTCGGAGTACCCGCCGGCCCCCGGCGGCGGGAACTGACCCTTCAGCCCCTCCTCACCGTACTGATCGTACACCGCTCTCTTCTGGGGATCGCTCAAAACCTAATCAACCCACAAACGCACGCACATCCAAGAGGCAAAGACGATCGAAACCCAATTCAAAACCATCGCTTCCGCGCAGAATCGGACACGCACTCGGCACGCAAACGCAACGAACGGACGGAGAATCGAAATCGGACATGCAACGCGAGAACGGATCCGAAACGGAACAAGAACAGGAGGAGGTAGGGGAGAGGGACAGGGGGAATGTACGTCGTAGGCTTCGGAGATTTGCTTGAATTTGGCCTCGGCGTCCTTCTTGTTGTTGGGGTTCTTGTCGGGGTGCCACTTCATGGCCAGCTTCCGGTAGGCCTTCTTCAGGTCGTCGTCCTTGGCTTGGCGGTCCACCTGTAGAACCCTGTAGTAGTCGACGCCCATGCCTCCTCCTCCTTCTCCTTCCTCCCTCTCTCTCTCTCTCTCTCCCTCTCCTCTGCTCTGCTCGGTTTTCTCTCTCTGTTCGCTGCTGCTTCTGCTTCTTCTTCTTCGTCTTCTTCGTCTTCTTCTTCCTGGTTTCTGATTGAGTGATTCTCTGTGGGGAATTGGGGGAGAGCTGCGATTTGGATTTTGATTGATTTTTTGCTGGGTGATATCCGGGTCGGGTGGTCGGAGCCTTTGATGGGCCGGGCTTTCAGTGGGAATTGCAAATTTTACTGGGCTGAATACATTTTTTTGGGCCGAATAACTTTATTCTCTCTTTAAAAAAATCGTCCAAAAAAGTTATAAACCATTTACACTGATGCCAATTTATTCCACGCCCAGCACGAGGGCGCCCGAGGCTCACTAGCTAGAGCGAGAAGAAAGAAAAAATAAATAAATAAATAAATTTAAAAATATAAAAATACTATTAAAAGTTGTCCATGTCATAGCTAACCTGTCATGTTAGCCAACTGGTGTCCACATTAGCAAAATTCGACTAAAATTAATCGGAATGAATGCAAAAAATTTATGACTTTTTTGATACTTTTCCCTTCTCTTTTTATTAGATGACCTGATATGGTTCATGTGAGACTAATATTGCATCACTTATATGATTAAGTGTCATCGTTTTTATAACTCTATTGGAGTTTATGGAAAAATTATAAAATTATGGGAAATTTCCTCATGTAAATTGACACAATAGGAATGTGATGATATCACGGTAATAAGTCAATGAGACAGAATATTTTCTTTCTTTGTTAATTGTGTGTCGCTACTTTCGAAAATCATATAGTTCGAAGATCAAAGCATGTGATTCGCCTCTTGTCGACTAATCACGGAATGAAACCTACTATTGGTTTTTGTGGACTTTCGGTCAAGAAACAATCCGGAAAGAGCACAAAAATCAAAAACTCAAGAAACAACTTAATTAAGATCAATAAAAAAATTTAAAGGTCTTGTTATTATGTGCTCCAGGGTACTAAATAATCATGCTTCATTACAAAATATTTATTTTTTTAAGACACTGATCACACATAATACGGAAAAAAAAAAAGGATAGTGAATTAGAAGTGACAAACTTTCATTTATTGAAATGTTTTCACAAGTTTCGTGTTAACAAAATCCAAATGTTAGAAGCAGCCAATTGGTATACTATTAATTAAAAAAAAAAAAACGTTAACGTACCTAGTTGAGATAGATTTAAATTTAGGTAATATAATGAAAATAAGTGAAAAATTCAAAGGTTACATTATTGATTTACCATGTTCGTATGGCTACTATGGATGGTCACGTACCATCAAGGATTATTCCATCGTAAGGGGAAAAAAAAGAACCTTTTTAAGAATTATTCTATCATAAAAAAGTGATGAAGTTTTAAGTGTGTTGAAGTATACTTTTAGTCTCTAATTATTGTTAAATGTGCCATGAGATTCTCAAACTTTTTTCGTGCAATCGAATTCTTTGGCTTGTTTAGATTATATTGTCAAATTCCTTCCATTATCTGTTGTCAATTTTGCAGTATAGGTGTACATGAATATTGACGTGGAACTGATGTGATACATCGTATTCCCAAAAGAAATTATTGAAGAAAAAAATAGTGAGAGGGAGAGAGGGAGGGAGGATTTATAACATTTGATAACATCATTGTCAAGTATTTGAATAGATTAAGCTATTAAAGAAAGACATAATTTAATATCTAAATATTTTATTACTTCCCTTCACACTTGGTATGATCTTTTTGCCTAATAATAAACGTGAAAATATTTTGATGAGAGGCAAATTTGGGCCTAGAAAGATTCAATCTCATGACCTCCTATTTTACCACTACTATCAATTTTTATAATAGCTTAAGTTTTTTATAGCTTAGATGGTTAGAGGAAAGTATGATTTAACATTTGTATATTCTATCAAAGTTAAAGTCGAGCTAGCCCCCACCACCCAGTGAGGACCTCATGATCCTGGCTACGACCCTCTTGCAACTTTTTTTTTTTTTTTACTTTTGTTCATATCATTGACATAGAATGCCCCTTCAACGTCACTTGTTAATTTATGTCATATACTTAGCTGTGTCAGATCCATGAAATCAATGGAATCACCAAATATGATCAAAGTCATTGCATAAATTAAAAGGAAGAAAGTTACAAAAAAGACCTCCAAATTATGTTCATCCAGACACATTTATCTTAAGCTTTTTGTTTGACATTATAAAGCCCAAACTTGTATCTATTTAATGTATTTACCCCAAATTTTTTTCTTATGATGTCAAAAATTTTAAATTTGTACCTGTATAACGCATTTACCTTCTATTGAAGTTCTATTAATGCACGGCGCTAAAAATCCTAGGTGGTTGCCTACATGGATGACGAAAAGCAAACGAGGCTAACATGATATTAATGTGACAAAAATATGTTAATTCATCGTATGTTTTTATTTTCTTGTTTTTATTTTCTTTTTCTTTTTTTTTTAACTTCCTCTTTCATTTTCTTCCCTGTTTTGGCGATGGTGAGGATGGTGACGATTGTGACAATAAGGATAGTGGTGGCAGCAAAGCTGGCAGTGAAGATGAAGGACGAAGGGAAAAAGAAATAAAGAAAAAAGAAAATCTTGATGTAGCATAAATATGTGACACAGGTCTAAATTTGGGATTTTTTGTGTTATAAAAAAAGATTTGAAGTAAATGTGTCACACACACACATATATATATTATTGGAATTTTTTGTGTCACAATAAAAAGTTTTGGGTAAATATATCATATGGGTATAAGCCGGAATAAAAATGCCGCATGGATACAAGTTTGAAGTTTTAATATCATGAAAAAAATTTGAGGCAAATGTATTGGGAAGATTGTCTAAAAAGTTCTAAATATATTATCAATCAAATCATAAACTTTTTAATTTTGTGAATTGAGTCTTAAATATTTCAATTTTACCAATTAAATTGTAAACATTTTTTGATATTTTGAAAATGCAATCCATCTAGCTAATTTTGGTTGAAAATAGTTGATCTAGACAAATTTGTCATTATATTTTTTTTCATTGTTTTTTTTTATTTTTTTTCTTTTCTTTTCATTTTTTCTCCCCCGATTGCCAGGCCTTGACGATGGTCAACAACCAACCAAAGGCCACAATTGGCGATCGACAAAGAAAAAAGGAAAAGGAAAATGACAATACAAGTAATAAAAATTCGAAAAAAAAAATATTAAATTTTTTTATATACATCAGCTATAAGACGTAAAACGACTAACATCACATTAGCGATTTTCAACTGAAATTGACCGGATTGATTAAATTGGTAAAACGTGAAAATATGTAAGACTTAATTAATTAAATTTAGTGACTAAATTGATAAAAGTGCAATAGATTTAAAATATTTTAGGCAACTTTTTCAAAATATGTTTCAATTGAGATAGTTTAAGATTTTTGGTAGTTTTTATCCCAAACTAACTCAGCTAGAGATCTTGATTGCACAAGACTACACGAGCAACACGGACCCAAATACAGGAAGGACGATCTGAGAATTTGGATCCCGCATTGGACGAAGAGACTAATAAACGCGTTCCGCATGTGCGGGCGAGCGCGAGTCATTACAATCCTCCCTTCCAGTCGTCCCTCACGATGAGGTCAAATCCGGGCTAGGCTGTTGCCGAGGAGGAGGAGAGAAATCATGGGATGGGCGGGTAGGATCACTAGCGAAGTCAAGATTGTTGTGCACGATGGAGGATGATGGGATTTCATTTCACCTCCACCCACGTGGCAAAGTGTCCAAAAGTGGAGTTATCGACGGGGGAGTTGAGGTAGAAGATTCCTTGGACAATCGCTAGGTAATGGCGGGTGGGACCCGGACATGATTGCATTTAAAAAAAAAAGACCACCATTAAAAGCAAGGAGGCGGAAAAGAAAAAAAATACGAAATTTACATATATATATATATATATATATATGTTTTTTTATTAAAAAGAATGAGAAAGATGAGGAGAGAGAGAGAGGGAAAAAAGGACCTAGGAACAAGCGGTCGTAAAAATTGGAAAAGTCGGATGGGAACGTTTGACGAGTCATGGGTTTTTACCAATCGGCAAAACTTGCACATTCCATTTTCCCCAGAGCTCTTGTGAAATCTCTTTCCCCTTTTGCCCCCCGAGTCAAAGTAAACGCACCCCATAAATCGTGTTTTACGTGAAGTCGTTCATTTTGACTATGCTTGGCTACATATGGCCTTTTTGATTTGATGTGATTTCACCTTATATTTATATCTGAGGAACGTCCCATTTTAATGTTTGTGATTGAATTTGTAATTTCGACATGCACAGATATTTTGACATGGTTATGAGAGTAGTCATAGGTAATCGTAATAAATTCAAACAAAGATTAAAAACCGCATGTTAGTTAGCACGAGGAGAGCACTAGCCCTTGAGCTAGGGATGGCCTTAGGCTATGGAAACTTTCATACCACAATGAGGTTGCTATTACAAGATTGTCTTTTGGGCAATCATTTATTTTAACATCGTCATGTCTTGAACGAGATATTCTATAACAAGCATGGAAATTCCACCAATGACAACCAAGAGAGGTCACCAATACAAGGCTACCTCCTTTTTCATCCTTTTTCGGTTTGCGAACGAAATAAAAGCACGTACCAAAAAAATCTGGGCCATCATGTCGTAAATTCACAGCAGTTTCTAAAATCCATGATCCCCCAATTTACAAGAAAGACAATACTTTTTCTCTCAAGTACAAAAATTCTATGTAGTCTCTTGAGGCAATGGGTAATTCGAATTCGATACGTGGAAGCATAAATTACCCCATATCCTTGGCCCAAAAAATGTACGTAGGATTCCCCCATTATAAAGAAAGGACATGAAAGGAAAAGAAAAAGTTCTCCTCCCACCCAAACATATATTTAGCCAAAAAGAAAAATCATATCAGAATCTATACACAGTACACATATATAATAATAATAATAATAATAATAATAATAATAATAATAAAAATCACAGATTCATAAAAACAATAAAATAATCCAAATATTCTCTCTCTCTCTCTCTCTATCTCTTCCCCCCTCACTGTCTGGACAACAAAAAAACGAAAAACAAAGCAGTAGAAAGCAAGACTTCTTGTCGAGGAAAGGAGGAAGGAAGAAGGAAGGAGGAGGCACCGCAATCGCCGCCGTCGCCGTCGTCGCCGCCCCCAATCGCCGGCCGCCGCCCTGCCATGGCGCACGCGGAGAGCGGCCGCGGTCACTCGGCGTCGTCGGAGATGTACGTGCCGCGGTCGATGCAGGTGTGGCGGGGCCTCATGAACTGGCTCGCCTTCTTCCTCCAGGTCTTCCTCCAGATCCTGCGCGGCACCCCGTCCCTCGCCCAGTTCCTCTCCTACATCGGCCTCCGCCAATCCTTCCTCTCCTCCTCCTCCGCCGCCGCCGCCGCCGTCGCGGCGCCGTCTCCGGCGGCGGTGGCGGCGTTCAAGCCCTTGCCGGTCGTCGAGATCCCCCTCCAGGACTCCTGCCCCACCGTGCACGCCGGCTCCGACAGCGACATCAGCATCACCGCCGCCGACGACGACGACGACGATCTCCTCGCCGTCGAGAAGCTCACGGTACTCCCGCTTCCTCTCGCGTCCGTGTTTTCCCCCGCTGTTCTCTCTCTTTCTGGCCGATTCCGGCGGCGGGTGGAATCTGGGTTCAGTTGCTGTTGCTGACTCGGGCGTTTTTCCTCTTTTTCCCTCCTTTTTTGAGTTGTTGCTGCTTCGATTTTGGTTGGTTCGGAAGATTTTTGGAGCCGTTTAGTGATGGGTTGAGTGAATTAATGCTCAAGTTAGGAGCTTTAAATGGTCCTCCCTGACATCGCAAGTCCTGCTCTGTTGCATTTCATTTCGTTTCGACCCTCTATGTAAGTATTGATCATTCGGATTCATAGTCGAAAGTTTCACTTTGGAAGAGATGATGTCGGGAGATATCAGGAGAGATGAACTGCGTTTCATGCTAATTTCTTGCTAATTTCCAGTTTGGTGTACGGTTTAAACACATATGCGCTTGATTAAATTTAAATTGGTTATTTCATGAGGTTAATTGGTTACATATACCTTCATCCACATGCAGATTGTTCTCGACTTAGATGAGACTCTAGTGTGTGCATATGAAACGTCTAGCTTGCCGGAGGTTATCCGTTCCCAAGCAATAGAAGCTGGATTGAAGTGGTTTGAGTTGGAATGTGTTTCTTCGGATAAGGTCTCTCTCTCTCTCTCTCTCATGGTCTAATTTTTTGAGCGTGTATTTAATGTGGTACATGCTTTTTAAAGGATCGTGATGGGAATCTTTTGACCATGTCATTAATGTTGTGCTTGCTTATTAAAGGAATGTGATGGGAAACCAAAAGTGAACTACGTAACGGTGTTTGAACGCCCTGGTTTGCATGAGTTCTTGAAAAGGGTTGGTGAATTTGCGAACCTAATTTTATTTACCGCGGGTCTTGAAGGTATTGCCATTTTTATTTTTATCAATTTCATATTGTTTGTCGTCTTTCCATGAATTTGTCCATCAGCTTAACTACTCGGGCTTCCTACAGATTATGCAAGACCGCTTGTGGACAGAATAGATAAAGACAACCTGATTGGAGAACGTCTTTATCGCCCTTCAACTGTCAGCACGTAAGCATAATTCTGTATATCCTGTTATTTGCACTTAGGACAATGTGAGCACCGTTTCGAGTGATTTGTGCTGATTGTTGATTTCATTCAAAGGAATTACTTGAAATTAGACATTCAAGGATAGGAGATCAGTTCTGGCTTAGGATGAACCTCATCCTCTCTTTTTGCCTTCAATCTGATGTACAAGTTGTAAAACTATAGACGAGTGAAAGTTGCAAAAGGTAAGGGATTTGTGGACAAACTATGCCCAAATTGCAATGTCTCTTCGTCTTTGTAAGTTTCAGTCTTTAATTGGATTTGAGGTCTTAATCATAAGATGCTGTCGAAGTTTTGATTTGTTAGCTTAGAGCATATTACTTTCCAACTTGGAAAAGCAGTTCATCTAGCATGAAAGTCTGGATTTTTCTCTTGAAGTATATAAGATATTGGGTTTTTCAAGGCTATGTTGGGTTGTGGCTAGTAAACACTATAGCTGTTTGCTGTTGCATATTATGTTAGCCTGCGGATCATAGATCTCAATTGAAAGCTGGTGGAGTTGGTGCAAATTACTTAAAATTTGTTTGTTCTATTGTCAGAAACCTAAACCAGTTTTGGTTCTGAGCGGGGTAAGTGATCAGGATCAGTTGGAAAACATACTCTCTTTCACTCGAAAATGTTTTCTCTTTATCCAAGTTCTCTCCTCATCCACAGTGAGAGATTATTCACTTCAGTCTCTTACAGCAATGGTGTGCCTCCCAATTACTTGATCTTATGAATCAATTTGGGATGCAAGGATATAACATTGCTACTCACAGAACTTCTGCTGTTGCTTCAACCCCAACACTCCCATTAGGGTAGTGGATCTAGTCGGCTTATGTTACTGGGTAGATCTACAAGCATGATGAATGAGGTTGGAGCAGTTTTAATTCACTGACTGATGGATAGATTTGGTAGCTTGAGGTTGTGTTGTGCAACGACCTTTCAACTGGAATAGTGGTGAATAACAAAAGTTGAGGTAAAGGTCTTAACATTGTTTTTGTGACATATGAACAGCTAATCTGGGACGAGAGAAGTACATGGTTTTCGTCAGATATCTTCTCTCTGACTACAACTATGTTTACCCCAAAAATAAGATTGCTCTTGTATCTATAAAGGAGGAAGAGGTTGCATAGATGTTCTTCATTTGAAAAACCATTGGAATCTTGATTACGTCATGGAAAAGGATGGTCGATAAGGAATTATTTGAATGTGTAAGTGCAAATACAATTAAAATGAGAAATCTTTAAATGCTTTAAGAGAGTTGGTGCCAGTCTTAAGCTTTGTAGTAACTGTGTTGCTCCAATTGACTTGAGATATCTATCAACTGGTAATGATATGATAATTTGAGAAGTGACCACTTTTTCAGAGGATAACTTGCATAATAATGTATTGGCGGTGATAATAGTAATCTGTATAGTCAATGTTTTTGAAGCAGACAGTGGCAGCTTTGCCTGGTTGGATTGGGTAATAACCTTAAGTCTGCTTCTGCTTCATCTTCGGCCTGTTCCCGTGAAAAAAAAAAAGGATAAAAACTGGTCATGACCCAGAAAAACAGTATAAAGGGGGACTGATCAACACATTTTGACCTGCATTTTGGTTTTTGTGGAATGGGAAAGGAAAGAGAATCAGACCCTTCCCTCTTGTAGCAGTTCATGAGACTCTTCCACTTTGGCTAAGGTTCTCTTTGCTCACTGTTGACACCATGTTAATTGTTACTGACCATTAGAAATTCTAACCCAAAAGGTTAAGCCATTAAGTCAATTGAGACTACATGTATATAAGGCCCATGGAAACCCTGTATTCATGTGATGTGGGATAATTCTTTAATACCAGTGAAGGCTTTATAGTTTATACAGCTGCTTACACAATAGGAGGTGTGCAGGATTTAAACCTAATTTTCCAAGATGCAAATGTGGGAATTTCGGCTCTTATGGCTGGGCATGCTTTTTCACTATTGCTTTACTATTTGTATAGATCATATCACGCTAATTATGTTAACACGATACATTTAACTGGCAGTTCAATGCATCGAATCAGTTAAATCACGAACTGTGAGTGTGACCAACCTTCATGTTGGTCCACTTTTGAAAACATTGGTACCTTTGTTGAAATACAAAATAACCATGTTCAAGGATGACATCTCTTTTTTGTCAAAAAAAGGATGACATCTCTTTCGTAAGACATTTGGCAATACAAGACACTTTCATGTACTTCCATTTTTTTCCTACTGATTAGAAATATATCAGTTAAGCATGTGGAGGATCTTACTACTGTAGTTCTTAAACCTAAAGTGGTATGGTTTGATTTAAGAAAAAGACCTGGTTTTTTGGTAATGAATCTGCTTACTTCCTTGAAGTGGAAAACGTGGATTGTGATGTGCTGATTCCAATATAAGGTGATGTGAATGTTATTTTAGATGTTCCATTCTTTTCAGGGGAGGGATACATTTAGCAAACTAGCCCTGGACGTTTTGCTTCGATTTGTATATATTTCATATTTCTAATTCATGTGCTCATCAACCATAAGTTCAGATTCTTACCTTTCCTGTGGGCGCCTGGTCTTGGCTACTAGCTTCATGGACTTGACCAGATTCATTAACAAGATTTGCACTATGCTTGAATCACAGGGAATATAGGGAACATGTGAAGGATCTATCTTCTTTGTCAAAAGATTTGTGTCGGATAGTTATTGTGGACAACAACCCTTTTAGCTTTCTGCTGCAACCATTGAATGGGATACCATGTGTCCCGTTCTCGGCCGGACAGCCATATGATGATCAGGTACTTTAAATCCTTCCAGTATGGAAAAAAGTTTACAATCTCCATAGTTTTATTACATCTTCCTGACATTAGGTTTTTCTAAAGCTTTTGGAGGTTCTCCTTCCTCTACTCAAGCACCTTTCTCTGCAAAGAGATGTACGGCCAGTCTTGTATGACAGATTCCACATGCCCGAATGGTTTCAAATGCACGGTATTCCTGCCAGTGGTAATGGCTTTTGATTCAGACTACAAGAAATTATCTTAGGAGTGGAGACTCTGATTCATCTTTGTGCTACACAAGCTGGTGATTCGTAGTGCCCTCATCATCCGTCTTGTACATTAATAATAGTGTGAAAGGGGTCACTGCAATGTCAAGATTATTAGGAGTTGTGAACGCAATTGATGCATCATCTGAGGACTCAAGGGAGCAGGAGTTGATGGACTGGAGGGCAGCATTCGTTTCTGTGTAATTAATCAGAAGTGTAGTTTCCAATCTGACCATCATTGAAAGAGGTGGTCTTAAGAATGGCCTTTGGTTCAGAAGTAATTAGTTTGGTCAGTCTTGAGCAATCAGAATGCTGGAACTATAAAACTGTGCAGTTGAGATTAGACCAGTCTGTTGAAGTTATGGAGTTTTTTTTCGCTTTGTGTTCTTGTCGCATGATGTCCAGTTGTTCAGATCTCCTTATGAACAATCTTTAAACTTTGGGGTTTCCTTAGCTGACAACGCAAAACATTAAAGGACTTTACCTTCAAGGGGCACACTAATATTGTATCCTTCTGTTCGAACTGGGTTTGAGAGGAAACCTTCATAGAACTCAATTGATTTGAAAATCCTCTCAAATAGGACCCTGCGATTCGGGGTCAGAGATGCCACATCACCAAATAAGCGCCTAAGGAATAAGAATTAGACAATGAGAACGTCCAATTTAGAGTAGTTGGGAGCTACCATCTTTTCCAAATGTAGAAAATTGTTTAAGGCGTATTTGGTAACTTTTCTGTTTTCTCGGGAATAATTTCAGATCAGAAATGATTCATTTTTATTCTGTTTCCAAGATAATTTCTAAGTATTTTAAGTCGTTTGATAACTGTCCAAAATTTCAATTTTCGGAGTACAATTGCATTTGGCACCGTGCTCAAAATTTCTATTCAAATCATTTTTTTTAAATTTTTAATTATTATTTTTTTCATTTCTTTCTCCTCTTCTTCTTCAAAAGTTGCTAGTCGTTGACTTTGGATGATCGGTAATTAGCTAGATGAGGGCCGGCGACCTCACCGGAGTGTTGTCGGCTCTCGACGAGGCCATGCCTCATCGGCAGCTGGGCAAGTGGCCTCGCCCAACCATGGCTTGACCAAGCCTTAGTGGGGCTGGGTGAGCCTTGTCCGATCAGGTGAGCCTTGCCTGATCTTCGCTGGTGGTTGGGGGAGGCTTGGGTGAGGCTCGGCCTCGCCAGATCCAGCGAGCTCGCCGGACCGGTTGCCAACTGTAGTGGGCAGTGGACGGCGGCAGATGGCAACAGTAGTGGTGGGTAGCAGATTAAGAATTAAGAGTAAAGAAGAACAAGAAAAAAAAAAAAGAAAAGAGAGAAAATAGAGGTTGTTTGATTCTAGAATTGTTTCTGGGAACAAATAATCAACTATTTTTCACTTCTCGATTCTGTCTTAAATTTACTTCCGAGAACAAAAAAATAGAAATTTATTCCTAGAAACAAAGATTTTATCAAACGAATTTTTGTTCTAAATTTACTTCTGGGAATAAAAGCACATAAATTAGCACTTTTGGCAAATTGCCAAACATGCCCTTAGCTGCTTTAGCACAAAGCATAGATCTGAGGCCATCGCCTGACCTCCATGGCCTACTCACCATCATAGGCTCACGTCGGCATTGATCAACCAGAGACTGGTGATTAGAGGTGTTAAATGGGTTGTGCAACCCATTTAAGCATAAATGGGTTGTTAATGGGTCAGGCCTTGAGAAATAAGGTGCCCTGATGGGTTTTAAAAATAAAAGAACTAAAATAAGTGGGTCTTAAATGGGTACCAATTTAAGACCCATTTACAAACCCAGTAAAGTCTAAAGATGGGTTGTGCAACCCATTTATTTTTCTTTTTATATTTTTCTTTCTTCTTTTTTTCTTTCCTCTTCCTCCGGTTGCTGGCATGGCGATGGTCGGCGACCGGCCAGGCGAGCCTTGAGGTCGCCTGATCGGTGAGGCTCGAGCCTCGCCCGACGCCGGCGAGCCTCGAGCTCCTTGGATGCCGGCGAGCCTCGAGCTCGCCGAATCTAGGGAGGCGGAGGCCTCGTCGACATCTGGGGAGGCTCGAGCCTCGCCGCCATCGGCGAGCTCAAGCTCGCCTGACGCCTGTGAGCTCAAGTCTCGCCAGCGTCAAGCGAGCTCGAGCTCGCCGGATCTGGTGAGCCTCGAGCTCGCCGTCGTCGGCGAGTTGAGCGAGCTCGAGGCTCACCTGTGGCCGGCCGTCGGCTGTCGTCGTGGCTGGCGGCCGGCCAAAGAAAAGAAGGAGAAGAAGAAGAAAGAAAGAAAAAAGAAAAAAGAAAATTTATATTTAAAAAAATAAAATAATTAAAATTTTATTTAAAAAATAATTAAAATTCGATTTTTTAAAATAATTATTTTAAAAATTATAAAAATTGTCCATTAAATTTGTGTTGTATAAAATTATTTTAGCAATACCATTTTTTTAAATATATATATCTATATATAATAAATTAAGTTTAATTAAATGGGTCGGGTATGGATTGGGTATGGGTTGGGTTGGGTATGGGTCAAAATTTTTGCATTGCAATAAACGGGTCATAAACGGGTTAAATGGGTCGATTTGGGTCGGACCATTTATGACCCGACCCACTCGTTTAACTGGTCTACTGGTGATCTACCACTAGATGACCCCTCTTGATGGAGAGACTAAGATGCTTGTATGGTAATGACAAGCAGCTTAAAAAACGCATCGAAGAGAAGTTCGTTGACTTGGAATTGTCAAGAGCACTACGACTCAGCCATGGTGAGCGAACCTCGAACTAGAGAGCCAACGGGGAAATTGTTCAAAAAACCCTAACCATATTGTATAAATGCCAATTTAGTCATAAATATTTTAATTATGCCAATTTAATTCTTAACCTTAGAATGATTTTTGCCAATTCAATCATAAATATTTCAATTATACCAATTTAATACTGAGCCTTTTAAGGATTTGTCAATTTAGTCTTTCCAACCAGATATTCAATAATAGATTTATGACTAAATTGATACAATTAAAAAATTTAGGACTGAATTGGTCTTCACACAGTAGATTTGAGAATTTTTTTTTTTCACAATTATCCTGGGAGACAACTATAACTCGACAAGCTGAGACAAGGAGAACACACACCACCCTTCCATTTCTATTCTACTAAGCGTGCTCTTGTATGAAGCGCATCATCTGTAATTATTTTAGGACTAGGCAGTTAGGTCATGATTGATAGTCAGAATAAAATTCAAGTTAGGATTATAGTCTATCCTATGTTTAATTCCTGCATAAGATAGAATAAATTTGCATATAAAAGAGGGATATAGCAAAATCCCTAAATTTCATATCTAGTCCTATCTTAACTAAATATCCAAACAACCAAATGCATTGTTAGGTTATATGGTTCATAAGCTTATTAGCAAATAGTATTTTCTAAGGGTTATTATTTTGCCATTCTAATGGTAAATTTATACTAATGCCCAATTTCACGCGCAAATCAAACTGAGAGCACAGTACAACGAAAGTTGTAAGCTGTGTTCCTCGAATGTTATCAGTTTTGGTACATAAACTGGACAAAGCAAATAAGGGATATAATTTCTATTAATTATGATGCATTAATGATTATTACTTCTCCGAGAAAAGAAGTTGAAGACCCCATCACTGCTTCTTCCAAGAGCAGCATGTGGATGGGGGAATAGAGCGCTTCACATGGGGATAAAACCATTACTTTAATAACATATTTAAAAATCCAACCCAAAAGCTTAAGTTAATGAATGTACAACCATTATATAAATATGAAGCCAATTAAAACTCTATTGATCAACGAATGGGATATATTAACAATCTCATCTGATTTTGTGCTAACTTTGAATTCAAGAAAGTCAATTATCAACGAATAAAAAAGAAAAGCTAAGAAAAATAAAGCATCAATTTACCGAGAGAAAAGGAAAATAAAAAATCTTGTTCTCATTTGGAAAAGTGCATTGGAATTGTAAGCATTATATGCAAATTATAATTGAGAACTAACCCTTACAGTTGATGCAATCAAATTTTAAACTTTTGTAATAAAGTTCTTTTGAATAATACTTTAGACTACAGTGCATGCCTACGTAGACTCAGCAAAGTGCACTTTTCAATATAATTTTGGGAAAGAAACCATAAAAAAAATTTAAACTACGCCAACTGTAATACATTTGTTTTAAATTTTTTTATAACACTAAAATCTCAAATTTGTACCTATATAACACATTTATTCCAATATTTTTTTCTATAATACAAAAAACTCCAAACTTATTTTTAGGTGATATATTTATTTCAAATTTATATTCGTATGACACATTTATTATCCTTCAAAATTTTGTTAATAAATGCAACTATAAATTTAATGTGGCCGCCTATATAAACAACGGAAATCAAATGGTGCTGACGTGATACTCAAGTGACAAAAATATATTGACTCATTATATTTTATTTTCTTTTGCTTTTTGAACTTCCTCCTGCGTTTTCTTCTTCGGTTTGGCATGGTTGAGGACAGTGGCGATGGCAATGGCGATGACGACAGCAATGGCAATGGCGATGACAAGGGCTGCAGTGAAGACAAAGGAAGAAGGAACAAAAAAGAAAGAGAATAAAAAAATATTAATTAAGGGTAAATGTATAGTGCAGGTCTAAATTTGAGATTTTTGTTGAAGAAAAAAATTGAGTTAAATGTGTTACATGGATGCAAGTCTAAGTTTTTGTATTACAAAAAAAGGTTTAGGATAAATATGTGATATAGATACAAATTTGAAATAAATATTTGTGTTAAAACAAGTTTGAGATAAATGTGTTATACTTGACATATTTTAGGACTTTTCGCGACTTTTACACCATAAGTTCGAGACTTGCCACCATAATTGACGAGTACACAAGATTTCACAAGTATGAGTTTAAAATTGATTTTTTTTTTTTTGCAAAGATCTTATATTTAATTATGCCAACTAAAAATTTCATAGACTTCGTTGCATCTATAAGATATTGGACTTTCAAAGCAACTTTTAGCTGCTTGTGGAATATCTTTAGCGAAGAGACGCGGAGCGAACCACAATGAGTTGAACTCCAAAGGTGCCTCTATGTTCTATTTGTTACTCGGAAAATACCCCCTACCCATTTTCAACGAAAATTTAGGCTTTATCTGTTTCGCAAGAAATGTTTCTCAATTTTAGAAAATATTTATTAACAAGTCATATTTCAAGGTAATGATAACATTTTCCAATTTTGATTGAATATTGAAAATGAACTGAAATAATATTTTTTGTCTTTTGATAAATAAAATCTAATTTGATTTATTAAAAATAAATATGCATTATTCGGACACTATTAACTTGTGCATGAGCAATCAAAAAACCAAGCATAGTCCTTGTCTCAGATACTCGACACCTAGGCACATGCAAGGTCAACACCTAGGCACAAGTAGGGGCACTGATCTCGAGTACACAAAAGTCAAGCCCAAGAAGTTGGTGCTCATGGCAAGCACCCTAGCGTCTAGGGACTATGTGCCCAAGCCCAAGTTCATCAAGGTTGGGCCTAAAACCTAGTGGCTGAGCCCAAGCCATCTATATTGGGCCCAGAACTCAACACCCACACCTGAACCTGGGTCCCAACACTCGTGCCTAAGGGTAGGCTCAAGATCTCGATGTTGGTGTCCCCAACCCTAGGGCCAAGGTCCATCAAGGCTGGCCAAGGGCCTCGATGTTGATGCCTGCACTTAGGACCAAGTCTCAACCCCCTGGCCTAGGTCCCTCGAGGCTTAACTCAACCTTGGCGCATAGGACTCAACCCTTGACACCCAGGCTGAGGTCCATTGTGGTAGTGGGGTAGGTCTCTAACGCCCCAAATTGGGTTCCTGGACCTTGCAAGTCCCCAATGCTTGGCCCATGTCCACCGAGTATGGGCCTAGTTCCCTAGAGAGCAAGTTTGGGCATGAATAGTGGGATTCCAAGTTCAGCCTCCTCTATGCATCTGGCCTCAAATGCCAAGGACCTATAGCCACGGGCATCGAGGTTCAAAGCCTAGCCTCGATGGACCCAAGCTTGGGTGCTAAGGTCTCAATCCTAGCCTCGATGAATGCAAGCGCCATGATCCCAAGCCCGACCTCATTAGAGGTGGGCGTAGAAGTTGGACTCAAGACCCCCAAGTCTAGCCTTGACAAACCCGTTCGCGAGTAACGGGATCCTCGATCTGTATAGACCCAAGCTTGAGTGTAGAGGACCTGGTCCAACCATGATAGAATTGATGCAAATGCCAAGGACACGATCCTAGGTGCCAAGGGTCTCAAGACCCTGGAGCACGGCTGCCATATCCCCAAGCACAAGCATTGTGCCCCAAGCCCAACCTCAATGGACCTTGGCTTGGGCACCAGGGTGAGGGCATGGGCATAGGCATGCGATCCTAAGCCCAACATCGATGGGCCGGAGCATGGGCACCAAGATTCTGAGAGTGGTCTTGATGAACTTGGGTCAATGCGCCTAGGACCCAATCCCGGGCATTGGGGACTCGCGCATGAGCACGGAGGTCTCATGCCTAATTTCTGTGGACTTGAGCTGGGGTGCCAACAAGACAAACGAAGGTATCAAGTTCCTAGACTCGACTATTACTGACTCGAGCCTGAGAATTAGGGACCCAACCATGTACCTTATTCTCTTGAGCACAACCTCATGGACCGGGGGGCAGGTCTCCCCTGAGCATTAGAGACCCAACCATGTGCTTCGTTCTCTCGAGAACAACCTCATGGACGAGTGGGCAGGTCTCTTTAGGTACCAGCTTGGCCTCAATGGAGCCTAGTGGTCTCAGCCTCGACCTCTAAACCCCGGCTTGCTGCCAAGGGCTTGAGAATGAGTGTTGCAGTTCCTATGCCCAAGCACAGAATTTTTAGTCCAAATTCCGATATTTAGTCATATTTTAAAAAATGATTTCTGATTTTTTTAAAAATAATCATTTTCCTGAATTTTAACTAGATTTTCCATCAATTAGGAAATTAAATTTCGTGAAATCATTCCCCTGCATTTTTCTAAGCAACCCAAAACACCAAAAGATGAAAAAAAATATTTTCCCTAAAGATATTTTCCACTTAACAGAGGGAACCTAATTCAAACAAAACCCAATTCAAAAGACAATAATAGGAAATGTCCGTTCCATTCAGATGGGGCTTTTAGTTCTATATATTAAAACTGCCGATAAAATTTTTGGCACGCCCACGATATGACTTTTACTCGATACGTAACACTTGAAATCCATCAAAATATTCAATATTGAAATGTAGAATTGCCTATGATTTTCTTCAAGATCGCACGAATTAGCACGGTTTTTCAAAGTCGTACAGCAATAAGCCGATGAATAGCATCAATTATTCCCCAACACATTCACATCGAAAACCACCTTAAACATCCTCCGGAATCTACGAAATATCTCCCGTTCTGTGAGAACGATAAAATACGAAGTCGACATCATAACAAGAAGCCAATGGAATAAACATAAGTCTCCCTCGAGAGTAAAGAGATAGAATTCCAACCGTCTCCCAAGTCATAGGCCAATGAAAGAAAAATGGGGAAAGCTTTTAAGACGAATACCTTCCTTGTCTTGAACACGTAAGGCCTTCCCTTTCTGCTCAATGAAGTTCCAGGCAGAATAAAAGTATACTCCCAGATGAACGATGCCCCGGTCCCATGAACTGCTCACCCGCCATCAAGATGACTCCGCTATGTGCACTGACCAGAACAATTATTCTGCACCAATTTCCTGCTATACGCTGGCAATGTGTATTGCCAAAAGAAAACAATGATATCTGGCTAACCAAAATGTGCATTGCACGAACACAAACTGCCCTTTCTAGGTCAAGCAGTGAGCTGGGCATTCTAGTTCCATCAAGACTTGGCCCAAATGTTGAGACTTTCTCGTTATTGCACCAAATGTAAAATGTACGAAATTCTTAGGATACAGAATGCATACTCATATGAATGATAGTACCTTACTGTTCAACCTGATTTTTGATACAATGATGCAAAATGTAAGTGTCAAGAGTATGACACAAAAAAATTCTCGGGAGCCTCCCTTGACTTCTGTTATGGAGTATGAAAAGGTACTGGCAATCGAGTTTAGCCAATTGCAATCTCATAGCTGACAAAGATCGCAGTTAGTTATAACCTAAGAAAGGAGAAAAAAAAGAAAACAAAAGAAATTATCCTACAATCTATTGAAATTGTGTGAGAACGACTATGTTATCAGGCTAACAAGCAAACAGAAATGTACACAGAAGCAATCAAAGTTAGCTAGCATTTGATGAATCCTTCTCATTTACAACTTCCTTATCTGAAGTACCAGCATCCCCTGTCTGAGCTTGACTTGTCTGCGCATGACCTGGAGTTTGCAAATCTGGAGCAATTCCCAAAACAACTAGAAGAGACCTGAAGATAAACACCAGACGAATTCAGGATTTAAAAACATAACAAGCTTGAAATATAAGGAAGCTTCAGTCCCTCTTTTTCTCTTCTTATCTCTGGAGAAAAGTGAAGGGAGAGAGAGTGAAGGGGCTCAGGAGGAACCTAGGAAGAGAGGAGCGTATGTTGGGCTGGGAGGCATGAGCTACCAAGGGTTCCTTGAGTGCAGGCATCCTATTCAAGGCATTCTCTAACTGTGCAGGAGGCAGCTATATAACAGAGTCGGAGAGCAAACCAGATAAGAAATGAGTTCGTAGTGAAGTCACCATCAGCTATCAAGTAGAGGAGAAAAGATTGAACAAAAGTTAGCAGACAGACCTGTAGTAGCACAGTAAATGACTGGGGCTTCGTTGAGGCAGCGCACTTCAAAAATCCCACCCACAGTTTAGGATATTTCCATATCTGCAAGAGCACATAAATCAGCTAAAAGAATAAACCCTCACTAGTTGCAAACAGCAACAGTACCAATGCATAAATGCACGTATCCCCAGACCACCTGCTTGTTCACGAGGCGGGAAAGAATCTCCATTACAAAATCCACCTGAGACATTTCATAGGTAAAACAGAGTCAGCCAAGACAACAGATAGCATATAAAGGTGCATAACATCAATAAACAGAATGAGTAGAACTGCTGCTGTGCTGGCAAGTGACGAGTGCTGTAAAACAACAAACAGCCTAACCATTTTCTTTGGGAGTTAAAACAGTTTCTTATTTGAAAAGCACAAGCATCCCTTACAGAAAATGCAATAAGATGGCATACTACAATACACAGGTATTTGTCTCTCAAGATAAGATCTAATATGTGTGCATCTACATTCTTATGCAGTTAAAATAAGACAGCATCTTCTGAAGAAAAGAATCTGTCTTCTTATTTTTCATAGGGTGATTACAATGTGTATAAATACATGAACAGAGAACCCAAATTAGGTAAGAAACCTATTTAGGTAAAGATCCTAATTAGCCTCTAATCTCTATCAATAGCTAATTTACAGCTAACAAAATCAAATCAAATCACATAATATCACGTAATATAATATCACGTAATATAATCAGGGAGAAATTATAGAAGATTTTCCAATACGTTCCAACATCTTCTAACCATGTCTAAACCTTGAAATCAGTGTGCAATCACCATCTAAAATATGAATTTGTTAAGAGCATGACAAGGTTTACATAGTATCTCTTCACACTGCCCCTTGTGAAAGCTAGCGAAATGAGAGTCTAAAACCTATAGGCTCGATTCATGTGACATAAGTAACTGTCAAAGCCAGTCAGGTAACAAAAAGAAAAAGGCAATCCCTCAAAAAGAGGAAGTGTGAGTATTTGAACTCCATACTTGCTGCTCTGGTTCCATATCGAAGTTAGTGCATAACTATTTCCTATAAAGTTTAAGTAATAGGAGAACAGTGCGACTTGACACACAAGAATGAACAGTATCACATAAAGCTGGACAATGAACATGTCAGAGACAGCAAAGAAATCTATTGTTACCACACAACGTCCACCATATCCTTAGCGCAATACAGAAGAAAATTAGGATAGAACAGGCCTTGGTAAGTCTATAACAATATATACATGCAATTGCAGACTTATGGCATGTCAAAAGGATTTTATTTCTTATCCATGAATTCCAAATTGAACCCATAATTTATGCTGCTTACTGCAAAGAAGACCCCACTAAAATTATCGGCCAGGAAAAGATATGCACTGGAGTGGCTGATTATAATTTATGAGTCTCTATATGAACTAATTTACTGAAGATCCACAATGATCCTATAGCAACGCATAGGGAAAAAAAAGAGAAATAGTGACTTCATCATAGTTAACTTAGTGAAACTCCGCATCAGTCACAGAGAAAACAATTCCCAACTTGCCTCATATCATAAAATAGAAAGAACAGCAGTCTATATGCAAAACACCAGTCCAGCATTGGTCAGCCGCAAAGAAGAGCAGCCAAACTATAAAAGAAAGGTTGCCTATTCAACCACTCATTGGACAGAGATGGAACTAATTTTTCTAACCTAAGCGGGCAGTTGGATTCTTAATGTTCTTACCAATGCAGGAAAGGCACCTATTGCTTGTAACACTGTACGCATGAACAACAAAGGAAGAGGAATCTGTTCAACCTGTAGGCTCAAGAAATGTTATTTCCATTAGTTCATTATTAATTTATTGGAATGTACAGATTTGTAATCGATCCACATGGTACATACCAGTTGATTCAAGACCTTTGCGATCACTTGTTGCGTGAATATCTGCCGTTGCTCAAAGCAAGCATTGCATGCATCGATGATCTGCTCACAAGATAAAACTCTCTAGTAGGCAGACAGAAATATCAAGAGTATGCTTGACAAATAAAAGGAAAGAAAAGAAGAGTGATAACCTTCTTCAAGGGAATCCCATCCCTGTCAGGGTCAATCCCATGGATAGCAATCAAGATTTCCGGAGGACTTATTAGAGGACCTGTATGAGATGATCCCTGCAAAATAATATCCCAATGAACTCTACCAGAGGCAACTTCCACCATGAAAATGGTATATCAATTCTTGATACAACACAGGCTTTGTTTGACATTAAATACCAATAATATACTTCCCAGGCTTCTGTCAGTTTTTGACAACCATTGAACCAGCTGACTTGAAAAGGGAAACCCAGTAGATCATAGACCAAAGAGAAATACAATTATTGACCTTGACAGTGTTCTAAAGTCAGGTAGAATTTATAAATTATAGTTCAAAGAGATTATTTTTCCCTGTTTTGGCTGGAAAGGCAGAATGTAGTTTTTGATTCCCGTAAAGCTGAAACAAGCACACCCTAAAATGAGGGGCACTTACTTCCTAGACCAAACATCAGCAAGTGACATTAAGCCAATGTCAAATTACTATTGCGACATGTTTATGATAGCTTCCAGTTCAATAGATTTTGAAATATTGAATAGTGGTCCATATAGACTTGAGATTTTCCATGCCATGGGCTGGGAACTGGCCGGAACTGGCCTGATTCGGTTCTCGGTAATTTCACTCCGGTGTCAAGTCTCATGCCTCCCTCTCTCTCCTCTACAATTCATCACTTATATTTTTATATGTTTTTGCAATGTATAGAGCAGATTGTTAACTAGAAATTTGAAAAGGAGAAAAATAACAAAAAAAAAGCCCCAGCTCCAGACCGTGAACCGAACTGGAACTTCTGGCTGGCTCAATTCTAGGCTGGTTTTAGGGGTCTGACAACCTATAAGCAGCTGACTTGGTACAGAGACCACTCACGTACTGATCACCCCTAAGTTGCCAGGCATGATGTATCACAAATCAATAGAGTAATAATGCCCTTCTCATCTGTTTGGCTAAGGAATTCTGAACCTTCCTGAATTGTTATCATATCATTCTGAGCACATATCATGCCAAGTTGGTTCATAAACTCAAAACCATGTAATCGTTATTAACTCAGCACTGATATAAAGTCATGGAAAAGAACCATAACTCAAAACATGTGGAAGATTCTTTAAATATCTGCAGGAAAAAATAGTACTAAAAAATAAGTTGCTCAATACAGTTTGCTGAAGAATATAAAATAATCAGATCACTCCTTACAACATGATGGCAAAATCAAAATAGCGTCAAAGGTCCAGCTCATATCAACCAAGGAAATACCAACAATCTTGGATGGACACCTTAATATTCACCTTCTTCGACAATTAGCATGAAGAGCACTACCAAAAGATAGTTTAATGACAAATGAAATAGATAAGTCACCATACACTCTAAGAAGCATGCGTGATGAGGCTATCGACACTCTGGGAGTAAGAGTGCAACTGTAACAACTTCATTCCTTGGTGAGTGCAGGTAGTATCTACATGAACATTCTTGGGTTCCACAAACTGTCATCACACAGGCCCACTGCCTCTACTTGATTGAAATTGATTCAATCAAGTTAAGCAATCATTTTACTTTGAAGTTCTTACCTAGTTATTTTGGGTACAAGTCTAGAAATTTGAGAAAAGTGAACAAACAACAATCATAAGGGTAAAAGGTGCAAGAGGGGGAAGTCCATTTTCCTTCGAGGTTGTGAAACTTACAATCTTCTACTAAGCTTATTCTCAACAGGGGAGACATAGTCTGTTCACACATTGGGGATTAGCATTGGTGAAATTTGCTATCACTGTGCCAAAAGATAATGTTAACTGCCATTGCATATGCAGGGTCCATTCACGGTGAATATAGTATTGGTCCACAAGAATACAGCTTCACAGAGGCCACTTGCTGCTACATTCTGCTATTCAACTAGTCATGCTTGAATACAGACAGATTTCACTACCCACAAAAACAGAAAAAATAAATAGATGCAGAGCGAGACATCACTAGAATGATACCGTTAATATACGAAGAAGTGCAGCTTGCAATTTATCAGTTGGAAGATTGACAAGCTGTGGAAAGATTAGCAAGACCTGAAAAATATCCAGAAAGAGAGCTGACTCGATAATTGGCCTCAAGACATGATATGAATTGCAAAGAGCAAGAAAATGATTCCACAAGTAAATTGTGCAAGAACAATGACAAATCATATGGTGAGCAGCTTGAGTTCACAATTACTTGCACAACATCATAGAAAGACATCTCGAGTGCTATAGTTTTTATAAGCCCACCAGAATGATTTTCATATAATACTGAAACTGAATTCATAAGCACAAGAATGGGCCCCCACGGGGAATAAATAGGAGCAACTAAACTGCAGGTTGTTGGGCTTCCACTTTAGACAACAGCAGCAGCAGCAGCAGCAATCAAGCTTTATCCCACTAAGGCGTGTTTAGATATATGCATACTCAAGACATCAAGCACAAGTCAGGAAAATCATCAAGTAAGGAAGAGCCCTTAATCAGGTCAACAAGCAGACAAGTAAGGGGATGGCCTTCATCATCATCCGCTGACCATTCATTGCAGTTTATGCATGCTTGGACATCAAGGGAGATTAACAAAAAGATAAGATATATAACTACATCAAAGGAGACTAATGCATAGAATTCAAATGCATAGAATGATCAAGGCTTCCCTCCATAGCCTCTATATTATGAAGTATCACAAATTAGCTGAACCATATTTACCAAAATTTTCCTGCTTCTTCTCCAATCTTAGTTTGACAGAATTTCTAGTGGTTGACTAGCCCATTCAAATCCTTCCTTGTTGATGGTAGCATGGAAGAATTTGAAATGTTGTATATGTTCACGTTGTTGAATTAATGCCTCAAATTATCAAGATCAGTATGGGGTAGTAAGGACATCTGTATTTAGAAATTGAGGTATGAAGGTGGAGGCTCGTGACTGTCAGTTTTGGCAGCAAAGCGAGCTTCAGAACCCTATCAATTGAGAAGTGTTGTGCTCAAGTTTCCATTGATATGGAACACATAAAGAGAAGAACTTTGAATGTTCGATACTATTCAACAGATAAATTCAAGTCATTAAAAGGGCCAGGTAATTTATATAAGCTCTTTAATGATTATTCTTTGATGATAAGAAAACATTAGCTTCTGCAATTTATGTGGTCACAAAAGTATAAGCAAGTGGAACCTTATTGATTTGGATAATCTAAAGGCTGATAATTGCTTTGTGACTGTCAGAGAAGAAAACAGGGTTCCTCCAGATGTGAATTGATTGACACTTCCCATGTTGTCCCAAAATAAATTGGTAGGCTAACATAATCCCATAACTTTTATTATCCTGTGGATGATAAGAATTCAGTGTTTTTCAGTTTTCAACTATATTGTTTAACAAATGGTATGCTTAAATTCAGTGATCAAAGTGCAGATTGCATCGAACAGACCAGATCTATGCTTTAGTGTTGGTACAAGTGCACTGCACTTATAAAGCACCAGAACCCCCTAATGTCTAACATACTATGTGCCAAGTTAGGTGCTCTCCTAGGTAAAGGGAGGTGCTAATAAAATTGTAAGACTAATCCATTGACAAACAAGTATTAAGTTCTTTAAATGAATCGGAATATTCTTTAGTGTTGTTCTCTCTGCTTTCTATTTGTAATGTGATTGTTTAAGACTAAATGAACAAAAATATATTATTACGATAGCACAATCATGTTGCTTGTGGTTCAAAACAAAGGCCAGACACATCATGCAAACATGCTTGCGCTGCAACAATGACTTTCAATTAGTTAACACAGAGAGAGAGAGAGAGAGAGAGAGAGAGAGAGAGAGAGAGTTGGGATGAAACAGTAGAAGTTAAACTGGATCAATGGCTGGTACATGCCTGTTTGACTTAAAGAGACTGCTTTAAGATTTAACAGTTGCTATTTAAAAGCTCAGCCCATATGAACAACGCATGTATGCCCTCTGAGGTTGCAATTTTGAGCTTTACCAGCATAAGACATGACTTTTCTCTATCAAAAGGCATCAGAAGGATTTCTTAAAAATTTGGTTTGCCACATCAACACAACATCAGGTATAGCTTGGTTGAGGCTGCATCCACATTCCAATTGGTCCTTGATTCAGATCCCTTACCCATAAACTCCCCTCTTTAATTTTTTAAAGGCCAAGATCATTTGACACAAATTGACCAATAGAATGGCTACCTGGTCTTGACTGGCTTTTGGTCCAAGAGAAGGGAAGGTCCATACACTAGCGGGTTGAACCAGTCTGGTTCTGAACAGCTGGTTTTTAAAACGTTTGTTTAAATAAGGTGGTTTCACTGGTTTTGTCATTTGTGCACTGATTTTTGCCACCATAACTGTGATGGGAAAGAAGAAACTGCTGTAGCTGGCTGGCAACACATGATGCTGTCAGCCACTTCTTGAAAGCTTATCTTAACCTAGGCAGAACTTCACTCAGGTAATGCTTTAGCAAACCAGTACCTCACATAAGGCTTGCCTAAGACCGGGAGAAGCTAGAGAAACATGACTCACCTTGGCTGGCACCTAGGCCCACTGGCTTCATCTTCGACAAAACTGTTATATAAGTCAGTGCTATATATTCCCAATTAAACTCAGTTCTTAAATCTCTATTTTATGTACCTAATTCTACTTACTGGCCAACAAAAAATTACCTAGAGTAAATCTATTGATAATAAAAATGTGAACGGATACAGAAACACTTAAATGGCAACCAAGAAAGAGCAACCCATCAATGGACAAATTTTATAGTCTGACATATTTGATTAAGAGTTAGATACAGTCTTACTCATTCTGCAACAACTTCAGGAAAAATAAGAAACTAATAAAGCAATTAATATTCATCAAATGAGAATGCCATCACCTAGCATCATGCAAAACGAAAATTGCTTATATTGTGAACTTGTCTGGTCACAAGCAATCCTTAAAAACCAACCAGACTGCACCAAACAGGACCAGCCATTTAACTGGTTAAACTCGACATTGGCCTAATATCCGCTAAGGATATGGCTCTCAAAATGCCTACAGTTAATACTAGGACCAAACCAGAATTGACCCGGTTCAACCGGAAAACCTGGGCAATTTGCCCATGTGATGAACCTGATTGAACCATTTCAGTTAGACACATTAAAAAAACTGCACTCTGATATGCAGGAGCTGATCCAATATGTATCATCACTTTGAAAAACCCATGCTGAAGCTGTTACAGTGTGAGGGTTATTATGGTCATTAACACTGATAGGGTTATTATGGTCATTACGTATTATTTAATAATAAAAGTGTGAGACGTGGAAAACCCTAATTAGTTTACACGTTCTCCTCGTTCCTTCTTTATCAATTTCTACATTGCTCTCTTTTCTTCTCCTATATTAATTTCTACATGGTATCAGAGCCACATCAACAAGCATCACTCAACCCAAGCCGGTGTTGGCCAGCCCTCTCGAGTTTAGATTTGATGCCGACGAGCGTAGCTGGCTTAGATCTGGCCTCGTTGGCTTAGATCTAGCCTAGTTGGCTTAGATCTGGCCTCGTTGGCTTAGATCCAATGTCGTCCGGCATCACACGGTCTTGTCCATCCATTCAAGATCTGACGCTAGTTGAGCTCGCGCCCCTCCGTGCAAGCTGATCTGATTGGTGTGGTCCTCTAAGGTTTGCTCGTGTGTTCATTCTTAGTTTAAAATAAAAAAATAAAAAATTGCAGCAACTTGCTTGATAGAGATGCTGATTTTATTCGCCACGAAATTGATGTTGAATAAGATGGTTTCTGGTTGGGCATAATCTATGATTTGGGCGTTTGTCTTGATGAAACAAGATGAGTTGATTGAAGTATTATGGAGATTTGGACTATTTGAAACAAATCATGGTAGTTTGTTGAATTGAATTAGTTGGAGGGATTTGAATTTGATTATTGTGCTGAAAGTTCGTGTTAAAATAGTACAAATCGAATTATGGCGGAGAATAGAGGTGTAGTAGCTGAGGTTGTGTCTACATCCTCTAGTTGTTTCTTAAATGCATTTTTGTGGGGTATTCTCGTACACAGAAGGGATATCATTGTTACTATCCTTCTTCACATAAGTATTTCACCACTGCAAATGTTTCATTTTTTGAGTCGACTATTTATTCTAATGAACCGAAGCCTCCTACAGTGGATGATAATTCCTTTACATGTCATTATGAAACCTACTTCGGATTCTCCTCCAATCCCTCCACCAATTCAGCATGTATATAGTAGATGTCATCATCAACATGTGGAGCCCCTTGCAAATGTACCTCCGCCTATTTTGTCTTCTCCATCTTCTAAGTTTGAGGTAAGCCTATCACATATTGATCTTGATATCCCTATTGCTCATCGCAAAGGGGTTCGCAATTGTACCCAACACCCTATTGCATAGTTTGTCACCTATTCTGGTTTGTCTATTTCTTTTCGAGCTAGTCTAGACACTATTGATAAACATCCTACTCCTAAAATTGTTGTTGAAGCATTATCTAGTCAGGGCTAGAGGACAACTATGGAGGAGGAACTAATAGCACTTGACCAGAACAAGACTTGGGATCTTGTTCCTCTACCTAAAGGAAAAACTACTATTGGATGTAAATGAGTGTTCACTACTAAAGTTAATCCCGATGGTTCTCTTGCTCTCCCAAAGGCCAGATTGGTTGCTAAAGGTTATGCACAGATTTATGGGATTGATTATGGTAATACTTTCTCTCTAGTGGCTAAGATAACCTCTATTCATCTTTTACTTTTGTTAGTTGGTTTTGCTTGTTGGCCTCTTTTTCAGCTTGATGTTAAAAAACGTTTTTCTTCATGGTGATTTAAATGAAGAAGTGTATATGGAGCAACCACCTAGGTTTGTTACTTAGGGGGAGTCTGATCATGTTTGTCGTTTGAAGAAATCTTTATATGATTTGAAGTAATCTCCTGGAGCCTAGTTTGGGAGGTTTACAGAAGTGGTGCTTCAGCTTGGATTGTTTAGATGTAGTGGAGATCATTCTATGTTTACCGTGTTTCAGGAGCTGGTCGGATATTTCTTGTAATTTATGTGGATGATATTGTCATAACTGGAGATGATTCTACAGGGATTAATGAATTGAAATTGCATTTGCAAAGGATTTGGGACGACTTAGATATTTTTTCGGTATTGAAGTGGCACAGGCAAAGAAAGATATCCATATCTCACAACACAAGTATGTTTTGTATTTGCTTAGAGAGACAGGTTTTGCTAGGAGCAAAACACCTAGATACACCCATGCAAGCTAGCAAAACCCTAGATACACCCATGCAAGCTGGCTCAAAATTAATGGCAAAGGAAAGCGAACTATTGAATGATCCAAAACGGTATCGAAGGCTTATTGGAAAATTGAATTATCTATCATTCGACCCAATATTTACTTTTCTGTGAGTATTGCGAGTCAATTTATGTTTTCTCCTCGTACCTCTCGTTGGGATATTGTAGTCAAAATTTTGAGATACACTTGAATAAAACTCTAAGTCGTGGTCTTTTCTTCGATGATCATGGTCATAGAGGAGTGGAAGCATTTTCGGATGCCGATTGGGCTGGGTCTCCTACAGATAGAAGGTCTACATTGGGTTACTGCACTTTTGTGGGAGGAAACCTAGTATCTTGGAAGAGTAAAAAGCAAAGTGTTGTGGCTAAATCCAGTGCAAAATCAGAATACAGAGCTGTGGCTCAAGCTACTTGTGAATTAATTTGGATACGTCAGCTATTAGTTCAATTTGGATTCGAAGATCCTGTGCCAATGAAGCTGTGGTGTGATAATCAAGCAGCAATCCATATTGCTTCAAATCCAGTATTCCACGAGCGTACCGAGCATGATTGTCACTTTATCCGTGAGAAGCTTCAGGCTGAGTTATTTCTACTAGTCATGTTAGGATCAGTGAGCAACTAGCTGATATTTTCACCAAGTCTTTAGAGAGTAGTAGGGTGGAGTATATTTGTAACAAGCTAAGCATGCTTGATATCTATGCTCCAGCTTGAGGGGGAGTGTTACAGTGTGAGGGTTATTATGGTCAGTAATATTGATAGGGTTATTATGGTCATCAAGTATTATTTAATAATAAAAGTGTGAGACATGGAAAACCCTACTTAGTTTACATGTTCTCCTTGTTCCTTCTTTATTAATTTCTACATTGCTCTCTTTTCTTCTCCTATATTAATTTCTACAGAAGCCATTCAACCACTTAGTAAAAAATTATTATATTGTGCAATTAGTTAATAATACAACAGGTTGTCTCCTATTTTACCTAAAACAATCATCCATGGTGCTGATGGATTTTAACAGAAGTATGCCTCGAACTGTGGACAATATCCTCTTCTATGCTCGGGAGGTACAAAAGAGATCACTAAACCAGGTACTGAAGTTATTTACCAGCTTTCACATAAATTTATAAACAAAACATCTAAAAAGTCAAATCGGTGGTTGAAGTGGTCGAACCACAGATCAGTGGCTTGACCAGTTTGCTCACCAGTCGGAGTTATAAGAGAAAATTAACTGATAGATGCACAAAGACCAACACAGAATATAACATCATTGAGATAAAAAAAAACAATTATCCCAGAAAGTACCTCGTCTTTTGGTAAGAATGGCAAAACAGGCATTAGAATCTCTATATCCTGTAATCAAACCAGCCATACATCAGCCTATGCCTATGCTTTTCACCACATATGAGTAATGATTGCTTTACCTTCAATTTGGAATCATATAACTTCCTCACAGTAAGTACTAATTCGGGAGAAGGAACTATCCCATCTGTCAGGGAGTGTAAAACCTGATGAAATTGGAAAAGTTATGAAAACTTCATGTATATCTAGAGCAGTGTCGACATTCTTAGATGGATGAGGATCAGGACCTGTGACAAGAGGTTTTCACTTCCTCCAGGAGCATCTGATATTATTTCAAGAAGTTCAGATGATGGTCCCATCGTTCGGACTAAAATAGGAGTATGACGGTGAATTGCCTGCACCACACAACTCATAAGAAGGAAAGCTCATAACTGGAGTTTTAACAGGGCCTCCCCTCAAAATGATATTAATGAAACCTGCTTAGCTGCTGCAGATGCACCTCCGTAGATGACAAATATTTCACGAAAAAGAGAGTGTCTCTGTAAATCAGATTGTAGAAGTTCAATTTAATTAACACTTCAAAAGAATGTTATAAAATATAAAAGTACTGCAACAAGCTGAAAATATATACCTTTGTGCAAAGAGCAAAATACAAGGACATGCAGCGCTGGGCATCAGAGATGGCTATGCTTTCTACAGCATGCAATTGGCTAGTATCAGATGATCTATCCTCATTGCTTGCTTCCCCTGTTGCACTTTCTTGTAAAGGTCTTTCTACATCAGAATCCTGTAATATTCCGAATAAATTCAACATTTAGACCAAATTCAATTTCCACATGCACCAACTAACACATACTTGAAATCTTGAAAAAAACAAATATTAGGATAATACTCATTTGTGTATGTACTAAGCCAAAATATGGCGTCAATAAATACGTCATAGTCTAATCCTCAATGCAACTGTCACTTTTCATGAGCACAAATAAAATCTGAAGATTAAGCCCTCCATGGAGTTGTGGACTAGGATACCATCTCATATGTTTATATGCATGCATCTA
Source organism: Eucalyptus camaldulensis (assembly GCA_019915185.1). Lineage (NCBI taxonomy): Eukaryota > Viridiplantae > Streptophyta > Magnoliopsida > Myrtales > Myrtaceae > Eucalyptus > Eucalyptus camaldulensis. The sequence continues at coordinate 15,280,231 of JAHSVA010000014.1, read as the reverse complement.
CCGAACATAGTCCACAATCAAATTGGCACAAACCAATAAATCATTCTGTTCTTTGGCTAAAAAATTATAAGCCACAAATTGTTGCTAAACATTTTTTTGTCAGGCTTTCCCCTTTCCCTTCAACCAAAGTTCCATCTTCTCATTGAAGCTTCTAAGAGCCTCTACTTCACTTGCCTTAACAATCTTTATATGAGTTTCCATTCTTACTAGAAGAAACAGGAACTATTTCTTGGTCAAAATCATTTATAATATCTTTGCCTATACCCATTAGTCTTTTCTGCATATGCTTATATTTCACATGTTGTAACAACCCAACCCAGTCCACATGGCCAACCCCCCCCCCCCCCCCCTAAAAGAAAAAGAAGAAAAAAGAAAAGAAGCTCCGCTAGGGCAGTAGGGCAAAGCTCACGTCAGTCGTGATCAAAGACAACAAATGATCAGATTCACTCAGTGACAAACAATGATCTGTAACAAGTCTTCAATAAGACTCGCAACAGAAATAAGCTGTGCTTGAAAGAACTTTGCGGCTAAAGGGAACTGGTAGAGGAGCTCAACAGGTTGTTGTGGCACAGAAACTTTAAGGATGACCTCGAGTGACAGAGAACAGCAACCAACACTAAGTGGCAAGAAGGAGCCACACTACATGGTGCAAAGACTAACATGGAATGACTCATGGATGGGATGACAAAGCCACTTTATATTGACAATGCAAAGAGAGGATCGCATGGAAAAGTGGCCCACACCTTGATGGAGACAAACCAGAACAACATGCTTGGTGGCAATTGGGACAGGCAGCGACAGAGATGATGAAAAGATAGGGTCAACTGGGTCCCTAAGTCCCAAAATGGAGACTCTAGATTGGTGTTGCTGTTTGCCTTAGAAGGTTCTTTTTGTGGTGTTTGAAACAAATATCCTAATGTTACAATTCTTCACTCTAACTTGGCTCCAATACCATGACAAGTTATTAGGATCGCAAGAGAAACAGAGGGAGAAACCATATAGGGACTACATTATTCCTCAATTGACTCAATGCAAGAGTACATGGCATGCTCTATATTAATAGCATAAAGAGACGAGCTAATTAATAATGGAATCCCACCTACCTTATCCAACTAACTGAATATTTTACAGAGAGTTAGATATCTCTATGACCCGTAAAGTTCCTTCCAGCATACACAGGCATCACAACTTTTCTTGAATGACTAGAATCTCAGTGAAAATGGCTCATTCGAAAGAACAATAGTTGGTAATTTTTTTTTTTTTTTAAGATTACAAAGCTTAACTTCTTTGCTATCAATCCCACATCAATTTTTTTGTTTAGAACTGAATAGCATATCAACGCTTTGTTCTTGCCCAGAAAATGACAATATCTGTCAATAAATGTACCTGAAGAATACTCTCGGCAAATCAAACAAAAGCAAGTGAAGAACAGTGGCCTAACGCTAATTTTTTTCACATCACAGCTGAAAATTATGATACCTTCCCTTCAAGTGCCACTTTTTCCAGAGGCCCAGTGCTAATCACTGAAAGCAACATTTCCTTTGCAAAGTCTTCTATTTTTTGAGCAATGGATGATACAGGATACAGTTTGTTTGCTACCTGCCAAAGAAGACAACATTTGTAAGGATCTATTAATTAATGAAGAAGCAGAACAATTTTGCTACAGCTAGTTGCCCCTATGTTACCAGACGGATTGCCTTCATGCGCACATCCTCCAAATGATGAACTGCACTCTGATAATAAAAAAGAAGGAATAAAGTCAAACAACTAAGAAGAATAAAAGGAAAGTCTATTCTTATTGAGACCAATAATATTCAGCTTTTTCTCATTCGGTGCCCTGCCCCCATATACAAAGAGGACCTTCAATTCAAACAGAAAGGGACAACCGTGCAATCAGAAAATAAAAAGAAATCATACTATATAATAACAGCCAAAATAGCAATAAAAAACATAATTAGTAAGTTTCAAAAAACGAAGTAAATTTTTTTGAAGAAAGCAGAATGCAGGCGATTTACAGTGAGTCTCATCACAATCTAGCAGAAGCAACAAATAAAAGCACCACATTTCTGTTCATAAATAAAACCTGCAAAGAGATTTTCAAGCAAGAATCTCGAATTGGAGGGCGGAGCAAGATTAGACTCCAAACAGCACTCAGACCCTGAGTAACCCGATCTCCAGCTTGTAGCTCCTTCTCGGACTTTTCCAGATTACCAGGAGAACACAAGCTACCTAATAATTTCAAAACTGACTGCGGAAGATAAGGAACTTCACCAAGCAATCTGCTTAGAGATTTGTCAGAAGGTGGAAAAGCATCTTTCAGTGTTTCTGCCTGCATAAGAGACAAATAAATTCATAAAGATTGCCTTGGAGGAGGCAGGAGTTCAATATAGTTGAATGAACACCCACCACATTTAAAAGCAGTGATTCATATGAAGAGGAAGCAGTTGTGGAAGAGAAAAAGTCACGTTCCACTTCTGCCTCTCCAAATAATCTGTAGAGGAGACGCAATGTCAACTCATGTCCCTGAACAAATTGAAAATCAGAATCAGCATCAGCATCACGAAACTAAAACTTTCAGAAGAAGCACATCTAGTTATATATGAGAAAGGCAAGCATATGCAATAATCCTCTTAGTACCATAGGGGAAACCAACAATCCCTTTTTATACTACAAACACTGGTCCCAAAGTTGATGAGAATGAAGAAGCTGAGGAAAAGAGAAGGGGTCAACAAGGGGATATCCTCACAACCAACATCTGCCAGATAGTTCTTTTACAGAAAATAAGAAAAGGGAAGAGATAGACATGGTAATGAGATTAGAAGGATGAGGCCAATGTAACTCTTAAACAAAGACCTTCCAAGCCAAACAGAATTAAATATAGAAGATGTGCTTAAAAAGAGATGTCAGTTTAGACAACCTTCAATAACAAAATAAAGTGCTAACTAACTAATGCCTTCTTTCTTCAAAGAAAACCTAGCTCATTTTCTGCTACATCTATATGGTGACATAATCAATACTTAACTTCTATCTCTATTTTGAGGATCAATGGGGTGTTGGCAAGAAAGAAGGTTGAGGAGATATTTAAGTCCAGAGATAAAATTAGGGCTAAACAGTAGTAGATAAAATCCACTCCCAAACACATGCCAAGTGACGGGAGAGCATAAATCGCTACATCAGAGGCTTCGCAGCCCACTATCCCCACCAAGACCTTATACATTGACCCCATGGTCAATCAGCCCAGGCAATTTGCCTGTCTAATTCAAAATTCCATGACTGAATAAAGCCCTGCAGAGCCTGAGTCCTGAAACTCTCTCAAGTTGCCCCTAAATTCTCATCTTTCCTTTCTCTGCACATTGACAAAGGGACAGCAGCAGCCAAGAACCAACCCCCCTGCTGCATAGATGGGTAGATACCCAGATGATATAGTAAGATGTTTCCTCTTCAGATAAGATGAGAATTCACTAACAGTGCACAAGGATGTTTTGCAAAGTTTGGAGAACTTTGATCTCAATTAGAGTCTATTCTTAGGAAAGAAGACCTTAATAGCTTTTAGAGACAGATTCAGCGGCTACCAACAAGCAACTGTTAAAGGTTCAATATGTGCAGGCTGTGTCTACAACCAGCTTAATTATCACTCTTGCCAATACAGCAATACAACAATAATTTCCATTTCATTAAATTCTGTTATAATTAGTACTCAACCACTCTAATATTTCAAAGTGTATTCAAGTGGTATAGAAGTTCAAGAACTCATACGGGTATCATTAACATCCTCAGTTGACCCCACTCTGCATCTCTTCAAGGGCCCACTTGTTTCACTGATGTCGTTTGCCACTACGGATTAGTTTTCAATTTAAATGGACACACCCCTAGTGATTGCAGTGGCAAAAATAACTCTCAAGGATAGTGAGGTGATTATGATGTGGAGGTTAAGGTGATGGTTAGCTAATGGCTGTTATAGTGGTGGCAAAAGCAAATGGGGCCAATCATTTGGAGATGATAGCATGTACTGGCGGATCAATAATGATTAGCAGTTGGCACCAATGATGAAACATGTTCATATTGGAGCTTCTCCATTACATTAACAAGAGGAAGAAAATGCAATTTTCCCATGGCTATTATTGCGCGATGAATACAAGCAAGAAAAACAGATACCAAATAGCTAGGTCACTGTATGGTGAGGGATGCAACTCTCTTAAGTCCAATCTCGATAAAAACCTCTTGGTGACTGGATGCTTTTCATGAGAAGATGCAACTCCCTTAACCACCTTCCTAGTCATCATTTTCAGGCCTCAGGATGATTATGCCTCTCCGAAAAGAAAGAAATAGGCAGGCTGTAAAAATGAGGAAACTTCTATAGGTGCTATGAAGGAATTATTTTATAGGTAAATGAAAATTAAGGGCACAAAGGGGGTGCAATCCCTTAGACAAAAAGAGCCCAGAACCTAAAGAGCTAAGCTGAAAGACAAATCATCAACAATGTCAATTAAAGCATTTACATCCACACATAACTTTCCACTATACCAAAAGAGTGGAATTTTCAACCGACTTTTAGTAATTACAAAAAAGGGTGTTTGCTCTCCAATGAAAGCTCTCTTATTCCGCTCTTCCAAATTGATTAAAACACATCAAGAGGGTTGATGAAATTCTTCTATTTTTAAGAACAAGGCAAAAGACGACCTTGCAATGCCCACAATTCTTGTTCAATAGATCCTCCTATAACCCATGATAGACCAATGCACACATTAAGAGACCGCCCAGACCATTCTCATCCACGGACATTGAACGAGGAGATGTCTCCCCATCTCTGCCTCTCTCTTGCAAAAAAGAAGCACCTATTGACCAGCACAATCCCTCTTTTCTGCAAATAGTCGAATGTAAAATGCTTCCAAAAATCTCACTTTCCAAATAGAACTCCAAGGAAAAGTAACACCAACACCCCCCAGCACAGGAAACAATCCATCTCTACCACTACTTCAAGACAAAGGACAAAGTATCCACACCAGTAAGGGAAATCTTAGAGAAATAGCAAATCAAAATAGCTGACAAAAGATTCAAGTTCCCAATCTTGGCCTTGTTTCGTAAGGTTGATAACAATCCGACACAAGAGCCTTTTTGGTCCTAGCAATGTGAAAGAAGTCAGGGAAACAATCATTGAAAGACATTCCCACACCAGGTGTCAAGCCAAAAGCGTACCCTCTTACCATTTACAAGAATAGGATCCATATGAGCAACAAACTCACTCCACTCAGCTCCAATCCACCTCTAAACACATCACCAATGAGATATTCTTCTACTTTTAGAAATCCGACCAGTTCTTTTAAGGCCAAATTTAGCAACCACTTTTCTCCAAAAATGGATATATTCAGCATTGAACTCCCAGAACCATTTTCCTAGAAGAGCCTTGTTGAGCAATAAAAGAGACACGATGCCAAGACCGCAGTTACAAAAAGGTTGCTTAACTGTTTTCTATTAACCGGATGAAATTTATGAGACTCATTGTAAACCCCACCGCCCCATCCCCCCCCCCCCCCCAACCAAAATATATATATATATTCTGAGTGGCCTCCAGCCTCTTGGCAACCGAAGATTGAAGAGAGTTTTTAAGATGAGGGTCAATCTTTCCCCTTTCAAAAAGATATTTTCCAACCAGTGCACCACTTCTCCAATATTTCAAATAATAGTCTCCCAAATTTGTTTATCCTTGAAATTAGCACCGAAAGCAAAGCCTAGATAGGTTAAGGGAAAAGAGCCTATCTGACATCCCAAAACAGAAGAAAGAAAACATCATCTCTGCAGAAAATGATAGTATCATCAGCAAAGAGAAGATACATAGTCAACCCCTCACCAACGCTAGCCCCAATGAAGCCAGAAAGCCAACTGAACTCGGATGCCTTGCTTAACAACTCACAAAAGACCTAATTACTAGGGTAAACGGAAGATGATAGAGTGGATCACCCTGCCTAAGTGCCAATGACAATTGGAAAGTACCCCGTGGAGCCATTAACCAAAAAAGAAAAACTCAAAGGGGTGCTATGTCTCTTTATCCAATTACACCATTGTATGCCATAACCTTTGCATCACAAATAAAAGACAGTCCCAAGGCACATGATCGTAAGCCTTCTCCATATCGAGCTTCCAACACCTTTCTATTTTGCTTTTAAATGGGAGTCCACCATCTCATTTGCGATCAGAGCTGCCTCCAAAATCTGCCTTGCTCCAGCAAAACAATTTTAATGAGGTCCCACCAAAATGCCAATAGCCTGTTTTAATCTAGCTGCAAGAAACTTAGCCAAAATTTGTAAACACTACTCACTAAACTGACCAGGAGGAAGTCTTTGAGGTTCTTAGCATCGCCTTTCTTAAGGATTAAGGAGAAAAGGTAGCATTAATATTTCATACAAATCAGCATCCAAGTGAAAATCGCAGAAAACCTTCAACAATTCATCTTTTGCTTCTTCTTCCTTACAGCCTTTTTATTTTGGCATAGCGGCAGCAGCTCTTCAGATACAAATCTCTTTTTGATTTCTTAGATATTTCCCAACACCTAGGTTGTAAATGGGAGGCACCCCATTGGTGCACTTTAAGATAATATACTTGCTGATAGACAAATGTTATGTCCTGTCTGCAGTAGACCCCCATTCCAAATGAGTCCTCTTAGGAAATTAGTCCTCATTCGTGCCTCCTGTCTTTCTATTTCCTCCCCAGCTCCCACAAATTAAAAAGAACGTGGAAAGAAAGGGAAAAAAAACACACACACACACACAGAGACGAAAGTGATGAAAGAAAAGAGAGCAGGTCATATGAATTGAAGCATAATATTAAAACTGACTAAAAAAAGTATAAATGGAGCAAGAAAGGATAGGCAAGTATATGTTGAAATACTCTACCCAAAAGCTTTAGTTATAAGTTGGAGGGAAACTACATACATATGCCTATTAAAGCCACATATTCAAGTAATGTGGGTTTCTCTATCGGCGTCTCTCACTTGCAAATAGGACTGGGAACGGCACATGGAATTGATGAACAGAAAGCCACATGTGAGAAATAAACCTAGGGTGAAACTTGGTTCTAATACTATGTTAGAATGCCCATCCAAAAGCTTAAATCAAAAACCCGCGACATGGGATATCTTAACAATTTCAAACTTACACCAGAAGGGATAGCTGTAAGTTGATTCTATGAACGAGAACAGGCCCAACAGGTGTGAGAATTCAACTAGATACAAGCAAATAATGGCTGTAAACATACAATATTACAAGAGACAGACCAGAAATATAACTTCTGCTAGAAATTCCTGTAAACTCAGGGCTGACCAAAGCGCATGTTTTACCCAAAATTCAAGTTCTTTCGTGTTAGAATTGATAAAATCCTTCAAAATTGGAGTACATGGTTGGTACTTTCCCAGTCGCACCAACAAAATAATTACTTAAGTAGATGTTTATATTATAACATAAGCATGAAATTTTCCAACTCTAAAGGACAACGATTACATGGATTACACAGGACCAGACCAGGGAATACAGAAAGAAGATTCAATGTGGAGATACAAGAACACAGGGATCTTACCCAACAAAGTTATGTGTTGCCTCTGCAACAAGTAAACGAGGGAACAATCACCTACCTCATGATTCACATAATCTGATGAAATATGCTGATGTAGCAGTAGCCATGGGTCTAATTCCAAGGGAAACTGTGATTTAAAAGAGAATTAAACCTATTCAGTACTTAAGAAGTTTAGTGGAGCATTTCAAAATGTCATATAAAACTCAGTAGCAGGCAAATAGTAAATGTATCTTCGCTATCACTATAAGGTATTTCTCAGAGTTTTCATCTCATTCCCAGTAATAAGAGAATCATTTTTCAAGTGATGTTTGTGCAGGAGATTCACTCCAATGGACTAATCAAAAAGACCATATCTTCTGGTAGATAAGGGGAGAAGAATTTTTACCTCAACTCCAAGATAAGAAAGCAAAGAAGAGCGAACTTCTGAACCTCCAGCCAATGCAACTTCCTTATACGCGTCAATAATACGGGTGAATGCCGATTTCTGCAACTGATCTTTCTGTTCATCAGTCAAATCAACAACAGGGGCCGTCATCTTGGGTAACATAACATGAGAAGATAATCCCACAGAAGTTACAGATGAGGAGACTGGAATGTTGTCATCAACAGCCGGTGGTCTGGGGCTAAGCTCCTCACATCTATCATTTGAAATTGATGGAATCGACTCTCCTAATGATTTCCCCGACTGACTTGTATCTTGCTCTTGACCATTATCTTCAATACCCATGGATGCTAATGAGGAATCAGGCCGGTTTTCTGAGTGCCCAGCACTATGGCTGGATGAAGCAAGACCAGGTATTTCACTCTCTAAGTTTCTATCTTCATGGATATCAATCGACATCATTACGGAGCCCATTTCTGCTCCAGCTGAAGCATCAGCAGAAGTTGGTAAAGCAGTTAGCAAAATAGAACTCTCAACCTCATTAGTTTTATCCGTTTGAAGAGCAACACCATTTGTTGCTGCCACCGCAGGAAGATCATCTGGCTTCTCAGGCTTCTGCAGCCAAAGTAAATACAAACTCCTTACAGAAACTATAAACAAAAGAAAAGTTTTAAAAGTTCACTCTGAATGAAAAGAGGAAATGTCATCAAGATCAGGAAACTATGTAGAAAAAATGGGATGAGAAGTTACCGCAATACCTGTTCAGCATTCAGTAAAGAAGATATCTGTGGAAAAGCACTGGAAAGTGAAAAAACATCTTGCATCCCCTCTTCATCTTCATCGGCTTTAGGACGTTCAGGCGGGAGATGACACATATTTGCCATGACCACCTCAGCCAGCAAGTCCGCAGATATAGTGGAAATAATGATCTCCAGAGACTGAACAGCTTTTTCACCCTGAGCAACCAAGGCACCAAACATGGCAACCAGTTGATGCACAGCTCCAGAATCACTCTCTGCTTTGGAAGAGAGTGCTCCACTTGAAGCATTTTCTTCCTGATTAACTGTGCCTTTTCTGTTCAATTCATTACTGGATTCCTCAGACATGCTAGGACTTGGTTTGATTCGTTTTCCAGAGACATCCACCTCAATAGTGTGATCCTCTGTTTCCCCTCTTTTCCGCCCTCTGTTACTTTGGGTAGATTCATGGGGTGATATTGATGGTTTCTCTTCCTGCCAAAATTCTTTTCATCAATATCCAGAAGTTTCAAACCAATTAAATGTTTTCTATTTTCTCAGCCCATTTAGATCTAGCATCCAAGCATAACTAAACACCATTAAGTATAAACAATCCACACAACAAACCAGTACATTAGAAACTGAAGGCTCCTCTTTTACTTCTAAACTTCCGTTTATCTTGTAGTCTTGGTCAAGGGCTTGCTCAACTACTGGTCCATCGTTCATCTCCCTCACGGCATCAAGTAACTGATCATGCCACTGCAGAGACCAGAAACTCAATTATCTGGACTAACACCAGTGCATAGAACGGTACTGACAACCAAAATTATAAATAAATAATAAGTTCAGCAGCAACAAACTAGGGATATCCATTGAGTAAAGTGCTTTCACAATTGGCTCAAGTAGCTGTGTCAAATGATAGATCCAAAGTTTGAGCTCTGTAGACTCCAACATCAAGCACTGAGTTTCAAGTTGATACTAGAACGATGGCCATGATATGCCCAGGGGTCAACTGGATAAAATGTCCATTTTAATCATATTACACTAATTAAATTTCTTCCCAGTGTACGATCAACATGGTCCAATTGTAGTAGAAAAAAATACATTAGAACCATTTTAATGCATTCAACCTCAAGTAAAATAGTACAAAAAAGTTTTGTTCTAAGAATTCATTCACCCAATAGATTAAACAACTGAACAATAAAATCAACTTAAGTTGCAGGAAAGAATCTAGTTATAAATGCCTTCAATTCCATCCCTGATACCGAACCTCCTAGAGAGAACCAAAATATAAAAGGAAAGGAAAAACTCATGTAACTTCAATTAAACTGTATTGTATCTGGAAATTCTTGCTCCCATTGGACCATTTGTATCTATATGCATTAGGATCATGTCAATGCTTGATCTTGCTATGCTATGAGAGTAAAAATGCCGCTACACTTTCCTGTAGTCTTAGAGTCTTCCCTAAGCATTTGTCTCAGGCGAATCTTACTTAACAATTGAAAATCTAGGAATCTTCATGAAAAGAGTAAATCAGCAAAGCAATGAGTAATATATTTTTTATTCCATTTAGCATTAAGTTTGTTCTTAAAGCTTTTGAAAAATGGAATAATATGAGTCTTAGACACTCAACAACACATTCTTTGGCCATGTGTAACATGTAGAAAGGTTGATGTCTACACTCCTCATTAAAGTGTAAAAAATAGCAGTCTTGCATTTTCCTTGATAGCTTCCTTTTTGTTAAATCATTGTTATCTAGTTTGAATCAACTTTTTACTGATTTTTGCTCGTTAGGTTTCTCTTGTAAATTTTATGACAAAAGAAACTATGACATTTCATCATTCGCTAAATTATAACATTTTAAAGTTCACTTTAAGAAAAATTAAAAATATAAATCTGCAAATCTTAAGGTAGAAATGTTTTGATTTCGGGAAATAGGACAGAGTACTAAAAATGAAGAATAAAAATAATAGAAGAAAAGTTGAAAGTTGGATAAAGAGGGAAAAAATCTGAGGTGTATGCATCACCCAATGTAGTGAGCCATATGTTGCTATTTTATAAGCCCTTTGTGTGCTCCACAATACTGAAGATTCGTTTCATGATTTCTCATGTAAAATTACGTATTTTTGTGTGTGTAAGTTTTTGGTCTTGGGTGGACTTAAGGAATCTACTTAGATTCTCTGTACATCTGGACCATGCGTAATGCAGGTTTTCATGGGATATTCATTCCCCTTATACGAAGGACAAGAGTGTTCTAGAGCTACCTGTGAGAGCTGATTAGGGAGTGGGACATTTAAGAATGTTGTTGTGTTTGTACTTCTTTTATGATAGAGGTTAAGCAACACGGTGGTTGATATGTGCCACAGTAAGAACAAGGCCAACAACATAGGAAAATGATCTCTTAAAATTGTGGTGATTCTTTTGGGACTAGTGGAACTTGATGAATGGGGACAAAGGAAAATCTAGACTGTGTTATGGGTTGACACTAGAAAAGTGGGGTTTGCTTGTGATTTGCTTGAATCTTGGACAAGGAAAAAATGTAGGAAACTGCAGAGGACAGTGCAAAACGAAATTTCTGATGTGGATTTGGAGGTGATTATGCCGGGTCTAGGGGGAACATGAATGACTGGTGACCACAGACCACCTTTTGCACTGATAAAAGGATGAGAACAAAAACAGGTGCAAAGGAATGCGGCCTCCAAAATGAGCATGTCCTGGACTATTAGATTGTCTCTGCCTTCCCTTGAAACTTTGCTATTTGTCTCTTCCATGAGTAAAAAAATAATATAAAAAAATGGTGAGAGGGACCAAAGGAATTTATTTTCTCCCTCCATTGTAGATTGTTCTAACTAAAAGTGTCATATGTACTTAATTAGGCATAACCTAACCCTACCAGTCTTGATGAGAAAGTTCTCTAAATCTGATATTTGCATTTTCTATGAGCATAAAAATGGTAAATAGTGCAGAGATGTAGCATCCTTTGTGCATAGGGAATGATTATTAGGGTTAAATAGGTTAACTTTCATGAGACATACCACTAATTTCACAGCATTGCACTTTGGCATATCCATGCTTTAATGGGTTAGTGATAGGTAGTTTTTCAGTTCTATGACGATAACTAGATCTTTATGAGGGGTTTAATTAAGCTGAGTCGAGCTGCTTGAACAAGTTATGTGATAGAAAACTACATTAATTACAGCTTCAACAGCTTCTGAATTGCAGTGCCAAAAAATTATCTAACAATCAAGATTTTTTCACACTACAGTGTTTTCATTGCCTCCACTTTCTATACTCCCAAAGAGTAAAGTATTATTATAACCTGCCTCCTCCATACCCCCTCCTTCCCTCTTTCTTTTCCTTTGATTCCATCCTATTTTTTACTCCGAAACAGACCCTCATGTTAAGCTTTTTGACATTCTCAGATGTGTAGTAAAATTCAAAGTGATGCATACAATTCTTACAAGTAATTATCCAGCAAATAATTTGAGAAACTACATTTTGAGACGATGAGAAGTTGAGAGAAGTAGAAAATGAGGAAATAAACAATGGCGATCAAATATTAAGAAAGTCATGAGCAGTTATATATATGCATGGGAAATTTAAAATTAAACAATCAGAAAAGTATGACTTCACAAACTTGAGGACACAAAGAAATGCACTGTAGCAAAGATATACCACTGCAACCCCTGGATAGGTGCTCCCTAAGCAGGAATGAAAAGCGTTTTTAAGTGCAAGGCGTACTCCAGATACATGTGCACCCCTTGTAACAGAACTTGTTGGATCCAAACCAAGAAGAACCGGCAAAATGCGTCCATAGTATGAAGGCCTTTCCTTGGCTATTGCAGAAACACTGATAAATAGATCAAAAGCATGGACAAAATGGTCGACAGAACATTAGAAAACTGAATGCAAATTCAGAAAATAACAGAGATCATCAGTCATAAAGTAATATAGATTAACCACGCAGCACCGCCAATGGACACTATTACATACAGTTAAGCTGCATATTGTTGGTGAGATACAATGCATGGATATGATATGATTAATCCTTATCAGGAATTTGGAGCAATCCCCAGATGAGACTAAGTCCAGATAAACCTGGCTATGAACTAGATAAAATTACCCCCCAAAAAAAAATCCTAAAATAATTGTAATTAAAAAAGATAAGAGGGTGGACTGTGAAGGGGAGCTCAATGGGCCACAAAGCATGGAAGAGAGAGTCGACCATTGATAGGCAAAATATGAGCAGTGACAACCACATGGTGGTCCCACTCCTAAGGAAGTGACCACCATGACTGACTTGTCTCCTTTCTCTTTCTCGCTCGCTCTCTCTCTTAAAGGTTCTGTCTTTTGTCACATTAGTCTTGAAACCACCACACTGGCGGTTGATATCAGTAAAGGCAACCACCATCAGCCAGGTGGTTGCACACCCATTCAAAATATGCCCAGTGGCCCTAAAGCCCAAAGCAGCCCAACTTTTGGGTTAGGTCTCAGTCAGTTTGGGCTTATGAGCCTGCCCCTGAAATTTTTCCAGACCATTTCGTTTTTCGAGCATCTAGCTACAAAGCCCCACAAAACAAATCCACCCGATACAGTATATATATGTGACTTAGGTCTAAAAACTCCAATTTTGTTGTCCACTCTCATTCTCTGCCCTTCTCATCTTTAATCTCAACAATTTTTCATAAAACGCCATCAACAATTCAATGCCAAACAACACTAACCACTGATGAAAACAGTTCAACCAACAAAGACCATCTATCACTTTCAACCAAAGACAACCAGCAGGCGACAACAATAATTATCCGCATCACCCCAGAAAACCAGTTAGCTCAAGAGAAACCACCCCAAAATCCAGTGACAACAGCGTTCATCACGACCACTTCTCAACTACCACCAATTTCTTCATCAACATAAGGCCACTAGAGATCAAACAGCCAAACCACCAAGAAATAGAGTTTTCACGTTTTACTGTGCAACTCTGCACAAAAATTTGGGAAGATTTCGCCATTGCTTTATGGCGTATGTTGTACATCTACTCGGGAGCTCTCATTTTTTATCTTTTAGACATGTTGCATTCCAAGGTCAATACCATTTTCCTCAGATTAAAAAAACAGGCATTTCAAGAGATATATCATGTAAATAGACCTGGCTAAGACTGAACCAAACTGGGATTGATGCGGTTCGGGCCAGGCACCCTTCAATCAGATCAGACTAGTCTTTTGGGCATAGAACACCCTGACCTGATAAGTTCGGTCCAAGCCTTTTTATTCATGTACGCCTGGCCCTCCTGACTTGAATCTAGTGTTAATCATTGTATTTAATGATTAGATTTATTCCCGAGTCCAATCATAGGTTCAACAAACACTTTTAAGACCAGGATACATCCAGTATTTCCCAAACAAAAGATGGGATATAAGAAATGCAAGAGAGACTTTTTCCAATACTACACTATGAAACAAAATTATCCTATCGACTAAAGGAAGCCTTAAAGAAGCAGATTTTTGTAGCATTCTTCACCTGTCTAAAATTCTCAACTTGCCTCATCCCAAAATCTTTTCAACAGTATCTGCAGTCACTTTAGTGGGGACTCTAAAGTTATGCTAACATTAAGAAAATAGCGCAAGTTAAACTTCTGAACGAACCATAACTTCCTCCAGAACAAGGAAAAACAAATGACAGCAGGTCAGTCAAACAAGAGGATTTGCTTGAGTCCCCCTTGTCTCGGTCTGTGAGATTTATCCAATCACTACCATATTAGATTTTGATGTCTTTTGATAAGATCTTTCTAAGTTATAGCACATTTGCACACAAAAGTCTCTGAATAGATTGCATATGCAATAAACATAAATAATATGTTACCTATTAATAAGCACAACGATTGTTAGATTGCAGAGAGATTTCACTGTTGGAGACCTCAGCTGATCAAGCAATAAAACAAGACTTTTACTAGCTTCTGTAGCCAAATCCCCTACATTTAATATAGGATGACCACCACGAAGCCATGATGCATTGAAGCCCAACAAATTTCCTGAAAAAAAGGTCAAGTGAAGTAAGATAGAAACAAGCAGAATTTGCACTTGGTAAAAATCACAAGTTGCTACAATTACAGTGAACCTGACATGGTAAAAATCACACAAGTTGCTGCAATTACAGTGAACCTGACATTCATCTTACCTTCTAAGCGCTGATCCGAAGGGGGCTCCAAAGATCCATTAGGATCAGGCGTGTAGAGTAGAATGATTGCTTGAACAAATTTCAGTGCCGATAACTTTATCCCGTCACTTCCCGACTTGCAAACAGGTTGTCAACGTGAGTCACACATTGCAAAGAGTTTAATTTCAGCTTTTACAAGTTGTTGCTTACCTGGAAAGCTATTGAGTATACTTTATCCTTGAATTTCAACATCCATTCCCAAGCTGACTCCAGTGAATCATCTAGATCACTTGTATATAGTCCCTGAAACATCTCGGAAACAACAAAGCCATTTAGGAACGAAAGTCTCCTAACTATCCATATGAGGTGTTTGCATGGAGGTATTAGGAAGCCAAGGCAGAGCAGCGAGCAAGAAGAGACACCATCATAACGCAGCAAAAGGATATTAAAAAAAAAATCAGGAAAAAAAAAAGTATTAACTCCAGCAAATTCATGAGGGAAATAGATAGAAACAACCCATTAAGCTAACAACAAATTAGAGAAAATTACTTTAGATGTTTAACTTGAATCACCTGAGTTAAAAAGAGAAGAAAGGTTGAGGTGGCCATGGGTATCATCTAGTGCCCTCTACATCCATGAGGATGCCACCTCATGTTAATGAGCATGATTTGCACTTACAGACGTAGCAAAGATCTACATCCATATCATGTCTATGGTTCTATAATCAAGACCGAGGATTGACTGACAAAATCACTCTTCATGTGCATAAATAAATTTTAAATATCAGACCACAAACATAGAAGATTGAAGGAAATTAATCTTCATTCCACTGTCTAAACTAAAATGATTATTACCCCATCTCTTGGGGTCATTACACCATCACACATATTTGACTTGCTTCTCACAAGAAAAGAAACATCAAGGATGTTAAAACAACCATGTAAGCTGACCTGAGAGGTTCTCTAGGAGGTCCTCTGGTAATATTGATTGCATTTTACGACAATTACCCAATGGAAACTGACAGCACATAGCATGAAAAAGTAATCACCAACAACTAGGCCAAGACAATATCTGCCGTGTCAATGCAACCGATTCCCAGTGACCTCTTTCAGAAAAGCATAGCTTTCGACCGCATAATAAAATCACGGAATTAGCTTCCATTCACTACACAAGTCACAAGTCGCAATCGCAACATCCACCGCACAACTATTCAGGAAAAAAAAAAAAAACAGTACCTGGATCGCAATTGTCTCAAAGGTGTGACGAAATAAGTCAATGCCGCAGCTTATAGCTTGGCGAGCAACCGGCGGCGACTCATCAGTCAAGAGCGAAATCAAAACAGGCACCATTTCAGGCAGAAATTCCAGCTGCTTAATCCCAATTTCGCCAATTATCCTACGCGCAGCACCAAAAGCGCACAGTCAAGAGGAGGACACTTCAACTTCAGAAGAGCCATTACAACACAGAGCGAGAGAGAGAGAGAGAGAGAGAGAGAGATAGGGTTTTGGAACGAAGCTTACTGAGCGATGAACTTGCGGACGGGGCTGAAGCGGTCGGAGAGGAGGTCGAGGAGCTGGGGGAGGAACTCGGCGAGCAGGACGGGGTCGTCCTGGAGGAGGTCCTCCTTCAGGTCGCGGAGGCGGCCGAGCTTCGAGGGGATGTCGGGGGACGCCTTGGCGGAGCCGACGAGGCCCGCCAGCCGCTCCCGGGGAGTCGCGGAGGCCACGATCGCCACCATCGGCGCAGCAGCAGCGTGGGCCCGTTACCGGAACGGGGGATCCGCCGAGTCCCGGCCGGAGCTCCGATTCCGGCGAGGTTTTCGCCCGCCCGAGTCGGAGAGGGGACTGTGAGCCGGCGAGGGTTGCGCGGGATCCTCGAACGGAGGAAGAAGGCGGAGGAAGACAGTGAAAGAGCGACGAGCGTTAGGACTCCGCTCTCGCTGGGCTCTGTTTCTTTCTTCTCAATCGCGCGCTCTCAATTGGGTTCGCAGGCCCTTGATAATTTTATTTTTCGTGGGGTTTTAAATTTATTGTACAATTATAAATTCAGTACTTCAACTTTTCGATTTTGTTGATGTCATCCTTAGCCTTTTAATTGAATGTCACAAATTTGAAAAGTCGATTACTTTGAATTCCACTTTCAATTTGTCCTGCTAGAAAAATAATGTGATTGCTGCAAATTATTTTAGTTTTAGCTTTTTTTCTTCTTTTTTTTAGGGTCGGTGAGGGTTACTGACAACCGTTACAAGTTGCGGTTGCCTCCTTGGCCACAAAGACCTTGGGTGATGCCCTTGGGTGCTCGTCAACCGTTGGCGAGGCAACAATGACCCTCACTTGCTCTAGGTGGTGTTGCCTGCGGTTGCCTAACAACTGGCAAGGGCCCTCATGGCCTCGCCTAGGGCTTTCGTGGCGGAGGTTGAGGCAGCTCTCCCCAATCTAGGTAAGGTAGTTATAATCGGCAAGGGTCAATGCAACCTTCATCAACTCTAAAGAAAAAAAAACAAAAAGAAAAGCAAATTATATGCAAATAAAAAATTCAAAAAAGTTTAAAAAGTATAAAAAATTCCACATAGGATATTTGGTCAAAATTAACACTGAAGTAATGAGTTTTTCTTTGATTTGACACTCAAGTGAGGAAAAAAAAGTTTTAATACTTAAATAAATATCGTACAAACATTTTATTATGCCCAATTTTCTCACACCTAAGGATCAGTACTAATATTGTTGCCAGAGGCCTAGACACTAGTGACGATGACTAAGTAGCACTGACACATGAAACAACATAACACGACACGCCAATATGTGAATTTTTGAAAAATATAATTTTAACACGTTATGACACGTTGTATATTAAATAAATATTTTTATTTTTCATTAATTTGATTCAAATTCACAAATAAATAAATAATAATAAAAGAGCATACAATGAATTTTCACTAATAATATTAATAAATATATTCTAGAAAATTCAAAATGTATATTCATAATTAATGCATGTCTATGTTTGGAAACATGTTTCTAATTTTAATGAAAGTTATTGATAAAATTAATGGCTAGCAGGAAATTATAATCAACTTGTTTAAATAAATATATGATCATATACTATAACTAAAATTTATCATTATTCAACATTCAATATTTTTATTTTTCAAAATCACTTTTTAGCCTCACTTATTTATTTTTCTAATGAAAAAAAGCCCCTCTAGGGTCTACCTCCAACCCCCACTCCCCAAATTTATTTCACTGTACTTTTCCTACTTTCTTTTCCCCCACCTCCCAAATTTACTTCACTTTCCTTTCCCTCGTTTCTCCCCGCCCCCCCCCCCCCCCCCACCACCTGTCACTTCTCCCTCCCTCCAAGAAAAAATCAGGCCAAGTCCATCAAAATCCCCTTTTTTTTTTGGGTTAATACCTTAAAAAAATTCAAACTGGTACTGACAAATTTATCAAAAACTATTTTTTTAACTATGAAAATCCCAAAACTGGTACATCCGTGACAAATTTACCCCGACTAACTATAAAAAACCTTAAACTAGTACATTTATGACAAATTTACCCCAAACTAATTTATTCGACCACAAAAAACCCCAAACTAATAAATTTGTGACTAATATATCCTCCGAAAAATTAGATTAATACCACAAAAATCATAAAAATTATAAACTGTGACAAACAGAGTGTAAAATCCTAAATTGATATACCGGTCAATTGTCACGTGTTATCTAACTTTATAATTTAACAAGAAAATTTAACTAAAACTAACAAATGATAAATTTGTCACAAGTGTACTTGTTTAAGGTAAATTTATCAAAGGTATACCAGTTCAGGGTTTTTGGTGGTCAAAAAAATAGTTTTAGGTAAATTTGTCATATGTGTACCAGTTTGGGGTTTTTCAAGATATTAACCCTTTTTTTTAAAAGTTCTTTTTGATTTTCCTCCCTTAAAAACGCTAGCAACCACACCTTCCTTATCCTCCTCCTCCTCCTCACACGACCCTCTTCCGCTCGATCTTTGCTCTCTCTCGGTCCTCATCACAATCACTTTGTCGCCTCGCCTCCGACCCTTCCTCCTTCACAGCTACAGCCTTGCCGTCAACCTTCCATCGCGGCATCATAGTCGCTCGCTCTCTGGGTCGCTCGGTCTTTACTCTTCCTTTGACCCTCCCTTGCCATTGCAAGCTCACCGTCGCTCACGGCCTTGCCTTTGCTCCCTTGCCCTCGCCTCCATCCTCCATCGTCTTTCGGCCACGCATGTCAGAACGTGTCGAGAAGAATTGATCAAGTGTTGACCACATGTCTGAGCACGTCAGAGAGGGTATCGACGCTCACACGGAAGCTGCTGCAACATATCCGTGCTTCATCTGGTGGTGAGCGGTCAACTATAGGAATATTAACGTGCAGAAAATCAAACTTTCCTGAAACTCGATTTTTTATAATTCCAGCATCTTATTGCTGTCTTGGTTGAGGCGACCAAGAGCTGTCTTTTTTTTTTTTTTTTTTTTGACCAGTTTCTACTAGGAACACGCTGCTTACAAGTTTTCAGCTGCCCAATATTTTGATTAATTTTAGTTAAGGCATTAACTAAGGTTAGATTACCAAGCAATTTCATACTTAGATTGACTGCTCTTCGACGCCCCTCTTCCTTCATCCCCTTTTGCACTCAAATCTCTTTGCCTCATTCGCCTTTCGTTGTTCTTGCTCTGTTTTGCTCTTTCTTCTCTTTAGCCCCATCATTCTTCCTCCTCTTCTTCTTCTTCTTCTTCACTGTCTGTCTGCTGCTCTTTTCATCATTCTCTCTCTCCTGTCTCCCCGTTTTATCGCTCTTTCTTTCTTAAGAAAAACAAAAAAGAAAAGAAAAGGAAAAATGTCAAACGATTCCGTTGTTTCTATTGCGTGGGATGTCTTGAAGTGGGCGGTTGTTCCCATCAAGCGTCAATTCGGATACGTGATCTCCTCCAAGAGCTACGCCCGGGATCTTCAGAAGGAAGTTGGGAAGCTGGCGTATGAGGCCGAGAGGATCCAAAATGCAGTGGAAGAGGCCAGAAAAAATCTCCGGAATGTCTACACTCCCATCACAGAGTGGCAGGCAAGTGCTGAGAAGGCCTTGAATGAGGCGCGAAACTTGTCGGACGACTTCGAAAAGGTGAGTAAGAATTGCTGCTACGGGTGTCTTCCCGACCCCAATTGTCGCTATCAGTTCAGCACGAAGGCCAAGGACAAGATCGAGGACATCAAGCAACTCGCTCAAGACTGCAGTCAATTCAAGGACATCTCCTTCAACGGTCCTGCTCCAGGGAATGTTGCTGCTTCGACTCCGGCGAGGAGAGAGGACAGAGATTTCGTCCAGTCAGCCACCGCGACAACCTTTGCTTCTTCAGCCTCGACGTCGATTAAGCTTAAGGACGATGGCATCATCAAATCCAGAGAATCGATCATGCAGGAGATCATGGCCACTCTTGCTGATAACAACAATAGAGTTGTCGGGATTTATGGAATGGGCGGGCTCGGCAAGTCCACCCTATTGGTGGAAGCCGAAAGGAGAATAAAGAAAGAGAAGTTGTTTGATTGGGTCGCTAAGGCCGACGTGTCGGAAAATCAAGACATCAAGAGGATTCAAGGAGAGATTGCTTACGCGTTAGACCTGGACATGAAAGATGCAGAGTATGTCAATTCGCGAGCTGCGCGTCTAAGCAAAAGGTTGGAAGAAGAGGAGAAGGCGAAAAAGAAGGTCCTCATAATACTGGACAACCTATGGAAGGGGCTTGACTTGAAATCAGTGGGCATTCCTTGCGGACATGACAACAAAGTCATAGGATGCAAGTTGTTGCTGACTTCAAGACCTCAAGATGTTTTGCGAAGGGAAATGGGCTGCGACAGGGACTTCCGCCTCAAAGAGCTAAAGGATGAAGAGGCAAGAAGATTGTTTGAGAGGACGGTGGGAGACAAGGTTCATGATGATCCGTTCAAATCCCTAGTGGATGAAGCACTCCGCAAATGTGCAGGTTTGCCTTTCCTAATTATTGCAATGGGGAATGTTTTCAAAGATGCTGATTTTTATGAATGGAAGGATGTTTTGAGACAAATTGAGAAGTCTACAAATGAAGGAATAAGTGAGAGTATAAATAAGATGTTGCAGTTGAGTTATGATCGCTTCAAAGGGGAGGATGGCAAGGAGGTGAAGTCATTGTTACAACTCTGTGCTGTTTATGGTGTCTCCAAGCCGTCTCTTGAAAACTTGGTGAGGTATGGCGTGGGTTCAAGGTTATTTCGAGAAGATAGCAACATGGAAGAAGTTAGAAATCGGCTGCACTCATTGATCCGAACCTTGAAAGCCTCCTCTCTTTTGTTAGTAGATGATGAAGATGTTGATGGTTTCAAGATACATGACTTGGTTCGTGGATTTGTTGCCTCAGTCGCTTCAAGGGATGATCCTTTTCTTGTGTTGAAAGATAATGATAAGTCGCTGATAGAGTTGCCGAAGGACAAGCTCAAAAGTTGTACAGCAGCATGCTTTCCCTTTGTTGACATGAAGGAGCTTCCCAAAGAGTTAGATTGCCCTGAAATGCGGATCCTTTTGCTATTCACAAACAATAAATCTCTTAAGGTTCCAAATTCATGTTTCAACTCTATGAGAAAGCTCATGGTCTTACATCTTTCTCAAGTGCGTCTCACTTGTTCACCTTCGCCATTTCAGTTCTTGGAGAACTTACATACTTTGTATCTTGATGGTTGTTCATTAGAGGATGTGGCCATGATTGGTGAGCTAAAAGGGCTAAATATTCTCAGCTTTGTGAACTCCAAAATTCAACGATTGCCAAAAGAAATTGGACAATTGGTAGAGTTGAGGTTGTTAGACTTAAACCATTGCTCACGACTTGAGATAATCGAACCAGGTGTGTTTGGAAGCTTGATGAAATTGGAGGAGTTGTATATGGAGAATAGCTTTGATCGATGGAATGCCGTGGAGCAAACTCCATCAACTAATGCTAAGCTTATTGAGTTGAATAACATGATGAATCTATGCACTTTGCATGTGTCCCTTCTCGATCCAAGTGTGCTCCCAGAGGATCTTAATGTTGAGAAATTAACGAAGTTCAAAATCCATATAGGTGATGTGACGCTTCGGCAAAGTTGCAAAGGATCGAGGACATTGGAGCTTAAGTTGGATCCAACAAGCGATATTCTTCATAAAGGATGCGTACAAACTTTATTAGGCAAAACTGATGATCTATTTTTAGATGGATCAAACGGAATTGAGCAAAGTATTTGCACATTATCCCTAGAAGGCTTTCCAAAATTAAAGCATCTACACGTGAAGAATAGTCCTTCAATCCCTTACGTCCTCCAACCGCCATCCTATACGGATTTTAAGACGTTGGAGTCTTTAATTCTCAATAATCTTATCAACTTGAAGCAATTATGCAACAACCATATCTCCTCTAACTCCTTCATTGCATTAAAAAAAAAATACGAGTCAAAAGTTGCAATAAGTTGGAAATTTTGTTTCCTCTTTCATTATTGAAAGAACTTCCACAGCTTCAAGAGATCCAAGCTATCAAGTGTGACTTAATGCACGAGATTGTACAAGTCGATGATTGTGGCGAAGTTGAATTGTGTAATTTGCATGTATTAGAATTGCGTAACTTGCCAAATATCAAGAACTTTTTCACCCAGGGGATGGCTCCTTCAAGTAGTACATTAAAAGACCAAGTTGGCAATCAAGTTACTTTCTTCAACGGGCAACAGGTAACTTTCTATCACAAGAATATATTATTTATTAATCTTTTGTTGATTTGCTAATTAGATGTAATGTAGATTATAATCCTTATTCTTTTATTTTATTTTTTACCTTGTCCAATCATGCCTTCCCTTCCCTGTAATTAGTTAAATCTTCTGTTTCTCTTCATTGTGTAGAAGTCCAACTAATAGAATGGAATCCATGTAAATTTAGTTCGGGATAGGATCTGAGTTATTTTCAACTTACGTGCTGCAAGTATACCTCTATTAAAAGGGTTTTACAGAGCAACATTGAAGGATAGTAACATCATGTCTCTTGTAAGATAGATTCCCTGAATTTAGTCATCTAACTTTGTTATTATCCATAAAATATAATATCTAGGCGACTTAGGTAAAAAATTCAATACGAAGAATGAGCAAGGGAATTGGGTTTTCGAATCGTAGCAATGATGCCAACCTAATTGATGCACATCATTTCCGTATAGTGTATTTCAATAAGCATTTAGTCATTACATAGGTCCTATTTGTATAAAAGTATACAATTTCATGCGTGTTCATATATCTATAAGCACTTTGAGCATAACAAACATAAATATTCAACTTGTGCTAATATCTCGTAGTCGTAGGCTTTAGTGAACGACTTTTAGGAAAGCTACATGAAATCCCCCATGAAGACTTTAAGCGGTACACATTTACTTCCAGAATTTGGTTATACAAATTATGACATACTGGGCATAGCTATGTGATGTTATCATCCAATGGTCCGTTTAAATAGCTGACTGGGGATGCTATATGCATAATGAAATATAAAATTTAGCCTTTCCAATGACTTTTTCATATGCTTGGGATATATTTGAAAGCTTGCTAGATATTTAGCTCTTTTCATGAAGTCAACCATATTATTAGTAATCTTTTGTCTAAACCTCTGTTAAGATCATTGCATTTTTTGTTTATTTTTCTTTATTTATTTTGGAAATTTTCAACTCATTTTACTGCATTCGGATGCTAGAGGATGATTCAACTAAAACAGACACAAGAATTGCAACTTTATTGTAAAAAAATTACGTGTAATATGCAATTGAGTCCTAAATATGTTTGCTGGGAAAGTGTCACAGGGGTCCTAACAATTTAGTCATGAGTCAATCCAGTCCTAAATACTTTATTTGGACTAGTCCTCAACATTTTGAAAAATAATTAAAATCAAGTTCTAATAGTAGTGTCGTTGACAAATTTCATCAACAAAAACGATAGCATTTTATTTTTTGTGAAGTTAAGTATGATTTTGACCTAAATAATCAAGGGAATGTACATAGACTCGGTTCATAATGGAGTGGAACTTTGATTATCATAATTTACCAAAAAATAACTCACCAATTCTATGTTAAGTGGTGAAAATCATTGTCATTTTCCCACATTGTTTACTCAAAATTTGGGCTTAATTTTATTAATTAATTCATGTAACTGAGTTTTTTTGCTCATTTCTAAACTAGCTCATGTGCTTTGTTCCTTCATTATGGTCAAAATCATGTTCTTAATTGTCGAAAGATTAAAACGACACAATTTTCAAGCGAAATACTTGGTTTGAAGCATAATTCCAAGGTGTAGTCAAGGCTCGAGTTTATGAAATGGCAATTGAGATATAGTAGACCGCAACATTCATAATAAAAATAATTAAATGATTTTGTATAATAAACCTTTATCACCTAGACATCCAACTTAGAAAATTGTCTCAAGCACTATGAATTGGGAAATTATGAATATGAAATTGATAATTTATATCGTCACAAAAACAATTAATGGCATTTAATTAAAATTGAGGCCAGTTATATACAGTTGATTAAATTGGTTATTGTTAGTAAGAGAAGTACAACATGGATAAGCAGCGGTCCAATTTAGGAAAACGCACGGCTGTTTTGTACAAAATTGCTTAGAGCCTCTTAGTTGACGTGCCATGATTGCCCTATTATAATTATGTAATAAAGATTTGTGGAAATTTAAGTTGTCATGGTAGATTTACGAAGTACAGAAGGATGTTTGGGTACGGATGCTTGCGGCCTACCATGCTCCCATTGTCTAGGACACGCATAAATGGTCGACACGTGTCATCTTGCTTTTCTTCTTCCCCCTCCCCGCATTCTCTCTCTCTCTACATCCGAAAGTTGTTCAGCATCGCGAGAGGGCAGAGAACCAGATCTGCTTGCCCCCACCGTCGCCACGCTCATCTGCCAACACCATGGCCCGCCACAACTCATTCTACCTTTGCGCTCGGTCATCTTCCTTGCGGACCAGGGCAAGTTCTATGTCTATCTATTTCTCTCCTGAACTCTGGCGTGACCAGAAACTCGACGGTAGCGCGAGCCTTGGACGTACTTTCCTGAGGTTGATTCTTCGGTGATGTGAAGAGACCGAACAAGAATTTGGTAAAATGAAAAAAAAAAAAAAAATCAAAGAGAGTAGGTGTAAGGGTAGCAATTGACTATCCACGTCCAGGTACTTAATATTAAGGATAGAAGGTACTGTCATTTATAGAACAACTATTAAAGATAAACTCATCATGTCATTAGATAAAAATACATAACTTTATTGGATCTTATTATATAAATTATAATATTTCATGCATTAATTGATTGGTTCTGGATAAGCCCAAGCGGCCTAGGTGCATGCCCTAGGCATGGAAAGGAAGTTGCCTGCAGTCACAAAACTTCCATGACAGTGATCCTCCTTGCGAAGTAACAAATTACTTTTTGAAATTGCTAAGTTTCATTATTATTATTATTATTATTGCTAGAGCTAAGTTTCCTTAGGTAGGTAGTAATTAAGGTCTTATGGCATAATAATTTACTTCTCATGATTGCGATCTTACCTTGTTGATCAATTATTGCAATGAGATATTTTCCTTCATAACTAAACTGTCAATATCTTTCATAAGTCATTCTATAGTTTCTTCATTTTTTTTTTTCATTTTAGTAATCTCTGTTGTGTAATAGTATAGTACTTTTTAGCAATCATCCGATAAAATGAGTCATAGATCATCACAATAGTAACATAACCTAAGAGCGAATAGTTTATCTTATAGGAAGTAATTTACCTTGAATGCAATTTCTTTTGCCGTATGGATTGCAAATTTTCGTAGTCATTAGCAAAATGAACAACTGCTATTTCTTCATGACTGTAATTTCCCTTGTTGATAGTAAATTGCAAACAAAATCTAATCGTAATAACATCCATGAGTATATTGTAAATAAAAAATGAAGTTTATTAGTTGTCTTTTGATCCGGATTGCAAATTAGACTCCCTATCATAGATGTATCTAAATGCAAAAATTATCCTAAAGTTTGTAAATTTTCTTCTGCAACCATTTGTAAGGACCTGCTATAGCCTGCAAATTTCTTAGTTGCCCTTTGCAATTGTAAATGCAATTGCTGATGGCTTTATCCGTCAGGTTTCAATCCCATTCTTGGAGTCCTTGACAATGGCTGGACTTCCCAATCTAGAAGATTTATGGACTGATGAATCTCCCTTGGGGCTCAGCAATCTCCAACTTCTTACGGTGTCTTCATGCAAATCTCTCTCAAATGTTATCAACTCTAGGTCACTGACAAAACTACACAAGTTACACACTCTAAATGTAGAAGCTTGCATTTCGGTGCAAGAAATTTTTGACCTTGACGGACTAGGTGCTGATGCAAATATTGAGACTCTCTCTGAGCTAAACACCATACATATAAGTGGTTTAGTAAGTTTGAGGTGCATATGGAACAAGAATCCTTGTGGAATTGTGAAATTCCATAATTTAAATATGTTAAACGTGTATAATTGTAACAACCTCCGATTTCTATTTTTCCCATCCATGGTTCAGTCTCTTGCACAATTGAGAAATATATGTATGGAATTGCAAGAACATGGAGGCGATCATTATGGAGGAAGAAGGGTTGAGAGTAGAAACATCAGAAACTCTAGTATTCATGATGTTAACCAATTTACTATTAGCAAATTTGGAAAGTTTGACGTGCTTCTCTCTCAAAAAGTGTAAGATTGATTTTTTTTTTTTTTTTTTTCGGTTTCATCATTGAAGACCTTCTTAGATTTATTCATCCCTGCAATGCAAAGGATGACATTGTTTTCGTCTAATGAAAGATTGATCACAGGTAAACCAAAAGCTCAAGATGAGGATCGCGTCAAGTCGTGCTATACTGTCCTCTTCAATCAAGAGGTAAGTGATTAATGCTACGTCAAAATCTTAAATATAATAAAAATCTGATGGAGTAAAATGCTTGGCATCAATTTTATGTGTTATAGCACTTCAGAAGTTTACATGCTGTGCATTTCTAGTTGCCACATGCCGCTACAAATAATTGGCAAGTTTCAATTCACACCGAGAAGAGTTGGATCAATCACATCAAATTGTTAAGAAATTAGAATAAAGATACATGCATATAAATTATTATTATGCCAGCCAGCTAATTAATTAAAATTAATAAATAAATAGTTATACTGGAGACTCAGCATAATTGCAAAAACCCCCTTTGGTTAAAATTGATTGCGTTCTGCATAATCACTGCACCATTAAATTTGGATAGGTCAAAGTAGAGTTACTGTTCTAATTGTGATTTTAAATTGAAATGAAGAATTTAAAAGTAGAGAAAGTTGGATAATTAATCTTCAATGAGCTCAACTGTTAACTCTCAAAATTATGGAGTAACTGTATAGAAAAAGATTTTGTAATATAGTCATTGAAATTTTATTTATGTAAGGCAATAAATTTTCATTTGTTTATAATTTATGTACTTTGACAAAAAATCTGAAATTTTCCAGCGAATTATTGATGTGCAAGACATGTGGCTAATTTTTTAAATGTACTGTTGTTTCCCCTTCATCACCTAATTTTTTAAATGTGCTGTTGTTTCCCCTTCATCACCGAATCTTTTAATTTGCAGTCTGATCGTTCTCCTTCTCTTGTACTTTCCACTCATCTTGCTTGTTGCCTTGTTCAATGCCATCGGTTTTAATGAATTTTAGCGTTGCAAATTAGCAATGTAACTCTTCCTATAATCTATCAATATTACAATAATGTTATATTTTATGTATTAAATCACTCTATGTCATATAATAATGACAATTGGGAATTTTTAAATATGATAAAATCCTATGTTTTACATAATACAAGTTAAGAATGTAGGCTTTTTTCTTCAAAAAGGGAGATTCGTATGAAATGAGATAAAATTAATTAGTTATTTGTATTAAAAACATATTCTGATTTTACATAAATGAAAGATTCCACGCCTGTACAAATGCGCGAGAATGCTGCTAATTACGTAGTAATTGAAAAAAGAGGAATCATACAAAGGAGTCTCTCGGGTTCCGCCTGTTGGGTAGGCATATAGGTTATTGAGAGAAGTATTTTTAATATTTTGAAGCTTCCACGTTAGCATCTTTCTTCCAAACATAACCAAATATAAGTGTTTTCTGTCAAAATAACCAGCTGGCAATTTATATTCATTGGACAACACTATATTTTTGTTAATTTTAATACAAATTTATGTATATTACATTAATATCAATTCGTATCATTTACAAATGTGTTAATTTGTAGCACAACTTATCAGGCCTTTTAATTCGTATATTTTTTATATATGAAATTCTAATGGTATCCTCTTTTATAATCAACACTTTTGGAGTCGTTTCAAAAATCAAGATTTCATCAAAATGAGCTAAAAAGGAATTGTACATATTGGACAGATGTATGAAGTAGACAATCAGGAGGTGAGCAAAATCGCATTAAGAGAATATATGAAAAGAACAAAAGAAAAAGGGAGAAATTCCAATCATAACTGTGCGCGCGTGGGAGGGAAAGTAATAAAAGAAGAAAGCGAGAAAGAAAAACATGAGGAGAGAGAAGATCACATAAGTTTTGACATATGTGAATTTAGGCGACCCTGGGGTACTGTTCTGCTGCTCCGCGAGCCTACATGATCGCGCCCGTCCGGGTCTGCTACGAGCGTGTGCTGCGGTGGTAACTCGTGAGCCATAGACGCAATCTCAACCGTTGCGTCGCGCGGGCCCTAGCACTCTTCAACAGCGTTAATGGACTGGTCTCGAGTGTACCAGTGCATGGGATTGTCGCTCACGTAGGGCCAGGGAAGGGCGGTTGGGGGGATTCTTTGAGGTACTGTTTTGACAGCGGGGGCTTTCAATGACGTGGTGGGAAGCTATTGGCGGAAAGGTAGAATGGGCGGTGGGCCCCTCGTAAGGCTTTGCGTTGCATTTGGTTTTTCGTGCCAAGTTGGGGTTAGGTCTATCTTCTTGTATGCGGTGGTCCACAGAGGGGAAAGAGGGGTGCTAGGTAGCTTGAAACAATGGTCTGAAATTTGGGTTAAATTGTTCACAGGCCACCACAAAGAACTAGCGGTGGTGGTAGAGCGTTGTGTGAGTTCTAGATGATGATCCGTCAAATTTGATCAATCTATAAATTTTGATTCGTGCAAAGCGCCCCTCGTTCAAAGTAACGCCTTCGCCTATATCATCGAGTTAATCGAGTTGTCAATAATGAAATCGAGTGATTTGTTGATAATCCAGAAACCATAATAATGATTTTCAATTTCGTCAGATGTTCGTTAAGTTTTCATGGTGTTAACTATTTTAGTCAATTCATATGACGTCTTGAATAAACGGTGAAAGGCTGTTTCAATGGAAAATGAAAGAGAGAAGTTTACAGGTGGATCCACTTTGACTTAACTAAATGGGCCCTTCAATAGGATTGATATGATGACTTTATTAGGTATTTTTAATCTTCTTTAATGAGATATTTTAGACTATTTTCGACTATTAATTTTAATTATTTGTATGAACTGCAATATTGAGTTATTTCGAGTGTAAAATGACACGAGGAAGATTTGTCCATTTTGACCCGAGCAATCCCCTTTTTCATTGTCCTGTTGTAGTCTTGACTTTTAATTGCTTTAGAGTGATATAAATTGAATAAAAATAACTGTAATTGACTTTAACCGGAAGTAATGATGTCCTCGACATATTTCACGTATATTTTAGAGATATTAAAAATTTTAACTTAATAAATTGTAGTATTATTTGTATCGCACATGTTTAATTTTAGCAAATTAGTAAAATCAATAGAAACCTAACAGGCTAACAAAGACGGTATGGGGATCAATACACTAATTTTGAAGCTAAATTTGACCAAAATGAAACATGAAACATGAAACTACTTTTTTTTTTTTTTTGGTAAAGAACATGAAACTACTTTTTTTTGGTAAAATATTATTATTATTTTTTGGTAAAAGAACATGAAACTACTTCTAGTAAAATGAAAAAAAGGAAAATTGCTTATATGGACAAATCAGCCGTGATTACTTCATTGAAGTAGCATAGTTATCATGGAGAAACAACACAATCCAGCATGGTACAATTAAGGTCCGCCGAGATTAAGGAAT
The DNA here is from genome assembly GCA_019915185.1 of Eucalyptus camaldulensis. NCBI lineage: Eukaryota > Viridiplantae > Streptophyta > Magnoliopsida > Myrtales > Myrtaceae > Eucalyptus > Eucalyptus camaldulensis. The sequence continues at coordinate 15,250,207 of JAHSVA010000014.1, read as the reverse complement.
ATCATCCTTTTCTATTTTCAATATATTTCACATTGTTTTGTGTGGTTTGTCCAATCTTTGATACGACCTTTGCAAGATGAGGATGCGTTCATCTAAGAAGACGACCACAAATAATAGACCAGGATTGTTAGGACTATCGCTTCTTCTAAGTGTTTCATTGCATCTCGTAATTTTTCTTTACGACAATTAAGGAACTCATGATTTGATTTCAAGGTTAGTGGGAATAGCTACTTTTGTATTACACCTTTTGATGGATGATTAGTTGCCTTTTTAATCTCAATCTCTGCATTGTTTACTTTCTAATGCTGACTTCCTCAAGCAAGCTCATCTATATATAATGGAACTTCATGAACTTTTTCTTCAAACAAAATCACCAATTTCGTGAGTGAATACTACAGGTTGCATTTCCTAGCTTGGAGACATTATACATCCAGAACATGAATAATATTGAGATAATATGGGACAATCAAGTTGCTATGGATTCTTTCCACAAACTAAAATCGCTTGAAGTGTGGGGATGCCATAAGCTATTGAACATTGTTCCTTCTTGCATTCTTGGATGGCTCAAGAGCCTCGAAAGTTTGGAGGTAAGATATTGTGGTTTGCTTGAAGTTGTTTTCAAACTTCAGCCAGTGAATCCTCTAGATGGACATCCCGTTGCTCACTTGCTGTTAAAAAAGCTAGAATTAGATGAATTACCAAAGCTAAAGTGTGTATGGGATAAGGAACTCCACAATCAAGTCAAATTCCAGGGTCTCCATTTTGTTGTTGTTTTTGGATGCAAGAGCCTCGCCTCTTTATTTCCAGCCTCAATAGCAATACAACTAACCCAACTTGAGAAATTGGAGATTTGTACATGTGGCATTGTGGAACTCATCGAAAAGGAAGGACTAGTTCCCAAGGTTGTGTTCCCAAGGTTAACCTCCCTTAAACTTGAGCATCTAACAGAGTTGAAGTGCATCCACACTAGAATACAAGCTTTACATTGGCCAGCATTGAAGATGTTGGCGGTGTATGGCTGTAACAAATTGGAGATACTTGCTGCGCAACCTAAGAATGAGATGCCACTTCATAAACAACCTTTGTTCTTGATAGAAAAGGTACGGCTCAAGGTTATTTGTTTTGCTTCAATGGTGAATATTGGAAGTGATGATTAATGTCATAATCAAGCATCTCGTACAAGTAGCTATACATATGAAGATGTAAATTGTATGATTATCCTTGAATCCATACAACTATTAGAACATGGAAGCATCGTATATTCTTCAAATATTGAATGAATATTTTTGTCAATGTCTAACGTAATGCATGACCGTTGATTTAAAAAAAAAAAGTTTAGGCTAATTTTGATGGTTCGGCTCTCTCTTAAGTACCATAAAGATTTAAAATACATGGCATGTGGTGTGATCTTACCAATGCACAAGTGTCATCTAATTTGGACTTTGTAAGGATGATTGATTTTATGCTAAAAATAGAAAGATGTGATATTTTTAATGATACAATCTCTGAAATTTGCGCCATTGAGATTATAATTGATGGAGAAGTTATTTGCACAAGGTATGTATGTGTAAAATTGGAAATGTAGGGTTTCACTTAAGTTCAAATATGGGTACAAGTCAAATATAAAAGATTGGTAATAATGTTTATTGCCCTTCCATTGAATCACATAAGACTCAACATTTTAAAATGTAGTTGTTGCACATGATATGCAAGACTCCAACCATAATACATGAATACTCCTTCAATTAATCTGGTTTTAGATTCTGATTTGACTAATTCCTCAGGGTGCATTCCCAAATTTGCAAGAGCTAAAATTGGATTTATCCGAATGGATGGAGGTATGGCATGTGCATTTTCATGAAGGAGAAGTCTTCTGCAGCTTAGAGTTCTTGAGCTTAATCATTTCTCAAAGGAATCTGTAGTATCCATATGTCACTTTTTATGGAGTTTAACCAACTTGGAAAAGCTGGCTGTATGCAAATCTTATCTAGAAGAGTTGACAATCATTATGGAAGCCATAGAAAGCCCAAGTCATGAGCAAAAAGTAATATTACCCTTTCCAAGATTTTTTCAACGCCTCAAGACTCTAGATGTGTCATGTTGCAATGGATTATCAAATATGTTTACACCGACAATAGCTGAAAATTTGGTGGAACTCACAAAATTGAGAATAAGTAACTGTAAAATATTGACAGAAATCATTTGTGGCGAAGGAGGTGAGGAGGGGCTTGTGGTGGCTTTCAATCAATTGAAGCATATGGAGCTTGATGGGTTGACAAAGTTGAGATGTTTTAGCTCAATTAAAAACACTTTGAAGTTCCCTCTCTTGGAAGATGTCATTGTGAGTGGATGTCCCTGCATGAAATTCTTCTAAGAGGGACCAATAAAGGCACCAAAGCGAGAGGGTGTACAAGTATCAACAAAAGCTTGGTTTTGGAAGGGAAACCTCAACATTACCATCCAAATTATGTTTGAAGAAATGGTATGCATTGATTACCAACTTTTGTGCACTTGGATGGTCTTCATCATCGATGGAGTAATTTCTTTTTGCTAACTGGAAGTTTATATTCAATGATGCTTTTCTAACAGGCTACGGTTGTTGGAGTAAAGTTCTTGCAGCTATCTGAGTTTCCTCAGTTGATTGGAAAATGACACAGCGAACTTAATCCCATCAAGTTATCTTGGCAATTAAATTCATTGATGGTGGATAAATGTTCATCATTTATTAATGCTATTCCATCTAGATTGATGTTTCTTTTGCACAATTTAGGAAGATTGCAGGTGTGTGATTGCGAGTCGCTAGAAGAAATATTTGATCTTAAAGGGCTAGTGGGTGTGGGAAGTACGCGACTATTGCCTAGTTTATGGTCTCTGAACTTGGTCAATCTACCAAAGTTGAGGCAACTATGGCATAATGATCTTCAAGGGATGCTACGCTTCAATGTTATATATAGTCTCACCCTTTATAATTGCAGTAACTTGAAACGTGCTTTTACTTCATTGATGGCTCAATGCCTTGCCACTTTATATGTGATAGAAATAAAGGAGTGTGGTCAGATGGAAGGAGTGATCATAGAGGAAGAAGGGCAGGGAAGCGCAATGGAGAAGATTACATTCCCGCATCTCTGGCTTATGAAGCTGGAATGCTTGCCCAATTTGACTAGTTTTCTCTCAGGAAAGAATTATCCACTAGACTGCCCCAAATTACAAGATCTTACCATTGCCTATTGCTCCAAGATGAAAAGTTTGACTTGGCAATCTTTGATGGAGATCGACCACTACACTCCTTCACTTTTTACTCCACAGGTCAGTCTTCTTTTTGTTAAGCCAATGCTTTTGATTTTTAGATTAATCATCTTCTTAAATGGAAGTACCTGTGGACTGCTAGTGATTGGAATTTGCAAGTAGAATGGTGCTTTGCATGGGTCACAAGAAACAACTTCAGTTCCAGTGCAATGCAATATCCGTCTCTTTTTCCTTTCATTTGTTTTTGCCTTCGAAATCCTCAACCTATGGTATCAATCAAGGAAAAGAAATTGGCTGTTTATTACGGGCAATAAAATATTGTAGTTAGGTGTCAACACAACTAAACTTCATAATTTTAAACCCGTTCACAAAATGGTTAAACTCAAATCTTCCCAGTCACTGAAATCACAAATCAACAATTACTTTTCTCAAAGAAGGTAAACTGTAAACCAATTGCATGTTCAATTGAAGCAAATAAATCGAAGAATTGTTACCTTACAACCCAATTGCAAGCAACTTTTTTGTTTTTTAATATTCAAATTAAGAAAACTTTCCGCGAAGTCATCATAGCAACTTTCCAAAACCTAGAGGGAGAAGGCGTTGCCATTATTAAATGTTAGTTAAGCCAATTAGAAGTCAATGTTCAATGAACTATTGATTATAAATTGCATTTAAGAGATGTTATCATCAAAATAGAATAATAAGGAAATACATTTACCCACCACCATCTAATTTTTCGAAGAATAAAAGTCAATTTTCTAATTAATTTTCATTGAATTCAGTGAACACAAGCTAGTATTTTTACCAAATTTGTTTTAATTTCCATCATTTCTTAAAATGGCAATAAACACATACCAACTATTCAAGTTAGTATTTTTTGGTCACTCCTTTTTTTTAACAGATATTTTACAAGTTTTAACTAAGACCATGCTTTCTCACTCCTCATTTGCCTTAGACACTCTCCATCATAATATTTTGACCATGTTGTCCTTTATATAGCCTTCCTTTTAGCATTATTTCCTTCTTCTTCTTCTTTTTTCCCTACTTCTCTTTACTCACGGGTCCCACTTTCCTCCTCCTAATCTTTCCATGCCTTAGTGTCCCATCGACAATACTCTCTATTCCCTTTTTCTCCATTTTTTCGCTTCGGACATGCCTTCGGTGTTTTGTTCTCCCCCATTTTTTTCCTAAAAAATCAGTCAAATGCTTCATGTGAGTCCCAGACAAAAGCTCATAAGGAAGAGCAAAATGTGATGGAAAATGTCAACTGAACTTATTGGTGTTATTGTCTACTCTTCACAATTCACAACTTCATTATCAGCTACATTTAACCAATTTGGAAATAGAGAGGAACACTCTCTCTACACAACCCCGCAGTGTCTTCCTAACTCCGTCACGTCCTTCGCGTGTAAGAACATGTGCTCATCAACATGATGTCCAACTCTCCCTGATTCCCCTTGCTAACTCCTCTGATCCCCACACCACCCCCCTCACCTCCACCCGTTCCCCTCTGTCGTTCACTTCCACATTCCTCCTCAACTCGGGATGATTAGTGCGACATCGGGGAGGATGACACGGCTAGCCCCAAGCCGAGCCGTCATGAGCCTAGGAGCCTAGTCAAGCTCGATGACATTCTTGTAGGTGAGAGGGAATGGGTGGGAGTGAGCTTCGGTAGAAAGTCACTTGGAGAGGACAAGGGTGGAGTCTTGATGCTAGGATCTTGTAAGGGGACGACTAGTGATTGAATTATAGACGTCCTCATCTAGTTCGATGACATGTATCGATGTCCTGCGACTCCGATCTCCCTCGTGGTCATTAAACCTAGTGTTTGCAAGCTGCTTCAACGGGATACGTCAATTATTTGTTTTTTTTTTTTTTTGGTAAAAGTCAATTATTTGTTTATAGGAGCTAGCAAATGATAAATGCCATGTGGTGGTCCTTTTCCTTTTGGTTCTATGAATGCGTTTGCCAGCTTGAGTTCTACGCATTCACTACTCAGTCCTTCGTCTTTTAATCAAAGTTCTAGGACTTTTGGCTTAATCTCTCTTCCATCAATCCTCTTCTAGAGTCTACACACGCTCAAAAGGCTTGTCTGAAGCGAAAAGTGGAAAAAGAGGGAATAGCAAGAGAAAGATAAGAAGAAGCTAAAAATAGAGACCATGAGGAAAGAAAAGAAAAGGATAAGAAAAAGAAATGAAAAAGAAGGAGAATAATGCCAAAAGGTGGGCCACATGAGGGACAATATAATCAAAACACTATAATATGGAGTGCTTAAGCAAATGAGAAGTGAAAAAAGTGCGATCCTCTAACTATTGCTTTCTTTTTTAATGGAAGAAATTCTTGAGTTTTTTCTCATTCTAATACTTTTTTCCAATTATTTATTTATTTAATGTTATGTGTCAGTAAAACGTTTCATCATAACTGGCATCCATACTTTCTTTTACTTTTTAACAATAGGAGTTACTACTAATTGTCCATTTACTTCTAATGCCATTAATATGTCATATAATTTTAGATATCCCCACACTGTTAGAATACTTCAAAAAGCCATCATAATACTGATTTTAGAATACTAATATATAGAGAAATATGAAACCAGTCTGATTTTTTTTGTTAGTGACAGGTTGCAATAATGTTATTTCATTTATTTTTCAAATAAAAGTTATCCCCACATTTTAAAAATAACTCAAAAAATCATCATAATCCTCAAGTTAGAATATTAATAAATTTAGGGAAATATAGAAATGGTCATTCTGTTTTTTGGTAGTGATAAGTCATACTTATGTTAATTGTATTGAAACCAAATAAAAAAAATGTCAATACCTATTCCTTAGTGAACAAGTTAAAAGAGCTCGTAACATTGTTGATTTCCTATATGCAAACATAATGTTCTCATAGGGATCATTTGACTAAGGTGGATATCCTAGTGGACCATTCGATACTTGTATAGCAAACTTATCTTTTTCCGTGTTTTGTGGACTTAGGGAATTGTGCAAATATGCATTCGGCAATTGAGATTGTAGGATGTCGTAATTTAATTAATCTTATCATAATGAAATGAAAATTCCATATGGGCTATTAAATGAACAATTGATAGCAGCCCAAACAATGACTTCATTTTTTCGTATCACAATCTATTTTGGCATAGCATGTTTCATTTGTTCATGAAGACTAATTGCATTTTCCTAGGGATCCTTGTTCTTGTAAAAAACTTGCTATGTCAAACTTTTAGGAAATTGCAAAAGTATTCATGTGGTATTTGAGGCCGTAATTGCATTCTTTGGATTGTAACTCAAATGAAAAATATTATATTTTTTTTTTTATGTATAAAAGGTTATAAGTGGTGTGGACTGTAAGGTAATTTAATTTGTCATAATGCATTTCATGCTTATTCCAATGCAATATACTCGACCTTAGTCATCAATCGATTTAAATGGCATCAAGCAACCCCCCTTAATTGTGTCACGAACAAGTTCTAGAATGTTATGATTTGTGGAAGGAAGGGAAGTTTGGAGATTCCTACTTTGAGGTCATAATTCAATGTAATCAAATTTATAATGTCATTTTTCAATATGATAGGTACAATTTCCTCAGCTTGAGTCAATGGTTCTCTCCCACATGGACAATTTAAGCAAAATATGGACCAACAATCCTCAAGAAATTCTCACTTTTGAACATTTACAAAAAGTGAAGGTTGAGAATTGTAAGAGCCTTGAAAATCTATTTCTGCATTGGATGGCTACAAGTCTAACCCAACTTAAGGAACTTCAAGTGGAGTCATGTGGGCTCAAGGAAATAATCACAAGTGGAGATGACACTTCACACTCTCATACTGCTCAATTTATTTTCCCACAACTAACTTCTCTGGTATTCCATGATATGTCGCAACTCAAGAGCTTCTGCCCTAACTTGCTCACTTTGAACTGGCCATTCTTGAAGGAATTGCAAGTGACTCACTGTGACAAATTGAATATGCTGTCCCTTGTGGCATCCATGAACAAATGGACTCAAAGAGATGATCAACACGGCCTTTTAGACCATGAAGCAAACTTCTCGCTTGAGAGTGTATGATTGCAATTGCTCTTTCTTCTTCATTCTTTTATTCACCCACTATAACTCACATGCACAACATAGTTATTTCACATTATGATAATATAGTAAACATGAACCCCTTACATAACAGTTCGTTTGACAACATAAGATATTTCTAACATCTTTAGGCACACTTTTCATTTGTGGACACCCAAAATATTTTTAGTAACACTATGAGCACATCTTGTCACCTGAAATTTCAAGAAACTACATATTTTTGTTGACAAGATAAGATATTCTTAATAGAAGATGAATTTGGTCAGGTGATAACCGTACCAACATCTCTACTTAAAAATTCTCTTAAAAATATTTGATGCCAATAAAAAAATGTGAATTTCCTATGAACTAAATTGAGAAATAGGTACTGACATTTAGCAATTTCTTTCCAAATTGCAGCGAGATAACCATCTTTCTTTTGATGTTTTCTGGGTAAATAGGATTTTCATTTATTTGTTTGATCATTGCTATGCCAATATAGCTCTTTCCCTTTCTATCTAATCAATTATAATATGAGCACACAGCCAACCAGGGTTGGCTGTTGGTCATAGTGGAGCATTTGTTTACAATTCGCATTTTCTGGCATGACTTTAGAAGCTTGAGACTTGTACGGAGGGCTCTAGAAATTAATGAAATGTAAGAACATGGCCCCTTTCATGGGAGTTAATCAACTTAACTTTACCTCTAAGAGCCCATGATTTATTGTCAAACATTGTTGAATTTATTTCTCTCATTGTATTGGCAATTTTGTAGGGCATTCCCACCTTAGAGACACTTCTATTAGTCGACAAAGATATTCAGATGATACAGAATGGAAAATTTTCTGATGACATCTTTGGCCAGCCAAAAGCACTAACATTGGCATGCTTTCATGATGAAAATGTTGTCTTTCCTCCCATATTCCTTTTGCAAAGATTTCAGAACCTACAAAGTCTTGAGGTTTTTTGTAGTTTTTTTGAAGATATATTCCCTGATAAAGGGCTTGTTGACAAGGGAAAACATATGGTGCTTGAAAATTTGAAAGAACTTAAGTTGAGCAAGTTATACAACCTAAAGCATGTTTGGAGAGAAGGCTGTTTGGTGGCAAAAATTCTTCAAAGTATCAGCAAATTTGAGGTTTGTGATTGTCCCGGTTTGACAACATTATTTCCAGCTGTGACATCCTTTCGGAATCTGACGAATTTAGTAGTGAAGAACTCTTTTGGATTGATGCATCTAGTGACAATTTCAGCAATCACAAATTTGGTGCATGTCACTAACATGACTATAATAGGATGTGAAAGAATGGAAGAAGTAGTGACAAACGATGAAAATGGAGAAGGAAAAGTGATTTCTCTTGAGAAGCTAAGATGGTTGACACTCCAACATCTACCGAGCCTAGTATGTTTTTCCTCCACCACAAGTTGCATCTTCAAATTTCCATCCTTAACACATATTGAAGTGGAAGACTGCTCGCAAATGAAGATTTTTTCCAAGGGTACGCTAAGCACACCAAAACTATGTTATGCTTCATTGTTCAAATACAAGTGGCCACAGAACTGGGTGGGTGATCTCAATACAACCATACAAAAGTTATCAGCATAAACAAATGCCCATAAAATTGGTAAGATCCAACTAATGTCATTCTCATTCACTATTTTTTTTTTTTCGCTTGCCTCTGCTTCTCAATATGTACGACACTTGAAGCACGATATTTACGTTCTAAACTTTTTATCTTTGTAAAATGTCTAGTCACTGATTAGGGGAAGAGCAGATACTGCAAGTGGTATGGAGATCTAGAAGTTATTGAGACTTAATCAAAGGTTGAGATGGAGAAAATTCCTTTTGAAGTAGCGATTCTATTTCCAGTTTCTCTCTTTCTCACTAAAAAATCACAGTTTTGCAAAACTGCTGGTGATATATAATTAGGTAAGAACATGATTTTCTCACCATTTTCCCCTCAGCACGACTGCCTAGATCACAGCTTCCTCATTTCTCATAACTAAACTAAACATGCCATTTCCTTTCTTTTTCCTTCGACTCTCTTCTCATTCAAACGAATGAACATGTTGATCTGTTCTTTTCTCTTTTCTTTTTTCTTCAGTTTGTAGCAAGTACCCAAATTTTTAATCTTCAATTCTTTGTTATAGGAATTACTAGTGAGACCCTTAATATGAAAAATGCCTGAAGTAATGCATGCGCTTTGTATGCCATGAGATTAAGAAGGTGTGTGAATCTTAGCCTACTAGTAATGCGTTGCTTTGTATCATTTTTCCTTTTGGTCTCTTTACCTGAATAATTCAGCTAGGGTGGAAAATTCCAAACGCAAGGTGAGCCCCGCCATGCTGGCTTCTCGTAGTTCTACTTCTAAATGTTCCAAAAGGCCAACTACAGCTCTCAAAGGAGCCAACAAGGATGAGCTGCAGTGTCCTTCCTTCACAGTAGTTATCCGGTCACATAATCTATTGAAGCAAAATGTGATAAGAAAAGATCCCGAGATAATAGTTCTTATGTGCAAAAATTGGACAGGAATGAAATCTATTATCTTCTTGTATGTTACCATCGTATTCCCACATGATTCGGGTTTGCCTCTGAGATTACACACGTGTTCTGGATAAAATTTCTTGTGTTAGTCATCATACGTTTTATGTTCTTACTCATACATCATTTATTGATCAAAAATCAACTCTGCAGACTGTCCCAAACGGGATTTTAAGGGAACACATCAATGGAAGCATTGCAAACCGCAACTCTTAAATATACAGACGGATCATGGCCAGTGAAGCTCATCTACTACCCACAACATTGCTCGGGAAAGCTCTCAGCTAGTTGGGCCTCATTTCACAGAGGACCTTCTCTGAAGGAAGGAGATGTCTGTTTGTTTGAGCTTGTTAGCATTGATAATATTGAACTCTAAGTCTCCATTTTCAGAAGGAATGTCAAGATTTTGGTGTAAATTTTGGTATGCCAACAAAAAAAAAAAAAAAACTCTGCTTCACTATGTTTTGTTAAGTTAATCAGATCAAAGAAAGCAAACCTTTCTGTTGCAAGTAATTAAATGGTGATGTATTTCCTGATGTTTTTTGGAGAGTAGTGAACATCACGCCTGGACATTGCATCTTCTAAAATTGTGGGTACTTGTGTGCCTATTTTTCCATCCTATCTGCATACCGCGTCTTTATTCAACCAAGTATAAATTGAACTCATGCACAGCATCTGATCGATAAAATAAAAGGTCATAAGCAATCCTTATCTATCGCCAATATGGAGAGTTGATCAATAACAGAGAGTTTAGTATATTTCTTGAAGTAAAATCTTTCACCAATGAGGTGGTCACAGAAAAGGAAAGGGAGAATGTCCTGCGTTAACTCTGTTATGTTGAAATATGCAATGGTCTCTAGATATCAATACACAGAGATTCCAAGGAATGTTGAACTAGGGATAAACCTTGCAGGCCATCAAAAACACAAAAGGAAGTTTCAATAAGAGGGGTAGTCTTTTACCTTTTCGCCTTACAAAATGGGTGAACGACATCAATAGAACAATAATGAATCTCATAATAATTATAAAACTGAATCGCCATAAAATTTCCATAACTCATGATCAGCAGGTATCCCAATGCTATTGACCTTAGTGCTTTGAAAAATAAAGTAAAAGCACCATCTGTCAGTGGACTTGCTTATATTCCGCCAAATAAATAATCAGCAGTAACTATCCAGCGGTCTCTGAGTAAGACACGGCCCGATCAAAAGAAAGAGCACTACTAGGCTTGCTGTTTTTTTCTAATGAGATTGCAGAAGCGGCTATTGACTTCCGCTCCATAGACGTGCCCCATCTAGGAGCGTTTTGTCTCCAAGTATCTCTTGTTCCCCTTTGTTATGGGAGTTACTAGAGGGACTCTCCCAGCAATAGCCAAGCCATAACCTTTAAGCCCCACATACTTCGACGGGTTGTTCATCATCAGCTTCATTATTCTGACTCCCAGGTCACACAGCATCTGCACTGTAAGTCGATATGTTAAGCACTAATAAGAATGCTTCAAATGCTATGAAAATTCTGACGATGGAGTGATTCTTTATACTGATTAGATCTCGTCCACTGAAGATGAGAACATGAGGCCCTGCTCTAGTTACCAGTTTCCTCTAGTCCTACAAATGATGTACATTCTCTAAAACAGTCACTGAAATTCAACTACCTTTAATTTCAGATTAACATATTAGTTTCTTAATCCTCAACAATGGCCATGAATTGAACTCATTCAGAATCTAAGTTATGCAAGATCTCTCACATCAGTGTAGTTTCTGACTAAAGGAAGGAATGTCGGGTCACCAATTTCGTACTCTCTAGGGTCAATGGGCAATCCGAGCTCCACATTTGATATTACGGTGTCACGCCCATCGTCCTGCAGGTTATAAGCACATAATTTGTCCCTCAAACCTATGCCTCTTCCTTCATTCCCTGCACGTCCTTACCAGCCACTTCTATCTGCTGCAATGCGAGTGCAAGCTGGTTGCATAACACCAAGAAGTTTTTGTTTAGCATACCAAATGCAAGAATCGTCCCTGTTTTCGGGCATTGTTCATTGTCTCGCTGGTTAGTATCACAATCTCTTCAACCTCAAGAACTGGAATCGGATCCTCCTTAGAATCTAAAAAGCTGACAATAATTGTTTTATCCACTCAACTAACCACAAAGTCATGTTCTCAATTGCACTTTTCCCACTGATTCGCTTCACAAGATTGAAGAACAGAGAGCAAAAGGCAAATGCTTCACCCTAAGGTAGCTTGGTCTGTACCAAAGATCGAGTCCATCCATATATCTAATTACTTTCACCAACTTCTCCTCTTCCGAGCATTGGTCCAAGGATGACTCGCTGTCGCTGGAGTAGCTTTTCGCCGGAGACGCCTCATCAAGTTTGTCCTGTGTGACAATTGTGGATTTCACCGAACGTTTTTGTTGCCCCAACAGAACAGATCCTTAAGAATTGTTGTCTCGTCCTTTATCCACGAGGAATGCCAAAAAGTTCTTGAGAAAATATAGGGAGAATCTTGCAAAAAGGGTGCTTCTGAGGTTCCAAATGGCTGGATTTGGCCAGTGTGGATTTGGCCAGTGTGGAATTGGAAGTATGGTTTGACACGGTTTGGTTATCAAAGGGTTGGAACAAATTTGTATAGCCTTGTTCCAATTGTGATGGCGCCTTTTTAGTCTTCAAATACGAATGGCGACTCATTTCCCATGTACTCATATTCTATAATGTGCATCCGAGATAGAAAATCCGCTGCCGAATGTCATTGGTGGAAAATCAGCCTCAAAGTCAAAGATGGTAAATTCATCTTGCCCAAAATGGAAGTTCTCGATGGTGATGTTGTTCGCACGAGCATACTTTTTGAAATGCATTATCATCAACTCTAATTGGTGCAATCAAGATTATCATTGCAATTGTTTCCTTGAATAGACTATCTAGGATCATAATAGCATGTGACATCAGATACATATCAAAGTCTCTGCTGTTGAAAGAAACTCGCAAAATCAGTGAATGCTTACATGTTTGTTACTGAACCTTGCAGAACTGTCTGTCGTATCTTGTACGTATGCTTGGTTTTGTCTTTTTCTTCTTTTTTGTAATAATACATCTCAAGTTAAATGATTGATTAATCATTCAATTCTTTTAAAGGGGCATGTGTTTACATAAAAAAAAAATGACCAACTTTTGATTATTATCAACAAATGAGAAACAAAGTCGATAAGCAGTTTGGTCAAAACAATTGACAACTCTCTAATATAGTCATCAACACCAAACATCAATTATCTATGAGAACCTTCACTAGTCGACAAAATTACAGATTTACTTAGTGTTCGAACTCAAAGGCAATAACAATGAATTGACGCTAGAACATAACCAACATGTGATTATTTTATAACTTCTTATAGATTAGTGTTGCTTAATAGTAAGAGATTGTGATATAATTTCTTGTAACCGCACAAAAGAGTAGGCAGTTATTTGTTTATTTAAATTCAGTAACCATCGTATTTAACAGTCGTATATAACTATCTTTAGATAGTTATAAATATCACAAGTGTATTCATTGTAAACCTCCTCAATCAATCAAACTCATCGCATGGCTGGTCACAATTGCCTCCTGTACTTTTAAATTTCTTGTCATTTACTTCCCTTTCCGGAATCAATAAAAGACCCTTTGAACCTTTGTCGATTCATTTATATTCTCGAAGGATAAATCGTCATGTTTTGTGAAACAATGATGCTCTCTAGTGATCAATACACAAGTAGATCCGGATTGAAGTCTAGTAATCACTCAACTGAAATAATAAGGATGAATTTTAAAAGCCTGCACCGACATTGAAGGAGGAATTTCCATGAGGGGACAAGTCTTCCACCTTTTCAACTTATATAACAATGAATGAAATTGAACAAAAGAATCATGAATGTTACCTAAATATTAGCTGGAAAAGAAAAAAATTATGATCACCGTAAAAATGCGGACTCACGGCCAAGGAATGTCCGAAGGGCCAAGGCTAAAGTTCTTCAGTTTATAGCAGGTAACCGCAGGTACCCAATCTCATTTTCATTTCTCAGTTACGAGAATTACTAGTAAGGCTCTCCCAGCAATAATATTATTAAATGCCTAGATTAATCTGGACTGGACGGAGGAAATAATAGGTTGACCACCTTAAGCGTGATGGATACCGGTCTGAGTTTCAGTGAATTATCTTTGCTTTTACCCTAATCATTATCTTTACTTTTACCCTAATCATCCATAATGCCTAGAGGTGGTGTTTGGCCTCACGGCATAGTCTGCTGAGACCCGCCAAGCCGCAGGTGCAAAAGAGCGGGCCAAGACAAGCAATTCCCTTCTTTGGCTTACCACGCAAAGCTAAAACCATTCAGACCCTATCAAAGTTAATTAATCATTTGATCATTGGCAAGTCTCTGAAAGAGTTTTTATGCCTAATACCTCAATCGAACACAACCCCACCCCCCCCCCCCCCCCCCCCCCGGTTGCTCAAGTCTTTAGGCTGACCATCAAGTGGCAATGGTCATACAAGCGTAATATATCAGAGATACATGAGAACTCAATACATAAATAAATGTGTCATACGCAAACATTCAATAAAAATCTTACACGTTACTTTGTATATTAATTATATCGATATCGGTCTTTGTATCTCTGAAGTACAAGTGTTAGCATCTCTGACATTATTCTTGATATAATTTCCATCAACCAACGCATCATCCTGCTTTTAATTCGTTCGATTCCCAACGTGTTCTTAAAGAACTTCCTAAAGCATTCACTTGTTCATCGACCTTTCTTCATCGTACTGTAAACTCTGCCGGTTTCCCAAAGCTAGCTTTTATCCTATAAACGAATGTCTTCTCCAATTTAATGATTTATTTAATAAAGTTGGCTCCCACAGAACTAGGTAGAATCAGATGTTACAATCCATTACTCACCTCGTGTTCAAGAGATGACTTCTTGTCGCCAAAGAGGAGATAAAGAAAACCGGCAGAGTTTTGCGCCGGAGACACCTCATTTCTTCAAGATCATACTCTCTCAGATACTTCAAATTGGAAGGCTTGTAAGTTCTTTTCTTAAAAATTCTTTTTGACCTACCGAGGCTCAGAAGGTTGAAGCGTACTACAGACTCGCCTTTTCTTTGTTGTTAATGTTAAAATATATCAGGCACTGCTTGTTTACTGTTTACGATGACTTTATATGTAATGAAATTAGGGTATTCCAAAGAGGCTTGTGAGAAAGTATGGCAAGAATCTTCCCAAAACGTTGCGTTTGAGGGTTCCAAACGGTGGAAGTTGTAGGGTTGAGTTGGAAAAATGGGATAATATGGTCTGGTTATCAAAGGGATGGAAGGAATTTATGGAGCATTACTCTATTTGTGAGGCCCACCTTTTAGTCTTCAAATACGTAGAGAACTCAGATTTTCACATGTTGATATTTGACAAAAGCGCTTCGGAGATAGATTATCCGCTAATGAACACTGACAGCAAGAAATCGAACCTCGACACTGTCAAATCTGTCCCGCCTAGAGCGGGAGATGCTGATGATCACTAATATCTCAATTGAACTTCAAAGGCTAGGTGGTTTCTCGCCGAAGAGAAAAGGGAAGGATAAATTGCATCTAAAACCATATCATCACAAGCCTTCCAAGGTGATGAAATCCAATCCTGTTTGTCATGTCGATGATGCCACTATTTCCCATGCAATTGGACTCGCATCAGGTTCCAAATCAAAAGGCTTCCGAACTGATCAAGGAGCTAAGCTTTTGGAAAAAGATTCGGAAGGTGTGCAAATCTTCACCTATTACTAATGCAAACGCTCAGTATCGTCTTTTCTCATGCTCTCTGCCTGACTGATGCAGGTAGGATTGAAAATTCCAAACGGACAGTGAGCCCCAAAATGCCGGCTTCTCGTAGTTCTGAAAGTTAGCGGGTAATTACGGCTTTCAAAGCAGTCAACAAGTACGGGCTATAGTATCCTTCCTTCACAGTTTATCCGGTCACATAATCCATTGAAGCAGAATGTGGTAAGGTAAGATCTTGAGATGATAGTTATGTGCAAAATTTGGACAGGAATGAAATCTATGACCTTCTCGTAAGGTACCATCGTATTCCTGCATGTTTCGGCTTTGCCTATGAGATTATACACGTGTTCTGGCTAACATTACTTGTTTAAGTCATCATATCTTTTATGTTCTTACTCGTAGATCATTTGTTGATCAAAAATCAACTCGGCAGACTGTCCGAGGCAGGGTTTTAAAAGGATGTATCAATGGAAGAATGCAAACCGCGACTTCTTAGATATTCGTTAGGATCATGGCCAGTGAAGCACCTGTACTACCCACAACATGGCTCGGGTAAACTCCCTGCTGGTTGGGGCGCATTTCAGAGAGGAACTTGTCTAAAGGAAGGAGATGTTTGTGTGATCGAGCTTGTTAGAGTTGATAATATTGAACTCAAAGTCCCAATTTTCAAAAAGAATGCCAAGACATAGGCTTGAACCTTGGTTTGCCTACATAAAAACCTTTGCGTCACTGTGTTTTGTTTAGTTAATTAGTTCAAAGAAAGCAAACTTATCCGCTGCAAGTAATTGAATGGTGATGTATTTCCTGATTTTTTTTTGAAGACTAGTAATGTCTTATTTGACAAAGCGTTAATTGAACTAATACGTAGCATGGAGAGTTGATCTATAACAGAGACTTATATTCCTTCAAGTAATCTGTTACCAATGAGGTGGTCACCGAAATGGAAAGAAAGAATGTCCTGCACCAACTCTGTTTTCATGAAATAGGCAATGGTCTCTAGAGATCAGTAGATATAGATTCGAGGAAAGGTGAATAAACAATAAATCTTGCTATCCATCAATAATACAAAAGGAAGTTCCAATAAGAGGGCTAGTCTTCCACCCATTCGCCTTACAAAATGGATGAATGACATCAATAGAACAACAACGAACCTTGTAATAATTATAAAATTGAATCGCCATAAATTTCCAGAACTCATGGTCAGCAGGTATCCGAATGTTCTTGACCTTAGGGCTTAAAAAAATAAAGTAATAACATCATCCATTAGTGAACTTGCTTGTATCCCCCCAAATAAATCATTAGCAGTCGAACTATCCAGCAGCTCCTATGAGTCAGACACAGCTGGATCAGAAGAAACGGTACCACTCGGCTTGCCGTTTTTGCTTATGAGATTGCTGAAGCGGCCTTTGACTTCCACACCATAGATGTGCCCTATCTTGGAGCGTTTTGTCTCCAAGTGTCTCTTGTTCTCCTTTGTTGTTGGAGTTACTAGAGGGACTCTCCCAGAAATAGTCAAGCCATAACCTTTTAAGCCCCACATACTCTGACGGGTTGTTCATCATCAGCTTCATCGTCCTGAATCCCAAGTCACGCAACATCTGCAGTATTAGTCAATATTTTAAGCAACAATACAAAGGCGTCGAATGCTAGGAAAAGTTTGATGGTGGAGTGACTCTTTGTACTAATAAAATCTCATCTTTGAAAGATGAGAATTTGAATCTCTGCTTTCATCACCGGCTTCCTCTGGTAACCCTGCAAATGATGTACAATTTCTGAAATGATCACTTAAATTCAACTACCTCTAATTTTCGATTAGCGATATTAGTTTATTAGTCTTCTCCATTCCATGAAGCATAATGACAATGACCATGAACGAACTGTATAAAATTATTCTCATAAACAATTAATCAATTAAGAACAAATGGATTCATACATAATTGTAAAACACCGAGATCAATAAATACAACGGAATTAAAGCGTACCTGTTTGAGCCATTGCTTCACTTGCAGAAAAGTAGATCATCATATCAGAGATCTATCAGAATACTAGATCTTCCTCTCTATGACCTATTTCGATATAGCAGCTTGCAATGGGATTAAAGCAACTGATATGTATAACCTACCCTTTTATAGGCTAGAGAGGGGACCTAGCAAACCCTAATCAATAGCGTGTCAACTAGGCCCTTCCCATTACGGGCTTCAGTCAAACACAATTGCCTATACTTTGCTGCTCAACTAGGCCCGTTAACAATAGATGCCAATACTAAATTCAATCAGATCATTTTAGGGTTCAACAAATATTGGAATATCCATTAACCCGATTATTTAAAATAGAAAATCAATTAATTAATGTAAGCCCATATTATAGGAAATTTCCAACATTCTCCCACTTGGGCTACATTAATTAACTTATTTTATTTTGAAAAGGATTTTATATTTGAAAAAGACACTATCGGGTTAATAACTGAAATTTTGTTTTATGTGGCCACAACTTTTTTAAAAAAA
The DNA here is from genome assembly GCA_019915185.1 of Eucalyptus camaldulensis. Taxonomy (NCBI): domain Eukaryota; kingdom Viridiplantae; phylum Streptophyta; class Magnoliopsida; order Myrtales; family Myrtaceae; genus Eucalyptus; species Eucalyptus camaldulensis. The sequence goes on along the minus strand of JAHSVA010000014.1, from coordinate 15,232,052 downwards.
TAATATTCCAATAATGGCATCTCAATACCAATCCAATCCTATATAACCTCAATATAGGACTATGGAGATCAATGTGTTAAGAAAATACCACAACACAAGACCTTCCATAATCACATATAATAAGTATTATATTTTCATGGATTATGGGCCTAGTAGTATAGTAAGAAATAGTGCCAATATTTTGTCAAGATATATACTATTTCTTATCGATCCTCAATGCAATTTCTCAACGACATGAAACTGCATTAGCGCAATTTCTAAACAACATGAAATTGCCTCAGTGCGATTTCTAAACAACATGAAATTGCACAATTATGTCACAATCCAACATGAGATCTCATAATCAGTGACATCCAGTCATCTTTAAATTAAAATTTGTTTAAATATATTGTTTTATACTTCCATTTCTCAGTCAACAGGAGAAAAAAATAACAATAGAATCAATAACAACAATCATTGAAAATGAATGCTTTAATAGACATCATAAAAGCATTATCAGTCTGCATATAACTATAATATCCAGAAATACAAACTATATAACTCTCACTAACAAAAGAAATCAAAAGATTCTAAAACACCCATATTCTTTACATGTTCTTTAAACAAAATGGGTTGTAAGCCTTTTGTTAGAGGATCAGCCAACATGGACTCAGTTTTGATATTTTCAATTACAACATCTCCATTTTTGACCAAGTCCTTAATAGTATAATAGTTGATCTCCATGTGTTTGGACGCATTACTAATCTTGTCATGCTTGGAATAAAACACAGCTGCAGTGTTGTCACAGTAGATCACCATAGGTCTAGCAATAGAGTCCACAACACACAATTCTGAGATCAAATTTCTGAGCCAAATTGCTTGAACCGACGCGCCGTAGCACGCTACAAACTCAGCATACATTGTAGAGTTCGTAATGAAGGTTTGCTTTGTGCTCTTCCAAGAAATAGCACCTCTAGCCATCATAAAAATATATCCAGAAGTTGATTTTCTATCATCTGAACAACTAGCAAAATCAACATCTGAATATCTAATCACTTTTAGGTCCTCAACTCTGCTATAAACGAGCATGAAATCCTTTGTTCGTTGTAGATATCTCATCACATTCTTAGCTGCAACCCAATGTTCTTGACCTGGATTCGACAGATATCTTCCAAGCGTATTCACAGCAAAAGCAATATCAGGTCTGGTATATACTTGTGCATACATAAGACTGCCAACTGCATTAGCATATGGAACATTTTTCATGACTTCCTTTTCAACATCATTCTTGGGGCATTGATCTATGCTCAATTTATCTCCTTTCACAACAGGAGCTTCACCTGACTTACAGGTCTGCATATTGAATCTTTTCAAAACACGATCTATATAACTTTTCTGAGATAACCCCAGAACCTTCTTAGATCTGTCACGATGAATCTCAATGCCTAGAACAAAAGAGGCTTCCCCAAGATCTTTCATATCAAACTTTGTAGATAGAAAATTTTTGGTGTCATTCAATAGATCAACATCATTGCTAGCAAGTAAAATGTCATCTACATAAAGTACTAAGAAAATATATTTACTCCCACTTACTTTCATGTAGATGCATTGATCAAACTTATTTTCTTCAAAGCCAAATGATCTCACAACTTTGTGAAATTTTAAGTACTACTGACATGATGCTTGTTTGAGACCATATATGGACCTTTGAAGTTTGCACACCATATGCTCCTTTCCGGCTTCTTGACATCCATTTAGAAAAGCTGTCTTGACATCCATTTGGTGAAGCTCTAAATCAAAATGAGCCACCAAAGCCATGATTATCCGAAAAGAGTCTTTAGTAGATACTAGGGAAAAGACTTCATTATAATCAATACCTTCTCTTTGTGTGTACCCTTTTGCGACTAACCTTGCCTTGAATCTCTCTATGTTGCCTTTATTGTCTTTCTTAGTTTTGAATACCCATTTGCAGCCGATTGGTTTATGCCTATCAGGTAAATCAACTAGTTTCCACACTTGATTAGTTGACATGGACATCATCTCGTCATTCATCGCTTCTAACCATTTATCTGCCTGATCACTATTAAGAGCTTCTTTGAAGGTCGTCGGATCAACTACTCTTCCAATGTCAAAATCAGCTTCTCCAAGATAGACATGATAATCATTTAAAAGTGTTGGTCTTCTTTGTCGCTGTGATCTTCACACAGGCATTTCTGGAGCCGCATCATTCATCTGGGGAATTTCATTTGTAATGGGATGATCTATTGCCATATTTCCAGTATTTACTTCTTGCTGAATTTCCACACGGTTAGGATCTCGCATAGAATCATCATGTAAGATGGGCAATGGAATAGAGACCGTTTTATTTGGTTCTTCCATTTCGAAAGATTGAGAAGAACTCTTCTCAGCAACATCTAATTCCAAGAATTTGGCAGTTTGAGATTCAACGATTCTAGTGCCGTGAGAAGAACAATAGAACCTATACCCTTTAGAATGATTAGGATATCCAATAAAATAACATCTAGCAGTCCTGGATTCGATCTTCTTCTGAGAAGGATCATAAATTTTCACCTTTGCAAGACAACCCCAAATTCGAAAAATGATTCAAGCTAGGTTTCCTCCTAGTACACAATTCAAAAGGTGTTTTCGGCACCGATTTACTAGGTACACGATTCAATATATAAGTTGCCGTTTTAATCGCATCACCCCATAAGTATTCAGGCAAATTAGAACTGCCCATCATACTTCGTTTCATCTCCATGAGTGTACGATTTCGCCGTTCAGCTACACCATTTTGCTCAGGACTCCCAGGCATTGTATATTGAGCAACAATACCACAGTCCTACAAATATTTTGCAAACGGTCCCTTTTGTTGTCCAGCCTCAGTATATCGCCCATAATACTCACCACCGCGATCAAATTTGACAATCTTGATAATTTTTCCCAATTGTTTCTCAACTTCAGTATGAAACACTTTAAACATGTCAAGAGCATCAGTCTTTTCCTTACTTAGATAAAGATAACAATAACAGGAGAAATCATCAATGAATGTGATGAAGTATTTATTTCCACACAAGGTGGTTGAGTATGGCCCACTAATATCAGTATGAATTATCTCCAATAGACTTTGACTGCGAGTAGCACCTTTCTTCTTTGTTTTAGTTAATTTTCCCCTCACACAATCAATACAAGTCTCAATATCATCTGAGTCAAGAGGAGGGAGAATATCAGCCACGACAAGTCATTTTAACCGTTCTTTGGAGATATGCCCCAATTACTTATGCCACAGCATTGAAGATCTATCTTTGATTAAAGGTCTCTTAGCAACAACATTCTCGACATTGAAAGAGCAATATGGTCTATCGAGAGATAAGGATAATCGATATAATCCATCAGACAAAACACAATTCCCAATAATTCTGGAATCATAACTCAAATCTACTCTTTTATTCGCAAAATGAAGACAATATCCAGCTTTGTCAAACGGAGATAGAGATACTAAGTTTCTCCTAAAATTAGGAACATAAAAGACATTGTTCAAGACAAGCTGAAAACCAGAATCTAAATTCAAAACAATTGTCCCTATGCACTCCACATCAACTCCAGTATTGTTTCCAACTTTAAGCTTTGACTCCCTCAGACTTGGACTCCTTAGATTTGTGAGACCTTGTAAGGTAGTAGTCACATGAACAGTAGCACCAGAATCAAACCACTAAGAATCCAAAGGAACATCAACCAAATTTGATTCAAAACAATCCAACAACTCACCTTGGTGACTTTCTTTTCTTGTTTTTAGCCAAGCTCGAAATTTATACAATTGGCTCTCTTGTGACCCTGCTTCTTGCAGTGAAAACATTTAAAATCCTTATCTCCATTCCTCCCATAGTTCTCATTTTTCCTAAAGTCTTGCCATTTCTTTGGGCCATGAGCATTTGACCCCTTAGGCTTCCATTTGCCTCTATACGAACTCAACTTGGCATTGGTAGTTAAGTGGGCAGACTCATACTTTTCCTTCATTAATTTCTCTTCCTCAGTCACACGCTTAGTAATCAAACCATTAACACTCCATGTCTCATTCTGAGCATTATAAGCAGTCTTAATCTGGTTAAATTCAGCTGGCAAAACATTTAAGGCTTGATGCACAATATAATTTTCAGAAAGAACAATTTCATGGGTCTTAAGTTTGGACTGTATGTGGACCATCTTCAATATAAATTCTCTAACACCCATAGCAGCATCATACCTCATGTTCGTTAACTCACTCAGCAAGTTCCCAACTTCAGCCTTATCTGAGACTCTATATCTTTCTCCCATTGCTTCAAGGAGCTGTCTGGCATTCATATCTTCCGGCAAATCACTAATCAGATGCTCAGCAATGGACCTCTTCATATCAATGAGGCTCAGTCGATTAGATTTTTCCCATCTAGCATAAGGGGCCTTTTGATCTGCAATACTTTGATCATTGGGCTTGGTAGGTTCATCCTCACGTAGAGCTAAGTCCATATCGACGATGCCCAAAGCAAACTCTATATCTTACTTCCATCTCTTAAAGTTTGACCCAATTAACATTTCCACCGTGGCATTGTTGTTATTTACAGCAAAGGTAACTGTTTAACACACATAATGCAATAAGATCAATTATGGGCAATAAGCAACTCAACAAAAAATAATTAGTACATCATAAACTCCCATTTGGGCAGAGTGTATAATGCACAATTATTTTTCCCAGCATGAAATTTATAAAGCAACAATAAGGAAAATTACATATAATTGTCAAGAATCCATCCCTTTTGGGCAGACAAATCCTTTAAATCATACATCCCCATAATATCAACATAGAGGGAAATTACATATAATTTTCAAAATATTTATCCCCTTTAGGCAGATAAATATTTTTCAATTATACATCCCCATCTTTTAAATATAGGAATAAATTTCATGCTATTTTCTAAATTAATATACACAATAACTCCCTTTGGGCGAGTAATTATATATATTAATCTTTTATCAATAGGGAACTCCAAAATTTATGCCCAAAATTCATCAAACTATATGAAACACTTTACAACATGTGCTTCCAATGATCATATTGCACCTTTTCAAACAAAAATTTTTGCCACAATATTTTTTTTAATTTTTTTAATTGTATTATTATATATATTTTTATTTTAATATTATTATTTTAATATTATTTTAATAATACTGACCCAACCTGCAGGCCCTTCCTGCGCCCGGCCCGCATGCAAAAACTACTTAAAACGGGCGGGCCGTGTATAAAATTGGCCCACAAATTCAAAACATATAAATTAATAATAAATAAAAAAAAGAGCTAAGCCCATTAATTTTGGGCTCTGGTTCTGGGCGTGAGCCCAGAACCTTTATGTTTCTTTATTAAAGGTCCTGGGCTACGCCCAGAACCTTAAACATAAAAATAAAAAACAAAGAAAGGATGGGCTTACGCCCATCCATTGGTCCGGCCCGGCTGGAGGGTCTTCTTCAACCTCCAACTGGGTCCCAAAGTTGCAGAAAACTGGGTCACACGACCCGGTTTCGACCCGAAGCTCCAAAATACATAGAAACACTGATTTTTTTTTTTTTATGAAATTTATCCATGGATATTGCATATAACATCAATATGATTGACTATAATGAATTAAACGGAGAAAAAATTAACTAAATCTACCACATGCAAGCTTCGAAGTTTCGGACTAAAGCTCCCATGGCCGAATTTCCAATTTCTTAAATTTAAACCCTAAAAACTCAATTCAATACAACAAAAGGATACTAAAACAAATATATAACAATACCCATACAACGATTTGCATCAAACATCAATCAATTGCAAGTAATTCGAAAATTCTAAAACTTTTTCATGCATAAACCCTAGAATTTCAAATTCAAAATGCTCTCTCAATTCTCAACGAAATTATGCAAATTATATATGGTTGGAAAGATCTCAACATGTAGAACAAAAGCCCTATGGTTACGAGATTAATCAAGCAAAAAAATATACATGAAAAAATAATGCCCATATTCGGCTCAAAGAGGAGGGTTTCGAATTTGTCCATAAAAAAAAAAAAAAATTAGGTTCTACAATCATATACAATTAGCTCTGATACCACATGTATAGAATTATTCTCATGAACAATTAATCAATTAAGAACAAACGGATCCATACATGATTGTAAAACACCGAGATCAATAAATACAACGGAATTAAAGCGTACCTATATGAGCCATTGCTTCACTTGAAGAAAAGTAGATCACTCTGATAATCAAGGATCTATCGGAATACCAGATCTTCCTCTCTATGACCTATTTCGATATAGCAACTTTCAATGGGATTAAAGCAACTGATAGGTATAACCTACCCTTTTATAGGCTAGAGAGGAGACTTAGCAAACCCTAATCAATAGCGTGACAACTGGGCCCTTCCCATTACGGGCTTCAGTCAAACATAATTGCCTACACTTTACTGCTCAACTAGGCCCGTTAACAATAGATGTCAATACCCAATTCAATCAGATCACTTTAGGGTTCAACAAATATTGAAATATCCATTAACCCCATTATTTAAAATAGAAAATTAATTAATTAATGTAAGCTCATATTATAGGAAATTTCCAATACCAACCTCATTCAGAAGCTAAATTATGCAGGACCTTTCACAATAGTTTCTCACAAAAGGAAGAAGTACCGGAGCACCAATTCCGTACTCTCCAAAGTCAATGGGCTATCTGAGCTCCACGTTTGCTTCCACGGTGTCACGCCCATCGTCCTGCAGGTTATAGGCACGCAGTTTACGCCCCAAACTATGCCTCTTCCTTCATGCCCTTGGAGGTACACCAGCACGCCCCTACCAGCCGCTTCTATCTGCTGCACCGCAAGTGCAAGCTGGTTGCCACAGTCGCATCTAGCAGATCCGAAAATGTCTCCTGTGAGGCATTCCGAGTGTACCCTCATAAGGACATCTTTACCATCTTCGATGTCACCCTGTTCAGACGATAAACTACAGAGTATGAATCACATGAAGAGAAATATGGCTATTTGAAGGGAGGACATAAACCATAAAATAAGGGAAACTAAGAACACTATTTTTAATCAAAATTATGGCATTCCTATATCAATTGCAGACACATGCAGCTTCCTTTTCAATCATTTCATAAACTGTAGAAAAAAAATTACTATTCCATCATTTCATTAATATCCTAACAATCATTTCTCCTAATGTCAAACATGCCTCTCCAGACAATGTTGTTTGCCAATTGGTACACCAAATTTATGATTGACACATGATTAGATATTTTTTTTTACGAACTTCGATATAAATTTAATGGCGTTCCACTTAAAAAATACTATCAATTTCTTAGTACAGTCAGTTCCAATGAAAATACTATCAAACCAAATCATGCACTAGAAGTACATAAGATGAAGCACAAATTGAAGTTATGATGAAAAGGCACTACCACGAACAAGACTCAAAATTTACAATTAAAACGTTCGAAACTCTGTGTTTATTGGTTTCTAAAATTCTTTGGACAGTTTTAGCAAATAATTCATAATTTATCTTACCTTGACCAGTGCAGTGTGCTCATTTCCATCTTGTATCGATCTATGGCAATGGTCTATGAATGGCCCCCACATTGCTGGTAATCTTGCAGCGGCAACATGTTCAACTAATTTCTCTCTTTTAAAGCGGTACCTGTAAATTTATGCATCTAATGCGAAGTGAAATCATTTCTCACTCACACAGTATAGGAAGCTTCTCAATATACAAGTCCGAATACAACAGACAAGTACTTTTTTGACAATCTAGACGTTCTATCCTCATTTCCTGGTGATAATGCTGAGAATGCACCGCAAACTTTGCCTCAGTTAACAGTCAACTAGCATTCGGACATGGGTTTTGAAACAAGGTAAATACAAGAAATTGTACATAAAAATAACAGCAGTCATGGGCTCGTCGACATGACTTTGAAAAGAAACCTAGCCAGTTATAACCAAATGCTATAGTTAGACATCGGCCAAGAAAGGAACCCATATACTAATCTAGCACCGCCATACACATAAAAATTGAGAGAAACAACTCTTCAGAACCTAAACCATTGATCTGCATGGTGTCGACGAGTGGAATAACAACCGCAAGCTTAAAGAATGAAGTAAACTTGAGACATGAGTAGACCGAAACAACTCATACTTCTCTCCTTTTTGCTATGTAAAACGACAGCCCAACAGCCTTCCATAGAGACTCTTTTTCCCAACCCCACCAGGGTTCCAAGGTCCTTAATTTATCCGCTCCCAGAAAGGGGAGATGCCGCTTGGAAAACATCTTGGCTAAAAACGCCAATACTTAAGAAGTAAAAGTTGCAGCTGGAATTTGGATTTGACTCCTAAGAACTATTTGCATTTGGATTGCTGGGAAGAGAATACTTACCTGATTAGATCAGCAATAGATACAATTTTCAAATTCTCCTGCTGCACAAACTTGTGAAGCTTAGGTAATCTTGCCATGGAGCCATCATCATCCACTACCTCACAAAGAACTGCCACATGTTCCATTCCAGCTAACATAGCTAGGTCAACGGAAGCCTCTGTATGCCCAGCTCTTTTCAAGACACCACCCTTCCTGTACTTCAACGGGAAAATGTGTCCCGGCCGGTTGAAATCTTCAGGTTTTGAATCTCTAGATGCAACAGCCAGAACTGTCATTGTCCTGTCACGTGCTGATACGCCTGTAGTTGTCCCATGCTTTGCATCCTATAACAATATCTCTTAATTACAATCCATTACAAGTTAAGAGGAAAGCCAATCAGATGTCGTGACATAGATAACTAAGCTGATTGGAGGCTTTTAGGACGTCAAGAGTTGAAGAAAACAATATTGTTCTACTAAAGTATGAAAGAAAGTGGGAATTATTCATCATTTTTTTCATAATATTCATTTCCTACTTCACAAATCAAGACCTCTACTGACTGGAGACAAGTAACAATCTGAAGTGTCTTATTCTCCAAAGGGCTGTTTCTTAAGTACATAAACCTCTAAGAAACCAAAGCAGAATAACAATACATACACGGAATAAGAAACAGAAAGTTCAAATTTTCCCTACCTGAAGTAACCAGTACCAGTCAATTATCTTCAAATAAGTTCTGAGAAAAATTTCACGGATTGAACAATAGATGTAGAATAAAAGTACATACCACAGTCATAGGGTGCATAGTCCGAGGCTTCTCTTCATTCTCCGTCGCTTACCATCAAAGGAAGTTGCAAGCGCTCCAGATCTCCCTCTTTCATGCTCATGCAAATGATCCTATTGCCGTACTTCACAATAAATGCCATAGTCTCAAGCGTTGCCTTTTCTGCTGCCAGTATAAGATCACCCTCATTCTCTCCGTCCTCAGCGTCTACCACCACTACGATCTGGAATTCAGTTCCAACCATGACATAGACATTCATGGATGAAATATTAAAATGAGCTCGATAATGTGATACAGAAAGCACACGGACCTTTCCTTGGCGGATGTCCTCAATCGCTTCTGGAGTAGATGCAAAGCCTGATGTGGGTTGGTCCAAGTCAAATTCACCACGTTTGATGGGGAAAGAAGTGCTTGTAGGTGCAGTATCAGTTGCAAACGCCCCAAACGCTATTGCATCAGGCTGAAATCGAATGCCAACTGATTCCTCACCAATCAGAGTCTAGCTCACAGCAACATCACTAGGATAAGACAAAGTTTTACCTCTGCCAGGTATCACTGCAGCTTTTGCTACGACAACACCCCTCCCATTGGAGGATAATTTACTACCCAACAAATCCGCAGTTAGATCAGATGAAAAACCAATTTGCAAAGAGGGGTTTGCCTGAAGCAGCAAATTGGATGATTTTGAGCTTCTGGAAACTCTGCATGAAATAAGGCCAGTTAGATTTTAACCATGAGGATTAGCTTGGACAAAAGCATCAATCTTGGTACATTCGCAAAAGCTACTTAAACTCAGCGCAGCATCCGTTCTCTAGAAGTCGAAACTAACAATGAAGGAACTAAAGGTCAATCCTTTCAAACAACTAGTTAGCAGTACTCGATACTTGGAGGAGAAGCATCCCATATAGATGCCTATCAGAGATGGTCTTGTTTGTTATTTATTTTTGTGATCCCACATTTTAGACCCATATTTTCTCTTAAAATTTGCGACTATTCGACATGAAGTTTTTCACACTTCGTACCCTTTCGTGACAACCGCCCATTTGATAACCGTTTTGATGGAAGACGGTATATAAATAGGAACGTATGGTCATTTCTGACGGGTGATGAAAAGGTCTAACTCAAACTCTCTCATTCAAAATACACCATCAATACGAGAGTGAATTGGGGTAGTAGCGTATCCCCAATCTTCTTTAATTTCAAGTTTTTTGACGAACTTGAACAAAAACAATGGCTGGAGGTTTGTCTTTAATTGATCCTGGCTTCCGCATATGAATCATTTTGTCTTACATTTGGTATTAGAGCATGTTTAGTGCCCCTGCCTTGTTTTTTCTCGAATTTTTGGTGTATTTTCGGGCATTTTAGAACATGAACAGCAATTCGGAGTTTTGAGGCCAACAGAGAAACTCCCAAATTCCGGGCAAATTTCGGCGACCCCTTGATTTCGGACCCGCACGGTCGCACCGCCATGAGGAATATTAGTCATGAGTTATTTCGGCATATCGGTGTTCGCCGGAGGCTAATCGGGTGGCGGAAGTCGCGGTGGTTGAAGGGATTGTGTTTTGGGAAATTTTCGTCTGATTTTGGGGCCAATTTTTTGCTCATTTTCGCCGAAACTTGGACCCATGTGATCATGCCGGCATGCTCTTCAAAACCCATAATTTATTTCAGTTTTAAATGGGCTGCCGGAGAAGAAACGGGGCTGAAATCACGGTGGAAAACGGCGAAAAACCGACAGAAAAGTTTCTGTTCGCGCGAGGAAGAAGGCGCGTGGAGCCCACGCGCGCGCTGCGGTTGCAAGCGCATGGAATCCACGCGCCACGTGCCCTCGCGTGCGCGCTAACCGTTGGCGTGTGGGGCCCACGCGCGCAAAACTGCCCTGTAGTTGCAGGCGCGTGCGTTGGGCGTTGGACCGTGCGCGTGCGGACCACGCGCCTGCCGCGGAAATGGGTACGTGCTAGGCACGCGCCTGTCGTCCCCTTTTCCGCGGCTTCTATTTACGCTTTTGCCTCAAATTTTTCATGTTTTTGCAATCTTGCCCTTGGCCGATTTATTTATTTACTGTTCTGCCCTTGATGTATTTATTTATTATGTCATTTTATACATGAAATTAAATGTCCAATGGTCCATATATTTAATTAATTAGGGAGTGGCCACAGCATCTTTAATTAATTAAATTATATATTAAGAGCCTCCGGATCATATTAAAAAAATGGACATTGATTGTAATTAATTATATTAATATGATGAATCTTATCCCACAGGAATTTTCATTATATTAATATGATTAATTAGGATGAAATATCATATTATTTTTCTTAATTTACCCACAGGGATTAAGAAAAGGCATATAATATGGTAGTTTCTTCATAAAGTAATTATGAATCTATTTAAATTAAAAACTTAGCCCACAGGTAGTTTTTATGTTATGTGATTCATATTTTGACATGTTTACATTGGTAAAACATGATTTATTTATATTTGCCTCAAATTTTGTGACATAAGCATGATTATTTGATATGCAGTTTCGCAACCTATGAATTTCTCTGAATTTAAGTTTGATGTTCCCATACTGAATGGTGAGAATTATAAAGTTTGGAAGGAGTCAGTTCTTCTTCAATTGGGGTGGATGGACATTGGCTATGCTATAAGGAAAGACGAACCACCTGCTCCTACTGATTCAAGCACTCCAGCTGAGATAGCTCTTTATAACCAATGGGAGCGGTCCAACCGCATTTGTGCCATGTTTATAAGAGCTCAGATATCTCCTACTATTCGTGGTTCGGTTGCTCAACATAGCAATGTTAAGGCTTTATTGGAGGCCATAGATGCGCAGATCTTGATTATGAAGTTTTCATCATTGAAGTTCACTAGTGTTAGAGGTGTATGTGAGCACATCATGCAAATGAGGAACATTGCAGCTCAGTTTAAGAACCTTGAGGTTGAGATATCTGAATCATTCCTTGTGTATTATATTCTGAACACTCTCCCACAACAGTATGCACCTTTCAAGATCTCTTATAACACACATAAGAATAAATGGTCTATTAATGAACTCATGACCATGTGTGTTCAAGAGGAAGGAAGACTGGTTATGAAATTGAGAGAAAGTGTTCATTTGGCAACACAAGGAAAGAATAAGGGCTATGGCAAGCATAAGGGAAAAAGCAAAATATCTCCCCAAGCTGACATTAAGAAAGAATTCAAGTGTTTCTTCTGTAAATAGAAGGGGCATATAAAGAAGGATTGTGTCAAATTTAAGGTCTGGCTCAAGAAGAAAGGTAATCCAATTTCTTGTGTTTGTTATGAATCTAATACAACTGATGTAAGTCACAACACTTAGTGGATTGATTCTGGATCTACAATCCATATTTCGAATTTCATGCAGGGTTTTCAAAACCACAAGAAGCCAGTGGGGAGTGAACAAAGCATCTATTCATGAAACAAGATGCGTTCGCATATGGAAGCTATTAGGACATATAGACTAGTTTTCAATAGTGGTTTTGTTTTAAATTTGGAAAAGACCTTTTATGTTCCTAGTTTTTCTAGAAACTTAATTTCAGTTTCAAGACTTGTACCTTTAGGATACTCTTTTAACTTTTCAGATTCAAACTTTTGTTTATCATTTAAATCTAAAATTGTCAGGAGTGGTACTTTGTCTGATGGTCTTTTTCGAATTAATTTACTAGACAATGCCTATTATGATGTGATGCATGTTCATGATAAAGCTGGTATGAAACGACGTGTTGTGAAAGAACATTCCTTTATGTTGTGGCATCGGAGATTGTGACATATCTCCATAGAAAGAATTAAGCGATTAGTAAATAATGGAGTACTCGGTACTTTAGATTTTATAGATTGTTATACTTGTGTGGACTGCATAAAGGGAAAGCAGACTAACAAGACAAAGAAATGTGCCAAGAGGAGTACAGAAATATTAGAAATCATACATACGGATATATGTAGTCCGGATATGGACTCTTGTGGTCAGAAATACTTCATCTCTTTCATAGATGATTACTCACGTTACATGTATATCTATTTGATTCATAATAAGTATGAAGCATTAGATGCCTTTAAGGTATTTAAGGCAGAAGTAGAGAAACAATGCGATAAGCAAATTAAGATCGTGAGATCAGATAGAGGTGGAGAATTCTATGGTAGATACACTGAAGATGGACAAGCACCTGGTCCATTTGCAAGGTTTCTTTAAGAGCATGAGATAGTTGCCCAATATACTATGCCTGGTTCTCCGAACCAAAATGGTGTAGCGGAAAGAAGAAACCGAACTTTATTGGACATGGTGTGTAGTATGCTTAGCAATTCCAGACTTCCTAAATCCTTGTGGACTGAAGTACTTAAGACGGCAGTGTACATATTAAACCGAGTTCCGACCAAGGCTGTCCCAAAGACACCTTTTGAGTTATTTAAAGGTTGGAAACCGAGTTTGCATCATTTGCGTGTTTGGGGATGCCTATCTGAAGTAAGAGTTTACAATCCACAAGAAAAGAAGTTGGAACCAAGGACCAAAAGTGGATATTTCATTGGATATGCTGAAAGGTCTAAGGGATACAGGTTTTATTGTCCATCTCACACCACTAGAATTGTGGAATCAAGAAATGCTAAATTTCTTGAAAATGACTTGATCAGTGGGAGCGATCGATCGAAGGACCTTGATCCTAAGAAAGATCATACAGATACTCAACCTTCCACCTCAAGTTTAAGATATATTGTTGCTCATAATGCCCCTTCAGTTCAACCGGCTATTAAACAACCAATCGTTGAAGTTCCACAACCTGCTGATATTGATCTAGTAGATCCAGTTGTTCAGCAATTACCAGAAACTGTTGAACAACCAGTTGAGCAACACGCTCCTCAAGAGAATGTTGATGCAACATTGAGAAGATCTTCTAGAATAAAGAAATCGACTATTCCTAGTGATTATATTGTGTATTTACAAGAGTTTGACTACAATATTGGAGCTGAGAATGATACCGAAACGTTTTCACAAGCCATAGATAGTGATAAATCCAATTTGTGGTACAATGCCATGAAAGAAGAGATGAGTTCAATGGCATCTAACAAAGTCTGGGATTTGGTTGAGTTAACTGATGATGCGAAGGCCATTGGTTGTAAATGGGTCTTCAAAACTAAGAAGGATTCATTGGGTAACATTGAAAGATATAAAGCTAGACTTGTTGCCAAAGGATTCACTTAAAAGGAATGAATCGATTACATGGAGACTTTTTCTCCTGTATCTAAGAAAGATTCTCTTCGTATTGTTTTGGCATTGGTTGCCCATTTTGATATGGAATTACATCAGATGGATGTAAAAACGGCGTTCCTCAATGGAGAACTAGAAGATGAGGTTTACATGAAACAACCTGAAGGATTCTCCTCTAGTAAAGGTGAGCATTTGGTGTGTAAGCTTAAGAAATCTATATATGGCTTGAAACAAGCATCCCGCCAATGGTACTTAAGGTTTCATGATGTCATCTCTTCATTTGGTTTTGTAGAGAATGTCATGGATCAATGTATACACCAAAAGGTTAGTGGGAGCAAAATTTGTTTTCTTGTGCTGTATGTGGATGATATACTATTTGCAACCAATGATAAGGGGTTACTACATGAGGTGAAACAATTTCTCTCTAAGAGTTTTGACATGAAGGATATGAGTGATGCATCTTATGTCATTGACATTAAGATCCATAAAGATAGATCTCGAGGTATTTTAGGACTATCTCAAGAAACCTATATCAATAAGGTCCTAGAAAGATTTCGGATGAAAGATTGTTCACCAAGTATAGCACCCATTGTGAAGGGTAACAGGTTCAATTTGAACCAATGCCCGAAGAATGATCTAGAAAGGGAACAATTGTACAACATTCTACTTATGCTGTTGGAAGCTTGATGTATGCTCAGGTTTGCACTCGACCTGACATCGCTTTTGCTGTGGGAATGTTGGGAAGATATCAAAGTAATCCAGGTTTAGACCACTGGAGAGCTGCAAAGAAAGTGATGAGATACCTTTAAGGTACCAAAGACTATATGCTTATGTATAGACGGACTGACAACTTGGAAGTGGTCGGTTATTCGGATGCGGACTTCGCAGGCTGCGTTGATTCACGAAAATCAACATCTGGATACATTTTTATGTTAGCTGGCGGAGCCGTGTCATGGAGAAGTGCCAAGCAGACTTTGACTGCTACTTCCACTATGGAGGCTGAGTTCATTTCTTGTTTTGAGGCTACCTCGCATGGTGTATGGTTAAAGAGTTTCATTGCTGGGCTTAGAATTGTTGATTCAATTTCTAGGCCATTAAGAATATATTGTGACAATTCAGCTGCGGTTTTTATGGAACTTGAACAAGAACAATGGCTGGAGGTTTGTCTTAATTGATCTTGGCTTCCGCATATGAATTATTTTGTCTAACATTTGGTATCAGAGTAATCCAGGTTTAGACCACTGGAGAGCTGCAAAGAAAGTGATGAGATACCTTCAAGGTACCAAAGACTATATGCTTATGTATAGACGAACTGACAACCTGGAAGTGGTCAGTTATTCGGATGCGGACTTCACGGGTTGCGTTGATTAACAAATATCAACATTTGGATACATTTTCATGTTAACAGGCAGAGCCGTGTCATGGAGAAGTGCCAAGTAGACTTTGACTACTACTTCCACTATGGAGGCTGAGTTCGTTTCTTGTTTTGAGGCTATCTCGCATGGTGTATGGTTAAAGAGTTTCATTGCTGGGCTTAGAATTGTTGATTTTATTTCTAGGTCATTAAGAGTATATTGTGACAATTCAGCTACGGTTTTTATGGCTAAAAATGCCAAAAGTGACAGTCAAAGTAAGCATATCGACATTAAGTATTTAGCTATAAGGAAACGTGTTAAGGAGAATAAAGTGGTCATTGAACACGTTAGCACTGAATTGATGACAACCGATCCTTTAACTAAAGGCATGCCACTAATGAAGTATAAGGATCATGTAACTAGTTTGGGAATAGGTCCCATCATGTGATTTGTTGTTATATAAACGATTTTTGTTGTATGAAACTCTTATTCAGTTGTAATGTTGATTCTCAATTTTTGTGTACACATTTTGTTGTTTATGAGAATAACATTTATCCTTGGTTTTGGAGTAAACATGGGGTTTATTCATTAAGATATGTTGTCACATATAGACTGACATTAAAGAAATAAGATGCATTGTGATACATGGAAGATATTACTCACTCTTAGAGGACATGTCGCCATGATCCATGTGTTTTGTTTCTTTTCTTTAAGCATAAAGTTTTAGTGGAATTAGTTGAATAATCCGTATGATGAAAATGATGGGATCAAGTGGGAGAATGTTATTTATTTTTGTGATCCCACATTTTAGACCCATATTTCTCTTAAAGTTGCGACTGTTCGACATGAAGTTTTTCACGCTTCATACCCTTTCGTGACAACCGCCCATTTGATAATCGTTTTGATGGAAGACGGTATATAAACTCGAGGTATTTTAGGACTATCTCAAGAAACCTATATCAATAAGGTCCTTGAGAGATTTCGGATGAAAGATTATTTACAAAGTATAGCACCCATTGTGAAGGGTGACAGGTTCAATTTGAACCAATGCCCGAAGAACGATCTAGAAAGGGAACAAATGTACAACATTCCATATACTTCTGCTATTGGAAGTTTGATGTATGCTCAGGTTTGCACTCGACTTGACACCACTTTTGCTGTGGGAATGTTGGGAAGATATCGGAGTAATCCAGGTTTAGACCACTAGAGAGCTGCAAAGAAAGTGATGAGATACCTTCAAGGTACCAAAGACTATATGCTTATGTATAGACGGACTGACAACCTGGAAGTGGTCCGTTATTTGGATGTGGACTTCGCGGGCTGCGTTGATTCACGAAAATCAACATCTGGATACATTTTTATGTTAGCTGGCGGAGCCGTGTCATGGAGAAGTGCCAAGTAGACTTTGACTACTACTTCCACTATGGAGGCTGAGTTCGTTTCTTGTTTTGAGGCTACCTCGCATGGTGTATGGTTAAAGAGTTTCATTGCTGGGCTTAGAATTGTTGATTCAATTTCTAGGCCATTAAGAATATGTTGTGACAATTCAGCTGCGGTTTTTATAGCTAAAAATGCCAAAAGTGGCAGTCGAAGTAAGCATATCGACATTAAGTATTTAGCCATAAGGGAACGTGTTAAGGAGAATAAAGTGGTCATTGAACACGTTAGCACTGAATTGATGACAACCGATCCTTTAACTAAAGGCATGCCACCAATGAAGTATAAGGATCATGTAACTAGTATGGGAATAGGTCACATCATGTAATTTGTCGTCATATGAATGATTTTTGTTGTGTGAAACTCTTATTCAATTGTAATGTTGATTCTCAATTTTTGTATACACATTTTGTTATTTATAAGAATAACATTTATCCTTGGTTTTGGAATAAACATGGGGTTTATTCATTAAGATATGTTGTCACATATAAGCCGACATTAAAGAAATAAGATGCATTATGATACATGGAAGATATTACTCACTCTTAGAGGACATGTCGCCATGATCCATGTGTTTTGTTTATTTTCTTTAAGCATAAAGTTTTCGTGGAATTAGTTGAATGATCCGTATGATGAAAATGATGGGATCAAGTGGGAGAATGTTATTTATTTTTGTGATCCCACATTTTAGACCCATATTTTCTCTTAAAGTTGCGACTGCTCGACATGAAGTTTTTCACGCTTCGTACTCTTTCGTGACAACTGCCCATTTGGTAACCGTTTTGATGGAAGACGATATATAAATAGGAACGCATGTTCATTTCTGACAGGTGATGAAAATGTCTAACTCAAACTCTCTCATTCAGAATACACCATCAGTACGAGAGTGAATTGGAGTAGTAGCGTATCCCCAATCTTCTTTAATTTCAGGTTTTCTGACGAACTTGAACAAGAACAATGGCTGGAGGTTTGTCTTTAATTGATCATGGCTTCCGCATATGAATTATTTTGTCTTACATTGTTTTCTTCCCAAATTCTTATATGGCTGCTGATGCATCAATCAGTCATGGGAATTAACAAACAAAAACGCAGGTTGACTTTGCAGAGTGAACATAGGCCATCAACTTCATCAATTACTTCAAAATGCACATCATGATTTGACTACTTATGGACAGGAGCCAACATCTCCAAATATGTTCTTGTGAGACAAACAAACTTATCCCTTGTTAAGTCAAGCATAGGAAGATGACAAAATTAAGTCAAGCTAAGTGGGGTTCGATTGAGTGTTTATTTCCCAAGCTACCAAGGATGGACTAAGCACAAAGCTAGCGACAAACACAAAATCTCGTCCACCATTTATGAGCTGCCTCCAAATTCTAATGAATTGAGAAATTGATAAGATCATCGACTTGCAATTGCAATTGTAACTAATGGATCAATGTTGTGCATATTCGATCGATCTACATGATCTTGACCAGTGCCACATAGATTTTCGTCTTATGTATTAGCCTAGTATGAAGGTTAGAAAAGGTCGCGTCACCTTCGCCTACCTTGGCGAGGAATGCTACACCCTTATAGTACTTGGACTAGGGATGAGCGATTTTGTATGGGTTCCACTTGGAACCTAAATCTACCTGTTAAAACAAGCTCCCTAATTTTTAGATCCTAAAACCTACAATGTCACAAGTTATAAGGTTGGTTCCCCTGTCATAGGTTTAGGGTTAGTTCTAAAGTCTACCAAAATTTCATGTGTATTCTTAATTGAACTATTACCTTTAATGACCATCATTTGTTACGATTCACTAATATAACTCATATTTATACATATGAAGATCATGAAATATTAATAAAATTATAGTCAACATCACGGATATCGCTGGAAATAGAAATTCGAATTAGTAATTTCATATTACACACTTATCATTGGATGCAACTGAAAATACCGCACAATTACGCGAAGATATAGAATAAGAAAAATACAAAGACTTGTTTTAAGTTCCACATACCTAGTTTCAATTTCCACCAGGAACTTGAACCTACTTATCAGAATAGATTTCTCCATTCTGGAACTTAGTACCTACCCTGCATATTCAAAAAATTGAAACAAGACGGTTCCCACCAGTCCGGTTTTCAGGTTCTCAATTTTACCTTAGAACCATTAAATGTGATTTTAATAGTAATATATCATTTCAATTAGAAAATGCAATAAGATGTTTAGAGTAGTATAAGAGATTAACAAGTGATAATTCATATCATGGAGAAGCTCTACGTAGAGTTGCATCATAATTAATGGGTGGCTCTGCAATATTTTATGGGCACAAGTATCCTAAATAATTTAGTCTTATGGATCTTCATTATTTGCATATGGTCTTTTTTCTCCTAGGTGCTCCTTTTGTTTGGGCTTTTAGTTTAATGTTTCTACAGGCATGGTTATTGATAAGAACTTATTGAGTCCATCGTTTGGGCTCAATCCCTACCTTAGGCTACTCTAACAATGCAGCAACAATCACCTAAGCCTAGCCATCCCTCCACTCCCGTGCAACAGCGAATTGTGTCTCTTGAATAGGTTCTTGCTTGTATTCTTTTTTTCTTTTTTTTTTTGTCGTTTTCATTTTTATTATCCACGCAACTATCATGAAAAAAAATTGTCATTCTACTCAGTCTAGTCAACAGTGATATGATATAAACTCAACATTACACGTCCATATCTTCATTCGATTAACATGAACAAAAACATTTGGTTATAAAAATAAAATTAGACAAAAGGAAAATTTATGATTCATATCGAATAAATTAAAAAGAGAATCCGCGCTACTTATCCCAAAATAAATAGTCGAAAATGATAATTTCGCGACCATCGCGATTCAGCGGCGACTCTCAGAAGCGCCCTTCCCGAGCTTCGCCGGCTCCGCTTTCGCTCCGTCGCAGAACGGAGCGGAGCGTCCGAGCCCTTTTCCTCGCACCAAAAAAAATCAAAAAATAAATTAAAAATCGCCATATATCTCTCCGTTAGCGTTGGGACAGGCTGGTTTCGAATTCTGTAATGAGCCCCGCCCCCTCAATTTACCGTTATCTCCTCACCCCCCTCCGCCCCCCGTCCCGAACGACCCCGTGCCATTCCCCCATCTCCCGGGGGGCAAAATCGTAATCTCGTCCTCCTCAATTCAACCGCACCATCGCCTCCCCTTCTCTCTCTCTCTCTCTCTCTCTCTCTCTTCCCCCTCCACTTTCCTTTCTCTCTCCTCAACTCCGCGTTTCCCACAAGAGGCCTCCGTTCCGATCCGCGACAATCCGCCATTGTCGCCGCTTCGAAACCTTCCGCCTCGCGAGCTCCCGTCGCCGCCGCCGCCGCCGCCGTCTCTCCGCCGGATCGATCGGTTGCTGGCCTCGGTAAGAGGAGGCGGAGCGGCCTCTCCCTCTCGAGAGCGATGGGGGATTTCAACCTCGCGCTCGTCATCGTCGCGGCCGTCGTGTGCGTCCTCGTCTTCCTCTTCAATGTCTACCTCCTCGTCAACTACCAGCACCCGGACGACGCCAACCAGGCCTACTTCCCCAAGGTCGTCGTCGTCCTCGGCCTCTCCGTGGCCGCCATCTCGATCCTCATGCTCCCCGCCGACGTCGCCAACCGGCAGGCCTGCCGCCACGCGATCTACAACGGCGCCTGCAACCTCACCCTCCCGATGAAGGATCTGTGGCTCGCCATCTACATCGTGGACGCGGTGCTCGTCTTCTTCGTCATCCCCTTCGCCATGTTCTACTACGAGGGGGACCAGGACAAGTGCGTTTGGTTTAGGGTTCTTTCGGAGTGGCGAGGTCTCCGATCGAGTGCTTTTTCGTGCGTGCGTGTGATGCGGCCGTTGATTGGCGGGTTTTTGGTTGCAGGAGCGTGGGCAAGCGGATAAAGAGTGCGTTGATATGGGTGGTGACCACCGGCATTGTGTGCGCTCTCGTGCTTGGCATTTTGTACGGTTAGTTCTTGAATTCGCTACAATCGTCATTTCGTTTTAATTAGCTTCATGCTCTGGGAAAGACGCGATTGAAGTTCGTGAGGCAGCGGTTTCCGCCGGTCAATTCAGAAATGAGGTTCTGAATTCTATCCGATTGAGGATGCGATAGGCTTGTGTGCGTCGGACTGCTACTTCCGGTCTAGTGGATACTTGATGAATCGATTGCTCAGCTGTGGAACAGTCCTTCTTCCTTTTTTTATGATAGATAGACATACATTTTCTAAAGGTCAAGTCCGCAGATAGAGTACAAGATATATCTTTTAGCAGCTGTAGCTAATCTTGATTGTTCTGCGTTTCTGCTTAAATGCGCAGAGATTATGATATCATCTTTCTAATCTTTAGCTCTTGAGCCAAGAATTCAAGCGTGTCTGCTCGGGTGTTTTGATGTGAAATATGCATTTCACTTGTTTCTTTGGTATCAGGGCTTATTGGGAAGGTGGACTTTACTGTTAGGCATCTCGCTTCGACCACAACTTCCTTTCCAAGCAGTTGGACTTCTTTTTCCTCTGGTCATGAGTGTGTTGGCAGTTCGAATCAGGTTTTATTTAACTTTGGGCAACTTGCCTGTGATTTCATTTTCTGATGTCTAGAAAGTAGAAATAGATAATTAAGTAATAATGGTCCTTTAGTTTTATGGCATTAATTTGTGCTGAATGCAGATGTAAAGGTTCTCATACCTAGTCTGTTTGGATGTTGTAGTGTTCTGCCTATAATGCACCAGCCTCAGCAGAGAAAACCTGGACCATGCGCACTACTTTCCCAGAATATGTTGTTGCTCTTGCTACAGTGGTTGGATCAGTGCTTTTTACGGTATGTCTTTCTTTGGTGAACTTTATTGCTCTGAGGAGATGTGTTCTGTTGTATTTCTGGTTCAAGCATACTGTTGTGTACAGCGATCCTCAGTAGGGTGAAATTTTATGCTTAGTTTGGGATTTTAATATGCTCTGTCGTGTTGATGAGCAATTGGTGTGTGACTAAGACTGAAATGAGAACATGCCAGGACCCGTGATAACATTTTCTAATGTATAAAGCTTCAAATAGCATCAGATTCAGCGAATGAATAGCTCACTTTGCACCTGTCAATGTTCATCAGATTTTTGGTGGTGTTGGTATTGCTTGTCTGCCGCTGGGACTTATATTTTCATTCATCCGGCGTCCAAAGGCTGTCATCACACGGTCACAATATATTAAGGTGCTTTCTTATGTTTATCCTGTGACTGTCATCTAGTGATTCTATTAGTTAATCATATGTCATAGGTAGGTGCAGTATACAATTTGTGTCTTTGACTGATGGAGAATATGCTACAGGAAGCAACTGAGTTAGGTAAAAAGGCAAGAGAACTTAAGAAGGCTGCTGATGCTCTCCATCAGGAAGAAAGAAGTGGTGCTAAGGGTAGAAAGTGGCGAAAGAATGTAAAGGCTGTAGAAAAGGTACTTCCCATTTACTTGAAAAAACCGGAGCTCCTTTTACTGTGTTTGATAGGTTGGCTGATTATTTACTAGTTATTTAGGTATAATATGATTATGGAAAAATCTTTTTTCTGTTCGTGGTTTTTTCTTTTTCCTAAAATGGGTAAACCTTTTCCCTGCCTTTTATTTCTGTAAAATTAACAATGATGTGCTCTATCATATGATATTTGTTGCATTAGTTTGGTTTTACTTGCTTGTGACATAGTTGATCTTCTAATTAAGGCCAAATATGCTAATAAGAAGGTGTGGCACTGTCCACATGACACCGCACTCTGGTCCAATTGGGATTGCTCTGATGTATGCAATGTGATTTAGGCTCTGGTCATCAACTCTCTACTTTTGTATTTTTGAGTAGTACTGAAAGGATGGGGGTGGATCTACTAAGTTGCAAAATGTCGAACTCCTCATAAGTTGGATCATTGTGCAGTAACTTCTCCTAGAGGGTCTTCTGCAGAAATTGCAAGTTGACTTGCACTTGTTTATTTCTGGTTTTGTTCATTTGGGAGGGTGGTAAATGCTATTGGACTCTGTTACGATGAAATGTGGCTCCTTGTTATATGCCTCTTTTTACACTTAATTGGTTGCTGCAACTAATGTCCTGCTTTGCAATCATACAGGAATTGTTGCAGTTGGAAGAAGATGTGAAACTTCTGGAAGAAATGTATCCTCAAGGAGAAAAGGTGATGATCTTGGTTTTGCGCACTAAGAAACATTCTTGATTGATTTCTGAGTATACTTTGCTGACAATTATGTCCTCTTCCTTTTTTCAGGCTGAGACTACTTGGGCTATGACTGTACTTGGGTATCTAGCAAAATTCGTGTTGGGTATCTTGGGGTAATTTCACTCAGTCCTATTGAAGGATGACTAGTTTTAATTAATCGCATCAAATAGCTTTTTATATTGCTTGTGAATATTTCTTGTTGTTCTCCTTTTTCTTTAGAGAGATGAACTCGCTTATTTGAATTTTTTTGCTTACGATGCTTTGTATCACTTGATAAATATTTACTATGAACTTTGGAATTTTAAACCGATTTATATAAAAGAAGTGAATTTGATGGCATAAGATGGGGAAAACTCTCTCAACATGGTGTCGGTGTGGTAATATTAGAGAGATATTAATGCTAGCTATACCATTGTTTGACATGCTACTTTAATAACTATAGTAAAATGACAATTGTTTGCCAAATGTGCTTATTTTATGGAACTGAGCAAATGGCTTTATAAAAGTACTCATTTGGCTGTAAATTGACTAATATTACAAGGTTGCTTTGATTTTCCTTGTATTTTGACTCTACGCAGTTCTAATATTGAACACATGTATGAAAATGATCTAGATAGTCATGGAGCTTGTGTTTTAGGTTAGTCTGTTTTCATTCAACAAGGAGGGCGTTCTTCTTCTTGGTCGTCTTTATTGGGTGAAAGGAATGGTTTCTTCAGAGGAACTAGAGGATGTGACTAATTGTTATACCCTGAGACATATGTCAAACCACTTGACAGCTGCAGAACACCACTGGGTTCTGTTTCTTAATATGATCAATTGGTGACACTGCTAGAAATTACAATCCTCCCGAGGTAAAGAACTTGTCTCAGGGCGAAGACTGAAGATTGAGACTATTAATTGAACTGAGCTTGTATTTCTCACGGCTTTATGCATTGGCTTGCTGCAGTGTACTATTTCTGACAACTTTGTAGTGCATCATCTAAATCAGGGTCTCTTGGTGTGGTACATTCAACTTTGTTGTCCAGATGGTTGGCTAGGGTTGACTGGAATCATGATAGATAGATCCAACATCATATTCTCATTTTGTTTTGTTGGATTTCTGTCATGTAAATGTGAAATTATAACAAGTGATCAATTCCTTCATAAGTTTCAATGTCTAATTGTATCATTGTTGTTCTATTAGGCTGATCGTTTCAGTGGCTTGGGTTGCTCATATCGTCATCTATCTCTTGATAAATCCACCTCTGTCTCCTTTCCTGAACGAGGTTTTCATCAAGCTGGATGATGTGTGGGGTACGTTAACGCCCTTAGAATTCCATGTCTGTGGCATTTTGAGATGTCTCCATATGTTTGTTCCATCAGATGGATTACTTGATGCTGAACTATTACTGCATACTTCTTGCAGGGCTTTTGGGTACTGTGGCATTTGCCTTCTTCTGCTTCTATCTCCTATTGGCTGTAATTGCTGGGGCAATGATGCTTGGTCTAAGATTAGTGTTCATAACAATCCACCCAATGAAGTATGGTGTCCCAGCTACCACTTTTATCTCTTTCCTTTTTATTTAAAAATTTGCTTGCTGCAGATTGGCTAGAAATGCATCAAAAACTTAATAGTCTGCTTTTGGTCATTGATAATTGATTCTGTCAAATTGTTTCAGGTGGGGGGCCACTCTCATGAACTCCTTTCTTTTCAACGTCGGACTCATTCTTCTCTGCTCTATCAGGTTTTGCACTTTAGTCCCTGTGCCTTCTCCTTTGCATATTGATGCCCTCTTTGTCATCATTTTCTCGGAAAAATCTCTGTCGGGACTGCTACATTGTCTCCACAGAAAATATTAAGAAATTCTCATGTTAAAAAAATTAAGATTCTATTGTCACAGAAAGAATATCTTCATTTCTCCTGCAATATGTCTAGTATTATTGTTTGTTATGGAGATATATGATAAGTGGAAACTAGTAGACATGGTGGCAACTTGTGCTCTGAGAATCTCTAGGAGGAAATGATCTAGGTTAACTGGAACAAATAGCAACTCTTCTATTGGGTACGTATAACTGAATCATCATCGGTTAAAAAAGTTTTAACTGTGATCCTGTTGGTTCAGTGTTATCCAATTTTGCGCAACCGCATTTGGATACTATGCTCAAGCAACTGCAGCGCAAGAAATTTTTGGGCACACATTGGCGTCCCTTCGTGGAATTAAATACTTGTACAAGTGAGTGGCTGCTGCTTCTGGGAACGAATTGATACTTATATGTGTCTGATACTGATTGGTTTGTGCATGCTATGGCATCGCAGGTATAATGTATTCCAGATTGCTTTTGTCGCTCTAGCTGGATTAACCTTTGTGTATTATGCTGCCTTCGTAAGTTCTTATGATCTCCCCTTGCCGATCTCCTATGTTCTGTGCGCACATTCATTTTGAGTCTCTTGGTGTGTTGTACTGTTCTATATTGTTGCTCACGGTGGAATTTCTCAGGGATGGAGGAGGAAAAAACCCAGTGGCAGGTTCCAGCTTTCTAGCTAAAATTGCATCTTCCAAAATGGGCTAAGAGCTTCCATTGTTAGTTGCTTCTCCGGTCCTCTCACGAGCGATCTTGAATGCAGATATGGTTATGCCCTGATGTCGTCTTATGTGGAAAGAAGTAGAGGCTTTGGCAGTAATCATCTGTGATGGATTTGATTGCTGCGGATAGGATGACTTTTTTGCGTGCTGGCCACAATTACTGATGCTCTTTCTGCAATGCCCTTCTGTATGTAGAATTTATTTGTTCTGATTGTAGCATACCTTGTTTGAGCATGTGATTGAAAATGGAGAGTACTTCGTGACATGGAGGATTAAAGTTACCACTGTCCTGAGATGTAAGATAACCAAATTGAGGAGAACGCTTTTGTTCAAATTTATTGCGCTGTGTATTTTTGAGTGGGTTCTTTGTGTGCAAACAATGTCTTGAGTTGGATAGTGAAATTAATATTAGCTGGGAAGTTCATATAACGTTCGTTCTCTCTGTTGTAACCGGTGTTTCCACATGAAACCATGCGGAACGGTTGGAGTTGTGTGGAAGTTCAAACATGTGGTTGATCGATATTGGTTCAAATTCATGGGGGGTAGTTTGAGTGGAGTCAACAAGATATTTAAGTCCGACTGGACTCTATTAGAAAATTCAAGGTTTGATACTTGGCTCAATCTTGATCAAACTTCATTCTTTGAGCTTGAGCTTGACTGGATCAGTTAGTCAATTTCACTTTTATTAGGGATTAAGGGTCTATTTAGTGAATGGAGTTTTCCCGTATTTTGACCCGAGAATCTAACAAAAAACACGTTTGGTAAATATTCTGTTATGGGGAATAATTTGTTATCAGAAATGATTCTTTTTTATTATATTCCTTGAAATAATTTTTAAGCATTTTAAGGGGTTTGGTAATGACGTGTTTGGTAAAATTTCTGAACTCAGGAACAATTTCTAATTAGAAATTATTATTCTTTATTCTATTCTCAGGAATAATTTTTAAGCATTTTAAGACATTTAGTAACTGTTTAAAATTTTTATTCTCGGAATAGAATTGTGTTTGGTATTGTCTTCAAAATTTATACTCAAAATCATTTTATTTTAATTTTTTAAATAATTTTGTTACTTTTTTTTTCCTTCTCTTCTTCCTTAGTTGGTCGCTGGCCTTGGGATGATTGGCGATTAGCTAAACAAGGGCCATTGACCTCGCCAAAGGGTCGTCAGTCCTCGGTGAGGCCGCGCCTCATTAGCCGAGCCTCACTGGTAGCTGGGTGAGTCTCGGGTGAGCCTTAGCTGGTTCGAGCCTCGCCCAACCAAGCAAGGCTCACTAGTGTGCGAGGGGAGGCCCCGATGAGGCAGTGGCGAGGCAAGCCCCTAGCAAGCTCGCTAGATCTTGCCTTAGCCTGGCAAGCCTCTGGCAAGTTTGCCAGAGCTCTTCCAATCGATCGTTAAGGCAATGATAGAAAAAGAAGAGAAAAGGAAGAAAAACAACAATGAAAGAAGAGAAAGGAAAAGAAAAAAAAAATATGAGTTGGCTTAATTCTGGAATTGTTTCCAAGAAAAAATAATTAACTTTCGATTTTGCTCAAAATCTACTTTTGAGAATAAAAAATAGAAATTTGTTCCCAAAAATAAAAATTTTACCAAATGGATTTCTATTTTAAATCTACTCCAAAGAACAAAATAATATAAATTTTTACTATTTGGTCAGTTGCCAAACGTGTCCTAATTGTCCAAAATTTATATTCCTAGAATAGAATTGCGTTTGACACTGTTATCAAAATTTCTATTCCAAACCATTCTCTTTTAATTTTTTTAATAATTTATCACTTTTTTTTTTCTTTTCTTCTTCTTTTCTTTTTTTTTTTCTTTCTATTCTTCTTCTTCAAGCTCTGGCCGATCGTCGGTGCTCCCAAGGCTGACAACCAGCTAAACAAGGGTTGTCAACCTCATTAGAGCATTACTAGCCCTCGAAGAGGCTACGCATTGTCGGCCGAGTCTCGTCAGGAACTGGGCGAGGCTTGGCCAGGCCTTAGCCGGGCAACGCCGACCTTGTGGTGGCTTGGCGAGATCGAGCCTCACCAATGGCTAGACAAGCTCGGCCTCACTAGATTTAGATGAGGTCGAGCCTCGCCCATCCTCGCCCAACCATGGCTTGGCCGAGCCTGGCCACTGCCCAGCCAGGCGAGGCTCACCAGTGGTTGGGCGAGGTTGTCGAACCTCGGCCAACTAGTCATCGGCAATCGGCAGTGGCAGCAATGGTGAAGAAGAAGAGAGAAGGAAGAAGAACAATAGAAAAGAAGAGGAAAGAGAAAAAAATAAATTTGATTGATTTTGGAAAAAAATAAATTTGATTGATTTTGGAATTGTTTTCGGAAATAAAGAATCAACTCTTTTTTTTTTTTTTTACTTCTCGATTCTACTCTAAATCTATTTCTGGGAACAAAAAAATTTATCAAATGGATTTTTATTCCAAATATACTCTCGAGAACAAAATAATATAAATTTTTACCGTTTTACTGATCACCAAATGTACCCTAACTTACCAAATAGTATTTGATTCTATTATTATTATTATTATTATTATTATTATTATTATTATTATTATTATTATTATTATTATTATTATTATTATTATTATTATTATTATTATTATTATTATTATTATTATTATTATTATTATTATTATTATTATTATTATTATTATTATTATTATTATTATTATTATTATTATTATTATTATTATTATTATTATTATTATTATTATTATTATTATTATTATTATTATTATTATTATTATTATTATTATTATTATTATTATTATTATTATTATTATTATTATTATTATTATTATTGGTGAAGAATCATTTGAGTCTATTATTTTGTTCTCCGAAATAGAAAAAAAAAATAAAAATCCGTTTAGTAATTTTTATTTTATTTTATTTTTGGGAGTAGATTTTGAATGGAATTGATAAAAAGAAATATATATATATATTTTCAAGAATAATTCCATAATTAAGTTTATTTTCTTTCTTCTTTTTTCCTCTTTTTTTTTTTTTTCATTTTCTTCTTCTTCTGGTTAGCAAGCTTATTGAAGCATTGTTGGCCTCCCAGCGAAGTCAAGCCTCCCTCGGCAACTAGGCAAGCCTCACCCTTGTTAGGCCACCACGAGGGCGATGTTGCCTTGCGGTGGCTTAATGAGGTCAAGCCTCATCAGTGATTGAGCAAGGTTGGCCTTGCTAGACCTAGGCAAGGTCGAGCTCACTCGGCCAAGATAAGGTCAAGCCTCGCCTAGCTGCTAGGGAGGCTTGGTCAACGAGGCTCGACTTCACCAAGGGCCTACGACTAGCTAAAGGAAGAAGGAGAAGAAGAAAAGGAAACAAGAAAAAATATATAATAAAATTATTAAAAATTAAAAGAAATTCTAATTCACAAAAGAATTTGAAATTTTACAAAATGTTTTTCTATCTTGAGAATATAAATTTTGAACAATTACCAAATATCTTCAAATGTTCAGAAAATCATTTAGGGAACATAATTAAAAAAAAATCATTTCTAAATAGAAATTGTTCCCGGAAATAGAATGATTACCAAATAGGTTATACACTTATTATATATATATATATAACGAAGATTAAATTAGAGCTTGAAAATATGGTGCGATAGAAAAACCAATGATCTTTATCTATTTGTTCGTATAGGTAGTATGATGTATGATAAACATAAAAATATTAGGCTCATGAGCTATTCGAGTCAAGTAAATTCGAGTTCAAGCTTGATTGGATTAAATAAACCTACGTAGACCCAAAAAGCATTGAGCAAGATTCAAGCCTTAATACACATCAGAAGAGCTGACATGGGAAATGAATCGTTGGCCCTAAGCTGCTAGTTAAGCTCGAGTAGCTTGTGAGTATTCGACTCGCTTACATCCCTCGTTTTTCTCAGTGGACAAGAACAGAAACCATATGACCTGTGCCATGGAAGCTATTGACTAGTGACGAACTGGCCCAATTTTCCATACCGGATGCAGGGTGTTCGGGTGTGGAATCAACTTCTGCAGTCTCTTGGAATCAAACGGTAGGAAATGTAATGGAGAATGTTGACCACTGTATTCCCTTATTTCTTCTAATCTAGTTCATGAGGTGAGGTAAGTCTTCTAACGATGATCATGCGGTGGTATCTTTACACTACTTGTAAAAATTTATTAAGCAAAGCATGAACGGCGCAAGGAAGCAGATGCGAAGCGCTGCGGCCATTCACAAAGCCAGTTCCTTCCCATTCCATTCCTCTAATGACTGGTGTTAAACCTGCAAAATTCGAACGGTCTTTCCTGGCGTTAAATCGTCATTTGTTCCATCACGAAAGGTTGGATAAAGGCACAAGCAAATGATTAACTGGTCCTGGAATAATCCAAGGCTTTTCCTTTTGCTTGCCTTGTCTGAGAGCTACTATGCGTGTACATTGTTCATGAACTAAAAAGGCAAATCTTATTGTGGCCTGAACTAGGGGGCATCAGGCATACCAAAGCTGTACCACGATCATCAAATGTAAAATGGGGACATGCTTGGCATCAAACGTCAGTTTCTCTCTCCGTTCTTTGTGCTTATTTCTTTATGCCGGCCAATGGAATACAAATCCAGGAAGGAGCACGGATTAGGAGGACAAAATACCCAATTGAAAGCAGTTGAAATTGCTCTCTGCTCTCAGAGTCTCCGATAGTCTCTCGTTGTGACAAGCAGAGCTCTACTTCAAACGAAGTCGTTTTTGAGTATTTACTACAGGGTTACTTATGAGGAGATTGCTATCTGACAGGTTCACGGTGGTCTTGCCGTCGGGGCCTACCGGGTAATAAGGTGAATCCTCTCCGAATTCAGCAGGCATCGACTCCCAATAAAGACTCGGTTCCCAGTCAGCCTCTTTGAGAACTCTCAGTATTTCCTCCACCACGATCTCACTTCCCTCTGAGGAGAAATGGATACCGTCCCTGCATAAAAAGGATCAGAGAGAATAGGTTTCAGCCAAAAGCGAACTGATCTACCATGCACGAACCCTGTCTATCTATTGACTAGATTAGGATCAAACAAACATATCTCATCTGTTTTGGCGCTCACAACTGATTGAGGAAAAATTGAAAGTGAGCTGATTTCAGGCTCTGTCGCTTGCACTGGGGACATCGTTTGATCATTTATGTCAAGTTAGGAGGTCGTAACAAAGTCTAATGAACAGGTCTTGTTTGAACTGTGGTGGAATCTGAACAAGGGGTGTTCTCAAGACTATATTAACTAGTTGCAGCTAACCAATTCTTGGACTTAATTGGATGAATTATTTGAGAAGCAAATCATACCAGTGATAGCCCTGATATGAAGAGCTTCCGTTACCTAAAGAGATTAAACACTGCCTCACAAACTAAAATTATAGTGGTTGTTTTCTGCAATGCAAAACCATTGCAACCATTGCTATTCTATGTGTTATCAGTTAAGAGCACTGACACAGCTTTAGAGCCTTTCTTTAGAACAAGTCTAGATTAACTTTAGAATGGTATTGAGCTTTTTACTTGATATAAATATACGGAAGTTTGAACCAGAACGGTTGAGGTAACCATGTTTATCCTACTTTTTCTTCATCTCTCAATCCTTTTCATGTGTTTCTAAGCAAACTTACGTAAAGCATGCCGTAGCCCAATCATCCCTCTTCTGGATTGCAGTCCACAGATCAACAGCCTTGATATTCATCTCCCTGCACAGCTTTAAACAGGCCTCCGAGTATACTCGGCATGCATCGTTTGTTCGACCTAGATCTTGAAACTTATCGCTGATCCCAGGTATAAAGCTATATCAGAATTCAACAAGCAAAACAGAGACTAAAGAAGTATGAGAAATTCAAGATAACAGACCTCAAAGATTCGCAAATTTTCTCCTCATTGATAGGTGGAGCACTAAGAAAAATGACGCGTGTACAATCCGACAGGCTCTGCTAAGAAAGCATGACACTCTTAGAATTTGTCTTAAGCAGAGAAAAAGAGAGATGTTTCTTCTTGGGATGATACTAAAAGGCTTGTTGGGTAGTATCTCTCGAGCTCAACAGTTTACGAGTTTACATCATGAGTTAGTCTACTCTCTGTGGTGAAACTAAGCATCAGTGCACAATGGTGACTATGGGAAACCTCGATAAAAATGTCATTATCATAAGTCGCTCTTACCTCTTTGCTTACAACGCACTCTTTCAAATCATTCCTAGAATTGTCATCAAAAGACAATTTAATCATCTATTCTACCTTGAGATATTTGGCAATCTTCCTCATGTTCTCAATATACTCAGGAAGCGGTACATGAGGGCCAAGACCGGATGGGTGAGGTCGCATTGAGTCATTTCCGCCAAAATAGACGATCACCAGGGATGGTTGTGTGGCTGCATCCTAGCATTGAGGTAGTTACAGAAATTTAGCTGCAGATTCTTTCTTAATTGACACTAGACCAAAAAATAAGAAACGTTGATGATCACGAGATGTGATCTTAAGAACATAAACTAGACATCCTCCACAAACAATTGCTGCTAAAGCTTTTCAGCACGCAGCCCCATCTGGATACAATGCTGATGAGCAAACGATGTATCTACAAGCAAAATGCCAAAAATGTATAACTTCAAGAAGGGCAGAAAATTATTAAGAGCCCAAGGATTTGAGCGATACCTTTGGAAACACTTTTTCCAGGACTTCAAGTGCGAGCCTCGAGTTCCATCCCGAGTACCCCCTCAAGATTATGTCTGCCTGCACAATTCACGGCTTCTCTAGTATTCCAGACAACCAAATGAAATAAGGGTCGAAAACTGAGTTCCAAACTGGAAAATTTTCACCATTGCTTCAGTTCTTTGATTTCTTCTGTTACTTTTTCAGTCGGTATTACGGTTGGCTTTTGACTTACGGCAATTCTCTGAGTCTATCTACAATAATTCATAGCTGGTTTCTTTTTTTCCCAACCTTCTGTTTGGCAAGTTACCAATTTCTTTTTTAGCAACATTTTAACAAACATTTAGGGATCTATCACAACAATGAGGGTCATGAATGGCAGCTTTTCAACTCCAGAGTGCAAAAATTCACCCATTTTGACCAACAAGGTCCCACCACCAATATGCAATTGGATGTGGTAGCAAAGGATCACGACCTTCATGTCTTCACATCAATTGGGTCCAAAGTTTGAAACTTTTTAGGACCAACATTCATGCCATCTTCAGAAAAAAAAAAAAAAAGGTTCATTTATTTGAATGAAAAAAATAAAAATGAAAAGTTAATAGAAACAGGGTTATATCGTAAATTTTTTTTTATTTTTTTATTTTGCATTTATCATTGCAGAGTGACAAATATTCATCGAAAATCTGTGAAACCGAGGCCACAGCTCCTCCGACAGTTCTTTCCACCGCGATCCCATCGTCAACGGAGCATGCCCATGTAACCTTTTCTTGATCTTCCAATGTCGCTAAACGCAGCCTCCAAAAATGGAAAGAAGAACAAAAAAAAAACGAAGGAAAGGCATAAAAAAGAAAAGGTGTGTCACGATTTGGTCAGTCTCAAAACCAAGATAAGATCGACGGACTTTTTTCCCCGGGGGTGCGCGGGTCCCGCCGCCACCGTCGCAGTGGGATCGATTCGGCCGTACTGAGGTAAGAAAGAAAGAAATTGTGGTGGGAGGGAGGGAGCTTGAAGTGACCCACGTAGAAAGGATATCGGAAACTGCGCAGGAATTCTGTCCCACGACGCGAGTTCGCGATAACGTTGTAACTTTGTCCCTCGACCCGTAAAAGAAAATTCGAGAAAGGACCGACCCCAGGCCAGACCCATCATTAATCTCATCCTTCATCATCCTTTCGGATAGAAAAAGAAGAAAAAAGAAGAAGCAAGAAGGCAAGAACAGTGGAAATGGATACTGGACGAGGAGGACGAGGACGAGGAGGAAGGGAGGAAGAAGAAGACCTTGCGGGCGTACAGGTCGGCGAGGGAAGCGCCCCATCCTCCGTTGCCGAAGCTGAGCTGGACTATCGACGAGCCGAACAGCACGAACTGCGGTCTCTCCGGTCCGACCATCTCTCTCTGTTTCTCTCTCGTTCCCTGCTCTGCTCTGCTCTGGTTTCGAGAATGACAAAAAAAGAATGCTTTGCGAGCACGCCACTTCGGCAGTCTAAATAAATTGCTTTTACTTTCGTTTGGTATGCATTAGAATTGGTCCACACCGACAAGACTTTATTAGTGTGGTACGCATTCATTTAATAAATGAGGTATGGAAAAAGACACGATTGATACGACAAAGACACTGGGTTCATATACATAATCGAGTGAGAATATTCTCACGAGGGTTTCTTTTTATAATATATTTGGTTGGCGTCAAAGAACAACCTCACATGTGATATTGCGTTACGACATGACAAGAATGCGCTTTATTGTATGTTATTAAATCGTGTTGGAAATTAATTGATTCATCCTGTTAGGTCATCCACTATTTGTAACATTGACTTTAAAAAAAGGGTAGAGAGAAAGGAAAATGATGATGAAGAATGGAAAATAGACACCGATTTATAGTGAACACTCATTTGATAGGCACTTTTAAAATGCATTTCCAAAATTTCTTGTATAATAAAAAAAAAAAAAATAGGTGCATGAAGAATGGTTCATTGAAGTTTCTTAAGAGATTCTTGCTCCAAACCCCTTGAACTTTGGCACTGTTACATTATAAGCTCTCAAATATTACAAAATTATGGATTACTCACAGAAGTTTTCACATTATTGCATATTAAGTCTCGAATTTTGAAAAGTTATAAGTTACACGGTTGCTCTTTAATCTTTGTCATAGTTTTTAGTTGCTCCTTCTGCATAGTCATTTGGTGGAACCTAAAAATGGAGTTACTTATTTTCTTTATCGAAATTGCCTCTATTACATGTTTTATGAAGTCAAGAAGAGAGAAAAGATCCATGGTTGATGAGGTTTAGAAAATTTAGAAAAGATCATTTCGGTCAAAGAAAATGAGTTAGTCTATTTTCAGGTAATGCTTGCCTAAATGTATGTATGATGGACAAACATATAATCAATTAATATAGTGCCTTGATTCCTAGACTGCTCAGATAAATTTATGCACTCTATCAAAAAACCAAGAGAAAATTGTCCAAAATATCCTAAATCTATCATACAATAGCCAATTTAGTTATAGAATTTTTATTTTGATAAATTTAATCCAAAATCTTTTGATAATTCAGCAATATAGTCATTTTTGTCAATTTTGACGGGAAATTGCTAAAGTGAATGCCGGTTGTTTGATACAATCGATGTTGAGGTTGTTTTGCAATTCTTTTTTTGATTTTTTTTTCCTTTTCTTCTTTTATTCTTATTTCCCTCCATTGGCCCATGGCCTCAGTGACGGTGTCATAGCCTTTGCCTATGGTTGGCAACCTCTGCCAACCATTGCCAAGGCTGCGAACTAGCAGAGGAAATAGGAAAGAAAGAAAAAGGAAACAAAGGATAAAAAAAGGAAAAGAAAAACACAATTAGAAAAATTTTAAAATTTTGCAAAAATTGCCCATGTTAATGAGACCATGCCACATAGGATGGCCAATGTCTATATTAGCAATTTTCGAAAGAACTATATTGACAAATTATAAAAAAAGTTTGGAACTAAATTGACCAAATTAAAAATTATATATATAATAGGTTTACGACATTTTGAACAATTATCATGATATTTTGACCCTCATTTTCTCCATTGATAATTAGTTCTCCACCAATCAACATTTAATTGCGTTGACGTTGCATTAGCCAGTAAGTTTCCAACACTTTTTGTTTAACTAATTTCTATACCTTAAATAGTCGGGTTCTTATCACATCGGTACAAGTTTAGGTGTTTTGGCAACACACTAAAAAGTATGGGCTAGTTTAGAATTCTCGATGGTACAGTAAATTTAAGTTAGTGTTGCAGTGGACATAGTTTAGAAATTTTTTTATGTTATTTGCTTAAAAAAAAAAAACTTTTTTAGGGATAAAAATAATAATTTTGATGTACTTGAATGTAAAAGTGAAGAATGCGAAGTACGGTTCACTAATTTTTTTTTTTTTTTGGTAAAGGTAATAAATACGGTTCACTGATTTTTTGTTGAGCAGGTCATTTATCAAAACATGGCCCTAGGAACCATTTATATCTTGAAAATTGAGTGAATATACATTGCAATATATATATATATTCGGTTGATAAAGCATAACTTGTGGATATAAAAAATGGTTCGCTCCTTGTGTTTGGTGGCAACACATATAAGAAATTGCACCACAAGTGCTGATTGTTCTAAATGGTATGCAATCAAGTCATAAATCTTTTAATCAATTGATTCAAATCTAATCCTTTTATCAAAATATGCAAACGAGTCATAAACCTGAGTTTTATTAAGTTGAAGATCATGACATCTTTTCAAATTATAAAGCGGATTACAAAGGGGAAAATATTATAATAGTCATAAATCTATTGTATTGATGTCAATTTAGTCTTAAACATTTTGACTTGATGCCAACTCAGTCATTCTAGCTAATTTTAGTCAAATATTGCTGATGTAGATGCTCGTTGGACGTGGCATCATCGATGTTAATGTGGACAATTTTTAATAATATTTGAATATTTTTTTTATTTTTTTGATTTTTTTTCTCTCCTTTCTTCATCCTTTTGCTGGTGACCGATCACTAGCCATAGGCCATGGCCGATTCTCACCCAGGTTGAAGCGACCTTCCTCAAGTGAAGGCGACCCTTGGTGAGGGAAGCCCATGTTGCTGGCCCTTGCCCAGGCGAAGGTGACCCTTGATGAGGTTGCCTTGGCCTGGCCGAGGGCTAGCTTTGCCAAATTTGGAGAGGAGAGTCCCCACTAGGGTTGCCCTTGCTAGGGCTACCCTCACCTAGGCTAGATCTGGTAAGGCTAGCCCGCCTTGCCAGCGCCTGTGGCCAATCACTGGCAAAAGGAAGAAGAAATGAGAGAAAAAAAGAAAGAAAGACTAATAATAAAAAATTGAAAATTTATTAAAAATTGTCAACATCAACGTTGGCAATGCCGGCCAGTCTCCATGTTAGTTATATCTAGCCAAAATTAGCTAGAAAGACTAAATTGGCTCCAAGTCAAAAGATTTATGACTAAATTGACACCATAAATAAATTTAGGAGTAAATTGGCACAAATACAATAAATTTAGGACTTTTTTGACACTTTTCCCGATTATAAAGTCTTCATTAATCTATACTAACTATGGATGAATGTCATGCTTCTATTTTCAATTTCATTTCGGCTTTGGAAAAATCATCCCTCTGTCTTAAACTCTCCATCTTTAGATGTGGGTGCTCTAAGTTCAAACATTTCTAGACCTCTTATTTACCTCACCTTTTTTTTCATGCTTTAATATGAGACTCCAACTCAACTTACACGTGAGGAGGGTGTTAGAATATTGATATATTAAATTACATCTTCATATAAATTTAAATTTTTAGAATAGTTGACAATATATCCATAAAATCTCACAAAAAATTATAAAGAAGAAGTTGTTTGTAATGGATTAAATGGGCAAATTTGGGTTATGCAAGCCAAAGAATTTGATCTGAGCCATCTTCTTAGTCCCCATCCATGTGGTTAAGCGAAATCCCCAAGTGATGGCTACAAGCTGATTTGATGCAGGCCTGTTTGGTTCAGCTTTGGGGAAATGCCCTTGGCAAAATGCAAATACCTTTGAGGTAAAGAGATTTTCCAAAATGCTAAACTGTTTGGTAAACTATAACTGAAAAGCGCTTTAGAGAAATGTAAGACTGTTTGGTAAACATATATTTGAAAAACCATTTAGTGTGACCAACTTAAGTTTTTTAGTTTTAGTATTTTTAAAATTGCAAAAAAAAAAAATGACTATATAACTTTTTACATTTTCATGTTGAGAGTAATTAAAACATATATATTAGTAAATTTATTTTAAAATTATATTAAAATAATTTGATTATAGATTAAATGCAAAGCTCAACTTTTGGCCTAGCGTTCTTTTAGGTTTGTTTTCAACTTTGAATAATTTTTTTAATTATTGTAGTATTAATCATCTTCATTAATTAATGATTATTCTAGTGTATTGATAAAAAGTTGGGCTATTGATTGTCAAAAGATAAAAATGACAAAAAAAAAGTGAACCCAACATTTGCAAAGGGTTTTTATTATTTAAAAAAAATAAACATAAAATCCAATAAAACTCCGTCGCCGATTAACGACGGTTAGGGTGTGGGGAAGATGATTAGTTTAAAAAAAAAAAAAAAGTCAATGGATGAACAGTAAAGGTGGACTTGCATTTTCAAAATGCTAAAAGCCTAAGACCAAAAGCCCAAAGCAGGTCTTAGGCTTTTAGCATTTTAAAGGCCAGCATTTGGCCAAGGATATCTCCAAATGCTGAACCAAGCACCTAAATTTTTTCCCACAGGATTTTCAGCCCTAAAAGCCCATTGGGAATGCTGAACCAAACGAGGCTAAGTCAGATATCCAAGTTCAAACTGCTCGTCATGTCTCAACAGATACCACCAAATACACTTGCTACCGCAAATATGTCAATGTTGCCTTCTTTGTGTATTTCATCCAGCATGTGACACCTCTGCACAAGTCTTTCAAGTTGCAAAACATTCTCGTGAAAAGCGGCAAATTAAGGTTGTCTCTCATTTCAAGAACTTGATTAGAAGATCTTTTTTTGGTCCTTAAGTTTTGTCATCTTGAGAATAAGGTTTCCTGAGAGCATTTTCTGTGTAGAGACAAATCCATAGCTGGAGGTTCACATTAAAGAGAAGATCGAAGCATGAAAGACTTGGGCGGATTAAGCTGTGACATTTCTTGTTTCTCGTCTCTAGTGAGCTCTCTCACATGCAAAAAAACGGAACTGTGCAATTGCCGCCTTGAAGATGGTGCTCTTTTTTTTTTTTTTTTGAGAGCTACCGCTTCATCTAAGTTTTGCAGCAGTTTTTCTAGTAATATATATGGTAAAACAATTTTTTGGGGTGATGAAGGTATGAAACCATGTAGCTGGCTGAGAATGTCTTCAATAAATTTAAAGTGGATATAGAATGCAAGTATAAAGAAAAATATTGCATATACAACTATAGAAGGCACATCATGGAAGGGAATTGAGAAATTATTACAAAAAAGTTACCACTATATAGGTAGATTTGCTTAGAAACTATACACGTTCAATATGAACTAATTTCATGAACAGACGAGGTATTTTACGAATCCAAACATGATTTACAATCTTTAATTAGTAATTGTAATAAAAGGCAGAGAATTACTACTATCACTACTATCGACAAACTTCTATGTAGCATCGAATTTATGAAAGCAATAGGTTATGTATGAACACAAATTTGTTACATACAAAAAGGTAACATTCCATGTAGATTTTATATAAAATTTTAATAATAACTATCCTTATGGTAAACTTCTTCATTGATCATAATTGTCCTTTATACTTCCTAACAGTCTTCAAACGATAGTAAATTTTGTAATTCATTGATTGAGTTCAAGGAAGGGAAGAAGGTTGATGTGGTAGCCACCATCACCAATGGTCCCCTTTACTACCCCACTTAGCCCTATCAAGCCCTCGCAAGGTTACATGACCCAAGCAACGTATCGAGCGGGACACATATGTCGGTCAAACTAAAAACCCCTTAAAAGGATGATCGGTTCATAGATGGGTAGATTTCATATTCCATGTGTGAAATCTACCTTATTATAGCCGTTTCCTAGATTTGTAGCTAAGAACTAATCTTATTGACCTTAGAATCAACCCTCTAACTAAACTTGTCGGTCTGGGTAGGTTTGAAGGTCTACCCAAAAACCAATTGATTTTTCCCCCATTTTGGTGGTTTCCACTACAATCTATAGTGCACAATATCTTTGGGTGAGAATTGTGGCTCGTACGTTGATAATAAATTAGACATAATGAAGTTATTAGTATACAAGTATAATTGGCATACTTAAAACTTCAATTGATATCTTAGATTTGGAAAAACTTAGAAAACTAAACAAGCATGATGAAGTTGTAATTATCCCACGATAATCATAAAGTCGTAAGTATGCCACTATAATCATCAAACTTATTCCTTGCACTCCTATTTGGATTGGCGATTTTTTTCTTTTGGGTGGTCTCCACTCTAATTTGTAGCTGATAAAAACTTTAGATAAGAACAATGGCTTGCACGCTGATAACAATTTAACGTAATAAAGTTACAAGTATATAAGCATAGTTGGCATACTTAAAACTTCAATTGATATCTCAATTTTACAAAACTACATCAGTATGATAAAGTTACAAATATTCCACTATAATCATCAGTCTTATTCAATCCACCCCTTGTTAGGGTTGGTTTTTTTTTTTTTTTGGTCAGACTTGTTAGGGTTGGGTATTAGTTTTGAAACTGAGAACCTATTATGTTGACCCTAAAATCGACCCTTGAACTGAACCTATCAACCTAGGTCGTTTTCAAGGTTAACATGGAAACCGACCGATCTTCATTCTTTTTGGTGGCGTTTACTACAATTTGCAGCCAACAGCAACTCTGGATGAGAACTTTGGCTCGCACGCTGATGACAAATTAAACATAATGAAGTTATAAGTTTTTAAAGTATAGTTGGCACACGTAAAACTTCAATTGATTTCTCAAATCTAGAGAAACTATGAAGTTATAAGTATGGCACTATAATCATCAGACTATTTCGTCTACCCCTTGTCACGGTCGGTTCCAGTCTCGGAACTAAGAAATGATCCTATTAACCGTAGAATGAACCCTCAAACCGAACTTGCCGACTCAGGCCGATTTTAGGGTCAATCGAAGAAACTATTGATTTTTCTTTTCTTTTTGGTTGTTTCCTCTACATTCTGCAGCAGACAACTCTGAATGAGAACTATGGCTCGCACACTGATAACAAATTAAACATGATGAATTTATAAGTATAGTTGACATACTTAAAACTTCAATTGATATATCAGATTTGGAACTTAGAAAAACTATATAAGTATGATAATGCGTTGGTATATCTTTTCGCTACTTGTTCAAATCTATTCAGCAGAGCATGCACGGCGCAAGGACGCAGGCGCAAAGCACTCCGGCCGTTCACAAAGCCAGTTCCTACTCTTTCCGTTACTCTAACGGCTAGCGTTAAACCTGCAAAATTCAATGGTCTCCATTAGGAAAGGTTGGACAAAAAGCACAAGCAAACTGGTTTAGGCAAGCTGGTTCGGGTGAAGCAAATGATTTCACTGGTTCTAGAATAATCCAAGGCTCTTCCTTTGCTTGCCTTGTCTGAAAGCTACTATGTGTGTACATTGTTCATGAACTAAAAGGCAAATCCTATTGTGGCCTGAACTAGGGGGCATCAGGCATGTCAAAGCTGTGCCAGGTTCATCAAATGTAAATTATGTACAAAATGCTTGGCGTCAATCGTCAGTTTCTCCGTTCTTTGTGCTTATTTCTTTATGCTGGCCAAGAGAATACAGATCCAGGAAGGGGCACAGATTAGGAGGACAAAATACCACATTGAAAAAAGTTGAAATCGCTCTCTGCTCCTTGCTCTCAAAGTGGTTCTCTAGTATTTACTACAGGGTTACTTCAGTGGGAATTGCTATCCAACAGGTTCACGTTCGTCCTGCCATTGGGACCTACCGGGTCAGTAAGGTGAATCCTCCCCGAATTCAGTGGGCATCGACTCCCAATAAAGACTCGGTTTCCAGTCAGCCTCTTTGAGAACTCTCAGTATTTCCTCCACCACGATCTCACTTCCCTCTGGGGAGAAATGGATGCCGTCCCTGCATAAAAAGGATCAGAGAGCATAGCTTTCAGCCAAAAGCGAACTGAGATACCATGCACAAATCCAGTTTATCTATTATTAGGATCAAACATGTCTCGTCCATTTTGGTGCTCACAACTGATTGAGGGAAACCTGAAAGTGAGCTGATTTCAGGCTCCGTTACTTGCTTGCATAGGGTACATCGTTTGATCATGCACATCAAGTTAGGAGGTCGTAACAAAGTCTAATGAATAGGTCTTGTTTGAAATGTGGTGGAATCTGAACAAGGGGTGTTC
Source organism: Eucalyptus camaldulensis (assembly GCA_019915185.1). Taxonomy (NCBI): domain Eukaryota; kingdom Viridiplantae; phylum Streptophyta; class Magnoliopsida; order Myrtales; family Myrtaceae; genus Eucalyptus; species Eucalyptus camaldulensis. The sequence continues at coordinate 15,190,050 of JAHSVA010000014.1, read as the reverse complement.
TCAACACAACATTAACTAGTTGCAGCTAACCAATCCTTGGACATAATCAGATGAATTATTTGAGAAGCAAATCATACTAGTGAAAGCTCTGATATGAAGAGCTTCCGTTACCTAAAGAAATTAAACACTGCCTCACAAACTAAATTTGTAGTGGTTGGTTTCTGCAATGCAAAACCATTGCTATTCTATGAGCCCGTCAATTGCTGAGAAAGGGGTGTTATTAGTTAAGAGCACTGACACAGCTTTAGAGCCTTTCTTTAGAACAAGTTTAGATTAATTTTAGAATGGTATTGAGTTCTTTATTTGATATACATATACAGAAGTTTGAACTGGAATGGTTGAGGTAACCCTGTTTATTCTACTTTTTCTGCATCTCTCAATCCTTTTCATGTGTTTCTAAGCAAACTTACGTAAAGCATGCCGTAGCCCAATCATCCCTCTTCTGCATTGCAGTCCACAGATCAACAGCCTTGATGTTCATCTCCCTGCACAGCTTTATACAGGCCTCCGAGTATTCTCGGCACAAGTCATTTGTTCGCCTTAGTTCTTGATTCTTATCGCTGATCCCAGGTATAAAGTTCTATCAGAATTCAACAGGCAAAACAGAGACTAAAAAAGTATGAGAAATTCAAGATAACACACCTCCAAGATTCACGAATTTTCTCCTCATTGACAGGTGGAGCACTAAGAAAAATGACGCGCGTACAATCCGACAGGCTCTGCTAAGAAAGCATGACAGCTTTAGAATTTGTCTCAAGCAGAGGAAAAGAGAGATTTTCTTTTTGGGATAATAATAAAAGGCTCGATGAGTTGTATCTCTTGAGCTCTACAGTTTATTAGTTTACATCACGCGATAGTCTACTCTCTGTGGTGAAAGTAAGCATCAGTGCACAATGGTGACTATGAGAAACCTCGAAAAAGAATGTCGCTCTCATAAGTCACTCGCACCTCTTTGCTTATGATGCACTCTTTCAAATCATTCCCTAATATTGTCATCAACAGACAATTTAATCATCTATTCTACCTTGAGATATTTGGCAATCTTCCTCATGTTCTCGACATACTCAGGAAGCGGTACATGAGGGCCAAGACCAGATGGGTGAGGCCGCATTGAGTCATTTCCGCCGAAATAAACGATCACCAGGGATGGTTGTGTGGCTGCATCCTAGAATTGAGGTAGTTACAGAAATTTAGCCGCAGATTCTTTATTAATTGACACTAGACCAAAAAAATAAGAAACCTTGATGATCACGAGATGTGATCTTAAGAACATAAACTAGACATCCTCCACAAACAATTGCTGCTAAAGCTTTTGAACAAGCAGCCCCATCTGTAGACAATGCTGATGAGCAAACGATGTATCTACAAGCAAAATGCCGAAAATCTATAATTTCAAGAAGGGCAGAAAATATTAAGAGCCCAAAGATTTGAGTGATACCTTTGGAAACACTTTTTCCAGGACTTCAAGAGCGAGCCTCGAGTTCCATCCAGAGTACCCCCTCAAGATTATGTCTGCCTGCAGAATTCATAGCTTCTCTAGTATTCCAGACAACCAAATGAAATAAGGATCGAAACTTGAATTCCAAACTGGAAAATTTTCACCGTTGCTTCAGTTCTTTGATATCTTCTGTTAGGTTTTCAGTTAGTATGTTCATCGGTACGGTTCGCTTTTGATTCAAGACAATTTTCTGAGTCTATCTACAATCATTCATAGCTGGTTTCTTTTTTTCCCAACCTTGTGTTTGGCAAATTAACAATTTCTTTTTGAGCAGCATTTTAACAAACATTTAGGATCTATCACAAAAAATGAGGGTCGTGAATGGCAGCTTTTCAACTCCAGAGTACAAAAATTCACCCATTTTGACCAACAAGATCCCATCACCAATATACAATTGGATGTGGTAGCAAAGGATCGCGACCTTCATGTTCCCACATCAATTGGGTCCGAAGTTTGAAACTTTTAGGACCAACATTCATGCCATCTTCAGACTAAAAAAAGGTTCATTTGTGAAACCTCGGCAGAGCTCCCCCGACAGTTCTTTCCACCGCTATTCCATCATCCACGGAGCATGTCCGTGTAACCTTTTCTTGATCTTCCAATGCCGCTAAACGCAACCTCCAAAAATGGAAAGAAGAACGGGAAAAAAAAAACAAGGAAAAGCATAAAAATGAAAAGGTGTTGCGCGATTTCATCAGTCGCAAAACCAAGATAAGATCGATGGATATTTTCCGCCGGGCGTGCGCTGGTCCCGCCGCCACCGTCGCAGTGGGGATCGATGCGCCCGTACTGAGGTAAGAAAGAAAGAAACCGCGGGAGGGAGGGAGCTTGAAGTGACCCACGTAGACAGGACATCGCAAACTGCGCAGGAATACTGTCCCACGACGCGAGTTCGCGATGACGTTGAACTTTTCCCTCGACCCATAAAATAAAATCCCACAAAAGACCGACCCCGGACCAGACCCATCATTAATCTCTTCCTTCGTCATCCTTTCGGATAGAAAAAGAAGAAAAAGAAAATGCAAGAAAGCAAGAACAGTGGAAATGGATACTGGACGAGGAGGACGAGGAGGAAGGGAGGAAGAAGAAGACCTCGCGGGCGTACAGGTCGGCCAGGGAAGCGCCCCATCCTCCGTCGCCGAAGCTGAACTGGACTATCGACGAGCCGAACAGCACGAACTGCGGTCTCCCCGGTCCGACCATCTCTCTCTCTGTTTCTCTCTCGTTCTCTGCTCTGCTCTGCTCTGGTTTCGAGAATGACAAAAAACATATGCTTCGTGAGCACGCCACTTTGGCAGTCTTAAATAAATTGTCTTTTTTTTTTTTTTTCGTTTGGTATGTATTAAAAACAAAAAATTTGGTCCCCACGCGACAAGACTTTATTAGTACCGTACGCATGCTTTAATAAATGAGATATGAAAAATTACGCGTTCGACACGACAAAGATATCAACTTTTTCTATATAATTGAATAGGAATATCATCACGAGGCATGTGTTATCGACTTTATACACGACAAAAATTACGCGTTCGACTTTATATATATAATATATACTCCATTGATTCGAAAGAATAACTTTGCATGTGTTATCGCATTGCGATATATTAGAAATGAGTTTAACTAATCAACTCTAGTAGGCATGATTACCATTTGTGCCTAAAACGTATTGATCTACACATGTAATGAACGCGCTTAATTGCATGTCATTAAATCGTGTCGTAAATTAATTGATTCACCATATTAGGTCATCCACTATTTGTACCATTAACATTAAGAAAAGTAAAGAGGAGGAAAGTGGTGATAAAAGAACGGAATATAGACATCAATTTGCAGCCACCACTCGTTTGATAAGCACTTTTTAAAAAGCATTTCCAAAATTTCTTACATAATCAAAAAGTAGGTGCGTGAAGAACGGTTCATTGAAGTTTCTTTAAAGATTCTTTCTCCAAGCACCCCGATCTTTGGCACTGTTGTATTATAAGCTCTCAAATTTTGCAAAATTATGGATTACTCACCGAAGCTTTCACATTATTGCATATTAAGACCCGAATTTTTAAAAGTTATGGGTTGCGCCCTTCCACTTCAACCTTTGTCGTAGTTTTTTGTTTCTCCTTTTGCGTAGTCATTTAGTGTAAACAAAAAATGGAGTTACTTGTTTTATGAGGTCACGAAGAGAGAAAAGATGCATGGTTGATGAGGCTTAGGAAATTTAGAAAAGCTTATTTCGGTCAAAGAAAACGAGTTAGTAGATCTTAACTAAATTTATGTATAATGGACAAACATATATTTAACTAATGTAGTGCGTTGACTCCTAGACTACTCAGATAAACTAATGTACTCTATTGAAAAATCAAGGGAAATTTGTCCAAAAAAATCCTAAATTCATTGTCATTATACAATGACTAATTTAGTTCTAAATTTTTTAATTTGACTCATTTAATTCTAAATCTTTTAACAATTTAACAATATAGTTGTTTCAATTAATTTTTACCAAAAATCGTTAACGTGAATGTCAGCCGTCTAACTTGACATATTTGGCGTTTACATGGATAATTTTTGCAGTTTTTTTTGTAACTTTTTTTTTTTCCATTTTCTTCTTTTATTCTTATTTCCCTCCTTTGGCCATGGCCTTGGTGAGGGTATACAACCCTCGCCTATGGTTGGCAACCTCTATTGACCATAGCCAAGGCTACAAACTAATAGAGGAAAATAGGGAAAGAAAAGAAAAAGAAAAGAAAAAGTTTTTTAAAGGAAAAAAGAAAAAAAAAACATTCAAAAAATTTTAAAAAATTGCAAAAATTACCAATATTAGTGTTTATCATGTCACTTAGGATGGCTAACATCCATATTAGCAATTATCAGAAGGACTACATTGACAAATTATTAAAAAGGTTTAAAATTGAATTTGCCAAATTGACAATTTTAAAATTGAATTAGCTAATGTACAATATATATATATGATATGTCGAGGACATTTTGGACAATTATCCTAATATTTTGACCCTCATTTTCTCCATTGATAATCATTATTCGTCAATCAAAATTTAATTGCATTGATGTTGCACTGGCCCAGTAAGTTTCCAACAACTTTCGTTTAACTAATTTCTACACCTTAAATAGTCAGGTTCTTATCACATCGGTACAAGTTTGGGTGTTTTGGTGGCACACTAAGAAGTTTGGGCTATATAGTTTAGGATTCTCAATGAATTTGAGTTAATATAGTTTAGATTTTTTTTAATGTTATTTACTTGCTTTTTTCAAACCTTTTTTAGAGGGAAAAATGATTAATCTCGGTGTACTTGAATGTAAAAGTAGAGAGTGCGAAATACGGGCACAATTTTTTTGTTGAGCAGGTCATTGATCAAAAGATGGGAGGAACCATTTATATCTTGAAAATTGAGTGAATATATTATGACATCCCGAAATTTCGGAAAAAGAAATTATCGGATGAAAAATTGGAGATTAGAAGAAAAATAAAAAAGATAATAATACTATTATTATTTTTCTTCTCTCTCCTCTTTCTCCTCCTTCGGTCAAGATTCCTCTTTCTCCTTTTTCTTTTCTCTTTCTTCCCTCTCTCCCACTTTTCTAAACCCACCCCCCCACGTACACCAACTTCTTCTGCTGCAATTTCCCCTCAACTTCCTCCCATTATTTAATTGTTTCTCTCTCCCCTTCCCCCCTTCTTCTCTCGACAACCCCCACTCCTACGTCCCTCTTCTTCTTCTCCTTTTCTCTTTAGTTTCTTTTATGTTTTGCTTCCAAAACAGCACCTTGTGCTGCTATCCTGTCCCAAACCAGCCACCAGCTTGCGCCATGGCCGTGGGCCATCACTGTCTGCAAACCGCCATCCACCACCACAGAGCCCCACCACCCATCCGCGAGCCGTCCGTCCGCTGTTCATGCCAAATCAGAAACCACCTCCGCCGAGACCCATTTAGCCAAGCGCCTCTGTGACGTTTTGAACGTAACTGAGCGTAGCCCTCGTCACCGCCGTCACGCTCATGTCGTTGGAATTGTCGTTGAGTGAATTTAGCTCATAATCTTTTGATTAGTGCTTAAACTTGCTAATGAGGTTAATTTAGACTTAAGGATGGTTTAGGTTAGCTTAAATAGGGATTAGTGATAGTCTATAATGTTGGAGAAAACTTCCTTATTTATTTTGAAGCTGACAAAACGTTTCAATCAGTTTAGTCTGAAGACTTAAAAGACTCTGTTGTCAAAGTCTAATCGCCAAACCGCCAGACTCAAGATTTAAAGTCTGCTTTGTAGGGCCCCCGACTGTAAAAAAGACTAAGGAAGGTAAATGCAGCTCCCACGCCTTGAAAAATATAGTGGCTAGGCTAATATTCCGTAAGACATGGACTTGAGCAGGTCCTTAAACTGTTCAATGGAGATAACGGCAGGAGAACCGCCCTGGGGTGGAAGACCCCGTACTTGCCTCCCCATCCCCTTAGTCGGATGGATAGAAATAGGCCGGGAATTTGGGGGCTCATAAGCAATGAGGATGGGTGACCAATCTCAGAAACATTGGATCTGTAGAAATACAGGTTACGATTGGGCTAATATGGGGTAACTAGGGTGGGTGAAATTCCCACGGCTGTCTAACTATGTCTTCGGCATAGTTTCTTAACCAAGATAAGATTGATGGACTTTTTTTCCCGGGGGTGCACGGGTCCCGCCGCCACCGTCGCAGTGGGATCGATTCGGCCGTACTGAGGTAAAGAAAGAAAGAAATTGTGGTGGGAGGAGGAGCTTGAAGTGACCCACATAGATAGGACATCGGAAACTGAGCAGGAATTCTGTCCCACGACACGAGTTCGCGATAATGCTGTAAATTTGTCCCTCGACCCATAAAAGAAAATTCGAGAAAGGACCGACCCCAGACCAGACCCATAATTAATCCTTTTCTTCGTCATCCCTTTGGATACAAAAAGACGAAAAAAAAAAAAGCAAGAAAGCAAGAACAGTGGAAGTGGATATTGGACGGGGAGGACGAAGAGGAAGGGAGGAAGAAGAAGACCTTGCTAGTACCGCTTTTGACCCCTAAATCGCACATCAAAGTACCATCCAAGCCGACCTCTACATTTCCCTGCCGAGCCCCAAATTTTCCATCAGAGCCCTAATAAAAGAATTCAAGCCCTAATTTCATTATAAGGGAGGGGGAGAAGGGGCCGAACCTAGAGGAGCGATGATAGTGAGCGGTGACGATGACCAACAACGGCAACTGATGACGGCTACCAATGACTACCTTTGGGCATGAACAACAACGAAGAGAAAGGCCTGAGATTTAGTGTAAACGCGAGTGAACAAGGATGGCCATGTCTACTTAAGCCAAAATAACCTAAACAACGTCGTTTAGTACCAAGGAAAAACGACATCATTTTGGTCAGCTCAGTTAGCGTGGATGGACGACATTGTTTTTGTCGTCCACATGTGCTTTTTAAAAAAAAAAAAAAAACATTTGCCACCTCAGTGAAAGATGTCGCCGAAAAATGTCACGTATGCAATTTGGCTGGATTTTCTCGCCAATGGCACTCAAGTGACCCATTTTGCTCCGATTTTAGCATTTTAGTGTCACTTTCGTAATTTTTGGCACTTAAGTGTTCATTAGTGCCAACTTTTGGCACTTCAAGGGTCCAGATGTCAATAAACTAATGCACTCTGTTGAAAAACCAAGGGAAATATGTCCAAAATATCCTAAATCCATTATACAATGACTAATTCAGTTCTAAAACTTTGAATTTGACTAATTTAGTTCTAAATCTTTTAACAATTCAACAATATAGTTGTTTCGGTTAATTTTAACCAAAAATCGTTAACGTGAACGCCAGACGTCTAACTCAAGCATTTACGAGGATAATTTTCGTAGTTTTTTTGAATTTTTTTTCCTTTTTTCATCTTTTATTCTTATTTCCCTCCTTTGGCCATGGCCTTGGTGAGGGTATCACAACCCTTGCCTATGGTTGGCAACCTCTGTCGACCATAGCCAAGGTTGCAAACTGGCAAAGGAAATAGGGAAAAAAGAAAAAAAGGAAAGAAAAGGATAAAAAAAGGAAAAAAAAAACAATCAGAAAATTTTAAAAATTGCAATAATTACCAATGTTAGTGTTGATCATGTCAAGTAGGATGGCCAATGTCCATATTAGCAATTTTCAAAAGGACTACATTGACAAATTATTAAAAAAGTTTAGGATTAAATTTGTGAAATTGAAAATTTTAAAATTGAATTGGCTAATATATATGATATGTTTATGACATTTTGGACAATTATCCTAATATTTTGAAACTCATTTTCTCCATTGATAATCGATTCTCCGTCAATCAACATTTAATTGCATTGGCCCGATAAGTTTCCAACAATTTTTGTTTAATTGATTTCTACACCTTAAATAGTCGGGTCCTTATCACATCGGTATAAGTTTGGGTGTTTTGGTGGCACACTAAGAAGTTTGGGCTATATAGTTTAGGATTCTCGATGAATTTGAGTTAGTGTCACAATGAACATAGTTTAGATTTTTTTTTTAATGTTATTTACTTGCTTTTTCAAACCTTTTTTAGAGGAAAAAATTATTAATCTTGGTGTACCTGAATGTAAAAGTAGGGCAAAAGAACGTTTCAAGTGTCATAACTTGGCACAAAGTTATAAAAGAAATTAAAGAAAAAAAAGACGATTTCCAATTTATTCTTCGGTAAATGGGTTGTGAAATGCTTTTTCTATTTCTAGACTGTCCAATATCTGTTTTACATCTTCTATGCGAAAATATTCCATTTTCATAAGGTCTTCTTGACTCTTATTCAAAAGGTCAAATAATGTATGTATATTGTACCTTTTGAGGCAATTATAGGTCCTGGGAGGCAATTCGAATTGGTCAATAAAAATGGATTTCAATGCTATTTCTTTTTTCGTTTTCCTTAACTTAAGTGCCATAACTTACAAAATATACACTTAAGTGCCACATCCAAAGAAAAACAGATTACTTAAGTACTACTTTGGCCAAAGTCCGGCCAAAAGACTGATGTGCCATTTTTCCAGCGAAGCAAGCCCAAAATGATGCCATTTTGCACGCCGACGTAGTCAAATAATGCAAAAACGGCATCATTTTGGGCTGACGTGATAAAAAATAATATAAAAATTAATTAAATTAAATTTAAAATTAAATTTAGTTAAAATATTAAAAATGATAATTCTAAAATTAAAAAAAAAAATTTTAAAAATGGTCGGACGATGGCTGAGGGTCAGACGCCGCCGCCGCCTCCCCGCCATCGCCGGGAAGGGCCGACGATGGAGGGGAGAGGGTTAGCCGAGGTCATCGACCCCTAGCCAAGGGCTAGAGACCCCGGCCGATCAACAGCGAGGGCTCGCGAGGGTTGCAGCCCTTACGCAGATCCGGCGAGTGGCGAGAGGTCGTGGCCCTCACCCAAATCCGGCGAGGGTCGATGGCCCTCGCCCGATCAAGCCAAGGGCCGCCGCCTGCTAGGAGTCGCCTCGACAAGCGGCGGCCCTTGGCCCGGCCGAGCGAGGGCCATTGACCCTCACTGAATCTGGGCGAGGGCTGCAACCCTTGCCTCGATCAGGGGTGAGGGCTCGCGAGCCCTCGCCATCGATCAACCAACAACCCCGGCCGACCCTCCCCCTTCCGTTGCCGGCCCTTCCTGGCGACGGCGGGGAGGCGGCTTTTTTTTTTTTTTAATTATTATTTTTTTAATGTTTTAACTAAATTTAATTTTATTATTAATTTTATTAATTTTTATTTTATTTTTACCACATCAGCCCAAAAAGATGTCGTTTTTGCATTATTTGGTCACGTCAGCGTGCAAAACAGCGTTATTTTGGGCTCGTTTTGCCGGAAAAATGCCACATCAACCTTTTGGCCAGATTGGCACTCAAGTGATCAATTTTGCTCCGATTTTGACACTTAAGTGTACATTTCGTAAGTTATGACACTTAAGTGTCAATTTCTACCAAGTTATGGCAATCTAGGGGTCCACATGTCTAAAAGTAGAGAATGTGAAGTACAGGCACTAATTTTTTGTTGGCCCTAGGAACCATTTATATCTTGAAAATTGAGTGAACATACGTTACAAAATACTTTTTTTGGTTGATGAAGCGTAACCTTGTGGATATAAATAATGGTTCACTCCCTACGTTTGATGGTGACACATATTAGTAATTGCACCACAAGTGCTAATTGTTATGCATGATATGCAATCAAGTCATAAATCTTCTAATCAATTCATTCAAATCCTAATCCTTTTATCAAAATATGTAATCAAGTCATAAAACTGGATTCTATTAAGTTCGAGATTTTGATAAACTTTGTGGATTATAAAGTCTTCATTAATTTGTAATTACCATGGATGAATGTCATGCTTTTGATTTCAAATTCATGTCAATTTTGGAAAAATCATCCCTATATCTTAAACTCTATCTCTAAAGAGTAGGAGCCCTAAGTTCAAACATTTCTGGACCACTTATTTGTCTCGCTTTTATATATTGTGTTAATACCCCGAAAAACCCCAAACTATTTTTTTGACCACTAAAAACCCCAAATTGGTATACCTTTAATAAGTTTACCTAAAACTGGTACATTATGAAAAATTTACCCTCTGTTAGTTTTCGTTAAATTTTATTATCAAATTATTAAGTTAAATGACATATGACATTTGACCGGTTTACCAATTTAGGATTTTACGCTCCGTTTGTCACCGTTTACAATTTTTATGATTTTTTTGTGGTATTAATCCAATTTAGCATATGATACATTTGTCACAAATTTATCATTTTAGGGTTTTGCAGTCGAATAAATTATTTTGGGGTAAATTTGTCATAAATGTACCAATTTAGGGTTTTTATAGTCAGTCGGGGTAAATTTGTTACAGATATACCAGTTTAGGGTTTTTCATGGTCAAAAAAATAGTTTTTGGTCAATTTGTCACAAGTGTACCGGTTTGGGATTTTTCATGATATTAACCCTTATATATTTTCACTCTTTAGTCTAAGGCCAAAGTTCAACCTTTGAGGGAGCTGTTAGAATATTGATATTAAATTGTGCATTTATCTAATAATTTAAGTTTTTAGAACAGTTGACAGTATGTCTATAAATTCTTACATAAGATGATAAAGAAGACGTTTTAAGGGATTAAATGGACAAATTTGGGTTATGCAAGCCAAAGAATTTGATCTGAGCCATCTTCTTTTTCCTCAGTCCTCATCCACATGGTTGAGCAAAATCCACAAGTGATGGCTACAAGCTTATTTGATCCTTAACTCAAATTTTCTAGTTCAAATTGCTTGTTATGTCTCAATAGACACCACCTAATGTACTTGCTATTGCAAATATGTCCATGTTGCCTTTACTACATATTTCATCCAGCATATCACACATCTCTGCACAAGCCTTGGCTTCATTCAAGTTGCAAACTGTTCACATAGAAAGTGACAAATTATGGTACGTTTGATAACATTTTTGTTATGAGGAATAAATTCTTTTCAAAAATAATATTTTTCATTTATATTTCTGGAAACAAATTATGAGTAAAAAAATGCATTTTGTAACTATACAAAATTGATATTCTAGGAATAGAAAAAGAAGAGGAATGCATTTGGTATGAACCATATATTTTTTTTGTAACATAGAATTTCTTTTAATTTTTTAATAATTTTTTTAAGATTTTTCTTTTTTCCTCTCCTCTTCTTCTTGCTCCTCCTCTAGCCGGCGGTGGTGGCTGGCGATTGGCAGACAATGGCAGCAGGTGGTGGTGGCAGTGGGCAGTAAGGAAGAAGTAAAAAAGAAAAAAAAACAACTTATTTCTAAAAATTGTTCTCGAAAATAAGAAATTACTTTTTCTTACTTCTTATTTTGGTTTCAAATGTATGACCACTTTTCTATTTGGGAGAGCAAGAGAACAGAAGAACAAAGAAAGAGAAGTGTTACCATGCTGGTCCTTTTATTAATAGATCTTCATTTGGTCCTTAGGTTTCTGTCATGTTGAGAATAAGGTTTCCCAAGAGCATTTCTCGTGCATAGATAAATCCATAGTTGGAGCTTCGCATTGAGGGGAAGATCGAAGCATGAAAACATTGGACCGATTGAGCTGAGACATTTCTTGTTTCTTGTCTTCATCGAACTCTCTCACGTGCAAAACTGAACTGTGCAATTGCTGCCTTGAAGATGGAGCTTTTTTCTTTTCTTTTTTTTTTAATAATAGTTGGGGCTTCATCTAAGTTTTGCAGCAGTTTGTCTAGTAAAATATATGGTAAAACAATTTTTTGGGTTGATGAAGGTATGAACCCTTGTAACTGGTTGAGAATGTTTTCAATAATTTTAAAGTGGGTATAGAATGCAAGTATAAAGAAAATTATTGCATATACAATTATAGAAGGTACATCACGGATGGGAATTAAAAGTTTATGACAACAAAGCTACCACCATAAAGGTAGATTGTTTACAAATTATACACGAACGTTACGAACTAATTTCATGAACAGACGAGGTATTTTATGAATCCAAACATAATTTACAAACTTTAATTAGTAATTATAATTAAAGACAGAGAATTAGCACTATCGACAAACCTCTATGTAGCATGGTATTTACGAAATGAATAGGTTATCTATGAACAAAAATATGTTACATGCAAAACGGTAACTTTCCACGTAAATTTTATATCAAGTTTAAAAATTATGTTTATCCTTATATTTAACTTCTTCATTGGTCATAATTGTCCTTTGTACTTCCTATCATTCTTCAAATGATAGTAAATTTTGTAATATTGATTGAGTTTGAGGACGGGAAGGAGGTGGCTACGGTAGCCACTATCACCGATGGTCCCTTTTACTACCCCGCTTAGTCCTATTAAGCCCTCCCCAAGGTTACACGACCCAAGCAAGGGTCTCGCGCAGCCAAATTTTGCCTTAGTCGGGGCAAAGAGATGGGGCATATATTTTCAGTCAAACTAAAAACTTTTTAAAAGGATGATCGGTTCTAAGGTGGTAGATTTCGGATCTAGATTTAAGATCTTGAATTTGAAACCTATCTTATTAGTGCCATTTCCTATATTTGGAACGAAAAATCGATCCTATTGACCCCCGCCCCTCAAATCGAATCTGCTAGCTCAAGCATGTTCCAAGGTCTACCTAAGAACCAACCAATTTTTTTTTTCTTCTTTTTGTTTCCACTACAATCTACAATTGACAATAACTCTGGATGAGAACTATGGCTTGTATGTTGATAATAAATTAAACATAATTAAGTTATAAGTGTAGTTTGCTTATTTAAAACTTCAATTGACATCTTAGATTTAGAAAAACTTAGAAAAAAACTACACTAGTATGATAAAGTTATAAGTATGCGACGATAATCATCAAAATTAGTCCATTCGCTTCTGATAGGGCTGGTTCCTAGTTCCCAAATTTGGAACTTAGAACCAATCCTGGAGACCCTAGAACTAACCTACAAATCTAACCTATCAGCCGAAGCTGTTTTCAAGGTCAACTTAGGAATTGACAATTTTTGTCTTTTAGGTGGTTTCTACTACAATTTGTAGTTGACAAAAACTTTAGATGAGAACTATGGCTCGCACGCTGATAACAAATTAAACATAATTAAGTTACAAGTATATAAGTATGGTTGGCATACTTAAGACTTCAAGTGATATCACAATTTTAGAAAAACTACATAAGTATGTTGAAGTTATAAGTATACAAATATAATCATTAGACTTATTCAATCCACCCCTTGTTAGGGTCGGTTCCCATCCTTAGAACCAAAAACCTATTTTGTTAAAATTGACACTCGAACCGAACCTATTAGCCTAGTTCCTTTTCAAAGTTAACTTGGGAATTGGTCTATCTTTTCTCGTTTTGGTGGTTTTCACTACAATCTGCAGCAAACAACAACACTGGATGAGAACTTTGGTTCGCAGATTGATAACAACTTAGACATGATAAACTTAAAAGTTTTTAAAGTATTATCGGTGTACGTAAAACTTTAATTGACATCTCAGATCTAGAAAAAAAACCTATGTATGATGAAGTTATATATATGTCGCTATGATAATCAGACTATTCCATCCACCCCCTTGTCCCGTCCGATTCCCAGTCTTGGAATCGAGAAATGATCCTATTGACTTTAGGACAAACCCTCAAATTGAACCTACCGACCTGGGTTGATTTTAGGTTCAATCGACGAATCGGTTGATCATTTATCCTTTTGGTTGTTTCCTCTACAATTTGCAGCTGAGAACAACTTTGGATGAGCACTATGGCTTGCACGCTAATAACAAATTAAAATCATGGAGTTACATGTAGAGTTGGCATACTTAAAACTTCATCGTACTTTTATAATATTTCCCAATTTTTCCAAATTTGATAAATCAATTGAAGTTATAAGTACGCCACTACAATCATCAAACTTATTCCGTCCATTGCAGGTGAGGTTTGGTTCCTGGTCTTGGAATTGAGAATTGATTTTGTTGATCCCATAATCGACCATCGCACCAAACTTGCTGACCCGAGCGGATTTCAAGGTCAACCAAGAGCTGTCTGATTTTTTTTTTTTTTTTCATTTTGGTTGTTTCATCTACAATTTGCGTTTGACAGCAACTCTGGATGAGAACTATGGCTTGCATGCGGATAAGATATTAAACATTATGAAGTTTTAAGTATATAAATACAGTGGTTTGAGTGCTCTCCCTCGTTGCTGAGGTCGAGAGTTCGAACCCTCTCATTGCATTTCCATGACTTAAGTGAGGGTTCCAAGGGTGAATTACTGAGTCAGCTTCCCGAGATTTTACGTCTAAATAACGACTTGCGGCGAGACCCAACGGTGCTACCGAGCACCGAAGAATCGTGTGATCTCTGAAGGGTGATCTCCAACGGTTCATCAGTCGTTAAAAAAAAGTATATAAATACAGTTGGCGTACGTAAAACTTCAATTGATGTTTTAGATTCTGAAAAAATTAAAAAAATTATATACGTATAATAAAATTATAAGTACACCACTATAATCATCACACTTATTCCATCCACCCTTGTTAGGGACGATTCCTAATCTTGGAATTGAGAAGCAGACCTGTTGACCTTAAGATCGACCCTTAACCCAAACTTGTTGGCTTCAATCGAGTCTCACGTTGACCTAGAAACTTGACGATTTTTTTCTTTTAGGTGGTTTCCACTGCAATCTACAGTCGATAGCAACTTTGGATGAGAAATATGGCTCTCACGCTGATAGCAAATTAAACACAATAAAGTCATAAGCATATAAGTTTAGCTGGTATACTTATAACTTCAATTGATATCTCATGTCTATAAATACTTTGAAAAACTATATAAGTACGATGGAGTGGTAAATATCTCATCATATACCCATTAGGCTTTTTCCATCCACCCCATCAAGGTTTGTTAGTTTGATGGATCATGGTAATCCTAGAACTAACTCTTGAACCGAACCTAAGCGATCCATTTTTTTAGTGGTTATCCTACAATCTATAGCTAATAGTAACTTTGGATGAGAATTATGGCTTGCACACGAATGACAAATTAAACATGATGATATTGTAAGTATATAAGTATAGTTAGCACGCTTAAAATTCAATTGATATCTCAAATATGAAGAATCATGTAAGTTTAATGAAGTTGCAAGTATGCCATGGTAATTTATAAGACATTCCGCCGCTGCTCGTCCGAGGCGAGATTTGGTCGTGCAAACCCCCCCGGCTCTCCTGAGGATGGACATAGCTCTCTTCTCGCCGTCTTCTCTCTTCGCCGACCCTGACGACTCTTCCTCTGGTTCTCTCTCTCTCTCTCTCTCTCTCTCTCTCTCTCTCTCTCTCTGGGCTTCTCTGGTTCAGCATCATCATCGATTGACAAGCTGCACAATTTGTGTCGCAGAGGAACAGCATGAGTCCGAGTCCGAGACTCCGCAGAGCTACGCGGAGAGGACGCACCGGTTTCCTGGAATGGTTATACCTTTCGTTCTTGATCGCCCTTCTGGTGTTTTGACAGTTTTTAACCTCTCATGTATGAATCTGAGTGAAAGTTGGGTCCGTTGGCTCTTGCTTGGGCGCACGATTGCTCGAAGGGATTAAAATTTTTGTGGGTTTTAAATTTGCGGGGGCTAGAGATAAGCATTAGCAAGAACTATCCGATTCGTGCCGGACTGCCTCATTGTGCTGGTTTGTGGATAGGAACAGGAGATATGGTGGTTTTGGTTGATATGTCGAACAATTCTTTGGGATTGGGAAAATATGGAGGTTTCTGAATGATGGGCAAATTGGTTCTCGAGGCAATTTGTCTGATGCAGAAGTTTCTTATTGCCATTGGTGATGGGTCGGGGGTTGTAGTCGGTATATGGAATAACTCGTTGGGATTGGGAAGATGTGGAGGTTTCTGAACAATGGGCATGACAGTTCTCAAGACAGTTTGTCTGATGCAAATTTTTCTTATTGCAATTGGTGCCAACTTTTTGTGGACTCTATGCTCCTTGCTCTTGTTTTTGTTAGAGCGCTCTTTTCTGCTGCTTGCAAGGGTTTTATGGTCTTGAGCAGTTCCTCATGCGCATTGCTTGTGCAGGATTTGGTCATCCGGGAGTTTTCGTTCCACCAGCTGAATGCTAATCTTTTATGGCCAGGGACGTTCGCATTTGCTGAATGGTTAGTTCAGCACCGGACATGGATAGAAGGACGGCACATCATTGAGCTCGGCAGGTGCATATCGATTGTCTTGTTGTCTAGACTATCTGGTTGCCATAATGAATGAGTCTCTGAGCATGAAACCTTCATGTAACAAAAAGGGTGATAATCGGTGCTTCTAATTCCCTAAAGTTCTGAGTTCCTTCATTATTCTCAAGAAATAATTTTCTCAAGTATCCGGGCAGTGTCCTGAGCCGTTGGTTTAATATCCTTTGATTTGTACCCGCAAATGATACAGCTGCTTTTGGTACTTTACATCTTCATACAAACTCCAACACAAGGAGCTTTGGTTTTAGATCTTAATTTAGCGACTCATTGGCAGTGGAACTGGAGCTCTGGCCATCTTTCTGCAAAAATCTTTTAGTCTTGACATCACCACATCAGACTATGATGACCTGGAGATTGAAGAGAATATAGCGCATAACTGCAAGATTAATGGAATTACACCTGTCCTTCCTCATATAAAACGTGAGTGTCCCTTATCGAACCCTCAACAAAATTCCTACATTCATCTTAACGGCTGTTAACCAGCCTCCGGAGGAAGTTATAACCTGGCATATTCTAACAGATAATGATTGTTCTAGGTGGTCAGTTTCTTCATGCGAATTAAATTATTTATGCATGAATGCCCCTATTAAGTTCAGGAAAATTTATATCTGTTAGTGAGTTCTTTGGTTGCGTACTTTGATCATCATAGCTTTCTGTAAAGGAGATGGATTTGGCTCCCTGCCATACTCATCCTCTTTTTTCTTGAAAAAATTATATGGAAGCTTCTTTTAGGCTGGCAATGCTGATACTCCTTAGACGTGATGCATCTTTTTTATTGGTTTCCATTGTTTCATTGAGGATGATGAATAGGCTTTACATTTCAGATTCATGGGGAGACACCTTTCCTGTTGGTGAACCACATTGGGACCTGGTCATTGCTAGTGACATTTTGTTATGTAAGTTTCTAAGCTGTCTTTCATTAGTTAGTGGCTCTGTGGTTGTCATAATGTTGAATATATATGCCAAATGAAGAGATGATGTAGCTATCAAGGTTAAGGGGTGAAGAGTCTATGGAGAAACCACCGCAGAGAGCAAGGGTTCTTATTTTTATGATTGATGGGAGCTAGCAGATGTGGCAACATTTTGCAAAGCAGTCTTGAGTTCTAAGTTGTTTTTTGCAGTTGTTTTTTGAAAGTTTGATTTTAGGTCTTTGATATGCTTGGAGCCATGTGTTAGTGCTGTGCGCTGTAAGATAAATATGATTGTTGGTTTGAAGAATGATCATCGTGTATTATGATACTTGACTTTAGGGTTGGTTCAAACTGTCCAAATGCATGATCGGAACTTCCTTAAGATGGTACAGCCGATCTGGAAATGTAGCATTCAAATTTTATGTCATCTTGGGGAATTCCGTTTGATAAGCCACTGCCATGCCCTTTTGGCATTGACACCTGCAGCCCTGCTCTTCATGGCTTCTCTTTCCCTTGTTTTCCATAAATTTGAGAGGAACTTAAAACTTCATTCTCTGGCGTATTTCTCCTTCCTGTAACACTCTAGTTTCGTGTTTAGCATATATGTGACAATGAAAGGTTCTCTTGGCTTATGAAATACCAACTCACTTTGTGATTGCAAACTGTCCTCTCCCTTATATCTGACTAGAAGATTTTGTCTGTATCTTTTTCTTTTTTTTTCCCCAAATTCATGGAGAGCATTGTCTTTACATCTGCAATTTTTGGCTTTAAATTCTTTTGATTCTAAAAGAATCAGCAATCAGAGTATATCTTCCTAATTCACTGTTGTTTTATCTCTTGGGATAATTATTCTAGGGAAAATGTTTTTATTATCAATAGTGAATTATGAGCATTTTCCTGCACATTATTCAATATTACATGTTCAACCTATTTACTTTTTATGATTCTCTGAAGATGTGAAGCAGTACCAGAAACTGATAACGACTCTCTGCTTTCTCCTGAAAAATTATAAGCCAAGAGCTGACAGGGCTGATGTCATGGAGACCAGTCAGAAAGGTAATTATGCACATGCCTCTTCTGGTTTTAGCTGGGGTGTCATTTTTTTTCACTGGTTCTTCTGCATTTTTTTGCAGCAGGATCTTATGTTGGAATTCCACAGCCGGCATTTCTTATGAGTTGGCGACGCAGAATTGGAAAAGAAGATGAGTCTCTCTTCTTTAATGGTTGTGAGGAAGCTGGACTAGAAGTGGAGCATATTGGCTCCAGGGTATACTGTATCAAACCTAGAGAATAGAGAATCAAAATAGGCTGAGGTTGACAGTTAATACTTGATAGACATGTATCGACAGGCAATACACTCAGTGTGACTAGGTAGTATTTTGAGCACAAAGAGCACCATTTCACAGATATTCTGACATTGGACACAGTGGGGACCTACTTTGCCCTTATGTTCACTAGCTTAAGACCAACGTGGAATGGTCTGGAGTTTTTGCACCTCCTAAGATGAAATGGAAAATCATGGGAAGGATCGTGGTTTACAAACTTTGGGCAATTTTTAGCTGTTAAAAGGAACTTTTGACTCCTTTTAATTTGTGCCTCTATCCCACTATTGAAAGATGATGGATAGTTATGTAGATATCATTTTTGTTTCTATTTACAGCATCTTGGCATTGCTATTGTGCGCAGAAAGGGCCATGCTTTTGGACAGTATTTAATATAACAGGAGGAAGAAGATAACAACGCAGCTGAATCTGGAGGATGGATCACAGGTTAGTCTCTACTGAGAAGAGGTGTGTGGCATTGTACTCTGTCGGCACTCAGGTTCTCAGTGTGACTTAGTGTCGTTGAGTATAGTTACTTGGAAAAATGCCCCCCTCTATATCTAAACATTTTCAGCTCTAAAGGGATGTGTGTGTGTGTGTGTGTGTGTGTGTGTGTGAGAGGATGCAAGCCTCGCCACTCTGCTAGCATACACTTCTTGTTAAATTTTACTGATGATCCGACGAAGCGTGTGTTTGAGGATGCAAGCCTCACCACTCTGCTAGCATACACTTCTTGTTAAATTCTATTGATGATCCGACGAAGTTCCTAAAGATGGAACGCAATGAGGTTGGATTTGATTAACGGGGGGCACAGATTCGAAGGAGTTTATGGGTGCTACGCTCTTCTTTCTATGTTTCCTGTAATAAGTAAGTGACACCTTGAACAATATTTTTCTTGTTGTACTGGTTTTTAAACATTTTAATATATAACGAGGAAGGAATACGGTCATGACAGTAAGCATGTACCCCAAGAGATGTGGGAGTGGAAGTAGGCCTCATTAGCAAAGTCAACTGAATGTCATTCCTTAGGGGAGAAGGAAAAGAATGTACTCTCCTCCACCCCACGAACGGACTAGCAATTCCTTTGATAGATGTGAAGCGCGTTCTGTAATAATTTCCTGTCGAATTGTCTAATTTCGGCATCGATACATTCAGTCTTTATGATAACGATGGTGATAATCATTCTTCCTTTTATTCGGAAAACGAAACTTTGTTTCATGTCTACGTGAGATGGACAGTCTAATGCTCGGGACACCTTTGCATGTCTTCCTCCACAATGAGATCTAAAGTTCGAACACCCGACCTCCTATCTTCTTGCTTGAGATCAAGTGTAGATAATGGCCTTTTTGGCTTCAATGACAGTTCATCTGATTATAACTCGAGTCCGGCCTCTAAATGTAAATGAGTATCCGAGTCTTTATAGAGATACTAGTTAAAACTTTAGTGTGTTCGAAGATCCATTCACTCAATCCATGGATCCATACATCATAGTTTGCCATGAATTTTGTCCAAAAGTCCTAAATTAATTATATGGTGAACAATTCAATCCTAAATTTTCAATTTAATTAATTTAGTTCTAAATCTTTTGACAATTTTTTAATGTAGTTTTTACAATTAATTTTGGTTAGAAATTATGGACATGGATGCCAATCGTTTTATGTGGCATGTTAGTTGGCATTAATGTGGACAATTGAACAAATTTTTTTAAGGTTTTTTTTTAATAATTTTTTATAATTTTTCAATTTTTTTTTTTCGTTGTTCATTTTCCGAGAAAGGCCGATAGGGGTCAATGGTCTACATGCTCTCACTTAGGCTTCGTTTGTTTCGTGGAAAATAATTTTCAAAGAAACATTTTCCGGATTTTCTAGCATTCATTTCACGGAAAATGAATTCTTTGAGGAAAATGTTTTTTATTATTGAAAAGTGGGAAACATTTTCCTCACTTAATCTCTCTTATCTCATACTTCTACAAATCCTCACTTCCTCCTCCCATTTCTTCTTCTTCTTTTCTTCGTTTATTCGAATTATTTTTTAATTTTCCTTTTCTTTTTTAATTCGAATTATTTTTAATTTCATTTTCCTTTTCTATTTCTTTTTTTTTCTTTGTTTCCTATCTTCTTCTTTCTTGGCTAGTCATGGGCCGTTGCTAGGCGAACCTCGAGCTCGTCGATCTCAAGCTCGCGCTCTGCATTCTTGCTTATCATTTTTCTTTATTTACTCTACCCTATAGTTGTACATTGCTTAAGTAAATGGCTCTACATGTTTTACTTCTTTTTTCTTTTGTTTATTAGAACACAAAAGACGTGGGGGGAGAACATACCACTCAATTGGAAAATTCTCATTAGGGCTGACATGCTTCGCTTCTTTTATATTTTGCTTCTTTTTAAAATCCATACATATATTTTTTAGAGTAAATGAGCGTTTGGCGACAATGAGGGAACAAAGATACGAAACAAGTTTGCTCGGATTTAAAGGCAAGTTCATATTTGATGAATTTATAGGTCGGTAAGTGATGCGTGCCTAAGTGATGAAGTTTTAGAAAATATTTTCCTTAAAATATTTTCTGAAACATTTTCAGTTTTTAACCAAATACCAGAAAATATTGTCATTTTCCTGAAGAATGACTTGAAAAATATTTTCCGGAAATGACCAATTTTCCGCAAAACAAACGAACTCTTAGATCTAAACAAGGCCCCCTGCCCTTACTCACAACTAAACCCATCAAAATGGATCATAAATTTACTCCTTTGACCCATATGTGATGGGCTAAGTTGTTACATGGGTTAGTTGTATTCAATATATGAGTCATAAATGGGTAAAATCAACTCTCTGATTCATAAATAGATTTAATACGGGTGTTAAATGGGTTCATAACTCATCTTTATAATTCTTTCTCGTCCCCCCTCATCTTGTGCTCATTCATTCCATGCTCTTACATCAATTTGGGTATGCATTTTCCTAGATTGGCTTAATTTGCTCAATCCATAAATAAGATAAAGAATCCTCTTCCTCAGGAAAAAAGTTCCTCTTAAAAAAGTACACATGATCCTAATGGCCCAACTAGAGACCAACCTCCCTTGTATCAACAACACCATCACTTCCTACTTCTACAGCATGAGCTTACACAGAGTCTTCTTCCTAAGATAAGGAATGGTAAGGCTGTAGACTAGTGCACCTACGATTATAATCAAACTCACCCACACTAGCTGGACCATTAGTTTGAGTCTTTCCTTCTTTTATTGCTCCGACAAGTCCTCCTCAAGGAAAAAAAAAACGAAAAACGACATTTTTTGGTCGAGAAAATGATTTTGTTGCGATCGAAAACCCTAATCTCAACATTTTACCTATTATTAACATGTTTGTTAAAAATCCTGTATCAACTCAATTGAGTCCTAAAATTTGAAAAAAAAAAAATAATTAAGCTCTAAAATTTATTAAATTGGTTCAATTGGGCCTTCCCGTCAACTCCATCCAATTTGGCTAATAGAAAATATTGACATGACTTTTTTTTATTTTATTTCGAAGACATGGCTAAAATGAAATCGTTTGGTCTAAATGTGGTTTTTAATACAACTTTCATTTAAATTAAAATTTAAAATATGGTAAATTAAAAGAAAAAAAAAAAAAGAGGATAAAGGGTGCAAGTCCTCACTGCCGCCGGTGAGGGTGGGGGATGGTCGGTGGGGGACCCTGGGTTGCAACCGGTGGTAGCAACTCTTGCCGATTGGAGGCAAGAGATGCGATTGGTGTGAACGATTCTCAGTTTTAGGATTTAATTAGCTAAATTGAAAATCTTAGAATTGAATTAACAGTATAATAATTTAAAACATTCTTGGTTATTATCCCCGACATTGTTCATAGTCGTAAATGCTTAAATATTACCGACACTCGAGCAATTATATATTCACATATGATGCACGACTTAGACGCCACCTGGCTCTTATCAACGAAGTATTTAAATCACTTAAGTTAAAAGATCCTTCTTCCTTTAGCATGTCTCTATCTGCTCTGCATAGGTAAAAGCGGGCATGTGTTAGCATCGGCCCGGGACGCGCTTCGAAGTCAAAGATCAGCATCTTGATGTAGAAGATCCATAAATTGCCTAACCACTCGGATCGAATCCTAAAGCCGATGGAGACAACAAGAAAGAAGAGAAAGAAGAAGTTGGAGAAATATCAGACGGAAGTACGCGAGTACAGCTTCCACAACTTTCTGGCGATCTCTTTCATTGTCAGCCTGAGATACATCTTTGGGTGGTTGTGCCGACGGCATAAGTGATGGTCACGGCCTCACGCTAGGACCGTCTTCCGATTTCAGCTCTATCCTACGAAGATTCGAGGAAGGGGCACTTAAATAATTCATTCATGACACGACAAAGACGTACGTAGTATGAAACACTTTCGTTTTATATGTAAGATTAATCGCAATTCTACATTCGAATGATTTGAGACACTTTGGCTCATTCGTATAAACTTGTTTGTTCACTCATTTAGAATCAAGCATACTTATAGATCCTATGGTCGTATTTTACATATTTCTCACGCACTTGGGTATTTTTAAAAGACATCACTATAAATCTTTACTATTCTCTCACATTGTTTTTGTTAGAATCCTATCGAGATCTAAACATCTAATTTTACCTTCACATGCTTGAGGAATATCATTGACAAGGGGCATTAAGAGTCTCCCATGAACCTCAAAAGGTTAGACTATTTAAAAGAAAAGCTCTCACTTCACCGCATAGTGTGAGGTCCATAATAGACACCCGTGGGCATTCAAGCTTTCCTTCTTTCGAAGCCCATTCTGACTATTATATAGAATAGAAGAAAAACAAAGAAAAGGTCTTGAACGGAAAGAGAAGCTATCAAACCATTTTGAAAGGAGAAAATACTATTAAAAAAAATCTCAAATTTCACACAAATATCTCAATTTTTTTTTTTTTTTATGTTAGGGAAATTTAAAGTTTTTACACACACCTTATCATGTTTGTCACACTTGTATAAATTTGAAATTAGAATTAAGATATTTATATCAGAGTAGATAACTTTTAAAATTTTAAGTGACACAGAAACATCTCAAGATATTTGTGTTAAAACATACATGATTTGGAGTTTTTATTATTAATCTTTTTAAAAAAATATTTCCAATTTCAAGAGCATGTCGCAACGATCAAGGTCAAACAACGTAGCTGAATCTGGAGGATGGATCACACGTGAGTCTCTACTGAGAAGAGGTATGTGGCATTTTAGTCTGTCAGCACTCAGGTTCTCAGTGTGACTTAGTGTCGTTGAGTATAGTTACTTGGAAAAATGCCCCCCTCTATATCTAAACATTTTCAGCTCTAAAGGGATGTGTGTGTGTGTGAAGATGCAAGCCTCACCACTCTGCTAGCATACACTGTAAGAGTTTTTCTGATATGGGCTATATTAATTAATATTGTAATTTACAATTTTACGGTTATTATAAAACGAGGTTTGGTCTAAGGTTATATAAAATATTTCTTAATTAGTCTAATATGGAGTTGGCTATTGTGGGCCGAGTTGAGCCTGACTTGTAATGAGGGAGCCTAGTTGGAAATTTTATAATAGTGCTCAAGTCTCTCGTCTAATCCTAATTCTCACATGTATCATCACATAAGGAGCGTTAATCTAACGCTAAAAGTGAGGGGGGCCACATCATCGAGTCAGTGATATGAAGGGCAATAAAGGAGAATGACTTGTGTGTGGAACATCAATTTTCGCTTTCGCTTCAAGAACGATGGATCCCAAAAACAGGTGCGTTAATCTTTCTACTCAATTATGCATGTTCTTATTCTGGTTATGAAGATCTTGGGATTGCGCAATTGTGCATCCAACATGTGGCATCAGAGCAACTATAACCCTATAACTCGAACGCATAGAATTTTTGCCCTAATTTGTGATTTTCGTGATTTTTTGTTTAATAAATATAAAATTAAATCACAAATTCGAACTGGGCTTATCAAGACGAGCAAGACCGTGGGCAGCGCATCACCGGAGGAGACTGCATGGGCGGCCAGGGCGTCGGAGACGTGCCCCACGCGCGGTCATGCGCCCTCACACGCTCCCACGAGCAAGGCGCAACTCGCACGTGCGACGCACGCGCAAGGCTGACGTCATTGACTAACTCGTGACTGTTGACCAACCCGACCCAACCTGACCAAGGATCCAACTCGACCCGTTGACCGACCCGACCCGATCAACTGTTGACCGAACCGGATGGCTAGACCGAGCGGTCGAGCCGGTCGGACCAGTCCCAGCCGAACCAATTTTAACCAGTCAATTTTGTTCGCACATAAGCTCCATGCACCATGCACTTAGGTGGCACATGCAAGCGCGTGAGAGCTCCGATGGGCACGTGGCTGGTGGCATTGGACTCGTATGGCCATTTTTCTATCTTGTGGTGTATTTATTTTACATGTTTGTTGGTTTTATAGATGTAAAAATACATACAAAACTCTAAATACTCGTATTTTTAGTATATTTTTGCATATTTTTCTTGTATTTTCTGTGATTTTGGAAATACAGGTGATGGGTTACAAGTATGTTATCACATAAACATTATAAAAATATGAATCATTAATAAAAAAAAAATTAGACTTTATTATGAACTATAACCGGCTTAATGAAATACAATCATTATGGGATGGTAACTGAACTATGTATTGAAGTGATGAGAATATGAAATTTTTGTTGTTCAAGTATACTCATTTACACGCTGATAACCATTAATGATGGACATCTTTAGAACTTATGACCAAACTGATTGTACTAATTAACACTTTATTGATGTGGGTAATACATGTCAATTAAATTGGATATTGTACTTAAACTCATCTAGTCACAGGTTAATATTTATCAAGTTGAACATTTTTGTTAATGGTTAAGAAATATGACAACATTTACATAGAGCAATAGTATCTATTGTTATAGTTTAAATATTTGGTTTTGTATTTTGACTCAATTTATAGGTCAGTGGTTGATGCAATGATAATTTGTTACTTAAAATTGGCTAATAAATTAGCTATTGGCCTTGGAGTTATATTTTGCCTTATGAAACTCATGAGCTATAGTGGATTAGCTATTAGACGTGTCGATCTATGGTATCATGTATTGCTATTGATGTTAACTTGTAATAGATTCTCTAAATCAGCATTCTTTTATGTTATTCTGGTAATCTGTAATTGGGGCGCATAAAATATGCTTTCTTCTATGTTATAAGAAGTTTCTTGTGTTGCTATGATCGATGATCTCATTAAAGTCTATCTTTCAGGTTATATATATATACAAATGATTAATTTTTATTAATGAATAAAGAATGTAATTAACATGATATGTGATTTTAGTGATTTACTACCTCTATCACTAAAGTTAAAATCACATATATATGATGTATGTAAGAAGTAAAATTTATATCCCTAGTATGAGAGAGTTTCAAGAATTCAATTGAGTAGTGACCGCCAAAGTGGCACGTTTAATTAGGTTTGAGAAATATCGGTCTCGTATAATGATTGAGATGTCTCCTAGTCTAATGCGTGGTCATGCTCCAAAAGAGGTGATTGTGTATTAGTTCATGAAGGGATACATGATGGTGTGATGGAGGAGTGACTGATCCTAGTTGTTCATATGCCCAAAGGTGATAAATTCACAAAAATTAGAATATATTATCATAACCGCTATCATGTGGGAAGTGTACAACTACATGTCATGTATTCTATCCAAATGTGATTATATGATTATGCATGTAACTTTCTAAATGTGTACTTGTATGTCGAGTTACACAGTGCTTACATGATGCTAATTATATACATTGCTTGTTTTTTCAATCACATTTTCTATAATTAATAACTCAATTATTATTGAGGTTTTTACTACTTCAAATTTTAAGTAGTGAACATAGGATTTGCTACTTGAGAAAAGGGTAATAAAATTTGTTTACTGTCCATAAAGCGTTACATTCATGAATACTTGAAAAGTGGTTTGCCTGCGGGCTGCACTGCTAGGCAGATGATGGAAGCCTTAGTGGCTTGAAATTATATCTTGGCTAATACCAAAATTAGGACACATCTGTAAAGATTGTACTTAAGTCCTAATGATATATACATCTTATATAAGGTTGAAAATGTTGTTTCCATAAATTTTTGTTTAAGGAATAATTAAGTAAAATAACCAAGGTAAAGAATAAATCGATTAAAATCAGTCTTAAAGGTTGTCGGGCTTAATAGTGATCGTGTGTATTTTAGTAAGTATGACAATGCGGAATAGCTTAAAAGGTCATTTGTCAAATACTCGATAAATTCTGAGGTAGTAACGTAATTTACCATGCTTGAAAATCCTGATAAAATGATTTTTCCAAAAGACATAATTGCACAATAATTAATATGGTGATGAGCAAGACTAATTTATCGATTTACTGTAGGTTAATATTTTGAAAGTAACATTTTCACATACAAAATGTATTTCCTACAAAAGTTGTCCCCTAAATTTCTTTTGAATTATGGATTGAACATAATTTTAACTTGAATCATATTAAATGTAGAGGTGTCATGTAGAAGTGGGGTTATCTAATCTAATATTAAGTGTGTTGGAATTTAGATCCACTAGGAATTATTTTGTATCTTACATAAATTATTCAAAAGGGTATTGATTTTATGACCCTAAAAAAGGTACAAGAGTTATGGAATCACCACCGCCCTCAGCGGCGTAGCTGGCTCTAGCTCTTTCCTCCTCACGAATGGGAGAAGTTTGAATCTTAGATGCATCGTTAGGGATTCTTACTTGGAATACTGTGGTGGTGGGTCATGCAGTCACTCCCCTAGGGTTTACTCGCCAGTTGGCTTACGGGGTTCCCTAGGTCACTAAAAAAAGAAAAAAAATTATGGAATCACATACTGCAAAGTTTCTATAGTTCGACGTAATTGTAGAATATAGCTACTCTCACACTATTAAGAATAATAGTACGATGGAAAATCATTGTGTCTTTGTCTTTGCTTATACAAATAATTGTGGTACTGACAATTATGGAATCTCCTATACCATAGACTAAACTTGTTGAGGTTTAAGATACAGATGATTCAAGTAAACTTGTGTGTAGACTGAAAAGTTTTATTCATGGTCTTAAGCATGTTTCCAAACTATATTATTAAAGTTTCATAATGTTGTTGTTTTGTTCAATTGGGAACAGAGTAATTAAATATATATACTGCGAGATCAGTGAAAGGAAATTTATTTTTCTCATACTCTATATACATGATATTTCGCTTTCTTATTCTTTGCGCTGCAATCGGTAAGGATTGTTCTCGCCATATTTTATTAGATTTATCTCAGAGGACAATTTGCTTATCATATTTTGGAAATATTCAATATACATCATTGCAAGTTAGGAATTACTCATATTGTTAAGGGTAATGGACCGAATCTATCACATTGTCTTTATTTAGATATTAAGAAAATCTAATTAAATAGTGTACCTTGTGTCAGTGCACTTAAAAGTATAATGTATGCTCGAATTTGCACTAGACTAAGGGGCTGTTTGGTTCAGCCTTCTAGAAATGCCCTTGGCAGAATGCAAATACCTTTGAAATAAAGAGGCTTTCCAAAATGCTAGGCTGTTTGGTAAACTATAACTGAAAAGTGCTTTAAGGAAATGTAAGACTGTTTGGTAAACATATATTTGAAAAGCCATTTGGTGTGATTAAATTAAATTTTTAAATTTTAGTATTTTTGAAATTACAAAAAAGAAACAATGATTATATAACATTTTATATTTTCATATTGAGAATAACATAAAAGATACATATTAGTAAATTTATTTAAAAATTATAATAAAAGAATTTGATTATAGATTAGATGCAAAACTCAACTTTTGGCCAATGTTTCTTTTAGGTTTGTTTTCAACTTTGAATAGTTTTTTTTCTAATTATTATAATATTAATCATATTCGTTAATTAATTATCATCCTGGTATATTAATAAAAATTTGGGCTATTGATTGTCAAAAGATAAAAATGATACAGCAAAAAAAAAAAAAGGTCAACTTATTCGGCGGATGATAAAGCGACGGATTGTGGATGCTATTTTTTTTTTAGTAAACACCGCATATAAAAAGGGAGGTCTTTATTAAGAAAAATAAAATCAAGTTCCTCTCATACAAATTTGACTAGAAATAGTCATTTCATAATATTAAACATTGTCATATATGTCCAAAAAAAGAAAAAAGAAATACATCTTGGAGAGCTTGTTTGGGGTGCCACCGGTGACCTTGGCGACGCGGAGGAGGGCGAGCTCGGCCTTGAGTTCCTTCAGTTGGGTTAGAAGGTCGGTTGCAGGAGCAGGAAGTAGAGCCGTCGCCGTCGCAAGAATAGGAAGCAAAGCCGTCGCCGCCGTCGATTCGCAAGAGGAGGACCTACGATCACAGTAATGGGTGAGAGACAATCCAAAGATGAGGGACTACTCGAAGCGGTCACGTCCACATACCGCCAGTAAATCACACAACCTATACATATCACCCTTTCAGAAAGCAGAACCCAGAACGTTCCCCGCTGAACGAATTGAATTCATCAACCGAAAAGATTAAACAACCACTGCCTCGACATACGCGCAGTTGCGACACCCAATTCCACCAAAAAACAAGGAGGCAATCGATCATGGGCAGCCTCGAAAAGTACCAAAACCAACGCCAGAGCGCTCAAACTCAGATCTTCACGCGATAAACCGAAACCACAAGCGATCTTGATTTCGACGCATGAACCAAAAAAGCAAGCACAGAAAGAAAGATCCATACCTGGATGACTAGCAGGTCAGCCAGCAAGAAGAAGAGCGAGGAACCCACCAAGGCAGGAAGAGAGCGAAAGCGAGGGATGCAGTTCTAGAGAGAGAGAGAGAGAGAGAGAGAGGGGGGGGGGAGGCAGAGGAAGAGTCTTTGCTCGCCTTCCTCGAAGCCTATCGGGACAAAACGTTAGATGTTCTCAAAACAATTAATCACACCCAAAATTAAATTCACCATTTTAAGAATAAAACAACAAACGAAAAAAGATCATAACTTCATATGCACAATAGATAAAGGAATCTTCAAAGGAAATGGGCATAAAGTTGTGCTGGCTAAAAGTCGCATTTCCTACGCAATTGTAAATAAGCTTCTTCTCTCTATGCTATTAGCAGAAAATACCAGGGAGTATCAGTTCCCATGGAAAAGAATGGCGTTTATCATACTAGCATAATCAAGTTGTCAAATGCCATCAACTACATAACTTGTTTTTAAACCAAACTTCACAATAAATTTTCTGGTTCAACTTCAATCCACCATAGTTAAAATTCAGAGCGAAGAAACAGAACGGGCATTAGTTTCTTCAATTCCCTACACTCCTCCACGACTGACCCTTACAAAATCTCGTACTTGTCACATCTCAGCATACAAAACGGTGCATCAGTAGTAATCTCTACAACACTCCATCCACTAGCTCACAACACCAGAGCAGCTCCGCGAAACACGAAGAGCCGACCTACCCAGCAAATCCTCTCACTCGCCACCACCGAGATCAGGGAATACTCGAAGCGGTCGCGTCCACAGACCGCCAGTGACCCTATACATATCACCCTTTCAGAAAGCAGAACCCAGAACGTTCCCCGCCGAACGAAGTGAATTCATCAAGCGAAAAGATTAAACAACCACTGCCTCGACATACGTGCAGTTGCAACACCCGATTCCACCAAAAAACAAGGAGGCGATCGATCATGGGCAACCTCAAAAAGTACCAAAACCAACGCCGGAGCGTTCAAAATCAGATCTTCACGCGATAAACCGAAACCACAAGCGATCTTGATTTCGACACATGAACCAAACAAGCAAGCACAGAAAGAAAGATCCATACCTGGACAACCGGCGGCTCAGCCAGCAAGAAGAAGAGCGAGGAACCCACCAAGGCAGGAAGAGAGAGAAAGCGAGGGATGTGGTTCTAGAGAGAGAGAGAGAGAGGGAGGCAGAGGAAGAGTCTTTGCTCGGATTGCTCGGATCTTGGTTTCGCTCGCTCGTCAAGAGGGTAGAAGATCAGATCTCGCTCCTCGTCGCAACGAACTTTGGCCTTGATGGAGTGGTGCTCGGAATCAAATCGTGATGGAGTAGTCAAAGTTGCAGGGAGAGAGAGACGAGGAGAAGAGAGTCGACGGAGAACGCTGCAAAAGAGAGGAAACGTGAAAAAAGTTAGGGTTTTGTTCAATATAGGGTAAAATCGGAATTTTAATGAAATATTGAGGGTAAAATAGGCATTCGGCGAAAATTCATTAAACCAAAGGGCCGGCATGCCGAGAATGCTGAAATGCCCAAAGCAGGTCCCCACCTGCATTGGGCTTTCAGCATTCTAAAGGTCAGCATTTGGGGAATGGGGGCTCCAAATGCTGAACCAAACACTAACTTTTTTTCCCAAGGGGCTTTCGGGGCTGAAAGCCCCTTGGGAAAGCTGAACCAAACACCCCCTAAATATCGTCTTTGTGACGGGACTTCTAAGGCTGCGCATGGTAACATTTCTTGGCTGGGGAACAATTTTTTTTTCAAAAATAGTTCTTTTCTATTTCTATTATGGGGAACAATTTCTATGTAAAAAAGCCCATTTTGTAACTATACAAATTTTTTACTTTAGAAATAGAAAAAGAATAGAAATGCGTTTGGTAAAAAATAGTTTCTTTTTTATATTTATTTATTTTTTATTTTTTGCCGGTAGACCGCCGCCACCGCCGGACGCCGCCGCCACCGCACGTTGCCGCCGGCGTCCGGCGATGACCGGCGGCGGTGGTAATCGGCCGGCGGCAACGTGCGGCGGCGGCGGCGTCCAGCGACGACCAGCGGCGGTGGCGACGGCAGCAGTCAGTCGGCCTCCGGCGACTAGCGGCGGTCGTCCGGCGGCAACGGCAACGGTCGGCCTGCGGCGACGTGCGGCGGCGGCAGCGTCCGACGGCGACCGACGACGACTGGCGGCGGCGGCGGCGGCGATCGGCAGACGGCGGGCCACGCCAGGCGACGGTCGAGGGCAGTCAATGGCGATCAGCAAGAGAAGAATAAAAGAAAAAAAAAATTCACTTATTTCTTAAACTTGTTCCCGGGAACAAGAAACAACTGTTTTTTACTTCTCATTTCTATTCCAAAACCATTCCTGGGCTAACTTTTTGTTCCAGGGAACAAAAAACTAACTTGCCGTTATCAAACAGGTTTTTATTTTTTATTTTTATTCTAGGGAAGAGAAGAATAGAAATTGTTGGGCTGGGGAAGTTTACCATGCGCACCCTAAGCAAATATTAGTCAAATTCAAGACGTGATCACTGGGTTGCTACCAAAAAGGTTTTGAGGTACTTAAAGAGGACGAGATTATATGTTAATTTACAAACATGTTCAATTCTTGCAATTAGTCGGGTATTTAGATGTAAACTTTGCTGGCTGTTATGATGACATGCGATCAATAACAAAATATATATTTATGTTAGTAGGAAGTGTGGTAAATAAAGTTCTATGCCATTTTCTACTATGTAAGTAGCGTTAGTAACATTCTTTTAGGTTGTTGCTTGGGCTATTAGGCTCCAAAACCTCAAGAAGGAGTTGACCATTTTAACTTTATGGATAGACCCATACGGATGTATTGAGATAACAAATTTATAGTATTATTTATTTACTACAAATGTCTTAAGGGGTCTAAATATATGGCAGTCAAAATTTTTTACCAAAAGGAAACGGTACAGAAATGTGATGTAATAATATAACATATTTTCACAGATGATATGGTTGAAGATCCACTAATTAAAGGCCTACGCCCATGTGTATTTGAGCAACATGTTATTAGCATGGGCTTAGAAGCATCATGAGATGCTATTGTTTAATATGAGCTATTTTGGCTTTACTCTAATAAAAGTTTCATTTGTATTATTTACCCTTTATAATGGTTTTATATGTATCAACTTTTGCATTCAATAAAATGTTTTAAATGTATTGTTATTATGTTGAATACATATTGATAAAGTCTCAAAGTACTGTATAAACCTTGAGTGAAGGCTAAGGACATCCGATTATTAGCCTTGTGCATATGCCTTGTTATACATAAAGAAATGTTAACCGTAAAAACAAGGCATATGTTGGTTCATTGAAACCATAAAGGCAATCTCTAATGGCACAAATTTTTGTGACACTTAAGGTAAGAGAATAATGACTGACAAATGAGATCTCTCTATGAGAAATGTTATCAATTTGCCATATTATCATATTGAATCAATATCAATAAAGTTGAGAGTATTCGTGACCATGGAAGGCTCTATGTGTATACATGCAGTTACCGCCATGATTCAGTGTTTGAGACTTTATGGGATATGATTGACTATTAAGAATTATCTCTAGACCAATGTGCGCACATATGGTATAATTTCAATTAATATAGCCCAAGTGAGAGAATGT
This sequence comes from Eucalyptus camaldulensis, assembly GCA_019915185.1. Classification (NCBI taxonomy): domain Eukaryota; kingdom Viridiplantae; phylum Streptophyta; class Magnoliopsida; order Myrtales; family Myrtaceae; genus Eucalyptus; species Eucalyptus camaldulensis. Next base: position 15,157,130 of record JAHSVA010000014.1, on the reverse strand, counting down.
AAGAGTTTTTCTGATGTGGACTACATTAATTGATATTGTAATTTACCGTTTTACGGTTACTGTAAATGGGGTTTGGTCTAAGGTGAGATAAAATGTTTCTTAATTAGTCTAATATGGGGATAGCTAATGTGGGCCAAGTTGAGCTTGGCTCGTAATAAAGGGGTCTGGTTGGAAATTCTATAAATAGTGCTCAAGTCTCTCTTTTAACCCTAATTCTCACATGTATCATCACATAAATAGCGTTAACCTAACACTAAAGGTGAGAGGGGCCGCCTCATTGAGCCAATGATACAGAGGACAATAGAGGAAAATGACTTGCGTGTGGAACATTAGTTTCCGCTTCCGCTTCAAGAACGATGGATCCCAAAAACGGGTACGTTAGTCTTTTTACTCAATTACGTATGTTCTTATTCTGGTTATGGAAATCTTGGGATTGCGCAATTGTGCATCCAACATACACTTCTTCTTAAATTTTACTGATGATCCGACGAAGTGTGTGTTTGAGGATGCAAGCCTCGCCACTCTGCTAGCATACACTTCTTGTTAAATTCTATTGATGATCCGACGAAGTTCCAAAAGATGGAACTGAATGAGGTTGGATTTTATTAATGGGGGGCACAGACTCGAAGGAGTTTATGGGTCCTACGTTCTTCTTTCTATGTTTCCTGTAAGTGACGCCTTGAACAATATTTTTCTTGTTGTACTGGTTTTTAAACATTTTAATATATAACGAGGAGGAAATACCGTCATGATAGTAAGCATGTACCCCAAGAGATGTGGGAGTGAAAGTAGGCCTCATTAGCAAAGTCAATTGAATGTCATTCTTTAGGGGAGAAGAAAAAGAATGTACTCTCCTCCACCCCACGAACGGACTAGCAATTCCTTTGATAGATTTGAAGCGCGTTCTGTCTTGGTGTTATCTTTATCTCACGAGGAAATAATTTCCTGTCGAATTGTCTAATTTCGGCATCGGTACATTCAGTCTTTATGATAACGATGGTGATAATCATTATTCCTTTTATTCGGAAAACAAAACTTTGTTTCATGTCTACGTAAGATGGACAGTCTAATGCGCGGGACACCTTTGCATGTCTTCCTCCACATTGAGATCTAAAGTTCGAACACCCGACCTCTTTTCTTCTTGCTTGAGATCAAGTGTAGATAATAGCCTTTTTGGCTTCAATGACAGTTCATCTGATTATAACTCGAGTCCGGCCTCTAAATGTAAATGAGTATCCGAGTCTTTATAGAGATACTAGTTAAAACTTTAGTGTGTTCGAAGATCCATTCACTCAATCCATGGATCCATACATCATAGTTTGCCATGAATTTTGTCTAAAAGTCCTAAATTAATTATATGGTAAACAATTCAATCCTAAATTTTCAATTTAATTAATTTAGTTTTAAATCTTTTGACGATTTTTTAATACAGTTTTTTCGATTAGTTTTGGTCAAAAATTATGGATGTGGATGCCAATCGTTTTATGTGGCATGTCAGTTGTGGACGATCGTACAAATTTTTTTTAGGTTTTTTTAGAATTTTTTATAATTTTAAATTTTTTTTCGCTATTCATTTTCCGAGAAAGGCCGGTAGGGGTCAATGGTCTACATGCCCTCACTTAGACTCAATTTGTTTCGTGAAAAATAATTTCCGAAAAAATGTTTTGAGAATTTTCCAGCGGTCGTTTCACGGAAAATGAATTCCTTGAGGAAAATACTTTCCATAAAAGAAAAAAAGTCTTCTAAATCAGGGGAAAATATTTTCTACTTTTGAAAAGTGAAAAACATTTTCCTCACTTAATTTCTCTTATTTCACACTTCTATAAATCCTCACTTCCTCCTCCCATTTCTTCTTCTTCTTTTCTTTGTTTATTCGAATTATTTTTTAATTTTCCTTTTCTTTTTTAATTTGAATTATTTTTAATTTCCTTTTTCTTTTCTATTTCTTTTTTTTTCTTTTCTTTGTTTCTCATCTTCTTCTTTCTTGGCTAGTCGTCGGCCGTTGCTAAGCGAACCTCGAGCTCATCGATCTCAAGCTCGCGCTCTACATTCTTGCTTATCCTTTTTTTCTTTATTTACTCTACCCTGTAGTTGTACATTGCTCAGGTAAAGGGTTCTACATACTTTACTTCTTTTTTCTTTTGTTTATTAGAACACAAAAGACGTAGAGGGAGAACAGACCACTCAATTAGAAAATTTTCATTAGGGCTGACATGCTTTGCTTTTTTTTAAAATCCATATGAACGTTTTTTTAGAGTAGATGAGCGTTTGGCAACAATTAGGGGACAAAGATACAAAGCAAGTTTGATCAAATTTAAAGACAAGTTCATATTTGATAGATTTATAGGTTGGTAAGTGATGCGTGCCTAAGTGATGAAGTTTTAATAAAAAAATTTCCTTAAAATATTTTTCGAAATATTTTTAGATTTTAACCGAACACCAGAAAATATTGTCAACACTAGAAAATATTGTCATTTTCTTGGAAAATATTGTCATTTTCCTGGAAAATATTTTTCTGAAAAATGACTTCTAAGAAAATATTTTCCAGAAATTGCCCATTTTCCGCGAAACAAATGGACCCTTAGATCTGAATAAGCCCCCCCCCCCCTTACTTACAGCTAGACCCATCAAAATGGATCATAAATTTACTCATTTGACCCATATGTGATGGGCTGAGTTGTTACATGAGTTAGTTGTATTCAATATATGAGTCATAAATGGGTAAAGTCAACTCTCTGATTCACAAATAGATTTAATACAGGTGTTAAATGGGTTCATAACTCATCTTTATAATTCGTTCTCGTCCTCTCTCATCTCGTGCTCATTCATTCCATGCTCTTACATCAATTTGGGTATGCATTTTCCTAGATTGGCTTAATTTGCTCAATCCATAAATAAGATAAAGAATCCTCTTCCTCAGGAAAAAAGTTCCTCTTAAAAAAGAACACGATAATCCTAATGGCCCAACTAGAGACCAACCTCCTTTGTATCAACATCACCATTACTTCCTACTTCTACAGCATGAGCTTACACAGAGTCTTCTTCCTAAGATAAGGAATGGTAAGGCTGTAGACTAGTGCACCTACGATTATAATCAAACTCACCCACACTAGCTGGACCATTAGTTTTGAGTCTCTCCTTCTTGTTTTGCTCCGACAAGTCCTCCTCAAGGAAAAAAAAAACGAAAAACGACATTTTTTGGTCGAGAAAATGATTTTGTTGCGATTGGAAAGCCTAATCTCAACATTTTACCTATTACTAACGCATTTGCTAAAAATCTTGTACCAACTCAATTGAGTCCTAAAATTTGCAAAAAAAATATAATTAAGCCTTAAAATTTATTAAAGTGGTTCAATTGGGCCTTCCCATCAACTCCATCCAATTTGGTTAACATAAAATATTGACATGACTTTTTTTATTTTTTATTTCGAGGACATGACTAAAATGAAACCGTTTGGTCTAAATGTGATTTTTAATACAACTTTCATTTAAATTAAAATTTAAAATATGGTAAATTAAATTTAAAAAAAAAAAAGATAAAGGGTTGCAAGTCCTCACTGCCGCCAGTGAGGGTGGGGGATGGTCGGTGGGGGACCCTGGGCCGCAACCGGTGGCTAGCAACTCTTGCCGATTGGAGGCAAGAGATTCGATTGGTGTGAACGATTCTCCGTTTTAGGATTTAATTAGTTAAATTGAAAATCTTAGGATTGAATTAACATCTATATAATAATTTAAAACATTCTTGGTTATTATCCCCGACATTGTTCATAGTCGTAAATGCTTAAATATTGCCGACACTCGAGCAATTATATATTCACATATGATGCACGACTTAGACGCCACCTGGCTCTTATCAACGAAGTTGTTAAATCACTTAAGTTAAAAGATCCTCCTTCCTTTAGCATGTCTCTATCTGCTCTGCATAGGTAAAAGCGGGTATGTGTTAGCATCGGCACGGAACGCGCTTCGAAGTCAAAGATCAATCTTGATGTAGAAGATCCACAAATTGCCTAACCACTCGGATCTGTTGGAAGATATGCCGAAGATATGCACAGATTGTGATGGATATATTCTCCAAATTGTAATTGATTATTTTTGTATCAATCTAGGATTAGATCTGATATACTTTTCTTTTATTAAACATCCTCTGTACATTATTTAATCCTCTTTGTACATTGAAACAATCAATGAAGTGCACAGAATATTACTCTCTATTCTCTCTATTCTACTTGCTTTCACTCTGTTTTCTGACAGGATCGAATCCTAAAGCTGATGGAGACAACAAGAAAGAAGAGAAAGAAGAGAAAGAAGAAGTTGGAGAAATATCAGACGGAAGTACGCAAGTACAGCTTCCACAACTTTCTGGCGATCTCTTTCATTGTCAGCCTGAGATACATCTTTGGGTGGTTGTGCCGACGGCATAAGTGATGGTCACGGCCTCACGCTAGGACCGTCTTCCGATTTCAGCTCTATCCTACGAAGATTCGAGGAAGGGGCACTTAAATAATTCATTCATGACACGACAAAGACGTATGTAGTATGAAACACTTTCGTTTTATATGTAAGGTTAATCGCAACTCTACATTCGAATAATTTGAGACACTTTGGCTCATTCGTATAAACTTGTTTGTTCACTCATTTAGAATCAAGCATACTTATAGATCCTATGGTCGTATTTTACATATTTCTCACGCACTTGGGTATTTTTTAAAGACATCACTACAAATCTTTACTATTCTCTCACATTGTTTTGGTTAGGATCCTATAGAGATCTAACCATCTAATTTTACCTTCACATGCTTGAGGAATATCATTGACAAGGGGCATTAGGAGTCTCCCATGAACCTCGAAAGGTTAGACTATTTAAAAGAAAAGCTCTCACTTCACTGCATAGTGTGAGGTCAATAATAGACACCCGTTGGCATTCAAGCTTTCCTTCTTTCGAAGCCCATTCTGACTATTATATAGAATAGAAGAAAAACAAAGAAAAGGTATTGAACGGAAAGAGAAGCTATCAAACCATTTTGAAAGGAGAAAATACTATAAACAAAATCTCAAATTTCACACAAATATCCCAATTTTTTTTTTTTTTATGTTAGGGAAATTTAAAATTTTTACACCCACCTTATCACGTTTGCCACACTTGTATAAATTTGAAATTAAAATTAAGATATTTATATCACAGTATATAACTTTTAAAATTTTAAGTGACACAGAAACATCTCAAAATATTTGTGTTAAAACATACATGATTTGGAGTTTTTATTATTAATCTTTTTAAAAAAAATATTTCCAATTTCAAGAGCATGTCGCAACGATCAAGGTCAAACAACGCAACTGAATCTGGAGGATGGATCACACGTTAGTCTCTACTGAGAAGAGGTGTGTGGCATTTTAGTCTATCAGCACTCAGGTTCTCAGTGTGACTTAGTGTCGTTGAGTATAGTTACTTGGAAAAATGCCCCCCTCTATATCTAAACATTTTCAGCTCTAAAGGGATGTGTGTGTGTGTGAGGATGCAAGCCTCGCCATTCTGCTAGCATACACTGTAAGAGATTTTCTGATATGGGTTACATTAATTGATATTGTAATTTACCTTTTTTCGGTTACTATAAAACAAAGTTTGATCTAAGGTGAGATAAAAGGTTTCTTAATTAGTCTAATATTGAGTTGGCTAGTGTGGGCCAAGTTGAGCCTGACCCGTAATGAGGGGGCCTAGTTAGAAATTTTATAAATAGTGCTCAAGTCTCTCCTCTAACCCTAATTCTCACATGTATCATCACATAAGGAGCGTTAACCTAACGCTAAAAGTGAGGGGGGCCACCTCATTGAGTCAATGATATGGAGGGTAATAAAGGAGAACGACTTGCGTGTGGAATATCAGTTTCCGCTTCCGCTTCAAGAAAGATAGATCCTAAAAACCGGTGCGTTAATATTTCTACTCAATTATGCATGTTCTTATTCTGGTTATGGAGATCTTGGGATTGCGCAATTGTGCATCCAACATGTGGTATCAGAGCAACCATAACCCTAGAACTCAAACGCATAGAATTTTTGCCATAATTTGTGATTTTTGTGATTTTTTGTTTAATAAATATAAAAGTAAATCACAAATTTGGACCAGGCTCGTCAAGACGAGCAAGACTGTGGGCGGCGCGTCACCGGAGGAGACTGAACGTGCGGCCAGGGCATTGGAGACGCACCCCACGCGCGGTCATGTGCCCTCACGCACTCCCATGAGCGAGGCGCGGCTCGCACGTGTGACGCACACGCAAGACTAACGTCATTGACTGACTCGTGACCGTTGACCAACCCAACTCGACTTGACTTGACCGAGGATCCGACCCAACCCGTTGACCGCCCAACCCGATCAACTGTTGACTGGACCGGATGGCTAGACCGAACGATCGAGCCGGGAACCAGTCGGACCAGTCTTAGCCGGACCAATTTTAACCAGTCAATTTTGTTCGCACGTGCGCTCCACGCACCGTGCACTTAGGTGGCACGTGCGGGCACGTGAGAGCTCCGATGGGCACGTGGCTAGTGGCATTGGACTCGTGTGACCATTCTCTATCTTGTGGTGTATTTATTTTACATGTTTGTTGGTTTTATAGATGTAAAAATACATGCAAAACCCTAAATACTCGTATTTTTAGTATATTTTTGCGTATTTTTCTTGTATTTTCTGTGATTTTGGAAATACAGGTATGTTATCACATTATCACATAAACATTATAAAAATGTGATTCATTAATAAAAAAAATTAAACTTTATTATGAACTATAGCTGGCTTAATGAAATACAATCATTACGGGATGGTAATTGAACTATGTATTGAAGTAATGAGAATATGAAACTTTTGTTGTTCAAGTATACTCATTTACACGTTGGTAAACATTAATGGACGTCTTTAGAACTTATGATCAAACTGATTGTACTAATTAACACATTACTAATGTGGGTAATGCATGTCAATTAAATTGGATATTGTACTTAAGCTCATCTGATCACTGGTTAATATTTATCAAGTTGAACATTTTTGTTAATGGTTAAGAAATATGAGAACATTTACACAGAGCAATAGTATCTACTGTTATAGTTTAAATATTTGGTTCTGTATTTTGACTCAATTTATAGGTCATTGGTTGGTGCAATGATAATTTGTTATTTAAAATTGGCTAATAAATAAGCTATTGGTCTTAGAGTCATATTTTGCCTTATGAAACTCATGAGCTATAGTGGATTAGCTGTCAGGCGTGTCGATCTGTGGTACCATGTATTGCTATTGATGTTAACTTGTAATAAATTCTCTAAATCAGCATTCTTTTATGTTGTTCTGGTAATCTGTAATTGTGGTACATAAAATATGCTTTTTCTCTGTTATAAGAAGTTTCTTGTGTTGCTATGATCGATGATCTCATTGAAGTCTATCTTTCAGGTTCTTTATATATATACCAATGGTTGATTTTTATTAATGAATAAAGAATGTAATTAGCATGATATGTGATTTTAGTGATTTACTACATCTATTACTAAAGTTAAAATCACATATATATGATGTATGTAAGAAGTAAAGTTTATATCTCTAGTATGAGAGAGTTTCAAGAATTCAATTGAGTAGTGAGTGCCAAAGTGGCATGTTTGATTAAGTTTGAGAAATAGCAATCTCGTATAATGATTAAGAAGTCTCCTGATCTAATGCATGGTCATACTCCCAAAAGAGATGATTGTGTATTAGTTCATGAAGGAATATATGATGGTGTGGTGGAGGAGTGACTGATCCTAGTTGTTCATATGCCCAAAGGTGATAAATTCACGAAGATTAGAATATATTCTCATAATCGCTATCATGTGAGGAGTGTACAACTGCATGTCATGTATTATGCCTAAAGATGATTATATGATTATGTATGTAACTCTCTAGATGTGTACTTGTATGTCAAATTATACAGTACTCACATGATGCTAATTATATACATTGCTTGTTTTTTCAGTCACATTTTTCTGTAATTAATAACTCCATTATTATTGAGGTTTTTACTACTTCAAATTTTAAATAGTGAACATATGATTTGCTACTTGAGAAAAGAGCAATAAAATTTTCTTACTGTTCATAAAGCGTTCCATTCATAAATACTTGAAAAGCGGTTTGCCTGCGGGCTGCACTGCTAGGCAGATGATGGAAGCCTTAGTGGCTTGAAATTATATCTTGTCTAATACCGAAATTAGAACACATCTGTAAAGATTGTGCTTAAGTCCTAATGATATATACATCTTATATAAGGTTGAAAATATTGTTTCCACAAATTTTTGTTTAAGGAATAATTAGTCTTAAATGAATAATTAAGTAAAATGACCAAGGTAAAGAATAAATCGATTAAAATTAGTCTTAAAGGTTGTCAAGCTTAATAGTGATCGTGCGTATTTTAGCAAGTATGATAATGCGGAATAGCTTAAAGGGTCATTTGTCAAATACTCGGTAAATTCTAGGGTAATAACGTAATTTACCATGCTTGAAAATCTTGATAAAATGATTTTTCCAAAAGACATAATTGCACAATAATTAATATGGTGATGAGCAAGACTAATTTATCGATTTACTGTAGGTTGATATTTTGAAAGTAACATTTTCACATACAAAATGTATTTCCTACAAAAGTTGTCCCCTAAACTTCTTTTGAATTATGGATTGAACATAATTTTAACTTGAATCATATTAAATGTAGAGGTGTCATGTAGAAGTGAGGTTATCTAATCCAATATTGAGTGTGTTGGAATTTAGATCCACTAGGAATTATTTTATATCTTACATAGATTATTCAAAAGGATATTGATTTTATAACCCTAAAGAATGTACAAAAATTATAGAATTACCACCGCCCTCAGCAGCGCAGCTAGCTCAGACTCTTTCCTCCTCACGAATGGGAGAAGTTCGAATACCAGATGCATCATTAGGGATTCTTACTTGGAGTACTGTGGTGGTGGGTCCTACAGTTGCTTCCCCAAGGTTTGCTCACCGGCTGGCTTACGGGGTTCCCTAGATTACCAAAAAAAGAAAAAAAAAAAAAAGAACTATGGAATCACATACTGTAAAGTTTCTACAGTTAAACATAATTGTAGAGAATAGCTACTCTCAGACTATTGAGAATAATAGTATGATGGAAAATCACTGTGTCTTTGTCTTTGCCTATACAAATAATTGTGGTACTGACAATTATGGAATCTCCTGTACCATAGACTAAACTTGTTGAGGTTTAAGGTACAGATGATTCAAGTAAACTTGTGTGTAGATTGAAAAGTTTTATTCATGCTCTTAAGCAAGTTTCCAGATTATATAATTAAAGTTTCATAATATTGTTGTTTTGTTCAATTGGGAACAGAGTAATTGAATATATATATATATATATATATATATATATATATATATATATATTGCGAGATCAGTGAGAGGAAATTTATTTTTCTCATACTTTATGTACATGATATTTCGCTCTCTTATTCTTTGCACTGCAATCCGTAAGGATTGTTCTCGCCATATTTTATTAGATTTATCTCAGAGGACATTTGCTGATCATATTTTAGAAATATTCAATATACATCATTGCAAGCTAGGAATTGCTCATATTGTTAAGGGTAATGAACCGAATCTATCACATTATCCTTATTTAGTTATTGAGAAAATCTAATTAAATTGTGTACCTTGTGTCAGTACACTTAAAAGTATAATGTATGTTCGAATTTGCACTAGACTAAATATCGTCTTTGTGACGGGACTTCTAGGCAAATATCAGTCAAATCCAAGATGTGATCACTGGGTTGCTGGCAAAAAAATTTTGAGGTACTTAAAGAGGACAAAAGATTATATGTTAATTTACAAACATGTTCAATTCTTGTAGTTAGTAGGGTATTTAGATATAAACTTTGCTAGTTATTATGATGACATGAGACAATAACATAATATATATTTATGTTAGTAGGAAGTGCGGTAAATAAAGTTGTATGCCATTTTCTACTATGTATGTAGCGTTAGTAACATTCTTTTAGGTTGTTACTTGTGCTATTAGGCTCCGAAACCTCATGAAGGAGTTGATCATTTTAACTTTATGGATAGACACATACAGTTGTATTGAGATAACAAATTTATAATATTATTTATTTACTACGGAGGTCTCAAGAGGTCTAAATATATGGCGATCAAAATTTTTGACCAAAAGGAAATGGTACAAAAAGGTGATGTAATAATATAACATATTTTCATAGATGATATGGTTGAAGATCTACTAATTAAAGGCCTATGTTTATGTGTATTTGAGCGACAGGTTATTAGCATGGGCTTAGAAGCATCATGAGATGCTATTGTTTAGTATGAGCTATTTTGGCTTTACTCTAATAAAAGTTTCATCTGTATTTGTTATACTTTGTAATGGTTTGATATGTATCAACTTTTACATTCAATAAAACATTTTAAATGTGTTGTTATTATGTTGAATACATATTGATAAAGTCTCAAGGTACTGTATAAACCTTGAGTGAAGGCTAGGGGCATCCGGATATTAGCCTTGTGCATATGCCTTGTTATACATAAAGAAAGGTTAACCGTAAGAACAAGGCATATATTGGTTCATTAAAACCATAAAGGCAATCTCTAGTGGCACAAATTTTTGTGACACTTAAGGTAAGAAAATGGTGAATGAAAAATGAGATCTCTCTATAAGAGATGTCATCCATTTGCCATACTATCATATTGAATCAATATCAATAAAGTTGAGAGCATTCGTGACCATGGAAGGCTCTGTGTGTATACATGCAGTTACCGCCATGATTCAGTGTTTGAGACTTTATGGGATATGATTGACTATTAAGAATTATCTCTAGACCAATGTGCGCACATACAGTACAATTTCAATTAATATAGCCCAAGTGAGAGAATGTAAGAGTTTTTCTGATGTGAACTACATTAATTGATATTATAATTTACCGTTTTACAGTTACTGTAAACGGGGTTTGGTCTAAGGTGAGATAAAATGTTTCTTAATTAGTCTAATACGGGGCTAGCTAATGTGGGCCAAGTTGAGCCTGACTCGTAATAAGGGGGTCTGGTTGGAAATTCTATAAATAGTGCTCAAGTCTCTCTTTTAACCCTAATTCTTACATGTATCCTCACATAAAAAGCGTTAACCTAACACTAAAGGTGAGAGGGGTCGCCTTATTGAACCAATGATACGGAGGACAACATAGAAGAATGACTTGCGTGTGGAACATCAGTTTCCACTTCCGCTTCAAGAACGATGGATCCCAAAAACATGTGCGTTAATCTTTCTACTCAATTATGTATGTTTTTGTTCTGGTTATGGAAATTTTGGGATTGCGCAATCGTGCATCCTACACTTCTTCTTAAATTTTACTGATGATCCGACGAAGTGTGTGTTTGAGGATGCAAGCCTCGCCACTCTGCTAGCATACACTTCTTGTTAAATTCTATTGATGATCCGACGAAGTTCCAAAAGATGGAACTGAATGAGGTTGGATTTTATTAATGGGGGGCACAGACTCGAAGGAGTTTATGGGTCCTACGTTCTTCTTTCTATGTTTCCTGTAATAACTAAGTGACGCCTTGAACAATATTTTTCTTGTTGTACTGGTTTTTAAAAATTTTAATATATAACGAGGAGGAAATACGGTCATGATAGTAAGCATGTACCCCAAGAGATGTGGGAATGAAAGTAGGCCTCATTAGCAAAGTCAATTGAATGTCATTCTTTAGGGGAGAAGAAAAAGAACGTACTCTCCTCCACACGGCGAACGGACTAGCAATTCCTTTGATAGATTTGAAGCGCGTTCTGTCTTGGTGTTACCTTTATCTCACGAGGAAATAATTTCCTGTCGAATTGTCTAATTTCGGCATCGATACATTCAGTCTTTATGATAACGATGGTGATAATCATTCTTCCTTTTATTCGGAAAACAAAACTTTGTTTCATGTCTACGTAAGATGGACAGTCTAATGCTCGGGACACCTTTGCATGTCTTCCTCCGCATTGAGATCTAAAGTTCGAACACCCGACCTCCTTTCTTCTTGCTTGAGATCGAGTGTAGATAATAGCCTTTTTGGCTTCAATGACAGTTCATCTGATTATAACTCGAGTCCGACCTCTAAATGTAAATTAGTATCTAAGTCTTTAAAGAGATTTAAAACCTTAGTGTATTTGAAGATCCATTCATTCAATCCATGGATCCATACGTCATATATGGCAATTAATTCGGTCCTAAATTTTTAATTTAATCAATTTAGTTTTAAATCTTTTGATGATTTTTTAATGCAATTTTTCCGACTAATTTTGGCCAGAAATTATGGATGTATATTTCAATCGTCTTACGTGGCATGTTGGTTGGTGTTAATGTGGACGGTTGTACAAAATTTTTTAAGGTTTTCTGAATTTTTAATTTTATTTTTATTTTTTTTGCTGTTCATTTTCCGAGAAAGGCTGGTAGGGGTCACTGGAGAATCGTGATGGTCTGCATGCGCTTGCCTAGATCTAAACAAGGCCCGCTGCCCTTGCTTATAGCTAGACCCATCAAAATGGATCATAAATTTACTTCTTTGACCCATATGTAATGAGTTGAATTGTTATATGAGTTAATTGTATTAGGTATATGAGTCATAAATGGGTAAAATCAACTCTCTAAGTCATAAATAGATTTTTTTTTTTTTGGTCATAAGTCATAAATAGATTTAATATGGGTGTTAAATGGGTTCATAACTCATCTTTATAATTCTTTCTTGTTGTCCCTTGATCTTGCACTCATTCATTTCATGTACCTTGATCTCGCACTCATTCATTTGATGCTCTTACATCAATTTGGGTATGCATTTTTCTAGATTGGCTTAAATATATAAGTGTTTTAGTAATATGGATCGAGTCAATGAATTAAATCGAGTATGAAACATTAGATTTGTATGTTATGGAAATGGGTCAAAACAGATTAAATGAATCATTTGGATTGGACAATTTTCGACCCAACCTAACTTGACTTACCCATTTAATAGGTTTAATCGTGAATTGTGGGTAGCAATTAATCCCATTTAAATAGTGCAACAACATGCCGAGAAATGGATTCTTTGGTACATCTAGGATACCTTAAATGTGGTTTGGTCTTAGACAAATGTGGTGATATAAAACAGTCAATTGTTGGCTTTATTGATTTTGACTAGTAGGCGATATCGACAAAAGGAGATTTTTGAAAAATTTATGTTTTTATGATTGGTGATTTTGTAGTTAGTTGGAGAGCAATCTTCCAAGACATGGTTGCTTTGTCTACCAGTGAAGCAGAGCACATGGCAACAATGGAAGGAGCAAAGGATGTTTGTTAATTGAGACTTTTGGTTACAGAATTTGGGGTGAAGTAGGAGAGAGCCTCTGTTATCTTCTATGATAACCAAAGTGTGATCTAGTTTTTCGACAATGTGATGTATCATGAGTGTACAAAACATATTGACATTCGGTATCACTTTGTATGTGATGAGGTTGTTAAGGGTACAATTTAGATGAAGAAAGTATCTACAGTGGATATGACCAAATTAGTTCCTTTGACCAAGTTCAACTTGATTGACATTCTCTCCGTTGAACTTGCTTAGGCAAAGTTGGTTGCGTTTTCTCTCTTATTTCCTATACCGAGTACACTCAGAATTAGTGGTGTGCGTTGCCGATTCCGTTGTTTTGGAAGAGACCTCGTGGAGTCACTTCGGTTTTGGCTCGAGATGGGGCCTCAAGAAAAGGAAATGGAGAAATTTGTGGCGAAAGGGGGGATTTTGGAGAGAGAGCATGAATACAAGCTAGAGCGAAAAAGAAGGGACATTGGGAGTTGGCCAAGGAATTCAAGACCCTACTCATTCAACTGATGGAGTCATGCCATTATCCTATCCACCAAGACCAGCCGCAACCGCGAACAATTCTGCATTAATTTGCTCGATCCATAAATAAGATAAAGAATCCTCTTCCCCAGGAAAAAGGTTCCTCTCAAAAAAGAACACAATGATCCTGATGGCCCAACTAGAGACCAACCTCCCACGCATCAACAACACCATTACTTCCTACTTCTACAGCATGAGCTTACACAGAGTCTTTCTTCCTAAGTTAAGGAATGGTAAGGCTGTAGACTAGTGCACCTACGATTGAGATCAAACTCACCCACACTAGCTGGACCACTAGTCTGAGTCTTTCCTTCTTGTATTGCTCCGACAAGTCCTCCTCGAGGAAAAAAAATAAAATAAAATAAAAACAAAAAACGACATTTTTTGGACGAGACAATGTTTTTGTTGCAATCGGAAACCCTAATGTCAACATTTTACCTATTACTAACACGTCAGCTAAAAATCCCGTGTCAACACAATTGAGTCTTGAAATTTGCAAAAAATTATAATTAAGCCCTAAAATTTATTAAATATGTTCAATTGAGCCTTCCCGTTAACTCTATCCAATTTGGCTAACGGAAAATGTTGACATGACTTCTTCTTCTTCTTCTTCTTCTTCTTCTTCTTCTTTATTTCGAGGACATGCCTAAAATGAAATTGTTTGGTCTAAATGTGATTTTTAATACAAATTTCATTTAAATTAAATTTTAAAATATGGTAAATTCAAAAAAAAAAAAAAAAGGATAAAGGGTTGCAAGCCCTCACTTCTGCCGGTGAGGGTGGGGGACCATGGGCTACAGCCAATGGCTAGCGACTCTCACCGATGGGAGGCAAGAGATACATCTGACATGAATGATTCTTGGTTTTAGGATTTAATTAGCTAAATTAAAAATCTTATGATTGAATTGACATCTATATGATAAATTCAAAACATTCTTGGTTATTATCCCTGACTTTGTGCATAGTCGTAAATGCTTAAATATTGCCGACACTCGAGCAATTATATATTCACATATGATAGACAACTTAGAAGCCACCTGGCTCTCATCAACGAAGTTGTTTAATAACTTAAGTTAAAATATCCTCCTTCCTTTTAGCATGTCTCGATCTGCTCTGCATGCGTAAAAGCGGGTATGTGTTAGCATCGGCACGGGACGCGCTTCGAGTCAAAGATCAGTATCTTGACGTAGAAGATCCACAGATTGCCTAACCACTCGGATCGAATCCTAAAGCTGATGGAGACGACAAGAAAGGAGAGAAAGAAGAAGTAAGAGAAATATTAGACGGAAGTACGCGAGTACAGCTTCCACAACTTTATGGCGATCTCTTTCATTGTCAGCCTGAGATACATCTTTGGGTGGTTGTGCCGACGGCATGAGTGATGGTCGCGGCCTACCGTTTTCCGATTTCAGCTCTATCCTACGAAGGTTCGAGGAAGGGGCACTTAAATAATAAAGACATATGTAGTATGAAACACTTTCGTTGCATATGTAAGGTTAATCACAACTCTATATTCGAATGATTTGACACTTTGGCTCATTCCTATAAATTTGTTTGTTCACTCATTTAGAATCGAGCATACTTCTAGATCCTAGGGTCGTATTTTACATATTTCTTATGCGCTTGGATATTTTTTAAAGACATCACTATAAACCTTTACCATT
This sequence comes from Eucalyptus camaldulensis, assembly GCA_019915185.1. Taxonomy (NCBI): domain Eukaryota; kingdom Viridiplantae; phylum Streptophyta; class Magnoliopsida; order Myrtales; family Myrtaceae; genus Eucalyptus; species Eucalyptus camaldulensis. Next base: position 15,141,554 of record JAHSVA010000014.1, on the reverse strand, counting down.
CTATCACATTGTTTTTGTTAGAATCCTATAGAGATCTGACCATCTAATTTTACCTTCACATGCTTGAGGAATATCATTGACAAGGGGCATTAGGAGTCTCCCATGAACCTCAAAAGGTTAGACTATTTAAAAGAAAAGCTCTCACTTCACCGCATCGTGTGAGGTCAATACTGGACACCCGTTGGCATTCCAGCTTTCTTTCCTTCGAAGCCATAGAAGAAAAACAAAGGAAAGGTCTTCAATGGATAGAGAATGTGTCGAATCATTCTAAAAGAAGAAAAGGCTATAAAAAAAAAAATCTCAAATTATGTTCATTGTCACACAAATATCTCAATTTTTTTATCTCACAGAAATTTAAAATTTATATGTGTATAATAAATACACCTTGTCACACTTGTATAAATTTGAGATTAAAATTAGGATATTTATATCACAATAAATAACTTTTAAATTTTAAGTGACATAAAAACATCTCAAGATATTGTGTTATAACGGACATGATTTGGGGTTTTTATTATTAATTCTTTTTAAAAAAAATATTTCCAATTTCAAGAGCTTGTCACAACGATCGGGGTCAAACACTTGTCGTTGTGGATTTTTTTCCCTTTTTTTTTACGTGGGCCCGCATTTCATTGCTAGATTGGACCCGGAACGACCACTTGGGCATTGCAACGAAAGGTTTAGGTGTCGTGTACGTGCATGGAAACTGCAAGAACGCACCGTGGCCATTTATTGGTATGCGTCCAAGGGAGATATCTCTTCGTGGACGTTCCTCGAAGCCTCATTGAATCAGCTTGTCTTCTTGTCAATAACGAGACAAGACCAATGCCCTACTCAACGAACGCCGTGCCTAATCTTCACGTTTGAGGGAGATATATATGGCCCTTATGTTCATTTATTTATTTTATTTATTTGTTTCGTTATTCATTTTGGCCATCATGTAGGAAACTTCTTGGAAGCTCCCTTTCTGGCTCTCTTGACACATGGGGGTGGGTCGGTCCATTTTTTGTGTTCTTTTGTCTTACAACGTTATCTAAGACATGGCATGTGGCAGTAGGGCTTCCATGGAAAGCGAAGAAGCATTAGATGAGAATGCTGCGAATGCAGAAACGCATTAGGATTGTCAGGTCTGGTCTGATAAGGGTCTCGCCAGATCTGTTAATGATCCGGATGCATATCGGTACATCCGATGAAGTCACCAAATAAGTCCCCAACAAACCCTACTATTATAGGTTGTGAAGGATAAAAAAAGTCAAGTGGCCCTGAAATTGTTCATCTTTGGATGCGCTCATCACTTATGTTCTGCCGTGTAAGAAAATGAGTCCGACCTTTTTGAGGTCTGAGAATCTTACAATATATGTTAATGGCGTCCGGATAACGATTTGTGAGTGATGAGCAATCCTAAATTAGATGATTTGAATACATGCGGTATGTTCTCATCCCTCAATAAAACTACATCCATGATCTAAAAAGTATAGATATAAATCAAAGGTGGACTCAACTCAACAATGCACATGCCTAATGGTTCCGCTTAAGAAGAGAGTCGTGATTTCTATAGATTAGATGTGAATTTGTATCCTTAGCACGGATAAACTATGATTAAAGAGACCCGCCAATGCATTGTACGTAGAGTCCTTCCAAATCAAATGGAAAATTCATCTAGGTTGGAACGAAAGTGATTGATTAGGGTTTTACGTCAAAATTATACAAATTTATGCGTTTACACATTAAGAAAACGAAACTCAATTGAAGTTAACACTCCTTGACAAGGGATCAGCAAATGTCACAGAAAAAATAATGCACAGTAGTGTCTAATCAACGAAATGAAGCTAATTGCACCTAAATAACCTAAAACCTAAAGTTTTAATATTATGAAAAACCTCAAACTAGTACATTTGTGACAAATTTAGCTCAAATTAACAATTGGACTACGAAAACCCTAAACTAGTAGACATGTAAGAAATTTGCACTAAACTAATTTTTTTACTACCAAAAACTCCAAATTGTTATATTTGTGATAAATTTACCCTCTATTTTTTTTTTTTTTATGCCGAGGATCCGCCCCGACACACCTTACTGGTGCTCACGGCCCCCGTTGGACACCGGCCAGCAAAGACCAGCGACTATACCTTGAGAGGGACTAGCACGGGAATTTACCACTCATGGCCCCCCACAAAATTTACCCTCTATTAATTTCCATTAAATTTGATTAATACCACGAAAAAAACCCCAAACCGGTACATCCATCAACTGACACATGTCATTCAATTCAGCAATTCGACGATACAATTTAACAATAAGTAACGGAGGGTAAATTTGTCACAAGTGCACTGGTTTGGGATTTTTTGTGGTATTAAACTAAATATAAAACCATAAACCCTAAATGTCAAATTTTCTATGTGTAAACCAGGAACAACCATAGTCACTATAATTTTTTTTTTTTTTGGTAAAAACCATAGTCACTATAATTAATATGGCCTGTACTCATGATTGTTGGAGTGTAGTTCATACTTTTCATCGACAAGAAAGTACGGAGTCTCGTTCTCTGGTGAGTGGATGGGAGTCTCGAGGGGGAAGGGGGGCAGTGCCCCAAGCCACGAGAGAGCTTTTATAGTTTGGCCCCATATTTTATTAGTAATTTAGGGTTGTGCTCATTAGTAGCTACTGTGTGGCCTAGGGCTTTCTCGGCCCCTAGGATTTTCTTGTTGCCTACATATGATTTCTTTCTCTTATAATTGGGAGTTGTAACAAAGAGATGAGAGGTGCTAATTATTAGAGGTGAGCAGTTCCAAGTGGGGTGAGGATTCTAGGTTCCACCTAGAACCTGCTAGTTGGGATAGGTTTTTTAATTTTTAAAACTCGGAACCTACCGTGCGTACGTAAGAGCTTGGTCTATCACAAGTTTCATAGTCAGTTCCAGGGTCTACCTAAGTTTGACTTGTATTCTTATTGAATAATTACAGTAAATCATCATCTCTAATGACTATTATGTGTTATCATCCATTGATCACAACTCATATTTAAATATACGAAATTATGAAATATTAGCAAAATAAAAGTCTCAATTATGGATATCGTCGAAAATAGAAACTCAAACTAGTGACTTCATACTACACACTCATTATTAAACACCATAGAATGCCCGCAAGATTGCACAAATACATAGCACAAGAAAAATACAGAGGCTTGTTTCAATTTTCATATTCCAGATTCCTAATTCCACTGGAATCTAGAACTTTCCCATCGAAATAGGTTCATAAATTTTGGAATATCCTGCATATACTAGAATCTAGAACCAAATCTATTCCCACTGATCTGTTTCTCAATTTCCCTAGTTCATCCTGGAAAATGCTCATCTTTACTATTATAGTGGAATCTTGTGTCAAATGCAACTCTAGTTTAAGAGTGAATCAAGATAAATCTGGTGTCTTGATTTGTCTTTCTAGCCTTACTCTCTATATATCATTGTATTTGTGCACCTAATCCTAACAATGATTGTATACGCATTGCAAATGTCATAGAAATAAATTATTCGAACTTATGTCTAATTAAGGAATGAAATCCACTATGCTTGAAAAAGCATAAACCTCAAATCCTAAACCGTATATTAGCAAACTAGGAACAATCATGGTCATAACTATGATACGTATGAGCTGTAGTCGTGGTTGTACATACACACATTCTTCCTGCAAGAAAAGGCAACGTTTAGTACTGTGCTTCAATGACATGATTTTGAAAGCTTAATGAGCACTTCATGCAAATATACACAAAGCAAAACCAACTTCAAAACAGCTCCTCACGCATTATCTAAATGGAAACAAAAAGAAAACAAAGCAGAGTTTTCACTGAAATCCTAGTGAAGATTGAAGTCGAGGAGAACATGAAGAACATATATAGAGAGAGGCCCTAGAGATGCTTCTCTATAGTCACACCATTGCTGGAAATTTCTCACTCTTTTTCCTTATTTTGTTACCTTGCACCACCAAGTTTATGTTATGGCCTTCACTGCCTCCAGACTGAAATTTCCCCATCGTATCGAGATTCTGGTAATAAGCATACGCTAACTTTGAGTGTAACTCGACTATATATATATATATAACGACAGAACTAGCGCCACGCGCATGAGTATCATTCACGCGCCGGAAATCCACAAAATCACACCTCGAGAAGTTATCGACTGTTTAATCAGCATATGTAGCTCTCCACGCAATTGATAAGCACGTACATTCCGGAAATTCTGGTCCGCAAAGTGTCTGAAACTAAAGCCTGTGCATCCGTAATTTGCTGTTGTATCAGTTACTGATCGTTTTAATTAGTGATGGGCCTAAGTTGGCCCGTCCGCCCATGTTGGGCCCAAAAAGGCCCGGCCCACGGGAATAGGGCCCGTGGAAGGGGAAGGTATAAAAGGGAGGAGAGAGAGAGAGAGAAGACAACGTTTTGGCAAAACGTACGTACGTTCTCTCCCTCGCTCTCTCTCTCTCCAAAAGACAAAATGAACAGTAAGCAAACGACACTGTCTTCCCTTCAATTAACGTCATCGGATCAGAATTTCTTCCTCTTCTTCAGCGTTGGTGTCTAATCTATGGCTAACAAGGTACGCTCGAATCCGTGGTGTGCTTTACGATCGGTGATACGTGTTTTCCCGGGTTTCGTCTTCCGCATTGATTTAGGGGTTCAATTGAGTGTCGAATCCAGTTTTCGGGGATCAATCATTCCCAACATTAATATCAGAGCCCTAGTTCACGTTTTTCCCGATCAATTTGATGTTTTTTGATTGATTTTTCGCAAAAAAATTTTGGCCGTACGGATTGGGGCAAGAAATCCCGACACTCGAGCGTTGTTCGGCCATTTTTCTGAGTTTCAGTAAGTCGGAATCAAATTCTGAAGGCACTGGGTGAAAGGCGACGTTGAGACGAGTCTGGCGACATGTCGTGCGTCGCCGGACGACGCCGCACGCGCCCACACATGCGGCCACAAGCCGCTGCGCGTGGGCGCCACACGCCCGAAGCGCTGGCTATGGCCAGCACGTGCGCCACACGCGCCGGTGACGAACCGGCACGTGCACGCCGGTGACCGGCGAAACGGCACGCGCCAGTCGGCAAACCGACACGTGCTGACGTCAGCGCCAACGACGGTTAGGCGGCTGGAAACCGGCCGGCGACCCGACCCGACAACAACCGACCCGACCCGATCAGCCTGGCGCATGCCGCGCACGTGCGGCTGACGTCTGCGTGATGTCAGCCAGCGCACGCGCGCGGCACGTGCGGTCGGTTCGTCCGACCGGCCCGACCGGGCCTCCAATCCGTGCGCCCGTTGACCCGACCCGTTGACCGTTGACCCGAAAAAAGAAAAAAAATGTTTCTTTTTCATGTATGCCTATGTGGTTTATATGTAATCAATTATTTATTTATTCTGCATTTGTTGTATGAATCATGGAAAATTATGTATTTTCCATTTTGTTTATTGTGGATTATAAGTGATCCATTTAAGTTCTGCATTCGTTGCAGGAATTATGATACGTTATGCAAGGATACCTGCAATCCCAAGAACGGACGAGGGAAATGCCAATCGGATGATACAAGAAAGGCTGATGTTAGATTTAGCTAAATATCGGTGGCATAACGGTGATTTAGTATCACATGTGGTCAATGTCAATCGGATGATACAAGAAATCATCAGGAATGGTTATCTTATGCCAGATTTTGAGAAGGTGCCGGCTTTGATGAACACTCTTCCACCTGAATGGTAAGCAGTGTTAGATCGGCTATGGGAGGTCCCGGGTTATAGAAGGCTGGTGGAAGCTTTTGTAAGAGAGCACTGTAGGATTGAGTTAACCAAAACTTCAATCCTTAGGTTGAGCGCCACATGGCGCAGAGTGAATGCGCCTTGGTGGCGACATGAATGCTCTCCAAAAGTTTTTCCATGGTTGGCAAATGTGCCTTCAGTTTTCTTAGATGTTTTGGCTAATAGATTAGAAGTGACATTCCCTATTTATTTCTTTGATTAATTATGTAATGTTTACTACCTGATTGTTGTTGATGTAGCAACCGATATGTTAGTTGTATCATGTGAAAGCATTGTTATTTTATTGGATATTAAGATTTTATTTGCTTTTTGTTATTGCTGGTTGCTGTGGGTAATTAGCTGTGGGTAGTAATAGAAGTTTTTGTAGCTTCATAGAATTGATTTTGCATATGACAATCATATTAATGATAGTTTTAAGTTAGGATTTTTGGAGGATGATTGGAAACGTAGTGACCTTTTGATTCTGAAACCTTACTTGAAATTATTCATTGATATGATGGGTCTATGCAAAGTGGATGCATAAATGATAGGCATTAATTATTCGTGCACATATGTCTGATGTGTTCAGATTGATGGATTCAGCAGCTAAGAACGTAATTGTTGATGTGAACGGCAACAATTGTGAAATATTGAATATGAAGATTCAATATGTGCTGGAAAAGTAAGAAGCACTAGAAGCTCTTGACCATGTTATGGAAGATCTTAAGGATGCCGTGCGCCACCTTGAGCTGGTAGAGAATCGCTTAACAGCATGTGAGCTGAAAATAGATATTTTCAATGCTGGTTCTAGCTCAGAAAGGGTTTTGTGCTCTAAGCGCAAGTGTATTAATTCGTTCAATATGTGGGAATGCAAAGGATCAAGTCCTTATTGCAAGAAATCAAGAGTTAACCAACACAAGAGAGGAAAACATCATCAAGTGAAGAAAATGTCAAGGGTGAAATGTTACAATTGTGACAAGATAGGTCACTATGCTCGCGACTGTCGTGAGCCAAAGAAGGTATACACCTCTTGTACATTTGAGAACTTTGCTTATGTGTCAAGTTCTGCATTATAGGCTGAATCCAATCCTTTGTGGAATGTAGATTCAGGAGCGATAGACCATGTAGCAAAGGATAGAGGATCCTTCATGGAATTCCGACGATACCAATTGGAACTAAGTGGATCTATATTGGAAATAACTCCAGAGCTGAAGTTAAAGGGATTGGCACCTGCCAATTGAACATGCATGGTGGACGCATCTTGATGTTCTATATGCTCTTGAGATTCGTCGAAATTTAAGTGTCTGTTTTGGTGTTGGTCAAGCTTGGTTTTTATATGAACTTCCATAATAGAGGTGTAGATTTGTGTTTAGATACAAACTACTATGGTTGTGGTCACTTACTGAATGGTTTTATTGTACTAAATGTTGATTATGATGATGTCAATATGTTATTCCCTTGTTTCACGTCTTCTACCTTATATGATAATGATGTGAATATGGTGGCATGCTAGACTTGGTCATATGGGCCAACAACATATGAATAGACTAGCCAAAGAGGGCTTGTTGAGCAATATTGAAAAAGTCGATTTGTCCATATGTGAGCATTACCTAGTAGGGAAAATGACAATGAAACCATTTGGTAAAGGTAAAAGAGCTGAATTTCCTCTGCATTTAATCCATTTGGACGTCTGTGGTTCAATGAATGTGAGAGGAAGGCAAGGGGCTGTTTATTTCATCACTTTTTATAGATGATTATACTCGAGTCGGATATGTCTATTTGATTTCTCATAAATTTGAAGCATAAGTTGTTTCAGAAGGTTTATGAACCTGGCAGAAAAATCAATTAGACAACAAAATAAAGGTATTTAGATCCGATCGAGGCTGAGAATATTTATCTGATAAGTTCAGAAAATTAAGTGATGAAAATGGAATAGAAAAACAATTGTCTATTCTATATGCTCCTCAACAAATTGATGTTGTAGAGAAAATAAACAGAACCCTACTGGAATGGTTAGGTCCATGATGGCGCATGTTAACTTACCTATTACTTTTTGGAGTGATGCGTTGTTAACTGCTGCCAATATACTTAACCGGATGCCTTCCAAATAAGTTATTTCTACTCCATATGAGTTATGAACAGTTAGAAAACCAGACTTAAGTTTTCCTAAGACATGGGGTTGTGCTGTCTATATTCATGAGTCCTCTCACAAGTTTGGGAAATTGGGTCCCAAAGGAAATAAGAGTATTTTCATGAGATACTGCGAACACTCGAAAGGGTATGTGTTCATAGGTGAGCAGGAAAGTGGGAGTATAACTAAATTTGAATCACGAGATGTCACATCCTTAGTGAATGAATTTCCTAAGAAGGGCGAAATAGGGGAAGATTACTTCCTATTTAAAACCTTGGATTAAGATTATGATATTAGTGGTGTTCATCCAAGTGGGAGTAATATGAGAAGTGATGAATTGAATTTAATTCATTCTCAATTGCAACCACATGATGAGACAACGTCATTATCTAATCCTAGTGGGAGCATTATGGAGAATGATGTGCTAAGTGTACAATCTCCCATACGGCAAACAAGTTGCCAAAGTATTCCCCGTCGATGTTTTGACATTGAAGGGGAAACTTTTATGATTGCTCCACGAGATGAGGATGAGCCAAGAAATATTAATGAGGCTCTGAATTACCCTAATAAGGAAAAATGGATTCATGCAATGAAAGAGGAAATGGAGTCAATGAAATCAAACCAAGTCTAGGAATTGGTTGATCTTCTAAAAGGACACAAAGCTATTGGGAACAAGTGGGTTCTCAAAATAAAGCGAAAGGCTGATGGCTCGATAAAAAGGCATAAGGCTCGCCTTGCGGCGAAGGGGTATAATCAACAGGAAGATATTGATTATGAAGATACATTTTCTCCTGTATTGAGATTTACCTCGATTCGCATTATTCTGGCAATAGTGGCTAGTCTGGATCTTGAATTACATCAAATGGATGTAAAGACTGCTTTCCTCAATGGAGAATTAGAGGAATAAATAAATATGGAACAACCTGTTGGTTTCATAGTGAAAGGCCAAGAAGAAAAGGTATGTCGATTTTAGAGGTCGATATATGGCCTTAAGCAGTCGTCAAGACAATGATATATACGTTTTCATAATGCCAAAATGGCATATGACTTTACAATGATAGATAAGGATCATTGTGTATATATCAAAAGATCCTAAGATCAATTTGTAATCATATCATTATATGTTGATGATATACTAATTGCCAGAAACAATATGGAGTTAGTCAATACTGTCAAAAGTTGGTTGTCTTCCAAATTTTGAATTGAATGATATGGGATTGTAAACCCATTGACGCTCCTATTGCAAAAGGTGAAGGATTGAGCCATAGACTGTGTCCAAGGACTCCACAAGAGAAGGAACAAATGAAACATGTTCCTTATGCTAGTGCTATTAGAAGCTTTATGTATGCTATGATGTGTACAAGACCTGACATATGTTATGCAGTTGGAATGGTGAGCAGATACCAATCCAATCCAAGTCAAACACATTGGAAAGCCGTTAAAAGAATACTAAGGTATCTAAAGGGAACTGCTAATTATACGCTAAGTTATTATGGAAAGGATCTGCGACTCTAAGGTTATTCTGATGTTGATTGGGGATGAGATTTAAATGAAAGAAAATCTACCTCTGGGTTTGTTTTCTTACCGAATAATGGCACCATATATTGGAGCAGTAAGAAACAAAAGTGTATAGCCTTATCCACGATATAAGTTGAGTTCGTGGCATTATCAACAGCGGTGTAAGAAAGTGTTTGGCTTAAGAGATTTTTTTGGATCATTTTGGTGTTATTGGAAGTGCTGCAAATTAATTGTTGGTTAACTGTGATAGCCAAGCAGTAAAAGCGTATACCAAAGATCCAAAATATCATGGCAAGACCAAACATATAGATACCAAGTATAATCTTGTCAAGGATATGATTGCACGAAAAGATGTGAACTTAGAGTACATACTACGCATAGATTGGTAGCAGATCCTATGACAAAGTCAATACCTAGAGATGTGTTTTGTGGCCATATGAAATCTCTAGGATTGCGTAGAGGCTAATGTACTGAATATTGTAATTTCCCTAAGTGTTCACATTTGATGAATTTGTGTTTTCATCATTAATGCCTATGAATCTTTGTTTGATCTTTATGCATCTTAATGCTTAGTGCATTACATTTAGTTGAGAAAGTATGTCGGACAGATATAAGATTAGCCCACTCACGCGGGTAATCGCCTCTATTTACTGTGTGATAAATAGAGATGAGACTGTTTTTAAGCTTATTATCTAGGTGATAATCGAGAGATCAAGCTTAAAACACGTATGTCGCCTTAACTAAGTGTTAAGATGAGGACATGATACTTACTATGTCCGAAAGTAAAATACCCCACATATTTTACTTTATCTGTCTATGATGCCAGATGTGCGTTCTGATGAATTTTGTAAATGAGTAAATACGTGAACTCAAGTTAGATATTGGGTATGTCTGAACTATCATCTGTACGGTATTGAAAGGTGTAGACATACACTCCATGGGAAAGGAATTAATACCATAATACGTATTTCATACTACGTATGCATGAGACGACCAATAAGAGTGACAAAAATTTGATCTCAACTTTTTATGTCGTGTGAGACTCTTGAGGAATAGAGTTCCTCAATTTTTAGTCCCCTCATGACTCTTACTTATTCTCAAGATTTCTATTTAGTGTTTGCTATCTTAGGATGTTGCCAATGGTCATGAGTTTGATTCGATCTAATGGGACATTTCTAGAAAATCAAGCTGAACTGAAATTGAGAGTTTGAAGGAAAGAGGAAGACCGATTTTGGAGAATCACATTGTAGTTTTGTATTCACCGGTTAACCAATTATGACTGTCTTTATGATAATCATAATTGTGAATATATATATATATATATATATATATATATATCATTATTTGAAAGAGATCAAGAAAGATATAAATGTGATCAATCGATCTAGGGTACTGCATACTAAATCTACTCGGAGTGTGATGCCCATTATGAGCTGCTATATATTTCTAACAGATGTATGGTAACGAGCTCTCAAAGTATGCTGGTCGCACGGATTATTCACCGGTATGAATATTGAAGAGAGGTAAAGAGAATTCTGTTCGGCCCACCATGTGCGAGTGGGAGATGATGGTTTTAATTAGTGATGGGCCTAAGTTGGCCCGTCCGCTCATGCTGGGCCCAAAAAGGCCCGACCCACGGGAATAGGGCCCGTGGAAGGGGAAGGTATAAAAGGGAGGAGAGAGAGAGAGAGAAGACAACGTTTTGGCAAAACGTACATACGTTCTCTCCCTCGCTCTCTCTCTCCAAAAGACAAAACGAACAGTAAGCAAACGATACTGTCTTCCCTTCAATTGACATCATCGGATCAGAATTTCTTCCTCTTCTTCAGCGTTGGTGTCTAATCTGTGGCTAACAAGGTACGCTCGAATCCGTGGTGTGCTTTACAATTAGTGATACGTGTTTTCCCGGGCTTCGTCTTCCGCATTGATTTAGAGGTTCAATTGAGTGTCGAATCCGATTTTCGGGAATCAATCATTCTCAACAGTTACAAAACTACACGGCTGAAGAACATGTATCGTAACCCCACACAGCAAGCAAGCATCACCACTGCGTTGTCGTAGTGTAATTTCTGGGAAGCTTCCTATGTGGTTTTGAGTAGGGTTGGTCTATACGTTTCCATGATACGCATCTTTCATCTCGTGCACCGATGGTGTCACGTAGTGATGGCTGTCGCAAAAGACGAGATGGGGTGTCCCTCTCTCTTCTTCGCAATTCATGTGATCTTGATAGGCTTCAACTGAAGAAAGACGACGGATGGCAGATCAAACTGGGGGGGCACGAGATACATTTTCATTGTTAAAAAACGGAACAGATGTATGCATCATTGTCAGGTAAACGGTCCCCTGAAATTCGGTGCCAGAAGTTTCCATACGCAAGCACAAATTTTCTTGATGAGCATTCTTTAACATCTGTGGCCTTGAAGCAGGGTTGGAGTTCGGTGATTCTTGTCTCTTGCAAGCGATATTGACGGTGATGTTTGGATTCACTTGTAAAAAAGCGGGGCGGTTCAGTCGGGAATGTCTAAATTAATATGTAAAATACTTTTCGAGTTCAGCATACCACGATATTGTACTCTCGTACGGACTGTTGGAACCTCTTTAATACTCACCATCGCCGTGACGCCGTCATCTGTGGACTCCCGTACTGATTTTGACGGCTTGTTTAATACTCCTCATCCAGGGTTTAAGAATTACCTTTGCTCCTCTCTCGATTTTGGTTGGGGCGAGAAACCGAGCTAGTTCAATTCAAGGAACCGGTCCGGCTTACAAGGGGACTGACCCAATTCCCAATTTCAAAAACTGAAAACTATCTTTGACCCATCGATAACGAATTATTCATAAGAGTGACAATGATTAAAAATATCAAGTTATGAAATCCTAATTCATGTGGATAGAAAGAAGAGACTCTTGTACAGTTCATTTCTATATCCTAAATCGGTCAATTCAAACCATGAACCTAAAACTTACAAGGCTAGTTCTAGGATAAAACCTGAAATCAAACCAATTTTGAATTGATTTACCTACAAATCTGAGTAAGTTCTTTTACTCTCTTTTTTAATAAAAAAAATATTTGTTGATATTAAATATGTTAGACATATCATTTCAAGGGGAAATAATTGTTTTTTTGCTTGATACATATTTAGTAGATTGAAAAAAAAATAGAAAGAAAAAAAGCCGAATGGGTCCATGTTATGGGTCAAGTCCCAATTTCAAAATCTAAGAACTAACACTGACAGGTAAATTTCTAAATTTGAAGTCTATAACCTATGCACTTTAAAACTGATTACCCTGGTTTTATTCAAAAGGAGTAAAATAAATGATTGTTCAGTGTGGTTTTTATTACTCAAATGCATTCCCCCTATAGAATATTTAAAGAATAAAAGGAGTTAAATGTCCATATCACTTGTTTGTGAGTTTTATATACACTTGACATGATTACTCTCCACATATCATTTCAAACTTATTATTTTAAACTTTTGAGTTGTACTTTCTAACATGATATTACAACAAATTCTATTTTAACTTATTTCCCATGCTTGTACATGGGTTGATGTGTCTTTTAAATAAAGACTTCCTCCTCAATAGCTCTACTATGGAAAATGCTAGGTTCATAGGACACTCGTTCTTAAGCAAACAATTTACAAAACTATGACCTCACAAATTTTGGTGTACTGATTTAAGATTTTTTATAACAAAAATGCGATTGGAATGTCACAAGCATACCGATATAGAATTTTTTTATGGTATTCTCTCTAATTATAAATTACTTTTCGCGCTAACGATATAATGAAGATTAATCTCTTGATACTAATATCGTGCAAGTAGCCATTCGACGTGTAAAAACATTTGGTATCTGCCTTATCCGACTCTGACTAAATTTCTCTTCAATCAAATGATGGTAACAGATTGGAGAAATTATTAAGTGCTTTGGAGCAAATGCCAACTCCCATTTTGACAGGTCTAGTAATCTCATTATGAAGTGTCAAATAATTATCATTTTCTGTGTTTTTTTTTCCAAAGTGATGCGTAATGATTGTCCAATAACATCACAGTTAAATTATCTCGATTCGGTTGGATAAACATCCAAATTTGACCGGGAGGGGAGATAAAAAGAAAAAAAAGAACAGGGAGTTGCGTTGCGGTTATAATAAAAGGAAGAAAAAAAACTTTCATTTGCTAAAGGACAAAATAAAGGCAACCTCATCTTGTGATGTCTACTTCATTTGTGTGGGCAAAAAAAGGTCAGAGCCAGAGAAAGAAACAAAAAGAGAAGCAGACTGGCGAAACAGTGGAGAAGCCGTGGGTTTCTCTCTCAGCTCTTGAAAAAGACCGCCTCTGGGTTTGTTGAAAATGAAGGGATGTCAAGCGTTCACAGTGGTAATTTTTTCTTCTTTTTTTTTGTCAAAAGAAATTTCTATTTATTAACAAAATAATATATGATAAAATCAATAAGAAATCTCAAAAAGTTGCCCTTATAAGGCAAACTGATAGTACTCTAAAACAACCCAAAAACCAGAAATCAAGGTGCATTATCATAGCATAATTGGCAAAGATCATCATATGATGATCCCTCATGAACAAATCTATAACTACATCCAAGCGAAACGATTGGTAACCAATATCTAATGTGTGCTCATCGCAAAGTGGTAATTTGTGTGGTGAGTTTTACATATAAATTGAGTTGAGACTTGGGTATAATTTAATTGGGGATAAGTACACTAATGGTGCCAAAAGTTGTGTACGGCGCTCACTTTAGTGCCAAAAGTTTCCATCGGATCACTTAAGTGCCAAAAAATTTGAAAAATGCTCACTTTGGTGCCAACTCCGACGAAATTGGCCGGAAATCCGACGTGGCCTTTTTTTATTAATTTTTGACGCCGACGTGGCTCGTTGGAGAGCTGAGTCAGCATCCAAACACCAAAACGACGCCGTTTGGTGTCTCCCCCAATTCAAAACCCTAATCTTCCGCCGTCGCCGTCCTCGATGGTCCTTGCGCTCGGCGGCCACGGCTTCGACCCCAACCTCGACCCCAACCGCGACGATGACCACTCAACAGCAACGGCTCCGACCTCGACCCCGACCCCGACCCCGACCCCGACCCCGACGATGGCCACTCGGTGGCCGTAGCTCCGACCTCGACCTCGACCCCGACCGCGACGATGGCCACTCGATGGCCGTGGCTCAAACCCCGACCCCAACCCCGACGATGGCCACTCGACAGCCATAGCTTCGACCCCGACCTCGACCCCGACCTCGATGATGGCCACTCGGCGGCCGCAGCTTCAACCCCGACGACGGCCACGGCTTCGACCTCGCCGAAACCCTAATTTCTTCCCCATGTGAGCTAAACGGCGTCGTTTCCATGAAGCCATCCACGTAGGACGGCAAAACGACATCGTTTTCTTAAGGAGGACCAAAAACGACGTCATTTAAAGGCTTATCAATTTTTTTAAAAAAAAAAAATCATTTTGGCCGGAATCTTTCGCCGAAGGCCAGAATCTTTCACCGGTGGCAGCAAAGTGAGCGTTTTTCCTCCGATTTGGCACTTAAGTGATCCGACAGAAACTTTTGGCACCAAAGTGAGCGCCGTACACAACTTTTGGCACCATTAGTGTACTTATCCCAATTTAATTGTGAAAAACACTTGAATGTGTCAGTGATGGTAACTCTAATTCTTCAATTATAATAGATTACTTGCTACTCACACTTTCCGTAGATGTATGTATCAACACTTAGATCAAATTATGTAAATCTTTAGTATCCTTTATTGTTTATTATTTATTTCTCTAGCGATTTTGTATTGACTTAATTGCAAGATCCGTTAGCATTTCCTCGTTTATTTTTTATAACAATTCATATTAGAGTTTGAGGATAGGATTTTCTAGATTGTAATTTGAAGCTTTTGCTTATCTGATTATTATCAATTAATTATATTATTGCAATTATGTAAAGTAGAAATTGAGAAGTTTAACATGAGGAACAACTTTGGGTTATGGAGCATTAAAATATATGCACTGTTAACAACTAAAGATTCGGTTGAAGTATTGGAAGGGGAGGATAAGTTGCCGAAACAATGAAAGATGCCGAAAAGGATGTGCTAATGAGGAAGGCTAGGAGTATAATCATTTGCTATTGAATGGAAGACTCTTGAAGAAGTACAGTCTAGGAAACCTATTGATTACTCTGGATTATGAGTATTTGGATGTTCTGCGTATTCTCATGTGAGTGATAGTAAGCTTGAATTGAGGGCGAAGAGACATAATTTTCGACGAGACTACAATACTTCGATAGAGGAGTCTTGAACACTACCATCAGAGCAAATGGATTGTGGGGTCACTAGTGAGGTGGAGCTTTAGATGGAGATTCGAAGGTAACACAAATAGTGACTGCGATGAGGCCATGATTCTTGAGGTTGATGATACTGAACAACCGACATAGCTGCAGCATATTATAGTCACCGGGAAAATAAAACCACCAATGCATTATGGTTATATAAATGTTGTTGATGCATTGACTACAGGTGATCAAGTGGAGACAAATGAGCTTTCACCTTACACTAAAGCAATAGCTAGTACAGAGTTGTTGCAGTAGCTAAGGGTTATGAGCAAAAAGAATGCAATCAGACATGAGAGCTAGTCAAGGTACCTAAGAGCCCAAAGATTGTCAGAAGCAAATGAGTCTACAAATGGAAGGAGGGCATTCTTGGTGTTAAATCAACAAGATATAGGACGAGGCATATTGTGAAGGGATATACATAGCGAAGGGTACTAACTACAGAGAGGTGTTATCTCTTGTAACAAGACATACTTCTATTCGTTGTATTACTTGCTTTAGTTGCAACACAAGATCTTAAGCTTGAGCAATTAGATGTGAAAACAGCATTTTTTTTCATGGTGAGTTGGAAGAGCGGATTTACATGAGACAACATAAGGGATATGCTATTTTGAGTAAGTGGATCATGTTTTTTTGTTAAGTAATATTTATATGGGCTGAAACAGCCTCCTAGATAATGATATGAGTGTTTCAATGTTTTCATGGATAGTTAGGACTATCCATTTAGATAAATAGTTGTGTTTATTCTAGGAGATTGGAGGATGGGTTTTTGATAGATCTATTATTATATGTCAATGACATATTAATAGCAACAAAGAATATGTCTAATATTGATGTGTTGAAGAGGCAATTGAGTGTTGAGTTTACGATGAAAGATTTAGGGTTGTAAAGAAAATATCAAGTGTAGAGATTTTGCATGACAAGGTTGTAAGAGTTTTACATTTGTCATAAAAGAAATACATTTAGAAGATTATGGCACATTTTAATATGCAATCTACAAAATCCATGAGTATATTTTAATGAAGCACTTTAAACTTCTTGATAAGTTATCATCGTACACTAAGGTGGAGAGAAAGCATGTGTCCCGTGTTCCTTACTTTCATGGTAGTGGGTGTATTATGTAAGCTATAATATCCATTCGATCTAAAATTTCACAAGCTAAAAGCATAATTAGTTATATATGAAGCGTCTTGGTAGTAAAATCTGTGAGTACACATTTAACGAAGCACTTTAAACATTTTTATAACTTAACACCACAGACTAAGTTGGAGAAGGAACAAACGTCCTGTGTTTCTTATTATAGTGTCATGGGGTAGCATGTACGCTATGATGTGCATTAGGTCTATCATTTCACAAAGTGTAAGCGTAGTTAGTTGTTATATGAAGCGTCCTAATAACTCATTAAGAAGCTATGATGTAGATCCTCAAATATTTGAAAAAGATAACAAAAGTGGATATAGTGTACCGAATGGATAGCAGTTCCAGTGAGACCAATGGGTATATGGATTTGGATCACACTGTTGACTCGGATGAGTGCAAGTTTTTAGCATGGTATGTGCTTACACTTGCAACTGATGCAATTTATTGGGAAGCGTCTTTACAAGATTATATTGCCTTGTCTCCAACTGAGGTGGAACACACAGCACTGACCTTTACAGCAAAGAAGATGATATGGCTAAAAGGCTTGCTCTCAAAATTTTTGGTTGGAACAGAAAAGTGTTAATATACATTATGATAACGACTATGTAATTTATCTAGGGTCAATTCCATAAAAAAGCACGAACTTTAGGTGTTATCCCAAATTTGGCCCAAGCTTTATTTTGTCTAAAAAAAAAAAGCACGAACTTTAGGGGTTGTCCCAAATCTGGCCCGAACTTTATTTTGTCTAAAAAAAAAAAAAAGCACGAACTTTTAGGTGTTGTCCCAAATCTGGCCCAAACTTTATTTGAGACAAAATAAAGTAATTCTATTACAAATAGGCTTCACATCTCTATTTAACTACAAGATGCACACTCTTTTAATATATCGCTTTAAGGCAATGTAATCTTCTACTTTCAACCCAGCTTTTGACATTGCAAACAGTTTGCCAATTATTAATTGATCTAATGGCCCTAGCTATGTGCCTCGTCCCCTGGAACTGAAGCTGCTGAATTATTTTTCCCATGAGAATCATCTGTAAAGTTCACCTCATTGGAAGGCAAACTTAAATTTAACACTTCCTCCAAATACTCGAATGCAGTATCGCTTTGCTGTGTTGGATATTATTGCTGACGTGGAAATGCCATGTCGGATAACTGTGGAATGAGGGTTAACGGATGGCCAGATTTGGGACACAAGTAATTTGTGCATTTTTTTAGACAAAATAAATTTCGGGCCAGATTTGAGATAATACTTAAAGTTCGTGCTTTTTTTTAGACAAAATAAAATTCGGGCCAGATTTGGGATAACACCTAAAGTTCATGCTTTTTTTTTAGACAAAATAAAGTTCGGGCCAGATTTGGGACAACACCTAAAGTTCGTGTTTTTTTTTATGGAATTAGCCCAATTTATCTAGCAACGTCATGTATAATTTAATCCAGGAAGGGCAAAATTATGGTGAAGAAGATTGTTACTGTGGAGAACCCAATAGACATGATGACCAAGCATCTTCCTTTGTCCAAGCTCAAGCTTTGCTTGATCGCAATTGGCATATATAGGGAGTAAGCGCTCGTTGGAGTGTTGAGAGATCAATATGGATAATGAATACTATAACTTGACCTAAAATGTCAAGCTAAAGTAGAAATTTATTAAATTATCTCTAGTTTGAGCCATTTACATACCTCGACCCAACTAGATAATATGTAAGCTTCAAGAAAGGTAGCTTGAGTTACGGTTAAAACAAAAGGAGCAAAAAAGAAAAAAATATCGTGAGCTAAAAGACAAAATAACATTAAGGGGCACCTTGTTTTGTAATATCTATTTCACTTCGTTTCTTTATTCACTAGCCTGCACCAGATGCGGATGGGTGAAATAAAGAATAGGGATATGTTCAGCAGAAATCCTAAAACTTGTGCAGAAAGTGCAATTGAGTCCTAAAACTTACAAAGAGTTCAATCAAGTCCTAAAACTTGTCCAGAAAGTGCAATTGAGTTCTAAAACTTACAAAGAGTTCAATCAAGTCCTAAAACTTGTCAAGTTTGTTCAATTAAGTCCTAAAGTTAACACCGTTAAGAAAGTTAACGGAAATTGCTGACGTGGCGCTGACGTCATATTTTAAATGATTTTTTTATTTTTTAAATGGCTTTTTAAATTATTTTTTATTCAAAATATTTAAAAATTAGATTAAAAACTAAAAAGGAAAATCTAAATTTATTTAAAAAAAGAAAAATCCAAATTTATTTAGAAAAAAAAATTGTTATAAAAAAAAAGGGCGGTGGACTTCCGCCGCCGCCCATCGCTGGAGGGGCCGGCGACCGTCGCCAGCCCTGGGCGGGGTGGCCGGCCCTCACCGGGGGCCAGCGACCGTCGCCCGCCCTGGGCGAGGCCTGGTCGGCCCTCGCTCGGGGCCGGCGAGGCTCGCCAGATCTAGGGGAGCCTCGCCGAGATCTGGCGAGCCTCGCCAGCCCCGAGCGAGGGCCGACGAGGCCTCGCCCAAGGCGAGCGACGGTCGCTCGGCCCCAGGCGAGGGACGGCGACCGTCGCCGGCCCCTCCGGCGATGGGCGGCGGCGGAAGTCCACCGCCCTTTTTTTTTTAACAATTTTGTTTTTTAAATAAATTTTTATTTTTATTTTTTTAAATAAATTTAGATTTTTATTTTTTTAAATAAATTTAGATTTTCCTTTTTAGTTTTTAATCTAATTTTTAAAGATTTTGAATAAAAAATAATTTTAAAAAGCCATTTGAAAAATTAAAAAAATCATTTAAAATATGACGTCAGCGCCACGTCAGCAATTTCCGTTAACTTTCTTAACGGTGTTAATTTTAGGACTTAATTGAACAAACTTGACAAGTTTTAGGACTTGATTGAACTTTTTGTAAGTTTTAAGACTCAATTGCACTTTCTGGACAAGTTTTAGGACTTAATTAAACTCTTTGTAAGTTTTAGGACTCAATTGCACTTTCTGCACAAATTTTAGGATTTCTGCTGAACATATCCCTAAAGAATACATAGGTTTCTCTCTCAGCTCTTAAAAAGGGCGGCCAAGAGGTTTCTTGAGTAGAAACTGCGCACGCAATGAAGGGATTTCGAGCGGCCGCACACCAGATCTGTGCTGTGAGTTTTACATCCAAATTGGATTATTTATTTGTTAACAACTTTAAGCTTAGGAATAATTTAAGTGTAGGAAATATTCGAGCGTGAGAGTGATTGTACCTCTAATTACTCGATTATAATTGATTATTTATCGATGGCTCTCCCCATGGATGGTAATGTAGGTACTGACACATGAACCAAACCATGTAAATCTTTAATGTCTTTTATAGTTTTTCGCTTATTTCTCTAGTGATTTCGCATTAACTTAATTGCAAAGTGCATTAGCGTTTCCATGTTAATTTTTACAACACACGTTTGGCTTCTCACACCCCTAAAGTCCCTCAAGATATTTTCTTCTGCCTAGGGGTGATTGATTCTGACCAAGAAACTAATACTTATCTTGGATCCAAGCCAACTTGGATCTATATTGATACTCGAGCCAAATCACATAAATTTTTTGTATCTTTTATTGCTCTTCGTTTATTTCTCTGATAATTTTACTTTTATTTAATTGCAAAGTCTGTTAGCGTTTCCATGTTAATTTTTAAACGCACGCCATGCTTTGAATACGCGTAAAATCCCTTGAGATATTTTCTCCTGCCTAAGGACGATTGCTTCCAACCAAAAAACTAACACTTACCCTAGCAGATTCTGGTCCTTTAGGGGATGCATGACAACCCAAAATTTATGTTCCGGAAATAATTTTTCTGTTCCAGACCTGTTTCTGGAAGAAAAATCCATTTGATAAACCTATTCAGTTTTTCTATTTCTAGAATAGATTTCTATTCCAAAAATACGTTTGGAAGATAAATCAGAAGCTAAAATTTTCTACTTCTGATTTCTCGAAGTAATTTCTCTCACTAAATCCTAATTTTAGTGAGTTCTCCATCATCTCCTCTACGTCTTTGCCTTCTCCTCTTCCTCCGCCTCTCCTCATTTTATTAAAAATAAAAATAAATATATTCATTTTATTCATTTTATTCATTTAAAAATAAAAATAAATTTATTAAAATAAATTAATTATTTTTATTTATCATTTTATTTTTATTTTATTAAAAATAAAATTATTAAATTTATTAAAAATAATTTATTTATGATAAATAAAAATAAATTATTTTTATTAAAAATAAATTTATTATTATTTGCCTTGAGTGTTTTGCCAAATCAATTTTTTTTAATTTTTATTTTTATTCATTTTAAAATAAATTTATTCATAAAATAAAATAAAATAGAAAAATAAAATAAATTTTATTTTTATATTTTTATTTTAAAATAAAATGATATTTTTATTTTTTTATGATGTATTTGTATTTTATTTTATTTTATTTTATTCATTACTTTTTTGTTACTAAATCATTTTTATTTTTATTTTTTATATTAAAGGTCGTCGGTCGTCGCCACCACCATCCAAAAAGAATAAATTTTGTATCGTTATCAAATGAATTTCTATTTTTATAGTAGAAATTTTGTGTCGTTATCAAACGGTTATTTTTACTTAAAAACCCTTCTAGAAATAGAAATATAAAAATCTATTTCTGTTCCAAAAACAATTTCTGGAACAGAATGGTTGTCATGCACGCCCTTAAGAACTGGCTTGGATCCGAACCGGCCCTCTCCACAATTGATTGGGGAACCGAGCCTAACTTGAAGTAATATGATTATAATTTTTAGAAAAATATAAAATGTGAACAATTCGTGGCATAATTATTAAGGTATTATAAATTTCATAGTATTTCCAAGTTTGAAGCCCTTCTTGACATATCTAGCTTCTTTTTAAGCAAAGCAAATACGTAACAAAAAACCTTAAAACCGGGTGAAACTGGTTCTTTATATATAATTGGAAACTATGACTGGTTTTCACATTTTTTATTTAGATACCTACCATATTCCAATGTAAACGAACTTAGAAACCGACCAGGTAAGTCCAATTCGGTTCGAGTCCCAGATCGAACAGGCCGGTTCGCTCGACCTTGCTTCGACCCTTGCGTCGCCAACGAAAGAAGGAGCCAAAAACCCCATGAAACTTCCGGGAAGATTCATGTTCAGTACTGCAACAAGACAGAACATATATGTATATATACACACCACTCACAAGAGTCACACCGCACACAAACACAGACACAGAAAACGCTGTTTCATAGCCTATCCTCGAACAAGTCGAAATGGCGACCCATTCGTGCAACGAGGCATATGTCGTCGAGAACGGCGGCCTTAAGGGATCGAGCAAGGAGACAAGGCCCGGCCGGACGGCGCACAACATGTCCTCATCATCGCTGCGCAAGAAGTCCGACCTCGCCCTTGTCTCGAAGGTCCCGTGCCGGTGCCTGAGGATGCTTCTCGCCAACCTCCAGGAGGTCATCCTCGGGACCAAGCTCTCCATCCTCTTCCCGGCCATCCCTCTCGCCGTTGTCGCTGAGTTTTACAGCTTCGGAAGAGTAAGTCTGACGAGAAAGAGAAAGGACAAAGATTTTGATTTCTGTCTACTTTCGGAAATAAAACCATATAATCGGTTTTAGGGTGGATTTCTCACCCTGAACCTAAAAGCAAACTGCGCAGGACAGTTTCCAGTTGGCGAAATTGGGAACCGGCCCACTTGGTTCTGGAATCGGACTAAACCAAGTGTTTTAGGGCGGTCCGGGAACCGGACTTGGGACCGATGCATACTTCTACTTGTAATATCTTTTTCTTTTTTTTGGAAAATAGTTTCATAACATTAAGTAGAACACAGTTTCTTAACAAAGACTTGCAGGGAGCTGAAACTTTCAAAATCCCAAACCCAGATAGAGAAACTTATCTTTTTAATTCCTTCTTTTTTACCTTACTTAATTTTTTAAAAGAAAAAATCGATAGATTGTAAATTATGTTCTCCAAACCTAATTGACAGGATAAAAAACTTTGAAAAGCCCGACCGACTGAAGAGAGTCAAATGTAAAAGAAAAAAATTTAAAAATAATAAGGAAAATGAAATGTTGGACACAAGAGTTGGCTCCATTAGAATACGAACTTCATTATGAATGGGCCTTAGTGATTTTAAAATACGTGGGAAAATTAAAGAATCGGGTGCTCAAGATTCTACTGAATTCTTCAATTTCCTTGCCTGCCATATAAAGAAATTAGGTAATTTACTATTTTCAGAAGTTAGAAGTTCATTTGATGCGCTGACCGAAGTGAGTTTGTGCTGCGTTTGCATGCAGCCGTGGGTCTTCGCTTTGAGCCTTCTGGGACTCACCCCTCTTGCGGAACGCGTCAGCTTCTTGACAGAGTGAGTGTTCATACAAATTTATAGTCATTTAATCTCGACCTCACTCATATAATATACATGCAAATATGTCCATGTTTCTAGCGGCATCGATTCTGGGTGCTGGAATTAGGGTTTCCTGACGCGCGCCCTCTTTGCTTTTCTTGTCATCTTGCAGGCAGATCGCTTACTACACCGGCCCCACAGGTGATTTTCTTGAGGCAGTTCTCACCTTTTCATGCGAACGTCGCATATGTTTGTTGGTTAATTATAAGTATGCATTAATTAACTAGGTAACCGATAATAGAGACGCGGGTCTGCGGGATGTACTATGATATTCTCTTCAAGGACCGAGTATAATGGCAAATGGACAACGCTCTTGTACTCTCTCCACTTAATTTCTGTGGTCATTCTGTAGAGATGGACATTTGTGGGTCGAAAGGTTGGGACCTCAACAGTGACGGGTCAGGACCTCGACAGTGAATCGAGGATCGGAGACCGGTTACTTAGACATTTAGGAGTTTACCATTTCAAGCGCGGTGAAAGTTGGACCTAATCGGTTTTTTCTCCTTTTCAAGTGAATCTAATTGTGTATGCAATCTGCTTTTGATTGTTTTGCAGTGGGAGGGCTTCTGAACGCAACCTGCGGCAATGCGACCGAGCTGATCATAGCCATATTTGCCCTAAGCCAGCACAAGATTGAGGTAGTGAAGTACTCACTCTTGGGCTCCGTCCTGTCCAACCTCCTGCTCGTTCTTGGCACCTCGCTGCTGTGCGGTGGCCTCGCCAACCTCCGGAAAGAGCAGAAATACGACCGGGTAAGAAAAGATTAACCGCTCGGTCAAGTGCGAACATAGCAGCTTCTGTCGTTGCGATAATAAATGATAATTTCAATCTGGTCTTCGATTTCAACAGCGACAAGCCGACGTGAACTCTCTCATGCTGCTGCTGGCGTTGCTGTGCCACCTGCTGCCGATGCTGTTCCGGTACGCTGGCGCCCCCGCCACCCCGACAGCGGACCTGACGCTCAACCTGTCAAGGGCGAGCAGCATCGTCATGCTTCTGGCCTACGTCGTCTACATCTTCTTCCAGCTTGTCACACATCGACAATTGTTCGAAGCACAGGTTGGGTGAACCATTCGAATTTCATTTTTCCTAATCTTATAGATTACAATTCCTTGATTTCCACTAGTCATTTGCACTTTTCACCAACATGCATGATGCTATTAGTTAAGTCCTTGTTGCGGCAGGTGGGTAAGTTCGAATCTCGATCACTTATTTTTCTTCATATTCTATAAATTGCAATAAATAATTGTGAACTCAACTATAGGAATTGATTAATTATTTATTAATTTATGAGGCTAATATTGCACTAACCCTATAGTGGAGAAGATGGACTGTGACGTCATATTTCCTATGATGGTATAATAAATTGGTCAAATTACAGGAAGAGGGTGAAGAAGATGACAACACAGCTTCTGGGGAAGAGGCAGTGATAGGGTTTTGGAGTGGATTTGTTTGGCTGGTTGGGATGACCCTCGTCATAGCTTTGCTATCCGAGTATGTTGTCGACACAATTGAGGTAATTATACTTTTAGTTTTATTTTATTTACTTCCAAAGTGATTAAGAATACTTACCTTTTTCACTAAATCACAAAATGTAATTAGTTATCCATGTTTAATTCAAAATCTCATCAGTCGGCGTCGGCTTCGTGGGGTCTGTCCGTGAGCTTCCTCAGCATAATCTTGTTGCCTATCGTCGGGAACGCAGCAGAGCACGCCGGGGCGATCATATTCGCTTTCAAGAACAAGCTGGTGAGTGTTTTAAATTGATTAAGGGGGCCGGTCGGACCGGTCCGGCGATGAACTATTGAGCTTTTCTTAGTTTCGTGTCGAGGACATTTTCTTCGGGTAAATAACGTAAACTTCTCTCGACGCGATCGCAGGACATAACTTTAGGCGTCGCTTTGGGCTCAGCGACTCAAATCGCGATGTTCGTGGTGAGAATTTATGAATTTTACGTCGCTGATTAGACCCTTTTTTTTTAATATTACATCAACAAGCTTTAATTAAACTTTGAATTTTTTATGATTTTCAGGTCCCTTTATGTGTGGTCGTTGCTTGGACAATGGGGATTAGGATGGACCTTAATTTCAACCTTCTTGAGACTTGCTCTCTTGCTCTATCAATCATTGTCACAGCTTTCACTTTGCAGGTTATAATTATAATTATTATAATTTATTTTATTAATATTGATATTTTAATTGTTATTATTAATCATTTATTTAACAGATTTCAATTTTTAATTTTACTTGACGCAGGATGGAACTTCCCACTACATGAAAGGATTTGTTCTCCTGCTTTGCTACGTAGTGATTGGAGCATGCTTTTTTGTCTTAAGAACGCCCCTGAGTGAGCACTATGTTCTTTTATCTATATGTTCTTTTAAAAACTATTTTGAAAAATGAAAAAGACTAGCTTTTGTCAATTCTTATAACGCCAAAAATCTAAATCTAATTTGGATAAATATTTTATTTAGCAGATCAACCTAACATGAACAACTTGGAGCTCAAACTACCAACTGAAGCAGTTTTCAGAGCTTAATCCAGTAAGTGCAAATTTCACATTCAACTCTTCATAAGTTACTGTTGAAAGAGACTGATCATGAGCCAATTTTAACGTAGAATTCAGGCACCTGATCAATGAAGGATACAACAGATCAAACGAGAGATTATCTGAGGATTTGTCGAGAGACAAGGAGGATTAGTAATTCTTTCGATGGTATTGATTGATTGGTTTGGTTCAGTTTCGATCGGATTGATTGCTCGTGAGGAGTGACATGGAATTTTGCATTATAAAGCATTTTCCATCTAAGAGTTTGTTCATTCGTCTTGATGAGGGTGTGATCTGAAGGAAGATGGGATTCGTGGCCTTTGGTATAAATATGTGTGTGAATCATTTAGGGTTTGGCTTAGTGAAATTTTTGTTCCTCACTTCAACTTGGAGTGATGTGGCAATGCCAAACCGGTGATACAATAAATAATAATCAATAAATGGAAGTATCTTCCTGCTTGTTATTTTATTTTAGTTTACCATGTCATTTTTTAAAATTATTAATTACCCAAAAATCTTCTTATGTCTTACGCGCTCTAACTTTTCAATATGTGCCTTAATTTATTTTCTTGTCTCTTGTGTGGTTTCTAATTCAGTTTGCACCAAAAATGTCAAAGTATCTAATTAAGCTTTTGGGTAAATTATCTGTCTTGGAATGTGGGAGAATTGAAGTACATTAGTGCCCCAATCGTAAGCCTAAATGAGACGGGTGGGATTGACAACGTGGAAATTAAGATTGAAAATAGATGGAATAGATGAATTTGTCTCCAATTTGGTTATCTCTTTGGAATGACACTAATATACATCCCCATTAAAATATACCCCGTCATTATAAAGATAAAAACAAATCAATCAAGTTCGGATTCTGAAGATTTCATTTTCAAGTAACAAAACAAGACCTAGTAATTGTGTATTATGGAGAAAATTGTCCAAAAAATCTCAAAATCTATTATATGACGGTCAATTAAGTTATAAACTTTTCAATTCAATTCTAAATCTTTTAAAGATTTACTAATATAGTCATTCTCATAAATAAAGGTTGAAAATCGCTTGCGTGAGCGCTTTCTCATATGGCATGGTTGGAAATCACTAACATAAGCATCGCCTTTCTTATGTGGCATGGCCAGTGTTAATATGTATTCCCTCACTTGTGCCTCACCGGCCATTGCCAACAATTGGTGAACCTCGTCAGCCCCTTAAAGAAGATCGACAATAAAAAATATATAATTTTAAAATTTTAAAAATTAGAAAAAATTTAAAGAATTGTGAAAATCTTCTCATTAGTATCGAGCTGTCAATGGTCGCATCAACTATTTCAAACTAATTTTAGTCTAAATGACTATATTGAAAAATCATCAAAAGTTTTAAAATTAAATTAAGGAGAAATTTCAAATAAGGGCTCAAAATAAAGTCGTTTAAAAAAAAAAAAAGGCCTAAACTGCACGTTATCTCAAATAAGGTACTAAAGTGGCTAGGTTAGTATCAAATAAGGGCTTGAACTTGATTTACAACCAAATCTTCACTAGACAGCTTCTTTTCGGGCAAGTAGGGTGCGGGCATTTTGTCCAAAAAATTTCAGCTAGGTAAAAATGCTTTAAAATCCTCAAACAAACAAAATCCCAAATTAAACTCTCATTAGTTCTTTGTGAAATCGTCGAATCTTCAAAGCTTGAACTCTAAACCTATCGATTCTCGACTGTACCATGTTTTCTTCCTATCTTCGATGCTAGATGGAATGGATGCACTTACTAATGAGGACAAAGCTCATGACAATGGGGCGAGGATTTATTTTGGGTGGATGAAGGACTTGAGCTAGAATCGAAGAACCCAAGCCCCATCTAAACTTAGGAGGTGGAATTGACATTCCTCCTCCTCCAACTGATAATGGAGCTCAAGACGATAGACTTTCAATGGGAGGATCGATTTGTTGTTGGGGATTGACTTGAAGACTCGATGATTTCACGAAGAACCAATGAAATTTAAATTTGGGATTTTTGTTTGTTCAAGGATTTTAAAGCATTTTTACCTAGCTGGATTTTGGACAAAACACACCCTACTTGTTGGAAAAAGTCATCTAGCGAATATTTGGCGAAAAAATAAGTTCATATCCTTATTTGATACTAACCTAACCACTTTAGGCCCTTATTTGAGACAACGTTTATTATGAACCATTTTTTTGAGAAAACGGCTCAACTTTGGACTCTTATTTGAAATTTTCCCTTAAATTAACTAAATAGAAAAGTTTACAACTGATTAATATACAATAAATTAAAAAAAAATGGACAATTATGTCATGTATCATGCGTAGCCAAAAATAAAAAATAATCTTTCACGATTGATTTGAGCACAATATGTTTTATGTACACTAATGCCCGTTGTTGATGCCTCATTTCAAGGAAAACTTCTCATGCGATCTCGGTTTATATTTCAGTCACATAGAAACTAATATAAATACCCAAAAAATGACTAAGTTGAAATGGCAATATGCCTTCATGGAATTTCCTAAAAATGACAAAATTTGGCATGGCATGGAATAAGCTAAACAAGTAATAAAATTTTCTTTAAGGCATCAAATAAAATAGGGGTCAGGATGTTTCAAATTAAACAGGTTCAACATTTGACCTAAGAATCATTTCACACAGTGTTGCTCCCTACTTTTTAGAACTAAGAACTGACCTTATTAAGCTTAGGACCAAGGAATAAATAGCCTTATGGGCAATCCATTTTCAAGGTCAACTCGGGACCAATTGATTGTTTTTTTTTTTTCTAATTTCATTTTTTGTACTCCTTAAAATGACAAACATACTCCAAGCAATATGGCTTGGATAGAAGATTCTCAAGGTTGACTGGCGATAACAAGATATATGACAAGTAATTTCCAATGCATGGTACCCATATCAATCTTAAAGCCAACTATAAAGGTATCACTCCTACTTTCTCAATCCAAACAACACGTCACCTGAGCTCAAGAGGGTTAATCAACATTTTGAACACAAACTGTAGTCTGTTTGAGTCGACTGCAACTCATCGGGTTAGTGCTCCACTCCATCCAAGTCTATTGGGCAAATGTTTTCATTTTGCCGAGGTCAATTCTAGATAAAATTGAGCAGATCCTGAAGCAATTCCTTTGGAAAGGCCCAGACCTTGGTACGGGTGGTGCTTAGGTTACTTGGGATGATGTATGCCTCCTAAAGGTTGAAGGAGGCTTAGGAATTATGAGACTTCAAGAAAGTAACTCTGCAGCAATGCTTAAGCACATATGGTTTTTATTCACAGACAATGAATCTCTATGGTGCAAATGGATCCATTCCATTTTTCTGAAAAATAGAAACTACTGGTTGGCAACTAAACCTACTTTTTGCTCTTGGTTCTGAAAGAAAATACTAGACCTTCAAGGCGACTTCCACAAGTCCTTTTGCTAGCGGGTGGGGAATGGTTGTTCTGTTTCCTTTCGGTTTGACAACTGGCATCCCAAAAGGCTGCTCAATCCTTTGTTCTTTGATGCAAACATCAGCCGATCTCGTCTTCCCAGAAAAGCCTCCGTTGCTCATTTTATATCTTTCTCTGGTTGAACCTCTGGTGTTTTGGACATAATAACCTACTGGGATGCTCCCCTTTGTAACATCCTGAATTTCTCAACCTGTTTTCTACTGAATTAATCGGGCATTTCATTGACGCATTTATAGGGCTATTCTCAAAGCCAATCACTCTCGAGATAATTAGACTATCAAGATAAGCCATTAAGAAATTTTAAGGCAATAGACTTGAGATTCGATCAGAGATAAATCTATTCGACTGAAATGTGTGGCCGATTATGGGTGACTCCACTAAATTAGAAAATTCTCGTCGATTGATACCAATCGGACTTTACTGTTGTTTTGGTACCTTGTGTCAGTATTTGGATCCTCGAGATTTTCACGACAACCGAGAGTCGCCAATGCGTCGAGTGGTTCATTATGACTTGAAGAAAATCAACCACGGGTCACTTGCCCTAAAATGTTCTAAAAACTGCTCAATAGCCTAGGTCACGCTAAAAACGCACTAAATGGAAATTAACCGCGAATTCAAGTCCAATTTCAGAAATTAAAGATTCTATCATGTCACAATGAATTTTAGAAATGTTGACTCATCTTTCGAGGAATTTTCGGTAAGTCCAAGATTTTTACAGAATATTGTGTCGGATGATTCAGAAAATGAATGGAAATTTGGATTGGCCAATTTGAAGGGATTTTTCGCATCTAGTGTAAGTGACTTGATGAATGGAAGTTGTTTGGATTTTCTATGAATTCAAATGGGACCTCAACCGAATTTGTTTGTTCAGAAAATCGGATTCTGAAGAAAAATGAATTAAAATTCGGAATTGAAGAAAATTGCCGTTTTTGTTGCCCAATATTTATTGTTTGAGGGAAATTTTGTGCAACAAAGCAAGTGAAGATCAAGTACTTTAGCCGGGGAATTTTCGGGGACCAATTTGGACTAAACAAAAGCATTTGAGATTAAGAATTTTTTGTTATGAGACTTTATTTTAATTTTTCTTCTCTCTCTATTTTCCCTCTTTTGGCCAACGTCCCCATGCCCACTACTCTCTCTCTCTCCTTCTCTCTCTCTCTCTCTCTCACACACACACACACACACGCACGCAGGACCACCCCACCGACGTCTCTCTCTCCCCCTGCCGTATTCCATTTCTCTTCCTCTCTTAATTGCTTTAATTTTAGTCAAAGCCTATCCTTACTTTTTCTATTTCTTTTTACCGATGCCTTTGTCCCCACTTTTCTCTCTTCCTCTACACATCTCAGAGCCTTGTCTTTGTGTTGTCTTCATTCTTTTTTTATTATTCCACCCGAAGTCTGTAGCATCACAAAAGCAAACCGTTCAAACTTTGTTCATTTCTTCTCTCCGTGCCACTTGTTCGTGAGACAAGCTTCTTCAGTTAACAATAATCTTCACCAAAGTTGCTAGTTTGACTAAAGCTTGGACAGCTTCTCTCCTTCATCCAAGATTGCTACCATTCACTCATTCTGTCCATCAACCAAGAGAAAGTCCAACAGCTTCTGACTTGATTTTTTTTTTTCTGAACTTGAGCAGCGAGCTTGCAGGCCATTTTTTGGGCTCTCAGCCCGTTCCTGTCGCCACTTTGGAGAGGATCGAACCCCATTGCGTCCTCGTCACTTTGATTCGAGTGGATCATTAATCAAGTGAGTAATCTCACTAATCCTCGCTTAGTAGAATAATTATGCTTAAGGGTTAAATAATGTTAATTAAATATGATTAGGTGGTTAGATTAGAATGAATTAGTGATTATTAGTTAATTGTATTGCATATTAGTTAAGTGGTTAGTGTAATTAGCTCGAGGATAGCTTATACTATTTATTGAATGCATCTCAGGATTTTTCCCGACCCTTATCGGGCTTCAATTAGGCATTACGGGCCTAAATTTTTTAGTAGTTATTTATTAATTTTTGAAATTAATTATTTATTTATTTATTTTTCAAAAATTAGGCAGTTATAGCCGACAATAGAAATTTTGTGTTGATTGTCATAGTACAATTCGTTTATTTATTTGAGCTCTACGTTGTGTTGAATTGAATTAATTGTGCAATTTGATGAATTATTCCTAAATTGATTGTAATTGATTGTAATTGATTGTAATCGATTGAAATTGAATGATTGATTGGATGGCCGAGTATGGTTATTTAGCATTAATAATGCTTTAATGAGTTGTAAAGTAAAGAGAGTCGTGAGATTGATATGGGAATACTCTTGGCTGAGACCGATCAAGTACAAGGTATAAACATACGTGGTTCGGTGATAAGGAAATCACTGGTAAAAACGGCGCCTTAAAGAATGCATGAGTGATGTCTATTACCTGTATCAGTATAGACATACATGGTTCGGTTAATAGGAAATCACTAGTGAAAACGGTGCCTTAAAGAACACACGAGTGCTGTCTATTATCTGCATCAGTATAGACATACGTGGTTCAGTGATAAGGAAATCATCGGTGAAAATGGCGCCTTAAAGAATGCATGAGTGCTATCTATTGCATGCATCATTATGGACATATGTGGTTCGGTAATTAAGGATATCACTTGTGAAAACGGCGCCTTAAAAAACGCATGAATGCTGTCCATTGCATACATCACCTTGGCGAAAGTGACGCCCGAGAGAGTACGTGTGATTTGGTGATTGGAGATGACTTAGAGATGGAACGACTGACATGTAATTGACTAGATCGATTGATCAATGATTTGATCCGATTGTCGTGAATTGATTGATTATTTGATGCAATATATATATATATATATGAAGCATTTGTATATAACCCTGAATTGCAGGTTGGGACTGATGCCAAGGTAAGTCTTATGATTCATGTTGTGCTTAGGCAACCTTGTGGCATATTGGTTTCCTAATCGAATCTTAGTAGAGTAGAACTTGCTGAGACGTAATCTCAATGGTTATTGTATAACTATTTTAGGCCCCTAGATGGCATCACCGGTACCTCCCCCTCCTCCAGAGCAATTTGGCATTCCAGTGAACATCATCGATAAAGAAACTCACTCCCATGTTCATCCTCATCCAGAATGATTAGAATACGTTTTGATTGAGTCAACGGTGTGGGTTGAAGTCGGCCAGGACGACCTAAGGCCTAATGAATATCAATCTTGGTATCATTACTATTATGATGGGCGAAGAATAGGTCACATACCTGAAGAGGAAATACCTCATCCCATCCTGGAGAAAGCTTTTGGTGAGGGGATTGTAGACCCCGAGGGTGGAGGTGTAGATGATGCTAGAGACCCTGCGCTTGGGAGTGAGCCGTCATCCTCAATATTCATTGAAGATGATGAAAATTTTGAAAAATGTGAGATCACAGAACAAGAAATGGAAGGTCTAGAGGAAGATGAGGATTAGGGAAATGCTGAGGAGGAGCCGATAGAAGAAGAGCCAGAAGAAGACGAGGAGCCTGAGAAGGAGGAAAGCGAGTCAGAAGAGGATCAGGATGATCCTAAGTACGACCCAAATGAAGACTGAAATCCCATCCTCTTTTGTGAACCATGTTTATATGTGAATAGAGTGAGACCAGAAAGTTATGAATTGTGTTGTGAAATACTTTGAGTTATGCTTGGTATAAAAGTATAGTTGTGGATTTCAATATGAAAAATATGGCTCTACTTTTCTATCACATTGTTTTATTGTTTGGGGATTTTCAACTACTTCCGCGTGTGCTATTAAAAATGAAATTCGATGTTATGCCCCGATCCTCGGGCACGCACACATCCTTCTACTTTGTCGATTTTAGAATGTAATATCTCAGGACTATATATCGCCGACCATTTCATTTTTAATAACACATGCGGAAGCAGTTGAAAATCCCCAGACAATAAAACAATGGGATAGAAAAGTAGAGCCATATTTTTCATATTGAAATCCACAACCATGCTTTTATACAGAAAATAAGTCAAAGTACTTCACAAAACTATTCATAACTTTGTGGTCTCACTCTACTCACTTATAAACAGGGTTCATAAAAGAAGATGAGATCTCAGTCCTCATCCAGGTCGTACTCAGGATCATCATGATCCTCTTCTAACTTTTCTAACTTGATTTCCTCCTCCTCAGGCTCGTCGTCTTCTTCAAGCTCTTATTCTATCAACTCCTCCTCAGCATTTCCCCAATTCTCGTCTTCCTCTAGACCTTCCACTTCTTGTTCCATGATCTCACCTTCCTCAAAATTTTCATCCTCTTCAGTGAACACTAGGGACAACGGCTCACTCCCAAGCGCAGAGTCTCTAGCATCATCTACACCTCCACCCTCGGTGTCTACAGTCCCCTCACCAAAAGCTTTCTCCAGGACGGGGTGAGGTATTTCCTCTTCAGGGACATGACCTATTCTTTGCCCATCATAATAGTAATGATGCCAAGACCGATACTCATGGGGCCTTAGGTCGTCCTCGCCAACTTCAACCCACACCGTCAACTCAATCAAAAAGTATTCTAATCATTTTGGATGAGGATGAACATGGAAGTGAGTTTCTTTCTCGGTGATGTCCACTGGAATGCCAAACTACTCTGGAGGAGGGGGAGGTACCGATGCTGCCATCTAAGGATCTAAAATGGTTATACAATAACCATTGATATTACGTCTCAACAAGTTTTACCCCATTAAGACTCGATTAGGAAACTAATACGTCGCAAGGTTGCCTATGCATAGCACAAATCAAAAGACTTACCTTGGCATCAATCCCAACCTGCAATTCAGGGTTAGCATCATATATATTGAATCAAACAATGAATCAATTCACGACAATCGGATCAAATCATTTATCAATCGACCTAATTGATTACATGTCATTCGTTCCATCTCTAAGTTATCTCCAATCACCAAATCACATGTACTCTCTCAAGCGTCACTTTCGCCAAGGTGATGTATACAATGGACAACACTCGTGCGTTCTTTAAGGCGCCGTTTTCACCAGTGATATCCTTAATCACCGAACCACATATGTCCATAATGATGCATGCAATAGACAGCACTCGTGCATTATTTAATGCGCCGTTTTCACTAGTGATTTCCTTATCACTGAATCATGTATGTCTATACTAATGTAGGTAATAGACAGCACACGTGTGTTCTTTAAAGCACCGTTTTCACCGGTGATTTCCTTATCACCGAACCACATATGTCTATATTGATGCAGGTAATAGATAGCACTCATGTGTTCTTGAAGGCGCAGTTTTTACCAATAATTTCCTAATCACCGAACCACGTATGTCTATACCTCGTACCTAATCGGTTTCAGCCAAGAGTATTCCCAGATCAATATCACAATTTTTTCCACTTTACAACTCATCAAAGCATTATTAATGCTAAATAGCCATACTCAGCCATCTACCAATCGATCATTCAATTTCAATCAATTACAATCAATTTAGGAATAATTCTTCAAATTGCACAATTAATTCAATTCAACACAATGTAGAGTTTAAATAAATAAATGAACTGCACTATGACAATCAACACAAAATTTCAGTTGTCGACTATCCCTGTTTAATTTCCGAAAAATAATTAATGAATTTCAAAAATTAATAAATAAATACTAAAAATCTAATTTAGGCCTGTAATGCCTAATTGAAGCCCAATAAGGGTCGGGAAAAATCCCAAGATACATTCAATAAAATAGTATAAGCTATCCTGGAGCTAATTACACTAACCACCTTACTAATATGCAATACAATTAACTAACAATCACTAATCCATTCTAATCTAACCACATAATTCTATTTAATTAATATTAATTAACCCTTAAGCATAATTAGTCTACTAAGCGAGGATTAGTGAGATTACTCACTTGATTAATGATCCACTCAGATCAAAGAGACAAGGACACGATGGCGTTCAATCCTCTCCAAAGCGGCAATGGCAATGGGGCACAGCTTGGGCCCGAAAAATGGCCCACAAGCTCGCTACTCAAGCTGAGAAAAAAAATAAAGTCAAAAGCTGTTGGGCTTTCTCTCGGTTGATGGACCAAACGGGCGAACGACAGCAGTCTCGAACGAAGGAGAGAAGCCGCGCGAGCTTCGGTCAAACCAGCAGCTTTTATGAAGATTGTTATTGATTGAAGAAGCTTGTATCAAGAACAAGTGGCATAGAGAGAAGAAATGAACAAAGCTTGAACGGTTTGCTTCTATGATGCTGCAGACTTCGGGCAGAATAATAAAAAAAGAATGAAGGCAATGCAAAAACAGGGCTCTAAAATGTGCAGGGGAAGAGAGAAAAGTGGGGACAAAGGCATCGGTCAAAAGAAATAGAAAAAGTAATAATAGGCTTTGACTAAAATCGAAACAATTGAGAGGGGAAGGGAAATGGATTACGGTGAGGGGAGAGAGAGACGTCGGTGGGGTGGTCCCGCACGCGAGAGAGAGAGAGAGTAGTGGGCACGGGGACATTGGCCAAAAGAGGGAAAATAGAGAGAAGAAAAATTTTTTAAAAAAATCTCGTAACCAAAAATTCTTAGTCTTAAATGCTCTTGTTTAGTCCAAATTGGTCCCCGAAAATTCCCCGGCTAAAGTAATTAATCCTCACTTGCTTTGTTGCATAAAATTTCCCTCGAACAATAAATCTCGAGCAACAAAAATGATAATTTTCTTCAATTCCGAATTTTAATTTATTTTTCTTCGGAATCCGATTTTCTAAAAAAATTTGGTTGAGGTCCCATTTGAATTCAGAAAAAGTCCAAACAACTTCAATTCATCAATTCACTCACACCAGATGCAAAAAATTCCTTCAAATTGACCAATCTGAATTTCCGTTCATTTTCCAAATTGTTCGACACAATTTTCCATAAAAATTCTAGACTCACCAAAAATTCCTCAAAAGATGAGTCGACATTCTTAAAATTCATTGTGACATGAAAAAATCTTTAATTTCTAAAATCGGACTTGAATTCGCAGTTAATTTCCATTTGGCGTGTTTTCAGCGTGACCTAAGCTATCGAGTAGTTTTCAAAATTTTTTAGGGCAAGTGACCCATGGTCGATTTTTTTCGAGTCACAGTGAACCTACTCGACACATTGACAACTCTCGGTTATCGTGAAAATATCAATAATCCAAATACTAACACAAGGTACCAAAATGACAGTAAAGTCATATTAATATCAATCGATAAGAATTTTTCAATTTAATGGAGTCACCCACGATCGGGCCTACATCTCAATCGAACAGACTTATCTCTAATCTCAAATCGATTTTTAATTGTGTCGTAATTGCCTCTAAAGATAAGCACGGTCAAGAAACCGATTCCTGATCGAATTCTCAAGTCTATTACCTTAACATTTCTTAATGGCTTACCCTGATAATTTAGTTATCTTGAGAGTGATCGGCTCTTATAATAGCCCTATAAACGTGTCAATGAAATGCCCAACTAATTCAATAAAAAATAGGTTGAAAATTTCAGGATGTCACACCCTTCCTAAGCTCTACTTTGACCCTGATCGCTTCTTCTGGATGGGCCACCCGTCTATAACCTTTTCTGCTGCAACCACTTGGGATGTCTTGAGGCCGAGAGGCCAGTCCATGCTGTGGGCTCCTTTTATTCGGAACAATGTACTAGTCCCTTGATACCAGTTCTTGCTATAGCTAATTACCAGAAACAAATTACTCACTCAGGTAATGCTCCTTACCTATGGTAGAATCTCTAATGTGAACTATGCTTTCTGCTCATATCGTCCAAACTCAATTGACCACCTATTTTTTGGGTGTCCTACTACTGGGGCCTTAGCTACTTTTTGGGCCTCTAGATTTAATCTCGCTTAACGGAATAAATCATGGTTGGATAACTTACAATTGGCTATCAAATATTTATCTAGAGATTCTTTCCACCTTACTCTCTCCTGGTTTGCGTTTGGTGCCCTGCGCAACATCATTTGGAAGGAGAGAAACGATATACTTTTCCGTGCTTGGACTCCCTCTTTGTTGGCCATGAAGAAGCGCCTTGAAAAGGTTGTTAGGGATAAAGCCTTGTCTTTCCACTAGGTGTCTCCCACCACTACAAATCAAAGATTGATGCAGTGCTAATGTCTTAACCCTTCCATTTTTGCAAACTGATTTCCTTTTCGTGCTGCAGAGGGGAAGCCTTCTATTACCTGCTCTTTCTATTTGGGTGAAGGACTCATTTGAGTAAGAGGTTATTCCTAACCCTTTTCTATTCGGAGGGTCCTGCTGGTGTCGTGGAAGTTGGAGATGGGGCTACATCCGATTTTTGCATAAGCTCCTTCTGCGGTGTGGACACTCTTATCTACCAACCCTAGAGTTGGGAACCTGTCCCCTTCCTCCTTTTCAGCGGCATACTTCTCACGCTTGCCCTGTTTTATTTTGATTTAAGGGTTGCCTCATGCTGCCGGGTCTTCCATCTTCTTCCTTTTGTTGGTGGCCGCTTTGTTGGTTGCTTTTTGCCGTTGTTTTGGCTTGTTTCTGCTCCTATGAAGGTTATGGCTCCCCTTTTCTCGACACCCTTCCACTTGCTTTGACTTGTTTGTCTTCATGAGTGTAAGTCTTTGGTGCCAGTTTCCTTGATGTATAACTATATAGCTCATTGGTTTAAAGTCAATATATCTCTTACATTTTACCAACAAAAAAAAAAAAAAAAAACTGTAGTCCGTTTGAAATTTTTCCTTCAATTACACAATTGAGAATCTTCAAAACTCTATAGAACATAGTCTTAACAAAATTCATCTAGTAATACATACATCATACACACAATGGAAGATCCTAAAACTTACCCACCTTGTGCTTCACATATTTCCCCACCCAATATGGGTCAACACCATGCCCTCACACAACCCCGCAACAAACCACCAAGCCACTCCGTCAAGTGAAACTAATGTTGTGGAGCCATTGCTATAACCAAATCAACAACTCTTAATTGCCTTGTCATCTACAACCCTTGGATTCACTGAACTCATAAAGGAAAACCACTGAAACCTTATGTCTAGCTAATCCAAAACATGGAGAGACATCTCTCGCTGCCAACACAATCAAGCGAAACACTCCATTCCAACCCCACACAATATAGGTTCCAACGATCCTAGGACTAGGGATCGGCCCAATCCCCTTAAGAACTAGATCAGGATTGACGGGGTTGGGCCGATCTTGGGTTGGTCCAGGATCAACTTTGGACAAATGCTCACCCCTAAAATAAATACCTATATAAGTTAGGTCAAAATTAAATGGGCAAAAGGCACAAAAAATCATAAGCTATATTCATTGTGACATATTTACGCTAAACTTTTTTGTGACACAAAAAATCTCAAATTTATATTTATGTGACATATTTACTTCCGTTAAAATTCTATCAATCAATACTACTAAAAATTTGCTTACATGGATGCTAGAAAAACAAACTGTATTAACATGTCATCCATGTGACTTAAGTTATTTTGACTGAAAAATCATCTACTTTAATAGTGGATAAATGTGTCGCATAGGTATAAGTTTAAGATATTTTATTTCACAAGAAAAAGTTTACTCTAAATGTGTTCCAATTGACATAATTTGTAGTTTTTTATGTCAAGAAGTAGGAGTGATTATGGTCCGGGTTGGATCAGTCCACCCCCTAACCCTAGAACCAACTCACACAATATTGGTTCTCAATTTTTGAGACCGAGAACCAATCCTATTGAGCTTGGAACCAAAGACCAGACCAATCTAATGAGTTCGATGACGAGCAAAGTTAGTTAAGAGAGGCGAGAGATGAGCGTCAAGTAAGGCGAGCGTCAAGTGAGGCGAGCAACAAGTAGGATGAGCATCGAGCGCGCAAGTGACCAAAAGCGAGCAAGACAAACGGAGAAATTGTTTCTTTTGATTTTGACAAATTGAAAAATAAGAGGACAAATAAGACAAAAGAGACTGAGTCTTAGAAGAGGATGATGTTTATACTTTTTTGGATACCGTGATGACTATTCACAAAAACATTTTTTTCATTTGTAAATTATGGTTTTGACGTTGTAAAAGACATAAAAAAAAATCTAAGTTATTAAAGAATAATGTAAAATTACTTGGACTCCTCATTAAGAAGTTATTTAATGTTATTGACGTCGTTTGTTTTAGGGTTAAAAAAATTATAAATAATATATTACGTGGTCATGATTGGTCCAAATTGAACCAACCCTAAATTCTCAAGACCAAGAACTAATTTGCACAATACTGATCTAAGAATTCTAGAACTAATGACTAATCTAGTCTTCTTGGGAACCGAACAAGATCGGCAGGGTTAGTCCGATCTAGGGTCCCCGGTCCAAGGTTAACCCTAGATCGATGCTCACCTCCATCAAGAAATTTAGGTAAATGTGTCACATCTTGAATGGTTAAGGGTTTTAGCCACTTTTCTTTTCAATTCAAAAGTAAAAAGAGTCTAGTGACGCAGTTCGCACGTTTCAATATCTTAATGGGCTAAATACATTAAGGCCGTGTCATGTTTCAAAAAAAATTAATCATAAAGGTGAGAGGGCCCACTCTGAAATATATTTATAACCGTCCTTTTCCTCTTCCTCTTTTCAGGTACAACGAGTCTCTTATTTTTATGCTTTTTCGTGTGAGAAATTGGCTTTTATTGTGGTGATCCACGTGGCGAGATTATGGGATGATTTTCTATGCATAATCTTGGCAAGCGATTAATTAATAAGGAAAGTCGAATCCAAAAAAAAAATATAATAATAACGAAATATAATTAAAATAACGAGGAAAAGGACGATCTTCAGTGCCCTCTCCTCCTCCTGCTCGTTTCGCTCCCTCCACTCTGCAACTACTCTCCCTTTCTCTCTCTAGCGCGCTCGCTCTTTCTCTCTCTTCCCCCTCCCTCTCTTCCTCGTTTTTTTCGCCTTATCTCTCCGAATTCCATTCTCCATGGCCATGAGGGGGGAAGAGAAGGGCGTGCTGGTGTGCCGCGGCATCCCGGGCCTCGCCGCCGCGGCGGAGGGCCGCGGGCCGCCATTGTGGAGCCGGTCGCGGCTGTCCCTGAGGGGCGGGGATCCCGGCGGCGGCGGCGGGGGCGGCGGGGGGTTCGCGGCGCTGTCCGTGGCGGAGAAGGGGGAGCGGCGGAGGAGGAGCGAGTGCGAGCCGACGCCGGCGCAGCTGCTGAAGCACCCGCTGGCGACGGTGGCCCTCGTGCCGAGGGACGCGGCGCTGTTCGTCGCCGGGGCCATCGCGGGCGCCGCCGCGAAGACCGTCACGGCTCCGCTCGACCGGATTAAGCTTCTTATGCAGGTGCACTGTTTTCTTTTTTATTTATTTATTTATTATTTTCTGCTTCTGTTGGTTTTGGCGGGCTTCGAATTCAGTGGCATTTCCTTTGGCTCGGGAGGATGAATTTCGTTTTGGCCTCGTGTGTTTTGATTCGAGGAAAGTGATGTGACTACCGAGTATTTGAATTTTGGATTGTTGCAGGGGAATAAGCTACGTTAATATGAAAATTGAAAAACTATAATCTTCAAATGTTGTTCTTGTTTTTCTGTTACTGAAAATTCAGCTACTGTTATGCCGCGGCCTTGAGAAGTGATGTGTTTGGACAGTATGTTGCTGGACTGCAAATGGGAATGATCCTCTTCATCGGGATATATTTGTAACAGAACAGGGTTGTGAGGAATAATGTGACAAATGCAGGGCCGAGGTCGTTTGGATTTTTGGATTGATTGCCTTGCTTTTTCAGTTTAGGGTCATCTTCATGAGTGCATGTTCCTTTGGAGTGGAGAATGGATGTTTCTTCTGGTTATATCAAATGCTTTGACTGGAAGTGTTGAAATTGCCTCTTTGCTGTGCCTGCTTTTTGGTATCACTTATTCATATGGGTAGTTTTCTTGAGCTCGGGGCTCACTAGACTCTAGTGAATTTGCTGCGTTTGACAGACTCATGGGGTTCGAGTTGGACAACAAAGTGCAAAGAAGGCTATTGGTTTTGCCGAGGTATGATGTAGCTGGAATTTCATTTAGCTGAAATGTTTTTCCTGATCTTTTAATCTTTCTTTTTTTTTTTGGTAAAGCTGATCTTTTAATCTTGATAAGTTGAAAGAAGAGTTATTTCATTTGGAGTTAATATTCTCAAAAAAAACAGTTTAATGGAAATTGGTGAGAGAACCTTCCTTCTGAGACAAGTATGACATTATCTGTCTCAGCATTAAGTTGCTTTGTCTTCATACTAGAAAACCAGGTGCCCACAACCTATGGAGCCTTGATAAAAGATGAAAGTTCTTTTAATGTCTGATGGTCTTATAGATAAGATATGTGTCTAACTTAGCGAGTTATCCATATACAAGATTGTTGCATCTGGCGACCCAAAAATTTTCATATCAGGGCATTAAATGTTGTTGACACCATACTTACAGTTTTTCTTCTATAAATCTGGAATCCTTTAACTAGATATTCGCTCTTAGCTCTTACTTCACTAAATGAACTTGTTTGTGAATTTCTCATCAACTTCCCTTCTAATACTACTCTATTCTAAGCACCACATAAAAAATCTGTCAAATTCTTTCACTGGAATTGTAAGATGAGATATTAAGATTGTCATGTCACAAAAAAATGAAATCGTATTATTCAACAAAATTTAGGTATACCATCTTGTGAAGTTGCACTATAGAACTTTTTGGTAGTGTATCAAAATAATTGCATGCTGAAGATGAAATAAGGTGGTCTTTTGGCCCAAAAAACCAATGATATCATGGAAATTTGAATAAGTAGAATGTGCTACTTCTTCTGGACTTTTATACACCCATCTTTGATCCAGCGCTATCTCTGTAAATCTTTCTTTCTCCTTTGCCATCCATTACCTAGTAGAAATCCAATATGTTTGAATGCAGGCTATCACAATGATAGGCAAAGAAGAAGGAATGAAAGGTTACTGGAAGGGCAACCTCCCGCAGGTTTGTTGGCTTTATAACTCACTATTGGTTCACAAAATCCTATGTTTACATGCATTCTGCCCATGTCTTTATGTTCCAGGTGATAAGAATTATACCATACAGCGCCGTCCAACTATTTGCTTATGAATTTTACAAGGTACATATGAAGCCATCTTGTTTTAACCCTTCCCAAAATTGGTGATGGAGAAGTCGGTGCATACTGCATGACACTAACGTTATAATTTTTTGGTTCTTGGAATAGTAGAAACTCTTTAAGGGAAAAGATGGTGAACTTTCTGTTGTTGGAAGACTAATGGCTGGTGCTTGTGCTGGCATGACTTCTACCTTTGTAAGTATGCAGAGCCTCAAGAAAAGTTGGGTTTATTGGGAGTTTCTGAAAATTATAATCTGACTTTCTAGTATAGGTTCTGTTCCATTCACTGTTACTTATGAACATAACGTAGGTTCTCTTGATATTTTTTTATGTGACAAAATCTGTGTAAGGACATTTATCTACTCCCGTGTAGGTCACCTACCCATTGGATGTCCTACGTTTGCGCTTGGCAGTGGAACCTGGACATAGAACAATGTCACAGGTATATTCAATCTCTTCAAGTGATGCAATGCAGATGCAGAGATTACCTCTCATTACGGATGTTGGTTGATTCTTTTTCTTTCTTTTCTCTAAGGTTGCCCTGAGCATGCTGAAAGAGGAAGGGTTGGCATCATTTTACAAAGGTCTAGGACCCGCTCTAATAGGAATAGCTCCTTACATTGCAGTGAACTTCTGCATGTTTGATTTGTGAGTGCTCTCATGTTATTCTTTATATTCTGTTAAATCATGCATCCTCAATGAAGGCCAGATCGAGATGATACTTTTGATGGATAACAGGATAAAAAAGTCTTTGCCAGAGAAATATCAAAAGAGGACTGAAGCATCTCTTGTAACAGCATTGCTCTCAGCTGGCCTTGCCACAATAACGTGTTATCCCCTAGACACCG
This sequence comes from Eucalyptus camaldulensis, assembly GCA_019915185.1. Classification (NCBI taxonomy): domain Eukaryota; kingdom Viridiplantae; phylum Streptophyta; class Magnoliopsida; order Myrtales; family Myrtaceae; genus Eucalyptus; species Eucalyptus camaldulensis. Next base: position 15,098,310 of record JAHSVA010000014.1, on the reverse strand, counting down.
TCAGAAGACAGATGCAGATGAAGGGTGTCCCTTACAAGACAGTTCTGGATGCTTTTCCAGGTGATTTGATCCTGGCAGTTTGTCATCATCACTGTGTTCTCGGCATCAGAGCAACATCACTAAAAGGATAGATACAGTAGCAGATCAGAATACATGATTGATAACAAGGATGTTGCACCAGTGATAGTGAATGTCACCCAAATATGATGCCTTCTTTTTTGATTTCTTAGTTATGATGTCATGTGAGAGATTGTATGCTTTCCCCTGGTCTCAATATTAGAATCTGCATTTGGCTTCTCATGGATTGACTGACATGATTAAGGAGGATTCTTTTTTTAGACTCTGATATACCATAATTTGAGCTCAGATTCATTGATGGGGTTTTCGATTAGGCATGCTTTCAACAGATAGTTTTCCTGTGTCATCTAATAGCATCTGCACTATATCTGCAAGCACTTGTGCATTTGCTTTCTTATATGAATCTTGATTCATTTCTTCAAGCAGGGATTATTGAACGGGATGGAGTGATTGGCTTATATCGAGGATTTTTGCCAAATGCATTGAAAAACTTACCAAATAGCAGGTTACTGTGATTTCTCTCAACTCCTCTTCTTCCTGAATTCCTGTTCAGAGTTTCTCCTCCATTGTGTTTTGTGAATTCTGGGACTAGGGAAATACATACAATTTCCTTGTAATCGTCAAGTTTTCAGCTTTGTTGGCCTAATTTGGCTGTGGCCTATAAATGATGACTACTTCATGAAAGTATCAACTGGGGTTTTATTAGAATCTTAGCCATCAATCCCCTTGAGATAATTTTCATATCTGTGATGAGATGCAGAGAAGTTGAAGTGATTTTCTTTGATGGAATTATCTGTGCGCTTTTTGTATTTTGTATTGTTATTTTGTTTTTCCTTTCTGTGTTTAGAAAATAGTTATATGAAGTTCCAAGGGGTGAATATTAGTGTCAGCTGCTCCTCCTTTGTCCTAGTTGTTCTCCCACTCCCATGAACCCAACCCAAAGTTTTTGGTTTCGGCCATTTTTCATCTAGGTACTTATTATGTTTCCTTCTTTTTAGAATGCTCTGGTGCCTCTTAGTACTTGTGCCTTCGAAATCTTGTGTTGGACCAGGGAAATTGCAAGACTTGTCAAGTTTTCATACATATGTACATGATCTAAATCTACTTGCTTGCATGCATACTTATGATGATATGCAAATAGAGATTTGCATAACACTGAACATGTTTGCCCATCTGTCCTTCCTGCAGCATTAGGCTTACGACTTTTGATACAGTCAAACGCTTGATTGCTGCCGGTGAAAAAGAGCTCGAGAGGATTAAGGAGGAAAACCGCCTGAAACAAAATGGAGCAGCCGCCGACATTTAAAAGATCCAATTCTTTCAGTCATTATTTCTTCTTCTTTTTCCGTCAAAATATTGATTTTTGCGGGCATATATATCAAGCAGGATGGGGGCCATTGTTTACGACCAGGCTTTCTCACTAGGAGATGGTATCAGATGGTCCAACGGTTGCTCAATCTTTGGCATGACTCTTGAGGGGTCCTTGAGAAGTCATCGTTCGAGCTGGTCGGCGGGCAATTTTTTTCTTATTTTTTCTGTGATGTAGCGTTGGATTATTTTGGTTTTTACCTGTCATTACTTCTCTGTAGTGTACTCATTCTCTTAGAACCCAGCTTCATGGGTTACTTGCAGGTCAATCCTGCGTCCCCCATACCTCTGCTTGGACGCGATTAGTTTCTGTGGATGCTACAGTTTCGAATACACAATTACTTTCTGTAATGGTGATAGGCTTGATTAGTTTCCCCGTCCATCGATTAATGTCGGGTCTTCTTCTTGGTGGGTTGAGAATGTCAAAAGGATTGGATCTTCTTGCAGAGGAGGCATTGCGTTTGCTATCAAGTCGAAGAAGGGCACGCATTTCGCAGTCGTTGGATCGCGAAATGAAATGATAGATCTCTAGATGAAAATTGCAAGAACTACATATCTATGGTACGACATTTTTATTGGAATCAAGATAAAACTGGTTATGAAACGGCTCTTGGCCAATGTGCAGTTTGTTTACAGGATCGCTTGAATTCAGTATGTGGAAAATGGAACCGCAAAAACAACCGATTTGTTCAGTGTTAAGTTTAGCACCCGCCATAATATAAAATATCATGCGAATTTTATAAACATTTTGAAAAAATACAAGTGAATCTGCATCTTAATGTTTATATATCACGGATGTTTCGAGCACGTGTTTGCAAAACTTAGATCAAGCTGAAAATATAATGAAAAAAAGTTTACGTTGGAAGTCATACCGCTAATCGAACCAAACATACCAATCCAAAAGAACAAAAAAGTAAAAATAAAGAAAAAGGGCAAAAAATGATCGGAAAACACATCTTTACTAATCGAACCGGTTCAACGAGCTGGTTCAATTTTGAAACCTTTCTTCGCAAACTGTTGCGTTAATATGATAGTTTTCACCTTACCCAATTTTGTATAGAATTTCACAAAAATGCATCTTTAAACATATTGGTATAATTACACGATTGTTAGGAGGAAATTAATTGGTCAACATCTTTATCTTTTTCGAAAAATTTCAAATAGAATCCCCAACTGAGACTGTTTATTCAAGAAAATCCTCAAAATGAATCATGTCCCAAACAAGGTTGGCAAGTGAATAATTTAGTCTCAAAACACAATCCGACTCATCAGCCGGTCAAATTTTCGTCAGCCGGCTAACGTGCCATTTTTCTCATTGTTGACACATAAAATTATCCTTATAGTCACGTGCTGGCCATGAGAGATATTGACATTCAAAATTATCCTCATCGTTAGGTGCTGGGTATGATCAACATTAACCCAACTCATATTAGTCATAGAGACAAAGTATGGCCAAGGTTTTCAAAAGCCCTTGAGCTAAATTTAGATGGGCCTACAAGTGGAAATGTGTGATTCAATAAAGTAGTTGATTGCCACGTATTCAGGCCAACAGATACTATTGTAGACGTAAAATTCAAATAGAATTGGCACCAAGATTTAGGCAGGAACAATCGATACTTAAAAGGGCACCCAAAATCAAAAGTGCGGTTAATACTTGCTAAACAAGTCATGCCTGCATCGTCGAACAAGTCAGAAGGCAACAAGATATGAATAAAGCGGTTAAGCAGAGAATGTAAAGCGACTTTCAAGGAGGGATTAGCCAACCAACGGTTACCAAATTGGCATATAAATGCTGCAAACATCCAATGAAGAGCCTCCCAAACAACATATCAAAATCCTTTATCTTATTCTTATAATTATCTTAGCCAAGCCTAGTTTAGCTATTGTTTCAAATTCCTATCGTAGATTCAATTCCGACAAGTGTCTCTATTTTAGATAGTATTATTGATTAGATTCCGACGTTGTGTCCTTATATCCATATAGTAGTGGCACATACCTAATGTTGTTTCTACTGTTTGAACGTCGTCAATTAAATTCCGACATTATGTCCTCATATCTACCTTAGAAAGGTACCTATTCGGTGTTGTTTCCACTATTCAGTATTGTCGATTAGATTCCGACGTTGTATTTTTGAATCAATCTAAGATTAGTGCCTTCCCAATATTGTTTTCATTAAGCTAATATTGATTATCATTGATTCCAAGATTGTACTAAACGATTCCATTAAATTCAAGACTATATAGTATATCTCTATTAGTATTTGACAAAACCTAAGTCCCCTTAAATAAAAATCAAAACATAACACTTGGCGAATGTCGTTGCAGGATCCAAAACCAGTGAAACACTTGTCATGGCTAAGGTTTTTTTTTTTTTTTTCCTTTTTTTTTCCTGTCCGTTTTCTCATTGTATCGTCAGCTGGGAGTATGCGTTGAGACTAAATTGTCCTTGGACTTTTGGAGAAAAAAAATTAATAATTTCCACTCTAGGGACCTCTTTTGAGATACAAATAGTTTATGAGGCTCTTACTACAAAATTTTCCAAATTTCTTTATGTCAACCGATCTTTTATGGGAGGAAAGAAGATAACAAAAAACACAGAGAGTCAGCATGTCTCAAACGGTGCACCTCTCGTTCCCGCACCGCGCCTTCCTCCTCTCCCGCCGCCCCCGCCGGCGGAGAAGCAGCCGCCAAGACGGCGGAGCCCCGCCGCCGCCGCCGCCGCCTCCCTCCTCCTTCTCCCGCGGCTCTCCTCCTCGCGCCGCCGACCACGAAGACGCCGCCATTCCCAGGTGAAGCTCCGGAACCTGCTTCTTCCCTTCCCTTCCCCCCCGCCGCGTTCGTGACGTGCGGTTTTTCCTTCTGGAGCAGGTGCGAGGCGCGGTCTCCCGTGGTTCTGGTGGAGCGATACGGCGACGGCACCGCTAAGAGGTTCGTTAGCTGATCGCTCTCCTTCTGTTTTTCCGAATGTTCTCGATTGCGCTCCGCCGTGGATTTCGTGCGAATGAACGCTGGAATCGGAACTGAGCTCGATGAGTTTCGGCTCGTTAGACCAAATCACGCTTTTTTGCATCGTTCATCATAGTGAATCGATCGCTCTGGGGAGCTCTCTGAGACGTTGCAGAGGAGCGAAATAGAGCCGAGGTTAGGTCGATCGCTCGGGGAAGTAAACGCAATGCCCTTCGAGTTCCGGCCGTTCGCCCGAACTGAAAGTGATGCTGCAGTTTGTTAAGTGGAGGAGGAAAAGAATGTTGTTCTGGATTTAGTTTTTATGTCGTTATGGAAACGATGATCATGTTCTCCGTAAGCCATAGGCTAAAAAGCTTTGCTGGGGCAAGTTAATGCGGTTCTCGTTTTCCCGACTTTTGCTCGACTCTTCTGGTGTATGCAGGTATACATTACATGACAACTCGCTGTCGAAAATTTCTCTTGGAAAACACATATCAGACGAAAATGAACTCGAGGGGATGCGTTCTGATGACCTGAAATTAGCGTTGCTACCTGATTCCGTAAAAGATTTTATATTCCCCTCGGGCTTTCCAGGTGAGCAGCATCTGTTGTCTGGATTAAGGTTTCGATTGTTGTGATTTCTGCTTTTGGTGGTTTTTGTGTTCTTTAGTCTTTACTATGTTTCTTTTTTGTATGCTTTCTCGTGTTCCTTGCAGAGTCGGTTTCGGATGATTATTTGCAGTATATGTTGTTACAGTTTCCCACGAATGTCACTGGATGGATTTGTCACGCACTGGTCACCTCGAGTCTCCTAAAGGCATGTCACTGTCAGCTGTCAAGCCTGATATTCTGCTTTATATTCAATATGTCGTGTTAAATGTGTAGTTTTGGCCATTATCTGGCTCCGTATCAAGGATTTTCGTGCCAGAAAACTTGGAATTCAGTACTTGTCATGCCATAGATTCTGGATAAGAACATCACTAGTAGCACGATAGTGCAGGCTGTTGGTGTGGGCTCTTTCTCAGGAAGCACTGCTGCTGCTTCTGCTGCTGCCATTAGGTAACATTCTCTCTCTCTCTCTCTCTCTCTCTCTCTCTCTCTCTCTCGCCCGCGCGCACGCACAACATAGATGTGTGCATTAGGATACATGCACACAGACATAGAAAGCATGCAGCAATGAATAGAGACAAGGTGATATGCGCACAGAATAGAAAACCCAGATGCAGGCACATAACTATGTCCTGCTGCTGTATTTGAACACTGCACTCATGCATATATTTGCTTCTCCCGCCATTAATCTTTTATGTAAGTTATTGTCTATAATCTTCCATTTCCACTTTCATGTGAATCAAATAATCCATTTGTAGGAATGAGCTCTGCTTCTTTATCTGTTAATCAGATGGGTGTCAAAGGATGGCATTGGAGCTGTTGGCCGTTTACTTATTGGTCCGTATATCCTGAGTATAGCTTGAGGGTAGAATTTGCTTCCACTGTAATTTGCTCTAATAGCTGTTAATTTTCCAGGTGGCCGATTTGGGAACGTCTTTGATGATGATCCAAAACAGTGGCGAATGTATGCAGACTTTATTGGCAGTGCTGGAAGGTATTGGTTACTGTATTGGGCATCAGTTATTTGGATATCAAATCTTAGTTGTAATGAGAAGACACTGTTAAATTTGTGCAGCATCTTTGATCTGACAACTCAACTTTATCCTGCCTATTTCTTACCGCTTGCATCTCTCGGTAATCTTGCCAAGGTAAATAATAAGTTAAGCTTGCTGCAAGTTTCTTTACAAAAGGCATAGGCCTGTCGCTAAGCTTTAATTACTCTGCTGTAAATTAGCTTTAATTCCTTTGGTTCACCATCTATTTACATGCTGTGGGCTATCTGAAATGTTCCAGAGTAGGTATGGCCGAGATTTGGTGGGACTTGAGATACAAAACTCTTGAGTGTTGATCGTTGTTAATAAGCTTTGAATCATACTTTTACATTGACTGAATTTTGGCATGAAACCATAATAATTTTCAAATTCAAAGAGCCTCATGTTTGATTAAATTTTTCATCTTACATATCAACATATAATGAAACTTATTTAATGAGAAGTTGGGACCATAGATGGGGGAAGGTGAATGGCTTTCAAGGATTGGGTAGCTGAGCCTCTATATGCAGAATGGGAAAAGCCCTTGATATAAGATTGACCATGAGCTAGGATGCTATCAGTTAAGTGTAAGTTTTAGAGTGAGTTGAAATGGCCATCTTGACATAGATAGCCAAAAGAAAATGTCCGTAGCATGAAGAAGACAGTTTGGAAGCAAAAGAGAGATGGATAGAATGATTGGAAAGGAGTAAATTCTGACAATTATATATATTTTTTTTCTATATTGTATCTTTGTTGAATATCATGCTCTTCAGACTTGCATAAGCAACCAAAGCAGACGAAATAGTTAAGTTAAGTGGAAGAAGAAAAGGAAAAGGATGTTGGCTTTTCTTGTTCTTGCTTAGTGGACTCTTGGACGATTCATTCTTTTCCTTGCCTTTTTTGGGTGGTGGCTAAGGGCTGGATTCCTAAGTTTCGTAAAAATCAGAAAAAAATTCAGAGTGCCAACTCAAGTCTGCTCCTTTAAGATTAAAGCAAGAGTGCATAAATGCATGAGATGATAAAAAAACTGGGCTTCCATGCAGTGGTAGGAATAGGTGTATTGGCTCTCCACATGCTTTACCTCGCACTTGGTATTAATTTTGTGAAGGAATTTGATTGCATTTTTCCATCTATATACACATGACTGGACTGCTTCTCCAACTGCTAAAGATTTTCTGCTTATTGCCATATCTAATCTAATTTTTCTTTGTTTGTTGAAACATCATATGAACAGGCTGTTGCGAGAGGGTTAAAAGATCCTTCCTTCCGTGTGATTCAAAACCATTTTGCAATGTCTGGAAATCTGGGTGAAGTAGCAGCCAAGGTACAACTACCACAGTGCTGCTGCAAATGTCAGTGCACATGATAATGCAAATTTGAGATTGTGATCTTGGTGTTTTATTGCCATTCCTTATCTGTTTCATTCTTAAAGCATCTATTCTAATTTTGTCCTCATTTGATGATGGATTTTACACAAATAGCTTATTGACAAGGTTAGGTACACTTAGATTTGATCATTTTATGAAAATGGCATCCGTGGATACCTAACCCATGCTAAGATCAGCCTAGCAGGCTGTCACCATCAGACTAGGCGGGCCAGGGGGAGATTTGGATGAACATAACTGATAATTTCTGAGAATCTCAATCTTCTATTAAACCTTACTTAAGTTGTCTTCTGTGCTTCCTGACAACTTATCAAAGCAGAATGTTCTGAAACCGTCCAGAATGTTCTGAAACCTTATCAAAGCAGCACTGTGCTTTTTCTGGAAGCTTCGTAAGCAAGTATCAGTAGTATTGAGCAAATAGTCAATCTGATTTGCATGATATGGAGCACATGTTTCCTGTGGAAATGATGTGATAGTTCACCTAGTAATGCATCTTAAAAAGTATTTAAAAAAGAGCTTTAACCTACTACTTTTATTACATGTTGGATGCATCTTCGATTCTTTTTTGTTGTCATTGATTGACATGTGAACAAAGTTTCTTCTGCATTGCTCTGTTGTAGCATGAAAAGCAATGTCACTCCAATTGATCATCATCTATATTATGCTCTATTTGTTTTCTATTCTCCTGAATAATAAGTGTCAATATGGGAGATGATGCTGGCATAACTAAATAGTAGCTGCTTGTCTAATGAAAGCAGCTAGCTGCGAACTGGCTAGAAGCATGCTTATGAATTTTGTCAGGAAGCATTTTAGCCAAAAGAAAGGGCCAGGAACAACCTCATCATAGATTGTCTCTTTATCTTCCATGAAGGCCATCTTCTGCTTTTCCTGATGATTGTAGAATGTTTTCAGGAGGAAGTTTGGGAAGTAGCTGCTCAATTGCTCGGTTTAGCTATAGGGATACTTATTTTGGTAAGTCATCTGCTTTACTATTAGGTGATGTCCTATTTCTTTAACTTAGGAATGTATTGTACATGAAAGAAACATCAGTTCACATTGATTTGCAATTACCGATGCAGGATACACCTGGTCTTGTTAAATCTTATCAGTCTTTAGCATTGACTTGGACGAGCGTGAGACTTTTTCACCTTTGGTTACGATATCAGTCTCTCTGTGTGTTGAAATTCAATACGGTACGTTCACACCTATCATTGACCATCAAGAGAAAGAAGGCTAGGAATGATAATTGTTTTTGTGTTAGTAGAACACCCTTTTCAAGGTTCTATGCTATTCTTCCACTTTTCTCGAAGACCCTGCTTTCTGCTGGTTAGACAGAATTAGACAAAGGAGGATAGTAGTAGGAGGTAGATTGTTATAATCATTGTTTTTCTTAACTGATGATTTAATGCGATCATTTTGGCAGATAAATATCAAGCGTGCTCGAATACTTGTAAAATCACATGTGTCAAGCTCAAAAGTTCCTGGTAAATTTATACATATTTCAGGTTTTTGTGATTCTGATTCTTCTTCAGTTGATCAGTCGTAATGCCTAATTGATTTAGGATGTGATGAATGCAATGCAAGAGAAAATATTCTTGTTTGGCAAAGATTTTTGAAGCCATACATACGTTTTGGTGTGCCATTTGAAGAGATGATAAGAGGTGAGAAGGCTATTTCTCAGGTATGCAGAATTTATGGCCTCATATGGTTAAAGTCTATATCCTATTACATCAAGTATTGAGGAAACTTTCGGACTCAAATTCCCTGCCAGGGTCCAGGATTTCATCCTGTCAAACTGGGTTGCATATTTAGGCTGAATAATAATGATTTTTCTTACCTCTTTTGGCCCAAATGAGATGCAACTTTTTTAATTTGAAGAACGCATACAGTATTGTGGGAGTCAGTTTTGAGCTCGAAGAAGTCAGTTTAATTAGTTTATCATTACTTACTATGCTTCTGAAGGGACTTTAGACAGATCAAAAGGTGACTATTGCTCAATCGGCAGTGAATACTGTTTCCTTTATTGAACTTGGATGAGCTTGCCATTAACTTAAAATGATTGTGCAAAAATATTTTCTTGGCCACTTGAAGCGAACTTCTTAATTCCCAATTCTCAAGTTGATTTCTTAAATAAACAAAGCTGCTTATTTGATCCTAACTTGGTCGGGTTTCACCTGATTAGATTGGTTTGCTGGATGGATGTTTTTCCTCGTTAGAGTCGAGAGTCAATTCTTGATTGAACCAAAAAAAAAAAAAAACGAATCAGTTCTTAATTGGCTGGAAAAGAAATATGCTAAAACATCTTTTTTGCGCCCTTAGGTAAGCGAACTTTTGAAACTATATGGAAAGGAGGAATACATTCTTAGTGTAAATTCAAGTCATGAAGACTTTGAGATCTTCATTGCATTTAAGGTATGGCTTTTTAACTTAAGCGATGGGGCCAGATATGAGGTAACTCCATGTATGCATTGTTGTTTCTCTAATATAATCTCTTCTAATTAGGTCGGAGCTACAAGTTCATCAGTTTTGCGGGGTCTGTGGCAAGCTAATTGGCTGCATGAGAACTGGGACAATGCAGCCAATGTAAACTATCAGCTGGCTTTGAGCCTTTCCGAGATGGAAAAGAGGTTTGAAGATTTTCTGCAGCAGCTGGATGAAGCTGGTTGGGATAGACATAATATAACTCTGAGGGTTCCGAAGGAAATCTTGATTGATCAGATTTCTGCAATATGACGGATTGAGTCATAACTGTAAATGCTGGTCCAACAGAACGAGCCCTCAAACAAGTCATAACTTTGGAGTCATCAGGCTGGCAATCTATACTTAAGCTGGTTTCTTGGGCTATATGGTCAACAGCCAGAAATTTTGCGGCTCTTGCCTAATCCAAGCTGCTATAAGTAGTTTTCGATTCTGACCTTCTATTGCTTGGGAGGAGGAAAGTATTCAGTAGTTGTCTGCATATAGAGTTTGGCCTTTTATTAGGATGTTAGTGTCCGTGTCCGACATTATCTGCTTTGACAAGGCAACAAGACAAGGAAAAGAAATTCGTCTGACTCGGGGAATATTCATCTCCAATAGGTCTCTACACATGGACGAGATTATAACCGCGTCGTCATACTTTTAGCAATCACTTGGCTCGGTGGAATTTGTAAAATCTTCTAAACAGTTGAACTTTGATCATTCGTTCTATACAGTTCTCTATGAAAGCTGATGTGATGTGGTGTCTTTCATTTTGGTGGACAAGTGCTGCAGCGGCGGTCTTCTACCCTTCCCCCTGTAACGGTTGATAAGGCTGTAATATCACATCTAGCACAACTATAATGTAATTATATGAGGGAGTGACCCTCGGGGTGATTTGTTTTCATATGCTGGTACGTGCCTCAGGCAAGGGTTTTCGTTGGCAGGTCACACCAGATGCCCAAGTTTCCCGGTCTCGGGTGAGCCCAACCTTGCTTGAGGCGGCATTCATCCTCAGGCGAATGGCCACGGCGGAGACCCTTGGCTGGGGTTCGGCAGCAGATGCTAGTTAACAGCAAAGCAGCAAGAACTTATTCTGAACGCAACAGATGCTAACACTGATGCAAAACTTACAAGTCGGTGCACCTTTCGAATCAAGTTTCAGAGCCCGGGGGTTAATTTAAATCGCCGGAAGTTGGTGGCTCTTTAATGGAAGATACGCCTTTGGTCTTTCTTGCTTAAGGTCTTCCGGTTTCAGCTATTGCACTAAAATTCTTAAGTAGCTAAGACCGCAATACATCCATCGTGCTTCAAATTTTATTAATTTCATGTGATGACAGCCTAATTCGCATTCTGCGGCGACCGTGATTTCAACCCAAACTTAATGAGTGATGATGACCTAACAATAGCAACACTATAGCTAGCCACCTTATGGCCATCCTATCTCCTTGTCCTCACCGGGCTAAAAGAAAGTCAGGAGTGGAACGAGGCGCCGATCCCGCCTCATTTATATGGTCATCATCACGTTCATCCAACAACGCTCCTAAGCAATGAGATATACTCTCATCCTGATCCCGACAGCCGCCGCGACCTCGAGAATTGGAATCATAGAAAAACCCGCGCCAACGAAAGCAAAGTTCTTCCCCCTATCCCTTTTTGAGAAGACGGAAAGGGCAAATTCCCCCAACAAAAGGGACCTGTAATCTCCTCATCTCCAATGCCCATTAGGTCAAAAGACAATGCCAATTTCACATAATTAATTGCACACCACATCTCTTCTAATCAACACCCCCCCCCCTTCCTTCTGTTCTCCTTTGCATAAAGAACACGCCAAATCAATGAAGTGGCGAGTGCGCAAGGAATACTTCATTTCTTGTATGGCGTGCTAACTAAACTACATAAACCCAAATTATAATTTTTCTAAAATCATCTGAGAATTAATGATATAATAATTCATAGCCCAATCGCCAAATTTTTTTGGTGGTAGTAGTTGCTTGGCAGTTAGCTCTAACTCGATATTCTTCCAAAAGCTTCCATGCTCCGATAGGGCATATGGATAGTGACACGCGTCCAAGGATAAGAATTCTGCATCATTTCATGCCATTTCCAAAGTATTTCAATGTAATCGTGAAGCTTTTTTTGTTTTTTTTGGTTAATAGTAAAAGGGTCGGGTTTTTACGTCGTGTCGTTCCGACATGAATGCAATTAGAACCTATTTACCCGACAATTCTCGATCTCCCAAACTTGGATCTCGAACATGTTGATGGTCGTCGAGCATCGTCCGCGAAATTTCTTTCTTCTTCTTCGTTTTTTGTCGTTTGATGAAATAAAAGCTAAAGGAAAACAGTGTTAAGTACTTAATCCGGATAATCCCACGTTTTCTTTTCTCTTTAATAATTTTAGCAGATAGGGAGTGTGTCGGTCCTGCAAGCAAATGGTTGCTTCACACAACACGAATGAAGCCAAAGTGGTTATCCTTGTTTCCTCATCCTCTTTTTCGATTGGTTGGGATGTCCTTGTCACCAGAGAAATAATTATACGAAAAAGCAGCAATACAAATAAAGAATCGGGTATTATAATCTGCTTTTGATTGCACGAATTAGATTCCCAATTCAGATTTTAATATTGTGTATTTGGTCTTATTGTTGGAATATTTAAAAAAAAGTACTCGGGCAATAAGTTACTTGAGGGGTCAAACAAAGATTCCGTGCTGAAAAACAGATTCCGTGCTGAAAAACAGATTCCGTGAGATGCACAAGAACTTTTTTTCTGGATGGAATCGTATGGGTCGTTCCGCATATACAGGAACCAAATTGGAAAAAAATGAAATTATTAATAAAAAAAATGAAAAATGCCTCAATTACAGGTCAATGACAAAAACAGATTACTTGATCTGCATTTTAGAGGGTTAATTAATGTATTATACTCGATTAAAAGAAATATTTCAGAAAAATTATAAAAGGAAATGATATCCTCAATTCATAAAAAAAAAATGATTAATAGAAATCTAAGGTGCTATTTTTTTTTATAATTTTACAAATCGGATTTTTCATTAATTGACCGTTCAAAAGTACATAATTTCTTGTTCATTTTTGTAATTTGACATTTTTGTTATTGAGGCATTTTACATTTTACTTATTTTTTTCCTTAAAGTATCGTTTAGTTCTATTAATATATTCATCAAATTTAATTTCTTTTATTCTTCACAATTATTTATGGACTAATTTTTTTACATTATTATTTTATTTTATTTTCTCTCCATTTTTATTATTTTTCATTTATGCAAATCAATGGAAAAAGAGAGATTTCCTTTTAAAAAAAATGAAAATACACTTTTCCTCTTGAAAAGTCATGTGAAATTAGTGAATTGCACATGCTAACAGAACATATAACTATAAGGGTTAATAGTTGTCACAAAACGAAAGCTCGGGGGTAATGTATAACCGTCAAAAGTTTAAGGGGCAAACGTATACTAATTCCAAAGTATATGGGAGTTTTGTGTAATTTTCTCCAAATAGATTAAATTATTGGATTAAATTACATCGACACCCACTCGATTTTGTCAAAATTACTCGAACTCCTGGTTGGTCCATGAAAAGTTGACTTTGAATTTACAAAACTCCACGTCACCAAGGAAGAGACACGCAAAGCAACCGGGGTCCAACTTAAGTGACCCGACCCGCTAGATCAGAAATACACAAAATTCATGATGTCTAAAAAACCAGTTGTGTCTTTCTCCCTTTCAAATCACCATTTTTCTTTTTCTTCTTCAACCCCGAATGTCTAAACTCTAACTTATACATCTTCTTCTTTCACGGTCTAGCGTGATTCACCTCGTGATTGGATCTCAATCGATCTTATTCAAATTGAGTATGTTAAATTGTACATACTTCAAATCTAGTCAAAATCAAGTCAAGCTCAAATGTATATGTCAAGTTTTATATGGGGCCGAGTTCAAGCAGCAAAAGAGTACTCTATGGGGCTTGAGTTAAGTTTCAAGCTTCGAATTGACAATTCTAGTTAAGCCAAAATTTGGCACTATATCAACTTGACTCAATTTGATTGCATCCCTAGGTGTAAAGCCATATGATCCGAGATAACAATCAACTCCAAAGTATATTTGGTTTTTGTTTGTCAACTTACAAAATTTTTATTGTCACATCATTCAAATTCCTGTTTAAAATTCTCGAAAACTGTTTAACGTCTTTGACTTGCTTTGGTTTTTTTTTTGGTCAGTTTTGACTTGCTTTGGTTACCTTGTGCCTTCTGAACTACAGGTTAATACACACATTTAACGAGTATTTTGTTAACGAGTATTTTAGAGATACTTCATTTAAAACTCATTTAAGCAAATATTATAATTTTCAATTTACCAACTCTCGTGTTACGTGCAATCACTTATTAAAAATCATAATATTTTTGTTATTAAGTATATTTGACAGATGTTCTGAGGTACTCAATTGAGAACTCATGGTATGAACAGACGGCTTTTATTTGGTGACATGGAATTTTGTGAAATTGTAACTAATTGTTTATGTCCTTGCTATACTTTGAAGAACATAATCATATGACCATTCAGCACTTTACTATTCTTTTGAACCCAAAAGGGTCTTTGACGAGGGCGTAGAGTGCAATTTTGAAAACGTAAGGGGGCGTCCGAGTAATTCTGTCAAACTTCGAGAGGATGCCCAAGTAATTTCGTACAATCATTGAAAATATGCCGCTTACGTGCAATCGCACTCAACCTGTAATTAGCGAATGTCGATATCTTCGAACTCACTCCTATCTTTTTGTGCGCTTTAAATTTCGTCGTTTTCCGGCACTAGAAGTGACCCCACATCAATCTATCTACAATTTTCGACCAAAAAAAAAAACAGAATCTATCTACAATTAAAATAGAGAGATAGAGAGAGAGAGAGAGGGGAGGGGTGGTGAATCTAGTATTTATTGCGCGGATGACAAGATTGATGTGATGTGATCGACCGCTCACTTTTACTTGAGTGATACACTTGTCGTCTTTGGTGGCGGTGCCTAATTTTGAAAGGATAAAATGCTCCAGAAATTTAAAATTTTATAATGACAAATATAATTGAATTTTAGAGTTTGTAAAAAATATAATCAAATCGTAAAATTTATTAAATTGATGCAATTCAGCCTTTGTATTAACTTCATCCAACTTGATTGACGGAAAATCCTTACATGAATTTTTTAATACTTTTTCTTTATTACATAATGATGACGTGACTAGAACAATATCATTTTAATATAATTCTTCTTTTTAATACAGCTCATTTAAATCCAAATAAAGAAAAGTTGAATAAAAAAAATAATTGGGAAACCATACAGTCGGAGTTGCAAGCCTTAATTTGTCACCATCCCACCTTTGTTGGGTCTTTTTCGACAATGGTGAGGCGAGGATGGCAAGGGCTTGCAACCCTAGCAATTTGCTTTCTCCAACTTTTTATAAATTAAATTATTTTTATTTAATTTTTAAAAAATTGTATTCAAAATCAAATTTGAATGAAAAAGATGTTTTAGCCAAGTAAGAAAGAGAAGGTATTAAAAAAAAAAAGCCACATCATCATTTTTCTTTAACCAGGTTCGACAAAGTTAATTAAAAGACTCGTTTGCGCTAATTCAATAATTTTTAGGACTTTCATTTACTGATCCCTCTTTCAGAATCACTCATTTCGATTTTATTACACCCTATCATATCGTGTAACTATCATATGAAATATCTTTTTCATCAGTGTGGGTCTAGCAATTCCCTGTGCTCAGTTAAAGGGTGCCAAACCAATCCATGCACGGGCAATCGAGCAAAACAAAGCTATATGGGTGTCACGTTGCTTTATAGGCACCGATGAGGGCGTTGTGATCCTCTCACTAGTAATGCAACCACTGCCAGTCATCTCTTTCTTATCCTTTTCGATATGTGCGTATTCGACCCCAGGCTTTAGACCTAGAGATCAGATTCGTCCAACCTCTTTCCCAATTTTGCTTTCGAAAAAAAAATGTAAAATAAAGAACTTGAATAAGGAACAAACCATCTCGCTAAGCACATACTAACAACAACAATAAAAATGCAAGTTGATGTCTTTCAGCAAAATGCCTAATTTTTTTTTTATTGAAGTACGAGAAAATTCTCTTTATTTTTTTGGCATTTGGAAATTTGTGGTACGAAATGGAGAACAAAATTGGCATTCGCAAACAAGAAGCTGTAGGATGCAAAGTACAATCACAAGTCGCGTGATGTGGTTGGCGATTCCTTTTTGCCTTCCTCGGTTTTATTAATGGCGACACAAGTGGCCCACTTCTTTTGTCTCATTATCAATGATATTCTGGAATTTTGTTTTTGGTACAATTAGATTCCTCACCTTCTCAAAATAGTTCACTTTGGTCCTTCCATAACAACTATGGAGTATCTCCCTCTCTTTAAATTTATTCATGTAAGGTGTCGATTTTCAAACTCCAATGATTATCATATGCCCTTTAGGAGAGAACACCAAAAATACACTTCACCTTTGATCAAATAACCACTTACATATCCCTATTCTGACGTACACCTATCTTATATACCTTAAAGTAAAACCTAATATTGGAAAGAATAAATTATCTTCCCTCACCAACTCATTTTAGTATCTCACTTGAGGCCGGAGTGGTTTGGTTTCTTATGCGGTTCCAGTGTTCTAGGCTGGTATGAGAATTGAGGATCTAGGGATACATGATAGAAAAAAATGACATTTTTGCAAATCAAGATGCAATGCTAATTGATGTGAAGGTACACAATATTTATAAAAGGTCAAATATAAAAATTGATAAAAAAAATGACATTTTTGCAAATCAAGATGCAATGCTAATTGATGTGAAGGTACACAATATTGATAAAAGGTCAAATATAAAACTTGATAAAAAAAATGACATTTTTGCAAATCAAGATGCAATGCTAATTGATGTGAAGGTACACAATATTTATAAAAGGTCAAATATAAAACTTGATAAAAAAAATGACATTTTCACAAAGGAGGATGCAATTGTCACGGGCCGAGAGTTTCCTTGGCCTCGGAACGACCTGCGGGCACCTGGCGAGCGGAATTCGCCAGGCCAGCCTTCCTTCTTTAGCTGTTCCACGAATCATACGATGAATGATTCTTCGTGCAAAATCCTACCACGCCCAGCTTCGCTCAAGCGTCTAGTCCATCGAATAAGACAACAGTTTTCTTTAGGCATAATAATTGGTTTCGGCCTGCCATGGCCTCGTCAGGAGAGCGACATCAGCTCCCGACCAATTTGTGCATGGGAGGCCTATCCCGTCTTCAGAGCTCCTAAGTAATATAATCCTTCTATCTTAGAACTCCTAGCACCAACCGTCCTGACGTCACTTCCACAGACCAGTTGTGTTCTACCCTTCTACCCCACACTCTTCACCAAATAACCCCAAGCACCACTCACAAGTGTCACGAGTACGGAAGGATTCACAGACTGTGACACGATGCTAATTGATGTGAAGGTACACAATGTTTATAAAGGTTAAATATGAAACTCAATTGTGTATTCAGTATTTTAGATTGTAGAGATACGTTGGGAGTACACAACAGGAACCTAAATCTGAACCCATAAATTCAGTTGGATATATCTTCACTCAAAAGTTTAAACCTAGTGGATTATGGGCTATTAGAATATATTAAATGCTCAACATCACACTAAGATTTTTCTAATATAACTCACGCATATATCTCAATAATCTCTCATAGTATGAGTTTAATGTTAGGTTTGCTTCCCTTAAATTTAGGTATCATTTTCTGCCAACTTAACTCAACTTAAATCTCCATCAACATCCACTTTCATCCCTGATCTCTTTCTCTAAACTGAATCACAAAGGTTGTAATTGGACCACATTACTAACCACAATGGCCACCTTCACCCATGTCTCTTCTACCATAATTAACATTGGTGACCAAAATTTATGCGCAAAATTAACATGTCAAAAGAGGATGTGATATTGAGGAAGTTTCTTGCATCGGAATATCCCGCAGACATGTGAACTAAGTTCATTCTTCTAGACAATTTCAGGCTCAACTTGAGCTTGATAGACTGTCTATGATGGTTAGGCATCCATCATGGCATTGGGAGAGTTGAGATAGATAAGAAGCATTATGAATTGGCTCATGTGTCAAGTCAATGCAAAGATTATTGAGAATGTATCTATAGTTTGAGGGAGTTTCCTAATTTGAGTAGGTTTCCTAAAAAAATAATTTCTACTCTAGATAGGAATAAATATATATGTATCCAACTCTAATATCAGATAGAGTAGAGCAAATAAGATGAGTATCATATTTTCTTTCTGTGAGTTTTTTGAACAAGTTCTTTGTGAGAGGTTATGAGATAATACATGTGATTTACTTTGACTTAGTCTAAGTATGGGAAATACTAAAGCCTGTGAGCGATTTGATTAATGAATTATATGCTGCTAGCTCTTTCCATAGAGTAATTAGTGACCCTTGGACTAGATCATGTAAATTTGTTGTGCTCTTTATTGCTCCTCGTTTATATTTATGGTGAATTCGTGTCAATTTAATTGTAAGATCCTATCAGTTTTCACGTTAAATTTATAACAAAGTATGTAAATGGTCATTTGAGTGAAATACAATGTGCATTTTTCAGTTTTAAACTAAAGTGAGTGCTGCGTGCGATTTGCTGGGCATTTAGGGCACGTTTAGTAACATTTTTGTTTAAAAATTGTTCTAGGAAACAGAAATAGAAAAAAGTATTTCTGTTCCGGAGAACAAATTTTGAACAGAAAAACGCATTTGGTAAACTTGTTCTAAGAATAAAAAATGAACAGAAACAAGTTTAGTAAATTTGTATAATTTTTTTTATTTTTTTTATTTTCTTTCTTTATTTTCTTTTTTCTTTTTCCTTTTTTCTTTTTTCTTCTTTTGGCCGGTCGCCAGCCTCGGCCATGGCCGGCGACCGGCCGACGAGGGTCGGCGGCCTCGCCCAGCTCGGCGCCGACCTAGCGGTGGCTCGGCGATGCCGAGCCTTGTCGGCCGCTGGGCAAGGTCGGCTTCGCCGGATCTAGGCGAGCTCAAGCTCGCCCAGCCAAAGCGAGGCCGAGCTTCACCAGGGGCCGGCAACGCTCGGCCTCGTCGGGGGCCGGCGACGCTCCGGCGAGGTCGCCGCCCTCAACGGTCGGTCGCCGGCCCTGGCCGAGGCTGACGACCGGCCAAAGAAAAAAGAAAGAAAAAAGAAGAAGAAAAAAGATAGAAGAAAAAGTAGAAGAAGAGAAAGTGTTTCTAAATTTTGTTCCGGAAACAAGAAACAACTCTTTTTTTTTTGTTTTCTGTTTCTGTTCTAGATGTGTTTTTGGGAACAAAAAAATAATTTTGGAACAAAAATGTACACAAACGCGTTTCTATTTCGTTTTTATTTCTAAAAACAAAAAAACAAAAAAATTATTTAAAAATAGAAAAAAGAAACGAAAACAAACGCAGCTTTAGTGGCTACATAAGTTGCTTCCGTGTCCATATTACCGGTTGCTAGGGAAGTCAATATTAGTAGACAGAGTTTGAACAGTATTTTGTTTTTTTTCGGGGAAAAAGTTCAAATATGCATAGAAATCAGATAAAATTCATATTTTTCCTATTATCTGTTAAATTTGCATTAGGAGCAAAGCTATCCCTTAGGCTCGTCCCCCTTGCCGGAGACCACCAAAAACAACTTTTCAAAAAGTCAATGATTTTCACCCACCGTGGCGCGCACAGATTAGGATGGGCGGTTTCCGGATCAATTCGGTTTTTAAATGGAACTTACTCTAGATTCTAAAACTTATCTTGCCTACTTAGAAATCTAAAATCTACCGTCTCAATTGGTCATAGGGAATTTACTTAAAAATCAGCCAATTTCTTTTTTCTTTCCTTTTTTTTTTTTTTACTTCAAGCTAAGGAAGATTAGGACGCAAATACATCAACACAAATCCTCCATATGTCAATGACAATAATTAATAAACTTGACCATATAAAAATAAATAATAAAAAATTCAAAACACATAATCGTGCTTATCCAGTAATAAGAATCGAATTGCACAGCACAGATTCCTTTTTTTTTTTTTTGAATCGATAATCACGCAAATGCCCGATTCCTATGACCAGCTCAGTTTGGTTGCCAGATTCTATCCTGAAGTCATGCTTACCTTTCGTGTAGACCCCATTCGTGGGCCCGATCAACCCGATCCAAGTTGATCGGGCACGCAGGTGGTAGGGCCGACCAAGAAATTCAGAGAAAATCCAGGGGCAGTTTCGTACTTTCAGCCTCCCCCTTCTCTCTCCCTCTCTCTCTCTCTCTCTACCCCCTCTGTTTCTGCTGGGTTTAAACTAATTGACAATATAAATGTAAGTGCTGGTGAGAGCTGAGCGGCACTGTTACGTGCGAACCAAGCGAAAGCCAAGTTACCCCCACCCTCTCCACCTCTCTCTCTCTCTCTCTCCTGTCCGAAACGCCACTCCTTCTCTGCTCTGACACGCCTCTCCTGCCCGCACGAACTCTACAGAGAGAGAGAGAGAGAGAGAGGGTGTCTCCTCTTTCGTCCAAGTGGGTCGGCTCCGTGCTCGCGCGGGGCTGGTTCGGCGGCGTTTTCTTGTTCCGTCGTCGGCGGGGGTGGCGGCGGAGGCGGCGGCGGCGGGGGGGTTCGTTCTTCTCTTTGTGGGTCGTGCCGTGCCGGGGGCCAGCGCTGCTAGACCGCTCGCTCGCGGGGGTGTCGTCTCTGTCTTTTGCGGTCGTTGGATGGGAATTTGCGGGAGAGGAGGCGGGAGAGAGAGACATGCGGAAATCGTTCAAGGACTCCCTCAAGTCGCTCGAAGCCGACATTCACTTCGCCAATACTCTGTAAACCCGCTATCCTCTTGCAGTCCGCTATAGATATTTCTATATCTGGGGATCTTTCTTGTTTTATGTTTCTTTTTTGGAAATTTCATTTTTTGTTGTGAATTTTTTTCTTGGGTTCTCTGTTATTGATTTGCGCGACCGGCTGAGCAAGATTTCGCGCGTTGATGCCGGTAGATGTTGTTCTGTCGTAGATTCTTGAATTTGGAGGTGAAAGCTTGTGCTGTGTCCTGCTATCTCTTTTCTTCCGCATCGCAGCATATTTCAGTTCCCATTCAGATGCTGAGACTTCTTGTTCATTTAAGAAAGGACTGTGCGTGAATTGTCTACAATTGTCTACATGGGCTTTGCAGCGAAACAGATCTTGATGACCACTCAACGTGTGATGTGCCATAGCCCTTGTCCTTGCTCCCTCCCTGCGAATTGAGCTCGTTCGGCCTTGTTATCTGTTCAGTTACTCCATGACCAACTTACCCTTTTGCCTTGTATTTAACCTTTGCTGCGGTGTTTTTCTTGAATTGATCCAACATGGTGTATAGTGAATCTATTGAGAATATTGTCTCTGCCATCGCACCGAGCCTGACGAATTCAGCAGCTAACTGGTACTGCTTTTTGTTTGGACATCAGAGCTTCGGATTACCCTCGCGAATACGATGGTGCCTGTCTTCAGATGAGATTATCCTGTAGCCCAGCTGCTCGCTTTTTGCTGTTTCTTGTTCAGTGGACTGACTGCCACCTCGCCGGTACCTTAGGACTGCTCAGGATTCTCATTTACAAGGTAGACTGCACTTCCCTGCTTTCTTTTGTTCTTTAATGACATAGTGGTTGTCTCCTTGTGCCAAATTTTGGAAGGGACTTAAAGAAAGCATCTCTTCTGTTCAAGGATGTGCTGATTTGATGGTAATTATTGCAGGCTTATGTAGATGGCAAGACCACCGTGTCTATTCATGAAAGAAAAGCTAGCATTAAAGAGTTCTATGGTTAGTGGAATGAAGTTCTGGCTCTTCCCTTCACTGTTGATGCCTCTTCTAAGTCCTATCAGAATTTCATAAATACTATCCCAAAGAATATTTCACCTGAATCCTACATCAACCTTTGCTTTTCATGAGTAGGTGTGATATTTCCCTCTCTCCTGCAACTTCACGGAGGAATATCTGACGTGGAAGAGAGGAAGCAAAAAGAAGTGTGTGCTGCCAAGTACAAAAGAAAAGATGAACTTAACAAGGGAAAGCTATCTGAAATTGATATTGAGAGGGAAGAGGAATGTGGCATTTGCATGGAGATGAGTAGCAAGATTGTACTGCCGCATTGCAATCATTCTATGTGCATGAAGTGTTACCGTAATTGGTAAGTCGTTTCATGTTAAAAGAGAAATATCTGTGCGTTGCTACATCCTGGTGCATGGACACTATGACAGTTTGGAGTCTCTGCGATTTAGACCTGCTCAGAAAATGTATGCTTGAATGTGCACATCCCCTGTATTAGAGAACAACCACTCACTGAAATTAGAAAGACATTTAGCCACATGTATTCAGCACTAGTCTCTCCAACAGTAGAATAATCATGCAAGGGATACTTTGCCGTGTCAGTGTGTAAGATCAATTTTTAAATCTAGGTCTGATTACTCCATCATCTTGAATATTGCAAATAAAAGTTGGACATAAAAATGTTGAGTCGTGCTGGTAGTGCTTGATGGGTCATGTCATTTGCTTGATTTAAACTGAATATCCAATTCCATTGATGTATGTTTCATCTGCTCGGTTGCTTCAGGCGCGCCAGGTCTCAGTCCTGCCCATTCTGCCGAGACAGTCTCAAGAGAGTAGACTCTGGTGACCTGTGGATATATATGAGCGGTGTTGAGATCATCGACCTGAACTCCATCGCCAGAGAGAACATGAAGAGACTGGTTATGTATGTACAGAAGCTTCCTCTCGTAGTCCCGGATCCTGTTCATGTCTCCTACGATCCTCATTTCTAATGATTTTTCCGGTGGAGGTCGTACTTGGACATAGATTGTGTTTGTAGATAATACATCATTGTGCATATGTTTATTCATCACATTGCTAGTTGCTACCCATTTAGAATTGTATATAAATGTGTGATCAATATAACTTGTTGTATGAATATTCATATTCTTTTACATGGAAGCGTAAAGCCCAGAGGCTTCTTTAGTGCACTCAGATGATGATAATAATTTTCAACTCAAAATGAGGAATGTTCAGGCGGCGTAATCATAGCTTTCTATTTTCTTCAAGAGAATCTTCCAAAATTCAGGAGCCGAGATCTTTAACTTGGAGCGTTTTGAGCTGTTTCCTTTGCGCAACAGGAAAATTCCATTAAGGTTGAAATTCTTCCAAGTCTTTTCATACAATTCTGTTGATGAAGCATTATCAATGCATCTCATTCTCTACTTTCTTAAAGAAGATCAGGAGCGAACACCCTGCGATCTTGACTATGCATTAAAAATGATCTCCTTCGCTTAACATGAACACAGAGAGAGAGAGAGAGAGAGAGGGTCACGTTCCAGTAATTAATGTTAGCAATAACCAAAGAAACTCACAAAAGATGATCTACCTGCCACATCTTTAAATAACGATCTGTATAAACATACAAAGAATAATAGGTTTCTATAAACATCGTAGTACTCTGTTTTCATGCGAGTCTTGTTAAACGTGGCCTCGTACTGAACACTCAGAAGTGTGTATTGTGCATCCAAGGATCCCAACCAGACTGACAGCCTTCGTTATGGGAGTCGAGTTGCTTCAACCAGAAAAGCACTACTCTACAATACAAAAAGCAGAAAATAGAAGAGCAAAATTTGCCAGCTTTTGCACGTGCATGGTCATGAAACTAGACAACCAAGCCTTGTAAGCAACAAAATGCTAGACCATAAACGGCGGAGACATAAGATAGATTATGTTACTTGGGTAACAACAACAAGCACTTTCTGTGGACCAGAACATGTTATACAAGCCATAGGAATCTGGCCAAAGCCAAAAAAACAAAAAACAGAACTTAGACTCAGGAACCAGAAGTGCCATATGCGAGCTCAACGCATCGTATACCTACAGTCCAGAATTGTCCACAAGATGACCTATTCAACCAGGGAGTTCCACAACATCCTTCTTCAGTCCTCATCGTCGTCGTCGTCATCATCTTCCTCCTCTTCTTCCTCATCCTCCTGAGCCTCCTACAGCCCAAAACAAATACGTAGGGGTGGATCAATCCACGGCCAATGCAAGAGACAAGATGCATCATTCTATGCTAATGCCTGCGATATTATCTATTTATTGTACATCCTGTTTTGGAGGCATTGTAATCATGCAAAAGCAATATGAGCTCTAAAACAGTTTCATGATGGACCAAAAACTTTCCCCAAAATTTTCAGCTGTGCAGTTTAAAGTTTCTTCCCCCTCAAGTGCAATGGTCACATCTCTCTCTTGATACTTTTTTCTCTGGTGTGGCATTCTTTGCCTAGTACTAATATACGGAAAGGCACCAACTAGTAGTGAAAAGGCAACTTTCAAATATGCTGTGGTCATGCCAACAGCGTAAGGACAGTCACAAGCAAAGTTTCACTTCCAATAGGAAAGATGGAAAGATGATCACTTAATCATCTCCAAAACCATGCCATGATGATATCTAGGAACAAAAATAATGCTGGAAATCATAACCACAAATTAAAAGATACCTCTGCACTAGCTTCATCTTCATCATTGACTTCGGATTTGGACCTCTCTGATTCCTCATCACCATCTTCATCCACGCTCTCCTATCACCGTGAGTAAATAAAGGTGTTTAATAGCCAGCAAAATGCCAACAGAAAAACTTGTCGCAATTCAGATAACTGTAAGATGGTTTACCTGCTTCTTGTTGTAGGCGTTCATCAGCTTTTCATACTCGGTCTTCTTCTTTGCAGCCTTGGCTTCATATGGGGCTTTTTCCTTTAAAAGATGCAAGAAGAGCGCAATCAGAAACTTGAAAGCATCTAAATATAGACTGAATTCTTAAAGGTGAAAGGCCAAAAACCCCTGCCAAGATAAACACAGGCCATGAATCATTGGAGCCAAAAGCTCTTTGAAACAAGCAATGTTGGTTCTAAATTATAGCACCTAATGCTACAATGCCACCTCCCAAGACTGCAACACATTTATTATCAGCAAACATCCCGCCGACATCAAGTGTTAATACAGGCATCTGGAAAATGTCATGCTTACCGCCTGAGACATGGATTTCCACTTCTCTCCTCCAGCTTTCCCAACCTTCATTAAAACATTTCAGTTAACAAATCAATTTCATCAATATTTCACACCAAATGGATGGCAGACAATACATAGTGAAAGATTATGTTCTTACAGCTGATACAGCCTTTATGTTAGGATTCTCCTTCTTGAAAGTTTTCCTAAACTCCTCTCTGTAGCAACACAAGATTAATAAGAGCTACATAAACACCCACCCACCCACCCACCCACATGCACAGATAAAAACAAACCCAAAAAGGAGGAGGACAAGAAGATACACACAGAAACACAAAGAAAGCACTGGGAGGCCTCTTTGGTTTATTAGGGTCTTTCTTGGCCCGTTTATCCTTCTTGACTTTCCGCTTGCTTTCAGGCCTAGCTGCTGCCTTTCTCTTTCCAACCATTCTGAACACAACAGAGAAACATAGGCTATCAGTACCCCCACTAAACACATTCATGCAACTGCTCTATACGACATTACATACTAGAGTAGGCTAAGTGAGGCGGTTGCCTCGATGAGGCCAGCCGCTGAAGTGCTCTACGATCTTACTACAGGAATTGATCAGACACAGTATAAGTTTTCGAATCGAAAGGAGCAACAGCATAACCTGTCATCAGCAGGCTTCAAGGCTTCCCTTGAGCTCCTGGCCGGGCCCTTGCCCTTCGTAGTCTTCATTACCAAGTTACAAGTTCTTCCTCGTCCAAAACTACAAGATCAAAAGCCAACAAAATAAAGAAACAACTCAGGACACAAAATACCATTTTCGGACAGGAATTTAGGCAGACCCCATATGAACAAAATCAAAAAGTTTTCGAATTTCACTTTGATAAGCAATCAAGCAAGAGTAGCAGGCCACTGGAATTGGCAAAGCACAAGTGGTCGGTAGGATATTGAG
The DNA here is from genome assembly GCA_019915185.1 of Eucalyptus camaldulensis. Taxonomy (NCBI): domain Eukaryota; kingdom Viridiplantae; phylum Streptophyta; class Magnoliopsida; order Myrtales; family Myrtaceae; genus Eucalyptus; species Eucalyptus camaldulensis. The sequence goes on along the minus strand of JAHSVA010000014.1, from coordinate 15,072,422 downwards.
CAAAAACTGACTAGACTACAAGGAAGCGAAAAAACACACGATTTTTTTCAGCCAGCAAAAACCAAGAAAACCCATTTAATGCAAGGGAAAAGAAACTGCAAGCTCAAGGTTCTGCTCTATCTAAAAAGGGAAGCAATTCTTGCATAATCGGCAATTTACAAGACCCGATTCTTCATATTCCAACCTTACCCACGAGCAACAGATTGACAGTCCGACAAGCATCATCAACCCACGGCGATTCACACGACAGTACCCAATAACTAATCAAACCAAACCAACTAGTCCCTCCTACAAATTCTTCGAAATTCTTTTTCTCAACAGTGACAGAAAAAAAGAACCAAACAAAAGATACAGTCTTGAAATCGAACCAACGAAGAAAGGAAATCGAATTTTACCTTCAAGAAACGGAGCCGGGGAGGCGACAACTTTCAAGGGGAGAGAAATCGGGGCGTGAACGAGAGGAATCAAGCTGGGAATATCATCTTTTCGTGGGGATCGAACATGAACAGGGGAACGAGAAAGAGTGAAAAAAAAAAAAAACAGGGGAGGAGAGAGAGAGAGAGAGAGAGAGAGAGAGGGTTGAGAAGCTGATGATGTTGCGGGAAGGAAAGAAGGGTATAACCAAAAAGGGGCGACCGGGAGCAGCCGGTGACCCGCGGCAGGTTGCCGCCAGCCCATGACCGGAGCCCTGAGTGGGGAGGAATCTAAAAAGACAGCGCTTTAACCGACAATAGCCGGTCTCGGGGTTCGAGAAAGGGGGCATCGTCTTCTCAATGATCGCTTTCGCTTGGTGTTGGCATTTAGGCCTTTCGAGGAGGAGGAGAAGGTGAGCGAGAAATTGCCTAAATTATTATTTTTTTAAGTTTTGATAATTGCACAGGTAGAGAGAGGGAAAGAGATATTTTCATTAGTTATCCCCACCCCCAACTCACATGTGGTGAGTGAGTCTGCTGACCAATGGAGAGATATTTTGTGGACGCTCCCGCGCGGCGACAAGTGTCGGGCTCGGCTCCTGGGCCGATGGGCCCGGCCCAAGGCAAGTTCGATGGCGTCGGATTTTATAAGCCCGATGCCAACTCCCTGCCATTGGCAACCCAAAACGCTCAATAGAAATTTTCTGATAACTTAGATAAGAAGATAAAGATCAATGATGGGTTTAATATGTCTGATTCGACACGATCTTGCTTTTCAACAATGCTGTCATTGGCCCCGTTAGCTATCAAGGCTGTGGTGGTCACCAAAGTTCTCTTTCTCAACAAAAGGCAACCACTTGATATTGATCGTGATCGGTGAAGATGATCGTTACGATAGACAGAGCTATCATGTAATAACATAGGTTTTCTTTTATTTAATAAAAAGATAAATATATCACTATGCAAATATTTTATTATCAATCAAATCATATCCTATTTGCTCGTCGTGAAGTGACCTCACAAGGGTTGCCACTCGCAATGCTAAATCGTTTAATTAGTTCAATTAAGTTATAAATAGTCTTCAAAATGTGAAATCAAGTCCTTTCAATAAAAAGTACTAAAAATTTTCAACATATTACTTTAAAATTGCGAATGTAAATTTCCCTTCCAACATCATTTTTGGATTTAATTGCATTCGCCAATAAAAAGGTGGAGGACTTAATTGCACTTTTAAGTAAATATTTTAGAATTTAAGTGAACCAATTGAAAAGTTTAGTGCCCGGTTGCATTTTGTACATAAAGTTTGGAGCTATGGTACAATTTTCCTAAATTATCATATTTCTCATGATTCTACACGATTGAATTGAAACATATAATCTTTAATTTGATGAGTAATTGGTAGTAGTTAGGTTATTAAAACAAGTAATGTCAATCTCATACAATCCTCTATTCTTTTTTTTTTTTTTGGATAGAAATACAAGACTATGTTTGTTTTGTAAAAAATAAATGATTTGAAAGATAGTTTCCCAAAAATTATTACTACATCTTTTACAAAAATGAATGAACAAAAAATATTTTCAATGTCCATACAAATATTTGGACATAAACCATTAAGGATAATCAAATTTTTATTAGTGATTAATTATTCAAGTGATATAAATAATTATTTTTTAGGAAAACATTTTCAAAATAATCATTTTTCGCGAAATAAATAAAACTTAAATTGAGAAAAAATGAGAGGTTATGCATAGCACCAACAAATAAACTACTTTCCGGCAGTGAACAAACTAACAAATAGTTAAGTAGGAGTTCAATTTAAGAACTTAATTTTAGGTTGTCAATGTAATAAGGCAATAATTCTGTCGACAGGGGAATAAAAGATTTCAATTTGCGATATCAAGATTTTGCCATGCACATAAGGGCCTACAATACCTCACTTTCGGGAGTAGCTCTTGTTGAATAATATTTAACGTTTTGTGAACAACATACTTTAATTATTTATGATCGGTCTTTTCTTTTACGAAGACCACCCGATCGCGAAGCTTTTTTCAGAGATGCTTTGTATTTGCATTCACAGCTTTTTGGAAAGAGAGGATAGATTAAGTTCTCTTGTAGGCTAAGGAAATATGCTTGTCTTACCAATGGTGGAGACCTTTTATGACACGCGGACAACGTTTACCTTTTTTATTGCAATGCGATCACAACAATTTGATTTTACTTCCAATATAAAATGTCACAGTATAATGCTATTTTGAACAAGGGATCATATTCCTTTTTAAGATTTTATAGGGAAAAAATATATACCTCTCATCTGATCTCATGGTCGCTTACGTACATCTATTTTGGTATATATTATTCACATATTTCTAAGCAAAACCCCACACTGAATAGACCAAATTATCACTTCTTACAAACTCATATTAGCATATTGTTCAGGGTTTAGGACAATAATTATTAAATCAATTCTAGATTTATTGTATAAATGTCGATTCACTCCTATATTTTTTAATTTTACCAATGTAAGTCTATATTTTTTAAATTAGTCATTCCAATTAATTCTCTCCAAAAATTACTAACATCACGATGACATGGACAGCTTTACTCAAAACCACAATTTACATGGATCGCCGAGTCAACAATTTGCGGTGATAGTTTTGGAGAGGATTACATTGCAATTTTGTTAATGTAGTCCTAAATTTTGCACAACATTTATGACTATATTGACAAAAGTGAAAAGTTGAAGCGCAACACGACACGATATAACATACTGAGATGTCGTTTTTCAAAAAAAAGAAAATATCACAAATGATCCATGAACTTTCATCTAATATTCAAATTCATTCACGAGCTTTTGATTTGCTCAATTTGGTACTTGAACTTTCATATAATGTTCAATTTAATCCATGAGCTTTCGATTTGCTTAATTTGGTCCCTAAATTTTCATCTAATGTTCAATTTAATCCCTGAGCTTTCGATTTGCTCAATTTGGTTCATGAACTATTAACAAATATTCCATCTAATCATTTCGTTTATTCAAACCATTAAGTGATGACATGGAACATTAATTGATGATGTGGAACTAAGTTGGATTACTAGAATTATGAGTCAATACATATATTTTACGAAATGAAAACAAATTAGGGGTTGGCTAGAGATTAGAGCACCGATCACAAAAACAGAGAGAATAAGTGGTTCTATATCTCTTTTTTAGATGATGGGCACAATTTGACCTATTTTAAAGGTAATTTCCATGTGAATATTCCACATGTCCTTTTTTATTTTATATTTAAGAGACTAAAAGCTATGTAAGCCAATTCCGTTAATTTTAACTAATGGAAAATTGAAATTGGTCAATTTTCAAATAGTCAATGATGAAATTAAACATTAGATGAAAGTTCAGCGACTATTTATGATTTTTTCCATTTAAAAAATAGAGAATTTCGATATATTAGAACACATTATATATTAAATATATGTTTTTATATATACATGACAAATTATCATTTTTATGATTATTTTAATCAAATTAATTTGATTCAAATTCATAAATAAATAAATATTAAAAAAAAGAACCTATAATGAATTTACATTGAAAATATTAATCCATCATTTGTTAATATCATTTATTGTTTCGATTTTGAGTGACACCAACGAGAGGAGCGGCACTCACTGAGAGGAGGGGGAATTGTGTGTCGGAAGTGAGAGTTACAAATGAAGAAAATTAAAATTTTCTTCTATCCCCCTTTATTATTATTTATTATTATTTTATATATATATATTTGTATTTTGACCGCTTATTTATTAAAATTAATTCCGTGCATATTAAAATGGTGTGTCAAAGCGTGTTAGGAGAGTTAATTATGTGTCGGATTTTCGACATCTATTAATTGAGTGTTAGGGTGTTTGACATAATACGAAGGTTTCCGAAAAATGTTGGTGCTTCCTAACTTTTCTCATGCTATTATAATTTTTCAAATTTTGACATAAAATCAAAAATTGCTTTTTTTACTTTATAAAAAGCAATAAAGCATGCTTTATTCTTAAGGAGGTTGCGTAATTTAATCAATACTGAAGGGGCGAAAAAGAAAACCGGTGGCAACCTTCTTCGCGCTTCGTCTCCGGTTTGTCGCTGTAGCTCCCGCCGTCGCGCATCTCTCATTACTCATTAGTCGTGCGCCGCCGCTCCCGTCGCGCGCCTCCGTCGCTTATCTCTTCCCCTCAGGTCTGATCTAAGTAAGCCCATTTCCATCTCTCTCTCTCTCTCTCTCTCTCTCTCTCTCTGTCTTGAGTTTTTTTTCCCTTGTCTTGGTCTTCATCGTAGTTCTATAGAACGTCGTTTCTCCCGCTCTAAGCTGTTCGATTCGGCGTTGGTGGGTTTGATTCTAGGATCTCGGATGAGGGTGTTGTGGGGTTTTTTCATTGAGCTCGCTGCGGCTCTGAAAAATTTGATCTCGGATGAGAGCTTCGATTGTCTGGAATGTCAATTTGGTGGGCTGGGGAGGTTCCTCTGCGAAACGAAGTGGCCTTACTTGTTTGAGTGAAAGGCTGCGTTTGCTTGAGTTGTTAGCTTGCTGAGGAAGAGAGTGAGACGGGCTACAGTTTGTTGTGCAAAAGAAACAAGCAACGGTTGCTGAATTTCTATACCGGAAGGAAATGGGAGTGCATTTAGAATTAACTATTATGCTTTTGGGTAATGATGCAGATTTCTGGATCATCTTTTTTAACGTATGGTATCTTTATTACTCTTTTGAAAGCTTGGTATTTGCTCTGCTCTCTTTCTGTCAATCAGTACCACAGACTTCTCGGTTGATTAATCCTTCTTTCTTCACACTTCACTGAAGCGGCTTTAGTCTCCAGCTCATTGCTGTTGCTCCTGCTGTCATGCAGCTCTGATCAGTGGGGAGCTGCACAATCCTCTCTCTCTCTCTTGTGCGATAGTTTACAAGATTCATCGCCACTGATTCCAATCTCTGAAATTCCATTGTCTTTGGCAGCCACAACCTAATCTGGTGAGTTTCCTTTCATCACTTTCTTTGGCAGTTTCTCTGGCGTTGGCCTTGTTGCAAGATTTTAGCACATCACTTGCGGATGCTCTCAAATTTCGCTTCTTTCATAGAAACTTTTGGTATCTGGTTGGTTCTTGGCCGTGGGTTTTTGACAATGATTCGGATTTTGACCTCTTCTCTACTGTGTTCCCAGCTTTTGTTCTTCTGTCATCATTGCGGTTGATTTGATTAAAGTTTCTGTTGTTTTCTCGCTTGTGCATTTTCCAGTAAGTGGTGGAATTGGAGTCAGGGCCTATCTGGCTTATTTTGATGTGAAACGGTGGTGATGTTATGGGACGTTGGGGAAATATGGCTAGTTTTCTTGCCCATGGTTCTCTATGGATATGTAGCTCCTCTCCTCTGTATTTCTGAGCATGGTGAGATATGTCACAGAGATATTTGGCACGGGTTTAGTAAATTCGACTTTGAGTAATTGTTACACAGGTCAAACTTCATGCATAGGAATCCTAGATTACTGTTGAATCTTCTTTGCCCTCCACTGAGCTAGGCACGGGCCATTCACCATTCTTCCTTGTCCAATATCTTGCCTCTGATGCATTTCTTGTTTAATTATTCTACTGTAAGTCTGTAACTGCTGTCACGATTTGACTCACCTTTCCGCTGGGTATTGTTTTGTCGGGAAGCAAGAACCTTCCACTTGTAGGTGAGACATGAAGTTAACCAACCAAGGCAACCACCAACGGCCACAATCAGATAATGGAAGCTAGAAGAGAGGATTTGAAAATTGTAGCAACACCAAAATCAATGTGGGAAACCCTTTCTATGTAAAAGGAGAAAAACAATGGGCAGTGGAATCTACTAATCCATTTCATTAAAAATACATGAGGTTCAACCATACCTAGAACATGCAGTGAGCTCTTCCATCCACAAGCTATTACAACACCCACTGCGAATTACAAGCATGTGCTAACCACTTTCTCTAAGAGCTAACATTACTTACTTGGAAGCTTGGTACAACTTTGTAGAAGAAGAATTAGAAAAATCACACTCATGCCTTCCATCATGAATGCAAAAGCAACCTTGAACGAGTAGAATGCCCTAAACCCTCTATCTCTCTTTTCTCTCTTGTGTCTTCTAATTTTCAGACCGCCCTAAGACAAGCGAGAAGCTCTCTTAGAAATAGACAGGCTACAAGGCCATGGGCTTAAGATACAACTCATGGGTCTGGCCGATTTAGCAAACACACATAGACCAACATGTTTAACATTGTTTGGGGCCTTGGTGGTGGATGTTTTATGGTGCAGTGTTCTGAACTGGCTGCATTACCATTCTGCAGTTTCTCTGTATGGCAAATTCTTGTAGGTATATGAGATTCAGTTCAGTTATTGTCTCTCAATCTTGAGTGTCCTTTGTTTTCATTTTGTCCATTGTTAGGTCTATTCTAGATGACAACTTCTTGTCATTGCGCCCATCTGGTTTCTCAGCTTTAACTTGATTCTGAAAGTCATCAAGAATGTGCAAGCCTTAATTGAGGCATATTTCTTTATGCCTTATGTAAATTTCAACTTTCTTCTGGGAGTTATTGCTTTCACTATTGAGGAATGCCGATGCATTTCTGATAGGCACTTCCTGTTCGTGTGGTGCTTGCTGTTGATCGTACTGCATGATATAGATGGCTTGAAGGAGTTCATGAAGTTTGTCTATTCACAACAGGACTTTGCTATGGGAACACGAAGCCTTTTATGGGATATCACAAAAAAGTATTTTACAGTTGGTTTGATTGGGCTTACTGTTTCAGATCGATATGCAAGTATAGTGTCTGTTCGTGGCTCGTCTATGTCTCCAGCATTTAATCCAAGAAGTGACACCAGTTAGGTACCAGTGTCCTTTGATGTTTCTACAGATGATTATTTGAAACATTATGAGCTCAAGATCACTCAAATTGTGGTGAACTGCTTTATTATCTTTATGTGTCCAAGTGTCTATGATACTGACCGATAGTCGCTCTCAGTGCAGATGACTATGTGTTGGTGGAGAAATTTTGCCTTGACAAGTACAGATTTTCACATGGTGATGTTGTAGTCTTCAGGTAACTGTCTCTTTCCTGTTGTTGATGCTTAATTTGTATTTCAAAACCAGTGTACCTCACTGCTTAGGATCTGTGCTATCTGATCTGGTCATATCATCTCACAATTACAAGATACATGGAGCAAAACATGCTGCAGACATGATATGTAAAATTCTGATACCATATAAACCACTTGCTGTCATTATGCACATGAGGACCCTTGACGAATTTTTGAGATTCAAGACACAGACTGGGAAGGGCTGGACCCTTGATGTTGAATACCTCATCAAACTACTAAAATGTAATAATAGCCTATTAGATGTCTTAGAACCTGTTGTGCCAAAAATGGTTTTGGTGTGGGATCTTAATTCTCTGACGTCAGCATCGACCTTGGAAACAGCAGGGGAGCCTATCATTGAATCTCCTCTTTTTGGCAATCTTCATGTTCTATCAAGATTGTGGTGAATTTTAAGTAAATTGAAATGTGGTGATCATCTGTGTAACTACTCTTTCAAGCATCATTTTGCTTCTGTAATCTGATTACGAAATCTCTTGCAGCTCGCCAAGCAATCACAAGGAGAAACACATAAAGAGGATAATAGGATTGCCAGGTGACTGGATAGGAACACCCAATTTGGACGATGTGTTGAAGGTTCCAGAAGGACACTTTTGGGTTGAGGGAGATAATTCTGTTTCTAGTCTGGATTCAAGATCCTTTGGCCCGGTGAGTTGGCAGTCTTTTCTTACATTTAGGTTTTTATATCACAGCTTATCTGTATCATATTGACTAGCCACTAAAGTTGTGACTCGGTAATGTCCTGTGGGAATTTTTGTTTTCTCAACGATCTTGTAGACTTTCTTATCTTAATAGGATGGAGATGTTGTACACAAGTTGCCCCCTTGGAATGCTAAAAAAAGTTTCTGATCTTTTAAGTTACTTGGATAATTTCTCTGGAAGCCATAAAGAGAGTTTTGCATGATAGAACATTGTGTTTTTGGAACAACTAGTGGTTGAAGTTTTCAACATGTGACCCGAATGAGCTGAGAAATCCTATTAATAATCAGTACCTTAGACGTGTAGATTATATTTACTTTCAAGACTTTTTGCACTTGCATTGATCCCCTTGCTTAGGTACAATCTTTTTATAATAATTTGTAGGAGTTGGGTGTTTACTTACACGCAACTTGCCTTTGCTTTAAAGTTTACTCTTATGCTATGTCGGTTCTTCTGAGGATAATGTCAACATGCTTCTGATGAAGTGTGGAGGCTTATTTGCACGTGGTTCACGCAATCTATATGTGGTCTAGATGTAATCTCTCATTTCATTTAATGGATTTAATGCATTTCATTGGCAGATCCCTCTAGGTTTGATTCGTGGAAGGGTGACCCACGTTGTATGGCCACCTCAGAGAATGGGTCGTGTTGAAAGAGAAACTAATCAGCGTCCACTTTCCTCCTTACAAGATAGGCCTGAATTCTACTGAGGCTGGAGTGAATTTGTTGATCTTTTAATTGGTTGTCTCTTCTGAGCATCAACCCAGTTTTATACTCTTAGTTCCTTTTCATGAGTCAGCCATTCAATTTTGGCTTCATTCCTTGATTATCAACTTCATCTATCAGTCTTTGAAATGCTTAGGTGTAAAACGGGCTTTTGTAAATTTAAGATTTACTACTTTCTTCTGTTTCACATCACCAATTTTGTATTTGAAGAGATTAGTCAATAATTTTTGGAGAAAATGGAAGAAAATCGTTGTATGTTCATGTTGGGCATCTGTTGATTCATTCATTTTCCAAAACACAAGTGCTCATTCATCATCTCGAGTACTGTTATAATAACCATTCCAGGCCTCTCTTTTACTTGTACTCGGGATGTTCTGGATTTTACTGAACACATCTCGGTGACCGATCATTGTTTTGCTTCTTTAATTCTTGTCATATGCCTTTAAGAGACCGAATTTGTGCATTTCATTCGCAAATGGTTATTTATTATTGTATGTTTTTCTGAAATCAGATCCGGGTTAAGAATCTTTCGGTCATTATTTGCCCAAAAAGTTGCCCAAAAAAAGAGGATTTGGGCTTTCAACTTTGATTGAAAGGCTTCAAGCAAACGATGATTCCCTTCTCTGCAGATTTGAAGCCCCCAAGCCCAAAACAATAATACTAAGTGCAAAGTGGCCATACTATAGAAACCTGATCTTTTTGTGTTTTTCCTTTTGGTTCTGGGTGAAATTCTTGTGTATGGCAGAGTGAAATTTAGATTAGGTTTCAGTTTCATACCTTCACTATGATTTCCAAGTGAACTTCTCAGACTTAAAATCTTTGGTCGGGCAAAATAGAACAAACCTGGGATCATGCTTGATTAATTTGTAGTTTTTCTTGGCTAAGAAATCGTTACACCCGAGCGTGGTGTCTTGTTCTGTTCTGCCAGTTCGACTAGGCAAGATCAATTTTGCTCGAAATCATATTGGTCGAAGGGCGTCGAACATGCTCCCTTCGACCCCAGTCCGAGATCAGATCAATTTTAAGTGCAAGAAAAGCGGGGTAGCGCCAGTCTGAGCTTTAACGCGCAATGCCTGTGTTTCGAATCCGGCCCCATCTCCTACGCTAGATGTTCCCTGAAACAGACGTTACTTTTCCTTTCTTTTTCCCGCCACGGTAAAAAGTCACCCCGATCGCGAAATGTTGGACCAGACTTAAACGAAAGCATCCGGACATCTGGAAAAATTGCAGCCATGGGAAAGTTGGAACGTCTGGAAAGATATGAAATGTCTTTCGGTACGATGTTTGCGTATGCGCGTTGGCGGAATCAGCGCTATGCACAATCCCAGTGAAAGAATTATTCTTCGGCTGAATAATGTCGAATGATTAAGACCGGAAAAAAGAATGGAAGTTTTATCATCGTTGACTGATGAATTTTCTAAATTTGCTGCTGCCGGCATGAAGAATTTCGATCGTCCCGAGACAACGATGTACGCCGGTCGGTGTCCAGCTTTATGGGTCCACGCCAGACATTTTTCTCCTTTTGTATTCCTAAATCTTATTAGGGTATGCTAAATCCTCAGAGCAAAGATTTTTTTAAGTTTTGAAAGGGATTGTATTGAAAATTTATTCGGACGCTCGTTGAATAATTAAAAGAAGGCGGTGCTGCAGTAGTCAAATTGCTGAGTGCTTCTTAACCAATATATTAAAAATTGAAAATTTCCTCATTGGATATGGATGAACAAAGTGCATTGGTCAATAATGGGCATTGGTCAATAATGGGATACATTAATGAGGAGGTTTGTGCACATCGAAGTGAAAAGGACTTTGAAGTCCGGTCCGTTCATTCTGACCAGTGACCAAACGCCATTAAAAAAAAAAAAACGAAAAGTGGAGTCCACTTTTGTTTTCACCAGCATCCACGAACTTGGGAACTTTGGAATCACAACTAATAAACCTCGACGGGTTGATGACCATAGGTCGTGCTTCGGAAAAATTATCTATTGAATTATAAATTTATTGTATGGATGTCAGTTTAATCTTAACTACCTACGTGGAATTATAACAATTTAGTCATTCTAACCAATTTTCATTGGAAATTATTGACATGGCGATGTAGACCACATAAGACAGTTGTCAATTTTCGACAAAAATTAATTGAAATAACTACATTGAAATTTTACAGAAAGATTTAGGCTAAATTGATAAAATTGAAATTTTAAGATTGAATTGATATTTGTACAATAGGTCCATGATTGAGTGGATAATTTTTCCATCACATGTTATGATATTGTTGTTGGTAAACAATGGTAGACTAAAGGAAGGAAACATATCTTTATAAAGAGCTGTTTATTTTTTTATGGCTCATGTTATTTTTTAATCCTAAAATAACTTTAGGCACCCTCAAATATTTATATGGTCTAAACTAGCTCTCGCTAAGATTCTATGGAAAAAGTGTCAAAAAAGTCATCGGCCTATTATATTTGTGTCAATTTAGTCATAACATTTTTTTTATGCCAATTTAGGTCTAAACCTTTTGATCTAGTGCTAATTTAGTCTTTCCAATCAATTTAGTCATAACATTTTCCATTATTTTTTACTTTTTCGCCTTTCTTCTTCCTTTGGCCGTGACTGGCCACCAACCATGGCAAGATTAGTTGCCCTCACTTGGGTGAGGGTTGCTGTCGCTTGCCACAAGCGAGGCCAACTTACCTTGTCATGGCTAGTGGTCAATCATTGGTCAAAGGAAGAAGAAAGGAAAAAGAAAAAGAAAAATTGAGAAAAAATAATTAAAAAAGAATCGACAAATTATTAATATATTATTAACAAATATTCACATTGATGTCGATGGTGTCATGTAGGCTAGCATGAGTCCACGTTAGCAAAATATTGCCAAAATTAGTTAAACAGATTTAATTGGCACTATGTCAAAATGTTTATGATTAAATTAGCACAAATAAAAAAGTTCAAGACTAAATTTGTGTCAATGTAATAGCTTTAGAACTTTTTGATAATTTTCCTAAGATTCTATTAATGGTAAGATTCATGAAAAAGGAAAAATATACCTTTACTATAGATTAATCAATCTAATAATTTTTATGATCAATATCCTAAAAAATCTCAAACTTGTACATATGTGATAAATTTACTCAAAGCTAATTTCTTAATCATGGAAACCCAAAATTGGTACCACTCGTAACAAATTTACCTCAAATGACGCAAAAAATCCTAAACTAGTTTACTTATGACAAATTTACTCCAAACTAATTTGTTCGACTGCCAAAAACTCAAAACTGGTATATTTGTGATAAATATATCCTCAATTAAATTGGATTGATACTACAAAAAACTACAAAAATGGTACAACTATGACAAATAGAGAGGAAAATCTCAAACCGGTACATTAATAAATTGTCATGTATAGTATAATTTGGCAATTCGATAATAAAATTTAACGGAAACTAATGAATGACAAATTTATTACAAGTATATTAGTTTGAGGTAAATTTATCAAATGTATACCAGTTTGGGGTTTTTTATGGTAAAAAAAAAGCTTTGGATATATTTATCACAAGTTTATCGGTCTTAAATTTCCTAAACTATTTTTTCCCAACAAATCGAGGAAGTTTACATGCTTATTGCTTTTTTACGAGAATGATCTTATATTCAAGTATTTGATAAATTTAATGACTAAGATTCTGTTATTTAAAAATATTAGAAATATTTATTTGCAATGTATCGCCAAAGTTCAATCTAGAGTAACTTCTAGTTGTATACAATTCTTTATTCAAGTTTTTCTAAGAAGATTTTTTTGGTTAAAGTTGTGGACTGTTTATGATTATAATTTATATTTAAAAAATCTCAATCATAAAAATCATCAAAAAGATGCAAACTCATTACAAAAAATCAGCTTGAGCACATTAAAAAGTAGAAGAGAGGAAATCAAGCCTATAAAAAAAAATTATGACAAAAAAAAGTCTACATAAAAGCGAATTAAAAATAAGATAATGTGGTGAAATAAAATAAATTTGTTTTTATTAACACGGATAATCTTGTATTTTTTTTGATAATGTGCAACTTTTATGCTTTCACTCTTTCCCTTTGTGGTGTTGATTAGTTAATTCTCTTAAGGTTATTTTCATCAACTCAATAATCTAGGGAGTGGCCATTTAGGGCATAGAAATAGCGTAATCCTTTTTTATTTTTGAAAAAGTAAAGTTTTTTTATTAGACTATTCGCAATTCTCATTTTCTTAATGGGCGTGCTTTGATCTCCTCAAGCATCAGCCTCTTGAACATATTCTCATCAGCTCAATAATCTAGGGAGTGTTCCATTTTTTACCTTTTCTATTCCTAAATCTTATTAGGGTCTGCTAAATCCTCAAGATTTTTTTAAAGTTTTCTTGAAAGGGATTTTATTGATAAATTATTCGGACGCTCGTTAAATAATTAAAATAAGGCGGTGCTACAGTAGTCAAATTGCTGAGATGCTTCTTAACCAATATATTGAAAAAATTGGAAATTTCCTCATTGGATATGGATGAACAAAGTGCATTGGTCAATAATGGGAAATGAGGAGGTTTGTACACATCGAAGTGAAAAAGGACTTTGAAGTCGGGTCCGTTCTTTCTGACCAGTGACCAAACGCCATAAATTTAAATAAAATAAAATAAAATGAAAGGTGGAGTCCACTTTTGTTTTCACCAGCATCCACGAACTTGGGAACTTTGGAATCATAACTAATGAACCTAGACGGGTCGATGACCATAGGTCGTGCTTCAGAAAAATTATCTATTGAATTATAAACTTACTGTATGGATGCTAAGTTAGTCCTAAATCTATTGTATATGTCAATTTAATCTTAACCACCTGCGTGGAATTATAAAAATTTAGTTATTCTAACCAATTTTCATTGGAAATTATTGACATGACAATGTATACCACATAAGACAATTGTCAATTTTCAACAAAAGTTGATTTGAATAACTACCTTGAAATTTTACGAAAAGAGTTAAGGCTAAATTGATAAAATTGAAATTTTAAGACTGAATTGATATTTGTACAATAAGTCTATGATTGAGTGGATAATTTTTCCATCACGTGTTATGATATTGTTGTTGGTAAAATATGGTAGATTAAAGGAAGGAAAAATATCTTTATAAAGAGCTGTTTATTTTTTTATGGTCATGTTATTTTTTAATCCTAAAATAACTTTAGACGCCCTCAAAGATTTATATGGTCTAAACTAGCTCTCGCTAAGATTCTATTGAAAAAGTGACAAAAAAGTCGTAAACCTATTATATTTGTGTCAATTTAGTCATAAATATTTTTCTATATCAATTTAGGTCTAAGTCTTTTGATCTAATGCTAATTTAGTCTTTCCAATTAATTTTGGCTAGATTTTGATTGACATGCATGTCAGCTAGCTTATGTGGCACCATTGACGTGGACAATTTTTAATAATATATTTTTATTATTATTTCCATTTTTTTTTCTTTTTTTGCCTTTCTTATTCCTTTGGCCGTGACCGACCACCAACCATGGCAAGGCTAGTTGCCCTCACTTGGGTGAGGATTGTTGTTGCTTGCCACAAGCAAGGCTTGGGCAGGTGAGAGTGACCCACGATGAGGGCTCCCCTTGCCAGTTTGGCGAGGCCAACTTACCCTGTCATGGCCGGTGGTCAATCATTGGTCAAAGGAAGAAGAAAGGAAAAATAAAAAATAAAAAAATTGCGAAAAAATAATTAAAGAATTGAAAAATTATTAATATATCATTAAAAAATATTCACGTTAACGTCGATGGTGTCATGTAGGCTAGCATGAGTCTATGTTAGCAAAATATGGCCGAAATTAGCTAAATAGATTTAACTGGCACTATGTTAAAATGTTTATGACTAAATTGGCACAAATAAAAAGTTTATGACTAAATTGGTGTTTATGTAATAGCTTTAGAACTTTTTTGATACTTTTCCCAAGATTCTATTAATGGTAAGATTCATGAAAAAGGAAAGATATACCTTTACTATAGATTAATCAATCTAATAATTTTTATGATCAATATCCTAAAAAACCCGAAACTTGTACATATGTGATAAATTTACTCAAAGCTAATTTCTTAACCATGAAAACCCAAAATTGGTACCACTCGTAACAAATTTACCTCAAATGACCGCAAAAAATCATAAATTGGTATAATTATGACAAATTTACTCCAAACTAATTTGTTCAACTGCTAAAAACTCAAAACTTGTATATTTGTGACAAATATACCCTCAATTAAATTAGATTGATACTACAAAAATGGTACAACTATGACAAATAGATAGGAAAATCTCAAACCGGTACGCTAATAAACTGTCATGTATAATATAATTCGGCAATTCGATAATAAAATTTAATGAAAACTAATGAAGGACAAATTCATTACAAGTATATTAGTTTGAGGTAAATTTATCAAATGTGTACCAGTTTGGGGTTTTTGATGGTAAAAAAAAAAAAAGTTTTGGATGTATTTATCACAAGTAATTGAGGAAGTTTACATACTCATTGCTTTTTTACGAGAATGATCTTATATTCAAGTATTCGATAAATTTAATGATTAAGATTCTTTTATTTAAAAATATTAGCAATATTTATTTACTATGTATCTCCAAAGTTCAATCTAGAATAACTTCTAGCTGTATACAATTCTTCAGTTCAAGTTTTTCTAAGAAGAATTTTTGGTTAAAGTTGTGAGCTGTTTATGATTATAATTTATATTTAAAAAATCTCAATCACAAAAATCATCAAAAAGATGCAAACTCATTACAAAAAATCAGCTTGAGCACATTAAAAAGTAGAAGAGAGGAAAAGAAGCCTATAAAAGAAATTCTGACAAAAGAAAAAGTCTACATAAAAACGAATGGAAAATAAGATAATGTGGTGAAATAAAATAAATTTGTTTTTATTAACACGGATAATCTTGTATTTTTTTTTAATAATGTGCAACTTTTATGCTTTCACCTCTTTCCGTTTGTGGTGTTGATTAATTAATTCTCTTAAGCTTATTTTCATCAACTCAATAATCTAGGCAGTGGCCATTTAGAGCATAGAAATAGCGTAATTCTTTTTTATTTTTGAAAAAGTACAGTTTTTTTTTTTATTATACCATTCACAATTGTCATTTTCTTAGTGGGCGTGCTTAGATCTCCTCAAACATCAGCCTCTTGAAGATATTTTCATCAACTCAATAATGTAGGGAGTGTTATAGCCATTTAGAGCGTGAAAATAAAAATAAGCTTTTCTTTTTAATTTTTTAATTTTTTTTTGAAAAAGTTAAGAATGTTTTCTTTATTATGCTAATTGCAATTGTCATTTTCTTTATAGGGCGTGCTTAGATCTCCTCAAATATTAGCATCTGACTATTCTCGAAATGCGAGAAGAAAATTTATTTGCTTTGGAAACAGACTATGCACATTAGGCTATACGTCTTTACTCGTGCATGTCATGTTATGGTTAAGGATAATTTTTTATTCATTAAGACCGTACTCTCTCAACTTACATAAATGTAAATTTCCCTATTTCAAGTTTTTCAATAAAGAATTCTTTGGTTAAAGTTGTGAACTCTTTAAAATTATAATTTATAGGGTTAATATCATGAAAAATCTCAAACTGATACACCTATGACAAATTTACCATAAATTAATTTTTTGACCATAAAAAATTGCAAATTTGTATACTATGACAAAGTTATTTCAAATTGGTATAATTGTGATAAATTTACCTTTTTTAGTATTCGTTAAATTTTACTGTCAAATTATTGAATTGGATGATACGTGACAGTTGATTAATGTACCAATTTGAAATTTTACTTTCCGTTTGTTACAATTGTACTAGTTTTGTGATTTTTTATAGTATGAATCTAATTTAATGAAGGGTATATTTGTCATAAATATACTAGTTTGGGATTTTTGGCAATATACAAAATTAGTTCGGGATAAATTTGTCGCAAGTGTATTAGTTTAGGGTTTTTGGCAATAAAAAAATTAGTTCAAGGTAAATTTGTCACAAATGTACTAGTTTGGGGTTTTGATAGTCAAAATATTAGTTTGGGATAAATTTGTCACGGATATACTAATTTAGAATTTCTTGTGAAATTAACCCTAATTTATATTTAAAGTATGTCAATAACAAAGATCACCAAAAGGATGCAAACTCATTACAAAAAAATAATTTATAAAAATAAGCTTAAGCACGTTAAAAAAAAGAAGAGAGGAAATGAATCCTTTATAAAAAATTCTAACAAAAAAAGAAGTCTATAAAAACGAATGGAAAATAACATTTTTTCTTTTTGTTAATACGGAAGTCTTGTATTTTTATGACAATGCATGACTTTGACACCTTCACCCTTTCCATTTGTGGTGTTGATTAATTAGTTCTCCTAAGGTTATTTTCGTCAACTCAATAATCTATGTAGTATTATAGCCATTTAAAGCATGGAAATAATGTAAGTCCTTTTAGTGGCCACCCTTCCAATATGGAAGGAGGAGGTGAGGGGTTCAAATCTTCACATTCTCAGGGGGGGATGTGGAGAAGAGTAAGTTTCAGGAATGGGTTTCGACTCCCACGCCCTGCAAAGGCAGGGCAAAAGTCTGAGAGTGAGTGTAGAGTAGGCATAGAGTATGACTGATAAAAAAAAAATGTAAGTCCTTTTTATTTTTGAAAGAGTGTAGAGTAGGCATAGAGTATGACTGATAAAAAAAAATGTAAGTCCTTTTTATTTTTGAAAAAGTTAAAAAGTTTTTTTATTATCCTATTCACAATTGTCATTTTCTCAATAGGGCGTGCTTAGATCTTCTCAAACATTAGCCTCCTGAAGTTATTTTCGTCAACTCAATAATCTAGGTATTGTTATAGTCATTTAGAGCGTGGAAAAAACGTAAGCCTTTTTTATTTTTGAAAATGTTCAGAATGTATTTTCTATTATGCTATTTGTAATAGGATTGATCGGTTCCTAGTCCGGTCCGGTTCCGACCGATCTAGTGTTGAGGTAGAATCGGGAACCGGACCGATTGATTGACTAGTTCGGTTCAATTCGATGGAACCAACAAATTTGCTATTTTAAGTCAAAAATAAAATGAAAAATGAGAGAAATTGAGAGGAAATAGGGTTTGTTTCTTAAGAAATTTAAAAAATATATATTATACATATAAAATTAATTGGTTTGGTTTGGTCGGTCCGGTCCGTTCGGTTCCCACCTTGGAACCGAGAATCAAACCGATCGACAACGAGTTCCAAAAGTGGGAATCAGAAATCAAACTACCCTCTTTGGGAATTGTCCAAGACTGACTGGTTTGGGCAGTTCCACGTTTGCGCGGTTCCATTGCACAACCCTAATTTGCAATTGTCATTTTCTTAAACAGGGTGTGCCAACATCAGCCTCTGACTAATCACCAAAACGTGAGAAGAAGATTTAAGAATTATTTGTTTTGGAAAAGGACAAAGGACATACGTCTTTACTCGTACATGTCATGTTATATCTAAGGATAATTTTTTATTCATTAAGACTGTACTCTCTCAACTTAGATAAATGTGAATTTTGGTTATGAAACGTTACTTGCCAACAGAAAATGAAGTTCAATTTCCTAAATTTTTCTGCACGCATGTTTTGACTTTTTTTTTTAGCGTAAAACATCCAAAATGTATTTTCATGTCCAGATAAACATATGTAGAATCGTATCTAATGATTTTTAGAGTGAAAGTCACGAGGAGATGTAATAAGTGGTATTTTCCTTTTCAAGACTTTCGAACGGGCAGGAAATAAAAAATGGGCATAAATACAGGTGTAAGACTTATTTATTTCTTTGCCTTGATCTATACCTGCGGAAATGTCCACTAATTTGTCCGGGTGTTGCCCAGTTTATGCGATTTTACTGAATTTTTTGTTTTTATTTTTTTTTCATTTAAATGTATTTCCTTATGTGAAAACACCGATAACAACTTGGAAGTTTGTGTATAGACTCTCACTTCCTTTCAAATCATTTTTTGATGTTGTATGATTCTTCAAACGCTTAAATTTTTAGAACGAGTACTTGCATGACTTGATTTCGATTACACTGGCTTGAAATAAATATACCAGAAGGAATATCGCACATTCCATTTTCAATATAGGATACATTAGATGGTTCATGAGGTTCATAAGTCGTGCATAGCTCTTATTCTTTTTTAGAAGGATACACAATTTAAACAAAGTACAAGATGTTCTCTTCAAAGCTAGTTAAGATCATAAGTCATTTAATCATTTGAATCAAAATAAAAGAAAAGGAAACACGATACGAGACGCAAGAATCGCCAGATTAATTAAGGGGTTAAATTGTGGAGCAATACATGTGTATGAATTGCTCTTAAGTGAGTGACTGATTGTATCAAAGCTGTGCTGCTTCTAGCAGTGCGGGGTTTGTCCTTTTTGCCGGGTGAGGTTTTTGGCCTATTCGGCTGGGTGGACATCAACGAGCGAGTCAATGCTAAAAATGATGGTGATTGTTGTCATGTCATCACAGGTTCCATCAAGCACCAGGATTCTCCAATTTGCGCGATACTGATGATGAACACGCCGTCGCAATAGGTAAGGAGTTAGTGGGGACCCAAGACCTAATTAAATCCAGGAAAGATCTTATCGAGGGACACATTCAAATGAAGACTCGGTCTTCGTTCGTTTCGCGAAAAATAATTTTCAAAAAAATATTTTTCGAATTTTCTGGCATTCGTCTCACAAAAAATGAATTCTTTTGAAAAAATATTTTCCATGAAAGGAAAAAAATATTTTAAGTTAAGAGAAAATGTTTTACACATTAATGTTTTCCACCTTTGAAATATGTAAAACATTTTTTTCACTTGATCTCTCTTTTCTCACATCTCTATATATCCTTACTTCCTCATCCACTTTCTTTTTCTCCTTTTCTTTTTTTGTTCGAATTATTTTTTAATTTTCTTTTTCTTTTTCTTTCTTTTCTTTTCTTTTCTTTGTTTCCCATCTTCTTCTTTCTTGGTTAGTTATCAGCCGTTGCTAAGCGAACCTCAAGCTCGTTGATCTCAAGCTCATGCTATGCATTATTGCTAATCATTTTATTTATTTATTCTACCCCGCAATTGTATATTGCTCAAACAAAAGGTTCTACATGCTTTGCTTCTTTTTTTCTTTTATTTATTAGAACACAAAAGACATAGAGGAAGAACATGCTACTCAATTGGAAGATTCTCATGAGGGCTGTATATGCCTTACTTCTTTTCTCTTTTGTTTCTTTTTAAAATCTGCGTTTAGCAACAATGAGGTAACAAATGTATGAAATAAGTTTGCCTAGTAAAGGCAAGTTCATATTGATGGATTTATAAGTCGGTAAATAACGCATGCCTAAGTGGTGAAGTCTTATAAAATATTTTTCTTACTAAACACCAAAAAATATTTTTCGAAATATAGCCGAATACTAGAAAATATTGTCATTTTCCTGAAAAATGACTTTTGGGAAAATATTTTTCGGAAATAGCCAATTTTCCGTGAAACGAATGGACCCTTAAGTACTTCTTTTAAAGCCCTTAGTTCACATGAAAAGAGTTGTCTCGCACCATTACAATAAGTTAAAAGATATGGTAAGCAAAAAGGGGAAAGTTAGATTATAATCATGGAAGTCTTTACAAAGGCAAATATAGGGCTAAGTGCATTGAAAATTTGAAAGTGTATCATGAAAGTGTAATCAAACCCTAAAACTTACAAAAATTGTAATAGCATTTAAAACTTGGCAAGTTGGTGCAATCGGATTATTTCGTTGGTTCCGTCCAATTTGACTAACAAAAAATATTGAGGTGACTTATTTAAATCATTTCTCTCCCCTACATGAGACATAGCTCAAGTGAAAATGCCCATGTCTATTAAATGCAATTTTGGATCATCGACTTATCCAAAAACGGAGTCGTCTCCCTCTTCCCCAATTGAACATTGTCTCTTTCTTCCCAAATCGAATGTCCTTCGTATGCTGAGCCCTAAATCAGGCCGTTCTCTTCTTCGTTGATCGCGCACCTATGTGAAGACTCATCTCGCGGGAACCTTGGCGGCGGATTGAGCGACGATAGAGACGGCATCTATCTCCAAGCCTCTCTTCTCCTTGCAAGTATCGCGTCTTTGTAGTTTGCGCCTTCGTTGTCAATTAGAGTGTAGCCGTAGATTTGAAAAATCTACGAAGAAGGTTCTGTGCAAACACTTTGGATATTGAAATCAAGGTTTTCAGTGCCAATGAAAAAAATAAGTAAGGAGGAATTGTTTCAATCCTTCAATTCTTGATCTTTCTCCTTGTTCGAGTGGTTTAACTTTTGCTTAAACGCAGCTAAAATCACTTCATTGTCACAAGTAGGGATGGGCACGACGGTGGTTGGACCGATCCAACACCTAGCTTAGGGATCAACTCATACAGTGTTGATCAGTAATTTTTGGGATTAGGGACCGGACCGATTATATGGATCCGGTTCGATTTCAATGTCAACCTAGGACCGATTTTCTTTTTGTTTCCTTTTTTATATTCCTTAAAAAAAACAAACGCATTATTTTAAATTATATATTCATCAACAATGTGACATTGAACAACTAAATTATGGACATTAATACATATCAAATGTAAACATAAGATAAGATAACAATAAAAAACTTACACTTGCTAAAAGCAACAAACCATAAAAATGAACATGCGACACAAGAGAATAAAGGTGAGTAGTGATGTAAGTGAACAAAGGCGAGTAACAAAGCAAGTGAGGCAGGTGAAGCGAAGAGAGACGAGTCGTGAGCGAGGCAAGTCGTGAGCAAAGCGAATGAGGCCAAGGCAAGTGAGCGAGGTCGTGGCGAGTGAAGAGGGTTTCTGTTTTTTCTTTTTTTGGGTCAAATTTGGTCTCGGCTTTTACTCATGACAAATTAAATTACAAAGATAATAGATGATGAAGTGCTATAATTTAGAATAGACAAAAACATATATTATATAATATATTAGATATATAATATTATGTATATGGTTGATTTAGGTTGAACTAATATTAAATTTTCAAAATCGAAGATCAATCCATACATAACAAGGTCCAAGGATCCTAAAATCAAGGACTGGTTCAGTCCCGTTGGGACATCGGTTTAGGTCAAATGCTCACCCCGGGTCACAAGAGAGACCAACTAATAATTTCTTGGGGGTGCAGCCACAGAAAAAAAAAAAAAAGAAATTCTCAGAGCAGTTGTCAATTACGTGGATTTGTCGGGACGTTGACTTCCCTCCGTAGTGGCTGTCATGGGGCTTTTCATTTGTCGAAAGTATAAACAAAACCGTGTGCATTCACATGTCAGCATGTGGTGCGTTGCTGACGTCATGCTCACGTCACTTCTGTCGACAGCTCCCCCGGAAATGTTACAAGCTGAAAATACAGTGAGTAAATTGAGGAAAAAAAAAAAAAAAACAGAAGGAAGGGAAAATAGACATGAAAGGAGTTCTCCCTTATTTAAAATAAATCTTTTCTTTGAAATATGCATTCCAATTTTTCTTGAGAAGGAAATATCACATCAATCATTATGATAAAAAATGAGATTTGATATCACAATTTTGTTCAAACTATATCATGTCATTGTTTTTTGGGCCAATTCGAATCTCCAATCATCCCCAACATCATATGGGGTTATGATTAGATTCTGAGTCACAAGATGAGTTTTGGGTGCCGTCGAGAAAATCTTATAAGATTACAAACTAGCTATAATAATTATATTGTTCTTGAAAGTGTATTAAACCACTTGGGCAATTATGATACTCCTCATTATTATACTTGTTAATGATTAATTTATAGAGGCACGTCTGAAAATTCACTTAGAAAATCCGACAACCTAATAATAGTATTCGTAAACGAGGGAGAAGCGAAGCACAAAGTGTCGTGTCTTGGGGAACTTACCTTGCCCCGAGAGCGTAGGGGTGGTTGAGGGAAAAAGGCTTGGAGTGGGGTGGGCTACATCCTCAAGAAACCGAAGCCCCACGTTTGGTAGAGCGACCTGTAATCCATGCACTTAAACTGAAATGATTAGGAGCAAAATCTCTCCCCGGGATCGCTTGCCCGCATCTGCCGGCTCTCAAGAACCGATGATGTGAAAACTGAAAAGGGTGCCGGCCGCGTCGGTACACGCTTTTCCCCGGGACGCAGCTAAAAGGACCCCGAAAGAAGTCGCCATCCGTGGCGTCTTTCCATGGAGTCCGAGGCCTTTTTTCAACTTTTCTAGCCACCCCCCGCCCCCGATCTTGGGGGCGTTTACATGGCGTGCGTGGAAAAGGAGTCTCTTGAGTTTCTTGGTGGGCTGGATAAAGAAATTGGAGTGAATCGTTCGTCTGACGACATTACTGTACGAGGATTGAAAAGGAGCCGAAGGTCTGTTCTGGGTAAACTGGAGAACTGCCCTCCCCTCTCTGTCTCTCTCTGTCTCTCTCTCTCTCTGTCCATGTCTTGGTCAGTGTCAAATGTTTTGGTGGCAATCTCTCTTTTGCACGCGTTCTTTCCCATTTATTACCAGCAGAAAAAGAAGAGGAGGTATTCGTATGGCTCTTGTTTTATCAAAATATGGATCTTGTTTTTCCAAAATACGGATTCGTCTCTTCAACTCTTTTTCTCTGAAATTTTCCTGCAAGTTCTTCCCACCCCGGCTCTGTTTCTTCAGCACTTTGGAAGTCGGGTCAGAGTAACTGACTTGTACTCGTCTGTATCTGCTCTCTCTCTCTCTCTCTCTCTCTTTATATTCTTGCTCTTTCTTCAAGTTTTGAGCGTGGTTTTGCTGAATTTTGAACAGCTATTCGGTTGTATTTTGGGTCTGTTTAAGGTGGAGAGGATGAGGAGATGAGGTAAAAAAAATGGAGGTAGCTGAGCACTGCTACGTGTAGAGAGATGCGCAAAGCAATGAGTTGTGGCTGCTTTGGTGGGTTCAGTAGCTGTAAAAGAAATAGCAGCCCATCTCAGGCCGAGGGAGAGGGTAAGTATACCAAAGGTTCTTGTGCTTCCAAATTGTCAAATGCAGGATGATTAAATCTCACTCTTTTCCTTTTTTAACATCTTGGGCTGTTTCTTTCTCTCTCTTTTTCTCTTTAACATGGGGTTTCTTGAGCAAAGAATTCGGATGAAAGCCGATTGATGTCTGTACGATGTCTAATTGGCATCGTCATCAGCATCTCTGAGAGTTCCTGAGGATATGAAAAATTGGTTTATGCGAAAATTTTCGGACAAAGAAAGAAATTTTCTGCTCACCCTCACATTATCAGAACATTCAATCTGATGTTTCTTGAGGGTAATTTATGCAACAACCGTGTTCTTGCGTAATAAGCACGATTCTGGTTCTGAGTTCTTGATACCGAAAGGCAAGCTTTGGTCAAAACCGTAGTCTTTATGATTATGGCTTCAGTTACAGGTTTCGAGTAGGTATGCGTGTACCTAAGTCGAGTCACTGGCCAAAATTAATGGCATTTTCCCTTTTGAAGCATAAGCAGACTGGCTGCAAAAGTTATTCAGATTAGTTCAACTTCCAATTTGCAGCATTCTATGCTTAGCAAAGCTCAAATAAGAAACGACCTATGCTCGTAGAGGAGCATGCCAACTGAATCCAGATACTCACGAAAGCAAGTTTGGATATTTCTTAACTGTATCCTAAAATATACCATGTCACGAATTGATGTCGAAGTCAGCCTACTGTTTTCTACTGTTCCTCTGTAATTTGTTTTGCCTGTCACAGAGATTCCGACCAACAACGTAAGGCTTTTCTCTTATCCTTCATTGAGATCGGCAACCGGGGACTTCCATCCGTCAAATAAACTTGGAGGAGGCGGTTTTGGAGTTGTCTATAAGGTGAGCCCATTGAAGCATCTGTTGAATTGGACAGCAAAGAACGTTCTTAGGTGTTGATAATAATATTGCACGGTGGCACAGGGAGTTCTGAGAGACGGTACTCAAGTTGCCATTAAGTCCCTTTCAGCAGAATCTAAGCAAGGAACGAAAGAATTCCTAACAGAGATCAACATGATATCGAATATTCATCATCCAAACCTCGTCGAACTCATTGGCTGTTGTGTGGAGGGCAAGAATCGAATGTTGGTGTACGAGTACCTGGAGAACAATAGCCTTGCTAGTGTTTTACTCAGTAATTCTCATTTACCTGAATTTGGTGTATATTTCAAAGTCTGTGATACTCATGAGTGATTGAACAGACATCTTTTCTTGACTTGGTCAACAATTTCCGAAATAAATTTTCAGCATAAAGCTTCCACTATTCAACTTGTTATGATTCCTAGTTTTGTAATGCAGGTTCAAAAGGCAAACATGTCATTCTGAGTTGGCCTCAGAGGGTTGCGATTTGTCTGGGTATGGCATCAGGCCTTGCCTTTCTCCATGAAGAAGCCAAACCGACTATTGTCCACAGAGACATTAAAGCCAGTAATGTACTTCTTGACGGAAATTTTCATCCAAAAATTGGAGATTTTGGGCTGGCAAAGCTATTCCCAGACAACGTTACCCATTTGAGCACTCGAGTAGCAGGAACAGTGTAAGAGTAATTATTATTGTGCTTCATATCCCTCATGGCTTGCCTAGGCTATATTCTTGCTCGGAACTTTTGCAGACAGTTCATACTTGTAGTGTAGGTTCTCTAGGAGCATTCTCAGGTGAATTTTCTTCACCGGGATGTCTGGTTTTTCTTATTTTCCTCTGTTCCTTTTTTTTAAGGTAGATCAAACCGGATGTATAGTTAGCACTTGCAACAAATGTGGTTATCTCATATTCTTTTACTTTAATCATTTGGGATGTTTTCAGCGAAAGAATGAACTCACCAGATATAGTATCCCTCTGATATACATGTCTCTTGCGTTTGACCACACATCCTTTCTGCGAGATCACTATTGAGTTAACTCAAACAATTCTGGTTAAAATTTGTTCTGTTAACCTCATGGCTTTATATCTATGTGATTTATCTCTTTTGGTTTCTCACAGAGGTTATCTGGCTCCAGAATACGCGCTCTTCGGCCAGCTGACCAGGAAGGCAGATATCTACAGTTTTGGGATACTCTTGCTCGAAATAGTTAGTGGCAGAAGTAGTAGTAAAGCTGCCTTTGGGGAGGAACTCATGGTTTTGGTGGAATGGGTATGTTTCTGGACTAAGTACAGAAAAGTTCACAATTCAGATGATTTACCTGTGTTTCTCGTGCACTTTTTTATCAGGCGCATGGATGATATTCTATAGCTACTCGAGACTCTTAATTGAAGTGTTCTAACTTACAATAGCAGTTTTGCATCTTTTATGATTGAGGTTGTACTAGTCACAGCGGTGCATAAGTTTGTAATGAGGACAATAGTAGCATTGGGAAGAAAGCCGTGCATTGAGATTAGGTCTCATGTTTGAATTACAATGACAAGATTGCAAAAATGTTATTGCAGCTAGTCCCATGTCTTGGTCTTTCAATTTTTATGGATTGGAATGGCTTATGATATGTTACTGCATCGATTGGTCTGTGCATATGCTGACTACTGCTTATTACCGAGCAGACGTGGAAACTAAAAGTGGAACAGAGACTTCTAGAGATTGTCGACCCGGAGCTGGTGGAATATCCGGAAGACGAGGTGTTGCGCTATATCAAGGTGGCGCTCTTTTGTACTCAAGCAGCTTCGAACCAAAGACCGACTATGAAGCAAGTGGTGGAGATGCTTTCAAGAAATGTTAACCTTAAGGACGAGTCGCTGACAGAGCCCGGCGTATACAGGAGGAATAACTCTGGGCTGTCAGCCGGCGGTGCTGCTAGTTCTTCAGCGTCTTCTCAGGCCCGGAAGGGCAAGCAGGCGTCCAATCCACAGAGCACCCTGGCTCACACTGGCTCCGACAGTGCGAGCCTAATACTTCCTAGATGATGATTCACTTGTTACCAAATGAACGTGGCGCAGGTCCGAAACCCAAGTACCGGAGTTTTTCCCCAACCTTTACTTGGCAATTGTTCATACTCGTGAGTATTTCTTCGTGCTAATGATGCTCTCAATAAGAAACGGTTTCTGAGTGAGTAGGTACCAGAGCGCATGTGGATTCAGGATATAGATAACTTCTTTCGTTTCAGTGAATAACACTGTTTAGAACTTATGTATAGGCATTGTTGATTCATTCATCTGTATGACTTCGAGAAATGGTTCACCAATATAAGCCAAAGTCATTTCACGGTTCTGATTGCTCTCTTCTCGGCTGTCGTGCACGCTGTGTCAAAAGTATTTGTCATACGGAGAGGGGGAGATTTCTTAGGTGCCTTTCTGGATGCACTTCTCAAGACGGGATGGAAACATTTATGGCTAGGAAAGCGACGCCAGTAAATTTGTTCATCCATCGACATCTCGACATCTAAGATGCTCGGCCTGTACCAGTGTACATCTGTTTTGATAGGGAAAGGAGTTCCAGCAACTAACGTGTCTCCTCAGGCACCAGAAACCAACTGGATGACCGCAAAAGAAGGGCAAAGAAACGAAAGTGGAACGCCAAACTGGACTAACTGGTAATAAATAAACGGGGAAACATGTGCTGCAGGTACATCTATATCAGCTATAAGGACCTTTTGAAACTCGAAACGATTAAATGCTCCTTTGACACCACATTCAGTTCCAAGCACGAGGCGTGAGATTTCCAAATCAGCCCTTTCACCAACAGTAACCGCTGTTCTGCTAGGAGGGTTGTGTTGCAGACCTTGGTCATCGGAATACTCTCGATAAAATGACATAAAACCAACGAAGCGAAGTACTGGAGGAGGAAAACTAGAACTTGAAACAGCATGATACAGGACAAGAAATTTTACAAGCAGAGACAATGTAAACACACACACACACCAGAATATTAAAACTGACAAAACTGACACCAAAAGTACGAGGGCTAGAGTTTTTTTTTTCTAAATTCTGCACAGAAAAAGACTGGATCTATACAACATGCACATAAACTAAAGTCCTAAGATTTACTGCACTCGAACTTAATGTCCTGACATGGATCTATAACTCTTTAGTACTAGCAACCATCAATTGCAGGTCCGCACCAAGAGCGCTCAAGCAGTAGATGAAACCTTCGGAGCTGCTGCTGCAGCAGCCTTAGGGGGAGCCTGAGCAGTTGTAGTTGCACCAGCAGCTGGTGCCACGGGTTTAGCATCTTTTTTAGATTCTGTTGCTTCTGGGGGTTTAGGTTTCATATGGGGAGGAGTATTGTGCTTAAGTTTGATAAGTATCTGACGCATCCTCGAGAGATCAGTTGGCTTCCCGGGTTTTGGTCCCTGCATAACCACGATGGAGGGCTTCTTCTCCTTCTCCTTCTTCCCCCTTTTCTCAATTGTTGGAACTTCACGGGGTACAAGGTCTGCGATTGACTTCCAATAGTCCTTCTCAGCTTCAGTGTGGAACTTCTGCTGGTTGGCCAAGAATAACTGGCGACAAAAAAAATACAGCAAAGATATCAAATGACTGCACAACATCTAAATAGAAGACTCTAGTTCCGAAGTGTTAAAAGTATATCCAATGTCACTCAAATACGAGATCGCCGTGATCCTAATGTTCAAGATAGTCTAAATCCGACTAATGGTTTAAGCTTTTGGTTTCAGCTTTTTGATAAGGTATCAGAGTCTAGTTCTGCATTTTTGCAGCAATTATCATTTATTTCACACATGCTTCTTGTTTATCTCATTTCCTGTTATTTAACTCCACAGACATTTCATTTGGGTTTGCACGTGAGGGGTGCTAAGGAATATCCTACATTGCTTAAATACGATACTTGTGCCACATAGAAATGTAGCTTTCTCAACCTAATAACTTAAGTTTTTGGGTTAGAAACTTTAACACAAAAACTGTCTTTATTTTTTTTTCTTTTTGCTTCCTCGTATACCATCAATCCAGTATGTAGAAGACTACCAAAAACACTTCTTACATCAGAAGCTTCTAAGCTTGTCATCCGTGGACGAGATTGATAAAAGATAAAGGAGCATACAGAAGTCATACCATTGACAGGTGAACCAAGGAAGTGGAACACTAGAGCTTCAATACTAATGTTTGGCTTACAAGATCTTTTGCAAAAAGAATGTAGATTTTAAAGATAGTGTCATGAGCTTTTACTATTTCTAATTTCAAGTACGGGAAGCAAATTAAATAGGTATTTACATGCTTAGCTCTCCTCAAACTTTATTGAATACAGAACCAAGGATCAATTGGAAAGGAGTTATAGTTACTTCAAAAGGCTGATCCATAGATGATATACTGTCCACCGAGTTTTACAGACCCACAGGATGCTTGCGGCTGCTAAGATCTCTCACAAACATCTCTAAACAATCAAAATTCAATATTATGTCCAATCGAATCCAACAGTCGGACATCGTGGAGAGCAGAAGTTTCCTTAGCTCTAGTCCATCATGCAAACAGTCCTTAAGAAAGAGAGTTACTCCACAGAATGCTCTATTTGTCCAGAAAAAGGTAAACTTGCGAGGTTTTATTAGTATATACGACCTTCCAATTTGAGTTAAATTGCATAAAACATTCACAAGATGCAACTTAGCATACCAGAATAAAAAAGACAAGAAAAGAACTGTCTTTTAGCGCGAGCTCTGATTCATATGTCAATTAACTGATCTGTTCTACCCCGGGATCATAGTGCACGCCGGAAAAGAAGAAAATCTGCATGAATTCATTACCTTCTCCCTTTCTCTATTGGAAGACTTGTTGTTCTCCACCGATATGCTGCGCTTCTGATAGAATTCAATCTTGTATTGCTCCGCCTCCTCGATGATCTGCGCCAGCAGCTCTTTCTCCCTCTTCTCCTTCTCCTCCAACCTGATCGCATTTTTCCTGAAAAATTGCATCCCAAGTCTTCATCAATTACATGAACAAGAAGCAATCAATTCATTTCCATTCAACGATTACTCTGAAAACTTTCAGCTTGTCATCATCGGCGTAACTCACAAAAAAAAAAAAAAAAGACTGCCATGCATCTGCAATTTTGATTCCACGCAGTTCGAGCTGTACTGTAGTCAATCTATTCACACTTATCTATCAAATTCATGTCCATGAGAAGCTCAAGTTCATCACTCTCTCTCTATGAAAATTGATCAGTTCTAAACATCAGCTGAAACGCTATCAAACGCCGCAAGAAGAGCTCACCTCCTCCACTCTCTCAGAGCAAACCCTTCCTCCGGCTGCATGTCCGCCGGGGGCGGGAGGATCGGGCTGTCCGGCTCGCCGAAACCCCCGCGGGAACCCTCGCCGTTCTGCTCCGGCGAGAACCCGCCGCCCTCCGCCGCCTCCTCGGCCGACCCGTACGGCGGAGCGCCGAACGCCGGCGGCAGCGAGTCGGCCTCGTAGTCGAACCCGGCGTAGCCGTCGCCGTCGAGGGGCCGGGCCGAGCCGGCGGCGGGCGGCGGCGAGTCGCCGACGAAGGAGGCCATGCCGCTGGTTCCTTTCCCGGCGATTTAGCGAAGGAGATGGTAATCACGCTTTGGGCGCCAGCCGGTGGGCGTCGATGGTTTATCCAGTGGGAGCGCGCGAACGGCCGTGAGACGCGTGGCGGCGCCCGATTGGCCGCGGCCCTGGAAAGTCGAGGCCGAGGAGATGTTGACCGCGGGGTTGGGCGGGGGGAGTGCAGCGTGGGGGTTGGCGCAGGCGATCGTGGCTTCCCCGGCCGGACGGCGCCACCTTTTCCGGCTCGAATGTCCATCGATCGCGTGATGATGACACGATTTCAAATGCAAAAGAGAGAGAGGGCAGTTGCGCAGCTGAAGTGATGTAACGAAAACGACACTCGCCACGTGTCGTCCTGCGGTTGGCCTATCCGATGGGGATGATTTGTTCTTACATGAGTATGTCATTGCTGAGCCACTCTACCTTTTTTTGACCTTTTTTCTCGGAAGATTTTTCTTAACTGATCTGATAAATAATCAAACCCAATTAAATATCCATGCTATTTTATGTATGACGGTCGGTTGCGTACTTGACTTGCTTGGACAGTTGAAAGTCCTTTATAACTTTTTCTTCACAGGTAAGTTTGCTTACTCCTCCAAATATGGATATTAAGGATGTCAGAGTCGAATTGAATTGAAATTTCATGTATTTTTAGTTTGGTATGATTTAAAATTCAAATAATGAAAAAATAATCACTTTTTTTTGTGTGTGTTTGGGTTATTTCAATTCAGTTCAATTAATTGAGCCAAATCGAAATTCTCAATAAAAATTCAATGCACAACTTAAAATTTCTCTTTTCTCTCACTCCTTTATTTAGTTCAATTCTAATAAGTAGGTAAAAAAAGAAAACTGAAAAACCAAACCGGATCAAAATCAAATTTTTGGTTTAGTTTATATTCAATTCGATTGAGTTTTCACCCTATTGGTTCTGTTTGATTTGGATTTCATGAAAACCCAAACCAAACAATTGACACCCCTAATAAATACTTCTCATGGCACAACAGGATCTCCTGGACTTGAACTAGAGATCTTGCCCGAGAAGTAAATCATTATAGAGGAGAGACTAAATAGATTCCTTTTGGGGATCAATTTATCAATCCCAAATGGAGCATCCAACTCTTCGTCGTACTGCATTCTCCAAATATGCTTGTTATCCCCTTCTTCATTACATGACAAGTATTTGTGAAATAACTCTAGTTAGAAGAAAAAAAGAAGGCATTAAGAGACTCTCCTAGTTTAACCTGAAAAATTAGTTGATAGTTCAAATAGATTAGGCCTATAGATACGTTTTAAATTTAAAATAGATTGATAGGGACCTTTTTGAGTAGATACACGAATTGCCTTAAATAGAAGAATGGAGACGATGGGTCGGTCCATGGGAATTCTTTCCTTGGAAAGAATTCTTCTAGAGTCTTGAGGTCCACAAGTACATGATAAATAGCACCAAAGCGCTTCTAGCCGACTACTAGCTTGAGAGAAGGTAGCCTCTCTGGACAAAAGATGGCTCAATTTCTATTCTTTCTTTTTGATTTTCGGTTTATATATATTTTTTAGGGGCCTAGAATGCTAAGAGGTGGGGGAGAAGCAACCCAAAACTCCAATCAATTGAGACACACAAAAATTTCTCAACATCAAAAGAATGATTGAACTTGCTCAAGTTTCTAGTGAGGAGGCATCTCTTCAATTACTTTGAGCTTTGCTAGATCAATCTAAATTCCTCGTCTAATTACTATGAAGCCCATAAGCTTGCCTAAAGTAAGTTCAAAGCCTAATTATAAGCTACGGTTCATCACAATGCTATTCTTGAAGCTACCCTCACATGACGTACTGTGATCAAACTAAACTATCTCTCTAATTTTATGACTACCCGAGCTGCCATGCCTACGCGAGGAAATCCACTCATCTATATTCAGTCAAAAACCAAGAAAAAGATGAATCTATTCAAACTATCAACTAATTCCTAAAATTTTAGCGGGATGGGGATTGTAATTCATTATGCTTCTCAAGAGTGTAATTGTGATGCCCAAGAACGTCACGTGTGGCATAAGTCTTTTCCGCTTGTACTCATCATTATGAGTATGCATGTGAAAGCATAATAAATTTTCACAACATCCCTTACAAGAAAATCACATGAGTTTAATCAATATACATATGCTTCTTTATATTAACACTATTAGTTACCATCTTTATACAACATTAAATAAAACAAAAAACATAGTTCTGGGAGAGGTCAGGGTCACCTAACACAATTACACCTGTACTAAATAAAAGTGTTCTGGGAGAGGTCCGGCATCATCACGTCTCACTCATCGCCATGTCCAAGAGGACCACCAAACTCTCTTGAAGGTTCGACCATCTCGCCATTTACATCAATATACAATGTGATAAAATAGTAGGAAGAAGTTCAGGTAAACCTACATCCACCCAAATAGCGGAGCTATGTTTAACAAATACTATCTCGGATTTCAGTACAAATATATCCTAATATTCCGACTCTATATATTTGGAGACTCTATAACATGGCACAAAGGTGGATCCATCCCACAAATTTAATATATATATATATATAAGAATAAACCAAAGCCTGACAAATGAAATCTACAAATCAAAGCTAAGAGATCATCTCACTACTCAACAAGGTACATGCAAACCATAATGATCCATTTGCATACAAATTTACTGTGAGAGATAATTGAATAAATAGATGCATTAATTTACCATCATGCTATGTCGATGCAAACCATAAACGATATCACACATGATTATTCACTCAAATGCAAACATATGACATAACGCATTGTGATGCATGATTATCACCAATCAGTTCATTAATATATATATATATATATATATATGCACATGGTCATGCATCATATTAATTATTTAATCTCATTTCATCCCATTTCATCCAAAGTCCTAAGACATCTCAACTCTACGGGAAATCCTGACTCTATGGAGCATCTCCACTCCGAGACATCCCGAACACTCTAGGGGCATACCAACTCTGGGGCATCATCGCTACTGATATGTGAGCAATGAATAAAGCTTTTCATAATACTTTCTATATTTACTTACATAGCAAAAATGCACATGATAACATTATAATCATATGATTTTCCTTACATCAACGATGAAAACAACATTTATTATAAAAATGAACATCTGATACAAAACATTTATTCATGCAATTTGCTTCTTAATTATGTTGCCATTTCAATGATCATATATGTGAATAATATTAATGAGATTCTTACCTCTTTTCATTTTTCAAGCAAGGAAATGATAACATTATCAGAGAATCGACTACGGTGAAAATCGATAACCTAAATAATCGACAATAAATAACATCAACAACCCAATAATCAACAATGTTTAGTTAGTAAATGGGTAACTTAGTTGAATTGCAAAAATATCTCTTACTAGTTTATTCTCATCATTCCCACTTTTGATTCAATTGAATCTCATGGAAATCGATTGATCACAACCTCGGCATGTAGAAACTCATCAATTTAAGCCAAATAAATACAACGATTTAATACTTAATTATGCGAAACTTTCTCACCCCTAACATCAAAGTTCAAATTAAAATTAACAACCATCAAACAACTAAGTCAAAAGTACTAAGTAGATCAATCTAATTTAACCCTAGAGTTTTCACTTACCTCAAATAGAAGGCTTGAGTAAAATCAAAACTTTAATCAACTTCAAAGCATCACAATCGAGAACAAAGATTAATATCTCTTAACCTTTTTATCAAAACTAGTTTAAGAAAAGAGAATAACCCACAAGTTCACCTTGTAAGTTCTTGAAAAATGGAATTTTGAAACTTTGAAAATACGAGAATAGAATCTTTCCTTTCACACAAAAAGATTGGAATTTGAAAATAAAATAGGAAGATCTCTTTTTCTTTGTTTGCAAGAACAAGTTGAAATTCTTTTTTTGAAACTTAAAGACATAAGAAGACCTTTTTATAGGCCAAGAAGGATAAGAGAAAGTAACTCAAGTTAAGAGAAATGATGATTAGAAGTTAAAGAAGATACTAGGTGGAAATGCAAGAGAGGGGGTCAAGTTAAAAAAATAAAATAAAATCACAAGTGGCATTATCATACGATTTCTTCCAATAATGTGGCCAGGGAGAATGAACCTTAGAAGATCAAACTTGAGTTAAAAGACACATGGCAAGAATATAAGAAAATGTGATTAAAATATCACACATGGCCACCTTTGGTTAGCTTGATCAAATAACCAAAGTTAAAAGGAATTATAACTTTGGGTTAAAAGCTTTAAGTGCAATGATGGGAATGGTGCTTCAATCCAAGATATATAAGTGGCCTCATATTTTGAGAGAACGCTTCTTGACCAAGTAAAATGAGTGAATTATCAATACCTTAATTGGTTAAGGATGAAATAGATGATTTAATGCATGAAGTCATAACTAAACTAAGTTCAATGTCACGAGCTAAGGATATATCACTTAAAATACTTTGTGGAGAAAGGAAGAGATGGTAAAAATTAAAAAGGGACAAATGGCTCACTTGCATGGCTTCCAAATTAGATATTTTATTAAATTATCAATTATCTAGTAAATCAGTATGTAAACAAGGAACTCAGTGTTCGTTCCAAGCATTGATAAATTAGAAAAACATTTTGAACTCACTAAAAACATTGGTAAAAAATAAGAGATGCTAAAAAGATTTAAATTTGGAAATTTAAAACTTGAATATTGTCAAATATGCAACTTGAGGACTACAACCAATATGACGGGAAATTAATGACCTTCACTCAACACTGCTGACATATATATCAATATCTATCACTAAGCTCAATGCATCGAATTCTGATGATTACAATAATGGAAAATCATCCTTCGCACCGTCCAAGCCTCACAAAATTAACAACTTCCATGGCTCCAAACTAAATAACACTTATCTTTATATCCTAAATATTATTTTAAAAATTCCAGAAGTCACAATAACGACAGATCGAGAGGCTCGACTAGATGAAGTCGGCGAAGAATTTTATGTTATATGTGGTAATCTCGGTAATTTTTCTAAAATCACGCCCTCCCGAGGCCCAAGTATTATATGTGCCCATAATAAAGTCTTGAATATTAGAAGGAAAGCCCCTATACCTAACGGGTGAATTTCGACCTTCACGAAGAGAGAGAGACTCAGTTTCTTTGACTGGTGGGGGCTTACTAATTTTATTTAAAACAAGGGAAATAGCATATAGGATGTATGGATTACCCACTGTCTATATTATTTACGTTGTTGCTAGTAAATACCATTATTTGGTTTTATTTTGAGGATCCTACGTGATAATGAGAAAGATTTTTGTGTGTGTGTCTATGTATATAAACGGTTGATAATATTTGAATTTGATGAATTAGCTCGATCATCCCTACATAACAAATTGGTGTGGTCTATTCATCTCATTACTTATGAACAAACAGTAAGAATTGAAGCAAGAAGGAAAGATGACCTTCGATTTATGTTATTTGCCTTGCCCAATTTGAATTTTGAAGAAGGAACTTTTTTTTTTTTTATATCTTGTTGATAGAAAGTTTCTAATTAATAATCAATAATATCAGTATAAAATTTGTTGGTCAGAATGAATGGTTTCGTTTTTGTAACTTTCTAATTGCTTCAGGGTCTTATAAGTTGAATTAATCAAAATGATATAATAAGAATCGCCAGAATATGTCTAGGGATAACCAAATAACAAAAGTTTCGTGAGGGAGCTGGAGCAGGCTACCACTAAGCAAAGATCCTCTTTTTAAAGAAATGCTATTTGGAACTATTTTATGACAAATAACCCATTTCACTCCTTATGGTGAACAGGGCTATTGATTATATTTAAAAAAGGGAGTAGCTTCATGAGCAGGTTGAAGAGAGCTCTACGGGGCTTGGAAGACCGAATTCATGTATGTGGAAAAATACAGGTATGACTTGGTTAGTAACCGTCATAATCTAAGTTTATTCTTGTCGTAGCTTCTGTATAAGGTGTCTGACTCATGACATGTATTACGATGTTTTGTACAGGAGTTGCAATAAAATTGAACGTGGATTACAACAACTAAGACGTTAACTTTGGTCCCCTGGCGGACCAATAGCCAAGGCTAATCTTAATGACAAGGAAACCATTCTTGATAGGTAGGTTTTTTGCCATGCTAGCATATCTACGTCAAAAAATTGAGAAAGTTATTAAACTCTATTTGTTTGGCGAAACATAAATAATTTGAAATTTTTTTCCTTAAAATGATTGCTTGTATCACTTATAAAAATGAATGAACGAAAAAAACGTCAGAATCTACGAAAATATATAAACATAAATTGTTATCGATTATGAATATATATTTCATTAACTAATTATTTCAAGCGATAATTTGTAGAAAAATATTTTTTTAAAGCATTCATTTTTCGTGAAGCAAACAAATCCATAATGAAAGACATGTTTCCATCCATAAATTAAACTAGTCTTCGTTCCCACGCGCGTGCGAGATTAGTGTGAATAGCTATATGCTTCGACAATAAATGTACTCTCCTTTTTAAGAATTTTAATGAGATTCGGAAGGAAACTGTTTCCGACGTCTCCTGTTGTTTTCAAATCTCAAATTGTCCTAAAAAACATGGAACTGTTATCGTAAAACTGCATAAGTCTTCATCTCCCTTTAAATACTTTACTAAGTTAGACTTAATTTTAAATGAGAGGGCATGATAGTAATTTAAAGAGTGGAAATCAAATATGAAAATTGATTTTATGTATCGCTTAAATTGAGTGAGCTAGAGAATTTGATTACATATAAGAAATATTAACAAGAAACCCGTAGAAGAGAAACTGTTCTTAATTCACTACTTTAATTTAATATTTGATGATAGTATTATCCAACTTTAATTTTAAGTATTATAATATGGAAAACTTGCTTATTAAATTACAAAAATGTAAATTTGATACATTTTTATTACTACTTTGTACTATTTGTCTCACAATTAAGAGTAATAAATATATACATATATGAATTATTTGACTTGTATATGAGACATGCATTCAATGTGATTGATGAAGGCATTCCCTGAAAATAGTGAAGAAAAAAGCCAAATCGATATATTGCTGGAAAAACATTGATATGATTGCAGAGAGGCCGGGGCCCTAGCCCCCAAACTTTTTGAAATTGCATTATTGCAATAAGCTGTACAAAATCTTGCGATGAAAACAATTTTTTTGTTGAATCAAGTGGAGTCATAGTGGACATCTAGAATAATGACTTTAGCTAAACTGTGCTTTGATTTTGACTAACCATGTTGATTTATATAGGTGTCGGTCAAATCAGTACAAATAGTAAATACACACTATAATAACTATAAGTATGATAATAAGTTCAAAAATACTTTTGTCACCATCGAATGCACCATAAGAAGAGAAGAATTATTAAACTTTTGTTGATCCGAGAGAAAATTTCAAATAAAGACCCAAAGTTGACTAATTTTTTCAAATAATGATCCGAAATGAATTTTGTGTCAGATAAATACCTAAAGTGGACTCATTATCTCAAATAAGGATCCGAAGTAGTTGAATCAATTCCAAATAAGAATCTGAGCTTGCTAGTCATCCAAATATTTGCTGGCTATCAAGCATGGATATTTCCGATGACCGGAGTTTGGACAATTTTCTCCAATAAAAATATAGTGAAAATTAACAAATCCTAAAACAAAAACAAACAAAAAAAACTCTAGGTTTTCTACGATCTTCCCATTCCTTGAACCCATCCTTTGCAAAGTCAAAGACCAAAGTTCTCCACATTCTTTGTACCCATCCTCCGGTAAAGTTGAAGACCCAAATTCTCCATTAGTTGAGGCACGAATTCAAAAACAAGAAGAAAACCAAATGCTTCTTTCTTTGTTTGTGAAGACCCAAATTCTTCACCGGTCGAGCAAGTCGAGAACCGACGAGAATCGAGTCGTGATGATGATCGGGTAGCGATTTGGTTGAGGAGCATTGGGAGAGAAGAAAGAAGAAAACGTAAACATCTAAATGAATAACATAAACTTAATCAATTTAGAATTTCCCTTTTTTTTTTCAAATCACAAATTTTTGACAAAATTGCTATAGTTTAATCGCTGGAAAATGTCTGCTGGCAAACTAAGGTTCTCAATAGAAATTAACTTGATCACTTTGGGTCTTTATTTGACACAAAATTTACTTCGGGTCCTTATTTGAAACAATGGATCTATTTCGGGTCCTTATTTGACACAAAGTTCATTTTGGGTTCACATTTGAGAAAATAGATTTACTTAGGGTCCTTTTTTGGAATTTTCTCTTGATCCGATGGACCGTCCCATGGCCCTACACGAGCACCAAGAGGAAATTGCATCAGCATAGCGTTATTTTTCCTGCAATTCACCACATTGGCGAACCGAGACAGCTCTGCTTTGGATGTTTCTCAAATTGATTATGGGAAAATAAAATGATTCTGGCCTAACTTGTCTTAGCTAATTAAATTTATCTACCTTTGTCCATATATTAGCTTTGCTCATTTTTCAAAGGCGATAGGAGCGAAGACAAGATACGGGGGGGCCTGCAAAATGCGTGCTGATGCTTCGTTGGCGAGACATTATCCTCCTACCCCAAGATTCTTTTAGATAAAAATGGTGATTAAATTAATCGATGCAATTAATAATTAGAAGGGCCAATTGACGTAATCAATGAGAATCTATTTTTAATTTTATTTCACTTGGAAGCCAATCGTGTGGAAGATCTCATTGAGAGATGGACATATCTTTTCTGGTATGTGAGAGGGACACATTTGTCAAGCGGGGATCATGGCAAATTGTTAATGATTTTGTGATTGGGATGTAATTAATATAAAATTATTCCTTCTAAAGATTAGCATACCAGCATCTTGGATTACTCTAATAATCTGTATTATTGAGCTATTATAATGATGGAGATATCTAGATATCTCCCTCAATTTCAAGAAAATTACCAAAAAAGTCTTAAGTTTATTACATTTATACCAATTCATTCCTAATTTTTCAATTGTGACAATTGAATCCTAAAGCATTTGATAATTTGTCAATTTAGTCGTTTCGGCGAATTTTGACCAAGAATCACTAACTTGGGTGTTGGCCATCCTACAAGAAACAGCCGCATTGATGTGAATAATTTTTATAATTTTCAAATAAATTATTTATTTATTTATTTATTTTTCTTTTTCCTTCACTAATCGTTGAGCCTTGGCAACCAGCATGTGTGGGCCGACCTTGCTAGGATCTCGCAAGGTTGAGCCTTGCCCAAGATTGGTAAGCTCGAGCCTTGCCCAAGCTCGATGAGATTGGTCCTCGCTTGTGGCCAATAGCCGTCCATTACTATGGCTTGGTGACCAACGAAGGAAGAAGGAATAACAAAAGAAAGAAAATAACAAAACGATATAAAATATAAATTATTATTGATTCGTTTTTTGCTAAAATTGTCCATGTCATTATTGATTGTACCACATAAGATGGTCGGCATTGACATAAGTAATTTTAAGTCAAAATTGACATGTACAAACCACTACTCCGATTTTCAAATATGAAATTGAAGGTCATAAGTAGTTAT
Source organism: Eucalyptus camaldulensis (assembly GCA_019915185.1). NCBI lineage: Eukaryota > Viridiplantae > Streptophyta > Magnoliopsida > Myrtales > Myrtaceae > Eucalyptus > Eucalyptus camaldulensis. The sequence goes on along the minus strand of JAHSVA010000014.1, from coordinate 15,032,386 downwards.
CATCACTCTTTCAAGTTTGACCTATTGGTGCAAACTCATATAATAAGTCTTTTCTCAGCATCTTTGGCAGCTCATGTTTTGGCCTATTTAAGCCAGATAATCAAACCATTTTTTTAATTAACAACCATGTGATAAGCAACTCCTACACTCTTAACTTACCTCTCTCTCTCTCTTTCTCTCTCTCTCTCTCTCTCTCTGTGGCCTCAAATCTTCATGACACTGCAAAGAATTGCTAAGAGAATGCTGAACTGTTGTCGGGTCCAAGTTCGGGCTAGAGCAAGATCACTTGTTTTCTCTGCATTGGCATTTGGTGCTATTTTGGTCACCCTTTATGTAGATATTATCGTCATTTCAAGTAATTCTCTACGTTCTTTGAGTTACAACGGTCAAACTCCTCTCGTGATTCATGGAGCAATTCAGGAGACTGAAGCAAGAAATCTTAAGTCAACGTTCAGGCACTTGCAACTTCGTTCCGTGCATGAAGAGGTCATGGAAATTCAAGAAGTTAAAGTAGACGACGATGATGACGAGAATATAAGTCCTCTAGTTCCTCCAACTAATGTCACGGAAGAAGAGAGAGTCTCGTGGTTTCGCAAAGTCTTGCCGGAATTCGATATATTCAAGTCGGACGACTTGACTCGGCGATTTCATGGCCGCGTGATGGGTTTCTTTGGCCAGAAAAATAATTGCTCGGTACGGTTCTTCATGACGTGGATCTCGCCAGCAAGGTCGTTCGGGAGGAGAGAGTTCTTGGCCTTGGAGAGCCTCTTCAAATCAAACCCATATGGTTGCTTAGTGATCATATCAAGAACCATGGATTCGAAACTAGGGTTTAAGAAATTCAAGCCCTTTCTTGATCATGGCTTTAAGGTGATTGCAGTAACTCCGGATTTGCCTTTCTTGCTCAAAAACACGCCGGCCAAGGCCTGGTTCGACGAAATGAAGACGGGAACAAAGGATCCAGGTGAGATTCCATTAGCTCAGAATCTCTCAAACTTGATAAGAATCGCTGTCTTGTTCAAATACGGTGGTGTGTATCTAGATACCGACGTTATAGTACTAAAGGACTTTGCGCTGTTGCGAAACTCGATCGGTGCTCAAAGCATAGATGCCATGTCGAGGAGATGGACGAGATTAAACAATGCGGTGATGGCGTTCGACAAGAAACACCCGCTCTTGCTTAAGTTCATGAGGGAGTTCGCCTTGACCTTCGACGGTAACAGGTGGGGACACAATGGACCTTATTTGGTGTCCAGAGTGGTTGAGAAAGTCACTGGGAAAAGGGGTTTCGAATTTAAGGTTTTGCTGCCGATGGCTTTTTATCCGGTGGATTGGACGAGGATCGGAGGGCTGTTCAGGCGGCCGGAGACTCGGGCCAACGCAAAATGGGTGGAGGCAAAGATAGCGCAGTTGAGCGGGGAGACATATGGGGTGCATCTATGGAATAAGCAAAGTAGACGATTGAAGATTGAAGACGGAAGTGTCATAGGAAGATTGATCGAAGATCATTGTGTTATTTGTGAAAAGATATACAATTAAGGAAAATTTTCCGGTCAGGGCCATTGTCTTCATCATTTTTGCTCTCCATAATCCGTCAATAATTGTTTTCTTTCCTATCTCCTAGTAATTGTATAATGGTTCCGCTCCTTTTGATTTGTACATTGCAATAAATTGAAGAAATGCAGCTATAATATGGTGGTTCATATTAGAAAAGGAAATTGTGCATGTTCAAGTAAAAGGAACAGATGTTCTGCTACTATAGAAAAATATATCGACTTTCTAATAAGTTCGATTATACCTAGCATCGCAAATTATACAATTAGTGTTTCTCAAATCAAATATAGGAAAATTCTGCTTTTTGTCCTTGTACTGCCATGTGTTTTGAAATCAAGGCCATGTACTATTAGATTGTCTAATCCGATTCTTTTATTTTCACAAGTTTTCTATCTACGTCCTTTTAACACTATTTCATTTAAATTGAGTTTACGAGGCCATCGAATAACATCAAAGGATGGCATGGAAAAATATGCCAATGCCCACATGAATACGGGTGGAAAAATTTAGTCATCATCGATAATACTGGAAAATCATATAGATAAAATCTCCCACGCAAACATCAACATTGGGAAAAATGATAATCATGTCAGTTAGATTTGGTCAGATTTAGTGTCAGAAAGACTTGATTAAAAGATTTGTGAAAGTAGAAGAACTTGATTAGATAAAGTAAAAGAATAGAGACTTGATTTGGAAATGCGTGAAATTACAAGAAGGAGAAGTAGAATTTTTCGAAAAAATTAATGTATAAGAGAGGGGAAAGAATAATCACATATTTGAAATTCTTACCCTTTACCCAAAAAAAAAAAAGAAAAGAAAGAATAATCATATGTGAAGTCTACGATAAAATAATAAGGAGGAAGAATAATAAAGAGTGCGCCAGCCGTTGCTGCTACAAGGAAAAATGTCATGCCCAATAGCCGGCAAAATTGAGAATAAGAGTTGACACATGCACGACAAAATCATAGTGCCACCTTCTTGTCAAGGCAAAATTGTTTAATGCACTTAAAAATACAATTGAGTACAAGAAACCACCTCATTGCAAAGGTCTTAATCATAATATATGTCATATATGTTTGGTACGTTCCCCCCCCCCCCCCCCCAAAAAAAAAAAAAAGGAAAGAAACTCAGCATAGTTTTAGAGATTAAAAACATGTATATAAAAAAAATTAAAAAAAATCAAAGATTGTTAATGAATTAGAAACATAATAAAATACAACTTGAAATGCTCCAAAAGATTCTATACCTCTTATCTATCACTTACTAGAGATTGATGGTAGTAATTTTAGCGATTGTATCATCTAAATTCGGATAGATTAGGGTGGGGATTTTGATTTGGAGGGCTCAGAGCAAGTAGAGCTCGTCTGAGAGGCTCCGGCTTCTTCCTACCCTTAATTTCTTGTAAGGAGCTCGATGTGGAATCTGAGTTCCCATCGCACGAAACGACTTATCGCGGGAAATTAAACGTGCTCAAAGAATGCCAACTCGGTGCATGGAGAAGTTGGAGGCTTACGATTAGGTGTCATCTTTATTTTCGAATGTGGAACCAAGGCAAGACGCAATGAAATAATTTCTCTTTCAATGGTGTTATCGTGGTGTTCGGAGAGGTAGAAATTGGAAGGGCGAATTTCGAAAATAGAGATCGCCCATCCTTCGATTAATAGGTCTTAACTCCTGATTCGAAAAGAATGACAGGTGTATCGCCATGATGCTAACTGAAGCAACTTGTTGAAGGGTCGATTTGAAACTCCAATTCAGGGACCTGCTTGAGGTTACTTCCCGCCTCAATCCCCTTCTTAACCTTTCTCTAATGAGTATGATGTAGACTATGGAGTGTCAAAAATACCAGAACCGAACTGAAAAGTTTGGGTAATAAGTTAAAGAATCGGCATCATAACATTCTCATCCCCAAAGATTTAGATGCCCCCAACATCGTCTCATTCTCCGCTGCCATTTGCACCTCAATCCATCTAAAGATAGAAAAGCACATTTATCTATGTTGATTTCGACTGCAAATGTACTCATCAATGCCAACTTCGAGGCTAAGTCAGACACTTTTAAAGTTTTCTTGAGATGAAAACCTAATAGCACCAACAGTGAAGAGTACAAGATGAAAATGAATGGCAGAAGAAAACAATTGCCTTGTAAAGTTCGGCAAAATTGGAACCCCAAACTCCATTACGCGAGTTGATTAGGAATACGCCAGATCTCAGATCTAGGGCTTGACTTGGCCTTGGATCTTGTGATTGGATTGGAGCAAATCTTGGTTCATTTTCTCAGTTCAGTTTTGATTTGTGCTCGTTGTGAATGAAAATCTCAACGTGGGGATCATAGTGCTTCAGTTTGTGGAGGAAGGAGGAACCCCCAAAGCCCAGAAAAAGAAAAGATGGACGCAATGGGAGGAGAGAGAAAAAGTGTATACGTCCTAAAAAAAAAAAAAAAAACCTGAACAATGTTTTCAGTTCGGGTTGCACATGGTTCTGGCCACGGTAACCTACAAGAACCATGTTTGGTTCAGTTCGGATCAGATGGAAGCCTGAACCAAATCATTGACACCTCTATTATCGCATGTCACTGTCGTTTGAGCAAGATCTATCTTCACCAACGAGGATAATTCTACTCCCCGCAATGCTCTCAAGCGTTTTTCTCATTAAAGAAAATGACATAAATAATCTTTGAATTTTGATTCAATATACAATATCATCTCATAAATTTTTAATTTGTTCAATGTGGTCTTTAAACATTTCATATATGTTTAATCTAATCCCTGAACTATATATAATTGTTTGATGTTATCTCTGAACTTGAATTAATTGAAGATAAAAAGTGGACTTTTTCATATAGTCTGGAAACTCTATTGAACATATACCAAAAAGTTCAGGATCAAATTGAACAATTTAAAAATTTTAAGACATCATTACATATTGGATTAAAGTTTAGGAAACACATTAAACAAACTAAAAATTAAAAAATGATATTGCACATTAAATTAAAATTCAAGAATCATTTGTGTAATTATCAAATCTCATTACCATCAAGGAGGAGGGGCTTTCAAATCTAGAGACTCCTCCTCCACATCTCATTTTGAAGAGTTGGCCAAGATTCTATGCCATGTGATAGGCATCGTAAAAACTTGAATTATGCCACGGCAGGCCTATCTCACGGTATCCGTCTTTTATGAATTTGTTGAGTTTAGGTTTTTTAAAATAAAATCTGACATATTGGCTCTCTAATTTTAAGGGGTTCTTTTCTTAACTCTTTTCATGCAGTTGGTGAATGTGGATTTGTTTTTTCGACATTGATTTTATCAAATTTCTCTCCTTAACATTGAGTGTTTGCTTCTACTTGTTACGTTTGAAATTTTACATTTGAAATTGAGTCGTTTACATATCAGTCACTCCAAATCCATAAAAGCCCAACCTAGCTAAAATCACTTAAAAATATTGGGATAACTGCACTGAAAACTCTAAAACTTATCATGAATATACAATTTAGCGTTAAAACTTTTAAAAAATGCAATCAAGTCCTAGAATTTATCAAGTTAGTTCAATCACCAAGTCGATACAATCAAGTTTTAAAATTTGTTAGTATTTTCCGTTTGTTAAGTTAAACGTAATTAATGAAATAACTTGGTTGCACTTTCGAATGACGACCCTACCCCAACCAATGACCGTCCTTAGCTAATATGGGCAAGAGCTGACGACCCTCGCCCTACCAAGGTTGCCAACCATTGGCCCGAGGCCCGACGACCCCAACCAACCCTCACCCACTGTGGCCAACCCTTTTTGGCGATGGTAGGATGGGGCAACAGGCCCTCACCAATTTGTTGCCTTTGCTTTTTTTTAAAAAGATTATTTTTAAATTTAACATAATTAATATTTATATTAACAATTAAATTTGGACCGAAACAACGTTGTTTAGGGGTTATTTTTCTTGTTTTAGCCTCGTCAATGCTACATCAAAGAGAGAGAAAGTAGTAAAAAAGTCATGTAAGCATTTTTCCTTATCCAAATTGGACGGTCAAAGCAGGCAAATCGAACATATTCCAACAAAGAAAACTCCACTGTGCGTGTCTTTTCTTTTATGCGGCAAAGTGATATATAAGGCCAAGAATCAGCAACGATATCCACGGTCAAACTTGGATTCTTGATTTCCTTCCACGGTCAAACTTGGATTCTTGATTTCCTTTCTTAACAGCCCAAGAACCCGAAGCCCAATATATGTGTCCTTTGATTTTCTTCTACGGCTGAAGAAAATCAGAAAATAAAATTGATTATACCAAAAAATTAAGAACTTTTGATTATTATCAACAAGTGATAATAGTTGATAAGAGTAGAGTTTGGCCATTTATAAACTGAATTATCGATGACTCAAGAAATTGATGGCTTGAATGAGTCGACAAAAAATGGAGTTAACAATCTTACATGCAATTGACAAATAAGTAATCGTCAATGAGGGCTCAGCCCTCAGCCGTCTCCCTTCGGCCCCCCACCCTTTTTTTTTTTTTTAATTTTTTTTTAATTTTTTAAATATTTTAAATGAATTTAGTTTTAAATTTAATTTAATTAATTTTTATATTAATTATTTACCACGTAGAGAAAAAATGACATCGGTTTTGCATTTTTTAACCACGTTAGTGTGCAAAATGACGCCATTTTACACTCACCTCACCGGAAAATTGCCACGTCAGCAATTTGACTGGATTTTAGTCGGATTGACACTTAAATGATCAATTTTACTCCAATTTTGGCACTTAAGTGTACTTTTCGAAACTTTTGGCACTTAAGTGTCCCTCTATGCCAAGTTTTGGCACTCCAGGTGTCTGTACCTCCTTTCCAAGCCTTATCATCCATTAAATTTCAGCAAAGTTTGCATTAGAATAGTCTTGTTTGAAGTAAAGCTATTGGTGTCCTTATTTACCTTGATATATCTAGTTTGGAGTCAACATAAAACTTGTCTCCTTAAATTAAAGGCCAAAAATGACTTTTGGTAAAAGATATTTCGTCATGGGATAAATTCCGGCGAAACGAAAATTTGTTTAATGGCTTTTGTTGACCAGCCATTCAAGAGAAAATAAGAGATGACCTTGGTATTCTTCTTTGATTGATATTAGGAAAAGCACTAAAAAAAGTCATAACCATATTGCATTAGTACCAATTTAGTCATAAACCTTTCAATTGGACCTATTTAAACCTAAACCTTGTTCATAGTAGTGTCAATTCAGTCCATTCGGCTAATTTAAGTCAGAAATTGTTGACATAGACATTAACCATCCTACATGGCAAGATCGGCACTGACGTAAACATTTTTAACAATTTTTTTTAATTTTTTCTTTTTTAAATGATTTTTTGAATTTTCTTTTTGTTTTTGCAAGCTTGGGTCAACCTCGCTTGGGTGAGAGTGAGCACTGACTGTCCAAGGTAGGCCCCCTTGCCTGAGTGAGGTTGGGCCTCACTTGGGTTATGGCAAGGCCCGGCGAGCCTTGCCCTAGCCTTGGCGAGGGTTCACCTAGTTAGGATCAGTGATGATCACCATAACCCAGGTGAGGCTCAGCAAGGCGCGGCCTAATGAGGCCGACCCTTGCCTATGGCCATGGCTGATGGAAAGAAAATGGAAAGAAAAAATACAAAATTTTAATCGAAAAATTTGACATAATAAAAAATATTATTATATTATTAAAAATATCCACATCAGTACCAACCGACATTTACATCAGCAATTTCCTACCTAAATTGTTTGGATAAACTGAATTGGTATCAATGTGAAAATCTTTATTATTAAATTAATTAAATAAAAAAGTTTATGACTGAATTGGTATCGATGAGATAGATTTAAAACTTTTTTGGTACTTTTCCCATTGATATTAGATAAGGCCAAGTGAAAAACAAACCACTTTATCTAAATCTAATTCTCATGGCTATAGTTTGATTCAAAAAGGTCACCCCACACACAGGTTCAAGTTTGAGACATAATTTAACAGATCAATAGTACAAGTAACATTAACACTCTAACGAATTTAAATTTTTGAATCCCTGACTTAATTTAAGCATGCAATGGCAATTTGATTCTTACACTATCAAGTGAGAAAATAGTCTCACTGTCAAGCCACCCTGTTTGGACTTTGATTCGGGGTCTTGATGTCTCTTGCGTAAGGTTAGTCCATTATTCAGTCGATTTGGAATTAACTCAGCTAAAGAGGATTTTCTTGTCGATAAGAAAATGTTCGTTATTATAGCTATCATGAGATATTATTGCCACTAGGGATTAAAGTCACCTAGCTCCTATTGTTGCTTTATATGAAGGTCTTTTGGAATTCCTAAGTCAAAATTAATTGCAACACCCCAAATCTCGGGTAGTACGGAGGGACGAACTAAGATTGCCTTGGCAGTACGCGGGCAAGGTTAAGTGCATGTCTCTTGTCCCACATCGCTTAAGGGGAAGTCATGGGCTAATTTATAAGGTTTGGGTTCCTCTAACTATATACACGTGTTTTCTTGTGATAGTATGGGCTACCCCGAGAAGAACAAAACCGTGAAAACTTAATATCCAAAACGGATAATATGTGTACACTGGAGTGTCCAAAGCGGATGTCACGACCCGATCTTGCCGCCCTCGATCTCTCACCATCATGAGAAGAGAAAATGGGAAAATGTCGGATTTAAAGGTACTTAATCACAAGAGTTCCCTCATGGCTCGCGTTCCAAAAGACATCATCACCTCGCCTTTTAGATCAAGCTTTTCGTGAGTTCCCTTCACAAGATTGTGAACTCTCCCAAGCTCATATCACGCATGACAACGCAGTATCGCGATCCATATCCATATGGACGACACACCTCGAGAGAAGAGATCGGGTGTGGATATTGGATTTAAATGTACCATTACCATGGTAGCCCTCTTGATAGTACATTTCGCGCATAAGGATGACATCACTTCCCATATTGAGTATGCTAAATTATGGTGAGTTTCATCGAAACTCTACCCCGTGCAACGGGTTTATTTATACGGTCTAGTTGTTTGTGACAACCTAAAAATAATATGAGAGTCGCCACTAGCCTCGTTTTAGGGGTTGGCTAGAAAATCCAATCGAAGGTTGAGAGTGTTCTCTCGATTACGTAACCAAATATCTAGGTTTGGGGACTTGGGTTTCGCTAATATTTTTATTAGCGCCCTTTCGGTACCTAAATAGTATAGTGTTTTCCTAACGTGTTCATGTATTTCTTCTTACATTTTCGGGATCATTAGTCATAAACTAAGCAATCATACGTGGTTGGTCATTTTCACACTATTCTATTTCTACAAAACAAGAAAAGAAAGCAATCAATGGAACTAAAATTATGAAATAGTAAGTGAATAATCAAGGAAAGCAGTAAATTTACTATGCAGTCTTAGAAAATATAAAAGAGAAACATAATTAAAAAAAGATAAGAGGAAAAGAGAAAATCCACAATTCATTGGGCTTTATATAATAAAGAGAACCCGAGACATATGTCGGGCAAAATAAATAATACATGATAATGGTCGGATTGGACATCGATCTCCATCGTCTTCGCACTTTCTCCATCTTCGGGATTCTATTCTAAACCTAATTTAAGAAATCTATAACGAGGTGCATACAATGAAAAGAAACAAGTATACACATCAAAATAATAATAAAAACATGACATCATGTCAAGATTAATTATTTAAAGAAAGTTCAATGGCATCGAAGTTGGTCTTTGTCTTTCATGCGAGAGTCTTACTAAGATACTTACCCAATTCATTTTATGACTTATAGCCAATTGTGTTCTCGCATGGCCAATAAGTCTCATAATCAAGCGTTCTATGTGATCTTAAGATTTTCCATCGATATCACGCATCGATTCTACTATTCATCTAAAAGTCACATGCATTGCAAAAATTTAAACATGCATGCAGGTCTTTTGAACTTTGTTTCTCAACTAATCAAACAAATAAGTGAGTCGTCGACGGATCACTCATCACCAAAGTCATTTGTCAAACACAAACACATACGTTTCTAATGGATAGTATGATTATATGTATGAGGGGTACGTGTGATATTTCAAAAAACATATTTTGAAATCATTCATAAAAATTTTTAAGACAAAGTAATGTCCCAGTTATGAAAGGCATTCAATTGCCAAGGTTAGGCTGGAGCTCGTATAAATGCACTCACAAGTGTTATAGGTAATTTGGATACAATTCAAATTGTGACTTTCACAATGTCAAATCAGGATTTTAAAAAAGTTTGAATATATTTAGGATTAAGGTAAATCTAGGCTATGGAACACATTTAATTGTCAAGACTAGCCCGGGGCTCACATAAATGTACTCACAAGCATCGCAAGTATTTTGAATATGGTCCAAACTACAATTTTTCCTTTAGCTAAATCGAGCTTTGGAGAAAAACTTTCTTAACCAATTGTTTTTGGAAAACATCACATGTATCAAAGTATTTTTTAAAGATACAATTTAAAAAAGTCAATTGTTTAATAATAAAGATCAAAGCATTTAGAATAGCTTCCATGAAGATGGTATGACCTAATTTCATGCACAAACTAACCTAAAAGATATAACTAAATAATCACAATCATGTTTATATTAAGAAATTTTCAAACAATCATGTAAGGACAACAAAATTGAGTAATACCCATTGACAATATAATTATGAAAACATTTCCTAATATGTATGACATGATAGTGAACAAATTTCATGAATGAAGCTTTTCTAAACAAGTTACACGTGATTTTACAAAAATCAGGCAACAAGCAACAGCATATCGGAAATTTGTCAAATAAGCAAGACACTCAACCAATATCACAAAAAAATTTCCTATCAAAACAAGTATAATAATCACCAAATTTTCACACAACACAATTAATATGTTGAAGAACAAGTTTCATTAAGAGGCTAAGTGCAAAATCCTAATAGAAAAAATGGAACATAAAATCAAAGGTCTGTCCAAATAAAGGTTACGACATGGGTCTAAATTTGATTTTATGTCCAAATTCTTATCTAGTTTTGAAAAAATGGAAAGTGGTCCAAATAATGAGTGATTGGCATGAAATCATTGACATTGGAAACTTATAAGTGTGCTTTTCGACTTCTTAGAAAGGCTCAAGTCCAAATTAGGTCAATTAAGTGCTCTAAAATCAAGATTTCAAAAAGTACGCATATCAGTAACTAAAAATCAAAACACAATCATGCATTAACAAATCTCAAAATCATTCAAATAATACACAAACGGTATGAAAAGATCACATGTGACTTGGAATTAGATGCAACAAACAATTTGGGTAATCATCTAACTCTAAGTTGGCATGAAAATATGTCATACTATTCAATGACAATACAAAATGACTCAAGATTCGTGATGAAATGTTTGAGAGTTTCTTAACAGATATATATTATTGCGGCACAAATTTAACATACAAAATGACACTCAAATGTAATGACACAAACAAGTACTCAAACCTTGTAACATGATATTTAAGTATCAAGAAAACATCATCTCAAAATTTAGTCTTTGAATGTCTCAAACAAGCATGGTAAGATGCATAAATGACAAGATTTCATTTCAACATTGATTTCATAGAATGCACACAATTTTAGTCAGCTAAAGATGTGCAAAAATCTTACCAAAAATCTTACATATAGAACATGCAATGCAATGATGAACGTTTCTTATTAGGGATTCAAAACCTAAATATGATTATACAAATCACAACAAAAATGACAAAATAGATATGTGCATTTAGACTATGTACCGATGCAGCACGTTTTAACCTTATTTCATGCAGTTGACTCACTTGCCAATGTCAAGAATTTACAAAGTATGCATCAATTGAACATATGTATCATATATTTCAACTTTATGAAGAATTTAAGACCAAATAAATGCATTTGTGGATTCAATTTTATCAAAACAAAATTCGGACCAATGCAAAACAAATTGTCCTATGTTTAGATTTAAGCGATTTTGACCTAGTTATACATGTCTAAAAATTTTGAAACAATTACAAAACATGTACAACACTAATACAAGCAACTTTCATGAGGAAATTTATCCTAGAACTCAACGCAAAAATCAATACAACAATGGAAAAATCAAAGATCAGTATGAAATAGATTAACCTAGGTTAGGATCTGAGTAGATTTGACCTAGTTAAGCATATTTAAAAATTTTGAAAAAAATACAAGACATTCACAACACTAATACAAGCAACTTTCATCATGAAATTTATTCCAGAACTCAATACAAAAATCAGTACAAAAATGGAAATATCATATATCAATATGGAACAAATTAACCTAGGTTTGGATTTGAGTAGATCTGACCTAGTTAAGCACATCTAAAAATCATGAAAACATTACAAGATGTGCACAAAAGGATATGGAACAAAATTTATCAATGTAAGATTATCCAAAAATTATCACAAAAGGTTACACAAAAATAATAAAGTCTCATTTCAGAGAAGAAAATTGAAAATCCAACCGATCTACAGTAGAATCACTCATCTTCGGAGATATTTTTTTAGAGTCAAATGACACTCGATTGGGGTGTGCAACCTACTGTTTCGAAGTTTGGGATGTCCATTATCTAATTCTAAATTGACTTGAGTTGAAACGAGGTTGTTTTGGATCTTGTTTTGGTCAAAATAGTAAGTTGGTTCTAAGGCTACAAAATTGCAGATTTAAGCAAAATCAAGCACAATCATTCAAGTTCTTCATTCAAGAACATTTAATTTCAGCAAATCATCATCCAAATCTATCATCTAACATCTAATCATCATGGGCTTCAAAATTGAGAAGATACCTTTTATCATGATTCAATCAATTTTGACCGAAATCGATCAAAATTTTCGCCGAAACTTCGATCAAACCTCCATTAACCATCAAGGAATAGATCTGGACAGCAAAGAACAGTCTCTAAAGGCAGTTGAACCACTTGCAGTGAAGGAAAAAAGAACCGGTTCAATCGGACCAGCCTTCGTGCGTCGGTTGAGAGATTAAGGTCATCGGAGCTAATCCAATGACCAATCTGACCTATGCCGACCAAATGCAGGTAAAATACGATCTAAAGATCCTATCAAATCAAATCTAATAGCAGGGAACACCATCGGCGGGGGCTAGAATCGATGGCAATGGCTTTGCCAGAGAAGAATCCGATCGTCTCGGCGGACAGAAAGAAAGAGATATTGTTTGTTAACAGCAAAATAGCGAGAATAGAAAAAGAAAGAGACTGAGAAGAGAGAGATTTCATACACAAATGAAGCCCCTCAAAAATGGAGGGAAAATTCATTTATATACCCCCCAAATTAAGCGATTTCAGTTATCGATTCAATCTGATGATCGAAATTTTGATCTAATGGGAAAAAATCAATTTCGAAGACTCCAGTATGATCTTGAGGTGTCGATTAATTAATCTAGTGGATTTAATTTGCAAAAAGTCAAGCCAAAATTGAGAATTGCATCAACATATCTAATTAAGGGCTAATTTGCAATTTGATGAAATTCGATGATCAATATATATCATTTTGGGAAATTGAAGGTACATAAGTGAAATTGGCATTGAGACAATCCCAAAATTGGTCTCCAAAAGTTAGGAATCGATTGGAAAGGGCTTGAACCGGCCAATCCCGCCGACGGTCAATCAAATCAGTCAGACCAATTCAGTCCGATTCAGCCGAATTATGACCAGTCCTTGACCTGTTTGGTTCAGTTCCGACTATTTTGTTCACTTTGGACCCCTATGGATCTAAAATTTATGCAATTTGGTCCCTAAAGGACCACATTGAAAATGAATTTTATCTTTTTGAAGAAGAAATTGACCAATTAAAATACGATTAAGCTAATCAAATATTATGAACGTGATTTAGGGGTCTTTTATTGACCTTATTGAATTATTATGGTGAAAAACAATCGGTTGAAATCATGGGTGCTTTGAATTGGGCCTAAAGGGCTAAAATGGTAAGATTTACAATTTAATGAGCAAAATTGTAAATTAATTAAAAGTGAACTCAATTAGTATCACAATTGCCCTACCTAATGAGCTACCCATATGTAAGATCACTTATTATATTCAAATTGACCTTGAATTGAAGCGCTTAAGTTTACGTCAAAAATAGATCTAAGCCTAACATTAAAATTGGATCTAGATTTATGAAATTAAACCATAACCATGAATGGGTCAATTCGAATCTTGATGATTGAAGCTTAATTGCTTGATTAAGCTTAATGCTTGGAAGGATAAAATTCTTCAAATTGATGAGTTCTTGTGTGAATTTCACAAATTTGATTTCAAATTTGGACTTATCTTAAGATAATGCGTGAGAAACAATCATTCTTTTGCAAGTTATGAAAAATCGATTTTCATCCCCTAATTATGGCTTAAAACGACAATTCGCATTTTGACTCAGTAAATCATTAAATAAATGTACAGACAGATTTCAAATAGTCCCTAAATCAAATGTCAAGGAAGAAGTTACACCTAATTATGACTAGAATAAAGGTAATTTTATTTTTGGTCGATTTAGAACCTAAAACTAAAAAATTTGAAAATCTAGATTCTTAATCGAATTTTATGAAATTTGATAATAAAAAAAAATCAAATTGGCATTAAAATAAATTTATTTGTGCATTTTTTAAATTTTTTAAATTTTTTGGTCAAAAGTTTGACCAAAAGTCAACCATTTAATTGATTTTTCTTAAAATGTATTTTTTTGGTCAAATTTTTAAACTTTCAAGAAATTGATTTGAAAAAAGTGAAATTAAAGCTAAATGGAATCTTTTTCGAAAAAAAAAAAGTCAATTTTTGACCCGGGATTGACTTTTGGTTAAAGGGTTGACCAAAAAGTCAACCGTTTGACATTTTGGGTTTTTCTTGAAAATGAGCTAGAAATTGCTTAAAAATAACTATATGATAGAAAGAAATGAAAAATGGCACTTTTTGGTAGAGAGATGAGGTTTCGTCGCAATCAAAAACAAAAATCTCGGTTTTTTATATTTTAATGAAGCGTCGACTAAATATCAAATGTCAACAGCAAACAATATGTATACAGTGGAGACCTGGGTCTTTGCATTAATCCTGAGAACCATCCTCGCAAATGCAGGTATGCTTTCTTAGCGAGTCAAGCGTTGTACGATTTTCCTAGCAACATGATCGATACGCAAGCCTTTTGTCGCATGTGCCTGTGGCTCTTGAATGCGATATCTCCAACGAAACATTTGTCAAAATTCTGATATCAAAAGGTGTGTAGCTGCTGGTGCAACCACTAAAATAGCCTTTACTACGGCTTTGATTGCCCCAAGCCTTACATTCAACGCCGTTGCAGGTTCGGCTTTGCCTAGTAATCCTTATATGACCGATGGATGCAAAGGTGAGGCAGCTCAATATTTCATGCACTTACATGTTTGGTTAATCTGCAAAGATGGATTATTGTCATTATTTATCAGATCTTTTCTCTAAATCATGCTTTCAGAAAAATTGTGATCATATGAGGAAATATATTAGAACATAGACATTGAATCAGGATGAAAATTCAATGAATTACTATGTCTAGTTATTCTGCACGTCGTCATATGCCCTTCTTTTCTTGTCTAAGCTTTCTCTGCTTCATCCTAGTTCATGTCATGCGACATTCATGTAGTCTAAAGGATACATATGTGCTTGGTCCATTAAAGAATAAACTACTTATGCACACACTATTAGAAAAAGTGTCGTTTATTAATAGCATTCAAGAATGCTATTTTAACCCTTTTGATTGCTGGCAAATATAAATGAGTGCTCAGTCCCAAATGCTACTTCTTGCTTGGAGAGGTGTGTGAACCCACCTAGTTCAAATGTCTGCATAGGCAACAATAATAATGTGGCCATGAAAGGTAAATGCTACTCTCTGAATCATTTGTCAATATTGGTCGAAAAATCATCTATGAAATTTTTTTTCCTTTGGGATGAAACTTAGCCTGTCCACAATGATATCAGCTAGAATAAGGTAGTTGCTATTTATGACATGTCGGTATTGCAAATATGAGCAAAGTACCTTGAGGCATAACAAATGAACCCAACATCTACACAACGGGTAGATGGCCAAGACTTGTCAAGACGAAAAAAACAATTGTAGCCTATGAGAATGTATAGTATTTATCTTGTGCGTTTGAACAAAAAATAAGAAGAAAGATGAAAGGGTGTCATGCTTTGTTTATGATGTCTAATCAAAGCTTCTTAGGGAAATTAAGACTATTTGACATCTTTTTGTGCAAAAAGACAAATTTTTATCTGAGATTAACTTTTTGATCAACTTTTAGTCAAAGAATTAATGAAAAAGTCAACGAAAATTCAACCGTTTGGCTTTTCGAGTTTTTGTTGGAAATGAATGGGAAATCACTTAAAATAATAAAATAAAATAAAGAAATGAAAAACAACATTTTTTTGGCTGAGAATTGAGGTCCATCGCGATCAAAAATCCTAATCTCAATTTTTACCTTTTAAAGACACGTCGACTAAAACACAAGTGTTAACAACTTTATCTTCTGACATTTATTGATAACTACTCTAGAAAATTTGGGTTTATTTTTTAGAGCGTAAAATTGACATTTTTGATACATTTAAGAAGTGGAAGATGTTGATAGAAAATCAAATTGGGAAAAAGATAAAGTGTCTCAAAACGGACATTTGTCTTAAACTTTGCGGAGGTGCTTTCAATAAGTACTATAAGGATTCAAGGATTGTTCGACATTGAACAAAACACACATCTCAATAAAATGGGGTGGTGAGATGCATGAACTGGACATTTTTAAACAAAGCTAGGTGTGTACTCTTTAAAGATGGACTTGAAAAAGATTTGTGGGCTAAAGCCATGAACACTACATGTTATTTGATGAATCATTTTCCTTCAACTACAATTGAATGTAAGACTTCTAATGAGGTATAGTCAGGTAAACCTTTTGATTATTTTAATTTGAAAATATTTGGATGTCCCGCTAATTATCATGTAAAATAGGGCAAGCTTGAACTTACAATCAAGAAATGTATTGTCATTGGTTATGCAGATGGGGCTGAAGGATATAGGTTGTAGTGTTTTGACCCTCAATTATCAAAGTTTACAATTGGTAGGGACATTACTTTTGATAAAAATTTCATGCTTGAACAAAGAAGGGTTTTCACTAAGTTTATAGGTATTCAGGAAGAGAATGTTGGGAAAGAGGTGGAGTTTCATGTAAAGCATCCACAAAGAACATTTGAAGATGTTCCTATTCAACCAAAAAGTGACATTTAGTAACAAGACTTAGATTCTATCAAAGATGATATGGAAGAAATTGAGCAACCTCGAATTTGGTTGCAAGGTGGGCTAAATAATAAATTAAGCCCCCTAAAGGTATAGTTTCGCTGATTTGACAACATATGCTCTTACAGTTACTGAAGATCTTGGTTTTGAAGAACCTTCTACATTTCATGAAAGTACCATTTGTTCTAAATTTGATAAATGACTTGTTGCAATGAATGAAAAGATAAAGTCTAAGAACCAAATTTGGGATCTTGTGAAATTGCTCAATGGTGCAAGTGGATCTTCAAAAGAAAAGAGAGAATTCCATGAAAGATTCAAGACACATTTGGTAGTGAAGGATTTTAGTCAAAATGAGGGGATCGACTTTAATGAAGTGTTCTCTCTAGTTGTGAAACATAATCCCATTTGTGTGTTGCTCGTGCTAGCAGCCTTTTATAATCTAGATATTGAGTAACTTGATGTCAAGGCTACTTTTTTGAATGGTGAGCTTGAAGAGATAATCTATAAGTCTCAACTTGAGAGATTCATTATTAAGGGTAAAGAAGATCGCATTTGCAGGTTGAAATGCTCTTTGTATGGTTTTAAGCAATCTTCATGGCAATGGTACAATAGATTTGATAGCTTTATGTTTAGTCATGGCTACTCGTGAAGTGCGCATAACAGTCGTGTGTATTATAAAAGATTGCATAATAGTTTTTTTCTTTATTTGCTATTATATGTGGATGACATACTTATTGCAGCGAAGAACATGTTAAAGAGGCAACTTAGTAGGGAATTTGAGATTAAAGATCTTGGAGTTGCTAAGAAAATTCTAGGTATGGAGATTTATAGAAATAGACAGGTTAGGAAGTTATACTTGAGGAAGTATATTGAGAAAGTACTTAAGCACTTTGGCATAAAATGTGCCAAATTAGTAAGTACTCCTTTGGCATCCCATTGTAGGTTTTCAGCTTCTTTGTCACTTAAAACTGAAGAAAAGGAAGATGAGATATCTCGAGTTCAATATTTTAATGTTGTGGGTTGTCTCATGTATACAATGATTTGCACTCCTCCGAATATCTCCCAAAATATTATTGTTGTGAATAGGTATATAGCATATCCGAGTAAAGCTCATTGGCAAACTGTGAAATGAATTCTTCGATACATCCAAAGAACCTTAGATGTGGCTTTGGTCTTTGATAGAGGTTGCAATATAGGACATTCAATTGTTGGTTTCGTTGATTTTGACTATGTAGGTGATCTTGACAAAAGGAGAGATTTGACTGGTTATTCTTTTATGCCTTGTGGCTTCATAGTTAGTTAGATAGCAGTTTTGTTGGACATAGATACTTTGCCTACCATCAAAACAGAGTATATGGCAGCAATGAAAGCAGTCAAAGAAGCTCTTTGGTTAAAGTGTTTAATTACAGAACTTAGGATGAAGCAGGAGAGAGCCTCTATTATCTTTTGCAATAACTAAAGTGCAATCCAGTGGACCAAGAATGCGATGTATCACCATCGGACAAAATGTATCGATATACAGTATCATTTGTATGTGATGAGGTTACTAAGGGTACAGTTACGATGAAGAAAATATCTACGGTGGATAATCCAATAGATATGTTGACCAAACGAGCTCATTTGACTAAGTTCAAGCATTACTTAGACTTTATTGGTGTTTGCACCATTTGAGTTGCCTAGGCGAATTGGTGGTGTTTCATCCCTTTTCTTCAATATCGAGTACACTCATGTAGGCTTAAGGGTGTGCATCATTGATTCCGCCATTTTGGAGGTTGCCTTGTATAGGTGGTGAATGAGTGAGGTCTTATGGTATTTGGCATAATACTCTTCTAGAGATTTGAAGTCAAGGCAGAGACTTATTAAGTTTTTTACTTTCAAATAAGTGACAATGATATTTTGGACCATGCACATTTATTTTTTAGAGTTTTTTGAAGGGAGACTAAAAGAATTGTGTTTAATAACATATCTCTAACCTTAGCATGCACAAAATTCCCTACTTTTGTCTTTCTACCTTCTTGTTGGATCTTTACATCTTATGGCTCACCAAGTGATTTTTTGAGCATTTGGATTGTACTCACATATTCGTTATTGAAGATAGTGAAACCCTTCTTTCTCCTTGTGGTTTTTTCTCATTTTGCGTTTTCACGTATATCTTGCGTCATGTGTGATTTCAATTTTGCTTTCATCCTTTACTACTTGTGCTTGGATTGATGCATCTTTTGGCATTGTTTCGCAACAATTCTCCTTTATGTAGTCTTAAAGAATTCACCCTATCTTGTCTTCGGAGGTCTTCCTCCTATTGTAATATCGAGGAACTCCTCATGCGATTCAACAAATCCATGTGACACCCCAATGGGTTTCAACCGATGCCCTTACACACTATGATTCGACAATCAAACCCTAACCAAGTAGTGATACAACCATCAAATCCAAATTGATCATGATTCGCTGTAGAAGTACCGATACTCTTCGAGAGCCTTTGTATCGTGTCAAATACTCCGACACATTTCAACACGTGGCCAATAGGTGTTGGAAAAATCCGATACATGATTAACTCTCCTAACACGCTCGGAAAAGCGAGTTCGGAATTCTAACACCTATGGGGTCTATTTTAAAAAGTTTCTATAAATGAGGAGTCAAAATGCAAAAAATAATTAAAATAATTAAAATAATGGGTTAATACCCTGAAAAACCCCAAACGGGTACACTTGTGACAAATTTACCCCAAACTATTTTTTTTATCATGAAAAACCCCAAACTGGTAAACTTGTGACAAATTTACCCCGACTAACTATAAAAAATCATAAACTGGTACATTTATGACAAATTTACCCCAAATTAATTTATTCGACTGCAAAAAACCCAAAACTGATAAATTTGTGACAAATATACCCTATGCTAAATTGGATTAATACCACAAAAAATCATAAAAATTGTAAACTGTGACAAACGGAATGTAAAATCCTAAATTGGTATACCGGTTAACTGTCACGTGTCATTTAACTTAATAATTTGATAATAAAATTTAACAAAAACTCACATAGGGTAAATTTGTCACAAGTGTACCAGTTTGGGGTAAATTTGTCAAATGTATACCAGTTTGGGGTTTTTGGTGGTCAAAAAAATAATTTTGGGTAAATTTGTCACAAGTGTATCAGTTTGGGGTTTTTCAAGAGGAAAGAAAGACTTCTTATTATATTTGATGGTAAAATGTGGATTTTTTTTTTCGACTTGTTAAATGTTAAATTTAATAGGAGAATGTGGATTGCTTGTTTTTTCTTCAAGTTTTATTGATTATTGGAATGGAATGTAATTGAAATTGTCAAATTGAAATAATGAATGATATCAATAAAATACTATATAACATGCTCCAAAAGATTCTATATCTATTATCGACGACTCAGTTGAGATTAATGGTATGAATTTTAGTGACTCTATCTTCAAAATTCAGAAGATTAGAGCGAGAGTTTTCACTCGAAGGGCTCAGCAGAGTAGAGCACGTTGGAGAGGCTCCAGTTTCTTCCTAACCTTGATTTCTTCAAGAAGCTAGATGTGGATTCCATGTTCTCATCGCACAAAGCGACATATCGCTGGAAATTAAACATGCTAGAAGAATACCAACTTGATGTTTGGAGAGGTAAGGTGGAGGCTAATGATTAGGTGTCATCCCTATTTAGTCTGGAGCCAGGCAAAGATGTAACGATGTACCTTGTCTCTCAATGGTTTCATTGAGTCGTCACATGTGGGTCTACGCTTGAGTTTCTAAGGTGTTCGGGAGAGGTGGAAGTTGAATTGGTGAATTCCAAAATAGAAATTGCTTACTTGTTAATGAATTGACAACATGATAAAATACTATATAACATGCTTTAGAAGTATCTATACCTACTAATGATGGAATTTTAATTACTCTTATTTTCTAAATTAGGAGAGATTCGAGTGAGAGGATTTTGACTTGGAAGGCTAGAGCGGAATACAACTTGTCGAAGAAGGTCCATTTCCTTCCTAACCTCAATTTTTTGTAAGAAGCTCGATGTGGATTCTATGTTCTTATTGCACGAAACGACAAATCATTAGAAACAATGATTTTTTTTATTTATTTTGTTTCCTAAATGAATTTTTAAACATTTGAAGGTATTTGATAATTATCCAAAATTTATATTTCTGGAATAGAAATGCGATCTATACAACCCTTAAAAAATTTTGTAACTTACATTTTTTTTAATAATTTTTTCTCTTTTTTCTTTTTTTCTTCTCCTCTTCTTCTTTCCCTAGCCAACCACCCCGACCATTGTGATGACTGTTGACCGGCTAGAGCTGGCAAGGTCAAGCCTCATCGATGGCTAGGTGAGGCGAGCCTCACCCACCCATCGGCAAGGCTCAAACTCACCCAAATTTGGCGAGGCTGAGCCTAGCCTAGCTATCGTGAGACTTGGCCTTGCCAAGCCGAGGCAAGGCCGACCTCACGCCAGTTGGGCAAGGTCATTAGATCTCGTTTAGCCAATCACCAATGACTAATTAGAAGAAGAATAAGAGAAATGGAAGGAAAAGAGAAAAAAAAATGATTTGGTTTGATTCTAAAGTTCTTCCCGAAAAAAAAACAAAAAAAAACAATTTTTTTTTACTTCTTGATTTAATTCCAAATATGGTCTCAATCACAAAAATGTTAATAAATGGATTTCTCTCTTTTTTTTGTTCCGAATAACAAAAGAATAGAATCAAGCTCTGTTTGACGTGTTACAAAACAAGCTCGCTCTAGGGATAACAACTCGGTTAGAGGAAGCAAAGTTGGAGGCCATTAATTAGGTGCCATCTTTCTTTTCAAATCCGGAATCAAGCAAAGATTCAATGAAACATTCTCTCTTGCAATGATGTCATTTAGTTGCCACGTATGGGTTTTTGCTGATGGGTTCCTAAGGTGGCCAGAGAAGGTTTAGTTCAAACGGTGAATTCGAAAAATAGAGATCGCGCATCCTTCGATTAGTCATTCATAACTTTTGATATGAAAAGAATGATAGACCTATAACTATCATACTAATTCTAAAAAGTTGCTCAAGGTTCAATTCCAAACTCCAGTTGAGGTTACTTCCTGCCTTAAAATCCATTTCCTCAAACTTCCTTCAATGTGCAAAGACGTGGACCGTGGAGTCGCATCTGAAATGCCTTATCGCATGAGCAAGATCCACCTCCACGAATGAGGAAAACTCTGCTCTCATAATCTAATTTAATTTGTCAGATTGTGCCCGCTTCCATCGAAACCTCGCCGAGATCTAGCCATTATCGTCAAGGAGGAGGGGCCGTCAAATCTAGAGGCCTCCTCCTCCAAATTTCTTGTTGCCATCACTGAATTCATGTCTCTTCGACAACGAGACGAAGCTCAACATTATTTTAACTAGTGATCCACGCTTTCGTTGCACTATCTCAGATGTCTCGACGCTTTCATACACTCATCTTGCCAACGTTTTGCGTCAAGGAACATATTTGAAACACGGCGACTTATGTTTGAATGCGCAACTTTGGATATATTCTAGGCAAATTGTACCGTCCACATCGTCTTGTTTCTAATTAAAGATTAAGAAACAAATCTTAAACAATGCTAATAAAAATAGGGTTAATATCATTAAAAACCCTAAATTAATATGCACGTGACAATTTTACATCAAATAAATTTGTTGATCACAAAAAATTCCCAAAATGATTTACTTATAACAAATTTACCATTTATTAATTTATGTTAAATTTTATAGTTAAATTACTAAATTATATGACACGTGATAGTTAATGGATATACCATTTTGGACTTTATAAGTATTTTACGGCATTTATCAAATTTAACAAAAACTAACGAAATGTAAATTTGTTACGAATATATTAATTTAAATTGTGCTCAAAAAAATTAATTTTTAATAAATTTATCACATGTATATTAGTTTGAAATTTTTTTTGATTAAAAAAATTAATTTAGAAGACATACTAGTTTAAGATTTTTCAAAATACTAATCTTTAAAGATACTGTGCTATGAACATATAGAAACGTTTTGACCATTGCCCTTAGCAGCACAACTGGCTCGGGCTCTTTTCCTCTCATGAAAGAGAGAAGTTAGAATTTCAAAGACATCGTTAGATATTCTTACCTGGAGTATTGTGGTGCAAAACTCTCTCAGGATTTATTCGCCGATTGTTAGCTTACAAGAAGGTTCCTTGAGTTACCAAAAAAAAAAAACATATAAGTACGTTTTCAGTCCAAGCAAGCATCTGCTTTCTTGAATTACGTTGAAGTCATGGTCGGCGACTCGGCAATGAGATTAAACGCCGAAACCCAGACTCCGCCAAAAGCACTGTTGACATTCAATTTGGGCTCAGCCCAGCCTAACCCTTAACTACAAATGGTCCGAACCCCATTTGATGGGCAGGCCCATCTGACAGGCATATCCATCTCTAACGATCTCTCAATTCTTGGTCTTTCTTGCTTTCTTGATTCTTAGGATAAATCGGACACATTCTTAAAATCGTAAACGAACCTAGAACCAGCCTGAAATCGAGCCAGCCGACCATCGGGGTTATGTCTAAAGACTTAATTGGAGCTGTCTTTCAACGCTGAGTTTGTCATTCGAATGGGTACCCTTTAAACATTTGACATTTTTGCTTGCACCTTCAGCGGTTTGAACTTCAAATTGACCTGCTTTACAAATCAATCGCACCCAATCCGTGAAAAAGTATAGCCAAAAGCTTAAATTACACTAAAAAAAAAAACCATTAAACTTGCAATTTCTCTCATTTCAAATGGGAACGTAAAATAAAAACCGTTTACTAATCCTCTGGAGCTGAATCAATTATAACCCAGATCAACTTTAGCTGGACGAACACGCCTCGCCATTCACACGCATCTCCAAAACTATACCGCTTCCCTATCTCCAGAATCTCGCACTTTCAGTTTGAATTTTTCAATTTCAGATCTGAAAGCTCAGGATAACCCCCAAGAAACTAGCAAAGATTGAATCTTTAACCCCCCGGAAAGAAGCTGAAATGCGTCGAAACGAAATGGGTCGAGAGATTGGGAAACTAATTTCATTAATTCCACTGAAAATCGAAAGAAAAACACAATCTAGACGAGGAGGAGCATCAAATCTACTTGATTCGCCCAATCTCGCTTCACAGTGACGGACCCAACAAGCTAAAAGTCACCTAAAGACAACAAGGCAAGAAAACCCTACGCTTCCATATACAGCCCCAAGAAATCCCAACACGCTCGCCTAGCGAAACCCTAGCTGCGGAATCGGAACCGGAACCGGAACCCTAGCCGCCGAAGCCGTACAGGGTCCTGCCCTGCCTCTTGAGGGCGTAGACGACGTCCATGGCGGTGACGGTCTTGCGGCGGGCGTGCTCGGTGTAGGTGACGGCGTCGCGGATGACGTTCTCGAGGAAGATCTTGAGGACGCCGCGGGTCTCCTCGTAGATCAGGCCGCTGATGCGCTTCACGCCGCCACGGCGGGCGAGGCGGCGGATGGCCGGCTTGGTGATGCCCTGGATGTTGTCGCGGAGGACCTTGCGATGGCGCTTCGCCCCGCCCTTGCCCAGCCCCTTGCCTCCCTTCCCGCGGCCCGACATCTTCTTCTCCTTCTTGTTTTTTCTCGAGAAAGTGAGGGAAAATTCAAAGGAAAGCAAGAAAGAAAATTTACGTTTCTCGAACGGGAAAACTGTTCTGTCGAAACGGGGGCGCTGCCGGCGTTTTATAAGGAGGCGGAGAGATTACGAGTTTCTCTTTTTGTGTTTCTCGAGGTGGGTTCCACGGCCGTTGGATCGGGAGACATCGACGGACGACAGCGTCGATCCGCGTCGCGGGGTTTAGGCGATCGCGGACCGTAGATGGGCCGTGAAACGGACGGCGTTAAGGCAGGGGTGGGGTGACGCGGATCGATGACATGGCAGGTTCCCGGCCGGCGGGGTGGTTTGAAAAAGTTGCTCGTGGCCAATGAAATTCCGCGTGATTTTTCGAACGGATTTCGAATTTTCGAATGACCGTTTTACCCTCGAGATCCTTGTCGGCTAGAAGTCGACTTGTTTTTTGGTTTATAAAACTCAATATACTTGAACTTTCGTAGCTCGATCGGACTCCCAACTCAGCACGAAACATTCACACTCGCCATTTTAAAAAATATTAAAGGTTGAAGATAAAAATAAGGAAAAATGTCACAAAAAATCTTAAACTTTGTCCAAAATAACAAATTTATCCTAAATCATTTTTATAAATTTTGCTCATTATGTTACATTTATCCTAAACTTTTTTTGTCACATCAAAAATCCTAAATTTTTATTTATGTGACACATTTACCTCTCCCAAACTTTTTTCCGTGACAAAAATTTTTGGGAAAGATGTATTGCATAGATAAAAATTTAGGGTTTTTAATATCACAAAAAATAAGTTTGGGATAAATATGTCACATAAATATAAATTTTGGATTATTTTGTCAAAAAAATTGTGATAAATGTGTCACATTAAATAAAGTCTGTGATTTTTTATGGCTTTTATGCTAAAATAAAATAGTAAAAATGAATATTATAATATATAATATTGTCTATCACCTATAAACAAAGAAAATTATATAAAGATGGTGTTGTTGATTAAGCTTTCAAGCCAATCAA
Organism: Eucalyptus camaldulensis; assembly: GCA_019915185.1. Classification (NCBI taxonomy): domain Eukaryota; kingdom Viridiplantae; phylum Streptophyta; class Magnoliopsida; order Myrtales; family Myrtaceae; genus Eucalyptus; species Eucalyptus camaldulensis. The sequence continues at coordinate 15,006,907 of JAHSVA010000014.1, read as the reverse complement.
GTCAAGTGTCTTCATGCTTGAACTCGATTTGACAAGCTACTCCAACTCAACTTGAGTAGTGGACAGATAAAGCACGAGCAATTTGCATCTAACTTGACTCTCTTTTTTTGGTCGGAATATCTAACTTGACTTGAGTAGAACTTGATTGTGCATATTTTGCAAAAAGGAAGACTTTATTGAAATTATTATGATTTACTTTATAAAAAACATATTAGTTATTTAACTCAAGAATTAGTCGATTAAAGAAGGAAGTGCATGCCAATGCAAAAAGGTGGAAAATTCTTTTTGGGGACATTCATTTTCATTGTAAAATTAGTTAATTGTAAAATTAGTTAATTGCCAACTTGTTTTTTTCAATTTAATCTTATCTTATTTTTCGTAACTAATGCTAATATAATTTCAGTTAGAATAAGCGGTTGAATATAATTGTGATTACTTCCATAAAACGACTCAATGTATGGCTCATATATTATATTGGCTATGTAGATGTATTTTATATTCATGTTTGAAGATTAACTTGTTTAGGTTTATAGCTTGACAATGCTAGTTTCCATTTAATTTATTTTTGACAATTATACTCTTTTTTCTTGGATATGTTCACTGGGGGTCCTAAAACTTATCACGAACGTACAATTGAGTTCTAAACTTGTAAAAATTGCAATTAAATTAAAAACTTATCAAATTGGTTCATTAAATCCTTTTGTTGACTTCGTTCAATTTGACTAATTGAAAATACTGACGTGGTTCTTTTTAATATTTTTTATACACACTTAGTTTTAAATAAATTTTAAAAATAAGCTATTTTTTTACTAAAACAACATAGAAGTCTAATGGAGAGGGCTGCAAGCCCTCGATGCTGCCACCCCGCCATCATCAGGAGGGACTGGTGAGGATGGGAATGGCAGGCAAGGGTCACTGGGCACCAGAAGTCGATGACCCTTAACCAGGTCTAATGAGTCCCTATAGGTAGGGGTGTCAATGGGTCAAGTCAAGTCGAATCAAAAAGGTCACGTCGGGTTTTTGGATTTTCCTCTTCTTCTTTTTTTTCTTTTCTTTTCCCCTCCCTTTTCTCCAGTATAATTTTTTTTTGAAGTAAAAGGCCATTTAACTTATATCAAAGAAAGAGGTAAAATTCCAAACATGAATGAAGCATATAAACATTGGATATGCTCTCAAACAAGCAAATATAATTTCCAATGCAAGAAATTTGGTAAGAAGTATTAGTACTCATGTCCTTAGACTATAAAGTTTGTTAGTGTTTTGTTTTCTGCAGCAAATGAGGTTAAGCCTATGACAGTGCCATATCCATTTGCAATCAAGAGACACCACCAAGGGTCCTTCAAAAATCAAAGAATCTATGTGCTTGGTGAGCAGGGAAGCCGGCAATGCTTGTATATGAATTTAGCACAAAATTGAAAGATCTAAGAACCTAAAGATATTGTTAGGAGTGCAAAAAGAGAAATAGAATTTACACAAGTTGCATATTAAAATACTAACCTCTAATATGTCAATCATTGAGAGAAGTCAATATTGAGTTTGACTCCGTGGTCATATTTGGCAACTCTACAATAAATTCATGATGAAAATGAGAACTAACATATGTATTAAAATAAAGAAATATATAAATATTCTACAACCATATTGTCTCACTTGACTCAAAGATTTTGAGGTCTTCTAAGTCCTCCTCAATCGAATGGAAAAGTAGCACAAATCATAACCAATCTTGAGCACATGAGAGACTCTGCCATAGTTGGGGTCAAGGAATTACATAACACATTGAGCACATGACCTTCTGTGCTAAATGCCACCTCCGATGCTATAGTTGAGATGGACACAACCAAGATATCTCAAGCAACGGTAGAAAGTATAGGATATTTCGATTTCCACCAACTTAAGATATGAAATTCAGAGTTACAACATTTATATGCTTTCTCTAAGTACTTGTCTAGTTCAGATTTTTCATACAAATACTATTGTCCGGTTTGGCTAAAATACATTTCAGTCATAACATCAGCACCAACCACTGGAGACCTTGACATGTTTACATCATTGTGCTCTTTAGCCTCAAGTTGCTTTGAGGACATACACCCATTCGATATTACTCAAACAATAATATAAGAGATGTTATTACTTTTTCTTGTAAAGTTTCTGCCTTCTTGCTTTCATAAACATGACTAGTCATCCACTTTACATAATCCCACTTATGTTGCAATTCAAGTACGTAAGCAATGAATAAAGTGAGATTTATGTTGTTCACGTTGTCAAAATACTTACGAAATGTCGTTTTCATTCTTTAAGCCATTTCTCACAAATTTTGGTCCTCATTTCCACAATATCTCTCAATCATTGTATAAATCTCATATACGTCCTTCACCATATTATTACTAGTGACATAAGAACCTGAAACTTTTATAATTGTATCAAAGAACAACTTCAAAAAAGGAGAAAGTGACATGCAAAATTCTAATCCTCATGAGTAGGCAACCCTGTCCCCTTGGAAAGCTCTTGGGCATATTTGCTATTCCAAAGTTCCATATTGCTAAAAGCTCATTTAGACATCAAAGTTGATTCCAACACCATGTATGTTGAGTTCTAACGAGTTTCCATATCCAAACATACAAGACTTTTCGACTCAATATTCTCTAACTCAACAAAACCTTTGAATTTTCTTAGCCTACTAGGGGAAGATCTCACATAACGTACGAGTGAACGTATTCTAGCAATTGAATCGTTTATGTCTTTTAACCCATTTCCAACAATCAAACTTAATATATGGGCATAACACCTCACATGGAGTAACTCTCCTCTCAATAACAGAGAATTCCAAGAACTAAGTATCTTTTTCAGGTATTGAACTCTCAAGTCATTCTAGCAAGCTTTATTTATAGTGATAGAAAAAACACTATGGATCCCCCAATCAGTCAAACATTTCTCAATTGTTTTTTCTATTATCTCGGCAGAATGACCTAAGATTTGACAAAAAAACTAATATCTTCTTCTGCAATTTCCAATCGACATCAACAAAATGAGCAGTCAGACACACATAACTTAAGTTTTGACAAGATGTCCATGTGTCAGTTGCTAGAGATACTTTAGGAGATGTCTCGGAGAAATATTTCTTCGATTTACTTCTTTCCTCAATGTATAAATCATAACAATCATATCTCAATGTGTTGCATGACGAGATTAAGAATTTTGGCTAGATTCTATTCACAAATCGATGAAATCCCTCATGCTCTACCAACTTAAAAGGCAACTTATTAAGAATAAACATGATCGCTAATTCTTTTCTACTAGCATCTTGATTAAATTTCCAAGGACTTGATAAACTACTGCCCCCAACAACTTGACTCGAGGCATTTTTTTGCCTTTTTTTGACATCTGCATATAGATATTCCTTACATCTAGCTAGATGATGATGCATTGAGTTAGTCCCTTGACTACTAGCACAACTCATTCTTTTCTTGACCAGGAATCTCTTTAAAAAGTCCCCACATTGTAGATTTCCTCATTTTGTTCGTGACATTAGAACCACCCGCTAAAGACACCTAGCAATCCTTCTATTTATAATACTTAGAGCTTACAAATTATTATTTCAATAATTTATAATAAGCTAGATCCTTAATCAACATTAGGAAAAAAAAATAGTACCATTGGAGTATGAAGTATTCAAGCATACAGCTCAATTACATGTCAGAGAAATTGCTACAATTGCTAAATAATGATAGAATGGAAAATCTCATCAATGAGTGTGTGAAATCATGGGTTCAGCTTTAGCACGCAATAGTTTAGAAGAATAGAGGTGGAACAAAGACCATCATTTGTTGCAGATTACAAGCATTACCACTTTCTTGCAAGATTGAAACACATGGTTAATTTTTACCTCTGATTCAACACAATTTTTATCATTTTGCCCTCGATAATATCAACTTAGAAAATCTTCAAAGACCCAACAACAAAATCAGCATGAAAGAAAAACAGAAACCTGAAACAAAAGCATGCAAAGAGCACAAAATTCATGAACTTGAAGATCTAACATCAATTTTGATGGATGCCATAGATGCTGCAGGTGATAAAGTAAAAGGGAAAAAAACCAATATGATGACTAAGCAGACTCACCATTTCACTATACATCCTTGGAGAATCTTATGAGAAGGAATTTCCACATACTCGTGGAGAAAATGCTACTTTAAATCATAGGTATAAACAAATGGTTCACAGGAGATTGTTCATCTTTCCACTTATCATCACCCCTCAAGGTGCTTCAAGAATCGAGAACAGGAAAGAAATAGCTGTAAAAGTAGAACCTCATCAATCAAGCTAATCTTTCCATTTAACCTGAATTTAGTACACATTAGTTCTGAGAATTTTGTAGTTAATTTCCACGCTACCTAGATAGGGTGATAAAATCAACCTAAACTTGTAATAAGCTCATAAATCCTGATAATCCTATTATACATGCTCTATGACTGCTCAAATAACATAAGGAAAATTCACCACCATTGACACGAAACCTAATGAAAAGCTGCTATACTTATCTCATTACACCATAGCAAACTGAGAGAAGGGAATAACTTAATAGATCTTTGCGCCTAACAAGAATGGCAAGCTAACAAATATAATATGACAACTAAACATGCTTTACTGAACATGCAAAAAAGCTCGAATTAGTTTTTTTTTTTTTGGGAAAAAGCCACAAAAAATCCCCAATTTTGCCTCGAGTGACAGATTTACTCCGAACTTTGTTTTGTGACGTGAAAAACCCCAAAGTTTGCCAACTGTGACACGTTTACCCCAAACTTTTATTTATAACACAAAAAACCCCCAAACTTTTATTTGTGTGACATATTTACCCTAAATTATAAGGGCATTTTGGTATTTTTACTTTTAAAAAAAATTTTCTTTTTTTTCTTCCTTCCCTCTGCCGGCCATGGTGGAGCCGACGGAGGGAAGCCAACGTTCGGCGAGGGCCTCCCTCGTTAGATCGGCCAAGGAAACCCTCGCCCGACGCCAGCGAGGGCACCCCTCGGCAGATCTGACGAGGGGTGCTCTCGCCGACGTCGGGCGAGGGCCTCCCTCGCCCGATGCCGGCGAGGGCGGCCTTAGCTAGCCCAGGCGAGGGTGACCCTCGCTCGATGCCGGCGAGGGCTGCCTTCGCCGGATGCTGGCGAAGGGAAGAGAGAAGAAGAAAAAAATAAAAAATAAAAAAGAAAAAGAAAAAACAGAAATAATAAGACGAAAATACCCTTAATGGGGTAAATGTGTCACAGTTAACAAACTTCGGGGTTTTTCACGTCACAAAACAAAGTTCGGGGTAAATCTATCACTCGAGACAAAGTTTGGGGTTTTTGGTGGCTTTTTCCATTTTTTTTTTTTTTGGTAAAGGTAATGATATATTGAGCAAAGAACAAATAATTACAGAAGATTAGGCGCCACAAAACTTTCACTCAAAGAGACATAACGTCAAAAGGAGTGAAAGGGCGCCTAATGCAAAAGAACACCGCACAACGGTCAAAGCAAGCTAGCCAACACAGACAGCCAAAAACAAATGCAAGATAGCCACACAGGGTCGGGGAAACAAAGAGAACAACACCAACCAAGGAACAACAACAAGGAGGACCCGAAGATCCGAGGCAAGGCCGCCGAGGAAGGCGCAATAAACAAGGAGGCGGCCGCAATACACACTGAAGGAGATACTAGGTGGTCGGCATAGGAGAAGAGAAAATAGAAGGGTCGAGCCCCTAATTCCATTGAAGCCTTCTATTTCTCGAGCAATCTTTGACGCTTCTAAAGGTTAAGGCTTGTTCTTGACCACTTTAATGTGATGCTTCTTGACAGCCACATGCACCATTGGATGACCTTTGAAGAGAATGTCGTTCCTATACCTCCAAATAAGGTGGCAGAGCGCAGCAAAAGAGAAGCACCCTATAGCATGATAGAAGTCCTTATATGATAGGAATTTCATCGCCCACTGAAGATTTTCCACCTAAGACCCGTTTCTCCACGGGAGATTGCACTTGGCCACCCAAAAATAAGCCATACTCGAAGTAATACCACAGCCAAAGAAGAGATGGTCAATAGAATTCGACGTGAGCTTGCAGAAGGCACAAACTTTCCTCCCGATGCTCCCATAGGACATAAGAAAAGCTTGTGTCGAAAGACGGTTCTTAATGATCATCCATAGATTGAATTGGTACCTCAGAGTGATAGCTCTGTTCCATATAAAGGATGATCAGTCCACTCTCGCTTTCCTCTTTCTGAAAAAATGCCATGCAGAAGCCACCGAGAAGAGACCAGACGGATCGACACTCCACACGAATCTATCTGAAACCTCAGGGAGAAGAATAGGGACCTGGCCCCACGAGTCCATCACCATCCTAAAGGCTCGACTTGGCTTAGAGAAAAGGTCCGCAACGGCTGCACACCTAGGAAGCCCCGACTCTAAGATAGTTTGCTCCAAGCAAATTAGATCCAACAACCCACTCTGGTGCCAACGATCAAACTAGAGGGAGACCCTCCGCCCATCACCAATCCTCCAACGGAAATTGAGTTGAACCTCGAGTCTCAGGTGTAGGATTCTCCTCCAAGCCCAAAAGCAGCAAGCCGGAGCCTTAACCATCAAGAAGTTCTTCCCTCTTAGAAAAGTAGAGTGAATCCACTTGCACCACAAGGACTCTTTGTCAGTGAAGAGGGTCCAAATATGTTTAAGCATAACCACTTTGTTGTACTCTCGTAGTTTACGAATCCTAAGACCACCTTTCTCCCTAGGAAGACATACATCCTCCCAGGATATCTTGGCACCTCCCTTACCAAGGCTAGGCCCCTTCCACAGGAACTGTCTAAGAACCTGCTCTATACGATCTAAGATTGGGACATGAATAATAAACACACTAACCCAATAAGCCTGAATCGCATGGAGCACTGACCTTATAAGTTGAACTCTTCCGGCAAATGAGAGAAAGCGATGAGTCCAAGATTGCACCCTTGCCGTAATGAGATTGACCAAGACAACGCAATCCGCCTTGCTGAGCCTCAAGGAGATGATAGGGGCTCCTAGATAGCGCATCGGTAGCTTTCCTTTAACAAATCCAAGGGCATCCTTGATCTGAGTCCTCAATTCATCCGAGCAACTCGTGAGGAACACCTCACTTTTGCTATTGTTTGGTATCAAACCACTCCAAATCGAGAATGTATCGAGCCCGTCTTTAAGAAGCTTAACGGAGGCCATATCCACTCGGCAAAATAGAAACACATCATCCATAAAGAATAGATGAGATAACCGAGTGGCCTTGCACCTTCAGGAGAAGTTGAGGCCAGGTAGCTCTGCACGGAAAGTGAGGATCCCCGAGAAGACTTCCATCACTAAGGTAAACGGATAAGGGGACATAGGGTCCTCCTGTTGAAAGCCATGGCTGCTAGGGAAGAATCCATGGAGATCTCCATTCAATGAAATAGAAAACATAGGTGTGCACACACATACCATGATAAGCCGAATGAAGTGGTCCGGGAAGTGAAAAGCCCGGAGAACCATCTCAAGGAAGTCCTAATCTATCGTGTCATACGCTTTCTGAAAGTCCACTTTCACAGCACATTTAAAGGTATACGGCTGACAATGAAACCCTACGAACAACTCCTGGGCTAGAAGAATGTTATCCCTGATTCGGCGATCCTTAACGAAGGCGTTTTGAGAAGGGTTAATGGTATCTTGAAGAACAGCCACGATACGATTGGCTAAGACCTTGGTAAAACATTTGTAGATCGTGTTGCAGCAAGCAATAAGTCTATAATCATTTACCAATGTCGCATTAGGCACCTTGGGAATCAACACTAGGATTGTGGCATTAATCTCTCTAAAAAATCTCCCCGTGACAAAGAAGTCCTTCATTGCATCCATGACCAACGACCCAACAAGGTCTCAATTACTCTTGAAGAACTCAATGACATACCCATCTGGCCCTGGAGCCTTTCCTCTAACTAGAGAGAACAAGGTATCCTGAATCTCCATCTCCAAGAATGGATGGGCGAGCGAAGCAACCTGAGCCTTAGAGAGCGAACACCGGATAGCTTGTTGTAAGTCCTCCAAGGCCGACCTAGGAGGGAGAGATCGCAAGGCAAACAGCTCTTTGAAGTGAGAAACGAATGTCTCCTGAACAAGGTTCGGCTCGTTGACAAGATTCCCATTTCTATCAAGGACCAAGATTATTCTATTCTTCAGCTGCCTCGCAGTCACTGAATGGTGAAAGTACTTGGTGTTCTTGTCACCATTCTCCAACTAGTGGATCCTGGATTTCTGTCTAAAGAATGCCTCCTCTTAATTCCTCAACTTCACAAAGGACTTACGGTGCCCCTTCTCTAGCTCCGCTAGGAGGATGTTGGTCGGATTTTGTTGTAGGTCCTCTTGTGCTAACCTTAGAGCATTCTTGGATTGGGCAACCCTCTCAGGCAAGTTAGAGAATGAGTCTCTATTTAGCTGCTTGAGTCGTCTCTTCAATGCTTTTAATTTAGTAATCAATCTAAAAATGGGAACACCTTCCCCCGGAGCCCCCCATACCTAGGTGACAATGTCATGAAATGAAGGGTGCTCCATCTAAAAATTAAAGAACTTGAAAAGCTTCCTTCGCAAAACCGGTTGAATCACCTTAACCAACATCGGAGAGTGGTCAGAAATACCAAGTGTCAGAAACGACGCTTCAGAGTAAGAGAAATGCAAACTCCAAAAAGTGTTAACCAGCACCCGGTCAATCTTTCTCGCTTTCCAGTTGGCCCCTAAAGACATCAACTAGGTAAATCGAAGGCCCACATACTCAAATCTTCAAGCTCCGACTGATGCAAGCAATGATTAAAATCCTCAAAGGAGGGAGGCTAGGCATTAGTACCGCCAAACTATCAGAGAGGTCTCTAATAGTGTTGAAGTCACCAGCAACCATCCATGGAAGGTTGTAGATGCAAGAGCTTATCCTGATCAAGTCTGCCCATAATGGCCTTCTAAAAAAAAAGAGTGTTGTGGGTAGACAATTGAGGTGCATCAACAAAGACCTGACGATAGAAGCCTAACTCTGCCATGGATGACCTGATCATTGGAAACTATCACCTCAAAATTAACTAGCGAATGGTCTCAACCGACCCAAATTCTGCCCCCCGGAGACGAACCATAGTTGGCAATCCAAATCCACCCCGACAATAGACCAAACGATAAAGAAATAAATAGATAATCCGGGACTTTAGTTTCTAAAAGCTCTACCAAACAAAGACCATTCGAAAGAACCAATTTACGAACCTCGGCTCTCCTCAAAGGATCCATAAGACCACGAATATTCCAAAAGCCGAAATACATAACGAAACTAAGAACAAACTACACTATACAAGAAGACTAAGGAGGCAAGGCTTACCTCGGCTTTTGAAGCTTGCAGCGAGGGGGACCAACGCGTCGCCAATGGACTCATTCGATACCGAATCTGGGGCAAGTGCAAGAAGTCGACTTGGATGATCTCCACTATTGTCGTCGCACGAGGCTGCTAATGAAAAGGCGAACTGGGGGATGTTATATCCTCCTTGTCCAACGATGCAAAAGAAATCGCGACTTCCAACTCCAATCCATGATCCACATTGGAGGAGAGAACTGAAGTTGTGTTGGGTCTGCCGTGAGAGAAATGATCACCTTGGGGGGGCACTGGATCCCCTTACCGTCTTTCGAATAAGAGCGAGCAAAGAAGGACCCACTGCAGGCGGAGGCAGATCAACAGCCGGGGCTTTGTCCCGAGAGGGCTGTCCAGGCCCTACAGCAGTGGAGGAACTGGATGACTCCCACATGAAGGGGACATGATTTTTCTTCTTCCTGCCCTTGACCTTCTTCCAAGGCTATTCCTGGGCGGGCTGAGGAGGAGCAACCACCACCGGAAGATCCTCAGCCTCTGGGGGAATGGACAGCAACGGGATCAGAGTGGACTGGACCCAAGCAGGGCCAATTGTGGATTGAGGAGGGACGGATTCGACCACGGCATTAGGCACAACTAAACCGAAAGCATCAGCTATAGGAGGGGGAGCAGTTGTCTTTTGCGAATCCAGCTCAACCACAACCGAGTGGGAAGGGGCGGCCAACAGAGCAGGGGCGGGTTTGGCCGGGCAACGAATTGACTATCTTGGGTTGGAGGTGCGCCCATTAGCATTTTGTTTGCGTGGGGGGGCTCGACAGTTGTGGCTAAAAGCTCTGCAATCCAGGCACTCAGCCGAGAGCCATTCATATTAAATGTCGATGGTATGAGAAACTCCCTTCAAGACGACTCTGGCTGACTCCACTTTCGGCTGATTCGTCGTGATCTCGACACATATTCTTGCAAAGGATACCATCTTCATTTGATTAGTCCGCTGATCAACATAGAGAGGCTTCCCCACCATACTTGCAATGGCGCTCATTGCCGGCACCGTCCAGCATTCAAGTGGTAAGTTCCACAAACGAATCCAAACCGGGATGATGGATTGGTCTTCTCTCTTGAGGTCCATAAGAGACTTCCATTGCCTTAGAATGAGCGGTACTCTAGCGATCGTCATCGACCCATTTTCAAGGATTTTCCTCCTAACCCCAGGGTCCGAGATTTAGAGGAAGAGAAATCCTTAATCATTGGTGAACATCTCTTCGAGCTTGGAGTCCCAAGTCTTCCTCAAGGATTGCTCCATCAAACCGAATGGGAGTTTCCTCCTCCCAACTTGATAACCCACCAAACAATCATGCCATTTCGGGTCCATGGCATCAAGGGCTTCATCCGAAAGGTTCACCACAGCCTCTCCATCCATAAATGTGGAAGGAACAAAGGATAAGTCGGACTCTTTTACCGCCAGCCGAGCCACATTTGCCTAACAGCGTGCTGGGGCTTCGTGGTGACTAGCCGGAGGCTGCACGGGGCGCTTGGAGGCCGACCGCATGCGACTTTTGCCTCTCGAGCGATGCGGCCTGGAGGGCAGCACCTGCGGACCTTTCAGCTTGCTCCTCAAATCAGCTTCACCGGATGAGGAAGCCATAGCTAGATCGGGTTGAACCGACGGCATAGCATTGCCAAGAGTGGGGTTCAGATGCCCCATAGAGTTGACAGCCAAAGGTCGGCTTAAAGAAACATTAGCAGCCAGAACAGGTTCTGTAGACATTTCTACAAACAGCTGGACTGTATCCCACAATTAACCAGAAAACAGAACATCAAAGGCGAGGTAACAAATCCACCAACCTTTAACCACCCTTCTCTAGTCTATAGGTGCCAACCAACTCCAGAAAACAGCAACAGAACACACTAGCATAACCACACTAGAAATGGATAGACACCAAGTGCATCAGCGACAAATGCAAGGGAGGAGGGAGAACTAACCTAGGAATCGAATTCGGTGGAGACCGTGCCAGAATAATCCAACAAACTACCACCAAAGAAGAACCGAACACCCAATCTACTCCCCTCGAGTCTGCAAGACAAGGCCGAGCAGCTCCAGACACTCGTAAACCCACTTGCGCATGCAGCTCCTTGATCAAACAGATCTCCACACCCAGTTCAATCCAATCGGAGCCTTTCGGAGGTTAGGAAGGACTAGGTGAGGGGAGACTTTCCTCCAAAAATCAATCGAAAGCACCCATAGGAACTCCCAAATGGAGCAGAAGACCAACTGGAAAACTAGAGGTGAAATTGGGCAGAAAATCGAAATCTAAGGTAGTCAATTTCTCCGAATGTAGACATTCATTTGCAAAACTGTTCGGTGGAAGTGAAGAGGGGAGAGAGATGAAGCTTCCCTCCAAAAATCAGCTTAAAAGCTCGAATTAGTTTCATTCATTTTCTTTGTGTGCAGACACCAAACATCTAAAATCAGACAAACGATAGCGACTCAAAACCTTGAATCACCAAAATGCACATGCATTAATCCCACCAAGAATCAACCACTGAATAAACCGATCAATCGGCAACAAGAAGGGATTAATGTTAGAAGGGGTCTAATAATCTAGACTTTAAAGATATGGCAATCGGAAGCAATGATGACCTAACTTGAAGATCCTTCACCAAATTCCTTGCCTCTAACATTCTCTCTCTTCTATTTCAAGCGGGAGTACAAAGAGTCAAAGAAATCGGTAAGTGGGTGAGGTTAGAAGTCGAATTCCATTTCTCAGCTAGCAGAGCATGTGAGCATGAATCTCACTTTCAAATCAGTTGTCCTATTGTCATCTATTAGGAGTAAGATATAAACAGACCACCAGATGATGCTAGACCCTTTAATCTCTTCCCCTTCTCTCTATGCTCGATTTCCACCCTCCTCCTCTTCTTAACCTAATGCCTAATCACACCACGTCCTCAGCAACCTCGTTGTCTTCCTCATGTGAGCACGAAATGGAATTGGTCAACCTCCCTAATTTTGCAACAACCAATTACAAAGACAACTCGTACAAAGAGGTTTGACTGGTCAGGAGCCTCAACCACTCCCTTGAATAGTGAACCTCTGAATCTAAGCACTATTTTTTCCAAAGTTCCAATAGCCAAACCGGAGAGAGACAGAGAGAGAGAGAGAGTTCACACCTCGAGAGAAGAAAAGCAAAAAGAAAAGCTTTCAAGGAAGATGAGGGTCAACGCGGGTGGAGCGTAGCGGTGGCTACAGATGCCAAACCTGCTGTAGAAGCTCCTTCGAAGATCCTATCACGAAGCAAAACCCTAGAATGTGCAAAAAAGAGGGCAACGGCGAAGTTGACGAGAAGGCGCAATTGTCGACGGTGGCGAAGTCAATGAGAAGGAGAAGGCACAATCATCGGGAGGAGAAGTTGGAATCGATTAGGGTCTGATGTGTTTGGCTTTAGATGAGAGGATGCATTTATTTCATTGTTTTGGCTCAATAACGTGTTTTGGGGCCGAACAACGTTTCGACCCTACCCCGACCCAAAACATATATTATTTACTTGTTTTATAATCATCACCCAAATAATATTAAGACTCGAAATATGTACTTAATTTGTTTCATGTTCGATTCGTGTTTGGGTGGTGTTCGGGTTGGGTCGAGTTGGGTTTTTGGACACCTCTACCTACAAGGCCTTTGCTTCTATCAATGACGATCAATGGCCCTTGGTCGAGGCCCAACAACCCTTGCTGGCTCACCCCCACCCTCATCGGTCCCTCCTAGCGATGATGGGCCGGTGGCTACAGCAACAAAGGCTTTCAACCCTACTCCCTTGAGTTTTTTTTTTATTTTTAAATTTAGCTTATTTTTTAGACCAAAACAACGTTGTTTTAGTGTTATACTTCATGATTTAGCCACATCATCACCACGTAAGAGAGATAATATATTTTAAAAAAAAATCACATTAGTATTTTTTGTTAGCCAAATTGAGCAGAGTTAATGAAAATGCTCAATTGAATTAATTTGACGAGATTTAGGATTTGATTATATTTTTGGCAAATTTTACGACTTAATCACACTATTATGACAAGTTTTAGGATTTTCAATGAACATATAACTTGTTTCATTGCTAAATACAATGAAGTTATTCGTCATATTATTCTTTGCAACAATTATAGAAGGAAGGCTAGCTTGATGTTATTCACTCACCAAGTGCCATATAGGCTATTTTGCAGCCAAGGAAATATCGGTCTGTGACATATGACTCATTCTCTCCATCTTTTCAAAAATATGAACACAAATCCTAAACTTAGTCACTTTCTCATGCCTAAGAAATCAGTTGTTGTTCCTAAAATGAGAATGTTATTTCACTTGATGAACTAAATGCCCAAGCTAAATTAGGCGTGATATGATCTAATACGAGGAAGCTATTCACCCTATTATTCTTTACAACAACTATAGAAGGAAGGCAAACCTAGTGTTATCCGCTCACCAAGTGCCGCATGGGCTATTCCGCAGTCAATGAACTATGGGCTCATGACACATGACTCACTCTCTCCATCTTTCAAAAATCTAAACAAAAACCCTAATCTTAGTCACTTTCTCGCTAATTCGTTCACCTTACTCTTGCCTCCTTATTGTGGTCTCACTCTCTTGCTAAACTCTCGCCTAAGTCACTCACATCCCTCCTGCTCGACTCTTATCTTCCTATCTTACTCTATTTTTGGCCTATCGCAATCACATCTCATCAAGGTAAATATCCAGTGTTATGTTTTTTTCTGAGAACTTACTAAAGCTAATGGGGCTCCCGATGGACTTGCCTATTCAAAGTCTCTTGTGGTTTGAAATTTGTTTCTTATGCTGCTAAAATGTGAATAACCTTGGCTTGACCTAAGGTAAGAACTCGTATGGTGTTACTGTCATGCTCTACTTAACATTGTACATTAGTTTTTGTATAAATCTTTCGGGTCAAATACTTCCATGCCGTGCTTCAACCATGCAAAGGACACTTGATCCAGCTTCATTTATGAGCAAGAATGCTTGAAATATTTGAAGAAATCGAATAATCAATGAAAGTTTGAAAACTGATTATGCAACGGTTTCATTAGCCCACACCGAAAATTGGACAGAATGGATCATCTAATCAGGTCTAATTCTAGGGGGCACTAGTCCGGTCTCAGTTCCAAAGTGGGAAATAGAACATCGATGATAGGGGACACTTGACCCCTATCATCTAGTCAAGTTGAGGTGATACTCCGCTAGTTTTAAGCTCAACTTAGCTCACATATTTTGTGCTTGAAACTTAACTTAGTATTGACATCCCCAGTTGAGCTTAACTTGAATAAAAAAGGCTCTGAATACTTGATCTCGATTAGTAGTGTGCAAAGGAACTAAGAACCATTGGGACTACCCAAGACTAGATCGGATCAGCCCAAAATAGGCATTTCTTATGGAAACTAGTCTAGTTCTCGGTTTAAATTGAAACCGATGAGTACCAGTCCGATCTCCAGTTCTAGGCATGAACTACCTTGCATTTGTCATTTACCCTATAGTCCTACTTGCATCTCACAAGGAGAAAATAGTGAAGATGGTGCGAGTGGTGATAGAGTTTCACTTCGATGGAGGCATTTTGGTGGTGATGGATGAGCTCTTCAGGAGATATGTAGAGATGGTGCCAAGAACGGGGCCAAGAACATTTTAATGGTTGTTTCTTTGACTAGGATGGAGGCACCTTAGTCACTTTAAGTTTAGTCCACTAAATTATGGACGTGACACGATCGGTCCAATCCAATTTTGAATAAGAAAATATATCTCACTAGTGTAAACATGAAATTTTATACAAGTGATCTTACTACCTTTGATTTGAGGATTATAACTATTAATTATCTAAAAAAAATCCATGGTGTCAGTGCCACTCATGTTTAGTGCCACTCATGTAAACTTTCTTTTGTATTAATGACGTGGAATGTAATTACTCATACTTTCTTATGTTTTCCAAATCAAATTAGCTATAGATATTTTAGTTTTGCATCAAATCAAACAATGCCATGCCGAACAGTGCACTTCCATGGGACCGATTCAATGGATCCAACTAGGAACTGAACCAGGTTGGTAATCTGATTCTCGAATGGATTTATGAAATCAATGGGCAATTCCCAATTTCAATTTTTCGGAATTGATCATTAGTGGGCAGTTTCCAGTTCTAGAATGGGAAGTGCCCGCCTAAACCATACTCATCCTTAATCTCAACTTCACTCGATAGCAATAATTTATTACGAAACCGAAGCCCAATAAGCTTGAATAATTTTTTTTGAAATTATACTTGTGTGGTCGAACTATATAATATGAAGAATTTATGCGTCTAATTTTTTCTTCTTCAAATTACGCTCGTCAGTCTCTCGAGTTGAGTATTGGCGAGCTCGAACTCAACAAAGACGCTTGAGTAGCTCCAACCGAGCTCAATCGAGATCCAGGGCGAGTCCGACCTCAGGTAATCATCGAGCCAACATCAAACTTGGAAAAGCTAGTAAGCCCAAAACCAGAACCCAACCGATGTATTGGCCCAACACCACCAGGCCAGGCCCATTAAAAAGCCCACAAAAAATTCTCGAACCCACCATTTGCAAAAAATTAAAAAAATAAAAAATAAAAACAAAAACCTCCTCCTTTGTCCAAGTCCAACAACAACAACAAAGCATCAACAAATAACAATCTAATCAAGCGACGAAAACCAAAACGCGCAAGGCGAACGGCACAGGCGCGATCGGGCCAAGCGAGCGTCCCCCCCGGGAATTCAGAACCCAGCCGCCGCGCCCCGCCGCCGGCAGCCGCCGTCTCCGGCGCCCCTCTCCGGCACCTCCGACGCCGCCCGCGTCCGGAGCACCCTCGACCCTTCGATTCGGAGGCTGGTTCGCTGAGGCTCGAGGCGACGCGAATTGTTATCGATAGGTAAGCCGGAGACGTTCGGCCTGATTCGTCGGTTGCAATTGTCGAACGCGAGTCGAAGGGTCTTTGGGTTGTCGTTGGGAAATGGGGATTGCGTGGATTTTGATAATTTTCGCTTGTGAAAGGATGATGGGTAGTTTGATTTTTGGATGATGGGTCGTTTCTGGAGAAGGCCGCCGGGGTTCCTCGCGCGGAATTCGGGTTCATAGTCATGCTTCGGAGGCGTGGAGGGGATCGCGCTGGCGGCTGCAGCGGCCTGCATCGGCCGCTGTGGGCGTGAGTTTGGATCTTGCCGCCATCACGGCCAATAGAGGTTGCGGAGGAAGGCGGCGGGCGATACGGCCTCTGTTGGCCCGCTGCTTGTGGTCCAATGATAAGGGGAGGGCCAAGTGGTTGTGGGTTTTGCTGGGGAAAGCCTGGCATAGTAGGAAACGTTAACAAAAATTGTCTTTTGAATTGGTCGAGTCTGATCTGATTACCGGATGAACTAGCTCACGAAGATATGGGACTATGAGTATAGCCGAGCATAGGACATGAAATTTGCTGCATTGGGATTCACATTATACTTGTTTTTGCTGCCGGTTTTTAGCTGCTTGTTCCAAGAGTGATTAATTTCTTCATCGCTTATTGAAACAGACCAAATGACTATTTTGTGAATTGCTCTGTTGATGCAAGATGGACATATTTCTGTCCTTTTTTTGGCCAAAATGTGTTTTTTACCTCATTATTATCTGTACCTCAGGATCATCACCTTAGGACAGTGTCTGCTTTAGTCGGATGGTTGTGGTTGTTGATGTTAAGTGTGAAAGAAACTTGGCCTTTTGACTTAGGAAACTAATGTCGCATGAGAAGGTTTTGCTTTTTTCCTCTGTGTCCTTATATATGTTTGTGCTTTTTCCTCTCTTTTTTTTTTGTAGTTCTTCTCTTTACTAGGCCAAGTAGTACAAAATCACATATGAGTATGAATTATGATGTTTTCATATATGTGCGCATGAAGTTCATTTCTATTGTTATGCATAAAGTGTAAAAGTTTGGGAAGTTGGGGGCCATTCCCATTCCATGTTGATATCCTGATCTAAAACATTGGTGGCAATGCAGTTTTTGTCATAAAATCACATGGATGCATCTTGAAATTATTTAGAAGCTTCTAATGTTTACTTATGTGCAATCCTGGATCCTCAACTTTGCAGCTATGCAGAGTCAACTTGTCTGTAATGGCTGTCGAAGCATTCTTCTTTATCCAAGAGGGGCTACAAATGTTTGCTGTGCATTATGTAGCACAGTAACCTCTGTTCCTTCTCCTGGTAACTCTTGTGATCTATATCACCTCCAGCTTACTCCTTTGATGATTTAATTAGTATTGATTACATCGGCACATACCTATGTTTTGTTTTTTCATAAGCACGACCTATCTCCTTGTGAGTGGCCTGCGACATCCTTCTCCAATGTTATTCTATTTTACCTTTGTAATTTCTGCAACCTTTTTCAACCTCCCAATATGTGTTTTTCCTTTTCAGTCTACTACACTTTCAAAGATTGTAGTAGTCCACCCTTGCCTTCTTTTTTACTTCATCACTTATGGTATCAAGTAAAAGCCAGAGCTCTTGGTGGTTTGACAGACATACTAGATATAATGGACCATGAGTTTGGATCTTAATTTTTATGGGACATCATTTGTGAGTTCTTGAATAACACTTTCTGCAACTGAAACTGAACTTTTATTTTTTATTTTTTGCTTGATTGCATATAGAACCTAAATAATTGGTGTAGTGATGCTCCCATTTGTCCCATGAATTGTGTTAATGTGCGTATGAAAATGCCTTTATAATGTTTAACTCTCTAGTCCCTATAGGATCTCATCGGATTCTGTATGTGGTTGTGTTTGGCTGACTCTATTTGCACACAGCATATGCAGGTGCAGATATGGCCCAGCTTATATGTGGAGGTTGCAGGACACTGCTTATGTACTCCCGTGGGGCAAGCAGTGTGAGATGCTCCTGCTGTCACACTGTCAACCTTGCACCAGTTACACCTGGTAATTTTTCATTAAACAATAATTAACTACCTCTAGTGCTTTTGTTGAAATTTCCTTTCTTCAAATCATTGTCTGCAATGCTGAAAAGTTCAATTTCCCTAAGTTTCAACAATGAAGCTAATTGTGATGTTGGTTTGGAGTAGAAGCTTATATTAGCTCCTTAGCCACATTACATGTCAAATACCGATCTCATTCTCCATGATTAATTTTGAGATGATAAAATGTTGGCTTTTGAGTGGCCTTTTGTATGTCAGAGTTCACTTAGGATTATTGAGCATTGCATTACGCATTACTTGGTCTTTTTCTAAGTATATTGCTAGAAGAGGTTGAGGAACAATATCTAATTTTGGCTCTGATATCTGGATTATGATTGACTTTACTTCTTCAACCTTTTCTTGTTGGAGTGGATAACTTTTGTTTTATTTTGGTGGAAAGGAGCAGCCATGAAAAATATTTTCTTTGTTGTGGCACAAGATTTTGTTGTGATTGAAGAAAGAGTAGGAAATATGAAGAAAGATTCTGGTAAACTGCTCGGGATTTTTGAGATCTCATGAAAGAGTCTAATGGTTGTCTCTTGTTGAGATATGCTCAAAATCATTTCAGTCTCTTTATGTGTGCTTTAGAATCTTTTTGGTATTGGAAGTAGTGCCTGCTTGTCACCTTCTTTTTTTGGTTTTTTTTTTTTGGGGGGGGGGGGGGGGGGGTGGGGGTTTTGTAGAGAGAGATATTTATTGGAGGTCAAAATGCCTTTGCAACATTTGGAATGTGGGCTTTGCTCATTGTGGGGCTCTTTACTCCCCATGCCTGTCACATGCGTAGGTGCTGAGCTAGCGTATTATCTTTGTCACTAGATAAACATTTTTACATTCTATCAATGTTTTGCAAGATGAAAATGAGAGTGGTTTTAACATTTTTACAAGCTTAAAATTTGTAGGGTTCTTTATTCCCCATGTCTGCCACATGCTTAGGTGCTGAGCTTGTCTATTTTTTTCCCCCCGACAATCTATAAACCATTTTTATGTAGTATATACATTTAGCAAGATGATGAAAAACAAGCTTCATAGTACTGAAATTGGACTAGTAGCAGTAACATCTTAGGGTGACTCCATCTTTATATCTATATTTTAGAAATTTGGGGGATGCTAACTTTATTTTACTGTTGAGTTCTCATTGGTTCATTGTCCAAACCTGACATAGACAAGCAGAACCGACCAGAATTGTCTCTGTATGGTTGTTGATTTGGGTTTTTGAAATGGCATAATTCTGTGGATGAAAGAGGAATTTATTAAGATCTTGAGATTATAACTGAGGTATAAGGAGAAAAATACTTCTTTGGCATCATACATTGATCTATTAAAATTTAGAAGTAAGATCAGGGGTTTTTTTAGCCTCACAATATTGTTTTTTATTTCATTTGATAGACACTATCAGCTTCATTGTGGTGTCCATGGCATGGATTATTCGGGTAATCTAAGGCCATGGTTCCTGAAAAGAATCAGACGTAGGAGGGAATTTTGATTCTGGTCCAACACCTATTTAATTTGGTAGGGGTGCTTTGAATCTTGAATCCCCATTCTGAAGGAATTGAGATTCCTGCTCTCTCCCAATAAAACAATTCCTCCATTTAACCATTGATTGAACACTCCTTCCTAGGCTGATCAAGAAAAAGTTGTGTAGAGCCAGATCAAAGTGTTGGCTAGGTAAGCGTCTTATAGTAAGAGGAGTGGTTAGTTAGGGTGCGTTTGATAACGATTCTGTTTTCGGGAACAATTTTTTATTAGAAATGGTATTTTCTGTTTCTGTTCTCGGAAACAATTTCCGAGTATAAGAATGCACTTAGTAACTGCACAAAATTTATATTCCCGGGATAAAAATGCGTTTGGTAGAACTGTATAATTTTGTTATTTTTTTTTTTTAATTTTTTAATATTTTTATTATATTTTTCCTTTTTTCCTTTTTCCCTTTTTTCTTTTTTCTTTTCTCTCCTTCCTCCTTTGTGGCCGGTCGCCGGCCACCGCCGTGGCTGGCGAGCTCACTGGAGGCTCACTTGGCCACCACGAGGCTTGGCCTCACCGGCCTTGCCCTGGCGACATTCCGACGAAGTTGCCAGCCCTCGTCGGCTGGTCGCCAACCATGGCCGGGGCCAGTGAGTGGGCAAAAGGAAGAAGGAAAGGAAAGAGAAGAAGAGAAAAGAGAAGAAACGAGAAGAGAAAAGAAGAGAGAAGAAAAAATTGTTCCTAGGAACAAGTTACCTTTTTCTACTTCTTATTTCTATTCCAAATCTATAACTTCTTGTTTCTGTTCCAAATCTATTCGTGGGAACAAAAATTTTACCAAACACGTTTCTATTATTTTTTCATTCCCTGGAATAACAGAACGGAAATAATTGTTCCAGGGAACAAAAAATAGTTTTTGCCAAATATGCCCTTATGAACCCTGTAGATCTCTTCCGCCTCTAATTCCCTCACATTTTTAATGTTGTCCTCCCTCTCTTTTCAAGACTGTTGGCCATGTCCATCTGCATGACTCCATACATGTAGCTTTTTGCACTGCTCCTGCTTCTATAAACTTTCTAGAGGATTTCAGTTGGGTTTTCTTTTTCCTATTGCCATGGGTATGTCTTTTAAAAATTGATGGCTTTAACAGGTTGACCCTTTACAGCTTGAGATCAGACTCTGTTCCATCCAGTTCACATTTGATAGGCTATTTAGAAAAGTGGACTAGACTCTATCCCTGTTTTCAGTCTTGTTATGATAAATGCTTGATATTCATTATGGGCTTGTTCCCTGACAACTTAGGCATGGTATCAGAGTTTTAGGTCAAGAATTCTAATCTTTGCACTCCCTCTTGATGTCATTATATGTGTTGATCTTTTTTGTCCTTGTGCTGTTTGATATATTTATCTCTGCAACCTATGTTCCATGCGGAAGGTCAGAGGTAAAGAAGGGAGAGTAGCAAGACCTGTTGTTATTGAATAAGTTTGTTCCCTGACAACTTAAGTATCGTTTAAGTCTCTATGAGTTTGTCCAGATATTTGTTTGTTTCTGTATATCCATCTTGCTTCTCGAGATATTTAGCACAGATATCATGGTAGCTGTGAAATATCAAATTTGACATGTATGACACAGTTAAATGACTTGGAATCTCCATGCTTATAGTTGGTCATTTTGGAGTACATTCTGGAAGTCCCGTGGAGTGTTTGAGTATGTTATGCGACTGGAAGCTATGATAGATATGCTAGAGCTTGGTGAACTTGTGGTTTACAGATGATTATACAATAATACATGGTTTTATGCACTTGGCCTCACCTGTGTTCAACCTTATCTCCCTTTATTGGTCTTTCATTTTTCCTGGAGTCATAAATGGTATTTGCAGAGTTTTGCGAGGAATACTATAAAGGCTGCTGCTCAGAGTGGATCATCTTCTCCAGTCATATTTTATTATTAGGGTCTATCAAAAGTAGTGCGGTTATTTTTATTATCAAGATATATGAGAAAGCTATCAAGGTAGGTGGACAAGGTTGAAATGGGCAATGGTTAGATGTTTGTACAACCAAAAAGAAAAGTTCCTGGGTGATGATACTTGGCTTTTATTTTCTATTGTCAGCAGTGTGCAATATTTGTTTCCTGTAATAATAAAGTTTCTATTCAAAGACCCCATTGTTGTAATGTGCTGGTTTGTCCCCTAAAAATACTTTTAAAGCTTTGGTTTCTATTGATTGTCTTGTTATCCTGGTTGTGTGACCTGATTGCAATTATTTCCTTTGATGCTGTTTCCTCAGTTTGTCTCTTGCTCAACAACTTACATTGTTTCTTTTGTCTCGGTGACTCTGAAAAAGCTTCCAATCAATATGCTCATGTAAATTGCGGACACTGTCGGACGATGCTGATGTACCCATCTGGAGCTCCATCTGTGAAGTGTGCGATCTGTCAATTTATTACTAATGTTGGTGTAAGTATCATCAGTTTTCTGGTAGTAGTTTATGGCCTCTATTCTCATGTTACTTTTCACTTTATACTGTGAATTCTGGCTTTTGGAGTTCTTGACTTCACTTTTTCGTGGAACCAATTGCATGGGGTTTCCTTATTAATAATGGGAACCTAAATTTTGTTGTTTTGTCATTGATCAAACTATTTGCCCGTGGGCTATCGAAGCTTCTCTATGGGGAAATGTCATTTTGAGCATTTTGAGGGTTTAAACAATTGATTCTCCTAATATGCGCCCCCTGACACTATATATTTTTGCAGGCGGGCAATCTGAGGGTTTCTGTTCCACCACAAAGAATCGATGGACCACCGTCAGGGACAACACCGTCTACTTCAATGGTATGGTTTTTCATCCATTTCCTTTCTTGTTAAATTATCGCATGATCTTGCAGTTGCAACGTATTGAGCTTCGATCTTTTGATGTGACTTTTTCCCATTTTCTTTGTGGTTCAACCAGTCAATGCCCCAATCTACTCAAACTGTAGTGGTTGAAAACCCCATGTCCGTTGACGAGAGTGGCAAACTGGTAATTCCGCAAATCTCCGCTTATTTCACAGACCTCATTTGGGTACTCTTGGTGCATGAATTCCTCTTGATGAAACGAAATGAATGGCCAATCTGGATGTCTCAGGTGACTAATGTCGTCGTCGGCGTCACAACAGAGAAAAGGTGATGTATTGCCAACAGTTGAATATGGATATGGAGATTGGTTGTGCATACCTTGTGAGAAAGACATTAACATCAGTACTGGAGTCCCCAGTACATTCAGATTCCTGTCGCTGTATTGAGGATCTTGTAAAACTTTGTCTTCATTTGTTTGGCCCTATAGTACTTGTAGAGTGAATAAAAGTCTTGATATTCCTACATGAACTTGGACAAAAAAGGTTATCTACTTTTATCCGTTGAATATGGAGATAAATATTGGTTTGTATATGATGTGGATAATAGCATTTCATATGTGTACTTAAAGCACATTCATTAGTTCCATGGGTATCTGTTGGGCAGCAATATACACTTGTAGAGTGATTACGTGATTCGCTAGCTCTCGAAGTCTTAGTTTTCAGAACACTGATTACGTGATTCGCTGGGGCTTAATGACTAGAAAATGGTGATTTCGCCTTAGTTACCGAGTGCTTCGAAGGCGCTGGCTAATGAATTTGAAGTATTACTTCCCCGTCAGCTTCTCGTGAAAGATGTTACGCTACAAGTCGATCCCGACCTGCGTTCTTGGCTCTCTTATCCTTAAAACGTGATTCTAATATGCCAGAGTCGGAACCTGTCAAAAGAGCTACCATTCGCCAAGCACAGAATCTGGTGATCTTGTTGAAGCGAATGCTAGATTACACGGGCCTCGATGCATGAAATTCAAATCCAACGAGTTGACTAAACCCATCGATGTTGGTCCCGAGCGGTTGGACAAAACATGTACGAGATGGGTTTTCCTGTTCTTGGCTGCATGTGTTCCTATGGACTGCAACATATCCCGTATAATGGAAAACGTGATGGAGTTGCACAAAGATGTCTAGGGAATTTTAGCATGAGTTATTATTTCTCAACTGCCATCAACAATACAGAGAAAGGAAAGTTGGAAATGGTTAGACTACCATTGAACGCAGACCGCTTTGGCTCTATTGCTCTAGCTTTATGGACACAAACACAAAACATCTTTTGTGATCTCCTATCCTATATAAACACTTCGCCGTCTCTCCCATATCAGGCATTGACACCTCTCTTTCTCTCTATCTAATCCTCTCTGTTGCATCCATGGCTCTCGACAATGGAGCGAAGCCCGAGGCCGTGCACGACTCCACGCTGGTATCCAAGGCGCCGAGCAACCGGGTCCTGCTGGTGCTGAGGCTAGTTGCCTTCTTTGCGACGGCGGCAGCGACGATTGTGATGGCGCTCAACAAGGAGACCAAGACGATCGTCGTTGCGACCATCGGGAGCACGCCCATAAACGCCACCCTCACTGCCAAGTTCCAGCACACCCCTGCGTTTGTGTAAGTCATGCCATTCACATTGAAAACACTTTTTTATGCAAAGAGGTAGAAGCCAACGAGACTGATTATCAATATCGACGTAAGCAAACACCAGAGTGATCTACAGATTTTGCAACAGACGAAACGTAGAACACTTCGTTTCTCTATGTGATCAGCTCAGGCTATTAGACTACCTTCACGCGATAACTTTCTCACGACGGATTGAGATATGCGTTGCAGGTTCTTCGTGATTGCGAATGGAATGGCCAGCCTGCACAACTTGCTCATGGTAGTCGTCGAAATCTGGGGACACAAGTTCGACTACAAGGGACTGCGTCTCGCAATGATCGCCGTTCTCGACATGGTATGCATGATCATGTCTGACCATTCTTATTATCAACATGTTCGTTTTACTTCACACCCACGTACAATTCATGTTTATCTGAGATGAGAGACTATACTGTGAGAGCATGTGGCGTTGTATAACTATTGTGTAACAAGGGAAAACCTTATCTGTGGAGCAGATGACGGTGGCTCTAGCATCCGGAGGGGATGGCGCAGCAACGTTCATGGCGGAGCTGGGGAAGAAAGGGAACTCCCACGCGAGGTGGAACAAGATCTGCGACAAGTTCGGGACCTTCTGCGACCACGGCGCCGGCGCCATAATCTCATCCTTCGTCGGCCTGCTCCTCCTGGTTCTTATCACTGCGCTGTCCATCGGCAGGCTGGTGAAGCCAAGGCCTGCCACTCTCTCCCCCGTATAGAGAGAGCGAGAGAGATCCGGCAACCCGCGAGGCAAATCTTCCTCGGATCACCCGTCTCCCTTTTGGGCTTAGGCTTGATGGCCTTTGTTTTGAGTGTCATGTTTTACCTTGGATCCTTTCCAATGTTTTCACCCTGTGTGTTCTAATAACAATGGTTTGGTGTTCAACATGCTTTTCTTTCCTTCAATGGTCTTTGTAAACGCAAGGTACATTTAGTGCTGGGACTTGGCCGGACCGATTGATATGAATGTTGTGCATTTCATAGAGTTGGTGAGAAGGTCGGAGCGCCCTGATGAGGGTGGTCTGAATTCGAAAGTAAAATATAGGGACAACCCAAAAAACACAAATCAAATCAAAATGGCGCAAATTTGGCTCGTGATCGTTACATCTCAATGAACTTAGCAATTAGGTAACCTAACTAGCATTTCAATCATTCTTTTTTGTAGTTGATGCACTTCGACTAGAATCCAACCATATTTGTGGCGAATTGCATATGTGAAGCCGAGGGGCAGTGACGCGGCATCGAGACGGCATGCCTGCATGTAGCTCCCGTCCTTCCCTTGCAGGAAAATCGGCCGGATTCCGGACGCATCGTTCCAAAAAAGGGATAAAATTTGGTTCGTTGGGCGATTGAAATCAAAATTCAGTGACCCGAAAACGAAATCTACTTTTTTAAGTCATTTTACCAAATTCACAGAGATATTCGATGAGCCTCGCAGGTGTGTTATTATTGTTGCAGTCAGATTTTGGGGATTGCATGATACTTAATCAACATCATAATTAGTTGGATCAAGCCCAGTGAATTTCAGGACTTCTTAAGTGTATTTAAGCCCACAGTACACATGGACCTATATCACAAACATATTTTTCAGTATCCATCCATGTGTTCTATATAAATCCCAGTTTTAAATTGATGTCCATTTCTTACATGACCAAAACACACCCATCTCATCTCAATCTCAATATATAGAATTAAGGATTAAATTTCGATATCTCAGGCGATTACCTAACAAAAATCTTCTAATTTTATGAAGAACATATCCTAGGCTTTGAAATTTATATCCATAATATTTTGCTAAATATCATCCAAATTCATTTCGAGTGCATACGAAAAACTGGTTTTAATATATATATATATATATATATATATATATATATATATATATATATATATATTGGAACGATTTACCTGGCAATTCATGGGCATTAGAGTAAACGAGCAACCGAGTAAGATCATTCTGTCAATAAAAGAAAAATATGTGCTTTTCTATCTACGTAGGATTTTATAGAAAAACCAAAAGCCAATTGTTTCATTGGAATTTAATCGATAGCAAAATATCATTCCCCAAAAGTCCTTCAGCTTTTGATGAGAGGATATGGGTTTTGTGGTAGTTCTAGATAGTAAATATCCAGGTTGACAAGAAATAATTGCAAACATTTATTTCAAACTTTGAACCAAATTGTACATACAAAATTGACGGAATTCAATGAATGACAAAACTTGAAAATATAGTCACTATGCCAAAATTTAATCAACAACAAAGCTTGACAATGTACAAAGATGTAATGCTGGAATTTCATCAGTGACGCAATACCCATGATAGATATGCATGCTAGAATTCAATCAATAACAAAGCATTAGGATAGAGATACGCATTGAAATTTAATTGACAACGCAAATTGGAAAGCTACAATTAGGAAAAAATAAAGTGCATGATAGTAAAGATAATTAAAAATATATATTTTTTGATTGACTTGTTGGGGGCCTCTCTAGTTGATGAGAATTTGGTATTTATAGACCTTCTGTCATAATCGTCTAGGAGTAGTTCCTTCGTAATTGTAATTGTAATTCCACATCTATGAAAACTATGGTCCCATATTCCAGGTTGTCGATTCTTATCTTAAAAGTAGTTGTCCAACAAAATAGCACCTCAATCTCTCCATGTTCGTTTCCCATTGTAATTGTTCTCCACAGTCTCCCCTAATGGGTCCATACATGCCTAAGCTTTGATACAGTCCTTATTTTGAATTGATCATCTTGCTCCTAAATCAACACACTCATCGACGAACTCTGGTCCAAAAATCAGCAATCATTTGTCGTCACTTGTCCATATAAGAATGCTATAATGCATCTATTTCACAACCATTCGGCCACTAAGATAATGCCAAGAAAGACAATGGAGCTTTCTATACCCGTTAAACTGCCTTCCTCCTCAGAGGACCAAAAATATCCAGATAGCTTATTCTCCATCTTTTCTAATTCTTTTCATCGCTATGAAATATCATGGTTATGTTGATGGTTTCTTCAACTTCATTATCTTATCGGCTGCAGTTGAGATTGTTGACTCTACTTTTGTCGATTCCTTCACGTTATCATACATGATAATAACTAAAAAAATGGACATTTCTGGTGCAAACACCAATATTCAGTACCGAAAAGCAAATGAGAGGATAGAATAAATCACAAATTTATTTGATACTTTTCAGATTTCGTTCTTGACATGAGAGATTCGGATGTCCCACAGATATTTTTGCATTTATATAGATCTCTTAAAGTTGTGGGGCTTGGTCACCTGCTACGCCTTTTCGGCACTCCAGCCCTTCGATTAATCCTATGATTCATCGATTATTCGATCTTCTAAACGTATGTACGCTGCTTTTGTTTCTAATTATTCTTCTTAAATCCATACTTAGCCTTAGAAATTATAATACCGTCATTCGCGCAATGGGGTGACTCTATGGGTACATAAGCGCGCGTGCGAATTTTTTAACTATGAAATGAATGATAATGTGAAGTGTTTTTATCGGGACATAACCCTAATGCATGGCAGATTAAAGTAACGGTCATTGTCAATGACGTATTAACTAACCATAATGACACACGGTGAATTATGTCGACCACAACGACATCGCAACAACTTAAAGTTACAATGATGTGACATACTGCGATAACATGGCATATATGGTGTTACGACACTTATGATGATGTGGCAATCCTCGCAACTAGAGCTGTCAAACTTCTTAACCTATATGTAATGGGCTAAGTTATTAGATTGGTTAGTTATATTCAGTAAATGAATTATAGATGAGTTTAAAAATAATATAGGTGTTAAAGGGGCTTATAATTTATTGAAATCCAACTCATCTTTATAACTCTTTTTTCATTCTCTCTCGTTTACACTCAATCTCATGCTCAATCACTCTATACTCTCATCTTAGTTTGGGTATGGATTTTCATAAATTAAGTAGAATATGAAAGTGTTTTGATAACATGAGTCGGGTCAGGTATGATTTGGATATGGATCATGTTGGCTATATCATTATTTTTACATTACCTGTAAATAGATTTATTTGGGTCAAATCATATTTGATCTGATTTGATTCACCGGTCTGACATGTCTATTGCAACGTCGGGACACTTGCTTTGACACGTCATCTCCTCTCTCTCGATAATCATCAAATCACATTGGTATGTACTTTCTTCTGTTGACCACTAATTTTTCTTTTAACATTTTTGGCATTAGTCAGATTTCGATTTATTTATTGATATATTTAATTTTTTTCAAAAGCTGCAAGTTACCGTTCCAATGAGAGAGACCAGATAACGTTAACGACACCACCATCCTCGGACACCATTTCACATGGCAAATCAAAAGTCATCTTTGACTTGGGGATTATAATCTCTTTCCCACCCCCCCCAATGATTACGGGTAAAGGAACAACTTGAACATGATTAATGATTGATCAGAGAATCAACGGCCCACACGTCACTTCCCAATTTTTTTATA
The DNA here is from genome assembly GCA_019915185.1 of Eucalyptus camaldulensis. NCBI lineage: Eukaryota > Viridiplantae > Streptophyta > Magnoliopsida > Myrtales > Myrtaceae > Eucalyptus > Eucalyptus camaldulensis. The sequence goes on along the minus strand of JAHSVA010000014.1, from coordinate 14,978,056 downwards.
TATTAGAAAAATAGAAATTTGAAGTTTCCACATGCATTTGCATGTTCTTTTGAGCCTATAGATCTAAGACTTTCCCCTTAAAATGCAATTTTATTTTATTTTTCCTAATATTTCCCACATTATGGGGTCCCTTGATTCTTAAGTATATTACATGGGAAAAAGTACCCCAGCCATATGATCCCCTTGATTATTATAAATGGATTATTAGCTGTAAATATAATAAAAATGAGAATAATTACTTTTATGGCCTAACTACATTGCTTCTGATGTGCTTTTGATATTGCTTGCACTTGACCAAGTCCCGTGAATGTAAATGAGAAGATTTTCCTCTCACAAGTTCATAATTCTCCTACCTCTTTTCTTTAGGTCTCTGAGTTAATCTATTTATTCATTTGATTTGATTACTGGTTATAAATCCATTAAAAAAACCTAAAAGTATATGGTAATCGAACCTACTTCCTCTTTTATTTGTTTGACTACTATACGATCTAAAACATCTAAATGGGTCGGACATAATAATAATATATACAGTAGTGCGAGAGCGTGCATAATTAATAGTGCAATAGGTGTTATCTTATATTATTTTTTCTCTAACGAATTAAGTCCACCTTCTTGACATGGCTAACAATAGATCGTTTACATGGGATAATGGAATCTGAATTCGACATTGTATATGTCAGTCAGACAACATTAAGGCATTCGTGATTGTGGAAATCAGGTCCAAACTTGCCCTAGCCCCTTCTCATCTATGGACTACTAAGAGTGTGATTCTTCAGTGAGTGCTATGCGTAAATTCTTTTATTTGATTCATCCATATTTATTTTCTCTTTTCTTGTAGCCTTCTTTCAACTATAATCCTGATTTCGGTCTCTGGTCATGCGATAAAGAAATTAAAGTTCACTGACCACCAACTTGGAGTAAAGTACTTGGTGTATCAACCAATATTTACTTCTCTGTTCTCTAGAAATTCTGATCAAAGTTAAAATCGAACCTGTCAGTGGGCACTCCAAATGAGGACATTCAACCCCTTTTCCCCCTCATCAAGCAACAGCAGACTGACATCTGCAAATTTGGGTTGCACTCAAGCATGAACTTTTATAGCCATTGGTCAGTGGAAAAAAAAGCCTATTTTAATCCAGAGATTAATTATTATTAAAGGATAAACCCCAAATCAAATCATGAAAATTTATGGCCCAATCAAAGTCAGAGATAGGTCAGTCGGTCCATGAAGGTTCACATGTGAAATTAACGTGAGAGATAGAGAATATTGAGGAGCAAAGGGTGGCACGTGACAGAGCTGACCCACGTGTGACCCATGTGAGTTGATGCAGGTCAAAAAAGATAGAGAGAGAGAGAGAGAGAGAGAGAGAGAGAGAGAGAGAGAGTACCAAAGGAAACATGTCCACATACACCCTTTTCGCATCATTTTATCAGATAATAATTAAATAATTAGCAGACCCATACTCTAATTTAAAAAAAAAAATTGGCAGAAATTGTGGGAACATGCTTGTAATAATGACATTGTGCCAACTACAACTAGAGGACGACCAAACGTATCTTTATGGTATCCTATCAAAAAGCAAGAAGGGAATATTAAAAACTGAAATCGAAATCGAAATTGAAATTGGAATTGGAATTGGAATTTTTAAAGAAAAAAGCTCAAGCTAGGCATTACATATATTGATTTTATAGCCTATGCTTTAATAGCAAGGGAATCTTCACACACTATATATTAGTATCACCAACTAAATTTTCTAACGAAAAGGGGGAAAATAAAAACTATAAAGCAAAAAAGAAAAATTGCAGGGGGGGGGGGGGGGGCAAAAGAAGGAAATTCCAGCACACATCACATGGAGGGGAAGGGGAATCATTGCCCAGTGCCCACTATCCCCATGTATATGTTACATGATCTACTTGGACAAAATAGGAAAGATTTGGTTGTCTTGAAAATGGCGGAAAATCGGGGGCTTGATGCATGACGGCAAAGCCGAGAGCGGTGGCTCAATGGTGTGGCGCAGCGGCGGCAGGCGGCGGCGGCGGCTTGCATTGGTAGCACTTGGCGAAGAGACCGAACGTGTCGACTTGCCTGACGAAGTTGGTCATGCTGGCCCAGCCGCCGAACCCAAAGCCCACAACCAAGACCCATCCCACCACGAAGGCATTGATCACGTACATGGCCGTCCAGCTTCGTAAGAACGACGGCGGCTTTTCCGCGGCATTCTGCAAATCAATCAATTGAGAAGACGAATCAATATCAAAGATCTTAAAATTTAGTCAAAGTTTGGATCCTTTGCTTCACTTAGGATGCCACCAGCCGCTCTTGATGCTAATCATTGAAAGGGGGAATTTCTAAAGTCCAAAGTATGGGTGAAAATTTATTTGACTATTTGACAATTATGGTTGATTCTGCTAGGGTTTTCTCACATGAGATTAGACATTGGGTCAACTCAGACAGCTCACGCGAGACATAGTACAACAGTCCAATTGCTCCATATAACTAATCGAAAGGGACATGCCCATCCATGTCTTCTCATCTGGCCAAGATCTTGCCAAATCTAATCTCTTAAATGCCCTCCTTCCCTCCTTCCCTCCCTCTCTCTCTCTCTCTCTCTCTCTCTGATGTAATTTCACTCCAACATCAACCCTCCAACGCTAATTTTTCATTAGTTCACATGAAGCTAACACATCGTACGGAACATAAATTAATGACAAACACATGGAAATTTCACTTCCAACGGTAACGGTCGGTTGATCGGGGTAATTTAGAATTAGAGTGTACCTGACGGGCGGAGGCCTTTCGGTAGGTCAGCATGTGGGCGAGGGAGGGGATGATGTAGACCGTGAAGCTGACGAGGAGGGCGCCAACGGCGGAGTTGATGGGGCCAAAGAAGGGGAAGATGATGGCCAAGAACCAGATGGGGATCACCACCGGCAGCCTTGCCAGCGCCCTCATGCACATGCTCTTCGTGTCGTGCATCCCGATCACCTTCTCCCACACGAAGTACAGCGGCGTGCACGCGAACCCGAACGTTATGAACTGCGAATTGCAATTTTTTTTTTCACAGGACGTGAGATGACCGAGACCGAACAATCAATCACGAATCATGAGACTATGACGCACTTTCGGCACTTAAAAACTTGATTAGGAGTTCGCAATCACTCAGTCTACGGAAATACACCTCAGATATCTGTGCATTTTTAGGTGACATGTCATGATCTCAAACGGATGAATTCAATGACATTGACTTCTCTATAATGAGAAATAGTAACCATAAAAATGACCCTTTCGGTGTGTACCTTGTAACATATAGAGACAACAGTACATAATTGCCTTAACGATGGCCGGAAAAAAAAGGAGGTGGTCGGCGGCGACATGATACCTGATGAATGAGCATCAAGATGACGGCAGCGTCACGGAATCCATTCTTGGGGAGGAGGGAGAAGGCATTGGAGTGATTGAGGAGCTCGTCGCCGAAGGCCCAGTACACGGCGGCGGCCGACGGGAGCGTCAGGGTGAAGACGTACAGCGTGGCCAGCAAGTAGATGTACTTAAACTTTTGGGGCTTCCACATTGCATGCATGATCTCCCTGATCAAAAGAAAGAAAGAAATTTAAGCAAAAAAAAAAAAAAAAGGAAGATTTCACCCAAAACCAAAAAGAAAAAATACTACCATTTTTTCTAAAAATGGAAACGCTACATAAATTTGAATATATATAAAGAATCAATACCCAGAAATTAAAATTACATATTTTCCTGCGTTTTTTGTTATATTCAATTAGACTAGTTGAATTGTTAAAAAAAAAAAAAAATTAGACTAGTTGAAGCCTTGTAGCCTAAGGACACGAGGAAGTACGAGAAGACTGAACATGGAAAACGCTTTTTCGCTGTAGTCTTTTACAGCCGAGAAAAAACGGATTTTATAAATTTCTCTGCTTTTTTCCAGCTTAGAAAGGGTGTGAAAAAGGCGCAGTTTTTTTTTGCATGATTTCGGCCAGTGTCTCGGACTCCGAGTTCGCCGGCAAAAGCAGCGAATGGAAGCTGGGAAGTTGCGCTTTTGTTGAACTTCGCATCGGATCCGATCCGATCGTTCGAGAAAAACACGTCAAATTCCACTAATTTTCTTTGCAAGAAAACGTGAAGAATAAAGGGTCGAGAACGGCGGAAAATGTGAACAATGAATGCGGAATGAAAGAGCGTACACCGTCACGGCGTGGCCGCCGAATGTATAGAGGATGTTGGTGGCTCCGGTGAAGTACAGCACCAGCTTGTTTGGCCCCGTGTGCGTCACCCCCTCCGCCTGCCATCGATTCAATCGCCACGGAATCTCTTTTAGCAACTATTTTTGTTTGTTGTATTTGATTCTATCTCATGACCAAAAACGAGGAAGGAATCCGGGGGCCGGCGGGGTGTTACCTGGCCGTGGACGAGGGCGGCGATGGCCATGTACCAGGCGGTGTAGGTGGTCATGCCGAGGCCGAGGAATGACCAAATCCGGTAGTTGTGGAAGGAGGGGATGAACACCGTCGTCGCGCAGCAGGCGCCGAAGATGTAGGTCCAGGTCCGCTTGTCCAGGTGGTCGTTGATGTAGTATATGTTGCTGCGGGCGAACACGAATGCATCATGATCAGTACAGAATCTTCTCTCGTGCGCATTGATCTCGCGCGTTCGTGAAAAATGGAAACATGGGTGATTTTCCGTCTACTGATTTGATGCGTACCTTGCGCAAGCGATGAGCTGAATGACAGAACCGAAGAGGAGGAAAGTGCAGTTGAAGGCGAGCCCCACGGCTTTCCAGTACGGCCCCAGCAACCCGTCCAGCACTTCGAACCACTGCAATCGATCGATCGATTCGCTTTATTATTATCTCGTCTCTTTTCGTCTATGGAGGCTAAGTTGAAGAGGAGGAGGAGAAGGAAGAAGAGGGGACCTGAATGACGTGGTTCTTGAAGCTGACGTTCTCTTTCTCCTTCCTGGTTCGGTACTCAATGTAGAGGACACTGATGAGGTACGCGGTCCAGCTTCCCAAGAGGCCGTAGAAGATCTGCAAGATGATCCCCGACATCATCCCCAGCTGCGAGAACGAGTACGGCAGCGTCAACAGCACTTGCGCCACCTGAAACGAAACCAATCGAGAAGAGGGGGGAAGCCTATGAGATTCTGGGTCGGAACGAGTCGAGCGAAAGTGCGTTCTCGATTTTTGATGTTTACTTGATTGGAGGCGCAGCTGAACCAGGCGTCCCAGGCGGAGCCGCCGTGCCAGAGGAAGCTCTTGACGCTGAACGCGGAGGAGCTCTCGTCCGCCCCGCCATCTTCCAGCGCCCTGTCGTGGCCGTCCTTGGCGAGGTTGAGCTCTGCCTCGGTCGCGTTGGCGACGATGGCTTCCGATTCTGCTTGCTTCTGACCCAACATTTCCTTCGTTTCGCACGCTCCTACGTCTCTGTCTGTCCTGCGCGAGCACGAGCATGAGCACGAAGTCTCCAACACAAATGATTACACATACATATAAAAAAAAAAAAAGAGGAGGACGCTCGTTCAGACAAGTGACCAAAAAACAAAAGAGAAAAACAGCGAAACCCAAGAAAAATTCCTACTGAAAGAACCCAGCTTTTCCAAGACCCCAATCCCCCCAAAGATCCGAAACCCATCCCCCGTCGCAATCTCCTCGAACCAGAAACATCCAAAAATCCTCACCTCGTCTCCGAAACGTCACCTTCTTGACCTGCGGGCAAAAGGGTCGGCCGCGTTTCCCAAGGGCCACTGGCTCGACTCACTCACTGATGACTCTGTTTCTCCCTCTTCCCTCGACCTGCGCTGGGGCTTTAAGAAGAAAGGAAGGAAGAAAGGAAGAAAGAAAGCGAAGAGCAGACGGAGGGGCAGTGCTGCTGCAGAGCAGAGGCGGAGGGGGGGCTTAAATGGTCGAAATAATTGAAGACAGAGAGAGAGGGTGGGAAAAGGACGCAAAGATCTGCTGCCCTCGGTGGCGCTGGTGGGAAGGGGAGGGAAAGAAAGCTCCCGACTTTCGTATTAATGCGCCACCCAAATTCGCCTCCGCCAAAAGCAGCCCCCCCGAAAGACGGCGGGCTCTGAGAAGTACTCGCCCTCAAAAGCAGCGAAAATCTGGGGCGTTTCAGGTCGGAATTCAATGGTCGTCGCAGCAGTTCAGGGGAAGGAAAAGCGCGCACAGACCCTCCTCCCACTCAAGCCCTTTTTTTTTATACACGCAACTCAGCTCAGCTCAGCTCAGCACAGCAACAACGTGAAATTGCAGAGAGAGAAACAGAGAGAGTGGGGAGCCTTTAAGGAGGACTGAGCTAAAGAAGGGTGCCTCCGATTCCCCCATTTTTATAGCGTTTTAAAAACTGCTTTCAACCGTTCAAGACCAGATCTTTAATCCCGGGTTTTTTTAATAATAATTCTAATTAATTAAAAATAATCACTTCGACTGAACTGGATATTTCTGGTTCCTGTCATCGCCACATGATCAATCATGCTGCAGTTTTCGCAATAATCCGAAAGGGGCCCCCTTTTTATTTTCCTCCACCGTCGGATCGCGGAGAAGGCGAAAAAATCCCCGCCGTCCAATCGATCCAGGGAAAAAAACGTTCTGATCTTGTATTTTATTATTCTAGTACTCTGTATGTGTTAATGGCTGAAAGGGGGTGTGATTTGAGTAGCGGTTGAAACGCAGGTCAGATCCAAATCTCAGTCAAAAATTCCTTTTTCCAATTAATTCCTAAATATTTTTTTATATTCTTCTAATTGCCCTTTTTTTATTATTTAAGATTGAGGTTTTGAGTTCACCGAGGTTTCATCAACTTACCCCCGGGTCTCCCCCACCACTAATGGAGAATCGCCACCATTAACTAACCTCGACTGCGTAAAATTACAATGCCGAGAGGTTTGTTCCAGGAACATTTATTGAGAGGTCCATAAATTATATTTTGGAATAAAATTTATAAAAACTGTCTTGTGGGTATTTGTAAAGATAAGTCATTTCAAGTGAATTTGCACTTTTTGGTACCTTTTCTTTTCTCGCATTATGTGTGATACACTCTTTAGAAATCGAATCATCTTCCTGTTAAGCATACTTAGCAGGTGTACCGGGCTCTCGTTAATGAGACCGAAAGAGAAAACGAGATTTAATAGTGAGTGCTTGGAGACTATTGCTGAACATCCAAATATAAGAAATTTTGTCATTTCAAAGCATTGCTTTTTCTTGGGTTATATAAAATCAACATGCTGGAAATTAAATTATTCTTTCATTAGATGTGGATAACAAGTGTCCTGATGGCACTCATTAGAGAAACCCTTTTTATAAAATGTATTATCAACATCTTAAGAATAGAAACTCTCATTATAAATTACACTTTCTATGTGATATGGGTGACTTTAGATGTTTTTTCTTTTTGGATATTCTTGATGTCTCAACTTATGCTATTACTATTTTTAGTTGCCTTGATTAGTACTCTAAGGAAACTCGGTAACGAATCTCATACATAATTATGCAATTCTTGAGCTAAATCATGCAAAATTTATATATTCTTAAAGTAGGAATATATTCAATTCTCTGCATTATTAAATATGATACGTGATCGACATTGGATGGATCATAAACGTTTGCTCGAGTAAATTCTCTCCGATACACATTTTCACCATCAATCGATGAGTGTGTAAATTAATTTTCACGTCAAGGGATCTAGTAACAACACACGATTATGCATTTTTTTTTAAATGGAGAAAAGATAAATTATAATTTTATGGTTGTCTTCTCATGATACGCCTCTTCTAAGCAATGTATGAAACCACATACGTCGGGGAGTGAGGAAATTGTGACATTAAAGTTTGGTAAGCTCCAATTTTCTTATCGATAAAGGATTTTGTTTACAAGTATCCTATGAAAAGTAATTTCAATTGGAAAAAAAAAAAGCACTGACCATTCTTGTGATATACCGAATCGAATGCTCCAAAAATTGAAATTGCTTCAAATCGAATAAATTTTTAATAAGCATCCTGAGGGCACTCTAAGGCCCTGTTTGGTTGGGCATTTAGAAAGATCTTTAGGACTCTAAAGTCCCTTGGCAAAATATAAAGGTGTTTGGTTCTTTTTTTGGGCGACTTTGGTCAACTACAATTGCATCTCTAAGTGGCTCTAAAGGCCTTTAGTCCAATACAGCTCCGGAGGTAATTTGGGAAATTGCATCTTTGAAATGTAAGTCCTGATACTGTTCATCTTCTCCAAAACCACCGCACACCACTAGAAGAAGCTAATTGGAGGTTGATGAACGCCGACCAAGGGGTCGCGCACACCGGCGAGGCGCTGGTGATCGCCGCCTAAGGGTCACCCAACCCCGGCGACCGTTGCCGCGAACTAAGTGACTGTCGCCGAGGTCACATCGCCAGATCCAGCCATCCGGCGGTCTGGTGGCTGAACTTCAAAAAAAAAAAACATATATATAAATGTTTTTTTTTTTGTTTTCTTAGTTTAATTAAAGTCTTTTACATATGCAAATTTTACCAAACAGTATTTTGGCCAAAGTTGTATTTCAATGTAAATTTTACCAAACGATATTTGTATTTTGGAAAACCCCATTCGCTCAAAGGTATTTATATTTTGGCAAATGCATTCCCCAAAAACCGAACCAAACAGATCCTAAATTAGACACTTTTATGAAAAATACTTTCTTAAAATCGACCAAAGAAAAAAAAGAAGAATTGAACAAACAGAAGGGAGCGTGAGTTGCACTTGCCTCAGAAGCGCGTCGCCATTGTGAAATCTAAGTAGCGGGCCGCCCTATGAACCAATCGCAGGAGGCCCAATTAAGAAACGGTCGATTCTCTCTCTCTCTCTCTCACTTTTTTTTCCCACTTCTATCGCCGGAAAGGAAAAGGGAGTGGAAACAAATAATGGGGAAACAAATAAAGTGGAAAAGAGGGATAGCGATAGAAAACGCTTCGCTTAAAAAAAAGAAGAAGAGTTTGAAAAACTAATAAAATAAAAATGATTAATGGGTTTGTTTCATGGAAAACAAATTATTTGAAGAATTTTTTTTTTAAATTAATCGCTTATATTTCTTGAAATAATCAATTAATAGAACTGTTTTAAATATTTTATAGATTATGAAAATTCTTATGATTGTTCATTTTCGTAAGCGATATGAACGATCCATTCTAGAAAAATATTTTTTAGGTCATTCGTTTTTCGTGAAACAAACTGAGTCTAAGTTCATTGCTCATATAGAAGCATTCTTATCCATTTGTTGTCGGATGAGTGACATGTGTTTTAAGATTGCAAATTTTCATTCGTCGATCATCCAATGTTGAATGTATAATCTATTCTATAGACTTGACTGTGAATTTAATAAAAAGATATTCCAAAAATAAAAGAAGATGGGGCCGACATTTGGGCGTTCCAATTTCATTAATCCTAGTTGGCCAAGGGAAAGAGCTCATCAATTCTTTATGTCTGTTCACCATTAAGAACTTGCACGCCATCATTATTGACTAGAAGTAGAATTGTTCCTTTTTCTAGAAGTATGGTAAAACAGCACATTAGTATAGGGAAGCCCTGATTGCTTGTTAGGTCATGTTAATAATTATAACTACAAGAACATTATTAAAAATGTAGCAAGCAGGGAATAATTTGGTTTTTAGCATATTCATTACGTATCATGAGAGGTATCAATGCTTTTTTATTTTTTGGGTATCAATGCTTTGAGATTAATCACTTAAACAAACATTATTGAGAATCATTCTCTTGGTAAACTCCTCCTTTATTAGGTGAAGCAAAAGGGATATACTCAACCTAATGTCAACTATTTTTGACCTACTGGCTCCCAGCTGAACAAAATTTGAAATTAATTAAGGAAAAAAAAAAGAGACAGACAAGTTTCAAACTTACCAAAGATTTGAAGCACCGGTTTCACCGTCCACAAACACCAACATAATCACTACTAAATTTCGTATTTAAAAGAATGAAAATTTCTCTATGGTTCTAATCTTTGCCAAAAAGAGAGAAAAAAAAAAACTGGGGCCTGTTTTGGAAACTGACTCGTAGGAAAGTGATCACCGTTTTATGTATAATTGATGCTTTGAAAAATAAATAAATAAAAATCCCTCCGTATGTGTGCTTTGCAAGATTTATGGCTCATGAAAAGCCGAGTTTTACCACATATGGTCATTCAGTAAAAATATTAAGGGCCTCTTGAATGAGTGCCCTAAGGTAATTATGCAGTTCAGGTGGGACAAATGGATAGATATCGTCGTTTTCCTTAAAAGCACGTAAAAAAAGTCGGTGTTACTATAGTGGAATCATAAAATGATGTTACTATGATTTTTTACATTAATTGTGTTACAGATAAGAAAATATTATGTGATATAATAGGACTATTTGAATTACAAGATTTTTAAAGGGAATTTAAATCAAATAACATTCTTTGTTCTTAAGCCGTGCCATCTGACGAGAAATCACGAGGATATTAGATTTTTTTATGTAAATATGAAATAGAATAATTATTTTTTTAGGCACGTATAGGATTCTTGACATGTTAAATCATTAATTGGATAGAGAGGGGACATAAAATAAGTTCATAATTGATGTATTTTTATCAAAATAAAATACATCATATGTTTAGTAAGTTTATAATTATTTTCACCGCAAAAGAATGAGTATTTTTTCCCTGAGTTCAACCAACATGTGGGATTTTTTTAATTAAAATCATGAATGCATGCATACTTTATGTAAAGATACGAGTGATTTACTAATACTTGTTAAGCATACTATATAAGAAAATTTTTAACCCAACCTTTCTAGCAACGGTTTTCACGCAAAGTACGTTCAATCTATCTTTAAAACCTGTAAGATCATCTCAATTTTCTGCCAAAAGAATGGTCACCTAGATACATATTTTGTATTTTATATAAATTAAAATATCAAATTTAGGTTCAACAAAATTACTTTTTTTTTTTCATAATTCAGTTGTGTGAATGCATATTCCAGCTACTTGGAATATGTTAACCCCATTAACCCGTTAAGCCCATATGCCTTTGGTTCTTTGACCAAGAGCAATTTGCACAAATTTAATAAGATTTGAGTATGTGACCCGGTTCTTGAATGGGAAATTCTCCGACGTCCCAATTAATGATAGTGACCTAAAGGAGTTAAAATATAGATATTTTAGTTTGTTGGAATATTTAATTAAGTGGCTTTTTTGCCATCCCAACCCAACACTATACAAATTGAGCACTTGACTTCTACCATTGAAAGAGACCGAGGAAACGAGCTCACCAAATTCAAAGTTTCAGGTCATAGGTGGTGTGAAGTAATTATGGCTCAAATTAAACATTTGTCAGTACATATAAGATATGTACGACAACACTCGAAGTGGATTGTTACTGTTGGTCGTCCCTTCCTAGCCTTTTTATATATGTAGAAAACCTACAGTTAAATTTTGGAAAAAGACTTCTTTTAAAAAATCATAAATTCGTACAATTGACCTCATGCACTTTGACCTCGTGCTTAGGCTAAGGACTTGTGAGTTCAGCCCCAAATCCCCGGTGCCTATTTCCTAGACCTCAATGGCCAAGGCTAGGAACTTGGTGCCTAGCCTTAAAACCCCCTTACTAGAACAGGATTGAGAGTTTATATTTGAGACTTTTATTCAATGTGTGCTTCATAATTTTTCCGAAACAAGCATTGAAAAGCGACTACCATACTATTTGCAAAATAGAGACAAACATAAAAAACCGAAATTATTTTCCTTAAAAGTAAGTTCTTAAAAAAAAAAAAACAAACAAAGCGAAACTTCTATTTTTTTTTTTTTTTTGTCCTTTTGTCATTTGACTCCAAACTCCAAAGAGAGAGAAAAAAAGGGGCCGTGGCGCCGATGGTCAAAATTTGGCACGGCGCTCACCTAAAACGCAAGCGCCTTTTTGACTTACCGCGACGGCTCGAGCCAAGCCGAAAGAGACAACGGGGGCCGCCCGCCGCCGAGCCGAGCCGAGCAGAGCCCCAGCGCGAGCGGCTCCCCTAGCCCCCGCACGCTCGAAAAGCGCCGAAAGAAAAGAGAAAAGGAAGACACGCGCGCACGATGGGAAAAGCTCATCATCTTCTTCTTCCCCCCAAGCGAGCATCCCACGCCGTTGGTACGATGATCGCCCTCCAGATCTGACGGCTTTGATTAGGTCCGCCACCCAAGCGTCGCCCGGTGGGGCCCCCACCTCCCCTCCACTCCCCCGATTATAATAAAAACGATTTCTCTCTTTTTCCCTTTCTTTTCCTTTTTTTGGCCTTGTTTTTCCATTCCTTTCTCTCCTTTTTTTTTCCTTATTCTTTTTCCACTCGTTTCCCTTTCACATCCATCACCCCCGTGCGTCATACAATATAGCCCAAGAAAAAGAAAAAATGAGAGAAATTAAAACTGGGATTTTGTTCTCTAGCCATCTTCTAGAATTATCATATTTAATGCAATCCAATGAAAAAATGTTTTATTTAAGTCCTAATTTTTATATTCAAGACTTAGACGATTGATTTCTAGTCTTATGTATAAAGTGGCTTGCATTGACCGTGTGTCATACGATAGCCCAAAAAAAATTGAGGGAAATTAAAACATGGATTTTATTTTCCAGCCATCTTCTAGTATCATATACAATGCAATCCAATGATAAAAAAACATTTTATTAAAGTCCTAACTTTTATAGTCAGGAATTAGACAGTCGATTCTAGTCTTCGGTATAAGGTAGCTTGTACAGATACACTATAAAATGAGTGAGCGTAATTTGGTCAAATTTTAGGCATCTAATATGATTATACAACTTAAAAAAAAAAAAAAAAAAGAAGCTCAATTGAATCTACTTGCTCGGACCACAAAATTTCACGGAACACTTTCTATTTAATGACTGCAATTTTGTGATCTGCGGGGAAAGAAATAAGGAGAGGGAGAGCGTGGTCTTGAATTATAATTCCATGGCATTGTGATAAAAATTCTTTTGCATTGGCAAAAAGTACAAAAAACAAATGAATTAAAGTAATGTGGCATTATCACATTGAATTCTCCCTCAGAAATAGCATGATTGAAAAAGTTAAAGTTAGGGCTACGGAAGAAGAAAAAAAAGGCCAGAAATCCGCCGCCGACATCCATTGCACTTCAAATTAAAGCCAAAGTTTGAAAGAGAAATTAAAGACAAGTGAAAGTTCCACCTCGTGACATGCATGGAATATAATGTACGTCCGATGAGACCTAGGTGGACTTCATTTTCACATCACAGTCAAAAAACAACGAACCGATTGCTCCCACTCAAATCTAGTGGTGGTGGCGGCAGCAGTGGCGGTGGCCACCGTGATGGGGGCGGCGAAGGTGATGGAGCCACCGTGGTCGGAGGCCAAAATTATTTAAAAAAAAGAAAAAGAAAAAGCAAGGAAGGAGGAAAAAGCATCTAGAAAGGAAAGACATGTTACTCGTGCACCTCGCAAAACCCTCGCCTTGGCCCCGTGCAAACGGGATTTGTCGGCTCCACACGCGCGCACAAACTTTCCATTCCCACTTCTATTTCTACTTCACTTTAGAATTCGTCAAAATAAAACGAAAAAGTAGAGGAAGAAAAGAATAAAACTTATTGAAATTGCCATGAGGATAATTATCATCATAGCCTTATGTCGGAAATCACCATATTGAAGGCCAGCACTACCCACTTTTTTGTCTCCACGAAAGCCAATCGGCTCGACAAAAGGGTTTTTACCAAAAGGAGTGTCAGCATAAATTACGAGAAAAATTACCAATTCAAACCGAAATCTAATCACGTGTTTTGTTGTGAAAATCTAAATATAACTATTTGGATAATCTTCACCTAAAAATGTTTGGTCATTGCCGGCACTCCTATTCGACAAACTTTAAGGAGTTTTCAAGTTATCTATTCTTGTATGCCTTCTCAGAGTTTTCAGATTCCATAATTTTAGATGGAACAAATCCGTGATATATGCGTGACTATCATTGGGAGTCCTACTTGACAAATTTTGAGGATTTTTTAAGTTGTCTATTTGTGTAAGGCTTCTTATAGCTTTTAGATTTCATAATTTTACACGGAACAAATACGTGATATCTTTCTTAACTTTGTTTCTGGATAAATCCCCCAAAATAAAAATCTTTCGAGAGAGGAAAAAGGGGCGAAAAGAAGGTATCTTTTTTACCAACCTTAGACGATCCTTTTGTGGGGGGAAGTGACTGGACACTTTGACTATCAATAGAGGGGGTGAAGAGAGCCGTTCGGATTTTGTCAAACCACATGAAGAATAAAGAAAAGAGAGAAAAGATCATGTTTTGCTATGCTCTCCCTTTTCTTTCTAGGGTAAAGTTAGTGGGAGAAGTAATCATTAGTGAATGGATTTCGACGCCACTTAGCTCCATTTCACACCTCGTCACGAGGACCAAGCTTTGGGAATATGTTCCCATTACGTGCTTCCCCTCACATGGATCTCGACCCCGTGCTTGTTTGCCGATTCCATGCATGTGAAATTGGGAAAAAAAGGGAATTTTCTAAGGAAGATGACCTAGTTTTCAAGACCCTTTTGGATTTCCAATTTGAGGACCATCGATTGGGAAAATAAATACAAATTTTCGTGCCCTCTTTCGAGCACGAGCTTCACAACCACATAGATAATCGAATAAGAAAAAAATTGCATTTTCACACTATGGGTTTTCTCGTGAAGCATGTTTAGTAACTTCTCTCCAAGATTGAATCGGGTAGAAAGGTCGGAGAGTTTAAGGAATGTTAAGGGAATAACGTTTCTTTAGTTATGTACTGGCCAGTACAAAGGCGACGAAATCTTTCTTGTCAAATTCCTCTTTTTCCACGAAGAAAAAGAAATAAAATTCATTTTGGCAACGTCCCTTCTTTTGGACTTTGCCTAGAGTAGGAGGTCAAAAGTCTACGCGAGGTCATTATATCGTATGTATTATCATTCTTTAGTCGCTAATCAATGAGCTTATAACGAGCAAAGAAGCAAAGCAAAGTGTAGCTGAACTCTCAAGCAAGCCTTTTTGTATCTCTCAGAGGTTGACCCGAGGTAGAGCCACGTAGCCTCTAATTTAGATGCGGTTCCACGTTAAGAACACCAAATAATGATGTAGTGAGTAACGAGTATTATTCAATGTCCAAATGCGTGCTGCAAGTCCTAATTACGGGTAACGGTAAAATTGGATTTAATCATTTTTCTTTAGGAAAGGACCACCAAAAACCCCGAACTATGTTCAACTTGATACATTTATGTTAAACTTTTTCTTGTGATATCCAAAACCCCTAACTTATATCTGTATGACACATCTATTCTACGATAGAACTTCATTGTATTATATTCCATAAAAAAAAAAGATGTCATTTTTATTTCATTTAAGTCAACTAGGTGCCATGTTGACACCGCTTGCCTTCCATTGTCCATACAGATAGATTTTTAATAGTGCTTATTGACGGAATTTCGATAGAGAGTAATATATCACACGGGTACAAATTTGGAAGTTGTGGTGTTACAAAAAAATAGTTTAAAGTAAATGTGTTGAATTGATATAATTTTGTGGTTTTTTCCCCTCTTTTTCCTTTTGTTTTGGACGCAAGAAAAAAACACACACACACAATCCATGCTACAAGTCCTAACAATTGTATAATACTAATCATGGGTAACCTTAAGAGGAGATTTTATATTGTAAATATGGAAAATGACAGGCAATTTATTTGCTTTAAGGCAATCTACTCAGTGATAATTAAGTACGGAAGGAGGGGGGCAAGAAACGTGACGCAAGAGGATTGCTTTAAGGAAAAAAGGAGTTGGATTCCTTTCTATCGATACTTGGTCAAACGGAAGATTTCATGGGTCAATCCAATTGAATCAATTTATTTTTAGATGACGACCTTTGGATGCTGATCAGCTCGAATATATATTAGATCATTACTAAAACAACATGGCCATATCTTGAGGCGGAATCCCTTTTATAATTATATATTTATCTACATCGAGATTGATGTCTTACATATATATCAAAGCGGCATCTGATCGAATACAATTATAACCAAAGCAGACCTGGAGTCATTTTTTTAATTAGATGAAATCTCCAGGATTAATAGGTGACAACAAGCCATTAAATGCTCATGATTGCATCGGGGATTCAGTTAAAGGTCAATCTTAGAGATTAGATAGCTACGACTTGATAGGCTTAGGGGTGGCGAGGGGAGGGTACTGCTCGAAGTGCGTCGATGATTCGATTTGGACAATCAATTAGTTGACATCAAGGTCAATCTTGGAGTGCGGTTTTTTTCCAAATTGATAAGTTACCATGATCGAATGTCTCATCTAACATAACATGACACAATGTCGTTACCTCTCTTTCATTGATTTCATGCTTTTGCAACTAGCCTTGGGCACGCAATTGGATAGCTGCCCATTTAAATATCACACCCCTTAACATCCCTTATTCTTTTAGGGAGATTTGAGTTTCTAGTTGATAAAAAATTTGGTGGCGATCCTAATATAAATAGGTTAAGGGGAGTTATTAGACAGTGAATATTCTAACTTTAGAGATTTATTTATTATGCGCTATGAGCTTTAACAAGTATTTTACTTGTACACATCAACCTTGCACCCAAGAGTAATTCGTGTTGGAGTTGGCTTTCGTGTGAGGAGGTAGAGAGTTAGACATATACGCTGTATTTCGCATTTTATTGTAATAACTTAAATGGTTACAGAGTCAATTTCAAGTCATTAAACCCAACGTAGTTCCATATTTCTCTATGGAGCATGGAGGATTAGTAGCTTTAGAGTCGGGGAAGTCTTATAGTCCTTTAGAGCTCAATTGGACTCCAAGAGATTAAGATGCAATAATTGGAGATGACCGGCGATAAATGATTTTATTTTACCTAGATAAAGCTAACTTCGATAAGCTGAATGTTTAGTGGCACGGACCCTAGAGAAATTGATGTCTCTAGAGGCCCAGCATATATTATATGCAGCAAATTATCATGTTTGGGACCTTCTATTGCCCCACAATTTGACATCATGTTAAATTGCATGATAATGGCTTATGACCATATTATATATTGTTCTTGTAAATATAGCACCTAATAATGACTTTCATGTGAGGCTCACATGATCTTTCGATTTATATGAAGTGGCGTAACATAGACCAGGAGCACTAGATAAAAGCCTTGCTCCACTAATCAAACTCGAACTCTTGACTTCTCTTGTCTTTGAAAAGAGCTTGTCATAGAATCAAAATTTTAGGACAATGATAGTATATTGGAGCCATACCAAATTTGAGAGACAAGTACTGTTAAGAGTTTTAACAAGTAAGAAACCACGGCTGTCCTGACATTTGTTAAAGGGTCTCACCATATTCGATAAATCTCGTATACAAAACAATGTGAGATCTACTCTAAAACTTTTGATCATGTTGAACTAGATTAAGGAACACATTCATAAGGTTGAAGAACTATAAATATTCCGAAGAAAATCCCGCATTCAAAATAAATAAAAATTAATAACTGATCGATCAAAATTAAATCAACTTCAATGAATCCCACTCAAAAGCTTAGATCATTGAAAGTAAAAAGGAAAAAAAGAAGAAGAGGAAGATAACACAAATGGTTGATCTCACGAAGAAAAAATGGGTTTGGCATCAGAGCCTATTGCCGAGCTAGGGAAGGGTTCCTTCTTCGACTTGGGTTCGTTTGACAAAACTGAAAAATAATTGCTAAAAGTCTTTAAGGGCTGAAAATGATTACAAAAAATTGTTCCGTAACTTATGAAAATTGACAAAATTTTATTGTTCTCTTACCAAACATGGAATAGTAAGCATTACTTGTCATTGTACATTTTATCACTTAATTAATTAAGTCATTCTTATTTGGCACATCAAGGGATTTTGACTTAAACCATTCAATTAGATTGTAAGTAGTTAGTGGTTATCGAAAGCACAGCACTTAATGTGGTTATCAAACACAAGGATAAGGTTTTGTCTTGTTATTGTAAAAGTGTATGCTGGTTTTCATGAGGGTTGAGCCAGTCATTATTCATCTTTCCACCTAGTTTCCTCTTATGATTTCCCCAAATTCTTTTTGCCATGGTCGTTTATCAATAGGACAACTTGATGCTTCACATCATTATGTGTCCATGGCAGACTACTGATCCCTGATCCATGGGGTTCCATCTCCCCAAGATGCATCAATAAGGAAAATTGTCCAAAAAATCCTAAATCTATTATACGGAGGCCAATTCAGTTCTAATTTTTTTAATTGTATCAATTCAGTACTAAACCTTGCAATGATTTGACAATTTAGTCTTAAATCTTTCAATTGTATCAATGTAATAATAAACATTTTGATGATTTGTCAATTTAGTCCTAAATATTCTCATAATTTGCCAATGTAGTCCTTCCAATCAAATATCCAAATAATTGGCTTAGAATTCAATTGGCATAATTGAAAGATCTAGGAATAAATTGGCAAATTATCACAACGTTTAGAACTAAATTGGTACAATTAAATTAGAACTAAATGACTGCCGTACAATAGATTTAGGTTTTTTTGTTTTTTTTTTTATTGGGACAATTATCCCTTTTCAAATTATTGAAATTGAGCTTACAACAATTTATTCTAAACATTTAAGCCGTTCGAGGATGGTCGATGTTGTACTATTTTGTTTTCAGCTCTATTCTCACATGAAAATCGATTTGATGAACAAGCTTTTAAGTTTGTGTACTCGATACATGTGGGCGAAACAATTTGTTGGATACCAGGCACGCAATGAAAGGGAAATCGATATATGGGCAAAAGGAAGTATGTGGTTATCGACTCCCGTACCAATTTATAGTGGGGTAGTGCACAACCGTTTATTTCTTTCTCTCCTAAAAGTTTCAACTGTTAGATGACGATACACATCACAATCTCTAGCTTGACCCAATCTACGTCGTGCATCTCCAAGTCAATCGATCGTGGCCTCCTGAAGGGGCCCCAGAATTGTCGAGAGTTCATCAAAACAAGGCCATGTGATCGTCCACAGCTATCCACTTCCAAAGCAAAAGCCCCCTCAAAACTCCTTCCCCAAATTGTACGCACGCGTCAGCATGACGATGCACCAACGTCGGACCATGCTTTGCTCCATAAGCGCAGCGCATCGCAATTCGCAATTAGCTGCGAAAAATGTCATGATTGCAAGAGCAAGCGAAACCCTAATTTTTATGCTGCCACCGAGAAGATAACACGGCTGGCTCGGTGGGATGGGAGATAAAGTTAAAGAAAGCAAAAACCCTTGTGGCTTTCCAAAGTGCGTAAAAGTTGGCGGAGTGTTTTTGTTTAAGGAACGATTCGGCCTTCGATCCGTATGATGATACTTCCGGATAAGTAAAGAAATCGAAGGAGTGCGTCCCTTGCTCATTCTTTTATCACGGCTCCTCTTTTGGCTCTTCGGAATCTCTTTGGTTGGATGGGTGATGAGGAGAAAACCCTATGACATTATTTTGTCGAGGAGAGAGAGCAAATATTAAAAGTCTAAAGATCGCGTCGATGCCACTCGATTATGCCAAACATTACATGCACCTCTCGATGTGTAAAGTGGATGTGTGGGATTTTAATGATTCATACCTTGAATTCAGTTTAAAGGGTAAGGTGATCGATTCCGAGGAGGAAAAAATGCCCATTGTTTCCGAGTACAGAAGAGACATTTTTACTATACATATCTCTCGGTTGCGACCGGATGGCATACGCGGCAGGTCGTGCTCGTGGATGGAGGGGGCGTCATGGTGAATTTCTATTGCCTCAGTTGTAAGGTACAAGATTTGAAGCCAAATCGAAGGTACAGGACTTGGAGATCAAAAATGAAGTATCAAAATATTTTATATTGGATTACATCCATAGGCTTAGATCATCAACTCTGATTTTTTCCTAGGTTGATGCTGCATATGTTAGCAACAATTTGTCTATATTTGGATGTGAATATGAAAATTGTCCTCAAATTGAATGGTTTGGGAATCAAATTCAACACGAAATAAAATATGAGGACACGAAAAATAAATATGAGCAACACTATCAAGGCCATTTTTGTACTTTTTTCCAAAAAGAAATAGTAATGATTTTTTTTTTTGTCAAATTCTTTTTGTCGGTTCTAGAGAATGTGATATGTATCAACTTGAACTATTCTAGTACCTTTGAACCGTGTTGCACGACGCTTGGGATGGCGTTTCAAGGTCTGTAACTAGTTTAACTGATATTGTGGGCTTGATGGCTACTTAGTTATCCATAAGAAACTAAATTAATTCACGGATATAAATGAAATATTCGGACAATAATTCGCCAATTCATCATTAGAATTGGGGGCTAGCATCCATAATTTGCTGTTAACAAAGGTTTCTTTTGAATAGGAGAAATTATTTAAAGTGCTCCCAAAAAGACCAAATTTGAAAAGATCCCCAACCATATAGGTTTTTCATAATCCTAATTGCAACAATTCATATTTCAAAAATCAGATTGTCACAATTGAGGCTTCATCCCCGTTCGAACTGGCAAACCAACCTTGGCCTATTCTCTCGAAGGGCATTGTTGCTTTTATACAATCTCAACAATTTAAACGGAAGGATTAATAGCACACTCCTAAAAATGTTTTCGTTAAAAGACACATTCACGGTTTCATTTTAAAGAAATTATATAAAGACACCTAGTGATACCTTCTTTAAAAAATAGCTGGAAACATTGAATTTGAACCGCTAATTACCATACCGAATAAAGAAGAATACTAGACATAAAAAAATAATTCGTTATATAAAATTGATTTATTAATCATATGATTGTCTTTATAATGGGTTCTTTTTTTTTAAAAAAAAATTCTCATCCAACCACTTATGACCATGATGCTCTTGCTTTGTCCCCAGACCATTTGCGGCGGCAATGGCACCGGTTTTGTCACCACGGCGACGCTCCCCATGCAAAATTAGCCGACACTGAAAATTAAAAATTACAAAATTAGAAAATTAAACCGACAAAAACTGTGTTTTCGATATATAAAATATAAATATTCTGGGCAATGTCTTAAATATTTTTGCAGCTTTTGACTAAGCAGCTTGCTTGTCACTTAATGTCTTGTCTCGATGTTCTAACCCGTCACGGATTGCTTGCGTCGTTGGTTTCGATTTCAGGAGTTGGCAGTCAGAGTCCCACGTCTTGGTCTCTGGAATCTAAATCTCAAGCTTTCAGATTTTTTTCTTTCCGTTTCAATTATTTATTTCCCCAAGAAATATTTTTGATGTTCCCCATCGGTGTTTTTACTAGCCATTTTGGTCAAACTTTGCAGCCACGTTCAGTCCACATTCATATCATTACCTTCATGTTTTCATTTACTATTATTTCTAATTAAGTTTTCTGCGATTTCAATTTGTTTAGTTAAAGTATCGTACTTTCATATATTTTCTAATCAGATCCCTCTTCAATATCATATGAATATTCTCGTGATTGATGTTCGTATTGACTAAATTTTATCCACACAATGTTTCGATGTTATCAATACCGGCTCTAATCATTTTCATGTCTGCATTCACCTGTTGGCTAAATATGATCCATGCTATACGCTACTAGTCAGATCTAGTGTTGAAAGGGACATAAGTTGAAGCAGATCAATTTAATTAGAGAAATTATAAATAGAGAAATTTTGATTGAAAAACCATGAAAATACATAAACAAAAGGCACGCTTTTTAGTATAACTTAAGCATATATATATATATATATATATATATATATATATATTTGTTGGGCTCCATATATGTTTCGAATTCCACATTGCTCGTGTCTAGACTATTATGCAAGTAGATAACTGTCATGATGCATCTACAAAACAAATACTATCATGTTGGTAGTACACTCACAAATGAGTGAGGCGAGGCGAATTGGGTCGAAAATAGTCAAACTCAAATTGATCCATTTAACTCGTTTGGACTAATTTCTGTACAATACAAATTTAGTGATCCAAATCTGATCCAACTCATGCAAATATAAGAAAATTTATACCCAAATTAAGGTGAGAGTGTGGAACGAGTGAGCACGAGATCGAATTAGGGCAAAAGGGAGCTATGGAGGTGGTTTAGATGTAAGTAAATTGTTAACCCAGTTAACACCTATATTATTTTAGGATTTACCATTCTAAACCCAATAACTGAATATAACTAATTCATACGACAATTTGACTAATTAAATATGGGATGAGAAATGAATTTATGACTCATTTTAATAGGTCTAGCTGGCGGTGGCTCAGGATGGGTTGTTGATAGTGGTATTAAAGTCGAAGTAAAGTATCAAATACGTCTCTAATTTCACATCTCTTGTATCTGTGTATTGCAGTAATAAATATATTATAATGTGATCTCGAACGACTACGGTCCATTTAAAAAGCCATGCAACGAAAATGATGCCGATGAAAACGGGATATTGTTCCGGCGGCCGGCCCAAAGAGGGTGTTCTGCTAGCACTTTATGTTGCTGGAAATTAGCTTTCGTTTACACTTCAAAACAGCTTTTAGTTTTCACATTGTTTCGAATCTGGATTTCACATTATGAACTAATCAGAAGAAAACTTATCCACAGTTTTATATCTTTCTTTTTTGGCTTAATAATTGCATTAATTTGGTTAAATTTCATATTCTAACTAACTTCGTATATTTTTTTAGGATTTTTTTTTTCAAACATTACGTTAACTTTTCACTTTGACCATTTCCTGTAATTTTGATGAGTAATAAAATAGTATAATTCGTGTCATCGAAATGTATTATCAAATAATTGTCATCACTAGTAAATATGTTTGTATTTTTATCAATATCAAAGAAACCTTTTTTTTTTTCAGTTTTTAATTTGGTTAAATATTATAGTGGAATCTTTGATTGTGAGATTTAGCAATTTTTCTTATTCCCACCTTGTTCCATTGGCATTCTTGTGCGTCATTTTTTTTCCTCTAGAAAGTCTGTACGTTTTGACCTCCCTTGCATAGAATTACCTCAAGTCTAATTCAAAATAATAATTATAAAAAGCTCAAAAATTTCTTAATATCATATGCTAAGGCATTAAAATTTTATGCCCTTAACGCTAAGGCTACGTTTGGCAGTCAAGATAAAATTCGAGATATGATATGATTTATCATATCCTACATTTGATGCTTACTCGGGATAGGAAAAAGTCGGATATAAATGGGATATAGGTCGGATAAAATTATTCCATGGGAGAGGTGTGATAAAGGTGGATAGGATTTATAATGTCCATAATAGGAAAGTTACTTTTCTAGAATAACAAACTTATTAAATTAACAAAATTAAAATTATATTTCAATATAGGTTACGTTTAATCATTCAAATTTCTAATCAGGATATGACTGGATAGGATAAGATATGAAATCTTGAAATTTTTCTATATTCTATTAACTGTTTGGTAAATCGCAGTATTAAAGTCAGATATGTGCACATCATATCATACACATTTTTTCAATATAAACTGCATATCATTGTAAATGAACCTAAAAGTTCATAAACGGAGATGGTGAAAATCTCTCGTGACACTATTCCTTAATTTCTTTTTATTTTATTTTTCCTCTTTTTAAAATTATTTTATTTATTATTATTTCCCCTTTCATCATTTTTTTAATAAAATTTTATCAAATAGTAAACTGTACTAACAAACCCATAATACAAAAATACCTAAGAGTTCAATTGCATAGGATAGGGTTTTTATAGGAAGAAGTACACATTTAAGGGTAAACAAGAAAAAAGATCCCTTCAAGAATCTCATCTTTTTATGTGGTTCGATACCAACCGTCTTCTGCGTACCTATCGTCACTTACTTGTATGCGTATACGTCTGTAATAATGACAATTGAGGTTTTTTTTTTGGTCAGTGACAATTGAGTCAACTCAGCAAAAAGCTCATGAGGCCATTCTCTCAAACTTACTCTACATTCAATGTGATCATATCTTATATGAGAAGATACTTAAATCCAATAAAAAGACTGATCACCTAGTACGCTGTTTCCTTTAACAACTTAATATATTAAATTATAAATAAGAATCATATAGAGATCATTTCTGATTACAGCCTTGCGGTTAGTTCAATTTGTATGACTGTAGAAACAATTAAGACCCGGTTTATTTCATGGATTTATATCAAAATGCATTGTCTATGTAACATACATCATCGGTCCACTAATGCAATGAATATAATTATCGAGAAATAAATATATATATAAATACGCGTTAGCACTTACTCTCTATTTATGTAATGATTTATTTACATGATGTGTATGCCAAATAAAGTTATTTATCTTATATGGGTCTTCGTTGTTAAACCAGTAGAAACAATAATTTTAACCTATTGATGAAGGATGAGAATCATGACATGACCACCATCTGATTTTTCACTTTTCTATTCTGGATAGGAGCTGATCAATATGATTTGATGCCTCTTTGCTCAATATCTTGTTTTTTTATATGATAAGGAACTTTGGCGATTAAGATAGGAGTTCACCCTTTGATCGTAGCAACCCATTTTGGCCGGTTGATATAGGATGATCATCTTACAAAAGTCACCATGCAATGATTAACTCTCTCATTTTGGAAGCCTGCTCTCAGGTGGGAGCATGACTTACAGCAGGTGGTTGGCAAATAAGAAATATAACTCGAAAAAAATTATTTAAGCAAGTGAACGTCGACAACATATGTTAACCTTCAAAGTTAATTATTTAATTTCCCACATATCGTTATTTTAGGAACCGATTGAAGTTCGTAATATAATATGATAAATAATTTTTCACGAATTTTCTTAATGAATTTGAGATTTTTCTTCGACAAAAGGATTTTGGAATGGAGAAATTAGAAGAAAAATTCAGCGAAAAGAAGAGTCGGCTGAGTCATATCAAAGGTCGCAGCTAATCATGAGGAGGCAAAGCAGCTGGAAAGATGAGTAGCGTGTGGCTCTCACCTTATGAAAACAATCATTCTCCTTAATCATTAAGAGACAAAACCATAAGTTGGGCAAAGCTAGCGAGGGATAAGTCTTCTGGCGGTGGGGACAGGTGACTCACTTCCCTACCCAAAATTCTTAATTTCTCCTTTAATCACTATCACTCTATGTCTCGTCGTATCCCATCTCAATTTTCAATTGATTAACCTCATCGGATGTGGTAATTCCTTAAACCCATACATCAAACGATTTGTAGAGTGTATATAATCTTATATGCTTAGAATGGCCTCAAAAGAATGTGCAAATATAATGAGTCAAAAATCTAGATGTTGAGTTAGAAAGTGCAACATACTCACCACATAATGACATGGACAACCATTGGATTGCTGTCAATCTGGTTTTTGTCTTTTATATTTAATCATACTATTGTTTTTAGCGAGAATTACCTATATATAATTTTTCTAATAATCTCCCCGTTTATTAGAATTTTTACTTTTTTAATTCAAGAGTATGAAACTATTTAGAGACAATACTCGCTTCCTCCTGAACTTTCGACTGTCCCTCTGAACTCTATTTATTTGCAGTCACTAACTCTTTGTCCATTATTTTTTCTTAGAATCATGAGTTCAATGCACGTGCCTTTTTAAAACTAAAATACATTTCCTTCAACTTGTGTAAAAAGAAAAAAAAAATGCGAATCTTCATGAATTTTGGAAGGAGTACTAATTGATCGGGAGAGTATCAAATTCTTCACACCCCTTTTGTTTTCGGATTTAAAGTGTGGAATTTTTTTTTTTAACATTGTTTTTTTCTGTTGGCACAACGAGTACAGTAAGGAAAGGAATGCATATTACTTCCGAAAGTTTAGGAGGATTTTTTTTTTTTTTTCATTTCGTTTAATTTGACCTAAAAGGATGTAAGAATTTACAGAAACTCAAAGTATATGATGATAATGGTAGCATGGAAACTAGAATCATGTCACTTTTCTGCTCCATCCATTCCAGGAGACAACAATGGAATGCATCATGAGTTCAGATCATTCCTCGTGTCTGCGTTCGGACAAATCTGTCTTCCGTTAGTTGATCCAATGTTCGTTGGGAAGCAACAATCTCACGCTTTGATGATCATGCTGATACACATGCTGACTTTGACTTTGACTTTGGTTCGGAAAAATTCAAGCATACAAGCAATAATTTTTAGAACAATGTTTTCCAAATTATTATTATTATTATTTTTTGCAAAATAACTAAGCCTAAGAGTGTGTTTGTTTCAGTTTGTTTCGGGGAAAACTTTACGGTAAAGGAAAAATGCTTTCCGAGAATCCATTTTTCAAGAAAATGTTTTCCCTTTTTTTGATCATGGTATTTTATTTTCCTAACTTTAAGTATTTATATTTTCTTTGACTCTAAATAGTTATCCGTTGACTATTGACTGATAATTTTTAGCTAATCAAACGTGTAAAAGTTTAGAAGATTAATTCGTGAAAAATTCTTTTACTCAAACAAATATACTTTAAGACTAACTAAGCATTATTTTGGTTTCATCTAATCCTTCATTACTTGGCATTCAAGTTGTTCTGGTGAGTGAATGTATTGGCCAGTTTTGCCAGTAAGAGGGGGTGTTAGAGATATATACGATGGGATTTAACTGGTTTAAATTGCTTCTCTACATCGATCTTGGATATATTACTTTATGAATTTGTTTTGAGAAAGTTTGAGAATGAAGTACTAGTCAGGTTCGCTTAATTAATGGCATATATTATTATTATTATTATTATTATTATTATTATTATTATTATTATTGGGATGCAACAATAAGTGAGCTATGTTAAAGAAATTCTACACCGAGAAATTTGATATGGTGTAGAGTAGTTAATATATATTAGTTGACCTATAACTTATTGATTTAAATTTTTGAGGGGAAAATTGTCCAAAAAGTCCTAAACCTATTGCAATTTTGCTAATTTAGTTCTAAATCTTTTAACTTTGTTAATTCAGTCCTAAACCTTTTCACTTCTTGCTGATTCAGTTCATTCGACCAATTTTGGCTGGAAAATGCTAACGTGGACGCCAGCAGTGCCACGTAGGACTGCTGGTGTTGACGTGAACAATTTTTAATAATATTTTTTTGAATTTTTTTGAATTTTTTTTGAATTTTTATTTTCTGTTTTTCCTTTTTTTTTTTTTTTTTCTTTTTGGCTTTTTCTTTTGCCTTTTCTGGTGGTCGGCCACCAGTCACAGGTGACGGCTGGCCATCAGCCACAACCAGCCGGCTAGCCTCGCCCTCCACAGGCGAGGCTCGGCCGGGCAAGGAGGAGCTCTGGTGAGGGGAGCCCTCGGTGAGGCTCGCCCTCGTCCATGAAAGTGTCGACCTCGTCCAGACCAGATTTGGTGAGGCTGGCCCTTGCCCTTGGCTAAGCTCGAGCGGACTTGGAGCTGTTGGCCGAAGATGTAGGCCAGGTCCTCGCCGTAGAGGATAGAGACGAAGATGATGGACGATAGCAGGGCGAAGAGGTAAGGTGAGAGGCACGTCTTCCTCAGTGGAGAAGACGAAGACGAAGACGATGGCGGCGGCGGTGACGGTGCCAATGCCAGAGGAGAGAGAGGTGATTTCATCAAGGTGGGTGGTGTCGGCCGGCCAGGGCCGAGGGTGAGCCCCGACGAGGGCACCCCTCGCCAGATTTGGCCAGGTCGGCCCTCGCCCAAGCGACCCTTGCCAAGCCGCGCCTGGGCAAGGGCTCCCTTTGCTAGAGCTCCTCCTCGCCTAGTCGAGCCTCCCTTGTGGTAGGCAAGGCCAGTCCTGTGGCTGGTGGTCGGCCATTGGAAAAGGCAAAAAAAAAAAAAAAAAACCAAAAAGAAAAGAAAGAAAAGAATAAAAAGAAAAAAATAATAAATATTCAGAAAATTAAAAAAATATGAAAATATTATTAAAAATTGTCCACGTTAGGAGTCAATAGTCTTATGTGGCACCTCTGGCATTCACATCAGCATTTTTCAACCAAAATTGACCGGATGGATTGAATCGGCAAATCGGCAAGAAGTGAAAATGTTTAGAACTGAATTGACAAAGTTAAAAAGTTTATGATTAAATTAACAAAAGTGCAATAGGTTTAGGACTTTTTGGACAATTTTCCCAATTTTTGAGTAAAGGTGAATTCAACTGGATATATTGACGAACTTGAATTTGGATTTTATCTTAGTGATTTTCCTAAATGAAGGTATTAAACTTATATTGCAAGCTCCCAATATTTATATTACATGATAAAAAAAACAATGTCTATTCATTGCTCTTCTTATAAATTTCCAATTTAAAATTCATTATGTCGCTGATTTGTTTTATACCGTGCTAAGATGTCTTGTCAAACCTGCTAGGATCAATGTCTGTTATAATTTCCGGAAACTTCTGTGCTTGACTGTTTTCAATCATGTTGGTCCCGCGATACAATTCTCTAGATCCGCATGCTTCCACATTCTGTGGCCCGTTAGGCCGACAAAAACATCAAATGAACTTATTCTTCTTCTTATTATTATTTTTCTGTGATTCCAAGACAAAGATTATTTCACGAAGATTAATCTTGTCCCCTGCTTAACCAACGGAAGGCCAAAATTAAGTAACGATAATCATAAAGATGTATGCGACGACAAGGTAAGTTTAGTGCAATGTCTCAGTTAAATTTCTGACAAGCAATAATTTCACAAACTCATCATATTTTATACTGTTGAATGGGGGACACTGGTTTTTCTTGTTTTCAGCATCCTATGATGAGATGTGAGAGCCTTTTGCCCAGACGAAGCTAACGTTCATGGTCCTAGTAAATATCGTCTAAAATCATAGTTTGACACCATCACACATGACATAATTTCGAAGGGTGTTTCAAGACTCTTGAGTATTGAATATGCGGCCTTTAACTAGTAAACTCACATAGTAATCTTTCGTACCGAGCAACGAGTTGATCGAGTCAAGCATTTTGAAAACCAGAAAAAGCTCAAGTGTTTCACCATATAATTGCCTCGTTTCGATGAATCACACCTTAAAGTTTTTTATGAACATAGAAACTGGTTTGAGACTAAACCATGCTTGCGTCTATAATCAAAACCTAAAGGAAAATGCTATATGTGAGATAATAGTACAATTTAAGAAATAATTGTCAAGAAGGAGCATTTCCTTAAATGCATATTTGCTATTTAGTGCGGAATCTCATTATATATTACAATATTTTCATGCAGTTTGACGTAACAAGTGAGATAATATTTTCAATTGCAACGTTGTTAAAAGTAGAGGTGTCAAACGAGTGGGTCAGGTTGGATCGACCCAAATTGACCCATTAATCCATTTATGACTCATTTAAGCATAATGTAAATTTTTCGACCTATACTCGACCCGACCCATATTAATAAAATATTTTCATATTTAACCAAATTTGGGAAAACTTATTCTTATGTTTTTTTTTAAAGATTATATTACTAAAAAACTTCCAAACTTATTTCTTATATATATTATTTTTTTAAATGGTATTGTTAAAATAGTTTTATACAACACAAATTTAATGGACAATTTTTAAAATTTTTAAAATTATTTTAATTTTTAAAATATAATTTTCTTTTTTCTTTTTGGTTCTTCTTCTTTGGCCGGTCGCTGGCCACGACGACAGCAGGCGGTTGGCCACAGGCGAGCCTCAAGCTTGCCCGACACTAGCGAGCTCGAGGCTTGCTAGATTGACGAGGCTAGAGCCTCACCTGACGCAGGTGAGCTCAAGTCTCGTGAAATTGAGGAGGCTCGAGTCTCGTTGGATGTAAGTGAAGCCTTCGCCTCGCTAGATCCAGCGAGCTCGCACCTCGCTGGATCTGGCGCTTCGCCGGATCTGGCGAGGCTTGAGCCTCGCCCGACGCCGGCGAGTTCGAGTCTCGCTAGATCGGCAAGGTTCGAACCTCGCCGGGCATTGGTGAGGCCTCTACCTCACTAGATCTGGCGAGCTCGAGGCTCGCTTGGCCAGTTGCCGGCCATTGTCGTGCTGGCGACCAGAGGAAGAAGAAACCAAAAAAAAAAAAATAAGGAAGAAAGAAAAGAAAAGAACAGGAAAGAAAAAATAAAAAAGAAAAGTAAATTAAAATTAAAATAAAAAATAATTATAATTTCAGTATTTATAAAAAAATATTTTTCTAAAATTAAAAAGAGAAGAGAGAATCTCTCTCTTAAGACCCACTCAAAAGTTAAAACCAAACCCATTTAAGACTCACTTAAGACCTATTTAAGATCCACTTAAAATCCACCTATTAAAGTAAACTCATTTACTGACAAAAAAAAAAAAGAATAAATCCATTTAACTACTTTTTGTAAAAAATAAGTGACTCATATATGACTCATTTATGATTTAAATGGATCATATATAGGTTCAAGACCCATTTTGACACATCTAGTTAAAAGTAAGTGGAGCTAATATGGGTATTTCCTAACTTCTCAACAACATAGCTGAGTGAAATTCGAATGGCATTGAACCTGCTCGCCTAGTTTGCTCCACCTTTTCAAACATTTGAATAGGTTTGGAGGAAAATGAAGATTTGATCAATCGGAATTGTTCTGGAGGAACCCACATGCCAATTGACATTGGTGATTGGGAGGTCATGTTCCTCCAGAGGGACGAAGCAAGTGGAGCTGGGGAGCTAGAAAAGAGAAGAAAATGGTGCCTGGATTTCAGTACCCATCAATCACACCAATCACATCAATGAGCCAGTTGTCCATTTGTTAACGTGAAACCATCGCCAATTGTCGATTTTTCATTTTCTCTTCGATTCACCATCTCTGTCTCACTCTCAGAGAGTACGTTTGTGGCTGTAGAGAATAGACCTGCGGCATGTATAGTAGAATGATGACTGGGATTTCTGATCTTATAGAAGACGTCAAATTTGGCGTGGGATCCACTCAGATTTTGGAGGGTTTGATGGGGAGTTATTCCAAACAATTCCAATTTTCTTTTGAAGCCAACTTCTCCTCCGCGCCGCGGGAACGTTTCAATTCTTGAAAGATCATCAAGAAACAGTTCAAATTTAAGCCCATCAGTACATTTGATTAGATTTATATTCTACAACTTTCCATGTGAAATCACAATACTTGCGCCTAAAGAAATCGATTGTGCCTGTGGTGATGTTTGAGCGTACTCTGCTCTTACTCAAGTTCTGCAATGTTGAACCAGAGCGTTGGTGCTTGCTAGTGATCATCTCTCAGATTTTATTCCTAACAAATCAGAAGAACTTAATCGGACCTCTTTCTCCTAATAAAGGAGTTTGCCACACATATTTCCAGTGAATTTTTCCCTTAAAGTTATGATTATGCAGTTGGTACTTGTAACAAAGAGAATAGTATGAGAATAGTATGCTTATAAATAGAAGGCCCCGTTTGGTTTAATTTTGGGGAAATGCAAAGCCATTTCCTCAAGTAACTTTGAATAAATGGGCATTTTGTGAAGGTAAGTGTATTTGGAAACTCATTTTTGTGTATATTTTACACAGCAACTTTAAGGTGAAAAGAAAAAGGAAAAAAAGAAAAGAAAAGAAAAGGGAGGAGGAGATGCAGCTACTTGGTAGTGGTGCTGGTGGTGGTCGGGAGGCGGTTGGTGGTAGTGGTGGTGGGGGGAGGTGGCTCGCCTGAGGTCGGCGACCTTAGGTGACACCTATGTCACGCAACCTAGCCGCTTGGGTTGCGTCGACCTCAGGCGACGCCTTGGGTCGCGCGACCCAAGTGACACTTGAGTCACGTGGCCTCAAGCGATGCCGCTTGAGGTTGAGTGACCTAGGCGATGCCACCCGAGGTCACCCAATCTCAGGCCACCTCACCTGAGGTTACGCGACCTCAAGCGAGGCTTCCTGATGGCTAGATCTGGCTGCTCGCGGCTAAGCATCGCCCTTTGATTGAGCTTCACGATGGAGCGGCAAGTCCAAAGAAGCTAATGAATAGTATTTTTTGAGGGCAAAAGAGAAAAACATGATTATCAGTAAGGGCAATATTGGAAAGAATTTTTTATTTATTAAACCTTAGACTAGCATTTCGAAAATGCTGAAAGCTCAAAGTAGGTTCGGATCTGCTTTGGGCTTTTAGCATTCCAAATGCTGGTATTTGGCAAATAGAGACTCAAAAGTGTGAACCAAACGCAAAGTATTTTTCCCAATGGGCTTTGGGGGCCCAAAGTCCCTTGGGAAAGCCGAACCAAATGGGGCCTAAGATTGTAATGTTCTTGAATGTAAAGAGTTGCCTTTGCAAAATGGAGTATATTTAGTTTTCAAAATTACAATATCTAGATACAAGTGTAAATATGGTATATAAATATTTATTAGGAACCCCTATCTAAACAGCAAGGGCGTGCAAGAAGACTTATGGAATATGTGCAACCGGCATGGCTAGGTTGGTGCTAGAGTAGGTGTTAGAGGTTTGGGTAAGTTCTATGATGGGATAATGGCACAAAAAGTCATGAACTTTGGTCCAATAAATAATTTAATGAATTTTTAATTTATTTAATATGATTCTTGAACTTTAGTCTAATGCATAATATAATCATGAATTTTAGCCTAATATGCAATATGATCTTTGAACTTTTAATTTGTTCAATATAATTCCTAAACATTTAATACATGTTTTAATACAATCCATAAATTGTATGAAAATGTTCAATGTAATCCTTCCACTAATTCAAGATCTGGGACTAGATTGAAAATTTTCATATAATTTAGGAATTGTATTGAACATATACTAAAAATTTATAGATTACATTAAACAAATTAAAAGTTCAAGGACCACATTGCACATTTGGCTAATATTCATGGATCACATTGAACAAAGTTTAGGAATCAAATTGCATATTAAGCCAAAGTTCGTGAACTATTTGTGTCATTTTCCCTTTTATGATCTAAAATTACATGGTACGTTCAAGTGTTCAAGGTCATACCCGTCTTGTGCCCTATGCCTTGTGCGGGTTGCCTTGCACCATATTAAAGTTATGAGCATAGATGTCCGGACAATATATGATTTTCTATTTTCTTTACGAAATTCTCATGTTAAAAAGTTGTCAAATCAAGGGAAAAAGGCGTAACCTTTTTTCTTGGAATTTACTCGCCATGTTATTGTCTTGTTAAATTATGTTACCGTTAACCTTATTATTAGGAATGCGTTGGTGCTTTCCTATCCACCTTTTTCATGTGTTACTAATTAGAAAAGTGTCATTTTTTATTTGATAAAAATCAAAGCACGCACAAGTTTGCACATTAAGGACTTGTTTGATAACATGTCAAATAGTGCCAATTTTTATTCTTTTGTTTCCGATGTAAAAAAAGAACAGAAATCCATTTGATAACGTTTTTGTTCTTAGGAACAATTCTAACAGCAAGCCTTTTGTCTTCTTCTCTTTTTGTCTTTTCTTTTCTTCTTCTTTCTCTAGTTGGTGGCTAGCCTTCGCAATGGTTGGCAATTGGCTAGATGAGGGCTCGCGGCCTTGTTAGCCCTTGACGAGGCTCCCTTGCTAACCCTTGTTTGGCTAGTTGTTGGCCCTGGCCGGGGCCGATGACTAACTAGAGGTAGAAGAAGAAGAAAAAGAAAAAAAATGTAATAAAATTATTAAAAATTTTAAAGAAATTTTAAGTGACAAAAAAATTTGAGAGTTGTACTAAACATATTTTTATTATAGGAATACAATTTTTATACAATTATCAAATGCCTTCAAATATTTAGAAACTCGTCTAAGAAACAAAAAAATAATAATTATTTTTAAGTAAAAATGATCATCGATAACAGAATGGTTATCAAATTCATCCTAAAACCATGATATTCATTCCACACTCCATGATGGTTCAAAGACTTTTACAAAGTAACTTCTAGATTCCAAAAGCTTGGAGCCAATGTCGTAAAGTGGGTTCCATAATAGGGCAAACACCTTGCCCACCTGGGAACCTGCGCACTCCTACAAACCCGCGTCGGGAGATTTGCCTAAATCGCCACATTCGATTTCCATCAATCGATTTCACATTGCTTCTTTCAACACATTGCAAAGTAGGGCGCTCATACTTTGTGGTAGTGGTGGACAAAGTAGGGAAATGGTCCACTCATCCGACACCAAAAATAAATGAGAGGCCGGGGGGATATTGAAATTCAATCAGCACATCGATCATTCACCAGCTTGTTGTCAAGCATTTATGGTGCATGAGAGAAGAAAAAGAAGGACTAATTAATTGATGACAGAAATGGTGATAGAACGAGGATTTAATATGTTGAAAGCTATCGAAAGACAGACATTCGAGAGGGCGCCCGTCGTGCTCCTCACGTGCTTACGCTCATCTGCGCCTATGACAGGAGCTCTTCTCTTGCAAATGCTCTTTCTTTCACTCTCTGCTTCTTCGTCCTGTCAAGATTGATCCCCTTTTCCACGCGACTTTATCACTCGTTCGTTTGCTCTTCTTTCTTTTGTTTTATTTGATTAACTAGACATGAAACCTAGAGGACCCATGAGACATAGTCGAGATGAAGAAGTATATAGAGTCCGGCACATGAGTTTGTCATAAAAAATTCAACTGATTCTTTTGACTGTGACGGCAAAATATAAGGAACAAGCCCGGATAAGACGACGATGCTGATAAATTTATAATTATTTATGTGACTTTGGAATATCCCCTGTGGTTTGCACTCATTGTCGATGTCATGAGAGATGGGGATGGAGAAATGAAATTCAAGAGTGTGAGATTTGGCATTATATGCATGGGGTATATTCTTCACAAGTTTTTCTCCCACTGATCAAAGCTTGTGGCTGTACAGGTCTGCAAGCTCATCAATGTCCTTAGAAATTCAATGTTTAGGACACCTTCCATGGACTTTATAGCTCCACCCAACACAGAGAGAGAGGGGGGGGGGGGGGTCAGCAATACACCTTTCATATCCTAAATATTCCTACCAAACATGAATACATATGGCCTACTTGCAACATCAAGTCTCTTCTCATATGGTGCGCTCTCTCTCTCTCTCTGTATGACGTAGTTTGATCGGATTGCGATTTTATTCGCAATCTGTCCACGGATAACATTAAGGGATTGAAATGACATCTATGAATGCCAAAGGCAGCAAGACAAATTTGACTAGCAAATGTTACATCTTGAATCGAATATCTTAACATATTGCCACATTCCAAACTCCACTTAGGTAGAGTATATGAGGTATCCAATCCAGTCAATTATCTGATGAACTCGTCACATTCAAACGCTTTTTCACTGCGTTAAGAGTCTAAAATTTATTGTTACCATTGAAAACCATTGAGTTCTAACCTTTTAGGTGGAAATCACAACCATATGTTGAGCCTCGTTAAACACACTTGAAGCTGCCCAAATTTCCACGAAAACGATAGATACCAATGCTTTGAGACTTCGTTGGAGCTTATTTGAATGGGAATCCAATAGACTTGGATTGTTGCATCTTAATTTTCAGAAAAATTTCAAACTTATCAATTAAGGATACCCCAGTGATCCCATCAACCGAGCTAAAACCTTACACAATAAGTGAGTAAATTTGAGCATCAAACGAATCGAGAGAGTCAAAACTGTTGATTAAGATGCTGAAAATTCATAACGATTGTGAATTCGACTCCGGAAGCAGCTAGAAACCCTAAAGAGGTATCCGTTCGCACTGTATCAAATGGAATAGCAACACCCCTTTATGTTATATGTAAGAATAGCAAAACATATATGCATATGTTTGAAATTTTGTCGAGCACCTGATGGCCGAGTGGGGCGACAGATATTTAAAAAAGAAACCTCCTGTTTGGTCAATATGTATGGTAAACTCCTTGGACTCTAGCGAATTCTTTTATTCCATGTTGTGTTGTGAATACTCGCTGAATTTAAGGATGAAAAGCAAGCTATAGACCCACAGGAAACAGCATTCAAGAAAATCACAATCCACCCACGATTTGGCATCTTCCTCTCTCCTGGCGCAATCCCACTTTTGATTCTTGACTTTTTTTTTTCCTTTGGGCACTTGCACGAACGTAAGATGATGAAGGGGTTGTGGCAGACAAAGGGGGGCAAAACCATACCCTCCCAGGCGAAGCTCGACTAAAAGAATTTTGGGCATGAAGAAAGAAAAGATTCCCATCAAAATCCCGAGAGAGAGAGAGAGAGAGAGAGAGAGAGAGAGAGATGGGATTGCTTTGGTGGATTCCTCAAACCACTACCTTCTCTTTGCTTTTGACATTATTATGTGTACAAGGGTGAAATCATTAATGGCGATTCTTGTACTGCTGCAATTTGCTGGTCAAAAAGCTCCTCATGGAGATCTGGTTTGTGAAAGGAACAAACCAACTTGGAAAAGTGGGGCTTGTATCCTCTACTACAAGCACATGATCACGCTTTACACTGTGGTGTCTCGAAATTTTGCACCTCGTGATGTCTAATCACCTTTCAAATATCATGTTGTTAACATTTGAAGACATCCCTCGTGGCCAAAAAAGATAAAGTAAAAATCGATTTCAAGGCACTGCAAGTAAATCGGTTCATTTCACCTTGACAATATTCTATTCGTATGACAATTGTTGGTTTGGGAAATCAGAACATGGTTGGGCATAGCCATATGTAGTTCTTGCGAATGACTAACATATCTTAGAATTGCTACAAATCTATTTTGAATGCAAGATTAGAAGCGTCACTTAGTGCTAATTGTAAAATGAATGGTGTAGTCTTTGAAAGGGAAAATGATACAAATTGTCCCTAAATTTTTAATTTCTTCAATGTGATCTTGAAATTTTAGCCCCATATGCAATGTTGTTTCTGAAATATTAAATTATTTAATGGGGTACTTGGACTTTTCGTACATGTCAATTTAGTTCTTAGATTGTATGAAATTATTTAATGTTGTTCTTTAATTTGAATTAATAAAATGATAATATTGAACATTTTCATATGGTTCATATATCACATTAAAAAAATTAAAGTTCATGATCATATTGTACATTAGGTCAAAGTTTAGATACTTACGTCATTATCCCCTTTTGAAAACACAATGTAGAAGAGGTGATTTTTGCCTATGGACATTTAGGGCGAGGCTGTTTGGGTTTGTCCAAGCCCATCCTGTGAAAGTCACAACTGGCGAGACTCTTAGCAAAGTGGATTGTTTTTCCCTTTTTGGGCTGAATCAAATCGACCAGATCAGAGAAAGTTTAAAATCTTCATTCGAATATCTTGTTGGGCTAGAAGTTACCAGGGATCATTTGTATGGGCTGAATTAGCTTGTAAGTCCAAAGCATTGGATGCCCAATATCTCTTAGAGAAAAGCGAGCATAGCGGCACCAGTCCATTTGCAATCAAATGACGGGTCATCTTTCACCACAAAATTTCGACCACGTATCCCACAAATTTGAGGAAAATTATTCGATCCACCCTAAATCCCAATTCGATCCTAAACTTTTTAATTTTCCCAATTCAGCCTTAATTCTTGGAGGATTAGAAACCCAATTGCTAGGGAGAGAGTTTCGCCAATGGGCCTTAAAGATCCACAAACTTTTTCTTTTGGTAAAAAAAAAAGGGACAAAAATATTTTTTCGAATAAAGTTTTGAGGTCATTTTCACAAATGCCAATAGTACGTTGATTGCGGGACATGATAGGAATTTGCCAATCTTTTTATAACTCAAGTCTCATAATTTCTAAGAAATCTACATGAAGGAACATGCATTAAGTCGGGTCTTAAAGGGCTGGTATAGTTAGAGCAATATTTATATGCTTGCGCATGACATGACATCTCACTCAATTAAATTGGAAGCACATAGTGCTTTAAATATTTTTTAAAAGAGCACATAAGTTAATTGTGTAAGCAACGATGGATCCAATGGAGACCGGCGAGAACCGTTACCTCCTAATTATCTGTTTGCTAGTGTAATTTTAATTGATTAAATACTGTAAACTATGGAATTTCATATGATATTTCTATATCATAACTCTTTTTCAGCAATTCTTTAAAATAAATGGCTTGGGTTGCCAATTCCATCATTTGTGGTAAAAAAAAAAGGTACAGCAGCACTTTATCAAATAAATGTATAATTTTGTGATGCCACAATAAAAAGAAAATAAAAATAATACCAACATGTAAGGTCACATTGTGACCGCCACACCAAAGACATTGGACCTTATAAGACAACTCATCAGAAAAGAACTATAAAGGGCAATTATGTAAATATCACTTGATAACCTTTCAAGCTAAGAAGTATCGATATTCTTCCGAAGCCTTCATGTAGTGTCTGACATTCCAACATGTGTCCAACATACTCTAATATGCTTTGACACCTTCTGATAAGCGGTCAACGAGTGTCGGGAAATCCAACACGTGGTCAACTCTTCCCGACACGCTTTGACACGTGAGTCCGAAATTTCAACATGCAATTCGACGCACATGAGGTTAATTTTAAAAATTTTCAGTACTTAAGGGGTCAAAATATAAATATATGAAAAAAATAATGAAAATAACAAAAATAAAGGAGAAAGAAGAAACTTCTCACTCTCAAGTTTCTCACTTATAAGTTGACCTTCTCATGAGTGACGATGGAACGCCCCTCTTCTCACCGGTGTCGCTCCACTACCCCCGTAGACTTAAAGTCGTGATTTTTTTTTTTTGCTTCTTTCCGCCTCTCGCAAGCATCACTTGCGAGTTATTTCTTTTGGTCTATGTTATTGGCTTGTGAGTTATCTCTCACATTTTCCATGGCAAATTTATTTATTTCCTTTTCTTTTGGAGTTCTTGTCCTAGATTTTCATTTTTCTCAAACCTTGTTTTGTAGAGGAGCTCCAAGCCAGTCTATATCATGAACTCCGAACTCTATTTGAGACTGTAAGAAATCTCACTAATCTCTGACAAGTGTAAGAAAACAAGACATGTTCATTCAAATTTACTCTTTTGTGTTTGCAATTTTTGAATTTCTCATTCAATTTCTGTCAAATTAAAACAATAAATGATCTTAACAAATGTTGAATTAATATTTTTTGTATAATTAATTCTATACTCTTTTTATTATTATTTATTTATTTTTGCATTTTTATATAAAAATATATTTTATATATAACATGTTGAAATGTGTCAGAATTTCTTTATTTTTTTGAGAAATGACCTGTTGGTATATTGTGTCGTATCGCGTCGCATATCACGTATCCATATTGGTATTACATAGCTTTCAAGTTAGTTGGCAATTCCCGTATAGTAAAACTTGTGATTGACATGTGACCGTCATTTTCAAATATCACATAGCTAACGCGACTATATATTTTAGCTTCTTGTTTCGTTTCTTTTTGTAACAATCTAGGAACACGTGCATAAAGGCGATGCTCCTTGAAATCCATGGAGCAGTCAGTAATCCGCATAAACCACTTTGGATTTCAGCCTCCAACCCCGTGCATGTGGGCTAACTCAAAACAATTGTATGCAATTTGGAGTTTGAACATGTGACATCCACTTCTCGAGTAGAAAAATCTCAAAAGCCCAACAAACACTCTGCTAACCCTAGAGAGTTTACTTCTCTCTATTTTTTTAAAACTTATTATCAAGTCAAGGCTCAAAACGATATTTTGATGCTTTGACCAAGAAGAGGTAAAATAGAAATGTACAATGACTCCTTGTTGGTAACCCCATTAAATGGTATCCACCGTATAAAAAAAGAAAAAAAGAAAAAAAATGTTTCGAGGTGGCAAGCTAGAAACCCCACTAGCGGAGGTGGAATTTACTGGGCCAATGATATTTCCCACAATGGTTTAGGCCTTCTTTTCCATATCAAAACTCCCGTTCCACATTTGGGGATGCTTTGGCATTTGAGGTTTGATTATCTAGAAGGCCCTTTACATTGTAGGATAATGTGAACAATAGCCGTCTCAGAGCTGGTTGAGTGGGCTCATGTGGTAAGTAATTTGTATCATACACATAAGATGTGAACAGATGTCTAGAATTCATCAGCTCAATCCGATCACAGACAAATCATTCATCACAAGGGCGGCGAAACAGTAGGAACTATCCCTCTAAATTCTAGTCTTATGGCTTCTAACCGTCGAGATTGAACTGCCAACCCCACATTTATTTCAGGAATCTCACTCGACTCGTTGACAATACTAGCCTCTTGAAGTTCTATTTCCATTGATAGAATTATGTATATGTACCTCTACATGTAGAGAGAATTCAGTCCATTGATTTGCTACATTTCCTTTGCTGGACGATCACGTGGACTAACTTTGAAACCGAGTTCCATCGTGCTTCTTTGGAGAGGAATATTTTTCGAGAGTTAGGTGCCAATCATGCACAACTTCAATTTTTGTTCCTTACGCATAATAATTGACTTTGATTTTTAGTCAGGCATTAAAGCTGATTGTTAGCATCCTCTGCCATTTCTAGCATATGGGGAATAATACAATGATATCTGAAATCAAATGCGAAGATAATTTGAGTAATCACAGGTGTAGATCAACTATTTTCCTTGTTATATTTGGAGCATAAACTCGAGTTAGAGAGAATGTTTACTTTATTTTGACTCGACTGAACCGTACAATATAAAATGGTACAGTCAAGTCTTGTTTTATCCTTTTTGTTCACTGAGTTTAATATCCATTTGACTTAATTGATATCGATTTGGTTGGGTCACTAGGCTGAAATGTTATTGTACGGTTGTTAAAAACAATCTCTTTCCTATGCCAACAATATGATGTAATGTTTCAAAAGCTTGCTACGTGTTGCATGATTGGACTATATATTCTCTCATCCACGCATTGAAGCATTAGGTACCCGCAAGATTAAATGTAACATTATCGTACATGTGTAATAATAATTTAGCAAGAAAAATTGAAGTGGGAGTCAAAAACCATGTCCAATAAAACGGTGGGAGTTATTGGAAAACCGACGAATTAGTTGGGAAGAGATGAGCAAGCGAGGACCATGTGAAACACACACAGAAATTATTATAAAATATGATGCAATGTGCCCCTTTTTTGTAGTGACACTGGACACCAAACCACAACGAATCAAAGCCTCGTTTGAATTGATCGAGAAATATGACTTGCATGACGAAACCCACCCCACGAATTGGGGGCATAGTTTAATTAAAGAAAACTTGGAAACAGGACCACGCCATCGATTTCTTTGCACGACACGAGATCCAAATGGTCGTTTATATATTCCGCGGTCTCTTATAAATTTAAGCTTTTGGGTTCGAATTTTTAACTGTTATCCTACATTGCCTGTGGATGCCGAAACTCAGGTCTGGAGTCTTCTTTTGTTCCCCGCTTGACGTTAGCCTTTCTCTCTCTCACACAGTTACCCTAGCTACCAAATCAGTTGGCTGGACCTAACTGATAATTAGTGGTGCAGTAGCTTGGAAAAGACAAAACGGGGATGAACAAACGGACCACCGACGGCATTCTTGACATCCAAGAATAAGATCTCGGGTTTCTAAAGACATTATGTTATTACATTATTTTTGGAGGTTCAATTCATTGTCAAGTCCCACTTGCGCTTTTCTTTCGGCTTGGACTATGCGACTTGTGCACAGCGATTCTCTTCGTGGTCATTTCTTTATATATCGACGTAGAATTATTTGGAATATACATTTTATAGACAGTTCAATTACAAGACGAATTTTTCTTCTGTGCTGATAAACTTTAATGAGTGTTGGTAATGGTCCCATTTTTAAGGTCGTAAATGTTATTGACAAAAGCAAAATAACCGGAGAAAGGCACTTGATTTGTAGTAACAAATGTCACATTCTATAATGTCGATTGCATAGCAATTTTTGTTTGGTGATTACAATTGATGTCATTTGGAAACATTAGAAGGTCACAAAATTTAATGTTCATTTATCAGAAGATAGATCCGAGTTATGAGAGGTTTTCCCATGAAACTTTAAAATTCAAACAGTGCTTATACCAAAATATAACCATTATTAAATAATAAAAAA
Organism: Eucalyptus camaldulensis; assembly: GCA_019915185.1. Classification (NCBI taxonomy): domain Eukaryota; kingdom Viridiplantae; phylum Streptophyta; class Magnoliopsida; order Myrtales; family Myrtaceae; genus Eucalyptus; species Eucalyptus camaldulensis. Next base: position 14,936,150 of record JAHSVA010000014.1, on the reverse strand, counting down.
TTCAATCGTCTAAAAATGTTACTTTTCATAACCGCTTAGAATGCATCAGTGCATAGTTAACTGTAATATCGTGTCATATTATGCTAGGGTGGGCACAAGGGGTTAGGGTATTGTAGAATTTTTTCAGCACCGGAGATCATTCGTTTAAATTCTATCAATTGCATTAGGACCACTATCAACAGAACATTATATATGATATTTAAATACTACCCAAATCTATGATACTGTACTCAATTATTTTACATGTCAGATTGATGTGATTGAGTCACATTAATTCCACAAAGTAAAGAAAAAGAGAAAAGAAAAAAAATGATCATTAGAAGACTTCTGAAAAAGCGAACTCCACCTGTATTTTTATTTGGGAGTAAAATAAAGAAGTCGATTTAAACATTCAAACCAAAGGCCTTTTAAAGCTTAGTAAGCCGCAGGCTCTCGTGCCTCAGCTTGCTTGCTTCTGGCGAAGCTTCTAGTACTAGATAATGCGATAGTAAAAAAAAAAACTTTTAAGCCGACCACTGCATGGGATCGATGAAATATCCATATATGTTTTAGCATGATCATCGGCATTTGGATACTTATTTCAATAGATTTACAAAAGGAACACGTAAAATAAAATAAGTATATGATCGTGAAAATATCAAGTAGCTATAAAATCTGTAAAGGTGTTTATTCCCAAGAACAGCAGAACCTTCTCAAATTCTCCGGTATCACGAATTTCCAAAATTTCCAAAATCGAGATTTCTAAATATCCGCACACCATATTTAAAAGTGACCCGTCAACCGATTAGACCTATTAATTGCGGGATATAACTTATGCTCGGTGTCATTATCATCTTTTCACTGTTTTCAACTCAAAAGTAGACTAATGGTAGATCATCGACCAAGAAGAAGAACCAAACATCTAAAGGAAAAAACTCCGCAAACGCCTAGAAACGTCAAGATTTGGCTCGTGTTATTTTCAGGTAGTTAGGGAATAACATGACCACAATTATTATTATTATTATTATTATTTTTATTCCTCATGTGAATGAACTCTTGTGTGTTCATAAGATGATACGTGTGGAGATTAGCCCTGATGACTTCTGCTTTGCACAGTTCACTGCCACAAAACTAAACTGAAAAGGACTCGTCACAAGCATGTGGTTAAATCTCGGACGATAAATAATCCAAGATAGATATTTGAAAGTCCTATTCAGAACCTTAGACTTATAAGCAAAGAGAGGTGGCGAATGTGGGAAAAATCAAATTCTCATACCATATTAGAATGTTCGATTGGAGGGAGAACATATGTATATAATAATAGATATATCAACTTCGTAAACATGCGATGCGGGACGCGTCAGTTACAGAAAATAATATAAAGCTGACTAATGGAGGGTTGTTGTTTTGTTTTGTTTTTTTTTTTTTTTTGGTAACCAATGACTCCACTATGGGCCCCCATGCCCAGACAGTACTGAAGGACCGGGCCCCTATATGTCGGGGGAAACTAGCACATGACCCTATCACCTTAACCCTCAACTTAAAATGCTAACGCTTAGAGATTCGAACTTGCGACCTCGGCAATGAGGAGCAAGCCCTGAACCATCACAGTTGCTTACCGGTGGGTAATGAAGGGTTATTTTGTTATGCGCGAAAAGAGCTTAACACGTGCATGAAGAAGTCGTTGGAGGCAGCACGTGTATTCAATACGAAGCCTCGTGAGAGGCAAAGGGAAGGGGGAAAACAACAAAAATCCACAACCGCCCCCTCATTTAATTTAATTCCCAAACGCCTTCAATACTTTGCAGCTTTGGTTGCTTTCAAGTTAAATGTTTCTTGAGAGAGAGAGAGAGAAAGGGGGGTTGGTTTGACGTTGAGATCTACCGGTATGGAAACTTTTGGAACAAGAGATTCTATGCGTTTTCCCTTCTAGGGTTTCGCCATTAATTAACCAAGGTGTTGCGGTTGAATTGTGCGGACAAGGGAGGAAGGAAATCTTCCGTTGTGTATTGAGAAAGTTGGTGGAGAGAAGAGCCTGCCAATAAAGAAACTTCTGCACTTAAATCGCTTGGGAAAGAAAAGGAAAATACTCAGCTCTAGACTTAATAAGTCTGCTCCCAATTCTTTCTATTCATTCATACTTCGAGTCAAGCAAGTTGTACGGGTTCACTAGCTCGGCTTCAGCCGTCTGCATCTTCATATGAAGCCGTGTAGGGTGACAAGCTAGCTCAATCTTCATTGCAATTTACACTCAAAGTGAGCAACCGGGGTGGCCCAATCCAAGAGTTTGATCCGGTTCTCGATTCCGACGATAAACAGAAAAAAAAACGATTGTGAGATGTAATAAGAGAGAATCGAACCACAATCTCCAACTTGAGGGTAGGCATACGAGACCATTCAAAAAACGACAAGTTATAAACCAAGGCAAATAATATAATATATTAATTATGTAATTTATACAAAAAATGAAACCTAGTTGTTAGATAGAACAGGGAATTGGCCTGAAACAGATTCGTTTCAGGTTAGTTCTGACTATAATCAGATTGGTTCCCAATTCCGATTTTTCAGATTCCGAACTTATAGAGTAAGTTCCAGATATTGGTGACCCACCTTGAAATGGATTACCCTTGATTTCCACCAATATTAATTTCATAATAAGACACTTAAATTTTCATAAGGACCTGAGGGCCTCCATGAATCTTATCCAGTATACTAACTTTCAAAACAATTAATTGTTCGTGTCATGAAAAGTAGTGCATTTGAAAGCGCAATGAATGCCTTAGCATGTTATTAAGCATATACTAAAGTATTAATATTTATTTTTTTAACAAAATTAAATATCTGGAGCACTAGAAATCATTTTCTTGTGAGTTCTTAGCATAAAGCATTAGCATGTCAGTCATATATATTTTATAATTAACACTTATAAACTTGTATGATATCATTAAATAACGTGCGTTTATTGCAAGTATTTACCGACCGTTGAAAAAAAATAAAATCTAACAAAAAAAAAAAAGCCCATTAAAATGAAATAATTCATTATAGAATTAAGGATCAATAGAGAATCAAAATAGAATAAAACGTATATATGTGTTTCTACTGGTTTTGGACGACGGTAATACATAAATTTCTTCTTAGAATTCTTCATATTCACTTTTGTTGACAAAAAAGAAGAAGTCCAAGTCTAAGACTACCAATTCGGGCTGAGAAAGACTGAGCAAAATGTGACAAATATAAAACTTGCAAGTATTGATGGCTTGCAGTCAGTAATGGCACGTATGACAAAATTTATGATTATCTATTTCTCTGTTTTTTCGTTCCTTAAAATAGGTTTGGAATAAAAACCGTTCGGTAACACAATTTCATTTTTTTTAACAGATTTCTAGACTAGAAATAAATTTGGAGTAGAAATCAAAAGTTAAATTTTTTAGCATTTTTATTTTTGGAATAGAAATGAGAAATCAAAATTTTTCTCATTGTTTACTCTTGTCATCGCCCGTTGCCCACTTGCTGCCCATGGGATGCCGAACGCCCGCCACGGTTGTCGGCTGCTCGCCACTAGCCCCGGCCACTAGTCTCTGATTGCCGGCCACCGGACGTTGGCCGCCCGTTGCCAACCGCTGGTTGCCGAATGTCAAATGCCCAATGGTCATTGGCTACTCATCGCCAATCATTGGATGCTGGAGGCTCATCACCAACCATTGGATGTTCGCCAGCGACCATCCGCCGCTCGCCATCGACCGTCAAACTCTGGCCATTGGCCACTTGCCGTCGGCCTCTTGTTGCGGGACTCTAGATGTCGGATGTTAGATGTCGAACTTCGGATGTTGGATGCCGATTGCCGGTCGTCGGACTCCGATGTCGAACTCCGGACTTTGGCCGCTTGTCGCCGGTCACTGGCTTGGCGCCAGATGTTGAATGTCGGACTTCGGACTTCGGCCGCCCGCTACCGATCACCGGACGTTGAACGTCAGACTCCGGCCATCAGACGCCGGTTGTTGTTGCTCCTAGAAATAGAAATTTTCTTTTGTTATCAAACGTGTTTATTTACTCAGAAACTTATTTATGGAATAGAAATTGATTTATGTTCCAGAAATTTTGTCATATGCACCAAAGTGTAATTAGTCGACAAAGTGATTGGCCTTAGCTAACTGAAGATGTAATGAGGGAAAACTAAGAGAACGTTTAGTTCAACATTTTGAAAGTCCATTGAGAAAATGCAAAGTAATTTAACTTAAAGAACTTTGGATAAATGTAAAGGCCATTTGCTAAACTATATTTTGAGAAACAACTTTAAGAAAAATGCTGTTTAGTAAAAAACACATTTGAAAAACTCTTTAAGTGAAAAATATAATTTTTTTAATTTTTATTTGTTTAAAATTGAAAAAAAATAATATATGCGATTTTTTTAAATATAAAATTTGACAATAATGCTAAAAAAATAAAATATATATAAATGCTAAAAAAGTCAAATATATCATTAAATAAAAAAACCAAACCCTTCACTAGTCCAGGGAAGGACTACGACTATCGGCAAGCCAAATTTGGCATCGGCGGCCATCCGTCAAGGTTGACCAGGGTCAAGTGACCTCTTATGACCCTTGCTAAAGTTGTGCGACCCTTGTTAGACCTCGAGTGACCTCAACCGACGGTCGCCAAACGCTAGATTTGGCTCATTAGTGGCCGTAATCCTTCCTCAAATTGGCAAAGGTTTGGTTCTTTTTTTTTTTTAATTATATATTTTTAGCATTGATATATATATTTGATTTTTTAAGCATTTTTTAGCATTTAAAAAAATAATAACGAGAGCAAAATTGAAATTTTGAAGAATGGATGAGAATAGTTTTGGAAGAAAAAATAAGTTTTAGCATTTGGACAAATATTGAAAGCTCAATGTTAGTTCTTATTAGCATTGGGTTTTAGTTTTTTCAATGCTGACTTTCATTTAAAAGTTATTTCAAAATAATTATCAAACAGCCCAGTATTTTCTTAAGGAATTCTGGAGATCGAAAGCCCTTTGAAAATAGTGAACCAAATGCACCCTAAGTCCTGGAGCATAGGTTATGAAGCCAATCGGAGTCTATGATAAGCGGTTATTTAGGTTATGAAGCCGAAAATCTCCAACAGAATTTGCCAAGGCATGGTGAAATGGCTGTGAAGAAGTGGAACTGATACGATCATCGGGTGGTGGGCGCCATGGATCTTGGAAGCCATCGATGGTAGGGGCGAGAAATGTGGGTTGTTGCCAGTTACCACTACCAAATAGTGGAACGTGGGACTTCGAAAGTGACCCGTGATGCTAGGCAAGGAGAGTGGAGAGAGAATAACCTTCGAGTAGTGGGTATTGATCACCCATTTGTGAAATTTCTTGAACTTTAAGGCTGCGCATGACAAAATTTCTGAAACAGAAATTGATTTCTGCCTATAAATCAATTTCTTAATTTATATTTCCCGGACAAGTTTTTGAGCAAAAAAACCTGTTTGATAACGACTCAAAATTTCTATTTTTGAAACAGAAACCCGTTTGATAACAGAACAAAATTTCTATTTTTAGGAATAGAAATTAATTAGATAACAACATAAGAAATCCTCAAATACAAAATAATAGTCGAAATAATACTAAAACATAGAAAATCCTCAAATACAAATTAATAATCGAAATAATACTAATACATTACAAAAGTTGAAAATACAATTTCATGGAATTTCCGGCATATTATTACCCTTGCCATTTTATTAGCAATTGTTTTCCTAAGCGTATTTATTTGGTTTCCCTTCTTGGTCAATGTATCGTTTGCAAGCTCATTCTGCGTAGGTTCGGACAAGTACTGCGGAAGCATGAATATGGGTGCCATCAATGGCGCCCATACAACCTTGTCATTTTATAAAAAAAAACTAGTATTATACAAGATTATCAACAAAATAAAATTAATGGTGTAAAGGAATATATGAAGAATTCTACCTTAAAGTAACGTTTACGGTTAGGAACCAATCGAGGGAAGGTCGGTTTATTTTGATTCTCGAATTGAATCTCTCCAGTTGCTCATCCCTTATTTCTTTATTGTTGCTCAATGAACTTTTAATGGCCCTCGCATAGCAAAGAGAGAGATTCTCTTGAATCTCTTGCCTTCGAATTAAAATTCAAGATTATGTAACAATCTAATTATTTTGATTTTGCAAGAATTTTGAATCCATAAAAAAATAAGGTTAAATTTCTAGGCGTGCTTTTTATTCATCTATTACGTAAGAACTTTTTCTTCAACTGGTCATGCGCGTGCCTTTTCTAGGAGGAAAGAGCCCAATTGTTTTTAAGTAAGCATTTAAGAACTTTGGTCGTTTTTGAAAATTAGGGACCCATTCGATTGCCTCTCATCCTAAAGAAAAAGTTATCAAAAGAAATTGAAAAAAATGCAAAAATGCAAAAAAAAAAACGAGCAAAATAAGAAAAAGAAAATTAGCAATAATTTGTGAAGTTGTGGTAATGAGTAAATTAAGTTAGCAAGAAAGCGCAATGTTCTTTTATATGGTTTGATTTCAGTTTTTGATTTCTATTTCAGAAACTGAGAAGTTAAAAATTTCAACTTTTGATTTATTCAATTTCTCTATTTCTGAACTAGAAATCTGTTTCAGAAATAGAGAAATCAAATTGCGTTACCAAACGGATTTCTGTTCCAAACCTGTTCCGAGGAATAGAGAAATAGAAATTTTGTCATGCGCGCCCTAAAAGTCTAGTAGGATGCAGTAGTTTTTTTTTTTTTTTTTGGTAATAGCTATTAATAGTAGCTATAAATACTAGAATTGTAATTCATGCAAAGAACTACCAATGAACCAATGAATACTAGTTGCTCAATCTTTCTTCAAGTTTAGCTTCTTACTTTACCATCCTTTTACATAAGTAGAGACGATTGTTTTCGGTTTTCGCACTTTCAATATTTTCTTTAATTGCGTTTTATATCCAAAAATGATAAAGGACCCTTCACATCTATTGTGGCTTTCCATATCGATCTATATCCATTGTCACTCGGTTGACTGAACTTGCTGTGCATACTAAACTCGGGGGAAAGCCTCACCTTCCAAATAAAAGTAGAAACCTACTTTCTTCGTTTTTAGTAAGCAAACTTGGCAAAGGACAAGCGAAAACTCAAAACGGTGGAGGAAAAACACACGGCCGCCCGGGGCCCAGCTCGAGCAAGAGAAGCCAGGCTCAACTAGCCGAGCCGAGTCGAGCAGTCGGGCCATGTGGCTGGCGCCTAGAAACTGAAAAGGGAGGCCAATTGAATGAAAGTGTTATAAGGGCGTTGCTATAGCCCTCTCAACCACTGGCGGACCACACACCTTTAATTAAAATAATTTTCCTCATATCTCCCTAAGTCTTTTGCATATTGCTCCCTATTCTCAACGGCATTCCCCCTCCCTCCTTCCATCCCTTTTAAACCCCCTCACCATTCAATTGCACAATTTGTGTTCTCTCTCTCTCTCTCTCTAAGCCCACCTAGAGAGAGATAGGATTGAGTGATTATTAGTGAGATTAGCTGCATTGAGAGACAAGCTTTGAGAATGGTGATGGGGGCTCATTGGGACCGGCGGTTTGAGCTGGTCGCGAAATGCAGCTCTGAGGGGCGGTCGGGCCAGGTGGTGGCGTCCGGCCTAGATGGCACTCTGCTCGTGTCACGCAGCGCTTTCCCGTACTACCTGCTCGTGGCCCTCGAGGCCGGGAGCCTCGCGAGGGCACTCGTCCTCCTGCTGTCCGTCCCGCTCGTGTACCTCGCTGACACCTTCATCTCCGAGGCGCTGGCGATCAAGGCCCTGATCTTCATCTCGGTGGCAGGGCTGAAGATCCAGGACGTCGAGCTTGTGTCCCGGTCGGTGCTGCCCAAGTTCTACGCGGACGACGTCCACCCCGAGGCTTGGCAGGTGTTCAATTCCTTTGGGAGGCGTTATATCGTCACGGCGAGCCCCAGGGTGATGGTGGAGCATTTCGTGAAGACGTTCCTAGGGGCCGATAAGGTTCTAGGAACGGAGTTAGAAGTCTCCAAGTCGGGCCGCGCGACTGGGTTTGTCAAGGAACCCGGGATCCTCGTTGGCGACCGCAAGAGGGAAGCTGTGGCGAAGGAGTTCGGGATGAACGTGCCGGATTTAGGCCTCGGAAACAGCAAGAGTGACCACGAGTTCATGTCCATTTGCAAGGTACAAATCATTCAATCTTTCAAGCTTTGCAATTTAAGTTCTTTCTTTCTATTTATTGCGTGTTCGGTGAGTGCTTGTACAGCGCCTTTAAATTGCAAGCTGCGACAGATAGGAGCCTCGCATGCGTACACAGTAAATTGCAATCTCGAAAGATAAAAGTTCCCAACCTCTTATTTTACCTAATATTCAATGACTATTCAAGCACGTACCTTTCCATCTGTGAAGCTAAATCACATGATCTATCATGCACAATGAACTGTACCACAAAAAGCGTAGGGTACATAAAAGTACGGAAGAAGAAGTAGAGCATTCGATGATTTTGTTCGACGTCTTTTGCCACTTTCGACTCCATGCCAATGGAAGATGTTCATCGACTTCTTAGCATGTTGTCTACTCGGCATGTCGTCTAATTGATGAATTACAAATATTGACATCATCCACATTTAAGACGAGGAGGAGATTTTCTCTCATGAGGATCCCAAGAGGTTTCTTCCAAGCAAGAATAAAGAGATATGCAACCCCAATTATAGAACGAGTTTAAGACATAATAATTTATTGTGCACAGGGTAAGCTCGGTCAATTTCAAATAAGAAAGTCACGGGGATAAAAAAATACTTTGCAAGGGCAGGCTCTCTGAGAAAATTTGCTTACGTAACTTTTTCAAATTATGGTTAACTCAATCTACTCAATACGGTTGCAGCTCTAAATATCATGCACCCAAAAAGGAAAAAGAAGCGACTAGGATTTATGACTCTCACTTCTCAACAAAAGCATTCCAGCAAGGGTCATTTCTTAGGCGACGTAGTTAGGCACATCCCATGCAAATTTAGGAAACTAAAGACGTGTGGTCCATTGATATTTAATATCTTAATTTTCTTCAGCGTTTAGGCTTCAGTTATTGCAACATAATTAGATGATTTGACAATATCTTTGTAATGATAATTTGCATGCACTACAGGAAGCATACTTGGTGCCAAGAACCAAGTGCGACCCACTCCCACGGACGAAGCTCTTGAGCCCCGTCATCTTCCACGACGGCCGCCTCGTCCAGCGGCCAACGCCATTAATCGCCCTCCTCACCTTCTTGTGGCTTCCGATCGGCGTCCTCCTTGCCATCCTCCGTGTCTACACCAACATCCCCTTGCCCGAGCGCATCGCCCGCTACAACTACTACCTCCTCGGCATCAAGCTTGTTGTCAAGGGCACCCCGCCCCCGCCCCCCAAGCCGGGCCACCCCGGCGTCCTCTTCATCTGCAACCACCGCACGGTCCTTGACCCCGTCGTCACTGCCGTCGCCCTTGGCCGCAAGATCAGCTGTGTCACCTACAGCATCAGCAAGTTCACCGAGATCATCTCCCCAATCAAGGCCGTCGCGCTCTCCCGCGAGCGGGACAAGGATGCCGAGAACATCCGGCACCTCCTGGAGGAGGGGGACCTCATCATCTGCCCCGAGGGGACCACGTGCCGTGAGCCCTTCCTGCTCCGGTTCAGCGCGCTCTTTGCCGAGCTCACCGACCGGATCGTCCCCATCGCAATCAACACGAAGCAGACCGTGTTCCACGGGACCACAGTGAGGGGACACAAGTTCTTCGATCCATACTTCGTGTTCATGAACCCGATGCCGACATACGAGATCACGTTCCTGAACCAACTGCCACAGGAACTGACGTGCACGGGCGGAAAGTCGGCGATCGAGGTGGCGAACTATATACAGAGGGTCTTGGCGGGGACATTAGGGTTTGAGTGCACCAACTTCACTAGGAAGGACAAGTACGCCGTGCTTGCCGGGACCGACGGCCGTGTCCCATCGAAGGAGAAGAAGAAGGAGAAGGAGGAGAAGCAGCCGGGCAATCAATGAGTAAATTTGAAGATGGATTAGGGATAAAAGAATCCCGTGATTTGCACCTTAATTTCTCCGTGCGTTTGGATGATTTAAGTTCATGGAAAGAGGCAAATAATGGTAATTGTAGTGATCATTTCACAGTTGTCATTAAAGTCCCTACATGCTCGTGTATATTACTTTTATATCAAGGTCACTTTATTCTGATTATATGCCTATTTCGTGGAGAAAAATACTTTATGTACTTTTTTTTACCAATTCTACGGCTGACATAAAATAATGGACCAACTTTTCTATCCGCTTTCCCGTATCCCAACTAATTAATTGCGTTGGGATGCGAACAAAGGTGAAATTTGTTAAAGGTCTTTCATAATTTCTTGATTTTAAGCGTACTTAGAACACGGGTCACACAAACCATCGAAAAAACAATGAAGGGCATATTTTATTATGATGTAATAAGTTGGCCAGGAAATATAAGACTGTTTGATTTTATTCTTTTTAATGTTTTCCTTCACATTTTTGGGAAAGGCATTACATTTGCCTTGACTAGTAGCTCCACCAACCAAGACCAGCTTTCGTGAATGCTCTTGCACGGCAATGACATACTAATTATTTGGTGGGAAGTGAGGTAATTAAATTGCAGTGTATGTGGACACAATATCTAACAACATCTTGGTCAAATTGAGATTGGACCTCATCATAAACTTCTATTTACAGCTATATTCCCTATTAAATTTGGCGAGACTACAAAGTCAACAGGCCAATCTTTCCTAGTTTATATTTTCATGGGCACTCAACTTGTCAAGATAGGAGACGGTTGAATGCAAAGTCTATCTTCGTCCTAACCTAATTGACCTATACGAGCCCCCTTTTCTTGCTAGAGACTATTCTAATACATAGAAAGGAACCGCTAGAGTATTTAAATGTTAAAAATCACTCCAATCATCTAACGATCTAAATGTTTTAAAATAGTTAGTAGTGGTACCGATATTTTCACATGATATCAGAGTAAAAGATCCCGAATTTAAATTTTCTAAACTTCTTATTTGTCTCTCCATGTATATTATCATGCTTTAATTTTATGCCAAAATTCAGTCTACACGAGAGAGAGATACTTATAAAGATGACACGTTCATTTCACAATTTAAACTCTTTGAATAATTGGTAACAGTCTCAAAATTCATTTTCGTTTCCTTTTAATGACAAGATGGGGTCACAATGTGGTCCTATTCCTGATCCAGGACAAATGGACCATGACCAGCTCAGATCTTGTATCTAGCATTAAATGGACATAACCGAAGGGCCACCATTTTTCTCTAGTAAGCACATGGAGTGATGATGACTTGACCCTAAATGCAAGGCCCCTTCAAGTTGATTCCATTTCTTGTGCACCGGGCTTTAGATGTACATAATCAGTCAGTGGACCTACCATAGGAACTAAGGGGGGTTAAGAATAACCAGGGATGCAAATACACTCGATTTATGCAAGGCATAATTGTTAAAAAAAAAAAAAAATCTTTTTGGCCGTGTTTCCCTCAGTCATTTGAGAGTTCTTAAGCTGTCCGTAAGCCAAGTCGAGTCGGGTTTTATGCAAAAAAGGCCAAGTGATTCTAAGGGATAACTTTTAAGGTAATGTCTGTAAGTTTGGGAAAATTGTTCAAAAAGTCCTGAACTTATTGTATAACAACCAATTCAGTCTTAAATCTTTCAGTTGTGCTAATTTAGTCTTAAACATATTATACGGCAACTAATTTAGTCATAAACCTTTTAATTGTGATAATTTAATCTTAAACCTTTTGACGATTTGTTAATTTAATCCTAAAAAAATTAATGATTTGTCAATGCAGTCCTTCGGCAATTTCCAACCAAACTTACCCAGAAGAATTATGTTGGCAAATTGTTAGAATGTTTATGACTAAATTGACAAATTATTAAAATGTTTAAGATTAAGTTGACACAATTGAAAGGTTTTGGACTAAATTGGTCATAATATAATTGGTTTATGACTGATTTGGCATAATTAAAAATTTTAGAACTGAATTAGCTGGCATATAATAATTTTAGGACTTTTTGGATAATTATTCCTGCAAGTTTGGATTGGTAGAAAGGTTAAAGGGAAATTGTGACAAGAAATGGGGAAAATTCGACTTGGAAAAAACGAAAAAGTACATATTCAGATATCCCAAAATCCTACACAGATTAGATATTTTATTTAAATTTTAAAAGGACATTATGAATAGTGATGTTTTGGACAACCTTCTTATCTGGCATAAGGGGCCCAAAATCAAAGGCAACTCTCCCACATCGTAGCTCTCGAACTGGACATTTTTTTGTATATTCTAGTCTAGAAATCTTCTCGATTTTATTTTTGGACAGTGGATGTCGCCCTGAATATCCTCCAGTGATTGCCAGTCTGCCAAAGCGTTCATTCAAGCTTACATCCAGCGTAAAGCGCTCTGGAAATTTGCAGAGCCTTGTGATCTAGAGAGAGTGGACCCATCGTGAGTGTACAAATTGAATGAGTAGGTGAGACGCATCGTTCAATTTGTGACCCATTTTCCCGGCCCGCCACGACTCGTTTCTTTTCACGAATGAAAAAGGACCATAATGAGCGATCAGCACCGGCAACGTCCTCCGAGCGATATCATAAAGGTCTTGCACCCACTAAGGAATGTTTGGTTTGAACCGTAATTAATCCGCACCACCCTCGACGGTTCGAGGTCAGCGAATCCGTCGTAGCAGCCCCACTAAAACATTAGCAGCCGGGAATTCTCTCCACCTGAGACATGCAGTAGCTAGATGACGCAACACGAGCCATTTAGAGGTTTGCTCACGACGTAGAATAACTTATCGGGACAGATAAGCCCTACCTTTATTTATTATGGTGGTGATCCACCATAACCCCTATTGCTAGGAGATGTGTCTGCTTTTCCTTTTCTCGTCTCTCTCTCTAGTTGAGCTCACGAGACAAATGAGTGGTCCTTTTGCCTCTCTTAGTTCCTTTGTTCACGTGTGCATACGTTAACATTTAGAAGGAGCCCATCTCAGCGGGTTTTCGTAAGAAAAATTGTTAAGCAACTAGCTAAAAAGACTACCGTTACAATCACTATCCAATCGATATTTTCAAAATTGAAAATTTTCTTACCTTATGATCAAAGGTTCACTAGAAAGGATCCACGAAAAATCCATAAGTCAGTCCGATTGTGACTCTTGTTTCCATTCACGTGATGACATATTATTCTAAGTGGAGAAGAAGTTGTCATCAAACATGTGTTTGCCAGTTTTGAGTCTAAACCATTTTCTCGTTAGATTAAGTTCTTAGTACAAAGGACCAACATTGTATATGTAGAATATTAATTAACACTCTGCCTTGATTATAAGCCAGTTCTTTGCGCGTCATGTACTATACATCAACGATATAGTCTGGCGATTGCCTTTTAAAATTAGATTTTTTTTCCACAGATACTAATTGAAAAATCTTGCCCTGTTTCTTATCGTGCACACCTGATCTACATGGTGGTGATTTGATGTCCTTTTGGGAGTTATTGAATGAGGGAGTGTCAAAATCCAGCGACTATCTTTAATTCCCGCCAGACCTCTGGTCAAGCAAACCCTAATGAGTCTCCTCAAGCCGAAAATTGCAGAGAGGATTTGTGACGAGCAATGACAAGTTACTTCATGGTCACAATACTAGAGACTTCCGAAATAGTGAGATCAAACTTAAATGGAAGAATAGTGCTAAAGATACTAAAATCTATATACCAAATGAGTTATTATATAATGTGGTGGAGAACAATTTGCCACGTCATTTAATATATGAGTCTTAGTATCTCTAGCATTATCTGATGCCCAGATCATTGTATTCTAATATGTGGAACTTTTAGAAGATGGCGTATTTGAGGAAAAGGGGCGCAACTCTATGAATTACTAATAACGAGTTTTTGTTCAAAAGAAAATAATCGAGGATAATTATGAATCTAATTCAATTACAGAGATAATTTTGTTTTTGTAGGAAAAGCGCAGTTATTGTTAATTTCCCTTTTTCTTTACCCAAAACCCAATACTGGATTTTTGTAGTGTTACATATTCCAAATAAACGAATTCATATATATATATATATAATACATTTAATCATTGATTTCTTGATAACATGGAACATGGTCAAGAATGCCATAAAACGATGTGCGCCTTATCGAATTGGAGTATGCACACTTTTGAACTTCCATATCACTAGTTAAAATTCAAGCAACTTGTGTAGTGCTTTCAAGTTCTTTGTATTAATGTGCAATTTATATGTATTATGAGGTTTTCTATTATTATATTTCTATTTGTATCCTTACCATGATTAATCACTCTCATAAATACATATTATACAATTCTATTTGTGGTCAAGCCACCATAAACATTTTATCATTATTTTTTCTCTTACTCTAAACATCAAAACGTTGGTCCTAGCAACTTGACCTTGTTTTAAGACAAATCAAGTGATGCCTCGATCATTTTTGGCGATGGATCGATAAATGTTTTGCTAAGCTCAATGAAATCCAATTGGGTCATTTATTGATGGGCTGCACATTACAAATTGGGCTTCTGGGCACTCATTTTGAGCAATCTTGCAGGACCATGCGGGCCTTATCTTGAGCCATCTTGTACAAGATTTGGGCTTAAATGTCACACAATCCTTCTGCAAATTCGTAGTTTCTTTGGCTGGTTAGCTACATTAACTGGGATGTACTATTTAGGCTTTCGTTCTATTGATATTGGAAGAAATCCTCTTTCCTCGCAACTGCTAGAGGTGTTTTAAATGGAGACTACCATGAAAGTGTTCCGTAGAAGACTTGTTCTCCATGTGTTTACGTGGGAAGAAACCATCTTTTCCAGCAAAAAGATGAAGCTGCGCATCCTGACCTACATCCTCAATTGGAATTGATACCTAAATATGATCCTGACGTGGCGGGAGAACCAACGCTTTTGTTGCCTTTTGGCTAAAGTAAGAGGAATCGATGCGTACGTGACCGTCTGCAGTTGATGAGAGTTTAAAAGTCGATAGGGTTTTCCACGCGTTTCTCTCCATCTTCCATGCAAAGACATCTGCAGACATCCTTTATGCCTTGTCAAAACTGATGATAAGGCCATTTGATTTTGGAAGCCCTTTGAATATGTTAAGATTAGACGTACAATCGCAAAGAAAAAAAAAATAGAAGGTAAAAGAAAGAAGGAGAAATTGAGACACAATATTTTATCTTAATTTATTTTTAAATTAGGGCTACATTCGACGGAAGATTTTATTATAATTAGCATCTTGCACCTCTCTATTATATCCCTTAATAATAAAAAAATAGATGATATATACCCAGTAATTATTCATGGGTTCAAACCCAAACTATTAATAAATTATGGGTTTAAGTTATAAAATCCCTCTAGTTTGGGGGCATTGCGTCCGCGACCCTCATACCATATTGTCGATAGAGAGTATAAATCATATCCTAATAAAATACAGCTAGGGTTTTCCATCTTTTAAGGTATGAGTTTGAGAATAAGATATTGAATGAAGCCGGTGTTCGGGTTCAAAAAACCCAGTGATGACAATCTTGACACTTGCCTTTTTCGAGGATATTAAAGAAATTCACAGACCATATTCTACTGCATCTGAGTTTTGACACCAGTTGACTTCGACCACATGAAAGCAATCAGTGCCGTGGTACTAAATACTCAAAATAATGATTAAAGCTAACTTTAGTTGGCGTTGTTATTGGCATGACAACCTATACGCCATAAGTTGGCCCAACCCGAATACTATTATACTTTAGCCAAGGAACGACACAACATACTTGATATTGTTTTTTACGCATTATTGATACATGGGGTTTGTGGGGTCTTTGTATAGAAGTTAGTAAAGAATATCCACCAGAATATATTGCGGTTCCAGTACATATATCTTCCCCTTGTCTTCCCACTCCAATCTGAGTATTAAAGAATTCGAAAGTATCCATCTTATTAATGATGCTCAAATTAGCCAACCATCACCACAAAAACAGAAGTTAGACTTCAACTTGTATTATTAAAAAAAATGAGTTCTTTAATTATCTTCAACGATGATATTTTATTAAAGAAATCAGATAAATCGTCGGGCGTGGGACCCCATTAATAAAATAAATCATACTCTAAAAATGGAATAATATCATATTGGGCCTACCGTAGATTGATTTCTTTTTTTTTTCCTTCTTTTTTTGTCGTAAAGGATAATTGGTGAAAATGTTAGGGTAGGTGACGCACGCTCGCAAGATCTTATGTTCCGATTAAAGGAAAAACTTTCTTTGTTCGAGAATGCAGGAATATATTCCTAAGTTACCTCTTTTCCACCTTTTCTTATGTGGGCGACTTTTAGTTATCCTTTCCATATCTACAAAAAGTTGGGTAGCAGTTTCAAAGAGGTGTGGGGAGAAAAAACGGGGGACAGCAATAATGCGTCTTTGCAATAGATTCTTATTCGAACAATCACTAATGATTTTAGGCATATATCAAAGAGGAGGTACGCAACCCTGTTAGGCTGTCTTATCGACCGAAAGGCAAGACATATGTGTATGAATCGAACGCGTGCTACCTCCCGTACTTTACGTTGTCAAATGTAAAAAGTTCAAAAAATAGAAAAAATTGATGTTAGGATCACACCACATTTGATTCATAAGATTTATACAAAAAAAAAAAAACCCTGTTTAAAAAGTCGTAAACCCATTATATGATAGCTAATTCTATCACCAACTTTTCAATTTGACAAATTTAGGATTAATTTATTTTTATAGAAAATGTGACATTTTCTGTAAAATGTTTTCCAAAAAGCCATTTTTCTTGGAAAATGACTATTTCCAAGTAAAAATATTTTTGTTGTTTAGTTTGGAAAAATCTGATTTGTTTTTCCTAAATAAATATACATTATTCGAATGCTAGTAGTTTGTGCATGGGCAACCGGAGAATCAGGTATGAGCACCAGAGTCCCAAGTCCAGTCAACCCAAATTCAAGCTCCGAGGATCGAGGCATGAACACATAGATGACTTGTGCATGACACTAGGGTTTCAGGCAAGCTTGACCTTGATAGACCCAAACTTGGGCCCAACCACTCAAGACCTAATCCTAGATGCTAAGGACTCCAAAACCAACGTTGGGATTTCTATACCCAAGCATACAAATTTGGGTGCAAGCGTTGACTGATGCAGTTGTATTTTAGAAAATAAATTTTGATTTTTTTAAAATAGCAATTATCTTCCTAAATTTAAATATAGGTTTTTTCATTGACTCATTTTTCTAAGCAAACAAAATGCTCAAAAATAAGGAAAATGTCTTCAGCAAAAAAAAAGGTACCTTAGTCCTAAACATTCGATGATTTGCTAGCGTCCTTTGCTAATGTGGTGGCCTAATCAATATTGACCATCCTATATGACGTCGATTATTTTTGCAATTTTTGCTTTAAATATTGGCATTGAGCTCTTGATGATGGCTGACATATGTCGCATCTCATAATGTTGGCATTAGGTCATATCTTATCCACAAGATTAGTTGGGTATCTTATTAGGTTCAATATTTACCTGTGTTAGAAGCATCTCTTCATTGTAAAGAAAAGGAGATAATCATGATGAGGAAAATTATCTAAAAAATCATAAACCTAATGCACTTTTGCTAATTTAGTTCGAAACTTTTTTAATTTTATCAATTGAATCATAAACATTTTCATTTTTTTTGCCAATCAAGTCCATTTATTCAATTTTGACCAAAATTAGTTAATGTGGACAACTTTCAATAAGTTTTTCGATTTTTTTATTTTTCAAATTTTGTATTTTCATTTCCTTTGTTTTTTATTTGTATCGGCAAGGTTCATCCCTCGCCTATGGTTAGTGAGGCCACGATAGCCCTAGGCAAGGGTATCATAGCTCCACCAATCGCATGCAAGGCGGTTCAAGCCTAGTCTAGGCAAGCCTTTTGCGATAAGTGAGATCATTGGTGACTCTTGTTGGCATTAAAAAAAAAACAAAGGAAAAGGGAATTAACAATTAAAAATTAACAAAAACTAGACAAAATATTAAAATATCTTTAAAATTGTCCATGTTAGCACCAGTTGAGTCATATAGAATGATTGGTATGTAGGTTAGCGAATTTAGGCTAATATTGATTGGATAGACTCAATTAACAAAAAATGAAAAGATTTATGACTTAATTTTAGAATTGAAAAGGTTTAGGATTCAATTGCCAAAATTGAAATGGTTTAGGATTAAATAGGTTTAGGAGTTTTTTGACAATTTTCCTCTCACATTTTATGGCTATCAAACTTATGATGAAACTAAGGGAAAGAGACGCAAAATGAACCAGTACGCCGAAATATGAAAAATGTAAACTGAGCTTTCTTGTTGTTTTTTTTTTTAAATAAAAAAAGAAAAGAGAGCGAATAAAATGATAAGTGCATTGGAAATCCTAAAATTTATCATAAAAGTGTAATTAAGTCTTAAAACTTACAAAAAGTGCAATCATGTTTTAAAACTTGTCAAATTGACTCAACCAAATCCTTATGTTAACTCTGTCCAAATTGATTAACGGAAAATGTTTGCAAGGCATTTTTTTTAATTATTTTCCCTCTTATATGTGGTGTTGATGTGGCTTAAGCATGACTAATAAAGCTAAAATGACATCATTTTGGTCTAAACATGATTTCTAAATATCATTTAAATAATATTTAGAAATAAATTAAATTCAAAAAAGGCAAACTAGCAACTACAAAGACTCTCCAGGCCCTCCTTGTCGCCACCTTCCAATGTTGGCTCTCAAAGAAGGTTGAGGATGGCTAGTGACCCTCGCTTAACTCTCGTCAAGGGCGACCAGTGGCAACTGCAAGCCTCACCCAATCTGGGGGAGAGCCCTAATGCCCTTGCCTACGATCGCCACTAGTTTAGCCTGAACGAACCTTCTCGACTCTTGGCCGGCCATACTAGGGCCAACAATGGTGGGGGCGGTGGTGAGGGCCCTCTCGCCGATTAGTCACATCAGCACCATGTAGGAAAGAGAAAATAATAATTTAAAAAAAAACCATGTCAACGTTTTCAATTTGGATAGAGTTAATATAATGATTTTGTTTGGCCACTTTTGACAAGTTTTAAAATATGATTGTATTTTTTGTGAGTTTTATGATTTAATTGTACTTTTACGACAAATTTTAAAACTTCATATATCGCTAGACAAACAAGGAAAGGGGTGAAGAATGAGCCAAAACTAGGTGCACAGGGAAACCCTCCACCGCATCCTTCATCCGAATATGTTCTTAAACAGCATCTTCTCCTTTTCCTTTGTCTATGAGGCCTTTTTTGATTCTTTATCTATGAGATGCTGATTACTAGATGACACATCGCTACCGTCGATTATTCGGGTGGTGAGAAACGGACGCGAATATCAAAGTGAATGCATCTGGAGATCTTTGCCTTTTCTTTCGGCACGAGTCATCTCTCTCTCTCTCTACCGACCCAAAAAAAAAAAAAAAATCTGTCTCTCTATCTCTCTCCCAATCACCAATGCTACTCAGCTCTTATACCGGGCGAAGCGAAAGTTCATCCTACCAGTTTTCCATCTATAGAGATTTTTAACATGGTGGGGTCAATGTGTGTAGATATGGTGATATAGTTTATATACATAAAGTTCATCTTATAGTCTTTTTACTTCCTATGTAATACCTTGTACTCAATTTTGGCTAAAAAATCATTGACGTGATAATCCAATTAGTGTCGGCTATTTAATGTAGTACGGTTAATTATTTTTGCAATTATTTTTAAATTTTTTGATATTTTTTTTCTTATTTCAATCCATTGGTTGTCGAGGCTTCAACAATGGCTACTGCAGGTCGCCAACCACAAGCGAGGGCCACGACGACCTTGCCTCGCCTAGATCTATTGGGCCTTGCCTGTGGTCAGCAGTCATTGTCGGCCATCGTTAAGGCCTCGACAACTAGTGGAGAAAATAGGAAAAACAAGATAAAGGTAAAAAAGAAAAAAAGAAAAAGAAAATCTTGGAAAACTCATTCACATGTGATACCATAGAGGACGACCAATGTTGATATCGGCGATTTTCAATTAAAATTTGTTGGAATAATTACATTGAAAAATTATCAAAAGATTTAAAATTAAATTGACCGAATTGAAAAGTTATGACTGAATTAGCTGTTTTATAATAGATTTATGACTTTTTGGGTATTTATCCCAAGCTGTTTTTTTTTTGAAAAGTTTTATATGTGCTTTTTTATCAAATAAATTTCTGACATAATTTATGAAGATAATGCTATCGCTTCAAGGACATTGCTTGTATAAACAACTTCATAAAAAAAGACCCGACTTTCGTTGGTTCCTTTCGAACCTGGAGAACCCTTTGACCTTGCATCAAACATTATTAAACCAATCATGTGAAGGAAAGAAAAGAAAGAAATGCTTCTTTGGAAATGCATTGAAACTACATCTAATCGCGTGTTTCATTGGACAAAAGATAGGTGAGTCAAACGTGCGGGACAAGATCACCTATGTCAACGTGACCATTTTCAGCGACATAAGTTTCGGTTTCTTAATTTCTTATGGATTGTCTCCTTTGGCAGTACTATTCAAAGTTGATTTTTGCAACCATTTGCTCCGGAAATTGCATATCTAAAGTTAGTGAAGAGCGCTGAATTCATATTTCAAAAAAATTTCAAAAATTGTCGGCATCTTTTCTTGTAATCTTCTTTTTGATATTGTGGCGGTGTCTGTGCCAACTTGTCATGCTTCGACTAATCCACCATGAGCGATGTTAAGGATGCACTTTCTAATATCAATGTAGTACATTTAGGATTTTACTCATAAATGCTTTTCAATGAGGCTTGTTAGACCCAATACCACAAGAAGATAAGTAAACCCTTTTGGCATCTAAATGAATGCCTTCTGGTTCATAATTTAATTTTTATTTTCTTCATTGGGTTTTTAGTCCTCAAACCTAAAATAAATATCTTAAATTCCAAAAATTAAGAAAATAAATTTTTACTTCTCAGTATTTGTACGTCTGGAGCTTCAGACATTGATTAAAACTCAAATTGCATGTGCCGTAGAATTTAGAAGAATACTTTAAAACTGTCATTAAACAACTTGAAAGGGAAGTGGACAAATTATGTCTCTAGGGCAACTACAATTACCAACATCGAGTGTGGTAACGAAGTGATAAAACATTCTGCCGTTTTTCATGAGGCGATAAAGTTCAAGTCAATGATTGGAGTAATAGGCTCGTCACTATTGAGCCTTAAGATTCTTATTGCAGTTGAAAGAGAATCACTAACTTTTATAAAGAGCCCTCGACTTCCGAATTATTTAATTGCAAAATTGAACTTGAAGTAACAATGTCTTTTGCAAAGTTAGATTCTTAGGTTCGTTTGTTTCGCAAAAATTGAATGATTAAACCATTACTTATATCGTTTAAAAATATTAGTCAATGAGACATGTTTTCATTATGGATAACAATTTATATCTAAATATTTATTATGTACGATGAAAATATTTTTTATATATTCATTTTAGCAAGATATATAAATGATTTTTTTAAGAAAATATTTTTCAAATCATTGTAAAACAAATGCATTCTAAATAAATTCTTCAACTCCCCTTTTTCTTTTTCGCTTTTAATAATCTAAGGATGCGGAACAGGACTCTTTTCTTTTCTTATCTCCCATTTTCTCCTCCTTTTATTTTTCTCCCCCGGATTAAAAAAATCCATTTAAACATAAAATTAAAGGAGTGACGAAATGAAGTTACTTCACCCTGACAGGTTTAGCAGCACGGTCAACGCTTTTGATGAGCGCGACGGAATACCGTATTTCGAACGTATAGAGATATTTCTTGTTCGAGTTAAGTATCCGTAAGCAAACGCTGCATTAGAAAAGGAAAAAAAAATCAATGAAAAACTGAAAATAGAATAAAATAAAATAAAGCTATCGTACGGTCTAAAATAACGCCAACTGTCATTTTGGAGGGGCGTGGAGAATCGGGGGGTTTAATAATGACCGGTTGGGCCCCACACGAGCGGAAATTGTGAAGGACCGGACCAGATAATGTTGAGGGACTGCACGTGCATGTCCTGGCGGGAAACAAAGGCAATTGGACCGTGACTTTACACGTGGGGTACGACCCCGCCCAACATAATTTTACCCACGAGGGCAAACCTGTCATCCACGCGCCCCAATGTTTTTTTAGGTGGTCCTAAAATTGTTGAATTTTCCTATTAAAATGATTGGGGTAATATCTTAAATTAATATATTTATAATAAATTTATTTTAAATTAAATTTTTGATCACTAAAAACTTCAAATTAATATATTTATAATAAATTTATTCAATGTTAAATTCGATTAATACCGCAAAAAATTATAAGTTGATACATCTATAACAAATGTAGAGTAATCTCAAATTGGTAAACTGATTAATTCAACTCAATATTTTAATTTCTTCAACATAACTCAATAATGTTGTCCCCGAACATTTAATTTGTTTACTATAGTCCATGGAATAAATTAGATATTTAGAGACGTCATTGAATAAATTAAAAGTTCAAAAATCATATTACACATTTGGTTAACGTTTAGGAACCATTTGTTCCTCATTTTTCTTTTCTGTTCTGGTCGGGAATTCTTTCACTCAAACTTCTTTTCTTCAATTAGGATGAAAATATCTAATATTTCGAAATTATAAATTTAAATTCGTCGTGCTATCGGACAAAATAGAGAACGTAAACGTGAATGCGGCAAGTTGTCTAAATCCACACACAAAAAGAGATATGACAATAGTAGTATTAAATTAATTAATTTAAGAAGGAGAAGGGCCGCTCCTGTTGGCATGTGGGGTTGGGATATTCTCATGCACGGAATCAAGATTCACACGGTAAACGTTGATGTGTACGTCTCCTATTAATTTAATCACCTATGACGCAAAAAACTATGACATAGTCATGTGACTGGGTTAAATATACTTTTCTTTTTTCATTTTTATAATAAAAAATATCTATGTTATATCAGAGATTGGATACATAAAACCAATCCTAACTTCGTATAGTTTGGAAGTACGACGTTTCTAGTTCATCATAATCCCTTTTTGACCAAATCCTTAAGAGTTGTGATTCCTCGAAGATGCGATTTGGATATGGATGATTGATCTTTCGTGACACAAATGAATTTTCATAACACGTGCTTTTTTATTATAGCACTTCATATTAACGAAATAAAAGTTCTTATTTTTCCGTCGGATTAAAGACCAAGCAATCCGAACATTGGGTTAAGAGACTCAAGGATAATCATCTTCTCTCCACCACACACCACAGACTCAATTCGATACAGGATTGCAACCATGCTTTTATGCCACAAAAAAAGAAAAGAAAAAAAGACACGACCCATGTCGGCGAGATTAAGCTTTTGGCATGAATGCGGCGGCCTTTATTCGTCGGATTCATCATCTCAAGGGACACCTTCCCTATCTCGTCCTATCTCGTCCTATCTCGTGGGCAGATTGCTGCCCGTCGAATGCATGGTGGGCAAAGATGATACCCATGCATTTACCGGAATCGATCGAATCGAAAATCCAAGATGCCGTCCCATCTCATTAAAAAAAGAAGAAGGGGTTTTCCACCCTTAAAAAAAAGGAGACGGTCAAACCTCTGTCGTAATCACATTCCCCCCCCCCCCCCCCAAAAAAAAGGAACAGAGAGAGATGATTATGACGTCACAAACCTCCCCCAGGAGCAATTCAAAAAAGCCAACCAAAAGAAAAAAAAAAAGAGGGAGAAAAAGGGGAGAGAAAATAAGGAAAAAATACAGGCGAGCAGCCCCTAACAGCATATGCTCACAAAGCTTCCGAATCGATACCTTCTGGCGAGGGGAGGGGGGGGGGGGGGGGGGAATATCCAATTTGTCCAATGGCCAGGAGAGAGAGAGAGAGAGAGAGAGGTGGTGGAATCTCTCTTCCTCTCTCTTTTCTTCTAAACACAGCCACTGGTGACTTTACCCCCTCTTCCCAAATTTAATCATGCCCCTCCCTCAAAGCTAGCCCTCTCTCTCTCTCTCTCTCTCCACGTTATATAACCAACCCCCACCTCACCATGTCCTCTTCTCTCTCCATACCCCGCACTCTCTCTCCTCACCCGTCGTCCTTCCCTCCCCGCATCATCGTCGCCCGCCCCCGCCCCCGCCCCCGCTCCGCCTGCTGCCCTTCTTCTTCTTTGTCAGTCCGCCCCGCGAGATCCGGGCCACCCATTTGCCTGCTCCCCCGGCCCGCCGCTATAAAGGGTCCGTGGAGCAGCAGCAGTAGCGGCAGTAGTAGGAGGAGGAGGAGGAGGAGGAGGGAGGTTCGCGTCGAGATGACCATCAGCGAGCTTAGGAAGGAGGAGGAGGAGGAGGAGAGGCAGCGGCAGCGGCGGGAGGAGGAGGAGGAGGAGGAGGGCCCTCCTCCGTTGCTCGATCCGGAGAGCAACTCTAGGCCCCGTCGGATTGCGCTCTTCGTTGAGCCTTCTCCTTTCGCGTGAGTCTTTTCCTGGGTTCTTGTCGGTTTCTTGACTCTTTTTCTTTCTTTTTCTTTTCTGGGTTCTGACCCACTAGGTGTTTGATGAAATGACGGGGCGATGGGGGGGAGCTTGTGGAAGCGTGGTTGGAAAGTGGTTTGCTCTGGGCGAGCTGGGTCGATCTTAGATTCGATTTCTCTCCGCCCTGCGACGATGGGTTCCTTTTGAATTTTTTCTGTGCTTTTTATATTGGGACACGTCTGGTGCTTCGGTGATTTCAGGTTTTCTTAGGGACTGGAGAGTGCTTTTGCTTGTCCTGTTACCAGCATTGTCAGAGTATTTTATGTCGTAGTGTTCCGGCTGCTGTCTGATGTGATGTTTTGTTTAGCTTGGCGGTTTCTCTGAGATTGGCTGATTTCAAAGACGTAATTTTTTTTTTTTTTTTTGTCTTGAAAAAGTTCTTTTGCAATTTTGTGGGCTAAGATCATCTGTCCTTTTTGCGTAATTGTGATTAGTACAGTGTCCCTCCTCCCTACCCCCCCCTTCCAAAAAAACAAAAAAAAACAATTGGACTGGATTGGCCTTGCAAGCATTCGTGTGTTTTACCCTGAATTTTAGAATTTCACAATCTTTTTTAGCTATTCACACTTTAGATTGCGATTGATGGTTGTGGATGTGCAATCTAGAAGCCATACTTACAGTTCCTTGAAAGTGATATGTGACTGTACGATTATGCATTTCTTTGTGTTAAGTCCTTGTTTCCATGAGCTTTTGGTCAGGGATATGTATGCCTCAATGTGTGCAGGCTCATGTCATGCTTATCATGAGATCATTTGCTTCAATTGGTTGAGCCATTGAGGTGCTAATTGACATAATTTATTGGATGAACTTATGCTTCGTGTTTTCTGATGGTGCATTGTGGAAATCCATCTTTTGAAGTCTAAGAAGTGATCTTTGCGTCAATTGTAACTTCCAAGATTTTTTGGGTTCATTTCCCTTCAAAGTAAAGCATAACTATGGTTTTTTGAGTATTACTCTGGAATGGACTCATTAGTTGATGGAGAAATAGATGTCTCTTTCTCTTCACATATCTTTGCTGTGGCGTGGGTTGCATATATGAGGTACAAATAGAATGACACTCATGAGGATGCTTCTCTTGTTTTTGCGTTCACAGATATGTATCCGGCTACAAAAATCGGTTTCAGAATTTTATCAAGTATTTGCGTGAAATGGGAGATGAGGTAAGTTCATGCGGTTCTAAATTCCAAATGTGTTTACTGGGATTGCAAGTGGCAGCAAAACTATAGTCGCATCACATTAAAGGAATAACTGATGCTAATCTGGATTGCTAGCTGAAAAGAGATGGCAGCACTAGATGGTGCTTCAGCTGGGTTGGGGTTTAGTAATTATCATCAGTTATTTACATGTGTGCGTAAATTTGGAAGTGTAGGAAAACTAATTATTACTGTAGTTATCACTTTTCTCTCAAATTTTGAAGATGGAAAAACTCATTTTCAGTTTGAGAAAATTATGAAAAAAATTTAAATGTTTGAATATTTTGAAAGGTTTAAGGTGTTCTGAGTTAGATAGAAGTAAAAATATGAGAGCCACAAGAAATACGAAAGTCCTCTTCAAAGAGACCTCTTTCACACGAAAAACTTGTCACTTCTTTAAACATGCGATTCGTAGTATTCGTGAAGGTTTAATTTGTTTCTGGCTATTTCTTCAATTTCCTATCTGATAGATATTTCTTAAATTTGCAGGTGATGGTTGTGACTACACATGAAGGAGTACCTGATGAATTTTATGGAGCTAAGTTGATCGGATCACGGAGGTTGCTAAAGTTTTCTAACTTAACATGATTTCCTACCATTAAAATACCTTGTCATCATCTGTAACCTTTACTGAAATGCATTGTCTAGGTTTTTTCTCTACCTCTAGTTATTCACCTCACCAATCCAATAGAAGGCTCAAAAGTGCTAAAATTGATAGCACTCTAGACTCTTTAATTGTATGTTGTCTCATAATCCTGAGGAGGAACATTTAAGAAATTTTTAGAAATTTGGAACATCTCTAATTAAGAGAGGATAAATTGGATAAAGGAACTTCAATGCTGTAACACATACCATTTCCATCAGTGCTTCTTTGTTGCTTTAGTTTTGGTTCTTGCAAATCTAGAAAGAAGGCTACAGCAGCAAATCTCTACCTATTGTCAAATTAGTTTGATAAATGCTCAAGACCAACATCTCCACTTTACAGGTTCTCAACACCATCCAATGTGGAGAACCTGTGAATTGGAGATGTTGGTGAGCAGGTTTTTGTGCAAAAGTCCCTTTGGCTACTCTATAGTATTACTGTTACTTGGAAAAAGTGCACCAAATAGAATTCTTTTATTTTGCCATCCTGCTTTGAAGAATTTGATATACTGTCTTGTTCTCTTTTATCCATTTTCCAGTCTCTTCTCCAACTAAGTATCTTGTGTGTCTGTTCTTTTCTTTACAGCTTTCCTTGTCCGTGGTATCAGAAGGTTCCTCTTTCCCTGGCCCTCAGTCCTAGAATAATTTCGGAGGTTGCGAAATTCAAGCCTGACATAATCCATGCATCCTCACCTGGTATAATGGTAAGTGATTGGCCCTTGTTGATTTGTTGGCACATAGATTGAAGAACCTCAAGATATAACTCATGCACGATGTTGCAGGTTTTTGGTGCGCTTGCCATTGCAAAAATGTTGTGTGTTCCCATAGTTATGTCTTACCATACTCATGTCCCAGTGTAAGTTAAACTTCCCTTTGATTTTCCCCTTTTTCCTAAGGTTTGCACTATAATAGCATTTAATTCTAACTTCTAAGTATGTTCCAATATATCTTGATTAATGTTTCAAGAGTGAACATGAAATGATCAGGCGTCTTAGTTCTTTTATTCTTCACTGGAAAAGACCAGAGTTTGATTCTTCTCTTGTTTTCACCATGCAGTTACATACCAAGGTATACGTTCAGTTGGCTGGTGCACCCCATGTGGCTAATAATAAGTAAGTGAGATTCCAAGGATGCCTGTTAAAACGAATCTCTAGGTGCTTTTCTTTTCCCTAATTGTGTGTGTGACATTCTTGCTTTCCTTTTTCCTCGGTAGAATTTCTTCACAGAGCAGCTGATCTGACTTTGGTGCCATCGGCTGCATTAGGGAAGGAACTCCAAGCCTATAGAGTCACAACAGGTGGGTAAAGTAAATTAACGCTTCGCGAGGGCTTGAAAAATCCTAGAGACAAGGCCTGCTTGTTGATAGGCACTGAGTTAATTTCTTTTGTTAAAATAAAAATCATATGTTGCAATGCAATGGCATGATAGACTGACTATGCTATTATGCAGCAAACAAGATCCGCCTTTGGAATAAGGGTGTTGATTCCGAAAGCTTTAACCCCCGTTTCCGTTCTCAAGAAATGCGATATAGACTGAGGTAGGCTTTCGAACTTGTTTTCCCCCTTGCCTTTCAGTGATTTGGTTTGGTGTGTATCTCATTCTAGCCTGTCTGTGATCAGCAATGGTGAACCTGAGAAACCATTGATAGTTCATGTTGGAAGACTTGGGGTTGAGAAGAGCTTGGATTTTCTAAAAAGGTACCTCACTGTTTTACTACATTTGTAGGAAAATAATTACCTCAGGAAATCATGCTGGATATTAACCTGGAAACCTAGTCCTTAGGGTTCTCTTGTTCTATTTAACATTGATGTCAAAAGATAGAATTTTGCGAGTTATTTAAGGACCGACTTTAACATCTTTCCTTAGATGAGTAGATTTGTCAAGTTTATTTGGCATTTTTTCTTGTCGAAACTAGCTCTGTTCCTGCTCTTCCTTTTTCATGTAGTTTTTGAATCCTTAGATTTCTTTACTGTGATCTGGCAGCGTGATGGACAGGCTCCCCAATGCACGGATTGCTTTCATTGGTGATGGACCCTACAGGTAACTGAATTTCAAGAGTGATACTCTTGCCATTATTGTTATTCCTTCTTTGAGAGAGTTCCTTGGATATGGTTGCGGCTTATCCAAGCCAATGCATTGATGGGGGAAATGGCCATTTTTGAGACTTGATGTAGTAGTTATAGCAAGTTGTCCTGCGATGTCACCTAATTGTAGGTGGAAATAAGTTGCTTGATTCCTTTAACAGACATATTGGCTACTTTTTGACAGGGAGGAACTGGAAAGGATGTTCACCGGGATGCCTGCAGTATTCACCGGGATGCTACAAGGCGAAGAGCTATCCCAGGCGTATGCAAGTGGGGATGTATTCATGATGCCTTCGGAATCCGAGACACTTGGCCTCGTTGTTCTGGAGGCCATGTCCTCGGGTATTCCTGTGGTGGCGGCTCGTGCTGGGGGGGTCCCGGACATCATCCCTCCGGAACAGGATGGGAAAACCAGTTTCCTCTTCAGTCCTGGGGACCTAGATGACTGCATGAGCAAACTCGAGCCTCTTCTGCAGAACTCCGAG
Organism: Eucalyptus camaldulensis; assembly: GCA_019915185.1. Taxonomy (NCBI): domain Eukaryota; kingdom Viridiplantae; phylum Streptophyta; class Magnoliopsida; order Myrtales; family Myrtaceae; genus Eucalyptus; species Eucalyptus camaldulensis. The sequence continues at coordinate 14,907,127 of JAHSVA010000014.1, read as the reverse complement.
TTGAGAGAAACCATCGGTAAGGCTGCTCGAGAGGAGATGGAGAAGTATGACTGGAGGGCGGCCACACGCAAAATCCGCAATGAGCAATACAATGCAGCCATCTGGTTCTGGCGCAAGAAGAGGGCACAGCTGCTCAGGCCAATCCAGTGGCTAGCGAAACGGTTCTTCCCATCGCCGGAAGCGACGTACAGGTGATGATGACGACGCTGCTGCCGCCTCAATTGTAATGTTTGCATTTGTGACACTCTGAAGAAGGCATTTGATCTGTCTGTTGATGTATCTGTAGTGTCCTCTTGTTTGGGATATGTTCATTTGTTGTATAATTGGGGGACCATAAAGTCGTGGTCATTTGTGACATCAAAATTTATCAACAATGATGTCACCTCAGTCTGCAAATTCCTTTTCTTTTTTCTTTTGCCCCTTTACGTCTCTTTGACATTGCTCAAGATGGCAGGCTCCAGCAAAGTTAATATAGGAGAGCGCTCATCTCGGGTGAGCGCTCATTGTACTGCGGCCCAAGGTGCGGCTGAAAGTGTTTCAATGCAAAAGAGGCCCGAATGTGCCTGGAAATCATGGATATAGCTCGTATGACTCATTTACTTTGCTAATCAGATGATGCAACTTCATCGCAGACTCTTACTGATATATGTTGTTTGCTAAGATGACAAGCTCCACAGTCGCATTCCGCAAGAATCATGTGAAACCGATGTAAGATGTTATCATCCGTTCATTGAGCCAATTACATCGTGAGATCGCATGAGAATCTCCATGCACGAACCAAGGATGGTAACTTAAAACGGCAATTAGCTTGAGGAAAAGATAGAGGTTATTCCTGATTAAACTAAGAAAAAACAGAGGGCTCAACAAGTGGCCTTGAATCCATTATAGATCTCAAAGGGCTTGGGGGGAGAAACCTAGTTTCGTGATAAGTCTTTTCTCCTTTAGGTTTTTGCAATTTGATCAGTGACCATGTTGGCCTTTCTAAAGCAATGAGCTACCTGAATGTCTAAACATTAGAGTAAGAGATCATTTCAAAAAGTGATAAGCACGTGCTGCTACCATGACAACCGATCTGCGCTCTTCAATGCCCTTATCAATTCAAACTGTGTAAACCCAATTAAGATGGGTTCGTGCTTTGTAGACATGTAGTGCTCTATTTTTTGAAGGAGGGCTAGGATTTCTTCTTGTGCTGTCAAGGAAGCTCCCTGAGGAATCACTACAAATGTTCACGTCCCTTAGCTAAAAGAAGGAAAGAATGATCCTTTCTAGGAGTCTACTATAAAAAGAGAAAAAAAAAATCAAAGATCTGAATTGGATCTAGTATAAACAAGAACAACCCCAATCAAGAAATACCAGTATAATAAGTAACTTGAAATCGGCAACTCAAATACATATCAGCCCAAGTCGGAAGTAAACCAAACTAAAAATAATTGAAACGTAATGCAATCCACATGGGGGAAAAGACTCAAATAGTCTTGAACCCATTGCATTGATACTAATTTAGTCATAAAATTTTCAATTAAAACAATTTAATTTTAAAAATTTTTCACATTGAGACCAATTCAATCCATCTAACCAATTTAGGTAGGAAATTGATGACAAATTGTCCTATGTTGCCCGACCGGTGTTAATGTAGGCATTTTAATAAATTTTCATTTATTTTCTTTCCCTTTACTTTTAGCTTGTGGTCGATGGCCAGGCCATGGCCGACAAGGCCCCCTTCACCATTTATGGTGAGGTCAACCCTCGCTTGTGGCCGATGAGGGCTGGCCTCGCCTAGGCAGGGGTTGCCCTCGTCGGCTATGGTCGGTAAAAAGAAAGGGGAAAGGCAAAAAAGAAAGAAAAAAAAAGAAGTTTCAAAAATAAAAAAAATATAGAAAAGATATAAAAAAAGTGTTTATATTAGTGCTAGTCATGCTACGTAAGATGATTGGCATTAACATAAGTAATTTTCAGTATAAATTGATTGGGTGGAATATTTAGGAGTCAATTGGATCGATTAAAGGATCTATGATTGAATTAGTATCAATATAATAGATTTATGACATTTTGCTACTTTTGTTACCAATAGATTTGACCCAATCGACTTTGAAAACAAAGAAAAAGAAGCCAACCACGCAATATAAGCAACCCGGTCAAAGCTACAATTGGACACTATTCTAATAGGACCCAACCTCTATTAGAAGATAATGAAACTCGAGATAAACCGAGTCCCCTCGTTGCAATCTTGATGAAAAACAATCAGTACCTAAGAAGGCGCCAATGTAAGATGCCCTTTATTCTGTAAAAATTATTGCGGCTTACATGGTTTTATTAATTAATGATTTAATATAATTTGAATGCTATAAAAAAATATTGGTAATGAGAAGATGCAACTCTCATGAAAAGGTGTAATTTTTATGAGAATGTGCAATGCTTATGAAAATGCGTGACTCTTATGAAGATGGAATATGTTTTGATAGAAGACACCTATTGAAAGCACTTATTGAAAGCATCAATTGATAATCTGCATTAAAAGAGTTTGGTCTTTTCTCCACCCAAAACAACACAATATTGTATTCTATGATCCATCGTATAAAATACATTAAGATCAAAGTGGGTTAAGGGAGAGAAATTAGATTTATTCATTTTCTTCTATTTTTTCAATAACTATTTCTCGAAATTAGTTCTCTGGATAAAGATATGTTATCATCCATTCGTTGTGAAAAATCATGAAAATTTAAGATTCTTTGATTGTTTTCTGCATTATTGGATTACATTTATGCTAACATATTTTGCTTCTATCTCTCTCTTGGAATGTTAGATGAGGTTCATGCCCGATATGAGCTTGAAAGGCCAAGTGGCCTCATCGCTGTTGTCACACCCCCAACTCATACAAGAATAGGGGCAATGACAAGTTGTCCTTTCACTAAGAGGATCCGGCCTTAATGTAATCATAACTCAATTTGATATTGAAAAACATACATCTCTTTATATATTTAATAAAAAGTAACCTAGTTATGATATCAGAGTATTCATAGTGGAAACCCAATTTTGTTTGCTATGCACAACTCGCACGCTGAATTTGTTTACGTCATAACTTTCTACGCCAAACTCTATTTCAAGCAAATTTATAGTTAATAGAAACCCCTTTCGACATACTACAAGATCCTTAGTTTGGATGACCCAAAATTTACCCGGAACTCGAGAGTTACCATTCACTACTGTTCAACATGCATAGCTAACTTAAAAATTTCGTTCTAGGTAAACTGTAAGTTCAAATTAAGTTCTATAAAATGCTATACTTCACAATGTCCTAAATTTCATTTCCATATATACACACATCCCAACAATTCCTCAATTAAACAATGTAACACAAAATTGACATATATCCAAGTTTGAGCCCTAACTTCAACAATTTCTCCAATTTAGCGAATAGAGGCTTCAATTATTTACTCGGCCTTGCAATTCGGAGTTCAATCAGCTTCGGTTCCCGTTTTCCTTCGTTTTTCTCTCCTTTCTTTCTTCCCGGACGAATTATTCTATTTCTTCTTGTTTTTGTCGACCTCAAATTCTTTCTTTTCCCACTTGCGCGATCAGTTGAAGAAGGAAAAAATGGGCCGGGCTGGAGGCTTTGGACTTTGGGTTTGGCTAACAAAATATGGGTTGAATTAATGGGCCATACATTACAGCCGTGGCCTCCTTTCCCTTTAGTGACTGAACTATTTGCGTGAATTCTTGAAAGTAATAGGCGGTGCCTTGGAGGCTATCGGTTATAGCTTCATCATAGCTCTTTTAGGGTAATACCTCAAGCTTTTGCGTTGGGCACATAATGAAATCATACTGTGTGCTCTTTTGGCCTGTGTCGTGGTCTCATGAGGATAAAATGACGATCATACCTTGCATAGAGTTAGTGACTACGGTTAGGTTTTGAAGATCTTGGAAGGATAACCTAGAAATTAGCCCGGTACCCATCTAGCCGAACTAGCTCCACATATTTTGTGGAATCCCTCTCTTACCTAATGCATATCTGAATTTTTCTTGGGCGAAACGGGTGCATGCACTTGATTCCTAGCCGTTAACTGGATCGTGTGAGATTCAATATGTAACCCATTTTGTCTGGTGACCGGCATGTAATGGGAAGTATTTTGAGTGAATGAAAAACTATGTCGGTGGAGGCGGCGGCGGCAACAGCGTGGCGAGGCCAGACTTGGTAGCTATATATATATATATATGGTGGTTGCTGTGGCCTGTGAGAGAAAGTGATGAGATTGCTTCTTAGTGTGATTGTAACCTAGTGTTTCGACCTTTTAACGACATCAAGCAATCAAAAATTGGGAGGGAGAAAAGATCGAGAAGATGCGGCCAATCTACTATGAGCAAACTAACAAAGCGAGTAATTTGTGAATATATATGTCTTTTCTGATGGAATCCTCAATTTTGACCATAATTGGAAAGAGGCATAGATTTCAATTAAAATGATGTCATATGTCAAGTTTACCTAGAATGACAATGTCATTAACTTACCACCTAATACATCCCATTCCCCCGTTCTGTCCAAAATCGCAGAAAATGTGGCATCAAAAGGACTGTAATCCGGTTAAGCAAAAAAGACAAGATCCACATCTATTTCTTTGCCCTCTAATGTCCCAAAAACAACGATTGTACGCCCAGAGTTTGAGTCTGGTTGACTTGACTCAGGTCGAAAACGTGTGACCGACAGTGCTTGTGCTCGATCATATCCTTGGAAACATCAAGTCTCCTAGGTATTCTCGCGACTCATGAGGGGTGGCACCCGAAATATCTTGGACTCTGGATGGATATAGAATTTTGGGTTTCGACGAGACATTTCACGGCATCTTCGCCAACCAAAACCTCGCCTTGGTTACCATCGTCATTTCGTCATTCTGTCTCCAACCTGTCCATCTATTCCTGTCTCGTTCCATGTTTCCTCCATCTCTATAACCTCCCCTTCAAATCTTGCATTCGATTAGACCCATGCTAGAGCTCATGCAATAACCTACATTCTTTGGCCGGCCTTCTTTCTTTTGCGTGTTCCGACATGGGCTTGAGCCGTGGTTCGCATGGGTTGGGGAAGGAGAGGTTGCGCTGGACCCAAGAGTTACACGACCGGTTTGTGGCGGCCGTGGAGCAGCTCGGTGGCGCCGACAGTGAGTTGCATAACCTACATACTTTGCTTTTCATTGGAAAATCATTCTCATATACAAGTCAAAATCGTCCCGGGGGGGGGGGGGGGGGGGGGGGGGGGGGTTGTTTGTGAAACTCAGATGAGACAGAGTCGATGTCTATCGTTGGTCGACAATCATTGTGAGTCGTTCATTAGTGTTGGATTTTATGGTGTTTGATGGAATTCTTTTGCTTCTTGGAGGGGCTACGCCTAAGGGAATCTTGAAGGCTATGGATTATGATAGACTCACCATCTACCATATCAAAAGCCACTTGCAGGTCCGCCATCTTGCCCTCTCTATTCTTATCGTTTTACATTACATCTCATCGATCATGTTTCAAGAAAGTGTAATTTGTATTAACTCGTTCGAAAACTCATCCTAGTTGTATTTTCCTCACGTGGTTGTTTTTCCTACGTCCGACGCTTCGTCTATTTCTTGTCCTTTGATATTTCACACTTGTACGTTTTGCATAGAGCACATGGACATCCGTTTGGCTTTCTTCTACACACGAGGGTACATTGATGTATATGCAAAGTATGGAGTGCTTCTTTTATATCTATATTAATGGATGGGAGCAATGTAATTTGTGTACTGATGAAATATTTTCGATTTCAGAAGAGCAATAAGACTATTCAAAATAAAAAACAAACACTTATTCGTTCAATCTTGCAATGTTATTACAGAATAGAGATCCTTTAAATTTAGTGGTACATTTATCCGGTGATCCGATTGATAGATTTTGTAGGGTTTCGATTTCTATTTGAACTTAAGGAGTGAAAGACCAATACTCATTGTTACAAGGGTGGTGAAACATAGGTCTCGTCCCTTCTAATTCTGTATGTAATATCTTAACTTCCTCGACAATATCACCGATGATTTTTCCTTTTTCCTTTTTTTTTTCTTGCTATTATATTGCAGAAGTACAGGATGTCAACGCTCATTTCGGAGAAACCTCCTAGTAAGTGGGCAACAATTTCTGCTAAGAAAATTTTTGGAAACTTACCCACTTTGTAAAAATCGAAAGCTTATTACTATGATCTCTCTCTCTCTCAGAGAAGTTTGAAAGGCCAAGCATTTCCGAAATATTTCCTAATTTTAGTGCTACATGGTAAGTAAATTCTGCAGCACTTGTACCGCTTCAATAATCACAAGAAATGTTTTTTCTTTAATTCGTCGTTAATTGTTGCAGTGGTGCTCAACTTAAAGAAGTCATCAGACAAGCTCAAATGAACTATCAAGCTCTATTAAGTGACCAAGACGAGGTATGTAGACGAGCGTTAATATGAAGAATTCAGTGTCCAAAAGTGACTTTGATCTAGGTCAACAATCCTTACTTGAGCACCACGAGCGTCGCTCGGCCCCGGTCTTTGTTGAGTCCCTCTCTCCTCTCTTTCTTTAGGATTCTTTCTTGTCACAAAAGGACTTAATTGCATAGAGATGGAGAAAACAAGTGCCTTGACCGAATGAGAAAAACAAGATGGAGGATCAAATCACAGAGATAGCAACACACTCGACCCAATTTAGCATGAAATATAATAGTTTCTCTTCTATAACGATCCAAAAGAGAGAATTTTGAGGTCCACAGTTAGTGTAAAAAGATCCCCACACTTCAAGCACTTTTGTTCGCATAATTTGATGTCAAGGATCGAAATTTCATGTTGGTTAATAAATTTTTATGTCCCATCCTTACAGGTTCAGAAGAACTTGAGGCTCAAAATAGAAGCACAAGGGAGATATTTCCAGAGAATGATGGACGAACACCAGAACGTCCGGCCATTGACTGTCGGCACGAGGCCAAACAAGCCAAGCGTCCCCTCCGTGTCATTGCCCTCGCTCTCGGAGGAGTCTGAGTCACATGTCAAGGAAGCCGACTCGGACTCGGAAGGTCCCGAGGAAATACTAACTAGAGTTCCAAAGAGGCCTAGGACATCCCTAGACTATGACTCTTCTCCAAACATTTGCAACTACTCAGCGATAGTCGCGAGAGACGCGGACAGTGATCCGCCGTACGATCTGGGTGACATCAGCTTTCTGTGGAATCTTGCATCATGCCCATCTCCTGTATTGGTGCCAAGCTCCATGTAAAACTATGGAGAGACGAGTATGAAGTCTGCTAAATAAGAAGTATACTTATATGAAAAAATTAGAGCATACATCGTCATTGTAAAAAAAATAAATTACACATGTAGTATTATTCACCCCTGATATAAGGGTTAGTGAGAGAGTTCTGGTAAAACTCTCAATTCAAGGGTGAACAACACCACCCGGGTAAAACCGGAGTAAATAAAACTCCACCTTGGAAGTGTTCGGTCGTCATGATTTGTGTAATTTAGGAGAAGCTTATTTGTTTTGATCTTAGATGGGGAAACATTGTGCGCTTGTCATATATATGGAATCTGATATTTCCTATTCAGTATTCATGACAGCCGTAAATGTTAGTTTTATTATTTTTTTTTATAGTGTAGGAGCTACTGTTTTTTCTGTTTAGTCATAATAGATGTAATTACAGAAATTAAGATATGATAATGGATATTTGGTTATTAGAAAGTAATAAAGAAAACATAGTTGCTAGCATAGCTTTCAAATGTTGGACGAGGATATAGATTCTACTATTTCATTAAGGGTCCATTCGTTTCGCAAAAAATGGACTATTTTTGAAAAATATTTTCTCATAAGTCATTTTCTAGGAAAATGACAATATTTTTTGATGTTTGACTAAAATCTGAAAATGTTTCGGAAAACATTTTCTGGTATTCAGTAAGGACACCAGAAAATATTTTCCGCTCACCAGATTGGCGAGTACGAGCGTCAAGCTCGAGGTTTGCTAAATTGACGAGCAAGTTTGAGATTGACGAGCTTGAAGTTTACCTGGTTTGATGACTAGTTAAAAAAGAAGAAGATGGGAAACAAAGAAAAGAAAAAGAAAAAGAAAAAGTAAATTAAAAATAATTCGAATTAAAAAATTTTCCCCAATGAATTCATTTTCCGTGAAACAAACATCGGAAAATCCAGAAAACGTTTCCCCAGAAATTATTTTTGCGAAACGAACAGAGCCTAAGAAACCAAAATTTTTCCCGTGTTTATAGATTTTTGGAGAGGTTCAAAAATTTAAAAATCTATTCATAAAAGAAATTATCCACACTTCTATAAAATGACCAACCTTTTTAATAGTTTAAAAATTTCAAATTTTCTTATGTTATATTAATTTTTATTTGTCTTTCTTGCCGGCCCTTCAATTTACTAATTCTTATATGAACTTATTGCTCTTTATCTAAGTGATCTAAGAACTTCTGATTACATTTTCATTAATTTGATGTTACCAACTCTTATATGAATTTCCGATAATTATTTTCTTGATTGACTAGTTTTTCTTCTAATAGATTACAAACTAGTTTTGGTCTATCAACTTTCATTTGAGTTGCTAACCAACGTGTAATTGATTTTTTTATTTAATTATGGGGTTACCGACTTATATTTGCCTTATTTACCAACCCATCAATTTGACAATTTCTATCTAGAAATTAGCAACCTTAATTTAAGTGATGAACAACTTTTCTTACATTAAAGTTTTTTTTTTTTGTCAATTGTATTATACTCTTACTCTAACTGTCATTCTCAGAATTTTAGCCTATTTCTTGGTAGGACGTGGGAGTTGAATCTCACATCTAATATTAAATCGTCCCTATTCCAATTTTCCATGAGAAGGTGGGGATTTGAACTCCCACCTCCCCCTTCCCATGTGGGAAGAGTGGCAAACTCCAATGGTTTCTTAGATTAAGTTACAAACTCATTTTTTTAGCATTGGCAATTGTTATTTGAGTTAATTACCCATTATATTATTAACTTCTTTTATATGTGAACAAAAATCTTTGTTTATAGTTTATTTTTTTATTTATCTTTCCTAGCTGTGCTTTAAATTTACTAACTATTAGATGAAATTACCAACAATATTTGAGTGACCTACGGATTTTTCTCTAATGAAACTACCCACTAAGATTAGGTTGTCCACTCTCACTTGAGTTGCTTACCAATGTTTATATGTTTTCTTAAATTTATCATTTTTCACACCTTTTTTTTATTGGTCTTGCTTACCTTTTCTTGGGATCAATTCTTATAAAAAAGTGACCCTCGAGCCCTTGACACTTATTAATGTTGCGACTCTTGAATGGCCAAAGCAAAGATAATGGATTACTAAGCGAACACTTACTATTGGCTCTCTCAAGCTCATACCAATCGCAACTTTGGGTTTTGATTCAATCAATTTAACATGCAATTTAATACAATCAAGAGTCACCAATAATCTATTATTGGTTGGTTAGAAACCCAACTAAAATCTTGGAGAACATCAAACCGGAGATATCATGGATACAAGGACTTTATTATGCTCAATAATATAACGCCTTTTCGCTACATTTTTTGTTTATTTTACAGGCAATCTTGTCCAATTTTAATTCTAAACCACTGACATGTGAGAGTAATCATATGGGTGTTATGACTAAATAAATCAAAGCAATAAATAAATTGCTCTAAGGAATGAGAGAACCTTGATGTGCTAAGAACATTCACAGCAAAGCTCCATTATGTCAAATGCATCAAGTGCTCTAAGTTTTAACTAGAAACCAAGCAATGCATGCATCACTTAAACATGATTTCTAAATGCAATATCTATTAATTCTTTTTGGGTTTTTCTAGTTTAACTTGAACATGAATTAATTTAGGGAAAATTACCAAAATAGTCATAAATATTTTTTGGTACCAATCTAGTCTTAAAATTCTTGCATTTGTACTAATTCAGTTCATTTGACCAATTTTGGCAAGCCGATACTGACGTGAACATTGGTTGGCATTGATCATCCGGTGGATGCTGACGTGTTAATTTTTTGATATATATTTTATTTTTTAGATTTTTATTTTTAGTTTTTTCTTTCCTTTTTCCTCTGGTTGATCCAACGATCAGCCAAAGGAAGAAGGAAAAAAAAGAAAAAAATTGAAAAAAAAGAAAAAATTAAAAAATTTACACATTAGTGTTGACTCGCCCAGCGACGGCGAGGCCGCCGTCGCCAGATCCGGCGTCCACGTTAGTGCCTGTGACATCCTGAAATTTGAGCCCTCTATGGGATAAATGAATATGAATTTTGTCAATGCATTGTTGATTGATCTCACTCGGAATTGATCACCCCTGAGATACTAACCTTGAGGGGAAAGGCTAATGAGGACATAACTCGTATGACTAAAGACTTGACCTGGGAAAATGACTTGACAGTAAGACTTGCGAGAGGACGATCTAGTATATAGGTAGGCCGATTTCAAGGACGACTAAAAGTTGATCTGCGGACAAAACATAATGGAATGACGGCTGATTCTGTTTACTGTTATCGAATTCATGAACGACCCTAGGTCGATCCTCAGTAATTGTGTACTTTGAAATAAGAATCTATCATCCGTAATTTCATGTAGCCAAGGACGTCCATATGTTGAGATGTCTTGAACGTGGTTTGGCACAAGTCGATTATGTGTGAATCCTCAAAGTCGCTTGTCAGTCTAAGTTGTACGCAATGTTGCATTAGGGCAAAATTGACATGGCATGAGAACCCAAGATTGGACTTTGAATTATCGGGAATGTCTGGGATGGACTTTGGATGTAGCTACTTTGTCAGGCGACAGCGCCAGTTAAGCCGAGTACTTGGAAAAGAGATTTTTGGACCAAGGAAGCGAGTCCATGAGGAAGTGGGTCGAGCCAAGCAGGCGTGGGCCTCAGGCCCAAGGTGGGACAACCACCATGGTGGGCTTAAGGCAAGCAAGTGAGCCCATTGGGCCCAATATACTATTCATCCTTCTAAGCCCATTACCAAACCTTAAGCCCATTTGAGCCCATTCAATTCCCAAACCCATTTTTATTCATAGCCCAACCCATTTCTTAGGCCCATACATCAATTTCGGCCCAATGATAGATTGATAAATTGTGCAAGGTGGAAATGACCAAATTGCCCCTAAAAGCAATTGGATAAAGGCAAAGGAAGAGAGAGAAAGATGAGTCATGTGCATGGGGATTTGGGGCATACTTGATGGCCTTCTAGAAAGGTGCAGCCAGCCCTCCAATCACCATCTCTCTCCCTCCTTCGGCCCTCTCTCGACCTCTCTCTCTCTCTCTCTCCTCGTGTGACACCCCAAACCACCTAGGGTCGCCATAGGCACCTGATGTTACACTTAATGGAACACTAGCCACATCTCTTAGAAGAAGCGTCGTAATTCATAGACACACATTTTTTTTTTTGAAAACGGTCCCAGCGCGACTCATTAGCGGAAGCAAAATATAATATCGCCATCTCTCCCCTCAGCAACCATGATACAATTGCACACCACTAAGTACCATAGGAAAAGATAGAGCCATGTCACTTTTATTTACATATTTTTGTGATGGATTTTTCGCGGGTCGATACAATAAAAGAAAGCCAAGATTTCCAGCTACACTTGGCCACATCTCAAAAAGATACTACGACCCCTAAAGTAATCACATGACGTCCTCCATCAAATAGCGGCAGCTACTCCCAAAAAGAAACTCCAACTCTCTACCTCTCACATAACCATCACACCCATCTTGGCGCATCGGGTGGTGGCGGCGGCAACATCCCCCTAAACACTCCGTCTCGGCGAACATGAATTGACAGGAACTCTTGGATGATTGGGCCCCCAGCTAGGCCCACATCGTACATAACCAGTACTCGCACTCGCACAAAAGTCAATCCAGGGACAATGACGTAGTTGATCTCCGTACATTCTACTTCTACATTCGATGGGAGGCTATAGAAGGTGCCTCGCGTGACGGTAGGAAGCGGCATTTTTCTAATATGAAATGTTGGTCCCCGAAGGGGTGAGTACAACCACTCAGCGGGTAAATGATCCAATAAATACTCAATGCATCATACAATACAATCACAACATAATACATGTCATTCATGCATCCAAGCCTACTTACCTTGAAGCCATGCATATACCATCATACATCTTCATCACAATCATATCACATACATGTCATCATGCCATAGGTGATCATCATCATATCATATATGCAAGTCATCATGCCATAGGTGATAATCATCATATCATATCATATATGCATATCATCATGCCATAGGTGATCATCATCATATCCTATATGCATGTCATCATGCTATAGGTGATCATCATCATATCATATATGCAAATCATCATGCCATAGGTGATCATCATCATATCATATTATATATGCATGATTCAATTTCCACTTTTAACTTTCAATTCGATCACCACGTCACTCTTTCTCGGGATCATCAATTTCATCACATACTTTACACTCGCACCCCATCCCGGCATCGCGAGAAACCCTCCGGCATTCAGCCATTTAAGGCCACCGGGCATCTGGCACCCCCACATTCCGGGTGTCGCGCATCCCAACTGGCATCACGAGGCATCCCCTCAGGCAAAGACCTCCGAGGCTTCCGGCACCCAACCATTCCAGGCATCTCGAAACTCCTGAGGCCATTCGGCCATGTATCTCTATACATTTCGGGCATCTAGCACCCCCCATCCCGGGCATCCTGATACTCCCAGGGCATTATCATCCGCCACAAACAGTCTCCTAATTTATCACTGTTCATGTTTACCAATTTAGGTCTCAACTTAGCATGACACATGAGGTAATGGCAAACAAAATCACTTTCATCCCTTGATTTATACATGCATCATCAGTCATCATCATACATGCAGTAAGATGCAATCATTCATAACAATAAAATTCATGGAGTTCGTTCAATTTAGAATAGTCCATTAATCATGCCTTTTTGAAGTTTATTTAAATTCCAGCTTGTACCATTTTAGAAAATAATTAAATTAAATATCCATATGATTCTCAAAAATCATGTAATCAAGGCATGTGATAGACAAGACAATAAGATAATAATTTCATGAAAAACTCATGCCCAATAGAGTTCCACACAAAAGATATAATTCACACAAATACAGCATGCAATTTCGGATAGAAACAGAATGTACAGTTTTTGAAATAATTCGATTAAAATACCCGAACGACCTCCGAAAATTATAAAATTTTACCATGTTATACTTAAGACACTAAAGTAGGCTTTTCATGAAGACTTCTAGGCCAGATTATTTTTAGATAATTTCCTATAGTCGTCCAAAGCTTCTGGTTCTCACACCGAAACGTCCAGTGTAGTCATCTCCGAAATACTGAGTTTTTACCCACTTATTCTTATTCGTTTCCTCTGAAATTTGGATATGTTTTACTTCAAGAGGTCCCATACAACTTTCATTAAGGTATCTAAGTAAAATTTTTAAATAACAGTCACCATAGGGGTCCATGAAGTCTCGGGTGTCCAGTACTGCGTCTCCAGATTTACCGTCTTCAAGAGTAAGTCGATTCACTAGGCTACACTTTTTTATTTCACTTAAAATTTGAGTATGTTAGTATTTAAGATGTTCTCTACAAGTTTCATGAAGTATTCGAAGATAGATTCTTGATAAAAATCAACATGCAGCCACAGATCTACCAAAAGGTCAGCAAAATCGTTCTAGATCTAGTGTCTTCGTAGGATGAGGGTTTGACCCCTTAAATCTCCACCATTTTGTCCCAAATTTTATTATGTTGAATTTTAAGATGTTGGCTAAAATTTTGAATGAAGAAATCAAAGTCAAAATCGAACTCAAAACATGCATGCAAGCTCTCACAAGATTCTGGTTCAGGCGGTTCATACGAAACCAGCAACATCACCAAAAAAACAAGTCACATTCTAGCTTCGGTTTTGTCTACCCTAGCATCCGAAACCTACCACCAACAAATCACACATGCAAGGCACACATGCAAGAGTGGAAATCAGTCCCAACTTGCCTCTAAGACCGAACAAATGGTAGCAAAAGGGACGGCACACCAACGAGGGACAGACGGCGTGCGGGCGGCAACGGGCGACTCCTCCTCCTCGGTTCCTCTCCTCTCGCAATTCCCTCTCTCTCTCTCTCTCTCTCTCTCTCTCTGGCTTGGACGGAAACCAACCGGCCACTCTCTCTCTCCTTCCCTTTTATTCCCCAAATTCTCCATCATTAGCAATCATCACTTGCCACCCTTGATGGCCAATGCATGAAGACCTCTTTGCCACTTGGCAAAGCCCGTGCAATGGGCCGGCCACTCCCTTTTGGGCCTCACTTGGGCCGGCGACAACCCCTCCGTGGGCTTCTATTGGGCCGGCCATTCGGCCCACCAAAAATCCCCCCTTGGGCCTAAGACCCAAACCTAAATAAAAAATCAAAATTTTCCCTTTTATTCTTTCTTCTATAAATTTTAAATTTTAAATTCCACATGGCCAAAGTCTTGTAACATTTTATTTATATGAATTTAGTCTATGAGGTGCATAGCCAAGCATAGATTATTCTCATTAATTTATCCTATAATTCTAATTTTTCAAAAATTCATGAACACAAGCATATATCACTTAGCCTTAAGAGAAAACTAATGGCTAAAGCATAAACCATAGGTAATTTCATTACCTAATCATGAGCTTTAATACACCTTAGAGCTTGTCTTGAATTTTTGGGATGCCACACCTCGTTTTCCCTTTCTTTTGGTTTCTATTCTAGCATATCTTCCTCCAAAGATTTGGGTTGATTATTGACTTCCCGTATGAACCAGCTTCCGTGCCACCCATCGTTGTCTTCAAAAGGTCTAAACCGTCCGCCTGGAGTTGGCCATTCACCGGTCAAAGCTGCCGATTGACCTGCCGGTCGGCCAGAAGCCAATGATAGTCTAATCATCTGGCCTTGTTTTACTCCAGCTGACCTTTTTTTTTTTTTTTTTTTAAATTCGAATTAAAAGTGGTCTTACCATTAGAATCGACCCACGCTCCACCCACCACCGTGTCGAGGACACCTAGATCGTAAAAACAAACTTGGATGCTCGCTTAACGGAGCTGCTGGCGAGAAGCAGCAGCTCGCCGGATCGCCTAGAGCTCGCTCGGTTCCGTCTGTTTCGCGTTTTCAACTTGTTTTCTCCCTTTTCGACCAAGCTTTCACCTAACCCAACTACCAGCCACTCCCCCTTAACCCTCTGGTGCCGCTGGTTGCCAGCCAACCCCTCACCAGAGCTTTGATCAGCTGCCCATCTCCGTTTCTCCACCAGCAGTGCTGTTTTTCAGAGTTTCAGTGGGAGTCCGAGCTGTGGTTGATGTTCTGAGCTTGGGACCGCCTTGGATCGTCATGGTAGAGGTCCCGGTGCGTAGTCACCATTGTCGCCATTGCATCCATGTCTCCGGCTCGTTTAATGGGTGAGTTTAGCTCATAAACCTCTGTTTAATGCCTAAACTTGCTTAGAGTTGTTTAATTCGTGTTGATTCTAGTTTATGAGATTTAATTAAGCTATATTAGTCCTAATATAGGTGGTTAGATTAGTGGCTAAGATTAGTTTAGTTTAATCTTACTTTATTGGCTTAAATGTGGTTTATGTGCTTAATTAGGCTTGTTTAACCTTAATGGATTAGTTGCTTGCTTTAATTATTGTTTTAATATTTTTGGATTTAATTTATTAGTTATTAAATTCTAGAATTTTACTGCTCACGACACTATTCACAAGTTACTGTTCATGCGCATTGTTCACAAGTTACTATTCATGAAACACTGTTTGTGCACACTATTCATAAAACTGTTCACCCGAAAATGAAAAAGTGCCTAATTTCATGGATTTTAATCCTATGAGGTGATTTAAGTGTATAAATGCATGAGCATTAGCATGAATTGCATGAATTTCACAAAAAAGGAAATAGGCTTTGTCGGAGGACATCGAAATGGACCGCCTTTAGGGGAAAATGATTTGAAATTGTATTTGTAAGTATTGTGCATTGGTTAAATGCTCATAGATAAGAAGGGAGTCTTAGTAGTGAGCTTGCGTGATCAAAAGTTGAACCGTCACCCAACAGGAGTTTGGGAGTGATACCCGGTAGGAGTCGGAAGCCGGTCACAATAGACTTTGGGATGTCCTTTTCTGGGAATCCGTCTGAACGGGAGTTCTAGACGTAGCCATGCTCGATGGGGCGGGACGAAGCTCGATCTTCTTATTGGTAGCTTGGCGGGAGTCGAATGATCGCTAACTGGAAAGTTAGCCGTGGTCAGGAGGTCATTATTTTTTGGAGCACGCATGAGTATTGAGGTGGATGAACACTAATTGGAAAGTTAGCTATGGCCAATAGGTCATTAGTAACTATGACACGTGTGATCGATTGATGTGGCACGGTATGAGACTTGTCATAACGATTTTACTTTATAATCGGGACCCGTGTGATCGATTGATGCATGATAAGTGGCGTGCTAATGTGTAAGAGCATATGAGAATCATGGCATCATTAGTTTCGATTATACATGTTGATCACATTACTTATGGCACGCACGCATGAATTGATAACGTGCAAGATGTGGCAATGACCAAGTGAGATTGCTTGCAACGCGACTCGTATGTGATTGATGAACTGTATTATCTAATGGCCATGTACATTGCGTGTATTGTGCTGATATGTAACGTGCATGGTATGGCATACCAGGTAAGGTTGCATGCTAACCAACTATGTAGTTAGTGGTTGACCCTGACTGTTGTGATTTGTTAATTGTTGGTTGTTAGTCGTGGTAAGTTTGTTGGGGTGGTTCTGGAGAGACACCTCGAGTTAAGTTAGTGTTCCAATCGGGGGCTTAGGGGAGGACTTGCTGAGATTTATATCTTACTGGTTATTGTATAACCACTTTTAGGTCCTTAGGATGGCACTTCTGCCAATGAGGTTCGGTATCCCTAAGGACTAGGATATTGTCGTGACGCACCATTGCTTCTCAGGTTGGGCATATCTATACGAGAAGTATCTCACCACTATCTGGGTGGATGAGAGACCGGGGCAATAGATACCCCATAGGTTTTTGGCATGGTTCATATGGAATGGAGATATGCTGATCGGTCTTTTACAAGGTTTTGACAGGCTGCCTGGTAGGGGCCCCAGGGGCATTGATTGGGACCCCATGGAGCTGGATCCTCTTAATAGTGTAGTAGAGAATCTTGGCCCCGCTTCACTAG
The DNA here is from genome assembly GCA_019915185.1 of Eucalyptus camaldulensis. Classification (NCBI taxonomy): domain Eukaryota; kingdom Viridiplantae; phylum Streptophyta; class Magnoliopsida; order Myrtales; family Myrtaceae; genus Eucalyptus; species Eucalyptus camaldulensis. The sequence goes on along the minus strand of JAHSVA010000014.1, from coordinate 14,889,865 downwards.
CGATTGACCCGTACGGCTCCAACTCTAAATCAATGGGGTTTGAGTCCCTTGGATCTGGGTGACTGTAATGTCAAGCCCGGGGGTTCTTTTTGTGTATGGTTGGGTTAGCCTAGACTAGTTTCTTTTTGGTTTGGCTTAGAGGATGGATTGGCCCCTCTGTTGGGCTTGTAAATCGGAAACAATCATCGTAGGTTAATCCAATATGAAAATGTAAAAAATGTATATATCCGAGTAGATCTTGTGTTTCTACTGTTCATCTCACTATCCCTGTTTTCTTGCTTGATTGTCTGTTGATCGGGAGATGGTTCATTTTCCGCTTGCACATAGTGAAAGATTAAAATGAAGGGTTGGCAATGTGTCCTCGGACTTCGCAAATTTTTAGTTGACCACTGAGGGATGCGTGTGCGCTCGAGGTTCGAGGCGTGATAGTGCTAGCCCGCCAAAATTGACCAGATGGATTGAATTGGCACAAATGCAAAATGTTTATGACTAACTTGGAAAAATTGCGATAGGTTTAGGACTACTTTGGTAATTTTCCCAATTAATTTAAATAACTTTACTATATGAATTCTTATCGAAGCATATTTTAATGAATTAACGAGAAATCTAAATGACACATGTGCTTTGCAACCTATATACAATTCTAACGACAAGAAGTAGGATTAATTATGAAGTAAACCCTATTATATAACCATGACTGAGTCTATTCTTTGTGCTTTTCTTTTTAATAACTAAGAGACTATAAACCACTGAGATTCGCTCCAGTGGCCACCTTTCCAACATGGAAGGGGGAGGCGAGGGGTTCAAATCCCAACCTTCTCAGGGGGGATGGGGTGGGGACACGTAAGTTTCAGGAGTGAGTTTCGACTCCCATGCTCTGCAAGAGGCAGGGCAAAAGTCTGAGAGTGAGTGTAGAGTAGGAATAGAGTAGGACTGACAAAAAAAAAAAAAACCTAAGAGACTATAAGTAACAGACAAAAGGAAATTATTAGTCCATATGACATGACCCTAAACATATGATTACTAAATGATAGGGATATTATAAAACTATTAATGCTTTATAAGATTAATTCTAATGACGAGCAAAAGAAATATGACCTGATCTAATAGACATGCAATATATTATATGCGTATTGCAGAACTAATTCTATGCATGTGGTATTTTTGAGATTTTCTTTTTAAGTTAAGATATGAAACTCACTTAAAGTGTATGACGAATTCACTTAAATTTGGATATAATATATATTAAATCCTAATCTAAATTAGGTCATTTCCTAATTACTACATGGTTCCCACAATAAGCAATTCTATATTAGAAAATTAAATAATTGCAATGCAATTATTTTTTTATTTTTTATTTTCACAATATAAATGTTTCTTAAATAATGACATGCAATACTCACCTAGTACAACATTTACCATAACCTTGAATAGGAAACCAAGGTAATTAGGATTCAATCTAAGACTTTAAAAATAAAAAACCAATTATATGCATGGCTTGATATGGGAAATTTCCTACTTGGGGATCGCCTAAAATTAGGAAAAGTACTTAAAAGGTTTTATACCTATTGTATTTATATCAATTTAGTTTTAAAATTTTCAATTAGACCAATTTAGTTATAAAATTTTTGCATTTATGTCAATTCAAATCATCCGGTCATTTTTAATCAAAAAAGTCTGACATCGATTCCAAGTCAGACCAATTGATGTTGACATAAACAATCATATTACAGGTAATAAACTTCTTATAAAACAACCATAATACAGGTAATAAAGTTCTATTACATTCCTATAATTTGACGACCAGAAGAATCAAAGTGCCAACATTTAAATCAAGTGGTGTAATTCCTAATAAGGTCAAGTCGGAGCCAACATACTATTGTTGTCTTCAATCACCAATTCTTATGGCAAAAACAAAGAAAAATGTAAGAAGAATGTTCCATGGATGTGCTAAGTTTGATGGTTTCGGATGTTGCGATTTCTTCATGTGGGTTGACTTGAAGATACCATATCAAGCAAGGGACATGATAGTCGACTTCCTTAAAAGAAATCAAGCATTATGTAAATCTAGTCAATAGAAGTATGACGAGGTCGATGTGAGCTTATTGCTAGTTGAAATCAAGATTCAAAGAACAAAGCATAGACATTTAAAGGAGGAACTTGCATGAGTGAAGAAAGAAAAGATGCTATATCAATTGGCATCCGTTTTATGCATGTGCTATATCACTATTGGTTATATGTAGTGGGAAAGTTGGTGGAAATTTTCTAAGTCTTCCATAGTAACTCATTTCTAAGTTTGGAAGTTTGCAAAATTAGTTGTGGGTAATTGAGATTGGAATAAAATCTAATGTGAGCATGGATTAAGTCCATGTTGATCAGATAACAATGTTCAAGATTACTCTATTTCCAATTTTTATGTTGAGTAGTTCTTTCACAAAAAATGTGGGTAGCAATAAGTTAAATGTCTTTGATTACTATTTTGTGTGCTTGGAAATGAAACAATTATCATATCCAATAATACTTAGTACAACTAAGAAAAGGAAAAACAAGAAATCCTAGTAGCAACGAATAAATGCATGATTTGCTTATGGTTGATTGTGCTTGTTAAAGTGCAATACTATTTGAGTTATTGATAATTATAGACCTCTAATATGATGCCAATGACATCTTCATGTGTTTGCTCAACAACCTCCTCTATTCACATTTTTCATACAAAATACACGAGTCCAAAATCCCTTTTTTATGTAATTGACTAACATCCAAAAAGACCCAATATAACTCATGGAACTCCATCAATGATAATATACACTAAAGAAGTAACAGCTACAAACACACCATACATTCCAAAAGCTGTCCAAAATTTTTCTGCCAAGTTCCCAAACAAACGAAGCTACACATGTCTCATACAAAAAATCAACTCATAATTAATATTAATTCACCTAAAAACACCCATTTTCAACAAATATCAATCCAATTCTATAATCATTGGTGGTCCAGCAAGTTCAACTTTTACTTGATTCATAAGTCTTGGGCTTTTCCTCGTATATAGTCTTGCAATAAAAAGCTTTGGAGGAGTTGTAGCTTGAGATGACTAAGGCTAGAAATTGGCCTTGGGTTATGATAGTAGCTTTGACTTTATTGCAACATGCTTTCGTGGAGTTGTTCTTGAACAAATTGACTGAGGCTGAGAACTTGCTTGGGGTTTTGATGGTGGCTTTGGTTTTACAGCAACATGTTTTTAAAGGGCTATTAGAGCATGAGATGACTGAGGTTGAAAATTGGCGTGGGGTTGTGATGGTGGCTTTGCCTTTACAATAAATTGCTTTTGAGAGAACATTCTAGAGTAAGATGACTAAGGTTGGGAACTCGCCTAGGGTTGTCATGGTGCTTTCACTATATAGCAACATGCTTTCGAAGACAAGTTTTTAATGGTTGAGGTTGTGCACTGACTTGGGTTGTTGTAGCACCCCGAACCCTTCGGCGGTTGCCACAAGCATCGATGTTACATCTTATTACCCTTCTTGCCTTACACTTAGAAAAAAAAGCGTCATTAATTATAGGCATTTTTTTTAAAGCGGTCCCAGCACGGCTCATTAGCGGAAGCAAACATCACTATCTCTCCCCCTACCAACCATGATACAAATAGACACCACTAATCACCATGGATTTATAAACAAGCAACGACACTTTATTTACATATTCTTTCAAGATGGAACTCCTTTTGGGTCGATACATAACAAGGAAAGGTTAGGACTCTGCCATGTCCAGCCTAAAACCTCAAAAAGGATCCTCGACTCTCTACATCACATGTGCTCAACTCTCATCATATGTGTCGGCTAACTAACCCCCAAAAAACATAGCCCCTACTCGTCGCGCACAGGCCTCACACCCAGTCTAGTGCATTAGGCGGTGACGGTGGCAGCATCCCTCTCATCACCCCATCGTGGCGAACGTGGACGGAGACAAACTCCTGGACGACTGTGCCCCCAGTTAGGCCTATGTCGTAAGTGACAAAACAGCGCACACATATGTAGGTGAGTCTAGGTATAGAAGGACAGCTGAACTCCTCACACTCTACCTCGACGTCGGATGGTAACCCGTAAAATGCACCCCGCGCGACGGCAGGAAGCGGCATACTGCTAATCTGAAATGTTTGTCCCCAAAGGGGTGAGTACAACCACTCAGCAGATAAGAAATCCAATAACAACTCAATGCATCATGCAAATCATACATGCATTGCAGGCGTTACTTACCTTGAAGCCATGCGCATACTATCATGCATCATCATATCAATTTATAACACATATAAGTGTATCATCATCGTATCATACATGTCATCATCATCATGGCATCATTGTATCATACATGTCATCATCATCATGACATCATGACACCATCACACATGTCATCATCATCATGGCATCATTATATCATATATGTCGTCATCATCATGACATCATGACATCACACATGTCATCATCATCATGGCATCATTATATCATACATGTCATCATCATCATGACATCATTACATTACACATGTCATCATGCCATATCATATATCATCATTATTATTATCATCATCATGCATATCATCATGCCATATCATATATCATCATCATCATCATCATCGTCATGCATATCATCATGCATATCATCATGCCATAGTTTAATTTCCACTTTTAACTTCCCATTTGATCACCACATCGCCCATTTTTCAAATCATCAATTTTATCATCCCCTTGGGCAAAGACCTCCGAGGCTTTCGGCATTCAGCCATTCCAGGCCACCGTGCATCCGGCCCCCCACATTCCGGGCATCTCGCATCCCAACTGGCATCACGAGGCATTCCCTTCGAGCAAAAACCTCCGACAGGGCTTCCCGCATTTACACTCCCTGGCCGAGCATCCCGCACCCCAAATCCTAGCATCGCGAGGAATTCCCTTCGGGTAGAAACCTCCGACAGGGCTTCCGGCACCCCCACATTCCGGGCATTCTGAATCTCCCAGGGCCATCCAGCAATGCATCTCTATACATTCCGGGCATTATCCTCCACCACAACCACCTCCTCACTTATAATTATCCACATTTATCATTATTTTGATCTCAATTTAACATGGTGTATGGCGTGACATCAAACAAGTCATACTTGGCATAGGATTCACATATGCATCACAATTCAATGTCATACATACACCAATATCTTATTATACATGCTACATGGTGTAATCATTTATGGAATTTATGGCCAATAAAATAATCCATTATTATTATTATTATTATTATTATTATTATTATTATTATTATTATTATTATTATTAAAAATAAATATTAAATTCAATTATCTATAAATTCCCAAAAATTATAAGAATTCAAGCAATCATTAAACAAACCAATAGGATGAAAATTTCATGCAAAATTCATGGCCAAATTGAATGTTACACAATCTCACCATTTGCACAAAACATCCTATGATTCTCGGATGAAACCAGAACGCACGGTTTTCGAAGAAATTCAATTAAAATATCCATATGGCCTCTAAAAATTATGAAATTTTACTGAGTTATAGCCAAGACATTTTACTACCACTTTCATGAAGAACTCCAAGCCAGATTCTTTTTAGATTATTTTATACAGTCTCACGAAGCTTCTGGATCCATTACATTCTCCGAAATATTGAGTTTTAACCTACCTATTCTCTTTCGTTTTCTCTGAAATTTGGATATGTTATACATTGAGATGTCCTATACAAGTTTCATGAAGAGATCTAAGTCAAATAACCAGAGTATAGTCACCATCTATGTCCATGAAGTCTCGGGTGTCTCGGAATACATCACCAGAATCACCGTCTTCAAGATCTAGTTGATTTACTAGGCTATTCTTGTTCATTTCACTTCAAATTTGAGTATGTTATATTTTAAGATGTCCCCTACAACTTTCATGAAGGAATCGAAGTGAGATTCTCAATACACAGCAACATGCAACCACAAATCCAACCAAAGGTCAGTAAAATCTTTCCAGATCTGGGGTCTCCGTAGGATGAGACTTTAACCCCTCAAATCTCCATCATGTTCCACTAAATTTTAGTATGTTGTAGTACAAGATATTAGTACAAATTTCATGAAGAAATAGAAACCAAAATCGGATTCTAAACACACATGCAAGCTCAAACAATATTCTGACTCACAGGGTACGAGCAAGAACAGCCACACCATTCACACATAAATCAACCATGCTTCGGTTTTTCTCACCTAACACCCAAGAATTTAACATGCAAGCATCATACACACATGCAAGAGAAGCTAGAGGACTCCCACTTGCCTCTAGACCGGTCGGTTGACGGCGTAAGGCGGCGAACACGGCGGCACATGGCGGACGGACGGCAGTTCCTCCTCCTCCTCCTCTCTCTCTCTCTCTCTCTCTCTCTCTCTCTCTCTCTCTCTCTCTCTCGGCCACTTCCTCTCTCTCTCGAAATCTCTCTCTCTCTCTCACCCTCTCTCTCGGCTGAATGGGAAATCCGGCCACCCTCTCTCTCTCTTCCCTCTTATACCCCCAAACTCTCATCATTGATAATCATTACTTGCCTTAACCATGGCCAATGCATGGCCTTCTTCCCTAAGCCAATACATGAGAGTCTTGTGCCACTTGTCTTATGGACTTTTGAATTTGGGCTTGGGCTTGGGCCGGTCGACACTTCCTCTTGGGCCTCCATTGGGCCGGCTAACTTGGCCCATTAAAAGCTTAGGCCAATGGGCCTAAGGCCCATCCCAAAATTGACTTTTTCCTTTTTTTTTTTTGAAATTCTTTTATAAATATTTTTAAATTTCAATTTTCATCTTGGCCAAAGTCTTGGGGCATCTTGTTTATTGAAATTTAGTTTATAAAGTACATGGCCAAGCATAGATTATTAATCTATCAAATTTAAATTTTCACAATCATATGCACAAATCATCTAATTAAAAGACTAATGGCTAAAGCATAAGCCATGGAAATTTTTATCACCTAATTAGAGACTTTAACACACCTTATGGCTTGTCATTGAATTTTGGGATGCCACAGTTGTGCCTTTTGTCATGGTCTATGAATCCTTCCTTGTGACACTTGTGAGTAATGCTTGGGATTATTGAGTGAAGAGTGAGGAGATAGAGGGGACTAACACAACTGGTTCGTGGGAGTGCCGTCAGGACGGTTGGTGCTAGAAGTTCTAGGATAGAAGGATTATATCACTTAGGGTCTCTGAAGGCGGGGTTAACCTCTCATGCATAAACTGGTCGGGGGCTGATGCCGCTCTCCTGATGAGACCATGGCAAATCGAAACTAGTTGTTGAGCCTAAAGAGATTTGCTATCTCATTCGATGGACTAGACACCCGAGCAAAGCTGAGTGTGGTACAATCTCGTACAAAGAAGCATTCACCGTATTGTTTGCTGGAACAACTTTAGAAGGAAGGCTAGCCTGGCGAATTCCACTTGCCAAGTGTCGCACGGGTTGTTCCGCGGCCAAGGAAACTGTCGGCCTTGACACATGGTATTAGAGCAGGAATTCCTCCAGTAAGTGGGTGAGTCAGAGAATCGAACTCCTTGCTCCAGTGTGGGTTGAGTAGGAAGTACTAGTGGTCTACCCGGTTCTACGAGCTCCCGTAGTAGAACGGTTGAAGTTGAATAAAGAAGGAAGCAGTGAAGCAGTGAACCCCACTTATTTCAAAAGCATTGTTGGCGGTTTAAGATATTTGGCTTCTACAAGGGCTGACATTACTTATGGTGTGGGAATTATTAGTCAATTTATGGAGAAACCATACCAATCACATTTGCAAGCAGCAAAAAGAATTATATGGTACGTTAGTGGAACTTGTGATCATGGGATTTTATATTCTCATGCCAACAATTTCAGTTTGGTGGGATACACAAACAGTGATTGGGCAGGTGATACCGAGACTTGGAAGAGTACTTCTAGATATATTTTTTTTTTCTCTTAGATCAGGCGTAATTTCTTGGTCCTCGAAAAAACAACAAGTTGTTGCATTCTCAACTGTTGAATCAGAATACATAGCGTTAGCTTCGGCGGCATGTCAAGCAACATGGCTTCGTAGGATGCTATGTGAATTGATGCACGAGCAGGCAGGTCCTACGAAAATAATGTGTGATAACAAATCGGCTATGACTTTGGCCAAGAATCCTTTTTCATGGCAGGAGCAAACACATTGATATCAAGTATCACTGTATTCGCGAGCAAGTCAAAGATGGCGAAATTGAGCTTAACTTATGCAAATTGGAAGATCAGATTGCATATATTTTGAATAAACCATTGAAGACAGATTTGTTTGAAAAATTGAAGATGATACTTGGAGTTGTTGAATTCCAAAATCAATTTTAAGGGAGGCTGTTGAAATAAAATAAAATTGATTATCGGATGACGGTTGCTAGATGAGAAACCTACAAGCATTGAAGGAGCCATAAAAACTTTATGGTAGGCTACATGGATTGGAAGAATGGAAGTTATTGAAGACTTATGTTACTTTATTGTGCGTTTTGATTGTATTATATGTATGAGGTTGTTTTGTTTTAGTCATTAAATTTGTGGGTTGTTATGTAATTGTTGGCATTTGTAAACTTCAATTCCTATATAAAGGGATGAAGTCATGAGTTGTAATCCAAGCCACAAGCCACAGTCCACAAAGACACAAATAAGAGAAAGCATTCTCAATACAAATTTTCTCCCTCAAATTTCTAGTATTCCAAGTTTCCAAAGTTTATTGTCATTCTTTTGGTTCCAACAATCCGAGATACCTCAGCCAAGCCATCACTGCCATCAACCTCGTCTTCGTCCCTTTGACTTGCGACTACCATCCACTAGGAGGCAAGTGGATATCCCCCGTTATATCTTATATCAATCGATTGTCATGTGCAAGGAGAGTTTCCTCAGAAATCTTTTAAATCTAGTGATTACGTTAGCACCTAATCGCAGGTTACGGACAAAGTTATATAGTTAGAAAGTTTAAAACTTTAGTTGTTGGGTTTGTATATGTGTTACAGGAAGGTTATATCTTGAATCTACGTATAGACCTGGACTGAAGGTACCAAAAGTTGAGCCAAAATGGGAAAAGGTTGTCAAGGTCAGGTTCAGTTTAGTCTGGCCCTCGATTTTGTTAATTTTGACTTGACTTGCGTGATGCAAATCTCATGGGGCATTCTTCACAAAATTTGTTCCTTATTAGTTATTCTATGACATACTTTAATTTCATATTTTTTCAAATACATACGACAAAATTATATTTGAAAAACTATTGAGTTTGCAATTTATTTTTAGGGTTACTAAACCAACCTTCTTTTGCTTTTCATTTTCCAAAAAATTTTTGGTCAAGAATTCTAACGCATGTCCTTCATAAAGCATATAAAATTTCCATGATTTTTCGATCTCGTTCTGTCTATGAAAAATTTAACTTTCTGGGGATTACCTACTGTTTTGGCTAGTTTACTAAATTTATTTAGAGAAGTACAAGCTAAATTGGATTTTGAGTCCTTCATTGGAAAATGTTCCTCTAGATTTTGTCTATCTTATTTTAGTGTTTCGTAATTTTTGAAACCCTTTTACCTAGACAATCACTGCAGTATCTAGAGGTGTGGAAGATGCCCTTATAAGGTTAGTTTAAGAACTTGGATAGAGAATTCTTCTCATAGTTCATCTAATATAGGCATATGTTAGTCTAGGGGATAAAAAAAATGACTGAGGATTCATTAGATTCCCACTTGAGTCCCTTGGCAGTAGTAACATCAATGTTCTTTTTAAATCGAATTATGGAATTATTCCATTAAGGTATGAATGTGTGACGGGGAATGCCATCAATCCTTAGGATAACAATGGCCTGTGTTGTAGTAGGAATACCTAGAAGGGTAACTGGGTTCCTTTGGATGTCTAGAGAGTGTAATGCGGTTCTCCTAGATGTCCTCACGATAACAGATAAATACGAAATGCCCGAGGGGTAACAAGGTTCTCCGAATGATAATAGCAACATGAATTAATATTGACTATAGCTTTAGTACTTTTGAGCTGAGTTACTAATTACTTGTTTGGGAAAAGCTATTGCTTTTATTGATATGCTATGCTATTTTGAAAAAGGTTATCAAGTAATTTTAATATTAAATGATTTACTATACTTTATATTGAGACTTTCCTTGTTAGTATGATGATTAATTTATATAGTATAGATTAGTGGACTTTCTACTTGCTGGGTTTAGAATCACTAGTTATTGACTTTATTTTTTCAAAGTAATAGACTTGTCGGCTCCACTTACTTCCCATATGATCCTTTATGGAGTTCCAATTGACTTTACTTGGCATGAAGATGAATTCATAGACCCTAGTTTTTCGAATAGAGTTTTTATTTGGATCATGTTTTGTTTAACAATGGACATAGAGGCTTCGACTAGGGTTGTGTTTCTTGGGTTGTACATTAACATTAACATTAACGGGGGCACGGTGGGTCCTCTTTCGTTGTACGATGATGACAATAGACTAGGGAATGGAGGGAGTCCCATCGAATAGAAAGGAGGCAAGAGGACATCAGGATCTCTGGGACATGAACGATTTTGACGGCACCAAGCTAAGTTTAGGTGACCATGTGTATAGCTGGGTTTGGATGGGATGACCGACGTACAACCGAGTATAGTCAATAGTACTGACCCTTTTTTATTAACCTAGTGTACCCAACTCATCGCCTGACATATATATAAATAAATAAGAAATGAAATGAAATGAAATTGCCAGTTAGCAGAATTTCAAGTGCATTTATGGGTTGTTCTAGCTAATCGCCCTTCTGCATGCTTAAGTAAAAGCGAAAAGAATAAGATAATAGTCTTACATTAGCCATGACGTGTTTAGGCCGTCACACATATATTGACCTAAGAAGCACATAATAAGCATTAACCAAAAACATATTAAGATCACACGCTTAGCATTAATGTGATCAATTAGTTAAGGAAATACTATTTTCAAAGGACATCCCTTGCAATTATGTCCAATCACATTGCAATCCGAACACGTCATTCATTACCCTCTTTAATCATCTTATCACCTCTTATAAGCTCAATTGGTTGCTTTTTTTTTTTAGCCTACCAAGCATCTTCTTGATCGATGGGGATTGAGGAGTTTCTTTATTGGTTTTCTTCCAATTTTTACTCATTGTGGGCATTATGAATTGATAAGCACTTAGATACTTTGCCTTGTTGAAGCACTCAGTTAGGTAGTCACCTCGATCATTTCTCTTGTAGTGTTTCACACAAATGGTATGACAACATGGAATTCCATGAAGTTATCAAGCTCCATAAGAACAAGTCTTCAAATTCAAGTCAACAATATGTGTTACCCCCTTCCATAATATCAATTCATTCATCTTCATTCCATATCAAATGGCAATACCTATTAGATTGTATTTTGATGTAACTTATGCACAATCCTTGAACCATCATCTCTAGTTCACTTAACACATCCATCCTTTTGAGTGTACATTCTATTCATAGCTTGATTATAATATCCTCCAGTGTACTCACAATGGCCTTGCACCTAACTTCTACACATCTCCCATTGAAAGCTTTACTGAGATTATTATAAATGACATCACATTAAATGTTGGTATCAAGGAAGGTTTTGCACTAGTGTTTTTGGCTGAGTACATATTTGACCATCTTGATATTGGTAAGTCATTTCCTTCAACCTTTGTCTATACACCTCAAAATTTGTCATATTAGTACTCTTGACGTATTTCCAAAATTGTCTCGTCAACTATTTGTCTTTTATATTTTTTTTTACCCAATAGGAATATATGTGCCTCACACACATTCTATGTTCTACATTTGGCGAAAATTCAGCGACAAAAGGGATGAGACATTGACAAATACCAAAAAGGAAAACAAAAACAAAAGTAAAAAACAAAATATTAATACTACTAAGCATTGCGTACAATGTGTTAATCAATTTCCAAATGAGTCATAAAGAAGTGTTGAATACATTTTATTAGTCACTTATCAAAGCCCAACCATTGCCATTACACATATTGGTGTCTTACTTTGACAATTTGATAAATCAAGTATTTATGTCCTTATTGTTGATTTTCACCATTGCTCACTATTGACACCTAATTTTTAGTTGACAAGTCCATAAAGGTAAGAAAGTCGAGTTTTGGGTTTTTAATACCCATGGAGCCCATTTCTCAAACAAAAAAGGTGTAGTTTTTCATTTCTTTCTTTTGACCTATCATTTTTAAGCAATCTCCTACTCATTTTCACCACAAACTCAAAAAAAAAAAAAAATCAAACAATTGACTTTTGAGTTGACTTTTTGGTCAACCCTTTGCCCAAAAGTCAACCTTGAGTTAAAAGTTGACTTTTTGCATCAAAAGATTCTTTTTAGTTTTAATATCACTTTGGCCACATTAGTTTTAAAAAATTTCAAAGATTTGATCAAAATATCAACCTTTTAGCAACAAAAAAAGTCAATTAAAGGGTTGACTTTTGGTTAAACATTTAATCAAAAAAATTAGAAAATATAAAAATTCCCAAATCACTTCATTTTAGCTTCAATTTGACTTTAGTGTTGAAAATTTTGTGAAAATTGATTAAGAACCTCATTTTCCAAATTTTTCAATTTTAGGTTTAAAATCGACCAAAAATAAAATTACTTTTATTCTATTTAAATTTTAGTTTAGTTCCTTTTACAATATTTTATCCAGAGATCATTATCTATTCACTCATGCAGCTAATTTTAAGATTTGGCATGTAGGCGTGCAAATGGCCATTTTTAGCCCTAATCAGGGGTTTAAGTCGATTTTATATGACTTGTACCAACACTTTCATTCTACTCATTTTCTTGAATTGAATCCAAACCCAAGATCAATTTTGGCAAATTCACTCGAGAACTTACCAATTTGATAGATTTAGCTTACTTGAACTTAAGAAATCCAAGTTAATGAAGTTCAATTAATGCAAAGTTGACTCATTCAAGGATTATATTTAACTTGATAGATTGAGGTCCAATTTTGACATTGGTTCTCAATTTATTTTTTATGTAAAGGTTGTACCCTTATTCTAGTACCTATTTGAATGCGATATGCCATCTCGAATATGGGCAATTGGACTGATTGGTGTCTTGTCATTTTAGCTAAATTCAATTTTAACAAAGTTGCATTTTGATACAAGCAATTACGAAAATTTTCCCATTTAGACCTTTAATTAAGCAAAGATTCCTTTCAATTTAGTCCTTAAACTAAATTGCACAAAATAAAAAAGAGAGAAGTAGATCATCGATTGAAACCGGCGGTTTGGCCATTTCCCAATTGGCTCTTGACGGCTGACGACCACATCGAGGTGGTTCTACCACCTCATGACCAATGTGCCCGAGTCCTCACTTTTCAAAATTACACAGTTGTCCCCGGATTTGCGGAATTACGAAAAATGCTCTTGTTTAGGCTGTAATTTCAAATTTTGCTCGAAAATTGATCGTCACTGTTCATTTAAAATTCATCATGACCATTCAAATTGAAGTGTAATTAAAGGGTTAATCAAGATTGTTAGATTAGGGAGGTCAATCCCTAACCCTTGGATCGATCCAAGGATTAGGATTACATCTTACCCTAGGCTCTCTCTCACCTCTCTTGGCCTCCCTCACTATTGCGCCACTTGCTGCTTGTCGGAACCATTGCCGACATTGATCCACCATAGGCAATCACCGACGCTCCTCCATGACCCCCGCTGTAGCCGCTGTTTGTCGGAAGCCGCATCACAACCGCTCGCCCAACGGCGTCTTCTTCTTGATCGAATGACTGGTGCTCAAGCCGGTAGAGAGGCCAACGCAATTTTCAGCCCCGATTGGCCATCCACTGGTGACATCAGCCCCCTGACCAATCAAACATCCTCCGTCGATTAGTCCCTGAGCAACTGGTTGTCAGAGATCCATCAAACAATCACCAGAGAGCTTCCTTGGCACCGGTTTCCTCATCGATGTTCCTTCCTAAGTCGATCCTCCTCCATCAACGTCGGTGGCATTTCCAACGCTATTCCGGTGACGCACGGTGATTTTCAGCCCTCACGGATCCTCTTCAACGTTACTCGAGATTCTGCAGCCTTTGATTGAGGTTTGATGGAGCTCGATTCAAAGAAATCCCAAAGGCAACGATCTGACGCTCAAATTCAATGAAGCGAGGCCAAGTTAGTTGATTAGGGTTAGGTTTCAAAGTTTAGGAGCCTTTGAATGCTTGAAATCATGGATTATAGGTGCTGCAATTGATTATGGCTGAAATATATGATGATTATGTTCTTGTGCCTTTGGTGAAAGTTCGTAGGTATGCCAAACTGAGTTTCTGTTATAGCAGATTTGAGGCTTTAAACCTTGAAATCTTGATTTGAAGTATTCTAAACTTTCGATCTATGTTCAATAAGCTTTGTTTTGATATATTATTTACTCCAAAAAAACATTGTTTGATACCTGAAATCCTCTTCGAAAGTTCATTAATCTGTTACGGAAACTAAGTTGGATAATATGATGATCTAGATTTTTGAACGTTTTAACTGTTTTTCATTTTTTTGCTAAATTTTGTGCTGAGATTTTGAGGTTGGTGTGTTCATGAAATGCGTTCAAAATGTCCTTGGCTACAACATATAATTTTTCAGATTTTTTAGAGTTGACATGTTTGTGACCTGATTGATGTTTGTCTTAAAATAAGCTAGTAAACGCATTTGATTAGTGAAACAATGGTAAGATCGCTGTTTGATGAACAGAGAGTGAAGGAGATCCTTGCTATCCCTATTGGACTACCAACAACAAAACATAGAATGGTATGGATGAACAATAAATCAGGGTCCTATACAGTAAAAAGCGGCTATTTCACCACTAGAAACTGAGCAGCAAACCCACATGGAACTCTACCTAAAGTTAAACAATTTCTCTGGAATGCATGCCAAAACGCACTACCTACATTGGATAATTTGCACCGAAGGAAAATAGTACCTAATCCATTGTGTCCCATCTGCAAATAAGAAGCCGAAACTATCGAACATACTCTGCTGCTATGCCCTTGGACAGCTCAGATATGGAAAGCTAACCCTCTGCAAATCAAAATCACAAGAATCGGGTTTGACCAAAAAAAAAAAAAGCGCATTCGATTAGTGTTGAGTCCTTCACGAGAGTTGTAGTGTGTATCACAAGCTATTTAACAAGTATAGATCACGCCAATCAGTCGTCATTTGCTTAGTTAATCGGCTGTCATTTGCTTAGTTAATCGCATGATTGAAGATAAATTTCAGTTATGCAATTCTGTACAATAGGAAGATTTGACCTGTCTTGCAAATTTTGCACGATTTTTTGTAAATCAAATTAGGTTAAGATTCTTCATGAAACTTTAACCTCGCATGTAGACCTAATAGCACAAATTTTTTTATATTTTTCTTGTGTCATTTAAAGAAGACAAAGCATGATTTGTTCACGATGTTGCTGATGTGGTTACTGCAGATTAAACCTCTTAATAGAAATGTCTTTGATCTTGAGTGTTAACATGTTCGGTTGCCTTCGATACGCTCTAGACATTTGTAAATGATATTTAAAGCTTCGGAATGACATACAGCATGCCTCAATTACTCGTCATTTGCCATGTTTATTATTTTTGCTAATTCGAACTTGGATTTATTAATTAGGTTGAACTTAAATGCTGTCTTGTTTTTATAATCCAATTTGTTTGATAATTTTGTGTGATTTTCTAGTGAATTATCTTTGAAGTAGAGTCCCAATAAATTTTGTACATAACATTTAGGTCTATCACATGTCAAAATTTGAGAATTTTTGCATGCCATTTGATATGGTACATTGATCATAAAACTTGTGCTTTGTTACTGCCCTCTTTCATTTCTGATTGACATGTTCTTGTTCTTCAATTTTTAGAAAATCATATGTGATGAATTAGGTCTCAATGTCTTTTACTTTGTTGCTGCAAATTTTCACAAAATAAAAATGTGATTTGGTACTTCTACCATTCATTCAAAAGTCGCAAATATTTTGAAATTCAGATTTCTCAACATGGTTTCAAAATCATCCCAAATTTAGTTAATTCATGTGATGCCCATAGAAAAAATCTCTCGGCATTTTTCAAGCTATAATTTGACATGATTTTATTGAACTCTTGATTTATGTTTAGGATGTTTGTAATGTTTGATCAATTGTGCCCTCAATGCACCCGAGCTCACCTTAACGACTAGACATGATTCTTGATTCGATGAAATCATGTCTCTATTCGACACTGTCTTTGAAAATCATGATTTGACATAAAATTTGTTAAAGTTTGGATCATTTCTGTTATGGTAAAACTATCACTTAGAGGGGGTGAACAGGTGATTGTTTGGAAACAAAAAGTTAACCCAAAAATTTAGCAAGACAACTTTTGATGAAGTGGTCAGATCTTACTAATGCACAATTCTATTACAGAAAATTAAAAGTATAAAGGATAGAGAATTGCACACTCAAGTTTATAGTGGTGCAAACCCATGTCCACTCTCCCGCGCTACAGCCAGTTGGCCGAAATCCACAGATGAGAACCAGCCTGAGGTTACAAGATCTAAGCTTCGACACTCAAGCTCGTGTATATAGCTTTTTCACACACTTTCAACCTCTAAAAAGTCATATAATTTTGCTCATTGAATCAAATGCAAAATGATAACAAACATCCTCTAGACTTTTAGAATTGAGAGCTTCAATACTTGTAAAGCGATTTGATTTCCTTCTACTATGAGATATTTTTTTATACCCCTCCTAATCCAAGCTGATTGTTGGACATGTCTTCAAGAGGATCATCCAGCCAATCCACTCGTTGGTCTTGGATTTGGTTAAGAAGATCTGATGGCATGAGGATCGTCGAGGTTGAAGCTTCCCGTAAGATTTGCTGCCCATACAGCAGGTTGGGTTTCCAAAAGTCGAGTGTCTATGTTTATAAAGACTAGCTCGTTGTCGAAGATAGAGGAAAGATTGGAATCGTGAGGATTTTTTTATTTATTTATGAAAACCTTCCTTTTCAAGTTCCTCCAAAAAGATGGCAAGTTTTCCAGTCAATTTAGCTGTTGCTCGAGAAATATATTCCTTCAAACCCGGTTGATTGAATG
Organism: Eucalyptus camaldulensis; assembly: GCA_019915185.1. NCBI lineage: Eukaryota > Viridiplantae > Streptophyta > Magnoliopsida > Myrtales > Myrtaceae > Eucalyptus > Eucalyptus camaldulensis. The sequence goes on along the minus strand of JAHSVA010000014.1, from coordinate 14,872,732 downwards.
TTTGAATAGGGAAGTATTATTAGGGACTTTGATTCTGATTGTAGTCATCAGACTTTCCTTCTTGAAAAATACTTTATAATCATATTTCAAAGTTGGTAAGTTTTGTCAATCATCAAAACCAATAAGGGAATGTTTTTACAACAATCTCCCTCTTTTTGATGATGACAAAAAATTTGTCAAATAGAACTTCTAAAATATATTGTACAATAAATTGCTTCTTAAATAAAGCTAATAAAATATGAAAATAGGAGATAAGGGTCAAAGGAACTTCAACCAATTTAGCTTTTACTATGCTACCTGTGTTCTGCTGGACCTCTCGACTTTCTCCCCCTTTTTGTCAACAATCAAAAAGGTAAGTTCCAAATAAAATATTAGCCACAAACCATAGTACTAATGTCAAACAAAGTCAACATCAAACATAGTACGGAATAACCAACAATCCACAACCAGAGCAGACCACAAAACAAACCAAACTATGAAGAAATAATGAAAACAAAGAGTTATTTAGAAGAGGATGGTTGGGTGGATGCAGGGTCTGGTCCAAGTGCTGGAGAAGGAGCTGGAGATGGCATCCTATATTCTAGAGGCAATTGAACGAGCACATAGTATTGCATATTTTCAAGAGTTCGCTCCATGGAAGTCATTCTACTGTCCAGTGTAGTCATAGTATACTCTAGTGTTTCAACCTGAGTATGGAGAAAAACATATAATTTCTTTAGCTTTGCTTTCATTTGATCCTTGTATTCCATCATCTTGAGCAAAGTTCGAAGAAAAGTCTTGTCTTTAGTCCCGTCGATGACCAGTATTTTTGAAGGATTTGTTTCTAACCCAAGCTTCATCACCATGTTAATGTCCTCCTACCTTTTTTTAGCAGCTTTAGACTCCCCTTCAACCTCTACAATTCCTTTACCTTTATCCTGCACAACTAGGTCAGGAGTTAAAGTAAGAGCAATAAGCGACTCACCATATATGTTTACAGTTGCAGTAGGGATCGAATGAGTTATAGCAATAGGTATATCAGTGACATGATCTCTTGAGATTAAAGGATTGTTAAGGGCTTTATGAGAATTTGGTAGATTAGAAACAGTCTATTTAGTCACCACATCAGGAACTTCTTGACTTTCTTGGACCTTTTCAGCACCAGTAGTATCTTATGGATCAACATAATTCCTTTGTCAGGATTAGCAGGGATCTCCAAGGGAATGTTTTCAGAAAAAGTTTCCTTAACATCTTCAACACGAGAGCTCCCCCTGTTTCTCGTGAGTGTATGTTGCAACTTTGGAAGAATCATCATCATCAGTGCATAAGGATGGCTCTTGTTCTCCAGGAATGACTTGTTGTGGGGTTGGTTCCTTAAGCTCAGGAGAAGTTTGCTCCAATGCACGTTCTTGATGTTCAGTATCATCATCGGTAGTCTCTGGATGAGTGGTAAGATCAACATCCATTGTGCTAGTTTGAACAACAGTTGGTATTGGTTGATCTTCAAAAACTTTTTGCTTCTGTTCTTCAACAATGATATTCTTTGTCTGATCTGCATTCTCATCTATTCCTATTCCTCCTTTAGCCTCAATCTCCTCTTCATCATCAGTGTTAGGTCGATATGCATCCATGATGTTGTCCAAATCAATTGTCCCTTCATCAGATTCAACCTGCATCTCCTCAGTAGGCTTTTACATAAAGGCTCAAGATTGTTGTCATGATTTAGTAATTCTTCCTCGCTTTGCGGGGCGAGGAGTTGATTCTGAAACAATTTCTTTTGCATCAATTTGCAGAATCATTCCCTTTGTGTTTTTCCATCCTTCAGAGGTAAACCTAAAACTCATCTTTCGCACCATTTGCTCACCTATCTTCAGTGAAGGTAATTGATGTTTCCTTAACTTCTTTGAAATCTCAATTCCCAATTCACTAAAGATTTTTGTTATTACAGAATCATAGGGCAATTGCCCCTTGTTCTTCAGAACAGTTCGATACATATGCGGAATTATAAGATGAGCAATAGAAAAGGTTTTACAGTTTAAGATAGCCCACATCAGCTTCACTTCATACCGAGAAACATCAATTGTAGAACCTTTTGCCCTAAGGCAATTAATAATAATTTTGTGAAGCACGATTGGTCTTAGGGGAAACAACTGATGATAAACATGAGAGCGATCATCTCTGGTAAAATCAACAATACTAGACAATTGTTGATATGTAACATTAGGACCAATGTCAATCGATTCAAACTCTGATAACCTAACACCTAACAATTTGGCAAGATCCCAAGCCTGAAGCAAATATGACTTGTCGAAAACTTTGAATTCAATGGTGTCCATTGGGTAAAAAGAGAGTGTCGAATAAAAATAAGCAATAAGAACGGGATAACTAGGATATTCAATTGTGCATAATGCTGTGATAAGATGATCATCAGAGAATTGTTCGACATGAATACTAATGGATTTGAAAAATTTGAAATCAACCATCCTTTGTTTGATAACTCCTCTGTTTATCAGGGCTCTAAAACATTGTTGATGTTTTTTTAGATTTAATCAGTTTATCACCTCGATCAGCATCTACTTCATACTTAGTAACTCTCATTTGGATACTAGCAAAGAGCTTTTCGTCATTATTCCCTCTTCTGCCATCATCTTCAATTCTTTTCTTAGTACCATAAGTTTCTTCCACCTTCTCCTTTCCTATTCTAGTTTGCACAGCACTAGAATCACCAACACTAATAGGATGAACACTTTGAATAGGATTAAGAAACATAAGTTCGAATGCTTCTTCACTTGCAAATCCATACTTAGCCAATAACCGAGAAATCACTTCCTCACTATCCCCTAAAGCCTTAAGGGTCCACACGTTGATGTACTCTGCAGCCTTTGATGAACCTTGTTCTTAATCACTTGAAATAAATGGATTAACAATACCAAGTTTATTTGCAAATAAAATCAAACGCTTTATTATCAAGAGGTTTTGTAAAGATATCAACCAACTAATTTTGTGAATCAACAAATTGAATGTTTACTTTACCATTATTGACATGAACACATATAAAATGATGCTTGATTTCAATGTGCTTGGCTTTGGAATGTAGAATCGGGTTCTTCGTTAGGTTAATGGCACTAGTATTGTCGCATTTGATAATTGTAGTCAAGTCATCTACTTCGTAATCCTTCAGTTGTTGTTTCATCCAGAGGACTTGTGTGCAACAACTTCCCAAAGCGACATACTCTGCTTCAGCAATTGATAAGGCAACCGTTGATTGCTTTTTGGAGAACCAGGAAACAAGCATCTTGCCTAACAACTAACAGGTTCCAGAGGGCTCTTTCTATCAATCTTACATCCTGCAAAATCAGCATCAAAGTATCTAGATAACTCAAACTTTGATTCCTTAGGATACCAGAGTCCTAGAGAGGGATAAAAATTAATATATTTGATTATTCTTTTAACAACAGATAGATGAGACTCTCTAAGGTCTGACTGGAATCTAGCACATATGCATATGCTAAAAAGGACATCATGTGGCATCCTAGAATTTCATGACAACCCCTAGATGTGCTATGAACCACGAATAGATAATGGAAGCACCATCAAATTATATTGTAGTCATTAGACCCATGATTTGCAATAAGATTTGGGCCGAGCTTTTTTATGGATAATTATTTGATAGGAAAATTTTATTCTTGGTTGTGCGCTTTATAAGTTGGAATTTATTAAATTATATTACATAGTATTATGGCCATATGAATTGGTAATTAGGTGTATACCTAGGTGATGATTAAATGGGAAAAATTAGAGAAGAATGGGTTGATTTTCTTAAGCCCAAGACTAGCCCCACCGTTCGGCCACTAAGGCCTAGCTTGCGAAGCTTAAAGGAGCTGCTGTCTACCGAAGGAGGAGAGGGAGAGGCTCGGCCCATTTGGCCCATCAAACTGCATGGGAAAAATGCCAAGTGGCTAAGGGGATCAGCCAAGTGGCATTTGTATGCAATCAAATGATTGCTAATCATTGCTAAAGGGAAGAAAAGAGAGGGAGATTGGGCAGAGTGAGCGAGGAGTACCGAGAGAGAGAGAGAGAGAGAGAGAGAGAGAGAGAGAGAGAGAGAGTTGTCGTACGAGAGAAGGAGAGAAAGAGAAGGAGAGAAGGAGAGAAAGAGAAGGAAGAAGAAACCGTTGTTGCCGAGCGTCCACCTAGTCCCGCCGTTGAGTCTGCCCTGCCCCACCATGTGCTTGCTGTGATTCTCTTTGGATTAGAGGAAAGTAGAGTCCGTTAGCCTACACTTTGCTTGCTGTGGTTGTGATGTTGAATGTTGGAAACTCGAGTGAATGGTGGTAGTTTTTCCAAATGAGTTGTTGCATGTAGGAACAGTCCGACCTTTGGTGATTTCGTGAGTTGCATGCAATGTTCTAGTTGGAATATCACTTTGACCTCTTGATGAAAGTTGTAGAGGACTTCTTGAAGATTAAAATATCAAAATTTAAGGGAAAACGGACAAGTATTTGTTGGTGAAACCATTTTTCTTCAAAGATACTAGATCTGGAAACTGTTATGTTGATCCCTTGCGATTCTATGAATTTTGTGAAATTATCCAGTCCGAAGTTGATTTCATTTCCTTGATAAGAGTTGTAGAAGACATCTTCAGGAGAAACATACTGAAATTTGAGAATAAACGGACCAATATTGATTGGGGAAATGATTTTTTCTTTGAAAGGGTTAAATCTGGAGATTGAGCCAAGGGTTAGGGTGAGTTGTAATAATCATATATTTTAATCCAGAATGAATTAGACTTCGATTTATTCTTGGGACTTATTCCTCTAGGTCTTGGATATAACATATTAAAATTTGAGAATTTATTAAGATCGCTTGTTAATTTTTCCAGAATTTTAACTAAAGGAGTACATTCTGTATTATCCGAAATTTGCTGTATTTTCAAGAATAAATGAATTGCTCTATGAAATATATGATGTCTTGGGTGGTTAATTATGCTGCATATGTGGTGACATTTAGCATGTCATATAGCATAAAAAAATACTAGTTTAGACCTCGGATATTATTGCATCAAATGCTGATTTGAAAATGAGATATATATGTGAATATACATTGTGATGATAATGATACCATCAGAGGTGTGAGCCGACGATGCCCCGGGAGTGTCGGGATGCCCGGAGTGTGTGAACCGGAGGGTTCTCAGGAGTTTCAAAATGCCCAGTGGTATACGGTACATAATTCTAGGGGGAATGCCTAGTGGTATGTCGGTACATAATCCCGGAAGCCTCAGAGGTGTGTGCCAGGGAGATTCCTCGTGATGCTAGTTGGAGTGCGAGATATCCAGAGGTTTGTGCCGGATGCCCGGAGGTGTGTGCTAGAGGTTCCTCGCGATGCCAAGTTAGGTGCGAGCGATAAACGAGGGATGCAAACATTGGTCCCTGGAAGAAAATGATAAGATCGTTTCGAAAGATAAAACGGGAAATTGAATCATGTCCATGAGTGTGTGCATATGGCATGATGCATGATCTACTTATGAAAGTAAATTGATGCTATTTGACATTGAGAATGAGATCATAAATGCTTGAATGGACCTCATGGAGATATATACAAGGTTGTATGGATGATATGAATCATGCGTATGTATGTGCATATAGCATGGAATGAACCTCATGGAAATACAAGCATGAAAGTATGGTGGTATATGCACGATGGCATGGTGAGATATGCATGATTGCATGGCGATATATGCACGGTCTCGTGGTGATGTATGCTTGATAGTATGGATGATATGTACTTTACTCGTGATATCTTGATTGTTTTGCTTGTTGCATTGTGTGGTTGTACTCACCTCTTTGGGGACTAACATTTCAAATTAAGAGATGCCTCTATCACCTGTCACGTGTGGTACATTTTATGAATTACTGTCTAATGTTGAGGTCGAGTGCTCAGAGCACCCCTATGTTCGTGTTTATGGTATGATGTTTATCTGTGTCTGTGTTTTGGTTATGTATGATGTGGGCTTACCTGATGGCCCTGTAGTTCATGAGTTCCTTTTTGTACATGTTTGATGTGACGAATTGATGATGGGGATACTGCCGCCGCCACCAGCCAATGCACCAGGTTGGGTGTGATAGGAGCGTGTGACTGGTGGAGGATGACATTTTTTGGGATGGCTGACGCTAGCTGATGGATTTGATGTATGTGTCTGATGTATAGTTAGGCACTTTTTGAGTATAGCCGAGCTTAGCTATAGTCTTCGTCCTTTTGTTGTACCGACTCATGAAATCCATCTTAGTTATGTAAATAAAAAGTGATTCGGCCCTAAAGTATATATATACGAAAGGTTGTAATTGGTGTGCATTGCATTGTATTATTTGGTTTGAGTACGGGCTAGGGAGATGATGAGTATGCTTCCGTTATATGAACTGCGCTGGGACTGATTAAGGTAATGCAAACCCCCAGGTTGTATGGACCCGCTTCAATTAAATGGTATCAGAGTGACTTGTTAATAGGGCAAGTGAAAGGTAAGCGATTTGTGGCGACCCTAACGGTTCGGGGGCCGTCGAGGGCTGCCACATATCAGGCCTTGAGGTTGTAAGATATAGCAAAGAGCCAATCATTACAACTTCTGAACAACTTTCTTTCCATTCTCATCTTTATCGAGCTTAGAAGATGAAGACATAAAAATCTCTACTTTCTTTGAATTTTCCATGTGAAATTTCTTCACCAGTTCTTTGGCATATTTTTCCTAAAATATAAATGTCCCCTCTTGCATTTGCTTGATTTGCAACCCAAGGAAAAAATTTAGTTCCCCCATGATGCTCATCTGAAACTCGTCCTGCATCAACTTGGCAAAACTCTTGCAAAGATTTTTATTAGGAGATCCAAATATAATACTATCTACATAAATCTAAACTAATAAAATTTCCTTACTTTCTCTTAGAATAAATAAAGTAGTGTCAACATTACCTTTCACAAAGCCATTTTGTATGAGAAAAGTTGTTAACCTCTCATACCAGGCTCGAGGAGCTTGTTTCAGATCATATAAAGCCTTCTTTAGTTTGTATACATGATCAGGCTTTCTAGGTTCTTCAAAACCTGGTGGTTGTTCTACGAACACTTTCTCTTTAATGTATCCATTTAAGAAGGCGCTCTTCACATCCATCTGAAAATATTTGAAATCATGGAAACACGCGTAAGCAAGTAAAAGTTTGATCGCTTCTAACCTTGCTACTGGCACATAAGTTTTTTCGTAGTCGATTCCCTCTTCCTGTGAGTAACCCTTAGCGACCAATCTTGCCTTGTTTCTTATGACTTTTCTTTGATCATTGAGCTTATTTCTGTACACCCATTTCGTTCCTATTACGAGATGATCCTTTGGTCTGGGAACTAATTCCCAAACTTCATTTATACAAAATTGTTGAAGTTCCTCCTACATTTCTTGGATCCAGTTTTCATCTTATAGCGCTTCTTCAGTACTTTTAGGTTCAATTTCTTAGATGAGCGCTAAAGTGCTGATTGCTTTTTTAAGAGTTGATTTGGTTCTTATCTTGTCGTCGATATTACGATTATCAGATCTTTCGAATGACTAGACTTGTGCTTCCAGTTTCCGTTGAACCTATCATCAGAGGTTATGGGTTTCTCACCGGTTTTATCTTCAATCTTTTCTGGTTGCAAAGTTGTTCATCTGATTTTGATTTCTTGTTGTCTTGTTGCGCTTGAATTCCATCAGAGAACTGCTCTGCTTGATCAGAGTCTTCGTGAGTTTGAGAATTTTCACCAAATCTCACATTGATAGACTCCTCCACTGTATGAGATCTCTTGTTGTGAACTCTGGAGGCCTTGCTCATGGTTGAGTATCCCTAAAATATATCTTCGTATGATCTTTCATCAAATTTATCAGGGTGATCATTAGCATTTCTCAAGATAAAACATCTCCAACCAAAGACTCTGAAGTATGAAATAATTGGCTTTTTGACTTTGAAAAGCTATGGGGGCTCTTTTCTAAAGGTCTAAGAAAAACTCGATTTATGATATAACAAGCTGTTGAAACAGCTTTTGCCCAAAAATGAGATGCAACTTTAATTTCTATGAGAAGAGTTCTTACCATATCTTGTAAAGATTTACTTTTCCTCTCTACAATACCATTATGTTCAGGTGTGTAAGGAGTCGGAAACTGATGCTCAAAACCATTTTCTTCACAAAAGTTTTGAAAACTCTGATTTTCAAACTCTCCCACATGATTAGTTTTAATGCAATAAATGGAATATCCTTTTTTCATTTTGAACTTTTTTGAAAATTTTAAAAAATGCTTCATGCTTGTGTGCAAGAAAGAAAACCCAAGTATATCTAGTATGGTCATCAACTATCATTAAGCAGTACCTTTTACCTCATAGGCTTTGTGTTCTTATGGGTCCATAAATATCCATATGAAGAAGCTGCAAAGCTCTGTTAGTATTAAAAAATTAATAGACTTAAAAGAACTTCTTACCTGTTTACCTAAGGCGCAGATTAAGCAGACTTCAGAGCTTTCAAATTTAAGATCCGGTAATCCTTGTACCAATTTCTTTTAAGAAAGCTTCGCTATTTGTTTAATGCTTATATGACTAAGCTTCTTGTGCCAAAAATCTGACTTGTCCTTTATAGAGACCAAACACTAAACATCATCAATAGTTATATCTAACAAATAGATGTTTCCGTGTTTCCTTCCAGTAAAAGTCTGCTTCAAATCTTTACATGTGCCCGAACACTTGTTTTCTTGAAAGCATATTCTGTATCCGGCAATACATAGCTAACTAATGCTGATAAGATTATAGTTTAGTCCTTTGACAAGAGATAAATCTCTTATTGTCAAACTTCCAATTTCAACAGTTCTCTTCCCAATGATTTTCCCTTCGTTTCCTCCAAAGGAAACACTTCCTTCATAAATTCTTATGAGTTCAATAAACTTAGTTGCATCACTAGTTATATGTCTTAATAACTATTGTCAAAATACCACTTGTTTTTCATTCCTTTTGGTACCTCAAATTCATCTTCAGAATCAGATTTTTCCATGAGACAAATATTGGCACTTTCTTCATCACTTTATTCACACTTAGTGTCACTCCAAGTCTCGACCTTCAGTGCTTTCTTTATCTTCTCATATTTGTTCTTCTGTTTCCTCATAAGTGGACAATTTGGCTTAATATGACCTCGTTTCTTGCACTCGAAGCAGAAAACATCTTTATTTTCTTCCTTATCGTTGAAGCTTATCCTTTGCTCAGAAGTTCTGAAAGTTTTCTTTCCCTTGAACCTCCTTCATTTTCTGGCCATTCTTTGAAGCTTCTTCACCATGAGAGCAATCTCTTCGTCATCCTCATCATCTTCATCTGAATCCGATTCATCAAAGTAAATTTTTGATTTCAAAGTTAGAGTTTTCTTATCTCCGATGTCTTCTTCGTTTAGATGCTCTTCTTCATAAGATTAGAGTGTTCCTATGAGCTCATCCATAGAGAGAGGTAATATTCTTTGAGTCTCTTAGATAAATGTCTTGATGTTGTTCCACTCTTTTGATAGTCCTCGAAGGATCTTGTTTACCTTCATTGGATCTGACGCAGGTTACCCTTGATATGCCAATCCATTGACAATATTAGTAAACCTATTGAACATGTCAGTTATGGGTTCTTTTGGTTTCATTTTAAAGGCCTTATATTGTTGGAGGAGAACGTTGATTTTCGTTTCCTTCACCCTATCAGTTCATTCATATGTCACTTGCAACTTGTCCCATATTTCTTTTGTAGACTCACAAGAAGAAATTCGATTATATTTGGATGAAGATAATGCACAATACAATGAGTAAACTGTCACGCCCTAAACCTTGAGCGCATGTACATCCCTCGGTAGTTGATTAAATTGCGACGTTCCAGGACACGTCACCAACTCATTCATTTTATTGCACATGCAAAAGCAAATTAAAAACCCTTGACAACAACCAGCATGGGATAGGAAAATAGGACAACAGATTCACAACCAAAAGACGCTTTTATATATACACCTAGTCATATACAAAAGTCTACAAAAGACATATATATATATATATATATATATATATATATATATATAGAATACTAGATCAAAAAGGGGTTACGGAGACTTTAAACTCCAAGCTCTCTAATCCTCGGCTCCATGTCCTCCATGACACCATAAGGGGTGTCGATGTCCAAAGGGTTCCCTATATCCCACTCCTCTATCCCGACGGGAGGCCCATCAAAACCACCTATAGGACCCTCACGACTCCTATCGGGCTTATGAAGGTACCACGCCTTGTAACGATGAGGTACCAAGTGGGGTAGACCTTCATCGACCCAAACAGTTGACTCCACAAGTGACATCTTGAATTTTAGATTTTGTTTTCAATTGGATAAGTTGAGCTTTTCATTGATATGTCTATAGTTCTTTTCTCTGAGTTGGTCACTCACAAGATAACTAGCATATCGGATAAAGCCATTAAGGGATTTTAATACAATAGACTTGAGAATTCGACTAGGAATCGACTGCTCGACTGTGCTAATCTGCAATGGTCATTACGACATAGTTAAAAATCGATCAGAGATTAGAGATAGGTCAATTTGACAGAGGTGTGTGATTAAGTGTGGGTGATTCCACCTAATTGCAAAATTATTGTCGATCGGCACTAGATCAATTTTCTGTCATTTTAGTATCATGTGCTCGTATTTGAAACCTTGAGATTTTCACAACAACCGAGAGTCACCAATGTGTCGAAAATGTACATTGTGGTTCGAAAATAATTGACAACGGGTCAAATGCACTACAAATTCCTAAAAGCTATCCAGTAGGTTAGGTTATACTAAAATCGCGTCCAGTTGAAATTAACTATGAAGTTGAACCCGATTTTAGAAATTGAAAGTTTAGGCGTGTCACGACTTATTTTAGGAATGTCGACTCATCATTCGAAGAATTTTCGGCGAGCTCGGAATTTTTACGGAAAATCAATTCGGACGATTCGGAAAAGCAAGGAAATTTAGAGGGGCCAAATTGAGGGGATTTTTGGCATCCAAAATGAGCTACTTGATGAAGGGAAATTGTGGAATTTGTGTGGGCTTCTTTCTCAGCAAAATTGGACATAAAATTGGAGAAATTTATGAAGAAATTGAAGTCCAAAGTGGTGAAATTCGTAGGCTTGTGTGAAGGCTGCAACATTTGGCATCAACTTAGTTAATTTTGGGGGTTTATGTGCAAGAAAGTGATGGGGGAACAAAACGGATTAGCATGAGGGCTTGTGGGACCAAGAATTGATGAGTGTGGAGATTTACATTGACTTTCCCCCCTTCTTCAACTTCCTTCGCACGCCAAGCTGCCAGTCCCTCCTTCACCGCATTTGTCCCTTTCTCATTTCCTTCGAAGAGACGTGCAGCTCCTTTATTCTCCCTCTACCATTGCCACCTACAGCTCACACTCTCCCCCTTTAGTCACTGCACCCCTCCACTTTCTCTCTCTCTTGCTGCCGTCTACCATGAAGACCTCTTGCTCACCTCCATCTCCCCCAATGGCGATCGAAGCAACTCCACTGACCCTCTGTTTCTCTCTCTCGCTGCCTCACGCCCATGCACTTCAATCCATGTCTTCAACCCCCCAACGCTAGCATATTTTCAACGCCAGCAAAACCCCTCTCTAGAGTTGACTCCCCTTCACGCCAACAACTTCATCGACGTCAGCTCATCACCACCGAAATGAGTTGCCCATTGTCAACCCTTGTAGCTACCTCGAAGACCATCATCCCCATCCCACCAACACACCACCGCACCATCCCACGAATTCAGCCCACCATCCTGTCGGCCCATCATTCTCCGACACGGCTCCACTTAACGTTGCCCACTTCGCCATCTTCAACCCACATCTTTAGCTCCACTGCCCCCAAGGCTTGACTTCTCACCAGCTCATCGCCTCACTGAGACCACTAGGACTCTTTGGCTGCACTACCAGTAGCCCCGACAGTAGCTTAGCCCCCCTTCGAAACAGAACTGAGTAGCCTAGCCGTGGGCTTTGTTGCCTTTTCCGGGCCCTCCCGGGTTGCCTTTGGGTCGCCGTAAGCCCAAGTTTTGGTCGTCATCATGTCGCCGTCGCCGTGGACTCGCCGACTCGCTCATCTGGTGAGTTTACTCACTAAAATCTACTTAGGGAGTTAATGATGCTTAATGGTTAATTTGTTTAGGTTAAGTATGGTTTAGGTGGTTAGTTAGAATGTATTAGCAATTTAATTATTTGATTTTGCATGTTAGGTTGATAGAATGGTTCAATTAAAGACTAGATAGATCGTACTATTTATCTAGATTGGTTCAGAAATTTTCCAAGCTCGTTTCGGTATTTAATTAGGCATTTCCAATCTTAGTTTCTATTTTTGGCATTTAATTGTATTTATTTAATTACTTATTATTTTCCAAAAATTATACCGGGATAGCCGGTGACCGGAATTTCATGTTGATTACAATGGTATGCTTGATTTATTTAATCGAATACTATTTTGTGTAATTGAATGGTAATTGAAATTTTGGGTATTTATCCCAAAATTGGGTAATTTCAATATTTAATAAGAAATATCAGGCGTCAGTTTATAACGCCAAAAATATCTTTATAGACTATATTAAATAGTGTGATTTTTGAAAAGAAATATATTGTATTTTTTGCTTAGGCCGACCGTGTACCCACACGATTATTTTTTATTAGGTATTTTCAACACAGGCATTAATAAGCTTTGGTGAGCAATAATAATCAATCTCAGCTTTGGTGAATAGTAATCGAATTGAGTCGATTGATTAGATTAATGGATTGATGTTTTGAATTGAAGTGATTGGTTAAGTATATGAATCATATTGACTTGTAGGAAGGAACTGATGCAAGGTAAGTCCTCTGTTTTGTATATGCATAGACTGCCTTTAGGCGTATTTCCTTCCTAGTTGGGGTTTAGGGGGTGAACTTGCTAAGACATTGTCTCATCCCGTTGTGGGCTTAACTTTTCAAGGCCCTAATGTGAAGACCCCAAAGCTTGAGGCGAAAGAGTCAGGAGCATGGGTGACTCAGAAGTTCTTTTTGGAGATAAATCTTCTGTTTTTAGATCCTAGAGTTGTCCTCTGTTTGTAAACCAGATTATTTAGAAAAGTGTATCTGATTTGAAATTGGTTGTCTTACTTTTCTATCATACGTTTGTTGTGGTCAAGGGATTAGTAATTCGCTTCCGCATGTGCATTGAAATGAATGGGTCGGTGACACATTCTTGGACGTCGCAATTTTTATCGATCACCAAGGGATGGACACTCGCTTAAGGATTGGGACGTGACACCACACGCTCACAAGTCAGGTTGGTCCCGGGAATCGGGAAATAGGAATGCTGGGAGTCTACCTCCCTCGGAACCCCATAACGTACGTGATGCTGCTCCATGTAAGGGCTTGAAAAAAAAATGAGCTCACAACGGGGTGAGATATTGTCTCAACAAGTTCACCTCCTAAACCCCAACTAGGAATGAAATACGCCTAAGAGTGTCCTAATCACACAGCCACACAGTCACAGAGACTTACCTCATCTCAGGTCCTTCCTGCATGTCAGTACATCTCATATCAGAGACATAAATAGTATTCATGCTTAAACAATTGGAACGCCAACACTTTCATCTCCACAAACACAAGGGGTCCTGATTATTGGCCAAATTGTTATGACACGTCCCATTCCGTGCCACACAATTTGACATGTTCCATTTCGTGCCACACAATTTGTCTCATAATCCGGCGCGTCAATTTCACTTAGCATGTGTTCCAATTGTTAATTACGGCCACACACAGGCACATCCTACTCGGAGTTCGGCGGTTTTCTGGCGTAGCCAAGCGTCGTCTCACCCCATTGAGCACAACAATGTCGCTATGTCAACAGTATTTCATGAAGGAGCATTAGCCCAGCCTCTACTGCGATTGGCATCCATTAGTAGGGCATCCCATATAAGGGCAATGTTCACCTGATTCATTTCGGGGACGGGTTCTCATAACCTTTCATGCACCAATTCAATATCCGGCCAAGACATCGTGCTTTGCACTCAAATGTCACAATTAAAATAGCGTACTTGGCCCATTTTATTCATATTAAAAACACTCGGTAAAAATAATCGTGTGTAGGTACATGGTCAATTTGAATCAGAATAACTAATACCATTCCTTTTAAAATCTAGCTATTTGATATAGTCTTTAAAACCATTTTCGGTGTCAAAACTTGATACCCAATTATTTATAAATAATTACCAAAATTTCCAATTTTGAATTAAATACTCAAAGTTACAATCACTACTCAATTTGTACAATTTAACACTCAATTGCATAAATTAACCATACCATTGCAATCGGCATGAAATTTCAGTTACCGACTATCTCGGTATAAATTCCAGAAAATATTAAATAATGAAATAAATATCAAAATTAATTAAATAATTCAATTTAAATGCAATAAATAGCAACTTGTTGTGACCTAAATTTCAGGTGCACAACCTAAAACTAGGTTAATGGATTACTAAGTCTTTAAACTTAGCTCGAGCTCTCCTAAGCTCATACCAATTCGCGAGTTAAGGTTCAAATATTTAACATGCAAAAGATTATTAACTAAAAGTCGCCACTAATCGGTTTATGGTAAGTCAATTAGACACCTAAGTAAAATAATGGGAGGATTATTTTACTCCTATGAACTAGAGACTATGGGTACGGGGACTTGGTTACACTAGATTTCTCTAATGCCATTTCGGTACCATTTCATTTTATTTTTTTAAAAATGTTTTGCAAGCAGCTTGGATTTATTTTAACCTAAATTACTATCATGTCAAAAGATGATCACACGGGTGCTCAACCATTATTAAACATTCAATAAATAAAAATAAATTGCATCACACAAAGCAAACAATTTTTTTTTTTTGGTTTTCTTGAAAATTAGAATTCTTTTATAAAAATGCATTTTTAACTACATGAGCTAATTTTACTAACAAACAAATCTTAATTAAATGAACCTATTATGCAAACTAATTAACATGCACCTAATATTTTTATTTTTTTATTGAAATTCGGAATTAATAACAACCCTAATTAAACTATCTAAAATGAATAGTTTTCTAATTTATTTTAGGGATTAATTTGACTTAAACTCTATCCTATTTTAGAAAAATATTTTTTTTAGAAAAAAATGAGATAATTAAAATGTGCAAACATTATCTAAAACCCTATTTATATAAAAAAATTATTTAGGTCCAACACTAACCTATTTCAAAAAATTATCTAAAAATGCAGTCCTAAAAATGTAATCCTTAAAAAAAAAATTATTAAACCTACATGTCTAATTTACTAAGCCTACATGTTCTAATGCAATATTTTGATTTTTTTTATTTTTTTATTTGAGTGTTTTTCCAAGGCAAGTAATTATCAAATAAACAATAAATCTAAACAATCAAGACATTGAACAAATAAAGAATTAAAATAATTAAAAAAATAACATGTTGTCTCACAGGTTAAATTAACAATTACTTTAACTCTAAACATCACAACATAAAGCTAAAAATAATTACAAATCAGTTTCGAAGTCTTACGTATCAAACTAATAATTATAATGATTTAACAATTAAAGTACTATTAAAAAGCCCCAAAAAATAATATAATTAAAAAAAATGATCCAATATCTTATGGATCAAATTAGTAATTACAATAATTTTGGGCAAAACCCCTGAGGTTAATGCCTACAATATTCATAATATGGAAATCCCATTCCAATATTCCAATTTGAACAATAATAACGGAACTTTAAAAAAAAACTAAAATAGCATAAACAAAAGAAGAATAAAAATAACAAAAACCACCTAAATGGAAGTTTAGAAAGGGGCAGCAGTGGCGATGGGTGGCACCGGGCAGAGGGTGGCTGGCGTCGGAGTTTCGACGAAGGGACCGGCGGAGGTATGGCGTCTGGTGTGGGCTGCTATGCGGTGGAGCGAATCGGTTAGGCGCGGGGATCACGCAGGCGCAGCGTCGGCGTCAGGTTGCTGTAGGGACAATGGCTCGACGTCAGACGAAGGCTCTATAGAGTGTCAGGTTGGAAGGGCAGCAATTTGGCTTAGGCGAAGGCGCAGCAGAGACCAGCGGAGGGTGATCTACAGAGGTGGGTCGTGTACTGATTAGGACTTGCTGTCTTTGGTTGTCGCGGCGTTGAGCACTGCGAGAATAGGGAGATCAGCGAGCGGAGCTAGATGCAAGCACTACAAGTGTTCAGGCTCGCGGGTTGCTAGCTTCGGGCGGGTTGCTAGCTGCTGGTTGCAGGGGTTGCGTTGTTGAGCAAAAGTGGTCGCAAGTGGGGCGTCAAATGATGGGCTTAGGCAAGCAAGCATTGCTTGGCATCAAGCGGAGCAATAGCGATGCCGGGAGGGAAACAACAACGACGGTGTCAGGTTCTGGTGGTGTTGCAAGGAGTGAGGGCGCGGTGGATGGGCACCGATGATGCTCGGGCAAAGGCGTGAAGTAGTGGCACAGCATCCAAAAGCGCGCACTTGCGGCTTCGAGCGTTGGGTTCCTGTGGCGCCAGCCTAAGGGAAGCAGAGGCGGCAATCTTGCAAAGTGATGAAGGCGTCGGCACTTAGTGGTCGGCTAAGCGCAAGCGGAGGGGAGGCAATCACGTGCGACAACAGAGAGAGGGGAACCTTGATGGTGGCGTTGGTGTGGCAGTGACGCGGCCTCCGGTGGGCAGAGGGCGGAGCAAGGGCAAGTGGAAGGCACATTCGCTGGAGAAGAAGAACAATATTCTTCTCTTTTTTATTTTCTTTCTCTCTCCTCGCTTCTACTAGCCCACGTCTCTCTCACGTCACTCTGTTGCTGTACTTTCTCAGCAAAGCTTCTGCTGACTTTTCTCTTCCCCAAAGAACGAAATTTTTTTCTCTTTTTTGTTGAATGTTGGACCTTGAAACCGAGAAAGAGCCCTCCTCACGTTTTCTACTATGAATTTTTTTTGTCCCCCCGGTCACGAAAATTGTGACTCCCTTTTATAGTGATTTCAGACGATCGCTTTCCATGGCAATTTTCGAATTTCCATATTTTGTTATGTTAATTATGGCTGCAAATCGGAGTGTGATTTCATAATCAACTCGATTTTTCCATTTACTCACTTGATTTCCTAATTGCTTCCACATTTATCAAAATCTAAATATTCATCAGGATTTCCAACTTCAATAAGATTGATTTTCCCAATTTTTTCCTTTTTTCCTTTCCCATTTTTTTTCTTTTTTTTTCATTCATTTTTTAGGGGTTAAAATTAATTCTTGTTATTCATTCATTTTTTTTAGGGGTTAAAATTAATCCCTAATTTTTATGCAATAAATTAATGAACGAATCGCCAAAATTTAGGTGTCAACACAACTTAGGCAGAAAATGCTAATTTGACAACCTAAAAAATTTATGAACCTAACTAGATAAATAGTACAGCTTATCTAACCCTTAATTTATCTAATCTACCCACCTAACAGCATAATTGAATAATTAAATTAGTAATCTAATCTAACTAATCACCTAATCCTAAATTAGCCTAAATTAATCATCGATTAAGCATCATTAACTCCATAAGCAGAGTTTAGCAAGTAAACTCACCAATTTAGTGATTCGGCGAGTCCACGATGTCAGCGATGCAAAGGCAGGAAACAAACAACCCTGAAGCAACACCAAGCGAAGATCGGACGGGCTTGGAAAAGCCTTCCGAAGCTCTCAGCTAGGCTGAGAGTTCGATTTCTGCTCCTTAGGCCGAGGGGTTGCTCACGCGTTTGAACAAGCTGGAAACGAGCTAGGCGGGGACGTCAAGCTGTAGCTGGGTTGGGCGATGCTCAGCGGGGACAAATGGCGGATAAAACAGCGATAGTAAGACCTCGACTGACTGGACAAAGGCTTGATGGCGGCTTGGGCTCATGGGGGACGGGTGAGATGGTGCGGGACGTGAGCAGGGAGGTGGACGGCTTGTGTGTGATGTGCGACTGGCGACGGTGCTAGACGGCGAAGGCGAAGGGATGGTTGACGGGTAGGGGGTCTCTCTGGTTCTCTCAAACTCATAAACATCATACAAATGGAGAAAGTGAGCTGCAAGGAGAAAGGAGAAGAGAGCTTAGCTGAAGGGAGGGTCCCATTTGGCCACAAAAGTCAAGCCAACTAGCCAAAATGCTCATTGCTAAGGCCCCACCACCTCAACCTCATCCACAGCCACCATTTCTTCTTCAATCTTCCTTAACAAGCTTCCTTTGAAGCCCCAAATGTTGCACACCCCGTTGGCCTACGAATTTTGGGCAATCTCCATCCAATTTGCTTCAATTCCTCTCTAATTGGACCTAAATTGGAGTTCATAAATCCAACCAGTGTGTCTACACTCAAATTCACTTTTTTTTCTCATCAATTTGTCCAACATGAATCTAAAAAATGCGATAAAAAAACGGCCATTTGATTTTCTCGGTCCAAAACGGCCATATTTTGAATTTTCGCCAAAAATCCCAATTTGCAGAAAATCTTCAAAAGGTGAGTCAATATTCCTAAAATGAATCGTGATGTGAGAAAACTTTTAATTTTTGAAATCGGATTCAAATTTGCAATTAATTTTAATCTTGCGTGATTTTAGCGTGACCTAATCTACTAGGTAGCTTTTAAGAATTTTTGGTGCAATTGACCCGTGGTTGATTATTTTTGAGCCACATTATACATCTTCGATATATTGACGACTCTTGATTGTCATGAAAATCTTAAGATTTCAAATACGAACACATGGTACATAAATGATAGAAAAATCGGTCTAATATCATTCGACGAAAATTTTGCAATTATGTGGAATCACCCACATATTAATCACATGCCTCTATCGAATTGAGCTATCTTCGGTCTCTGATCAATTTTGACGGTGTCGTAATGACCCTTGCATATTAGTATGGTCGAGCAGTCGACTTTTAGTCAAATTCTCAAGTCTATTGCGTTTAGATTCCTTAATGGCTTCGCCTGATAAACTAGTTATCTTGTGAGTGGCCAACTCGAAGAAAAGAACTATAAAGCTCCGTTGATGAAAAGCCAAACTTATTCAATTAAAAACGGAACCTGAAATTCAAGATGTCACTACTCTTCCCCTTTTATAAAAATTTCGTCCTCGAAATTTAAACCATTGCAAATCTTTAAACAAAAAGGTGGGCGTATTTTCGTCTCATCAAATCTTCACTTTCTCAAGTTGCTCCTTCTATATTGTGGTGTTGCCAGACCACTTTAACCAACGGGATCGTCTTGGTGCACAGAATATGTTCTTTTCAATCCACAATCTGAAGCGATCTTACCACATATGACACTCTGTCGTCCACGTCTAACTCTTTAAAATTAAACACATGGGGGGGTTGGGTTCATACTTCCTCAACATCGACATGTAAAAGACGTCATGCACATACACCAACCTTGGCGGCAATGCAAGACGATACGTTAGAGTCTCCTATGCTTTCCAAAATCTTGAAGTGACCTACATATCTCGAACTCAGCTTTCCGCCAAAGCACGAAGTACCCCTCATCGGTGACACCTTTAGAAAGACGTGCTCATCAACTTGAAATTGCAATGGTCTTTGATGCTTATCCACGTAGCTTTTTTGGCGACTCTAAGCAATCTTTAATCTGTCTTTAATGACAGCAAATGCATCTACTGACTGCTGAACCAACTCTAGGCCTGTGATTTTCCATTCTCCAACCTCATCCCAACAAACTAGTGTTCTGCATGCTTTGCCATACAATGCTTCAAAAGGTGCTATTTGAATACTCTGTTGGTAGCTGTTGTTGTAGGCAAACTTGACAAGATGAAGTTGTTCTTCCCATCTTCTCTTGAAATCTAGCACACACACTCTCAACATGTCTCAGAGAGTTTGAATTGTCCTTTCAAACTGGCCATTTGTCTGCGAATAGTAACTCGTATTGTATTGCAACTTCGTTCCCAAGGCGATCTACAAACATTTCCAAAAGGCAGCTGTAAACCTCGAGTCTCGGTTTGATGTAATCGTCACCGATACTCTATGTAGACGAACAATCTGATGCATGTACAATTCCGAATGCCTATCCAAATCAAGGTCTTGTCGTACAGTGATAAAGTGAGCCGACTTAGTCAGTCTGTCGACTACTACCCAAATGGAATCATTATCCCTCTTACTCCTTGGTACGTCTATCACAAAATCCATTGTGATATGTTCTCATTTTCACTCGGGAATCTTGAAAGGTTGCAGAAGTCTTCTTGGTTTACAATGCTCTGCCCTCACTTGCTAACATGTCAGACACTTGGCAACATGCTTGGCGATATCTGCCTTCATACTAGACCACCAACAATATTGACACAGGTTTTAAGACATCTTCGTACTGCCAGGATGAATGTTGTAACTGCTACGATGAGCTTATGACAATATCTATTTTTTAAGCTCTACATCGTCAAGTACACACAATCGTCCTCGGAATCTTAGTGATCTGTCTTTAGAAATCTAGAAATCAGCATTTCTCTTCTCGAAATCCTCTTGCAAGATTTTCTGAACATCTAAGTTTGTCAACTAAAGTGTCTTGATCATGATATGCACTTCCGGCTCAATTCTAAGGGTGGCCATAAGATTTGAAAGGTGACCTACCTCAAACTTGAAAACCGAATCTCGAGCTCTCTTGAGTAGAATCTATTCCTTGACCATCATTTATGCAACTGAAGATTTCCGACTCAGCGCATCTGCAACTTTATTAGCTTTTCCAAGATAATATAGAATATTACAATCATAATCCTTCGGAAGTTCCATCCAGCGATGTTGTCTCATATTCAACTCCTTTTGAGAGAACAGGTACTTGAGACTTTGATGGTCTGTAAACATCTGGAATCTTTCACAACACAAATAATGTCTCAGGAGACATCAATCTAGTCCAATAATATTCCTACTTCTAGCTAAATGACCTTTTTTGTAGGCATCAAAGCTAATGTAAGCCTTATCATATAATGATGAGAAATATGGGAGTGACTTTTTAACTTTCATTTAAAAATTACTTGCAATGCTTGTCACGCCCTGGAGCTCCGAGCGTGCGTGCATCCCTTGGTGGTTGAAAAAATTGCGACGTCCCAAGATGCGTCGCCAATCCATTCATTTTAATGCATATGCAGAAGTGACTAAACAAATCCCCTAACAGCAAACAACATGGAATATAAAAGCATGATAACAATTTCACAATCAAAACACGCTTTATACGCAAACTAAGTTATATACAATACCAGTCTGTCTACCAAAAAGATCAACCCTTAAAAAGAAAACTATCCTACGACCCCCTAATCGAACACGTTCATTGACCCTTCGAACTCCACAAGCTCCAAGGGTGCCGAGTCCTCCACAGCACCATTAGGAGGGTCAACAACACCCTTGCCAAAGGTGGTGTCGACAACCACATCAAAGATTTCAAAACCCTGGAGGAGACCCACTCTGTATCCATTGAGTTGATGGCAGAACCATGCCCTAAATCAATGAAGTACCCTCTCAAGTAGCCCCTTATCAACTCAGACGGTGGTCACAACCAACTCATAGACCTAATGACTACTAGGGATAGGAACATCTATACCCTACTCAGTAATAGCCCGCGGCTAATCAAAACGTTCAGGATGAACCGCCATCTAAGGACCTAAAAATATTGAGCCCACGATGGGGTGAGACAATATCTCAGCAATTTCACTCCCTAAATTCCGACTAGGAAGGAAATACGCATAGTCTCGATTATAAGGCCAAATCGTTATGACACGTCCCATACCATGCCACACAATTTTGTCCTATATAATCAAGTGCATCAAATCAATCAATCATGCATCCTAATTGATTACGACCCAACAACCACGGTCAACTCAACAGTCAGCGGTCTTTTGACATAGCTGTGCATCATCTCGCACTATCGAGTACGGTAACATTTACATCTAGACGGCATTCCACATAAGAGTATTGGTCCAGCCTCCATTGTAACCAGCATCCGTTGACTTGGGGCATTCCCAAAGGAGCATTGCCCAGCCCCAAAGGCTCGTGATGCGTTCTCATATCATTCATGCACCCATCCAATCCCGACCAAGATATCATGTACTTTGCACTCAAATGTCCCAATTAAAATAATGTACTTAGCCTTTTTTTATCGTATTGAAAATACACGGTAAAATAGTCGTGTGTGGGTACATAGTCAATTTGAACTAGAAAAATTGATACCCTTATTCTTCTTTTTTAAATCTCACTATTTGATATAGTATTTAAAACCATTTTCGGTGTCAAAACCTGACACTTGAGATTTTCTAATTAAATACCAAAATTTCACAATTTCGGAATAAATAACCAAATTTACAATCACCACTCAACTTGCACAATTTAACACTCAATTGCTTAAACTAATCACACCATTGCAATCAACGCAAAATTCCGGTCGCCGGCTATCCCGATATAATTTTCAGAAAAAAATAATAATTAAATAAATACCAAAATTAATTAAATAATGCAAATTAAATACCATAAATACCAATTAGGAAAACGCTAATCTAACCACTTAAACGGGCCTAGAAAATTTTCGAATTTGTCTAGATAAATAGCACAATCTCCTAATTAATCAATTCTAACAACCTTACATGTATAATTATACAATTAAATCACTAATCCAAACTAACTAACCACATAATCCATAATTAGCATAAACTCATTATCCACTAAACGTCATTAACTCTCTAAGCAGAGTTTAGCAAGTAAACTCACCGGTTTAGCGATCTGACGAGTTCACGGTGATGGCGACATGAAGGCGGGCGACAACTAAGCTTACGGCAACACCAACCAAGGCCTGGAAGAGACCTAAAATGGGCCTTGAAGACCTCAGCCCTTGCTGAGGTTTTGGCTTCTGCCTTGGGCTGGAGGAACCAGTTGAAGGGGCTGCATGGCTTAGGAAAGGGGCACGGCGGGATGGCGAGACGATGGCTAGGGGAGTTGTGACGATGGTTTGAGGGTGTCGGAATAGCTGCTGGACTTGTAGGGACGCGAGCTGGTGGCAGAACGAGCGGCGAACGGGCACACGGGCTGGCACGAGACTTACATCAGCAGCGACGGCTCTTGAACAGCAGCAGGGGGCGGTTGACGGCAACGGGGATTTCTCTAGTTCTCTAAGCTCTAAAAAAAACCCATAGCAATGGAGAAAGTAAGGAGCAAGGAGGAAGAAGAAGCTGCTGGCTGAAGAGAGGGACCTAATTGGCCTTAAAATCTTCACAAATATCCCATTTGTGCTTATTGCTTGCCCCCACCACTCTTGGCTGTCATCCTCAGCCATTTTCCTCACAAATCTTCCCTAACAAGCCTTGGTAGAAGTTGAAATGTTGCACCCCCTTTGGGCCTACGAATTTTGTACCATTTCTATCCAATTTTGATTCAATTCCCCTCAAATTGAGTTCAGTTGAAGCCCCAAAAATTCAGCCAAGGTGCCATCGTCCATCTCATAATTTTTCCTCGTCAATTGATCCAACTTGACTGCCAAAAATGCGACAAAAAATGACCTTTTAATTTTCTCTGTCCAAAATAACCTTACTTTGAATTTTTCGCCGAAATCTCGGATTTGCAGAAAAACCTTGGGAGAATGAGTTGACATTATCAAAATGAATCGTGACATGATAAAACTTTCAATTTCTAAAATCGGGTTTAAATTTGCGGTTAATTTTAATCGGGCACGATTTTAGCGTGACCTAACCTATTAGGTAACTTTTATGAATTTTTAATGTAATTAACCCATGGTAGATTATTTTTGAGCCACATTGGGCATCTTCAACTCATTGACCACTCTCGATTGTTGTGAAAATCTTAAGATTTCAAATATGGGCACAAGGTACAGAACTGACAAAAAAATTAGTCTAGTACCGTTCGACAAAATTTTTACAATCAAGTGGAATCACTCACACACTAATCACATACCTCTATCGAATCAACATGTCTTCGGTCTCTGATTGATTTTGATGATGCCATAATGACCCTTGCAGATTAGCACGATTGAGCAGTCAATTTCTAGTTGAATTCTCAAGTCTATTGCGTTAAAACCCCTTAACGACTTCACTGGATAGACTAATTATCTTGTGAGCGGTCAGCTCAAAGAATAGAACTATAGGCGTGTCGATGAAAACCTGAAAATCAGGCTGTCACAAGGCTTATATTGTAAAGCTCCCCTAAGTAGTCATATATCTGAGCATATTTCTTATAATTGCTTTATTACTCCCTCAATACTTTTAGCTTTGTCCTCTTGCACTAACTCAAAGTAACATTTATCACTAGTTTTTGTCCAACTAATTTCAACTTAGGTGTATTGATTTTAGGAATTGCAAAAATGAAATGACTCAAGCTTGCTATCAAGAGCACCACAAATCATCCAATTACAATTTGTTTGGACACACTTGGCTCTTACAAATCTATTTGTGTTCCAAGTGTATATGATTTCTCTTTGTTTAGCCACATAGTACCTCAAAAGTGTGTATCTAAACCCAATGGCATCCTCAAATATCATGCTGACAATAAATATTGAATTTGTACCATTTTGTTCATATGATGGGAACCTACTTTTCCTCTTTGAAATAACAATATCAACCTCCTCGTCATCTTATTCATTTAAACCTGAATGAAGACTGTTTTTCTCATCTTAATGACGATACTCTATTTCATATCTAATAGCAACTACCAATTGAGCCTCATCACAATGAGTGCTTGGGAGTACCAACTGCCTCATTATTAAACCCCAATTGTAAGCCTATGTCATGTTGAAAATTCCTTCAATTTTCTCCTTACATCAACTGGTTCAAAATTATCATTATTATTCAACTATTCTACATCCACCAAATTTCATGCATCATCATCCTCACCCATCCAAATCCCTATTAGCAACTCCAACCTGATTCATCATAATCAATATTCCCAATTATATTTGCCACATTATTAACTCTTTCCATATTCACATTACAAAACCCTCGAGTTTCCATCTCAACACCCCCTCTCTCAACACCCGTCTCTTCATCATCAAAATGCTCAACATAGTAGCTAATATTTTCATAATTCAAAGATGATAAAATAGTTCTATTATATTATATTCATTCCATAAATACCTAAGAGTTAGCCTATCTTCAAGAGTATTACTTCTAGTAACTCTGTAAAAGAGTTTCTCTATTTCAAGCACACCCATAACCTGAATAGCTTTATATGTATTAGTTAGTGAACCCTTCCTTAAGCCTATTTCAACAACATCAACCCTTCCACCTACGTATTCTAAGGGCAGTCCAACTTGAAATTTACCTTCAAAGAAAATAGTGACATAAACTTTGTTCTTAGCCATTAAACTAATAAGGAAACAAAAATAAAGAGCACTTTTAATCATTAAATTATGTAGGCTTGTTCAAATTCTGAATTGAAGATAATTTAAAAGAAGGCTAACAATCAACATAAGAAAAGCAAATTAAGCATATGGCGATAAAGCTGGAACCACATAAATCCTCGCTCAACACCAAGTCAGCCATGAAACAAATGCTTCAAAGGAAAAAGGACCACCACTTCACATGTAAGAAAATTATATGTATATTGAAAAATTTTAAAAAAGGTGTATCACGTAGGGACCTCTGTTGAAAGATCGGAACAAATGCCTTTCTTTACTTGAGAAATTCAAATAATAGATCAAACTTAAAGTATCAAGGTGCATAGTATGAGAAGTTCGAGGAATAGATTATCATTCAAAAGATGTTATTGAACAACTATAAAGTATCCATACAAAGTGCCTGATTAGATGTTCTCTCCTCTTTTTCTTTGTCAAGCTTCCTTCACGTAAGTAAGGCAGTTTCTCATTTCAACATTACTTATTAGTAGATCACTGAATTTGGAAAAATCTTCAGAACTACCGATCACTCTTTATATCAACAAAATTTCTCCTTGAATATGCCAAACAGCTTTGGTACTTGACTTAGCACATCCATTTATCATGAAAGTCTTAAATTATTAAAACATGCAAAGTTGGTAGTTACAAATTACATGATAAGATGCCAAAATGCTATTATTAATGGCTTCTTGCTTGTAATAAGAAGGCAACCATAATAAACTATAGTCAAGCTCGAACTAAGATAACAATACGTGTGTGACCTGTGAGGATGAGAAATCAATAGGGTTGTGTTGAACTAATTAAAAAAAAGAAGAAGAAAAAACAAATTCAAAGTCACACATTCTAGTAGCATTAAGTAGTTCAAAAAGCTATGGTGGAACATCACAAATGCAAAGAGTGTTACCTACATGAGAAGGGGAGTGAGAGAAAGAGGCTAGGAGATAGTCATTGTCGCCGTCGCCATCGTCGACGTTGCTCGATCCGCCACCAAGACTCCTGTGACACGCTTTGCATGAACTCACAATCAATGAAGAAGAGAACTCGAACTCGTGACGGGTGTCAAAGTCAAATTCTATGAACTCTAGGTCATGATTAGCATTGAACTCCAGCTCGCAAAGGGACCCAAATCGCAAGGGAATTCCATATTATCGAACTTGATTTGGGGCTTAGGGTCAAAGGGAGATGAGTGTTAGTTTTGTTTAGAGGGAGAGACAAGACATTGAGTTTGGGGCTTAGGGTTTACAAGACTTTGATTTGGAGAGAAGAAAAGATATTCCATAGGCTAAAGGTACGAATGATAATCATTTTGTTCAAGAAATCAATTTTTGGATTAGAAATATAATATATTTCTATTCCTTGAATGATTTTCTGAGGAAAAAAAATATATGTTTGATAACAAAACAATTTCTCCCTCTCAGTGGCCTATGGGTAGCGGTGACAAGCGGTGGCGGCAGTGGTGATGGGGATGATAGGGGGTCAACGGCGACTATTAGTGAGGGCAAGCGATGTGAGTAGTTTTTATTTCTCATTTTTTTTCTAGAAAGAAATAGAAAATTTTTACTTTTTATTTCTATTTCAAACCTTTTTTTTTTACTAAAAATTTGTTCTAGAAATAAAAAAAATGAAGTTACATTAGCAAAGGAGAGTTATGTTCCAAACCCGTTCCTAGAAACAGAAAAACTTAATGGTTATCATGTACGCCCTAAGTCTAGGGATTAAGGTTCAAATATATTCTTAGCTAGGGAATGAAGGAGATGATGTTCAACTATGAAGAGGCACAGATGTCCAACATGATGTCGTTTTGTAGACATAGACATCTTTTCATAGACTATCTACCATGGAGGATAGGGAAATGATTAAAATAAGCCACATTAGTGTTTCATCATCATTTTATGTTAATAAGTTCGATGGTATTAATAAAGGACTCGATTAAATCAATTTGATAAATTTTAAAACTTGATTGCATTTTTGTAATAAATTTAAGGACTTCTAGTGCACTAAAGTGTTTGTCACTAATTATGACCCAACTGGTCTATATGTGTTCAAATGTTGAGATCATACATCAAAATTATTAAGAATCACATCCAGGTATCATTACTCTCAACTCTGACAACCGCCAAAGCAATTAGGAACATTTAATCATTTGCATCTCTTCTAACGGCACATGAGATCTAAACTTGTTAAAGTCCTTTTAAGAAACGATTAGCTAACCTACAATACCACTTTTCTACATCAACAATTGCGTTGCAACCTACCAATTCATGTGGGCTTAGTTTTGAAAATTTAATCAAGTTAAGGACCTCCCTATTTAAATTAATCCAATTATAACGCAATTTATGTAGACTTATTACTACTAAATGCTCCTAATATGCATATAATAATTTCATTTTAGAGTTTGGGATCAAATTTTAATTTTCTCATGCAATATGAATGGCTTTATGAGTTGCCAAAAATTTAGGTATTAACTAAATAAAAAAATATTGGAAAAAATTGTCCAAAAGGTCATAAACTTCTTATATTTTTGCCAATTCAGTCATAATTTTTTTTAATTATGCCAATTGAGTCCTAAGCATTTTTCACATTTTGCTAATGTTGAAATTTTTTAATTGCATTTCAATGTTTTTTCGAAATTTTCTATTAATTTTTTTCCTTTCTTTTCTTCTCTTTTCCCTACTTTACTTTTTTATTTTTCTTTTTTTCCCCTCCTTCGGCCATCACTGAGCCTCATCCACCTCAAGCAAGGGCTGTTCTCACTAGATCAAGTGAAGGCAACACTTCACAAGATCGAATGAGGGTAGCCTTTGCCTGAGGCTGAAGACCTCCGCCAACCAACAATGCCCAACAAAGGAAAAGGAGAAAAAGAAAAAAGAAAAGAAGAAGAAGAAATATTTGTAAAGAAGGAAAAAAGGTAAATAAAAAATTCAAAAATATTGATATATTATTAGAAACTGTCTACGTTAGCACCAATTGTGCCACGTAAGATAACCGATATCAATGTCTATGATTTTTTGCCAAAATTGACTGGATTGACTTAATTGATAAAACGTAAAAATATTGATGACCTAATTATTGCAATTAAAATATTTGAAGACTAAATTAATAAAAGTGCAATAAGTCTGAACTTTTTGGACTATTTTCCCAAAATATTGCAAATTCCAAAGCATTGAGTGTCGTGGTGATTTGCACAATAAACTCTTACAAAAATTAATGTTTTCGCATCAAGTATGGTTAATAAGTGCTTAGGAAGCACTCATTAACATGGCTTTTTAAAAAATTACCAACCCAATAAGAGTGTTTACTAACTTTTCCTTGATTGAATTAGCAAATGCCTTCTCAACTTTTATTTGAATTAATTACCAATGTTTATTTTATTTTTTTAATATACCAACTTTATTATACGGTCACTTAATTGGATCAAGGTAGCGGCTGCTACCCCAACCTTGATCGAGGTCGCAACGGCTATTGGAGACCTTTTCTCCGTTTTTTGGTCAGAGACAATTGGAGACTTGATGATGAAATCTTGATCTTTAAGTCGCCGTAGCCACTACCTGTGAGAGAGAGAGAGAGAGAGAAAGAGCTAAAGAGTTGCCAAGGCAAGAGAGTGAGGTAGAGAGAGGAGTTGTAGAGGATGAAGAGAAAGAAGCGGACCTTGACCATGTGGGGGAAGAGGGAGAAACAGTTGAAAAACTCAGATGGTGGCCAGTGGCTGGGAAGGTAGTGGCATAGTTGGGTTGAGGGTCTGGGTATGCGGGTGGTGCGAGATTGAGGTTTTTGGGTCCTTCACAAAATTACGGATCTAATGGAAACTCTCATCTAGTGATGGAATGAACTTATTCACCAAAATTGAAAATTGTATAAGCTGTTGAACCCCACTTGTGTAATGATTATTTTACACCGCTAGGGTACAAAAAACTGTCCGGTTAATTAAGTATAAAATGTAATAAGCAATATTTCTATATATTAGTGTAAAATTTCTAGAAAAGAGTTGCACTTGTAAGGAAGAGGAATGTATTAAACATTGTGTAGATGGACACCCACCAAGAGGCCGTCAATAGCGAATGTATTAACTTTCTTATTTTATTTTTAAGGGTTAATACCCTGAAAAACCTCAAACCGGTACACTTATGACAAATTTACCCCAAACTATTTTTTTTTACCATGAAAAACCCTAAACTGGTATATCTGTAACAAATTTACCCCGACTAACTATAAAAAAACCCTAAACTGGTACATTTATGACAAATGTACCCCAAACTAATTTATTCGACTGCAAAAAACCCCAAAATGGTAAATTTGTGATAAATATACCATTTGTTAAATTGGATTAATACCACAAAAAAATCACAAAAAATGTAAATTGTGACAAACGGAGCATAAAATTCTAAATTAGTATACCGGTTAACTGTCACGTGTCATTTAAAGTAATAATTTGAGAATAAAATTTAATAAAAACTAACAGAGGGTAAATTTGTCACAAATGTACTAGTTTGGGGTAAATTTGTCAAAGGTATACCAGTTTAGGGTTTTTGGCGGTAAAAAAATAGTTTTGGGTAAATTTGTTACAAGTGTACCGATTTGGAGTTTTTCAGGGTATTAACCCTATTTTTAATGTTATGCTCCCATCAATTCACAATCCACGGTATATGTTTACATAAGCAATATTTACTTTATGCTACACTCTGATTTCTTATGACAGTCAAGCCAGTAGATTTGATAAAACTTTGTTCCTTAGGGACTTGATTAAACATATTGTATAAGTGGATGAATTTGATTAAACAAATTGAAAGTATAATAAATTGGACTTTATACCTTAGGGACTTGATTAAACATATTGTATAAGTGGAAGAATTTGATTAAACAAATTGAAAGTATAATAAATTGGACTTTGTACCTTAGGGACTTGATTAAACGTAATAAATGCAAAGAAGAGGTATCGTTCACCCAGTAGCGAATCGTATAAGTAGAAGAATTTGATTAAACAAATTGAAAGTACACCAAGTACAAGGATGTAAAGTGGAGTGAAGTCAGAGAGAGCCTTGGCAAAGCACGTGCGCAAGCCACCTTGGGTTTAGCTTTTTTATGGGACATTCAGACTGAGATAATGGGCCAAGGCCGAATAACCTTGGGTTTAGCTTTTTAATTGGATTCACGTGCATAAAATCATCTCGGGATTGCAAGTCTTCTGGGCCTTCTGTTCAGCTTTTCCATGAGACATTTAGATTGGGCAATGGGCCAATGTCGAATAAACCAAGTCTATTTGATCCACGTGCATTGAATCATCTACGGGGTCGAAGTCTCCTCTATACAACAAGGTCAACCGTTTTTGTTTCTAGACTTTTATTTTCTTAGGGGGTTAGGGGAATTTAGTCATCTTCTTAGGTCCCAAGAACCGAGATTTGCTGCACATAATACTTGTGTTTCTGCGCCGGTCAAAAGTGTAATCACTGGCTCGGTCTAATGCCAGTATGGCCATGTATATGCCCATTGATTTCGCACGTTACTTAATTTTTGGAGAATCTCTACTTTTCGTTTCCGCACCAACCCACGCGAGCACTATCTCCATTTGTTTTACCTTTTAACTTTTGCAGCTTTCTTTCACGTGCACTAGAGCACTCACCCCACTTCTTGTAAGCATGGGTCAAGCCCATTATGGGTGGCCCAAGCAAAAAAATTATCCAACTTCTCCCACTTGCACATGATGAGTTCGATGCAAGTCTCCTGACTTGTAAGTACACTAGCATTAAGCTAATCATACTCTAATTAGGATTACATACAAGCCGCAATAAACAATTTCGCCGTATCCTAGACTGAACTTATTGAGTCGGTCCAAGCACCTATAATCCCTTGCAAAAGCGTGCTTGACTCTTATCACATGTTAATAATGAGATCATAAATACTTAAGATAGACATGATTATTCAACCAGAAAATACATGTATTAAGTAACCACAGATGTTCTTTTCTTGCTCAGATTTCTCCATCTCAACCAAGCTAATTTCCTAACACGTCCCAAAGACCACTGCCTTTTCTATCGGAGGAAACATGCTACAGAATCAGTCAGTGGACCAGATCTTGAAGTACAGTCGAAAGTCTTGAGGGCACTGTAAGGGGTTTTCTTTATAACCCCTACGATCTCTGTGCTCACCAATGGGTTTGGTCTTCCAGTGCAAGTTGAAGTCTTTCAGAAAAAAACCAATTCGCCGCTTTATTATCGCAATATATCTTCACTGGGTCTTTTGAATAGAAAATAAATAAACTAAATAGGCCAAAGAAGATAAAATGGTGAAAGGAAAAAAGGTTGATTACCCGCTTTCCATTAAAAAAAAAAAAAAACACTCGGCCAAATTCCTAAATTAGTGCAACGACCAACCTCATCTTACCGACACAAAAAAAGAAGAAGAAGAAAAAAAAACCTTATCTTCGTCTTTTTCATTTCTGATTTTCGGATAAATGTTTCTTCAGTTATGAAAACTGGCAAAATGCCTGTTTAGTGTTTGCTTTTTAGGAAAAAAAGTTCGTATTTCACTTGAAAAAACAAAAGGGATGTCTTAATTTTTTTTCTCCATCTAATTAGGGTTACTAATTTCGTTTTTAGAACATCGCGACGTTGCAATTTAAAATAAGCTACCTGGGTATGTCATGCTCCACTTGACGTGAGAGCACGCCTTAATGTCTTTCATAAGTTTTCACAAAAATTAATCTCCTCCTTATGGTCAATCCACATGACTCACGATCTTGGCGACGATAGTGGTAGGAAAGTGAGGTTGTCCACTTCGTACGTCTTTTGGATTCGCACACAACAAACGTGGGTCAATATATTAAAGGTTGCCTTCGCTGATTCATTGGCGTTAAACCCTGAAGTCCAAGTCCAACGTGGTATTATGTCTTCTTTCTTTATACGGGTTTTCAAATGAGGACCACGGGTATGTATTTTAGACCTTTCCTTTTCGTTTCTCCCAAAATAATGATTAAAGACGATAAAAGGTGCTCTCGCACGACAATATGTAGGACCATTCATTTCCCAATCAACTTGGACCAGTCGAAGCAGAGGCTCTTCATGCGTTTTTCATGTTTGTAAGTAGATGGTGATGAGGACGACATAGCGTTTCCTTTTAAAATGGTACTTTTATTGCCTTTAAAACTTTGCATTAAGGCAGCACGTCTTTTAGTCAAAGAGGTTTCCTCAAAAGCAAATAGTGTTTGTTACGAGTGAAACACTCGTTATACAGCAACTTTAAAAAAAAAAAAATAACGAAAAAGGTTACGAACTGCTGATTTGGAGACTCCGGCAAAACGAGCACCACCCTAGACCACCGGAAGTGGAGGTCGCAGGACCCTTAGCGAGGTGGTCATGGAGTGGCGTGATGGCCGGTGAGGCCCACCTAAGGTCATGCGACACTACCAAGCATGCCTGGTTCACGGGGCTAAGGTAGGTGGCCGTGGAGATCATGCGAACCTCGTTTGGGCTGTGTTGACGACACGTGAACCCCGATAAGATCTGTCTTGCTAGGCTCATGTGTAACTTGCTTGGGGACGCACGACCTAGGTAAGGTGGCTCCTGGTTGGGCACCCCGAGGTAGACTCAGCAAAGCACAGTCGCGGTGGTTTGTTTTGGAACATTTCAAAGAAAATTTTAGATCAAAGGTTCTTGAAATTGGGTTGTCAAAACACTAGAGTTTTGGCTCAAGGTCCCTTTGAGCAGAGCCTTCAAAAATGCACTTTATATCCCTTGAACAATGGGAAGAAGAATTCGGAAAGCTATATCATTCCGACTTGAATCAAATTTATGATCCACTAATATGTCTGTAGACATTTTCGCCTTTCGCTGCACTAATTTATTTTTTATTGATTATAGTCCATTGAAACGTATTTAGAGGCTATCGTTTCAAAATAACCAAAGACTAGTAATCTCTTAAATTTGATAGTTTAATTCAAAAATAGAGTCGTAAGTCACTTTACAATTACTGACTAATAATTTAATATATCATTTATTAAGAACAAAATAAATGATAAAATCATATTTGTCCAACAAACCGTAAGAGAAACTACTGTTTGATTAACAGAAGCTTTGGTCTATGGGCACCAAAAAAAGAAAAAAGGATAATGCTGAAAATGCAGAGAAATAGAAATAATGATGTCTTGGGATGAAAAGTCTACAAATTCTAAAAAAGAAGAGAATAATTAATCTGAAGTTCAATGATTGTCGAATATTCAATTATATTCTCATGACCAACTTTATTGAATTGAAAATTTCAGCGATCTTATTCATCAAAGAACACATGACACTAAACCATAATATTCAATTATATTATCATGACCTACTTTATTGAATTGGAAATTTTAATGACCTTGTTCATCAAAGAATACACGATTCTAAACCATCGTACTAACGGAGTATTTTAATATGCTGCCCATAACATCTGACCTCATGGATTAAATATGACCCAAGCCAAAATTTCTTCGTAAATGAATTAGCGAATCATTCGCTTGATAACGAGAGAAATCAAGTCTGTATAGTAATTTCTATATGCAATGGTTGGAATGAGATTGTAAATGTGAATTTAAAAAAAAAAAATTACAATAAGGCTTTTAACTGTGCAGGTTGGCAATTGGAAAAATAGTTTTTTTTTTTTTTTTGGTCGGTGATTGGAGAGTTTAAAAAATTCGTGATGAATAGAAAAGAACACGTTATTGTAACCAGACTCCTGTCCACACGTCTCTATCGCTCTCCATTATAAACTCTAGGGTCTTTAGTCTGCTTTTTTCCTCAATGTTTGGTACTTTTCGAGTGCCGACGTGCTCATGTTTAGAACGAGGAGAAAAACTACAGGAGCCTGAGATTTGAAATTGCGAAGGAGGCAACTTTATGTGGCGATCACAGGTGAAGAAATTAAATGGAGATAAAAGACCATCATCGGGAAATAGATTTCATATCTTTTGAATATGCACAGGTGAATTGTGTCAAGAATTTTATGTCGTAAAGTTGGTGTGCTACGAAAATATTAATATATTTATATTATCCCGTCACTTATTTACTTAAATTTTTTAATGTAAATAGATTCGAATTCCCACTTCACATTATCAAAGTCATTAGCTTCATACCCTTGACTCAAATTGTTCACTTAAATATTGAGAAGGACCTAATGGTTTTCTTTTCAAAGCAATGATTTGAGTTCTTTAGTGGGGTTAGTAAACATCTTTCACTTGTTTTGTCAAGGTAATAATTGGGATAATTATTCAAAAAGTCTTAAGACTATTGTATGATAGCTAATTCAATTTTAAACATTTCAATTTGTTTAATGTAATCTTAAACCTTTTAACGATTTTTCAATATAGTTCTTTTGGTTAATTTAAACTAAAAATCACTAACATGACTGTTGACCATTATAGATGTGGTATTACTGGCATTGATGTTGATGATTTTTGCAATTTTTTTTTTAAATTTTGTCTATCTTTTCTTTTATTTATTTTTCTCACTATTCATCTTCTCGAGAGTGCATGTGGTGATCATGCCTCAAGAATGGTTGCCGCATCGGCCATAGGTAAGAGCTTGCACACCCTTGTCAACCACTAAGTGACGGTCGCTCACTAGCCATGAGGGCCTCAAGGCCTCTCCAAACGTGAGGGTGGCAAAGGATTCCCCGAGATATAAGTAAGGGTTGCAACCCTCTTGCCTGGATGGCGAGGGTTTTGTGGCCCTTGCATGTGGCTGGTGATCATTGGCCATCATTAAGGCCCCAACAACCCCCACCAAGGAAATATAAAAATTTACAAAATTAACAACAACAAAAAAAATTGCAAAAGTCATCCACATCAGCAGTAGCTAGCTATTTTGCTGGTCGTACCTCGTAAGATGGTTGTTAGTCATATAAATGATCTCAGGCTTAAATAGGCTAGAAGAACTACTTTGAAAATCTTCAAAATGTTTGTCTAAATTAGCTAAATTGAAAAGTTCCGTACTAAATTGGCTACTACACTATAATTTTAAGACTTTTTGATCGAAATCTTACTATGCCCAAATGAGTTCTATTGCCCAGGGATTGAGGGTAACGATGCTGTTCTTTCAATGCTTGGGATGAGCAGGTTTAAAAAGGTTTATTTACAAGTAAAATACATAGGTCCTTCACTAATCCATTAATCTTAGTCATAGTAATATTAAAGACTGTAAACCTCTACTCTACAGGATTTTATGGGATGCAGGATCTAATTCTTCTCTCTTAAAAAGCTTGTCGGGAAAAGCGTGTGAAAGGTCTCCGATGGTTCCATAATGGGAAGATCTAAGAGAGAGTCAAAAAGATAAGCTTGTCGGCACATCTAATTGGACTTATTTTCATTTAAAAATTTACGTAATTAAAGGTCAATTAGTTACTGTCAATTGTTCTATCTTACTACAAAATTCTGAGGTGACACTCTTGCTTATGTCACGCCTAACATGTGCGCTATGGAGGACCTAAATCTCAACTGTTGGCCGAACTTGTCGACTAAATGATTGGAGGTGGACGTGTGGTATAAAGAAAGCTAGTGGAATACGGCCAGCGTAATGACATGCCTTTAGAATCCAAGTGCATTTTGATCTTGCCACGAGTCCCTAGGCTATCCTAATGATTGTTTACAGTGTTAATCTTCTCCAAAAATTTATTAGTTGCCCTCCAAGTTTACGGAGATTCTCAATTTATTTCCACTTTACTTTTATTTTTACTTTTATAAATGCATTAAAAAACTTAACACCCAAGTACAATTGAGTTTAAGAAAAAAAAAAGTACAATTGAGTTTATCAACCCAAAAAAAAAAAACAATTGATTTCTTTTTAAAATTTGTTAAATTAGTGTAGTCAAATTTTAAAACTTTGAGAGTGGCAGCCTCACTCAAATCAAGTCTTAAAACTTAATAAAATAGTACAATCAAGTCCCAAAATTAATGAAGTTGCGAGTGAGTATCCTCACTCTTCCAAAATTTTGAAAAATTTAGAGTTCGGGTGCTCACTTTTAACTTTTCAAAATTTATGCAATTTACATCCATTGTATTTCTACAACTATTTCATATTTTCTGGTTCTCCTACTTAGATTAACTTCTTCCTCATCAACAAATATTTTTCTTTTTATTCTGAATTATTCTAATAATGCAAACATCATTATGGCTATTTTACAAGGTAAATTAAATGGATGCCGCATTCGAAATGAGACATTGAGTTTAGGTGATCGGACATGAAAAATCATTCGAATTATTGACTTTTTCGTTAAATTATCCTTGTTTTCTTGTAACAATTTTTTTTGTGTCTCCCTGCGTCCCTCTAAGGTAAAAGAGTGCTCTCGGGGAGGGCACTTCCAGCTGCAATAATAGTTGTTATCGCCAGCGCCATAATGGTGGCGGAAATGGGCGCAACTACCACTAGACAACCCCTAACCTCGACCCCATTTTGTCACTCGCCATTCCTCCTTTTTGGTTTTCTCTATTTTCTATATCTTCCTCTTAATTACCATAAAAATTTAGAACTAAGTACATTACAAATTCTAAAATTTGTACAAAAAGTACAATTGAATTATAAAACTTTCAAAATGTATAATTATGTCAAAAAACTTATCTAAAACTTATCATAAAAATGTAATTAATTCATAAAATTTTCAAAATGTGCAATCAATAAAATGATTTGATTGGATCAATCTAATAAGTTTTAATACTTGATTACATTTTTTTAAAATTTTAGAATTCAATTGTAATTTCGCTACAAGTTTCCGAACTTAATTATACTTTTTGAAAGTTTTTGAACTCAATTGTATTTTCGTAAAAAAATATAACACTTTTAGTGTATGTATCCCAAAAATTTATTATACAATTAGTGTGAGGGATATTGCAACAAGTTTTCAAAGATCAAGAGGGATAAAGAAAGCTGAAACATTAGGGGAAAATTCAAAAAATTTTAAAAACTTGGAGGCAAACTATAATTCTCCATAATTATCATATCAATTTTTCGTCAATGGTTGACTCTGTTTAGGGCTGTACAATCGAACTAGTTCTACCCGAGAACCAAATTGAACCACCCTAAAAACTGGTTCATTTCCTTTTTTTGCCTGAAGAACCATCTGGGAATTGAATTGAATTTGAAACCGGTATGATAAAATCTATAAACTCTAGTTTTTCTTTCAGCATCTTTGTCTCTCTCTCTTTTTTTGGTTTCTTCAACCTTATTCAGACACTCCATGATTCTCTCTCTCTCTCTCTTGCAAGCGTGAGAGGGAGCACGAATCTTGCAAGTGCGAGAGGGAGCACGAATCGCCCTACTCACTCACAACTCGCCTCACTTGATCCTAACTCACTTTTGCTCACTTGCCCTCATTCATTTTTTATTTTGAACAATTTTGTTACTCATACTATTTTTTTGTAAAAAAAAAGGAACAAAAGAAAAGTTCTTGGATAGACCTTGAAATCGGACCCAAAAAATATGGTAGGTTCCACAATCAATTCTAGGAAAAATAAGTTACGTTCCAAGTTTCTAAACATTGAGAACTGGTTCTAATAGGATTAGTTTCAAATTCTAGATTCAGAACCAACCCTTCCTGATTCATTCTATTATTTTTATCTCTAAAAAAAGAACCTGAAGCATGAAAATTTGTGCCAAATTCTAAGCCAAATTCCACAACTTTCGCTGAAAATTAAGTTTCCTATTTTCTTGGGAAAATGATACTAGATGCACTATAAATATATTACAACGCTCATTTTAATGTCAAAATTTTTGGCCTTATCACTTCAATATCACTATTGAAGTGCCAATTTCAATTTTTGTCCTCAAAAATTTGACGTGGCAATTGTTGTATTAGTTTTTCTGACCTGTGTGGCTTACTAGAGTGCCCAATTAACAATAATAGTCTCAAACGACGTCGTTTACATTTTTGCCCCAAATGTAAACCCTAATTTAGATAAATTAAGCCATATCCCCAAATTTTGCAAACCATATTTAAAACAAGAATTGATGAAGCCAAGGACAATTGATCGAGTATAGAAGAACTCCCTGAAACGATCGAGGAATGAAACTCGAAAAAGAAAGTCCCTGAAGCAACTTTGACGATTGGATTTAACAAAGTGAAGTAATGGCAGCCACGGCACGAGCTCTTCAACGAAGGCATCTGAAATTAGGGGCAAACAGAGGTCCGCTAGGCATGGCTATGAGCACAACGGAAAGCATTGGTGGTGGCGGTTTTCTGGCGACTTGAGGACAGTGAAGAAGACCTAAGATGAAGAAAACTTTGAACGGAGAGATACTTGCTCCTCGTCTTAGTCTCTCTCGGTACACTCTGATTTGTGACCTTCAGAGTGCTCTTCATCGACGGCGTCGGAATCGAGGCTAGGATTAGTGATTGAGACGCCTATAGGAACTTTGATGTTTGTCGGCATCTAAATCAAGCACCAACGGAGCTTTGAGCCAGTTTTGATCACTTCGTAATTCTCGGCTACAAAAACAAGGGATGGCGTCGCCATCCCGTATTTTGGCGAACAAGTTGATTGAGAGAGAGGTTTGAGCTACAGGGTGGTGTCATCGCCCCCTAATTTTCTGTCGAGGGCAGCGATCCTTGCCAAGCATGTGAGGGTGGTGATGCTCGCCCGATGACGAGCCCTAACCCACAAGTGCTGCAAGTTCTGAGCACACCATTCAAGTTTGAACATGAAATAAAGACCGTAGAGAAGAGTAGACCTTGAACCATATGGGCAGCAATCACGAGCATCAAAGTTCCTAATTTGATTTTGAAAACAGAAGAAAGGAAAAATCGTGAACTAAAGAGGACAAAACCGGGGAAGCGAACCTGTGATTTTCGAGTTGCTGTTGTAACCAAATATCAAGCATGTCATGGGGAATCTGTGAAGGACTTCCCTGTGACGAGACCTTCGGCACCCTTTGCATCTGTAGTGCTCGGACAGGGTAGTCATGACTTCTCAAAACAGAGTACCGAAGAAGAATTCATGAAATGGTTGTTTTGGTGTACAAACCAACGTCTAGGTCCCCCATCTTTCAGCATCACCTAAAATTCAATATGAACCGGGCATGGGATGTGGATGTATTGGGTGTGTTTCGAGTTCGGAGCTAATTAGAGAACCGATATATAGAGGAACTTCTTCCGTCCCATCAATATATTTGAGTTTCCTAATTGATGTTAGACAAAGAGATGACCTTGTTAGTCATTTGAGTGGATTTTTGGAATCGAAAAACATGGGAGGATTTTAGTATGTCTGCGATCTCCATTGCCGTTCAATGTATAGTGGAATTTTTGTAATGCTCTTCTCGAGGTCATAGGCCATACCGATTGAACAAACTAGATAATCCGATGCTTGACATATCTCCCGTTTTCTGTTTGTTGTGTATAGTAAATTATTTCTGCAATAGGATGTCATTGCATATATTCACGTGTGTAAGACGCGAGAACTCAAAGCATATAATGTCATTGCTTTTTTCACCAAATATTTTCCGAGGCCCAACAAGAACAATGTCAAATTTCGGGAGCACCTACGATACAACATAGATAAAGCTAGTTCCTTCGAATTATATATAATCGAAATTGATCATCTAATTATTTTCCTCTCGAAAATGACAAAGAACTAATAAAAATGACATTATTGATTGGGATTTATAGTTCATCATCTTGCGGATTTGAGAGATTCAACTTGGGACTTCCCACGTGGACCCTTGGTCCTTATGTAGAGCCGGTACTCGTCGAAGGTCATGGCCGGGTAGAGGGCGGGACGGTCCTCGGTCACCAGTTCCGAGGCAGGTGCAATCGGAATGTCACTCTTGGGGTTGTAGAAGAAGGCCAGTGAAACCCTCTCTTTTGCAGAATTCACTATTACTCTGTGTTCCACGCTCTTGTAGATCGCATTGCTCAAGACCTAATGATTGAACACGACAAATCACATATACTTTTGATCAAGATTAAGGGTAAGAAACGACAAAAACGATAGATATGCTTTACGGTTGTTCTAGACCCGTTAAAATATTTGATTTCCCTAATTTTTTCGTCATTATCAAATGATATCTTGATTATGCTTTTCCATGTTTGGAAATTCGTAAAGGAATTGCATTTAAGTAATATGACCAGAGAGAGGCGTTGGATGTGAATCCAAATTACAACATCACAATTTAAAAAATATGAACTCTCAATTTGTCCATCTTACGTACTGCGTAATCACAAGAAGTAGAATCGATGCTCATTTCTGGGCAGAAGTCATATGAGAGAGAGAGAGACCTGCATCTGATCGCCGATGTTGACAATGAAGGCGTCGGAGATCGGGTTGACGGTGACCCAGCCCTCGTCCCTACGGACTTGGAGGCCAGGGACATTCTCGTCCGGGAGAAGGAGGGTCAAGCCGCCAGGGTCCGAATGCGAAGAGAGGCCCAGCGTGAGGTCGGGTTGCGGGCATTTCGGGTAGAAGTTGACCCTCAGGCATGCCCCGATGTCCTCCCCTCCAAAACCTCTTTGTAAAAAGTCCTCCGGCAATCCCAAGTTGAGGGACAACATCTTCATCAATCTTCCGCTTAACTCCACCACCTGCTTGCTATATTCCGCAATCTGCTCCCTGCAACCCAAAATTCGTTTCCCAAATTACTTTCGTGCTTTTTGAGACGTCAAATCTTAGTCATATTCCCAATCGAACTAACGCTCTCGAATGGACTTGGGATTCTTACTCTCATTACTTCCTAACCTACCAAGAAGTACATAAACTTGCACATAAGTTGCTTGTTAGTTTACTTAATCGGCTATCTTCCAATCACTCGATTAAATGTGTAATTTATGGATTATTGTCGGGTGGGAGGACAATTTATGGATAACCCTCTACATAGTCGAGAGTGATGTATGTACTATGAACACTAAACAGATATTCATTATTTTTTCAAAATAATATATTGAATAAAATTAGGCTCTGACTGTACTCCCTCCCCTATGTCTCTCCTTGTTGGCTCCTAAAAAGCACATTTCCATTCTCAACCAAAAACAAAGTGAAAGCTCGATTTGGACTCTAATGAAGCTAAGGGGGATTAGAAACAAACTTGTATGACACACACACACAAAAGAAAAAAGAGCAGGAAAATGAAGTTGTAGTAGCTCTAGAACAGTCGAGAGAGATAGAGAGAGAGGACCTTCATATCTTCATTCAATGGTTCAAGCAGAGAAAGACAAAGGGTATGGCCTAAATTATTGCTGGCAAAATTCCATGATTTTCTTAGTCAATTTCAAAACAGAATCTTGCCAATTTGGGACCTTCTTGCCTTTTTTAGACAATCGAGACCCTTCAATTGTCCCCATCTTTTCTCGCTCAAAGTGGAGATCCCAATTCAATGCATCTTTATTCAATCTTATATTATTTTAAGGCTTACCATTGGGGAAAGTCATTGACGATAAATAATATTTTTGGACAAGGCGAACTGCACCAATGACAAGGTCGATGCATAAAATTTTCACCTTGCCCAATGCAAGATTATTGAAGATGAGTAATGTTTCTTGAGTGACCAAATTACAAAAATCTCGTGAAATTGAATATACTTAAAAAACCCCAACATGCATTTGACTCTTCTATTACATCATCATTAGCTTCTTCTTTTCTGCATTTTTTCTCTATTTTTTTTGGGCCCCCGGGTTTTTTTTTTTTTTTTTGGGGGGGGGGGGGGGGGTGGCGGGGTTTGTTAAAGATAGACAAAAGAGACACCCTTCATCTCAGTTTTTGTCTCCGACACTCTTGTATAGGAAATTGAGCAACTCGGATTGAAAAAGATAGAAGGACAATACGTCAAATGTCAATAGTAACTAGTGATAAATCATTAGCCACTTTCCACCCTCCCTCAAACAATGTAAAATAAATTCTTTGACTGGCCATCCTGTCCCAGTAACGTCCGTGACTCTTCTACTGAAGACTCGCCCATCTTCTTTACCCTTTTCCTTTTGTCTTTTCTTCTACTCCAACTTGCGAAGATGACAGTAGTACATATATTTTATAATTTTGGAAGGAAAAGAACTCCTAATCCCTTGAATTTGGTCCTCAAATCCAAGGTTTCTCGAACAACCCAATATCCCACAAAAAAAAAAAAAGGATCGAACACCGATTGAAAATATTTGGAAAATCTTCACCAATCTCGAGTAAGTATTCCGTCATCTATTTTCTTTTTGTGTTAATCCATCCCTAACACCACGTGCACCATTAAGTCCCACCACACATAGCCCGACCCCACCCGTTATTGCCACGACCTCACTACAAGAAGTCAGTCCACTATGGGAAAACGCATAG
Source organism: Eucalyptus camaldulensis (assembly GCA_019915185.1). Lineage (NCBI taxonomy): Eukaryota > Viridiplantae > Streptophyta > Magnoliopsida > Myrtales > Myrtaceae > Eucalyptus > Eucalyptus camaldulensis. Next base: position 14,830,077 of record JAHSVA010000014.1, on the reverse strand, counting down.
CGGAAAAAGCAAAACCTCCGTGCGCTGTATGACTACACTATAACGTGCCAATCAGGGTCACCACTTGGGCCCCTTTTTCGATAAAAGAATATATACAAGTCATTCCATCACGTTTTCAATGCCAATCCAAAAACCTACTTTTGTCAAGAAACAACCAAGGCCCCGAGATAAGAAATCAATAAATAAATCCAGAAAGTTAGATTATTAGGTCATGATGACCGTGAGAACTGGTGCTACTATTACCTGCACGATGGTGGAAGATCAGGCCACTTTTCGTGGTTCCTCAGGCACTGAGGCATGTAATGGAGGAAGTAGTAGTCGCTCCAGTCGAGAACCGCCCCTTTCTCGACGCCAAGCCGGCTTCCGTACCCCTCGTAGGTGCAGGGGGAGTTTGCGTACCGCTGCTTCGCCTCCAGCGGCAGGTGGAAGAACTCCCGCCAGCTCTCCCTCATCATCCTCATCAGCTTCGGGTCGACCCCGTGGTTCACCACCTGGAAGAACCCCCAGTCGCGGCACGCCTCGTTGATCTGCCTCAGGGTCGGGTCGTCAGGCCCGCTGGGGCTGTTGGCCCCGACGAAGAGGCTTTTGAGGTCGATGACAGGGATGTTGACCTCCTTGACCATGGGTGAGGAGACAACCGATGGCCGGTCGGAGGGTGGCTTCACATAGCGGTCAGGGATCGCCCTAATGCCGCTCTCCGATAGGGCTTGGACCCGAACGACCGGCTCAGGCCAGCTTTGTAGGCTTTTCATCCCTTTATGTTCCTCGTGAGAAAGATTGAAGGATTGTATGAGGCTATTTTAATGGAGGGTACTGTCGAAGTGGTTCGTTTTTAAGCAAGCTCAGTGCAAGAGGTTGAAGTGGACTGGAGACAGAAATGTGACGATTCCGGTGGATTTTCGGGAGGGAGAGAGAGAGAGAGAGAGGGGGGGGGGGGGTGCGAGAGAGAGAGAGAGAGAGCACTCAATTAGTTTTACATGGATATTGCAAGTGGAAGATGTGGGGAGTGAGAGAGCTGGATGACGAATTTATAAAGAAGCGAGGCCGAGAGGAGCATGATATGTTTCGGCGCCGTGTTGAAATTGAGTTCTTGGACAAAAATTACCCACATAATAAAAAATAAAAAATAAAAAATAAAAATTATAAACCTGCGATATTTTTCACATATCTGTAGCACTCTTATCAGTTATCAATTCCCTATGAATGACTGCTCCAAAAACGACGGCCGTTCAATATACAAAAAGACAGCGAGAAAGGGTATAGAGTGTTTGGTATGGAAGGCACTTTTATTGTATGGTTGGCGGGCGAGACAGATAGAAGTGGGCGTATTGTATTCAAAGTGAAGTGGGGGAAATATAAAGGAAAATAAATAAATTAAAAGCTCTCGACTTCACACAGAAACGAAAGCCAAGTAGTTGAAATCTCAACACACGTGTCCCTTGATTATCATAAAATAAGTTTGTGGAATAATCTTTTCAGGAATATAGTACGCCTTCTTCGAGTGACGATGGGCAAAAGATAAAACCGACCGCCATCCAACCCTTTTGAATGATAAAATTGATCCTACTTCTAGATGTTATGGCTTAAGTTCGGACCGTAACTGACGCATAGAAAGCTACGCTTAGAAGGGATTCTAAAAGATAGTATTTATTTTGAATAATAAAGTGCCGATTACAATATTATAGGCGCAATAGGGAGGTCGTCATCTAGAGAATAACTAAATAACTGAAATCAAATAACAAAATTAAAGAAAAGATTTTTCTTTTTTATGCCCAAGATCCGCCGAGCTCGCTAGGCTTACGCCGGGTAGCCCACGGCCTATAGAGTCCACAGTGCACCCCTAACTCCACTACCATGGCCCCCAACTTAAGACGTGTTAGCAGTTGTGGAGTTTCGACTCTAAGACCTTTACGATGAAGTGCCCAAAGCCAAACCAACTCAGTTGCCCATCAGTGAGTAGAAAAAGATATTGATAAAAGGAAAAGTTATTAAAACATAACTAAAAAATTTACAAAACACGTCAGAAATCTGTGAGATCTCGGAAATCAAAAGAACTGCGTGAATCAAATATTGTAACCCATTTGTAATCTCGAATATCACATAATCCTCTTTGATTTGTAGGATCGTGCTCTTAGGATGCTCCAATGTTTTCATAAAGGCATTTGCATGTTGTTCTACATCACTAACTTTTCAATGTGATTCACATGTTTGTTCGATGATTGGTCAAATAATGGATCCCACGAAGGAAACGATCCATTGGTTCACTCCCAATCAACAGTTGATACGACAGATTCTACATTGGATATATTACCCATTAAGCTCTAACCCTTTATACTGTAAATCAGAAACCCTAACATACGACGTGTAGTTTGGAATATGCATATGATGCTCTAGGGTTAAAAGGACAAGAGTCTACTGAATCAAGTTAAAAGCTTTCTAGTTCGATTAAGCTAGAAATCATCTAGTCAAAAGGGTTCTGATGTTTCGTTGCAACGCGTAAAAAGGACGGAGTCAAAGAGGCTTGCAGGACCCCAGGTGAAGATAAAATAAAGCATGCATTTTAAATGTGATCTGAGAAATTTTCTTTTCATTTTTTTTTCTTCTCTTCTTTATTCATCATTTTACATAAAGTTTGTTTAGGTCAATTTAGGCAATTATGGATTAGAGTTCGACCCATGGCATCCGTACAAATAGGATTTTTTTTTTTTTTTGGGTGCCATTATCAAGAATTGCCTCGACCGACGAGTTCTTGTGATACGTTGGAGCACCGACTTTTGGTTTTCTGATGCTGGCCACAAAACATTGGTGGGGCTCCCTTGTACTTCTGTTCTCGTGAAAAAGAGAAAATACAGTTCGAAAAATAATCTGGAGAATTTGTAAAGGGAACGTGCGACTGTACGAGGATGTTAGTTTAAACACGGTTGTTGAATCGGATAATTAGTATGGCATGGATTATTTAGCCTATAACTAATCTGACTGCGATATGTGAGGATGTTAATAAAACAGAATCACGGATCAAATAATTAGCTTGATATGAATTATTTGGCCTATAAACAACACCTTTAAGCTAATCTGATTGGGGCTTCCCTTGAAATTTTGTTGACGCTTTCAAACCAAACTATATTAGAGTCGATGATTGATTGATGGCTTCTATTTGTGATTTATATGGAAGGAACTTGTAGATTAGTCCAATAAAATTCTGTGGAATCAGTACCATTAACACTTCTCCTTACATAGCTGGACATTGGCTTAAGAGTAACGTGTGGAAATATTGGGGTGAGGTAAAGAATGGGCTTAGAAAGATTTGAACTCAAGACATTTTATTGTGATACAATGTGAAATTTTGTAGAATCAAAACCGAGTATTCTAAAAGTTTAATCTGTTCAATGAATGCGTAATTTGATATTTAGATATTAGGACAAGTGTAATAGAAATCCCAAAACTTGTCATGAAAGTACGATTAAGTCCCAAATATTTCAAAAGTTACAATTAAATCTTAAAACTTGTCAAATCCTTCTATTAACTCTATCCAATTTGGCTAACGGAAAATATTGACATAACAAAACGATATCATCTTAGTCCAAATTTGATTTTTTTTTAATGCAAAATTTGTTTGAGTTATATTGAAAAATAACCAAACTTTATAAAAATATGAAGAGAATAGAAACAAGAAGAAGAATAGAGCCCCGGCCATGGGTAGGCAAGGGTCATAGCCCTCACTCAAATCAAGCAAGAGTCGTCGATCCTCACCTAGGTCTGATTGAGGGTAGCAAGTGGTGGAGGTTTGTACAGGCCCTTACTAACCATTCCCCCACCATCGTCAGCAATTTGCAATGATAGTGGCTTAGCCACCTTTGTTTTCCCCTTTTTATTTCTTTTCTTTTTCACGGCTTTTTTAAATAAAAAATTGCTTATTTTTAACATAATTTAATTAAAATGTGTATTAAAAAAAATCATATCTAAACCAAAATAATATCATTCATGTTTTAGCAGCATTCATCGCCACATAAAAGAAAGAAAATAATAATAAACGAAAGTCGCATCAACATTTTTCGTTAACCAAGTTATAATGAGTTAATGAAAATGACTTGATTATACAAATTTTATAAGTTTTAAGACTTAATAACACTTTTTTTTTATAAATTTTCAAACTTAATTACACTTTCATAACAAGTTTTAAAACTTTAAATACACTTACTCCTTAAATATCTAACAAGTGCAAATGTTTGATGTTTTGTATTCTCGATTGCGACTCCTAGCAAGTCGGTTTATCAGATACTTGTGAATGCTGGTTGAGTTTGCTATTACCAAAGCGGAGGCTTGCTTTGTATTCAGATATGTTGGTGTGTAAATAGGCGCGACTTTGGATCGAGGGAGAGTCAGCCTAATATAGAAAGCTCATATGTAAGGGTACCGATTAATTAAGGTAAGCGCACGAGGATGTTAGTGAAAGGGCCGTGTTTTTCTCCATCGAAAGCTGGACGGAATTTCTTTCAACCATGTCTTGATCGGTGTAGAAACATGCACATTGTACCAATTTTTAATTTTAGTTATGTTTGCATGTGAATAAAGTCCATAACTTATAACCAACGAATCAAAGACATAATCGGAGGAAACTTTGTGGAGAATATAATCTAAATGGAGTCTCGCGTTGGATAATCAACATACGATATACGACAACCAGCATATATGTTTTTCTTCTTGCTTCAATCTATTTATGAGCGAAATGGGAATCTAATTTATTTTTTAATGGGCTTCAAGACTTTTAGGATCGGCCTTGGACTTTTGGGCTTGGGATACGCAAGAATATCCTTTTGAAGTGGAATTTGCTTCTTTTCTGTCAACGAAATTGCAAATATACGGATTAAGTTTTCGAAGCTACGAATCAGAGATAATTATAAAAAAAATTATTAAACCTATTGTAAATGTGTCAAGAACCTTTTTTTTTTTTTTGCTAATTAATTCATAAAGGTTTTGCATTTATGTAATTCAGTTCATCAACTCAATTTTGGCCAGCTAATACTAACGTGACATGATCGATGTTGACGTGAACGATTTCAAATTAATTATTTTTTCCTTTTTTTTTTTCTTTCTCTTTACTTTTTTCCTCTTCTTCTTTCTCTAGTTGATCACCGCAAAAGAAAAAAAGAAAAAAAAACTTGAAATTTTGAAAAAACTTAAAATATCATTAAAAATTATCAATATCAGCGTCAATCATGTTATGTTAGAGCCAACCGGCTAAATTTAGCCGAATAAACTAAATTTGCATAATTGCAATAGATTTAGGATTTTTCGCGGTAATTTTCCCAAAAGAATATGGCTACATGCTATTAACGTTACCCAAACCTTAAAGAATTCATACCTTAAGTTCTAATTTTATTTTATTTTTGATAGTAAAAGTTCTAAGTCACTATGACACCTTTTCATGTGTATTTACTCGATCTCTCTCTCTCTCTCTCCACACTCGATAGATTTTACTGCTTTGTTATAGCATCTACCGTATTGCCCTAGAAGGATATCTCCAACTAGGACCAAATTGTTTCCATTCTCTTTGGCACTATCTAAAACGAAAAAGCGAAAGATTATCTCAAGAACGAGCAGTCGCTCGTGCAAATCCAATCCAACCCATCCAGCCTATCTTTTCATCAGATTATTTTATTTGTTGGGTCAAACATACTAACTTTGATCGGGTTGCCCTGTCGCAGATTCATCATTTGGATGACTGCTGCGATGACAGCTTGGCAATGGGAACCTTATCCCCTTGCAAGGATATTGTATCATCATCATTTAATACGGCTGTGCACCATTTCATAGTGGACAACACTTGTCGTTTCCAAACTTTGACCTGCGATTGTTCAGACAGTAGTGAACCCCTAAAACAAAGCAAGTTCGTTTCTTGTGGAAACATGACCATGTGGGGATAGAAAGTGGAAGATGTTCTTTTTAAGTCTAGGGTCCTCGTTACACAGTCGACACCATTTGGATATACGGTTATCTTGCCATAATCAAAATAATAACAGTAAGAGAACAGTCATTGGTTCAAGCATGACGCGACAGCATTGTTTAACCAATAGATTTATGCTGCAAAAGACTCGAGTGACTTTATAAGAAAATCTTGCGGGACGTGAATAATTCACACTTAGTTTCGTGTTTGCTAATTTTTTCAGGGTCGAACCCATCATTATTTGATAGATAAGTTTATCTAAGGATCAATTATAAGCTCCCTCTCATCTCTAGTGCGGATTATGACGAGTAACAAACTCTCCTTTTATAGCGCTAGGATGTAGAAATGTGACTTATGCTGCGTGGGACTTTGTCCTTATGAGAGCGCAAGAGGTGGCTGTCATAGTTAACATTTTGTTGTGCATACGTGACACCTAGTTTCACCAGCCACAGCAATCTCACCCCCGGGGAGGGAGGACGCCGAGGATTGGGGGGGGGGGGGGGGGGGGGGGGAGGCGAACAGGTGATGAGGTTAGGGTTTGTGGGTGAGCGTGTTTGAGACACTAAAGGAAAATTACTTTTACTCATCAAAAGGACGAGAAATTCACTCTGTGTCGGCTCTAAAAAATAACCAAGTCCTTTTTATTGACATGGCATTAATATGAAGCTCAATGTTGAATTGTTAACGATGATATCATAAACACAATTGTTGACAAGCAATAGCCTTTGCAATTTTACTCAATTATGCATTTCTCTTAGAATTATGATATATCTCCTTTAATTGTGCACATCCTTAATTGAATATTTGGTATTATGTTTATCTTATTTCCTTAAATAGTTATCCAATAAGCCTATAAATAGACTCATGTACTATGTATCAATACATCGAAATACACATTCTCTTTTCAGCTTTATTATTCTTAACCGTATCAATGAGCAACCGATGCCATAAAGCAACCATATAATAGTTACATGTTAGGGATTTAAATTGCTAGCACAATTGTTGTTGTGAGCTCTCTTAAGTTTCTCTCTACCATTTGACGTGAGTTGGTGGTGTATTTCAACTAGAGGCTCGACATTTGTGGGGCTGAAACTGAAAAACATCATAACCAAAATACTTCAACAATGCTACAAGGAGATCAGACATTCGTGGTCAGAATATGAAGAACATAAAAACCAAAGATGCGAAGACATCGGATGTTGGTGGTCAGAATCTGAAAAACATTAAAACCAAAATCTTTACAAGGGTAATGTGATTAGTCTCATTTTCACTCATATGTGCTTCTTATTAAATTGCACAAACAATGTCAAAGATGTATGGTGTTTTTGCTTCCACTGCTTATTGTTATTTATTGTATTTACCTATGCACATGTTCTTCTTTTTCAAGACAAAATCCCAATAGTGGTATTAGAGCTAATCTTTAGACATTTTTGTGCTTTTAATTGTTGATTGGTTTGTGTTATTTTTATGATTTGATGATAAATTCTCATTTGTGAAGAGAATCTTTTTTAAGTGGCCTTCATATTTTAATTTGATATGCCTATTAATGGATTAATATGCAAAGTGAGACCATTGATAACAAAGTAAGCCTTCTTATTTATGACTTTAAGTTGAGATGAGTGTTTGAACTCGTGGCCTACCATCATCGTGGTTTGTTCCTATGTTATGGTGGTTGATTGACTGGTCATGGATACATTAGGGTCAATTTCCATTCAAAATATAGGACTGCTCTATTATACATGTGATGGTGTGGAGTTTAGGCTAATGATTTCCAATAAATGTTAGGTAAGGAATCATTTGTGTTCAATATTTGCATGAGATGATGGGTTAGACTTATCTACAATTATGAAGCTAATAACTGTTAGGTGAAACTTTCATGATCTAAAGGCAAAAGGAATGATTGGGAATCACATGTAATACATTAGATATGGTGATCCACTAACCAAGTTCATAGAGCACCAATAACTTTCAAGTGAGGTAGGCTCTGAACTAGTAAGACTCAAATCCCCTTTAGTGATCTTTTCCCAACGAAGATTACCTTTTCTCATGCTAAGGATTATTGGATCCAAATAAGAACAATGAATAAGAACAATAGGATGATATACTTCATTCAAAGGCCAAAATGAAATATTTTGTGGAAAGATAACGGTTAACAATATAAATTTTCTGCGCAAAGTATTGTTATTTTTCTAAGAATGGTTACGACGGACACACTTGCTTCTATAATTGACAAGAATTGTTTGGCGGGACATAACTATACTGATTGGGCAGGGAATTTGAGAATTGTTTTTAAATCTAAAAAAATCAAGCATGTGCTTGATCAGACTTGCAATAAAACTTTCCTACGATGGGATCCAAGACGAATGCGAAACTTATGATACGTGACGTGAAGATGACATAAAAGTTAGGTCATAAATGCTTCTATGAATAATGAGTTACATAAGAAGTATGAGACTATAAAAAGTGCTTACCTAGTTATCGTGCATCTGAAGGAGTTCTTCGATGAGAATGGTCAAATATCTAGAAATGAGATATCTAAAAGATTTTACTATATGATGACGACTGAGGAATTATCGATGAATGATCATGTTGTGAAAATGATTTGGCATATTAAGGAGTTGTCCAAGCTAAATCTTACTATTGATAATGAATTAGCCGTGGATCTAATACTCTAGTCCTTGCCCGATTCCTTTTCTGGATCTGTCCAGAACTTCCACATGCATAAAATGGAGAAAAATTTTGTTGAGTTGTAAGGTATGCTAGAGGTTTATGAGAAGGAAATGTACAACACAAAGCCCACTAGAGTGGCTATGGCTGGAGCTTCCTCTTTAAAGAGTAAGACTACTTTGAAGATGTTGACATCCAAAATTATCCATGTTGTCATGTGCTAACCACAAGGGCAATAATAAAGGTGATACACCTCATTTTGTTCGTGAAAGTTGAGGGCACCCAACATTTGTGAGGGTATTTGAGCTAAGCGTTGATAGGAGTCTAGACCGATACGCATGAGCCAATGGCAAAGGTAATTTATTGCCACGTGTTAGGCTATGAGAACAACGCATTAGACTTAGAGTTTAAGTGGAATTAGCATTAGTGCTCAGGCAAGAATAATTGCTACTCAAAATGTGCATAAAAATAGGGAAGCCATTGTTTACTTAATAAGCAAGTTGTGTAAGTGTCGTTAACAAGTTAGGAAATAGTCGCTTATGGAAAAGGTTGCCAAGAAGAAAAGGAAAACATAAAGAATGTTAGGAGTAGTGCCCAAGGAGAAGTACTCAGCTGATGGTTGCCATTTGCTCTATAAATACCACAACTTATTCAACGAAGAGCCCCTTGAACAATACAACAACTATCTTTATTTATCTTTTCTTTATCTTATTTTAGTCAATATTCCCATCGTCAATTAAATTCTAGCATGTCTCTTTATCCAGTTCAACATTGTTGATTAAATTCGGGTATTGTTTCACAAGCTCAACGTCGTCAATTGAATTCTGGCATTGTGTTTCCCATACAAGGGTGTTACTATTGATTAAATTCCAGCTATATTTCTAAAACAAATTGTGTCATAAATTAAATTTTGGCATAGTTTAAGCCTAAAGTGTAGGCTATCAAGCTACTTGTATTCATATTACATTGTTGATTAAATTCTGGTGTAGTTTGTGCCTGGAAGCTGTTGGTCTTTGAGCCATTTGAGTATCAATTGTCGATGTTGTATATACAAGTTAAGAATAAAATTTATCCTTGCAATTGACATTCTCTTTCCAAACTCAAACACCAAACCTAAGTATCTTACTGTAAAACCAAAATGCTTCGTTTAGTAAAAGATTTTTCAGAGGAAACAAAATCGGTAAAACATCTTTTTGGCATGTCTGGTGGGACCATTGTGTTGAGTTGAGTGAGTACTATGGCACAGACTCGAAGTCATATCAACTTAAATTGCGCCACTAATGAGCAAATACTGATGGCTGAGAACAATGCACAAGCTAAGTCATCATCAACTCAGCTTCCATAGAATGAAACCACAAATCAAGTCCATGAGGAAGGAGCAGATATTTCAAGGCAACATGTGGAAGAAAGAAGACAGGCATACCTCACACTAGTAATGCTCAATACTATGAGGTGAATAATTGAAGAGACTCAAAATGAGCTTGCTAATTATATGATCAGATGAATGATTGATGTCGTTAGGCCTTTAATCATCAATACTTATCATGAATGTGTCCAAAGGTAACATGGAGTCTCAACAAGACCAGTTTAGCCTTGAATAGGGCAGATCCTTATTTCAACAAGGTACGTTCCTATATCATCAACTTCTCAAGTAACATTAGGTAATGTAGGACAAGTTGTATCAGCTTGGCCTCCTTTTAGAATCTTTTTTTTTTTTTTTGGGGTCTAAAATAGGTAGTATTATTACAACGCAACGTAGAAGTAGCGTTTTGCATAATATCAAAATACAACAGGTCACGCAAAAACAAAGGAGGGTTGTGAACCCAATCCGAAGGAAGTAAAAGGTGCGCATGATAAAATTTCTGTTTCTCAATTTCTCTATTTCTCTGTTCCTCGAAACAGGTTTGGAACAGAAATCCGTTTGGTAACGCAATCTGATTTCTCTATTTCTGAAACAGATTTCTATTCCAGAAATAGAGAAATCGAAGAAATCAGAAGCTGAAATTTTTAACTTCTCAGTTTCTGAAACAGAAACAGAAATTTTTTTTTCTCAACTTTTCAATGTAGTCCAAAATATTTTAGATCACTAATATTGAAATAGAAATAGAAATAGTCAATTTAGTCCAAAATATTTTAATAATTTTTTAATATAATCATTTCAATCAATATTGATTGAAAATCTTAACCATTGGGCAAAATGGTGGGAATTGAATGAACAAGGTTTCATTTGTTGCACGCAAGAGATTTCACGCATGGTAATAGTCAACTTGCCACATTCATATCTAACGAGTCTTTCTTCACCTATTCTTCCGTAGTACGCCAGACAACGGCTCTATCTAGCTAACTATTTTTTTAATCATAAGCTTCATATTGAGACAGTAAAAAGGGGCCAAATCATTAGGGCTTCATCCGATTTTTCTTTTATAAGGAAAAGAGATCTAATAAGGAATCTGTTGTTCTTGTAAAAGTGTTGATGAAAATACAGATTTTGATAATAAATTTTTAAATAATCCTAGTGTTGATAATTTTGAAAAAAAATTGGTGACGATTTTTGAACACGGTGAGGATTTTTTTAACAAAATTTGGAAAGAAATTGTAATTAGACTTGAAGTTAGGACTTTTTTAAGAGAGTAGACTATTATAATCATGGCTATCATTAGACTTATTTGATTAATGTGAAATCAATTTCAGCAAAAACATAACGACATATTCACTACAATTGAATTTCAATTGATTTTTTTTTTGCCACGTTGTTTATTTTTCGAAAGAAAATATTACATAATACGAAACGTAAACACATGTAATAGGAAATTCCATGAAATTGTATTTTCAACTTTTGTAATGTATTAGTATTATTTCAACTATTATTTTGTATTTGAGAATTTCCTATGTTGCCATCTAATCAATTTCTATTCCTAGAAATTAAAATTTTATTCTGTTATCAAACGGATTTTTGTTCCAGAAATAGAAATTTTGAGTCATTATCAAACGGGTTTCTTTACTCAGAAACTTGTTCGGGGAATAGAAATCGAGAAATCAATTTCTGGAATAGAAATTTTGTCATGCGCGCCCAAAGAAGCCCGATGGGCCTTCGCGGCTCGATCTACTACTATGTTCATTTCCCTCTTGCAGTGAGCTATCCAAAGATTAGGGCATCGAGGAAGCATCGCCATGCAATCTTCAATCAAAGATCTGATTTCCCATGGCGGCATATTAGGGTTGCGTATTGCCTCGACAAGAGATAAACAATCAGTTTCTAGGCTCATCCGATATGTATTTTTTCCAGTCTGCATCAAGAAGTGGATCGTGAGATTTAGCGCCATCGCCTCTGCTTGCAGTGCAAAGGAGACGGCCATTGATCGAGTGAAGCCATTGGTTTTGATGCTGGATGAGTTTCGACAAACATAGTCGATCAAAGCTTCTCCGCTATCAGGCTGGTAAGCTGCGTCAATATTGAGTTTTATCTCTCCTTGATTCGATGGAGACTGATTCTGATTTGATTGCTGCATGCTTCGACTCTATTTCTTCTAAGTTGGGCTCCTGTCAGATGTGGCGCTGGCTATGGCTATCTACACGATCTGTTCCGAGTTGGGTTGCTGCTGGCAAAAGATAAATTTATTGGGCTTTCTAGATTTGCCAGAGGATGGATGCAGTTGTTTCCAAGTCTAGTGAGTTGGCTCTGTGTTCTATTAAATCGACCAACCATGCTTCTATCCGATGAACTCCACTGGTCTGATGCTTGATGTTGATTTCTGGGTGATCCTATATGTTTTGTGTCCAATGGCAAAGCAAGAACAAATGTTCTGGTGCTTCAGGTGCCTTATCTTCACATAAACTGCAAGTGGGATCTTGTATTATGTGTCGATGGTAGAGATTTTCTCTAGTTGGCAAAGCATTATTACAAACTGACCATAAGAAAGAATATATTTTTGGCGTAGAGTTCATTTTCCATATTGCATTCCATAGTCTGCGAGATACCTAAAAAGAGGAAGATGATTGATTGTGGTTGTTATTGATTTGTTGCTTTCTTAGAATATTATAGCAGCTTTGCACTATGAAAGAACCATTCTGCTTGCCTCTCCAGATGAGCTTATCTTTAGTGTTCGGTGGCCGAATTGGGATAGATGTAATATCTTCCACTATTTGACTATCAAAGCTCTGCCTTAGGAGAGGAGTATTCCACTCATTACTGTTCGGAACCATAAAATTTGCTACTCTTTCCGGTTCTCCTCTAGGCGCAGGTCCACCAATAATGCCGTTAGCCAACCATCTATCCTGTCGAATTTTAATAGGAGTTCCATCCCCCCATAGACCATTGAGTATTTTCTGCAATAAAATCTCGGCCTATTAGTATGCTCTGCCATGCCCATGAGGGTCTAGCTCCCTTTGATGCATTCCAGAAGTCTTGATAATGAAAATACAAGCCTTTTAATAATCTGCTAAATAAAGATAAATGTTTCTGCTATAGTCTCCATGCTTGTTTGCCTAGTAAGGCTTTATTGAAAGCAATAAGGTCTCGAAAACCCAATCCCCGCTCATCTTTCCTGCTTTTAAGCGCTTCCCACTTCATCCAATGTATACCAGATCTGTTGTTACTAGATTTCCACCAAAATCTTGAGATTTTCTGTTCAATTGTTCTACATATCGACACTGGGATTTTGAAAATAGACATTGCATAACTTGGAATTGCCTGAACAACTAACTTTATCAAAACTTCCTTACCCCTTTTTGAAATTAGCCTCTCTTTCCAGCCTTCTAGCTTGGATTGCACTCGACCCAAGATCCACGCAAACATTTCCTTTTTAGATTTTCTCCAATCTGAAGGTATTCCAAGATACTTGCCAGTTCTAGCTAGCATTGGGACTCTAAGTTCTCTGGCTAAATTCTCTTGCATGCTAATAAGACAGTCCTTACTGAAAAACATGCCTGATTTTTTGCGATTCACTATTTGTCCTGTGGTTAAGCAATATTCATTGATCACATTAGCTAAATTCTGACACTCTAGGGTCTTTCCTTCTAGAAAGAAAATAGCATCATCTGCAAAAAAACAAATGAGATAGGATAAGGCACCATCGGTTTAGTTTGATACCTTTGAGACTTCCCATATCCACTGCCTGATTAATGAGTGAGGATAAGGCATTGGCCATCAGTATAAACAGGTAAGGAGATAGAGGATCGCCTTGTCTCAAACCCCTAGACGGATAAAAATAGGGTAGAGCTTCACCGTTAAATTTGACTCTTAAGGAGACTGTTGAAATACATTACAATATCCAGTGAACCCATTGGTTGTGAAATCCGAGTTAGAGAAGGTGGTCTTTGAGAAAATCCCACTCGACCCTATCGTAAGCCTTTTGCATGTCTAATTTAAGCATCGCCTGAAACTATTTGGTCCTTTTCCTAGTCCTAATGTGGTGAAGGACCTCTTGGACCACAATTATGTGGTCTTAAATTTGCCACCCATTGACGAAAGCGCTATGTTCTGGCGCTATCAACTTCGTTAGCATAGGCTTGAGTCGATTAGCAAGGACTTTTGATATAATTTTGTAGATAAAGTTGCGCAGGCTAATTGGTCAGAACTGATCTAGCCTTTCTGGATGGGATGTTTTAGGGATCAGAGAGATGTGAGTCCTATTGTATTCCGGTAGCATCAACCCTGTCTAAAAGAATTGTTGCATAGCCATATAAATATCATCATCTAATATATCCCAATGAGATTGATAAATAAATAAATAAATAAGGCCGTTCAAACCATCAGGGCCCGGGGCTTTAGCTCCGCCTAATTGAAAAACTGCAAATCAGACTTCTTCTCTAGTAACCTCTGCTACAAGCTATTCATTCATCTTTGCTGTCACTAGTGAAGTGCATTTAGCTATAGTTGGGCTGTAGTCTCGGTTCCCTGTTGTTGTGTATAATTGCTGGAAAAAAAGTGAAGTCATCTCCTTGAGTTGGTGTTAATCTCGAACCCATCTGAATTGATCATCTTGTAGCATGCATATTCTGTTGCAATGTCTTCGTTGAATAGTGGAGGCATGGAAAAATTTCATATTCCTATCCCCCCACTTAAGCCAGTTAACTCTTGATCGCATAGCCCAAAATTGTTCCTCTTACTACCATAACTTTTGAATTTGCTTTTTCAGGTCGGTTATCGTATCCTTTTCATGATGAGCATATGACTGATTTATTAAAGTTTGAAGCTGGTGCTGAAGAAAACTTATCCGTTATCTAGCATTAGCAAATTTAGAACGGCTCCACGATGAAAGAGCAATGGAAGCAGCTCTTAGCTTTTGGGGTAAGGTCGCTAAACCAAGCTAATGAGAAGCCCAAGACTCAGCTATTATGGCTCAACACTCCTTATCCTGAAGCCAATAAGATTCAAAGTAAAAGGTTCGTCATTTTCTAACTCGAGAAGCTTCGGTTGACAGTAGAAGAGGGTTGTGGTCAGAAGCAATTGCTGGCAAAGCCAAGACTTCAACATAAGGGTAGGTTAGTCTCCAATCCTCTGTGCATAACATTCTGTCCAACCTTTCTTTGACAATGTTTTCTCCATCTCGGTTGTTAATTCATGTGTAGGCGCAGCCTTTGTTGCCTAAATCCATTAAGGAGCAATTATTGAGGAGTTCTTGAAATGAGAGCATGCGGTATGGTTCAACGAGACGCTTGCCAGTTTTCTCCCAAGGATACAAAATGTCATTGAAATCGCCGACACGCAACCAAGGTAGAGTATTCCCATTACTAGTAAGTCTTATTTCCTCCCAAAATTGTTGTCTGAGATAAGTAAATGGTGGAGCATGTAAACAGGTTAGGCGCATTACTACATCCATGTCCAGATCCTTACAGATCAAGTAAAAAAAAAAGCCGAAGACTGATAAACCAAGTCCCTGGACACCCGATTATTCCAAAATATCGCTAAGCCACTTGCCAAACCTGCTGGATTTTCTATAAAATAGTCTGAGAATTTCAGAGTCTTCTAAAGATAAAGAAGCTACCTTTCTTGGTTCTTAGTCTCCATTAAAAACAAAATGTCAAGCTTTTCCTAGGTCACTAAGACCCTAAGAGCTTGAACTATCAGGGGATTACCTAAACCCTGACAGTTCCAGCTTACTAACTTCATTGTTCAAATGGTGGCTTTTTAGGGCCAACCACCATAGCCCAACCAATAGATTCATTAGCCACCAGAACGGGAGTATCTTGAAGACAGGATTCATCGAGTCCTTCATGAAGCTAAGTATGTAAGTCATGTGAGTTGTGTCATTTAGCTTTCTTGATTGGGCCTGACCTTGCACTCAAAATTAAGCTTTTAACTTTCTTCAACTTTAGAGAACTGGTTGCCATTTCATTGATTTTACTTTTTTGCTGGTGTGTTAGTGGCCTGTCAGTGTTCGCTTCTCTTCTTGATGAGTCATCGACCAAAGGTTGCCACCGAAGGGGTGCTGCAGCTATGACTAATTGATTACAAACAGGTACCTCCATAGTCTGTTTCTCTTTCCTTTTGTGTGCTTGGTCCAAAGAAGCCAATGAATCATGATCATCTGCTACTATAATATCTGAAGAAGGTTATGGGGCCTCCGGGATGGTCTTTTCAGCATCTTCCGACACGTGATGTGGCTTGTAAAAGGTACACCAAAAGGGGATGTGTTCCTTAACCTCTGCCTGAAGCCACAAGCCATAATACATGCTATCAATGCTTTTCATTGTACTATCATCGAAAGGAAATGATGGGCAATGCATTGCATAGTGTCCCAATTTGCCACAAGAATAGCAAAAGTGGGATAACCGTTCGTATCGAAAATCTAACCATCGGTTCTTCCCTTCCAACTTGATTAGAATCCCTGTTTTCAAAGGCTAATTGATGTCTAGTTCTACACGGGCCCTTACTACTTTAAGGCTAGACCTATCTCTATGCTTTACTTTGACTTCTAATACCCTGCCAGTATGTCTAACTGCTTTACTGATCATAGATTCAGTACATCGTTCAAGAGGTAGCCCAAAGACTTGAACCCAAAACGCATATGATTTAAAATCATAGCAATGCAACGGAGTATGCGGGACCAATGGTTTCAGAATGACCAAATGATTGGCAAATAACCAAGGTCTGTTTTCTAGAATTCTCTATTTTACTTCATCTGTTTTGAATCTCGCAATATAAAGACCGGCTTTGCCTTGTGATATTTCCACTTGATCAATGCGCCACACCCTCTTCATAGTATTTTGAAAGCCTAGAAATTAACCGTTGGATCGGTTAGAATTTTACCTACTAAATATAGTCGGCGTTCCTCTATTTTGTTGCTAGGAGCCGCCTCGTCCCAAACTTCAATATGCTACTCAGACTAGAGGCGGCCCATTCGATAGCACAGGGCAACAAGTCGAGCCTCCTCTTCATTACCAGAGCGGTCCATTTCATAGAACAAGCCAAAATGAAAACTAACTGGGTAGCAAATTTTGTTGCAAATCAGCGATCCAGCAACGCATATAGAGCATGACTCCCCTTAACTGACTGCCGATTTGAGGAGGTAACTCGAGCTAGATCCCTTCTGCTCAGGTCGAAAGGGACATACAAGACTTGAAGAAATCCATTGAGGTAACAAACATGCAGGACAAAAATAAAGGAAAAGAGGGGGCGGAGAGTACGGAGGTTGGGAGGGATGTTCAGTTGGGTGAAAATCCATATCTTGAAGGGGCAATTTAGTGAAAGGAAGACGAAGCGAAGGAATTGTGCGGAACTGGAAAGAGGGGTTAGGGTTTCATCTGAGAAAAAGAAACTACCAAATGATAGAGAAGAGCTCTCACCAAAGGGAGAGAAAACCCTCTGAACAGCTTTGTCATCTTGACTTGGAACAATAGTTGCCAGATAGACAAACTCTGTTTCGTGTCCTTTTAGAATCTTACAAATAGGAGAAGTTCTCATAGCTACGCAAGCTGAATGGTCTATCAACTAGCATGTCCCTACCAATGTTGATCGAGGTCCTATAGTATTCATTCCATTAGTGACTCAACAAAATACATCACTTGAGAATACTTTAGGGTTAAGTTTAACTTAGCCGAACCCCATTCTGGTGCCTTAGACGAATGTACTACCTGTCATAGTGGAGGTCCCTAGAGTTTAATGACTCCAGCTAGGGAGTACAACCAATTGCAACAGTTGAGCATTTAGCAACAAGTACCTCAAATGAGGGCTCCTAATGTTCAACAACAAGTTCCTAATGTCTAACCCTAGGTGCTTCCAAATTTTCCATCTCAAATGTTGCAACAAGTTCTTCCTCTTATTTAGATGAATATTCTCAATCCATAAATAAACTTAGCACTTATAATCCAACCACAACCACAATTTTATGGACCTCAATAGCAATACCTTCAAGTGCCTCAGCAAAATAGGAACCTAGTATTGCAACCCAACTATGCTGTACATCAGTTCCCAGGTTCCCTCATATGGCTCCAATTCAAAATCAGCCAATAGTCAAACTAGCATTAAGAGGATACGGCAATGATGTTGATTGCTTGGCCAATGTTTATAGAAAGCTATATCTGGATTGGATGGATACTATATCATATCTGAGAAGTTTCAAAATGTCCGAGTTTACTCTGTTCACTATGAAAAGGATTAGTTGACATTTGAGCATATTAGTTGTTTCTTGACACAATGCAGAGATGCGGCACATGTAGATCATTAGAAGCTAAGGTTGTTCTCTTATCATTATAAAAAAATTCCTTTAATCGGTATACAGTATTGCCACAAAACTCAATTAATTCATGGGATCAAATGGAAAGATTATTCCATTCCCAATTCCAAAGAGCTATCTCAGATCGATTAGTAGCTAACTTGTCAACCATAAAACAGCTACATGGCAAATTAGTCACCAATTTATTTCTAGGTTTAAGAGAGCTGGATATAAATGCCCAATCCTCTTACTTAAGAGAACCTTTACAAATCTTGCTTTAATGGTTTGAAGTTTGAAATCTGAGAAAGAATGTTGGGGGATCCATACTTCGATATATTTTAGATGTCCACCATAGCCACTAAGCATTAGAGCTTTCTTAAGGAAAAACACAGGAGGCATGGTAGACGAATTGATATTAATTGGGCCAATTCTACAAAAAATAGATGAAGAACTAGAGCAAGTGGACATAGCATAAGTGGTTGTTGCTAAAATGGTTATTGATAAACCACATATTTGTCAGGCATTAAAACTAGTTAGAATAAACGAAAAGTCTAGCATCATGCTTAAAGCAAAGGAGCCCATTTACTACTCCTTCAATGCCAATAAAATTGAAGAGATAATCAATCTAATACTAGCTGATGGCAAATAAGATTGACAGAAGGGCAGAGCATACCTACTAAAGAAGAATTGGTAGGAAATAAATATTGAAAGCGGCATTACTCATGGAGTCACAATACCAATGATTGTGTAGTCTTCAAAAGAACATTCAAGATGCAATCAAGCAAGGAAAAATAAAATTTGCTGATGACAAAAATAAAGCTCCTATGGAAGTCAATATGGACCCATTCCTTGTCTTGACTGGAATGATATCATCGAGGGTCAGATCCAAATCCAAAAGTTACTAGTAACCTCAATTATATGCAAGATGTAAGCAAATAATCCGACAAGAAGAATATAATCCAGAGCGTTAGAATCATCAATTTAGCCAAAGAGCTACTAACGGGGTATACAACCCGAGTTTGATGACCCAATTCCGAAAAGAATCAATTCTAAATAAGCTAGCCTATCCTAGAAAGCATCTTGCTTATCAAAAGAGAAGAGTTGCTTTGTGAGACTTTGAATTTGGGAAATATCAAGGTCCTCAATTGTGCTCAAGGTGTAAGTAGCTAGTTTAGCAACAAAAACACTACTCTAAGGGGCATGACAATCAACATGATGCTATGGTCATAGGCAAGGTACAAAATTTGGGTAGCTTTAACCAAAGATAGCCTATTTGATTTGAAACAGGACCTTTTAAGAAATTTTGCACCCATCAAGTGATTGATAAGTCATTCAAATGAAGATATGAGAGGGAGATCCTACCATTAGAACTTTGGGAGAACATTGTAGAAAGTATGACTATATCAGTTATGGTCCACTACCTATTCACCCTTGAGGAGTCAGTCCATCTGGATGGGATCAAAGTTCAATGAAGAAAATATGAAGTCGATCGCTAATTATTGCCATCAATGAACTTTAAAGATACCCCATAATCCGCCAGTTGACAAATGGTATAAGGTTGATAGGGTTCAACCCATAAGGAACAGCTTGACATGAATACAGAAAAGAAGAATGCAAAGAAATAAGAAGATGCATTTGCTCCAAAAGCAACTTGACCAGGTTCGTATTACTCAGGTCAAGCCTACTTTTATGGCGATTGATGAACCAAAGAATATCGAGGCTAAAAACCTAGTCTAGAGGATTAAGCAAAATGATAATAATATAACTCCTAACCAAGGTGAAAGATTGGCCATAAAAGGGTTGTTGTCAAGATCGGTATCATTATTGAGCTCATGCATGGCGTAAGCAAAACTTCCTTGTAAATTTTGCATAGTCCTACTTGGTATGAAATTATGTGAGAAATCCTTTTAGATGAAAAAGAAGGGGCAAAGTTTTATTTTGATAATGAGGAAGTAATGGAATTTGAGAAGTCTCCTACACAGAGTTAGAATCACTTAAGGCCATTAAATATTAATGCCAGGATTAATGGTCGGCCGATATCTCGAGTGCAAGTTGATGAAGGGTCTACCTTCAATCTCATCTCTTATCATTTCTATAAGAAAATAGGGAGGATAGACAATGAGATTATCCTATTGAACATCCAGTTGTCAAACTTTATTAGCGATATCTCAAGAGCAGATATCTCAAGAGTCAAAGAAATATCCGTTGCTGATTTGACTATAGGCTCCAAGTCTTTTGGAACTTTTTTTTTTTTTTTTTGTGTGGTCAACGTTGATGCATCATACAATTTATTATTAGGAAAGGATTGGATTCATGATAACTAATATGTACCATCAACTCTTCATCAGATGTTGGCATTCTAGAATGGTGACAGGGTAGAGTATTTAAAGCAAATACTAAGCCACGAGTGGCTTAGTTATAGGCATCACAAACAATAACGGGATGCCAAGGGATATCGGAGGACAATATCTACGTGAGCAAACCCCCATTGGCAGATCCCAATAGAATTGCATTTTTCCATTTCGACAAAGGAAAACTTGAGTGGGTCTCAAAAAATCAACTAGTGGTAAAATTTCATGAGGTTGTCTATAGAGAACCTTATGTTATCAAAAGACCTCATTAGGAGGTACTCGACCTATTGGGCCAAACTAACAAAGCAAGATGCCCAAACTATTGAAAGAATTCTAGAGTTCAATGATTCGCCTATCAAGGATGATTTGGTAATTAAAGCTCAAGACCCATTGGAAGAGGTTAATTTTGGCATAGACCTCGATCGATGCCCTATATATGTAAGTGCCTTACTTGATAATGAATTCAAAGTCCAATTAGTAGATTTGTTAAGGAAGTACAAAAATTGCTTTGCTTAGGATTACTATGAAATGCCTGGATTGGGTAGAGATATAGTTGAGCATCAACTACCAATAAAAAAGGGCTTCAGGCAGCATAAACAACCCCAGGATGGTTTACATCAAAGGTTATGCAAAAAGTTAGAGAAGAAATTGAAAGATTGCTCACGGTAGACTTTATAAGAACAGCATAGTACATCAAGTGACTCTCAAATATTGTTCCAATAAAAAAGAAGAACGGGAAGCTCAAAGTGTGCATAGATTTTCGTGATCTAAATGCAGCTACACTGAAAGATGAATACCGAATGCTAATGGCTGACATGCTAGTCGAATACCATAAGACGGCATTTAGGTGTCCAGGAGCAATTGGCACCTTTGAATGGTTGGTCATGCCTTTTGGACTGAAGAATGTAAGCATTACATACCAGCGAATAATGAATTTTATTTTCGTGAGATGATTGGTGATTTCATGGGGGTTTATATTGATGACATCATTGTTAAATTGAACCAAGTAAGTCAGTTACTTTATTTAGAGCAGGCCTTTGTTAAGATGTAGAAGTTTAAATTAAAGATGAATCCTTTGAAATGTGCTCTCGGAGTTAGGACTAGTAATTTTCTAGGATTCTTGGTTGATCGATATATTAGGAAAGATAAATTTCTTACATCGATTTCTTGCTAACCTATTAGGAAAGATTGAAGTATTTTCCCTGTTATTGAAGCTTAAAAATCAAGTGAAGTTCGTGTAGAAAGTATCAATATGCGGTCGATCAAATAAAAGAATATCTCATCAACTCTCTGGTTTTGATGCCACCCAAGGCATGTAGACCGTTGAAGCTATATTTGTCATCCACTGATATTACAATTGGATGCATGCTGGCACAAAAAAATATATATATATGAATGGAAAGAATAAGTAATTTATTATTTGAGTCGAATGCTGAATGATGCAGAGATAAAATACACAGGTTTAGAGAAATTGTGCTTATCATTGCTTATACTAAGTTACATCATTATATGCTACCGGTTACAATATATGTAATATGTAAAATAGACGAAATCAAATACAAGTTAACCCGACCAATAATAAAGGGTCGAATTGCCAAATGGACATTTATACTTTCAGAAACTAGCCTAGCCTACATCTCACTTAAAGGCGTAAAGGGACAAGTAGTAGCAAATTTTATTACAGGATATCCAGGCATCCAAAATGAAAATCATATAGAATGGTGTGTCCAGATAGTTCCTTGGACCGTGTATTTTGATGGGTCGAGTGTTCTTAGGTCAATAGGAGCTGGAATTTTAATAGTTTCTCCCCCATGAACATAGGTCCAAAATGATGTTTAAGCTTGACCTTGGCTATTCAAATAATCAAGATGAATACAAGGCATTAATTGTTGATTTAAATAATTTGGCTGACATGAAGGTGTGATCTATTAAGTTAATAGGCGACTCCTAATTAGTTATAAAATGGTTGTCCAGGGAATATTGATGCATTAATGAAAATATCATTTCTCATCATATGTTTGCTAAACGTCTCGTCTCAAAAGTTCTCCATAAGAGATTTATGAGAGGCAACCCATATTTTAAATATTAGGATCTATAGAGATAGATTGAGCTCAATGATTGGCCTTTCATAATCTATGTACATAGACGAAGTATCGACATGTTTCAACATGCAAGATTCCAAAATAGAATTATTACCTATTAGGCATAGAATAGGTCTTTTTCAAAGATATATGTCCAAATACTCCTAAGGAAAGAGAGTGAATGGCAAAAGTTCCTTATGCGTTCGCCATTGGTAGTATAATGCATGTTATGCTATGTACAAGATCAAATATTGCACATGTTATTGACATTACTAGCATATATCAGTCTGATCCAAGAGAAGAGCACTAGATAACAGTCAAGACTATCCTTAAGTACTTGAGAAGGACTAAAGATTTATTCTTGATAAATGGAAAATGAGAGTTTAAAGTTGAAGCATGTATTGATTCTGATTTTCAATTAGATCATAATAATTATAAGTTTACATTTGGATTTGTCTTTACACTCAATGTTGATGCAAACTAAGTATAACTGCTAATTCCACTACTGAGACAGAGTATATAAT
This sequence comes from Eucalyptus camaldulensis, assembly GCA_019915185.1. NCBI lineage: Eukaryota > Viridiplantae > Streptophyta > Magnoliopsida > Myrtales > Myrtaceae > Eucalyptus > Eucalyptus camaldulensis. The sequence continues at coordinate 14,806,854 of JAHSVA010000014.1, read as the reverse complement.
TGCTTTTGAAGCGACGAAGGGAACAACTTGAATGAAGAAGTTCATTTCAGAACTTGGAGTGGTTCCTTTCATTGAGGAGTTGATTACATTGTTTTGTAACAACAATGGAGCAATGGCTTAGGCTAAGGAACCAAGGTTTCACAAAAAATCCAAGCATATTCAGAGACGCTTCCATCTCATTAGAGAAATCGTTCGGAGAGATAATGTCATATAGCAAAAAATAGCCTTAGTGGAAAACATAACAGATCCCTTCACTAAAGCATTACCTTGGTCTTCATTTGGGAGACGCCATAACATGATGGGTTTGAGGCACAATGTGACACCTAGAACGTCATCCATGACACGTGTTTATTATAATAATATTCTCTTTTAGTATGTGTGTTCGTAAAATTCCAAATGCAAGTAAACGTGTCGAACAAGTAATATAATGGTAAGAAAAAGTATCATCCCATGAAGATTGACGATTAATAAACTAATTAAATATTAAAATAGATTAATTCTAAAATTTATCTAACGGATCAAAATATAATTGAAAATAAATTAAAAACAAAATTTGGAGACTAAGTACAGTAAATCAATCAGATAAATATGTTAGATCATCCAATTTCACCATAACCATTAGATATGAATTTTAGATTGTTGTGAGTACAAAAACGATATCAAACATGGAATAGCAAAATTTCATAATCTATTTACTATCATTTCTCTAGGTATAGCAAACCTATTTAGTTTATTAATCTACTATATCTCTATGTGGATTAAAATAAACATAAGTGCATTAAGAACTATTAATATTCCCGACTTACAATAAGCAATTGCATATTATCACTTCTCAGTCTCAAACATGCATATCAGATCATTCGAGTGGTGGCTAGTCATTCAAAAGCATTATGCACAATAATATATAACTCACATGAATGAAATCAATTGCAAAACATAAAAATCATGAAATTCACATCATCATGGTTAGGTTACATCGTAGCCCTAACAAAAGAAAATTAGAACATAGTAGAAGAAAAAATATAAATATAAATCAAACCCAACATCTTGAATCAAAGAACAAAAATTTTGTCACAACTTTTGTCTTCTCTTCAAAATACTTGAAAAACTCTTAGAATAATGAAAAATGGTCTAACAAAAACCTAACTGCTCCCTCAAACTCTCAATGTTCTCCTATTTATAGGATATATCCAAGATCATTCTCTCCAAGCAATTGCGCATAAAATTAGGGAGTAAATTAGAGGATCTTTGATTTGATATCTATCTCCCAACGCTTGAAGATAACATTATAGAACAAAATCAACGATCCTTGATTTGATATCCATCTTCTACTGCTTTTTGATATGAAATCGTGATTTTTGCCATTATTTTCCTTATCTTCTCCATATCTCATTATTCTACATAAATAAGGAAAATTCGAATAATCATAAGGAAGTCCAAATATTTTCTCATAGATTTTACATTATTTGTTGCCTAAAATAGGTAAACTAACTCTATTTTTATAGAGTTATCAAACCCCCAAACTTAACATTTTGCTAGTCCTTGAGCAAAATCAAGACATAACACATACTCAAGCTAACAACCTCCTCCATAACATCTTTTGATAATTTCTCAAATTCACAATTCAAAGAAAAACACAAATTTCATCCAAACATTGAAATTGATTTATAAGTTAAGACCAATTCTAACTATGTAATCCAAGTGTGTGTGTGTGTGAATCCTCATTTCTTTCGAATTGTATGCAATCCAGATAAATTCACAATAACAAATGTAACCTCTAAAAAGTTCTCAACAATTATGACAAAATCTCATAGGTTTGCTTTTCATTCATCTCTCCACTAATGTAAGCTAATTATCCAACCAAAAATCAATAGGACGTTTCTCGGTTTGTAATGTAAGGCTGGGCTAAATGTGAGATAACGGTAATTTTAAACTTAAATTACCCATCAACACGTTGATTTCTAGGATCTAATTAAAGCCAATGTCACTATTCAATTTCACTCCTTCAAGATAATTTTTCTACCACCATATATCATCATTCCTTTTTTTTTCTCTTTTTTCTTTTTTTTGTGAATTGCTTTATGGTGGAGTTTCTCCCAAAATCCCTCCTAATATAACATAAAAATTTCCAACCCGTTGAGTATCCAAAAGGCCACTCAAGTGAAAGTTGGATTATGAACCATAAAAGCAATTTTTTTTTTTTATAATATACCCCAAAAAACCATAGCAATCACTTTTTTTTTTCTTTTTCATAATCCATCCTTCCTCTTAAACTTCTGTTAAGCTCAAATAATTTTTTATCCCAAAAAAAATCAACATTGTTCATAGGGCATAGGACAATGATATAATTTGATAATGGCTAGGCTAAATATATATATATATATATATATATATATATATATATATATATATACGGGTGTCAATGAAAAATTGGGTAATTACGACTTAACGGGGTGACTAGGGATAAATAAACAAGATCAGTTTGAAAGGATCAATCGATCCGAAAATTGCCTAAATCATTTTCTCAATTAGATGTAGCTTAGGATTTCACATCAAGATAAAATCAAACAAATTCTAAGATTTGGGTGAAATCTAAGAAAATCATATACTTCACATGAATGTTCTATAGATTTACACATAGTCAAGAATTAAGGACTTTTAGTGCTCAATAAATAGATCAACGTAATCAGAATTAAAATTAACTCACACATCAATTGAAAGCTTAAATAAAATTTAAATTTTTCTAAGAATCATAAAAATTCATAACAATGAATGCAATGATGATAGACAAAAAAAAAAATAGATTTAGCCAAAAATTTTGTCTCCCCACCAAACTTGAATGAAGCAGTGCCCTCAATGCGAAAAATAGAAATAGGAAGAAGAAAACACCCTTAATTGTAGGATAAGTTCATAGATGACCTTGATGATTAAATTTTTGAAAGATGATCCCTAAAAAAAAAAAAAAAAACTGGATAAAACAAAGAAAGTTCATCTTTTTTATGCAAAAAGTAAACTTAAAAATAAATGAAAAAAAAAACATAATTAAAATACTTGGATTGCCTCCCAAGAAATGATTGCCTTATAGTTTTTAGCCAAACTATCTCAGATGTCGGTATTCTAAAGGATGAAGTTCAATTGTGGTCTTCTGCTTGTTGTAACCACCTTCAAAGTAGGACTTCAAACGTTGATCGTTCACCTTGGGTTGCCTCCCAAGAAATGCTTGTTGTACGCTCAGTGTCATGCACAACTTCAACTATTCTGTATGGCAATACTTATGTAGCTGTGAAAGGACCAAACCATCGAGACCGCAACTTTTCTAGAAAAAGTTTAAGATGAGAGTTATAAAGTAAGACTTTTTGACCAATTTTGAACTCTCTTCTGAATATGTGCTTGTCGTGCCATCTTTTTGTACGCTCCTTGTACAACGTAGAATTTTCATAGGCTTCATTGTAAAATTCATCCAATTCATTCAGTTGCAATAATCTTTTTTCACCTACAGACTACATGTCAAAATTCAAAAATTTCAATGCCCAATATGCTTTATGCTCTAATTATACTGGTAAGTGACAAGACTTCCCAAACACTGGCCTAAAATGAGACATCCCAATCGGAGGTTTTAATGCTATCCAATAGGCCCAAAGTGCATTATCAAGTTTTATTAACCAATCATTCCTAAAGGCATTCACGGTTTTTTCTAAAATCCTCTTGATTTCCCTATTTGAAACCTCTACTTGACCACTAGTCTGAGGATGATAAGGGGTTGCAACCTAAACGGTTTTTTCTTCAAGAATTTGACAACAACCTTAGTATTATTTGTTAGCAATGCTACAGCTTCTACCCACTTAAACACATACTCCACAGCCACTAAAATGTATAAATTTCCATAAGAATGTGTAAAGAGTCCCTTGAAATCAATACCATAAATATCAAATAATTCACACACAATAATGTCATTTAAAAGCATCTAATTTTTTCTTGAAATATTTCCAGTTCTCTAACACCTATCACATGAAGCTACATGGAAGCATGCATCTTTAAAAAATGTGGGTCAATAAAATTCAGATTATAAAATCTTAGCTGCAGTTTTGGTGGCACCAAAATGACCACATGTCTCTCCATCATGACAATGATGTATAATGTTTGTCTTCTCTTCGTTTGGAACACATCTCCTTATGATCTAGTCCGCACTACTTTAAACAAGAAAGGTTCTTCCCAAAAATAATTTTTAACATTAGAAAAGAATTTTTTTTCTTCTGTTGATATGATAATTCAGGAAGACGAACATTACTTACAAAATAATTTACAAATTCTGCATACTAGGGAATTTTTGTGGACTTGATGGAAAAAAATTTCTCATCAAGAAACTCTTCCAAAATCAAAATTAGTCTTACCTCTTTCTTTAAATTTGGAATTCTTGATAAGTGATCTGCAATTAGATTTTTAGTCATCTTCTTATCTTTGATTTCCAAATCAAATTCTTGTAGCAATAGAATCCACCTAATCAACTGGAATTTTGATTCTTTCTTTTCAAGTAGATAATTAAGAGTAGAATGGTCAGAACAAACTATAACTTCTGAGCCAATTAAATAAGAACGAAATTTATTAAAAGCAAAAACTACCGACAAAAGTTCCTTTTTTGTTGTTGAATAATTCAATTGTGCACCTGACAAGGTTTGACTGGCATAGTATATGATTTGAAAAACTTTATTCTTCCTTAGTCCCAAAATAGCTCCTATTGCAGAATCGCTATTATCACATATCAATTCAATTGTTGCAGACATTAACTTCTCCTTTAAAGTAATAAAAGCTCGCATGCATTCAACAGAAAAATTAAAAGGAGCCTTTTTTTTTCCAAAAGATTAGAAAGAGGTTTAGCAATTTTTTAAAAATCTTTTATAAACCATTTGTAAAATCATGCATGCCCCAAAAGTCCTCTTACAAGTTCCATAGATGTTGGGGGAGGGAATTTTGCAATAACCTCCACTTTTGCTCGATCAACTTCTATTCCATTTCTAGAAATTTTATGCCCAAGCACTATCCATTCCTGCACCACAAAGTGATACTTCTCCCAATTCAAAACAATGTTAGTCTCCTCACATTTTTGTAAGACCAAAGCTAAATTATTTAAACAAGAATCAAATTATAAGCAAAAACAGAAAAATCATCCATGAAAATCTCAATATATTTTTCAACCATACCAAAAAAATAGCTATCATGCATCTCTAAAAAGTAGCCAGTGCATTACAAAGACCAAAAGGCATTCTTCTAAAAGCAAACGTACCATAGGGACAAGTGAAAGTAGTTTTCTCTTGATCTTCTGATGCAATAGAAATCTAATTATACCCCGAATATCCATCAAGAAAGCAATAAAACTCACGCTTTGCAAGTCTTTCCAACATCTTATCAATAAATGGTAAAGGAAAGTGATCTTTTCTAGTGGCGTCATTCAATTTTCTATAATCCATACACACATGCCACCCAGTAACTGTTCTAGTTGAAATCAATTCATTGTTGTCATTTTTTCTGAACAGTTATACCGCCTTTCTTTGGCACAACTTGTACAGGACTTACCCAGGAACTATCAAAGATAGAATAGATGATACCTACATCAAGTAACTTAATTACCTCAACTTTCACTATTTCCTGCATCTTTGGGTTCAGACGCCTCTGAGGTTGAATAGTGGATTTATATTGTTCCTCCATCAAAATTTTGTGCATGCAAATTGAAGGACAAATTCCCTTGATATTAGCTACTTTCCATCCAATTGCACCATTATACTCTCTTAATATTATAAGCAGTTTCTCCTCCATCAAATTTGTCTAAGAAGAAGATATAATTATCAGTAAAGAAAAAACTCTATCTAAATAAGCATATTTCAAATAAGAAAGTAAGGGTTTGAGTTCAAGAATTGGAGGCTCTTCAATTAATGGTTTAAACTTTGTTATGTATTGTCCCAACTCCACAAATTTAATTTCCTTTTGCCTTGAATATGGCGGAATTGCCTCCATGAAATTTGCATACTCATTTATCTCCTCATTCTGAATATCTTTGTCCCTTGGTCGAATTAGACATGCTTCAAGTGGATCTTCAAAAATATTTTCCTAAAAACCTTATTCACCAACTTGTCAACTATCTCAACTCTAAAATAAGAATTATCATTAGATTGATATTTCATTGCTTTAAAAATATTAAATGAAACAAGATCATCTTAAATTCTAAGAACCAATTTCCCTTGTTGTACATCAATAAGAGCTCTTCTTGTTACTAAAAAAGGCCGACCTAAGATAAGTGGTAACTCAAAATCTTCATCCATGTCAAGAATTATGAACTCTGCAAGAAAAATAAATTTGTCAACTTTTACCAAAACTACCTCTCGGATATTTAATTGATCGATTAGCTAGTTGAAGTGACACTGTGGTTGCTTTTACCTCGCCCAATCTTAATTTCTTGAAAATTGAATAAGGCATCAAATTAATACTTGCATCTATATCACATAATGTTTTTTCAAAATAAGAATCCCTAATAGTGCAAGGAATAGTAAAACTCCCTAGACATTTTAATTTCAGAGGTAATTTGTTGTGTAGGATGGTTGAATACTCCTCATTTAACTTCACAGTTTCATAATCCTCAAATTTTCTTTTGTTTACCAAAATATCCTTAAAAAATTTCACATAACTAGGCATTTGCGCTAAGGCAAAAGGAATGTTAATGTGCAATTTTTTAAATACATCAAGAAATTTTAAAAATTGCTTATCTATTTTGTGCTGCTGGAGTCGTTGAGGGAATGGAATTGGTAGCACATATGGCTTGGGATTATTTGAAAAAAGTTTACTCATGCTTGTCTCATTTGATTGTTTATTGATTACATCTTCCTTGTCTTTGAAAATTGCCTGCTTGACATCTTCTTCTCCCACTTGTTTACCATTTCCTAGGGTTATAGCCTTTATGTTTTCGATTGGATTTTTCTCTATATAGTTCGGCAAAGAATCTTGTTGTCTCCTTGACATCATGCTTGCTAATTGACCCACTTGCATCTCCAGATTCTGATTGAAGCCTTTTGATTTTGAAATCTCACATCCGTCCTTTTGATGAAGCCATGAGTCATGTTAGCAAGTTTGGTAACTCTATCTTCCAAATTTGACTTTGTCTCTTCTAATTGTTTGAATCCTAGTGGTCTTGTCACATTCTAATTATTCCATGAAAAATTTGGATAATTGCGTCATCCCGAATTGTACATGTTGGAGTAGGGATTATTCTATAACCTGTTAATATTCCCAACAAAGTTAGAATTTTCACTAAATTGTTTAAAAATAGTACCTACTTGACACTCTGTGCCAAATGACCTCCACCACAAAAATTACATGTCAAATTCTAAATTTTCATGGCTAAAACACTCATATTATCAAGCTTTTTGTTGAGTGCTTCAAATTGTGTAATAATTATAGCAAAAGCATCCTCTTCGTGAACTCCGCTAGCTTTTCGTATTGTAATTTCTCAGTAGGCCACTGATAACTATTGGACGCCATGGCTTCTTCTGGTGTTTTATTATTTAGAGTTCCCCCTACAGTTGCATAAATCATAGAACAAAGATTTGTACTAGTGCCATTATAAAAAGTTTGGACCTACATCTATACAGGTAGTCAGTGATGTGGGCATCTCCTAAGAAATTCTTTGAATCTCTCCCATGCTTCATATAATGATTCATTATCCATCCGCATAAAATTACTAATATCGTTACGCATCTTCGCAGACTTTGCAAGTTGAAAGAACTTATTGAGAAATTTCTTAGCCATATCATTCCATGAAGTGATTCATCCTGTAGGAAGAAAAGAAAGCTAACTCTTAGTTTTGTCTCTAAGAGAGAATGAAAATAAATAGCATCATATGTAACTCAATTATATTTAATGGTGTCATAGATTTCAAGAAAATCATTGATGTGAGCATTTGGATCATCACTTAATAGCCCACTAAATTGCACTGATTATTGAAGCATTTGAAGGAGCGACATCTTGACCTTAAAGTTGTTTGCTTGAATTGTAGGTCTTCTAATACTTAATGTGGTTCGGCATAATCTCTTAAGAGTCTATGTAGATTTTCATTTTCACCGTCTGCCATCTTCTTAGCGTGATTTCTATATTCTCTCAATCGCCTTTTGAATGTATGCTCAATTTATGGATCAAGCTCAACAAGTTTCCCTTGTTGGCTACATGTCATAAACCGATGTAGACCCTGAAAAAAAAAAAAAACAAAAGCTAGATTAAACTTAGAATTATATGATATCAATATTAATTAGTATTAAACAAATGATCCCCAACAACGGTGCCAAAAACTTGTTTGTAAAATTCTAAACGCAAGTGAACGTGTCGAACAAGTAATATAATGATAAGAAATAATATTGTCCCACAAAGATTGATGATTAATAAACTAATTAAATACTAAAATAGATTAATTATAAAAATTATCTAACAGATCAAAATATAATTGAAAATAAATTAAAAATAAAATTTGGAGATTAAATGTAGTAAATCAATTAGATAAATATGTTAGAGCATCCGATTTTATCTAACCACTAGATATGAATTTCATATTGTTGTTGGTACAAGAACGATATCAAACATGTGATAGCGGAATTTCCTAATCTATTTACTATCATATCTATAGGTATAGCAAACCTATTTAGTTTATTAATCCACTATATCTCTATGTGAATTAAAATAAACATAAGTGCATTAAAAACTTTGAATATTCACAACTTCCAATGAGTCTTTTGGATCACCTTATTATCGAAAACTACACAAATAACGCGATATATATATATATATATATATATATATTCACATTTAATTCATGGTTTTATTATTGCATATTATCACTTCTAAGTCTCAAACATGCACATCAAATTATTCAAGTGGTGGCCAGTTACTCAAAAGCATTATGCACAATAATATATAACTTACATGAATGAAATCAATTGCAAAACATAAAAATCATGAAATTCACATCATCATGGTTAGGCTACATCATAGCCCTAACAAAAGAAAATTCGAACATAATAGAAGAAATAAAAATATAAATCAAACCCAGCATCTTGAATCAAATAATAAGAATTCAGTCACCACTTTTGTCTTATCTTCAAAATACTTGAAAAACTCTCAGAACAATGAAAAACAATCTAACAAAAACTTAGCTGCTCCCTCAGGCTCTCAATATTCTCCTATTTATAGGATATATCCAAGATCATTATCTCCAAACAATTGTGCATAAAATTAGGGAGTAAATCAGGGGATCTTTGATTTGATATATATATCTCCCGACACTTGCAAATAACATTAAGGAACAAAATTAAGGATTCACTGATTTGATATCCATCTTCCACTGCTTTTTTATTTGAATTCTTGATTTTTGCCATTCTTTTCATTATCTTCTCCATATCTCATCATTCTGCATAAACAAGAAAATTTTGAATAATCAGAAGAAAATCCAAATATTTTATCATAGATATTGCATTATTTGTTGCCTAAAATAGGTAAAATAACTCTATTTTTATAGAGTTATCAATGTGAAAGTGTAATCTTTTTTTTTTTTCCGAATCCCTTTACAAAGAAAACAGTACAAATATAACTAACGGACTTATACTTCTTTTGTTGATACGACATTTTAAGTTCACAACTTTACTACATTGCCAGCAAAATACAAAAGTCTAGATAGAGGTTAGGGAGACCTATTTTTATAATACACTCCAAAAATCTGGTTGTACAGATCCAGATTTAATTCATGGATAGTTAACATCTTCCTCTATTGCGTCACAACTATATATTATTCCAAACTCAAGTTCAAACATGCTTTTATAAAGACATTCATAAAGCATGGAACTTCATGTTTAAAAGGTTGAGAGGTATACATCCTACACATCTGAAAGAAAAAAAGAAAAAGAACCAAAATCCAGTAAATGAAATTTATAGTTTTAAGTTAGAAAAATTTTCTTACCACTTCACTTGGTACACACAAAGTGAATGCATAATAATTTAGTAAGTGTTATAAAACATGAGTAGACTTTACCTTTCACATTTTCACATATCACAATAGTCATCATCCAACAATACTTCCATCCATAATCATACATATGGTACACCATGTTTCGGCACAAGGTACTCAATTTTAAACAATATTCTACACATGATTATACATTTTATTTATTATTACTTCTACATTTTAACACTCCCAAGGCATCCCAACTCACGGACATCGCAACTTATGGGGCATCTCAACTTCGAGGCATCCTGCACTATTCGTCCACGGGACATCCCAACTCATGGGGTATTTCGACTCCCAAGACATCCCGAAACACTCATTGGGGTATTTTGACTCATAGGGCATCATCACATCACTATATGGGTAATAGAATCATCTTAATCTCATGCAAGTCATGACATATGCACATCCACCCACGGGACATCCCAACTCATGGGGCATCTTGACTCCTAAGGCATCCCAAAACACTCCTCAGGGCATTCCAACTCACAAGGCATCATCACACATTACCATATGAACAACGAAATCACATTAAACTCATGCAAGCCATGACATATGCATATTTATAAACATAGCACATATTTTTCAAATCAATTCAATACATCTATCCAATAACTAAGCAAGAAATAACTTATAATTATATTCTTATCGTCAAAGACTAAACATTCAAATGAGTACATTCCGAGTCTGGATGTTAAGCATATTCTGGTTGTAAAATCTAGTCAATCAAACGAGTATTTTTGGAGTCTGAACAAATAAATATATTCTAGACGTAAAGTCTGAACAAGCAATTGGTAGAAATTTGAATTTGAACAAATTGATACGTTCTGGTCGTCAAAGTTTGAACAATCAAAAGGCTAAGTTCTAACTTAATAAAAGTTTATATAACAAAAGAACGAATTCAATAATGAATGGATTTACAAAAGAACAAATTCAACAATGGACAAGATAAACAAACGAACAAATTCAATAAAAAAAATAGATTCAAACTTAGTAAAATCCATTTGAACCAATAGATAGATTTTTCACGAACAGATTCACAAGTTGACATATTCAACAAATGAACAGATTCAACCAAATGATCGAATTCACAAACGGATAGACTCAAACTTAGAATGAATAAACAGATTCAGGTAAAGCAAATTATAGCAAAAACAAGCAGAAACAACAGATTTTGACTCGTAAAAACTTTCGTAAAACAAAGCAAAAAGAACACGGAAGAGGTCATCGACATAAATATGGCAGAACGAATAGATTGTGACTATTAAGAATGAAACAAAACGAAGTGGAACAAACATGCAAGAAGTTATCAAGACAAATATGGCGGAATGAACAAATTTTGACCATTCAAAATGAAACAAAGTGAAGCAAAATGAACAGTATTCTGACTAGTTAAATTATGGTAGAACAAACAAAACAAACAAAAAGAGTAGATTATGTCTAAATAAATTCTAATTTAATGAACATGTAGGATGTTATCAAGATTGTTCAACAACCACCATACCCATAACATGCATATTACTTACCTCGAACAAGCAATTAAGTTGAAGTGACTAAGTAAATTTAAACTAGCTTAATACCTAGAAACTTCACTTACCTTGAACAAGTACTAACCATCAATTTGTCGTCACCACCTTGTAGCTTTCGAACAAGAAAGTCTAGTTCTCTACTTTAAGGATTGAAACATGAGAATGTTTCTTTTGAGGTTTTGGAAAGATGAAAGTGGGTTTTAAACCAAAGTATGGGAGTTTTATTTAAAATTGATTAAAATGGAATGATGTCTTCCCTTGCTAGGTGGAGCCATGCATTTAAATGACCAACATGAGGTGGCATAAATAAAAAACAAAGTCTTGCACATGTCCAAAGAAAATTCAAAGAGTGACTCGATTTGAAATAATCACGGCTTAATCTAGGTATCAAAATTATCTATATTACTTCATCTTTGAGAAAATACTTGGCCTTGCATGAGTTCTTACAAAAACATGTGACATTTATAAGCTTTAATTAAAAAAAATTGAGCAAATATTGTAAGAAAACGTAATCCTCTTCTTTCAACATTATTAGAATAAGTTAATCACTATTATTATTAATAAATAAACTAAATTTACACAATTAATATCAACCATACTACTAAGATGACAATAAATTAATTAATATCACCCTACTATTAGCATACACATAATTTGATTCACACATCAGACTCAAGACAACTTATGTTTATGGAAATTATCCACCACGTCCCACAAAATTTATGATTTGACTAAAGTAACCATGTATTAGCTACAGGTTAAGGATTCAAGTTGCATTATTTATTTAATAGCAGTCCCATTTATATGAATGAGTCCATAAGATCAGTTATGACTAAACTTATTCTTTAAGTGTTAAGAATATGTGTAACAAGTTTATAGTTATACTAAATCTTTGGACAATTTCCAATCAATGGATCATTTAGAGGATATTGATGACCATGTTGAGATTGTTGTGTTCTCTAGCTTCACCATTGAGTATTAGATATCTTAGGAGATGATGAGACACAAGTCATTAGGTATTGTCATACCTGAGCTAAAACATGGGTACTTGCCTCAAAGAAGTTCATTGAACATGACATGTAAAGAACAATTAGAAACATAGAAGCTTTTAGCATGATTAATGACTAATCGTTCATGCTTTGGTCTTGTGTAAAATCCTTAGACCTGAGGTACGATGCTGACTAATACATTGGATGGCTGTGGTTTACAAGTGCACATATTGACTCTTTGTCAAATCTTCTCTATAGTTGATGGTCATAATTGGTTCATACACGTAGGCACAATATGAAATTTATCTTCTTATTATATATGTAGATATTCAAGATAGAATATTAATGTCCTATGTAATCTAACCATGATATTGTATTGAAATGCTCGACTAGGGTTGTAACCAAGAATGAATAGTTCATGTCTCATAGAAATACTTCTCAGTTAGATTTGGCATATGATTGAATTGGTGGCTTGACAAACAATTTCACGGCCTTTGTTCGATCGAGACATGGTGAGAAAAGAATGATTGAATTACACAGTCGCCAAAGCTGAGAGGTTCATTATGCTCTTGAAATATTCACACAATTTGGATAATCATGATATATTGGATGTCATTCATGGTTTATAGGAATGGGAGATTGATTGGGACAATTAGTTCTCTTGATTATGCTAATTTGTTAATATTAATCCTACTGTTAGCTTAATAATGAACCTAGAGATATCACACACCATAACCAATTTTAGAAGAACGTTAGAATGGGAAAGACAATATTGCAAATATGTTTGTAATTGACGAAATTAGATTGAGTCACGCTAAAAATAAAAGATCTTATAGGGGTTTCAAACTTTATAGACCATATCAAATATCTGAACCGGTTTTAGACTTTCCAGCCGAATGGAAGATCTAAAGCAGGTTCAGATTCAATGGCCCACATTAATGATCTAAAGTGAGTTCAGAATTAATGGCCAAATTGAAAATCTGAAACAGTTTCAAACTTAACAGCTAAATTAAACATTTAAAACAATTTCAAATTTTACAACCACATTAATTATCTAAAATGATTTTAGAATTAATAGGTAGTTTAATGATCTGAAATGTTTTTAGATTCATATGACCAAATTAATGTTCTAAATGGTTTTAGACTTAATAGTCAAATTAAAATATTGTAATGGCTATAAAGTTAATGCCCTGAATGAAGTTTTTGAAAAGTTACAAATTAATGCTCGGAATAATACTTTGTAACGGTTACAAAATTAATGCTCGAATTAATACTCTAAAATGGTTTCAAAACTTATGTTCAGGTTCAAAGTTTGAAGTGAGCTTAGGCATTATCGCTGAATTAATGCTCAACTAGTTTAGTGTTAATGAGCCGAATTAATTAAATCAATGTGATATGTGACCGATTATAAAAGGCGATTAAGAGAGGGTCGTTCTATGATTGTGAGTGATGATAGTAATCAATCAAATTAGTCACACACGAGAGCAATTGCTAGGCAATTGCTAGCCCAATTGTTGCGGTATGCTCTCTCAAGTTTCTCTCTTCTGTTCAACATGAGTTAGTGATGTGTCTAAACAAGAGGCTTGACATTTGTGTGACTGGAACTAAAGAACATCATAATGGGAATACTTCAACAATGCTAGAGGAGATCAAACGTTTGTGTTCCGAATGTGAAGAATGTCAAAACCAACCTTTTTTTAGCACGGTACAAGGATAATGAGATTATCTTCCTTTTCACTTCTATGTGCTTCTTACTAAAATGCATAAGCAATTTCGAGAAGATATGTGTATAGGTGTTTTTGCTTCCACTGTGAATTGTTTTTTATTCTATTTCACCTATGCACAAGTTCTTTTTTTTTTTTTTAATAAAATCCCAACATAGATGTCATGATTATTAGAGCGTGTTTGGTAACAATTATGTTCCCAGTAACAAATTCTTATCAGAAATGACTCTTTTGTATTCTATTCCCGGGAATAATTTCTAAGAATTTTAAGCCATTTCGTTACTGTCCAAAATTTCTGATTCTAGAATAGAACTGTGTTTGGTATCGTGCTCAAAATTTATACTCCAAATCATTTTCTTTTAATTTTTAAATATTTTTTTCTTTTTTCCTTTTTTTCCTTTTCTTTTTTTCTTTTCTCTCTCCTATTTATCTTCTTCAAGTGGCTAGACCAGTCCGGCAACCGACCAGACGAGGGCTAGCGACCTCACCGAAGCATCGCCAGCCCTCAGCAAGGCCAGCCCTTGTCGACAGCTAGGCGACGCTCGCCTAGCCTCGTCAAGGGTCGATCTCACCGGTAGTTAAGCGGGCCTTGCCAAGGCTAGGTGAGGCCTACTTGGCCACTAGTGGGGCTAGGCGAGCCTCGCCGATGGCTGGACTTGCCTCCAGCGAGCTCGCCAGAACAGTTGTCGACGACTGGCAACAATGGGCAGCGAACGGTGGACAACAGATGATGGCAGATGACAGACGGTGGCGAACAGCAACCGTAGGATGACAGTAAATGAAGAAGAAGAAATGGGAAAAAGAAAAGAAATATGGTCTTGATTCTTAGATTTGTTCTCGGGAACAAGAATCAACTTCTTTTTTTTATTCTTGATTATGTTCCAAATCTACTTCCGGGAACAAAAAAAATAGAAATTTGTTATCGGGAACAAAAATCATACCAAACATGATTTTGTTCCCAAACTGCTCCCAAGAACAAAAAATCAAAATTAAATACTATTTGGATGGTTAACAAACAGGCCCTTAATGACCATAACAACTATCAACATATGCTGATGGTTAGTCCATGATAAACCCTCGACATATTGAAAATAGAAGCCCAAACAAAGATGCCAAGGAAATATCAATTGGCGGTTAAGGTTAGCAACATTTGAGGAGTTGTAAATGCTTATGGATAAGGACAATACATGATCTAAAATGATCGCGAAGCCTAAAACCATGAGATGTGGTTGCAACTGGCAATTTAAATGTTAACCATTCATAAGCCGTTGCACTTTGTAAGAGCCTAGGTAAGAGCCGCGTTGAATCATTGTAGAGGATCCACAATCAACAACACCTATATATCTTTTCAATTCCAATTTATTGATTTATCGATTCCTTGTACTTGCATTTGACTTTACTCCAGATCTAGTTATCCCTATTCCATGAATTACTTTCTGTCCGAATCGCTACTGAACATAATTCAATTATTAAAAAAAAAAAATCGACTTTTGGAGAAAGGTATTTCGCATTGTGGTAAAATTCCAAAGAAACATTTTGTTATTTTTATTATTTTTGTCATTTTCTCTTGTTAATCTTTTCCAAATGACATATAAGACATAGTAAGGTCCAACTAACATGAATGGCACATCATCCCTGTAAGCTCAGGTGATTACACTTCATGGTCAATTTGACTCGCATTTGTCTCCCGTAAGTGGATTAGCGATTCTCGGTCCAAGTTTTGGGATAACAATCTTCCATTCCAAATGAGGGACGACTAAAAATTAAATTTATATCATTCTATTCCATAGATTCAGAATTTTAAAATTCTTTTTTTTGTCAAAACCTTTTCTCTATTTCTTGAGGGAATATTATAGTTTTTTGGTCATAAAAGGGAACTACATTCATTATAACGAAGTATTACAACCAGTTGCTAAAGCATCGGAAATTAGGAGGTCTAACAAAATCGAAGGAGGCGAGATGGGCCAATTTTCGGTTAGGGCACCATTTCTATGGGCCTTTGCGGCCTAGTCCGCTACAGCATTTGCTTCCCGTCAGCGGTGTCTAACCTTAACGCAAGAGAAGTTGCGCAAGAGATTGATGGCTTCCTCAAAGATAGCTCGAACCTCCCACGGTGGTTGGGTGGAATCATTGACTGAATCAACCAATATCAAGCTGTATGATTCGATACCAGTTGACCATGGATTTTGTTGATCTTCAGCAGATGGCGAAGGGTGATTAACAAAGCCATAAAATATGTCTGCAAAGCCGAAGAGGCGACAAAGTCCCTGGTAAGTCCGTTGATCATTTTGCCGTTCTGGTCTCAACATGTACTAGCATTGTCCCTTGGTTGATGTGTGGCTGAAAAGCCCCATCAATATTCAACTTGAAGGTACCTGGATCTAGAGGTCTCCATAATTCACCATTGTTGAGCTGCTGTCAATCTGTGTCTGTAGGATTACGATAGGCGTATAGAGCTGATAGAGCATTGGCTAGAGCAGTATCCACAACTTGACGAGCATCCAACTATTGACGACAAAAGATAAAGTTATTCCGCGCTTTCCAAATGTGCCAGAGGACGTAGGCTACAATGTCCAGATCAAGTATAGACTGTTTGTGCATAAACATTGCTACTATCCATGCGTCTATTTGTATAGCCTACACCTTGATAGGATTGTTGATTGCCAAGTCCGACCAAATGGTAGTGGTCCAAGGACAAAGCAGGAAAATGTGTTCTGCTGATTCAGGTGTGCTATTGTGATAGAGAGTGCAAAACGGGTCTAGGGTTATTTTCCTATGAAATAGATTGGCTTTTGTGGGTAAGAAATTGTGGCATAGTGTCCAAAGAAAGAACTTAATTTTGGGAGCTATCTTCAACTTCTAGAGTTGTTTCCACAATGTCTGTGGAATCTGGTAAGAATGTGAAGCTTCATTCTGATGTTTGCTGACTACTGATTACATGATTGCTTGGTAACCACTTTTAACAATATAGTTGTCGTGTGTGGTTTTTGTCCAAATTAGTTTATCCTCTACATAAGAGGGACTTACCGGGATGGTAAGGATCTCCTGAACAGTGTGGTTATCATAGACTCTGTTAAGTAGTGAAATATTCTAGGCATTGGCTTGCATATCTAGGAGTTCGGCGACTTTAATAGGCTCATCGCGATTCGTCGGGCCACCCAAAATTCCTTTAGGCAACCAACCATCTTCCCTAATTCTAATTCTTTTCATATCACCTACTGACCATCAAAGTCTTGGAAGAATTGAATCTCAACCTAATAATAGACCTTGCCAGCCCCAAGACGGTCCGGTACCTCTATCAGCATGTAAAAAATCCTGAGAATGAAAATAAATACCTTTGAACAACTTACTCCAAAGTGTTGTAGGATGTTGAATCAGACGCCAGGCTTGTTTTCCGAGCATAGCCTTATTGAAATCCATGAGATCTTCAAAGCCGAGACCTCCTTTAATATTGCTCGTCTTAAGCTCACCCATCTTTTCCAGTGGATCCCAGATTTAGTGGATTCATTCTGCCACTAGAAGTGCGTGATCTTCTTTTCAATGGAAATACAAGTAGACATCGAAATTTTAAATATAGATATAGTGTACTGTGGGATTGCCTGAACAATGGATTTAATGAGGATTTCCTTTCCACCCTTGGATATTAAGTTTTCTTTCCATCCTTCCAGTTTTGTGTTCACTTTCCTAATAATCCAAGCAAACATTTCCTTTCTAGAACGTCCCCAATTAGAGGGGATTCCCAAATATTTCCCAGTTTTGACTAACACTGGGACTCTCAAAGTATTTGCAAAATTTTCTGGAGGGCAAGAGGACAAGCCTTGGAAAAATATATGCCAGATTTATTCTAATTGATAGCATGTCCCGTAGCTAAACATTATTGATTCAGTAAGTTGGCAAGATTTTGGCATTCCTAAAACTTAGCATCTAGGAAGAATATGGCATCGTGAGCAAAGAATAAATGAGATAAGATAGGACACCACCTATTTAGCTGGATGCCTTTGATATTTCCCATGTCAATAGCTGATTTATAAGATTAAATAACACATTTGCCAGGAGTATAAATAGATATGGAAAAAATGGATCGCCTTGTCTAATGTTCCGGGTTGGATGGAAGTAGGTTAACTGCTCACCATTGAATTTTACACTATAAGATACCATTGTTATATACTGCATTATCCATCTAACCCAAGTGGTATGAAATCTTAACTTCAAAAGATAAGCTTCTAGAAAATCTCACTCCACCCGATCATAAGCCTTTTGCATATCCATTTTCAGTACTGCTTGAAAAGTTTTCTTGCGTTTCTTAGTTCATAGTTGATGTAGCACTTCCTGGACAATGAGAATGTTGTCTTCGATCTGGTAGCCACTTACAAAGGCGCTTCGTTCAGTGGATATTAAATCAAAGAGCCAGGGTTTAAGTCGATTTGCAATCACTTTAGATATAATCTTGTAGGCATAATTGCAAAGACTAATAGGTCGGTATTGGTCGATGCTTTTTGGGTGTGAAACTTTTTGAATCAGGGTAATGATGGTTTTATTAAGATCTGTAGGCATAAACCTTGTTCTAAAGAACTCATGTACTAACATAAAAAGATCAACCCACAAAATATCCCAATGTGTTTGATAAAAGAGGCCATTCATACTGTCTAGTCCTGGAGCTTTAGTTGTCCCCAACTAGAAGGTTGCTATACGGACCTCTTCTTGATTAACCTCTGCCATCAAAAGATTATTCATTGCCGTTGAAATGACTCGCGAGCATTGATCAATGATGGGCTGATAGTCATAGTGGCCTGCGAATTGGTAAAGGTTGGCGAAGAATTGTGTGGTCATATGTTTTAGAATATTGTCATCTCGAACCCATCTTTGATTGCTATCCTTCAGCATGAGTATTCTGTTTTGCTACCTTCATTGGATTGTCATTGTGTGAAAGAATTTAGTGTTCTTGTCCCCCTAGTTTAGCCAACTTATTCTAGATCGCATTGCCCAGAATTGCTCGTCTTGCTGCCATAATCTTTGTATCTCCGCCTTCATGTTGCTTACCGATTGCTTATCGTAGTGGTTGTGGGGCTGGTTTATGTGATTCTAGAGCTGTAGTTGTAAACTTGCTATTTTGTTGTGAGCTGTGGAAAATTTGAGACGACTCCATTTAGTGAGGGCCATCGATACTAGCTTGAGTCTTTATGTCAAATTGTGATTTGTTCCATGACCTGAATTCCAGGATTTATCAATAACTTCGCTACACTCTTTGTCTTGTAACCAAAAGGCTTCAAAAATGAAGTACTTATGTCAACGCCCTGGTAAAGTGTCAATAGTTAACAGTAAAGGACTATGGTCAGAGCCCACTGCAGGTAGCGCAATAACTTCTACTTCAGGGAAAGCAAGACGCCATTCGTATGTACAAAATACTCGATCTAACCTTTCTTTCACAAAATCAACTCCTTCCCGATTGTTCGTCTAGGTATAAACACAGCCCTTGTTGTCCATGTTCATTAAGGCACAATCTTGTATTGCTTGTCTAAAATAAGACACATGTCAAACGCATAGATAAGCCACACCTAGAATCCATACAATTCATACCAAACAAATCTTGAGATGATTGAGTCATGTTTACCGTAAGATGATCATGCCATAGTACAGCCAACCCTCCTGCCAAACCAATAGGGGTTAGAATATAAGACTTTCGAAATTTCAAGCGTCACTAAAGTTGAGTGATCACCTACTCTCGATTCTTGGTTTCCATCAAAAATACGATGTCAGGCTTTTCTTTAGCCACAAGGACCTTAAGGGCTCGAACTGTCAAGGGAGAGCCCAGATCCCGACAGTTCCAGCTTATAATCTTCATTTGTGCAAAAGCGACTATTGAGGGCCAACCGCCATCGCCCATTTTTTGCCTCAATAGCCAACAAGATAGGAGTTTCCATAATAGTTCGCTCATCTATTGCTCCTTCTATAGTGTTGCGTGAATCATAAGGGGTGTATCATTTAATTTTCTTAGCCACTCCTGCTCTTGTGGATAGCCTTGTATTCTTTAATTTCTTGTGTTAGAAGGTTCCATTGCTTGCTACTTAACGTTTTGTTTTCCGGTGGGAACAGGGGGTATGGGGTAAGTACCTTCACACATTTGAGGGTGAATGGCGTAAGTAGCAAGGTCTAGAACATTTTTGACTGGATGATTCATACCTTCAGGTTCCATTTATGATGTTGTTGGCTCTGTATTCTAACATTTCTTCTCATGTTTAGGTACATAGACTACTATACTTGTGAATGTGTCTCCTGGCTCTGTATTCTGACATTTCTTCCCCTATTTAAGTTGCTGCTGGACTCTAGAGTCTGGTTCATTGCACGGTAGTAGTGCTGGATTAAAATGTGATGATGGAGGAGTCTCTGGCACAACCTCATGATCAGTATGTTGCTGCTCCTTATAAAAGGCTCTCCAGTATGGGCTATACTCTTTAACTTCTGCCTGCCCTCAACCACTGTCCATAAGCCATTTTTTCTTTCTCTTCCATTTTTGCTTTAGTGAAAGGAACATCCTTACAGTACATTGCATAATGACCTATTTTTCCACAAGAATAACAAAAGTGTGGGAGTCGTTCATATCTGAAATCGAGCCAAATTGCCTTATTGGCTATGCGCATAAGTTGCCTTGTTTTCAACAGATCTCTCAGGTTGATTTCTACATGAGCTTTGCCACTTCTGATTGTCATGCCCTCTTTAGTATCCAGTCTGATATCAACCACCTTTACAATATTTTTCACAGCTCTGCAAATCATAGTTTCAGAGTACCATTCTAGCGGCAGACCATAGATTTGTACCCAAAATGCACAAGTTGAGAAATCATAGCAGTGGAGGTGCGGACCCCTCAAGTGCCTTAACTTTGCCCAAAGGGACACTTAAGTGCCATAACTTACGAAAGGTACACTTAAGTGCCAAAATCGGAGTAAAAGAGATCACTTGAGTGCCAATCCGGCCAAAATCTGGCCAAAACGCTAACGTGGCGTTTTTCCGGCGAAGCGCGGCCAAAACGGCACCGTTTTGCACGTTGACGTGGCCAAAACGGCGTTGTTTCGACTGACGTGGAATAAAATAAATAATTAATTAATTAAATTAAAATTAAAATTAAAATTTAGTTAAAATATTTTAAAAAATAATATTTAAAAATTTAAAAAACTTTAAAAAAAAAAGGAACAGGGTGAGGCGGCTGAGGGATCAGCCCTCAGCCGCCGCCGCCGCCGCCGCCCTGTCGCCGCCGGGAAGAGCCGGCGACGGTGGGGGGAGGGTCGGCCGGGGTCGTCGGGCCCTGGCTAGGGGCCGGCGACCCCGGCCGACTGGCGGCGGCCCTTGGCCCGGCCGGGCGAGGGCCGCCGACCCTCGCCCCAGATCGGGGTGAGGGCTCGCGACCCCGGCCGACCCTCCCCCCGCCGTCGCCAGCCCTTCCCGGCGGCGGCGGGGCAGCGGCGGCGGCGGCTGAGGGCTGATCCCTCAGCCGCCTCCCCCCATTCCCTTTTTTTTTTAATTTTTTTAAAATATTTTTAAAGGTTTTTAAATTTTTTTAAATTATTATTTTTTAAAATATTTTAAATAAATTTAATTTTAAAATTATTATTTTTAAATATTTTAACTAAATTTAATTTTAAAATTAATTTAATTAATTTTTTAATTTTCTTTTTGCCATGTCAGCTCAAAACGACGCCGTTTTGGCCACGTCAGCGTGCAAAACGGCGTCGTTTTGGGCGCGCTTCGCCGGAAAAAACGCCACGTTGGCGTTTTAGCCGGACTTTGGCCGGAGTGGCACTCAAGTGATCCGTTTTTTTTTCGAATTTGGCACTTAAGTGTACCTTTCGTAAGTTATGGCACTTAAGTGTCCCTTTGGCCAAAGTTATGGCACTTGAAGCGTTCTTTTGCCCATAGCAGTGCATTAGGTATCCATGATTTGAAAATGACCAAATAGCCAGAAAACAGCTAAGGTCCACCCTCTTGTGCCCTTTGTTTTTCATCTTCCAACTTAAACTTAGCAATGTAAATGTCACCTTGGTGTTGAGTAATTTCAACCTGTTTTGTTTTCCAAGCCCTCTTTAAGGTATTCTGAAAAGCTTGTATGTTTATAGAAGGATTGGATGGGACTTTACCTACCAACATTAACTTACATTCTTCTACTTTTTCCAGAGGTGGCAGGTCATCCCATTCTTCGATTTCGTGCTGATGCCACAGTCAACCCAGCCGGTGGCATAGAGCAGCAAGTCAAGGGTCCTGTTCTTCGTCGTGAGGGTCATCTGAGCCAAATTCCGTTAAGATGGAAGGACAATCCGTGTAGCTTTCAATTCGATTTCAACCCAACAAGTGTAATCAGAGTCCATGCACGAAGGGCGAAAGGGGATTTGTCGAGCGGTAAAGAACAAGGGGTAGAGTTATAAACTTAGAAGAGATGAGGGGATGGGGGTCACATCGACGTCTTCATTTCTGCAAAAACCAGAGAAGAAAAGAAACAGGGGAATAGGAACGGAATGAGAATCTGGTTTTGGTTGACTTAAAATTCTATGACATAATGAAGGAAGATGGCGAAATTGGCAATGTGAGGTGTCGATGGGAAGACAAGAAGCTGGGATTTGCAGGGATTGCAAGAAAAGGACGGAGGTCATGCGAAATTGACAATTAGGGCTTCAAAACAGCAAACTACCATGGCGGTAGGGAAGAGCTCTTCATATCGAGAGAATTCGTGAAGATGACCTATGGAATATTATAGTTAGGGATGTGCAATATTTGATATTTTCTTCTCATATTAAGTCAATTTAGGATATTTATTGAGCTTCATTGTTTCCATGATAATTTGATAAGGTATCTCAATTTTTGTCGGAAGACACCATAGGATCTAATTGTTTTTTTTTTTTCAGGTTTATTTTTGGGTTTCGTTATTTTATCACTATTTTTCTTTTCGAGTTTCTTTTGCTGTCCGATAATTTCTATGGTTGGGGTTTGCAATAACTTAATTGTTATATTGCCAGAATTATCTCTTTTTATAAATGCGAAAAACAAGAGATTTTTCGTTGTGACTCGAGTGTGTACACTTCGGACATTTCAAGATTGATATCGGTCGCCGAAGTTATGATCGAGAGCATGGATCGTGGCCCTGATCATGCCTTATTCAATGAAGTTTGTTTAAGATATTTATGTGGTCTAAATTTATTTGAATTTATTGCTTCCATTAAAGTTTTAAAATTAGTTAAGGTGTTCGTATTATTTTATTGGAAGATACCGTATGATCTAGTTGTTTTTCTTTAAAGTTTTATCAAGGGTTTTGGTAATTTCTCATAATCTCTTTGTCTACTTTCTTTATTATTTGATAATTGCCAAGGTTAGGGTGGCAACAGTATTTATTTGTTTTTTTTTCAAAATTATAGAAAATCAAGAGATTTATCTATACACACTTCGTGTTTGTACGCCAAGTGCGTGCCTTGCGAAATGAAATTCGTGTTATTCATTTCCAGTGTCACTTCCACCGATGCTTTCGTTGGTGTCTCAACATCAAATCAATTTGCTTTTGGAAAAACCCAACTGGGATACAATAATACAAGCCCGGTCAATTGGGTCTTTGGAGGCATTCGGATTTATTCGGCACTCCTATTTTATGAGAACGACTAACGGGGCCATATTTGATTGAAGGTTAACCGAACTTTTGACTCGAATGAACTTCATAAATGCATGCAAATTATCTTGCCACGTCTATCCGGTAACCATACATAATATCAAATACGTGACACTTAAGGTTATTCTAAATAAAGGATGTTTGAGATTTGAATGCGAGAATTTGCCCCTTCCAAATCAAATCCTTACCCAAGTAGCCGATCATTTAGTTATTATAAATAGACCTATTCTTACTCCTACATTTGGCACGGCTGATTGTCCATATCTTTGTTGTTTTTAGAGGTGTCGGATATTTTGTATTAAATGGGGGTCATTTTGAAACTGTCAAGGTTACTAAAAGTCAGAGTTCGAAAGTAGAAAACAAAATGATTGTGTTAGTTCTTCATATGTTATGGCTCGTTCTATTCTGATGAATTTAGGCAGCAGAAACTGTCGCTTCACGCAGGTTCACCATTAATGACCAAAGAAGAGAAAGGAAAACTGAAAGAGATAAAAAAATAAAAATAAAGGAATGAGGATCACGTGCGTGGTGTCGAATGATTAGCCTATTTTCCACAGACTTTCCAGGTCAAACTTTCCATCATTCTCGCACTAAGTGATCCTCAGGCCTTGGGGGTGCCATTCCTACGTTGGATTTGACTCTTTTCATCTTGTCGCCTGTCACCCACATGTATAAACGAGATGCTAGTATTGCAAAATCATGAAATATCCTATTTCCTCGAATCCTTCTTTGAGAAGTAGAGAGGAGAACGCAAACTCCTGTTGATAGTCAGACGTGACACATGAGCTACACCATGCCTGAGCCATAAAAAGTCGATGACAAAGAATTTTATTTACCTACGTAGTATAAGTCAAAATTAGATTTCAAATACACAACTTTTCTAACAAGATAAATGATCGTGTTGTGGAATAATATTTTGAGATTGATCTCTTTTTTAATAATTTATCAGTAGGAATTAGTAGTTTTTGGGTATTGCTCTACATCAATCATGCCAATACTAACGCCAAAATCTTAGTCGATAAAAATCAAAGTAAAGTTTGTGTAACAAATGAAATTTTCATGGTCCGATTTCTTCCATATCCATATAGGTTGAAAAGTGGGTTATACCGTATTGGGGTGAAGAGTGAGATGCATAAAGGGTGTGTTGACACTAAAAAATTATCAACTTTTGATTATCAACAACAAGTGAAAGACTTAGTCACTCAAAACATAGTTTGGTGAACACTAGAAGTTTTCAATGAAAAGAATGGCCAACAATTTGATGAGTAGCAATATTTTCAAATATTTAAGCTCTGTTAGATAAGATAAATGTCAACAACTTAACGAGTATTGATAACCAAATAAATTATCACAGCAAACTTCAGTTATCTAGGATGAAGTTGTCGACATCAACATTGACTTATAACTACTCCATAGTGATATTTTCGAACGTTTGAGCTTATTATGAATAAGTAGTGTTGTAATTTTATAACTACAGCTAAGATCAGGAAGTTACTCATTTATCTGAATTTTGTAACCACCTGAAGAGGACAAGCTGTGGCGACATGAAGATATGGAGCAAAAGCTCTGGAGATGTGAAGACATAGCTAAAACTGCTAAAAAACTACTTATAGGTAGTTATCTTGTGAAACTACTAGTGTTTGTGTATTGTAGAAGCCCACACTCATCAAGTTCCGCAAGGACTCCTGCTCAGCTAGGAACCTCTTGACTCATGAAACATGCATGCGCGAATAACTAGCCGCACATTCGCAAGTTGAGCTCTGAAAAAGAACGTTCATAAATAAAAATTTTGATTTAACTTACTTCTTCACACGAGAGCATGTCAGCCAGGACGGGAGTAACTAGTGCATTAAGTTATTCTCTGGGATATCATTTTGAGAGATTCTTAATCCAAAAATCAAAGATAGTGACTGTACTACTTGAGGCGGAAGATTTCAATCTATTGGTCATGCGAGTCCAATCACACTTCATTTCTAGTGCTTGGCAACAAGGGATAATAAAGCCTCCAAGGACATTGTCATTTCAAATCTGACCCCTTTTCTGCAGCAAACAGCTAGATTGGTCATTCTGTGGCTCAACCCAATCGAACGAGGCCAACACGATTGAACGGTCCGCATAGCTTTAAATCTACATGGCCTACCTATCGTGCGATGTTTTACTTTTCCCATTCGATAATATCAATGCATGGTATCATACGAAATGTGCCCCCATGTGTTTCTCCCTCTTAAAGGACTAAACGATAAGCTTGCGTGTCGATTGCTCTGTTTCGGCGGAACAGCAGATTGAGTGAGTGGAAGGTGAAAAGGAAATTGGAATTTGCGTTTGAAACGGATGCGACACGAACTTCTGGCCGACATCAACTGGAGACTGAAACCCTACCTTTTAGGGTTTCTTTATGTGTTTTCCTTCACGTGGCAAACATGGGCTGTGTGTTTTGTGAGATACCAATCGCGCGCGCGCTCGCGCAACCCTAAGTGCAATCGGATGTTGCATGTCCGTCGGTCCAACCATATGAAAATATAATAAAGTCTCGCCACTTTACCAAAACTAGCCGAAATCATCCTGATTTTAATAAAGGGGAAATGACTGCTTACCAAATTTTGTTGCATGATTGATCGAAGGCATCTCGAAGGCAGAGAATGGGTCCCAAAATCCCCAGCTTTTTCATGAGATTGGTTTCAATTGTTTAGTTTTGGGTGAGGTCCACCCTAACGAGTTCAACTCTTACTGGCCCAAAATGAATGCTTGGCAAAAGGAGGAGTGCGTATACCACGGCTACTGTCTTGGCTGTGAAGGATCATTTGACTGAATAAATAAGATAAGACTGCTAATAAAGATACATCCTATAGCAATATCTGAAAAATGATATGTTGTAATAACAACAAATGAAATCTCAAACTAGTTTTAATGTCTTATTTTTATTTTATTTTTTGGTCCTACTCTAATTCTCTTCTCTCTCTCGAACTTTTTATTCTACCTTTTATAAACGTTTCCACCCCCACCCAATTCCTAGTGAATTGTGTTGATGTCTTTGCATAGGATAAGATTTGGGATTAAAAAGGTGAAAATGAAAGAGAAAAGTGAAACCCTAAATTGGAGAAGAAGAGATGGTGGTGTGATCACCGTATGAGGGAGAGAGAAAGAGATGGCGATGCTGGTCCCTCGAGAGGCTGACCCCATCGTGGTGGTCACCTAAGAAAAGTAATCACTGTGATGAACACCTTAGTAGGGTCATCATTCGGGCTAGGTATAATTGCTATCTCTCCCCCCTTCTCTTTCTTTGAACTTAGTCACGTTTTTCATTTATTCTATATAGCCTAAATAAAATCATCCCATGAAAAGGTGGGATGAAGATGAATATGATTTATTATATATGATACAAAAGTTCATTTTTTTCTAATAACAAACTTCTTATTTTTATAAATAACAATATTTGAATTCTAATACTAAAAAGAAAATTCAAAATAACAACAAAATAATAATTCATTTTTATTTATTCCCTTTTTTGTTTATATAATGAATTTGTTTCTACTCTATCATATATATTTTGTGTTATATTTAATAGCTATATTATTACATATATTAGGTATAATAGTATAGTTTATTATTTGATAAAAAATTTATTGAGGAATGATGGAAGGGCAAAAAAAAAGAGATAGAAAAACAAATAATAAAAAAAGTAAATGGAAATGAAGAAGGAAGACCCCGATTTTAAATTAATAAACTCAAACTTGAAAATTTAATTCTCAAAGAATAAGGGGTAATGAAATTTCTTTTAAAACCCTACATTCTTTAACCCTTTCTCCTCTATGTCCTGGTTCACATTATCTTCACAACTCTTTTGTAGTTTTTTTTTTAGTTCACATCAAAAATTCACAAAAACTCTGAGAGATTCAAAACTTCTCCATCTCAACTCTCTAGTTCACGTCAAAAGTACACGAAAGCAATAAGAGAGTCAAAACCCCTTCTGTTATGTAATTTTGTGGTTCACATTGAAATTTCACAAAAGTGGCGAGAAAGTTAAAACACTATACTTTTTCATAATTGCTAAAGAAAATGATCATATTTTCTTTCTTTTGCTACATTTATAAGTGAATTTTGAAAAATTTATACAAACTCATTTTATGCAATTTGAAGTTCATTTATACTAATATATAGTAAATATTACTGCAATTCACCAAACAACAAATAAGATATAGCAAAATCCCTATATTTCTTATCATATGCTATCCAATTCTATCCAGATTAAAATACAAATAACCTTAAGGTTGTGTTTAGTTATCCGAATCTCTAATCAAGATAAGATTGGATAAGATACAATATGAAATCCATAGATTTTACTATATCTTATCTATTGTTTGGTGATTACAATAATAAAATTGAACATATTCATATCACATCATGTATATTATTTAGTATAAACATCATATTAGTATAAATGAACCCCAAATTTTACAAATGGAGATTGCAAAAATCTCTTACAACAACACTCTTACCTACTTTTATTTTTATTTTATTTTATTTTATTTTATTTTTTATTTTCCTCTCTTGTTTAATTAATTTGTTTTTTGTTTCTTTCTTCCCCTTCCACCATTCCCTACTAAAATTTTATTAAATAGTAAACTATACTAATATACTTAAAATATGTAATAAATATAGATATATACATTTATATTTATCAATTGATTTTTTATTATAAGATGGAATTAAATTTGAATTTTAAAAAATAAATTATTATTTTATATTATTTTTAATTTTTAATTTTTAATTAGAATTTGAATATTATGTATATTGAAATATAATTTTTATTTTGTTAATTTAAGAAGTTTGTTATTCAAGAAAAATAACTTTCCTATTATGGATATTAGAAATATTATCTACCTTTATCTCACCTATCTTATGGGATAATTTAATCCAGTATAAATCCCATTTATATTCAACTTTATCTTATCTTGAGTAGATACCAAACGTAGGATAAGATAAATTTTATCACATCATAAATTTTATCTCGGCTGTCAAACATAGCGTAAGAGTTTGATCAAACAATAAACATGTCTTATAACCTGAACTTTGTGATGAAATAAGAATATTTTCCATGTTGATTCCATTGCTTGAACAATTTTCTATTTTTGCTTCTTTTTCAAGTGCTTTCTCCAAGAAATACTATTCGAGCATATCTGAGTGCTTGGAATAAATTGTCCAAAAAGTTCTAAACTTATTACACTTTTACAAATACAGTTTTAAACTTTTCATTTTACTAATTGAATCCTAAACTTTTTCACTTTTGCTAATTAAGTCTATCTAATTAATTTTGATTAGAAAATATTGACTTAAACACCAGACATCATACATAATTTTTAGTAATATTTTAATATACATTAATTTTTTATTAATTTTATTTTTTTTTTAATTTGTTATTTTCATTTTCTTCTTACTCATTCCTTTTTTCCTCCTGTCAAGCTTGTCTATTGCTGATGGAGGTCGCTGCCCTCACTTGATCGAGCAAGGACCCTTGCCAAGTTAGCATGGGCCACCATCGCCCAATTCAGCAAGGGCAACTATCACCAACTTCAACCCAAGGCCAGCAACCTCTATCAACTATCGACGAGGGCTAGCAATGGCCGATGGAGGGAAAAGAAGGAAAAAAGATCGAAGAGAAGGGGGGGAATAAGGAAAAATTTTAAAAGTATTAAAATATTATTAAAAATTGTCCATATCGGTATTGATCATGCCTTCCACATCAATAATTTCTAGTCAAAATTGGTCGAATAGACTTAATTAACAAAACATGAAAGGGTTTAAGACTCAATTAGAAAAATTGAAAAGTTGAAAACTAAAATAACAAAAGTGCAATAAGTTTAGAACTTTGTGGAAAATTTTTCTGACCGCTCAAGGGGGTTTCTTATCCAAGCTACATACAGTGTATTTCCATTCTTATATGTTATGGTTGTCAAAACATCAACTAGATAAAAGCTATGTAAATTATTTGGCCTAATATAGAACAAATAAGCAAAATATTATCCATTTTTGTATAATCTAGATATATTGTTTCTCCATTTTTCTTTAATTTCTATTAATTGGATGAAAGTACCCCATGTTATTTGCATTACTCATTTATATTTAAATTCAATAGATTTATAAATTAAGTGAGTAGTTTAACTATCATGATT
Organism: Eucalyptus camaldulensis; assembly: GCA_019915185.1. Lineage (NCBI taxonomy): Eukaryota > Viridiplantae > Streptophyta > Magnoliopsida > Myrtales > Myrtaceae > Eucalyptus > Eucalyptus camaldulensis. The sequence continues at coordinate 14,776,766 of JAHSVA010000014.1, read as the reverse complement.
TATTTTTATAATGACATACACTATCTAAAACTAAGATAACTCGGTAAAATTCATGCGTTTAATTAATTGAATGTATAACTATTATTTTCTGAAAATATATATATGCTAGATGCGCTAGCCATAAAAAATCATCGGCTCGCCATTTTGCAATCCACCCCATGCCACCTTTTGGTGAGGCAAATCCACTCAATTCGGGTTGGCCCCTGCGAGACGCGAAATCGCACCACCGTCTTTGTATAAATTGGATGTTAAGTGATGTCAAATTAGTAATAACGGATATGCAGTATTACCATTACTTGGCCGTGCTAAGTGCACTTTATTATAAGGTAATGTCTGGAAAAGAAGTTGTCCAAAAAAATGTCTGTAAAAAAAAAAGACATCGAATTGAAGATCGGGAAATTTGCATTTTGGCCTTCGAAGTTTGTCTTCAGTTCCAGTTTGCCCCTCAAAATCTATTTTGCATCATTTTACCCCTGTCTTTTTACAACTTGTGTTAATTTGCCCCAGGATCGAGAGAGCGAAACTGCTCGAATGCATTAAATGTAAATGTTTCAAGATTGTGTCGAATTTCCACCCTTCTTTTCTATGACGCGTGTTGATGAAGGAGGGATTCGATTCTAAAAGAAAGATTGGCAAAGAGGATTTGGCAAAATCGATGCAGGTTTTGAAATTATAGAGGGCAAAAGGAAAACGACATAAATTAGAAGGCAAATTGATATACAATGCAAAATTCAGGAGCATAATGTGTTTTTCCGGTCGAGTATATTAGCGATTGAGATACGGTCGTTGTGTAGGTTTTTGCAAATATTAACCTCCTTAATGTAGATGGACATCTTCAAGCGTAATCATATTATTTTATGGTGGTGAATTTAGTAATAAACTCTTCAATTTGGCTAATTTAGTTCTAAATTTTTTATGATTTGTCAATATAATCATTCTAGCTAATTTTGACTAGAAAACGATAATGTGGACATCAGTCATGGCACTAACTTGAACAGATTTTGTAATTTTTTTGAAGATTTTTTTCATTTTTAAATTTTGCATTCCTTTATTTCTTCTTTTTTCATTGTTCATCTTCTTGGAAGGACCTACAAGGGTCATTGAGACCTCAACAATGACCAGCAACCCTTGCTGAGCAAAGCTCTCATGGATCACTAGGCTAAGGTTGCAACAGCCTTCCCACCTCACCTTGCTTACTGGCCTGTGAAGGTCGCGAAGCCCTAACTTGTGGCTAGGGATCAGTTAGCTACCAACCATGTATATCCCCCCCCCCCCCCCCCCCAATTTCTTTTAGCAGAACAATAGAAAAAGATAGAAAGAAAAAATTCATAAAGATTGTTTACATCAACATCATCCATGCCATGTAGGTGGTAGGCATTAACTAAATTGCCACTTTAGTAATTTTCGATCGAAACTAATTGAAAGAACTAAATTAGACAAATTAAAAAGTTTGGATCTGAATTGATTAAACCCGTTGCATTTGTACAAATTTAATCATCAACTTTTAAATTTGACAAATTTAGTTTAAAACATTTTTCATAATTTACCAATGTAAATGTTGGCCTTCCCACATGGTACCACCAGTGTTTATGTGAACATTTTTTGCAATTTTTACAAATATTCTGAAATTTTTATAAATTGTTAAATTTCAGTTTTTTTTTTCTTTATTACAACAGATGAGGCCAGACCTCGTCAGATCAGGCAAGGGTGACTTCACTAACCATTGCAGGCATCACTTGAGATTGGCCATTAGCAAAAAGGAAAATAAAAATAAACAAAAATAAAAGAATCATAATTTTTTGTTCATGCCACATAGGATTGTCAGCATTGACTTAACTATTACATTAGTGTTTTTAGTTAAAATTGGTCGGAATGACTATATTAGCAAATTATCAAAGGTTTAGGATTGAATTTACATAACTAAAAGTGTATGACTAGATTTACACAAGTGCAATAGAATTATAACTTTTTTAGTAATTTTCCCTTGATTTACAGGGTTAACTCTTTCCAAACAATTAACATTTCTAATGGCCACAAGTTGGAACAATTGAATCGCTTAACTTGACATTACAATGTCACAATTAGCCATCAAACCAAATTAGAGAAAATTCAATTAAATATACCACATAATTAACCTATATAGAAACATAACTACCTACAGGAAATATGCAATATACTAATTATTTAAGGGTTATGGTATATATATGACAAATTTATTTCAAACTAATTTTTTTTACCATCAAAATCCCAAATTAGTACATATGTGATAGATTTATTCTAAATTAATTTTTTGACCACTAAAAACTTCAAACTAGTATATTTGTACCACAAAAAACCACAAAGTAGTACATCAATGGTCAATGGAAGGTAAAATTCCAAATTAGTACACCTATCAATTACCATGTATATGGTATATCCATAGTATCTCCAAATCAGCAATTTAACAGTAAAATTTAATGAAAACTAATTAAAGATAAATTTGTCACAAATGTACCAATTTGAGATATTTATATGATCTTGAGAATATATGGTATATCCATATTATCTTCATAATATCTATTTAAAAAAAAATTAATAGTACTTAAGAACAAATACCATCTTTGCATTCCTTGAATTCAAGAGTTATGCTATACATGTTCAACATACACAAGTACGTAAAGTAAGAACTTGATTCACGGGTGTTTCATGGAAACATTGAACAATAGAGCAACCAAAGTAAGTTAGTATGGAGACTCAATTACCAAAAAAAAATTATTTTCTATTAGTTTCTATATATGAAAAATGGTCCTGAAGTCTATGAGAGTACTTTAGATATTTTGTAGATATTTGGTCAAATTATATTTCCTAGCTTACAATACCCTTCATGTAAGCAAATACAATTTTTTTAAGGCTTGCACTATTTTTACCTAGTTATTAACTCATGACAACCTATTTTATAGTAATTTGACTATGTTATTCCTTGTAGGTAACACTCTTGATTTAACATTATTTCTTACATTTTTAACTCCCTTTTCTTTTGTTTCAATTTTACTAGAAATGAAACTACCCATGCTCCTTTGAAACAACATTTATTAAGGATAAATGTGAGATTCACTCTTAATTAAAGATTAATGGTTGTCTTCTTTTTTCTTGTTCTTTTTTTTTCCTTTTCTTTCTTCATTAGGAACAAAACTGGTGTGCCTCTTTCCCAAAAAAAAAATATATATATATATATATATATATATATATATTTACAATAAAGAGAAAATAGTTTATTTGGTAAAAAAACTAACTAATTATTATGTTTCCAACAAAAAAAAAAGTATTTTTTTTTTTATGAATGAGTTGTATATTTCTTTTCTTTTTTGTACAAGGAAGCTAGCATTCAAAAATCACTTAAACACAAGAAAGAGAATAATATTTGAGTAAATTGTGTATAATACATACATCAACACAATATTTAATCTTTGAATAAATTCTCGTAAATTCATAAAAAAATATCGAAGTCAAAAAATTTATGGTCATGAGGATGATAAGGATGAAACTAACATTTCTTTACTCCAATGTGTAATTAGTGCTTGATTAGGTTATAATAATGGAGAGTAAGTTCATAAGACAAATATGAAGGAAAAGATAAAATGTAATGGGTGTGGAAGAAGTGGTTAAGGAGAAAAGAAAGTTGTTTGGAGGGGATGTAGGCAAATTTTTCTTTTAGTAAATTGAAAAATAGAAGAAGACAAATGGTAAGAAATAAGTGTAATCAAGAGTGGGACTCACAAGAAATTATATAGTCAAATTAATGTGATATGGGACGTCAGGAGCTAATAAGAGGTTAGAAATACTGCAATCCTTTTCTAATGATTAGGTAATCATTAAGACAGAGAAAAAAATGAAGGGGTGTGATATGTTAATTTGTTTGTAAAATAGGTTGTGCAAACTACAGTTTTGAGCATGGATGAGTTCCCCAACGTTTGTAAAATTATGTTTAGACCCAAAGTTCTAGAGACGTTTACAAGTACATCCATAAACCTTGACCACTAAAGTATTTCAAGTAAGTTGGCATCTCAAAGCTTAAGTTCAATAAAAGAACTTCAAATTCAAGAGCTATATCATGCAACCAAAATGCTAGCCCTATTTCGCTTAAAGGTATTAGAAGATTGTTGCACTCTCACTTTGAGTTGAAAGTGCAATATAACTTCCAAGAAGGAAATTGTTCTACTGAGTAGCTTGCTAATCTTGGGATTGATAAGTTCTTGAATATTAGTTTCTTTTCATTATCTGCTAGAAATTACTTCATATTTTATTAGGTAATAAAAAAGTATGGTGAATTTACAATTTTAGATTTTCGTATTCAACTTTAACCTTTTTTCCTACCGAAAAAAAAAATGCACTTCACTGTGGGATTTATAGTTTTTTTGTTAATACTAATAATTTTAGAAAAAAGAATTTGCATAGTTGATTCATTTGGAGGGATTCCTTAGAAACGGACTCTATTATGTTCTAACAAGAGTCGAGCGATTGAATCAAGAGGAAAAACATCGAGCTATTGTCCTAACTTTTTTTTTTTTATCAATCAAGTATAAATTTAAGAAAGTTATATGTTGTTTACTATCTATGCTATGATATACATTTGTCTTGTGATGATCAGCGAGACAAATCTCCTTATGCAATGGGATATTCCTAGAATTTAAATGTCCAAAACTTCTAAGCCAAAAAGTCAAAAGATTTCGGAAACTCATATGAAGTGGCTACTTTGTAAATGTGTATTGCATTGGGGGGTTATTTCACGGAAAAAGGGAAGCGTGTTGTCCACCGTCCACAAATCGCACAGTGCAGAAAAGCAGAAGCTTGCAAGAAGTTTCAACGGATTCAACTTTTTCTTCCTTCTCCCACGTTTTCCAGAGAAACCATAAGTTCTTGCATGAACACATGCTTACTTACTATCGACAATATCTTCGCTTTGTTAATCAAAGCCCAAGAGGAAAGGTCAGTGCCAGCAGCACCTTCACCTTGAATTCTACGTTCGCGTGGGGGACAGGTTGTGCCCACTTCGCTGGGTGCTCTTGACTAAATGGGATCGGCAGATGCCGTACGTTAGTTAGACAACTACTCGGTCTGCGTAGAATCTGGATCATCCGCGAGAAGGCTTGGACGCCGAGTCACGCACGTATCTCGCTTTGGGATAAGCCAATCATGCTCACAGGCATGCGCCTCGAGGAGCTTGTCTACATCAAACCAAACTCTGCGTGGACCGAGTTCGAAAGGCAGCAGAAATGGAGCATGAGCATGCATCGCGAAGACGGCCTCCGCGATTTCACCAGACTGATCCACGTAACACGGCCTCTAAATCACAGCACAAAAGCCGGAAGAGGCTTTTAGCGATGAAAAACATATTTTTGTCTTGGCGTATTTGATTGGTCCTTCTTCAGAAACAGGGTCCTCGAGCCTTATTACCAATTTAATGGCGGAATAGTTGCATTAGCATAGGTAATCGACAATTGGGATTGAGAGAAGTAAACACGTTTCGGCTCATTCTCGCGAAGAAGATGGAGTTCAGAGAAGTAATTCATGGTGCGTGACAAGACTCGTATAATGGCAATCGGTTTCGAGTTAGGGTTCCTCTGAACCAACCTAAACCTTAACCACTTCCTTTCTTTCTTGACGGGTCAGTTTGACAAACTTCGCTTCGCTTGAGAATTGTAACATGCTCACTGAAGATGTTAATGGGAGGCCTAGGCCCAAACGAAATTGTTAGTGGCTGGCCCATCTTTCGCGGCAAGGCCCACTAGAGAAGCCTGGGACGGTAAAGATTCTTTTGCTCGCAACCCACCAATGAATGACCGCCTGTATCAACGCCGACAATCCAACAATGGCCGACCGACCAAGTCACGAGGCACTGTCTTTAAGTAGGTTAATCTTTCTTTTTTCAGACTAGACATCTAGATATAAGTAGTAAAATTTCATTATGCGGATGTCGGCATCACGCTCGGCATTTCAAAGAAGATGAGCACTGACGATAATTGGACATGCCCTGATTACGCTCTGTGCTAGACCACTACTATCAGTCGGTATGGACGGTCTCAATCCCACTTTATCCGGTCTCAAGGTGAATGTCATTTTCAACACATAAAAGCGGCACATGGACGGTTAGCTTTTAACCGAACAATAATCGCACACAATCTGTCCAACCAGCATATCTTGATCAGTGTTCTAAGTACCAACCAATTAGGAATCCTAATGGGCCAATGAAGCGAAATTGGAGCAGTAGCCCTCTCCATCGAAAGAGGGGATGAGGCTGAGGTTGACGGGAAGAAGATGAGAACCACCCAACTTGGCAAATCTCTAAGTCCCACTCGACGATGGAAGATTACAACCACTAGTCCAGGAGCATAAAAGGGTCATAAACAAAGTGCCTCTCTTTCGATCTTTACAACGTTTTGGCAAATACCATAACATTCCCCATGAGTGGAGCACTTGGAATGAAGTGGACTACAGATACTCCCACATATTCTCTCGTGACTAAAATACACTACGCCACTAGAGTTCGCCATCATGTTCATCAAGCAGAAACGAATAACAGACGGCTGACGTGGTTAGGAAGGACAGGATAATACAGGCCCATACCTTGGCAGGGATGGCTAGAAGGGCACTGCACGCTCCGCAACAACATCTGCATGAGCATCTTAGATGCACTCGGCCCTTCATGATACTGTCTGCAAAAGGGCTCATCCAATCAACGCCTCGGAAAATAATCACAAAAGGATCCAAGTCTACGACGTATAGGAAATGATCCAAATCTGCTCTTGTGCGGGTAGAAAGTCAATGTTGGCCTTTCATGTCGATTCACTCGCCCCCAAGTTTAGAGAACCATCTTTCATCAACTTCAAGCTTAGGCTGTTAAATCTGCCTCTTGAATAGTGACGCGAAGCTTTTCTCCAGTCCGTTCCTGTTTTCATCATTGCGACGAATTCTTCATAGCTAATTTTCCCGTCCTAAAGTGACAGAAAATCATATTAGTGCTAAGTGTTCAAGATTAGAGACTGCCCATATGCAGTTGAGTATGTCCCGAGTCTCTTTACCTTGTCCTTGTCCACTTCCTGGAAGATTTCATTAGCTAGGTCACTACAATCATCTGCCCCATCTTCCACTAGAGATTCACGTAGCTCATCAGGTTCAATGAAAGAATTGCCATCCTTGTCGAAGTAGGAGAAGGCTTTCCGCAGATGCTCATCATTTGCCACCCTCTGAAGATGGAGTGAAACAGCAAGAAACTCTCCATAGTCCAATGAACCTTTGCCATTAGCATCCACCTGTTTCCAACAAGCTCACTCATTCAACACATAAAGACACATATATGTACTTAGGGATGATGATTGAAACAAGTATGTCACTCCTTTCAAGGAAGATGACGGAGATTGCATGACCGAACTTTTGGGTGAAGTTAAAAACTAATCAATATATCAAATGAGTACAAATTCAAGTAAAGAAACAGGTTAAGATATGATGATGTTTTTTACAATTTAAGTTTAACTTGCCTCATGGTCAAAAAGGGTAAAAAGAGGAAGTTTTAACTTGCCAGTGTAAATTCCCTTAATGTTCTCCACGGAGTAATTTCGTATCGAAAGGTCAAAACACAACAAACATCTTTCTAGCCAAGCCATGTAGGATTTCCAATTGCAAATTCGGAATAGTAGCTTTTCACATGTCGAAGTACATTGGAACCACAGGAAAGAGAAGAAACTAAGAGCAGCAGCGTTTCAGCACTACACTTTCTTATGTAGAACACAGACTAGAAAAGACCAAGGAACAGAGGGGACAATTAGAAAGTCTAAAGGCCTGCGTTTTGCTGCAGGTGAATCTCTATCAGCTTGAACAAGGAATTTTGATGGTTGCTGTTCGATCGCTGTTTATGAGTTTTACATAGAGAGCCCGCATATTATTTTAGACATAGCTGCTTTTGTAAGATAGATGGACTCAAACTATCACCTAAGGCTAATGACCAGAAAGCTACTGCCTGAAGAAATCGTACACGTAGAGAAAAATCAGGTCCACAAAACCAGTGAATTCACTGAGTGTCCAAAAATCTGCTAGGAGGGCTGTACTGAATGAATTCCCAATATCCCTTGAACCTATGTTTTACAATTTTATTTCATAAGTAGCTTTTGGTGATATCAGCACCAAGACTAGAAAGTTTTTCATGAAAGTGAGAGTGTTTCAATCCTATTGGTGCAACTTGGCAAGAATGGAAAGTTCGGCCCCCACTTCTTGCTCACTGTCTCATGTCCACAATGGCAGAGACGAGAACCTCCAATTATATCCCTATTGGTGATAGACTAAGAGCGCTTTACCAACAACGTATTAAATCTGTTATGCTTTGACTATCCAATGTGTATGTTGAATATCCTATAATTCTCACCTCCAGCGGTTCACAATGGCCAACTAAATAAAAAGAACAGTATGCATGTTCAAAAGATAGACTGAGATATTCTTAAACAAAGAGAACAATCATAGACCGGAAGAAGCCAGCCTAAGTACCTAATAAATAAGCAACGCATTCAAAACCAGACAGACATGAGAACCTAACAATTTGAGTTTTAACTGGTTCAACCCCAGTATGACTGAAAGATGACATCTTGAGATTAGTGTACTGGTATATGTATTTATAACCTTGGAAAGAAAATATCGCCTCATAAAGTTCACTAGGACATGCGCCTGCTTCTGGAATTGTACTAGTTCGAGCCCCCAGTACCCTCAGTTTCACTTTTTCACAAGGACCAACTCACTCTTATGCCATACATGTATGTGTATAAATATTTCCGACAGAATTAAAGGGTGTCAGCAAAAGTTCCCAGCTTCAAGCCTCCCATGTTCTCCAATATCTTTTTAGAAATGTCAAATCCAATCAAACCTGGTCGACTACTTTGCTGGATTGAACAGTTTCTGAACCAAATAGAAGAAATAAGAAACCAAACTGGCAAGTTCACTGGTTGAACCAACTGGTCCAGTCTGGATTCGGAAACATTGGTTCCTAGGTCACCATGCCTCCATAAACAAGATAAACTAGCTTGTAGCATCATCAAATATGATGAAACAAAACAAATACTTTAAATGTTGTCCAAATAGGTGGTATTACGACCAAAGTAGAGATCAAGTACACTCACAGCTTCGATGAGCATCTGAACATCAGATTCAGCAAGTTGAGAACCAAAATTTCTCAGCCCAGCTTTTAATTCCTCAATTGAAATAATACCATCATCATCAACGTCCATCTTCTTGAACATGTCTTTTATGTCTTCAACTTCTTCCACAGATAGGAATTCAGCAATCACCTATAAGGAAGGCCCATCCATCTTACTCACAAAAGAACACTACAATGAAGGAAAAATATATCAAATAGGAACATCCAACTAACCCTCAGTGCCTTTCTTTTGAATCTGTTCATCATGGAAAACTGTTTTAACCTTGATTTGACAACATCTCCTAGTGGAACATTAGGAGCCTTCTTAGCATTTTGGAGCCAAGGATGCTCTGCCAGCAAGACAGCGCGTAAAAACAACTATCAAACTCTGAGGTAGTAAGTTACCACATCATAGTTACACTTTAACAGTATGTCAAGTGTTACCCAAGACATTGAATTTATACTATTTCTTTCCTGGGCAGATCAGCTTTTAACAGTGAGATATGACATTTCAGCATTACCATCATCTTTAGTCTGAATAAAATCAATACCCACATGAACTTTCCTCACAACAACATTGGATTAGGAAGACATCTTCAAACCCCAGACGGGGAGATGGAATATCACATAATTTAGGAATATCGACAACTTCAACCCAAAATAAAAGGAAAAATGTTTGGAAGCGTGTGCTGGACTTTGAATTAACAAGATCAACCCTAACCAAAACCTACAACTACATAGACAACCTGAACACAGAGGTGAGCAATATATAACCGTTGGAAACAAAAGACAGCCAAGTCAAAACTTCCTTAAATAAATCTGCAACCTTTATACCATACCATCCACCAGAAACTCCCACTTACATCCATCTACCTATTCTTGCCCCCATACACTTCCTAAAAAAGTATATATAGTAGTGTAAAATTCACAAGAGCTAGCTTACCCTAATGCAATTTTCATTTCTGCAGATACACATCACCCTATGCAGAGCCTAAAATAAAAACTCTAAGAAAGTCAGGCAAGTGCTGCCAGCAGGTCCTGAGGATAGAGAAAACTTAAACATCTCTGTAGGGCAGTTTTCCATTGAATGTAAAAGATCCGAGCACTCAATAACAAGTCAAAAGGAGCTACAGACATACCCCTACAGAAAGACAAGCAAAGCCCCAAAGGAGGGAGGGGGAGAGAGAAGAAAATCAAGTACTAGAATATGTTTCCATATAGAAAAGAGAGGAATACCAAGTACTTGAGTAGCAGTTAATCGAAGCTTCGGATCTGGTTCCAACATTTGCCTCACCAAACTCTTAGCACCCTCTGAGACACTTGGCCAAGGATCCCGTTTAAAATCTATTAATCCACGTAGGATGGCCTGCGCAACACCTTGCTCAGACTCTGCATCACAAGTGCATTTTTAGCAACCAGACAGCACTTAAAATGGGTATTGAGAGCATTACATATATAATCAAAGAGAGGGAAAGAGTATGCAGAATCTTAAGATTAAATAATTGAAAGCACAAAAGTGCTTAGGTACCAAATATCAAAAGCTAGAAAACACACTTGACACCTGCCTGTGCTCTATTAAACCCAACATGAAAAAAGACAGAAATCACTGAGTATTATTACCAGCCCAAAATGGGGGAACCCCACATAACAGAATGTAGAGAATGACACCAGCACTCCATATGTCTATCTCTGGCCCATAATTCCTCTTGAGCACCTCCGGAGCCATGTAATAAGGACTCCCAACGATTTCTGAGAACTTCTCGCCTGGAATATTAGGAATTAGGAATGTCTAGAACAAGTCTATTTCAAACTACAATAAAGAACAAGTCTATTTCAAACAACTACAATAAATGGAAGGTTCACGAAAATCTAGGCAAGTTCGAATTGAAGGGCTTTCTAAGTTGTCCATAGCTTGACAAGTTCAGCAATCATATCCTTTTAAATTAACCACCATGCTGTTGCATTCAAATCTAATTAATAAGAAAATGGGGATAGAGATCGGGCAGAGAGTGAAATCACTGGAGGAGACTTTTTGGTGAGATCAACTTTTTCAACATTTTAATTGATGTTACTCTCCGACCCAAAAAAAAATACTATTACTCAATTAGATGAAGAAAACGCCAATCCACTCCCAAGCCAAAAACTTTGAAGATTGAACCAAACTCAAAAGAACTAATTTGGCTGAGGGCAGGTTCAGTTTTGAAGAACTGAAATTCCTGCATGACAATATCCCTAGATGCAAGGAGAATGGGTAGTTTCATGATCTTCATCATAGAAAATCAGAAAAGATCTCTAGAATATCGATGACTTCATAAAAATAGGTCAATCTATCAGAAATTATATCGTTGACTTTAGAATCGATACACTGTAATCTGCAAAAAAAGGTTACAAAATGCAACCAATCATAAAGTCAAAAACAGAATATCACAGAATCCACCACAAGAAAAGTAAAACCAAATGAAACAAAATTACAGGATGCAATTGCCTCAGTACCACGGTAAATCAGCAATGCATAATTGATAGCAGGCCAGATAAAGTAATGTCAATAAACCCAGATAGAAACGGGGATATCCTAAATGTACAACCGATGACACAACTCAATTGTATCTACGCTGTTATGCTATATAAAAAAAGTAACAAGGGACTAGGAGATGAAAAGGCTAGCAAAAGCAAGCAGAAGCAAGATGGAAGCCAGCTTGAGGAAGATAGGATTAGAAATTTATCTAGAGATACAACATGACAGTTGGGACTGCAGTTATGCTGATTATTTTTGAGGTTCAAGAGTGAATATAAGAACCAGTGCAAAAGAACTCCACTTCTATTTCAAGGAGCCAATCAATAGGGTTTTGATAACACCAGAGGCCCTTGCATTTATCTGAGGGCATTAGTCTAACTGCAAGATTCGGATACCCCATTTTATCAAGGGAAAGGAAATAAAAAAGAGGCAAAGTCACATGTCCAACACATGGAGTTCTCTAGTAACCTTTATACTATGTAAGAACGATGCATCAATCCCAAAGACAGCAATTACCTGTCGCAGGTAAATTTTTGAAGAAACTCAAATATGCAAATTTATCTTCAGAAGAGACCTATGCCAAAGTTATGTTTTCTCTGACTAGATAAAGAAACAATCTAAAAGATGAGCAAAAGTACCTACCCGTTAGCAAAGGAAGCATTTCTCCATCAATATTCTCGATATGCTAATGCTCAACTTTTGCAAAAGCAAATTTTTTATTTACAGGGTACTCTTTGACCCAGAAAACCAAATTGGATGATTCTATAGTAAAAACTTCACTGATAAGTAGAAGTTCTCCTGATCAATTGCCCACCACAAAGAAGTAAGACTCACAGTGCGACACAAGCAACTCATCAAAGTCAACCTATTTAGGTTCTGACATCAAGTAGTTATAACTTGCAGCACAATTCTCCGCAAACTATTTGAGTCAAGTAACAGAAAAATTTGCAACTCTTGTATCTTTTGAAAATATTTAACGACTACAAACATGGCAAACCCATATAAATAACATTTATTGCAAAGTGCATGCCAGCACATACTTTTGGCAGGAAGGTAGAGATGTTAAACATCAACAAGGCAAAATAAAACTCAATGGCATACCCAACCATAGATATCTAGCTGGGTACCTACCATATGCTGGAAAGTGAAATGAATATTACATACAAAGCTGCACTGGTATACATATGAAGCATCTTCTTAAGAGAGCATGGCTAAGGAACAATACAGTTATTGCTCCTTGGACTCATAAAAATATCAGGGTTCTACAGTTCAGACATCCTACACCAGGCAAATAGGACACCAACATGAAATACTTCAAAGATAATTCACAGCGGAAAGCTCTAGACAAAACTTAGTTTGGTACAGCTCAAGTATGACACCAAACTTAAGGTACTTTAAGAGTCATTATCTTATAAATAGCAGTTAAATTAGGAAAGTTGAAGGACATGCTGGAATTTAAGTTTGATGAATAGCACAGCTTAAGTGAAGCAGACATTTCCTTTTCTTTTACTGCTATGTTTGGATATGCGGAGGAAAGAAAAATTGGAGAGAAAAATATAAAAATTTTGAATTTCCCTCCTTTTCTCCACACAAAAACTTTAAAATTTCCTTTTCTTTCCACCCAACTTTCATCCCCCCATTTTCTCTCATTTCCCCAACATAGCCTAAGAGAAATAGCAGAGAGACCCCCAGCTCAGTCTGTAAGAAATCAGTGGAATGGGTAGAACAAATGGACGAAAAAGTTCAAGCCCGGCATCCAATTAGATTTATTACTCATCTCTACAAGTTTGATTGACATATAGAAAACAGATTTTTTTTATTATCCAGAAAAGTTCAAACATAATCCTATTAGAATGGGATCATGAGTCACGTCAAGTTCATGATCTGATCAAATCTTTTTTATGAAATCCAAAAAAAAAAAAAAATATCATCTATATTACTGCAAGCCAGAGAGACACTGGAGAAACTACAGTTCCTTTTCCCAAGGCCCAGCCAAAGAAGTTATAATGGAGTCTAACGGTTCAGATTGATCAGATATACTCAACAATGAAAGTCCAGGCAAGAAGTCATTCTTTTCCTTCCTATTGCCATTTTCTTTCCAGGACATGCTTTTAACAGGTTTCACATCTCAAGAAACCATTTGTTTGGAGACTCTCTCTCCTCCAAAAATTCAACATCCACCAATTAGCAACAAGTTTTTTAATTCTATCCATATGAAGATTCCTGACATGCAAAGCATGCACCAGAGCTGAGTCAAAAGGTGAAATTTTGATATAAGACAATTTAGGTGCTTGGTACACGTCACCAAAATTTCTATCTTATATCTTTTGATCTCTGCTGCATGACTAAAACCATTTGAAAGACATTGATCAAAGCCAGTTTGACTCGATACAAATAAAGCACCAAAAACAAATTAATCAGCTCAATATAAGCAATATGATCATTATCTGTTGTTAAAGACTAATAAGTAGATATGCAATCAACCAGAAAGCTCCCACCGGATCCTAATAAAATGCTAGACATTGAGCCGTGCATCCTCTATGCAAAACCACTCTAATTAGTTGACATGACTATCTAATTATCATGTCAATGTCTTGGCTACTATCACACTTAAGAATCTCCTTTTTTTATGTACCAAGCACCATAGGCTACCACAGAATCAATTAACAACATGGTATTTAAGGTCTATGTCAGCATGGTTAAACAATGTGGACATAATCCTAATTGGATCCACCTAGAAAGAATCAGTTTTAAAATGTCATCAAGAAGGGTCATCCAAGTAGGGATGTATAGGCAAATAAGCGATACACATTTAGTAGGTTCATGGTTTGGTGGACTTTAGGACGAGTAATAAAGAGCATAGGGTAGGTTCAAAACTCCAAATATTATAGGCATTGTTGGTGTAGGATATGTTGAGGTCATACTTACTCTGTACCCAATGTACACCCATTAAAATATGATTACTACACTTAAATGTGTGCACGTGCATTTAATCACCATGATTATAGTATCAACTACCAAATATCTAAATTAACATCTGACATTATGCTATCTGAATTACTACACAAGTAGAATTAGAGATATGAATGTTACGAAGGTGGAATTGGACAAACATCATACAAGTGTGTTAATCCTGCTGTAGTTTTACCTCTGCTGTTATCGTGTTTATTCTTTTGACTGAATTTGTTTTATGGTTCTATCCTCTTGTAATCAACAAAAAACACATACTCGATCCAGTGATTAACTTCTGTTTAAGAGGTTGACAGACATTAAATGCATAAACACTTTACTTATTGATATAAAGATCCAAAGGGAAAAAGATACCACTCTACTTGTGGAGGAATTGACAAGTTCCAAAGTGGTTCCAAGAGGCCAACGATGGTTTCTAGGTTCCACGAAGGTCATGGGGCAAGGGAAATGCCAATTCATTCTGAAACCTCCACAGCAATAACATATCAGAATTTTCATTCTTTTCTGTATCAAAGACATTCCTATGGGATTCCCATACAATACAACTTCACTCTAGCATAACAAATCGAGAGCATCCCTGTAGTTTTCCACCCTTTGTCAAAGACATGTAGTACTTTAAAATATAACATAGCTATTTGTCAGAAGATTTGCAATTGCGACATAAAATCATCTCGAAAAGCACAATAGCGGATCATTTGGCACGTGACGACACAGCTATCAGACCAACAATTCGAGGAGCTTGACTTCCTAGAAGTCGGTAAGAATCTTCCAAGTATTATTTTTTCATTCAATGAAATCAAGGAAGAAGTATTCTTCTTAACTGCCAAGACTAGTTCAAAAAATTGACAGAGATGCTGTTTATTGCTAAACATATACTACATTACTCATGTAGATCTCCCAATGGCATATGAAAAAAAAAAATGCTACTTTCCAATTGAGAACGGCCTTACATCCGGGGGAGGGGAGGCGCATTAAATAGCAAATTGAAGATCTTACCTGGCTTGAAGAATATCGACAATCCGAAATCAATAGCCTTGAGAGGCGAATTCTCCTTCTTGTTAGCGAACAAGAAATTCTCCGGCTTCAAGTCCCTGTGTATCACCCCGTGCTGGTGACAGAGCTGCACCACCTCCACGATCGTCCGCGTGACCGCGGCCGCGGCCCTCTCCGTGTAATGCCCCCTCGCCACGATCCGATCGAACAGTTCGCCCCCCTCGCACAGCTCCATCACCAAATGCACCGCATTGTCGTCCTCGCACGCCTCCTTCAGGCTCACGATGCTGGGGCTCCGCGGCAGGTGCCTCATGATCGCCACCTCCCGCCGCACGTCCTCCACGTCCACGGCCGTCCGCAGCTTCCGCTTCGAGATGCTCTTGCAGGCCAGCAGGTCCCGCGACGCCCGGTCGATGCAGAGGTACGTCACCCCGAACTCCCCCCGCCCCAGCTCCCGGTCGATCAGGTACCGCTCCTCGATGTTCTCCTTCTGCACGCCGGCGAGGACGGCCAGGGCGCCGCCTCCTCCTCCTCCGCCGCCGCCGCCCTTCCTCCCGCCGGCGCCGCCGTGGTCGCGCTTCCCGCCGTGGTCGTGGCCGGCGTAGTTGGACTTCACGTCCTCCCGGGCGACGGCGGCCGGAGATCTGCAGCAGTTCCCCATCCCCGACCGTAATGCGGCCCGAAGATCAGATCCGCGCCGCCGCGAAGCGCCGCCGCCGGAGGCCGAGCAGGGAGAGGGAGAGCGAGGGCGAGCGCGAGGGCGCTAGGGTTTCACATTCCCCGAGCGAGAGAATGCGAGGCCGGCGGTAGACCAGGGGAGCTACGGCGGCGAGGGGATCGCGGGGAGGAGCAGCGGCTAGAGAGAGAAAGCTAGAGAGAGAGAGAGAGAGAGAGAGAGGTGGAAGTGAGTGAAGTGAGGTGAGGTGAGAGAGGGACAGAGTACGGAAAAGTTGCAGCCTGCAGTGGAAGAGCTCAGATGCCGCTGCTTTGACAGAGAGAGAGAGAGAAGGGGCGGGCACTTTGGGAGATAAAAACTCTTTTCCCCATAAAAAAAGAAAGAAAAAAAAAAGAAAGGAAAGGAAAAGGACAAGAAAGGATTATAAAATTGTTGTTGTTATTTTTATTTTATTTTATTTGAATTATGGCTTTTTTTTAAAATTTTTTTTAAATGTTTTCGGAAATATTCTCTGACCCTGCGACTTTTGTCGTCTCTCGCCGGAGAGAGGCTGGAAGGACGGAGGGCCCCCGGGGGGGGGGGGGGGGGGGGGGGGGGGTAGAATCGTCTTTTCGCGACTCGCCGCAATTCGGGAAATCATTTCCCGAATGTAAACAAATTTTTAGAATAGATTCCGCGAAAATGGAATTTTTTATATCGCATAAAAAACCGGGCTAATCTAAAAAACGCGGCGTTTTTAGATTTTCTTTTTTATTCTTATCAGCTCAGTTGATGTAATAATAGTTTTCTTTTTTATTTCGTCGGATTTGATTTTTTTTTTTTTTATAGTTACTATCTTTTCAACATTTATGAATTCTATAATGGGCCCGCCGCGATAGTAATTTGATGAGGAGGGTGAGGGGTCCATATGTATGCCCCCTTGTCATTCATATGATTCATAAAAATAAAAATAAAAAATAAAAATCCACACAAAAATCTAAAATAACAATATATATATATGAAATTCAGCGCAAAAGATCATAAGGTTCAGTCAAGTCTCCCCGACCAAATATGGAAAGCTCTTATTATGTTAGGTACTCAAGAGCGAGGGTAAGTAACCCTATTGGGTCGAGTTCATAATTTTCTTATCTTTTGTGGATTGTTACAATCATCATTAATGTTTGGTTACTTCGGGATTGCAAGACATATCAATACCGTACTGAGTCTAGCTAAATCCATGAGTTCAATATCTCAAGAGATATTAATACTGTACTTGGTCCGATCAAGTTCAGAAGTTTACTCTAATTTATTATGTGTTATCGATATAATCTTAGATTTGACCTAACAAAGACATAATTACATTCGTCTTTACTATCCACATAACATCTTTATACATTTCCATCTTTAATTTTTCTTGTGCTTCCAAAATTACTTCTTCTTAATCTTTTGGTTCTTTGAGAAAGAGAGTGAAGAGGAAGGAACGAGAGATATGAGTATTCTGGGGGGCTTTCGATTTCAATTTGGAGGGCATGGGTTGGGACAAAATGAAGACAGGAAAAGGGAGGGGCTGGGGGGATTAAATTAGCCGACAAAAGCCAAGACGCAAAGGGAGGAAGGGACAGAATGATTGATGGTGATTAATTAGCCTCTAATTGTCGCCCACTCACCTTCCCCTAATTCCTTCAGCTTTGTCTTCACGCTTCTGGCCAAGGGAATCCCCGGGCCTTTTGTTGCTAACTTTTGCATTCCCCTTTTTCCTCCGCCCTTTTTATTTAAGTACACTCTTTAGGCAGATTCATCTAATCAGGTGGGGGTTAAAAAAAATGAAGACGTGTATAAACTAAATGTTGGATGTTTGAGACATGTTTTCATATTCTTAATGCTCTCGGCATGCACAAATTAGATGAGGAGCTATTGATATATTATTATCAAAAAGATATAGAAAAATAGAGTTGAGGGTCTGATATCATATACCAAAACAAGCTGCATAAGTCATCCTTCTTGAATAAGAAGCATCGGTTGAGCGATTCTGGCCAGAGAATGAAATAAAATAAAATAAAACCATATTCACAAAAACTAAATGACCAAATTCTTAAAAATACCTTTAACTTTACGTCCAATTTCAATTCTGTCTCGAATTTAAAAAAAAAAAAAGAATCAGGTCCATTCCAAATCCATCCCCAACTTTTGGTTGTCTTAAAAGAAAAAAAAAACAACAACAACTTGGTTCAGTCCCAAAATCTATCCCAAACTTATTTTGTCTAAAAAAATACCAATTTTAAATTTAGTCTCAAATTTGCTCCTATTAGCTCTTCGTCCAAAAAGTATCGTCGATCATCTCTAATTCCATGTCACTTTACTAACAATTTTTGAATGAACGGTTAATGTGCACAAATTTGGAACTAAGGTTAAAGTTTGGACTTTTTTTTAGACAAATAAAAGTCCTAGTCAAATTTAGGATTAGACCTTAAGTTCGGGTTTTCATTTAGACAAACAAAAGTTCGGGATACAATTAAAACTAAACCTAAAATTCAAGGTTTGTTTTTTATAAAAAAAAAAAAAAAATCTTAGACAAAAGCGAGATTGAACCTAAAATTTAGAATTTATTTGGAAATTAGGCCAAAAAAATTGAGCATTTTAATCGCACTTATCCCGTGAGATTCCCAAATGTTGAAAGGATCAAATCTTTAATCAAATTATGTGATTTGTGTACTATAAGGCCAATTTTATCAACATTTTCACCGACAGATTTTCTACAACTTTCAAGCAGTGTGATGGACGCTGCTCATCTTTGTTTGACGGCCCCCCTCTACCCACTCTTTATCTCATTCCACCTGTCTTCACAAGTAGTGTTTTCCAAGAAAGTAGAAAGCACGTAGGAGTCAATGTCGGGCCAAGACAAGTGAGGAGCTCCTCCATCCACTGGTGCAGGCATGTCCATTC
Source organism: Eucalyptus camaldulensis (assembly GCA_019915185.1). NCBI lineage: Eukaryota > Viridiplantae > Streptophyta > Magnoliopsida > Myrtales > Myrtaceae > Eucalyptus > Eucalyptus camaldulensis. Next base: position 14,757,533 of record JAHSVA010000014.1, on the reverse strand, counting down.
CTAGTCGTGAAACTAATAAGTAGACAATTCACTGTGATTGACATGACCCAGATTGTTAATTGGGAACTCTACAGAATGAAAAAGTGAGGACCAATTGGATGACGAAAAAGGCACTACTACCTCTTATCTTTTGGAATTGTCTATTGCATAAATTTCTTATTGGTATCAACTCGCGTAACGCGCATGCTTGTGACATGATAAGAGCAAGATCAATGAAAATTTTGCTTTGTATATCCGTACTACTTTATTCGTCACGATTCAAATTGAAATTATGAGTTTTAATGTTCATGAAATGCATTCACATTGATTAAAAAGCCGACATGTTTTCTTAGGATAATTAGTTAAAAGAAATCAGAAGTCAAATTACCTCAGTACACATATTAAAAGTAAAATGTTTTCATCGACGGACATGATTAATTATGTAGAATCCCATTGATTAGATGATGAAATGAATTCTTTTTTTTTTTCTTTTCCTAAAACACATATATAGAAATGGAAAAGCAACGCAAAGAGTTCAGTGGATTGAAAATTTGCACATTCTTCAATCAATTGATGATAATATTTGCAGCTCTAAAATTGATTTCTATGGATTATTTGGTCAAGTGAACAAATTCTACTTAATGCCTATATTCTTATTTATTCAAAATACCCTACAAACAAAGACAAAGGCCATTAACTTAACATATCCAAAGATTTCTGAAAAGTGGCGAGGAAACACTTTTTGTTCATGGAAATATCATTTCCCCTAAAAAAACATATTTTCAAAAAGATAACTTCAAACAAGAGTTAACATCATGAAAATTCTAAAATTGATACTCATGTGATAGATTTATCCAAAACTAATTTTTTAATCACATAAATCTCAAATTTGTACATTTGTAACAAATTTACCTTTCATTACTTTCCATTAAATTATATTAATACTATGAAAAAAACACAAACCGATACACATATAACAAACGGATGGTAAAATATCGAACTAGTACATTTATTAATCGTTACATGCTATACAGCTTAGCAATTTATCCATAAAATTTAATGAAACTAGTTGGGTAAATTTATCATAAATATACTAGTTTGAGGTTTTTTGTAATCAAAAAATTAATTTGAGATAAATTTATTATAAGTATATAAGTTTGGAGCTTTTTGTAGTATTTTCAAACAATTGATGATCCCTTTTGCAGCTCTAACAATTGGTTCTTATAGCTTATTTGGTTAAGTGGATGAATTGTACTTAATGCATATATTATTATTAATTCAAAATACCCAAAAAAACAAAGATAAAGACATTTGAACTGACATATCTTATCGAAATAGAGATATCTAAAAAGTGACGAGTGAATACTTTTTGGCCGTGGTAATGTCATTTCCCTTGAGAAAATGTTTCCAAAAAGGATGATTTGTTCCCATCCTAGTATATTAAATTATTCTCTCTTTAAAAAGAGGTCAATGGTCATAATTTTGGTCAACCAACCAATGCAGATTGTACTTAGATTTTGCATATCCAAACTAGTTAAGGGTTGTCCAATTGACAAGATTGAAGGTCACCTCCTTCACTTTGGACAAGTTTCGAAAGTACTTTTTTATATGGGCCCAGCGGCCCACAATGAAAGGAAATGAAAATTGAATCTTGCAAGCTTGGCCGATTAGGAAGCCCCCTATCCATCTAGACCAGCTCAAGCCCAACATTTTTATTGTACAATAGATACATCTCGAAATTTCATAATATCTCTCACTACATCTTATGGTACGTATAACTACGTATTTTATACTTAGATAGAGATTTCGAAATATTTTTCTCTTTGACTTTGACTTTTCATAGAAACGGTCTTGTTAAGAAAGGACTTTTTATTGAATTGATTTATTATTTGAAACTCGTTATTACTAATAAAATTAATATCACGAAAAACCTCAAACTAGTATATATGTAATAAACTTACTCAAAACAAATATTTTGACCACTAAAAATCTCAAATTAGTACATTTATAATAAATTTACCAAAAACTAATTTTTTAATACATTCATCCTTCATTAGTTTTCGTTAAATTATATTGATATCATGAAAAAGCACAAACCGGTATATTTATGATAAATAGAGGGTAAAATTCCAAATTGGTATATTCATTAACTGTCATGTGTTATCCAACTTGGCAATTTGACGGTAAATTTAGCAAAAACGAACAAATGATAGATTTGTCATATGTATATCAATATAAGGTTATTTGTGATCAAAAAATTATTTGGGATAAATTTATCATAAGTGTAACAATTTGAGATACTTCGTGTTATCAATCCTTATTAATATGAATGTATGGACTTGATTTGGGGCTTGAGAAAGATTTTTTGGAGTAATGTCACTATAACGTCTAAAGTTACAATTATTACATAATAGGCTCTTGAAGAAATTAGGAATGTCTGCGTTGATGATAAGGTTAGTGGCTCCCTGGGCCTCTCTTTCAAATGAGTGTGCCTAGATAGGTAATTTTACTCTTGAGGGCGGTTTGGCCTGGCCTGGCCCATGAACTTCTTTTAGAATATTTATTAAATTTTTTTGGACTGTTTTCGACAAAACTTTTTAGATCCGGCACTAGGCCCATTATGCCCAATAACAAGGCTCGGGAGTCATTAATGTTCTTGAAATATTCGATAAGCGGGATCAACGAGCTGCTAAAATGCAAAGCATGAACCATAATAATATGTTTTTTCTTTGAAATATTCACATACTAATAAACATTAACTTCTCTTTCCTGAGATGATGATGGAGCAAGCCCTTCCTTTTTGCCATAGAATCCCCCACGGGCTTCGCTTTGGTCCGGGGAATGCCGACTCCTTGATGGGCGTTGAACAGAAAGGCAACATCTGAACACGAACGGTTCGAGAATGCCTGATCCGTCGCTGCCGTCCCAGGAGATCGTTCCTTAGCTGTCGGCATTTAAAGATGACATTGATGACTTTCGCATGTGGAGAGGGAGAAAAAGAGAGGTAGGTTTGTTTGGAATGGTCGATTTTGTGATGTGAATGTCAATGCCTTAGGGGGACCTAAAGTTGACAATGCCGAGGATGTTGTACTCGCATGACGAGCGCCGTCGCGCAAGGTGTGATGCAACTTGAAGCTCCAAAGTCCACACCATTCATTCGTCCTCCAGAGCAGCGCAGGCAATTCCTCGGACATCCATGTGATGTTACATCAAAATCATCGTCCAACCCTTTTTTTCCTCATTCACATAAAGTACAAAGAGTTAGGATTAATTTCCATGGAAGGTGTGGAACTTAGATGGTATTCATGGACAGAATTTTGACTGCAAATACCTAAACTACAAAATTTCGTTTTCATTTTTCTTTTCCCTTTTGCAATTGATGCGCTTTGGTGGACGCTATAATAAAAAAAACTAAAATTCAATAGATTAGTTGATCGAAATCAAGATTCAGTGAAACCACCTAAGTTTAGTCACCGCGGGTAAAAGCTTACCTCAAAATTCAATATGCTAGATGAATGAAATTAAAATAAAGTGATAGAAATGTAAGTTACCCAAAATAATGTGACCATTGGCGAAAGCGCCATACATAATTGTAACTTACAATATATGTGCACGTGTTGACTAGTTTCTTGAGATGGTTTACATGTAGGATGATTTACTTGGTCTGAACATCTACTTCTAATTAGGTGTGCACATGTTATGGACAAAATGCGATAGAAGTCTAATACCTACATAATGTGGAAGGATACCATGGGGACTTTGAACTCAATCGATGCATATGTCACGTTGCATTGATCATGCATCGCGGGATTCTTTCCTGTATTCACACTTCACATGCACACTTAACATTCCCCTCCCCCCATGTGCGAGTTTACCGTTGGACCACCTTCCCTTTATTGCAACGTCAGGTTTCTCCTATGCCAATGAATCTTAACCTGAATTTCCAGCCATTGCATATCGGCGCAACACATTCCTTCGCTTCAACCCGTGTTTGGGCGGATTAAATCACCCATCACATTGTCCATCAGAATCCCCTTAACTTCTTCTATTCCCGAGGAAACTTCAATTCTCATGCCTAATCCTTATAATAAGTTAGTGTCTAGGCAACATATATCTTCTCATTTATTTATCTTTGGTAGTTTAGAAGTACGATCATAATTAGCCAGTTATTTAAAGGGAAATTAGCACGACAATTCATTGTCATGACTCAGAGTGAGAATTGAGCCCCGACCCATTGATTCCCGAGCTGCAAGTATAATTACACCCTAAGATCAATCCTAGACAGTTGTCTTCATGTTCGGTAACTTGATTGCAATAGAACCTAAGTTTAATTACTACGGAAGAAAGCTTACCCAAAAATTCAGTATACTAGATGAATACAATTTAAATAGAGAGATAGAAATGTAAGTTATCTTAAAATAATGTTACCATTAGTGAAAGTGCCCTACAAAATTTTAACTTGCACATGTTATATGTGCACCAAGCGATTAGGTTCTTGAGATGGTATGCATTAATTAGGTGTGATTACTTTGTGGAGGGAATGTCGTGGAAGTCTAATACCGGCATAATGCTGGAGAAATACAAAAGGAACTTTGAACTCATTCATTTATTTCTAAGTGCATTGATAATGCGTGTGGGATTCTTCTTTGTATTGTGTTCACACTTGACACGTGGACTTACCAATGCCTCTTCACATGTGAGGAGGACCGTTAATGGATAGGTCGGGTTGAATTTGTGTTGAGTTAAAAATGGTCTAACCCAAATTCATCAATATATATGCAATATAAACTTGGTGGCCCTGACCAAAAAAAAAAAAAAAAACTTGGTGGCCCATATTCGACTCAACTTATTTATTAAAATACTTCCATATTTAATCCAACCTATGAAAATCCGTATCCACTTAGTTTACCCACTTTAAGTTCTTCACTTATATGCATTATTTGGATAATTTGGATAACATTGCCATTTCAATCATAAGATGTTAAAAAATGGCTTTCAACGTTGCATATAATTTTCTTTTATATTTTTGTATTGATTCACAATGAAGAATAAGAGAAAGTTACTACTTGATAGTAAATTTATAAAATTACAATAATAAATAATGTGGATGAAGGCAATTTTAATTAAATGGAATGTAAGATATTGGAGAAGATGATTTATGTTGACCATTGATTGTAATGACAGAAAACCAAAATTAGAATATTACGCAAAAATGACAATCGCCAAATTCAACCAATGAAACATTTACTCCAATAACTAATATATACCATAAAAAAAACAAAAACAAAAACTAATGGGGAAAAAGGAAGCCATCTTGATACTTTTAATAAGGATGAAATTAGACCCATCAAGACTTGTTTGAACTTAGAAGAGTCCAACAAGTTCATTATTTTCTTATAAATGGTAAAGAGAGAGTTATAAAAGTGGGTTGGATTTATATAAATTGTGGACCCATTTAATATCTTTATATTTTTTAAGTTTGCCATTCTAAAGCTATTTATAATCTATTTATGAATATAATTAAAATCAAATATGAGTTTTTTTTTTCTATTTTTGTCGGTCATACTCTACTCCTATTCTAACACCCACTCTTAAACTTTTGCTCTGCTTCATTGCAAGGCGTGGGAGTCGAAACCTATTCTTGAAACTAATGCGTTCCCATCCCAACCCTTGAGAAAGTGGGGATTCGAACTCCTCACTTCCCCCTTCCAACTTGGAAGGGTGGCCACTGGCCAGTGCTTAATCAAATATGAGTTAAGAAATTAGTTTATAACCCATTTTGACAAGTTGGCATGTGAGTTTGCTATCAAGTCACCTCCCCTTTATTTTAATATTAAATTTCTCCTACACCGATGAATGTCAACCTAAATTTCCAATCACCGTATATCAGTGCAACACATCCCTTTGGTTCAACCTATAGCCCCGAAGTCATTCCGCTGTAGGGCTGTCTCCTTTACTTCTTAAATTTCCACGGAAATTTCAAATCCCATGCTTAATCCTTATAATAAGTCAGCGTCGGGCCGTAGATATCTTCTCATTTATCTTTTCTTTTTCATAAATTCAATAGCACAACAGCTGGCTAATTGGAGGGGGAATTAGCACAACAATCCCCCATCATGACTCTTAGGGCGGGAATCGAGCTCACAACCAAAGTATGGATACGCCCTTACCAGTAGGTCAATTCGAGACCGGTCGATATCCCTGCGTTAACCCAAGGAAAATTCCAACTTCAGGGGCTCTTCCCTAAGATCTCTAATGGAATCATTCCAACCATGGAAACAGAGAAGGAAAGAAAACACAACATTCCAACCCACGAGACGATTCGAGTGGACGTACGAATTGTTCTACGGGACCTCACGAACGCATGGAAGACAAAACGTATCACCTCCCTTTTCCTCCCTCGAGACCTCTCTTTGGAGGCGAAAGAGCAGGTCAAATTGCGATTTTTGTTCACATAAGGATTCTCCAGTATCAACGAAGGGAATTTCAGCACATGGTCAACGATTTGGAATGATTCTACCTCCTTCTTGTCCCTTAGCTATTATTATAAACAGAACCGAAAAAGAGGCAGCGCAAATTAGTCAATCGGTCCGTCCTTTCGGATTCATATGAGAAGATTTGACTATTCAGTTGTATATAAATTGGATTTTGTCATCGCGATTCGGGACAAACTTATCACATAGGCCAAGACGTGTACAAAGGCCATGTTCCTATTTAGTCCATTTTAGCATTATAATTTTTTTATATTACTATAGAAGAAGATATGGGAATCCTACAAAAGTTTAAATATCTTTGCCCTTTGGATTTTCCCATGTGATATGATATGAAGATCTCGACGCGTGGAAAGTTGAATTTGAGAAATCACCTGTTGTAAGTGGAATTCAATATTCGACATCTCAATAAGAGAGGATTTTTACTTCGAAAATATCACGAAGAATTAAACCGTGGTTTGGAAAGTGGTAAATATTTATTAAGATTCATGATTCGATGTAGTGCTTGAGATTTAGGTTAAGCTATTAAATTCATTCTCATAATAATAATTATACTTTGTTTTATACATTTAAATACTTTGACACTCGTCCTCATGCAAAAATTTGACTTTGGCCTAAGATTGAAGCTTAAAAATATATAATAGATGAGGCAAATAGGGGCTTGAAATAATTTGAGTTGAGAACTTCTTACTTTGATACTGTGTAAAAATGTATAGACCACAACCAATCCTTTACTCTAAAAAGCCAAGTTGTCAAGTACACATTTTGTCCTGTGTTTTAGCATTAGTGCAACTTAGTCCTCTCATTTTTATTTTGTACAATCATGTTCTCTAACATTTTTTATTTTTGCAATTTAGTCCTCTAAGTTTTGTTTTGGCAATCAAATTTCCTAACTTTCTCAATTTGTACAATCAAGTGCTTTGTTATCCATCGTAATTAATATTGTCAAATATGATTTCTATTTTTTTTTTACTTTGTTTTTTGTGTGCCAAATTAGCATCACTCGTCATTTTCTCACACATAAACAATGCCACGACATGAATCAAATTGACAGTTAACTAATTGTGGCTGACCAAGGAATTTGATTGTACAAATGGAAAAAATTATAGGATTTTATTGCACTAAATAACACTTAGAGGACCAAATTGTAGAAATCTAGAAAGTTAGAGGACTTAATTTAACAAAATAAAATTAAGAGAACCGAATCGGACAAATAATAAAACTTGAAGGACAAAATCTATACTTAATCCAACTTATATTCACAAGGTCTCCAAGGGAATTTCCTTAAATTCAATGTTGAAAATTTGAAGTTGAATTTTTATATCGATTCTTAGATCAACAAAATAGAACGAGTAAATTAACAATACATCCCACTGTGGATGAAAGCATACGATTCTTGCACTTATTATGAATTATATTTATTGAGAAAGTGATATGCGTTAACGATTATATTAACATCTAGAAAATCAAAAGTAATCCCATTGTCAAATTTCAAGGAAGCTTGCTGATTTCAAAATTATCGAGAAGCTGTGCTTCTTGGACAATAAGCACTCAAAATTATGTTTTCAAGTACGACTTTTTTTCCTCCATTAAATCAATTAATATGAATGAAGATAATATGTGTGAACAATACATCTATTGTGGATCGGGACATACGATTCCCGCACTTATTATGTACTACATATATATCAAGAAAGTGATATGTGTTGACAATAAACCGACTTTCGAATTTTAGGGACACGTCAACTTCAAGATTATCGAGATATGGCCCTTCTTGAATAGCAAGCACTCAAAAACTATGTTTTCAAGTACGACTTTTTCCCTCCGTTAATCAAGTAATAACGATATCTTATAAATTTAGATGGGCAAATCTCCGATATACTTAGAAAATGATTAAAGCTCACTCGACAAATGAAACCCTAATCCTCCATTGGTTCTCGAAAATCATTTGAGCTCACTCTACAATCAAAAACCCTAATTCTCGACGCGTGACCAAGGTGGGAACCCGTCTAGGATCGTCCCACCATCTTGCAATTTCATAAGCGATGAAAGGAGTTGCGTGTACTCACAAGCAAAACAGCGTAACGAGAAGTCGGGCTTTCGGGCCTTGCTGTCCGTCCCCACCCTCGAGTGTGAAAGCGTAGGACCGGCGGGGCCCGGGTCCCCCCCGCCGGTCTGTCCGAGGGCCACGTGGGAAGAGACGGGTGGCTCTCCCACGTGGGGACGACGCAGGGAGGAACACCGCGTAAAGAGATTGACGGGGCGGCCCACAGCGCACGAGCCACCGCTGCCTTTTCCTTCCTCTTCATCAATGGCTCCGATCCCGATGTCGCCCCCATGCATAAAAAGAATTTTCTCGCGCAGCTTCCCCACCACCACCACCTGCACCACGTACCGAGAAAGATAGAAAAAGGCCAACCGAGGCTCTTTTCCTCCTCTCCTTTCTTTCTTTTCTTGTCAAACTCACACGGTTTGGACCGAAACGATCAGAAGAAAGAGGAGAAAGAAAGCGCCCTCCCGTGAGAAAAGAAAAAAACAAAAGAGAAAAGAAAGAAAGAATGATGGGTTTTTGATTTGATTTGATTAGGGATGCTCGAGGCATGATGGGTTGCATTTTGTAAAATTAATGGGGGAAGGTGCGAAAAGATTACACGTCGCTTTTCTGCCTAGATATCGCTTGCGTATCTTTGTTTTTTTGAATGTTTATCTTCCGTGACATTCGTCGGGTTGAAATTATGTACCACCATCGATTCCCTCATGGCCAACGGGAAACGAACGCTGACCCACTTTCCTTTATGAGCGCCAACCGCTCATCTGGGTTCAACCTCCACGCTACCGCTGCCGCCGCCCGCTACCGCCGCCCGCTACCTTCGCTACCTCCGCTTTAGGCGCTCACCCTTCGTGGGATGGACCCGCTGCCATGAAGAGCAATCACGGAACTTGTACTTGCCCCTGAATCTCTGCATCCTCAATTCTCTCTCTTGCACATGGCGTTACGACCTTTGGTTTAGGCTAAAAATAGCTGAAAACTAAGCAACATGACATTTTTTTGAGTTTATCAATGTTAGATTGATGGTCGGGACTTGTTAGATAGCGGGTTATTATTGGACCGCCATTTTAGCAATTTTTGGCAAGAATTGGTAGTGAGGACTCGATTGTGGTTTTATTAAAAAATTTAGGACCAAAAAGTTCAATTGAAACATATAAGACTGAATTTAAATCAATACAATAGTTTTAAGAATTTGAATGCGACTAACATAATTTGTTTAACTAAATGGTTCAAACTGAGGCCTATCCAACCCAAACATGACATGAACATTTCAAATAGCTTTTTGGAAATAAAATTAATTTTTATGGCTTAAGGGAAAGAATAACTAACCAGTGAAAAAAGAGTTATGTTTAAGATTTGAAATGATATATCTAATAAGTTAATAGATTTATCTACAATAAATGAACAATTGTAGTAAAGATTCAATCGTGAGCTTAGTTCTTCTTTCTAAGTTATGGGAGAATAATCTAGGAAAGATTTATAGTTGTAACACCATAAAGTACCGAGAGCGGTCAATGTCAATATTCATTGTTATTGAATAATAGTAAACAATAACTAATTTAAGTTAGATAGGTCAATGTAAGTCATATAATCATTGATCATATTCCCTCGATCCATTTATTAAAAGGATCGGACTGGTCAATTTTGAGTTAAACAAGGCAACTTCAGACCAATTCATAAAGTTATCAGTATTCAGATCAAGTACGACACATATCAATTGTAAGCAAGTTGACGTAATTATTATGGACATGCTAAAAATAAATTCAAACTCGCTAATCTTCTTTGGTTCTTTTTTATTGGATCAGATATTATCGACCCTAGTTTTATCTATAAAGAGTTTTTTTAAAAAAAAGTGTTACCAATAAAGGGATAAAAGAGCTTGACAAGAATCGAAATTATCGCACCTAGCTTAGAGTCATGTGTGCAGCCTTTTGTCTTAAAGGGTTAGAAAAAAGAAGTGCAAATTTTTTAGAACAAATTAGACGGTTGTTCACTCGACTTCAATAGTAAGCCTAGCTCGAGTGTTGACTCTTGAGCAATCAACTATTGGTTACATCCTGACTATCCCCATTTAGATTACTATACACTTATTAAAAATCCACCTAATTAAAGTTTATCAAATCACTTAACAATTCATTTTCTTATAAAGACTACCATTACTAACGCCAAAATCTGCATTATCTAGAATCCGTTGTGACTTCTTTTGTTAGGCCTACCAATAGTGCAAAGATGACAATATTACATAAGTCACTCGTTTTAGATATACTATAGTGGACAAGCGAAGCAGGTTCTCAGTATGAAAGAGTTCTTTTGGTAGGACCAATGCTGATGTAATTATATCTTGAGATGCGATTAAGGGCATGTTTATTTGGGGAAAAATTTCATCATAAAGGAAAATGATGTAATTAATACATAAGTCACTCATCTTAGATATACTATAGTGGACAAGCAAATCACGCTCAGTATCAAAGAGTTCTTCTAGTGGGACCAATCTTGATGTAATTGTTTCTCAAGACGTGATCAAACGCAAGTTTGTTTCGATAAATACTTAAGCGTAAAGCAATATGCATTCCTTAAATATTACAGAAAAATAATTTTCCCTTTTTCAAGTTAAGAAATGCATTTTCCGACTTAAAGCATACATATTTTGTTTGATCGTAAATAATTTTCTGTGTACTAATCATTCTTAGTAAACTAAATGTGTGAAGTCATAAAACTATGAAAATTATCCAAAGGTCCTCAACTTATTATACGGTGGCAAATTGAGTCTTAAAATCTTTTAATTGTGTCAATTTAGTTCTAAACCTTTTTAGAATTTTTCAATTTAGTCTCACATCTTTTAATTGTGTAAATTTAGTTCTAAATCTTTTGATGCTTTGCCAATTTAGTCCTTGACCTTTTGATGACTTGCCAATTTAGTCTCTTTGGCCAAAAACTTGCTAACATGGATGTCAGCCATCCTCCATGGTTTGGTCGGTGCTGACATGGATAAATTTTTCATCTTTTAAAAATTTTCGCTTTTCTTTTTTTCTCTGTCTTTTATTTTCCTTTGGCCTATGGTCAGTATTTGGCCGTAGCTAGCGATCGACCACAATCGAGGCTTGACCCTCACTAGATTCAATGAGGGTTGTGATGCCCTTGCCTTTGGTCAGTCACCAGCAATAGTTGAGTATCGCCCACAGGCTAAAGGGGAAAAAAGGAAAAAAGGAAAAAAAAATTAAAAAAAAATTAAAGATTTGTCCATGTTAATGTTGGTCATACCGTGTAAGATAGCTGGTGGCTTGCTAGCGGCTTGTTAGCATCCACATTAGTGATTTCTGATTGAAATTGGCCGTATGACTAAACTAGTAAGTCATAAGAAAGTTAAAAACTTATTCGGTAAATCATTAAAATATTTAGGACTAAATTGACATAACTGAAACGTTTAGGACTAGATTGACAAGTTATCAAAATGTTTAAAACTAAATTGACATAATCAAAAAGTTTAAGATTGAATGGACCGCTTTATGGCTTTCTAGACACTTATCCCCGTATAAAACTAATCCGCGGAAAATTTTCTCGCGGTCTTTAGCTCGATTATTATAACACAACGCGATTCATGTTAAAGTTTGACTAATGGTGAATGGCATGACACACCTTGCAATATATAATAAGGCGCTACGATGTGGCCGGCCGCAGCGGATAAATCCCCCACCCCTACCCCCACAACCCACCTCACCTGCACCTCCAGAAGTCGCTCCATCGTAAGCGTGACGTCACGTTTACGAAATGGGAACAAATGGGTATGCATGGCACTCAAAAGAAAGGGAAGAAGAGAGAGAGAGAGAGAGAGAGAGAGAGAGAGAGAGTTTCCGCGTAGACAGATGAAGACTGCTTGAAAAAAGGGTCGAGAGAGATAAGAAAGAGATCTGACCCTGGCAACCCTTCCCTGCCAAAACTATTTAAAAATAAAAAAACGAAAGGGGAGATGGCAAAGCAAGCAAAGGGACGGAAGGCTCGACGAGACAAGACGAGAGAGATGCTGCTAATCTTTCCTTTTTTAAATTAATTACAACTAACCTGATTAACCCCCACTTAATATTCCATGCACTAGGGCTAATTTATTAACGGAAACGAATATATGTAAAATATATATATAGTTTTCCTTTCAAATCGGGCCGATCGTTCCTACGCTGGATGTCGAAGAAATTTTGACGCCTGTGGACCGGACGACATCCCATAGGACCGATTCCCCCCCCTACTTAGCATAGACCCATGATGGATTATACTTAATTAATCATGCTTGTGTTCTTCTTTTTGGCCGCTAAGTGACGTTCCATCTGGTTTAACTTTTTTCTCCGCAGGAAATGGGTAGAGAGAGAAAGAGAGAGAGAGAGAGAGAGAGGGAATTGTCAATCGCTGTCCGAGATCTGAAGGAAAACCAAAGGCGCCCTCCTTGACACCTAAGCAGAGATTGAAACCCAGGCCCCAAGCCAAAGACCAGGGTTTCTCCTCCCTTGACGTTTCACACCCGCGCTTTCACACTCGCCCCCCGTATAAAATCTCTGTTTCCACGTCTCCTCTTATTCTTTTTTCTCTCTCTCTCTCCTCACCACCAAATTCCATCCTTCTGGTGCAAGCATTCTTGATTTCGCCCTATTAATATGGAAGGGCAATTTTCGCATCACCACCACCATCACCAGCACCTTCTTCAACAGCAGCAGCAGCAGCTTCGACCACAGCCGCTGTCACAGCAACAGCAGCACCTAAGTGTCAGCATCGAAGCCGGCAGCGATAGGTTCCCGCAATGGAGCGTCCAGGAGACGAAGGAGTTCTTGATGATACGGGCCGACCTCGACCGGCGCTTCATGGAGACGAAGCGAAACAAGCAACTGTGGGAGGTCATATCGACCGGGATGAGGGAGAAGGGCTTCAACCGGAGCGCCGAGCAGTGCAAGTGCAAGTGGAAGAACCTCGTCACTCGATATAAGGTACGTCCAAGGAACACAACTTTAGCTTGTGCTCACCAGTGAATCCCTTTTCTGAGATTTGTAGGTTCTAGCGGGTTTCCTTGTTCATTGCCCTTATAAATACGTTCCTTTATTGTCACCGAGTTCTAATATGACTTTTATCAAACAGTAAGTGTCCATAACAAGGTTTACATATGTGTGCATCATTCAAGGAAGAAACGTTTTTTGATCCCCAAAGATCGGTAGTCAAATACCGAAACTCGAAATTAGCAGAGCACACCTGTTTACATGTAGCGAAAGTTCTTTTTTGTGAATAATGGGTGTGCTTGCTCGTATGGATGAAGATATAATTCGATTTATTTTTAGGGTTGCGAGACGATGGAACCAGAAGCCGTGAGGCAACAGTTCCCGTATTACAATGAGATGCAAGCGATTTTCGCAACGAGGATGCAAACAATGCTGTGGGCCGAAACAGAAGGAGGTGGAGGTGCAGGAAGCACCTCAAAGAGCAAGAAAGCATCTTCTTCCCAGTTGTCTTCTGAAGATGATGGGGATGATGAGGACAGTGAGGGTGAGAAGGGAAAGAAGAAAAAGAAGGCCAAGGGCAACGCTGGCACGAGCAACAGCAGCGGCGGGAGCAGTAGCGAAGTAAGGAAGATATTGGAGGAGTTCATGAAGCAACAGGTACGGATGGAGGCGGAGTGGAGGGAGGCGTATGAGGCGCGGGAGAACGAGAGAAGGATGAAGGAGATGGAGTGGAGGCAGACAATGGAGTCTCTAGAGAATGAGAGGATAATGATGGACAGGAGGTGGAGAGAGAGGGAAGAGCAGAGGAGGATGAGAGAGGAGGCTAAGGCTGAGAAGAGAGACGCTCTTATCACAGCACTTCTCAACAAGCTTAGAAGAGAAGATCACAATATGTAACTCTCTCTCTCTCTCTCTCCTCCCTCTTCCTAATTACGGAGATAATGATGAAGAAGAAGCTTCCTCACGAGGTGTGTCTTCCTAATCCACAACTTTCAAATCTAGGAGATCAAATTGAAGCGAAACATAGGGCTTTGCATACTGTCTCCTGTTGTTTTTGCCTCAATGAGGCTTCTTTGTTTAGAACACAAGCTAGAGCTTCCATTTTCTCGTTAAATCGAAGAACCAATCTCTCTCTCTCTCTCTCTCTCTCTCTCTCTCTCTCTCTCTCTCTCTCTCTCTCTCTCTCTCTCATATACTTTCTTTTGCATGCATTTCCATGTAGCCACTCAATTCCTCCAGAAAATAGAGCTCATGAATCGTCAAGATGTTATTCAAATAGACAAGTTCATCAGATGGGGGCAATGATTGAATAGATAGATATGACAATAAATACAAAATAAATAACTTGTTAAACCTACTAATTTGAACTCATATGGCTAAAGGCCTGTTTTATGATAATATAAAAGAGAAAGGAGAAGCTTGGAAAACAAGCAATGTATTCATTTTGTATTTTATCTTGAAATTTCGACACTTGCCATAAAACTATATACATGGAGGTAGGAATAAAAATCACCACCTTAACCAATGTATGATTTAAGCATACGCCTTTGAAAAAAACTACCATCTGCTGTAGATGTTGATGTTTGGATTTGTTTCAGAATCTAGTTTCACGTGGTTTAGCACCAAAAATAGTGCTTAGAAAGAGTATGAGTGGAGGCTTTTACCATGTGTATTGTTTCCCGCCTGCTAGATCAGTTCTTTGGTTTCAAAAGTTTGGTATGAGCAAATATCGTTGAATTATGTTTCACTAAAAAGGGATTGGAGTTCATTAGTGCATGAACCCTGCTCGCTCGATCAGTTTTTGGTTCTAAAACTTTGAGAATCTTTAGCTGTGTAAATTTATATCATTCGATCAAGGAAATCATTTTCTTTTTTTCATCGTGCGTTGCCTAATTTTCTTTGTGATCATGAATTGATCATCCTTCATGTGAACCTATCTTTGATGCCAGCATATCATGAGAACTCCATGTTGAAGATCGAATTTGGCCTCCAATTTTGAGACAACACAAGCATTTGGGTATGACAACAAGTAGATAGCTCATGTTATGTGTTTGCTGACTTCTGGCATCTTATGCTGATAATGGAAACAACCCCTTTATGGACTTAGAAGCTACGAATCTTGAATATGTCATTGGGGATCTCTCGTTCTAGATAATCACTCTCCTGATTTTTGGTGTCATTACAATTTTGCCTACTTTTCCACGCAATTAAATCCCTCTGTCACAACCGTTGTTAGCAACCTCAAAAAACTGACATGGCATGTTTGGATTGCCCACGGTGCCAACGATGCCACATTATCAAAATAAGTGTTTACCACCCTTATCATGGGGGGATTGAACTAGGGTTCGCCGTTTTCACTAGTGTTCAGTGATTCAATATGAGTTGCCAAGTCTTGATGATGGCTGGGTAGCTACGGTTGAGCTAGGGCTAGCCATGTGGAATCGTCATGGTGTTAACGAGAGGTCACATTGGTGAAGTTAAAAATAAAAATTGAATTGAGCTAGGGTTTGCTACCCCAACTAGTACTATCCAACGACTCAATGCGAGTCATCAACTCTCTCGGGGGCTGGGAATCCAATACGGAAACGCATCACCTAGCTGCTGCTCCTTTTCTCTTATCTCTAATAAAAAGAAAAACTTCTCTCACGTCTTTTTTTATTTGACGATGGCAAGAGCCAGTTGATCCTTCGTTGAAGATTATTTGCGGGACGGAGCTAGGGTTTTGCTATCCTCTTTAGTGTCCAACGCCTTGCAACACGAGTCACGAGGCATCATCAACCCTCTGCGAACCTGTGACTTCGGCCAAGGTTTGTCATGTGGGATTGTCATTGTGGCAATTGGACGCTACATTAGCAAAATAGGACAAAAGAAGAGGAAGAATAAAGGGCGGAAGTAGGGAGTCGGTGAGGTGAGTTGAAGTGAGGTCCACTATCCTTATCACCGACAAATGGGATGGTGGATCGATCCTCAGTGAAATTTGCATGAGAAATTTGGCTGGGGCTTGCTACCCTCAACTAGTCCTCCAGCATTTCCATTTGACTTTCTTGAGTTTCTCTCTCCCTCTCCCTCTCCCTCTCCCTCTCCCTCTCTCTCTCTTTTTTTTTTTTTTTTTTTTTTAATTTCTTTTTCCTATGTCGTTTCATGTGGTCCTAGATAGTCTTATCATTTTAGCAATTTGAATGTGTTAGTGATAGAATGATTTGCATGTACAAATCAAGTAAGAAGGCTAGACTAGAAAATAGGGGGAAGGAATTGCAAGAACACCAAAATGTTAGAGAAATTGTCCAATCAATCAAAAACTTATTGTATGGATGAAAATTTAATTATAAACCTTTTGATTTATCAATTGAGTTCGAAAATTTTGCTCGAAATTCCAATGTAGGCATTTCGACCAATTTCTGTCACGTGGCAATATGTCATATAGAATGGCTGTTGATGACTAAATAGTAATTTCAGTGATTTTCAGTGAAAATTGATAGGAATGACTACATTAGAATTTCACGAATATGTTTAGAACTAAATGGAAAAAATTATGATTGAATCAATATCCACACAGTAGGTTTGGAACTAATTAGGTAATTTTTGCCCCAGAAACTAGACCACTAGTATTTTGGAGAAAAGCCAATTAAATAGACACTTTTTTTTTTACTGTATTAACGGAGTGTTTAAGATTTTTTAGTAGCGATCTAATCCCAATCTAGTGTGGCAATGTTCGCATCCCACACGCTAGGTAATTATCGAAGACAGATGTACGTGCTCCTGAGGATGATCCCTAGGGAACATATAAGGGTAAATGTGGTGATTCGAATCCAGGCCAAGACTTGATCCAACAGGGCTTGACTGATTCAAAGCAATTCAAATTTTAGATGAACTCCAAAATCCACTGGATTTGGACAGTGTCTCCTATTTATTTAGTAAGATAAATAATGGTGATATTGCCAGAACACTGATTATGTCATATTTGCATCTTTTTTCGGCTGGTGTATGTTTTATACTTCTCAATTGTTACTGGAGGTCTAATTTATGTGGTGAAGTTTATCAACAATGTATTGCACTCTCATTTTGATATATGTAAGTGTAAGATAACTCCCATGGTTTTTATCATTATCTTTTTGTAAGTGTAAGGTACCACTGTTGGGAAAATTTTGGAGAGATATCTCTGCAATTAGTTATGACTTCCCAGTTAATTTCCAGCAATGTGAAGAAGATGAGGCTCAGAATATGAAAGCAAATAAAGAGTACGAAATTTATGCATGTGCTTTAACTTCTGGAACTATTACTTCATCTTTTCTTTATTGTATTCTTTGAATTTCTCGTGATTTTTGGCCTTATTTTCTAGATTGTTTGTCAAAGTGACTAAGCTATAAAGTTCTTTTTTCTTTCCAATGTGATATTGGCTTACACAAATGGATTTTCCATCAGATTAAGCAGGAATTATGTGTACTTGATTCATGCACAATATAGATCCGTTTATCACTGCACAGCCCATTATTCCAAAATGTTCACACTTTCAGTGAAAAAAGAAAAGAAATAAGAGACCAGCGTAAGATGCTGGTGGGCTCTCCAATATAATAATATATGGCAAAAACAAGAACGGTTTGGAAAAAATCAAGTACGAAATATTCCGGTTCCAATATCCAACCGCGTTTTCGTAGATTTTGTGCGCGGAGGCTTTAGACTTAGTCAATTCCAACATTCTTTCGATCCGCGTAGCGTAAGGGTCTTGGCTAAACCCTCAAAACTTTTCTTTACCTTTCTCGAGATCAAAAAGTTTCTACCCTAAAAATCAATTCCTCTCTGTCTCTCTCTCTTGACCGATTCCTTGCAAGTGAAAGAATCTAGGGACTTGGAAATGGAGATCGATGTCCATTATGGCCATCGCTAATCAAAAGCTAATATTGACCTTTTCCACAACGTGCTCCTCACTCGAGTCTCCCTCGGGCGCAACGGGCTGCACGGACGCGGTTTTAGGGTTTCGCCGATGGCATTATTTTGCATGGTAATCATTTCGTCTTTGTCCAGCTCATGCACATATGTAAATGCCAAAAAGACAAAGCGAGTGCCGTACTAGGTTGATGTCGGGAGATGCGAGGCTAAAAAGGGCTTTAGAGCCTGTTGAGTTCTGTCCAGCTAATGATTCGCGACGCACGTCGAGCAAACCGCGTTGGTATGGATGGATGGGGGATGCACCAAACGAGTGGCAGCGCCCTCTCGCCGACATGGGAATTTCTATGGAGATCTTGCATATTTTATGTATAGGTTATGTGGAAAACTATGCATGGCTTTGATTCGGTCTTGTTGATGGTGGAGCCCGGTCTTAATTTAACCAAATAATCCATGGGTTTCACATAAGAATATGTATAGTTTCTGTTATTGTTTCACTAGATTGTAGGAGATGATGATGGGGATAGGATGGGACGGGACGGGACACGACAGGGCAGGGCAGGGCGGGGTGGGGCTAGGCGGGATTGATATTTCTCTCCATCCCTACCCAAATAGCACTCGAGAGACCCTTCCCCACATTGCGTCATTTCAAGTTTGGGGTCCCATTTTTTTATAAGCCGTCCCTCCAAAATATCTCAAGCTTTCCAGTATCATTCAAGGGCATGTCGGCCTCCACATATGTATGAAAATCAAACGAAAAAAAAAGACCACTTTTGGAGCATGCCATTTATTTTTATTCTTCAAAATGTCAAATATCGGGTGCATTTTAACGAATCGGTGCCAGTTTGGCCGAATTGTATGTCAAGTCTCAAGATCCGGGATTGCTCCATGTGATGCTTGTGTATCCGTGCCGGTCGAAAGTATAATCACGCGGTCAGGCCGACTCCCATATGTTCACGACCAAATATGCCCCTTGACCTCAAATGGCACTAGCTTGCAATTTACGGAGTGCGTCTAGTCTTTTTCTCGGCACCAAGTCGGATGACCACTATCTCATTTTCTTCTCTTTTGATTTGCTTTTCACGGTCAACCGCGCCGACCCACAACCGAGCACACCACTGCCGAACATGCACAAAGTGCATCGAGTGTGAAAGAGAAGTTTTTCTTCTCGTGTAAGTTTTCGCTCCAGGCAACTTCGATATAGAGTGGGCTGGGCTAGGGTCAAGGCCCATTATGGGTGGCTTGAGTCCAAAACTAACATATGAGACGTATCATTATAAAAATTACAATGTTTTTCTCCGCGAGCTAAATGATTGATGAATTGGGTCGTCTTAGAAAGGTTATTGAAAAAAACCTAAATGATCTGTTATAAAGTTTTAGAATCGAATTTTTCTGTGAAAAATAGCTTTGAAATGTCTAATGTCCTTCTCTCACCTAGCAACCTACACTTCCTGGGTACAAGGCATACTAGAACTACTAAGAAAATAATGATCCATTTTTTTTTTACGAAAAATGAATAATTTGAAAAATATTTTCTTAACATTTTTTATCGACTAATTATTTAAAACGGCACAAGTAATCATTTTTAGGAAAAATACTTTTCAAATTATTTATTTTTCGTGAAACAAATGGATCCTAAGATCAACTCACTAAATGAGTTGGATCCCAAGTATACAAGTTAGCTGACCATTTTGTGCATGAGAGAGAGCCACACACTACCTCAAGGGAAATTACCAAAAAAGTTTTAAATCTATTGCGATGATGCTAATTAAACATAAAACTTTTAATTGTGCTAATTTAGTCTTAAAATTTTTAACATTTTACCAATTGAGTTTATCAAGTCAATTTTGACTAGAAATTCCTGATGTAGACATCGATCGTTGATCCTAACATTGAATTTTTTTAAAAAAGTTTTGAATTTTTATTACTTTGTTTTTTGGTTTTTTCTTTACTTTTTTTTTTCCAGAGTGAAGGCCAACAAGGGTCAAGATGCCCTTGTCGAATTTGGGCGAGGGCTGCCATGCCCTTGTTGGATTTGGGCATTGTAGCCCTCACCAGATCTAGGCTAGGGCTGCGTGCCTACACTTTTGTTGATGAGGGCATCAAGACCCTTGCTTAGGCCCTCCTTTGCCACAGTGAGGGTGTTGTGACCCTTGCCAAATCTGGGCAGGGGCTGCACACCCTCATCAACCACAGTGAGAGCTTGTAAGCTCTAGTGGTGGCTAAGGAGGGCGTTGTGGCCCTCATCTAGAGTCGGCGAGGGCATGCAGCCCTTGCTTGTGGCTAGCAAGGGTTGGCTAGTGACCCTTAGTCCAAAAAAAGAAAAAAGAGTAAAGAAAAGAAAAAAAAAAGAAAAAAGAAAAAAGAAAAAAGAAATTATGAAAATTTCAAAATATTATAAGATATATCCACATGAGTGCCGGTCATGTAATGTAGGATGGACGGTTTGCCAAAATTGAGTGGATGGACTTAATTGGCAAAATGTGAAAATATTGAGGACTAAATTAACTTAACTAAAAGATTTAGGATTGTATCGGTACACGCGTAATAATTTTAGGGCTTCTTTGGTAATTAATTGTTCCCATTGCCTCACTATTCACAGGACGTGCTATCATGGACCTTGTTTTAACTTATTGATGATTTCTAGCAAAAAAACTTATTGATGAATTAAGAAAGGTTAAATCTGCTTGAGTCAGCATATGGAGCCCTCTACGGCTTTCCCCAGATTTAATCCAAGTAACGATTCTTTTTGGACACAATGTATATTCCAAAAAATTTCGTTGAGACTGCTAGATTATATTATGATTGCTATCTAGATGTTAATTGTACTAAAGTCTAATTGCACTCTTACTTCTTCTTCTTTTTTTTAAATCGAAATGGTAGAATCGTTCCAAGAAAAAGGGACCACATGATTTTACCACAAAAGCTTAGAGAGGATCCCGATACCATTTCGCAAATTACAACATCCTCTTCTTTGGTCAAATTTACGTTGTTATTTTCAATTTAAGAAGTAAGTACTACTTAAAAGAAAGGCGCTTGTTATTTGCCGAAAAATATGTATTACACGCTTCCTTTTTGCTACTATCCATATCTAAGAACCTATAAATGGAAAATTGTGAGAGCATGCGGAGCTACAAGGTAGTCGAATTTGGAATTCACGCGAGGAAGGTTGAGTTGCGGCGCAAACCAAGTTGCGGTGTTAACGGTGAGAAATTACTTAAGACTACTTAAATTCGTGTAAATGATTTTTTTCTTCCTTGTATGTTCATTTCCTTAATTGACTTGCTCTTCATTAATGATTTGGCTTCCTACATGCATGGAGTGATGGCAAAAAATATGATTTCTTATATGAGATCTTTGCAGCTATTGGCCTCGGCGTCCCCCCCGGGGGGTGGAAGGGAGAGAGAGAGAGAGAATGAGAGAGAGCGATCACTGATAATAATGGCCATTAAAAATAGATTTGGGGCTTAACGACATTAATTTGCAAAAGAAACTTTCATGGGCAAGGCTCTACCAATTGCTAGAGTTACTGTAAACTCAGATAATTAAAAGAAAATAAGAGTATTTTTCGATAAAGGCACAACTAAAGGCCGAGCTTACATTCAATATCGACATTAGAACAGTTACTAAAATGGCTAGAACCAAACTGTAATCACTTTGGCAATAATGTCTTGTATTGTTGTTGCTACTGCTGCTGTTTTTTGTTACCGTTGCTGCTGCTATTGCTGTTGCGTTTGTGTTGATGTTGGACATGCGAAGTTTGAGGTGGGCGAAGTTGAGAAGATCTTTCTTGACCTCTAGAGAGTGAGCCTGGAGGATCAGCATTTCTAGTTCTCTTGTGAGGATGAGCCTCGTTATGATCCTTCAATCTCTGGCCCGTAAAATTGGATGCTGATCCTCAAAGCTTGTGCTCCATACTTCAAGAATCGAGCTCCTCAACTCAAACGAACTCGAACTTTGCATGTCCAACATCAACAACAGCACAAACCCAGCAACAACAACAGCAGAATGGGTGTCCGTTGATGAAGGCTCCTCGCTATGATCCTTCAACCTCTTGCACGTGAAATTGACGAGAGACCGAGAATTTCAGTGGCGGCTACTTTAGGCGCCTCCACGCCAAGCACCATTCTCTTCAAAGTCTGCTAATTTGTTTAGTTGGTTAGGCTTTTGCGCTCATACCATAGATGATACTATTGTTGGTGTTTGTTTCGATAAGCAAGCATACGTGTATAAGTAAATTAAGATCAAACTTCTGATCACAGCGGAAGTAAAAATGCTTATACACGTGTTTCCAAAGCATTTTCGTGCATTTTAACAAAAACACATAGAAGAGCTAAAGGGGTTAATTATATTAACCTTGTACCGAGCTCCAAAATTTGGTTCAGAAGTTTCTTTGGGCTCTGAACACGAACATCTAATGTTCTCACAGCAGTAGTTCTGATGTTCTTTAGACTCTGACTGCGAATGTCTGATGCCTTCTGGTAACACCGGTTCTGACGTTCTTGGATTCTTGACCACGGACATCTGACGCCTTTTGATAATATTGGTTCTGATGTTCTTTAGATGCAGAACGTCCGATCTCTTCACTTCACAGGCTTTGACGTTTTTTAGATATAGCCCCACAATTGTCGGGCCTCTAGTTCAGACACACCATTAATTCTCACGTTGAACAGAAAAAAGAAATTGAGAGATCTCACAACTACAATTGTGTTAGCAATTGCTCTTGTGTGAGTAATTTTGTTGATCGGTATTAGCACTCTCAATTATCAATCGTCCATCATCCGGGGATCTACTCTCTATATTATCTTTTATAGATAGTGTTAATCACATTTAAATTAGTGCATTAACTCTAAAGCGTTTTTAGAATTAATTCAGTCATAACTCTTGACGGATGTAAGTTCTGACACACACTAATTCGGGCATTAACTTTGTAACTATTACAGAGCATTATTCCAGACATTTATTTATAACTGTTACAAGTCTTTATTCTGTGTATTAACTTTGTAATTGTCACAAATACTTAATTTGGCCATTACTTCTGAAACTATTTGAGAGAATTAATTGGTCATTAATCTGAAATCGTTTCAGATCATTAAACTGCCCATTTATTCTGAAACCGTTTCAGATTATTAATATGACCGTTAAATTTTGAAACCGTTTTAGAACTTAATGTGATTGTTAAATCAAAACGTTCAAATCTTTAATTTAGCCATTAAGTCTGAAACTATTTTAGATCATTGATTTGGGCTATTGATTCTAAACTCACTTCAGATCATTAATGATGTGACTAATCTCGAACTTACTTTGGATCATTAATGCAGCTGTTAATTCTGAACTCACTTTAGATTATTAATTTGGTCACTGAATTTGAACATGCTTTAGATCTTTGGTTTGGCCGTAAAGTCTGAAACCCGCTTTAAATTTTGTAAACTTTAAAGCCCATTCATTAGAACTTTTATGTCTAGCCCGACTCAATTTGATAGCCTCAATTGCAAACACATTTGTAATATTCTCTTTCTTGTTCAAACGTTATTCTAATTGGTTATAGTTTATGACATCCCTAGGTTCATCATTAAGCTAGCAGCAGAACTTGTACTAACACATTAGCACAACCAAGAGAACTGGTTGTTCAAATTAATCTCTTGTTCCTGCAAACCATGAGTGACATCTAGTAATATAGCATGGCTACCTAGACAGTGTGACATGTTTTCAAAACATAATGAACTTGTCAGCTTTGGTGACCGTGTAATTCGATCCTTTTGTCTCACTATGTCCTGATCGAACAAAGGCCATGGAACTATTGGTCAAGCCACCAATTCAATCATTTGCCAAAATCTAATTGACATGTATTTCTTCGAGATATGAACCGTGCATTCTCGATTACAACCCCGACTATGGATTTCAATACAATGTCACGATTAGATCACATAGGACATCAATCTTGTATATCTATATATAACAATAAGATAGATTCCATATTGCGCACACGTGTGCCTTTGTACGTGAAAAAACTATGACTATAAAGTATAAAGATGGTTCGACAAAGCGTCAATATGCGCACTTGTGAACCACAACCATACAACATACAAGTTAGCGTCGTGCCTCAGGTCTAGGGATCTTACACTTGACCAAAGCATGAACGATCAGGCATTGACCCTGCTAAAAGCTTCCATGTCTCCAATAGTTCTATGTATGTCATGTTCAGTGAACTTGTCCAAGACAAACACCTGTGTTCTAACTCAAATATCACAATACCCAATGACTTGTGACTCATCATCCCCTCAAGTATCCAATATGAAGTGAAGCTTGAGAACACACAGGTCTCAACAAGGTCATCAATATCCTCTCAATGATTTATCGACCGGGAACTATTTAAAGATTCAGCATAACTATAAATCTGTCACACATATTCTTAACACTTTAAGAATAGGTTCAGTCGTAACTGATCTTATGGACTTCATTCATATAAATTAGATGATGAATGAAAAAACTTATTTGCCATTAAATAATCCCTAACATGTAACTATTACATGGTTATTTTAGGGCATACAGCTAACATCTATCTTCTTTATCTGTGCATATAATACCTTGATAATAAAATAAGTAAAGCTTAACGTCATACCTCACAAGCTGCATCCGGTCAAGCTCTTTCGTCCTTTGGAATTATCCCTTTCGACAAACTCTTGGTTTCATCATTCATTGCTTCCTATAGGGACAAGTGTGACATTGAATCGCTATTATATCTGTCTCAAGTGTAGAAGAAGGTGATGTTTAAGGATTCTGTTTCTGAGTTTGAACTAAGAAAATTTTATCTCACGGGGAGATTGAAAGATGAGATTTGATTATGGAAAGGCCTACGAATGAAAAAGAGAAGGATTGTTACTTCAGTGCAAGCTGTATTTTCTGATAGAATTTGTGCCATGTGGGATTGTTCAAATAGGTCACTTAGGCCTCACCTTTGTGTCAAAACTGGTAGCTAAACTCCGCCTTATCTTCACAAGAAAGGAATAGTTAATGTAAACTCACAAATAAAGCTCAATACATATCCAGTGTGTGATAGAGTCATATCCATTGTAGAAGTTCTTTTTCTTAACAATTTTTCAAATGACATGTAAAACTACTGAGTAGGAAAAAAAAAATCATATAGCTCCTAAGTGGAAAATTGGAAGGATTAGGTAAATCTTACCAAGATGGCCATAAAAATATGGATAGATATGTAATAGATATGATGTGTCTTACCATATAATTTATTTTTCATAGACATCAAATTATTAATTTCCCATATATTGAAGGTGAAATCTAAGAACGAGCAAAGACATGAGAGAGTGAATCTAGCATTCAATTCCTAAAACAAAAATATAGTTAATTCATAAAGATGGAACTTATTAAAGGGCATATTATCCAAATTACATATCTAGGGTTAGGTAAATCGTTACAATTCAAAAATTGGAAGGGTTTTGAAAATTAGAAGGATTAGGTGTGATATATCTTACCATATAATTTAAATATTTTTATATGAAATCTTGTGGCATAATAGATGACTTTGAAAAATCTTGAGACATTAATTTATTAAGTACTCATATACTCGAGGTGCTACCTAAGAACAAGCAAATATATCAAAGGGTGAACTTAACATAGAATTCCAAATATATATAGGTTGAATAAAGATACAATCTGTTATATGATATATATATATCACCCTTTCATATCTTTGCTTGTTCTTAGGTTGCACATCAAGCATATGAGTGCTTGATAAATTAATATTTCTAGATTTTTTTAGAAGTCATCTATTATACCATAAGATTTTATAAAAAGAAATATATATTTAAATCTACCATCACAATTCACATATCAATAGTCAAGTCCATTGATTAATATTTATAAAAAAACTGCGTCAATGATCCATCCATTGATCCATCTCATATCAAAACTCACGTCGATGGTTCATCCATGCACTAATCTTTTACTTAATATTAAACTATAGTCATGATACGATGCCTTGCGATAAGACGACCAAGATTCCCCCTTGATAAGGTCTCCACCAATAAAGTTGATAGCTCAACCTAAAAGGATATCCTAAACCGGGTATGCATATACCCCTTAACGCCTCACTAGATTTATAGTCCTATTGAGCATAAAAAATCATTCTCCAATACCAGAAATCCATTTCAGAAATCAATATCATAAACCAAACTAACAACTTTTTGCTGCAACATAACCATCCACCATTTCTTATATCATTCATAAACATTTTGATAAACCAGTTGCAAAGTAGTCACACACACACAGACACACGCGCACATACACACGCGCGCACACACACACACATTGCTTTACAATACTTTGTAGAAGACACTTTCTAAACATGCATAAACAACCAAAGAATAGTAAATGTTCGATTTGGCTTTTATGCAACAAATGTCATTTCGTTCATATTATATATAATTCGTATTACTTTTGGAATATGAGTTTTACAAATTTAAATAGAGATATAGTACTGCTCACCTTGATATGCCCTAAACTAAATTACAAGGCTCACTCAATCCAATGAACTCGCATTCCTATCATATAAGCGATAAATAACATTAGAATCAAGTAAATGCTATCTCAACTATGGCTTAGCTAAACTAAGCTTAAATGCTAGCTAAATAACTTTCATGCGTCAACAAATCCCAAAAAATAACTTTCACTCGAAACGATTATTCAAACTTAAACACAAATTGGAACTTGCATGTATAACCCTAAAATCTTGCTCTGGCAAAATCATTGCTCTAAAACGGTTCTTGACTAACCCCACAATTCCACGACACCATAAACCTCCATTTCCATGAAATCCCAAGCTCCAAAACTAAAAATTCAGACTACGTGACTTGATTTTCCCAAAATTTTGAATTTGAGCCCTAAACTCAAAAAATGCTTCCATTAGACGAAAGAGGAGCATGAACACTTACCGATGTTGTGTTATGTAGTCAGGTAAGCTTGGCAAGGCCCTAAAGGCATGCATATGAGAAATCCCTTTCTTCTACCACTTTCTTCTTTTTTCTTTCCCTTCATCTCTTCCTTTCCTCTCTTTCCTTTCTATTTTGTGAGCTCTCATCCTGCTAAAGCATCCATTTATCCTCTTCTTTATTGACTTTTCAACCTTATTTTCCTTTTTTTTTTTTTTCTGTGGGCCACATCTTCTACTATGGCTAATTGTGTCTGATTCGAGTACTTATCTCATTGCAATATACTTCAGTTGTACGAAGTCTATTGGTCGAGAGCTCACACAATAGACAGGAAAGAGAGGAAAGGAAGAAAAGAAGAGAAAGAAAGAAGAAGAAAGGGGAAGAAGAGGAAGGGGTTTCTCATGTGTACACCTTTAAGACCTCACCAAGCCGACTCGATTACGTAATACAACACCCGATGAGTGTTCGCGCTCCTCGTTCATGCAATCAAAGTAATTTGCAACAAGATAAGTACTTGAATCGGACACAATTAATCATAATTGAAGATGTAAAATTTTGATTTTTTAAAGGTGGGGCTCACAGAAAAAAGGAAAATAAGGTTGAATAGTCAATAAAGAAGAGGATAAGTGGATGATTTAGTAGGCTGAGAGCTCTTAAAATAGAAAGGAAAGAGAGAATATGAAGTAAAGAAGGGGAAGAAAGAAGAAGAGGAAAGGGATTTCTCATTTGCATCCATTTATCCTCTTCTTTACTGACTTTTCAACCTTATTTTTCTTTTTTCTTTTTTGTGGGCCTACCTTTGAAAAGTCAAAATACTCATTTTCTACTATGATTAATTGTGTCAGATTCAAGTACTTATTCTATTGCAAAATACTTCAATTGGACGAACGGGGAGTGTGGACACTTAACTAGTGTTGTGTTACGTAGGCTTGGTGAGGTCCCAAAGACATGCATGTGAGAAACCTTCTTCCTCTTCTTCTCATTTCTTCTTCTTTCTTTTCTTTCTTTTCTTCCTTTTCTTCCTTTTCTTTCTATTCTACAAGCTCTCGGCCTACTAAAGCATCCATTTATCCTCTTCTTTATTGACTATTCAACCTTATTTTCCTTTTTTTTTGTGGGCCGCACATTCGAAAAATGAAAATTCTAACATCTTCTACTATGATTGATCGTGTTTGATTCGAGTACTTATTCTATTGCAAAATACGTCGATTTGAATGAACGAGGAGTGTGGACACTTACTTGGTGTTGTATTACATAGTCGAGTTGGCTTGAGGAGGTCTCAAAGGTGTGCACATGAGAAACCCCATTCCTCTTCTTCCCTTTTCTTATTCTTTCTTTGTCTTCTTTTCTTCATTTCCTCTCTTTCCTTTCTATTCTACAAGCTCTTGGCTTGTTGAAGCATCCACTTATCCTCTTCTTTATTGACTTTTCAACCCTTTTTTCTTTTTCTTTTTTTTTGGCCCCACCTTTGAAAAGTGAAAATATCACATCTTCTACTATGATTAATTGTGTCTAATTCAAGTATTTATCCTGTTGCAAAATATTTCGATTGGACGAACGAAGAGCGTGGACACTTAGTGGATGTTGTGTTATGTAGTTGAGTCGGCTTGATGAGATCCTAAAAGCTTGCACATGAGAAATCCCTTTCTTCTTCTTTCTTTCCCTTCTTTTCTTTCTTTCCTCTCTTTCCCTTCAATTCTACGAGCTCTTGGCATGTTGAAGCATCAACTCATCCTCTTTTGTATTGACTTTTCAACCTTTTTTTTTTGTGGGCCCTACATTTGAAAAGTCAAAATATTACATCTTCTAC
Source organism: Eucalyptus camaldulensis (assembly GCA_019915185.1). NCBI lineage: Eukaryota > Viridiplantae > Streptophyta > Magnoliopsida > Myrtales > Myrtaceae > Eucalyptus > Eucalyptus camaldulensis. The sequence goes on along the minus strand of JAHSVA010000014.1, from coordinate 14,728,395 downwards.
AACAATTAATCATTTCTGATTCCAATACTTATCCTGTTGCAAGATACTTTGACTGAACGAACAAGGAATGTGGACACTAGGGATATAAAAAAGGCCCTTGCCGGTCCGATCCTAAATTTAAGATATTTAGGGATAGACTGAACTTTTTCTTGGGTTTGGAGTTGGTATCAACAGGTGTTTGATTAGGGTTGGATCAGAAAAGGTTGGTGTGGGCCTTTTTGGTACTAGTACTGTGCAAGCCTTTTGGCCCCCCATCCACCATCTCCTTCTCTCTTCCCTTTTCTCTATCTCACTCGATCACCCCCTCACTCTTGTTTTTCAACCCTAATTTTCAACCCCACCGACATAGCCATCGTCGCCATCCAAGTTACCATTGTCGCCATTGGCAAGAAGAGGAAAGGAAGCTTAGGGCTCCCCATCGTCGTCTTTTCTAGGTTCTAGGAAGCCGAGAGTGCTCGCTCAACGGCTCGACCCCTAGCTCTATTATGCCTAGATTGCTGCTAGAGGAGGGTTAGTCCTATTTTCTTGAATTCGTCTCTCATGCCAACTCGCTGGTTGAATTTCTAGGTTTTGATCCCATTTCGTTCGACAAGGCAAAAAAGAAAGATTGAGATCCTCTTTACTTTAGATGATAGTATAGATGCTCCTATTCGTTTGCTTGGCAGAAAATTTGATAATTTTGGAAAATATTTGTTAATAGGGTCATTTTCCAGGAAAACGGCAATAATCTCCGGTATTATGATGAAATCTAAAAATGAGTTAGGAAATATATTCCATCGTTTGAAAAGGGAAAACTTTTTTTTACTATTCTCAAAAGAAATGCACTATTCATGTGATATAAAGATTACACATTTTGTATCATTAAAATTTAAGTTAATAATTTTCGTGAGTGAATACTTTTATATTCCTAATTGATTTTTACAAGCATTTCTTTTTCGTTAAGGTTGAAATAAGCACCCCAAGAGAAAAGGGAAATTATTTTACTTTGTATATGGTTTGTGATAGAAGCAAACTTTATTTTCTGCTTTCCCCATTGTGATATACTGTTCTCATGTATTAACAACATATGACATCAATTGAAAGAGCTATTCTCAAAAAAGAAGAGTGATCCATACAACAATTATAATCGATGAATATAATCTTGCTAGGTGTGGTTTGATTCACAAAAAATGAACTTTGCGAGAAAATGTTTTCAAAGAAATGATCCAATGTTTGGCAAATGATGGCAAATGACGTGGAATTCATTTTCCAACATTTGTTACAAGAAAATTACGATACACACGTGTAAAAAAAATCTCAAGTACAACTCAACGTCCCGCATTCAAGAGTAGGAGACCTGAGCTCCAAGGCTCAGGTCTTATGCCCAGCCTTGTGGTACTTGGGCTTGAGGACCAACGTTGAGGACCCTAGTCTGGCTTCGATGGATCTTGGTCTGGGCACTGGTGAGTTGGGCGCTAGAGACAGGTACTCAAGAGAGGTTGCTAGGGACTCAAGCACAGGCACTGGGGTCTTTGGCCCAATCTTGAGGGTATTGGGCTGGCCTCTATAGATTTGGGTCCAGCCGTTGAGGAACAAAGCCTGGCTTCAATGGACTTAGGTCGGGTGCCAGTGACCTGGATGCAGGACTCGAGTACTTGGGCACAGTCGGTGGGGACTTAGGAAAGGAATTCGAAGCTTGGTCTCTATGGATAAGGGACGACTACCAAGGAGTAGGGCTTGAGTGCTAGTGACTTGGGTGTGGCACCGGATACATGGGCATGGCCGTTGGGGACGTAGGCTTTAATGTGGGCCTTGACAAATTCCTGAACTGCGTTGGGTTAGGAGTTACGGTGGGGAGAGGGGGAACGCCAATCAACGTGGGACGAAATCCCAACTGACGAAAAATGTAAATCTAGAGAAATGTATCTAGTGCTACATAATGGTAACGTGCACTATAGCTACTAATTCAACACGTACCATGTTCTTTACGAACGAAATCCTCTTGGATAGCTTTTTGTTTACACACTATACCTGTAACTTTTATTTTGGAATAGAATGTTATATTCATTATTTTTTTCATGTCTTTACCAACTCGTATTTGATTTTACCAATTTTAATATGAGTTACTTACTAGCTTCTTGCTGATTATGTTATCAAAAAGATTTTTGCTACCAACTCTCATTTGGTTTATGTTTTATTGAATCAATTCTTTATGGCTTTTTTTAATCGCTCTTACAAACACTTTAAGTTCATTGTTGTCTCAATTTACTAATCTATATTTGTTGAATTATCAAATTTTCTCCCATTATATTACCAACTACTTTTGGTTTACCAAGTCTCATTTGAATTACTTACCAAAGTTCAGTTGATTTTTATTGAATTTACCAATTTTTTTTATTGAATTAAAACTTCTATTTGTCTTGTTTACAAACTTGTTAAATTTGCTAACTCCTTTTTAGAAATCACCAACTTTAATTAGAGTGTCATGAGAACAACCATTTAATGACAACCTGATGAAGGTGTATAAAATAAAACCGTGGAGACTTAATAAAAAAAAATTAGAGGTGTTGCTTTAGATAATTATCCATCTTTCTAAAGCTATATCAACAGTTTTACAAAAAAAAAATGTAATTATTTACTATAGAAATTGTTATGATTTATTTCCTACTAAGCAATGTTAGAATTTTTAAATAACAAACTACGCCTTTATCTAATACTTTAAGCTATTAAAACAATCGATAGTGATTATACAGAATTTCACAGGGTATTAGAGTTAGGAAGTCTCGAGTTCAAATTTTCCAGTCCCTATTTGCCTTCCCACTTAGATTTCCATACTTAATACTAGACAAAAGACTAGACTAAGCATTTTTACAAAATAACAAACCACGTTTTTATCTAATAATTTAAGTTTTTAGAATAATTAATTGTGATCTCACAAAATCTCATAAGCAGCTTGAGATAAAAGGACAATTACTATTTCCTTTTCACGAAAATGGATTTTTCTCATTTTGATAGATTTCTGAAAGAGTTGGTAAGTGTCAATATACATAATGGGTCTGGAGGCGACAGGTGGCAAGGAATGACGCTGGGTTTGAGAGGCGAGTTATGGCAACGAGTCTTGGCAGCAAGAGACAGCATGGTGACAGTGGTGACGGAGGATGCTTGCTGCTCGGTTAGAAGGATGAAGAAGAAGAAAGAAAGAAAGAAAAAGAAATGATATAGGAAAAAAAAATGAAAAAGAAAGAAAGAGGAGATAGCTGATTTGGAATAACAAAATTAACGTGGTAGATGACGTCATGTATATATATTTTGGGCCCATTTGAACGATGAAGATTATTTTAGGAACCACCGATCCCAAGAAAATATGCAGAATAACCCTTACGAGTTCACTTCGACAGCTCTTCAGAACTCTCTCCCGAGTTAGGCTTGCCTCAGTAAGAAAATGTGGTCAAAAAATCATATTTTTACGTTTGTTTCCATGTGCGACCAGATGACCGCCTGGAGAGGCAGAACATCCGAAATGTATTGACGTGTAATGATCGACCATTACTCGTCATAGATTCTCGAACCCCAGAAACTGTGAACCCTCATAGCTTTGAGCTCAATAGAGCTCGGCAGCAGTGAAATTACTCTTCCCTTGTTAGCAGCTCAAGAACGGAGACAGTGGCAGAGACATTCCACACCACAGCGTTTAAGAAAGGCTCCATGCAGGATGTGAGCGTCGGCAAATACGTTTTGGCTCCTAATGTGGAAGCTCGAAAGCTGGGTGATGCCAAGGAGCTGTTCGATATATTGGCTATATGATGTCCGGGCTTGGATGATTCGTCTGTCTGATTATGCTTGCGAAAGGTCTTGTAGGATAGTTTTGGATCTTTTCAGGGCCGTCGTGATTGAGGGTGTTTCTCCGAATCACTTTACTTTGTTGGGTGTCTTGAATTGTTGTTCCAGCCTGAATGAGCTGAAATTGGGTAAAGGTATTCATGGGTGGATCATCAGAAATAAAATTCATGTTGATGTCATCTTGGCAAACTCTGTTCTTGACGTTTATGTGATATGCGGGAACGTTGTTGTTGCGGAGAGGTTGTTTGATATGATGAGAGAGAAGAATACCATTTCTTGGAATGTAATGATTGGCGCATACCTACGTGATGGAGATACAGAGAAATCGTTTGATCTATTTCAAAGAATACCATGCAAAGATGTTGCTAGCTGGGATACGATTATAGATGGATTTATGCAAATGGATTAGAAAGAAGGGCACAGGAGCTGCTTTATGAGTTTAAGGGAAAAGGACCGGTGTTTAACGAGGTCACCTTCTCCATAGCTCTGTTTTTGGCTGCTTTTTTTTTTTTTTTTTTGTCTCTTTTGGAGGGTGGAAGGCAGGTTCATGGGATAGCTGTTATATTGGAAATCAACTGTAATGAATTTATAGAGTTCTCTCATAGATATGTATTGCAAATGTGGAGAAACTGAAAAGGCACGTCATTTTTTATCTGAAAAAATCGTTGATACTCACGTCATTTCCATTTTAGACATGAACAGCAAAATGAAGAAACATTCATTCACAAGATAATTCACGAGATATGTTTCATCTCTAGTTTGTATTTATTTTTGGAAATACCAAAAAAGTTCTACATCTTTTGTAATTGTGCTAATTCAATCATAAATTTTTTTTTTTAGCCAATTAAGTCCGAAATCTTTTATAATTATGTCTGTTCAGTCCTTTCGGCCAAAATTGGCCGGCCGGTGCTAACGTGGCCCTCGGCCAGCGTCAGCAACATTTTTTTAATAATATATTATTTTTTTTCGAATTATTTTGTTAACTTTTTAAATCTTTTTTACCTCCTCTCTCTCTCTCTCTCTACAACCCTCTCCTACGAATGGCTAGGGTTGTTGGCCCTTGCCTAGGCTACAGTGGCCCTCCCCTGCAACCACCGAGGGCTCTCATCCCTTGCCCAAGCTTGGTGGCCCTCATCGGCCATTGCCTAAGCCCTTGACCAATTTCTCTCTCATTTCACCACTGGTGAGCAAAGGTGGAGTGTCACATTGGTTTTTGACTGTGGAGCTCATATCCTATCCAGTTATATGCCACCCCTATGTGGAATTTTTTCATCCAATCTATACCTAGTCCATATCCAAAAACATCCGGATTTCATTGCCCCAAATAACTAATAGGATAAAAGTTATCCTCTCTAAGGTTTTATTCAGTCTACCAAATTCCGCTGAAGTTCTCTATCAAATAATTTTGGACCCGCCCTTGCCGACTCCTTAACACTGTCGGTCTTAGCTCTATGTTGCTAGCCTCGTCGTTTCGGCTCTACGCCATGCTCTCCCTCCACCTTTTTCATAGCATTTATCAACATTTGCCATCCTCCACACTTATTCTGCGGTAGATACTCTACCCGTCAGAGTCTGACATCTGCCCAGTCGATTTTGGAGTACGTCGCCAGAATTCGTTGACATACCGGAGCGCTCTAGCCATCAACTGTTCCCTCACCTCTGGCCGGAGATTTTGCCGCCGCCTAGGGAACTCGCTTGGGTTTCACCATATGTCTATTTGAAGCATAACCCATTTTACTTTTGACACCCCAAAAAAACAAAAACAAAAAAACAAAATTATTAATGGTATGTCCTCCCGTCGTCGGCAGTTGCACTGCACCGCACATGATTTTTTTATTTTTATTTATGGCCATCCTCTGCTCATGAATAGGAAACAAAGAAAAGGAAAAAGAATAAATCGCTTGTTCAGTACATCATCAGAGGAATCGTGTCGGGGGGAAAAAGCTTGCGTGGGGATCGAAGTAGAAGCCGACTTCAACGTCCACGTGAACGACGACTTAAAGTTAAAGCCGGAGTCGCAAAGCTCTTTTCACACCAGCAAATCCAGAACTCTATATTCCAGCTTTCGCCATTTGGGAAATATATTTGAGTAAATTATAGTTTTTGTAGTGTGGGGTTATGTTTTGAATTTTCTATTAAGTACGTGAGATTCCGAACTCGTCAATTTCGATCCATATAATCTCAATTCTCAGCGGACTAAAGGAAATCGGTCAGATTTCAACACTAATTTGACAGAATAAGCGAACCCGAATGGATAATTTTGACATTAGAGAGAAGTGATGGAGAGAGTTTAGGTAAAGTTACGGCTTTGGCAATGGACTAGTCACTGGCGAGATGAGTTTCACGGGTGCACTAACTATTGACCCGCCCTAGCTAAGCTAATTGCCTATCTCGAAGTCACGTGTCCTGAAAATACAGGGACTAAAAGTAAAGTTAACCCGAACATATACATGGCACGGACCGACCCTCCCCGTCAGTGGTTTCTCGAAGCCTAAAATGACGACCTTCTCCTGCATAGAAACCTTACGACTTCCTCCACCAGATGGTCCAGGACATGGTGCTCGAGCATCACACTCAGCTCTTCAAGATCAGCAGACCCAAGGGACGATGACAATTCCCCGACTCGGAACCATTTCGAGCTTTGCACGTCTTCTTCAGCCAATTTCCTCACCTTAATGACCTCCTCGATGAAGCGATCGACCTCCGGAGACCGATCGATCTGGTGGTTGCATGGTGTCTGGTCACGAACGAACGGATCTAAAATGATGTGCTCGAGTTGGAGGGAGCTGAAATGTCTGTTGGTCTTGTACTCTGCACAAATTACAATCAAAATTCAGAACATCCCCTTAATAAGGATGGAGTTTATTTCCATAGAGACATGACGTGAGCAAATTGAAAGAGGAGGTAAAAAGAAGAGAAAAAAAATCGTGGTTTTGTATAGATGGTTTTCCATATATTAAGCAATTTCTTCATTATTAATAACAAAAATTGGACGGTTACCTAGCAAAATCTATTCTAATGACCACATGCCAACACCTTTAAAAATTCATATCTATATTCTCTACTAAAAACCATTCAAATCCATTTCGAATTGGACACACACATAATGCAAGGAAGGAACCAGTTCTAAACTTCTTCCGTCTTTTCATATTGCCATTTTCATGAGATGGGCTTGTTAGATGGAGAAATTATCTGGTTAGCTAAAGCATGCAATAATGCATGCGATCTCGTTGGATGACAATGAAAATCGACATTAAAAAATGTCACGAATAGTATGATTCTCCTAGCATATATGATAGGTAAAAAAATTCAATCTAAATTATTAGAATTTATGAGTCTCGACTGAATTTCACATGGGTCTTTCATCTTGCTCGATTAATCACAAGGAATACTCCTATTGTTCTCTCTCCTAATCACCCACCCCCGATTCTTTTGTGTGCTTTCATACTAGTAACATATGCAAAATGACTAATCAATAGGCCGAGCAAATCACTGTTCACACTAGCAATGTGCAAATCGAAAGGTGTGTTAAAATATGTAAGTAGTGGCTACTCAGTCGTGTTGATGGCAGATCAGACAGCGATGGGGCCCACGTTACGTGATTTCGCGAGAAAATAACCGACAAACTTCAGTAAAGCAAGCAAGACGCGATACGACATTGGAACTGAGAAGGCAAACCTCGAAGACGACTTGCTGGCGGTTGGTCAAGAACCGACACCGGGCTCGACGACGTCTCTCCGCCGCCGATCGCCGGTCGCTTGTCCCTCCTTCCTCCGTTCGTGAATTCCAGATCGGCCACCAGGGCTTCCTCCTCATTCACCGCCATCAATGGCTTCCTCGCCTTCAGTTTCAGCTCCGCACAGTGCCGTCCTCCCCGATCGCGTTGACTGGGTTTCGCCCGCCTCGGCTCGTCCCTCAGTCTCGACACCTTCCTCTCTTTGCCTTCCTCGCGCTCGCCCTCCATCTTTATCGTCTTCTTCTTCTTCTTCGCCGTTGCCGTCTTCTGTTTTCTCTTTCCTCTGCTTTCCCCCTTCTTCTTCTTGTTCTTCCCCAAACCCTCCTCGTCGCCCAAGTACAGAACAATTAGATCCTCGCTCTTCTCTCGCTCCGCTAACGAAGCGGGCACCTCGCGGAACGACACCGAAGTCCGGACCCGCCGGTGCCGGTTGCTGTCGGCCTCGTCCAGGTCGAGCTCGAGCAAGTAGTCCATGAAATTGACCGACCTGCTTCGGAGGAACGCGTCGGGGGGCTTGGCTCCGGGGACCCACTTGGTGTCCGGCAGGGAGTCGAGCCCCATGAGCCTGGCCACGACCCCCGCCGGCTTCTGCGACGGCCGGTGGGTCCTGACCGGGTCGCGCTTGGGCGAGTCTTTGATGAAGACAGGGCCGGCATTAGTGGTCTGCTGGGAGCTCGGTTCGGCGACGGGGGCGTCGTCGGACGGATGGGTCGGAGCTCCGTTGCTGCAGAGGAGGTGGCGCAGGAGGGTAGAGAAGCAACCGGAGTTCTCACTTTGTGAGCCCGCCATTTTCGTCCAGTTTCTCAAGCACGTAGCAACGCAGAGAGAGAGAGAGAGAGAGAGAGAGAGAGAGTGAGTTACGTGGACAACATGGGCAGAGAGGAAATTGGTGGGAAGTACGAAGAGGGAGAAGGGATTCAATTTTCGCTTGGCGAGAGGTAAGCAAGAGAGGGTGAGTGTTGAGTAAAGAGAAGAAAAAAATCGGCGAAAGAGACGAGGGGAGAGAGAGAGAGAGAGAGAGAGAGAGAGAGAGGCGGGCTTTGGGTTTGGGTTTTGAAAGATTTGGGGGGCGAGTTTAAGCTTAAGCTCAAGCTCAAGCTTAAAGTGGTGAGGTGAGGGTCGGTGGGTGTAGAAACGAGGCGTTCATTTCATACCTGAAGCCTAAAGGACGACGGCCGATGCCGTTCCTTACGCGCATTATAGTCGTGGATCCGAAATGCAGACAACGCACGGGTCAAACCGACAAAGAATAATTTATAAAACATAAATCCACGCCAAATTCTGAAATTTGCACGTATTCCAAGTTGAAGGAAAGTACTCTCCGTCCGTCCACACGTCTAATGTGTATTCCTTCTCTCTTATTCGATCTGCATTCGCCCATCTCGTACGTTATGCGATCACACGGAGACATTTATCAATGAGCGCTAGGACATAAGATGCAAAACTCAATGCATTACTTGGTTGCGTCTGCCTTCTCGAGGTCTCCGGTCACTGCGATCAGAGCAACCACTAGCCTCATTGGCTCCAACGATGGACTCATGCCTCTCTCTCTCTCTCAATCTCTCTCAACGGACTCATCATTGTTGACCAAGCTTGACGCTGTATCGAGCTTCACCTCGCCATGGTCAATGAGCTAGTTGTTGACTAAGACAAAACTCCATATCCAAAAGACACATCTCTAGATCCAGAGGCTTAGGGTGCGTTTGTTTGTATTTCTGTTCAAAAATTGTTCCGGGAACATAAATAGAAAAACTATTTCTGTTCTGGAGAATAATTTTTAACCAGAAAAATACGTTTGGTAAACTTGTTTCGGGAATAAAAAAATGAATAGAAACATGTTTGGTAAATTTGTATTCCTTTTTTGTTTCTTTTAATTTTTTAATATTTTTATTTTATTTTTTCTCACCAGATTTGGGTGAGACCGAGCTCACTGAGCCTCGCTGGTGGCTGGGCGAGCTCGGCCTCGCCCAGCCAAGGTGAGGCCGAGCCTTGCCAGGGGCCAGCGACACTCGGTCCCGCCGGGGGCCAGAGATCCTTTGGCAAGGTTACCGGCCCTTGACGGTCGGTCGCTAGCTATGGTCGAGGCCGACAACCGGCCAAAAAAAGGAAGAAGAAAAGAAGAAGAAAAAAAAAAGAGAAGAAAAGAAAGGAGAGAGAAAAATTGTTTTTAAAAAATGTTTCTAGAACAAAAAAATAATTTTTTTTGTTTCTTATTTCTGTTATAATTTCGTTTCTAGAATAAAAAAAAAAGATTTTGAACAAAAACACAAACAAACGCGTTTTTGTTATTTTTTTGTTCCCGGGAACAAAAAAACAGAAAATCTGTTCATGAACAAGAAAAAGAAACACAAACATGCAGGCCCTTAAAGGCTCAACAAGTGAGCCTCTTCTGGAAGCAAAGGCTCCTTCATGGCCCCCGAGACTTGACATTCAACTACCTTGGAGGAATGAGAGAGAGAGAGAGAGAGAGAGAGAGAGAGAGAGAGAGTTTTTCTTGAGTTGGGGAGGGGGTGTTGGTGTTGGTGTTGGCGCTGCGGTGATGGATTTTCAGTGGCAACGACACTGACCTTAGCCTCGGGTTGATCAAATGAAGAGAGGAAGAGAGATGATGAGATAAAGTTGAATTATAGTTAGTGTCGGAAATAGATTTATGAAAAATCGAATTGATACTTGAACGATTGAATGCCGAAAATAAACATGAAAATGTTATCGGAAAACATACAACACCGATCAAAAAATATATCACGGAGACGGGCATTCTTTATTTGCCACAAATTAAGTACCATTGTAGTCTCAGAGGAATTGTTTGAAACTTTGGAGTTCCGTTTTTCAAGAGGGAGTAAACTGTTTCAAGGGGAAGAAAATAGAGAAGCGTATTTCTCTCTGAAACACTACAGTTAACGTTCTCCCCCACTTTTTGTATTTTGCAGTTATTTTCACTTAGAAAATAATTGCCCTATTCTCTTATCGGCCCTTCTTTTATGGGCTAGGTTTGGCCCAACATGGGCGGACAAGCTTGACTTGGCCATTAAATAAAAAACTCATCATCTCCTACTTGCATATGGTGAGCCGAACATAATTCTTTCTTCACCTCTCTACAATATTCTTACTAATAAATAATCGGTGCAACCAACATACTTTGAAAACTTGTAGTCATACATCTATTAGGAATATATAACAACTCATAATGGATATTACATTTTTGAGTAGATTTAATATACAATACCATAAATTGATCGATCATATTTATGTTTTTCTTAATCTCTTTTTTAATAATGATATACTGTATTCACAATTATCATTATATCAAAACAATCATAATTAGTTGACTAGTGAATACAAACTAGAATGATTCTCCAAACTCGAATTTCCTCTTTCCTTGAAACTCTAAATTTCAATTCAACTTATTTTTTTAGAAATGTCATATTAGATCGAATCAATTCGTGATCATTGACAATATTTTAAAATAGCAAATACTGAATAGAAATCTTGAGAATAAGTAAGAGTCATGAGAGCACTTAATTGAGGAACTCTTTTCCTCAAGAGTCTCACACGGCATAAAAGTTAAGATTAAAATTTTTACCACTCTTATTGGTTATCTCATGCATACATAGTACGAAAACGTATTATAATAATAACTCATTTCCCATGGAACGTGTGTTTACATTTTCAATACTGTATAGATGATAGTTCAAATATATCTAATGTTAACTTGAGTTCAAGTATCTACTCTTTCACGAAATTTATCAAAACTCATATCTGTCATAAAATATAGATAAAGTAAAATATGTGGGTTATTTTACTTTTGGACATAGTAAATAATATGTCATCATCTTAACACTAAATTAAGGTGACATTTATATTTTAAGCTTGAACTCTCAATTATCACCTAGATAATAAGCTTAAAAATTATATTATCTTTATTTATTACATAATAAATAGAGGTGATTATCCGTGTGAGTTAGCTAATTTCTCATCTGTCCAATATACTTTCTCAATTTTATATGATGCACTAAGCGTTAAGATGCATAAACGTAAAACAAAGACTCATATGTATTAATAATGAAACACAAATTTATTAAATGTGAACACTTAAGGAAAATTACAATATTTAATACATCAATCTTTATGCGGTCCTAAAGATTTTATATAGCCACAAAATACATATCTAGGTATTGGCTTTGTCATAAGATCTGCTAACATTTTATGCATAGATACATACTTGTTATTTATATCTAATTTACATATTTTCGTTCAACCATACTTTTGATAAAATTATATTTGTTATTTATATGTTTGATGTTGACATGATATTTTAGATTTTTTGTGTACGCTATTACTGTTTGACTATCATAGTTAACAACCAATGAGTTTGCAGCATTCTTAATAACACTTAAATGATAAAAAAAATCTCTTAAGGTAAACACTTTCTTGTATTGCTGCTGATAATGTTATGAACTCAGTTTCCATCGTAAACAAGGCTATATACGTTTGTTTCTTACTACTAAATGATATGATGCCATTATTCAGTAAGAAAATAAATCTAAATGTAAATTTCATTTCATCAAAATCTCCTCTCCAATCGGCATCTAAATAGTCTTCAAATCGCAAATCATTTTCTTGATAATTTAGTGTACAATTAGTAGCTTTCCAATATGCTTGACTTGGATTGAATTGGTATCTACTTACCATTCAAATTACGAAATATATGTCAAGTTTTGTACACATCATAACGTATATTAAGTTTTCAACAACATTAGCATAAAGAACATATCACATTTGTTCCTGCTTTTATGGAGTCTTTGGACACATTTTATGTCTCAATCCTTCACATTTTGTAATTGGAGTATTTATGCATTTACAATCTTGCATACAAAATCATTTGGGAACCTTGCTTATATACGTTTTTTGCGAAAGAGACAATGATCTTTTTAAACAATCTATTGAAATCTTAACTCCAAGAATGTATGCAACCCTATCCATGTCTTTCATCTCAAAATTGGAAGATAACCAACTTTTAACGGTATTAACAAACTTTATATTATTTCCAGCAATTAGTATATCATCAACATATAACGATATGATCACAAATTGATCTTTCGATATTTTGATATATACACAATGATCCTCATCAATCATTATAAAATCATACACCATTATGATATTATGAAAACATATATATCATTATCTCAACGGCTATTTGAGGCCATATATAGATTTCAAAAGTCGACATATCTTTTGTTCTTGATCTTTCAAAATGAAATGAACGGGTTGTTTCATAAAAATTTCTTCATCTAATTCTTCATTGAGAAAATCAGTCTTTACATCCATTTGATATAACTCAAAATTCATACTAACTACTATTGCCAAAATAAGACGAATTTAAGTAAATCTCACTATAGGAGAAAATATTTCATCATAATCAATTCATTCCCATTGATTATACTCTTTCACCACAAGACGAGCCTTATGTCTCTCTATTAAGCTATTAACTTTATACTTTATTTTGAGAAGCCACTTGTTTTCAATAGTTTTGCATCCTTTTTTAAGATTAACCAGTTTCCAAACATGATTTGATTTCATTGACTCTATTTCCTCTTCCATTGCATGCATTCATTTTTCCTTATTAGCGCAATTTAGAGTTTTATTTTTATTTCTTGGCTCATCTTTATTTTGTGGAGCAATTATAAAAATTTTCCTTTCAATGTCAAAATATCGATAGGGAATACTTTTGCGACTTGTTTGTCGTACGGGAGATTGTATGTTTTACACATTATTCTCCATTATGCTTTACTCAAATTAGATAATGATGATATCATCTTATCGGGTGATTGTAATTGAAAATGAGTCAAATTTAATTTCTCATTTCTCGTGTTACTCCCATTTGGATGAATTCAACTATGTTCATTATCTTGATCTAAAGTTTCAAATAGGGAGTAGTCTTTACCTATTTTGTCATTTTTAGGAAATTTATTCTCTAAGAATATGACATCCCATGATTTAAATTCAGTTATACTCTCCTTTTTCTACTCACCTATAAACAAATACATTTTCGAATGTTTTGTGTATTTTAAAAACATATTTTTTCTTGGTTATAGAACCCAATTTCCCACACTTATAAGAGGGCTCTTGAGTATTGATAGCACAACCTCACGGTTTAAGAAAACTTAAGTCGGGTTTTTTATCTATCCATATATGGAGTAAAAATAACTAATTTGGAAGCCACACGATTAAGTATATATGTAACAATTAATAAAGTATCATCCCAAAATGTGATAGGTTAGTTAACATGCGTCGTCATTGAGCTGATCATTTCTAGTAGAGTTTTGTTTTTCCTTTTTGCAACACCATTTTGTTAAGGAGTATAATAAATAAACAACTGTCTCTCTATTTCTTTTTCATCATATAAATTTCTAAACTCATCAAATAAATATTCTCGACCTCAATTGAATCTCGATACTTATATTTTCTTATCTAATTGATTTTCTACCAAGCTCATAAACCTTTTGAAACAACTAAATACTTCAGATTTATGAGAAATCAAATAGATATGTCCTAATCAAGTATAATCATTTATAAGTGTGATGAAATAAACAGTCTCATGCATTTTTATTCACATTCATTGGATTGCAGATATTAGAATGTATTAATTATAAAGGAAATTCAACATTTTTACTTTTTCCAAATGGTTTTCTTGTTGTTTATACTACTAAGCAATACTTACATATGGACAAATTGACTTTTTCAATTTTGCCCAATAAGCCACTTTTGGCTAGTCTTTTTCCTATGTTGTTAGCTAACATGACCTAATCTAACATCATTATCATATGAATTAGAAGATGTGAGAGGGAATAACAAACATTAGCATTACCATAGTTAACATATAATATAATAAAACCATCAAAAAAATAACTATAATCATAGTAATTTGTATCCGAATACAAATCCACACAATTATTATGGAAGTTCAAACTAAAATCAAGTTTGATCAACACTAACACTAAATTTCGACGAATCTCCAAAGCATATAATACATCATATAGGAATAAAATGCATCCACCACGCATATTTAATTGGTAAGTCTCAATCCCTTTTACTTTAGCTTTAAAGCTGTTTCTTACATAGATTCATTTAATTCCAGTCGGTACTCGTCGGAATTCCACGAAGGATTTTATATCATTTACTACATGGTTTGTTGCTCTTGAATCTACAGTCCACAAATGATTAAATTTAATTAAGAATACAAAACTTGATACATAAGCAAAGTTTTCAAGATTATAATGAGTGTTTACTTTTTTTGGTTTGCGACAGTCGCGATCATAATGACATTTCTTGTCACAATTATAACACTTCACCTTTAACAATTTCTTCATTCGAGAACGATTTCCTTTTTCATGTTGGTCAACTTTTAATTTTTTTTCGTGAAGAACTTGCTCTATTGTCTTTCCACTTTTTGAACGAATCAAGATGTTTGAGCTTGAAACTCAAAACCCCTTGTGAGCTAAAGCCAGCATAATAAATGTCAGTTACAATTTCTTCATTCGAGAATGCTTTCCTCTTTCATGTTGTTCAACTTTTAATTTTTTTCGCGAAGAACTTACTCTATTGTCTTTCCACTTTTTGAACGAATCAAGATGTTTGCGATTGAAACTCGAAACCTCCTGTGACCTAGAACTGGCATAATAAATGTCAGTTTCCAACTAAGTTGCCGAGATGCGGTCATCTTCTAGCTCAAGATGACGCATTGCATCCTAAAAAGTTTTAATGTTCTCGTTTCTTGTCAGTGCACATTCATATGCTCTTAACTTTGAGGCAACAAACAAATAACTAATTGCACGTGCTGCTTGTCATTTAGAACATGAACAACATCCTTCAATTCATTAATTATATCTGACATCTTTCTTAGGTGTTATTTCATAATCTGATCACGAGACTTCTTGTAAGAGTCAAACTTTATAGTGAGCTATCTCAATTTGGTCATCGACGTACTACCAAATCTTGTTGCCAATATTTCCCACATTTCTTTGGCATTTTCAAAATACTTGAACTCTCGTATAACATCATTCTTCATGCTATTCAGCAACGTTATGCGAGTAAGGGAGTTCTTTTTCTTCCATACAATAAATGCATCCTTATCTTTTTATGTTGTGCAATGTTCCCATATTCAGGTTTTTTTATAATCAGGTTAAAAGTTTCTAGTGACTCTTGCTCTTCCAGTATATATTGGATTTTCATATGCTATATTTCATAATTATCGCTGTTAAACTTCTCACCCTTGTTTAATTCAGCGATTATGCTCTTAGTTGCTAAAGTTATTGGATCTGAACATATTAGACACATATGCACGAATTATTAACACCTCTCATTTATGCATCTATTTTGCATAAACTCATCATATTAATGAATAATTTCAAATAAGGTTTTAGAATCAAAATATTACTATGTTTCCAATCATCATCCAAAAATCTTAACTTGAAATTATCATTAGTATTATCTTCTATGCAAAATAAGTGTTTTGAAGCTACAAAAACTTCTATGAACTACCCACAACAATTAATAATAACAAAAGTAATTGACATTGAATATCCATTAACGATAGAATAATTTTTTTTTTTTTTACATAATGTAACCAATACATCAATTGCTACAACAACATCAACATGGTAGAAATTATCCATATAAGATATCCATAAAGCATACTAAGTAAATACCACTAGAAATAGTTAACGCTAGGTCAACTTATGAACATGGAAAGATTTTTTTTAATTTCTCAGAAATTTCCTTTGAAAATTCTTTAGGTACATTCGGCAATCACGGAAAAATAGACAGAAATCCCTTAGGATTTCTTCTTAGCACATTCATCCCCCACTGAGTGGAACTCATTCATTGTCGAAGTCTTTGTGGCTTCAATCTTATAATATTCCTTCAAAAAGCCCACTACAAGTTTCTTATAATGAGGAACCATGTTGACCTCCCATAGGTGATTCAACACTCTTTATCATTTAGATGGAAGAGTGTTAATGAAAAATCACACCATCTTAAAAGCTGGCATAGGATAACTCTTCCAAATGACTTCTTATATATTCTTATTGAACTTGAGAACATGTTGGATTATGTCACAATTTTCTCATTGATAATTAGCCAACTCAGCTATTATCCTTACAAGTCTCGCATTTTGTCTATCTGACTGTGCGGGAATAGGTGTACGCATATGAATGGGAAGCATTATTCCTACAACAAATGCAAAACAAAAAAAGATTATTTATAATCCATAGGGACATAATTGAAATGGAAACACGTTCTCCTTTTTTTTTTTTTTTTTTTTAAATAGTTAATGGTCAAAGGACGATCAATGGAAGTCAACGGGGACTGGGTTGGGTCAGATGGGTCGGGTTGGGTCAAACTGACTGACCCAACTAGGTGATGTCACCAACACGTTTCCGGCACGTGCATGGGGCATTGCCGAATGACGTCATGTGGTGCGCAAGCGCCAATGGTTTCCTTAGGTGCATGCATCGAGAAACTACCTTGGTGTGTGTGAGGCCTTTGCTCCTGGTTGGCATGGTGGCGCGTCTGGCGACCCCTGGTGGCGAGCCAATCGTCGTTTTTTCTCGTGTTGACAAGAACTACGACCCTAGACTATCATAAACTAGTTTTGATTCACGGAAAATCAAAAGGAGGGGCGAACAGTATGGGCATGTCAGGATTTCTGTCCTTGAACGTCCAATGGTGATGTTTCTCAAAATTTCGACCAAAACAATTTATAAACATCAACAATGATTGGGAAACATGAACAACGTCGCTTTGATACTAATGTCGAAAACAAATTCCTAAAAAATCGAACCAATATGCGAACGATTGAATATTGAAAATGAACACGGAAACGTGCTCGAGAAACATGTAATATCGATTGAAAGATATATTACGGAGACAAACATACCTTGTTTGCCACAAATTAAGTACCATTATAGTCTTAGAGGAATCGTTTGAAACCCTAGAATTCTATTCTTCAAGAGGGAGTAAATTGTTTCATGGGGAAGAAAATGGAGAAGCGTATTTTCTCTCTGAAACGCTATAGTTAACGTTCTCCTTTTTTTTTTTTTTAAACTTATATTTTGCAGTTATTTTCACTTAGAAAATAACTATCCTTTCCTCTTATAGGCCATTCTCTTATGGGCTGGATTTTGCTTGACATGGGCGAACATGCTTGATTTGGTCCATCAAATAAAAAACCTATCAGATAGGTTGGGCCTAAAAAAAATATACGCATGATAAATTGGATAAAAGAAATATTAGAAAGATTAATTCAAAAACTTAAACAATTAGGTAAAAGAAGATAACACGTATATAAAGATTATATAAGTCTCATAGTCAAACGATGTAAAATATTTCAATATCCATTCTCATAAGCAAGTAGGATTAGAAGTGGGACATTGAATTTGATTAATCAAGATGGACACACACATGAAAGCGATAATACTTGGTTATAATATTATGTGAAATTTTATGAGACCACTACTAATTATTCTCATAACTTAAGCTTTTAAGTTGAACTTTCTAAAATGGTATTTGCTGAAATATGGATTTATATGCTTTTATATATATGGTCTCCTTCTATTTATTAGTCAAAGCCGTTAGCTTAGATTTTCTAACATGGTATTAAAACCATATGCTTTGTGTGTGCATCCGTCTCGTTTGTCATATTTCAAGTGTCATTCTAAATCCAGTTTACATGTGAGAGGGAGTGTTGAAATATAAGATTAAATACTTTTTATATATATGTGGTCTCCCTTCACCTACTAACTCAATTTTTTTTGTTTAACTTTTTAATATGTTGAAACATGTTTTTTCCCTTAACAATGGGTTTTATACCCTTTATATATACACGGTCTCCCTTTATCTAAACTTGAGTTTTGAGTTGGACTTTCTTATACGATTTCCTTAGGTTAATGTTTCGACTTCCATCTCGCACTCCTAACAAATGACTAGAGTAGAAGACAACATACCACATCCTTATTAGTTATATTGTCAAGCATACCTCTTAATTGTATATAACAAGATTCATTTTAATAACAAGAGTTTCTCACATCCTATTCATTGTTTAAGAATGGATAATTGAATTAAATAAATAACTACTAAATAAATAAAACATGCCTTACATAAAACACCGTACAGGTGTTCAATATTCACCTAAAACTGCCGTGAAAGGGGGCGACAGGGGAGACCTCTACCAAAACGATTGCTAATGATATCGACAATTACGCCGCTAATCATCTATTATAACTATAGACGTGGAAAAGAAGTTTGAGGATAGAACGGGCCGCTGGCTACTCTAGACGTTGAAAAGATGAAGTCGTAAAGTCTCTTTTATTTATTTATTTTATTAAATTGCACATTTTATTTAATAAGAACTCTCACATTATAATTCGTCTAATTAATACTTTGAATATGCATGAATTTTCTAGGGAACTTCCTTTGACTCCATATGGGATTGATTGGAGATGATGTGTCCATTGGACTGGGCAAGAATTTGATGTTGAAAGCGTGTTGAGAAGTTTCAATGCCCTGGGTTTGGTTGTGATTTTTATTGGTAGGAATTTTATCGTCATACTAGTTGATAGTCTGAGGAGGTAAAGAAAATTTCAACTTAGATCTAGTCGACCGTGACGGACACGTCAGCTCCAATCAAGCAGCCTTAGAGCATAGATGACATGATTAAAAAATTTATGCAACTTCAATTATTTATACAAACTAAAATATCAATATCTGGATTGAAAAGAGTAAAAATTCAAAGTTGAAAGGTGAATGTTTTTTCTTTTTAACTTGTTATTCTTCATCATGTCTGAGTGAGAAAAACTTTACTATTTTGAGATGCACTCCAAACCACACATCAACCTCTTAGGCTTTAAATTTGAAATATCTAGTGTGACATTAGATTGAATTCGAAATTTTGATCTATACCACGTTGAGATGCACTCCAAACCATACATCAACCTCTTAGGCTTGAAATTTGAAATATCCAATGTGACATAAGATTGAATTCAAAATTTTGATCTATACCACGATTCCAAAGTAGAGACATATGATGAACGAGTAACATTACATACTTTTTTTTAGGGAAAAAATTATCAAAAATCATAAATTATGCTTATTGTGATATATTTATTCTGAACTATATTTATGACATAAAAAATCTCAAATTATGTTCATTGTCACATTATTACCTTGGACTTTTTTTTTTATGACTTCAAAAAACTAGAAACTACTCTATGTTAAGGTTCCCTTGTAAGATTTTCATTTATTTCACTTAAGTTACATGAGTCCATATCAAATACTGTTTGCTATCAAACATCTATACAAACAGATTTATACAAAACTTTAACTTTAACGGAGGATAAATTCATCATAAAATAATGAATATAATTTAGAATTTTTGGTGATTTTTTTCTTTTATTTTATTTTTACACAAGAAAAGTCCTTGAATTCCTCGTGTATACTTTCTTTGTCCGCAATTTCTTTCATGTTAATTGCCGGCAAAAACGAGCTTAAAGGTCGGGATCGTACGCGCGTGAAGGAGGGATTTTGAATGAGACGAAAAAGGACTGAGGGGAGTCTTCGGGGAAAGGGGAACCGATTTGACTCGGAGTGAAGATGAGGGGACCAGATTTGACGGTGAACATCGCAATCGTGGGGGTCCCTCAGGAGGACTCGCGTAGTTTTCTATTTAGTGTGGCGCTGCCGAAGTTGTTGACTTTCTCCGATCCACTGCTTGGAGAAATAGGTGACCCCGCATCTATAATCTGACCCATTCGCGTACTTTGAACTAGCATGATACAGAACAGAAAAATTCAAAGAACACGCGATAAATCTATTCAAAAATCATATTCCCCCCTAAATTTTGAAAATTCAATAATTTATTTATTATATAAAAAAATTAAAATTTAATTTTTGACCTCCAAATAAAAATATTAAAATTAGATTGTAAGGTATATAGTTTTACGATAATTTATTATTTAGTTTATATTTTTATTAGTTGCAAGAATTGGACCGGCAATAAATAATTTTGAGCTTAAAATTTGATGAATTGGACGAATTGGGCCCACAAGGGGCCCATAATTTGGCTTGCATTGGGGGGTAGGTGGCCGAAATTCATAGAGAAGAAGGCCTTTATTGGCCTAATTTGAGCTTAATTCAGCCTGTTAAGAATTTAATTAGTGACTACCCTTAGGATATTAAATTCATCAAATAAAAGGCAGAAGCTCAAGCCCCCGTAATCAAGATTAAACCTAGGTTTTTGCTATAAATACATGTTTATGCCTCATAACTCGAGGTTGGCCATTATAATCTTAGAGCAGAAAGGGAGACACACTAAAGAGAAAAGAGAGGGAGGAGTCCTCTCTTGGCCAAGTCATGGAGAACCCCCCGCGAGACCTCCGTTGCGCCGCTGTCGTCAAGGCCACCGTCTATTGCTGCCCCATGAGGCCTTTGAGCCCAACAACACGAAACAATCGTGTTGCCTCTTCACATCGCGCGCGTCCCGAGCCCTGAGTCTCGAGGACACGCCAAGCCGAGATCTCATCGCATTTGCTGCCGCTATCCCAAGTCGACAACAGTGCTGCTCCCTCCCCAACGCTGCTCGCTACTGTTTTGAGTCATCCCAAGCCCGTTGACGCGACTGCAGCCGCCCTGGTCGATCAAGCCGAATATTTAAGCCGCAGCTCCCCATGATGTCCTCACTGCTCCTTGACGATCACCACTCCCTGGGCTACCTGCTAAGCTGTTGATTGGGTCGTGCCCTACACCGACGACAAGCTACTGCTACCTGAGTTCGCCGTCCCCAGTCGCGATGCCCCCGCAATTTCTGCCAACGACAACCAAAGCTGCTACCTTCCTAGACGTCGACCTGTTGCTATTCTTGTTGCTGAAGCTACACCCGAGTTGTTTGTTGATATTATTATTGGAAAGGCAAATATATTGGAAAGCCAATTGTGATTTGTTTTTATTTAGGCCGTTTACTTAGGAAGTTTTGTGTGTGTGTATATATATTATTGTGTGGTCCTAGTATTTTTGGTAGTTTAGCCTAATTAGGAGTTTGTTTGATAGCTGTATATTCTTTTATATGTTGCGTTTCTGTGGCAGTGAAGGACATAATTTTTATTCTAAAATTCCTCAGTTCTTTTACTTGGTATCAGAGTCGTGGCTGATGAAGAAAAAGGTGAGGAGAGTTTTGGAACGGACAAAAAAACCTCTAGCTCTTACACACTGAATTTGAATGACAACCCGGTAACCTAATTACCCAAGTTTAGTCGAAGGGCGAGAATTATGAAGAATGGGCGCGAGCTATGCGGACTGCATTACGAGCCAAGAAGAAATATGATTTTATTGATGGATCTATCAAGCAACCAGCAGATGATTCACTGGAACATGAAGATTGGTGGATGATTAATTCCATGTTGGTTTCTTGGGTGTTTAATACCATTGAACCGACACTTTGCTCGACTATCTCTTACATGAAGAACATGAAAGATCTATGGGAGGATATCAAACAGAGATTCTCAATTGGGAATGGTCCACGGATGCCGCAATTGAGATCGGATTTGGCCAATTGTAGGCAGGATGGTCAACCCATTGTGTCCTATTTTGGTAGACTCAAAATCTTGTGGAATGAAATAAATAACTATGATAAGATACCAGTGTGTGTTTGTACAGGTTGCAGATGCAATTTTACCATTGAATTGGAAAAAAAAAACGTGAAGAAGAGAGAGTTCATTAGTTTTTGATGGGCTTAGATGAAGAAGGATATGGAACAATGCACGCTAATGTTTTGAGCACTGAACCTTTGCCTAATCTAAATCGTGTCTATGCTATGGTTGTTCAGTAAGAGCAAGTGCGAACTATGACATGAACCAAGGATGAAAGAGGCAATCCCATGAGTTTTGCAATCCGGCAAGTGATCAAAATTCAAGGGGGGATAAAGATAAAATCCCGTTTTGTTCTAATTGCAACTGAGAGGGACATGATGTTGATGAGAAAACAGATGAACTCATTAAAAATAGAGTTATGGAGTTGGGTGATGAAGTTGATGATTTAAAAAGTGACTTTAGAGAGGAGCACGCTGAAAGTGTAGATAGAGAAAACGAGGTGAATGAATCATGAAATGGAGGAATCGATTCACCCAAACAATGAGGACATGGAAAGAAGTGAAGTCATCGAAGAGCAGCAAGGTAGGGGACAAAGGGTCAAGCAACCGTTAGTTCATTTGAAAGATTATGAGACAAATGCCATCAGAATAAGCCCCTCGACATGCTCATCGACCCAACCTGATTCCTTAGGTACGCCTTTTTCTATAGCAAATTATGTGAGTTATGAAAAATTTTATATGCAACACCAGTGTTTCTTGGCAGCAATTACTGCAGGACATGAACCAAACTCTTATGCATAAGCAATTAAAGATGAACGGTGGAGAGAGGCCATGAGTAAAGAAATACAGGCTTTACAAGATATGCACATGGACAATTGAAAATTTGCTACTTGGGAAGAAAGCAATTGGAAGCAAGTGGGTGTATAAAATTAAGTACAATTCTGATGGAAGCATTGAACAATACAAGGCGCGGTTGGTGATACTAGGAAATAATCAAGTTGAAGGCATAGATTATTAGGAGACTTTTGCTCCTACGTCAAAAATGTGCACTGTACGCACCTTTCTTACTGTTGCAGCTACAAAGAATTGGGAACTTCATCAGATGGACGTTCAAAATGCTTTCTTACATGGCGATTTAGAGGAATAGGTTTACATGAAGACGCTGCTTGGATTTGCCTCTCAATCATCAGGGACGGTATGTAGAATTAAGAAATCTCTATACGGTTTACGGCAAGCACCTAGATGTTGGTTTGTGAAATTGGCTACATCTTCGAAAGCTTATGGATTTCAGCAATCATATTCAGATTACTCCTTGTTCACTTTTCGAGTTGGGACTGCTCAATTGAATGTGCTTATTTATGGTGATGATCTCATTATCTCAGGTAATGATATTTCCGTTGTGCAAAAGTTCAAGACTTATCTGAGTCATTGTTTTCATATGGAAGACTTGGGGAAGCTGAAATTTTTCTTGGGGATTAAAGTGGCGAGCATGGTATTTTCTTGTGTCAATGTAAGTATGCGTTGGATATGATTTCTAAGGTCAGATTGCTGGATTCCAAGCCGGCTAAAACTCCTCTTAAACAAAATCACAAGCTAGCCCTTACTGTGAGCAATGATGTAGACAACCTTGCTCAGTATAGGCGCCCGGTGGGTTGGCTTATTTATCTAACAATAACTCGACCTGAATTGTCTTACGGTGTGCATATTCTTGCACAGTTCATGCACCGGCAAAAGAAAGCTCATTGGGAGGCAGTTGTGAGAGTTCTACGTTATTTGAAAGGAAATCCAGGTCAGGGTATTATGTTGCGTGCCAATTGTGACCTCAAATTGTCTGCTTATTGTGATTTTGACTGGGCTAGTTGTCCTTTGACGAGAGATCTTTGACTGGTTACTTTGTTCTTTTGGGAGAATCACCTATCTCGTGGAAGACTAAGAAGTAATAGACAGTGTCTCACTCATTTGTTGAAGCTGAATATAGGTCTATGAGTACTACAGTTTGTGAACTTAAGTGGTTGAAAGGATTATTGGATT
Source organism: Eucalyptus camaldulensis (assembly GCA_019915185.1). NCBI lineage: Eukaryota > Viridiplantae > Streptophyta > Magnoliopsida > Myrtales > Myrtaceae > Eucalyptus > Eucalyptus camaldulensis. Next base: position 14,704,168 of record JAHSVA010000014.1, on the reverse strand, counting down.
CTCTTGGTGTGGCACATTCTCAACCTATGCACCTGTATTGCAACAGTCAGGCGGCTTTACATATAGCCACCAATCCTATTTAACATGAGTGTACCAAGCATATTGAAGTGGATTGTCATTTTATTCGTAATGAGATACTTAATGGTATCATTCAAACAAATTACGTATGTAGTTCAATGCAGCCAGCTGATATCTTCACAAAGGCGTTGGGAAAGGATCAATTTAACTTTCTTTTTCGCAAGTTAGGCATTCGAGATCTCCACGCTCTGACTTGAGGGGGTATGGAAAAGGCAAATATATTGGAAAGGCAGCCGTGATCTGTTTTTATTTAGGCCTTTTATTTAGGCTGTTTACTTAGGAAATTTTGTGTGCATATCTTTTTTTTTTTTTTTAATTGTGTGGTTCTTGTATTTTTGGTAGTTTAGCCTAATTAAGAGTTTGTTTGATAGTTGTATCTTCTTGTATATATATTGTGTTTCTGTGGCAATGAAGGACATAATTCTCATTCCAAAATTCCTCAATTCTTTTATAGATATTGGTATTCATCTGCCCCGCCGTTGAGCTCGTCCATGGACTGAGCTGATCTGGTGAGGTTTCTATTTTGTTGATGATTTGGTTGTCATCGCCTACAATTGCTTGCCGTCTGTTGCTGTTCACTATCATGGGGCTAGTTACAATCTAGTCCGATTGTTACAATCTAGTCATATTGCATTGCATTAAAATTTGGAAAGCAAATCTTCAAACTAGGTAAGATTCTTATCAATATTTTATTGCCTATTTGAGTGATTTGCTATAGTCCGTTAGATATTTTATTAGATAATGTATATCTACAACATCTAAGAATACCACCCAAAGTTATGGAACTTTCCTAACTTAACAACGCTCTTGGAAGGACATCTAATCTTTAACTATAAGATACGATACTAGGTTGTACGGAAAATCCTTCATCCTATCAATAATCATTTGGCTATGGTCGTTAATTTACCCATTTTCAAATCTAGTGGATGACCTTCCATTAATATCCATAACCACTTAGATATGATCATTGGTTTATTTCATTTCCAAATTTAAATAAGATAACCTTTGTGGATTGTATTATTTAATTGAATATATATCTATTATTTGATTGTTTCCATATAAATAAAACCCAAAAAAATAGATATGATAGGATTTGATTTGATTTTTGTGTGCCTGTTTTAGATTCGATTGCATGTTTAAATTAGGTAATTATTTAGATTGCATGTTTAAATAATAAGTATTTTTAATTCCGAATTTTAATTAAAATGAAAGTAAAAAAAAAAATCATGCACGTGTCACGTAAGAATAGTTCATCAATTCCATGTCATCTAGTAGTTACAGTTAAATTAAAATGTACGATATGTTAGAATAGTTGCGTTAATAATTTCTTGTCATGAGAATTAGGTCATTTGATTAATGTCACGTGACAGATAGCTTGCGTGTTAGGGTGCATATTGCATGTTATTTTAGCATAACTATTTTGGACATCATTGCACTTAGGATAATTGTATTGCATGTAGATTAGATCTCATTAAATAAGGGAAAACCCCCAAAATTGAGTGATGGCATATTTAATTGAAAAATCATATTTAGAATTATTGATGTGATTTCTGAGCTTATGTTTCAAATGTTTTTGTTACTATGAAGTAAATCTTGCAATTTATTTGCCGTTTTATTATTTGTTAAATTGGTGGTTTGCACACTCGTGTTGTCACCTCCTATATTAAGAAGTGAAGCTGCTTGCTAAACTTTTTTTTTTAAATATAAGAATGGTACCGAAGGGGTATTGGAGAAATCTAATGTAACTAAATTATTGTATCCAAAATCTCTAGTTCGTAAGAGTAAAGTGTTTTCTCTTGACATTTTCTTTGTGTTTCTAATCAACCCACTATGAACTAATTAGTGTTGACTTCTTAATGGTATGGACTTGGGAGAGTTGGAGTTAAGTTTAGATTTAATAATCCATTAATCGAACTTTTAGGTGGTGCACCACGAGAAAAGGTTGCCACAAACCCTAAATTGGTACACACATAATAAATTTACCATATGTTAATTTTTGTTAAATTATTGAGTTGAATAATACGTGTTAGTTGATTGGTGTATCAGTTTGAGATTTATGCTTTGTTTATCTTGGGTGTATCGCATTCATTTAATTTAACGAAAACTGACAAAATGTAAATTTATCACAAATGTAACAATTTCAGGTTTTTAGTAGTCAAAAATTAATTTGAGGTAAAATTTATTACAAGTGTACTAGGTTTTTGATGATATTAATCCTACATGTAATTTTTTTTTTTTTGGAGATTTGAAGGTGAATCTATCATAGAGTACTAAAAGCTTTATCAATTTTTTTTTGCACTCTCTTTCAAATTCATCATGCTTTGGCCATTGTTGCCGTCGTCGACGAAAATGTGCCACGATGGCTATGAGCTAAATTCATAAGATTGGCTCAAGTTCAAGCCTCCAATCTTGGCTCCGGGCTAGGATCTCAAATCTGAGGCTTGAGTTGACATCTGAGGCTCAAGCCTAGCTCATCGATGTTGCCCTTTTTCCTCATCCACAATGATGACGAGGGAGGAGTGTAGAGGATTGAGTTGCACCAGGGTATGTTAGAGAGTAGATTTTGATATAATTTTTCAATTAATTGAAAGAAAAATGAGTGCGTCAACTTGTATAACTTTCGTCGGTTAGTTTTTGGCTTTCTTGTGCCACGAGTAGATTGCATAGGACATCAATCTTGTATATATAACAAGAAGACATATCCCATATTGTGCACGCATGCGCCTTCGTATGCGAACAAACTATGACTATCAAGTACAGAGACGGTTCAACGAAGCGTCAATAAGCGCACTTGTGAACCACAACCATCCAACATACAAGTCAGCATCGTGCCTTAGGTTTAAGGATCTTACACTTGACCAAAGCATGAATGATCAAATATTGACCTCGCTAAAAGCTTCGATGTTGCCGATTGTTATATGTATGTCACGTTCAGTGAACTTGTCTAAGACAAGCATCTATGTTCTAGCTCAGATATCACAATACCCAATGATTTGTGACTCATCATCCTCTCAAGTATCCAATACTGCATGGTGAAGCTTGAGAACGCACCAGTCTCAATAGGATCATCAATATCCTCTTAATGATCCATTGATCGGGAACTGTTTAAAGATTCAGCATAACTATAAACCTGTCACACATATTCTTAACACCTTAAGAATAGGTTTAGTCGCAGCTAATCTTATAGACTTTATTCATATAAATTGGATGATGAATGAAAAAACTTATTTGCCATTAAATAATTCTTAACATGTAATTATTACATGATTGCTTTAGGGCATATAGCTAACAATCTCCCACTTGTACTAAAGCCAACCTATCTCATGTCTCAAACCCATCTTGGTAAAATGTCCTTCAAAAGAAGATTGAGACAATGTTTTAGTGAAAGGATCCGCCACATTTTCCACTGATGCTATTTTCTACAAGGTGATATCACATCTCCCAACGATCTCTCTGATGAGATGGAAGTACCTTTGAATGTGCTTTGATTTCTGGTGAGACCTTAGTTCCTTAGCCTGAGCTATTGTTCCATTGTTGTCACAAAATAATGCAATCGGCTCTTCAATGCAAGGAACCACTCCGAATTTTGAAATGAACTTCTTCATCCAATCTACTTCCTTCACTGCTTTAGAAGCAACTACATACTCTGCTTCAATATTGGAATTAGTAGTTATGCTCTATAACTTTTCCAACTAACTGCACCACCGCTGAATATAAAGACAAACCTGGACGTTGACTTATAGTCATTAGGATCTGATTGAAAATCATAATTTGTATATGTTTCAACTTTAAAGTCTCATTCTCCATATATCAAGAACAGATCCTTAGTCATTCTCAAGTACTTAAGGATAGTCTTGATTGTTATCCAGTATTCTTCACTTGGATCGGATTGATATCTTCTAGTGATGCTTATATCATGCACAATATCAGGTCTTATACATAGCATATTATACATTATGCTTCCAATAGCGGATGCATAAGGCACCTTTGCCATTCGCTCTCTTTCCTCAGGATTATTTGGACACATATCCTTGGAAAGATGGATTCCGTGCCTAAAATGTCATAATCCTCTTTTGGAATGTTGCATGTTGAAACATGTCAACACTTTGTCTATATACGTATATTATGAGAGGCCAATCATTCGTCTAGATCTATCTCTATAGATCCTAATGCCTAGAATATAGGTTGTCTCACCTAAATCTTTCATGAAGAACTTTTGAGACAAGAATATCTTGATTGATGATATCATAGGCATATCATTTCCGATCAATAGTATGTCATCCACATACAAAATAAGAAATGCAATTGAACTCCCACTGACCTTTTTGTATACATAAGATTCACCTGGGTTTTTTATGAAACCAAATGATTTGATCACCTCATCAAAATGGATGTTCCAACTTCTGGAGACTTGTTTGAGTCAATATATGGCTCTTTTAAGCTTACACACCTTTTGATCATCGTGCATCTGAAGGATTTTTTCAATGAGAATGATCGTATCTCTAGATATGAGATATCTAAGGGGTTGTACTGTATGAGAATGGCTCAGGGGATCATCGGTGAATGATCATGTTCTAAAGATGTTTTGGCACATTGAGGAGTTATCCATGCTAAATCTTATCATGGATAATGAATTAGATGTGGATTTGATATTCTAGTCTTTGCCCGATTCCTTCTTTGGATTTGTCCAAAACTTCCACATGCATAAGATAGAGAAAACTCTTGGTGAGTTACACGGCATGCTAGTGGTTTATAAGAAGGAAATGAACAACTCCAGGCCTACTGTAATGGCTGTAGTAGAGGCTTCTTCTTCAAAGAGTAAGATTACTTTGAAGTTAAGGAAATGGAAGAAGTCCATAAAGCTTGTTACATGTCAAAAGCCCACGATTGAAAAAGGGAACTGTCACTATTGTGGTGTCAAGAGACATTGGAAGAGGAACTGCAAGAAGTATCTCGCGAGCTTGAAGGTCAAGCCGAAGAACTGACCTTATGAAGGTGGGTTTTGAATCCAACTTATGGGTTCTAGATTCTACTACAACTTCACATATTTATATGTCTTTGCTGAATCTGAAAGTAAGTAGGATGTTGAGGCAAAATGAGATAGTCTTGACATTTGCAAATAGAGCAAGAGTTGCTTCATTAGCTATAGGTACTTGTTGTTTATCTTTGCCTTTAGGACATGTACTGGTTTTGAATAATTATTTGCATTATAAGAATGCCATTAGGAACCTCATCTCTATATCTCATTTGAGTAAAGAGAAGTATTCCGTTATCTATGTGGAGACATGAATCCAATATGAATTTGACTCCACCATAGAAGTATTGAAACTGACTTTAATCCTTAAAAATTACATTTGGTCATCTGAATTTCTAATTAGATAGGATTTGATAAGATATGATATGAACTTCGGAGATTTTATTATATTCTATCAATTATTTGTAGTAATAAATTTAGATATATTCAAATTATATCATGTACATTATTTGGTACAAACGGCATATCAATGTAAATGAACCAAGCATTCTACAAACAAAGATGGTACAAATCTTTAGCGACATTCTTGTCTACTTTATATTTATTTATTTTATTTTCATCTTTTTTAATTAATTTCTTTTTTATTTCTTTCTTCCCCTCACATCATTCTCTATTAAAATTTTATTAAATATTAAAATGTACTAATATACCTAAAATACTAAAACACATAAAATATGTATAAATATACATATATATATAAATGAAATTAAGATTAAATTAAAAATAAATTTCTATTTTTTTGTTATTTTGAATTTTTATATTGGAATTCAAATATTATTTATATTGAAATATAAATATAAATTTGTTATTCGAGAAAAATAACTTTTCTATTATGGATATTAGAAAGCCTATCCACATTTATCCCATCTCTCCCAATGGATGATTTTATCTGACCTATATCTCCCTTATATTTGATTTTATCTTATTTTGAGTAGGCACCAAACATAGGATATTTATTCTATCCTGAATTTCATCCTAACTACCAAATGTGTATTTTGTTTTTCTTGATTTAGGATGTAGAATACTTCTTAAAGGACCTTGCAAATTTCCACAATTTACTTCGTTTCTGTTCCAATTGTGACATCCCTTGCATAACGCATCATGTCCGTGCACTCTGATTCAATTTAGGCCATGTTCAACCAATCTAAACTTGAAATATATTTTAACATTATACATATATTTTTATGTATATTTGTTCTATTTGCCCATTCTATACACTAGCTTTTCTTCAGTGAAAGAGCATAACGTTGACAATTATTTTGCCAAAAGGTTTATTAATCTCTAAAATTGAATTTCTTGAAAATCTTTTTCAGCTATAAGAAATTTTCAGATGCGTATGTTTCACTAAAAATTTCATGGCAAAGGAAAATATTTCATGGAAAACATTTGTGGGAAAAATAGTTAGTCTTCATTTATTTGAAGATTTAGAGAAAGCAATTTCTTTCTTACCAAAAGAGAAAATCGTTTTCCCTAAATCTTAGTTGGTTGTTTTTTGTTCATGGAAAATGTTAGAGGTGAATGAAAGAACCAAAAATTACCTAAACCGCTTAGAACTGGACTAGATCGGCCTAGAACCGGCAATTCCCATTGGGATTGTTCCGATTCCTGATTCCAATTTACTGGAACCATTGAGGACCGATCTAGTTCCCAGTTCGAGGTGTGAAATTGTCCACTCACCCAATTGGACCAAACCGGCATATACATTTTTTTTTTTAAAGTTTTAACTTTTCATATTAAAACTCTAATTTCCTCTTTGTCTCTCTCCATTTCTCGCCTCACTCATCTCATGGGCTTGCCTCTCTTTCTCACTCTCATTCTCAGTGGCCTCTTGCCTCGTCGATCCCTCTCTCACCCTCACTATAGATCGCCTTTGGCCTTATCGCCCCCTTTGTCACTTTTGCTCTCGGTTGCCTTCGGCCTTTGACCTCATCCTTACTCTCAAGTCTCACGCCTCTTTTAAAGTGGGGACATTTCGACTGGTTCCATGGACCCACTCGGGAAAACAATCTTATTCATAGATTGGCCCATGGAACTAACGAATAGTTCCTAGTTAGATTGATTGGTTTTTTGTGCTGTAAATACTAGAAATTGAAAAACAATTTCTTAAACATAGTTTTGTTTTTTTCAAATAAATGGATCCGTCAGTTGATACTTCACTAAAATTGGGCATAGCATAACATGCAGCAAAACTTTTTTTTAATTCACTTTTCATACCTTTTGCGTAGAATTACTTGGGAATGAATTTCACTCCTACTAATTGTTGAAGAAAATTCCCTTATTAATTTTGATGATTAATAAAAATTTCTTTAATTGTTCTTTAATTTTGATGATAAGTATTTCCAGGTGGAAACTGATGAGTATTGTAAGATATTATTTGTTAGACTCAATGATGTAATGGAGATCCTATTCTTTAAGATTTAATCTCGACAAGAACAAGGATAGTGATCAGACCTGGTGCAAACAATTAGTAATTAGGTGGATTCCTTGCTTTATATTTGAGAGTTATCCAAAAAAAAAAAAAGTATATAAAATCAAATCCTTCAAGGTGGAATATAGTAAGTTTTGGATAAATCAATCTATGAGAGGCAAAAAATTCTTTCCAAGTGAAGCACTCCTCTTATGAAAACTCTATCTACTATATGGGCGGTAGAATCAACGAGAGACTTCAATCTTGGCAACCTTGAAACAATCAGATCTCTTGGCAACATTCAAGTCCAACGGGTAGATTGGATGAGCGATCCTCAGAAGTTATGTCAACAGTCAACTTGGACAATGGAGATTATAAAAGAAGGTCAAGATGCTGAAAGGGAACAAGCTAAAATTCTGAAGTTTATAATTCCTAAGTCTTAGTGATCTTCAATCTTACCCATTCACCTTTCTTGAGAGCTCAATTATATATTGTTTTAGAGGTTGTTAGAGTGTCGGATCGAAAGAGTGACTACATTCACTTGAGTCAGAAGTAATCAGTCTTTGTAATCTCTAACAAATTCATTCTATTGGAATTAACCAATCGATTATCAGCGTGGAAAAATGGACATAGGCTTGTCAAAGCCAAACTACTATAACTCAGTCGTGTGCAATTCTCTATACCTAAACTTTTATTTATATTTTATTATAGTTTATTGTACATCGGCAAGATCTCATTATAGCATGGTTTGTCATTGGACATTGTTTTGTTGAAATAACATTTTAATTTACTTTATTCCGCACTATCACCTAGGTGATCTATCTAGGCATAACACTATCATCCTTCCTCCACATGTTCATGCTGACCTCGCAATTCTTACCCAGCATTAAGCTGTCGTGCGACTGATGTTATTGTTTTTTTTCCAGAATTTCTATAAAATTTATGCTAAGCATTGCAAACTTAATGGACAGAATTAAGCAGAGAAAAGCTCTCAGACAAGTAAGATACACAAACATAAGGGACTTCTAATAGTTCAGATGCCAAGCGTTCAGGTTTTGTAGTGAGCAAGAAACAAGCAAATAGCTATCGATAATTAAGTACAACATGAAAGTGGCTTTATCTCCATAGGAGCAAGAAAAAGCTAAGAGTCACGAGGTCGAAGCCGGATGGCAAGTCCTTTAACTGGTATAGGCATGGGGTCGTAAATTATTTTCTCGTCGGGGTCGACCAAGCTCCAGTGAAATCCCTCGACCAGATTGTGCAAGAACACAAGAAGCTCCACCCTTGCAAACTCAAGCCCCAAACACATCCTCGGTCCGCCTCCAAACGGGACGAATGAATATGGAGCAGGCCCAGATCCCTCGAATCTCGATTCGTCGAAGGTCAGTGTTCTTGGGTAGTATGTTGGGTCTGTGTGTGTTGCACATGCACTCCAGTGTAACTATGCATGACAGATCAATGAACAAACGAGTAAGCCCATTATAAATATCTAGCTGAAGTTTCTTCATAATTATTCAGGCCTAGTTGAGCAACCATTATGAATATCTAGCTGAAGTTTCTTTATAATTATTCAGGCCTAGTTGAGCAAGGCTTTATCCGAAAACAAAAATGGCATTGTCTAAACTCGTCCATTTTGCACTTCCGGTCCGTTTTGGGTACGCCATGTGTGCCAAGATGTCCCATGATCAACTCTAAGGAAGTAAGGGGGTATGATGTATTAACGAAGAAAGAATGAACGCATTACCTTCCAGCCTTTGGGAATGGTATATCCTTCGTACGTGAAATCAACTAGGGCCTCACGGAAAGAACCATATATTGGCGCGCTCATCCTCATCACTTCTGAGATGACATTCCATGAGTATCTCATCTTCTGCAAATCCTCCCACTGGAGAAGCTCTCCTCGCGCCTTCGATGCCGTGATTTCCCTTTGCTCTAGCGAATGTGAATGTTAAAGTACACATGTGTGGGCCAATGAAATTGCACTGTGAAGAAAATGTTACACTCTTCTGCAAATATTCAAGATTTTTCTAGGCTACTCCTTAAGTATCTAAATATTTCCTTATAAGTTATTTTAAGTAGAAGTATATGGCTAATAAATTAACTACATCTAGGAATTCTCTAGACATAATCTAGGAATATATTTTATTAGCAAATATGTAGGAGGTAATTGCATCTCCTTTATAGGTCTATAGCCAAGAAGTGCTCCCATTTAGGTGTGCTTGGCTCCCATGTCGAGTGTTTGTAAGAGTTTGGGTGTGTGAGAGAACTTCTCCCAATCAACATTTTAGAAATTGCCTCTAATAAAAAGAGTGTATTTAAGCGAGCTTTGTATCTTTCTCATAAGTGGTATTGAAGTCACGCTGCGCACTCAACAAATTATATTAGAGTTGGCGATGGAGGACCATAAACCCAGTGGCAGGGATTCTGGTAAGTGAGGACAGTGATCGACGACCGCTGTATGGGAGAAGCAGTAAGGGTTTGCAGTGCACCGAAATTCTATCAGTGCACAATCAGTGACTGTGATCGATTGGTCTGGGACTAAGCTTACTTGGTATAGTGACGGGCTAACAATCTAGTCATGATGGCGGCTATTTCGAGTTTGGTTAGCAATGTCGAGAAGTTCGACAACTCCAATTAAAATAATTGGAGTATCCGCATGTTGTTTTACCTATTGTGTTGAGGATTGTAGGATATTGTTGATGGCAACAGCACAAACACCACCCACAGATGCAAAAATAACTGAGGAAGTGGAAGATAAAGGTGACTGACTCCATGTCCTTGTTTTAACTACCTAAGATGATTTATTACAACACATTTGAGAGTGCAAAGATGCCGAAGGAGGCATGGAATGCTTTAGTAGCATTGTTAGCTAGGACGATGATGCCATACTACAAGAGTTGGAGATGAGCTACTGTTGGTATCGCAGCAAGACAAGACGGTGAGTCAATATAATTGGAGTATCCGCATGTCGAGTTTGGTTAGCAATGTCGAGAAGTTTGACAACTCCAATTAAAATAATTGGAGTATCCGCATGTTATTTTACCTATTGTGTTGAGGATTGTAGGATATTGTTGATGGCAACAGCACAAACACCACCCACAGATGCAAAAATAACTGAGGAAGTGGAAGATAAAGGTGACTGACTCCATGTCCTTGTTTTAACTACATAAGATGATTTATTACAACACATTGAGAGTGCAAAGATGCCGAAGGAGGCATGGAATGCTTTAGTAGCATTGTTAGCTAGGACGATGATGCCATACTACAAGAGTTGGAGATGAGCTACTGTTGGTATCGCAACAAGACAAGACGGTGAGTCAATATTTCTCTAAAGTTAAAACCCTTTATGTAGAAATTCCAAAATCATATCCTCCTTATGCCATCCCCTAGACTAGGATAAAAGAATGATGTGGCCAGAGTATTGTGGTATTGTTACTGTCACTCATGAATGGGCGAAAGACACAACATTGATTGAGTTGGAGAATATATTGGTCAACCATGAGGCTTTAGACAAAAAAACTGATAACTCTATAAAAATAGAGCTATTTTACCTATTTTAGGCAACAAATAATACAATATCTATGAGAAAATATTTGAATTTTCTTCTAATTATTAATTTTTCTTATTTATGCAACACAATGAGTGTGCATTATATCTTGCTTTTGCTCGAGGACTAGCAAACTATTAAGTTTGGGGGTGTGATAACTCTATAAAAATATACTTATTTTACCTATTTTAGTTAACAAATAATGCAATATCTATGAGAAAATATTTGGATTTCCTTTTCATTATTTGAATTTTTCTTGTTTATGCTGCATAATGAGATATCGAGAAAATAAGGAAAAGAATGGAAAAAATTGGGGATTCCTTAATTTTGTTTCCTAATTTTATATGCAAGCATTGAAAGATGGATATCAAATCAAAGATCTTCTGATTTACTCTCTAATTTTATGTAATAATTAAGCAATTGCTTGGATATAAGGGTCATGGATGTATCTTATAAATAGGAGAATGTGGAGAGCTTGGGGCCAACTAGGTTTTTATTTTCAGATTGTTTTTTATTGTTTTGAGAGTTTTTCAAGTTTTTTTACAAATAAGACAAAAGTGATGACAGAATTCAAATTCTTTAATTCAAGATATTGGGTTTGATTTATATTTTCGTTTCTTCTTCTACTATATTCTATTTTTTTTTTGTATTAGGGCTACAATATAGCATGACCATGATGATATATTATATACTTTTTATGTGTGCAAGTGATTTCATTCATGTGAGTTATATATTATTATATTTAATGCTTTTAAGTGACTAGCTACCACTTGGATGATTTAATGCGCATGTTTGAAACTGAGAAGTGATAATATGCAATTACTCTTTATAATATATATCCATGAATTAAACATGGATAGAGATATACCATATTATTTGCGTAACTTTTGGTGATAAGACGATTCAAAAGATTAATTGTAAGTCGAAAATATTCATACATTTTAATACACTTATATTTATTTAAATTCACATAGAGATATAGTGATTAATAAACTGAGTAAGTTTATTATACCTAGAGATATGATAGTAAATAAATTAGGAAATTCTGCTATCACATGCTTGACATTGTTTTTGTATGCATAATAATATGAAATTTACTGAGGACTAGCAAAATGTTAAGTTTGGGGGTTTGATAACTCCATAAAAATAAAGTTATTTTACCTAGTTTAGATAACAAATAATGCAATATCTATGAGAAAGTATTTGGATTTCATTTTCATTATTTAAATTTTTCTTGTTTATGTAGCATAATGAGATATGGAGAAAATAAAGAAAAGAATGACAAAAATTTGGGATTTCTTAATTTCATTTCCAATTTTATATGCAAGCATTGGAAGATGGATATCAAATCAAAGATCCTTTGATTTACTCCCTAATTTTATGCAAAAATTAAGCAATTGCTTGGAAATAAGGGTCATATCTTATAAATAAAAGAATGTTGAGAGCTTGGGGGCCACCTAGGTTTTTATTTTTAGATTGCTTTTCATTATTTTGAGAGTTTTTTAAGTATTTTAGAGAGAAGGCAAAAGTGGTAATGAAATTCTTATTTTTTGATTCAAGATATTGGGTTTGATTTATATGTTTGTTTCTTCTTCTACTATATTCTAATTTTATTTTATTAGGGCTACAATGTAGTCTGACCATGATGATATGAATTATATAATTTTATGCGTGCAAGTGATTTCATTCATGTGGATTATATACTATTATGCTTAATGCTTTTAAGTGACTAGTGTTAGGGAAATCCCTTATGATGTTTTGAAGATATAAAATAAATCAAATGCTACTAATATGTTTAATTGGTGAGTAACATACCATGCAGATGATAGAACATGTAAAGGATATTATCAAAGTCTATACTTGGAAGAACCAGAAAACAAACTTTATGTTGAAGTTGAATTGGTTCATAGTGTGTCTAGACCTTAAAGTTAAATTTATTTAGAAGCAGGATATGTTCAGATTTACGTCCAGATTGTAAAGTCTATTTCAGTCTGAAGACACTCAGACTCGACTTTAGTTTGAAGACTCTCAGATTTTACATCTAGAACGAGACACATGTTCAAAACGTAACAAATTCAAAACGAAGTTGTTCAGAATGAGACATAATGTAACACAAGTCCTAAATATATAACGGCTAGTGATTTGGTTTGAATTCTACATCAAGATTGATTTGATTGAATCAATCTAATTGATTGACATTGGATATTGAAGACAAGAACTTTTTATATGGAGAAGCTCTACTTATGGAAATCAAGATTCTGTTTATATAGGCGATCAGAATCAATTTGGGATTCTACTTCTATCACTCAACGGCTACCAAATCTTCTAGATACAGATATGTCTGATGGGTAGATTAGAAGACGATCCTCTAAGATACTGGCTAATGGCTAGTTTGGAAGTGGAGGAGTATTTAAGGAGATCAAGGACCGATGAGCAAGTAAGAGACGGAGCATAAGAATTTATAATTCCAAAGTCTGAGCGACCTTCGATCATACATTTGTCTCTCATGAGCTTAAATGTTTGTGATCATGAGAGAAATACCAAAATGGTGACTTAGTGAGATAGTGTGATCTACTACTAAGTGTTTACATTCAAAGTTGTAATTTCTTGTTGATTGCATAGTAGAATCCAGCAGAAGGCTGTTCGTGTGAGAGAGTGGACGTAGGCTTGATATAAGCCAAATCACTATAAATCTTGTGTTCTTATTTTCTTCCATGAACTCCTCTACTTTCATATATTTCTGCACTTAGATATAACTGTTAAAGTCTAAATCATTCTACAAAGTCTGAAGTCAACCAGACTTAGATTAAAAGTAAAGTTTTTCATTGCATTTTGCAAAATCTGTTTTCACACCTATTCACCCCCTCTAAGTGTTCATATTAGCACTTTCAACTAACTACAACTTGAATGATCTAATGTGCATTTTTGAGACTGAACAATGATAATATGCAGTTACTCCTAATATATATCCATGAATTAAATATGGATAGAGATATGCCACGTTATTTGTGTAACTTTCGGTGAAAAGGTGATCCAAAAGATTCATTGTAAGTCAAAAATATTCATACACTTTAATGCACTTATATTTATTTAAATTCATATAAAAATATACTTGATTAATAAACTGAGTAGGTTTGTTATATCTAGAGAGATGATAGTTAATATATTAAGAAATTCTGCTATCACATGCTTGATATTGTTCTTGTATGCATAATAATCTAAAATTTACTGCATTTAGTTTTTAAATTTAGTTTTTAAGATTTTTAGTTTTAATTCATTCTCAATTCTATTTTGATTTGTTAGATAAATTTTGGAATCAATCTATTTTTAATATTTAATTGTTTATTATTTATCAATCTCTATGGGATGATATTCTTTTCTCATTATTATATTACTTGTTTGACACGTTTAATTGTGTTTAGAATTTTATGAAAACAAATGTTTAAGGTCTTGGTGAGAGATGACAAAAGTGCCTTCTTTAGTAATAAAAGTGGGTTCAAGAGCCAAAGAAGAAATGGTGCTAGCAACAAAGATGACAAATTGAGGAAAAGTCATGGAAACTAGCAGACCTGACCAAAAGAGATGAGCACTCAACTTGGGAGAGCTCACTGGGATTGCGACAAGTCATGGAAACCAAAATAGGGTTGCTTCTATGTCAATAGAAGTATGGAGAAGATCTCATACAAAAGTTTGTAATGCTTGATTACAAGTCGATATCTACTTCTATGTATAAAAATATAAAGTTGTGTGCAGTTGCAGGATGAGAATTGGAAGATTCACCTACATATAGGCCATTGGTGGGTAGTCTTAATTACCTAACGATAACATGGCCTAAGACTGCCTTCCCAGTGGGAAAAGCAAGTCATTTCATGGGAGACCGCGAAATCCTCATTTGGATGCAATCAGACGAATAAGAAGGTATGTAAAGGGGTATATTTGATATTGGACTCTTGGATAAGAACGAAGCCTTGTGTAAGGTAGAAAGGCATTGCAATGTTGACTTTGCTGGATCGTGACACAAGGTGATAAACTATCAGGTAAATGTTTAGTGTTTAGTCTTGCATCAATAGTGGTGTCATGGTGTATTTAAAGATAACCAAATATGTCATTGTGTTAATAGAAGCTGAATATAGTGGTAGTAATGATAGCTTGAGAAAGTGCATGGCCAGTACATTTCATGGAGGATCTTTGTCATTTGCTAGACTACTTGACATGGTTATACTGTGATAATCTATCAGCCATAAGCTAGCAAAGAATCCACTTTTTCATGCAAGAACCAAGCATGTAAAAGTACACTAATAAATTGTTGCAGGAAAAAGGTATTATTGGGCGAGAAAGAGTTGGAGTACTCCAAAACGCGTGATCAAGTTACAGGTATCTTCACTAAAGGACTTTGAGCAGCAAAGTTCAAAGAGTTTTTGAAAGCAACTTGGCATGGTTGCTAGATCCACATTTAGAGAAGAGTAGCTGGGAAGTATCGAAGAAAATGTTAGGCCTCCTCTCTTCTCCAAATATTCTAGAGTATTCGAGACTTCTCCTTAAATATCCAAATATTTTCTTCTAAGATATTTTAAGTAGAAATATGTGGGTGAATAATTGGCTACATCTGGAAATTTTCCAGAAATATCTAGGGAGACATTTTCTTGAAAAATATTTAGTAGTTAGTTACACCTTGTTAGGCCTATAAATAGCTAAGAACTGCTCCCATTCAGGTGCATTTGACCCCCATTTCAAGTGTGTGTGTTTGTAAGAGTGGGTGTGTGAGAATTTCTCCGAACTAACATTATAGAAAGCGCATTTGATAAAGCAGGGTGTTTTTTTAAAGTGAGCTTCGTGTCTTTCTCAACAACTATTTTCAGAGCCACTCTGCGCGCTCAACACACTGGTGAGTGGAAAAAACAAGGACAAAGGGAGACTAACCGGCAATGACCTTCTCAAGTACATGAGGCAGCTCACTCAGGTACTTGATGATCAACATTAGAGTCGAACTGGACGTATCATGGCCAGCGAATAGGAGATTCAACATGTTGTTTATGATCTCCACCTCGGGCATGAGCTTCCCGTTCTCCTCTTCGTTTTCTATCAGGTGCGACATGACGTCTTGCAAAGGTGAGGCCGTCTTCCTCTCCAGCTCCGTCTGGCGCTGCTTGACCAACACCCGGAGCTCCTTCCTGATGGAATCGGCCGCTTTCTTCGCCCGATAAAATTTTGTGCCTGGGACATTGATGGGGAGGGCAATGACTCCCTTGAGGAACACATGGAAGTGTTCGGCGAGCCTTGAGACAAGCTGCGGGTCTGTGATGCTCATGAACAGGCGGCATGCGAGCTCGAAGGTGTGCCGCTTCAGGGTGGAGTAGGCCTCCAGCTGATCTTTGCCTTCACACACACATATTTATATAATGCAATTATTGTAGATTTTGATGAGTTAACTTTAGAAATTGCTCAAGCATATGCTCGGAGATGCCAATCTTAAGAATCCTCTATGCTTCTATGTAGACGAATTACATTCAAGAATTGCGTCGATATCAAGTTCCATCGAACATGTATAATGATTACTAACCCAGCAAACCTTTTTGACCTGTATTAAAAAATTAATGAATGGGACAACTGTTTACGATGGATGAGGACAAAGGTGCAAGAACGAAATAAAATTAGTGCACGCTCAGTTTTAGTCTTTTAGCCTGATGATTAGTCGAGAATCGCTCCTGGTTAAAAGAGGCTCCTGCCCAATAGCTAAAAATACGCATTTCTCCAATTTATATAGGCTATGTTATTTTCACTTTTTGAATAACTTCAGACACGTCCTAAAATACAAAAAGCTTTTGATACCCCTCGATTAGCTTTAAACACACTCTCGTTAATGCTAAGATTATTGAAAAGGGGAAGCCAGACCTTTAATGTGTCCATGAACCTCATGATTTTTGTTCACTTTTCATTAATTATTGGTTCTCTTTTGTGGATGTACAAATCGGAGAAGGTTATAGATTAGCTGCTTTATTACAAGAATCCTCTAAAATTCGACTACTTTATTAAGCATGGTGATAAAAAATTCTGTTTTTAATGAATATCAATTCACTGGTGATGTGTAAAAATATATTTACAGTCTCTCTCTAGGGTACAATATCCATTAACTCCCTGTCATATATAATATTTTTGTTCAAGTTCTTTCTTGAGTGATGGTTAAAGTGTTGAACTTTGTATGGTTATACTTTAGATTTGACATAAGTCAATTAACAAAATTTACCAACAACGTTCGAAGTTATTATAAGGTATCCCTCACAGAATTCAGCTCAAGCACTTTAGTGAGTACAAGAGAGGAAATGAGGTTTGTATAAAAGCAAATGGAAAACTACTAAAGGTGGAGGAGTAAAATAACGTTGTGGATCGTGAGAATGAGCAGCTTTTACGTTTTCAATATATAACAACTTTCACCATTTTCACATTGTCGATCAATTAATTCTCTTGAAACTATTTTCATAAACTCAATAATTTGTTATTTAAAATGTGAAAATATAGTGGGCTTTCATCTAATTTTTAAATTAGAAGACACGGATGTGGGTTCCTTTTCTATGTTATTGCTAAGGCCAAAAGGGTCCAATTGCGCGCAGTCGTTGTCTTCATTCGTCAGTGGTCGCCACGTGCTTCTTTCACTAAAGGATTGTTCATTTTTATAATTTGGGTTAATATCCTTAAAAATTCCAAACTGTACATGTGTCTAAATTTTAACCATAAAAACTCCAAATTGATACTCTTGTGATAAATTTATCCCAACTATAATAAAAAAACTCTAAATTAGTATACTTGTGATAAATTCACCTTAAATTAATTATTCAACCGCCAAAAACCTTAAACGGGTACATTTGTGACAAATATACCATTCGTTAAATTGGATTAATATCACAAAAAATCACAAAAATTATATAAGTGACAAACGGAGAGTAAAATCTCAAATTGGTATACAGTCAACTATCACGTGTCATTCAACTTAGTAATTTGACAGTAAAACTTAACAGAAACTGATATAAAGTAAATTTATCACAAGTGTATTGATTTGAGGTAAATTTATCAAAGATATACAAATTTAGAGTAATTAATTTGTGGTCAATTTTTGAAATTTTTTAGGATATTATCCCTTATGATTTTGCAATACCGGTAGCCGCCGCCCTGTTCAATGGGATTCATTCAATTATTTCTCCTTTTTTTGTTTATTCATTGTTTCCCATCGTTTATCCACCGACCGACCCAGCGAGAGCGACGCAGCCTTGGTATTCTCGAAGTGACGCAAGGGATGACCTAAAAAGGGCAGCAATTTCCAATCCAGCGTCGACCCGTATTGCGAGAGTTAAGTGTGTTTTATTAGACCGAACGATAAGTTCAAAAAGCATCGCAGAATCACAAAAGACACAAATTTCGAGTGTAATTAATGATTAATGATCATTAAATAAGCACATACCTTCCCAGTGAGTCCTAAGATGGTCCTTCGTCACCTCATCGATGACCCTAACGCTCCTCATGAGCGCCTCCGGATTGAAGAAGCTCATGAGCAATTTCTTGTCCGACCTCGCCTCATCCTTGGCCTTGGTGATGAGGGACCTCCCTATCAGCTTCTGGACCGAGCTCGGCCACCATAGCACCACCTTCTTGCCCTCGTTTGAGAACAGGAACTTGTTCCCCGCCGGCCCGCACAGGATGACCATCGGCTCCCCGAGCACCGAGGTCTTGAACACAGGGGAGTTGTACTTGGTCATCCGGTCCTTGATGAACTTCTCCGGGCTCCCGTCGAGCTGGGAACGGAGGAACTCCAGGCTCTCGCCAATGATTGGCCATCCAAAGCTCCCCGGCGGGAGGTTCAGGTGGTCGGTTTTGGGTCTGAATAGCTTGATAAGGGCGAGGACGAGGAGGAGAGCTAAGGCAGAGGCCAGGGTCAAGACTTCCATGGCTTTTCACAGTTCTGCTTGTTTGGGTTAAGAATTGATCGTTCAATAAGGAACGAGAGAGAGAGAGAGAGAGAGAGAGAGAGAGAGAGAGCGCAATGTTTTAAGCAGAAATGTTATTCGAGTGAAGGCGCTGAATAAGTTGGGCCTTTGGACATCTAATTTCATAACGTACAAAAGCGGCCTTCAGATTTTTCAAGCCTTGTGACGTCACAATGATCGAAATTCATTTATTTTAGTATGTTAAGAAAATAAAATTTGTGTATAAGGCTAGTTAATATGTCTTGAATAGGAGGTAATGAAATTAGATCCAAGTAGAAATTTCAAATCCAAATAGGACTAGTGGTTTGATATCCAAAAAAGGAAAAAAACTTTGAAATACTTCCATGTTAGAGCTGGAATCCTAGTTAAGTAGGTTTCATAATTTGAGTTGGCAATGTTATGAAAATGCAATGATACTTGGTTATTAGACACCATAGCTAACAAAACGAGTGTTAGAGTTCTCCTTCGGTGAGTTTTTTGAGCTATATTATTTGAATTAATAGTGGATATCACAGCAATTCGCTCTTTCCTAGAGTAGCAGCTGATAGTTGGATTGAACAACATAAATTTCGGATGTACTAATCGTTCCTCATTAATTTCTTCCATAACCTCTTCTTCTTGCATTAGATTTGAATTGTAAGCTATGTTAGATTTCGCATTATTTTACAACAATTGATGTCAAAAATAAGATTAGGCTTTCTAGAGTTGATTCGAAACTTTTGCTTGTTTGATCACTGCCTAAAAATGTTGTCTTTACAATTACGTTTGGAGCAACAGCTGAGACTGAGAAGTTCAAAGGGTTTCGGTGTGACATCATGAATTTCCAGTACTATTTTCAATTGAATAAATCGGGCCTTTTATTGACGTGTCTATAGTGCTATTCTCAGAGTCGATCACTCGTGAGATAACTAGGGGGTGTGCAACTGGACTGGGTTTACCCAGTTCCTAGTCTAGCCCACTTGGAAAACAGGGTCAGGAACCGGTTCCAGTTGAAACCAGTTCGATTGAAACCGGTTTGGGAACCGGTTCCCAAAATTCAGATCCTATTTGAACCGGTCCGGGAACCGGTTCTCAACATTCAGACCCTGTTTGAATCGGTCCGGGAACCAGTTCCGAGGGATTACTCACCCAGGAACCGGATCGACCGGACCGGTTCGAGAACCGGTTTGAGAACCGGTTTTTAAGGCAGCTCGGGACCAAAACCCTAATTTGTTCTCAGAGTTTTCCTTTGACGCGCCATCGCCAAATCCCCTCTCCTTTGCCCCCTCTTCCCAAGCATCACCACCAAATCGCCATCCCCTCTCATTCTTCTCTCTCCTCCTCCTTCAATACCCAGTTCAAAACCCTCTCGTGCTCCTTCCGTGGCCACGAGGAGAAGCACCTCCAAGCTCACCAAGACCCCCTTTGCCACGATGAATGCAGCCTCGACTCCTCCGCAATGGTCCTCCACTGCTGCCGGAGCTGCCTATGCCCTCTTCCATTCTCAGTCGCTCTCTGGCTCCGCTTCCGATTAAGGGAACTCCGTTCACCCGTTGACTGGCCCACTGCTTCGCGAAGTTAATGTTCTCGCCTCGGTATCCGCCAGGGGCGTCAAGCTCCACGGCGTCGTTAGCTTCTTTTCGCGGGGCTTTGGCCTTCCCCCTCGGGCTTACTCAACCGCCGCGAGCGCGTCTCAGGTTGGAACTCCATCGATATTCATTATGTGAATGCGGGTATTTTTGTGATATTTCGGAAAGGTGTGATTTTGAAGTGTTTTGGTCGGTCGGTGTTGGCCTGATGCTAGGGGCTTATGTCATTTGCAGTTTATTTGAGGTTTCTATGTTAGAGTTGGGAACAGTGCTTGTTTGTGAAAATTGAGTTTAGAGCAATTTGTCTACAATCTTCTTTTGGTGTTGCTGAAGCTTTTGGGACTCAAGCTTGGTGCTTCCTGCGTTAAGTTTGTGACAATCTTTTTCCTCTAGGAACGATCTCTCAGTGTGCTGCAGTTACAGAATAGAGATATAAGGGGCGTTCGATGTAAACATTATAAGCTTAACGAAATAAACTTTTCTCCTGTATCACTAAAGTGCATTACTATTAGCGGTATTCTCAATGACTGTTATATTCAAAATATCGTTGGATGGTTCTTTAAGGTATACTTTGGAGAATTATAAGCTGCAACTTTCCCATCTTCCGTGACCATCTGCTTACGAAGGTCTGCCTAACACTTGAGTAGCTATTACATTTTCTTAGTAGTGGAGGCGACGGTTCCTTGATTTTACAAGTTAACGCAGTTCCTTGAGTTAAGACTATGTATTTTATTTTCAACATCCAAAGTCTAATGTGGAATGTGGTTGTGGTGGTACTGGCTTCATGGGTTTTCTGTACTTTTGTGACAGCCTCTGTGTCTTATTATGCTAAGGCCATTGAAATTAATGGGCAGAGAAGGATCCTCATTTCTGGGTCCATTCACTACCCCAGAAGCACTCCTAAGGTAGCTCCTTTTTTTTTTTTTTTTTTCTCCTTTTATTCCTTATTTTAAAGTTGAATGTGTCTCCATTTTCGGCTGAATGATCTTTCTGCCCCCCAACTTTTCGCTATCATGCTGGAAATGGGCCTCTCTATATTGCGCTTTGTATCACTACATCATTTTTTTTTTCTTATCTTAGCAAAAAGCTGCTTCATTTTGAAAAAAAAAAGAAAAAAAGGTTCCAATACAAACAGGGTTAACCTGGTTCCCGAACCGGAAAAATAGGGTGGATCAGGTATAGGGTCCAATGCAAATAGGGTCAAGTACAGGGTTTAAAAAAATGGAACCGGTTATAACAGGGTCGGGTATAGGGTTCAGGTCTGGACCCTACCCACCCTGGACTCGATCACCCCTAGAGATAACTAGATTATCGGGGGAAAGTCATTAAGAGATTTTAATTTAATGGACTTGAGAATTCAACCAGAAGTCAACTGCTCGACCGTGCTAGTCTGCAAGGGTCATTACGGCATTGTCAAAATCAATAAGAGATCATGGATAGGTCGATTCGATTGAGATGTGTGATCAAAGTGTGGGTGATTCCACACGATGGCAAAATTCTCGTCGATTGGCACTAGACTGATTTTCTGTCGTTTTGGGTACCTTGTGCTCGTAATTGAAACCTTGAGATTTTCATGACCACTGAAAGTCGTCAATGTGTCGAGTGGCTTCATTGTAGCTCGAAGAAAATCGACCATGGGTCATTCACACAAAAAATCTCTGAAAACTACTCGGTAGCCTAGGTCACGCTAAAAACGTGCAAGAGTGAAATTAACCGTGAATTTGAACCTGATTTTAGAAATTGAAAATTCTATGGTGTCACAATCTATTTTAGAAACACCGATTCATCCTCCGAGAAATTTTTAGAAATCCCGAGATTTTTACAGAAAATTGTTCGAACGTTGCGGAAAAAAATTAGTGGAAATTAAGATAGGCTAAGTCGATGGAAATTTGGACTTCCAAGCCGAGCTATTTGACGAGGGGCACTTGTAGAAATTTTGTGGACCTTTCTCCAACAAGATCAGAGGTCGAATTGGAGAGAATTTCGAAGAAGTTGGGGTCCCGATTTGAAGAATTCGGAGCTAAGGAGAAGGTTGGAATTTTGGCAACGATTGGTCTATTTTATGGACTTTAAGTTGCTAGAAAGTAATAGGGGGGCCTCATGGGATATACATGGAGGTTTTTAGGGGACATGCAATCAATTTAAAGGATAGGATTGCTTGACTTTGGGGCCCTCTTCTCCAGCTTCTTCAGCACTCCAACGCCAGCTGCTCACCGCCTTCTTCGTGTGATTCCTCCTCCAGCAAAAGACCAGCTGCCCCTGTTTTCTTTTTCCTTGATTGGTTCGCTCCTTTTCCCAACCGACACCCCACGTCCATGATGGTCTCTCCTTCAGCTTCTGCCGAATTGCCAGCAACCCATCTCCACCATCTTGTCTTCTTCGGTCAAACTTCCCCAGGAGCAGGCCACGACGTTGACCGAATCCAGCTGCCACATGCCCGAAGACAACCTCAACGAATCGACTTCAGCATCCACCGAAGCTGCCAGCGAATGCCCCTCTTCCCCACTTCTTTGCCTCGTGAAGTGCTGCAGCCCCACCGAAAATCAACGCCAACACTTCCATCGATTCCTCCACCGTTGCCACGTCCTTGTCAGCGTCCACCCACGAAAGAAAACCCATCGAAACCGCTCTAGCAGCTGCCACGTTCTTCGGTCAACCTTGTTGTTTCCTCAGTTGGATTGTTAACCGAAGCAGCTCCTCAGTCTCGCGTCTCCATCTCCAGCTGCCAGCAAAGCGATGAAGACACCGAAGATTGACCAAGAAACCACCGAATCCCCAAGGCCACGCGTCCAGCAGCACTGAAGCAGCATCCACCGAAGCTGATTCTCCTCCACGCGTCTTCAATTCCTTCCGAGCTGCCATCTTCAATTGTTTCTTCAACCGAAGCCCCGCGTTCACGAAGCTGCTCCACTCTCGGTTGTCTGGCCGAGTCAACAAAACCAGTAAATTTCCCTTGAAGTTGACTCAAAAACGCCAGGAGCCGCTGCCACGAAGATCAGCAATATCCACCGAAGCGTGAGCTGCCAACGTCCACAAATTTTCCCCACCGCCAGCTCGTGCGTTCTCCTTCGGCCCGTGAACTTCAACGCCAGCCAGCTTCGTTCGCGTCGTCTTCAGCAGCTCGCATGTTTCTCCTCTTGCGCGTCTTCAGCTTGTGGATCAGTCGCAACAAGCCAGCCCACCTGCTCTTCTTGTTCGGGCCGTGAAAGTGTGCAGCAACTCGGCCCAAGTGAACTTCAGCCTGCAAGTCAGCCGCATCAGCCCAGCGAATTTTATTGGGTGCAGCAGCCCAGTTTTTGAGGCCCAGTCCAGCGAAGCCCAGCCCAATTCAGCAACAAGTCTCAATTGGGCCGAGATTTGTTTGGCAAAGTTTAAGCCTGGTCCGTGTGCCCGTCGATACTGCCAAAAATTCGGAATTCGGCCGCCATTGCAGTGTTCCAGTCTATGCTTTGCACATGTGAGTTTTGCTCACTAATGCTTTCTTAGTTTGCTAATGATGCTTAATGATTGATTAGATTTAATTAATTGCAATTAGGTAGCTATATTAGTTTAGAATTATTTAATTAGTGACTTAGTGATGCATGTTAGGTGATTGATTAGTGTAATTAGCAAGTAGAGACGTATTTCTATTTATCGAATGCATCTCGGGATTTTTCCTAACCCATTTCGGGCTTCAATCAGGTATTACAGGCCTAAATTGGATTTTTAGTATTTATTTATTAATTTTCGAAATTATTAATTTTCCGAAAATTAGGCAGGGATAGCCAACGATTGGAATTGTATGCTAATTGTCGTGGCACAATCTGTTTATTTAATTGAGTTTTATTTTGTGTGGAATTGAATTATCTGTGAATTTGGGAATTATTCCTGAATTAATTAATGTTGGTTATTAATTGAAAAATAACTGGGCATCAATTGATAATGACAAAAATATTTTAGTTGACTACAAAAAATGTGGGAGTTGTAGAAAGGAAAATATTATATTTTGGTTAAGGCCAACCGTGTGCCCACACACGATATTTTATTGGGTATGATAAAAGATGAGAAGAAATGCTGTGTGACGTAGCTCGGTGATTATTACATCGCTTTGGTATATAGGATGCCTTAGAGAATGCCCATAAATTGTTGAATATATATATATATATATATATATATATATATATCATGCCTGTGTGGCGATAATTGATTGTGCCTATGTGGCGATAATTAATTGTGCCTGTGTGGCGTAGACTGTGCCTGTGTGGCGTAGATTGTGTTTGTGTGGTTGTATTTCTGTGTGTCGAGTATCATGCTCGTGTGGCCGAAAGTAATTGGAATGTCTGAAAGAGAATGTACTTAATTGGTTTATATTGGCTTTGTGATTAAATATATCACCCCGGCAAAAACGACACCCGAGAGCATTGATATAGCTCTATGACTAAGTGTACTATTAGAGGTTATATAGTATGGTTGGGAAAGACCATGAGATGGTCCGATTGAAATGTAATCGACTAGGTCAATTGATCATTGCTTTGATATGATGTTGTGAATTGATTGATTGAATCGAAATGACCGGTGAATGGTCCGACTAACATGTAATCGACTAAGTCGATTTGATCGATGTTTCGATCTGTGATATTATGATTGGGTGCCTATTTGAACTGTGCTAATTTGCAGGTGGAATCTGAGGCCAAGGTAAATCTTCTGACTCGTGTGTGCATAAGCAGTCCGGATAGCATATTGGTTTACTAATCGAGTCTTAGGGGGTAGAACTCGCTGAGACGTGGTCTCAATGGTTATTGTATAACCATTTTAGGACCCTGATGAAGAGCCTGAGGAGAAGGAATCTGAGGAGGAGAACCTTGATGTGAAACCTAAGGAGGAGGAAGATTTTGAAAAAGAAGAAGATCTAGAGAAGGATCTTGAGTACGACCCGAATGAGAACTGAGATCCCATCCCATTTTGTGTGAACCTTGTGTTCTTGTAGATAGGTGTGAGATCATACTTTTGTGAATAGTATGGTAAAATACTATGGATTGTGCTATGTATAAAAGTAAGGTTGTGAATTTCATTATGAAAAATTATGGCTCTGCTTTTCTATCCCATTGCTTTACTGTTTGGGAATATATAATTGCTTCCGCATGTGCTTATGAAAAGGAAAGGGTTGGCGATATGTAGTCCTGAGATATCACATTTAAAATAAACCAAGGTAAGGGATGTGTGCGTGCCTGAGAATCAGGGCGTTACATTTGGTGAGGGGTTGGATGGCAAAGAAAAATTGGCAGAAACGACGAATGAAACCAATAAGGTAGAATTGATGGATGAGGCAACGGTATAATCACGTTGAATCTATCAGATGAGGTGTTGATTGAAGTGGCTGTAGATAATGATGCTATATTGACATGGACAAGACTTGAGTCCCTTTATATGATGAATGTTTGAATAATCACTTATGATGAAAAGGATGTTTCTATTACGGGTGGTTGAAGGCACATTCATTAGAGCCCATCTAGATTAGTTTAACAAATTCATGATTTGCTTGAAGAATGCCAATGAGCCTTTCTTGATTAGAAACAAAGCATGATGTTGTTTGCATCTCTACCAGATTCTCTTGAGCCCTTACTCATTCATTGTTATAGCTCTGCTTTGTGACTACCTTGAAAGAGGTAAAGTAAGCCTTATTTTCTAAGTAAGTGATAAAAGAAGTTACGAGAAGATAATTTAGCATATCTTTACTTATCTAAGGTAGAGGCAAACACCTAGGGTTCACAAGTACCATATGGAAGAGCTATTTTATATCAAGGTCCATTGGTTAGAACCACCAATGTTATTGTTGTAATGAGGTAGGGCCATACATGGGAGATTGATTGAAATACAAAAGGTGAAGAAGTTAAGGTGGAGTCTATAGACACTACTACTATTGTTGTTATACAAGATAATAGTTTCAATGATGATGATAATACGTTAGCAATCTCCATGAGTTTAACAAATGATATTTGGAACTTTGAATGTTCTTAACATGTAACTTCAAAGAGGCACTGATTTATCACCTATTGGTGTACAAAGGGTGGTAATGTGCTTAATTGTAAACGATGCTGCTTGTGAAGTAGTAGGAATCAGAATATTTCTGAATATAATATGGAGTGGAGAGGATGTTGACTATTGTAAGGCATTACTAGAGCTTAGAAATACATTACTCGTCGAGTGTTCTTAATAGGTTCAGATATAACAATTCTATTTGAGGTTGAGTTTTGAAAGTCTCTCAAGATGTGCTTACTATTATACGGGAGAAAATAAACCGTGGATTAGATCTCCCCCAGTGAAGGATGGTAATTGGATCTGCTAGATTCTATGTGACTTCCAATCAAGATTCATGCCTTGCACGTTCTATCATATGACTAGTAGTAAAGTCTAAACCCTTCAATGTCAATCGAACGACCTCGACTAAGTCTATAAAACGGGATAAACCCAAGATCATACTAAATTAAATAAGACGATAGAACAATCATGACGTAAATCAGCATCATGTCTTGGCCACCCTCATGATCGTTGACATCGAAACAACTATTCACGATCGTCAGCCAGTCACCTTCGTCTCCATAGGGATACACATTAACTAAAGTCAACGATATACTTGCAAGGAATATTTGAAGGAGATTTCAATGATTAGTTATATCAAAGAAAGGGCCAAATTTACGGAAACAATTCAGTTATATTACAGATAATGTAATTTCACAAATGACCTTTTCCCTTAAAGTTTTAATTGGAATTTTTAATTCGTTTTATCTCTAAATCACACTTCATCCATTAATAACGACAAGAAACGGGCAAAAAACCATAGTGAGATCAAAGAATCTTTGCAATTGCCACTCAAAGAAAACCCAACATTTAAAATGAAAATCCATTACTAGTATCAAAATTCAAATCAAAATGATAGAATTAGACAAAACTTAGGAAGTGATTCAGGAATCAAAAGACGAAAACGATGGTGTCCCTAGTGATGTAATGAACTTGAATTGCAAGGCAGTCAATGATCACATCTATTTTCGTTAGAGAACAATAATTTATAACTCAGTCCATGAACACACGTAATTATTAAGAAATTAAGCCAATTTGATCTTCAAATTTCAGGAGAGATCCTCTTTTACCGATGTCTGTGTGCATGGGATTTAAAGGTCCCCCATGTCTCCTGATCTTGGATCCATTAGTTCCACTTCACCTTATCTTGAACATCATTTTCTTTTTCTATTTTCTTTTTTTAATTTTAAATTGCCCCCCTAAAATGATCCTCCACCACGAAACACTCCTTCCTCAACTAAAGACCCAATTTGTCTCAAAACAAGGAGGAAGTAAAAGATGGTTGAGAAGACACTAGAGCAAAACCAATCCATCCCCATGTCCAGGAACCATTTTCTCTTGGGAACTACCACTCAGATTTGCTTGAGAGTACTGCCGATTGCCGCAACTTTGGCCGCGGCACTGGTGATGATGACCAGCAAGCAATTCACGAGGGTTTTCGGCATTCCTGTCTATGCTCGATATACTTATTCCCCGGCTTTCAAGTAATGTTTCACAGTTACCAATTTTCCCTGATCCATAGACGAGTCTGACAAACCCTTTAAGTGACTATTAGTTTAGAAATCCACGTCTAGGCTCTCCATGATAAGAAGATGTTGGATTTTCTTATTTTTAAATTACTAGGCCAATAAAATCGCGAAAAGTCAAAGTTTTTAAATGTTTTCTTTGTTCTTAATATTCATATTAACCATTAGATTAAAATTGCAGCTTCTTTGCATATGAAAATTTAGTTTCATGTGCTCTCTGTCTGTTATCCTCATTATTCCTTCTTATAATCGTCTGACAAAGAGACTGCGGTTCCTGTAGCTACATTTTCCTCTTCCTTCATGACTTGGTATGGTACCAAGGCGTATCGCATCGCATTATGTCGTATGATTCAAAACATTATTTGGCTAATTTCGACATTGTTCACTTTTGTAGGTGGTGATGACATTGATGATGACGGCGTGTGCGGCCACAACGGCTATTGGCTATGTGGGGAAGCACGGAGATGCACACATAGGATGGATGCCCATCTGCGATCATCTCGGCAAATTTTGCGACAAAGTCGCCATCTCAATCGCCATCTCCTTCGTATCTTTCCTTCTCATGATTCTCACCGTCATCTCCGCCTGTAACTATGGCACCGTGTTTAGGCCTGCAAGTTCAAAGTTCCCAGGAGGAGATTATGCGGAAGATCGATCGAGGTAATGACGTTTTTACCTTGCGTCAGGACGAATCTAATGCAAACATGTTGGGGGCATTCGTAACTTTTTCTTAGGCAGCAAGTGTATGAAAAAAATTCATTTTTTTTTATATTCCAATTATTAAAATGTGTTAATCTAACAAGGATATCTCTTTCTTATAAACAAATGTCTTATTTTATAGTATTAATAACTATTTGGCCAAATAAAAATTCACGCATCTCATAAAAACGAAAAGTTAAACTATTAATGTAAAGAGAAAAACTAAGAATACTAACATCTACGTTTCTCTAAATTTTGCTAATTTTGGATCAAAGGAGCTTAAACCGTTCATTTGCTCCTACTCAATAAATAGCATTCCGTCGCCTTAGCACCCTACTTTACCATAAGCCTGTATTATTGAGCTAGGCCGACATTTCTCTAAGTTACTGGTTAAATAAAAATTAGAATTAAAGAATTCTTAATCCATAGTTTGGACTAATACTAGGAAGATCTACATGATGAGTCAGAAGAAGAAAATAAAGAGATTAGTTTAACACAAATTAGAATTGAAGAATTGTTAATGTATAGTTTAGACAAATACTACAAAGATCTACATTAGGGGTGATCGGGTCTAGGGTGGGTAGGTTCCAAACCTAGACCCTGTACCCAATCCTGTTATAACCGGTTCTCTTTTTTTGGACCCTGTACCCAACCCACCCTGTTTTTCCGGTCCGGTTCCAGGGTTAACCCTATTTATATTGGAACTTATTTTGCATAAAAATTGCTGTACAACACTCATATTGTAAGATAAAGCGTTTACAATCTCGATTAGCATAAGCACATCCACCATTGTAGCAAAGGTTAAACTAGTTTTCGAGAAAAACAAAAGGCTAGAAGTCTGCTCTCCTTCAAAGGCTTGCTCGTTCTGCTATTTTCAAATCAGCCAAAATAGAGAGTACAAATTACCATGCAATTTAAAAAGGAAGGTACAGCCAGAAAAGTACTCCAAGAGTTTATTTACCTCATACTACTCCATCCTAAATCCTTTTTCCAATGGGAGAAGTCCGCTTAACCCCAAAATTCTCGTTGAGTGTTCTGCAAATGTGACTACTGATGCATTGCTATCAATCTTATAGCTCATCTCTGGGTAGTGTATAGCTATTCAGAACAAAGGATACTGTAGATTATTTAAATAAAGGTATTATCACCAATTTTACTTCCTCCAGAATTGCCATCCATTTCAAATGATCATTGGCAGTCTTATCAATTCATAAGAGAAAGTTTATGCAGTAAAGCTAGTAAATCCAAGGTTAATATTTGAACCTAGCCTAACAGAACTAGATGCAGGTGAATTAGATACATATAAGTAGAGAAACATTGAACAATTATCCCTCCACTTCCATTGATATGTCTCTATCTTGATCCATTGACTGAAAATTGAAAACAAATTATATAACATTAGGATTCTACAAAAACATATTAGTTTTCATAGTAAATCAAATCTCTTTTCGAAAATCTGGGCTCAACAACAACCCAAACATTCCCCAGCCAATGCTGTGCAGAACAAAAGACGTGGCTCCATGCAACTACAGAGATTTCATTCGACCTTGCATCGACTGGCATTTGTGCTCAAGCTAGAAAAAAAGGATAAATTCGTTCCCTTTGTGACCGCACCGGATGCTTTTAACAACCTCCTTCACGCCTCTTTTCAAGCATTTGTCTTTAGCAGCTGCCAATCAAGAAGAACCCCAAGGACATGGCAATAGTCAGCCCAAAGAAATTTCAATCGAACCACAAACACGCAGTACACCCATTTAAGCCCACCCCGCCCCCTCGCGCTTGCCATTCGCAGTGAATATTCGGCTCATCGACAAAGAGAACCGGCATTTCAATGCACCCAATTCCAGCTAAAGTTTCATCGAATAGGTTTTATAAAGAGCCGAGACCGTCAGTCATTGTATATCCGACAAATCACGTACCCAAAACTCATCATCAACTCACCAACCAACGGAAAGGAGAAAAGGAGCAAGAACACATGTTAATATGAGACAATGAGTAAGGGTTCGATGGGGCATTACCTTTGCGGACGAGCTTGAGGGCGTGCTTGTCGAGCTTCTTGCCGGTGAGGGGCTTAGTGATGGGGCCGAGCTGGCGATGGCGCGACAAGGAAGTAGATGAATGTAGATGAGGAAGCAGCGCGATAGAGAGCTGGATCTGGCGATGGCGTGACGGGGAGCTGGCAATGGTGCGACGAGGAAGCAGCGTGACGGGGAGTTGGATCTGGTGGCGCGACGAAGGAAAACGCTGTGAAGAAGTCTGCGGGTGTGAGAGGTAAAAATAAAAACAGGGGAACAAATTAGGGTTTTGGACTTTTGGGTTGGCTTACAAATTGGTTCTCAAACTGGTTCCCAAATCGGTCCGGTTGATCCGGTTCTCGGGTGGGTAATCCCTCGGAACCGGTTCCCGGACCGGTTCAAACTGAATCTGAATTTTGGGAACTGGTTCCCTGATCGGTTTCAACTGGAACGGGTTCCCTACCCTGTTTTCCGGGTGAGCTGGTCCGGGAACCGGGTTTACCCAGTCCGGTTGCACACCCTTAATCTATATGATGAGTCAAAAGAAGAAAATAAAGAGATCTATCCACTTCTGAGTTAATTGGGCCTAGAATTTTTGGGGGTTTCTACAATAAACAGCCCAGAGGAAAGAATAGCTTATGAGCCCTTTTTTTATTCAATTTCTAATGACGATTCTTCCTTTTATTATTGTAACTTCTGACTGAAACAATGTTGAATTTTTCTACAACAACCTTGACGCCCATGAAGATTTGTTAAAATGATTGCAAGACATGGTCATATAACCTTGCATTCTAAAGAGACAGAGTTCAATAGGACCTCACATGTCTTGCCATTAACATTAGGAACATTTTTTACAAATGAATGTGATATTGCAGGATCTTGACTAGATCAAGTCTGACAATTACGATAATACGCAATCATCACCGCACAAAAAAAATACATAGTTGGTCCCTGAACTTATGCTATTTTTTAAATGTGGTTCTCAAACTTATATTTTGCTCAATCAAGTCCTTAAGTAGGTGGACTTGTCCAAAAAGCCCTTTTTGTTGTATAAAATCAATTTGTACACACCAAACTTCAAAATACTATTCCCTGAATGCTCCTTTCTCTTGAAGACCATTATCACTTAATCACCAATCACTCACTCGTTTTTTCCGTGTTCTACTCTCATAATTTCTCTTGAGGGAACCCCTGGAGGTTGTTGAAGTAGCAAAGCATACTCATTTTCCTCACTCAACTTTGAACCATCATATTTGCGCATTGTTTTAGCCCATCTCTAGTAAATCAGAATTTTATGCTCCTGCAATCACTTGAGATGTAGGGGATAAGGAGACTATCACAACCGGTGTGTGATTAATTGGATATCAATTGGCATCAAACATCTCGAGAACATACATTAAAAAGAAAAAAGAAGCTTTCTACTAGGAGAAACCGCTCATTTAACCTGCATTGAAAACTTTAAGCAAAAAACTCTCTCGTCATGTAGAGCTTTTTCTACCCTATGGTAGCTTTCTTCTCCGTCAAAACCCACCATTTCTCTGTTGTCTCCATAGCCATGGTTCCTTCAGCCACGATATCGACAATTCAGCTCACCTTTGACCCTCTCCCCCAACTTTTTCCTCTTGCACTTTGTCAATTCTCACGATGTTTCCTCTGCCCACTCTGCCTTGGTAGCTCCGCAATCCTTGTCTATGCCATGCATTCCTTTAATTAAGTTTTGCATGTGCTCCACCGCCGACCCATCTCCTTAACTGATTTCGTTTGGTTGATTCCCATCTCCATCGCCGGCCCATCTCCATTGCCATTTGTTCCATTTGGTTCCAGTTCGTAATCCTCTTGCTGTGCTGGGTTTGCTTAAAGTCTGCGTCCTCCCTTATCTTCAGTACTTTCCCCAAATCCTACTGGAGCAGCATGGACGGTAATGGCCAGGAAAATGATGCAAGACTCACAGCTCTTTGTAACAGAATAGGCAAGTTATGGGCTGATTAGGAAATAGAAGATTGGGAAGAAGCTATTCCAGAAGAAAAATTAGCATAATGTAGACAAATCTTATTAGGTAAACTCCAATCAAACCCTTCAATTAACTTCCAGGCTTTTCAGACTACTATCAAACGTGCGTGGCGTAACGACTAGGTTAAAATATCTCAAAGGGAAGTAGGTCTTTTCGTTTTCAAATTTAATTCAAAAGTAGAGAAACAGCAGATTTTGGATAATAGTCCTTGGCTTTTTGCGAACCACCTCCTGATCAACAAACCATGGGCTCCTAACACTCCTCTATATTGTTATGATTTTACCACCTGTGCATTTTGGGTCCAAATTTTCGGCATTCCTTTAGAAAGAAATACAGAGACTATGTTCAGTAGAGCTGTGTAGCATGTTGGTAAGGTCCTGGAAGTCAGAATTGATGCTAAAGAAGGATCTACCCTACGAGCAAGGCGAGCTAGGGTGGAACTTAATTTGAATGAACCTCTACTTTGGTCAATGGCTTCGGGCGTAAGTCAGAGAATACAGTCCATTCTAGCAAACTTTCTATGACACACTATATTATATCGAAATAGAGGATGAAACTGTACCTGAAACACCTTCGACAGTCCCTCTAATGCTACCTGCCATCCCCAACAATATCAATGAGAATCCTGCACAAATGGAGGTTGGCTCAGATCAGCAAGGTAACTTTTAGATTGTTGCTACTCAGTGTGTTTAACTCAAGAAGAATCCTCAGAGAGAAGCTGAACTGCAAAAACTGAAGTCTCCTATTTTAGACATACATATCATTATTAGTGATTTAGTAGCAGAATCCTCCAAACCTAAGAAACTAAAGAGTCCAAGGAAACTTACAAGAGGAAGCCCACAGAAAAAGGTGAAGAGATATTTGCCTTATGAATCGCTTGCTCATGGACTAATCGAACTGGATGACAATCAACTTACGGATACCCCTATCGTTGAGGCCGAAGGGGTAGGCAATTGGGTGCTAGTGGCTTGCCCTACAAAGCCACCAAATGATAAATGAAGATCATTAGTTGGAACTGTCAGGGGCTAGGCAATCCCTTGACAGTTCAAGCTCTCAAGGACCTCGTGGTCCAAGATCAGCCCGATCTCATATTTTTGATGGAATCTAAAAATCAGGACTTTGTTTTAAATAGAGTGCGGATGAGATTGCATTACCAGCATAGTTTTTTGGTGAGCCCCACAGGCCTAGCTGGTGGCTTGGCCGTCTTTTGGAATGACCAATTTTCTATTAGTGTGAACTTCTCAACCCACTATATTGACTTGATCTGTACTAGTACCTAAGGTGGCAATCCTATGAGACTCACCTATATTCATGCGCCTACATCCTTCCATCAAAGACAACAGTTATGGGTAGCTTTAAAAAATCTCAGTAGATCAATTACAATGCCATGGCTATGCATCGGAGACGTTGACGAGATCCTAAATCACTGAGAAAAAGTGGGTAAGAGATTCACTCATTCTTATAGATTAAGTTCATTTTGGGATTTTTTAAACGACTGCTCACTAATGGAGATTGATGGCAAAGGATGTGCCTATACATGGGTTAATAATAGGGATGACGAGGATATGGTTAAGGAAAAACTTGACAGGGTTTTGTGCAATATGGACTAGAGATTAAACTACCCAGCAGCTGAAGTATTCGCCTCACCTACTATAGGTTTTGACCATAGTAAAAGGCCTTCACCTTTGAAGCCTTCTGGGCTCATCATACTGATTATCGCCAAGTTATAGCTGCTGCCTAGACATCTCTTCCTCTATGTAATGCCTCTATCTCCCGTAAGCTTCAGGTTGCTACCACAGCGCTCCAACAGTGGAGTAGAAAGAAATTCTGCAACGGCCATCTTCGAATAAATCTATTAAAACAGCAGATTCAAGATCACATCAACCAACCAGGCTGCAACTATGATAAACAGTAGGTTAATCAACCAAAAGCTGAAATTCAACATGTTTGGCAACAAAAGGAGCAATACTGGGCTATGCGATTGCGGATAAATTGGCTGTGTTTGGGGGGGGGGGGACAAAAATACCAAGTTTTTCCACATGACTACAATTCAGAGACAGCATAGAAATCGCATCAATATGCTACAAGATGCAAATAACCTATGGATTCGTGAACCTACGTAACTAAAGAACATGACTAACGAGTTCTTCCATAGCTTATATATTTTTGTTGGTGCTCGGAACTTTGATCCTATTCTATCACAGTGTAGTCAAGAAGTTACTACCAAAATGAACCTAAGTCTAACAGCGGAGGTAACTAAAGAAGAAATCAAATTAGCAGCTTTTCAACTAGGGGCCACTAAAGCCCCCGAACCTGATGGCTTCAATGGCCTGTTCTATCAACAGCACTGGGATCTCCTGGAGGCTGATGTAGTCACTACAGTGCAAGATTTTTTCTCATTCGGTATGCTGCCACTAGCTCTGAACAGAACCATCATCATCCTGATCCCTAAGGTAACTCAAGCAGAAAGGTTAGACCAATATAGACCGATCAGTCTATGCAATTTTATTTATAAAATCATATCCAAAGTATTGGCTAACCGTCTCAAATGTTGGCTTCCTGATCTAATCTCACAAGAAACATAATGCTTTTATCACTGGGGGACAAATTCAAGACAGTATTTTGATCATTCAAGAGGTATTACACCAGCTGAAAATCAAGGTGAGAAAGAAAAAATTTCAGGGCATCTTAAAGTTGGATATGCAAAAAGCATATGATCGGGTTGAGTAGGATTTTCTAGAGGCGTATCTTCATAAACTGGGGTTTGATCCTAGAAAGATACAATGTATAATGCAGTGTATCACCACAGTATCCATTAGCATCAAGTTAAATGGTGAAACTCTTCCTTACTTTCAGCCATCAAGGGGTTTACAACAAGGTGACCCCCTTTCTCCTTATATGATTATCTTGCTAGCTAATCTTCTATCTCGACTTATCACACAAGTAGTAGACATGGGCAATTTGAAGGGAATACGTCTTAACAGGTGGTGTCCCACTTTGTCTCACCTACTTTTTGCCGACGATGCAACTTTTTTCTGGATGGAAAGCTTCTTGAATGTCAAAATCTTTCCAATATTCTGCAGCAATATCGCCTAGCCACAGGTCAAGCTATAAATAGGAACAAATCAAGTCTCTTCCTTAGTAAAAATTGCCCGCTGAGTTTGCAAGAGAATCTGGCTATAGAATTGAGAGTTCATTTGATACAAAAAACTGGGAAATATTTGGGTATACCGTCTGACTGGGGTGCTTCTAAAAAAGATATGTTTTCATGGATTATGACTTGAGTCAATACAAAGTTAGCAGGTTGGAAAGAGAACCTTATTTCCAAAGGCAGTAAGGAAATTTTACTTAAGAAAGTGGTGCAAGCCCTCCCTCAGTATGCAATGTCCATTTTTAAGCTCCCTATTTCTATTTGTAAATCTATTGAGTAGAGGATAGCCAATTTTTGTGGCAGACTAGCAATACCAAATCAAGGATCCACTAGAAAAGCTAGGAACTTCTGAAAGAATGCAGAAACAGTGGAGGGATGGGATTTAGAGATCTAATTGCTTTTAACAAAGCCCTTCTGGGTAAGCAAGCGTGGAGACTTTCTCAAAATGCCTCTTCCCTATGGAGTTCACTTTTTAAAGGATTATATTACCATTCCAAAGAATTCTAGCATGTAGAAAAGGGACATAGACCTTCCTGGGGTTGGCAAAGCCTACTTCTAGGAAGGGACTCCATCACAGAAAAAATACGTTGGTTAATTGGCAATGGTGAAAAGATTAGGGTCAGACAGGATAGATGGCTGAAAAAATGGGTCATTGGTGGGCCAGCACCAAGAAATGAACCCGAGAAAGTGGCTGGTTTTATCTCTTCAAACTAGCTCACTTGGGATATTCCAAGACTCAAGCAAAGCTTCGATGATCAGACAATCAAAGAAATTTCATCCATTTAGCTTCGGCCAGAATGTACCTTAGATCAACTACTATGGACTGGCACGCATGTAGGCAAATATTTAGTAAAAAGTGGCTATCGTCACATTTGACAGTCAAACCACATCACAAACAGCACCCGGGCTTCATCATCTTATACCACACCTTGTCGTCCTTGGCAACAGATTTGGAAAATTAACACAGTACCAAAAATCAGAATCTTCCTATGGTCTATATGTCACAATGCGTTACCAACTAAGGAAAATCTCTTTAGGCGACATATCACAGATGATCTGATATGTCCCCTTTGCCCATCTCAGGTCTCAGAAACTCTAGAACATTTATTCTTGCTTTGCCCTAGATCTCAGCAGGTTTGGTCACATCCTAACATACAGATTATAGTCTCAACATTTAGCACACACCGAATGGACGCATGGTTGGCTGATCTAGTTGAGCATAGAGCTCACTTACTCGGTTTGGAGGTCATTGCAACCCTTCTTTGGCAGATTTGGAAATCACGTAACCTTTATATCTTCCAACGACAGTGTTTGAACCCTCAGCAGATAGTGGATTCGGCACTCACATCAGCACGGCTGTATCTCTCCTCCTCACAGTTGAATCTGGACCCAAGAGTGCCCTCTCCGAACCCTAATACTTGCTGGATTCCCCCAAAACCTGGCTTCATTAAAGTGAATATGAATGGAGCTTTCCCATCTAGCTTCGAAATGGGTTTGATTGCGTGCCTATGTTGTGATCATAAGGGTACCTTGCTCGATGGCTGCTCCCAAAACATTGAAGCCTCCTCCCCCCTTCAAACAGAAACCCAAGCTCTATTATTCACCCTCAAATTTCTGTTACAGCAGGGACTCGCTAACACTAACCCGATCCTTGAATCGGATTGTCTAGAGCTAGTGGAGACCGTGAATCATCGCCGGAGGCCATCACTGGATTGTCGATCTTTGATCAAGAACACCACAACCCTGCTTCGTACTGCCCTAATCTACGCTTCTAGCACTGTAGGCGTGAAGCTAATTTGTCTGCTGACTGGGCCGCCAAGGCCCAAGGCCGTGGATCTCTGCTTCCAATTTGGGCTCTTGATCCCCCATAACTCTCTTGAATCTGCTTTGTATTGATGCCTTGTATAAGGGTTGTAACTTTTTTAACTCTTGAATGATATGCTCAACTTTCGACCAAAAAAAAAAAAACTTGCATTGAAAAAGCTTGCTCTTTACGTGGTTTCGGAAGAGAGTGATTTGCATTAGAAAATCTTTTTAATTGGGAAACAAGTTCACAAGGAACTAGCTTCTGGTCCTCCCATTTGCATCTGTTCCACTTTAATCGCGAGAGTTCGTAAAGTCTAGTTTAAAAGCACATTAAGGCTAGGATGCATGAAGATTAATTTATAGAATTCGTATAGACAGTGATATGATTGAAGATTGTTTTATTTTTAAATTGGACCTACCTTGGAAAAAATAATGTTCATGTCCTCTGACTCCCATTATTGTGCTAATCATCATAGCAGCATATGAAAGTCTATACCTAGCATCCCCATTATTGCTCAGGATTTCCTTTGGTGAAGCTTCAAATGGAAGTCCACGTCATAAGGACGTCACTCGAATTTGGTTCTTTTCCTTCTTCTTTGCTTTCTTTTGGGCAAAACTTCAGTGGAATTTGCGGGTCACTCCTTGATCTCAAGATCTTCAGTGGAGATGCACACATAGGATGGATGTGCTCGAGCTAAAATGAACATTGAGCTAACTAATGACCTTTCTCTTTTCATCTATCTTTTCGTATGCGTGATCATTAGAGTGACCCTTTTTCCATGTATCAAGATTCCAATGTCCAAATCCCACTTCTCATGGACTGCTTTTGCTCAATTCCGCCCCCCATTTAAGTGGCCCAATATCTGAGCCCAATATTTTACATCAATAAGGAGAAAAACTTTTGAAAAATCAACTCTCGAGTCACCATGTTCTTCCACACAACAATTTCCACGTAGGGATGCGAAAGCATATAGCACCATGACAGAACTAGAAGATTTTCTTTTGCCTCCTTGGAGTTTGAAGGCGTGCACTGTTGATGAGCATGGAACATGATTGCCAAAGTGAAACAATTGCTTCTTTTGAAAAAGAAAAGAAAAGAAAAGAAAAGAAATAATTGTGGACCATAGTCCTGCAATTCAAGTTTGTAGGAGTAGATAGTTATGAGCAAAATCGTTAGACACTTGCATGAAAGTCTCTAAGTTGTTGTCATATGTGTTCTTGAGGTTTGAAGGTGGATCTCACTTATGAATAATATCACAGGATCTCTCCTATCTAGTGTATCATAAACTCTCTCACTGAAGCCACTGACATACGCTATTCTCTTATTTGATTGTGGTCTCTTCCATTTTCGTTGCCTCGACATTTTAGAAACATCATATTAGCAATCGCACCACGTTTGACACCTCTCGCTGCAATAATCATTCCTCATCCTTAATGAATTGGGTATGTACGTAATTTGTCCATGAACCACCACAGATCCATTGAAAGGGATATTGCCTTCCTTTGTATTGACCTAGCTCATTCCACGTCGACTATACTTCCCAAAGGAGTACTAGAACTAACTGCATAAGGTAATGATCGTTTTGGGATGGATCCTACTTATGAATAATATCACAAGATCTCACCATTTTTATATGGGACTAGAAGTGTCATGAACTCCACTTAAACCACTGACTTGCAATACTTCCCATATTTGATGTGTAGTCCTGTCTAAATTTGCTCTTGCTGCTAGCCCAGAAGCATACCTACTAGAAGCCATCCTTTGTTTGAGTCATCTTGCATCAACAATCATTCTCACATCTCCTTGAATTTGGTACGGGCCTAGTTCGTTTAAAAACCACATCTTTAATGAAAGATATTTTTCTTTGATACTATCTCTATCAATTCAACCTGTTCCGCAAAACTTTCCAAAATAGTTAAAGTAGTTATAATATATTGTTAGTGTGACATCCTGAATTTTACAGTTATGCTTTCAATTAAATTAATCAGGCCTTTCATCGACGCGCCTATAGTGTTATTCTCAGAGTTGATCACTCCTGAGATAACTAGACTATCTTGAGAAACCATTAAGGAATTTTAATGCAATAGACTTCAGGATTCAACCAGGAATCGACTGCTCGACCATGCTGATCTGCATAGATCATTGCGGCACAAATATAACTCGATTTGAAATCAGGAATAAGTAGGTTTGACTGAGATGCGTGGTTAAAGGTGGGTGATCTCACTAAATTGCAAAATTTTCATCGACCAATACTAGACCGATTTTTTTATTTATTGTTTTGGTACCCTATCTCTATATTTGAATCTTCGAGATTTTTACGATAATTGAGAGTCACCAATGTGTCGAAGAGGTTCATTGTAGCTCGAAGAAAATCAACCACGGGTCATTTGCACTAAAAAGTTTTGAAAGTCACCCGGTAGCGTAAGTTATATTAAAAACGTGATTGAGTGAAATTAATCGTGAATTTGAATATGATTTCAGAAATTGGAAGTTTTTTCATGTCACAGATCATTATAGGAATATTGACTCAGTATCCGAATATTTTTCTACAAACCAAGACTTTTTGGGAAAAAGTCGCCGTGGGGCCTTTTTGTCCAGAAAGTGTTAGGGATCGTTTTTGATCTTGCAATTAGCTTGCAAGATGGTTCAATTGGTGAGAAAAAAATACCAATTTGATTATTGACTCGACAATTGAATTTTTAGAGACCGAATTGGATTAATTCAAGGAGGATTGAGTGTCCAATGGAAGAGAAACCGAACCAAATTCGTGTGCCCCCACCACTCACGACGTTGGGACCATCTTGGGCTTCTAAAAGTGAGCTTTGGTGGCTGATTTTTGGTCAAAGGATCAGCTGGTGGTGGAGGAATGGTCAAGGGGACAAGTTGGGAGAAATTAAGGCCAAGTGGACCCCTTGGTTCCCTCATCTCTCTCCCTCTCCCTCTAGACCGGTCGACAGCCTCCTCTCCCCTCCATTTTGTGCCATTCAAAGCCCTCAGCAAGCAGAAGCTAGCCGTGAGCCGTAGCCCGTTGCCGTTCGCCGCCATCCGCCCGCACTAGCCCGTCGTGACTCGCCTTGCCGGGCGATTGTCTCCGTCGTTCCCTAGACATCTCCCTGTTCCAACAACGTCCTCGAGTTTTTCCCTTGGCCGTCGAACCACCGTGAGCCGCCGTACGTTACCAGTTTCGTCCGCCAAGCTCGTTGTAGACACCTCTCGTTCAGCCTTGCTGTTTCTGCCCTCCCGATTGTTGAGCAACCTTTCTTGGTCTGAAGATCAGCCAAGAACAGAGAGCAAACCAGCAGAGGGTTTTCAATGCTATTTGGCCTGTTTTGGTGCTTTCCGAGCCTTGGTTGCCAAGCTCGCTTTGTAGATAGTAGAGCCTCGTCGCACCCCCGTCGTTTCGAATTGAGCAGTTAATCAAGTAAGTTTAACTCACTAATCCTCGCTTCTTAGGTTAATGACATTTAAAGGTTGATTAGTTTAAGTTAAATATGGATTATGTGGTTAGTTAGATTATATTAGTGAATTTAATTATTTACCGATGCGTGTTAGGTGGATAGTTAGTGCAATTAGGATCTAGACAAGCTCTAGTATTTATCTAGAGTGATTCGGAAATTTTCCGGGTCCGTCTCGGTGTTCAATTAGGCTTTATGGGTCTAAGTTTTAATTGTTGGCATTTATTTAATTAATTTACGTAATTATTTAATTAATTATTTATTTTTCGAAAATTAAACTAGGATGGTCGGTGACCGAAATTTTATGCTGATTGCAGTGATGCATTCTGTTTATTTAATTGAGCTTTAATTTGTGTTGATTGTGAGTGAATTATGAAATTAGGAAATTATTCCTAAACTTATTTAATTTTGGTAATTAAGTGAAAAATTACCAAGCGTCGATCTACAGCGCCAAAAATCTATTTTTGGATTATTGAAACTTGTGGGAGATTCAAAAGTGAAATTATTATATTTTGGCTAAGGCCAACCGTATACCTACACACAACTATTTTTATCGGGAATGATAAAAATGTTGAATTGATTGTACGATTGTGATGATATACTATATCAGCCTACAAGCAATATGTCAGCTTAGCAGAGAGAAGTATACCGGTATACTATATCAGCCTACGGTCGATATGTCAACTTAGTAGAGAGTAATATACCTTATCAGTTTAGATTGAGCCTTGCCAGTATACTATATCAGCCTATGGGCGATATGTTAGC
Organism: Eucalyptus camaldulensis; assembly: GCA_019915185.1. NCBI lineage: Eukaryota > Viridiplantae > Streptophyta > Magnoliopsida > Myrtales > Myrtaceae > Eucalyptus > Eucalyptus camaldulensis. Next base: position 14,662,071 of record JAHSVA010000014.1, on the reverse strand, counting down.
TTAGCAGAGAGCAGTATACCTTATCAGCTTAGATTGAGCATTGCTGATATACTATATTAGCAGGCGATATGTCATCTTAGTAGAGAGCAGTATACCTTATCAACTTAGATTGATCATTGTTGGTATACTATATCAGCCTACGGGCGATATGACAGCTTAGACAGAGAGCAGTATACCTAATCATCTCAGAAGCAAGCTATATTATCTATTTATCAGCTTAGAAGTAAGCAGTTTTAATATGATCGGACTTTATAGATAGTATGAGATGAGCCAACCAAGAAAGGGTCGTGATGACATGTAATCGACTGAGTCAATTGATCGATGAATCGATCCGAATTGATTAGATGTTATGATTGCGAGTTTATGAATTAAACTGATTTATAGGAAGAAGTGGAGGCCCAGGTAAGTCCTATACCTTGTGATTGAGTTTAGGCAACCCTTAAGATGTATTTTTTTTCCTAATTGAGGCTTAGGAGATAGAACTCGCTAAGACATAGTCTCACCCCATTGTGGGAAAACCATTTTTAGATCCATATATGGTAGCTCCTCCCGAACATTTTGGACAACCTAAGAAGATCACAAAACAGAAACACTATATTCCAATCCATGGACATCCTGAGGGGCTGCAATACGAGCTGGTGAAGTCCATAGTCTGGGTTGATGCGAGTTTACCTAAGAAGGTGCGTCATCAATACAAGTCATGGTATTGCTTGTATTGTAATGGGCAAAGAGAGGGCCTAGTACCAAAGTGTGAGGTGCCTTTATATGTGATGGAGGTTGTGTTTGGAAAGGGGACGGCTGATCCTCTAGGTGGTTCAGTTACAGACCCGAAGGACTTGAAGTTAGCAGAGCCAGACTCCCCGGTGTATTCGGCAGTAGATTCTAGCTGGAGTATGGAGATTGAGGAGGAGGATGAGTAGTCGTAGTTTGAGAAAACTCCTTCTATTTGTGAACGTTTTACATAGACTCACTTGTTGTATATATATAACTGGTTATGTTATATATATATATATATATATATATATATATATATATAAGTGTGATTGTTGTGGCTTTAAAAAAATTGGTCCTACTTTCATATCCTATTGTTTTATTGTCTGGAGATATTAATATGCTTCCACATGCATATTAAAATGAATAGGTTGACGATGCGTTTTGGGACGTCGCTATTAATCGATCAAGGAGGAATGGGTACATACTCGGAGGATCAGGGTGCAACAATTAGAATATTTTAATAATAAATTACGTTTTCATCTAAAAATTTAGGTTTTTAGAATAGTTAGTACTGGCTCTATCAAAATCTTTTATTAGTATTAGAGTTGGAGGTCTTGAGTTTAAATTAGGTTCCATTTGATTTCCCAATTAAAATTTGCATGCTTAGTATTAGGCAAAAGATCAAATTAAATATAAGAGAGAGTGTTAGAATATTTAAATAATAAACCACACATTTATTCAATAATTTAAATTTTTAGAATAGCTGGTAGTGCTCTTGCCAAAATCTTTTAAGTATAATAACCATTCTAGGTATGATCTTATTTATGGATAACATTACAAGATCTTACACATTTGATGTGAGACTTAGATTGTCACAAGTTTCCAAACTCCGTTGCTTATGAAACGGATGTTTTACCTTTTACGGAACGTAATGAAAGGGAAACTAATTTTGTGAGCAGCGTTATATAAAAGAAGACATTTTTCAACAGAGTTAAAACTCTGAGAACTGCAGCACGTGTTCTTCCTTTTCCTCAAAGGACGGCAGTTATTAACCTATGGAGGACAACCATTCGGATAATGACGCTTGAGGGTGTGAGAGCAGTCCTTAAGATTCGATTATTGATGTTTGATCTTTGATGTTGAGTACTGACGGCAGAACGAACCCATTTGAAAAATGGGTTGCTTATTTGAGACTCTGGGGAGATAATGACGTTTCGTAAAAAAATTTATTCCGTCCACCGGAACAGAGCGCTATAAAATTCGACTTTGTGTACATTTGATTGCTATAATAAAGTGTTGGGGTAAAATTCTTCATAGGTAAATAAGCGTAGATGACATTTATCATTCTTTAAATTTTAATCACCGAATGCACTGCAGTTTCGACTTTTTGCAATTGATGCAATCGAAATTTAACTAGTTTCCTTGTCGAGATCTAACATGCGATGACATGGCGCCGACAAATTATCCAAGCTGGCATTGCGTCAGCCCTGAAAAAATAATTAAAATACCATCACATGTCTGCTACCACTGTCAGTGTTTGGCTGAAATTCAGTCAATTCCGATCAAATTTATAAATTGGGAAAAATCGAAAGTTCAAAGCGTTCAGCTTGTGAAATCAAGGTTCATCTGTTAAATTGCAAAACACCCTAAATTAAGTAACCAGTGACCAAACTTACCCAAAATAATCCATTATTCTTTGGGTTCCACTACATACACGGGTAGGCATGAAATTGAGAAATGGAAAATACTCCATCGAATGGGACTTTCTTTTGTTTGTATTATTGAAAATCACCTTTCTAAAGTAAGTGGAATATGTTATCATTTGTTTAATTGCATTCCAGTCCTGTATAATTGTAATTTATTTATATTTTGCAAAGGGCGATGGGTGCTATTTCCACCCCCATTTTAGCTAAAACACTCCCCTTCTCGGTTAACCGACCCAATTACTCTCTCTCTCTCCCTCTCTCTCTCCCTCCCTCCCTCCCTCTTCAATTTGTTTTTATCCTCTTTTATTAGTATAAGTATACAAATGATACATCACACTCGACAATATATATCAAAGTCATCATCTTATCCTACATAAAGTTATCACTTTACCTAGAGAAAGTTATTAATTTTAATTTAATGTATCATATTTTTAATCACAAAAACTAGAAGATTAAAAATTTATATTTATGATGGCTTAAGAACACACGATGGATTACCTAATTTTATCTAGTAGTTCGAGTGAAACTATATATCTAATTATCTAGCCGATCTTGATAAAAAAATGGAAAAGGAAAATTTATCAATATATGAGAGGTTAATTTGTTAGAAACATGACAAAATGTTAAACGTATTTATGTTTAGATCATACTTAAATATTAACAAAAGACAAGCACAAAAAGAAAAAAAAAAGAAGAAGAGAAATCCTTGCTATTTGTCGCGACCTAAATTTTCGGGGTTTGGACCACCTATGGTTTGGCTAATGGATTGTTAAGCCTAGACTTAACTCGGGCTCTCCCAAGCCCATACCAATTCGCGACTTTCGGTTCAAGTTCTTAACATGCAATTTTTTAATTAGGAGTCGCCACTAATTTATTTTTGGTGGGTCGATTAGAAACCCAAGTAAAGTAATGGGAGATTTACTTTACTCCTACGAACCAGAGATTTATGAGTTCGGGGACTTGGTTACACTAGACTATCCTAGTGCCCTTTCGGTACCTTTTTATTTCATTTTTTCAAAAAATGTTTAGCAATTGAATTGATTTTAATTTAACTTCCTAACATGTGAGGTGATCAAACATGTGCGCATACCACCAATTTAACACTCAAGAAAGCAATTAAATATTGCAAAACATACCTAGGAGCAACGAAAGTATCTGCATTGTTAAATCAGAATTCACATCAGCAGCCCTAGATATGATTTTTAATTAACACGCAATTTCAATTTTTGTTTTCACTTTATTTAATGAAAATCATGACTTATGCAATGCATGTTAATAATCTGATATGACATGGCAGCATGACCTAAACTATATGACATGAAGAAATGCAATAATTAAATGCAATCTAAATGACCTAATTCTAATGACATGCAATGCGATGCAATGACATGCAAAATTATTTGAACTAAGATGTCATGCCGCATATAATTTAGCACGCAAGTTATATGTCATGCGACATTTATTAAATGATTTAGTCTAATGATGAGGAAGTTCTAATTAAATGAACCTAATAAAAACTAAATGACGTGCATTTGATATTTCTATTTAAAAATGCGAAAATAATCTAGCTAGATTAAAATTCATTAAATCCTAATTTAAACTAAGATATTATCTTAATCTAACATGTAATTGATCTAATATGCAATGACGTGCAGAGCAAGCCCTAATTCTACATGACATATGCATGATTTTTTTTTTATCTTTTATTTTTATTTAAAATTCAAAATTTAAAATTGCCACGTAATTAAACACGCAACTAAAATCTTAAATTAATGTATTTTTTAGTGTTTTTCGAACTAAAATCCCTATCCTAGCTATGCAAGATAACAAGAAATATTCTAAAACAAACTGAATCCTAATTTAATTTTTTTTTGGATTTTTTTAGTGATTCTCCAAAACAAATCATTATCAACTAAACATTAAATCTAAACAATCAAGATATGCAATCAAATAAAGGATCAAAATAATCGGAAAAATAACCTGTTGTCTCACAGGTTAAATTAACGATTATCCTAACCCTAATTATCACGACAAAGGGTTCAAAATAACTAAAAATCTGATCCGAATTCTTACGGATCAAATTAATAATTATATTGATTTAGTACTTAAAAAACTATCAACAAACCCCAAAAATTAATGTAATTAAAAAAAATAACCCGACATCTTACGGGTCAAATTAATAATTACAATAAGTTTAGGGATAACTTATGCGGATAATGCCTACAAGATTCATAAAGTGAACATTGGGATCCAATTAAGTAAATAACTAAAGAATATAAACAAAATAAAGTAAAATAAATGAACAACCTAATTGATTTTGCTTTTTCTGTTGTTTTTCCTTTTCTTCTGAGCAAGGCGGCACGTGGTGGCCGGTCCGGTGAGGAGTCGCCGGCGAGGCAAGGCAGGTGGGTTGGGCGGCAGAAACACGTCGAGGCAGAAGCAGCTTCGCGGGTTGCTGCAAGGGCGTCGGCTCAGCGTCCGGTGGGGCTTCGAGCGAGGTGGTCGCGAGTGAGGTTGATCGGCGATGGTGCAGGCGCGGCGAGAGGGAGGCGCGGCGGTGTGGATCCGGCAGGCTTAGGCGTTGGGCACTGTAGGTGGAGCTTCGGATTAAAGTCGGGTTAGAGCAGAGGGCACGGAGCGGCTTCACGGGGGCAACGCCTCTCGATTGCGGATTGCAGGTCGTCAAGTGGAGCGATGAGGGTGGCGACAGATGCGGCACAGCGTCAGGCAAACAAGGACAGGGGCAACAGAGACAAGCGGCGCGGCGGAGAGGCAGGCGCGGGTGAGTGGGGCTCTAGCGCAGTGGCGCGGGTCGTCGAGGCTTGCAGACGGAGACCGGCGGCCACGTCGGCGCGGGGAAGGAGGCTCGGCTGCGGCACGGCTCGGGCCTACTCGCGGAGGGTGGAGCGTCGAGCTTCGGGTTGCCGGGGCAGGGGCAAGGCTCGGCGCGGCACGGTGGCGGAAGCCTCGCGGATGGAAGTTGTAGTGGAGGGGCAGCGATTTGGGGAAGATGATGAACAGTAGGGGTCAAATCACCCCTTTACTTTTCTCCTCTCTCTCTCTCTCTCTCTCACGTCACTCTCCCTCTTCCTTTGCTTTTCTGCAGAAGCTTTTTTGCTTTTTTTCTTTTTCTCTTCTTTCCTTTTAACCTCCACGGATGGCTTCTCTCCCCTTTCACTTTTTCTGAATTTTTTTAAAAGAAGCTCTCTCGGACGAAGAGAAGGCCACCCCCATTTATAGAGTGAAAACTTAGTCTGCTCAACCTACGAAGATTTGCATAACAACTCAATCGCTGAAGATCATCTTTCGAGATTATCGTGTATGCTGACTCACTCGGCCATTGAAATCATCTATTAAAATCTTCCAAGCTGACTTGCTCGACCATTGAAGATTTTATATGCTGACTTAGCGATTGAAGATAAACTGGAATTTTTTTTGTCAAGATTTTCCAAATAATTCACTTTAGATAAAACTCCATTATCCAATTCTAAAATCTTTCGAGATATCCATCCGCAACAAAATATTTTAGAATATTCCTTATCCTCCTTAACATTCCCAACTTTAAGATTACAGTGCGATTTTTAAATTTCCAAAAATCATCATAATATCGCATCAAATCTTAAATTTTCACAAGATAATCAATTAAACAACAACGACGGGCTTGGGTTAATTTTATCCTTTCATGGGCCTAGCCCGGCCTATTAATTTAAAATTCAAAACCACCGATTCAACCCATCCACCACCGGTCCAGTAAATGCAAATAAAAAATAAATGCACCTACAACTAAATGCTATGCAATTAATTAATTATTGATTAAACCCTAATTTTAATGCGATAAATAACTAAACGGACCGTCAAAATCTAGGTGTCAACACTATTCTACTCCTATTATAAATAAAGTATTTAATATCGGTTGTAAATTCAATCTCATGACAATTGGAGTATAATTTTAATATATGTTTAAAATATTTGATGCGAGTTTGAAGTTGAAGAAAGTGTAGCTAAATTCTCAACTACCATTTTGCAATTCAAATTAAAGTGTGAAAAGCTCACAATTGAGTTGTTAAAATTAATCTGTCTAGCAATTCAACTTTAAAATAAAGTTTTGTTTAAGCTATTTAATAAAAAGAATATTTAATTGTGTGTCCATAAGCCGTTATAGCGATCATATCTTCTATGCGTTGCGACCTATACCTCGAGGAGAGATGGGTCCCTCTCATGAGTAATATTTAGGGGTATTTGTTCATCAAATAGTTCAAGTAGGCGTTCCCATAAGAGAAGGCTTCAAAAGCGATGTTTAGTTGGTGAGCCACACCTTTTCCATCAATTAGGAATGTAGGTTCTCCCAAACCCATACTTGTACAATAGATGTTTGTTCTAAGGTTCTTAAAGCAACCTAAATATGGATCTAGATGTCACCACTAGCCTCTTTGTGGGGGTCGGCTAGATGCCCAATCAAGGGTCAAGGGACCTCCATTGATTTTGTTAACATCTAAATTTTGACAACCCAATTAGTTGTTTATTGCATAGAAAATTAGAGATCGACCCTGACCCCTAAATAAAAATCTATTCAGTTAAATTGCTTATAAATTATAGGAGCATTTATTAATATGGGTAATAATAGTCCCATATAATTGCATTTGCATTGAACTGATTGTGGATGAATTCGAATGAATAGTTCTAAACTTAATTGGACTAAGCCTGTGGTGGCCAATATCATGTGTGGAAAATCTAATGAAAATTGAAAACAATAAAGATATTATATTATTAAGATTTTTCTTTCACATGGCACATAAAAAAAAGGGCGATGATCTTTGGGGTATATGTGCGTATATGGTTATATCAATCCTCTGGATTTTGAGAAATTTCGGTCAATATTGAAGGGAAGGAAAAAAGAGATTTGGTCATGAGGGGAGTATTTGGGCCAATGTGGAAAGAAGCAAAAAGCGAAAAAAGGAATGTCAGCAAGCTAGTGGCATGGGAAAGGGAGGAAAACATATGCGTGATTATGATGACTAACTGGATTCCATGACTCATCTTTCTCGACGTGCCCGTGATTATGATGATGAATTTTGTGGCTAATTCTCCTATCAAATTCAAGAAAGGCGGTGACATTTGACATTGTTAGTCATATCATGAGTGATTATTAATTAAAATCATTTTAAGTTTTAATCATTCTAATTTACCAAACTTCTCAAGAGGGAAGAGAGAGTTACGTGATTCCTATAAAAATAATAATTTTAGATGAGATTAAATGATCATTTATTTTGTAAAAAATGAATGAGTTAGAAAACATTTTCTTAATAATGATCGCTTATGTCACTTATCAAAGTGAACAAACAACAATTTTCATTGTTCACAAAAATGTTTAAATATAAATTATTATCGATAATGTAAACATTCTTCATAGACTAATTATTTCAAACAATATAAGTAATCTTTAAAAAAAATGTTTTCTAGATTAATCATATTGCGCGAAACAAACAGAGTTTAAGCAAAGTGACTTGAAGCTTATGATCCATGGTAAGGCACCATAATGGAGAAATCAAGTAAATGTCCCACAACACTACTCAGATTGGGATCGTTGGAGAAGCTCCGGTGCCCACTGTGTCGGTTTCAAAAGAAAAAAATCATTAGAATTTAAGTAACATCGATGATGAAGTGATCGGAATTTTCATAGGCAAACACGATAACATGACACAACTCAACTAAGAATCGACAAAGCGGAAATGCAAGGTGGATCACCAAGTTGAGAACAATCACAACACAAGCTATAAAAACGATAATCTCCATGAAATATGATGACATGATATGAATTTCTTTGCAAGAGACAAGCTAGAGACTGTACCAATCGTGGCCGAGAACGAAGAGGGCCCAGAACATGGTGCCCTGGGTGGCCCAATAGAGACGCCGAACGACCCAGCTATTCAAATACGCGCCCCACAGGAAAGCCCGAAGACGCGTCTCTCAGGACATAGCTCATTGACCTCCACGGATCCTTCACCCAGCAGTGGTTTGGTATCGCCGCCCTCACGTTCGCCAGCTTGAACAGCGGTGTGGCCCCGGGGTCGAAGATTTTCTCTCCTTCTCTTCCTTCTTCCTCGTAGATGACCCCATTTGAATTACTCTTCTCTCCTTCATCATCTTCTTCGTCAATTGGTGAGACTTGCAATGGGGCTCTCACTCGAGTCGACAAGAGAGACCCAAATGGTATTCCGGTTAGACGAAGCATTCTGATCAGTTGTTCGCGACGACGATTCAAATTGATGACCCGTATCAATCACTCGCTGAGTCTATCACGAACAACTTTTGCTCAATGAAATGGAACGAGCTTTGGTCGTGCGAACTTTAAGAATGGATGAGTTGTTGTCAGATGATTGGGCTTATGAAGCGAGTCTTTGGTGCCGTTCCATCATGAGAAGTTAATTCTTGCTGGGAAAATTGTCCAAAAAGTCATAAACATATTACATTTTCATCAATTCAATCTTAAACTTTTTAATTATGTTAATTGAGTCTTAAACCTTTTTACACTTTGCCATTTGAGTCCACTAGCTAATTTTGATCGGAAATCACTAACATGATTCCCAGGGATCATACGTGGTGTGGCCAGCATTTGTGTTAAAAATTTTTTGATAACATTTTAATATTATATTGAATTTATTAATTCTTTTTCTTATTCTTTTTTTTTCATTTTTCTTTTCTTCCCTTCTCCCTCCTCTAGGCCATGCTGGGCCTCGGCGAGACTCAACCTTACCTTCACTAGGTGAGGTCAAGCCTTGCCCTGAACTCGCCAAATCTGGCAATGTCGAGCTTGGCCCAACTATGGCAAGGCCAACCTCGCCCAACAAAGGTGAGGTCGACCTCGCCAACCCTTGTCTCTGGCTAGTTATTAATAACATTCACTTAAGTGCCACAAATTGAAAAATTGATCCTTTTAATGTTGATGCCGCCATGAACAATTAATATGAAATTCAAAAATGGAAAATAAATCCATGCCGGAATGGGAAATAATAAAAGAATCCATGTATGATGATTTGTCAGAAAAGACACTTAAATGATCGATTTTACTCTAATGCAATACCTAAGTGAGCGAAAAAAAAAATGTTATAGCCATCAAGTGAATACTATACCGAAGTTATGATACTCCTCCTATGCCTATGCCGCAATTAGCTTATCTGGTAGATTCTTTGTGAATTCCAAATAAGATTCGTGCCTTGCACCCCTTCAATGTCAATCGTAGCACCTTGGCTAAGTCTAATAAACGGGATAAAGCCGAGATCATTTTAATTAAATAAGATGATAGAACAATCATGACGTAAATCAGCATGTCTTGGCCACCTTAATGATCGTTGACATCCAACCAGCCATTCACCATCGTTAGCCACTCTCCTACATCTTTTTGGGGGTACACATTTGAACTAAACTCAGAAATAATTGCAAGGAATAAGCGTTCAGTCATATAAAAAAAAGGCCAAAACCCCCGAAACTATTCAGTTATATCACAGATAATGTAATTTCACAAATGACCATTTCCCTTCAAGTTTTAAATGGAACTTTTAATTTGTTTTATTTCTAAATCACACTTTATTCTTTAATAACGACATGAAAGGGGGAAAAAAACCATGGTGAGATCAAAGAATCTTTGCAATTACCACTCAAAGAAAACCCGACATTTAGAAGAAAAACCCATTACTAGTATCAACATTCAAATCAAAATCATAGAATCCTTAATGGTAGTTGGACAAATAGGAAGTGATTCTACAATCGAAAGAAGAAAATAATGGTGTCCCTAGCGATGTAATGAAATAGAATTGCAAGGCAGTCAATGATCCCATCTCTTTTCGTTAGAGAGCAATAATTTAAAACTCAATCTATGAACAAACCTAATTATTAGAAAACTAATCCAATTTCATCCCCAAATTTAGGGAGAGATCCTCTTTTACCGATGTCTGTGTGTATTGGATTTTAAGGTCCCCCATGTCTCTAGATCTTGGGTCCATCAGTTCCGCTTCACCTTATGTGGAACATCATTTTCATTTTCTTTTTCCTTTTTCATTAGAATTTGCCCATCTAAAACTGATCCTCCACCACCAAACACTCCTTCCTCAACTAAATACCCAATTTCTCTGAAAACAAGGAAGAAGCAAAAGATGGTTGAGAAGACACTAGAGCAAAACCAACCCATCTTCATTCTCTCGGGAACCACCATTCAGATTTGCTTGAGGGTACTATCTATCGCTGCGACTTTGGCCGACGCATTGGTGATGATGACCAGCAAGCGATCCACGACAGTTTTCGGCATTCCCGTCGATGCTTGATATACTTATTTTGCGGCTTTCAAGTAATATTTTAGAGTCATTAGTTTTACCTGATCGATGGACGAGTCCGAGCAATACTTCGAGTGACTATCAGTTTAGAAATCCATGTCCAGGCCCTTCATGATAAGGTGTTGGATTTTCTTTATTGGAAATTATCAAAGCCATGACAAGCCTTGGACCCTAGGCCCATGAAATCGCGAAACCTCAAAGTTGTTAATTATTGTCTTTGTTCTTGATTTTCACACTAACGATTGAATTCCAATTGCAAGTTATTTGGATATGCAAAGTTTGTAGCCTGAGCCTGTTATCCTTGTTATTCCCTTTTACAATCGTCAGACGAAGAGACTGCTGTTCTAGTAGCTATATTTTCTTCTTCCTTCATGACTTGGTATCGTACTGAGGTATAGCATATCGAATCATACCGTATGATTCGAAACATTATTTGGCTAATTTCGACACCGTTCATGCTTGTAGGTGGTGATGACATTGGTGACGGCGGAGTGTGCGGCCACAACCGCTATTGGCTACGTGGGGAAGCATGGAAATGCACACATAGGATGGATGCTCATCTGTGATCATCTTGACAAATTTTGCGAGAAAGTCACCATCTCAATCGCCATCTCCTACCTATTTTTCCTTCTCATGATTATCACCGTCATCTCCGCCTGCAACTCCAGCACTGTGTTTTGGTCTGCAAGTTTGAAGGTTCGAGTGTTACAATATTTTTTTATTATTTCAAATGTGATCCCAATATTGTATTTTCCAATTAATTCCGATTTATTGCCCAATTTATTACCCATGTTTTTACGTGATATTTGCTCGTTAATATATTACTTTTAACAGTCTTGATAGAAGACATTGGTAATGTAAGAAATTCAATAAAACGTCGGGTCTCTAGGATGCGCTTGGTAATGTTTATGTTCAAAAATTTTCCACAGAACAAAATTTGTTCCGAGGAACAATTTTTGAACAGAAGAACGCGTTTGGTAATTGTACAAAATTTACGTTCCTAAAATAGAAAAAGAACAGGAACACGTTTGGTAAACTTGTATAATTTTTTTTTTGTTTCTTTTAATTTTTTAATATTTTTATTTTATTTTATTTTTACTTTTTCCTTTTTCTTTTACTCTTTGGCTGATCGCCGGCCACTGCCATGGCCGGCGATCAGCTAGGTGACGTTTGGTGAGTTTGCCGAAGGTCAGCCTGGCCCCGGCAAGGCTCGACCTCACCCTGGCCTAGCGAGGCCCGGCCTCGCGTCGTCAGGGGAGGCCGAGCCTCACCGTCACCGCTCAAGGCTGACCTTGCCCAGATCTGGCGAGCTCGTCCTTGCCCAACCCAGGTGAGGCTGAGCCTCCCGTAGCCACGACGAGCCTCGCCGTGGCTCGGCCTCTCTAAGGGCTGGCGATGCTCCGGCGCCCTCGTTTAGCCGATCGCCGGCGTTGGCCATGGCCAAGGCCAGTGACTGGCAAAAGGAAGAAGAAGAAGAATAGAAAAAGAAAAGAAAGAGAAGAAAAAAATAGGAGAGAGAAAAATTGTTTCTCAGAAGTGTTCCTAGGAACAAGAAACAAGTTTTTTTCCACTTCTTAAAATTGTTCCAAATTGTTTTTGGGAACAAAAAAATAGATTTTTTGTTCCCAAGAACAAAAGTATAAACAAACGCATTTCTGTTCTTTTTTTTGTTCTCCAGAACAAAAGAACATAAATTTTTGTTCTGGGGAACAAAAACAAAAATAAACAAATGCACCCCTAGTCTCAACCCGATCACTACATAAAATACACTATCACATTTGAGAGGTATTGGCTAGTGGAACAAGATATACAAATATGGTGTTTCCATACTTGCAGATCGATCGTGCTTCATGGATTTGTCTAAGGTTTTAGGGTTTTCTACATTTGCAGATTTTCATCAATAACTAGAGGTATGTCGGCCTTTACATTTCCACAAATTGATCTCGAATTTTGTACGAATTTATCTGTGAATGATAAATCAGGATCATCAGGTTTTATTTAGATTTAGTCTTATAGTTGGTATCAAAGCTTGTTTATAATCTTTGTCTCAGTGAAAATTTTAGAATTTTTGTATGTTTTCATTGAATTATGTATGGGTAAAATTCGGATCCTTGGTGGTTTAGAATGAAATTTCAAATTCCAGTCAAATTCGAACCCACCATGCGATGACGGATCTGCAAGGTCACACCGCCATTAGGATGAAAAACTCTAAATATTATTTGGCATATTACCAATCGTCAGAGGTTAATTGAGTAGTGAAACTTTGGGGGTTAGGGTTTTAGGGTAGATTGTTTTAGGCTTAATTCCAATAAATTTGTTGGTTGTTTTTGCCGGATCTTGAAACTATGCGTTCATCTTGGCATTGTCTTCGAGACCCATTGATCAATTTGATCGGACATGGGCCGTGGAAGAAGACCCAATGGCGGAATGGCTAGTTGCGGCAGAGTAGTGGTGAAAGAAGAAATCCCATGGAGAGAAGACTTAGGTGCATGCCATGCACACGCCAGAGGGCAAGCAGCACGCACTTGAGTGATGCATGCGCCCGAGCACAACAAATGGAGTGCTATGCAGAATTACAATTCTACCATATGCCACCTAGTTTACCATTTAGCCCCTCTGTACAAAGGAAAATCACGGTTCTACCCTAGTCGCATAAAATTTCGGTTTTGACCCCTTTGGGCATGAAAATTTACGATTTTGCCCTTTTGGGCATAAAAAATTCCTATTTTACCCCTTACAAGTGAAATTCTAATTATGCCCTTGCGTGTAAAATTATAGTTTTAACCCTTTTACACATTATTTCGTTGTTTTGCCTTTACATGCAATTTTTGAATATTTTCTAGTAGAATTACATGTCTAGTGATCCATATATATTTAATTAATTGAATATTAGCCACAACATATTTAATTATATTAAACTATATGCATTAAAAGCTTATGGATCACATACAATGAAGGGACATTCATTGTTATTAGTCACATTAATAGTATGGATTTTATCCCATAGGAATTTTCAATATATTAATGTGATTAATTAGGATGAAATATCATGTTATCTTTCTCAATTTACCCATAAGGATTAAGGAAGGAAATATAATTTGATATTTTCATCATGAAGTAATTATGAATCCATTTAAATTAGAAACTTAGCCTACTGGTAGTTTTTGATGTTATGTAATTTATATTTTATAACATGTTTTACATTGGTAAAATATTATTTAAGTTTATTTGAATCAAATATAGTGATACATAAGTTTTCCTTTGATTATGATGCAGTCTTATTACTTACAATTAGTTCTAGTATAATTGTTCCCGAGCTTAATGGAAATAACTATAAAGAATGGAGGGAATTAGTTCTTCTCCAATTGGGATGCATGGATCTTAATTATGCTCTACAGTCAAACAAACCACCTGAACCTACTGCGGATAGTACTCAAGCTGAATATACTCTTTAGGCACAATGGAAGTGGTCCAACCATCTCAATATGATGTACATAAAGACAAAACTCTCTGCTAGTATTTGTAGTTCAGTCATTCAGTGTAACAATACCAAATAATTGTTGTAAGCTATTGATGCAAAATTTGAGTCTTTAGAGAAAGCACATGCTATGACCCGGATTATGAAGTTTTCATTGTTGAAGTTTACGAGTGTAAGAGGTGTGCAAGAGTACATTATGAAGATGAGGGACATTGCAGTTCGACTGAAAAATTTTGAGGTTGGGATATCATAATCATTTCACGTATAATATATCTTGAACACTCTTCCATAAGAGTATGCCATTTTCAAGATCTATTACAACACACGTAACACTAAATGGTCAATCAATAAACTCATGACCATGTGTATTCAAGAGGAGGAGATGCCGCTAATGGAAAAAGGAGAAAATGCTCATATGGTAACACAAGATAAGTATAAAGGGCAAGAAAAGTAGAAAGGAAAGGGTAAGATATCTCTACCTCCCCAAATTGGCACTAAGAAGGAATCCAAGTGCTTCTTTTGCAAAAAAAAATGGGCACATAAAGAAAAGATTGCGCCAAATTTAAGGCTTGGCTCAAGAAGAAATGTAACCTACTCTCGTGTATTTGTTATGAATTTAATATGATTGATGTAGGTCACAATACTTTGTGGATCGATTCTAGTTCTACATTCCACATTTTAAATTCCTTACAGGGTATTCAGAACCAGCGGAAACCAGTGAGAAGTAAACAAAGCATTTATTCAGGAAACAAGATGCACTTGAGTATGGAAGCTATTGGGACATATAGATTGATTCTCAATAGTGGCTTTATTTTGAATTTAAAAATGACCTTTTTATATTCCTAGTTTCTCTATGAATTTAATTTTAATTTCAGGACTTGTACCTTTAGGATACTCCTTTGAATTTTCAAGTTCAAATTTCAATTTATCGTATAAATCTAAAATTGTTGGGAGTGATATTTTATTTAATGGTCTCTTTCGAATTAATTTACAAGACAATGCTATTTATGATGCGATGCATATTTATGATAATGCTAGCATAAAATGATGTGTTGTGAATGAGGATTCCTCTTATGTTGTGGCACTAGAGATTGTGATATATTTCTAATGATAGAATTAAGTGTTTAGTAAAAGATAGAGTGCTTAGTACTCTAGATTTTACTGATTATGATACTTGTGTGGATTGCATAAAGGTAAAGCAAACTAACAAGTCAAAGAAAGATGCTAAGAGGAGTACGAAAATATTAGAAATCATAAATATAGATATTTGTAGTCCAAATATGGACTCAAATGGTCAAAGATACTTCATCTCTACTTGCTTCGTACTAAGCACGAAGCGCTGGATGCCTTTAAGGTATTTAAAACTGAAACAAAGAAACAATACAGTAAGTAAATTAAGATTATGAGATCAGATAGAGGTGAAGAATACCATGATAGATATATTGAAGATAGATAAGCAGCTAGTCAATTTGCGAAGTTTCTTGAAGAGCATGAGATTATTGCTCAATACACTATGCCTAGTTCTCCGGACTAAAAATGGTGTAGCAAAAAGAAAAAACCGAACTTTATTAGATACATTGTGGAGTATGCTTGCAGCTCTAAAACTTCCTAAGTCCTTGTGGGCTGAGACTCTTAAAACGACAGTATACATATTAAACTGAGTTTCTACCAAAGTTGTCTCAAAGACACCTTTTGAGTTGTTTAAAGGTTGGAAACTTAGTTTGCGTCATGTATGAGTTTGAGGATGCCCGACTGAAGTAAAAGTCTAAAATCCACAAGAAAAAAAGTTAGACCCAAGGATTATAAGTGGGTATTTCGTTGGATATACCAAAAAGTTCAAGGGATATAGGTTTCATTATTCATCTTACACCACTAGATCTGTGGAATCGAGAAACACTAAATTTCTTGAGAATGACTTGATCAATGGAAGCGATCAATTCGGAGACCTTATTCTTGAAGAAGATCATTAAAATATATCAACCTTTCATCTCAAATACTAGATTGGATGTTGTTTACAATGCCCATTCAAATCAATCGGCCATTGAACAACCAATCATTGAAAATCCACAAGTTGCTGACATTGATTTGGTAGGCCTAACTGTTCAGCAATTATCAAATACTACTAAACTTCCAGTTGAACAACAAACTCCTCTAGAGAATGTTGATGCGACATTAAAAAGGTCAACTAGAAGTAAGAAATCAACAATCCCTAGTTATTACATTATGTATCTACAAGAATCTGACTATAATGTTGGAGTTGAAAATAATCCCGAGACATTTTTATAAGGCATGAGTTGTGATAAATCCAATTTGTGATACAATGCCATGAAGGAAGAGATGAGGTTCATGGCATCTAACAAGATATGGGATTTAATTGAGTTGCCTAATGGTGCGAAGGCCATTGGTTGTAAATGGCTCTTCAAAACTAAGAATGATTTATTGGGCAATATTGAGAGATATAAAGCCATACTCGTTGCTAAGGAATTCACTCAAAAGGAGGGAATCGATTATATAGAGATATTTTCTCATGTATCTAAGAAATATTATTTTCATATATTTTGGCATTGGTTGCTCATTTTGAAATTGAGTTACATCAAATGGATGTGAAAACGGCATTTCTTAATGGAAAACTAGAAGTGGTTTACCTGAAACAACCAAAATGATTCTTTTCTTGTGCTAGCGAGAATTTTGGTATGCAAATTTAAGAGGTCTTTGTATGGCTTGAAACAAGCATCTCGTCAATGGTACTTGAGATTTCATGAGGCCATCTCTTCATTTGGTTTTGTGGAGAATGTTATGGATAAATATTTATATCAAAAGGTTAGTTGGAGAAAAATTTGTTTCCTAATGCTATATTTGGTTTTGGCACACAATTTTTGTTCTTTTTTTTTTCTGGAGAATAAAAAAAGAACAGAAACACGTTTATTTATACTTTTATTCCCGAGAACAGATTTGGAACATAAACAATAAGTATAAAAAACTTGTTTCTTACTCCCATGAACAATTTTGAGAAACACTTCTTTTTTTCTTCTTTTTTTTTCTCTCTTTTCTCTTCTCTTTTTTTTTTCTCTCTTTTCTCTTTTTCTTTTTTCTTTTTTTTTCTTTGGCCTGTTGCCGGCCTCACCGTGGTTGGGTGAGGCCACCGGCCCTCGTCGGCCAGTTGCTGGCCATGGCCGAGGTCGGCGACCAACCAAAAGAAAAAAGAAAAAAAGAAGAAAAAAGAAAAATAAAAGAAAAATATAAAAAAATTAAAAGAAACAAAAAAATTATACAAGTTTACCAAACGTGTTTCTATTCCTTTTCTATTCTAGGAAAATAAATTTTTGTTTATTTTATAAAAAAAAAAATTGTATAGTTACCAAACGTGTTCTTCTGTTAAAAAATTGTTCCCCATAAGAAAAATAGTTTTTTTTTTCTATTTCTGTTATGGGAATAATTTTTTAACAAAAATGTTACCAAACGCAGCCTAATGCTATTTTGGTACCTAACTCGATTATGTGCTAACTAATGCCATAGTATCTATCGAAGATTTTTATGTTTCATCCCCACTATTCTAAAAAAATAACACTTAAGATAGGGAAATGCACAATCATGTGTAGTTGAAACAAAAACACACAAGTGACCATTCTAAAAAAAGAACACAAAAGAGACGGGCGCCTAAATGGCCAACAAAATTTTAGTTGTCAACCAACATACAATGGTAGAAGAAAATTACAGAACTGTATTGTTATAGAACAAAACTTATGCTCGCTATGCCCACAATTTCTTTGTGCATTTGGCAACATCATCGACTTTTCAAGCATCGAAAACAGAGAAGCTTCACGGATAGAATGCCGAAGCTATGTGGTTGACAAAAACAAAAATAAAATAAGCATTTGAGGGGAGGAACCATTCTTAGTTTTACTGTAAAAAAAACAAGCGATTTATTTCCTAGTTATATGCCAAAAAAAAAGAAGAAGAAGAAGCTAAATGCGTTATAGTCCAAAAGGTTAATCTTTCGCTTAAACAAATACACCATTAATCACTGTTCGACTTCACATTATGTAATTTTATAAAGAAGCTTTGCCTTGTATTACTTGCCGAAAACGCTGCCAGCCCCACCAATCCAAAAGCCATGAAGATCATCCCGTTTCCCATGTTCTGATATTTATGTGGAAATATTGAAACCGACTTTAGTCCTTAAAACTACATTTGATCATCTAAATTTCTAATTAGATTAGACTTGATAGGATAGGATATGAACTTTGGGGATTTTGCTATATCCTATCAATTATTTGTAGTAATGAATTTAGATATATTCAAATTATATCATATACATTATTTGGTACAAACGGCATATCAATGTAAATGAATCAAACATTCTACAAATGAAGATGGTAAAAATCTTTGGTGACATTCTTGTCTACTTTATTTTTATTTACTTGTTTTATTTTATCTTCATCTCTTTTTTAATTAATTAATTTTTTTATTTCTTTCTTCCCCTCACATCATTCTCTAATAAAATTTTATTAACTATTAAAATGTACTAATATACCTAAAATATAAAATATGTAATAAATATAAATATATATTAAATTTATATATAATGAAAATAAGATTAAATTAAAAAATAATTTTTTAATTTTTTGTTATTTAAAATTTTTATATTAGAATTCAAATATTATTTATGTTGAAATATAAATATAAATTTATTATTTCAGAAAAATAATTTTCCTATTATGGATAGAAATCTTATCTACCTTTATCTCATTTCCCCCAAGGGATGATTTTATTTAACTTATATCCCCTTTATATTTAACTTTATCTTATTTTGAGCAGGCACCAAACATAGGATATGATAAAATTTATCCTATCTTAAATTTTATCCTAATCGCCAAATGTGTATTTTATTTTGCTCGATTTAGGATGTAGAATACTTCTCAAAGGACCTTTCAAATTTCCACAAATTTGCTTCTTTTCCGTTCCAATTGTGACATCCCTTGCATAACGCATCATGTCCGTGCACTTTGATTCAATTTAGGTCATATTCAACCAATCTAAACTTAATATATATTTTAATGTATTCTTTTTTTTTTATGTATATTTGTTCTATTTGCTCGTTCTATACAGTAGCTTTTCTTCATGAAAGAGCATAACATTGACAATTATTTCGCCAGAAGGTTTATTAATCTCTGAAATTGAATTTCCTTAAAATCTTTTTCAGTGATAAGAAATTTTCAGATGCATTTGTTTCATTGAAAATTTCATGATAAAAGAAAATATTTCATGGCAATAATTTGTAAGAAAAATACTTATTTTTCATTTATTTGAAGATTTAGAGAAAGTAATTTCCTTCTTACCAAAAGAGAAAATTGTTTTCCTCGAATCTTAGTTGGTTGTTTTCTATTCATGGAAAGCATTAGAGGTGAATGAAAGAACAAAAATTGCCTAAACTACTTAACTATGGACTAGACTAGCCTAGAACTGGCGATTCCCATTGGGATTGTTCCAGTTCCTGATTCCAAATTACTAGAACCATTGAGGACCGATCTAGTTCCCAATTTGAGGTGTGAAATCGTCCACACCCAACTGGACCAAATTGGCATATACATAATATATATATATATATATATATATATATATATATTAAGTTTTAACTTTTCATATTAAAACTCTAATTTCCTCTGTCTCTCTCCATTTCTCACCTCACTCATCTCATGGCCTTGCCTCTTTATCCTTCTCGTTCTCAATGGCCTCTTGCCTCGTCGATCCCTCTCTCACTCTCACTCTAGATCGCCTTCAGCCTTATTGCTCCCTTTGTCACTTTTGCTCTCAATCGCCTTCGGCCTCTGACCTCATCCTTACTCTCAAGTCTCACGCCTCTGCTAAAGTGGGGACATTTCAATCGGTTTCATGGACCCACCTAGGAAAACAATCCTGTTCCCATATTGGACCATGGAACTAACAAATAATTCCCGATTAGATCGATTGGTTTTTTGTGCTCTAAATACCAAAAATCGAAAAACAATTTCCAGAACATAGTTTTTTTTTTTTCCAAATAAATGGATCTGTTAGTAGGTACTTCACTAAAATTGGGCATTGTATAACATGGAGCAAAACTTTTTTTTTTTAATTCACTTTTCATACCTTTTGCGTAGAATTACTTGGGAATGAATTTCACTCCTACTAATTGTTGAAGAATATTCCCTTATTAGTTTTGATGATTAATAAAAATTTCTTTAATTGTTCTTTAATTCTAATGATAAGTATTTCCAGGTGGAAATTGATGAGTATTATTAGATATTATTCGTCAGACTCAAGAATGTAATGGAGATCCTATTCTTTAAGATTCAATCTTGACAAGAACAAGGATAGTGATCAAACCTTGTTCCAACGGTCAGTAATTAGGTGGATTCCTTGCTTTATATACGAGATTTATCCAAAAAAGAAAGTATATCAAATTAAATCCTTCAAGGTGGAATATAGTAAAATTTGGATAAATCAATCTATGAGAGGCAAACAATTCTTTCCAAGTGAAGCACTCCTCTTATGAAAACTCTATCTACTATATAGGTGGTGTCGCGACCAATTTTTCGGGTGAGCCATCTAGGGTTTGGCTAATGGATTATTAAGCCTTGAATTAACTTGGGCTCTCCCAAACCCATACCAATTCGCGACTTAAGTTCAAGTTCTTAACATGCAATTGATTTTTCAATTAGGAGTCGTCACTAATCTATTTTTGGTGGTTCGATTAGAAACTCAAGAAAAGTAATAGGAAAATTACTTTGCTCCTATGAACAAGAGATTTATGAGTTCGGGGACTTGGTTACACTAAATTTCTTTAACGCCCTTTCGGTACTTTTTTTTTTATTTTGAAAAAAAATGTTTGGCAAGCAGCTTAAATTAATTTTAAATCTATTTCCCTAACATATGAGGCGATCATGTGGGTCAAACCATCAATTTAAAATCCAAAAAAAGCAATGAATAAATTGCAAGACTTACCTCATAGCAACCAAAGCATCTGTAATGTTAGATCAGAATTCACATCAACAACCCTATATATGATTTCTAATTAACGCGTAATTTCTTTTTGTTTTTACTTAATTAATGAGAATCGTGCTTTATGCAATGCAATATAACTAAATGACCTAATTTTAATGACATGTAATTTCTGTTGGAAATGAACTCACGACTTACCCGAGGAGCAAAGGTGGTGGGGACTCTACTCCCTCCAGGGTTTACTCCAACCGCGAAGTGGCGCACGGAGGTTCCCTAGGTTACCAAGAAAAAAAAAACAATTACCAAATCTAATTCTATATGACATGCAATGACCTTTTTTTTTTCTTATTTTATTTAAAAAAGAATGCAATCTATCCTAGGAATTGAAATTAATTTATCCTATGTCATTTTTTGCATTTTTAATGTGAAATTCGAAATTAGAAAAATATGAAAATTATCTAGCTAAATTAAGATTTTATCCAACTTATATTAAGGATTAGGTCAGACTAAAACCTAATTTAAATCGGGATATTATCTTAACCTAGCAATCTCTAACCTAAGATGCAGTCTATCTAAAAAGATTAATTTAAATGCCTTAATTCTACATGACATATGCATGATGATTTTTTGTTGTTTTTTTATTAATTTCGAAATTTAAAAAAATTGCACATGCAACTTAAAAAAAAAAAAAAAAACTAACATCCTAAACGAATGCATTTTTTTGGATTTTTCTTTTTTTTTTCAAAAATTCGAAATAAATAAATTCCCTATTCTAAACATGTAGGATAACCCTAAAACGACAAATACTCTAAAACAAACCTAATCTAACTCAGATTTTTTTGGATTTTTCCTTTCTTTTACGGGAACAATCAAAATAAGACATCAAGAACAGCACGGCAACAAATCAGGCAAGATATCATCCATGTCTATTTTGGAAATAAATTGACGAATTGTATCTCGCGCATGAGATTGGATTGGCCAATTTCAAATAAAATCGCGAATCGCATCTCGAGCATGAGATCGGATTGACAACTTTTCTGTGCAATTGTGAGTCGTATTTTGAGCGTGAAATCGGATTATCAATTATATGCATGTCGCGAAACTAGAAAAATTTCCTAATTCATAAGGGCACTTAAGATTACGGATATGATAGCGTATCGGAAATTTCAATCATATGTATCGAAATTTCAAATAAGAAAACTAAATATTTGGAAATTAAATTGGATAAGAGTTTTACCTAATCCGAATATTAGATTCCAAATAGGGCAAGTCGCGAACCACGATCCTTGGATGATGGATCAATGGGGGAACAAGGGAGGTGTAGCAACTTGGACACTTGCTGGCCACCAAAATTTGTCGTTGAAATCAGCAAAGCGTTCTCGATGAAAGAGTGGGTATCGAGAGAGAAAGTCTCCATTGACCTCAAAGAAATTGGCCTCCCTCTGAGAGAAAATCTCCAAAGTGGCGTGCCTTCCTTTAGCGAAAGTTTTATCTAAACTTCCTCTAAAGATGGACTTGATAACTCACGAGAGGCAACAACAATGAGCTTGAGGAGACACCAGCAACAGGTCGTGAGTGAGATGGTCACGGTGGTGAGGATCTGCGATGACCGCAAGAACATGCGAGACTTCCCCGATGGATTGAACTGGAGCGTTTGGAAAAACCTGCAAAAGAAATTCAGCAAGCACAACAAGGCGATTGATATGGCTCGGGGTTGCTGTTATTGGCCAGCGTGGACAAAACGGATGATGGCGGAGCAATCGAGTCGGAATATCGATAGCGCTCGAGTGCAGGACACCTGAGCTTTGCTAGAAGTGACGTCGGACTTGCTGAAGCCAGGTTACAGGAGCAGGAACGGTGGTGGTGCTCCGAGACCGGCTGAGGACTTTGCCGGTTGTCTCGTGCTCGCTGGGTTCGGATGAAATTCAGTGGGAAATCTGGGTCCCGCTGAGCAGTGCTTGACCCTTGGAAATTGCTCACTGGCCTAGAATTGCTGGAGATTCTGGTTTCGTTGCAAGGACTGACAAACCAAGCCAAAAATCACCGCTCTGCTTCGTCTCTCTGGGTATCGAGTTCCCTTGTATTGATCTTCCGTTGACCTACAAAAAGAAAAAGAAGCAAGAAACTTTTTCCTTTTTTACGTTTCCTCCCAATCGTAGCTATCGTTTTCTATATCAGGAATTCAACCAACATTAGAATATTTCAAGGAATGGCAACAAAATATATGGGAACCAAATTGACCAAAATTCTTAGCTAGCTCTTGATGTCACTCGGATGTGTTTCCAAATTTGGACTTGTCGGACGGCAGGAGTGGGGATGGTCACCGTGGGATGCTCATGAACACAGTGAATAATGGCTATAGACGTGGCCAACGAGGATTAAGAATTTGGCACGACCAAACAAAGAGGCTTGATGATAGCGTGCAAACACGGATGGGACTTATTGATTGCAGCTCCGGGGGGCAATCTCCCCACAAGGCTGTTCTGAATATGGTGAATGACCTGCAGAAAAAAGATTCAGCTCGAGAACACGATCGTGGACTAGAGATGCCGTAGGGATGCTTGAACGCTCTCCGGAATTGCAGGAGCTCGTCTAGAATCGCTGGGCGTTCGTTGGTGGGACTCCTGGATCACTGCGACACTCGGCATGGCGGTGCATGGCTTGTGATCTGGGCGATGCTCGGCTTGTTGAATTCTTGCCATGGTCCGCAACTCGGACAAACCAGCGGGTTGTCCTGTGGTGCAGGAGATAACAACTTTGTCGACGCTTCCAGTGTGGACAACTTGCTAGAAAATCCGGAAATAACCTGTAAAACAGAGAGAATAGAAACGCAGGTCGTGGGACCAAGAGGAAGCAGCAACATCAGGCTCAATTCGGCTGAGGAGACGCGCTTGAGGAAGAAACGCTTCCTCTCTCTTATTTCTCTTTTTTAGTCAGAAGCTCCCTACAGATGATAGAAAAATTCTCCCTCTTACACACTCTCCGTATCTCTTAATGTGGCCATGTATTCAATATGTGTGGCCTCTTGAAAACCCTATGCATATTAATCTATTTATAGGCCACGGATTAGGGTTTTTTATTTTTCAAAACAATATCCACAATTTTTTTTTCCAAACACAATATTTGTCTTTCCAAACGCAATATTTGCTTTTGAATTGAAATCTCACAAAGACAAATCCGTAAAATCTCCCCAAAGATACGGGCTTGGGTCAATTTGTTCTCTTCATGGGCTTAGCCCGACTCATTAAATTAAAGTTTCTGAGCATCAATTCGAACTCATTCGTCACCGGCCCAACATAAATGCAAATTTAAAATAAATGCACCTAAAACTATATGTTATGCAATTAATTAATTTTTTTCAGGGATAAAATTAACCCCTAATTTTTTAATACGATAAATGACTAAGCGGGTCGCCAAAATTTAGTGTCAACAGGTGGCAGAATTTACGAAAGACTTTAATCTTGGCAACCTTGAAACAATTAGATCTTCTAGCAATGTTCAAGTCCAATGGGTAGATTGGATGAGCGATCCTCAAAAGTTATGTTAATGGTTAACTTGGATGATGGGGATTATGAAAGACGGTCGAGATGCTAAAAGGGAGCAAGCTGAATTCTAAAGTTTATAATTCCTAAGTCTTGAGTGATCTTTCATCTTACACATTCACCTTTCTTGAGAGCTCAATTGTATAATCTTATAGAGGTTGTTAGAGCGTCAGATCGAAAGAGTGACTACACTCACTTGAGTCGGAAGTACTCAATCTTTGTAACCTCTAACAAATTCATTATATTGGAATCTAACCAATTGGTTATTAGCATAAAAGAGTGGACGTAGGCTTGTCAGAGCCAAACCACTATAACCCTATCGTGTGCAATTCTCTATACCTAAACTTTTATTTATATTTTATGATAGTTTACTGCACATAGGTAAGATCCCATCATAGCATGGTTTGTCGTCAAACATTGTTTGTTGCAATAATGTTTTAATTTACTTTATTCCGCACTATCACCTAGGTGATCTATCTAGCCCTAACACTAATATCCTTCCTCCACATGTTCATGATGACTTCACAATCTTTCCCAGCATTAAGCTGTCGTTCGACTGATGTTATTGTTTTTTTTTTTTTTTTTCCAGAATTTCTCTAAAATTTATGCTAAGCATCGCAAACTTAATGGGCAGAATCAAGTAGAGAAAAGCTCTCAGACACGTAAGATACACAAACATAAGGGACTTCGAATAGTTCAGATGCCAAGCGTTCAGGTTTCGTAGTGAGCAAGAAACAATCAAATAGCCATCGATCATTAAGTACAACATGAAAGTGGCTTTATCTCCATAGGTGCAAGAAAAAGCTAATAGTCACGAGGTCGAAGCCGGATGGCAAGTCCTTTAACTGGTATAGGCATGGGGTCGTAAATTATTTTCTCGTTCGGGTCGACCAAGCTCCAGTGAAATCCATCGACCAGGTTGTGCAAGAACACAAGTAGCTCCACCCTTGCAAACTCGAGCCCCAAACACATCCTCGGTCCGCCTCCAAACGGGACGAATGAATATGGAGCAGGCCCAGATCCCTCGAATCTCGATTCGTCGAAGGTCAGCATTCTTGGGTAGTATGTTGGGTCTCTGTGTGTTGCACATGCACTCCAGTGTAACTATGCATGACAGATCAATGAACAAACGAGTAAGCCCATTATGAATATCTAGCTGAAGTTTCTTCATAATTATTCAGGCCTAGTTGAGCAACCATTATGAATATCTAGCTGAAGTTTCTTCATAATTATTCAGGCCTAGTTGAGCAAGGCTTTATCTGAAAACAAAAATGGCATTGTCTAAACTCGTCCATTTTGCACTTCCGGTCCGTTTTGGGTACGCCATGTGTGCCGTGATGCCCCATGATCAACTCTAAGGAAGTAAGGGGGTATGATGTATTAACGGAGAAAGAATGAACGCATTACCTTCCAGCCTTTGGGAATGGTATATCCTTCGTACGTGAAATTAACTAGGGCCTCACGGAAAGAACCAAATATTGGCGCGCTCATTCTCATCACTTCTGAGATGACATTCCATGAGCATCTCATCTTCTGCAAATCCTCCCACTGGAGAAGCTCCCCTCGCGCTTTCGATGCCGTGATTTCCCTTTGCTCTAGCGAATGCGAATGTTAAGTACAAATGTGTGGGCCAATGAAATTGCACTGTGAAGAAAATGTTACACCTCCTCTCTTTTCCAAGAATTCAAGATTTTTCTAGGCTACTCCTTAAGTATATAAATATTTTCTTATAAGTTATTTTAAGTAGAAATTTGTGGCTAATAAATTAACTACATCCAGGAATTCTCTAGACATAATCTAGGAATATATTTTCTTAGCAAATATGAAAGAGGTAATTGCATCTCCTTTATAGGCCTATAGCCAAGAAGTGCTCCCATTTGGGTGTGCTAGGCTCCCATTTCGAGTGTATGTGTAAGTGTGGGTGTGTGAGAGAACTTCTCCCAATCAACATTTTAGAAATTGCCTCTAATAAAAAGAGTGTATTTTCTTTAAGCGAGCTTTGTATCTTTCTCAAAAAGTGGTATTGATGTCACGCTGCGCACTCAACAAGTTATATTAGAGTTGGCGATGGAGGACCATGAACCCAGTGGCAGGGATTGTGGTAAGTGAGGATAGTGGTCGACGACCACTGTTTGTGGGAAGCAGTAAGGGTTTCAAGTACACCGAAGGTCTACTAGTGTACAATCAGTGACTGTGATCGATTGATCTGGGACTAAGCTTACTTGGTATAGTGACGGGCTAATAATCTAGTCATGATGGTGGCTGTTTCGAGTTTGGTTAGAAATGTCGAGAAGTTCAACAACTCCAATTAAAATAATTGGAGTATCCACATGTCATTTTACCAATTGCGTTGAGGATTGTGGGATATTGTTGACGGCAACGGCACCAACACCACCCACAAATGCAAAAGAACTGAGGAAGTGGAAGATAAAGGCAACTGACTCCATGTCCTTGTTTTAACTACATAAGATGATTTATTACAACACTCAAGAGTGCAAAGACCCCGAAGGAGGCATGGAATGCTTTAGTAGCATTGTTAGCTAGGACAATGATGCCATACTACAACAGTTAGAGACCAAGCTGGTGTTGGTGTCACAACAAGGCAAGACGGTGAGTCAATATTTCTCTGAAGTTAAAACCCTTTATGTAGAAATTCAAAAATCATATCCTCCTTATGCCATCCCCTAGACTAGGATAAAAGAATGATTATTTACAAGCTGTAGCCAGAGTATTGTGGTATTGTTATGGTCACTCGTGAATGGGCAAAAGACACAACATTGATTGAGTTGGAGAATATATTGGTCAACCATGAGGCTTTAGACAAACAAATTAATAACTTAATAAAAATAAAGTTATTTTACCTATTTTAGGTAACAAATAATGCAATATATATATGAGAAATTATTTAGATTTTTTTTCTGATTATTAATTTTTCTTATTTACGCAGCATAATGAGTATGTGTCATATCTTGCTTTTGCTCGAGGACTAGCAAAATGTTACGTTTGGGGGTTTAACAACTCCATAAAAGTAGAGTTATTTTACCTATTTTAGGTAACAAATAATACAATATCTATGAGAAAATTTTTGGATTTCCTTCTCATTATTAGAATTTTTCTTATTTATGTAGTATAGTGAGATATGGAGAAAATAAGGAAAAGAATGACAAAAATTGAGGATTTCTTAATTTTGTTTCCTAATTTTATATGCAAGCATTGGAAGATGGATATGAAATCAAAGATCCTCTAATTTACTCCCTATGCGAAAATTAAGCAATTGCTTAGAGATAAGGGTCGTGGACATATCTTATAAATAAGAGGATGTTGAGAGCTTAGGGCTAGCGAGGTTTTTATTTTTAGATTGTTTTTCATTTTTCTGAGAGTTTTTCAAGTATTTTAGAGAGAAGACAAAAGTGATAACATAATTCTTATTCTATGATTCAAGATATTGAGTTTGATTTATATTTTCGGTTCTTCTTCTACTATATTCTGATTTTCTTTTATTAGGGCTATAATGTAGCTTGATCATGATGAAATAAATTATATAATTTTTATGCATACAAGTGATTTCATTCATGTGAGTTATATATTATTATACTTAATACTTTTAAGTGCCACTTGAATGATTTGATGTGCATATTTGAGACTGAGCAGTGATAATATGCAATTACTCCTAATATATATCCATGAATTAAACGTAAATAGAGATATGCCAAATCATTTGTGTAACTTTCGGTGATAAAGTGATCCAAAAGACTCATTGTAAGTTGAAAATATTCATACATTTAATGTACTTATATTTATTTAAATTTACATAGAAATATAATGGATTAATAAACTGAGTAGGTTTATTATACCTAGAGATATGATACTAAATATATTAGGAAATTTTGCTATCACATGCTTGATATTGTTCTTGTAAGCATAATAATCTAAAAATTATTGCATTTAGCTTCTAAATTTTGCTTTTAAGGTTTTTCGTCTTAATTTATTCTCAATTCTATTTTGATTTGTTAGATAAATTTTAGAATCAATCTATTTTTAATATTTAATTGGTTTGTTATTTATCAATCTCTATGGGATGATATATTTTTCTTATTATTATATTACTTGTTCGACACTATCACTTGCATTTAGAATTTTACGAACACAAATGTTTAAGGTCTTGATGAAAGATGATAAAAGTGCCTTCTTTAGTAATAAAAGTGGGGTCAAGAGCCCAAAGAAGATATGGTGCTAGCAATAGAGATTATAAATTGAGGAAAAGTCATGGAAACTAGCAGACACGACCAAAAGAGACGAGCACTCAACTTGGGAGACCTCATCGGGATTGCAACAAGTCATGGAAACCAAAACAGGGTTGCTTCTATGTCAATAGAAGTATGGAGAAGATCTCGTACAAAAGTTTGTAATGCTTGATTACAAGTCGGTATCTACTCCTATGGATAAAAATATAAAGTCGTGTGCAGTTATAGGATGAGAATTGGAAGATTCACCTACGTATAGGCCATTGGTGGGTATCTTAATTACTTGACGATAACACGGCCTAAGACCGCCTTCACAGTGGGATAAGCAAGTCATTTCATGGGAGACCACGAAATCCTCATTCGGATGCAGTCAGACGAATAAGAAGGTATGTAAAGGGGTATATTTGATATTGGACTCTTGGATAAGAAAGAAGCCTTGTGTAAGGTAGTAAGGCATTGCAATGTTGACTTTGCTGGATCGTGACACAAGGTGATAAACTATCAGGTAAATATTAGTCTTGCATCAATAGTGGTGTCATGGTGTATTTAAAGATACCAAGTGTGTCATTGTGTATAATATAAGCTGAATATAGAGTGGTAGTAATGATAGCTCGAGAAAGTACATGGCCAGTACAGTTAATGTAGGATCTTCGTCAATTGCTAGACTACTTGACATAGTCATACTGTGATAATCTATCAACCATAAGCTAGCAAAGAATCCACTTTTTCATGCAAGAACCAAGCATGTAAAAGTACACTAATCAATTCTTGCAGGAAAAGGTATTATTGGGCGAGATAGAGTTGGAGTTCTCCAAAACGCATGATCAAGTTACAGGGATATTCACTAACGGACTTTTAGCAGCAAAGTTTAAAGAGTTTTTTAAAGCAATTTGGCATGGTTGCTAGATCCACATTTAGAGAAGGGTAGCTGGGAAGTATCGAAGAAAATGTTAGGCCTCCTCTCTTCTCCAAATATTCTAGAGTTTTTGAGACTTCTCCTTAAATATTTAAATATTTTCTTCTAAGATATTTTAAGTAGAAATATGTGGGGTGAATAAGAGCGCATTTGGTAACGTTTCTGTTCAAAAATTGTTCCAGGGAACAGAAATAGAAAAAAAACTATTTCTGCTCTGGGAAACAATTTTTTAACAGAAGAAGGCATTTGGTAAACTTGTTTCGGGAATAAAAAATGAATAGAAACATGTTTGACAAATTTGTGTTCTTTTTTTGTTTCTTTTAATTTTTAAATATTTTTATTTTCTTTTTCTTTTTTTTCTTTCTTTTTTCTTTTTTTTCTTCTTTTGGTGGGTCGCCAGCCTCGGCCATGGCCGGGGACCGGCCGACAAGGGCTGGTGGCCTCGCCTTGGCTAGGCAGCTTGGGCTCGCCCAGATCCGGCAAGCCCGAGCTCGTCCAACCTTGCCTTGCGCTGGTGAGGCTCAGCCTCGTCGGGCCACTGCCAGGCTGGCGAGCCTCGCCAGTGGCTGGGCGAGCTTGGGCTCCCCCAGATTCGACGAGCTCGAGCTCGCCTAGCCAAGGCGAGGCTGACCTCGCCAAGGGCTGACAACGCTTTGGTGAGGTCGCTGGACCTCGACGGCCAGTCGCTGGCCATGGCTGAGGCCAGCGACCAGCCAAAGAAAAAAGAAAAAGAAAAAAAGAAAAAAAAAAGAGAAGAAAAAGAGAGGAGAGAGAAAATTTGTTCTTAAAAATTGTTCCAAAAACAAGAAACATGTTTTTCTTGTTTCTCGTTTCTGTTCTAAATGTGTTCCTGGAAACAAAAAAAATAAATTTGGAACAAAAACGCGAACAAACACGTTTCTATTCTTTTTTACAAGATTTTTGTTCATAAACAAAAAAAAAAAAAAAAGAACGTTAACAAACAGGGCCTAATTGGCTACATCTAGAAATTTTCCGGAAACATCTAGGAAGACATTTTCTTGAAAAATATTTAGGAGTTAGTTACACCTCCTTGTTAGGCCTATAAATAGCTAACAAGTGCTCCCATTCGAGTGTACTTGACCCCCATTTCAAGTGTGTGTGTGTGTGTTTGTTGACAAAAAAAAAAGTGTGTGTGTTTGTCAGAGTGGGTGTGCGAGAATTTCTCCGAATTAACATTATAGAAAGCGCATTTGATAAAACAGTGTTTTTTTTTAAAGTGAGCTTCGTGTCTTTCTCAACAACTATTTTCAGAGTCACTCTGCGCGCTCAACACACTGGTGAGTAGGAAAACCAAGGACAAAGGGAGACTAACCGGCAATGACCTTCTCAAGTACATGAGGAAGCTCACTCAGGTACTTGATGATCAACATTAGAGTCGAAGTGGACGTATCATGGCCAGCGAATAGGAGAGTCAACATGTTGTTTATGATCTCCACCTCGGGCATGAGCTTCCCATTCTCGTCTTCGTTCGCTATCAGGTGCGACATGACGTCTTGCAAAGGTGAGGCCGTCTTCCTCTCCAGCTCCGTCTGGCGCTGCTTGACCAACACCCGGAGCTCCTTCCTGATGGAGTTGGCCGCTTTTTTCGCCCGATAAAACTTTGTGCCTGGGACATTGATGGGGAGGGCAATGACTCCCTTGAGGAACACATGGAAGTGTTCGGCGAGCCTTGAGACAAGCTGCGGGTCTGTGATGCTCATGAAGAGGCGGCATGCGATCTCGAAGGTGTGCCGCTTCAGGGTGGAGTAGGCCTCCAGCTGATCTTTGCCTTCACACACAAATATTTACATAATGCAATTATTGTAGATTTTGATGAGTTAACATTTAGAAATTGCTCAAGCATATGCTCGGAGATGCCAATCTTAAGAGTCGTCTATGCTTCTATGTAGACGAATTACATTCAAGAATTGCGTCCATATCAAGTTCCATTGAACATGTATGATGATTAACTTGCTGGGTTAATTTTAACCTAGCAACCTTTTTCACCTGTATTAAAAAATTAATGAACGAGACAACTGTTTACGACGGATGAGGACAAAGGTGCAAGAACGAAAAAAAATTAGTGCACGCTCAGTTTTAGTCTTTTAGCCTGATGATTGGTCGAGAATCGTTCCTAGTTGAAAGAGGCTCCTGCCCAATAGTTAAAAATACGCATTTCTGCAATTTATTTAGGCTATGTTATTTTCACTTTTGAATGACTTCAGACACGTCCGAAAATACAAAAAGCTTTTGATACCCCTCGATTAGTTTTAAACACACTCTCGTTAATGCTAAGATTATTGAAAAGGGAAAGACAGACCTTTAATGTGTCCATGAATCTCATGATTTTTGTTCACTTTTCATTAATTATTGGTTCTTTTTTGTGCATGTACAAATTGGAGAAGGTTATAGATTGGCTGCTTTATTACAAGAATCCTCTAAAATTCGACTACTTTAATAAGCACGGCGATAAAAAAATTCTTTTTTAAACGATTATCAATTCAGTGGTGATGTGTAGAAATATATTTACAGTCTCTCTCTAGGGTACAATATCCATTAACTCTGTCATATACAATATTTTGGTTCATGTTCTTTCTTGAGTGATGGTTAAAGTGTTGAACTCTGTATGGTTATACTTTAGATTTGACATAAGTCAATTAACAAAGTTTACCAACAACGTTAAACGTTATGATAATGTATCTCTGACAGAATTCAGATCAAGCACTTTAGTGGGTACAAGAGAGGAAATGAAGTTTGTATAAAAACAAATGGAAAACTACTAAAGGTGGAGGAGTAAAATAATGTTGTGGATCGTGAGAATGAGCAGCTTTTACGTTTTCAATAAATAACAACTTTCACCATTTTCACCTTGTTGATCAATTAATTCTCTTGAAACTATTTTCATCAACTCAATAATTTGTTATTTAAAATGTGAAAATAGAGTGGGCTTTCATCTAATTTTTAAATTAGAAGACACGGATGTGGGTTCCTTTTCTATGCTATTGCTAAGGCCAAAAGGGTTCAATTGCTTGCAGTCGTTTGTCTTCATTTGTCAGTGGTCTCCACGTGCTTCTTTCACTTAAGGATTGTCCATTTTTATAATTTGGATTAATACCCTGAAAAATCTTAAACTAATATACGTGTGATAAATTTATTATAAAATAAATTGTTTATCATAAAAAAACACTCAAAACTGATATTCTTATAACAAATTTACTCGAATTCACCATAAAAAAACCTCAAATTGATATATTTGTGATAAATTTATCTTAAACTAATTATCCAACAGCTAAAAATCCTAAATTGATACATTTATGATGAATATACCATTATTTAAATTGGATTAATATCACAAAAAATCAAAAATTATATAACTGTGACAAATAGAGAATAAAATTTCAAATTAGTACATCAGTCAACTATCACGTGTCATTCAACTTAGTAATTTAACAGTAAAATTTAACAGAAACTAACATAAAGTAAATTTATTATAAATATACTGATTTGGAGTAAATTTGTCAAAATTATACCAGTTTAGAGTAATTAATTTGTTATAAAATTTTTGTAAGTGTACCAGTTTGAAATTTTTGATTATCAACCTTTATAATTTTCCAGTACCAGTAGCCGCCGCCCTGGTCAATGGGATTCATCCAATTATTTCTCCTGTTTTTTTTTATTTTTTTTTTATTTTATTGGTGTCCCATCGTTTATCCACCGACCGACCCAGCAAGAGCGACGCAGCCTTGGTATTGTCGAAGTGACACGAAAGCGATGACCTAAAAAGGGAAGCAATTTCCAAACCAGCCTCGACCCGTGTTGCAACAGTTATGCGTGTTTTTATAGACCGAACGATAAGTTCAGAAAGCATCGCAGAATCACAAAAGACACAAATTTCAAGTGTAATTAATGATTAATGATCATTAAATAAGCACATACCTTCCCAGTGAGTCCTAAGATGGTCCTTCGTCACCTCATCGATGACCCCAACGCTCCTCATGAGCGCCTCCGGATTGAAGAAGCCCATGAACAATTTCTTGTCCGACCTCGCCTCATCCCTGGCCTTGGTGAGGAGGGACCTCCCTATCAGCTTCTGGACCGAGCTCGGCCACCACAGCACCACCTTCTTGCCCTCGTTTGAGAACAGGAACTTGTTCCCCGCCGGCCCACACAGGATGACCATCGGCTCCCCGAGCACCGAGGTCTTGAACACAGGGGAGTTGTACTTGGTCATCCGGTCCTTGATGAACTTCTCCGGGCTCCCGTCAAGCTGGGAACGGAGGAACTCCAGGCTCTCGCCAATGATTGGCCATCCAAATCTCCCCGGCGGGAGGTTCAGGTGGTCGGTTTTGGGTCTGAATAGCTTGACAAGGGCGAGGACGAGGAGGAGAGCTAAGGCAGAGGCCAGGGTCAAGACTTCCATGGCTTTTCACAGTTCTGCTTGTTTGGGTTGAGAATTGATCGTTCAATAAGGAACGAGAGAGAGAGAGAGAGAGAGAGAGAGAGAGAGAGAGAGAGAGAGCAATGTTTTAAGCAGAAATGTTATTCGAGTGAAGGCGCTGAATAAGTTGGGCCTTTGGACATCTAATTTCATAACGTACAAAAGCGGCCTTCATATTTTTCAAGCCTTGTGATGTCACAATTATTGAAGTTCATTTATTTTATTATGTTAAGAATATAAAATTTGTGTATAAGGCTAAATATGCCTCGAATAGGAGCTCAGTAATGAAATCAGATCCAAGTAGAAATTTCAAATCCAAATAGGACTAGTGGTTTGATATCCGAGCAAGGAAAATTATTTTGAAATACTTCCACGTTAGAGCTGGAATCCTAGTCAAGTAGGTTTCGCGGTTTGAGTTGGCAATGTTATGAAAATGCAAAGATACTTGGTGCTTACACACCATAGCTAACAAAACGAGTGTTAGAGTTCTCTTTTGGTGAGTTTTCTGAGCTATATTATTCGAATTTACAATGGATATCACGGCAATTTGCTCTTTCCTAGAGTTGTAGCTGATAGTTGGATTGAACAACATAAATTTCGGATGTACTAATCGTTCCTCATTGATTTCTCCCATAAGCTCTTCTTCTTGCATTAGATTTGAATTGTAAGCTATGTTAGATTCCGCGTTATTTTACAACAATTGATGTCAAAAGTAAGATTAGGCTTTCTAGAGTTGATTTGAAACATGTGCTCGTTTCATCATTACCTAAAAATGTTGTCTTTACAATTACATTTGGAGCAACAATTGAGACTGAGAAGTTCAAAGGGTTTTGGTGAAGGCGTTGGATGGCAAAAAAAAATGGTAGAAACAACGAAAAAAACTAACATGGTAGAATTGATGGATAAGGCAAGATGTATAATCACGTTGAATCTATCCGATGATGTGTTGATTGAAGTGGCTGTAAATAATGATACTATCATTTATGTGGTTGTAAATAATGACACTATATCCTTTATGTGGCTGTAAATAATGATACTATATTGTGATGGACAGGACTTGAGTCCTTTTATGTAGCTGTAAATAATGATGCTATTTTGTCATGAACAAGACTTGACAGCTACATTGTCAAGGACAAGACAATGGACAAGACTTGAGTCCCTTTATGTGGCTGTAAATAATGATGCTATATTGTTACCAACAAGACTTGAGTCCTTGTATATTGTTACGTCTCGATCTTCCAAATACGTGCTCATCCTCCCATGGTTAATTAAATAGTAACGTCTTAGGATGCATTATCGACCCATACATTTTAATGTTCATGTGGAAGCAAATAATAATCCCCAAATAACAACAAGATATAATAGAAAAGTAGGGATATCATTTTGAAAACCAACAGCACTCTTATATATATACATAAGACAACCATTCATATACCATACAAACTGATATATACATATATATCTATATAAGTTCTACAAAGCAGGGGGGTTTCACCAAATTACAGATTCTCGTCCTCCTCTTCATCATCATCCACACTCCAACTGGAGCTTTTAGCAGAATACATAGGGAACTCTGGTTTTTCAAGATTCGGGTCTACCGCGTCTACGACCGAGCCTTGAGGAGGATTTGCAGTACCTTTCCCAAATGCCATCTCCAATACATACAGAGGTATCTGTTGACATCTAAATTTTGGCGATCAGGTCATTTATTTATTGCATAAAAATTATAGGTTAATTTTATCCATTAAAAAATTTATTTGCATAGCATATAGATTTATATACATTTATTTTTAATTTGCATTTTTTGTTTGCATTTTATTGGACCGGTGGCGGATGGATTCAAATTAGTTGGACCAAGCCCACGAAGCGAGTAAGTTGGTCTAAGCCCATGATTTTTGATCGAAAATTATCTTGTGGGAAAATAGAAATTTTGAAACTTTTTCGAGATATAAATTTTTTAGAAAGGGTAGATATGTGAAAAAATATTGCAATTTATCTTTGCAAGATTTGGATTTAAAGAGTAATTCCATCGGATCCTTATCAATATGGGATAAATTGGCGAACAAATATTGTGGATGTGGATTTGAAGAAAAATTGAAATCCTAGTCTTTCCCCTATAAAAGGCCGTACGCACGTGAAGGAAAGGGGGGGCTTTTTCTCAGTTTTTTCAAAGTAAAAAAATTTTCACAAAAAGGAGAACAGAGTGTTCGAGCTCTAGATAGAAGAAAAGTCAACAGGGGTTTTGGGTTTTTCTTCTGAAAAGCAGAAGACAGAAAAGTACAAGGCCAACAGAGGAAAGACGTGCGGCAGAAAAGCGAGAAAAACAAAAGAAAAAAAAAAAAAAAACTGTTCTTCTTCCTCGGGTGAACCCTGTTGCCGTGACTGATTCTCTGCCCCCCTGGTCCTCTCCGTTCGTCGCCCTCTGCTCACTAAACGCCGCCGTCTCGCCAGCCCGACGCTACCACCGTGCCGCTGTGTCACTGCTCACCCGCGAGTTCCGCCCCATCGACCTTGCTGCTGCCGCTCCGCTTCAGCCCGTGACCCAGCCGTGCCACCGCACTCCCCGTGTCCGATCCCTTCACGAGCCGACGCCACCTGCAGCTAGATCTGTCCACAGTAATCTCCAATCAGTGACCCAGATCGCAAGCCAGGCGGACCCGCGACGCCCTGTTCGACTCCGGACGCTGCCCGCACGCAAATCGCCGGAACAGGACCCGAGCCTTCCTTGCTTCGCCCCTGTGCTGCTGCTGCCGCCGCCGGTTCACCTCTGCCGGAGTTCACCTTCACCGGACTGACGACCGGCTGCCCTTGGAGACCCGTGAGCAAGCCGTGCTCGAAAAAGGGAAAAAGGAAAACAAAACAAAAAAAGAAAAAGAAAAACCGGATTAGGTAGTTTTTTTTAATATTCTGTTTTAGTGAAATTGTTCATTTTAAGTATATAATTGATATTCCAACATGAATTAGCCCCTCAAATAAAGGATTGACAGTCCGATTTTCATGCTTGAAATCTGACTCGCAATCCCTTGCAAAAAGTCGACAATTCAATCTCACGCTCGAGATTTGATTTGCGATTTAATTTTCAAATTGGTTAACCTATTCTCATGCGCAAGATATGGTTCGTCAATTTTTGGATATCAATCTTATCTTATTTGATTTGCTGTCATGGTGTTTGAGTCAATTTTATTTTCGTAAAAAAAAATTCCAAAAAAATTTGAATTAGGATTAGGTTTGTTTTAAAATATTCCTAGTCTTAGGGTTATCTTGTATGTTTAGAATTGCAATCTTATTTAGAATTTTTAAAAAAAATCCAAAAAAAAAATGAATTCATTTAGGATGTTAGTTTTCTTTAATTTAAATGGCACGTTTTATTATTTGCAATTTTAAATTTCAAATTTTACAAAGAAAAATACAAAAAAAAAAAATCATCATGCATGTATCATGTAGAATTAGGGCATCATTGACACGTCATTGCATATTAGGTTGATTGCATGTTTAAATTTTATTTAGATAGATCCTTTTAGATATATTGCATTTTAGGTTAGAGATTACTTGGTTATGATAAGATTCTAGTTTAAATTAGGATTTGGCTTAACCTAATTCCTAATATAAATTGAATAGAATCTTAATCTAGCTAGATAATCTTTGCATTTTTCTAATTTTGAATTTCATGGAAAATACAAAAAAATGCCTTAGAATTCATCAATTTCATTATTTAGGATAGACTACATTTTATTTATGTCATATAGTTTAAGTTATATTGCCATGTCATATCATTACATGTTAGATTAGTAACATTGTATTGCATGTAGATTAGATTCTCATTAAGAAAAGCGAAAACAAAAATTGGGTAATTGTGTGTTAATTAGAAATTATATCTATGACTGTTGATGTGAATTTTGATTTAACATTACAGATGCTTTTGTTGCTATGAGATAAGTTTTGCAATTTATTTATTTGCTTTATTGAGTGTTAAATTTGTGGTTTTTGTATCCGCATGGTCATCTCACATGTTAGGGAATTAAAATCAATTCAAGATGCTTGCCAAACAATTTTTCAAAATAAAAGAGAAAGGTATCGAAAGGACGTTAGGGAGATCTAATGTAATTAAGTTCTTGTATCCAAAATCTCTGGTTCGTAAAAGTAAAATAATTCTCCATCAACTTATCATAAACTGATTAGTAGCGACTCATAATTAAGAATCAATTGCACATTAAGAACTTGAACCTAAGTCATGAATTGGTATGGGTTTGGGAGAACCCGAACTAAGTTTAGGCTTAGTAATACATTAGCCAAACCCTAGGTGGTTCACCCGAAAATTTGGTCGCGACAGTATCTCAAACTCTTGTATGGGATCCTCTCTCTAGCCATCCTAAGCCTGGCGATACCATGATCTGTATCGGTGGGGCACCTTGTGGGTGAGACTCGTAGATCCAGACTATGGACGTTACCAGCTCATAGGTCCAGCTCCTAGAGCTCCCATGCAACAGAATGTAAGACGTCTGTTCTGTAACTTTCTTTGGTCGGCCAAAATACTCAAGAGTTGCCATTTAAGGACTTGAAATGTTATCCCACAATGGGGTGAGATGACGTCTCAGCGAGTTCTATCTCTTAAGGCCTGACTAGGAAAAAACATACGCCTTAAGGGCTACCTAAACACAAACACAAGTCGGAGGTCTTACCTTTGCCTCTGTTTCTTTCTACAAGTCAGTACAATTGACATTTTCAACCAATCATTTCAAAACATTAACTCGAATCGAATCATCGATCAATCAACTTAATCGATTCCATGTTATCACGACCTACTCTTGGTCAGTACATTCAATACTCAAACCAACTACAATTCACAGCCACTCACGGGCACAGCCTATTCCAAATTCAGCAGTTTCCTAGTGTAACTAGGTTAATCATAGCCTAATGAACACAACCTTGGATAGGTGGTAATCACGGCCCAATGGGCACAATCAATTCCAAGTTTGGTGGTAAATCATGGCTCAATAGGCACGGCCTATGGTAGGCGGTAATCATGGCCCTATAGGCATAGCCTACTTCGGCGGTTAATCACGGTCCTATAGTCACAGCCTGCTTCGGCGGTTAACTTAACCCAACCCATATCATCTTGCACAACATACATCACCTCATCTCTCAATAGTCATCTTATTACGACTATAAGCCATCACACGATTATTTACCCACAGCCAATGACATTGAACTTCCTACTTGAATTCTTCAATTAAAATAATGTCCTGGCCAATTTTCCTCGTATTAAAGGTACTCGATAAAAATAATCGTGTGTGGGTACACAATTGGCTTGAGCCAAAAATACAATATTTTCACTTTTGAACATCTCATTGATTATATAGTGTCTACAAACAGTTTTGGCGTTGTAAACCGACACCCGATGATTTTTCCAATTAATTACAGAAATTAAATAAATTTAGGAATAAATTTCTAAAATACAAATCACATAAAATTTGCACGAAGTAGAACTCAATTAAATAAATGGATCACACCACTACAATCAGCATAAAATTCCGGTCACCGACTATTGCAGTCTAATTTTCGGAAAATAAATAATTATTAAATGCAGATAAATACCAAAAATGCAAACTTAGGCCCATAAAGCCTAAATAAAAGTCGAGATGAGCCCGGAAAATTTTCGAACCACTATAGATAAATACTAGAGTTTGTCTAAGCTCTAATTACACTACTTTAACCACCTAACATGCAATAACAATTAATTAAATTGATAATCTAATCAACTATCCACCTAATCCATACTTAGTCTAAACTAAATAACCTTTAAGTGTAATTAACCTACTAAGCAGGGATTATTAAGTTAAACTTACTTGTTAAGCGATTCGCTCGGATCAAAACAACAAGTACACGGCAAGGCTCGAGAAACTCCAAAGTGGGATCGCCTTTTGAGGTTGGGAAAGCCTTGAAAACGGGCCTAACAGTAGCTGCGAGACCCACACGATTTAATCCTGCACGATGGCTAAAGGAGATGCTTCGGTGGTCGGTTGAGGTTGAAACAGGCATGGAAGACTAGCGAAAGCTTGGATGGGTGGTTGAGGAGGTTGACGGCGTCACACGGCAGCTGGAATAGCTTCGGCAGGCGGTGAGCAGGGTGTTGGTGTCAAGCGCAAGCTGCTAAGACACGCGAACCGACGTGCGATTGGATGGCGAGCGAATGCGGGTTGTTGGCTTGGCAGGCGGTCAGATGGTGTGCAACAGCTCTAGCAAGCTGCTCATCGGCTTGGGGAGGAAGATGGCTGGGTTTCTGGGTTTGATGAGGTTCAAAACACAAGATGAAGGGAGAGAGAGGGATCTCGATGGTGGGGAAGAAGGAGAGAGGAGGGGACCGGTTTGCTTGGAGGGGGCCACCAATGGCTTCTCCCTCATCTCTTTATCCCTTAAAGTTGGTCCCACCTCTATAGCTGGCTTCCTTAGCAATCTTCAGCCCTCAATCTTCCTCAAGAAGTCAATGAAAAGGTCCAAAAGTCATGGGTCATGAGGCCATACGAATTTCATCACATTTCCCTCCAATTGGACTTCAATCCTCCCTTGAATCAATCCAAATAGGCTCTCATAAATTCCCTTAACGAGTCAATGATCAAATTGATATTTTTCCTCAGCAATTGAATCCACTTGTATCCCAAATTCGTGATAAAAAAATAGTCCTCTACATTTTCTGGTCGAAAATAGCCCTATGATGACTTTTTCTACCAAAAACTCGGTTTGTAGAAAAATTTTCAAAGATTGAGTTGACGTTCCTAAAATGACTTGTGACATGACAGAACTTTTAATTTCTGAAATTTGATTTAAATTCGCGGTTAATTTCACTTTGGCATGTTTTTAGCATGACCTAGGCTACTGGGTAGCTTTTAGAAATTTTTAGTGCAAATGACCCATGTTCGATTTTCTTCGAGCCACAATGAACCTATTAGACACATTGGTGACTCTAGGTGGTTGTGAAAATCTGGAGGATTCAAATACGGGTATAGAGTATTAAAACGACAAGAAAATCAATATAGTGCCGATCGACGAGAATTTTGTAATTTAGTGGAATCATCCACGTTTAACTACACATCTCAGTTGAACCGACTTATCTCTGATTTTTAATCAATCTTACTGTGCTGAAATGATCTCTAAAGATGAGCACGGTCAAGTAGTCGATTCCTGGTTGAATCCTTAAGTCTATTGCATTAAAATCTCTTAATGACTTCTAGATAGTCTAGTTGTCTCACGAGTGATTGGCTCCGAGAATAGGACTATAGGCGCATCGATGAAATGCCCCATTTAATTAATTGAAAATAGCATCGAAAATTTGGGATGTCACATATATGATGAATGTTCGAATAATCACTTATGATGATTAGGATGTTTCGATTACGGGTGGTTGAAGGCACATTCATTAGACCCCATCTAGATTAATTTGCTGGGCTTGAAGAATGCCAATGAGGCCTTCTAGATGAGAAACAAAGCATGATGTTGTTTGCGTCTCTACCTCATTCTCTCGATCCCTTACTTATTCATTGTTATAGCTCTGCATTACACTACCTTGAAAGAGGTAAAGCCAACCTTATTTTCTAAGTAATTGGTAAAATAAGTTATGAGAAGATAATTTAGCGTATTTTTACTTATCTAAGGTAGAGGAAAATGCCTAGGGTTCAAAAGTACCATATGGAAGAGCTATTTTATATCGAGGTCCACCGGTTAGAACCACCAATGTTAATGTTGTAATGAGGTAGGGCCATGCATGAGAGATTGTTCGAAATATAGAAGGTAAAGTTAAGGTGGAGTCTATAGACACTACTACTATTGTTGTTATACAAGATAATAGTTTCAATGATGATGATAATACATTAGCAATCTCCACGAGTTTAACAAATGATAATTGGAACTTTGGATGTTCTTAACATGTAACATAAAAAAGGCACTGATTTATCATCTATTGGTGTCCGAAGGGTGGTAATGTGCTTAGTTATAAACGGTGTTGCTTGTGAAGTAGTAGGGATCAAAATATTTTTGAATAAAATATGCAGTGGAGAGGATGTTGACTATTGTAAGGCATTACTGGAGCTTAGAAATAACATTATCTCATCTATTGTAAAATGTTGCATTGTAAATATATAATAGAAATAATAGAGGAGAAAATTTTATTTCACTATCTATCTCTTTTGACAAAAACTAAGCTCCTATTTATAATAAAACAAGGATGCATGTATCATTAATGTCAATGTATTGAATAATACATATATTGGATAGGAAGATAAACATTCATTGGATAGGGAGATGTACTTAAAATGTAGGATACAAATGTATTATAATAGATACATTAATAAGATGAATATGATGAATATTTATTCATGTATTTCATAACACTCTCATTTAAATATTCATTGTTTTCATTATATTATGAATATGTGTTGAATGATATTGCCTCACTATAAACCTTAAGTCGAAAAAACCTAATGGGACAAAAACCGAATAAAAGGGAAAAATAGTACATAGTACAAATTTTATGATCTCTCCCTTTTATGAATGCATTAATTAGCTCATTAAAAACTTTAAGCCGAAAAACCTTGTGGGAAAAAAACTAAACAGAAAGAAAAGAAAATGGAATGCATAGTTCATAATATCCCCCCTTCAATTGAGCCATATAGTCATTGTTGAGGCTAGTCAATCTTGCATCTTGTGAACTCACCACATACCAATGCCATATATTAATTTCTCAAAAGTTGACATTGGTAATTATTTGGTAAAAATATTTGCAAAATTATTTATGAATTGAATTTGTTTAACATCAATTTGTCAACTTTCTTGGAGTTCATGAGTATAGAAAAGTTCCGATAAGATATGCTTGATCCTATCATCTTTGATATATCATTCCCTAACTTGTGCAACACAAACGGCATTATCTTCATAAATTATTGTAGGATAATTTGTTACTGGTATTAAAAAACAGGAATTGTGAATATGCGTTATAACAGATCTTAAACAAACTCACTCTCTTCCCACTTCATATAAAGCAATCTCAAAGTGGTTAGAAAATGTAGCTACTAGCGATTACTTCATATAACGCAAAGAAATAACGGTGCCATTATAATAAAATAAATAACTGGTTTGAGAGCGAGCCTTATGTGGATCATATCTATATCTAGCATTAGCACATGCAATTAAATCAGAGGTAGTGGAATCCTTAGAATAATATAATCTCAAATCTATAGTTTCTTGAAGATAACGGAAAATATGTTTAACTCTATTTTAGTGTCTCCGAGTTGGCTCAGAACTAAAACGTGCCAATAAATTTACCGCAAAAGTGATATCTAGTCTCGTACATTGTGTCAATACATCAAAGCCTCAATTACATTGAGATATGGTACTTCAGGACCAAATATCTCTTCATCAAATTCTCTAGGACGAAACGGATCTTTTTGGGGATCTAGAGACCTTACAACTATAGGTTGCTCAATCGGCGAGTCTTGTCCATGTTGAAGCGTTTAAGTAATCTTTCAATGTATGCTGATTGATGGATGATAATTCCATTTGCTTTATACTCGAGCTCTAGATCAAGACACGGTTTGGTTTTACCCAAATCTTTAACTTCTAACTCCCTTTTCAAATACTCGACAGTTTTAGCTAATTCTTCCGAAGTTCTAATTA
This sequence comes from Eucalyptus camaldulensis, assembly GCA_019915185.1. Lineage (NCBI taxonomy): Eukaryota > Viridiplantae > Streptophyta > Magnoliopsida > Myrtales > Myrtaceae > Eucalyptus > Eucalyptus camaldulensis. The sequence goes on along the minus strand of JAHSVA010000014.1, from coordinate 14,618,062 downwards.
AATTTTTATCGTCGACATAAACTTCTACGATAGCAAATTCGATTTCTAATTTCTTAATAAACATGCATGGACATATATGATCATTCTTGTACATTTCCTTAATTAAGTACTCACTTAAGCATTGATACCACATGCGACCAGATTGCTTTAATCCGCATAAAGATATTTTCAATTTTATTAAGAATAAGTGGCAGGGAGTGCATGCATTAGGCATTTTGAATCCCTCAAGAATTTTCATATAAATATTGGAGTCTAATGAGCCATATAGATATACTATCACAACATCCATAAAACACATTTTCAATCTTTCAGAGAGTACCGAACTAATGAGAAAAAGAAATGTAATCATATCCATCACAGGTGAATTTGTCTCATCATAATAAATCCAAGTCTCTAGGAGAATCCTTGGGCAACGAGTCAGGCTTTATACTTGACAACATTATTTTTCTCACTTTGTTTCTAGACAAATGCCCATTTATATCCAATGGGCTTTACATTATCGGGGATTCAAATTATGGGTTCAAAAACCTCTCGTTTAGCTAGAATAGCTAATTCAACCTTAATTGCTTCCTCCCACTTAGACCAATCTTGCCTTTGACGGTATTCAATAATAGTTTGCAATTCATAATCATCATCCATAATTTTATGAGCAACTGAGAGTGTAAAAGTATCATCAATGATCATTTCATTTTGATCCCAAATCTCATTATAATATGTAATAGAATTCTCACTATTCCCATAATTGGTGTTCATTTCATGGGTTTGTGTCTTTTCAGAGGTAATAAACTCTTTGAAAACAAGCACAACACTAGGCTCTTTTCAAGCGGATTCTAGATTCTTTCCCGTTCGTTTTCGAAGAATATTATCTTTTGATCCTATCGATCTATCACACTTCAAGTGTAGGGGATTTTGATTTATTTTAGCCGGTTGTTCGAGAACAACTAACTTAACTGGAGCATTTGCAATTGGAAGATGAGACTTTGATACCTTAGTAGTATCATTAAATGTGTCAGAAAGTCTACTGACTATAGCTTGTAAATGGATTATGCACTGCACCTCATTTTCGCACTCAAGAGTCCTTAAGTCTAATTGAGATAAAATTTTCTCATTCTATGAGAAAACCTTAATTGATTTTTGCTTTACATTTATGGAAGTTGTTGGTATTCTAATTGATGGAAATATAGTCTCATCGAAATGACAATTTGCGAATTTGGTAGTAAAAAGATCACCAGTAATTGGTTAAATGATGGATAGTGAATTTAACCCAACATAAACGCCAAAACAACGTTGGGGACCCATTTTTCGTTTTTTTTTTTTTTTAATGGTGCTACAAGCACCTGTACTACACAACTAAATATGTGTAAATGTGAAAATATCTTATTCATAACCAAGAACCATTGAAGGGGAGATTATAAAAGACTAGTAGTGGGGTGTAATCTTATTAGGGCTGCCACATGTTAAACTGCATGACCCCATCTTGTATCGCTGAGATTTGTTCTCAATAATAGATATGTTTAATCAAAGATTTTGCCAATTCATTTTGAGTATGAATATATGCGACCGAGTGCTCAACCTCAATTTCGAGTGAAGCACAATAGGTATAAAAACTCTTTAATGTAAATTCACTAGCATTATCAATCCTTATGCTTTTAATTTTAATTGGATAATTAGGGAATTGTGTCCGGAGCCTTATAATTTGCACAAGTAAATGTGCAAATGTGACATTGCGCATAGATAATAAGCAAATATGAGACCATCTATAAGATGTATTCACTAGTATCATAAAATATCGAAATGGTCCACTTGATGGTTGTATAAAAGAGATTTAAGATTAATCTTTATTATAGAAAGTTCAGTAATGAGTTTTCCTTGTAACAAGTTTCACAATTATAATTTTTGGACAGTAATACATTTGTATCTTTTTAAGGGCGCCCTTTTGTATTTTAAATTATCCTACACATCATTAAGGCCCTAGGGTGACTAATGCGATCATGCCATAGTCCAAATTGATCAGGGTTTATCAATCTACAGGATATGGTGGAGTAGATTTCAATGGCATTAATCATAACATAATACAAACTCATAAAAGAAGCTTCTAACTTCTCATGGATGGTCTCCAGGCCCATCTTATAAGAGGTAATGCCAATATATTCCTTATTTTGCTCATAAATAGTCTTAATATGGTACCCATTATGGCGTACATATTTGAAGCTGAGCAGATTCCTTTTTGATCTAATGCTTAGAAACACATTCTCAATATATAGGATAGTGCCATTTGGCAAAACAATTGTAGTATTTCCAAAACTATCAATAATCGAAACATGATTTGATGTTGTATGGATATGTGCCTTACACAATGTCATACTCAAGAAAAAATTGTTTACTATGAAATATGATATGTGTTGATGCACTATCAAGCAAATAAACATCTTCAATTTTCTCTGTATTTTCCATTTGTGTTTATGTTGACAACTTGCAAAAATTATTTACTTAGTTGGTATATGTTCGTGCTGATAATGTGTTGTAAAATATTGCGTTGCAAGTATATAATAGAAAGAATAAAGAGATTTAGTAGAGAAAGAAGATAAATATCAAAGATAATAGAGAAAGTCAGAGGAGAAAATTTTATTTTTCACTATCTATCTCCTATGACAAAAACTAAGCTCCTATTTATAATAAAACAATGATGCACTTATCATTAATGTCAATGTATTGAATAATACATATATTTGATAGAGAGATGAACATTCATTGAATAGAAAGATGTATTTAGAATGTAGGATATGAATGTACCATAATAGATATATTAGATAAGATGAATATAATGAATATTCATTCATGTATTTCTTAACATCATCGAGTGCTCTTAATAGGTTCAAATATAACATTTCCATTTGAGGTTGGGTTTTGAAAGTCTCTCAAGGCGTGCTTACTATTATGTGGGAGAAAATAAACCGTGGATTGGATTTCCCCCGGTGAACGATGGTAATTGGATCTGCTAGATTCTTTGTGACTTCCAATCAAGATTCATGCCTTGCACGTTCTATCATATGACTAGTAGCAAAAGTCTAAACCCTTCAATGTCAATCGAACGACCTCGACTAAGTCTAAAAAAGGGGACAAACCCAAGATCATACTAAACTAAATAAGACGATAGAATAAAACATGACGTAAATCAGCATCATGTCTTGGCCACCTTCATGATCGTTGACATCGAAACAACCATTCACGATCGTCAGCCAGTCACCTTCGTCTCCATAGGGATACACATTAACTAAAGTCAACGATATAGTTGCAAATAATATTTGAAGGAGATTTCAATGATTAGTTATATCAAAGAAAGGACCAAATTTCCGGAAACAATTCAGTTATTTTACAGATATTGTAATTTCACAAATGACCTTTTCCCTTAAAGTTTTAATTGGACTTTTTAATTCGTTTTATCTCTAAATCACACTTCATCCATTAATAACGACAAGAAAGGGGCAAAAAACCATAGTCTGATCAAATTTTTTTTGGCAATTGCCACTCAAAGAAAACCCAACATTTAAAATGAAAATCCACTACTAGTATCAAAATTCAAATCAAAATGATAGAATTGGACAAAACTTAGGAAGTGATTCAGGAATCAAAAGACGAAAACAATGGTGTCCCTAGTGATGTAATGAACTGGAATTGCAAGGCAGTCAATGATCACATCGTTAGAGAACAATAATTTATAACTCAGTCCATGAACACACGTAATTATTAGGAAATTAAGCCAATTTGATCTTCAAATTTCGGGAGAGATCCTCTTTTACCGATGTCTGTGTGCATGTGATGTAAAGGTCCCCCATGTCTCCTGATCTTGGATCCATCAGTTTCACTTCACTTTATCTTGAACATCATTTTCTTTTTTTATTTTCTTTTTTTAATTATAAATTGCCCCACTAAAAATGATCCTCCACCACGAAACACTCCTTCCTCAACTAAAGATCCAATTTGTCTCAAAACAAGGAGGAAGTAAAAGATGGTTGAGAAGACACTAGAGCAAAACCAACCCATCCCCATGTCCAGGAACCATTTTCTCTTGGGAATTACCACTCAGATTTGCTTGAGAGTACTGCCGATTGCTGCAACTTTGGCCGCAACACTGGTGATGATGACCAGCAAGCAATTCACGAGGGTTTTCGGCATTCCTGTCTATGCTCGATATACTTATTCCCCGGCTTTCAAGTAATGTTTCACAGTTACCAATTTTCCCTGATCCATAGACGAGTCTGACAAACCCTTTGAGTGACTATTAGTTTAGAAATCCACGTCTAGGCTCTCCACGATAAGAAGTTGGATTCTCTTATTTTTAAATTATTAGGCCCATAAAATCGTGAAAAGTCAAAGTTGGTAAATGTTTTCTTTGTTCTTGATATTCATACTAATCATTGGATTAAAATTGCAGCTTCTTTGCATATGCAAATTTAGTTTCATGTGCTCTCTGTCTGTTATACTCATTATTCCTTCTTATAATCGTCTAACAAAGAGACTGCTGCTCTTGTAGCTACATTTTCCTCTTCCTTCATGATTTGGTATGGTACCGAGGCGTATCATATCACATCATATCATATGATTCGAAACATTATTTGGCTAATTTCAACTTTGTTCATTGTCACAATCTACCCCTCAGGAGGAGGGAATAGGTTTAGGGGTATTGCATAAAAGACGGACCTAAGGCTCATGATTAGACGCGGGCTCTCCCAAGCCCATACCTCACGTGACATTGGGGTATCCTAAAGAATTTCGCAAAAAGGAGTCACCACTAGCCTATTGGTGTCGGCTAGAAACCAAGTGAGGTATGCGAGTATACCTCACTTCTTACGCAATCAGAGAATCTACGATCGGGACTTGATTACACTAATTAACTAATTAGTGCTATTTTGATACCTAATCTTGTTTATTTTAAGAGTAAAGATTTTTGTTAAGCAGTCTGGATTGATTTTTGTACCTATCTACTAACATGTGAAGTGATCATGCATGTGCACAATAATTAAAATAATAATCATAGCTACCAAGTGCAATTAAACATAATTAAATATTCAAATTAAACACGTGATATAATTAATGTGCAAGCAAATAAATGCCTAATTATACTAAAAAGACAAAACGTGACAATTTCCAACCAAACCCTACATTTTTTTTTAAATTTTCGATTTTTTTTAAATTTTTTTCTTAAATATATATTATTTATTTATATTTTAAATGTTATTATAATATTATAATATTATAATATATTTAAAATGACCTAGGTTGGATCCCTGGGTTGGATTCGAACTAGTTCGTTGAAAAGGGCGCGAGCTCGAACCAAGCTAGGTTGCACGACCCAAACCGGTAGAAACCAACTGGGTTGGGCCTGATGTGTAGGCCTAGACTGGTCTAATTTTCTCTTTTAAAATAAAGTCCACAAGCCCAAGTACTAAAAACAACCCAAATGCAGCCCTGATAACCGCTTGGATTGCTCTGAACACAACTCGACGGGGCTTTCGCCCGACTTGGCCAAGACCCGGTTCATGCCTTCTCTCTCTCTTATTGTTTTGCAGTGTCGAAGGAGGATGGTTGGGACACCGAGCAGTGGTTTTGTGTCAACGGTGGTAGCAACGCGATGGGTGGCTATGACGACGCGGCGAGTGGTGGCAGTGACGGGCTGGTTCTGCGACGGGGCTGGACTGGTGCTGTGGTGGCATGGTGAGGAGACTGGGAGTGGCGGTGACGGGCAGCTACGTCGGCGGGTGTTGTAGGTTGCATGGCGAGGGGGCTTGGGGATGGATGTTAGGCGTGGCGACACGTGGGCGCTACAAGTCGCGCGGTAAGGAGCTCAGCTACTGGAGTCGGCAGAACTAGGCGAAGATGAGGCGGAGCTTTGAACGGAGAGTAGTGTAGGTGAGGGCTATTGGGCATTGGAGTAGAGGCGGAGGCGCGCGGTGGCTCGGCGACCGCTTCTGGCGTTGCGGGAGGGTGCTTGTGTAGAGGTGCTACTGTGGTAGTTCAGTGGAGGGGAGCGGCGGACTAGTATCGGAGATGGCAGAGGTGCAAGTGCGGGTGTCGGCACTCGGAGGTAGCAGTGCACGGGTGGCGACAGCAAGCATTACAGGTGGTGTTTGCACAGGGTAACCGACGGTGTGGCTGCAGGCTTCGGGCTTGCGAGTCACTGTAGAGCGGTGGTGTGAGCTCGCAGGCTAAGGGAGCCCTGGCGGTGGCGTGGCAAGAGCGGCAGAGGTGGCGTTGGCTTCATGACTTCTAGGCAGCAAGGGTCGCCCGCATAAGGTCTTGCGAAGAAGAAGCACAATTGTTCTTCTTCCTTTTTTTTTTCTTTTCTCTCACCTCTGCTAGCCTGTTGCACGTCCTCTCTCTCCTCTCTCCCTCCGTCGAGCTCCCCCCTTGTTCCTCCTCCTTTTTGCTCTCTGTTTCCCTCCATCTCTTTGCTTGATGACCTCTGCCCCTCTCCTTTTTCTTTTGTTATGCTTTTCTCTTTTCCCTGGTTCACGTGCGAAGATGGCCAGAAGAGGAGGCTAGTTGGGATGGGCTAGGCCCAAGGGGAAAAGGGTCGTGCTCAAGTGGGGAAGAGAAGGATAAGTGAGCTGGGCCAAGGATGGATCTGGACCGACCCGGCCCCTCTCACGTCTTTCGTTTTTTTTTTTTCCTTTTTTGTTGTTGTTGTTGTTGTTTTGTTTTGTTTTGGTTTAAAAATAGGTGTCAACAGCTGTCTCTTTTTGAATGTAGCCTCGAAGAGGTTGCATTCAAAGACAGACGACACCTCAATTATTTTGGCGGTAGAGAGATCCCGAATGCATAGGCACGGATTAGGTCAACAGAAATGACTTATAACTATGGAAGTGCGTTTTGTCAATAAGAAGAAGAAAGACTTCGGGCTACAAAAGCACTTTGTGTCATAAAAAGGCTACAAAAGCTCACCATGTCATAAGAGGGAGGAGGACTCCGGGCTACAGAAGCTCGCCATGTCATAAGAAGAGGGAGGAGGAGTCCGGGTTACAAAAGCTTGCCGTGTTGTAAGAAACGGGAGGACTCCAGACTACATAAGCTTGCCGTGTCGTAAGAAGAGGGAGGAGGACTTCGGGTTACAATAGCTCACCGTGTCATAAGAAGAGGGAGGAAGACCCTAGACTATAGAAGTACGTCGTGTCATAGGAAGAAAGAGAGACTCCAAGCTATAAAAGCACTTTGTGTCATAGGAAGAAGGAAGACCCCGGGTTACAGAAGCATGCCATGTCATAGAAAGAAAGAGATACTCCGGGTTATAGAAGCATATCATTTCATAGGGAGAAAGAGAGACTCTGCGCTACGAAAGCACTCCGTGTCTTAGGAAAAAGGAAGACCTTGGGCTACAGAAGCATGACGTGTCATAAGAAGAAAGAGAGACTCTGAGCTACAAAAACACTCCGCGTCATGAGAAGAAAGAGAGGAAGTCTCACTATGTAACAACGGGTTTCGATCGGATTGAAAATACATGGTTTGAGGAAAACCCATGAACCTTTGTAGATGACATGGTTTAAGGTTGACCATGAACCTTAGGAGATGACATGGTTTAAGGTTGACCATGAACCTTTGGTTTTTAGGGAAGCACCCGCTAACTCCTTGGAACTGCATGGCTTCACTGAGGAATCCTATCAAACTCAACTTGAGCAAATGTCATGAGGGATGTCATCAAGAGACGTATTGACAATATTACAGCATTAATTGAACAAGCTAATCGAGCTAAGTTTGACTACATTTTAAAAAGGCTCATTAAGCATGCCTAACTCGAGCTTCTTAGTCAGAAAAATGTTTCTCACACACTCTTGATAAAATGGCTGCTTGATCCCATCTATTCGAGTGGGAAGTAACTGATTGATGAGAGTATCTCACATAACCCATGTCAAAAGCCTTCAAAAACATTCGCGATGAGTACAATTTAATTGATCAAAAAGGTCTTTTGAAAGGACCACAATATAGGCTCGGTTAGGGCTTACATAAAGGAATTATTGCTTTAAGGCCAATAAAGGAACATTTATTTCTATCTTCATCAGGTTTACAAGTCAAGAATTCGGAATATAAGACATGTGGCATTCTCATTTTCACTCAAACTATCCCAATCAGAAGAGACTTTGGAAGAGAGTTGTAATGTTGGCTTGGGAGAGGTTCGAAAGGCCTAAAATTTTCAAGGGGGTTTGTAAGAGTCGATAATCATCATGACATCGTGACCAGGTTACTCTATCTTTCGAAAACATTTGGCTTTTAAAACACAGCACATCTCAAAAGTCCATTGACTAATTATTTCTGCTTGGGAGTTTTGCTCATTTCTTTAATTTCCTTTGCATTTGCAATGATTTTTCACGTAGGCATTTGTACTTTGATAATTTTTCTTTCACAAAAAATGTAGTCTTTTAGCTCTTTTTCTTGACAGGCATTGGCCTTGCTTTTATTAGGCACACTGCTTTTTCATGCCTCGTGATTTTGTTTAACTTTTTCTTTTTGAACTTTTGAACTCTTATGACATTGAGATGCTTTTCACGTTTTCTCATAACTTTCAGGTTAATTCCTTATGCATTGCCCCAGTGAAGGGAGATGATCATTGCTTGAGATTCAGAAATAAACAATTAGGCCCAAATTGATTAAAGCAACGGGTATCGGTGTTTGGGTAGAGAAGGAAATGCTCTTCTTCACATTGGGATGAGTCAAGCTCTGATGAGAATTCCTCTAAAGCTATCACCAGAAGATTGATGTAAGTTAAAGTAATAGAATCTTTCTCAATCTTTCGCTCTACAACACGACAATAACCTCCTATGCTGCCCTAATATAGGGTCATTCTCGACAGGGGTACTTTGAAAGATCATCTTTATTCGGCCCAAAAGGTATCAAGAGATTAGTACAATGCTTGGGATTGATGAATGAAATGCCTTTATCATTTTGATCTTTGCACTCAATGCGAATGAATCCTTTGTCCTAAGAGAAGGCCGCCTTTTACTCAACTCTCAAAAGTGTTTGAAGGAAATGTTTGGAAATGGCTTGCCTTTTTTCATCCTAAGCACTTCTTGTTTGGCATGGTTAACGTCTCAATCTCACTCTATCAAGATCATCTGAGTAGACCAATCTCCATAGCGAAATTTGATTCAAAATGAATAATCCACAAAACGAGAAAACAATTTTGAGATAAAAATGATGCTAAAAAAGTTTGTATAAATTTTTTCTCAATTGATCATTTTTGTGCTTGTCTTTAGAAAAGTGCCAAAGGTTCTTTTTTGTAATGAAAATTCTCCGTTTCTTTTTGTTTTTCTTCTTTTTTTTAAAAAAAAAAGAAATTGAGAAGAAGGGTACTTACTTGCGACATGGTGACTCAGTAACCTTGTAAAGAATGTGAAAGAATATGTTAGTGCAAAAATCTTTAGGGATTGAAATGTTGGAAACAATACATTATTACCCTTCATTTGCTTTCATCCTTTGGACACTAACATCTCTTGGATTTACCTTTGTGGATATTTGGTAATTCGACATTACCCTTTGATGGTTTTAGGTGATGGGCCTAAGTTCGCCCGTCCGCCCATGTTGGGCCTAAAAGCCCGGCCCACAGGATTAGTTATATTTGAGGGAATGTATATAAGGGAGGAAAGAGAGAGACGTAGACACCTTTTGGCATTAGTGCATACGTTCCTCTCCCTCTCTCCCTCCAAAAGAAAAACTAAGGCTAAAGGCGACACCGTCTTCCCTTCAAGGCCAATCGACGTCATCGGATCGAACGGGATCATTTTTTCTCTTCCTCTTATCGGCATTGGTTTTTAATCTATGGCTAACAAGGTACACTCGACTCCATGGTGTGCTTTAGGATCGGTGATACATGTGAATTTCCCGAGCTTGTCTTCCGCATTCGTTTTAAGGGTTCAATTTAGTGTCAAATTCGGTTTTTGGAAATCTGATAATCTCAACATTGGTATCAGAGCTCGAGTTCATGTTTTTCCCGACCCCTTTCATGTTTATGAATGTTTTTGATTGATTTTTCGTGAAATTATTCCGCCGAAACCGATTGGGGTGAAAAATCCTGATTCCCGAGCACTGTTCATCCACTTTTTCGAGTTTCTATAAGTTGAAATCGATTTCTGAAGGTATAGGGTGAAAGAGCTCGTCGAGATGAGTCCGTCGACATGTCTTGTGTCGCCAGGCGACGCCGGACGCGCCCACACGCGTGGCCAGAAGCCGTTGCGCGTGGGTGCCACGCGCCGGTTAGCGAATCGACGCGTGCTGACGTCACCGTGACGTCACCCAATGGTCGGTAACCGCTGGAATGATGTCATCGATGACATCATCGCCGACAACCGTTGGCCGGCCGGTGACTCGACCGGCGACCCGACCCAACCGACATGCGCGGAAGCCTAGCGCGTGCCGTGCACGCACCGGCTGACGTTTGCGTGACGTCAGTCCGCGCACGCGCACGTCATGTGTTGATCGGTTTGTCTAACCCGGCTCGACTGATCTGACCCATTGACTCGTTGATCATTTGACAGTTGACCGTTGACCGATGACTGACAACCGTTGACCATTGACCGTTGACCAAGAAAAAAAAAAGGAATTTGGTTCTTTTTCAATTATGTCTGTGTGGGTTAGAGGTAATCCATTTTTTATTCTGCATTTGTTGCATGAATCATGGAAAATTATATATTTTCCATTTTGTTTATTGTGGATTATAAGTGATCCATTTTTAGTTCTGCATTTGTTGCAAGAACTATGATGCGTTATGCACGGATACCTGCATTCCTAAGAACGGACGAAGGAAGAACAAGACTTAAAAGGATGATGAAAGAGTTAACTAATTATTGGTGGCATGATGGTGATTTAGAATCACACGTGGTCAGGGTCAATCAGATGATACAGGAAATCATATAGAATGGTTATCTTATGCCGGATTTTGAGAAGGTGTCGGCTTTAATGAACACTCTTCCACCTGAATGGCAAGCAGTGTTAGATCGGCTATGGGAGGTCAACGTGGTCCTGGGTTATAGGAGACTAGTGGTAGCTTTTGTAAGAGAGTACTATAGGATTGAGTTAACTAAAACTTCAACCTTTAGATTAAGCGCAACATGGCGTAGAGTCAATGCGCCTTGGAGGCGACATGAAAGCTCTCCAAAAGTTTTTTTCATGGTTGGCAAATGTGCCTTCAAATTTCTCAGATATTTTGACTGATAGATTAGAATGGACATTCCATATTTATTTTTTATATTAGTTTGAGATGTTTTTTGAGTATGGATATTTCTTTCTATGTTGATATTTTTTTTTCTCTGTGTATATTACTTAGTGTAATGGATAATGTATTATGTGAAAGCATTATTATTCTATTGGATGTCAAATATTATTTGCTTTCTGTTATTGTTGACTACTGTGGGTAGTTCATAGAAGTTTTTTGTAACTTCATAGAATTTATTATACATAAGACAATTATATTAATAATAGTTTTAAATTAGGATTTTTTGAGGATGATTGGAAACATAGTGACATTTTGATTTTGAAACCTTACTTGAAATTATTCATTGATATGATAGGTCTGTGCAAAGTGGATGCATAAATGATAGGCATTAGTTATTCGTGCATATATGTCTGATGTGTTCAGATCGATGGTTTCAGCAACTAAGAACGTAATTACTGATATGAACGGCAACAATTGTGAAATATTGAATATGAAGATTCAATATATGCTGGAAAAGCAAGAAGCACTAGAAGCTCTTGACCATGTTATGGAAGATCTTGAGGATGCTGTGCGCCACCTTGAGCTAGTAGAGGATCGCATAACGGCATTTGAGCTGAAAATAGATATTTGCAATGCTGGTTCTAGCTCAAAAAGGGCTTTGAGCTTTAAGCGCAAGCGTATTGATTCGTTCAATATGTGGGAATGCAAATGATCAAGTCCTTATTGCAAGAAATCTAGAGTTAAACCAACACAAGAGAGGAAAACATCATTAAGTGAAGAAAATGTCAAGGGTGAGGTGTTACAATTGTGATAAGAAAGGTCACTATGCTCGCAACTGTTGTGAGCCGAAAAAGGTAAACACCTCTTGTACATTTAAGAACTTTGCTTATGTGTCAAGTTCTGTATTATTGGCTGAATCCAATCCTTTGTGGACTGTAGATTCAAGAGCGACAGACCATGTAGCGAAGGATAAAGAATCCTTCATGGAATTTCGACGATATTAACTGGAATTAAGTGGATCTATGTAGGAAATAACTCTAGAGTTGAAGTTAAAGGGATTGGCACCTGCCAATTGAATTTGCGTGGTGGATGCACATTGTTCCTACATGATGTTCTATATGCTCCGGAGATTTGTCGAAATTTAGTGTCTATTTTGGTGTTGGTTAAACTTGATTTTTATATGAACTTCCATAATAGAGGTGTAGATTTGTATTTGGATATAAACTACTATGCTTGTGGTTATTTTCTAGATGGTTTCATTATATTAGATATTGATTATGTTAATGCAAATGTTTGTTATTCCCTTCTCACATCTCCTAATTCATTTGATAATGATGTGAATGTGTGGCATGCTAGAGTTGGTCATATTGGCTAAGAACGTATGAATAGACTAGCCAAAGAGGGATTGTTGGGCAACATTGAAAAAGTCGATTTGCCCATATATAAACATTGCCTAGTAGGGAAAACGAAAAGGAAACTATTTGAAAAATGTAAAAGAGCTGAATTTCCTCTGTATTTAATCCATTATGACGTCTGTGGTGCAATGAATGTGAAAGGAAGGCATGGGGCTGTTTATTTCATCACTTTTATAGATGATTATACTCGATTCGGATATGTCTATTTGATTTCTCATAAATTTGAAGCATTAAGTTGTTTCAAAAGATTTATGAACTTGGTAGAAAATCAATTAGACAAGAAAATAAAAGCATTGAGATCCGATCGAGGTCGAGAATAATTATTTGATGAGTTCAGAAAATTATGTGGTGAAAAAGGTATAGAAAGACAGTTGTCTATTCCATATACTCCTCAACAAAATGGTGTTGGAGAGAGAAGAAACAAAACCCTACTAAAAATGGTTAGGTCCATGATGGCGTATGCTAACTTACATATCACTTTTTGGAGTGATGTGTTATTAACTGCTGCCTATATACTTAACCGGGTGCCTTCTAAATCAATTAGTTCCACTCCATATGAGTTATGGATAGGTAGAAAACCGGACTTAAGTTTTCTTAAGTCATGGGGTTGTGCTGCCTATACTCATGAGTCCTCTCACAAGTTTGGAAAATTGGGTCCCAGAGTAAAGAAGAGTATTTTAATGAGATACTCCGAACACTCGAAAGGGTATGTGTTCATAGGTGAACAGGAAAGTGAGAGAATAACTGAATTTGAATCACAAGATGTCACATTCTTAGAGGATGAATTTCCTAAGAAGGGCGAAATAGGTGAGGATTACTACCTATTTGAAACCTTGGATCAAGATAATGATATTAGTGGAGTTCGTCCAAGTGGGAGTAATATGAAAAATGATGAATTCAATTCAACTCATTCTCAATTGCAACCACATGATGAGACAACATTATCATTACTAATCCTAGTGGGAGCATAATGGGGAATGATGTGCAAAGTGTACAATCTCCCATATGGCGAACAAGTTGCCGAAGTATTCCTCGTCGACGTTTTGACATTGAAGGGGAAACTTTTATGATTGCTCCGCAAGATGAGGAAAAGCCAAGAAATATTAATGATGCTCTGAATTGCCCTAATAAGGAAAAATGGATTCATGCAATGAAAGAGATGGAGTCAATGAAGTCAAACAAAGTTTGGAAACTGGTTGATCTTCCAAAAGGACGCAAAGTTATTGGGAACAAGTGGGTTCTCAAAATAAAGCGAAAATCTGATGGCTCGATAGAAAGGCATAAGGCTCGCCTTGATTATGAAGAAACATTTTTTCCTGTAGTGAGATTTACCTCGATTCACATTATTCTGGCAATAGTGGCTAGTATGGATCTTGAGTTACATCAAATGGATGTAAAGACTGTTTTTCTCAATGGAGAATTAGAGGAAGAAATATATATGGAACAACCTGCTGGTTTCATTAAAGAAGGCCAAGAAGAAAAGGTATGTCGACTTTTGAGGTCGATATATGGCCTTAAGTAGTCATTGAGACAATGGTATATACGTTTTCATAATGCCATAATGGCATATGACTTTACAATAATAGATGAGAATCATTGTGTATATATCAAAAGATCCAAGGATCAATTTGTGATCATATCATTATATGTTGATGATATACTAATTGCCAGAAGCAATAGAGAGTTTGTAAATACTATGAAGAGTTGATTATCTTCCAACTTTGAATTGAAGGATATGGAATTGTAAACCCATAGACACTCCTATTGCAAAAGGTGAAGGATTGAGCCATAGACTGTGTCCAATGGCTCCACAAGAGAAGGAACAAACGAAATATGTTCCTTATGCATGCTAGTGCTGTTGGAAGCTTGATGTACGTTATGATATGTACAAGACCTGACATATGTTTTTGTAGTTGGAATGGTGAGTAGATACCAATCCAATTCAGGTCAAGTATGTTGGAAAGCCGTTAAATGAATACTGAGGTATCTAAAGGGAACTACTGATTATACGCTAAGTTATTATGGAAAGGATCTGCGACTCTAAGGCTATTCTGATGTTGTTTATGGAGGAGATTTAGACCAAAGAAAATCTATCTCTGGCTTTATTTTCTTACCAAATTATGGCACCATATGTTGGAGCAGTAAGAAACAAAAGTGTATAGCATTATCCACGATGGAAACTGAGTTCGTGGCATTATCAGCAGCATATATAAGAAGATGTTTATCTTAAGAGATTATTGGATCATTTAGGTGTTATTGGAAGTTCTACACATTCATTGTTGGTTAACTGTGATAGCCAAGCAGCAAAAGCATACACCAAAGATCCAAAATATCATGGCAAGAGCAAACATATAGATACCAAGTATAATTTTGTCAAAAAATATGATTGCACAAAAAGATGTGAACTTACAGTACATATTACGCATAGAATGGTAGCAGATCCTATGATAAAGCTAATGCCTAGAGATGTGTTTTGTGGCCATATGAAATCTCTAGGATTACGTAGACTCTGATGTACTGGATTGTAATTTCTCTGAAGTGTTCACATTTGATGAATTTGTGTTTTTCATCATTAATGCCTATAAATCTTTGTTTGATCTTTATGCATCTTAATGATCAGAGCATTACTTTAAGTTGAGAAAGTATGTCGAACAGATATAAGATTAGCCCACTCACATGGGTAATCGCCTCTATTTACTGTGTGATAAATAGAGATAAGACTGTTTTTAAGCTTATTATCTAGGTGATAATCGAGAGCTAAAGCTTAAAATACATTTGTCACCTTAACTGAGTGTTAAGATGATGACATAATTTTTACTATGTCCGAAAGTAAAATAACCCACATATTTTACTTTATCTGTCTATGATGTCAGATGTGATTTCTGATGAATTTTATGAATGAGTAGATATGTGAACTCAAGTTAGACATTGTGTATGTCTGAACTATCATCTGTACAGTATTGAAGGTGTAGACATACGTTCCATGGGAAATGAGTTAATACTGTAATACGTATTTTATACTACGTATGCATGAAACAACCAATAAGAGTAGTGGCAAAAGCTTTGACCTCAACTTTTATGTCGTGTGAGACTCTTGAGGAAAAGAGTTCCTCAATTTTAGTGCCCTCGTGACTTTTACTTATTTTCAAGATTTCTATTTAGTATTTGTTATCTTAGGATGTTGCCAATGGTCATGAGTTGATTTGATATAATGAGACATTTCTAGAAAAGTAAGCTGAATTGAAATTGAGAGTTTGAAGGGAAGAGAAAGATCAAATTTGGAGAATCACATTGTAGTTTTGTATTCACTGGTTAACCAATTATAACTGTCTTTGGGATAATCATAATTGTGAATACAATATATATCATTGTTTGAAAAAGATCAAGAGAGATATAAATGTGATCGATCGATCTAGGGTATTGCATACTAAATCTACTCAGAGTGTGATGCCCATTATGAGCTGCTATATATTCCTAACAGATATATGGCAACGAGTTCTCAAAGTATGCTGGTCGCATGGATTATTCACCGGTATGAATGCTGAAGAGAGGTAAAGAGAATCTTGTTCGGCCCACCATGTGCGAGTGGGAGATGATGGTTTTAGGTGATGGGCCTAAGTTGGCCCGTCCGCCTATGTTGGGCCTAAAAGCCCGGCCCATAGGATTATGGCCCATGGATGGAGGGATACGATGAAGGGGTACGTTTCTATTTTTGAGGGAACGTATGTAAGGGAGGAAAGAGAGAGACGTAGACACATTTTGGCATTAGTACGTACGTTCCCCTCCCTCTCTCCCTCCAAAAGAAAAACTAAGGCTAAAGGCAACGCCGTCTTCCCTTCAAGGCCAATCAACGTCATCGGATCGAACGGGATCATTTTTTCTCTTCCTCTTATCGGCGTTGGTGTTTAATCTGTGGCTAACAAGGTACGCTCGATTCCGTGGTGTGCTTTAGGATCGGTGATATATGTGAATTCCCGGGCTTGTCTTCCACATTCGTTTTAGGGGTTCGATTTAGTGTCGAATCCGGTTTTTGGGAATCCCATAATCCCAACACTCTTCACTTGGATTTTCCTCTAAGTGTTTGATGAACTCCATCCCTGTCCATCCCTTCTTTGGATTGTTTGTTGATAAGAGTCTCGGTTTGGGTCCAGGTCCTAGTTGAGCTAGAAACCGCGTGATTCAAGAGCGCCCTCCACCCATTTGACGAAATGCCTCAATCAAATCTATTTTTGTACTTTCCCTTTTTGGCCAAAATCGAGTGTCCATTCATTGGATTCCTTTGGCTAAGGCGTCTTTTTTGTGATTAGGTTTCTATGCGTTGGTCATTTAGTCTTTTTGCCACTTTTCCGCAGTCTTTCACCATTTGCATGCTTGGCCAAGAGGGGGCCCTCGGCCGGTGGCAAGGAGGTGAACCGTCAAGTGGCGTTTGGAGTGGGCGTTTGACGAAAAGTGGCAGTTCGGCGGTGGCTTGAGCTTCGGTCAAGGTTTGTCTTAAAAAATTGGGATCTTCGGAAGGCTGGAGCTTGTTGAAGGAGATAGCACGAAGAAGAAGGCTAGAGGAGAATAATAATAATAAAAAAAAACAAAAGAAAAGGCAAGAGAAAAAGTGCAGCCAAAAGTAGAAAAAAAAGTTGCTTCAGGAAGGAGTGGCAGAAAAGAAAGTGCAGTAGAAGAAAAAAAAAAGGAAAAAATACAAAAAAAAGATATTAATCTTTTTTAATTAAAAAATCTTTTAAAAATATTTTTAAAATAATAAATAAATAAATAAATCTTTTTATTCGATTGGGTCAGATCCGCTTTTGGACCGGGTCAGACCTAAGTTGGGACTAACTGGACCCAACCTGGTTCGCTCAAAATAATAATAATATATATATTTTAATTTTTTTAAACTAAAAATTTAAAATTTCAAAATTTCAAATGTTAAAAAAATTTAGGGTTGTGGCACTCGAGAATTTCGACAACCCTCAGATATATGATGACCGTGACTAATTATGGAAGTACAGTCGAATGGTGTCATTGGCACCATGTGTGAACACCATTTTATTTCATTAATGGACCAATACCTCACGTTTAGAAAATAGTCCGATTATGGGATAGACTAGAGTATTGTCAAAAGCCTCTTTACATAAGGTTATTAGGGAGACCGATCTCACCCATATTTTGCCGATCTTAGAAGAAAAAAAATGAATGAATGATGAAACGTCATGGATTGACGAAGCTACTATTGGAATTCGTCATCGTTAGTACTACATTCAACCTTATTGAGTTGTGCAAATTGCTTTGATGATGCTACACAATTGTACCACCAAAATGTATATGAAATGAGAGGGAAATTTTGGACTTCTATTAATTAAAATTCTAAGCCAAAGAAATAGAATTGAGCCATGCATGAGGGACATGCACACCCATGCGGAAAAGGAGGAATCGTCCACGCCCAAAAGCTGCCCCACCCTCTCTCCATTTGGTCGACACCCTAGTCAACTATGAGAGGAAAATTTCTGACCATTGATGCCACGTTGCTTTCTCGTGGTCGGCCAGCAAATTGGGATTAAGAAAAGAATTAATTAAATGGCTGAAGACACGTTGCAAGAGAGGAGCAAGGTGTCGAAGGAAGAGAAGCATGCTGGACACGTACGGATCCAGTTGCCCTTCATGCAGCCAAACCATGGAAAAATGTTCTCTTAGTTGACTGGTTTTGGTGAAAAACCAGCGACTAATCAGCTCGCTTGTACTAACCAGAGAGAAAAGAATTCGGATAGAGAGAGAGAGAAGGAGGAACCGAGTGAGAAAAATTGTGAGTGAGCCGCGAGGGAGAGAGAGGAGGTTAGCCCCACCGTGAGCACGCCTGCTGCCGCCGTCGACGCTGCCGATCCCCGTCGCCGATTGAGCTGCGTTCGAAGTTCCAAGTCTCTATTTTTGGTTGCCAACCAAGCTAGGTGTTGAGGCAAGTGAAAGTTCATCGATCTATGTTTTGCTTGCTGTAATTATCTAGTGAAGTGCTGGTAGATGAGAGAAAGAATTTGGAGTTGCATGTTGATTTTAGATGAATGAGATGAAGCTGAACTAAGAAACTGAGCAAAAACAGAGTGTGTTCTATGGATTTCGGTTTTTGAATTGAAATAAGAAATCAAGGATATAGCTATGGTGGATTTTTGGAAGTGAAGAGGCTGTAAGATGGTGTAATACATTTGTAAATGCTTGGCCGTGGACGATGAATGCTGAGATTCAAGGATAGGAATATTTCTCTTTAGGTTAGTAAATTGTTTTTGCAAGAACAGTATGACCTCCGGTGATTTCTCGATTTTTCTGGAATTTTTCAGCCAAAATTTGACTTCAAATCCTTAATGAAAGTTGGAAAGCACATCTGTAAAAGTAACATATAAAAAATTTAGCATAAATGGACAAGATTTGGTTGACGGAATGATTTTTATACGGAAATGTTAAATCTGGAAATTTTACAGAACGTTAGTAAGGAATACCGGAATTTTTACTCTCAATACATAAGGAATTTGACTTATTGTTCTTCTTGAAACTTTTTCCTTAGGGTCTCATTGATAACATGTCAAAAATTCACAATTTTTCGAGCTCATTTAGTATTTATTTCGAAATATTTACCAGAACTGCGCATGGTAAAAATCGTGTTGCTCTATTTTCGAATTTTCACAAAATGTCCCAAAGGTGAATATATTTGAAATGGTTATGTGATATGATGGTACTGGTTGTGGATATTTGTGCAATTTTGAGATTGGATAGTGAATGCATGAAATGGATTGTTCTTGGCATTTGAAAGTATTCTGGTAAATCTAAGATGTTAATGTTGCCGTTGGACCCTCGGGTCAATGATGCCCCGGGAGTCGAGATGCCCAGAGGTTCGAATGAGTCGATGCCCTTTGGATGCTTGGTTGTATTATGAATACATGCTCAAAGGTTTTTCCTTGGGAGTGTCGGGATGCCCGGTTGTATTATGATACATGCCCGGAGGGTGAGGGGTTGTATTATGATGCATGCTCGGAGGGTAGGGGTAACCATTTTCATGGCGAGCCTCGGCGATTCCTCGTGATGCCAGGTGGGGTGCGAGATGCCCAGAGATTTGAATGAGTCGATGCTCTTTGGATGCCCGGTTGTATTTCGAATACATGCCTGGAGGCTTCCGCGATGCCAGGTTGGGTGCGGAATCCTAGAATGATGCAAACATTGGTCCTCTGGGGATGAAACATTTTGAATGATAAAGCGGACGATTATATTAAGTGTGAGTGTGGTCTAGTTATGGGACTAAATTGTATGGTATGGAATGGGACGTGTCATTACAGTTTGGCCCCATGATCGAGACTTGTGTGGCTGGACTCAATGCATCTTATTGGTTGGAAATGCATTGGTCATTACATTGAAGAGTTATAGCGTTTGGATGCATACTCATTCATGGATTGCCTATTTTGTCTACCATACTTGAATTTGGATATTAATAGTAATGCTTGATATAGCTTGATGAATCTTTACGGTTGAGTGGTTGTACTCACCCCGTTTGAGGACTAACATTTCAGACTAGATAAGATACCTTTGCCGCCACTGCCACCAGCCGATGGACCGAGTGGTTGGATATGACCGCGAAGAGGAAGACAGCAGAGGAAGGAACTTTTGGACGCTGACACTGATCGATTGACTTTAAGTATATGACTGTTGGAAGATATGTCGGTCATCTTTTGAAATATAGCTGAGTATAGAAAGCCTTGGCATTTTGATGTACCGACAAATGATGTCCATCAAGTTATGTAAATAAAAGTGTACGTCTTTAACTTATATAAAATGTTTAGTTGGTGTGCATCGTTTTATGAATATAGGGAATGGAGTTGTTGGATACGCTTCTGCTATATAAACTGCGCAGGGACCAATTGAGTGATATATTGTCAGGACAAGAGAAAAGTAAGTGTACTGTGGCGACCCCAACAGATCGGGGGCCGTTCGACGGGTGCCACAAGGGTTTGGTTGGAAATTGCCATGTTTTTCCTTCTTAGTGTAATTAAGTCTTTATTTGCTTGCACATTGATTATATCGAGTGTTTAATTTGCATATTTAATTATGTTTAACTGCTCTTGCTCAATTTTACTACAATGAGATCTTGGTAGCTGTGATTATTATTTTAATGATTGCGCACTCGCATGATCACCTTACATGTTAGTGGATATGTATAAAATCAATCCAAATTACCTGACAAAAATCTTTTCTTTTAAAGTGAACAAGATTAGGTACCGAAAGGGCACTAATCGGTCAATTAGTGTAATCAAGTCTTTTACCCTAGATTCTCTGGTTGTGTATGAAGTGTGATATATTCTTGTGCCTCACATGGTTTCTAGTCAATCCCAATAGACTAGTGGCGACTCCTTTTTACAAAATTCTTAAAATACCCCAATGTCACGCGAGGTATGGGCTTGGGAGAGCCCACACCTAATCATGGCCTTATGCCCGTTCTTTAGGCAATACTCCTAAACTTGCTCCTTCCTGCCAAGAGGTAGGTCGTGACATTCATTTTTGTAGGTGGTGATGACATTGATGATGACGGGGTGTGCGGCCACAATGGCGATTGGCTATGTGGGGAAGCACATAGATGCACACATAGGATGGATGCCCATCTGCGATCATCTCGGCAAATTTTGCGACAAAGTCGCTGTCTCAATCGCCATCTCCTTTGCATCTTTCCTTCTTCTCATGATTCTCACCGTCATCTCCGCCCGTAACTATGGCATCGTGTTTAGGTCTGCAAGTTCAAAGTTCCCAGTAGGAGATTATGCGGAAGATCGATCGAGGTAATGACGTTTTTACCTTGCGTCAGGGACGAATGTAATGCAAACATGTTGGGGGCATTCGTAACTTTTTCTTAGGTAGCAAATGTATGAAAACAATTCAATTTTTTTTCCAATTATTAGAATTTGTTCATGTAAATGATATCTCTTTCTTATAAACTAATGTCTAATTTTATAGTACTAATAACTATTTGGCCAAATAAAAATTCACGCATCTCATAAAAACAAAAAGTTAAACTATTAATGTAAAGAGAAAAACAAAGAATACTAACATCTATGTTTTTCTAAATCTTGCTAATTTTGGATCAAAAGAGCTTAAACCGTTCATTTGCTCCTACTCAATAAATAACATTCCGTCGCCTTAGTACCCTACTTTACCATAAGCCTATATTATTGAGTCGGCTGACATTTCTCTAAGTTACTAGCTAAATAAAATTTAGAATTAAAGAATTCTTAATCCATAGTTTGGACTAATTCTAGGAAGATCTACATGATGAGTCAAAAGAAGAAAAGAAAAGTGATTAGTTTAACACAAATTAGAATTAAAGAATTGTTAATCTATAGTTTAGACAAATACTAGGAAGATCTACATGATGAGTCAAAAGAAGAAAATAAAGAGATCTATCCACTTCTGAGCTAACTGGGCCTGGAATTTTTGGGGGTTTCTACAATAAACAGCCCAGAGGAAAAAATAGCTTCTGAGCCCCTTTTTTATTCAATTTCTAATGACGATTCTTCCTTTTATTATTGTAACTTCTGACTTAAACAATGTTGAATTTGTCTACGGCAACCTTGACGCCCATGAAGATCTGTTAAAATGGTTGCAAGACATGGTTATATAACCTCGCATTCTAAAGTGACAGAGTTCAATAGGACCTCACATATCTTGCCATTAACATTAGGAACATTTTTTACAAATGAATGAGATATTGCAGGATCTTGACTAGATCAAGTCTGACAATTACGATAATACGCAATCATCACTGCACAGAAAAATTACACGGTTGGTCCTTGAACTTATGCTATTTTTTAAATGTGGTTCTCAAACTTATATTTTGCTCAATCAAGTCCTTAAGTAGGTGGACTTGTCCAAAAAGCCCTTTTGTTGTATAGAATCAATTTCTTCACACCAAACTTCAAAATACTATTCCCTAAATGCCCCCTTTCTCTTCAAGACCATTATCACTTAATCACCAATCACTCGTTTTGTCCGTGCTCTACTCTCATAATTTCTTTTGAGGGAACCCCGGGAGGTTGTTGAAGTAGCAAAGCATACTCATTTTCCTCACTCAACTTTGTACCATCATATTTGCGCCTTGTTTTAGCCCATCTCCAGTAAATCAGAATTTTATGCTCCTGCAATCACTCGAGGTGCAGGGTGTTATACTTAATTAGTACATCAATGATGAGGTGTGATGAGAACACACCTTTTTGTATTGATACGCTACGATGGAAAGACACTCTTTGAAAGGACATGAGGGATTTATATAAAATTCTTTTGAAGATAACTGTTGACATGGTTGACAGAACGTATGCTTAGAAAGAAACTCTTCTCATTTTCTTGTCCCCTTTTATCAAAAGAAAATAAGGCGTCACATTTCTTTTTTACCAGAATAATTGGCATTTATGCTATCAAAATCGGATGTTTCCTTCTGATTACATTCAGACCAACGTGAAGTAATATTGTTCGTGATTCATCCATAATTTAACGTTCGTTCTCGGATAAATTGTTCATTGTGCATCGAAAATAGGTAAGTTATTTTCCGCCGACTTTCTTCCTACATTGGTATCAGAGCCAAGTTGTGATTTCTGCCTTATTTTTCATCGAATTTTCTTGTTTACCATTTAATATCGATATCAAGAGAATGAAATCTACACTATTTGGATGTTTATTTCTTGGAATTGCAATATGAATTGTTTAAAACGAACCAAATCGAAGAACGAGTTTGGGGTTGCATACACCCATACAGTTTTGGCCATTTTTTGGAATACTTTTTTGGCCAAAATAAATTTCTAAATATATAGGGTGAAAGTACTCGTTGAGATGAGTCCAATGGTGAGTTGAGCGCCACCGGAGGAGGCCGGACGTGCACACATGCGCGGCCAAAAGCTGCGGCGTGTGGGTGCCATGCGCTCAACACACTGGGAACGCCAGCGCGTGAGTGTCACGCGTGTGTCGGCGAACCGACGCATGCTAACATCATCCATGATGTCATTCCAAGGTCGGTAACTGTCGGATGACGTCAGCGATGATGTCACCGCCGCACGGCAGTTAGCCGAAGACCGGCCGGCTGGCGTCCCGACCTGGCGTAGACTCGACTCAACTAGACCATTGACCAATCAAATTGGTCAAACTAGTCAACCAGTTTGTTGGTCAAATTTGTCAGACCGGTCGAACCAGCCAGGATCCTTTGAGGATTGCTGGCATGTGCGCCACATGCGCCGCACATTCAGGTGGCATGTGTGGGCGCGTGAGAGCTCCGAGTGGAGTGTGGTCAGCGGCGTTTGGTTCGTCTGGATGTTCTCTATGTTGTAGTATAATTATTTATATGTTTGAGTTTATAAATGTATAAACGTATTTAGGGAACCCTAAGTACGTGTATTTTTAGGGTATAAATGCATAGTTTATTAATTTTTAGCTTGTATATATATATATATATATATATATATATATATATTAGGAAATACAATAGCTAGCCTATATGAAAATGATGTCATATATGCTGCGTAGAGTTTGGTTCGATGGTAGCACGTATATAGTTTAATATACTTGCAATTTTTTAGTTCCAAGAAAAGTCGAATAATGGTAGGAAATCCTTGTTTTTCCATTACATGTTGAATTGCAGTTTTGATTGTAGTTGCAGCATGATTGTTTTTTTATACGTTGGTTCACATCATTCTATGCTTTTGTATTAATGAAAAATATAGAAATTACATGAGATTATGTAATTAGTTTTTCTAGTGGGAGTTTGTAGATTGGTAGAATTCGAAGGAGTTCTCACCTAGAACTTAAAATTTGCGCAAATTAAACTAATTAATGATAATAGAATAATCATACATAGGAGCTGATTAGGAACATAGTGAACTTTTATTTCCGTGTCTTTTGTTGAATTATGATTAATTTATTTTGTCTTTGTTGCAACATTAAATATGTGTGTTACTTTGAAAAGTGTGCTAGTATTGATTCTGCGTTTATTATGTCAATGCGTTATAGCAATTGATTATGACTTCGGCATCTAAGATTATTGCGGTTGATCTCAATAAGGATGATGAGCTGAACGGTGACAATTATGATATTTAGCACCGAAAGGTTTAGTATATCCTTGAGGAGTAAGAGGTTTTGTAAATTCTCACCCACACCATAGATGAACCTAAGCATGAAATTTCAGTTCAACACAGGAGACATCTTGAAGTTTATCAAGCTTGAAAAAAGAAAAATAACATTGCTCGCATTTCGTTGCTAAGTTGTATGTAAATTTGATTTTACGTGTGGGTTTGAAAGTTATGATAAAGGTTAAGTAATGTGGGTTGCCTTGAAAGTTAATTTGGGGATACGTCTACCACTAAGTTGAGAAGACTCGCTATTAGATTTGACACATACCAAAAGTGTCCAAATGTAACAATGAGGCAGTATCTTCGGGAGATGTCAAACATGATTTGTGAGTTGAAGTTGGCAGATTACTCCCTTACTGATGAACAGCAAATTCAGGCTGTTATAAGGTCTCTTCCTAACAATTTGGAGAATATGAAGATCATTATGACACATAATGATAATATTGTCACTTTTGATGATATATCACGTCATTTGGAATTAGAGAATGAACACCTAAAGGCTGCGAGATCCTCTACCCATGCTTATATTGCTGAATCGAGTTCTTGCAAAACTTCAAACTTTAAGCGCAAAATGAATTATCAATTCAACAACAAAGGGAATAAGACTGATCATGCATCTAAGAGGGCTAAGACCTTCCAACACAAGAAGCGTGATGGGAAGAAGGACAATGTGACATCCCAAATTTTCAACCTTGTCTTCTACTAAATAAATCGGGCATTTCATTGACGCGTCTATAGGGTTATTCTCAGAGCTGATCACTCTCGAGATAACTAGACTATCTGGGAAAATTATTAAGGAATTTTAAGGCAATAGACTTGAGAACTCGATCAAGAATCGGCTTCTCGACCGTGTCCATCTTTAGAGGCCATTACGGCACAGTTAAAAATCGATTTGAAATCAGAGATAGACTGGATCGATAGAGATGTGTGGCTAATCGTGGGTGACACCACTGAATTAGAAAATTCTCGTCGGCCGACACTAGATTGATTTTCTTATTGTTTTGGTACCCTGTGTCCGTAATTGAATCATCGAGATTTTCACGACAATCAAGAGTCGTCAATGAGTCGAGTGGGTTCATAGTGGTTTGAAGAAAATCGACCAAGGGTCATCTGCACTTAAAAATATCTGAAAGTTACCCAGTAGCCTAGGTCACGCTAAAAACGCATCGAATGGAAATTAACCGTCAATTTGAGTCCGATTTCAGAAATTGAAGTTTCGGACATGTCACAATAAATTCTAGGAGTGTCGACTCAGTCTCAAAAGTTGTCACCGGGTTGTTTTTGTGCAGAAAATGCCGGAGATGGTTTTCGGACGCAAAAATCGAAATGCAAGTGGGTAGTTGGGTGAGGAAAATTATCAATTTGTTAATTGATATATCAATTGAAATTATGGTGACCAATTGATAATGAATCAAGAGAGAATGGAAGAGCAATTGAGGCAAGACCTTGAAGAATTCGTAACATCCCCTCACCCTAACATTATTGGACTAGTTGAGAGGTTATGGGGGTCATTTGATGGTCTAGTGAAGGCCAAGTGTTTTTACTTGGCTAAGAGTGATTCATGGAGGATATTCTTGCAAAATATCAAGCCAAGGCCCCACCTCACTCCTCATCTTTATCTTCTTGCCTTCTCTCATCCACAACCATCCTCTCTCTCCTGATTCCTTCGTGCGACACCAGCACCAGCAGAGAGAAAGGAGCCCAGCTTCTTCAATCTTCGGTCAGCTTGCACCAAAAGAAAGGCCACGTCCTCCCTCCACCGAAACTGCAGCTGCCAATGTCCCACCGAAGCTGCCCGATCTCGCACACCATCGAAGCAAGGAAATCTATAGAAGCAGGAACGGCCACACATCTCTGCCAGCATTTCTTTCCCCACGGAGTTGCCACCGAAATCCCTTGAAGCACCAACGTTGACCCTTGCTTAGCCAACGTGCGACAGCTGCCTCTTCTTCAACCATCACCGCAATCCATCGAAGACCAACAAAAACTGCTGCAGCTGCTCCGCCATCCACGCGTCTGAGTCTGCTCTTGGCTCGGTCAACAGCGGCAGCAACCGAAGCTGCTTGGTTGACCGCAAAAGCCCCACACCCGTGTAGCAGCTCCTTGGACCACCGAAGCTGCAAGCCCAGCCTAGCGTCTCTTGCGGATTCCCTTGTTCGGCCCAGCAGCTGGACCACTTGACTCCACGCAAATTCTAGCCTAGTGAATTTCTTTTGGGTTGCAAGTTAGACCCAGCAAATTTGGCTCCAAAGCCCAGCAAGGTCAGCAGTTTTCAGCCCAAGAGATCAGCCCATCTTCAGCTTTGAAGTCTAGCCCAAAATTTTAGCAAATCAATTCAAGACCAGCACACGAAGAAAGCCCATTTGCAGTCTAGCCCAAGCCCAAGAGCGAGCCTAGTCCAAAGCAAGAACAAATCTCAATTGGGCTGAGATTTGTTGGGGCCAAGCTTAAGGCCCGGTCCAAGTCCGCCGGTGTTGTTGAAAGTCCAATTTCGGCGGTCGTCACGTTGCTGTCGCGGTGATTCGATCTCCGCTTTTGTCAAGTGCGTTTTACTCACTAAAGCTTTCTTAGTTTGCTAATTATACTTAAGGTTGGTTAGATTTAATTAAATGCAATTAGGTGGTTAGATTAGTTTAGGTCAATTAAATTAGAGACTTAATGATGCATGTTAGGTGGTTAGAAATAGACATTAGCAAGTAGACATGCCATGTTATTTATGGAACGAGTCTCGGTAATTTTCCGGGCTTGTCTCGGTATCCAATTCGGCATTACGTGCCTAAATTGGATTTTTTATAATTATTTATTTAATTTTCGAAATTAATTATTTAATTATTTATTTTTCTGAAAATTCAACCGGGATGGCCGGTGACCGGAATTTCGTGCTGATTGTTGTGGTGTAGTCTGTTTATTTATTTGAGCTTTATTTGGTGCTAAAGTAATTTAGGAGTGAATTTAAGATTTATTCTTAAATTGAATTTGGAGAGGGTCGGGTGGGACCGTAAAGCCACTAGTTCTTGAGAGGGTCGGGTGGGACCGTAAAACCACTAGTTCTTGAGAGAGTCGGGTGGGACCGTAAAGCCACTGGTTCTTGAGAGGGTCGGGTGGGAACGTAAAGCCACTAAATCTAAGGAATTGCTTGAAGTAGGATGAATGACCTAGAAAGGGTCCGACTGATATGAAATCAACTAGGTCGATTCGATCGAAGATCGATCGGTGATGTGATTGTTTGAATGCCTATTGAACTGTACTAATATGCAGATGGAATCTGAGGCTAAGGTAAGTCCTTCAACTCGTGCCGTGTTTAGGCAGCCTATAGTGTATTGGCTTTCTAATCGAGTCTTAGGGGGTAGGAATCGCTAAGACGTGGTCTCATTGGTTATTGAATAACCATTTCAGGACCCTGAGGAGAAGCTAAGGAAGAGGAACCTGAAGGGGAGAAAGACTTTTGAAGAAGAAGATGATCCAGAGAGGGATCTTGAATACAACCCGGATGTGGACTGAGATCCCATCCCTTTTGTAAACCCTATCTTAGCATAGACAGGTGTGAGACAAGTATGTTATGAATAGTATTGTAAATATACTATGAGTTGTGTTGTTAATGAAAGTGTGGTATTTCAATATGAAAAATATGGCCTACTTTCCTATCCCATTGTTTTATTGTCTGGGGATTTATAACTGCTTCCGCATGTGCTTAATAAAAAGAAAGGGTCGGTGATACATAGTCCTGAGATATCGCATTCTAAAATCGACCAAGTAGAAGGATGTGCGCGCGTCCGAGGATCGGGGCGTGACATCCCCTTTTTGTGGTATCAGAGCGAAGTTCAAGATTGGAGTGATAAGGAGCGTTGACCATGGGATAGTTAGTAGGAGAGGCCTTTAAATTCATGCTGGTGCATGTTTGTGTTAGCTGAGTGCTAAAATTGTTGGTTGTTTGAATTGCTCTGTTTCTAATTCAGTGTTGAATTGGAAGCAGGTGTCAGTTCTTTAAAGCGACACTATGAGCGATCAGGAGCCGAGGAATCCTGCAAAGAGGACTAATAGGGCCGTGACTCGGGCCAGAGTGCCGACTAGAGTCAGTACCCGAGGAGGCCGTGGTCGAGCGCTGGCACAGGCTAGCGCGAGTGGAATGATTCCACCAGTTGTAGAGGCTAGAGTAGCACCACCTCCTGTTGGTGCTAGGGTAGCAGCCCCGGGTGAGCAAGGAACTGTCGGAATCAACCAGGCTTTAGATGCTATGCGGGAGATGATGGGGCAACAGGCTCGAGATTAGACTGCCGCCTTCACTGCCGCCGTTGAAGCCGCCGCCACTGCCGCTGCCAATGCTACCGCAGCTGCTGCTGTAGCTGCAGTTGCACCTGCCGTCGCCCTTGCTACAGCACTACCAGGAGTTATGGCCGCTGGGAGGCCGATTCACCAGTTAGTGGATCAGTTATTAAAGATGAATCCGCCAAAATTCATGGGTATCGGAGACCCTGAAGCCGCATCTCTATGGGTACAGGATTTGGAAAAGGCATTTGCACTTCAAGGTAACGCCAATATATGGTGGAGATCCGCCAAGGATATAGTATTCCCGGAAGGTGTGGTCCAAGTGTGGGACACCTTCCTCAGAGCTTTTAATGATCAGTACTTTTCGAGTACTGCTCGGGAACAAAAGACAGAGGAGTTCTATCGTCTTCGCCAAGGGAGCATGACAGTTGACCAATATGGGGTCAAGTTCGCAGAACTGTCACAGTATGCTCCTAAACTGATAGAAGACCCTGAAGAGAAAGCTCGGAAGTTTAAAAGCAGTCTTCGTACTGAATTGAAACAACCTCTGCTACCATGGGACTTGAAAGATTATAGAGAGGTTTATCGTCGAGCCCAGATGATAGAGCGAGGATTGAATGAACAAGTTGCCTTGTCGGGGTCGAGATTTGGTGTTAACCGAGAAGCGATCAAGCAAGGGAAGAGGCCGATGTTAGGGAACAGATTCCAAGGTCCGCCTAACAAGAAGGGTGGAATTGGTAGGCCAATGGCTGATAGAATGGGATCGTGTCGCTTTTGTGGGAGACGACATGGGTCAGCACCATGTCCAGCTAGGATGGGTGTGTGTTTCGAATGTGGCCAACAGGGCCACATAACTAGACATTGTCTCAATAGGCCAAGGAGACAACCGCAGCTACCACCGCCACCGCCACGAGGACAGATCGGAGGGTATGCCCCTCAGAACGTGCCGCAAGGAGGACAGCAGAGACCTCCAGCTCAAGACACGATTTATGCAATCACACAAGGTTAGGCAGAAGTTGTGCCTAACGTGATAATAGGTATGGTTTCGCTGAACGACCAACCTACTTATGCTTTGTTTGATCCCGGGGCAACCCATTCATTTATTGCCGAGCAGTATGTTAAGCTGATAGGAGTCAGTCCTATATTATTGGAGTTAGCCATGTGCATATCTACTCCCTTGAAAGATAAAGTTATTACTGCTTTGGGATGTTCGGGGTGCAAGTTAGTGATTGGTGAGCGAGAGGGGAAAATAGATCTTTTAGTCCTAGCCACGTATGACTTTGATTTAATAATTGGCATGGACTGGCTCACCAAGCAAAGAGCTAAAATGGACTGTTATCGTAAAACGATTCAGTTTGACCCGATAGAGGGTGAGAGCTTCGAGTTTGTTGGGAATCGAGGAGGACCCACGGTTTCCTTAATCTCGTCACCAGAGGCAACTCGTCTGTTGGACGAGGGTTGTCAAGGTTACCTGGCAACTGTCGTGGATACGACAGTTGAGGAGCTAAAAGTGGAAGACATTCCAGTAGTTCAAGAATTTACAGATGTCTTTCCAAAGGAATTACCAGGTCTACCGCCAGAAAGAGAAATTGAATTTATGATTGAACTAGCACCAGGGACAGAGCCGATCTCAAAGGCACCGTACAAAATGGCATTGATAGAATTGAAAGAATTGAAAGTACAGATGCAGGAATTATTAGACAAAGGATTTATTCGTCCTAGTGCATCACCTTGGGGAGCACCAGTTTTGTTTGTAAAGAAGAAAGATGGTTCATTGCGTTTGTGAATCGATTATAGACAACTCAACCAAGTGACCATTAAGAATAAGTATCCACTCCCAAGGATTGATGATTTGTTCGATCAGTTACAAGGAGCATCAATGTTCTTGAAGATTGATTTGAGGACGGGATATCATCGGCCGAGAATTAAGAAAGAGGATATTCCTAAGTCAGCATTTCGTACTCGGTATGGTCACTATGAGTTCACAGTGATGCCATTCGGGTTGACGAATGCTCCAGCTGCCTTCATGCATATGATGAACCGAATATTCAATGAATATTTAGATCAGTTCGTGATCGTGTTCATTGATGATATCTTGGTCTATTCGAGAAGTGACAAAGAGCACGAGAATCATCTGAGATTAGTGCTCCAGACTTTAAGGACACATCAGTTGTATGCTAAGTTTAGCAAATGCGAGTTTTGGTTGACTCGTGTTGCGTTTTTAGGTCATGTGATTTCCGGAGAAGGAATCTCCGTCGACCCGAGCAAGATAGAAGCCGTGATCAATTGGCAGAGACCGATATCAGTGATAGAAATCAGAAGTTTTCTGGGATTGGCAGGTTATTACAGACGGTTTGTAGAAGGTTTTTCAGCGTTAGCATCGCCTCTAACTAAGCTCACGAAGAAAGACGAGAAGTTCATATGGACAGACAAGTGCGAGCGTAGTTTCCAAGAGCTAAAGGAAAAGCTAATTACCGCACTAGTATTGACAATTCCATCTGGTCCTGGAGGATTCGAGATTTATAGTGATGCATCTTTTAGAGGGTTGGGTTGCGTGCTAATGCAACATGGCAGAGTTGTTGCATACGCCTCCCGTCAATTGAGACCCCATGAGCAAAAATTATCCGATGCATGACTTAGAGCTCGCGGCGATTATTTTTGCCTTGAAGATTTGGAGACATTATTTGTGTGGTGAAAAATTTCAAATCTTCACGGACCATCAAAGTCTCAAGTATTTATTCTCTCAAAAGGAGTTGAACATGAGACAACGTAGATGGATGGAATTGCTGAAAGGCTACGACTGTGATATTTTATATCACCCAGGAAAGGCGAACAAGGTCGCCGATGCTTTAAGTCGAAAGTCTTCAGTGGCTCATATACTGATTAAGGAGTGGAACTTAATCGAGAGAGTTCAGGATTCGGTATTCAAATTTGAGGTAGGCCACCTCTCGAGTTTTATGGCCACCCTCAGAATTGAACTGGATGTCCAGGTTAGAATCAATCAACTCCAACCAATAGACCCAGATGTACAGAGAATTCTTTAGGAAGACACAGAGAAAAGAAATGCTGATTTTCAGATTTCTGATGATGGGACACTAAGATTCCAAGGACGATCGGTTGTACCTGATGATGTCAAGCTTAGAGAAGAAATTTTATCTGAAGCACATCGTAGCAGTTATAGCATTCATCCTGGAAGCACTAAGATGTATCAGAATCTACATCAACACTATTGGTGGTTAGGTATGAAGGCAAATATCGCCAAACATGTGGCCAAGTGGTTGACATGTCAACAAGTAAAAGCTTAGCATTGCAAGCTAGGAGGATTTCTGCAACCTCTCGCGATCCCAGAATGGGAATGGGAGCATATCATGATGGACTTCGTGACTGGACTACCAAGGAGTCAGAGAGGGAATGATTTGATCTGGGTGGTAGTCGACAGATTGACAAAGTCGGCTCACTTCATTGCAGTTCGAAAGGACCTTAGTTTGGATAGGCACGCAAACCTATATGTGCGCCAAGTGGTTCGAATGCATGGAGTGCCGGTTACGATAACATCTGATAGAGACCCGAGATTTACTGCTGCGTGTTGGAAGAGCTTGCAGAGTGCTCTTGGTACAAAGCTTTAGTACAGTACGGCATATCATCCTCAGACGGATGGTCAGTCCGAGAGGACAATACAGACCCTCGAGGACATGCTGAGAGCGTGTGTTATAGACTTCAAGGGAAGTTGGGAAGATCAGCTTCATCTGGTAGAATTCGCCTACAATAACAGTTATCAATAGAGTATTCAGATGGCTCTTTTTGAAGCACTGTATGGCAGAGCGTGCAGAACTCCAGTATGTTGGGATGAAGTCGGCGAAAGAAAGAGAACAGGCCCAGAGTTGGTTCAGCAGTCAGTAGATGCGGTGGCAGTGATCAGAGACAGATTAAAGACAATGCAGAGCAGACAGAAAAGTTATGTAGATAAGCGCCGGAGGTTTTTGGAATTCCAAGTTGTTGATCACGTTTTTCTAAAAGTATCACCAATGAGGGGAACTTCGCGATTTGGTAAGAAAGGCAAACTGAGTCTGAGGTACGTAGGTCCGTTTGAGATTCTTGAGAGAATTGGGACCTTAGCGTATCGCCTTGCGTTGCCGCCAAGATTGGCGCAAGTGCATGACGTCTTTCACGTGTCGATGTTGAGGAAGTACGAGCCTGACCCGACCCACGTGCTCAATTTTGAGGAATTGGACGTGGATGATCGTGTGTCATACATCGAAAGACCGGTCCAAATTGTCGATCACAAAGAGCAAGTTTTGCGTACAAAGACCATGCCGTTGGTGAAAGTAGTCTGACAACACCACAGTACAGAAGGAGCAACATGGGAGACTGAGGAGTCAATGAGACAATTGTACCCCCACCTTTTTTATCAAGTCTTGTAAGGTTTAAATTTTGAGGACGAAATTTTTATAAGAGGGGAAGAGTTGTGACATCCCAAATTTTCAACCCTGTCTTCTACTGAATAAATCGGGCATTTCATTAACGCGTCTATAGGGTTATTCTCAGAGCCAATCACTCTCGAGATAACTAGACTATCTGGGAAAATTATTAAGGAATTTTAAGGTAATAGACTTGAGAACTCGATCAAGAATCGGCTTCTCGACCGTGTCCATCTTTAGAGGCCATTACGGCACAGTTAAAAATCAATTTGAAATCATAGATAGACTGGATCGACAGAGATGTGTGGCTAATTATGGGTGACACCACTGAATTAGAAAATTCTTATCGGCCGACACTAGACTAATTTTCTTATTGTTTTGGTACCCTGTGTCCGTAATTGAATCATCGATATTTTCACGACAATCAAGAGTTGTCAATGAGTCGAGTGGGTTCATAGTGGCTCGACAAAAATCGACCACGGGTCATCTGCACTTAAAAATATCTGAAAGTTACCCAGTAGCCTAGGTCACACTAAAAATGCATCGAATGGAAATTAACCATCAATTCGAGTCCGATTTCAGAAATTGAAGTTTTGGCCATGTCACAATAAATTCTAGGAGTGTCGACTCAGTCTCAAAATATTTTTCTGACAACTAACACTTCTTGAGAAAAAGTTGTCACTGGGTTGTTTTAGTGCAGAAAATGCCGGAGATGGTTTTCGGACGCAAAAATCGAAATGCAAGATAGGTAGTTGGGTGAGGAAAATTAACAATTTGTTAATTGATATATCAATTGAAATTATGGTGACCAATTGATAATGAATCAAGAGAGAATGGAAGAGCAATTGAGGCAAGACCTTGAAGAATTCGTAACATCCCCTCACCTTAACATTATTGGACTAGTTGAGAGGTTATGGGGGTCATTTGGATGGTCTAGTGAAGGCCAAGTGTTTTTACTTGGCTAAGAGTGATTCATGGAGGATATTCTTGCAAAATATCAAGCCAAGGCCCCACCCCACTCCTCATCTTTATCTTCGTGCCTTCTCGCATCCATGACCATCCTCTCTCTCCTGATTCCTTCGTGCGACACCAGCACCAGCAGAGAGAAAGGAGCCCAGCTTCTTCAATCTTCGGTCAGCTTGCACCAAAAGAAAGGCCACGTCCTCCCTCCACCGAAACCGCAGCTGCCAACGTCCCACCGAAGCTGCCCCATCTCGCACACCACCGAAGCAAGGAAATCTGCAGAAGCAGGAACGGCCGCACGTCTCTGCCAGCATTTCTTTCCCCACGGAGTTGCCACCGAAATCCCTTGAAGCACCAACGTTGACCCTTGCTCAGCCAACGTGCGACAGCTGCCTCTTCTTCGGCCATCACCGCAATCCATCGAAGACCAACAAAAACTGCCGTAGCTGCTCCGCTGTCCACACGTCCGAGTCTGCTCTTGGCTCAGTCAACAGCGGCAGCAACCGAAGCTGCTTGGTTGACCGCAAAAGCCCCACACCTGTGCAGCAGCTCCTTAGACCACCGAAGCCACAAGCCCAGCCCAGCGTCTCTTGCGGATTCCATTGTTCGGCCCAGCAGCTGGACCACTTGACTCCACGCAAATTCTAGCCTAGTGAATTTCTTTTGGGTCGCAAGTTAGGCCCAACAAATTTAGCTCCAAAGCCCAGCAAGGTCAACAGTTTTCAGCCCAAGAGATCAGCCCATCTTCAGCTTTGAAGTCCAGCCCAAAATTTTAGCAAATCAATTCAAGACTGGCCCACGAAGAAAGCCCATTTGCAGTCTAGCCCAAGCCCAAGAGCGAGCCTAGTCCAAAGCAAGAACAAATCTCAATTGGGCTGAGATTTGTTGGGGTCAAGCTTAAGGCCCGGTCTAAGTCCGCCGGTGTTGTTGAAAGTCTAATTTCGGTCGCCGTCGCGTTGCCGTCGCGGTGATTCGATCTCCGCTTTTGTCAAGTGAGTTTTACTCACTAAAGCTTTCTTAGTTTGCTAATTATACTTAAGGTTGGTTAGATTTAATAAAATGCAATTAGGTGGTTAGATTAGTTTAGGTCAATTAAATTAGAGACTTAATGATGCATGTTAGGTGGTTAGAAATAGACATTAGCAAGTAGACATGCCATTTTATTTATGGAACGAGTCTCGGTAATTTTCTGGGCTTGTCTCAGTATCCAATTCAGCATTATGAGCCTAAATTGGATTTTTTATAATTATTTATTTAATTTTCGAAATTAATTATTTAATTATTTATTTTTCAAAAAATTCAACCGGGATGGCCGATGACCAGAATTTCGTGCTGATTGTCGTGGTGCAGTCTGTTTATTTATTTGAGCTTTATTTGGTGCTAAAGTAATTTAGGAGTGAATTTAAGATTTATTCCTAAATTGAATTTGGAGAGGGTCGGGTGGGACCGTAAAGCCACTAGTTCTCGAGAGGGTCGGGTGGGACCGTAAAGCCACTAGTTCTTGAGAGGGTCGGGTGGGACTGTAAAGCCACTAGTTCTTGAGAGGGTCGGGTGGGACAATAAATCCATTAATTCTTGAGAGGGTCGGGTGGGACCGTAAAGCCACTAGTTCTTGAGAGGGTCGGGTGGGACCGTAAAGCCACTAAATCTAAGGAATTGCTTGAAGTAGGATGAACGACCTAGAAAGGGTCCGACTGATATGAAATCGACTAGGTTGATTCGATCGAAGATCGATCGGTGATGTGATTGTTTGAATGCCTATTGAACTGTACTAATATGCTGATGGAATCTGAGGTTAAGGTAAGTCCTCCAAGTCGTGCCGTGTTTAGGCAGCCTATAGTGTATTGGCTTTCTAATCGAGTCTTAGGGGGTAGGACTCGCTGAGACGTGGTCTCATTGGTTATTGAATAACCATTTCAGGACCCTATGGAGAAGCTAAGGAAGAGGAACCTGAAGGGGAGAAAGACTTTTGAAGAAGAAGATGATCCAGAGAGGGATCTTGAAAACAACCCGGATGTGGACTGAGATCCCATCCCTTTTGTAAACCCTATCTTAGCATAGACAGGTGTGAGACAAGTATGTTATGAATAGTATTGTAAATATACTATGAGTTGTGTTGTTAATGAAAGTGTGGTTATGAATTTCAATATGAAAAATATGGCCTACTTTCCTATCCCATTGTTTTATTGTCTGGGGATTTATAATTGCTTCCGCATGTGCTTAATAAAAACAAAGGGTCGGCGATACATAGTCCTAGGATATCGCATTCTAAAATCGACCAAGTAGAAGGATGTGCGCACGTCCGAGGATCGGGGCGTGACAGACAAGGCCAAGATGAAGTGCTATTATTGTGGCAAGATGTGTTACTTTGCTCGTGAATACATTAACCAAAAGAGGTACTATATTTCTCCATTATTTTAAGTAATGCTTTTGTTTGTAGCACTGTAATGCTTGCTGAATCTCATCCAATGTGGACTATAGACTCAGGAGCAATAAACCACGTAGCTAATGACCAAGAAACATTTGTGGAGTATCGTCAGATACAGCCTGGAAGAAGATGGATATATGTTGGGAATAACTCAAGAATTGAAGTGAAAGGTATCGGCACATGTAAATTAATTTTATGTGATGGTTGAAGCCTATTCCTACATAATGTCCTCTTTGCTCCGGATATTCGACGAAACTTGGTCTTCGCAGTTGTTCTTCTTAGCCTAAGTTATATATTGGAATATCATGGTGATTGTGTTGACATTTTGTTTGGAACAATTTATTATGATTCAAGTCATGTATTGAATGGTTTTATGATGTTAGATATTGACTTATAAGTACAATGTTAATGTCGATGGTTGTTTTTCCTTAATTGTATTTTCTAGTAATATTGAGATTGATGCAAGTACTTGGCATGCTAGATTAGGTCACATCAGGTTACAAATAATGTAAAGATTAGCTAGAGAAGGCATTTTAAAGTCACTCACTAATGTTAATCTACCTATATGTGAATGTTGTCTAGCGGGAAAATCAATTAGAAAACCATTTGGTAAATGGACTAAAGCTAAATTTCCATTGCAACTCATACATTTTAATATTTGCGGTCCTTTGAATGTGAGGGCAAGGCATGGAGCCTCATATTTCATCACTTTCGTAAATGACTTCACGCGTTTCGGTTATGTCTTTTTGATTTCTCATAAGTCAGAAGTATTAGATTGCTTTAAACAATATATAACGATGGTAGAGAATCAGTTGAAAAAAACAATAAAGGCATTAAGAACTGATTGCAGACATGAATATCTATTGGAACAATTCAAGGCTCTCTTTGATGAAAAGGGAATATGACAATTGACTATTCTTGGCACTCCACAACAAAATGGGGTAACTAAGAGAATGAATAGAATCATATTGGAAATGGTTAGATCTATGGTGGCGCAAGCAAATTAACTCATCTCCTATTTGGGAGATTCGTTATTGATTATTACCAATGTACTTAACTGAATGCCCTCAAAATTAGTCGCTTCCGCCTCTTATGAATTATGGATTGATAGAAAATCAGACTTGAGTAATCTACATTCATGAGGATGTGCAGCTTATATGCATGATTCTTCCCATAAATATGACAAATTAGGTCTTAGAGGCAAAAAATGTATCTTTATAAAATATTTTGAACACTCCAAAGGGTATGTGTTCATAGATGAACAAGCTGATAGAAGTATGACCGAAATAGAGTCACGAGATGTCACGTTCTTAAAGAACAATTTTCCTAATAGATGTGAGATTGATAAGGTCTTCAAATTATATGAGATGGAAGATCCTGATAACATATCTACTAATGTTGTAAAGGGAAATGAAGATTTATCTCAATATACAAGACCTAGTGGGAGTGTTGTATCGCCTAACGAACTAAATTCAAGATAAATTCAGTTATGTAAAAGTAATCGTAAAAGTATTCTTTGTCGTCATTTTGAGATTGAAGGGGAAGCATTTATGATTACTTAGAAAGATGATGCCAAGCCTAAGATTATTCAAGAGACCCTCTCATCCTCTAATAAGGAAGATTGGAGAAAAGTTTTGGAAGATGAGATGTAGTTAATGAGGGCAAGTTGGGACTTGGTTGATCTAGCACCCAATCGCAAGATTATTAGAAACAAATGGATTTTTAAGATTAAGCGAAGGGTAAATGGATTAATTGAAAAGTATGAGGCTTGCCTTGTGGTGAAGGGTTATACTTAATAAGAGGATATAGATTATGAGGAAACTTTTTCACCAGTTGTAAGATTTGCCTTAATAAGCCTTATCCTAGCTATCGTTGAATATTTTGACCTTGAATTACATCAAATGGCTGTAAAGACGGCATTTCTCAATGGAAAACAAGATGAAGAAATCTATATGAAGCAGCCAATAAGTTTCATAGCTAAAAGTCAAGAGTATAAAGTTTGCAAATTTTATCGCTCAATATATGGCCTTAAACAATCATCTAGACAGTGGTATCTTCATTTTCATCGAGCCATAACAACTTTGGTTTTACAATGATTGAAGAAGATCACTATGTATATGTCAAGCAGTTAGAAGAGAAATTTATGATTTCATCACTTTATGTGAACGATATTATATTGGTTGGAAATAACAAGATTTTGGTTATTACTATAAAATAATGGTTGTCCTCTAATTTTGAAATGAAGAACATGGGAGGAGCTACTTATATATTAGGAGTTAAGATCGAAAGAGATCGATCAAGGGAACTCCTTACTTTATCACAAGAGTCTTATATAATAAAGATTCTTGAATGTTTCAATATGCAGCATTGTAATCCCATTGATACCCCTATAATGTAAGGTGAATGCCTAAATACTAAGATGTGTCCTAAGATTCCAAAAGAAATTAAAGTAATGAAAATTGTTCCCTATACTAGTGCGGTTGGAAGTTTGATGTATGTTTTGATGTGTACTCGACCCGACATATGTTAGACTGTGAGATTAGTGAACTGATATCAATGAAATCCGAGTTGTCATGACCTAATTTTTCGGGGCGAACCACCTAAAATTTGGCTAATGGATTGTTAAGCCTAGACTTAACTCGGGCAATCCCAAGTCCATACCAATTTGCGACTTAGGTTCAAATTTTTAACATGCAATTAATTTTTAACTAAGAGTCGCCACTAATCAGTTTATGCTAGGTTTATTAGACATCTAAGTAAAATAGGGAGAATTATTTGACTTCTACGAACTAGAGATTTTGGGTACGGGGACTTGGTTACACTAGATTTCTCTAATGTCATTTTAGTACCATTTCTTTTTATTTTCAAAAATGTTTTTGCAGACAGCTTAGATTGATTTTAAATCTATTTCCTTAACATGTGAGGTGATCATGCGAGTGCGTAAACCACCAATTTAACACCCAGATAAAACAGTGAATAAATTGTAGAACTTACCTCATAACAATGAAAGCATCTGCAATGTTAGATCGGAATTTCATCAGCAGTCCTAGATATAATTTCTAATTAACACGCAATCACTCAAGTTTTTTTTTTCACTTAATTAATGAAAATCATGCAATGCAATACTTCTAATCTAATATGAAATGATAAGGGATGGCAGCATGTCCTAAGCTATATGAATGAGTAAAAATTTTGTGATTTCTTAATGAACATGCAATAATTAAGTATGCAATCTAAATTAACAAAAATGACCTAATTCAAATGACGATCAATTTCTAATTAAATGAACTTAATAACAATTACTAAATGACATGCATTTTATGAACCTAATTCTATATGACGTGCACATGAGTTTTTATTTTCTTAATAAGCATGCAATCTATCTAGGAGAAATTATTTAAACCTATAATTAATAAACATGCAATCCTAACATGCGATGACGTGCAAAATATGCCATAACTCTACATGACATATGCATGATGATTTTTTGTTGTTTTTCCTTTTTTTTCCTTTTATTAAACTTCGAAATTAATAATTGCCAAATAATTAAACATGTAATCCAAATTAAGAAAGAACTAGCAACCTAAATTAATTGATTTTTTGATTTTTTTTGAATTTTTGAATTTTTTGAATTTTATTTTTTTTGTAAATTCAGAATAAAATTTTTATTCTAAATATGCAAACCCTAAAGCAAGAAATAAACCTAATTCTAACCTACATTTTTTATTTTTTTAAAAGGAAAATTAACTTAAGTGACACAACAGCAAATCAAGTAATATTGATATCCAAATTGATGAACCATATCTCGCGCATGAAATTGGGTTAGCCAATTTCACATAAATCACGAATCGAACCTTGGGCAAGAGATCAGATTAGCGATTTTTTTTAAGTGATTGCAAGTCGGATTTCAGGCGCGAAGATTGGACTGACAATCACTAATTTCAAGGCAGTTTCATATCATGCAATTTCAATTTTGCATTAAAGTGATAATTACACTAAAAAGAGAAAATAATGAAATAAAATAATAATAATAAAACAACAAAAGATAAATAAAGAAAAGACAAACAAAATTTACCTAAATTAATTTTGGCTTTTTCTTTTTTCCTTTTTTAAGAAAAAGAAAAAGAGAGGCTAATTGGTCGGTGGGGAGGAGGGTTGCCGGCGAGGGTTTCGGCAAGGGAAGGCACTGGCGAGGAGGGGCGTTGTGGCTAGGAAGGCCAACGGCGGAGCCGACATTTAGGTGCTCGAGCTTCGGCGACTTGCAATGGGGCTAGGCACGGGCATGGCGTTCGGATCTCAACTCGGCAACGGCGGCGGTGAGTTCCGGCGGGGCAGATCTGGGAGTCGACGTTAGGTCCCGTGCATATGTGAGCTCGATCCAAACCCGCCGGCATCGGGTCTCAGCTGGAGTAGAGTAAAGTGCGGCGGGATTGAACTGGCAATAGGCACGGTGACACCGGTTGTAGGAGCGGGTAGATCTGGAACAGCGGGGGTGGCGTCAAATTGGAGCAGGGGATCTCGGCAAGAGACGGAGCTTTGGTGGTTGGAGACTCGGGGGTTAGGTTGTCGCAGGCGGAGGCTGACCGAGCGTAGCGCCAGCACGGGCAAGGGTTCACCCGTGAAGAAGATGAACAGTGCTGATTTTTTTTTTTTGGCTCGACACCTTACACTCTCTCCTTTTTTTTCGAAATTCTACTCTAAAAAAATCAAACCTTTCA
This sequence comes from Eucalyptus camaldulensis, assembly GCA_019915185.1. Taxonomy (NCBI): domain Eukaryota; kingdom Viridiplantae; phylum Streptophyta; class Magnoliopsida; order Myrtales; family Myrtaceae; genus Eucalyptus; species Eucalyptus camaldulensis. The sequence goes on along the minus strand of JAHSVA010000014.1, from coordinate 14,576,523 downwards.
TCTATTTTGCTCTCAAAATTTGCTAACCCCTTTTTCTTTACATCATCACACCTTTTATAGGGTGAAAAATTGAATCCTTATGGCATATTTCGTTTCCAATTTTGCTCGGGCAATATTCTCTTTTGCATTTTCCGCATATTCCATCCAAAAAAACAAAATCATTTCTGCTTAAAACACATCCCCTAGTGTATATTACCTGAATATTCAAAAAATCTGAATGGAATATGAAAAATCTGAATGGATTATGTGAAATTTTTTTCCCTCACCGGTGGTCTAAAATAAAATAAAATAAAAATAAAATGCTTCTAAACTATATGCCACGTGTTTTTTTATTATATATTTTTATTATTTTTAAGTAAAAATTAACCCAAAAAATTATGCAAAAATTTAGGTGTCAACACCGGTCAAGCACAATGGAAAGCAGTGAAGAGGATCTTGATACTTGAAAAACACCATGGACTATTGGCTTTGTTACCAAGGGAATGATTTGCACCTATTAGGCTATTTATATGCTGATTGGGGGTGGAGACTTGGATGAGCGTAAATCGACTTCTGAATATGCGTTCTTGCTCAATGGAGATGCAATTTCTGGGAATAGCAAGAAATAGACATGCACGACATTGTCTATGATGGAGGCAAAATTTGTTGCATGCTCTACTGCAGTGCAATAAGCAGTATGGCTAAAACGTTTATTGGAAAATTTAGCCCTTGTCACTGAGGTTCCAAGACCGGTGATAGTTTATTACGATAGTTAAGCAGCCATTGCCTATGTGAAAGATCCAAAGTATCATGGAAGGACAAAGCACATTGACATAAAGAACAACTTCATCAAAGATATAATAGTGCAAAAAGAAGTGATCCTATAGTACATATCAACTAATAGAATGGTTGTTGATCCATTTACGAAGGCCGTTCCTAAAAACGTATTCTTGACCCATAGGATGTCACTAGGATTGTGTAGAATGTGATATGTGTTATTGTAGAGGATCATTGGTTTATGTATATGTAGACATATGTATTGTACTTATTTGTTTATTAATGACTTGATGTTTTATCAATAAGTACAAATTCATTATGAGACTGGCACATACACACATATATTATTGGGAAATATGTCAGCAGGCAATGATTGACTCACTCACATGAGCAATCACCTCAAGTGTTATAATTAGTACGTTGAGATGAGATGTTATGTACAAATAAATGTTGAAGAGTAAGTTTAGTATATAAAATAATATATCGTCTTGATTGGAGTCAAGATGAAGTCTGTGATTTGTTTATAATAAGACCAAACATGATAGCCCCACAATCATATATGCTTGAAAGAGGCCGGGTGCGAGTACTTAATTGGGCACTATAAAAAGCGAGTTGATTTAGCACTCGAGCTAAACATGAGTACGTGAGAAGCACGTGACTATGTTTAGGTTAATATCGATATAATATATATATTTAATAAATGAAATACGCTCTTACAGAAAGATAAATCCACTATATCATGTAATTCATACTACATGTGTATTGTACGACCGACAATGGAAGGTGAGTAAAATTATTCCTATTTACTCATCATATGAGCTCTTGAGATAATTTATAATTTACCTCATTTTGTGCCATGTTCTCGAAGTAAAATATCAATGTTACTACTTTAGTATGTTACCGGCGGTCATGAATAAATATGACTTTATGGGACATGTCTAAGAAAGCAATTGTTCTAAAATGGAGAGAGACATGAGTGTGAAGGAAAACTATAATTATTTTACATCTATCACATGTATTTACTAGTCAACCAATTATATCGCCTAATGTGGTTGCGGATATAATTATAAATACATGGTGTCTTTTTTTTAGAATAGTCAAGTATAGCCTTTAATAATTATGTGGATAGGTATACTTGGACCAATGTAACAAAAATATGTCTAGGGCATCGTGAGACATCAATTGTTTATTTCTTTTTTGGGTTGTAGCCATTATGTCATCTTTAACAAGTGCATACTTTGAGTTCCTAAGTGCAGGTGTACTCACTGGTCGCACGGCTTACTTGCCAGTATGAATTGTTTTGTAAAGTTAATAAATGTTGGATGCCTTATATTCTTGATAGAGAGCTATCAAATCCATCATATCCAAGTGAGAGATGTTGTACTTAATTAGTACGTTCATGATGAGGTGCGATGAGAACACACTATTTTGTCTAGATATGCTACAATGGAAAGACACCATTTGAAAAGGCATGATGGACTTATATAATATTCTTCTTAAGATAACCATTGACACGGTTGATAGAACGTATGCCTAGAAAGAAACTCTTCTCATTTTCTTGTCCACTTTTATCAAAAGAAAAGAAGGCGTTCCATTTCTTCTTTACAATAACAATTGGCATTTACACTTAAAATTGGATTTTTTTCTCGTGACTACATTTAGACTAATGTGAAGTAATATTGTTCGTGATTCATTCACAATTCAACGTTCATTCCCAGGTAAATTGTTTATCGAGCATCGAAAACAAGTAAGTCGTCTTCTGCCAACTTTCTTCCTACATAGTGGATAAGGAGACTATCACAACCGGTGTGTGATTAATTGGATATCAATTGGCATCAAATGTGTCGAGAACATATATTATGAAAAAAAAAAAAAAAGCTTTCTACTAGGAGAAAACTGCTCATTTAACTTGCATTGAAAAATCTTGCTCTTTACGTGGTTTCGGAAGAGAGTGATTTGCATTAGAAAATCTTTTTAATTGGGAAACAAGTTCACATGGAACCAGCTTCTGGTCCTCCCATCTGCATTTGTTCCACTTTAATCGCGAGAGTTCGTAAAGTCTAGTTTAAAAGCACATTAAGGCTAGGATGTATGAAGATTAATTTATAGAATTCGTATAGACAGTGATATGATTGAAGATTGTTTTATTTTTAAATTGGACCTACCTTGGAAAAAAAATAATGTTCATGTCCTCTGACTCCCATTATTGTGCTAATCATCATAGCAGCATATGAAAGTCTATACCTAGCATCCCCATTACTGCTCAGGATTTCCTCTGGTGAAGCTTCAAATGGAAGTCCACATCATAACGACGTCACTGGAATTTGGTTCTTTTCCTTCTTATTCGTTTTCTTTTGGGCAAAACTTCAGTGGAATTTGGGGGTCACTCCTTGATCCCAAGATCTTCAAAGGAGATGCACACATAGGAAGGATGTGCTCAAGCTAAAATGAACACTGAGCTGACTAATGACCTTTCTCTTTTCCTCTATATTTTCGTATGCGCGATCATTAGAATGACCCTTTTTCCATGTATCAAGATTCCAATGTCCAAATCCCACTTCTCATGGACTGCTCTTGCTCAATTCCGCCCCCATTTAAGTGGCCCAATATCTTTACATCAATAAGGAGAAAAACGTTTGAAAAAACAACTCCCGAGTCACCATGTTCTGCCACACAATGAGTTCCACGTAGGTATGCGAAAGCATATAGCACCATGGCAGAACCAGAAGATTTTCTTTTGCCTCCTTGGAGTTTGAAGGCGTACACTGTTGATGAGCGTGGAACATGATTGCCAAAGTGAAGCAATTGCCTCTTTTGAAAAGAAAAGAAAAGAAATAATTGTGGACCATAGTCCTACAATTCAAGTTTGTAGGAGTAGATAGTTATGAGCAAAATCATTAGACACTTGCATGAAAGTCTCTAAGTTGTTGTCATATGTGTTCTTGAGGTTTGAAGGTGGATATTGCTTATGAATAACATCACAGGATCTCTCCTGTCTAGTGTATCATAAACTCTCTCACTGAAACCCCTGACATACAATATTCCGTATTTGATTGTGGTCTCGGCCATTTTCGTCACCTTGACATTTTAGAAACATCCATATCAGGAACCGCACCACGTTCGACACCTGTCGCTGCAATAATCATTCCTCGCCCTTAATGAATTGGGAATGTACGTAATTTGTCCATAAACCACCACTCATCCATTGAAAGGGATCTTGCCCTCCTTTGTATTGACCTAGCTCATTCCACGTCGACCATACTTCCGAAAGAAGTATTAGAAGTAAATGTGCAAGGTAATGATCATTTTGGGATGGATCCTACTTATGAATAATATCACAAGATCTCACCATTTTTATATGGGACTAGAAGTGTCATGAACTCCACTTAAACCACTGACTTGCAATACTTCCCATATTTGATGTGTAGTCCTATCTAAATTTGCTCCCACCGCTAGCCCAGAAGCATATCCTACTAGAAGCCATCCTTTGTTCGAGTAATCTTGCATCAACAATCATTCTCACATCTCCTTGAATTAGGAATGGGCCAAGTCCGTTTAAAAACCACATATTTAATGAAAGGTATTTTTCTTTGATGCTATATGTATCGATTCAACCTATTCCATAAAACTTTCCAAAATAGTCAAAGTAGTTATATAATATTGTTAGAATATTTAAATAATAAACTACGTCTTCATCTAATAACTTAGATCTTTAGAATGGTTAGCGGTGGCTCTATCAATATTTCTTATTAGTATTAGTGTTAGAGGTCTTGAGTTTAAATCGGGCCTCATTTGATTTTGCAATTAAAATTTTCATGCTTAGTACTAGGAAAAATATTAGATTAAACGTAAGGGAGAGTGTTATAATATTTAAATAATAGACCACACGTTTATTCAATAATTTAAATTTTTAGAATAGTTGGTAGTGCTCTTGCCAAAATCTTTTAAATATAATAACCATCTAGGTATGATCTTATTTATGGATAACATTACAAGATCTTACACATTTAATGTGAGACTTTGATTGTCACAAGTTTCCAAACTCCGTTGCTTATGAGACGGATGTTTAACCTTTTACGGGACGAAATGAAAGGGAAACTAATTTTTTGAACAGCTTTATATAAAAGAAGAGATTTTCATCAGAGTTAAACTCTGAGAACTGCAGCATGAGTTCTTCCTTTTCCTAGAAGGATGGCAATTATTAACCTATGGAGGACAACGATTCGGATAATGACACTTGAGGGTGTGAGAGCGGTCCTTAAGATTCGATTATTGATGTTTGATCTTTAATGTTGAGTACCGATGGGCAGAACAAACCCATTTGAAAAATAGGTTGCTTATTTGAGACTCTGGGGAGATAATGATGTTTCGTAAATTTTTTTATTCCGTCCACTGGAACAGAGCGCTATAAAATTCGACTTTGTGTACATTTTATTGCTATAATAAAGTGTTGAGGTAAAATTCTTCATAGGTAAATAAGCTTAGGTGACATATATGATTCTTTAAATTTTAATCACCAAACGCACTGCAGTTTCGACTTTTTGCAATTGATGCAATCGAAATTTAACTAGTTTCCTTGTCGAGATCTGACATGCGATGACATGGCGCCGACAAATTATCCAAGCTGGCATCGTGTCAGCCCTGAAAAAATAATTAAAATACCATCACATGTCTGCTACCACTGTCGGTGTTTGGCTGAAATTCAGTCAATTCTGATCAAATTCATAAATTGGGAAAAATCGAAAGTTCATAGCGTTCAGCTAGTGAAATCCAAGTTCATCTGTTAAATTGCAAACACCCCCTAAATTAAGTGACCAGTGACCAAACTTACCCAAAATAATCCATTATTCTTTGGGTTCCACTACATACACGGCTAGGCAAGAAATTGAGAAATGGAATATACTCCATCGAATGGGACTTTCTTTTGTTTGTATTATTGAAAATCACCTTTCTAAAGTAAGTGGAATATGTTATCATTTGTTTAATTGCATTCCGGTCCTGTATAATTGTAATTTATTTATATTTTGCAAAGGGCGATGGGTGCTATTTCCACCCCCATTTTAGCTAAAACACTCCCTTTTTCAGTTAACCGACCCAATTACTCTCTCTCTCTCTCCAAGTTGTTGTTTCTCCTCTTTTATTAGTATCAGGGAAAATTCCAAATAAGGACTTGAAGTGGACCAATTTTCTCAAATAAGGACCCGAAGTGAACTTTGTGTCAAATAAGGACCCGAAGTAAACTCATTGTCTCGAATAAGGATCCAAAGTGGTTGAATCAATTCCAAATAAGGACCCGAGCTTGCTGGTCAACCAAATATTCGCCAGCTATCAAGCATGTGACATTTCCGATGACCGGAGTTTGGGCAATTTTGTCCAAAAAAATTCTAGGGAAAAATTAACAAATCCTAAAACGGAAACAAAAAAAAAAAAACCCTAGGTTTTTTACAGTATCCCTACTCCTTGTACCCATTCTTTGCAAAGTCAAAGGCTGAAGTTATCCATTGTACCCATCCTCCGCAAAGTCGAAGACCTAAATTCTCTGCCAATTGAGGCATGAATTCAAAAACAAGAAGAAAACCAAATTCTTCTTTCTTTGTTTGTGGCGCAGGTACGTGTAGTTGCCGTGGGAGAAGCAATCGCTACTTAGATTGAATGTTTCAGCCTCACTAGCGTCCTTGAAGCACTTCACACACGTGAAGAACATCCCCGGTGCAAGGCACCCGCACCCATCACATAAAGGCCTAGCACTCGTGGCAATGTAAAAGCCGTGATGGCATCGTCGAAGCTGAGCTTTCCTGTGCCACACGCGTTCAGTTCCTCGAACAAGTAAGGGTTGCTCATCCTCACATAGCCCTTGACCTTCGTGAAGGAAAGAAACTCCAGGAGGCACACGACGTTGTCGTGGTCGTGGTCCATCTTGGCGACAAAGTTCTATGCCAACTGTTTGACGTTCTCGGCAGCTGCTCGAGAAGGCCCACCTCCCCATCAATCAAGGTTAGTTTTTCCATCTTAGAATTCACTCACGTTAAACCGGCAAAATGTAGACAAAGCTTGTGTATAAAGCCCAATTCTCCATCATCTTTTTCCAGGTTTTCCAGTTATTTCAATTTGCACTCACATTTAACCGTGGTTAGTTTTGTTCAAATTGGTGTACCCAATCATTCTTCGTTGAATAGAAAGTGTTTGTGGCTCATTGAAGCAACATGGCGACAAGGTGTGGGCATGTGATGGAATATCACACGGATGGCAACGACGACAGTGATGGTACAAGAGAGTTCAATTTTATAGTATTGTTTTTACCTATTTTGATGGATTTTTGAGTAAATGTCTCATTTTGTCCGAATCAATGCATACGAGTTGCGTCCACTATGATCTTTTTAATTGGATATGCTGTGTTGTGATCCTATGTGCCAGTGGCGGTGGTCTCTTTTTTGCAATTTTTTTAATGCTTTTCCGTTGTTTCTATTCTTTGTATAATTTATCGTTAATGGCTAGAGCTCATGGCATGTCCTAAAATCTAAATGTTAGTTTTTGATGATTTTTGAGCTATAATACATTGACCATACCAAGGATGTGACATCCTGAATTTCACTCCGTCCTGAATATATGAAATGGGCATTTTGCCGGCGCGCCTATAGTCCTTTTTCTCTGAGCTGATCACTTACGAGTTAACCAATCTATTGGGTGAAGCCGTTAAGGGATATAACTGCGGTAAAATCCCTAAAAGCTACTCGATAGGTCGGATTGGACTAGAATTGCGTTCGGTTGATTTTAACCACGAAATGGAATTCAGTTTCGGAAATCGGACATTCGAGCATGTCACGGTTCATGAATAGGACATCGTATTGTCTTTCGGAGAAATTCCATCGAGACAGGAATTTTACAGAAAATTGATTCGGACGTCGCGGAAAAATAATGAAAATTCAGATTGGCCAAATTAAATGGATTTTTTTGGCTTCCAAACCAAGTCATTCGGTGATGGGGGATTGTGGAATCGGTGTGGACTTTTTCTTTGGCAAAATTGGACATCAATTGATGAAGTTTGAGTAAAAATTGAAATTCAAATTGAAGAAATTCGGACCTAGCCGTGGGGGTGCAACATTTGGCCTCAAATTGGATTTTGTGGATTAATTTGCAAGTTTTAATATTGGGGGACAAGGAGATAATCTTGTGTACTTGTGGGGGCCATTTCATAATGAAATGGGATAAGCTTGTTTGACTTTTGGTCCCCTATCTTCAAGCTTCTCTCGGACGCCAAGCTCCCCCTTCACCTTCGTGGCTTCTGTTTTGCTTTCCTCTCTCCTCAGTGGGACGAACTGCTTCTGTTTCTCTTGATTTCCCTCGAAGACTTCATCTTCTCTACCGAAAATCCCCCAGCCGTAGCCACGCACGTCCACCAGCGTCAACTCTTCTTCTCTGCCAGCGAAGTCCACCAAAAGAATTCCTCCGCTGACTCCATCTTACCGACCGAAGCAACTCCAGCTTCTGCCTCGCGTCTTCTTCGCCCACGCACCGTCCACCTTAGCTAGTCAAGCAGCACCGAAGCCTGCTCCACTTTCGTTTGTCCAGCCGAGTCAATGAAAACAGCAAGCTTCCCTTCGTTGACTCCTCCTGCCATCTACCGCACGTCACCCGCAACTCAGACGAAGCTGCTTCTTCGTCCGTGTCTTCAGCTCATGGATTTCGGCCAGCTCGAAGAAGCCAGCGAATCCAGCTTCGATCTTCTCCAGTCAACGCTCGGCTTCAGCGTCTTCGTCCATTAAGCCACGCGAACAGCAGCCATCACCATCGGTTCCTTTATGCTTCCACCTTACCGCTTGAAAGTCCACCAAAGCTGCTGCCGTTCGTCCAGCAGAACCAGCTGATTTTCAGCTGCTGCCATCTCGCTGAAGACCGAAGCTCACGGATCCAGCTGCCAGCAAAGCTGAAACCCAGCGTCGTGTCCTCCGTTGCTGCTTCAATTTGCTACAGCTCAGCCCACGCTGCAACCTACCGAGCAGTCTAGCGAAAATTCTCCACGGGCCCAAGCGAATTCAACTCAGCCGCAGCAGGCCCAGTTCAGTTTTCAGTGGCCCAAGTCTGCAAGCTTCGGTCCAGCTTTGAAGCTCATGTTCAGTTGTGCTTTAGCCCAGTTTGAAGCTGCAGTTCAGCCCATTAATTTCAGTCAGGCCCAATCCAACAGTCTTCAGCCTATTTGAAGCCCGACCCAATTCATTGAAGTCCAGCAAGCCTATTTAAAGCCCGCGACCTTGAAGCCCGTGTAGTTCAGTCCATTTTCAGTAGGTCCAAGCCCAAGTTTAAGTCCAGAATTTTCTGTGGGCTTGTAAAGTTTCTTGGCCCGGCTCTGTTGACACCTAATTTTTTGCCCAAATTATTGCATATAGATTAATTAATTTAAAAAAAAAGAAAAAAAAGATTAAAAAAAGAAAAAAATTAAAAAAAAAAAGAAAAAAAGTTGGGGCCAATGATCTAAATGTGACTAGCCAAGCCCAAGAGGTCAAATTGGAATTAAAATGGCAAATTGGGGCCAAAATGCAATTTCCAAAAGTTGAGGGACCAATTCGCAAATTTTGCAAAATTTCACTCGAGCCCTTAAATCATCATCTGGGCTCCCAATTGAGTTAAAATTGAACTTGGGTCAAGTCTAATTAATCGAATCGGGCAAAAAAGGACCTAATTGCATTGTATTTGGGATTCTCGGGCAAGAAAATGGCCAACTTTGAGGGACTCTCTTGCAAAATTGGATGGAGACAATTGTGAAAAATGGTCAATATCTTAAGCTACTATACATGAGGTTGCCAATTGATCAGAAACCGCAGCCAAATTGATGGATTAAAGCACTCAAATCAGCAGCCAAAACTCAGTCCAGGAGTTGGTCTTAATTCGGAGTTGCTGAGTAAGCAATTTGGTGGCCCCACCATATCCTCCTCAGCTGCCCAACCAGCCCGATCTTTGCACGTGATAGAAGACCGTATATAGTAGTGCAAGTGGACGGAAATCGGCCAAGGATAAGCTCCTGACAGCACCGGAAAATCGCAGCAAAACCTGCACACTCAACAGCTGTAGAATAAAAAAATTGGCTAAGTCAGGAGAGTGGGTGGACTAGCTCAGTTGGTAGGCTTTGTAGGGGGGTAAAAAGCTGACCAAAAATCCCTCAATTCATGGGATAAGATCACTGAAGCAAGTTCTTTCAAGGGATGAGAGAGAGGAGACGAGAGGGGGAGGAGAGAGCTCGGAATCGCTCCCCGAAAACACCTTCAGAAGCAACTCCAGAAAACAAACCCAGAAAATTCCAGATCAACCTTTGGAGAGAAAAGTGAGATTTTGACAACCCTTTGGCCAAAATTAGCCAAAACCTTCAACTGGAGAGTGAAACTTCACTCAAAGATCTTTCCATCCATAGGTCGCATGTCCAAAATGGAGATCGGGAAGGCCTCCTAAAGCCCCCCGAAACAGTGCCCTCCTGGCGGGCCAAAGAAAGTCTGAAAATTTTTCTAAGTGTTGAGCCCAGTTGGTCACGAGTGAGAGAAAGCAAGTGTTTTTGAGAAATTTGAGAGACAAATGAGGAAAACCATGAGTTCAAACCCAAACTAGAATATATATGGTTTGGATTGGTGTCAATTTTTTCAACAAAAGACGTCTAAAAGTCTAATTTTAGAGGTCAACGAAAACCTTCGTTGTCAGTTCTTCTTTTGTGCAGATCTCATTTCCAGTTGAAGAAGCCAAATTCCACGTGCTTCCGGAGGACAATTTCTCGGTTTCCTTGGCCAAGAACCACTAGCAAAAGATACTATGAAGCAAGGTAAGTATCCTAGATGTATTTTTATTCGAGTTTGAACATGTTTTAATAGTGAAAAATTAAGAGGAAAACTAGTCCAAGAAACTGATTTTGAGGTTGAAATTTTTTCTAAGTGTTGAAATCTCTTCAGGAGTTTTGCATGTATGCTTTTCGAAGAGGTTGTTTTGATGTGTTCGGTTAGTCATTTTCTATGATGTTTATTGCATTTGAAAGCTCATGTTACCTACTTTCATTCGGATCAAGTAATGTTTCCCTTAGATCTCGTATGTGATAGGTGTCGGGGCTTGAATATGGGCACTCAACCTGTTTGCTTGACTTGGGTTCAAACCCAGATTTGCAAAATCAGATCAAACCCGCATCTTTGATGACGATTCCAGCTTGGTTTTCGTGTGTTTTAAGCTGTTTTTTTTTTATCTATCTTACTCCTTGCATGTTGTAGTTTAACCTTGATGTTTTAGTTCCACATAATATTGCTCATGCGTTGAGATTGAAGACCGCAAACATGGCCTGAGGAAGCTGATTTTGGCTAGTTTAATGCACACCAAGTGTTCGACAAAATGCCCAAACTAAGCTTCGATCTTGAAACGGTCGATTTGAGCTTGATCAAATTAGGATATAAATGACATTTATGAAATTTTCCTAATTTTAAAATGTCATTTTCCTAATTTAATGCTATTTTGGTAATTTATAACCATTTTTGTAAATAATACATTTTGTGTAGATTAAAACTATTTAAAGTAATTTCATGCATATAGAGTAATTCCATGCATATTTGAATTCTCATTTTGCTCATGGGGGTCCTGTCCCGGGGCGTGATAACAAGGCCATGTAATATTATTTGCCCGACTTGTATCGGGTTTACCTTTTCCGCATTTATTTTCAAGTCATTTCAATTTCTTGGATGTTTACTTACGCGCCGCTTTTCATTAATTTGAGTGTAAATTTCTCTTCTAAATTATGTTAGGATTAGTCTAGACATTAAAAAAAAAAAAACTACAAAAAACATTTGCATGGACACTTAGTGGTTTCATAAAGATTATAATTGGTAATCAAGATTGTGTGGCCATTTAAATAAACAACCTTCCAAGTTAGTGGTACCGCAAGGGCGCTAATAGAAACATTGGCGTAAACAAGTCCCCGTTCCTAGAAATCTCTGGTTGCGTAGGAATCGAGACAACACTCCCGTGTCTTGATTGGTTTCTAGCCGACCCCAATAGGCTAGTGGCGACTCCTAGAATTACATAGATTGTTAAGAACTAAAATTCAAAATCCAATGTCGCGCGAGGTATGGGCTTGGGAGAGCTCGTGCCTAATTTAGGGCCATTGGTCCGCCTCTTTAGGCAAATACCCCTAAACCTTCTTATTTTTCCCCGGACGGAAAAAAAGAGGTCGTGACAGGCCCGAGTGTCCGTCGACGACATCGAAATTTTGGAATTCGGCCGCCGTCGCGTTGTCGTCGCGGTGTTCCGGTCTTCGCTTTGCGCAAGTGAGTTTTGCTCACTAATGCCTTCTTAGTTTGCTAATTATACTTAAAGGTTGATTAAATTTAATTAATTGCAATTAGGTGGATAGATTAGATTAAAGTAATTAAATTAAAGACTCATTGATGCATGTTAATTAAATTGATTGTGCATTTAATTAGTAGACATGTCTTAGTATTTATTGGATGCTTCTTGGGATTTTTCCCGTCCCTTATCGGGTGTTAATTAAGTGATTCGAGCCTAGGTGGTATTTTTAGGAATTAAATATTAATTTTCAAAATTAATTATTTAAGTATTTATTTCCCGGAAATTCAACTGTGATTAAGTGATTCGAGCCTAGATGGCCAGTGACCGGGATTTTATGTTGATGATCATGGCGCAGTCCGTTTATTTAATGGAGCTTTATATTGTGCTAAATTGAATTTATTGCATTTATTTATTTAATTTTCGAAATTAATTATTTAATTATTTATTTTCCAGAAATTCAACCGGGATGGCCGGTGATCGGAATTTCGTGTTGATTGTCGTGGAGCAGCCCGTTTATTTATTTGAGCTTTATTTGGTGCTAAAGTAATTTAGGAGTGAATTTAAGATTTATTCCTAAATTGAATCTGGTGAGGGTCGGGTGGGACCGTAAAGCCACTAGTTCTCGAGAGGGTCGGGTGGGACCGTAAAGCCACTAGTTCTCGAGAGGGTCGGGTGGGACCGTAAAGCCACTAGTTCTCGAGAGGGTCGGGTGGGACCGAAAAGCCACTAGTTCTCGAGAGGGTCGGGTGGGACCGTAAAGCCACTAGTTCTCGAGAGGGTTGGGTGGGACCGTAAAGCCACTAGTTCTTGAGAGGGTCGGGTGGGACCGTAAAGCCACTAAATCTAAGGAATTGCTTGGTGTTGGATGAATGACCTAGAAATGATTCGACTAGGTCAATTGATCGATGATTCGATCTGAGTGTGTTTTGATGTGATGCATTGCCTTGATTTGATGTTGTGAATTGAATGATTGAAGGGAGATGATCGTGAGTGGTCTTCCTGATATGAAATCGACTAAGTCGATTAGATCGATGCTTCAATCTGTGATGTAATTACTTGTGTGCCTATTTGATATGTGCTAACATGTAGGTGGAATCTGAGGCCAAGGTAAGTCCTCTGACTCATGTTGTGCATAGGCAGCCCGAAGGTGTATTAGTTTACTAATCGGGCCTTAGGAGATAAAACTTGCTGAGACGTGGTCTCAGTGGTTATTGAATAACCATTTCAGGACCTGGATGAGGAGCCTAAGGAGCATGAATCTGATGAGGAGATCCCTGTTGAGGAACCCAAAGAGGAGTACGTGGAGGAGGACCCTGAGTATGACATCGAGTACGACTCGGATGAGGACCGAAATCCTATCCTATCTTGTCAGACCTTGTTTGCATGTAAAAAGATGTAGATGTAAACTTTCAGTAAGAAAAATGTATGGCCTGCTTTTCTATCCCATTGCTTTGTTGTCTGGGGAATTATAACTGCTTCCGCATGTGCATATATAAAAGAAAGGGTCGGCGATACATAGTCCTGGGATATCGCATTTTTAAATCGACCAAAAGAAAGGGATGTGTGCGTGCCTGAGGGTCGGGGCGTGACAAAGGATAAATCACTAATAAAAGATGCAGGTTTTTGATGATCTTAGGATATGGTCCGTCACCATAGCAGTAGCAATTTCGTGCCCACATGAGTCCTAATGTGTATTACCAAATCATTAGCACAAAAAACATTTTAAGTCAATAATGCACAATTTTGTTTTTTGTTTTTTTTTTTTTTTGGTGACAAATGGTATCTAATAAAAGTGTGGTATGTAGTCACTAGCATGGCTAATTTTCTTTCATTAATAGTAGTGTGGTACATATGTATTGCAATTTTTTTTTTATAGTTTTTGTTTTGTTTTTTCCCGGTGCGTATTATGCATAAGAGTATATTGATGTTATTTTTTCCTTCCACTTTTCACCAGTTGAGGGATGTGAAGAAGTGAACTATTCCATGTATGATAGTAGGCGTGGTAAGGATGCTGAGGGTGTCGAAGAAGATGGGTTTCCCTTTATTGATCTTGATGAGTTATATATACGAACTAGATGTGTAGATGATGATGGTTCAATGGAGAGGGATATGGAGATTGGAGATATCAGTCTATATGTAGATGTGTTAGCTAATCATGTAGATTTCTTGAACAAGAATAGTGAAAATGAGTATATGCATCCTGAGTTCAATGCTGAGGTTGATCTGGAAAATCCTACCTTCAAGTTGGGGATGTGCTTTAGTAATGCAAAGGAATTTAGAGAAGTTGTTAGGAACCATGCCATAAAAAATGGGAGAAAGGTGAGGTTTGTTAAAAATACACCTAATAAGTTGAGGGCAGCGTGCTCGGAGGGCTGTGATTGGCTCATATACGCCTCTAAAGTGCAAAGGGAGCATACTTTACAAGTCAAAACCTTCAACTCAGTACATACATGTACTAGAACACTACAAGTTCCTCAGATAAGTACTGTGATAGGCCGAGAAACAATCCTACATGGCTAGGTGCTTCAATGAAAAAAACAATGGAGTTTGAGAATGTTTTGAAGTTGTCAAGGACAATGGTTTATAGAGCTAGAGCAATAGCAATGAGTATGATCACGGGGACTGAGGAGGAGCAATTTTGGATGCTTAGGAGCTATTGCCAGGCACTTCTTGATGCCAACCCAGGATCCATGTGTATAATCAAGACTGAGCAATGGCAAGACCAATTCCAGTTTAGGGGAGTTTACATTTGTTTGGATGCATTAAGGAGGGGCTTTGTAGAAGGATGTAGGCGCTTTGTGGGATTCGATCGTTGCCATTCGTCATCAAGTTAAAAGGGAATACTTCTAGCAGCGGTGGGCGTAGATGGCAACAATCAGATGTATCCATTTGCATGGGCAGTTGTCAGACAAGAAACAAAAAAGACATGACACTGGTTTATTAGTTTGATTGCAGAAGACTTGGGAATTATGGACCCTAAAAATTCAAAGTATTGAACTTTTTTGTGTGACAAACAAAAGGGATTAGTGCAAGCACTAGCACATTTAATGCCTGAAGCAGAACATAGATTTTGCTTAAGGCATCTTTATGAAAACTTTAAACCACATCACAAAGGAGTAGAACTTAAAAGCTTCTTTGGAAGGCTGTCATGGCAACTAGAGTATGTGATTTTGACTTGGCAATGGCACAACTGAAGGCAGTTGATGAGAAAGCTTATGATTGGTTATCCCAAAGGCCTCCAGTGCAATGGAGCAAGTCCTACTTTAGAACAAGTTCAAAATGTGACATTTCCTTGAACAACTGGTGTGAAAGTTTCAACAAAAGCATCATTGATGCAAGGGACAAGCCTATCATCACAATGCTCGAAACTATAAGAGCGCAGCTCAAGGAGAGGATTCATAAGCAAAGGGATGGGATGACCAAATATAGTGGTGTGATTTGTCATAATATCTAGAAGATATTAGATCTTCAAAAACAGTTTTCAGCATCATGGATTCCAACCTGGAATGGAGAGGATGAATTTGAATTAAGTGAGCCATATGGAGACAAGAGAGTTGTTAATATTAGACATATATCTTGTAGCTGTAGAAGATGGGACATCAGCGGAATTCCTTGTTGTCATGCTGCGGCGGCTCTTATATACATGAGGGAGGAACCTGAAAAATGGGTTCACACAAGTTTTAGTAAGAAAACATTCATGCAAATATATAGCCATGTTGTGCATGTTGTAGATTCTAAAGACATGTGGCCTGCTAGAGAGCCATTACTCCCACCAGATGTGCCCAAGCAAGTTGGTAGAAAAAAAGAAACAAAGAACAAAATTAGTGAATGAAACGACTAATAGAAATTTGAAGACAAGAAAGAAAAAAGTTGTGCAAGAGCCGGTGGGAACAAAGTTGAAGAGACAAAAT
The DNA here is from genome assembly GCA_019915185.1 of Eucalyptus camaldulensis. Classification (NCBI taxonomy): domain Eukaryota; kingdom Viridiplantae; phylum Streptophyta; class Magnoliopsida; order Myrtales; family Myrtaceae; genus Eucalyptus; species Eucalyptus camaldulensis. The sequence goes on along the minus strand of JAHSVA010000014.1, from coordinate 14,560,549 downwards.
ACCACAATTACTTGTGGAAAATGTGGGGGTTTAGGCCATAATAGGTATCATTGTAAGAATCCACCAGTAGCATATGTAGGAGCAGCATCAGCCCCAATAGATTTTATGGTTGCCTCATGTTCACAAGATGTGGTAGAAAGCACTCCCTCAGACCCAACATGTTAACTTGAGATCGAGGAATTGCTATGCGTTAATTTTTGGCAAAATTTCAAGTTCAATATTATCTATGGGAAGAGAGACGATAAAAGTAGTTATTTATGCTTGACTTGGTCATAAAACTATTCTTACTTATACTTGACTTTATTTTAACTAATGATTTATTTTGTGTTTCAAGCGCAGGTAAAGAGAAGGATGTAAGGACCTCAACTTTTAAGTGGTCAAAGATGAGCAACTTTTGTGGAGATACACATGAGCAACAAGACCAATAAACTCAAACTCTTTTTGTTTTACCGTTGGTTGTTATGGATGGATCTATTTTGGAAGCATCTTAAAATGTGTAGATAAATTTTGTTGAAAAGATTTCTTGTGTTGGGATGTCTCAATTCAAGTTTATCTAGTGCTATTTAATTTGCTATGGAATGTCCCAGCACTTCATTGTAATATGGTGGTACTCACAACAAATCTACATGAGCTTATCAATCCAATGAGAGAAAATAAAATATAAAAACAATAGCATAAAAAAATGACCCGCGAAGAGCAACGAACACAGCAGTCTAACAACACACCCAATTAAAATGCACTATAGTATAGGCCGAAGAGATATATAGAATGTCAATGGGCTCTGTCAAAGCTTGAGCTCTATACACAACAAAATATAGAATATCCGACTCAAATGAAACCAAATACAGCTTGTAGTACCAAAAAGCATCATCATTAATTCATCATTGAACACTTGAGTTAATTGAACTTTAATATTTCCATTACAAAAAGAGATAACAAAATATGAGTTTACAACTTTAATATGTGCACATATAACACGCACAATGCTACAAGAAAGAGAAGAAACAATTGAATTTACAAAACAAACTCTCACTGATCATATGCAGTTATCACATCCCATCCTCTACTACAACCAATCTAAAGCACCCAATAAAAGTTGAAAGACTCCACTACTGAGCTAATGAATTGATGCGATTATAGTTCTTTGGGTTCCATCTCTTTGGTCAAAGATGGTTATTCTGCTCACGACATAATAGGATGGTCGAGTCCACTGGTTGGTTTCGTCAAGGAAGAGAAGCTCCAAGCAGGTAACAAGCTTCAGGCAAATGCTAACTCTTCTCTTTTGACCATCACTTAGTCCTTTGGTCCCTCAACCTCAAATTTTAATGTCCATGGCATTTGCAGTCCCATTGCCCTTATTGCCATTTTTGCCAATTCCCTCTTCTCATATACTGGTATGGAGTTTGGCAATTGTAGTTGAGCTGTGTAGTAAACAACTTCTCTCACAGTCTTTACCAAAAAAAAAAAAAAATCTCTCACAGTAGCATTGAGATCAATCCATTATCTTGCATCACATAAGCCTGAATTCATAAAAATAGAGAACCTTGATAAGTGATGAGAAGATAGTTGCTTATCATTTACCAATGAATATTAGATCACCACAAAATATAGGACAATTGAATTAGTTTTTTTTTTTTATGTGAAGTCACAAATTATTTCATAAAAACCAGAGAAATGAAGGATTTGAGGGATTTGGTTCATTAGTATGATAAGTTTCGAGCTCAATTTAAAAACTTTGTTTTGATAGTATTAAGTGGTGCTTTAGAGTTAATAGAGACAATTTTAAAAAGCAAGCCATATCAAGTAACCATCTCCAAATAGGACAATGCATTATTCACAAAACATCCTCAAAACAAATAGAAACCTATCAAGGGAAAATTATATTCCTCGTGCACAAGAGTTAGTCCTTTAGCAGTTTGCTTCAAACTTGGATGAATGTGAATCTCCACCCAACCTTCTAGAGATGGAGCATGTCTCACCACATTTAACAAGAAATCAGCCAATACTTGTTGAATTCATAACTAATCACCACAGACAGCCGGAGTTTTGATTTCATCTATAATATCACGAATCAATTACAAACCCCATTGTCTTAGCAATATCATCCCTACCTTCGGTCATCCAGATTTTCCTTCTCTTATTAGGTCCCTTCAAAATTTTCTTATTTTCCTTTTTTGCTTGACTAGCAAAGCAGCTGGGTTATAGTTATCAAAAAGAAACAACTTAATTACCAATCCACGGGGATGACTGCCCCAAAGCCTGTCCTCAAAAGTTTTCCTGCCTGCCTAAAATATTTTGAATACTCTAGCATTTTCACTCAAGATTGCACAAGCCAACTTGCAGTGTGGAGACAAAAAAGAGAACGTAGATACGCAATTTCCTCCCACATACATCTACTTCGCCCCGAGAACCTCAAATCCAATAGCACAGCAAGAACCGCACTGTCCTGTCATCCTAAAATTTCCAGGCCAAAAATCGCCACAAAACTACAATACGCGCACACACACGAGTGAACTAGCAACAATTTCCACCAAAGTTGCAATGGCGAAAGCACAACAACGGCAACTATGAGATGATAACCCAGCAAACACCTAAGTGCTAGTGCCGAACACACATACACATAGAGACACGGACTTTATGCACAGAGACACAAAACACTGGCCTTTTAGTGATCTAATCAACTACAAGTACAACGAAAACAAACAGCCAGACGGAATTTCTCATAACAGAGATCGTATCCAAAGAAAAGCAGAGACCTTGGAACCGTCTCGGCTCTGACCCAAAGCAAACGAGTACCGGCGACCCCTGAGCAAGAACTGAGAGTGGGACCGCAACAAAGGAGAGAGAGGAGGGACAGTACGACCCCAAGGGAGCGTTCCGTGCGGTGTAGATTCCCATGGCCATCGCCTCCGCGACTCTGCCGAACTTACCAGCGCAGGGAGCCGTCTTGACAAAATTGACAAGAGGCTGCCGATAGAAAGAAGAGATGATGGTGAAGAAGAGATGATGGTGAACAATAGACCGATGCTTGCAAGGGGCAAGTGAGAAGCGACAAGAATCGAGCAGGGTGAGGAGCGACGAGAATCGAGCAGGGTGAGGAGCGGCGAGAATCAAGTTGCAACGATGATCGGGCTGCGATTTGGTTGAGGAGTGGCGAGGGAGAAGAAAGAAGAAAATATAAACTTAATTAATTTAGAATTTTCCCTTTTTCCCAATCATAATTTTCTGACAAAATTGCCCCTATTGTAATCGCCGAAAAATGTTTGCCGGTGAGCTAAGGTCCTCAATAGAGATTAAGTTGATTATTTCAGGTTCTTATTTGACACAAAATTTACTTCGGCTCCTTATTCGAGACAATGAGTTTACTTCGGGTTCTTTATCTGACAAAAGTTCACTTCGGATCCTTATTTGAGAAAATTGGTCCACTTCGGGTCTTTATTTGGAATTTTCCCTTAGTATCACTATACAAATGATACATTACACTTGACAATATATTAAAGTTATCATCTTATCCTACATAATGTTATCACTTTGCCTAGAGAAAGTTATTTATTTTTAATTTAATGTATCATATTTTTAATCACAATAGCTAGAAGATTAAAAATGTATATTTATGATGGCTTAAGAACACACAATGAATTACCTAATTTTATCTAATAGTTTGAGCAAAACAATATATCTAATTATCTAGCCGGTTTTGATAAAAAAATGGAAAAGGAAAATTTATCAATATATGAAAGGTTAATTTGTTAGAAACATGACAAAATGTTAAACGTATTTATGTTTAGATCATACTTAAATATTAACAAAAGACAAGCACAAAAAGAAAAGAAGAAGAAGAAGAAGAAGAGAAATCCTTGCTATTCTACTCCTTTTATAAATGAAGTATTTAATATCGGTTGTAAATTCAATCTCATGACAATTGGAGTATAATTTTAATATATGTTTAAAACTTTTGTCTAAAATATTTGATGTGAGTTTGAAAGTGAAGAAAGTATAGCTAAATTCTCAACTACCATTTTGCAATTCAAATTAAAGTGTGAAAAGCTCAAAACTGAGTTGTTAAAATTAATCTGTCTAGCAATTCAACTTTAAAATAAAGTTTTGTTTAAGCTATTTAATAAAAAGAATAATTAATTGTGTGTTCATAAGCTGTTATAGCGATCATATCTTCTATGTGTTGCGACCTATACCTTGAGGAGAGATGGGGCCCTCTCATGAGTAATATTTAGGGGTATTTGTTCATCAAATAGTTCAAGTAGGCATACCCATAAGAGAAGGCTTCAAAAACAATGCCTAGCTGGTGAGCCACACCTGTTAAATCAATTAGGAACCTAGATTCCCCCAAACCCATTCCTCGCACAATAGATATTTGTTTTAAGGTTCTTAAAGCAACCTAAATATGGATCTAGATGTCACCACTAGCCTCTTTGTGGGGGTCGGCTAGATGCCCAATCAAGGGTCAAGGGACCTCCATTGATTTTGTTAACATCTAAATTTTGACAACCCAATTAGTTGTTTATTGCATAGAAAATTAGAGATCGACCCCGACCCCTAAATAAAAATCAATTCAGTTAAATTGCTTATAAATTATAGGAGCATTTTTTAATATGGGTAATAATAGTCCCATATAATTGTATTTGCATTGAATTGGTCGTGGATGAATTTGAATGAATAGTTCTAAACTTAACTGGACTAAGCTTGTGGTGGCCAATATCATGTGTGGAGAATCTAATGAAAATTGAAAACAATAAAGATATTATATTATTAAGATTTTTCTTTCACATGGCACATAAAATAAGGGCGATGATCTTTGGGGTATATATGTGCGTATATGGTTATATCAATCCTCTGGATTTTGAGAAATTTCGGTCAATATTGAAGGAAAGGAAAAAAGAGATTTGGTCATGAGGGGAGTATTTGGGCGTGTATATACGCACGGTCCAATGTGGAAAGAAGCAAAAGGCGAAAAAAGGAATGTCAGCAAGCTAGTCGCATGGGAAAGGGAGGAAAACATATGCGTGATTATGATGACTAACTGGATTCCATGACTCATCTTTCTCGATGCGCCCGTGATTATGATGATGAGTTTTGTGGCTAATTCTCCTATCAATTTTTTTTTTGGTTAGTCCTACTCTATTCCTACTCTACACTCACTCTCAGACTTTTGCCCTACTTCTTGCAGAGCGTGGGAGTCGAAACCCACTTCTGAAACTTACGCGTCACCACCCCATCCCCCCCTGAGAAGATGGGGATTTGAACCCCTCACATCCCCCTTCCATGCTGGAAGGATAGCCACTAGGGCGAATTCTCCTATCAAATTCAATGTGAAAGGCGGTGACATTTGACATTGTTAGTCATATCATGAGTGGTTATTAATTAAAATCATTTTAAGTTTTAATCATTCTAATTTACCAAACTTCTCAAGAGGGACGAGAGAGTTATGTGATTCCTATAAAACTAGTAATTTTAGATGAGATTAAATGATCGTTTATTTTGTAAAAAATAAACGAGTTAGAAAACATTTTCTTAAAATTGATCGCTTATGTCGCTTATAAATGTGAACAAACAAAAAATATTTGCATTGTTCACAAAAATGTTTAAATATAAATTATTATTATTGATAATGAAAAAAAAATTCATAGACTAATTATTTCAAACAATATAAACAATCTTTAAAAAAATGTTTTCTAGATTAATCATATTCCGCGAAACAAACAGAGTCTAAGCAAAGCGACTTGAAGCTTACGATCCATGGTAAGGCACCATAATGGATAAATCAAGTAAATGTCCCACAACACTATTCAGATTGGGATCGTTGGAGAATCTCTAGTGCCCACTATGTTGGTTTCAAAAGAAAAAAATCACTAGAATTTAAGTAACATCGATGATGAAGTGATTGGAATTTTCATAGGCAAACATGATAACATGACACAACTCAAAGTGGGCCTACCAACTGGGGTTGGGAACAACCTCAAAACGGGCTAAACAGCAGCTAGAACACCCACTAGTTTATGCTTTGTTCGGTGGCTGAAATGACTGGGTGGAGGCTCAGTTAAGGCAAGAATGGATCGAGATGGGCTATACTGAGCCTAGGCAGGGCTAGATGGCACTTCATGGGGGTGGAGGGAGCTCTGGCAATGGTAGGACTAGCTCAAGCAGCTCTGGGACCTTCTAGGCACACAGCGGAAGCAGAACCGCAGGCTGGAAGGCGTGGGGCAAGCACATGAGCGGGCAAACACGCGAGGGCAGCGAGTGGTGAGCAAAGGCAGTCCGGCAGCTGGCTTGGCTGCTTCGGTGGCTTGCTGGCTTGCTGGTTCTTGCTTCTGGATTTCTGAGCTTCAAATAGCAAGGGGGAGGGGGAGATGGATGCTTCTCAACGATAAAGGAGAAGGAGGGGACAAGGGGGGCTTACTTGGCTTCTATCTCATCTTCTTGTCCCCTTGGAGGCCCCACCATGCAAGGCTAGCTTGCACTCAGATTTTCCAAACCAAGAATCCTTCTAGAAGCCTTTTGAAGTGGTCCACAAGTCATGGTAAGAGGGGCTACGAATTTCACTTGAATTCCCTTCAATTGGACACCAATTGGCTCTTGAATAAATTCAATTTGGCTTCTAAAAATTCAACCAACATATCATTGATCAAATTGGCATTTTTCCTCGCCAATTGATCCCACTTGCATCCCAATTTCACGACAAAAAACGGTCATTTGAATTTTCTAGACAAAAACGACACTGCCTCAATTTTTTTCTCAAAAAGTCTCGGTTTGCAGAAAAATCTTCGAATGCCAAGTCGACGTTCTTCAAATGATTTGTGACATAACATAACTTTCAATTTTTGAAATCGGATTCAAATTTGCCATTAATTTTACTCTGGTGCGTTTTTAGCATGACCTAGGCAACCGGGTAGTTTTTAGAAATTTTTAGTGCAAATGACCCGTGATCGATTTTCTTCGAGCCACAATGAACCTCTTCGATACATTGACGACTCTCGGTTGTCGTGAAAATCTCAAGAAATCAAATACGGACACAGGATATCAAAACGATAGAAAAATTAATCTAGTGCCAATCGACAAGAATTTTGTAATTTAGTGAAATCACCCACGTTTAGCCACATATCTCAATCGAACCGACCTATATCTGATTTTTAATCGATCTTACTATGCCGAAATAATCTCTGCAGATGAGCACGGTCGAGTAATCGATTCCTAGTCGAATCCTCCAGTCTATTGCATTAAAATCTCTTAATAACTTCCCTAGATAGTCTAGTTATCCCACAAGTGATCAGCTCTGAGAATAACACTATAGGTACGTCAATGAAACGCTCGATTTAATTTAATTGAAACCAATATTGAAAATTCGGAATATCACAACTCTTCACCTCTTATAAAAAATTCATCATTGAAATTTAAACCATTACAATTTTTAAGCAAAAAGGTGGGGGCACAACTGTTTTATTGACTCTTTATTCTCCCAAGTTACTCCTTTAGTACCGTGGTGTTGCCAGACCATTTTGACCAACGGGATGATCTTTTTTTGCAAAATCTACTCTTTTCAATCCATGATCTGAATCAAGCTTTCAACGTACAATATACGGTTATCCACTTCCAATTCCTCAAAATTAAGCACGTGGGTCGGGTTAGGCTCATACTTCCTTAACATCGACACGTGAAAGATGTCGTGCATTTACAACAATCTCGGCGGCAACGCAAGACGATATGTTAGGGTCCCAATTCTCTCAATAAATTCAAACTGACCTACCTACCTCGAACTCAGTTTTCCTTTCTTACCAAAGCACGAAGCTCCCCTCATTGGTGACATTTTCAGAAAAACATGATCACCAACTTGGAATTCCAAAAACTTTCGACCCTTATCTACGTAACTTTTCTGCCTACTCTGAGCGGCTTTTAATCTGTTTCTAATAATGGCAACTGCATCCACTGACTACTAAACCAACTTTGGGCTTATGATCTTTCTTTCCCCGATTCATCCCAACAAATTGGTGTTCTGCACATTCTGTCATATAACGCTTCAAAAAGAGCAATCTGAATGCTTTGCTGATAACTATTGTTGTAGGCAAACTTGACCATATGAAACTGTTTTTCCTAACTTCCCTTGAAATCTATTACACAAGCTCGCAGCATGTCCTCGAGGGTCTAGATTGTCCTCTTTGACTGGCCATCCATCTGAGGATGATATGCCGTACTATATTGCAGCTTCGTACCTAAAACACTCTGCAAGCTCTTCTAAAAAGCAGCTGTGAATCTCGAGTCTCGATTTGAAGTAATCGTAACCAGCACTCCATGCAATCTAACTATCTATCGCACGCACAACTCTGCTTGTCTATTTAAACTGAGGTCCTTTCGTATCGCAATGAAGTGAGCCAACTTTGTTAATTTGTCGACCACCATCCAAATAGAATCATTACTTCTCTGACTCCTCGGTAGATCGGTCACGAAGTCCATTGTGATATGCTCCCATTTCCACTTTAGGATCTCGAGAGATTGCAGTAGTCCTCCTGGCTTGCAATGCTGAGCTTTGACATACTGACATGTCAGACACTTGGTGACATGCTTGGCAATGTCTGCCTTCATACCAAACCACCGATAGTGTCGATGCAAATTCTAATACATCTTGGTACTCCTAGGATGAATGCTGTAACTGCTATGATGCGCTTTTGATAAGATATCTTCTTTAAGCTCGGCATCGTCTGGTACAACCAACCGTCCTCAGAACCTTAGTATTTTATCATCAAAAACCTGAAAGTCAGTTTTTCTCTTTTCAATATCCTCTTGTAGAATCTTCTGAACATCGGGGTCTGTTGGTTGAAGTAACTTGATCATGATCTACACATTCGGTTCAATCCTGAAGATGGCCATAAGATTTGAAATGTGGCATGCCTCAAATTTGAACACCGAATCTCGAGCTCTCTCGATTAAATTCTACTCCTTAATCAGTATGTGAGCAACTGAAGGCTTCCGACTCAAAGCGTCGGCGACCTTATTCGCCTTTCCCGGGTGATATAGAATATCACAATCTTAGTTCTTCAAAAGTTCCATCCATTGGCACTATCCCATATTTAACTCCTTTTGAGAGAATAGATACTTGAGACTTTGATGGTCCGTAAAGATTTGGAATCTTTCCCCACACAAATAATGTCTCCAAATCTTCGGTGCGAATATGATGGCTACGAGTTCTAAGTCATGCATCGGGTAGTTCTATTCATGAGACCTTAATTGACAAGAGGCATATGCAACAACCTTGACATATTGCATCAGTATGCAACCCAATCCTCTAAACGACACATCACTATAGATCTTGTATCCTTTAGGACCAGATGGAATGGTCAGCACATGCACGGTAGTCAGCTTCTACTTACGTTTTTGGAAACTATACTCGCACTTGTCTATCCACACAAATTTCTCTTCTTTCCTCAGGAGTCTAGTTAACAGTGACGCTAAAGCTGAAAATCCTTCCACAAACCATCTATAATAACCTACCAAACCTATGAAACTTCTGATTTCTGTCACTGTAGTCAGTCTTGGCCAGTTGATCACTGCTACAATCTTGGACGGGTCCACGGAGATTCCTTCACCTAAAATCACGTGACCTAGGAAAACAACTCGAGTCAACCAAAACTCGCACTTGCTGAACTTGGCATACAACTGATGATCTCTCAAAGTCTGCAGTACTAATCTCATATGACTCTCATGCTCTTCATCACTCCTCCAATACACTAGAATATCATCATGAACACGATCACAAACTGATCCAGATATTCCTTGAATACTCAGTTCATCAAATCCATAAAGGCAGCTGGAGCATTTGTCAACCCGAACGGCATCACAGTGAACTCGTAATGACCATATTGAGTACGAAATACTGACTTTGGAATGTCCTCCTTTCTAATCCTCAGCTGATAATATCATGTCCTTAAGTTGATCTTAGAAAATATCGACACTCTTTGCAACTGATCAAACAAGTCATCGATTCTCGGCAACGGATACTTGTTCTTGATCGTCACCTAATTGAGTTGGCGATAGTTGATACACAAGCGCAACAAACCATCTTTCTCCTTAACGAACAAAACTAGTGCTCCCCAAAGTGATGCATTGGGATGTATAAATCCCTTATCCAACAACTTCTGCATCTGTACCTTCAGTTCCTTCAACTCAAACAATGCCATCTGGTAAGGAGCCTTAGAGATTGGCTCTGTCCTAGATGCTAACTCAATCACGAACTCTATCTCTCTCTTCAGTGGTAAACACGACAATTCTTACGGAAATACGTCTGGAAACTCTTGCACTACTGCGATGTCTTCCATCTTCAGCTCCTCAACTGTCATATCCACGACAGTTGCCAAGTAACTCTGACAACCCTCATATAACAAACGAGTTGCTTTAAGCAATGAGATCAATATAATCGAGGGTCTCCCTCAACTTCTGACAAACTTGAAACTTTCACCCTCTAACGGGGTTAAACTGAATCGCCTTGCGATAACAGTCCATCTTAGCTCGTTGCTTGGTGAACCAGTCCATGCCAATTATCAAATCAAAGTCATACATGGCCAGGACTAACAAATTTATTTTTCCCTTTCACTCACCAATCACTAACTTGCAACCAGAACAACCTAAAGCAGACAACACATTATCCTTCAACGGTGTAGATATGATAATCACCGACTCCAATAATACAGGACTTAATCCTACTAGCTTAACATACTGCTCAACAATAAAAGAATGAGTTGCTCCAGGGTCGAATAAAGCATAAGCAGCATGATCGTTTAGCGAAACTGTACCTGTAATCACATTAGGTGCATCCTCCGCCTAACCTTGGGTGATGACATACACTGTTCCTTGAGCTGAGGGTCTCATCTATCCACCCTGCGATACGTTCTATGGTGCGTAACCTCTGATCTGACCCATCTGTGGTGGCGGCAGTAATTATGGTTGTCCTCTTGGTCACTTAGGATAATCTCTGGCTAAGTGACCCTTTGAGGGCACAGGGCTGTACCATGTCGCCTCCCACAGGAGCAACATAGCACATTCTGACTTGGCATTGATTTTTCAATTCCACCCATCCTGCTGGTTGGAACTTGAAACCTTCCTCCAGACATGAGCCTATTTCATTGTCAAATCCCTTCTCTGCTTAAATTAAATCTCGATCCAGATGAGGTTGCTTGCTTGTTCAAACGTCTTTCTAACAGTTAGGCTTGACAGTAAACTTCTCGATAGTTGTTCAGGTCAAATAGCACCAGTGGTTGTTTCAGCTCTATTGGAAAGCCACTCCTGAACCCTTGAGCTTTATCTTCAAGGTCCTCTATCAACCTCGGAGCATATTGAGAAAGCTCCGCGAACTTGACCCCACACTGGTCAACAGTCATTGTCCCTTAGCAGAGACAATTGAATTCTTCCATTTTTTGCTCTCTAGCGCTCCTCGAGAAATACTATTCATTAAATGCCCTAAGGAAGGTGTCCCACAGTAGGACTACTCCTCTCAGAAATAAGGTCTCTCTAGTGGCTCTCCACTAGGTATTGGCGATACCTTGCAATTGATAGACTACCAAGGTTACTTTCTCCTCCTCATTGCACCTCAAAAGTGCAAACGCCTTATCTAAATCTTGAATCAAAAGAGAGGCAGTCTCTGGATCTCTGGAACCCATGAACGTTGGTGAGTTCAGCTTCAGAAATTGTTTCCCTAACTTATAGATCAGTCTCTTCCTATCCACATCGACAAGTGCGGCAACAAGTGTGGTGGCAGCTGTGGCCTCAATAGCGGCGATAACGGCAACAGTAGCGGCAGGTTGAGCAGTGGCTAAAGGCGGCAGTATGATTCTAGGCCTACTACCCCATCATCTCTCTCATTGCATAAGCTTGCGTGATCCAGACTGATCCTAGATCACCAGGGGCTGCAACCCAACATCAACAGGAGGTGGTGCTATGCCATTAGCGCTAGTATGTGGTGGCGCTCTGCCTCGGCCTCCTCGGGTACTAGTTCTTGTCGGCATCCTACCCCATGTTACAACCTTCCTAGGAGTTTTGTGCTCCTGATCGCTCTTCTCAATGGTACTTTATAGAAACTTGCTTCCAATTCCACACCAAATTAGAAGCTGAGCGATCTACACAAGCAATCAATTCTACCAATCAACTATCACAGATATACACCAGCATAAAATTAAAGGCCATTCCTACTAACTATCCCAACGACCATCGCACCTTATCACTGCAATCACTAACTTGCTTTGATATCACTTAAATGGGAATGTTACGCCCCGATCCTCCGAGGATGTGCCCATCCCTCCTTAGTCGATTAATAGCGACGTCCCAGAACGCATCGCCGACCCATTCGTTTAAATACGCATGCGGAAGGAGATAAATAATCCCTAGACAATAACACAATAGGATAGAAAATATGATCATATTTTGAAAAACTAACATCACACTTATAAATATAACATATCGGTCATGTCATATATAATACAAGCCAGTCTAAGAAAACAAGTCTAAAAACAAGGGTAGAGGTTCCACAGCACTACAAGTCCTCATCGTCCTCTCTATCATCCACAATTTCACCTTCTTCCACACTCTAGTTAGAGCCTTCAGCAGACTGCAAAGAGGACGTTGGTACTTCTAGATTCGAGTTTGTAGTGTCTACGACCGAACCTCCTTGGGAATCTGCAGTACCCCTCCCAAAAGCGACCTCCAGAGCATATAGAGCAATCTCAAATTCTTGAATAAGACCCTCTCTCTAGCCATTTTGAGCCTGGCGGTACCACGATCTGTATCGATGAGGCACCTTATGGGTGAGACCTGCATCGACCTAGACTACAAACCTTACCAGCTCATAGTTCCAACCCCTAAGGCCCTGATTCATCGAAATATAAGATGTCTGCTTTGTAACACTCTTAGGTCGTCCAAAAAACTCAGGAGCTGCCATCTAAAGATTTGAAATGTTATCCCACAACGAGGTGAGATGACATCTCAGCAAAATCTACCCCCTAAGACTCGACTAGGAAGAAAATACGCTCTAAGGCTGCCTAAGCACAAACATGAGTTGGAAGTCTTACTTTTGCCTATGTTCCTTCCTACAAGTCAGTATAATTGACATTTTCAACCAATTACTTCAACACATCATAACAGATCAAATTATTGATCAATCGACTTAGTCAATTACATGTCAACAAGGCCATTTCCCAATCATCTCAATCAATACTTTTTATAAGTCCAACCATATTCTAGGACTACTCACTTTAGCTGATATATAGATAGTATAACTTACCAGAAACTGCCGCAAATATACCTATATAGTATACTATTTATGCTCACAAGAAGTTGCCATCAATATACCCCTATTTATGCGCACCAAAAGCTGCCGCAAATATACCCATATAGTATACTATTCATGCTCACCAAAAGCTGCTGCAAATATAGATTCTGACCATTTGATCAAATCACCAATTTTATCATTCCCAATAAAAAAAAACTCATGTGTGGGTACACGGTTGGCCTTAACCAAAATATAATATTTTCACAATTGATCCCACTAATTTCACTGATCCATAAACTCATTTTTGGCATTGTAAACTGACATCCGGTGATTTTATAATTAATTACCAAAATTAATTATTTTTGGAATAATTTTTCAAAATACAAACCACACCAAATCAGCACGAATTAGAGCTCAATTAAATAAATAGACCATACCACTGAAATTAGCATAAAATTCTGATCACTAGTTATTTCGGTCTAATTTTCAAAAAATAATTAATTAATTAAATAATTACAAAAAAAATAAATAAATGCAAATAAATGCAACTTAGGCCCGTAAACCCTAATTGGAAGCCGAGACGGGCCCAGAGAATTACCGAACCGCTCTAGTTAAATATTAGAACTTGTCTAGGCTCTAACTACACTACTTTAACCACCTAACATGCAATAACAATTAATTAAATTGCTAATCTAATCTAACTATCCACCTAAACCATACTTAGTCTAAACTAATCAACCTTTTAATCTCATTAACTTACTAAGCAAGAATTAGTGAGTTAAACTCACTTGATTAACGAACCGCTCAGTTCGAAATGATGGGGATGCAGCGAGAATCAACTATCTCCAAAGCTAGCCTACCAACTGGGGTCGGGAATGACCTCGAAACAGGCTGAACAACAACTAGAACACCCACTGGTTTCTGCTTTGTTTGGTGGCTAAAATGGCTGGGCAGAGGCTTGGTTAAGGCGAGAATGGATCGAGACGGGCTGAATCGGGCCTAGGCGGAGCTTGACAACATTTCACAGGGGTGGAGGGAGCTCCAGTGACGGTGGGATGAGCTCGACCAACTTCGGGGATCTTCTGGGCACATGGTGGAAGTATAACTGCAGGCTGGAAAGCGCGGGGCTGGCACGCGAGTGGGTGAACACGCGAGGGCAACGAGCGGCTAGGAAAGGCGGTCTGGCAACTGGCTTAGCTACTCCGGCAGCTTGTGATTGGACAAGAGGGGCTACAAATTTCACTTGAATTCCCTTCAATTGAACACTAATTGGCTCTTGAATCGATTGAATTTGGCTTCTAAAAATTCAACCAACATATTATTGATCAAATTGGTATTTTTCCTCGCGAATTGATCCCACTTGCATTCTCAATTTCACGACCAAAAACGGTCCTCTAAGTTTTCTGGACAAAAACAACCTTACCTCAACTTTTTCCAAAAAAAATCTTCGGAGGCTAATTCGACGTTCCTAAAATGATTTGTGACATGACAAAACTTTCAATTTTTGAAATCGGATTCAAATTTGCTGTTAATTTCATTTTGGCACGTTTTTAGCATGACCTAAGCGACAATAGAGTTTTTAGAAATTTTTAGTACAAGTGACCCGTGGTCGATTTTCTTCGAGCCACAATGAACCTCTTCAACACATTGGCGACTCTTGGTTGTCGTGAAAAACCCGAGAATTCAAATACAAACATAGGGTACCAAAACGATAGAAAAATTAATTTAGTGTCGATCGACGAGAATTTTGTAATTTAGTAGAATCACCCACATTTAGCCACATATCTCAGTCAAATCGACCAATCTCTTATTTTTAATCGATCTTACTATGCCAAAATAATCTTTGCAGATGAGCATGATCGAGTAGTCGATTTCTAGTCGAATCCTCTAGTCTATTGCATTAAAATCTCTTAATAACTTCCCCAAATAGTCTAGTTATCATATGAGTGATCGATGCTGAGCATAACACTATAAGCGCATCGATGAAAGGCCCAATTTAATTTAATTGAAAATAGCATTGAAAATTCACACAACTTTTAATTCATTTTATTTATAAATCACACTTTATTCTTTAATAATGACATGAAGGGGAAAAAACCATAGTGAGATCAAAGAATCTTTGCAATTACCACTCAAAGAAAACTCGACATTTAGATGAATAACCCATTATTAGTATCAACATTCAAATCAAAATCATAGAATCCTTAATGGTAGTTGGACAAATAGGAAGTGATTCTACAATTGAAAGAAGAAAATAATGGTTTCCCTAGCGATGTAATGAAATAGAATTGCAAGGCAGTCAATGATCCCATCTCTTTTCGTTAGAGAGCAATAATTTAAAACTTAAGGTCCATGAACAAACCTACTTATTAGGAATCTAATCCAATTTCATGCCCAAATTTAGGGAGAGATCATCTTTTACCGATGTCTATGTGTATTGGATTTTAAGGTCCCCCATGTCTCTAGATCTTGGGTCCATCAATTCCACTTCACCTTATGTGGAACATCATTTTCTTGTTCTTTTTATTTTTCCTTTTTCCTTTTTCATTAGAATTTGCCCATCTAAAACTGATCCTCCACCACCAAACACTCCTTCCTCAACTAAATACCCAATTTCTCTCAAAACAAGGAAGAAGTAAAAGATGGTTGAGAAGACACTAATGAAAAACCAACCCATCTTCATTCTCTCGGGAACCACCATTCAGATTTAATTGAGGGTACTGTCTATCGCTGCAACTTTGACCGTAGCATTGGTGATGAGATGACCAGCAAGCGATCCTCGACAGTTTTCGGCATTCTCGTCGATGCTCAATATACTTATTCTGTAGCTTTCAAGTTATGTTTTAGAGTCACTAGTTTTACCTTATCGATGGACGAGTCCGAGCAATACTTCGAGTGACTACCAGTTTAGAAATCCATGTCTAGGCCCTTCATGATAAGAAGGTGTTGGATTTTCTTTATTGCAAATTATCAGGCCATGAAAAGCCTTGGACCCTAGGCCCATGAAATCGCAAAACCTCAAAGTTGTTAATTATTGTCTTTGTTCTTGATTTTCACACTAACGATTGAATTCCGATTATAGGTTATTTGGATATGCAAAGTTTGTAGCCTGTGCTTGTTATCCTTGTTATTCCTTCTTACAATCGTCAGATGAAGAGACTGCTGTTCTAGTAGCTATATTTTCTTCTTCCTTCACGACTTGGTATCGTACCGAGGCATAGCATATCGAATCATACCGTATGATTTGAAATATTATTTGGCTAATTTTGACACCGTTCATGCTTGTAGGTGGTGATGACATTGGTGACGGCGGGGTGTGCGGCCACAACTGCTATTGGCTACGTGGGGAAGCATGGAAATGCACACATAGGATGGATGCCCATCTGCGATCATCTCGACAAGTTTTGCAACAAAGTCACCATCTCAATCGCCATCTCCTACGTATCTTTGCTTCTCATGATTGTCACCATCATCTCCGCCTGCTACTCCAGCATTGTGTTTTGGTCTGCAAATTCGAAGGTCCGAGTGTTACAATATTTTATTATTATTTCAAATATGATCCCAATATTGTATTTTCCAATTTATCCTGATTTATTGCCCAATTTATTACCTGTGTTTATTACGTGATATTTGCTCGTTAATATATTACTATAACGGTCTTGATAGAATACATTGGTAATGTAAGAAATGGAATAAAACGTCAGGTCGTCTAGTTTCAACCCGATCACTACAGAAAATACACCATCACATTTAAGGGGTATTAGCTAGTGGAAGAAGATATACAAATATGGTGTTTCCTTATTCGCAGATTGATCGTGCTTCATGGATCCATATAAAGTTTTAGGATTTTTTGCATTTGCAGATTTTCATCAATAACTAGAGGTATGTCAACCTTTACGTTTCCACAAATCGTCCCAAATTTTGTATGAATTTATTTGTGAATGATAAATTAGGATCGTCAGGTTTTATTTAGATTTAGTCTTATAATTGGTATCAAAGCTTGTTTATAAACTCTGTCTTGGAGAAATTTTTAGAATTTTTGTATGTTTTCACTGAATTATGCATGGGTAAAATTAGGATCTTTGGTGGTTTAGAATGGAATTTCAAATTCCGATCAATTTGAACAACCCACCATGCGATGATGGATATGCATGGTCACACCGCCATTAGGATGAAAAACCCTAAAGATTATTTGGCATATTACTAATTGTCGAAGGTTAATTGAGCGGTGAAACTTTGGGGGTTAGGGATTTAGGGCAGATTGTTTTAGGCTTAATTCCGATAAATTTGTTGGTTGTTTTTGCCGAATCTTGAAGCTATGCGTTTGTCTTGGCATTGTCTTCGGGACCCATTGATTAATTTAATTGGACATAGGCCGTGGAAGAAGACCCAACGGCGGCGGAGGCTGGTTGCGACAAAGTAGTGGTGAAAAAAGAAATCCCACAGAGAGAAGACCTTAGGTGCATGCCATGCACACGCCAGAGGGCAAGTAGCACGAGCTTGAGTGATGCATGTGCTCGAGCACAACTAATGGGGTGCTATGCAAAATTACAATTCTACCATATGTAGCCTGTTTACTATTTAGCCCCTCTGCATAAAGGAAAATCACTGTTCTACCCTAGTTGCATAAAATTTCGACTTTGACCCATTTGGTCATGAAAATTTACGATTTTGCCCTTTAGGCGTAAAGTTCCTATTTTACCCCTTACAAGTGAAATTCTAATTATGCCCTTGCGTGTAAAATTATAGTTTCAACCCTTTTACACATTATTTCATTGTTTTGCCTTTACATGCAATTTTTGAATATTTTCTAGTAGAATTACATGTCTAGTGATCCGTATATTTAACTAATTGAATATTAGTCACAACATCTTTGATTATATTAAACTATATACATAAAAAGCTTATGGATCACATACAGTGAAAGGACATTCATTGTGATTAGTCACATTAATAGTATGGATTTTATCCCATAGAATTTTTCAATATATTAATGTGATTAATTAGGATGAAATATTATTTTATCTTTCTTAATTTACCAATAGGGATTAAGGAAGGGAATGTGATTTGATAGTTTCTTCATGAAGTAATTATGAATCTATTTAAATTAGAAACTTAGCCCACGGGTACTTTTTGATGTTATGTAATTCATATTTTATAACATGTTTTACATTGGTAAAATATTATTTAAGTTTATTTGAATCAAATATTTTCCTTTGATTATGATGCAGTCTTATTACTTACGATTAGTTCTGGTATAGTTGTTCCTAGGCTTAATGGAAATAACTATATAGAATGGAGAGAATTAGTTCTTCTCCAATTGGGGTGCATAGATCTTAATTATGCTCTATAGTCAAACGAACCACCTGAACCTACTAAGGATAGTACTCAAGCTGAATATACTCTTCAGGTACAATGGAAGTGGTCCAACCATCTCATTGTGATGTACATAAAGACAAAACTCTCTGCTAGTATTTATAGTTCAGTCATTCAGCATAACAATACCAAAGAATTGCTAGAAGTTATTGATGCAAAATTTGAGTCTTTAGATAAGGCACATGTCACGCCCCGACCCTCAGGCACGCACACATCCCTTACTTTTGGTCGATTTTAAAATGCGATATCCCAGGACTATGTATCGCCGACCCTTTCATTTATATATGCACATGTGGAAGCAGTTATAATTCCCCAGACAATAAAGCAATGGGATAGAAAAGCAGGCCATACATTTTTCTTTCTGAAAATTCACAACTACATCTTTTTACATGCAAACAAGGTCTGACAAGACAGGATAGGATTTCGATCATCATCCGGGTCATACTCGAGGTTATCCTCGGGGTCCTCCTCCACGTACTCCTCTTCGGGTTCCTCATAATGATCTCCTCGTCAGATTCCTCCTCCTTAAGCTCCTCATCTGGGTCTTGAAATGGTTATTCAATAACCACTGAGACAACGTCTCAGTAAGTTCTACCCCTTAAGACCCGATTAGTAAACTAATACACCTTAGGGCTGCCTATGCACAACATGAGTTAGAAGACTTACCTTGGCCTCAGATTTCACCTACATATTAGCACAAATCAAATAAGCACCCAAGCAATCACATCACAGATCGAAGCATCGATCTAATCGACTTAGTCGGTTTCATATCAAGAAGACCACTCATGGTCATCTCCATTCAATCATTCAATTCACAATATCAATTCAAGGCAATGAATCACATCAAGTCACACTCAGATCGAATAATCGATCAATCGACCTAGTCGATTATAAGTCAATCAGACCATCTCATGGTCATTTCCAATCAATCGGTCCATTCGTAACATCAGATCAAGCAATGATCAATCGACCTAGTCGATTACATGTCATCACGACCCATGCTTGGTCGGCACATTCAATACTATCTATAAGTCCGACCATAGTCTAAGCTGATATATAGATAGTATAGCTCGCACTAAGCTGATAGGGTTAAGGTATACTGCTCTCGCTAAGCTGTCATATCACCCGTAGGCTGATATAGTATACCGGTATACTGCTCTCACTAAGCTGACATATCGCCCACAGGCTGATATAGTATACCCCCAATGCTCACACTGAGCTGATAAAGTGTACCGCTCGCGCTAAGCTGACATATCGCCCGTAGGCTGATATAGTACACCAGTATACTACTCTCGCTAAGCTAACATATCAGAGCCCGTAGGATGATATAGTATACTATCCAACCATTCAATCCATTCCATATGTTATCATTCTCGATAAAATAGCCGTGTATGGGGACACGGTCGGCCTTAACCAAAATATAATATTTTCCCTTCCATAACTCCCACATTTTCTGTAGTCCACCAAAACAGTTTTAGTGCTGTCAACCGACACCCGGTTATTTTCCAATTATTAATCAAAGATTATTCCATTAAAGAATAATTCCCAATTTCACAAATAATTCAATTCAGCACAAACTAAAGCTCAATTAAATAAATGAACTACGCCACGACAATCAGCCCCAAATTCCGGTCGTTGGCCATCCCAGTTGAATTTTCGGAGAATAAATAATTAAACAATTAATTTCAAAAATTAAATAAATACATACAATAAATTTGATTTAGCATAATATAAATCTCAATTAAATAAACGAACAACACCACGATCATCATCATAAAATTTCGGTCACTGGCCATCTCAACCTTAATTTCCGAAAATAAATAATCAATTAATTAATTTCGAGAATTAAACAATTAATATTAAAAACTCAATTTAGCTCAAAATAAAGCCCGATTAAATAAACATACTTCACCACGGTCATCAGCATAATATCTCGGTCACGGGCCATCTCAGTTGAATTTTTGGAAAATAATTAATTAATTAATTTAATTCCGAAAAATAATATTAAAATACGAAAAATCTCACTTATGCCTGAATTGCCTAATTAACACCCGATAAGGGTCGGGAAAAATCCCACGAAGCATCCAATAAATACTACAGGCAATTCTCTATCTAATTACACTAATCACACAACTAATATGCAAAGCAATTAACTAATAATCTCTAATCAATTCTAATCTAACAACCTAATCACACTTAATTAACACTAATCAACATTTAAGTATAATTAGCAAACTAAGAAAGCATTAGTGAGTAAAACTCACTAAAAAAAGGGCTCGACACGAGGATCAACTTTCCTCAAAGCGGGCCGAGCATCCGGGCTCAGGAAGGCGGCCAAAACGGGCCAAAACCTCACTGCAAACCCATTTCTACAGTCCTCTGATCGCTGCTGGTTGGAGGTGAAGGAGGGCGGATCCAGGGTTGGTTGGGCTCGGGAATGGGCGGAGGAGCTGAACAAGACCAAGGCGAGACTTCACGGTGGCCGGAGGTGGGGTGGACGGCTTCGGCGGAGCTCCACCAAATCTAAAACGTCGCTGGAGCAGAGGGCTGAGTGAGGGGGAGGCCGAGGCGAGCGAACCACGGGACGGCGAACGGCGAGGTGACGCGGGCCGAGAACGGCGTGTGGCGTGCGACAGCGACGGGAGAGCTGCTGCTTCGAACCCAGGCGAGCTGCTTCCGTCTTCATCTTCTCTGGTTCACAGGGTGAGAGGGAAGAGGATGAGGCAGAACTACGCGAGGCAGCAGGACGGCGGACGGCGGCGACCCTGGCTCCGATTGCTTGCTGTGACAACGCCAAGAGGAATCGCTGCTTCGGCTTGCTGGTTCGCTGATCTTTAGCTTCCATGGAGTCAAGCGGTCGAAGAGGGGGATGGGGGAGGATCTGTCAACGGAGGAGGAGAGAGAGGGGGCAGACGGCCACGGAGCAACGGCGGTGTCTCTGGCTTCGGTGGGCAACAACGGCGGCAAGAGGCGGCGACAGCAGCTCGGTCTTCATCAGTCTTCGGCTTGCTAGTTCCTCGCGCAGCAAGAAGAAATGGGGAAGAAGAAGCACCGACAGAAGAGAGAAAGAGGAAGAATAGAAAACCAATTTCTCTTCCCCTCTTTGGTCTTCGAACGGGGCCCACCAAAATGGCTGTCATCCACCCACCTTTTCGAGCCCCAAAATACCCCTTCTAGAAGACTTTAGGTAAGCCAAAATGTGGGGGTAAGTGTGGCATACGAATTTTGCTAGGATTTCTCTCCAATTGGGCCTTAATTCCTCTTGAATTAAATCAAATTGACTCCCATAATTTCATTCAACACCTCGTCATTCTAATTGGTATTTTTCCTTACCAATATAGCCCACTTGCATCCTAATTTCACAATCCCTGGCTTCAACTGAACAAAAATGGCCCTATTTATCCAATTGAATTTAGAACCCGAAAATCCGGATGTCACAGCACATGCAATGACCTTAATTATGAAGTTTTCATTGCTGAAGTTTACCAATGTAAAAGGTGTGTAGGAGCACATTATGAAGATGAGGGACATTGTAGTTCAACTGAAAACTTTTGAGGTTGGGATATCATAATTGTCACGCCCTGATCCTCGAGCACACACCCATCTCTCACCTTGGTCGATTTATAGCAACGTCTCAGGACGTATCACCGACCCTTTCATTTTAATACGTGTGCAGAAGCAGATAAAAATCCCTAGACGATAAAGCAATGGGATAGAAAAGTAGGGCTATATTTTTCTTATAAAAAAAAAAAACCACAACCACACTTTTTATACAAGTCAAGCCTCATAGTATATATTACAATACTATTACCAATAGTCTAATCTATCTCATAACACTTCACACTTAGGGTTTGCAAAACAAGGTGAAATCTCGGTCCTTATCCGAGTCATACTTTAGCTCATCCTCGAGACCCTCCTTGGACTCCTCCTCCAGTTCCTCATCAAGGCCCTCCTCTTTAAGTTCTTTCTCCTCAGATTCCTCATCAGGGTCCTAAAATATTGTCCCACAACAGGGATGAGACTATGTCTCAACAAGTTCTACCTTTTAAGACCCGATTACGAAGCCAATACACCTTAGGGTTGCCTAAGCACAACATGAGTCGGAGGACTTATCTTGGCCTCAGTTCCTTCCTGCAAGTCCGTATATATATTAGATATACATGAACACATTACATCACATCACCTAATCAATTGCGATAGAACTATCGATCAATCGACCTAGTCGATTACATATCATCACGACCATTTATTGGTTGGCCCTTCCATACTATTTATAAGTCTGATCAACATCCAAGACTACTCACCCAATGTGATATATAGATAGTATATTACTCTGTCTCCAGATGACATATAGAGTCATCTAATTGTCAAATCATACCGTCCTGTCTCGAGATGACAAAGAGAGTCATCGAGCCGGTATATCAATATCATACCGTACTATCTCAAGATGATATGTAGAATTATCGAGCCAGTATATCATACCATACTATCTCAAGATAATCTATAGAATCACCAAGCCGCTAGATCATACCGTCCTGTCTTAAGATGACATATAAAGTCACCGAGCCGATATACATGCTATTCCAATCAAATAATCAAACTATCATTTTTATCATTTCCAATAAAATGTCGTGTGTGGGTATACGGTCGACCCTAGTCAAAATATAATAATTTTCTTTCCACAAATCCCACCGTTTTCTCTAGTCCACCAAAACATTTTTGGCACTATTAACCGACACCTTGTTACTTTCCAATTAATTATTCAAAATTAATTAATTTAGGAAAATAATCCTAAAATCGGTAATAAATCAATTCAACACAATCTAGCACTCAACAAATTAAATAGAATGCATCACGATAATCAGCATAAAATTCCGGTCGTCAACTATCTCGGTCTAATTTCTGAAAAATAATTAATTAATTAATTCCGAAAAATTATTAAATAAATACAATAAATCCAAATTAGGCCCGTAATGCCTAATTGGAAGCTGAGACGAACTGGGAAAAATCTCGAGGTTCGTTCAATAAATATTATAAGCTCTCTACTTGCTAATTACTAAGTCTAACTATTTAACATGCGTCATTAAGTCACTAGTTTAATTGTTATAAACTAAAATAACCACCTAATTACACTTAATTAAATCTAATCAACCCTTAAGCATCATTAGCATATTAATAAGGGATTAATGAACAAAACTCACCCGATTATCAATCCGTTCGGATCGAAATGTCGGGAACATCGCGATGGACGTTTTTCTCCAAAGCGGGCCTAAGGTTTGGGGCTTGAAAACACCTCAAAACGGCCTTGGGAAGTTGCTGGAAACCCACTTTTGGGCTTGTTGTTCGGCGGCTGAAAATAGAAGAAAACAAAGCTAAAGTGGCGGCAAGGCTCAAGGATGGACAACGGGGTAGTTTCGAGTCCAAACCGATAGCTTCGGGGATTTCCTCAGCCCTTGCAACGGCTGAACAGGGCTAGAATGGTTGTGTAGAGTAGCTAGACGACGAGAGGGAGGCGGCAAGGTGCGACGTGCAAAACCGCGGTTCGGCAGTGGTGGGTGGCTGTCCGACGGCTCTTGGTTGCTCCGGTCTTCTTCTCTAGCTTGCTAGTCGCAAATGGAGGGAGAGAGGAGGAGTCTTGGACGGTGGAGTGAGAGAGAGAGAGGGAGAGGATAAAGATGAGGGGGATGGAGGGCCCCCTTGGCCTTAGTTTCCACAAAATTGTCCCCCAAGTGCTTGCCCACCAAGCCAACTTTTCTTGGCTATCATTGATCCACCAACACACTTCTCACAACTCATGAAGTAGTCCATTTTGGCTAGGGGAGGGGGAGCTACGAATTTGTAAGAAATGAGCTTCAATTGGATTCTTGGTTTACTTCAATTCAACCTCAATTGGCCCTCACAAATTCAATTGACCTATCACTAATCTTCTTGGAATTTTTCCTTACCCATGAATCCATCTCGCATCCCAAATATGTGACCAAAAACAATTCCCGGCATTTTTTGAACAAAAATGGTCCTAAGCCGACTTTTTTTCCAAAAAGTCTCGGGTTTTAGAAAAATCTTCTGAGACTAAGTCGATGTTTTTAAAATTTGTTGTGACTTGAGAAATCTTCAATTTTTGAAATCAGACTTGAATTGGCGGTTAGTTTCCATTCAACATGTTTTTAGCGTGACCTAGACTACTAGGTAGTTTTCAAAGATTTTTAGTACAAATAACTTGTGATCGATTTTTTTCGAACCACAATGAACCCACTCGATACATTGGCAACTTTCGATTGTCATGAAAATTTTGATGATTCAAATACATACACAGGGTACCAAAATAACAAAGAAATCAAACTAATGCCGGTCGACGAGAATTTTTCAATTTAGTGGAGTCACCCACGATCAACCACATATCTCCGTCGAACCGACCTATCTCTAATCTCTAATCGATTTATATCTATGCCGTAATGATCTTGGCAGATAAGCGCGGTCGAGTAACCGATCCCTAGTCAAATTCTCAAATCTATTGCATTAAAATTCCTTAATAGCTTCCCCATATAGTCTAGTTATCTCAAGAGTGATCAGCTTTAAGAATAGCCCTATAGGCCCGTCAATGAAATGCCCGATTTATTCAGTAAAAAACAAGACTGAAAATCTGGGATGTCACAAGAATCATTTCTTGTGTACTATATCTTGAACACTCTTCCATAAGAATATTCCCTTTTCAAGATCTATTACAACACACGTAACACTAAATTGTCAATCAATAAACTCATGATCATGTGTATTCAAGAGGAAGAGAGGTTGCTAATGGAAATAGGAGAAAACGCTCATATGGTAACATAAGATAAGTATAAAGGGAAAAACAAGTAGAAAGGAAAATGTAAAATATCTCTACCTCCCCAAATTGGCACTAAGAAGGAATCCAAGTGCTTCTTTTGCAAAAGAAGGGGCACATAAAAAAAAGATTGCGCCAAATTTAAGGCTTGGCTCAATACTAGGTGGATTGTTTCTGGTTCTACATTCCACATTTCGAATTCCTTACAGGGTATTCAGAACTAGCGAAAACTAGTGAAAAGTGAATAAAGCATCTATTCGAAAAACAAGATACTCTCGAGTATGAAAGCTATTGAGACATATAGATTGATTCTCAATAGTAGCTTTGTTTTGAATTTAGAAAGGATCTTTTATATTCCTAGTTTCTCTAGGAATTTAATTTTAATTTCAATACTTGTACCTTTAGGATACTCCTTTGAATTTTCAAGTTCAATTTTCAATTTATTGTATAAATGTAAAATTGTTGGGAGTGATATTTTATCTGATGGTCTCTTTCAAATTAATTGACAAGACAATGCCATCTATGATGCGATGGTGGCATAAAATGATGTGTTGTGAATGAGGATTCCTCTATGTTGTGGCACTAGAGATTGTGATATATTTCTAACAATAGAATTAAGCGATTAGTAAAGGATGTAGTACTTAGTACTCCAGATTTTACGAATTATAACACTTGTGTGGACTGCATAAAGGTAAAGTAGATTAACAAGTCAAAGAAAGAAGTTAAGAGGAGTACGAAAATATTAGAAATCATAAATATAGATATTTGTAGTCCAAATATGGACTCAAATTGTCAAAGATACTTCATCTCTACTTGCTTTGTACTAAGCACGAAGTGCTGGATGCCTTTAAGGTATTTAAAATCAAAGTAGAGAAACAATGCGGTAAGTAAATTAAGATTATGAGATCAAATAGAGGTGAAGAATACCATGATAGATATATTGAAGATGGACAAGCACCTGGTCAATTTGCAAAATTTCTTAAAGAGCATGAGATTATTGCCCAATACACTATGCCTAGTTCTCCTTACTAAAATGCTATAGTAGAAAGAAAAAACCGAATTTTATTGGATATAGTGTGAAGTATACTTAGCAGCTTTAAACTTCCTAAGTCCTTGTGGACTAAGGCTCTTAAAATGATAGTATACATATTAATCGAGCTCCAACCAAGGCTGTCTCAAAGATACCTTTTGAGTTGTTTAAAGGTTGGACACTTAGTTTGCAATATGTATGCGTTTGAGGATGCCTGTCTAAAGTAAAATTCTATAATCTACAAGAAAAAACAAAAGTTAGACCCAAGGACTATAAGTGGGTATTTCATTGGATATGCCAAAAAATTCAAGGGATACAAGTTTTATTATTAATCTCACACCACTAGGTCTGTGGAATCGAGAAATACTAAATTTCTTGAGAATGACCTGATTAATGGGAGCGATCAATTCAGAGACCATGTTCTTGAAAAAGATTGACTGTTGTTTACAATGCCCGTTCAGTTCAATCGGCCATTGAACAATTAATCATTGAAAATCCACAAGTTGCTGACATTGATTTGGTAGGCCTAACTGTTCAGCAATTATCAAATACCACTAAACTTCCAGTTGAACAACAAACTCCTCAGGAGAATATTGAT
Source organism: Eucalyptus camaldulensis (assembly GCA_019915185.1). NCBI lineage: Eukaryota > Viridiplantae > Streptophyta > Magnoliopsida > Myrtales > Myrtaceae > Eucalyptus > Eucalyptus camaldulensis. Next base: position 14,533,458 of record JAHSVA010000014.1, on the reverse strand, counting down.
GTGACATTAAGAAGGTCAACTAGAAGTAAGAAATCAACAATGTCTAGTGATTACATTATGTATCTGCAAGAATCTGGCTATAATGTTGGAGCTGAAAATGATTCTGAGACATTTTTATAAGGCATGAGTTGTGATAAATCCAATTTGTGGTACAATGCCATGAAGGAAGAGATGAGTTTCATGGCATCTAATGAGATTTGTGATTTAGTTGAGTTGTCTATGGTGCGAAGGCCATTAGTTGTAAATGGGTTTTCAAAACTCAGAAGAATTTATTGGGGAATATTGAGAGATACAAAGCCAAACTTGTTGCCAAGGGATTCACTCAAAAGGAGGGAATCAATTATATAGAGACATTTTCTCATGTATCTAAGAAATATTCTCTTTGTATTATTTTGGCATAAATTGCTCATTTTGATATGGAGTTACATCAAATAGATGTGAAAACGGCATGTTCCTCAATGGGAAACTAGAAGAAGTGGTTTACATGAAACAACCAAAATGATTCTTTTCTAGTGCTAGTGAGAATTTTGGTGTGCAAATTTAAGAGGTCTTTGTATGGCTTGAAACAAACATCTCGTCAAAGGTACTTGAGGTTCCATGAGGTATCTCTTCATTCGGTTTTGTGGAGAATGTTATGGATCAATGTTTATACCAAAATGTTAGTTGGAGAAAAAATTGTTTCTTTATGCTATATGTGGATGACATTTTATTTGCAACTGACAATTATGGGTTGTTACATGAGGTGAAATAATTTCTCTTTAAAAATTTTGACATGAAGGACATGGGTGAGGCATCATATGTCATTGGCATTAAGATCTATAGAGAAAAATCTCAAGGGATATTAGGACTATCTCAACAAACCTATATAAATAAGGTCTTAGAGAGATTTTGGATGAAAGATTGTTCACAAAGTATAGCACTGATTGTGAAGGGTGACAGGTTTAAATTGAAACAATGCCAAAAAAACGACTTTGAAATGGAGCAAATGAAGAACATCCCATATAGTTCTACTGTTAGAAACTTGATGTATGCTTAGGTTTGTACTCAATCTGACATTGCTTTTGTTGTGAGAATGTTGGGAATATACTAAAGTAATCTAGTTATGGACCACTAGAGAGCTGCAAAGAAGGTGATGAGGTACTTTCAAGGTACAAAGGGACACGTGCTTATATATAGATGGACCAAGCTTATGTATAGAACGGACAGACAACTTGAGAGTAGTTGGTTACTTTGATTTAGACTTTGCTGGCTACATTGATTTCCGTAAATCAACATCGGAATATGATTTTATGTTTGTTGGTGAAACTATATTCTTGAGGAGTGTGAAATAAACCTTGGTTACCACTTCCCCTATAGAGGTAGAGTTCGTTTCTTATTTTGAGGCAACCTCACATGATGTGTAGTTAAAAAGTTTCATATCGAGGCTTGGAGTTGTGAATTCCATTTCTAGGCTGTAGAGAATGTTTAGTGATAATTCAGCTATAGTTTTCTTGGCTAAGAACAAAAAAAGTGGTAGTTGAAGCAAGTACATCGACATCAAGTATTTAGCCATCAAAGAATGTGTTAAAGAGAAGAAAGTGGTCATAGAACACGTAAGCATTAGATTGATGATAGTTGATTCTTTAACTAAAGGCATGCCACCAATGAGTTATAAGGATCATGTATTTAGAATGGGCATTAGTCCACTCATGTAAATTTTTCTTTATATGAAATAATTTGTGGACTTTCATTCATTTGCAATGATTTTCTCAATACAGTTATATATATATATATAGTTATTCTAAAAAAAAAAACAATTACGTTTGACTTGGACTAAACAGAAGGGTTATTCATTAAGTTATTTTATCACATATGGGCTAATGAAATGCATTGTGATACACGAAAGATAATATTTGCTCCAAGAGGACTCATCGCCGTGATTCATATATTTTATTTCAACATGAAGTTTATATGGGTTTGGGTTAATATTTCATTTGATAGAATATTGGGATCAAGTGGGAGTGTGATCCCAATATTGTATTTCTAAATTAATCCCGTCTATTACCCAATTTATTACCAGCGTTTATTACATGATATTTATCCATTAATATATTACCATAACAATCTTGATGGAAGATGTCGGTAACTTTAAAAACGGAATAAAATGTTAGGTTGTCTAGTCTAAGCCCGATCACAACAAAAAACATACCATCACATTTGAAGGATATTAACTAGTGGAACAGGATGTACGGATCTAGTATTTCCATATTCGCAGATTGATCGTGCTTCATGGATCCAACCAAGATTTTAGGGTTTTCCACATTTACATATTTTCATCAATAGTTGAAGGTATGTCGATCTTTACGTTTCCGCAAATCGATCCCAAATTTCGTACGAATTTATCCGTGAATGATAAAACGGGATCGTCACTTTTATTTAAATTTAGTCTTACACCGAGGAGAAGATTATGCAGAAGATCAATCAGAGTAATAGCATTTTTACCCGGCATCAGGGACGAATGTAAAGTAAGCATGTTGGGGCACCCGTAACTTTTTCTCTGGCAGCAAACGTATGAAAAAAGTTCACTTTTTCCTTTCAATTATTGGAATGTGTTCATGTAACAAAGGTATCTTCTTCTCATAAAAAAAAAAAAAAAGACGCCTTATTTTATAGTACTAATAACTACTCGGCGAAATATATATTCACATCTCATAAAAACGACAAATTAAACTATTAATGTGAAAGAGAAAAACAAAGAATACCAACATCAATGTTTCTCTAAATCTTGCTAGTTTTGGATCAAAGGGTCATAATCCATCTATTGTCCGACTCAATAAATAACATTCCATCACCTTAGCACAACACTTTACCATCAGCCTATATTGTTGAGCTTGGCCGACAGTTTCTCTAAGTTACTAGTTAAATAAAAATCAGAATTAAAGAATTGTTAATCTGTAGTTTAAAAAAATATTAGGAAGATCTACATGTTGAGTCAAAAGAAGAAAAAAAGAGATCTATCCACTTCTAAGCTAACTGGGCCTAGAATTTTGGGGGGTTTTTACATTAAACAGCCCAGAGGAAAGAAAAGTTTCTGAGCCCTTTCCTTTGTTTTTCAATATCTAATGACGATTCTTCCTTTTGTTAGTGTAACTTTTGTCTCAAACAATGTTGAATTTGTTTATGGCAACCATGACGCCCATGAAGATCTGTCAAGATGATTGCAAGACATGGTCATATAACCTCACATTCGAGAGAGACAGAGTTCAATAGGACCTTACATATCTTGCCATTTACATTATGAACATTTTTTTATATATGAATATGATTAAGCTTGTATTGAAGGATCTTGACTAGATTAAGCCTAACAAGTAAGACAATGTGCAATCATAACCGCACAGAAAAATTACACGGTTGGTCCTGGATCTTGTGCTGTTTTTTTCAAGGTAGTTCTCAAACCTGTAATTTGTTCAATCAAGTCATAAGGACGTGGACTTGTCAAGTTTCTCAAACCTGTAATTTGCCGAAAGTATGATGGGGGAAAATGCCCTTTTCATTGTATAGAATCAATTTGCACACACCAAACTTTAAATTTTTGTTTCCCTAAATGCTCCTCTCTTCAAGACAATTATTACTGAATCACCTACCACTCATTCGCCCGTATTCTACTCTCATAATTTCTCTCGAAGGAACCCCTGGAGATTGTTGAAGTAGCAAAGTATTCTCGTTTTCCTCACTTGACTTTAAACCATCATATTTGCGCATTGTTTCAGGCCATCTCCAGTAAATCAGAATTTTATGCTCTTGCGGTCAGTCGAGGTCTAGGGGATAAGGAGACTATAACATCTGGAGTGTGATTAATCGGATATATATTGGCACCAAACATCTCGAGATCTTTTTTTTTTCTTTTTTAAAGAAGCTTTTTACCAGGCGAAAACAGCTTATTTAATTTGCATGCTCTGAGCTTGAAAAATCTAGCTCTTTACATGGTTTCGGAAGAAAACGATTTGCTTTACAAAATCCTTTTCATTGGGAAACAAGTTCACATTAAACCAGCTTCTGGTACTCCCCTATGCATTTGCTCCACTTGAATCGCAAGAGTTCGTGAAGTCTAGTTTAAAAGCGAATTAAGGCTAGGATATATGAAGATTAATTTATAAAATTCGTATAAATAGTGATATGATTGATTAATAGTTTATTTTTAAATTTGACCCACCTTGGAAAAAATAATGTTCATGTCCTCTAACTCCCATTATTATGCTAACATCATAGCAGCATATGAAAATCTATACCTAGCCTCCCTATTATTGCTCAGGGTTTCCTTTAGTGAAGTTTCAAATGGAAGCGCACGTCATAATGACGTCACTACGCTTTGCTTCTTTTTCTTGTTCTTGTTCTTCTTTTTCTTTTGGACAAAACTTCAGTGGAATTTGCGGGTCACTCCTTGATCGCAAGATCTTTCTTTTTCGTTACAAGGGAGGATGTGGTCGAGCTAAAATGACCGCTGAGCTAACTAGTGACCTTTCTCTTTTCCTCTTCTTTTTCGTATGCGCCATCATTAGGATGACCCTTTTTCCATGTGCCAAGATTCCAATGTCCAAATCCCACTTCTCATGGCCCGCTTTTGCTCAATTGCCCCCATTTAAGTGACCCAATATCTGAGCCCAATATTTTTACGTCGGTAAGGAGAAAAACGTTTGAAAAATCAACTACCGAGTCACCATGTGCTTCCACACAACGAGCTCCACATGGGTATGTGAAAGCATATAGCACCATGAGAGAACCAGAAGATTTTCTTTTTCCCTCTTGGAGTTTGAAGGCGTGCACTGTTGATGAGCGTGGAACATGATTGCTAAAGTGAAACAATTGCTTCTTTTGAAAAGAAAAGAAAAGAAAAGATTGTGGACCATAATCCTGCAATTCAAGTACATAGGAGTAGATAGTTATGAGCAAAATCATTAGACACTTGCATGAATGTCTCTAAGCTGTTGTCATACGCATCTTGAGGTTTGAAGGCGGATTTGATTTATGAAACATCATGGATCTCTCCCGTCTAGTGTAGCATAAACTCTTTCACTGAAACCACTGACATAAAATATCCCCGTATTCAATTGTGGCCTCATACATTTTCGTCCCCTCACCATTGCATACTTACCAAGAACCACACAACATTGACACATGTCGCCCTAAAAATCACGCCTCACACTTAATGAATTGAATATGTGCCTATTTCGTCCAATAACCACCACACATCCATTGAAGGAGGGGGTCTTGCTCTCCTTTACATTGACCTGGCCCATCCAATGTGGACCATTCTCTCAAAAGGAGGGTTAGAAGTAACTACACTCGGTAGTGATCATTTGGGACGAATTTCACTTATGAATAATATCATAAGGTTTCACCTATTTGACGTGGGACTAGAAATATAATGAACTCCTCCACTTAAACCATTGACATGCAATACTTCCAATGTTTGATGTGTAGTCCCATCCATATCCGCTCTTCCGCAAGCCTAGAAACCTACCTACTAGAAGTGACACCTCATTCGAGTCATCTTGCATCGGCAATCATTCCCACGCCTCATTGAATTGGGTATGGGTCTAGTTCGTTCAAATACCACGTATTTAATCATTCCCACGCCTCATTCCACGAAGCTTTCCAAAATAGTCAAAGTAGACATACAATATAATGACCATGTACTTATAAGTCTTATATATGAATATTTGACGTCAGACTTGGATTGTCACAAGTTTGCAAACTCCCATTGCTTACATGACTAGTGTTTTACCTTCTACGGGGCGAAATGAATGGAAAAGCGAAATGAATGGAAAACTAATGTCGTGAAGAGCTTAATATAAAAGAAGTCATTTCTCATCAAAGTTAAACTCTCTAAAATGCTTAGTTCTTGTTAAAAAAAAATGCTTAGTTCAAAAAAAAAAAAATCTCTAAAATGCAGCACGTGTTCTTCGTTTTCCTAGAAGGACGGCAATTATTAACCTATGGAGGACAATGATTCAGATAATAACACTTGAGGGTGGGACCGCAGTCCGTAGGATTCGATTGTCGATCTTTGACGTTGAGTACTGGGCAGCAGAAGAACCCACGTGAAAAATGGCTTGCGTATTTGCAACGTTGGGAAGATAGTGATGCTTCCTAAAAGATAGAATTAAATTCATGAAAAACTCCAAATTGATACATATAAAATAAATTTAGTAAAAATTAATATTTTAATTTTAAAAAACTCTAAATTGGTACATTTATGATAAATTTACCATTTATTAATTTTCTTTAAATAGATTAATATCACAAAAATCACAAACTAATATACCTGTAACAAATTGAAGATATAATCCCAAATTAGTGTATCTATCAATTGTCACGCGACATTTAACTTAGTAATTTAGCAATAAAATTTAACGAAACTAATGGATAATAAATTTATTACATGTGTACCAGATTAATATTTTTTGTAGTCAAAAAATTAACTTGATAAATTTATAACACATACATCAATTTAAATTTGTTCATAATATTAACCTAAATTTTTATTTTGTGCACCGGAACAAAGTTCTATATAATTCAAAATTTTGTGCCCTTGAGTGCTACAATAAATTGTTGGGTAAATCTCTTCAAAGGTAAATAAGTGTACGTGACATTTGTAATACAAGTAATGAACTTTGATTTTTTTTTTTTTTTTGGTACTGGAGGAACCGGCTTGCAGCTGACATGAACTTTGAATTTTAATCGCCAAATGCATGGCAGTTTCGACTTTTTGCGATTGATGCAATTGGAATCCATCTGACATTCGAAGACGTGGCACTGACAAAATATTAAGGGAGACAAACTTAATTTTTTTTTAATTAAAATAGACTTAGTTGAGTTTTGTGTACAACCTCAATAACATGCTAAGCTAAAAAGATTGTCCAAAAAATTGTAAATCCATTCTATTTTTATCAATTTTATCCGAAACATTTCAATTGTATCAATCAAGTTCTAAACATTGTTATATTTTGTCAATTGAGTTCATCTAACTAATTTTGGCTAAAAAACGTTAACATGATGTCAGTTGTTCTACATGGTACGACTAATGTTGACATGAACAATTAATAATAATATTTTTTTATTAATTTTTTTGTTCCATTTTCCCCCTTTTCCCTTTGCCGACCTCGAACTAGGGAGGCTTGGGCCTAGGTTGGCGAGGGCCGCCAACCTCGAGCACTCTTGCTATCAGGTGAGGATGACCCTCGTTAGGCCAAACACGAGCATTCCTTGCCCAAGGTCAATCCTTGCTTGAGGCCAGTGACCTCTACTTGCTATCAATGAGACTTGGCGAAGGGAAAAGGGAAAAGCCAAAAAGAGAAGAAGAGAAGGAAAAAGTAAAGAGAGGAAAAGAGAGAAAAAAATAAAAAATATTTAAATCTAATAAATATTGTCCACGTCAATGCATGTCAATGCCGGCAATGCTATGTAGAATGGCCGGCATATACTTCAATAATTTCTAATCAAAATTGGTAAGATGGACTCAATTAATAAAATGTGAAAAAAGTTGAATACTCAACATGTACAATTAAAAGTTTTAGGATTGAATTGGAAAAAATATAGAAGCTTTATGACTTTTGAGATAAATTTACCCATGCTAAGTCCATGTTCAACCTCAATAACAATGCAAAAGTTCATATTTTCTTGTTCTCCTCGGAGCTACAATTTCTGCTGCCAACATCTTGAAAGTTGGATTTGGAAGAAATATCAGGAGCATATTGGCAAACATACAGTTCATATTCCTGGGAAAATCGGCATCCTGATGACTTATCAGCGACCACGATTCAAACTGATGACCCATGCATATCACTCGCCGAGTTTACGACTAAGAACTTTTGCTCATTGAAATGGAATGGGCTTTTGTTGTGCGAACTTGAAGAATGAACGAGCTGTTGTCAGATGATTGAGGGAAGAAGTACCGCCCAAGTGTCAAAACTTGACACGATGGGATATATAAGTGCCACTTCCGATGAATCTCACTAAAAATCCTAAGCGATAATTTTTTATTATTTTTGCTTCCTACATGGTTCGCTAGAGAGCTAACTCAGCAAAGAAACGCAAAAATGACGTCGTTTGGCACAGATTTGAATTTTAATATAACAATTAATTTAATTAAATTATAAAAAAAATTGTATTATTTATATAAAGGAAGCATGCAACTAAGGGCTCAACCCTTGCCATCGCTGCCTCCTCGCCATCGCCGGGAACCCTCACCCTAGATCTAGGCGCATGCTCACAGGCCCTCGCCTCCGAGTGGCTAGGGTCGCTGGCCCTTAGTGAAGGCCCAGTGACCCCGGCCGACCCTCCTCCCACCGTTGTCAACTCTCCCTAGCGACAGCAGGGAGGTGGCGGCAGTAGCAAGAGCTCAATCCTCAACCACGTGCTTCCTCTCATTTTTTTCAAAATTTTTAAAAATAAATTTAGTTTTAAATTTAATTTAATTACTTTTATTAATTATCCCACATCAATAGCAAAACAACATCATTTTTACACTTGTCTAGCCACGTTAGCATGCAAAATAACATCGTTTTGCACTTTCCTTGCCGGAAAATGATCACATCAACATTTTTGCCGGATTTTCTTGTTGTTGATACTTAAGTGATCCATTTTGCTTCAATTTTGGCACTTAAGTGTCACTTTCTTAACTTTTGGCAATTAAGTGTCTCTCTATGCCAAGTTTTGGTACTCCGGGTGTCCAACACTCGATAATTGAGTGTATGTAGTGTGTTTGTGGTTCCGTTCCATTATTAGTAGCCGGTTCTTGTGTGAACAGCTTCTTTTGCAGCAGCAACATCAGACCTGTCTTGAGAGAACCCCGTGGGTTGGCTTAGCGAGTTAAAAAGAAAATAAGCAGCATAAGAAACGTATTTGCTTTTATGAATTAAGCTCACAGACACATTTTTGGCATCAATTTCTTGAGAAGCAATCGCTGATTTTATTTTGCGTGTGGAAAACATTTTTTGGTCGATTGTTAACAGAAGATAAACTGGGGCAACTTTGAAAGTGCATTCAAAGCAATTGAATTACCGATTTCCAGGAATTTGGACTTCAATTTGAAGGGAGCTTATGACAACATCTTCAGAAGGCTATCAGACTACGGTTGGATGCACCTAATATGAGTAATTCAGGGTCAAGCATAGATGTACCTGATGTCTCAACGTGAATCGTTCTATAAACATATTTATGTTATGACTTTGTTTCAATTGCTTTGTGAAGTGTGTTACGGGTTTCATAACACGATGGCTTTTGGTATATTTCTTGAAACTGTTGCAGTGCAGTCGTGGAGATTCTATAGTTTCCGATTGCAAGGTATTTAGCGAAAAAGCACATAAAAGTTGTAAGACTCATTTTCACAACAATTGAAGTCGTTGAACAAACGGTACCAAATGACCTCTAAAGCTGATTGATATATTTCCGACATCGATGTATATTAATATATATATAATGCTGACTCAGTGGACGACCCCTGCAATCCAAGGCCTCTTAGATAAAGTTTGATTTGTATGATCGGGGTAGAAGAGGGAGGGAGAACTAAAAGTTATCTTCGTCAATTGTCATTCGTAGACATTCTTGACACGGGATATAACAGGATGAAGAGACGAGTTATTCCTTTTCGAAAGTAGATCTACAACTTCTTGCTCTACATATTACAAACACAAGCTCTACACTCACGGTCCCCCCCCCCCCCCCCTCCCTCTTTCTCATCTACTAGTGGCTTGCGTATAGCAGCTTCGTCAACCAAGTGAAACGTGTGAGATCTATTTGATACGAAGCTTCACCAAAGTGTCGAGAGTTAAGCTTCAATATTGATTGAAGTTGGAACTCCCCGTTTGATGTATGTTCAAATGCCGCATTGCAAGCTTCTTACTTGGCATCTGAATTAGAAGAGTCACCACCACCAAGCTTAGGGTCAATTCGGTAGTAGGCAACCTCCCCGATGTCGCTGACATAGTGATCCCTCTTCAAACTTTGTATTAATGTCCTGATCAAATAGAAGGGCTATGGGCTCAACTTCTTCGGCTCCTGGTAATATTTCCCGAAAACTGGCTTTGCCGCTTCCGTCTGCATCATCGCATGAAAAAAGGGTATCTCTCAAGTATTTATCAAGAGATGCCATCATTATCGAAGCCCATCACTTTGTAGATATGCATTATTTAGTCTGACAGAGACAGCGACGGGATGAACCTATTTCAATGATTCTCGCGATACTTGCGTCTACACAACAAAGCTTCTATTTTTATCAATTAAATCAATTTTTGACTACCCAAAAGAGGGATAAGTATTTAAGTCACGGCTTCAATCGAGTGATATTGGGGGATCTGAGGGAAAAGATGATTTATGACGTGAGTTTCGATATTGTGGTGAATGTTATTGAACCACCAGTAGTTGCTATTGAATATGGTGGGCCCACCTCATAAGTAACTCCATTCCTTAAAACAGAAAAAAGCGAAAGAGACAACCTTCAATTACTTGCATGAAATTATTGTCCCAGAACAAGAAAAAGAAGGTGGAAAGTGTCTTCTTTCATTGAATGACATTACCTTTCCCCTGTACCAAGGCAGACTGTCTTCATGACCATGGTGATGGAGATAAGTCACAAAGTCCAGCCATATCACAAAAATCTGATAAAACCAACAACAATTAGAAATGCACTCTGGTTAGAATCTGTCGAATGCTAGGAAATAGTACAATTAATGAACAAAATTCAGATATGGACAGATATGGCAAGCCGTAAGTAGACCTTATGAACAATTGGGTCACACTAAACATCGAAATAAAAGTTTGCCGTGCCGCTTAGGGTGCAGAATTTTCAAATCCATAGTTACTATACCGAAACTTTAAACTTTAGTGAAGATGATGATGAAGAAAGAGGAGAATAGGAAGAGGGATTACCCAATAAGGGATGCCATAAAGCTTGAGCAACTAGAGAGGACCCATCACGAAGGACAATCCAACAAGCAAACCCAATATGACAATATTGGGTGAAAGTGTGACCCTCTTTCCTCTGACTACTTCTCCACTGGGAAATTAACAATATGTGACTCCATTCTCCCATTCAAAATTTGGCTTTCTTTTTATGATCTGTAAAAACTCAAGAATACTTTTTTCTGTTTCTAAATTCTCCACTAAAATTCAGGCTTTGAACTTAAAAGTAGAATATGAAGTTCACAGACGATCTTAATTAATTACAATCACGAAGGCATGTCCAAATCATCTGTACCCGAGCGGTTATGCTCGAGATCACGAATCGATAGCGAGGTATCGAATCTTAAAGAGAATAAACTAAGCTTCAAGCTCAGGCTCCACCATTCAAAGCAAGCATTGATTGCTCCATGAGTAGGATTCATGTTCGATTTGAACAAGTTAGTTGGGCCTATGATCTATCGGCTTGGGAATAAAGTAAGGCAATTCGGAAGGCTCTTTGTAGGATATTACTTTTCTCTCCTTGCTTTAACGTTGTTGATTCAAAATAAGCAACAAGAAGAGTATCATCTTGGGGAGCATGTGTCGAACACTCACGAGATATAAGGGGTAGGCAAGCATCGGAAAAGGGACTGTGAAGCGGAGAGTCCTTGCAATGGGGCCGAAGCTCTTGTGCATTCTCTATGATAACTGCAAGAAGGAAGAAATCGAACCCAACTTAGAAATAACGATACCAATAATTGAGAGGCCCAACTTAGAAATAATGATACCAATAATTGAGGAGGGGGGGGGGGGTGGAAGGAAAGAAAGAGCAGAGACAGATGACTAAGGGCGCATTTGGTAACGATTCTGTTTTCGGGAACAAATTCTTATTAGAAATGATTATTTTTTATTCTGCTCCCGAGAACTGATTCTGAGTAAAAGAACATGTTTGGTAACTCTACAAAATTTCTGATTCTAGAATATAATTGAGTTTGGTACCGTGTTCATTGATTCTGCTCCAAATCAATTTCTTTTAATTTTTAAATAATTTTTATAATATTTTCCTTTTTTCTTTTCTTTTATTTTTTTTCTTTTATTTTCTTTTATTTTCTTCTTTTTTCTCCTATTCTTTTTCTTCTTCAGGCCGGTCACCGAACTGGCGATCGGCCGAACAAGGGCCGGTGACCTCACTAGAGCATCGCCGACCCTCGGCGAAGTTGGCCCTAGTTGGCTGAGCCTTACCGGCAGCTGGGCAAGGCCTGCTTGGCCACTAGTGAGGCTAGGTGTTGCAAGGCTCGCCTAGCCATTGGCAAGGCCGAGCCTCACCGGTGCCTAGGCGAGCCTTGCTGGGGCTGGGTGAGGCCCGCCTGGCCACCGATGAGGTTGGGCAAGCCTCACTAGGGCTAGGCGGGCCTCACCTAGCCCTGGCAAGGCTTGGCCAACGGCGATGGCGAACGACGGTGTCCAGTAGCAGTGGACGACAGCGACCAACGGCGGTGGCAAGCAACAGCGAGTGGCAGTTGCGAGATGGCAGTCGATGAAGAAGAATAAAAGAGAAGAAGAAGAGTTTTGATTCTCAATTATGATTCTGGAACAAAAATCACATTTTTTTTTTTTTATTCTTGATTCTACTCCCAATCTATTCCCGAGAACAAGAATTTTACCAAATGTGATTTTGAACCCAAACTGATTATGGGAACAAAAAATTAGAATTTTACTTTGTTTTGATGGTTACCAAACATGGCCTAATTGGATGCCATGACTCGTCCTTCTAACTCGTGATTATGGCGATAAGTTTTGTGGCTGATTCGCCTGTAGAATTTGATGTGAAAGGAAGCGACATTTGAGATTGTTAGTCATATCATGCGTGATTGTTGACTAAAATCATTCAAAGTTCTAACCATTCAAAAGCTTCTTAAAAGGGAAGAGTAAGGTAATTTCTATAAAACTAATGATTTAGACGAGTTCAAACGAAACTAAGGCTTTGTTTAATTCGTGAAAAATAAATGAATAGGAATATAATTTCTTAAAAATAATCACTTATATCGCTTATAAAAATGAACAAACAAAAAATAATTTCATATTTTATGAAAATGTTCAGACATAAATTATTATCAATAATGAAAACATTTTTATAAACTAATTATTTCAAGCAATATAATCAGTATTTTTAAGAATTTTTTTTAAAATTATTCATATTTTATGAAATAAATTGTGTCTAAGCATTAGCAACTAGAAGCTTACCATCCATTGTAAGGCACAAGAATGGAGGAATGAAGAAATGTCCCACCACACTATTCAACTTGGAATTGTTTGAGAAGCTCCCGTGCCAACTGTGCCGGTTTCGAAAGAAAAGAAACACCAAAATTTAAATGACGATGAAAATAAAGTGATTGGAATTTTCATAGACAAACATGCTAACAAGAGACAACTCACCTAAGAATTGATAAAGAGGGAATGCAAGGTGGAATAACTGAACTAAAGACAATCATAACACAAATTATGACCTAAGTAGCACCGACACTGACACGCGACACGACACGCCGACACATCGTTTTTCAAAAAACAGAGAATTCAAATATATTATAACTCGTTACATATTAAATATAATTTTATATATACATAATAAATGATCATTTTTATGATTATTTCAATCAAATTAATTTGAATCAAATTCATAAATGAATAAATAAATAAATAAGTCTGGAATGAATATACACTAGAAACATTAATCCATTATTTATTAATATCATTCATTGTTTCAATTTGACAAATTCAACTATTTTTCAATAATTCATAAAACTTGGAGAAAAAACAAGCGATCTATATTCTGGACTCGCGTGTTAGATATGTTGGAAGAGGAGAAAAAAAACTTAAGGAATGAATTATGTATCACAAGAAGTGAGAGTTAGAAGAGAAAAGAAGACTAGATTTTTCTTCTTTCTCCATTTATTATTTTTATTATTGTGTTTTATTTTTTCACGTATATATTTTGACCTTTCATTTATTGAATTTTTAAAATTAATCTCGATATCGGAATCACGTATGGGAAACTCGTATGTCAAAATTCCGACTCGAGTATCGAAGAGTGTCAAGAAAGTTGACCAGATGTCAGATTTTTCGACACGTGTTGACCAAGTGTCGGAAAGTATCAGACACATATCGAAGTGTCCGACACGACTCAAAGGCTCTTGAAGAGTATTAGTGCCTCATAGATTATGACAATGTTAATATGTCCATGAAATATGACGACATGATATGAGTTTCTTTGCAAGAGACGAGCTAGAGATTATACCAATCGTGGCTGAGAACGAAGAGGGCCTAGAACATGGCGCCTTGGGCGGCCTAATAGAGAGGCCAAATGACCCAGCTATTCAAATACGCCGCCCCACAGATAAGCTTGAAGACGACGGCGATGTCTCCCAAGACATTGGTCATTGACCTCCAAGGATCCTTCACCCAGCAGTGCTTTCGTATCGCCGCTCTCTCGTCCGCCAGCTTGAATGGCAGTGTGGCCCCGGGGTCAAAGATTTCCTCTCCTCCTCTTCCTCCTTGCTCGCAGATGACCCCATTTCGTTTTCTCTTCTCTCCATCATCTTCTTCATCGATTGGTAAGATCCGCAATGGGGAGCTCACTCGGGTCGACAAGGGAGACCCACATTTTAGTCCAGTTGGACAGAGCATTCTGATGAGTCATTAGTGACGAGGATGTTATTTATTTTTGTGATCTCACATTTTAGATCCACATTTTCTCTTAAAGTTGCGACTATTCGCATGAAGTTTTTCCATGCTTCGTATCCTTTCGTGACAACCGCCCATTTGGTAACCGTCTTTATGGGAGACGAGATATAAAAGGGAACGTACGTTCATTTCTAATGGGGTGATGACAAGGTCTAACACAAACTCTCGTATTTGGAATACACCATCAGTATGTGAGGGAGGCTGCACTTTGTTCAGCATTTGCAATGGGCTTTGAGTTCAATGTAAATACTGAAAACCCAAAGCTATTTCGGAAAAATACAATTGTGTTTGGTGAAAATATTTTGCAAATGGACTTTGAGTTAAATGTGCGTTTGGTAAAAAGAACTTTCCAAGGGGCTTTGGGTATATAATATATATATATATATAATTTTTTTCTTTGGTTTTTTTTTTTTTGAAAATTCAACTAAACCCTTCGCCGAACCGGCAAAGGGTTGCAGCCGCCGGCCAGCTAGATCTGGTGCCAGCGGCCGTCGGCTAAGGTCGCCTGAGGTCAGGCGACCTCCGGCGAGGATCGCACGACCCAACCGAGGGTCGCTAGAGGTTGCCCGACCTCGGGCGACCCGGCCGAGGGCCGCCGGAGGTCGCCCGACCTCAGGCAACCAGGGTCGCTCGACCCAGGGGCCGCATGACCCAGGCGACCGCCGCTTGGGTCCCTCGACCCTTCGTGCAACCCTCACCTACGGCCGCGAGAGCAGTTGCCCAAGGTTGGGCGACCTCCGGCGGCCCTCGGCTGGGTCGCCCGAGGTCGGGCAACCTCCGGCGGCCCTCGGCTAGGTCGCGCGACCCTCACCGAAGGTCGCCCGATCTTGGGTGACCTTAGCCGACGGCCGCCGACGCCAAATCTGGCTCACCGGCAACAGTCGCCCTTCGTCGGTCCGGCGAAGGGCTGCTCCTTTTTCATTTAAAAAATAAATAAATACAGAGGCAATAACGGAAATATGAAAAATTAATGAGGGTAGTTTAGGAAGAAAAAAATGTTTTCAGCATTTGGTAGTATGCTGAAAGCCCTGCCAGCCTTGGGCTTTCAGCATTCCCAAGGGCTGGCTTTCATTTGAAAGCTCCTTCAAATTGGTTGCCAAACACCCATATTTTGGCTGAATAGGCTTTCTAAATGCCCATCCAAATGCACCCTCAGACCAATATCACCTAAGCCCAACCATCACAAAAAAAGTTAATATAGTGACCATGCAAGCCGGGTGAACTGCACTCAAGCCTAATTCGGCCGGACTTAACTAACCGGTCCCTGTCCAAGCCTGCTCAAAAAATGCCCCGAGCCGTTACGGCGCAGGGTGGGAGCAGCATAGGCCCGTGATCTAAGCCTATAATAGCCTACAACAAATCCGCATCCACCTCTTTGCCCTGTTATATGTATATATATACACACACATGTATATATACATCTATACTTATATGTGTATATATATCCTCCCGCATTTCCCTGCATCCCTCTCACTGCATTCTGGCAGGCGTCTCGCCCAACTCCTCTGCCTCCCTTTGCCGCCGCTCTCACTCGCCGGATCCTTCCGTCTCCGTCCTCGTCCCTCCTCTCCAGACCGTCGAAGAAGACGAGAGACTGCATATCAATTCATATTGGCCAGGCTGACATTCAGGTCGGCAACGCTTGCTGGGAGCTCTACTCTCTCGAGCACGGCATTCAGGTGGGCTTCTATAACCTTTCATAGCATGCTTATATCTCAAAATTGAATTGTTCATTTAATGATCGTTATTAGCTGTTAACATGATGCCCGTGGCTCTACAGCCTGATGGCCAAATGGTGAGTGACAAGACGATCGGTGGAGGCGATGATGCTTTCGACAACTTCTTCAGCGAGACAGGCACTGGCAAGCACGTCCCTCGTGCCGTGTTTATGGATCTGGAGCCTACTGTCATTGACGAGGTGAGGACAGGCGCTTACCGCCGGCTCTTTCACCCTGAGGAGCTCATCAGCGGCAAAGAAGATGCCGCCAACAACTTCGCCCGTGTTCATTACCCAAGTAATATATCTTTTAACATCGAGTCGTGAAGACGTTGTTCCAAAGGACGCGAATGCAGATGTGGCCACCATCAAGACCAAACGCACTATTCAATCTGTTGACTGGTGCCCAACGGGGTTCAAGTGCGATATTAACAACCAACCACTTGCTGTTGTTCCAGAAGGCGACCTGGCCAAGGTGCAGAGGGCTGTCTACATGATCTCCAACTCAACCAGTGTTGCCGAGGTGTTCTCTCGCATCAACCACAATTTTGACCTCATGTATGCCAAGCGTGCTTTTATGCATTGGTACGTCGGTGAGGGCATGGAGGAGGGAGAGTTCTCCGAGGCTCGAGAGGATCTTGCTGCCGTGGAGAAGGACTATGAAGAAGTCGGTGCCGAGTTTGCCGATGGCGAGGATGGTGATGAAGGAGATGGGTACTGATGCGATTATGAATTCACTTGCTTGTTTGCTTCTTATGTATCGGTTTTATGTTTGTCCCATCAAAATCGATTGTGTGTGCGTGGGGATTTTCCTGCCATGGACCAGATGGTTTTTCGAAATGAATTGCTATCAAATCGGTATCTTAGTATTCCGCAGCTTCCCTCTTGTTCTTTTTTCATCCCTCACATTCGGTTACCGTCCTCATTTTTAAGATTTGAGTAGCTTTCGCAATTGTGGACAGGATAAAAAACTGGGGAAAATCTTAGCCGTTGAGATCATGATTTTGCTGTTTCACCGAAACTGTGCAGCATGTGAGCCAAAACTGATCGTGGATTGCAAATGATATTAACTCATGGCACAAAATCTTCTGCGGTCATTGTCTCTTTCTACCTACCCGGCGGAAGAAGGTGGACTGCAGCCTGTGGCCACAAATTCCCCTTTTGCGCTCAAGTGTTGAAATAATGACTAATGAAAATATACCGTGCGATACCTATCATGAATGGAAGGGAGTGCAAATACACAAATTTGAAGATCCATTCAAACAGATGAGCGGCTGTGTTTCAGAAACCAAATGAGGTGTTACTAAAAAATAATGGGGAGCAAATTTCATTCATTCACAGAGAATGTCAAATACTATTTACACGGAGCTTCATCTCCAGTAATTTTGCACCCACGAGTACCTACTAAAACATACGAAGCAAAAGCCGGCAAATAACTTTGTTATTCAAGAAAGTTCTCATTTGGGAAGGTACAATTCTAGTATCGTCCTGGCTTTTTGACTTATAAGGTCCTTGATGCTTGAAGATCAGTCCACACTGCAAACACTAAATCAATTGTCTCCGCTGATTTTTTGAGATGCTTGGTTAGGGGTGAATAAGAGAAACCACTCGAATTGAGAATCACCTGAATCAGACCTTATTGGCCAATTCTAGGTGGTTGTTGGAGGCATTGGTTCGGCTCCTGGTTCCAAATGTCGACGTCTACCACCTCATCTAGTACGACATCTCCGACGTCCCCTTCAAATCTCACCTTGCCGGGCTCAACCACCATGCTTGGTCTCATCCACTCCCCTAAGTCGCCGCCACAGATATATGTTGTGCTTTTCATCGTTCGGTTTGGTTCTAGGACCAGAGGGGTCGATTTCGCAAATCGATAACCGGACCGGTTTGGTTCTTAATTTCACGGTGGGAATCGACCCACTTGGGAACCAATTACCCCTAGTTGAAGACAGACTCCCCCAACGCATGGTTGGTACCTGATTCTACAAATAATAAACCAATTCCATTTCTTCATCCTCTTGATATCACCATAGCATTGATCCTAATAAGTAACAACACTATTCTCGCTCACGTGACCTCTTCTCACCATTTCTTTTTATGACGCATCATGAAATATAAAAGAATCCCATCTTGAAGTGGATTTAGATGCCAAATCATAGAAGTTCTACCGATCATATGGCCATCCAAAGAAGGCCTAGGCACATCATAAGAAATTCCACCACATTAACTAGTTCCAAATCACAAGATCTCCCCCAATTCCACAACCTCAGTTCTCATATCTCCTATCTTCCTCCGATTGACCTTAGTCTTATCTTCAGCTTCCTCTCCAATTGCCACATCGCCGCAATTGACAAGTCCTATTTTAGCCCTCCGCCTTGTCCGCCACCGGCCTTGGTAACAATTCTAGCACCTTCGCCGTCAAATGGAGGCCAATCCAAGCATATAGATCTAGCATGAGCGAGCTGAGATTTGACGCGTCTTGAGAAATTGAGAATTTCATCTCGAAGAGAACGATCGATGTGAATAATTGCAATTACGCTTCTCCTCGCCAAAACCAACGAGAGCTCGTATGAGGATGCGAACCTCATGAGCTCACCAATCAGAGGGCTAATGATGGGGTCGAAGATGAAGGTGACATAAAAGCAAAGTAGGCAGCTTGAGGAGGATGCGGCAAGGGAAAAACAAAATTATCCTTACGAGAAATGCGCATAGCCGAGAATAGAATTCGACTAGCTAGTGCATCGGGATCTCTATTTGAGATTAAATTGGCCATTTCAGACCCTTCTTCCAAACAATGTCAACTTTGGGTCCTCTTTTCAGAAGATGATTTCATTTGAAGATGTTATTTGAAATTTTCTCTAATTTAATTATCGAGTGGTCCGTAAGGTTGATTAGATATGAACCCAACCCCAATAAATATTTAATGTTTTCAAATTTCCCCTTAGATCCTCAATTTTGGTACTTCATTTTTTTATCAACTTAGAGCATATGTAGTTAGAACATTCAAACTATTTGAATGTTCCTTGGCATCAAATTCATAGCCATGAGGATATCGAGTGCGCCACTCTTTCGAAACTTTGTCTTTCAAGACCGGATATTGAAATTTTTATTCTCCTATCCCTTGTTGATTGTTCGTTTAAGCTATACATAAGGAATGAAGCCAGGACTATTGATTACTTCGTTATAAAATACTACAATGCAATCAAATGGCAAGCTCCAAATCCATCCATTTCGATCATTTGTAAATTTTCGAGGCTGTAAAAAAGTCAAATACTCAAAAGCATGAACCCATTTTATTAAGAGTAGAAGTCCGTTTATTTTTGCTTTCTCTCCACCCTCGGACACACGAACTCACATCCATCAATGGTCCTAACCTCGAACACATTGACATCTGCCATCTCTAATAATGAGACGAAACCCAGGAGGACACTCCACAAAACAACTTGGATCATCTGCCGCATCAACCGAGACATCGTGGCCTTTTCTTGGAACTATTTCGGCATGTGAGACGACAAGACCTTAAATGAAAAAAAAAATATGGAAAACTAGTTAGTTCTATTCTACATTTAGAAATGATAATGGTAGATGAGAGATGAGAGTAACCTACTAGATGCAAGCAGCAATAGAATGACCATCGCGCTGAGCTTGGCTTCACCCTTCTCCATTTTCAAGTGTATGCCTTGATTGTCTAAGGTATGGTTGTGCATCATGTGTCCCATTGAAGTGGGTTTATATAGATACCTAAAGTCCAATATTAATTTATTTTTTCACGGGTCTCCATTGATATGCATGGCTGCCTCACTAGGTAGGACAATAAGTACTTGTGGTGCATAATTATGTAATTTGAGATCTCCTACCATAATTTGAGTATTTGTTGGAGTTAATAGGATAGATTTACTTCTTCCTTTTTACAAAAATTAGGGCAAAGCCCTAAAGTTTGATCATTACTGTCCTAACAAAATTTGGTCCTGTCTTCTCTCCTCCTATCAACAAAGGAAATAAATCTCTCGATGGCCTATCTAATGTTAGAGTGTCATTTACATTAGATGATTAAAATATCCAATTTGATAATTAATATGCACATGAGTTTCCTTCCCTAAAAGTATGCACGATTTTGACTTGTTGGAATACTCTAACATTTTCCTTATCCAAGAAAGGAAAATGTCAACAAAATTGAGAGAGGGAGTTGATTTCTAAAAAAGCGAAATCGCCGCTTGCGAGTCTAGCTCTGAATAAGTTTGTTGATGCCTGATGAGATGGCTATTTTGAGCCTCCAATCAATCAACTCTCTCTTAAAAATTAGCAATTTTCCTTCGTACAACAATGACGTTGCAACAAATGACTATTTTCACCTTGACAACGATTTTGCCTTATCAATTTCAAATTTAGGTTTGTCAATCTTGTGCGAATTTGATCTCTGTTGACATTTGATTCATAATTGACGAGTCTCACAAAGACAAAAATTCGAGATTGACTGGACCTGTTTCTTTTCATAAAAGAGTAATTTTAGTGTTTTTGGACAAATTTCGAGTTTCAATGCGTTCTTTCTAGACCGTGACATTGATTTCACCAATAATCCAGAAAAGTGTTAAGAGTTCACTTTCTTGACAAATCATTGAAGTCAACCTTTTAGTCAACTTTTAAAAAAATCAAATATTGAAAAATCATCAAATCAACTTCTTGTACCTTAAAATAACTTTTCATCTATCAATTTTGCAAAAAAATCAATCAAAAATTAACTTTTCCTAAATGGAGAATTTCGATTTTTGATTGACCAAATTCAAAATTAACTCATTTATAGTCATTTTCTAGAAAAGTTTCCTTCACGACATTTGACCAGGAGGTTGTTTCACATTCAATTGCCAAACCAGTTTCGAGATTCCACGCTAAAGGTGAATTTCACCAAATTTCGAGCCAATTAGCAGTTCCGACCAAATTTCATGAGTCATTCAATTTAGCCAAAATTCAGTCAAATCAAGGGTAAACAACTTAAATCCAATTAACCACAACAGTTGGACTCCATTTGATCAAATCAATGACCTTATGAATGACGAATTCAAGAGAAATTGATCCAGTTAACCCAATCAAGCTTGACCCATGCTAGACTAGCATTTAATTTTTATCAATGGAGGTCCAATTTGTCCAATTGAGCCTCTTCTCACTATTTCTTTTCTTTTTGCAACGCATCATGAATATAAAGGAATCCCATCTTGAAGTGAGTGAACAGATAGAGCTCAAAGCGTAAAAAAAAGAAGAAAAAAAAAAAAGCGTGCCTTTAAATGTCTTACAACTACTCGCGCCTTCGTTCAAAATGTAGAAACCATTGCTTCTAAACATCTAAATACGAGGTTGAAGTTTAAGCCGATACCGGATTCATGCTCCCAGAAATTAGGAATTACACCATGATGCTTAGTTGACTTGTCACTCGACAAAGGAGGAATGTTTCGGACATAAGCCCCAGTTGATAAAATGGTAGGGAGTGGAGACTGATCTTCGGTGCACATCTCGGAACCGAATAAAGGCTTTCTTATGGAAGGCCCACGGGATTTCCTCTTCCAATCGCTTTTGAAAAAATCTAGGATCGAAGCGTACTCCATGATAGGATTGAGGTATATGGTTCAGGATGTCTATTGCGCCGTGTTCAGGTTGCGAGCCCGGAATGATGAACTTGCTCACCATGGAACAACTAGCGTGTGCATGTTTGTATTCTTTTTTTTCTGTTCAGAAACAGATTTTCTGTTTTTTTATTCTCGGGAACAAAAAAAAAAAATAGAAACACATTTGTTTGCATTTTTGTTCAAAATCTTTTTTTTTGTTCCCGGATAAAAATTAGAACGAAAATAAGAAACAAAAAAAAGTTGTTTCTTTGTTCCAGAAACACTTATGAAGAACAAATTTTCTCTCTCTTCTCTTTTTTTCTCTTTTTTTTCTTCTTCTTTTCTTCTTCTTTTTTCTTTGGCCAGTCATCGGCCTTGGCCATGGCCAGCAACCGGCCAAAAGAAGAAAAGAAGAAAAAAGAAAGAAAAAAAGGAAAAATAAAATAAAAATATTTAAAAAATAAAAGAAACAAAAAAAGAATATAAATTTACCAAATGTGTTTCTATTCATTTTTTATTCCCGGAACAAGTTTACCAAATGCATCTTTCTGGTTAAAAATTATTCCTCGGAACAAAAATAGTTTTTTTCCTAGAACAATTTTTGTTCTAGGAAACAAGTTTTTGAACAGAAACACAAACAAATGCACCCCTGGTGATTTACATGTTGTAACCGGCTTTCTACATGAATTTTTTAGTATGAATTTTTAATCCAAAATGATGTGTGGAGATTTAAACATAAAAAAGAATTCGCATTTATTGTGCTTGTGTTGTGATTTCGATCGGAAATCGACCGCTCGACCATAAGGATCAACAAGGGTCAATATTACGTTGTATAAATAAATTAGTAAATGGATATAAATCGATTCGACTAAAGTACGTAATTGGTTCGCGGGTGATTCCACTCAATTACGATTTTCGCGTCAAACGACAATAAATCGATTTTCTATTGATATTATATTCAGTGTATGTAATTGAACCATCGCGATTACATGACAACCGAGGGTTGTTCACGATTTGAAGATGCACAAACTTGGATAAAAAATTATCAACCACGGGTCAACCACGCGAGAACCCCTAAAAGCCACATGATATATTAGGTTGTACTAAAGTCGCATTCGATCGATTTTAACCATGAAATTTAATTCGATTTCGAGTATCGAATTTTCGAGGGTTTCCATATTTAATTATTGGACGTCGTCTCATCGTCTGTCGAATTGTTGGTGTGCCTGAAATTTCAGAAAAAGAAATTATCAAATGAAAAATCGGATATTGGAAGAAAAATAAAAATAAAAATAAAAATATGAGAGATGATGATAATAATAATAATAATAATAATAATAATAATAATAATAATAATAATATTATTATTATTATTATTATTATTATTATTATTATTATTATTATTATTATTATTATTATCATCATCATCTCTCATTTTCTTTCTCTCTCCTCTTTCACCTCTCCTTCACACTTCCTCCTCCTTTGGCCAAAAGTCTTCTTCCTCCCTTTTCTTTTCTCTTTCTTCTCTCTCTCTCTCTCCCTCACGTTTTCTTCCCCCCTCTTTCGCACACAATTTCCTCCCCTCTCTTTTATTCTTTTTCTCCCTCTCTCTCCCACTTTTCCACCCCCTCACTTATGCTAACCCTTCTGGTGCAATTTCCCCCCAACTTCCCCTCCATTACTTTATTGTTTCTCTCTCCTCTTCCCCCCTTTTCTCCTCTCGACAACATCCCCTCCCTTCTTTTCCTTTTCACTCCCTTCTCTCTTTCTCTTCTCCCCCTCACACATTCTCCCTTCTACCGTAGCACCCACATCTTTTTTTCACCTCCATTTATTTGCTTTTATTTTCTCTAGCTTCATCATCTACTTGTCTCACCATCGTCGTCCATTTCCACCACCACCATGCCACCATCATCCTCACCGCGGCACACTGTCCGTCCAAGCCGAGCGCCCTTGGCCTTGAGCCCTTTCTTCAACGAACCATTGCCCTTCGAGTTGCGAGCCTTGTGATTTCATCGCCGTCGCGCCGTTGTCGCCAGGAGTTCTTCAATCCACAAATTAAGTGAGTTAAATTCCTAACTCTTGATTAGGGGTTGATTACTCTTGCTTAGGAAATTAACGAGATTTAAGGATGGTTTAGGTTCGCTTAAATAGACTATTGATGATCTATGATAGTTATATTAGTATTAGAATGGGTTAATATTAGTCAATTTAGGGAAATTTGCATTGTTGGGGATGACTTAGGTGAAAACAGAGGCTGTTCTTCAGAACTGGTTCCTGGATGTTGCTGTTTGTCATTTTTGTAGATTGAAATAGGTTACGAATTTGAGGTTGAGATCTTCTGAAAAAATGTTTTAGACATCCTTAGATACAATATATATTTTTCTCAAGATTTTTAGGGACTTTGAAGAAGGAGATATCAGCTCCATCATTTTCAAACAGAACTGCAGTTTTTGTTGGAATCGATGATCTTTTAGGATTCTAAGGCTTTTTATCAACTCTTGGGATCCGAATTTCAAAACATGTTCTCCAAAAAAAAAAGTTGTTTGTCAACTCTTCTAGTTTAACATACTCAAATTCCAGATCAAACGGACATGTTTAAGACCTCAAACCAAACTGATTTTGGAAAACTGACTTTCTGGGAACGAACCTAGTTTTGGTACTGGATTGAGTGATTTATTGGGCCAAATCTAGAAGGATCTGGGATTCTGTGTATCATGAAAAATGTTCATTTATGTGTCTTTTACAACATGTTCAAATTTGAGAATTTTCTGAACTCAATTGTTTAGATTTATAGAGTTAGAATCAAAGACGTGCAAGTGAACAGTTTCTGCCGATTAGAGTCGGTAGTAGTTTGTGACTATTTTTAATGCTTTGTTTGCTAGAAATGACATATATGATGATGTGATTGAATTATGCAATCGATTGATGAATTATGAGATTAATTAAATGCATCAATGATACGAGATCCTGTCACGAGCCTTTGAGGCCAGACGATGCTCATTCAGGAATGCCCCAAGTCAACAGATGCTAGTCGCAACGGATGCTAGACCGATGCTCCTAATCGGAATGCCGTCTAGATGTGGACGTTGCCATGCTCGATGGTGCGAGACGATGCCTAGCTAGGTCGAAAGACTGCTAACTATTGAGTTGGCCATGACCAGTGGGTCGAAGTCCGTTGAGGCTTATGAACGATGGAAATTGAGGGACCTAATTAGGAGACGGAATTGTGTGGTGCGGTATGAAACGTATCATAACAATTTAGTCTGGTAATTGGGCGCCCATATAATTGTAATGATATGTACGCCCGTGCATATATATACATATTGAAATGTTCCTATGATATGTGAACTCGATACAGTTATATATGTTTTGATTGATACTGACACATAGGAAAGTGCTGGTGTTACTGGAATTATGAGAAATATGGTTAGGATGCATGCGGGTGTACTTTTCTCCTAATCAAGATTTAGGGGATGGACTCATTGAGACATTGTCTCACCCCATTGTGGGCTAAATTTTTCAGGTTCCTAGATGGAAGACTGTCAAGTCAGATGCAAAGGGTTGTTGGAAGTGAAGTATGAGTTCTTCTGTAACCTTTTCTAGATAGTGACGAGTCTTTCATACGATCTAGATAATGGGTGACAGCTCACCTAGGACCATCGAAAAGTGTAGCAGGTTTGTAGGAAGGGACATGATCCCATGGATGAGGAGCTTGGAGTGAAGCTAGATGAGGAGCTCAGAGTGAAGCTAGCCTAGAAGCTATTCTTTTTTATATAGACCCCTGTTATGTTAGACTTTTATGTGCATAAACACTATTGTAAAAATATGTGTGTTTTATGAAAATATAATCCTATGTTGGCTATCCCATTTCTGTGTTGTCTGAAGGTTATTATTACGTTTTCGCTTGTGCAATAAAATGAATGGGTCGGCAACAATTCATGGGATGTTGCAAATTCAAAATCCACTATTGAGGGATGTGCATGCCCTTGAGGTTCGGTTCATGACAAGGTAGTGGAGACTGATCTTCGGTGCACATCCCGGAACCGAATAAAGGCTTTCTTATGGAAGGCCCACGGGATTTCCTCTTCCAATCGCATTAAAAAAATCTAGGATCGAAGCGTACTCCATGATAGGATTGAGGTGTATGGTTCAAAATGTCTCTTGCATTATGTGTAGGTCACGAGCCCGGAACGATGAACTCGCTCGCCACGAAACAACTAGTGATTCACATGTCGTAATCAGCTTTATGCACATATTTTTTAGTATGAATTTTTAATCCAAAATGATGCGTGGGGATTTAAACATGAACAAGAATTCGCATCTATTGTGCTTGTGTTGTGATATTCTAATATCAACATAACGTTATCGTTTTGAGCGACTGATTGAATGAAATATTTGACGTGATACCCGAACTATCGTGTTTCATTTGTTGTTTGCTATGTCTTAGGCGGAAGTGATTTATGCATTTCTATTTTAGTAAACGTTCTTGGATACCAACATAGTAAGTCATGTTAATATCAAGGTTGGAGCATTCTTTCATTCAATGGAGTTGCAATTAGAATGAAGATATAATAAAGAGGGAGGGAAAGGATAGGAAGAAGTCGGGTAATAAATAGGTGATAAATCACGTGGAAAGTGTAAGGAATGTATTTCTTGTGTAGAGAATGACCAATCCCTTATTATCTAGAGTTCTATTGTGTTAACGTTGAAGACAAGGTTTAGAGAAAAGCTCGTCATCATATAATTATATAGATTCAGCAGTCAAATAACTATATTTTAGTAGCAACGATCTTAGCACGTATGAGTGAAAATCGCGCTCACTTGGTCCTACCACATGAAGTTTGCTTATCCTTTGCATAAATGAGTGGAGCGAAAGAAGTGCGCATAGCCTCACGAAATTGAATTAACGGGTAAGGATTGGACATTCGTGTGTAAATTAGGCGCATGATCAATATTTTGTTTGTTTATTAATAGTAAATACTCAGTGCGTGTGGGATAGAGGGACTACCATACTCGATGGAGACTAATCAGGTAGTGAAAGAGTCTTGGCCACCCAGTCGATCATTATTCCAATAAGGACAATAAGTTTCGCCCAAAATATTTTCTTTTTTCTTTTTTCTTTTTTTCTTTTTTGAAAATTCAACTAAACCCTTCGCCGGTCCGGCGAAGGGCTGCGGCCACCAGCAAGTCAGATCTAGCGCCAGCGGCCGTCAGCGGAGGTTGTCTGAGGTCAGGCGACCTCCATCGAGGGTCGCACGACCCAACTGAGGGCCGCCAGAGGTTGCCTGACCTCAGTTGACCCTCGGCGAGGGTCGCACGACCCAACCGAGGGCTGCCGGAGGTCGCCCGACCTCGGGCGACCAGGGTCGCTCGACCCAGGGGCTGCACGACCCAAGCGACCGCTGCCTGGGTCACGGGACCCGTCGCGACCCTCGCCTACGGTCGCGAGACCTAGGCAGCGGTTGCCTGAGTCGCGCGGCCCTTAGGTCGAGCGACCTCTGGCGGCCCTCGGCTAGGTCGCACGACCCTCGACGAGGGTCGCCCGACCTTGGGCAACCTTAGCCGACGGCCACCGATGCCAGATCTGGCTCACCAGCAGTTGTCGCCCTTCGCCAGTCCGGCGAAGGGCTACTCCTTTTTCATTTAAAAAATAAATAAATATAGAGGCAATAACGGAAATATGAAAAATTAATGAGAGTAGTTTAGGAAGAAAAAAATGTTTTCAGCATTTGGTAGAATGCTGAAAGCCCTACTAGCCTTAGGCTTTCAGCATTCCCAAGGGCTATCTTTCATTTGGAAGCTCCTTGAAATTGGTTGCCAAACACCAATATTTTGGCTGAACGGGCTTTGGGGGCTGAATGGGCTTTCTAAATACCCATCCAAACGCACCTGGAATTGGGTTAGTAGTGTGTCCCCAATTTTTCTTTGATTTCAAGTGATTCTGATGAACGTGAACAAGAACAATGGCAGGAGGTTTGTCTTTAATTAATCCTGGCTTCCGCATCATGAATTTTTATGTCTTACATTTGGTATCAGAGCATGTTAAAAGCCTATGCCTTGTTTTGTTGTATTTTTTATGTTTTTTCGGTGTATTTTCAAGCATTTTTAGGATGAACAGTAACTCGAAGTTTTGTGGCCAAGAGAGATTCGCCAATTCCGGGCAAAATCCGGTGACCCACCCCTCGAATTCAGACCCATACGGTCGCACCACCATGAGGAATATTAGCCATG
Source organism: Eucalyptus camaldulensis (assembly GCA_019915185.1). Lineage (NCBI taxonomy): Eukaryota > Viridiplantae > Streptophyta > Magnoliopsida > Myrtales > Myrtaceae > Eucalyptus > Eucalyptus camaldulensis. Next base: position 14,505,249 of record JAHSVA010000014.1, on the reverse strand, counting down.
AGTTATTTCGGCATATCGGTGTTCACCGGAAGCTAATCGGGCGGCGGAAGTCACGATGGTTGAGGAATTGTGTTTTGGGAAATTTTCGTCTGATTTGGGGCAATTTTTGCTCATTTTCGCCGAAACTTGGACCCATGTGGTTGTGTCGGCATGCTCTTCAAAACCCACTATTCATTTGTGTCTGAGATGGGCTGCCGAAGGAGAAACGACCGGTGAAACTGCGGCGGAACGGCGAAGAAATTCGTTCTGGGTGCGAGGAAGAAGGCGCATGGAGCCCACGCGCGCTCAACCACGTGGGATCCACGCGCGCAGCAGTTGCTAGGCGCGTGCAACGCACGCACCTGCGCGCTGAACCGCGAGCATGCAAGGCACGCGCCTGCGCAAATTCTGGCTCGTGCTTGGCACGCACCTGTCGTTTCCCACCCACGGTTGCTTTTACATTTTTGCCCCAAATTTTTCATGTTTTTACAATCTTGCCCTTGGCCAATTTATTTATTTACTGTTCTGCCGTTGATGTATTTATTTATTATATCATTTCGTGCATTTTTATGAGTATTTTATGCATGAAATTAAATGTCCAATGGTCCATATATTTAATTAATTAGAGAGTGGCCACAACATCTTTAATTAATTAAAATTATATATTAAAAGCCTCCGGATCATATTTAGAAATGGACATTGATTGTAATTAATTATATTAATATGATGAATTTTATCCCACAGGAATATATTAATATGATTAATTAGGATGAAATATCATATTATTTTTCTTAATTTATCCATAGGATTAAGAAAATGCATATAATATGGTAGTTTCTTCATGAAGTAATTATGAATCTATTTAAATTAAAAACTTAGCCCACGGGTAGTTTTTATGTTATGTGATTCATATTGTGACATGTTTACATTGGTAAAACATGATTTATTTATATTTGCCTCAAATTTTGTGACATAAGCATGATTATTTGATATGCAGTTTCGCAACCTGTGAATTTCTCTGAATTTAAGTTTGATGTACTCATACTAAATGGTGAGAACTATAAAGTTTGGAAGGAGTTAGTTCTTCTTCAATTGGGGTGGATGGACATTGACTATGCTATAAGGAAAGACAAACCACCTGCTCCTACTGATTCGAGGACTTCAACTGAGATAGCTCTTTATAACCAATGGGAGCGGTCCAACCACATTTGTGCAATGTTTATAAGAGCTAAAATATCTCCTAGTATTCGTGGTTCGGTTGCTCAACATAGCAATGTTAAGGCTTTATTGGAGGCCATAGATGTACAGTTTAAGAGTTCTGAGAAGGCGCATGCCATGACCCTGATTATGAAGTTTTCATCATTGAAGCTCACTAGTGTTAGAGGTGTGCGTGAGCACATCATGCAAATGAGGGACATTGCAGCTCAGTTTAAGAAACTTGAGGTTGAGATATCTGAATATTTTCTTGTGTATTATATTCTGAACACTCTCCCACAATAATATGCACCTTTCAAGATCTCTTATAACACACATAAGAATAAATGGTAAATTAATGAACTCATGACCATGTATGTTCAAGAGGAAGAAAAACTGATTATGGAATTGGGAGAAAGTGCTCATTTGGCAACACAATGAAAGAATAAGGGCTATGGCAAGCATAAGGGAAAAGGTAAAATACATCCCCAAGTTGACATTAAGAAAGAATCCAAATGTTTCTTCTGTAAACAGAATGGGCATATAAAGAAGGATTGTGTCAAATTTAAGACCTGGCTTGAGAAGAAAGGTAATCCAATCTCTTGTGTTTGTTATGAATCTAATATGACTGATGTAAGTCACAACACTTGGTGGATTGATTCTGGATCTACAATCCATATTTCGAATTCCTTGTAGGGTTTTCAAAACCACAGGAAGCCAATGGGAAGTGAACAAAGCATCTATTTAGGAAACAAGATGCGCTCGCATGTGGAAGCTATTGGGACATGTAGACTAGTTCTCAATAGTGGCTTTGTCTTGAATTTGGAAATGACCTTTTATGTTCCTAGTTTTTCTAGAAACTTAATTTCAGTTTCAAGACTTGTACTTTTGGGATACTCCTTTAACTTTTAAAATTCATACTTCTGTTTATCATTTAAATATGAAATTGTCGGGAGTGGTACTTTGTCTGATGGTCCTTTTCGAATTAATTTACAAGACAATGCTTATTATGATGCGATGCATGTTCATGATAAAGTTGGTATGAAATGATGTGTTGTGAAAGAACATTTCTCTGTGTTGTGGCACCAGAGATTGGGACATATTTCCATAGAAAGAATAAGCGATTAATAAATGATGGAGTACTCGGTACTTAAGATTTTACCGATTGTGATACTTGTGTGGATTGCATAAACGGAAAGCAGACTAACAAATCAAAGAAAGGTGCTAAGAGAAGTACAAAAATATTAGAAATCATACATACAGATATATGTAGTCCGGATATGGACTCTTGTGGTCAGAAATACTTTATCTCATTCATAGATGATTACTCACGTTATATGTATATCTACTTGATTCATAATAAATATGAAGCATTAGATGCCTTTAAGGTATTTAAGGTAGAAGTAGAGAAACAATGCAATAAGCAAATTAAGATCATGAGATTAGATAGATGTGGAGAATTCTATGATAGATACACTGAAGATGGACAAGCACCTGGTCCATTTGCAAGATTTCTTCAAGAGCATGGGATAGTTGCCCAATATACTATACCCTGATTCTCCGGACCAAAACGGCGTATCGGAAAGAAGAAACCGGACCTTATTTGACATGGTGCGTAGTATGCTTAGCAGCTCCAAACTTCCTAAATCCTTGTGGACTGAAGCACTTAAGACGACAGTGTACATATTAAACCGAGTTCCGACAAAGGCTGTCCCAAAGACACCTTTTGAGTTATTTAAGGGTTGGAAACCGAGTTTACATCATGTGCGCATTTGGGGATGCCCATTTGAAGTGAGAGTTTATAATCCACAAGAAAAGAAGTTGAACTCAATGACCATAAGTGGGCATTTCATTGGATATGCCGAAAGATCTAAGGGATATAGGTTTTATTGTCCATCTCATACCATTAGGATTGTGGAATCAAGAAATGCTATATTTCTTGAAAATGACTTGATCAGTGGGAGCAATCGACCGAGGGACCTTGTTCCTAAGGAATATCATTCAAACACTCAACCTTTCACCTCAATTTTAAGGTTGGTTGTTGCTTATAATGCCCCTTTAGTTCAGCTGGCTATCGAACAACCAATCGTTGAAGTTCCACAACCTGCTGATATTGATCTAGTAGATCCAATTGTTCAGCAATTACCAGAAAATGTTAAACAACCAGTTGAGCAACATGCTCCTCAAGAGAATGTTGATGCAATATTAAGAAGATCTGCTAGAATAAAGAAATCGGCTATTCGTAGTGATTATATTGTGTATTTACAAGAGTCTGACTACAATATTAGAGCTGAGAATGATCCCGAAACGTTTTCACAAGCCATGAATAGTGATAAATCTAATTTGTGGTACAATGCCATGAAGGAAGAGATGAGTTCTATGGCATCTAATGAAGTATGGGATTTGGTTCAGTTACCTGATGGTGCGAAGGCCATTGGTTGTAAATGGGTCTTCAAAACTAAGAAGGACTCATTGGGTAACATTGAAAGATATAAAGCTAGACTCATTGCCAAAGTATTCACTCAAAAGGAAGGAATCAATTACACGGAGACTTTTTCTCCTATATCTAAAAAAGATTCTCTTCGTATTGTTTTGGCATTGATTGCTCATTTTGATATGGAATTACATCAGATAGATGTGAAAACAGCGTTCCTCAATGGAGAACTGGAGGAGGAGGTTTACATGAAACAACCTAAAGGATTCCCCTCTATTAAAGGTGAGCATTTAGTGTGCAAGCTTAAGAAATCTATATATGGCTTGAAACAAGTATCCCGCCAATGGTACTTAAGGTTCCATGAAATCATATCTTCATTCGGTTTTGTAGAGAATGTCATGGATCAATGTATATACCAGAAGGTCAGTGGGAGTAAAATTTGTTTCCTTGTACTGTATGTGGATGATGTATTACTTGCAACCAATGATAAGGCGTTGCTACATGAGGTGAAATAATTTCTCTCTAAGAGTTTTGACAAGAAGGATATGAGTGAGGCATCTTATGTCATCGGCATTAAGATCCATAGAGATAGACCTCGAGGCATTTTAGGACTATCTCAAGAAACCTATATCAATAAGGTCCTAGAGAGATTTCGGATGAAAGATTGTTCACCAAGTATAGCACCCATTTTGAAGGGTGACAGGTTCAATTTGAACCAATGCCTGAAGAATGATCTAGAAAGGGAACAAATGTACAACATTCCATATGCTTCTGCTGTTGGAAGCTTGATATATGCTCAGGTTTGCACTCAACCTGATATTGCTTTTGTTGTGGGAATGTTGGGAAGATATCGGAATAATCTAGGTTTAGACCACTGGAGAGTTGCAAAGAAAGTAATAAGATTCCTTCAAGGTACCAAAGACTATATGCTTATGTATAGACGGACTAACAACCTGGAAGTGGTCAGTTATTCGGATGCAGACTTCACGAGCTGTGTTGATTCACGAAAATCAACATATGGATACATTTTTATGTTAGTTGGCGGAGCCGTGTCATGGAGAAGTGCAAAGTAGACTTTGACTGCTACTTCCACTATGGAGGCTAAGTTCGTTTCTTGTTTTGAGGCTACCTCACATGGTGTATGGTTGAAGAGTTTCATTACTGGGCTTAAAATTGTTGATTCTATTTCTAGGCCATTAAGAATATATTGTGACAATTCAGCTGCGGTTTTTATGGCTAAAAATGCCAAAAGTGGCAGTCGAAGTAAGCATATCGATATTAAGTATTTAGCCATAAGGGAACATGTTAAGGAGAATAAAGTGGTCATTGAACACGTTAGCACTGAATTGATGATAGCCGATCCTTTAACTAAAGGCATGCCACCAATGAAGTATAAGGATCATGTAACTAGTATGGGAATAGGTCCCATCATGTGATTTGTCGTCATATGAACGATTTTGTTGTATGAAACTCTTATTCAATTGTAATGTTGATTCTCAATTTTGATGTACACATTTTGTTGTTTATGAGAATAACATTTATCCTTGGTTCTAGAATAAACATGGGGTTTATTCATTAAGATATGTTGTCACATATAGGCTGACATTAAAGAAATAAGGTGCATTGTAATGCATGAAAGATATTACTCACTCTTAGAGGACATGCCACCATGATCCATGTGTTTTGTTTCTTTTCTTTAAGCATAAAGTTTTTGTGGAATTAGTTGGATAATCCATATGATGAAAATGATGGGATCAAGTGGGAGAATGTTATTTATTTTTATGATCCCACATTTTAGACCCACATTTTCTCTTAAAGTTGCAACTATTCGACATAAAGTTTTTCCATGCTTCATATCATTTCGTGACAACCGTCCATTTGGTAACCGTCTTTATGGGAGACAAGATATAAAAGGGAACGTATGTTCATTTCTGACGGGGTAATGACAAGGTCTAACACAAACTCTCATATTTGGAATACACCATCAGTACGTGAGGGAATTGGGTTAGTAGTGTGTCCCCAATTTTTCTTTGATTTCAGGTGATTCTAACAAATGTGAACAAGAACAATGGCTAGAGGTTTGTCTTTAATTGATTTTGGCTTCCACATCATGAATTTTTATGTCTTACAGAGGATTCAATTGATGACCCCTATCAATTACTCGGTGAATCTATTACCAACAACTTTTGCTCAATGAAATGGAACGAGCTTTTGTTGTGCGAACTTTAAGAATGAATGAGTTGTTGTCGGATGATTGAGCTTATGTAGTGAGTCTTTGGTTCTGTTCTGTTATGAGTAGTTAATTCTTGTGGGGAAAATTGTTTAAAAAGTCCTAAATATATTATACTTTTGCCAATTCAATCTTAGAACTTTTAATTATGTCAATTGAGTCTTAAACATTTTCACGTTTTGCCATTTTAATTCATCAATCAATTTTGACCGAAATCGCTAACATGGATGCCCACCGTCCTACAGGCACGGCCAGAGTTAATGTGGACAATTTTTAATAATTTTTTAATATTATATTAAATCTATTTTTTCTTTTCTTTTTTCATTTTTCCCTTTTTCCTTTTTCCTTTTTTTTTTCTTTCCCTTCTTCCTCCTCTAGCCCCCACTGGGCCTCAGCAAGGCTCAACCTTGCCTTCATTGGGCGAGGTCGAGCCTTGCCTCAAACTTGCTAGATCTAGCAAGGTCGAGCTTTGCCCAACCATGGCAAGGCCAACATCACCCAGTGATAGTGAGGTCGACCTCGCTAACCCTCATCTCTAGCTAGTCATCGGCCATCGTCAAGGCCCAATAACTAGCTAGAAAGGGAAGAAAATAATAAATAAATAAATTTGAAAAATATTAAAACATATTATAAATTATCTATATCACCGGTAGCCATGCCACGTAAGGCGGTTAATATTTATGGCCAAAATTGATAAATGGACTTAACTGATAGAATGTGAAAAGATTATGAATCAATTGATATAATTAAAAGGTGTAAAATTGAATTGATAAAAATGCAACAGGTTTATGAATTTTTGACAATTTTCCGTTCCTGTGAACAGCTTCTTTTTTAGCATCAACATCAAGATAGCTTTGAAAGAACCCTTTGGGTAGGCTTAGCGAGTCAAGAAGCAAATTAGCAGGATAAGAAACGTTATGACTTTTTGATAATTTTCCCGTTCCCACGTGAACAGCTTCTTTTCTAGCATCAACATCAGGATAGCTTTGAGAGAACCCTGTGGTTAGGCTTGGGGAGTTAAGAAGCAAATTAGCAGGAAAAGAAACGTTATGACTTTTCGACAATTTTCCCATCCCTGTGCGAGTAGCTTCTTTTGTAGCATCAACATCGGGATAGCTTTGAGAGAACCCAGTGGGTAGGTTTAGTGAGTAAAGAAGCAAATTAGCAGGACAAGAAACGTGTGCGCTCGTATGAATTAAGCTCATGACACATTTTCGGCATCAATTTCTTGAGAAGCAATCACGCATTTCAATGTCACATGTGGAAAGCATTTTTTCGTCGACAATTTAATAGAATGTACTCTCGGGCAACTTTGAAAGTGCATTCAACCAATTGAATGTTCACTTTTCCGGGAATTTGGACTTTAATTTCAAGGGAGATTATAACATCTTAAGAGGCTATCAGACTTGTGTTGGATGCATCTAACATGAGGTACAAAATGTCTTCAAATGAATTGTCTCATAACTATGGTTATGTTATAACCTTGTTTTAATTGCTTTTTGAAGTGTTGTGCGTGTTTGATAACACGATGGCATTTCCTATATTTCTCGAAACTATTGCAGTGTAGTTGCAGAGATTCTATAGCCTCTAATTGCAAGGTGTTCTGCAAATACCACATAAAAGTTGTAGCACTCATTTTTAGAGTAATTGAAGTAGATGAAAAAACCGTACCAAATGACCAATAAGGCTGATTGATACATTTCCAACATCGATGTATGTTAATACCAAAGAAAAGTAAATCCGATGACAAGCCCAGCAATCCAAGGCCTCTCAGATAAGTGTGATTTGTATGAATAGAGTGGAAGAGGGAGGCAAAACTGAAAATAATCTTCGTCAATTGTCATCCCTAGACGTTCTTGGCACAGGATAGAACAGAATGAGGAGACGAGTTATTTCTCTTCAAATGTAAATTTACATCTTCTTGCTATGCATACACAAGCTAAATCACAAAGTTAAGCGTTCCATATATATATATCAATCATAATCTCTCTCCGTCTCCCCTTCTTCTGCTAGTGGCTTATGTATAGGCACAGAGAGTGGCTTGCCCTTGCAGCTTCTTCAACCAAGTGAAACGCGTGAGACCTATCAAAGTGTCAAGAGTTGGCTTTAACAACGAGAAGTTGAAACTCCCTGTTTGGTGTCTCTTCAAATGCTGCATTGGAAGCTTTCTCACTTAGCATTCAAACTAAAAGAGCCCCCACCACCAAGCTTAGGGTCGATTTGGCAGTAGACAACCTCCCCGGTGTCGTTGAGGTAGTGATCTCTCTTCAAACTTTGCGTTAACGTCCCGATCGAATGGAAGGGCAATGGGCTTGACTTCTTCAGCTCCTAGGAATATACCCCGAGCATCGGCTTTGCTGCTTCCGTTTGCATCATCCCAAAGAAAAAAGGGTATCTTTCATTAATTTATGAAGAGACGCTATCATTATCGAAGCCCGATGCGTTATAGATAGGCATTATCTGATGTAGCCTAACACAGAAAGCGACTGGATATTTATATTGCAGTGATTCTCACAAGACTTGCATCTATGTAGCAAAGCTTCTATTTTTATCAATTAAAGTGATTTTTGTCAATTCAAAAGAGGGGAAATGTATATAACTCACAGCTTCATTAAGTAATAATGAGGGAATTGAGGGAAAAGATGCTGTATGACGTGACTTCCGATATCATGGTGAATGTTGTTGAACCATCTAAAGTCGCGATCAAGCGTGGTGAGCCCACCTCATAAGCAACTCCATCCTTAAAACAAAAAAACAAAAAACAAAAAACAAAAAACAAAAACAAAAAAAAAGGAAAAGAGATAACCTAAAATTACTTGCAATTGTCAGCCCAAAACGAAAAAAAGAAGGTGGAAAGTATCTTCCTCTATTGGATGATATTACCTTTCGCCTGTATCAAGGGAGTTTGTCTTCATGACCATGGTGATGCAGGTAAGTCACAAAGTTCAGCCACATCACAAAAATGTGAGAATTACACTATTGAAAACACGTTCCAATTAGAGTTCGTCTAATGCTAGGAAATATTAAGATTGATATACAAAATTCAGATACCGACTAATATGGCAAGCTGTTAGTAGACCTTTCAAACAACTATGTGCCATTGAACAGCAAAATAAAGTCTACACGTAGTTGAAGATAATGCCGAAGAAAGAGGAGAAGAGGAAGAGGAACTATCCAATAAGGGATGCCATAGAGCTCAAGCGATTGGAAGGGTCACATCATGAAGGACAATCCCACAAGCAAGTCCACTATTAGACCTTGTCTTGAGTTTGGGGCTGGAACACGATGTGCTTACTTGTTTGTAATGTTGAAGTCTTCTCTTTTTATGGCACAAAGTAGGGGCTAGAGAAAAGAGAACAAGAGTAAATAAGGGTGCATTTGATAACGATTATGTTCCCAGGAGTAGATTCTGATAAGAAATTATTCTTTTTTATTATGTTTCCAAGAACAGATTCTAAGCATTTTAAGTCATTTGGTAACTGTAAAAAATTTCTGATTTTGGAATAGAATTGCGTTTGATACCATGCTCATTGATTTTGCTCCAAATCAATTTATTTTAATTTTTAAATAATTTTTATACTTTTTTTCTTCTTTTTTTCTTTTTTTCTCCTATTCTTCTTCTTCTTCAGGCCAGTTGTCGGACCAATGACCGGCCAAACGAGAGTCAGCGACCTCACCAGAGCATCACCAGCCCTCAGCGAGGCCAACCCTCGTCAGCCGAGCCTCGCCGATGGCCAGGCCAACCTTGCCGGGGCTAGGCAAGGCCTGCCTAGCCACCGGTAAGGTTAGGCAAGCCTCACCGGTGGCTGAGCTTGCCTTCGGCAAGCTCACCGGACTGGTTGCCAACAACCGGTGGATGGCGGCAGCGGACGGTGATGGACGGCAATGAATGGCAGCGACGGGCAGTGGTGGATAGTGGTGAACAGCAACAGAGGAGGGAGAGAAGGGTTCCACTTTTTTTATTCTTTTTTTGTTCTCAGAACAAGAATCAATTTTTTTTTTTTATTCTTGATTCTACTCCAAATCTGTTCCCGGGAACAAAAATTTTACTAAATGCGATTCAGTTCTGAAACTGATTCCGGGAAATCAAAATCAAAATCAAGCATTGTTTGGATGATTACCAAATAGTACCTAAGTTTCTTGCCTTAACCCTAGGTTGTCCTTTTCTTATAAAAGTGGCCGCAATGAGTGGGTGCTTGAATGCATAGTAGCCACACTTGAGTGTTCTCTTTCAGAGTTGTAGCCACATAGCTACAGTGTGGTGAGATGATCACACAGTAACTCCTGACAAAAAGAGGTGGAGCTGCAAACATGGAAAAATCTGAGGGGGTTCTTCGTGGGAAGAGAATGGGCACCCTATGCCGCACAAGGGATGTTCGAACAAGGAGCATAGGACACATGATGAATTTTGTGCTGTTAAGATTTTTACATCTTATTGAGTTAGTTTATCTATAAATACTTTGGGCTTGGTAATAATCTAGGTGAAGGAAAGAGTTGAGCATGTGAATGATTGTAACTCTAATTTTTTTTATTTTATTATTATAGTAGATTATTTGTCAATGGCTATCTAGTTGCCGATTCCAATATGGTGTTAGTAGTGAGATGGAGCTTTAGGTTGAGATTCCAAATATCTCAAAGGTAACATAGGTTGAGACTACAGACGAGAGCATGGTTCCTGAAGTCGGCTATACTAAACAATTGGCAAAATCACAACATACTATTAACTGTGGGTAGATAAAAAAAAAAGGTAAATTAAACACCAGTACTTTATGGCTATAAAGATATTGCTTATGCATTGACTGTAGCTGATGAGATGGAAATAGATGAGCTTTTGTTTTACCCTGTGGTGATGGCCAATTCTTAATCAGTGCAATAATTATGGGCTATAAGCGAAGAGATAGAATCACTCTATCGGAATTAGACATAGGAGCTTATCAAGGCACCCAAAGAAATAAATGGGTCTACAAAAGGAAGGAGGACTCCCTAGTGTCATGGCAACAAGATATTAAGCAAAACTTGTTGCTACATAGTAGGAGGGAAATCATTACAATGGTTCTCTTATGCTGGGGCATACTTCTATTCATTTATTACTTGTCTTAGTTGCTGCATAAGATCTCAAGCATGAGCAACTAGATGTGAAAACAACATTTCTTCAAAGTGAGTTGGAGAAGCATAATTTGCATGAGGCAACCTGAGAGATTTGTCATTTTGAGTAAGGAAGATCACGTTTATTTATTAAAGAAATCTTTTATATGGGTTGAAATAGTCTTTTAGACAGCGGTATAAGCATTTTGATACTTTTAGCGCTAATTAGAACTATTCAAAAGTTACATAGAGAGTTGTGTTTACTTCAAGACATCGGAGGATGGATCTTTGGTTAATCTCTCATTATATGTTGATGGCATATTGATAGTAGCTAAGAATATGTTTTATGTTGATGTGCAAAAGAGGAAATTCAAAACTAAGTTTGAAATGTAAGATTTATGTGCTGCAAAAGAAATATTGGGTATGGAGATTTTACATGATAGAAATGCAAGAGTTTTACGTCTATCTTCAAAGAAATATATTGAGAAAATTGTAGCTTGTTTTAATATGTAGTTAACGGAATCTATACATCATTAGTGAAGCATTTTAAATTTTCAGATAAATTATCACTACAGATTAAAGATGAGGTGGAACATTGTCCTACATTCCTTATTCTAGTGTAGTGGATAGTATTATGTATATTATGATATGCACTAGCCTAACATTTCACAAACTATGAGCATAGTTAGCCATTACATGAAACGTCCTAGTAAAACTCGTTAGGAAGCCGTGAAGAAGGAAATAACAGACATGAGTATAGTATATTGGAAGGATAACAATGGCAGTGAAACCACCAGTTATGTGGATTTAAATCACACTGATAACTTGGATGAGTGTAGGTCTTTAACAAGGCACATGTTTATGCTAGTAGGTGGTGTAGTAAATTGGAAGGTATCCTTATAAGATCGCATTGCATTGTCTTCCACTGAGGTAGAATACATGACACTAGCTTTTCTAGCAGAGGAGACGATATGGCTATGGGGTTTGCTTTAGAACTTTGGGTTGGAGCAGAAAAATGTTGATATACATTATGACAATGAAGGTGCGATATTTTTTACATATAATCTCATTTATGACAAGCGAATAAAGCATATCAATATCAAATATCAAATATCATTTCATTTGAAATGTCTTAGCAAAGGTTATGGTTGTTGTAAAAAGGATTGCTACAATAGAGAATCTAGCAATCATCGCAAACATGATGATGAAGCCTATTTCTATGGCAAAGAACAATCTTTGCTTAAGCACAATTGGCATCTATAAAGAGTGACCTCCTATTGAGGCATTAGGAGATCAACATAGATAATAAGCACTATAACATGACTTCAAATATCAAGTTAAGATAAAAAAAATTGTTAAATTATGTCTTAGATTTTGAGCTCGTATATGGCATGCTTACTTTGTGTTCAATTGTGGTCGCAAGAGAAACAACAAAATAAGGGGTATACCTATCTTTGTAATATTGAAGTTCTTCTCTTTTAATAGTACAAAGAAGGGGCACACAAATTGGGGCAAGAGGAAAGAGAACAAAAATAAAACAAATATAGGATTTTATTGACTTAACCCTAGGTTGTACTTTCCTTGAAGAAGTGGCCGCAAAGAGTGGGTCCTTGAAGTGCACAGTAGCTACACTTGAGTGTTCCCTTTTAGAGTTGTAGCTACACAAATACAACCTAAAAAGATAGCTGCACAATAGCCCTCGATAAAAAGAGCTAGAGTCGTACAAGTGGAAAAATCTCCAAGGGCTCTTCATGGGAAGAGAATGAGCATTTTGTGCCCCGCGAGGGATGTTTCGAACAAGGAGCATTGGTGAATTTTGTGCCATAAATTTTTTACATCCTATCTAATTGCTTAATTATAAACACTTTAAGTTTGGGTTTGTTGGGAAAATCCCTATGTTGTTTTAAAGATGACAAAGACAATCAAAAGTTATTAATATTTGTATTGGTTGAGTAGTACTAGGTGATATATGCATAGATCGAAATGCAAATGTTGTAATAAATAGAATCAGGTGAACTAATATGAGGAGTGTTCTACCACTGTCTTGAGTGCTTTACCGATATTTGAGATGAACAAGGTATTAGGCGATTGAATATGTCTACAAACTAGGAAGATCTTCAAATAAGGTGAACATGGAAGGACCTTGATCAAAGATGAATAAACTGAGAATAACAAGGATGTTTATGATGGCTTAGAGGTACAAAAATCAGGTGAATAGTTGAATGGGCCTTGATGAGGTGAACAAGCTTAGAATGGGGATGTCTAATAAAGCTTGAAAGAACCATGAAGATAAACAGTTTAGTAGAGTCAAAATTGCAAATATATTTGAAAGGACCAAAAAGATTAGCATCATTATCAATTGCAATGAATTGTTATTGGAGCAATAGATTTCTGGCAAAAAGTAGCTACCTAATACAAATAAGATGGAAGAATGTGATAATATCAATAATGTGATAATATCAATCATTATTGTGAGTTTAGTGAACATGAGAAAATAGTGTGTGGTGTCCTTGAAGATTTTTGGAAGTTGACTTAGTCAAATCATTTGAAGATGAGGAATCAACAAAGATGTTGATGTCCTTAGAGATCTTTGGAAACTGATATGGTTAATCAGCGACGATGAGGAATAAGTGAGAATGTTGATATCCTTGGAAGTTTTTGTATGCTGAAGAAGCAAAGAGGATAATTGGATGATTGATCACAAGTCATTTCACACGATGTGTCAATGGACAACATCAATAGACTAGTAAAGATTTGTATGTCCTAATTATGGGTAAAGGATCGTGAGGATATTTAGTTCTGAAAGGTGCTGGTCACTTGATCACCTGCTTAGAATATTGAAAAGAAGAAAATAGCGATTACAAAGACTTGGAATTTACAGAAAGATCACCAAAGTTGATCAAGAGCAGTTTTGGCATTAATGAGCAAGTATGACATAAGAACACTGACATTGTTTGGGAACAATCGCTGTCGAAGAGACATTCTGATGATCTTCAGCAATGGTATGCTGTTGGCAACTGCTAGAACCAATGGCTAATTGGGGATTTCGATGGGGAATGGTCATTTGAGGATGAATAGTTATATATTGAGTCCAAGAAAAGTAGTTGGGGCAGGAGAAATTGGAGAAACCGAACAAGATGGGTCATGTGCTTTAGGTCTTCTTCTCTGCTCTTATTTTGTTGTTAGATGTTGTGTATTCCTAATGTCAATGTCTATGTGGTGCTAATGTGTGTAATCAGTGATAAGAGCAAGTGTACAAGAGTGATAGTAGTATGTGAGTCCTAGTAGTGTGATCTATTGGAAAGGCAACACTTGTTTATTGTAACTTGTTTTGAAGATTACTAGTGGATTCCAACTTTGCTATGGTTGTTAGTGTTAGGAGTGGATGTAGGCTTGGAGATAATATTGAACCACTATATATCTGCTTGTAAATCTTTTATCTCTTCACTATTTATATTACTTGATCTTATTATCATGATCTATTAAACAGTAGCACGCGCACCAAATTTCTATAATCTATTTCTACCAATGTTTGAAGTTAAACTTAATAATTTCTACAATTTTTTTTTTATAATTCTCATATAATATATTCAACCCCCTTTAGATTGTATTGTTAGCCCCCAATAGGGTATAATTTAAATATGGTAAACACCAAAGAACTTGTAACTATAGTTTTTTTTTTTTTTATAGTGAATTATTTGCTGCTAACTCTTCCATTGAATATAGGTAGAACCAAGTGATTAGTGAAAATGCTAGCATAAACACCTAGGGGGTGAATAGGTGTGAAAATAGATTTTTCGAAATGCAATAAAAATACTTTAACTTTTAAACTGAGTCTAATGAACAACAAACTTTGAAGCGGAATTCAGACTTTAATAACTATTTCGAAACACAGAAAGATATCACAACAGATAAAATAAAGGAGTTCAGAGAAGAAAAAATGAGCAAAATATTTATAGTGGTTCGGTTTAGATCAAACCTACGTTCACTCTCCACACTAATAGCCTTTTGGCTAGTTTTCACTATGAATCGAAAAAGAGTGTTACAACCTTATGATTTCGACTTTTAAGTGAAGAGATTCTACTACTCTCACGAAGTCACTCTCTAGAGTTTCTCTCTTTTTCGAGTACAAATTTGAGCATTGTAGGAAGAAGAATAAGTAATTTGGAAGCTTCAGACTTTGGAATTCTTATTTCATGCACACTTCGAATGACTTGAACAACTTCCTTAAATACCTATCTATGCCTTCTCGACCATTGGCACTTTCTAAAAAAATTCTTCCAATCATCCCGTTAGACAAAATCAATCAAGGAGATCTCAAACCATTTGAAGATTGAAATGAAAGTCCGATGATCCCGATCGCCCATACAATCAAGATCTAGGTTTACATACATAAATTCTTTCCTAATAAACTTGCCTTCCAAAATGATATTACCGTTCTTAATTGCTTTCGATGATAATATCTAAAGAAGGTAAGTAAGATTTCCATCCAGAAAGCCATGTATATCATGTTCGTACTAAAGCCTTGAAGGAAGAAAAGTAATCTTGAGTTTGATTATATCTCTATTCTTCACTTGCGTTCAGTCTAGGTCTTCGTCAGAGTGAAGCAAACTTCTTATGTAAGATAGACTTTGAAAGAGTTACACAGAAGTCTCGTATTCCTCATAATGAAAATGAGAATAGAACTAGAGAAGTTTTGTTAGCTTCAAAATCTAATATGAGTTTTCTCCAACAATTAATTTCCACGTTAACTTTTACAGCACATACCATGGCCGTCCAACATGTTATGGATGTGATAACATCTTTCCTCTTACTTGCTATGAATAGGCCGCTCTCTGGGTGAAAGTGACACCCTCATTTCCTTGGACTTCTACTCCACTATGAAATTAACACTAAGTCAGGGCCACAAGAATCTCAATTCCTGACGACATTCTCTCATTCGAAACTTCACTTTTTTTTTCATGATCTTTAGAAATTCAAGAATAATTTCTCTATTTATGAATTCTCCAAGGAAACTGAGGATTAGAACTTAGAAACAGAAGATGAAGTTTCAAAATATAATCTTGCTGGCCAGAGGAATTGGAATTGATTTCAGTCAAATTGATTTCAGTCAATCACAACCACTAAGGCATCAAATCTTAGAGGAGCTCTACTGTTCAAAGCAAGCAACGTTTCTCCATGAAAAGGCGGATTCATGTCCGATTAATGTCTAATTCATAGTTAATTAGTTGGGTCCATGATCCATCATCATGTCAAAAATAAAGTCAGGCAATTTTTTTTTTTTTAACAGGAGTCAGGCAATTCGAAAGGCTCTTTGTGGAACATTGCTTTTCTCTCCTTTTCCTTGCTTTAACCATTGTTGATTCAGTATAAGCAACAAGAAAAAGATCATTCGGGGGCACGCGTCAAACGCTCACAAGATAGAAGGGTTAGGCAAGCATGGGAAACGGGGCTGTGAGGCGGCAAGTCCTTGTAATAGCATCCATGCTCTTGTAGATTCTCTCTAATAACTGCAAGAAGGAAGAAATCGAGCCCAATTCATACTAATAATTGATAACATAAAAAAAAAAAAAAAGAGCAGAACAAATAGGTAGATGATTCACTGGGCGTCATGACTTAACATTCTCGACGTGCCAGTGATTCCGGTGATAAGTTTTGTGGTGATTCTCTTGTTGTATTCAATGCAAAAGAAAGTGACATTCAAAATTGTTAGTGGTGCCATGATTCACATATTTCATTATTCACTAAAATCATACTAAGTTCTAATCATTTATACCGAGCTTCTTAAGATGGAAGAGTTAGGTAATTCCTATAGAACTAGTGATTTTAGGGGAGATTAAATGAAATTAGATTTTTTTTATTTCGTGAAAAATGAATTATTTAAAAAATTATTTAACCTAAAAATAATTACTCATATCACTTATATAAATGAAGGAACAATTTTTTTTTTCATAATTCACGAATATATTTAGACATAAATTATTGTCAATAATAAAAAAAAATCGTTGATTAATATTTTAAGCAATTGAAGCAATCATTTTCAAGAAAATATTTTCTAAATTATTCATATTTTCCGAAATAAATGGAGTCTAAACAAAGTGACTTCAAGCTTACCATCCATGTTAAGGCATGAGAATGGATGGATGAAGTAGATGCCTCACCACACTATTCTGCTTGGGATCGTTCGAGAAGCTCTCGTGCCCACTGTGTCAGTTTTGAAAGGAAAAATATCACCAAAATTTAAGTGACAATAACAATAAAGTGATGAGAATATCCATAAGCAAATGCGATAAGACAACACAACTTAACTGAGAATCGGCAAAGCAAAAATGAGAGGTAGAAGCACCAAACCGAAGACAAACACAACCCAAACTATGACAACATTTTTTTTTTTTTTGGTCGGAAATACTTAGCACTTTGTTTACGAAGGGAAAGCATTACAACCTGTTTTTAGGGCATTGATAAATAGCATATCCAG
The DNA here is from genome assembly GCA_019915185.1 of Eucalyptus camaldulensis. NCBI lineage: Eukaryota > Viridiplantae > Streptophyta > Magnoliopsida > Myrtales > Myrtaceae > Eucalyptus > Eucalyptus camaldulensis. Next base: position 14,487,849 of record JAHSVA010000014.1, on the reverse strand, counting down.
AATGATCTGAGGAGGTGAGGAGGCCCAGTTTGAGTTCAAAAAGCCACGGCCAAAGGCCTTAACAGCCCAGTCAGCGAGAGAGTTCGCTTCCCGTCTACAATGGCACAGGCACAAGTGGGAAAATCGGGAGATTAGATCTGCAACTTCCACAACTAGGTTTCAGTAGTCCCATGGTGGTGATCAGTGATCGTTGATCATCTCTACCATTACCAAACAATCGGAATCAATCTGCAGGTGATCATCTATCATCCCTTTCTATAACAGATAGTGAAGAGCTTGCTGTAGGGCTCAAATCTCCGTTTGCAGAGGAGATGAAGCGGGAATGATCTGGGAGGTTCCACAGATCAGATTGCCTTCATGGTTTCTGCAAACACAGCGACCAAGCCTGTTTGATCTGCTACAGGGAAAGCCCCATCAATATTCACTTTGATTGTTCCTAGTGGTGGAGGATTCCAGATCCGAGAGGTAGGCAACACCAACTACCCTGTAGTTGTTGCGTTCTTCTGCTTACTACGATTAAGCTATGTGTTTGTAAGTGCCAAATCTACAACCTGTTAACGCTTGTTGCGGAAGATGAAGTGATTCCTCACTTGCCAAATCTGCCAAAGAAGGGCTACTACTGTCTCCGGTTCAGGTACGTTTACTCCTTGCATTAATAGATCTGCTAGCCAATTAGACATCCCGAGTGTAGTGTATGCTAAAAGATTAAGCTGCACTTTGGGATGGGATCAAAGGCCTTGTATCTGTGGGAAAAAGAGAAATAAGTGTTCGGTAGTTTCAGGAAGATGAGTTTGACATAATTGACATTCTGGGTCAGGGATGATATGTCTGCAGTATAGGTTTTCCCTTGTAGCGAGCACATTGTGGCAAAGGGACCACAAAAATATTCGAAGTTTGGGGGCTGTCTTTAGTTGCCAAATCTTGCGCCAGACAGGGATTGGGAGTTGAGGGGATGTGGATGCAAAGTTGGGAAGGTGTTTGAGAGCGTTTTGTTTAATGAACTTATAGCCGCTTTTGACCGTATAGTCTCCAGTAGGTGTTCCTGTCCATATAATTTGATCTGTGGTTAGAATTGAACTGAGAGAGATGGTAACAATCTCCCTGATAATCTAGTCATCAAAACTTTGTCGAAGAAGAGGAACATTCCAATTAGTCTGATTTTGTTGAATAAAACTTCCAACCATTTCTGGCTCTCCTCTTCTGGTTGGCCCACCAAGAGTTCCTCTAGCTAACCATTTATCATTGCAAATGTGAATGCATTGGCCATTCCCAACTAACCATTGAAGCTGAGTTGAGATGGAATCTCGACCTAACAGTAGACTTTGCCAGCCCCATGACGAAGTATATCCTCTAGGTGCATGCCAAAAATAAGTAGAATGAAAGTATAAACCTTTAAACACACGACTCCACAAGGATGAAGGACATTGGGATATTCGCCATGCCTGTTTATCGAGTAGTGCTTTATTAAGACTAAGTAGGTCACGAAAACCCAGCCCCCCATTTTCCTTCCTTTCTTGAAGTAGGTCCCAAATTTTCCAATGGATGCCCGACTTAGTACAATTATTTTGCCACCAAAACTGTGCTATCTTCTGCTCAATAGACTTGCATAGAGAGACTGGAAGTTTAAAATTTGTCATAGCATAGTTTGGTAATGCTTGTACCACAGATTTCAATAATATTTCCTTCCCACCTTTGGATATAAGTTGTTCTTTCCACCCCACCAACTTGGCACTAACTCTCCCTGGTATCCAAGCAAACATATCCTTCTTAGAAACTCCCCAATTAGATGGTATTCTAAGTACTTGCCTGTTTTTTCAATCAAAGGTACTCACAATTCACTAGCTAGATTTTGCTTTAATGTATTAAGATAGGCTCTGCTAAGAAAAAGTCCAAGTTTGTTTCTGTTCATTGCTTGACCTATAGCTAGACAATATTGTTGTAGGATGTTGGGTAAATTTTGGCATTCAAGTAGGCTTCCATCTAAGAAAAATATTGCATCATCAGCAAAAAATAGGTGAGAGAGGGTAGGACACCACCTGCTAAACTGAATTCATTTGAGATTTCTCATATCGATTGCTTGTTGAATGAGAGTTGATAAAACATTAGCCACTAGGATGAACATATATGGAGAGAGAGGATCGCCTTGGCGCAATCCTCTTTTAGGATGAAAAAAAGGTAACGACTGTCCATTGAATTTAACGCTAAGGGAAACCGTTGTTATGCACTACATCACCCACTGCACCCAGTTGTTGTGAAACCCGAGCTTGCACAAATAGGCCTCCAAAAAGTCCCCCTCGACTTGATCATATGCCTTTTTCATATCCAACTTTAAAATGGCCTGAAATTTTCTCATTCTTACCCTGGTTTTCAGTTGGTGTAGGACTTCTTGGACTACCAAGATGTTATCCTGGATTTGTCTACCAGTCACAAAGGCGCTCTGCTCCGTCGAGATCAACTCAAGTAACCAAGGTTTTAGTCTGTTCGCTAAGACTTTGGATATGATTTTGTAAATGAAATTACAGAGGCTAATGGGACATGATAATCTCTATGAAATATGATGACATGATATGAAATTCTTCGCAACAGACAAGCTAGAGTCCTTACCAATTGTGACCAAGAAAAAAGAGCTAGAACATGTTGCCCCGGCGGCCCAGTAAAGAGGCCAAATGACCTAGTTGTTCAAATATGCCGCCCTATTACGCATAGACGACAGGAACATCCTGTTGGGGTTTGTTTAAAAAAACAACAATACAAGCATGGGAAAAAAAATTAATAAAAGATGATTCACAGAGGAAGAAAAAACACTCATGCACATATCTTCAAAACATTGTTTGTACAATTTAATAAGAAGCACGTGGAAATGAAAAAGGAGGGCAAAGTGATTTGGTTCTGACATTCTTTGAATCAGGCCACAAATTTTGATTTTCTCGTAGCCTTGGTTTAGATGTTGCTCATATCAAGACCACAATTGATCTTCTTGTAGGGTGCCTGAAAGTATTCTGGTTCTGATGGTCAATTCCAACTCCACAAATGTCAAAACTCTAGTTCAAATACACCATCGAACTATCATCAAACAATAGAGAGAAATTTGAGAGAGTCTACTACTACGGTTGTGCTAGCAATTATTCTTGTGTGTGACTAAATTGATTGATCACTATTATCTCATAATCATCTCATGAACCTCTTGTGATCAATCTCAAATCACACATATTCAAATCAATTCAGCTCATTAACTTTGAAACCGTTTCAAAGCATTAAGTCGGGCATTAAATCTATAACCTTTACAGAATATTCTTCTAAGCATTAATTCTATAACCATTACCACACTTTTAATTCGACCGGGAACCATTTGCAAATGTTATTAGATCATTAAATTAGCCATTGATTATGAAATCGTTTCGGAACATCAATCTCTCCATTGATTCTAAAACCAATTCAAGATCGTTAATTTAGCATTTGATTTGATCCCACTTCAGATCTTTAATTTAGCCATTAATTTTGAAACCATTTTACATTTTTAATTTTGCCATTGATTCTGAACTTGTTTCAAATATTCAATTTGGCCGCTGATTCTGAACTCGTTTTAGATCTTTAATTTGGTTGTAGGTTCATAAATTGTTTTAGAACTTCAATCTTTAGCTCAATTCAATTTTATTGCCGCAATTGCAAAGACATTTGCAATATGTCTCTCCATTCAAATGTCATTTTGAATTGGTTAAGGTGTGTAATATCCATAGGTTCATCATTATTAAGCTGGTGGTATGACTTAACTAACATGTTGGTATAACTTAGAGAACTAATTATCTCGATTAATCTCCAAGTCCTACAAACCATGAGTGACATTTACAATATGTCATGGCTACTCAAACAATATGAATATTTCAAGAACATAAAGAACTTGTCAGTTTCAGCAATCATGTAATTCAATTCTTTTGTCTAACTATGTTCTAACTGAACGAAGGTTATGTAATTATTTGTCAAGCCACCAATTCGATCATATGCCTAAATTTAAATTAATATGTATTTTTACAAGACATGAACAATCCTTTCTCGGTTACAACTCTTGCTGAGGATTTCAATATAATGTCATGATTAGATTGCATAGGACATTAATTTTCTATCTTGTATGTATAACAAGAAAAAAGATTCCATATTGTACACGTATGTGCCTTCGTATATGAACAAATTACAACCATCAAGTATAAAGACGGTTCGACGAAGCATCAATATATACACTTGCGAATGATAGCCATCTAACATAAAAGTCAGCATCATGTGTCGATCTAAGGATTTTAGACAATATTTAGTCATTAATCTCGCTAAAAGCATTCATATCGCTAATCATTCTATGCATGCCATATTTAGTGAACTTGTCCAATACAAGTACTTGTGTTCTAGCTCAAGTATCATAATACCCAATAACTTGTGACTCATCGTCCCTTGAGGTATTCAATCCTCAATGGTAAAACCTGAGAACACACCAGTCTCAATCGATCTCAACAAAATCATTAATATCCTCTCAATGATTTATCAATTAGGAACTATTTAAAAACTTAGTCTAGTTGTAAAAATGTCACATGCATTCTTAAAACCTTAAGAATATGTTCAGTCATAACCGATCTTATAAACGCATTCATATAAATTGGATAATGAATAAATATTTATTTGCTATTAAATAAATAATGCAACTAAATTCCTTTACATGGTTGCTTTGGAGCATATAGCTAACACATCCCTTGGGATGTAGCTCATCAACCTCCTATTAGTAGTTTGTTTGTAAAATAAACAAAGAGGTGCCTTGTGAGAAAGCTAGTATGAGCACCTAGAGGGGGTGAATAGGTGCGAAAACAAATTTTGCAGAGTAAAAATTATAATTTTACTTTTAAACCGACTCTATTTAGCAATAGATTATAAAAATGAAATTCGACTCTAACAAACAAATATTGTTGCAATCAAAGTAAAGAGCTTAGGGAAGAGAATAAGAATATAGGGTTTATAGTGGTTCGGCTTGATACAAGCCTACGTCCACTCTTCCACACTGATAGCCCACCGGCTAGATTTCAGTAAGAATCAAAAGAGTTGATATAGTATAGCACGTCCTTGTATCCACAGTGTAGAGACTCTACTACACTTCCTCAGGGTCTTATAGAAATATAAACGCTCTTTTAAGTATAAGTTTTCAATCAACAATTGAATTTGACAAAGAACAAGGAGCTTCAAACTTTAGAATTCTCCTATCGCCCACACACTTAAATAACTGGAACAACTTCCTTATATACTCCTTCATGCCTTCATACCCATTGGCACTTACCAAAGTAGTTCTTCCAATCTACTCGTTGGACAGAATCAATTAGGAAGATTTTGAGTTATTTAAGGAATATGACAATAGCTCACCAATCCTGCTCGCCCTTACAATCAGGATCTAGGTTTCCATAAGTAGAACCTTCCAAGTATGCTTCGTCAATCAACGGATCTAAATTACCCGAATTGAAATTAAAATGAATAATAGATTCCAAGTTGCTATCTCCAACTGAGAGATCTTCTTCAGTCGATAGAATCAAATCTTTAACAATATACTCAGTTCTGGATAAGTCTCTTCAACGGTCTTGAAACTGTCAATGAGAATAGACTCTGAATCTTGAGTCTGGTGATTTGACGATCTTCAGATTTTGACTAAAGAGTCTGCAAGACTTCAGACTAGACTAATGGAAACATTTTGTCAGCTTCAAAACACATGAGGAAGTTTTCTCCAATAATCTCCCCATTTTTTATGGTGACAAAACTTTCCTGCAGATTTGGATATTTTTTACCTGCAAAACAAAACTCAAGCAAACATGGATATCTCACAAAGATAATTGACTTAGTAGAGACAGCATTGAATCTGCATCCACAAGAAAAAAGTTAGACCTGTAAATAAACAACTATCTTTACCATGAAATACCAATAGTGCTTAGAATAATCAAACGGTCAAACATACCAAACCAAATCCAGTCACAACCAAACAAACCAAACAAAAGTCATTTAGATAGTAAACCAAACAAAAGTCAAGTTTCAAATCTGCACATCTCTCCCCCTTTTTGTCAGCATAAAAAAAATGTAGAGATAAAAAGATAATGGAATCACGGTTGCCTAAGAACACGGATGAGCTGAAAATCTCCCATTGACTAGAAAATCCCTTCCAGCTTCTTCAAATCCTTCTTCAGTTGAGCCACATCTTCACCCTTGGCATTTTCTTGAACTTAAAGAGCAAGGGCGTTAACTTGATCATGCAAGGAAACTGAAGAGGCTTGATCTGCATTCTACAAGTTCTAAACTTCGCATCCTAGGGCATAAATCCGTCCTCACATCTCCATAAGAACATCAAGAATTCTGCGAAAGTCTTTTGAATTTTCAGTCTAAGTACTGGCTTCTGCATGATCAATAGGAGTATTTGCAGATGATGGCAAGCCAGCATGATCACTCAGATTTGACGATGAAACCTCTAGCCTTCCTTAGGGAATTGAGAAGCATAGATGTCTTCTAGATCTGCAAGTGAGCGACTAACACCTTCAGCAGTTGAAGATGTACCTCTTTCTTAGCAACTCCCCCTGTTTCAATGCCCTCATGAGGTGAGAAGTACGCTTCATGCTCTATTTCTGCCTATTCACCTCTGCCTTCTTCTTCTTCTGCAATTCTTTCTTCATTTGCTTCTTTTTGCTTTAATTCTCTCTCTTCACTCTTTTCCTCTTCTTTATCTCTGTCTTGATCCTCTCTCCCCTTAGTCTCTGGAATAGCACTTTGAAGATTTCTCAGTGCAAGAGCAGAAATTGTAACATCATCCTCATCCTCTTCATCTTTCAGAACGAGTGCTCTTCTTTTCTTTGATAGAGCTGTCACGGGCTCCTTCCCTTTCCGCTTTGCCACTGAAGAACCTTGGTGTGACTTGACAAGGGTTTTCTCTTTCAATCGCTCCAAAGCTTTGTCCAGCTCTTTCAAACGCATTTTGGAAACCAATTTCAGTCTCACTACCATTTGATCACATGATCGAACACATAAGATCCTGGGAAGCTTAATATTGAACCGTCTAAAAAGCTTTGTAACAAGCCCTGAGTAAGGAAGTTGCCCTCTGTCTTTCGCCATCATTCTATACATGTGAAACATGATTGTGTGAGGTAGAGAGAATTTCTTGCTAGCGTTGATGGCATACATCAACTTTGCTTCTCAGTTAGAGACGTCTGTTTTCGAGGTTGACTTGGGTCTAAGGCAATTGATCACAATCTTGTGAAGCAAAATGTTAGAGGCATTCATCCTCAAGTACGAAATTCTTCCTTCAGCCATCCCATCCCATCCCAAACAAGTTCTATTGTCGCATGACCAACAGACACAATAATCGATTGGAAAGCCCCTCACTCCACTCCAATCACATCCGCCAATGTGTCCATGCCAACAACATAGTCCTAGTCTCAAATACTAAACAAAAATCTATTCGCATCCAAGGAACTAAGACTAGAACAGAAGTAAGTAGTAAATTCTGAATATGCCTCAGTAGTCTCGGAACAAAATTGGTCAAGCTAAAGTTTAGTGAATTTCTCTCTCAGTTTCACATTCACAAAATCAAGAAAATCAAAGTCTACACTCCTCAGATTGATCACCCCTCCTTTTAGCAACTTAGAGTAAAGTCGCATGTGTTCATCCGAGTGAAACAAGTCTGTCCTTTTGCTTTGAACATTTATTGCAATACCCATTCTAGGCTTGAATTAAGTGTACATTTTATCATCATCATTTCCATCAAGCTGACTAAGACCTCCAACATGTTGATCACTAGGAATATTTGCAAATGCTCGATTTGCTGATCCCACAGGAGCAATCTTCAATCGTTCAATTGTCCACAAAAAAGTGGGTTTCATTTCGATACCCTTTATCTTTCAAAAATTCATCGATATAATTCAAAGGAGTCCCTCCCCTTTTTTAAAGTAGAATAAAGCTTATACATAAAAGCGAGCTTTTTAGATCTTACGGATTCTACGTCTTCAATGATTTCTTTCTCCGATCTACGAATACTGCCTTGAGGTCTAGCTTGAGGAGATTGACGATGTTGAAAATGTTGTGAGCTCTGCTCTTGTCTCGAAGATTCTTCTTCATCGGTGAGGTCAAAATGTGTAGGACCCTCACGCATTTGCTGTGGTCCCCTATTCACAATCCTTGAAGACTTTCTTTGGGATGTCATTCTCACAGATTTTGAAAGGTTTCAAACTCGATTCGTGATAAAGGTGAGAACTTGGAAGATTAAACTAAAGAGTAAAAGCAAGAAAACAAAGTCTGTCCTTTTAGGGTTTTGAGGAAGATGAACAGTATATAAATCAGTCGAAAAGAAGCATACAAAACGACGTAAAAAGGAAAAAATAGAAAATGTCTTTTAAAAAATAATTACCTTTTTGAAAAATGGATAACTGTCTTTTCAAAAATAACCCCTTTTTCGAAAAGGAATGATTGCAATAATTACGAAAACTGAGTAGATGATCGTGCCTTTTCGAGATTTTATCCAAGAGATGAATTTCTAAAAACGAAAATAACTTACAGTCGTTGATCTTCATCTTCTAAGTCTAAATATCATTAGACTTTTATCCTAAAGTTTGAAATTCTTCAGACTTTAAGATATTGAGTCTGGAACGAATAAGTTCAAATTGACTTTTCTCTAAAGGCTTTGTGAAGATGTCCGCTAGTTGATTCTTTGAGTCAATAAACTGAATTGAGACTTCTCCATTTTGGACATGATCTCTAATGAAATGATGTCGAATCTCTATATACTTTGCTCTTGAGTGAAGAATTGGATTCTTGGTGAGATTAATCATGCTGGTGTTATCACATTTGATCTTAGTGTACAAATCTTCAATTCCAAAGTCTCTTAGCTATTGCTTTATTCACAGAATTTGTGAGCAACAACTTTCAAGAGCCATATATTCTGCTTCTGCTGTAGATAGAGCTACGGTACTTTACTTCCTCAAGAACCAAGATACTGTCTTGTTTCCAAGCAATTGACAAGTGTCCGAGGTGCTCTTCCTATCAACTCTGCATCCTGTTAAGTCTGCGTCTGAATATCCAAGAAGAGTAAAGTCTCCTTCTTTATGATACCAGAGACCTAAATTTGAAGTAGATGCAACGTATTTGATGATGCATTTTGCAACACTTAAATGAGATTCTTTGGGATATGATTGAAATCCGGCACAAATACAAACACTAAACAGAATGTCAGGTCTAAAAGCAGTAAGATAAAGAAGTGAACCAATGATACTCCTGTATAACTTTTGGTCAATTTTCTTTCCTCCTTCATCTTTGTCTAGCTTCGAAGAACTTGACATTGGTATGTCAATCTTTTTGCAATTCTCCAAGCCAAACTTTTTCACAAGTTCTTTAGCATATTTTTCTTGGTGAATGAAAATTCCCTCCTTCAATTGTCTTACTTGAAGTTTGAGAAAGAAGGATAGTTCACCCATCATGCTCATTTCAAATTCATCATGCATAGTCTTAGAGAATTTCTTGCACAAATTTTCATTAGGAGATCCAAAAATAATATCATCAACATAAATTTAAACAAGCAAGAAGTTTTTGTTTTCTCTTTTGATAAACGTAGTAGCTACTTTACCTTCAACAAAGCTATTTTGGACTAAAAATTTACTTAGTCTATCATACCAAGCTCGAGGTGCTTGCTTTAGACCATATAGCGCATTTTTTAGTCTGAATACAGAGTTTGGTTTCCTTGGGTCTTCAAAACTAGGAGGTTGTTTCACATAGACTTCCTCTTGGATAAATCCATTTAGGAAAGTACTTTTGACGTCCATTTGAAATAACCTGAAATTCTTATAACAAGCAAAAGCAAGTAATAAATTGCTACTAACCTTGCTACTGGTGCATAGGTCTCATCATAGTCTATCCATTCTTCTTGTGTATATCATTTGGCCACGAGTCTTGCTTTGTTCCTTACGAATTTTCCTTTCTCATTTATCTTGTTTCTGAAAACCCATTTAGCTCTAATGATAGATTTACCTTTCGGTTTAAGAGTCAATTCCCAGACATCATTGATACTGAATAACCTGAGTTCTTCTTGCATAACTTCAATCCAACTTTCATCAGTTAAAGTTTATTCTATGCTCTTGGTTCTATTTTGGAAATAAGAGCCACAGCACTAGACTCTTCACGCCTTTTGGATCTTGTACAAATTCCCTCATTAATGTCACCAATAATGAGTTCTTTAGGATGAGTAGACTTGTGCTTCCAGTTGCTGGTTGATTTGTTAGACTGTTGATCATTTTCTTCATATGATTCTTCAACGTCCATTTGTTGCTAGTCTTCTGAAGTCTAAGCTGCTTCTATAGACTTAAACTTTGTAGAGTCTGGAACAGGTTCAGGTTCTTCAGTTTGAGTTTGAATCGATTGATTTTGCGTAAGGTCTTGAAATTTAACATTTATTGATTCCTCCACAGATTGGGTCTTTTTGTTGTATACTCTGTAGGCTTTGCTGGTGGTTGAATATCCAAGGAAGATGCCTTCGTCTGATTTTTCTTCAAACTTACCAATTCGATCATTTGCATTTTTCAATATAAAAAATTTGCATCCAAACACACGAAAATAGGAAACAATTGGCTTCTTTCCTTTGAACAACTCATAAGGAGTTTTCTCCAGAATAGGCCTTAAGAAGACTTTATTAATAATATTGTGACATCCAGAATTTTCAGTATTGTTTTCTATTAAATTAATCGGGCATTTCATTGACGTGTCTATAGGGTTGTTCTCAGAGCTGATCACTCTCGAGATAACTGGACTAGCTGGGTAAGCCATTAAAGAATATTAAGGCAATAGACTTGAGAATTCGACCAGGAAGTGGCTTCTCGACCGTGTTCATCTTTAGAGGTCATTACTGCACAGTTAAAGATCGAATTGAGATCAGAGATAGGTCGGTTCGACTGAGATGTGTGGCCGATCGTGGGTGACTCCACTAAATTGGAAAATTCTCGTCGACCGGCACTAATTTGATTTTCTGTCGTTTTGGTACCCTGTGTTAGTAGTCGAGCCCTCGAGATTTTCACGACAATTGAGAGTCGCCAATGTGTCGAGTGGGTTCATTGTGGCTCGAAGAAAATCGACCACGAGTCAATTGCCCTAAAAAGTTCTGAAAACTACCCGGTAGTCTAGGTCACACTAAAAGCACGCCGGAGTGAAATTAACCGTCGATTTGAGTAAGATTTCAGAAATCGAAAGTTCAGTGATGTCACAAGCTATTTTAGGAACGTCAACTCGGTCTCAGAAGATTTTTCGGAGGTCCCGAGATTTTTACGGAAATTGGGTTCGGACGTCGTGGAAGTTTGGCCGAAGTTCGGATTGGCTAAATTAATGGGAAATTTGACTTTCGGGTTGAGCCGTTGTGTGTCGGGGAATTATAGAAAATCATTTGGGATTTTTCTACATCAAAATTGGACCTCAATTTGGAGAGAATGGTTGTGCAAGTTAAGCCATCTCTCCCAAATTCGTGTACCCCCACCTAGCCACAACCTTTGGACCACTTGGTCTTCTAGAAGAGAGTGTTTTGATGGCCTATTGAAGGCCAAGTATTCTTACATGGCCAAGATTGATTTTGGAAGATATTTTGTGAAATATCCAACCAAGTGGAGCCCAACTCTCCCTCATCCTCTTCCCCAAGCTGCCGTGAACTACTTCTCTCTCTCCCTTCTCATTTCTTTGTGCGACAAGCTCCATTCTGCCGAGAATTTCTGCCGCTTGAGGACCGAGACATCAGCAGCAACAAGATCGTTAACCGCGTGCAGAGCTTCGTGTCTTCTCCAGCAGCGTGAAGACTTACTAAAGCTGCCCCATGCGAAGCCGAGTCCACCGAAGTCCCCACGCCTCTGCTGTCCGCACGTCATCTCGGTCAATTCTCCACCGAGCGGAGCAATTGTTGACCGAGCAACACCACTGAAGAAGCTGCCCCTCATCCGCTGCCACTTGCCCGCTTCTCTTTCTTCTTCGGTCAACAAGCGAACCAGCGAAGCCTTGAAGACCGAAGCTCCACCGAACGAAGACTCCACCGAGCGAAGCCTCCACCGAAGTCCCCGCGCCTGCTGGTTGTTTAGTCAACAAACCAGCGTTGAAGACCACGTTTTCGTGTCTTCATCCGCAGGTCAGCAAGCCAGTCCATCTCTGAAGACTGAAGCCCGCGCCCTCTTCTCCACGCGTCCACCTCCTCCTTGCCTCGGTCAACCAGCGAAGCACCGAACCGGTTTGTTGACTCCACTCCACCCATCTTCCTCCGCGTCCCAGTTGCACGAAGCTAGCAAAGCCAGTGAGCCCATTCCTCCATCGCAGCCCATATTGCAAAGTTGAAGTTCAACCTGTTCTCAGCCCAAATTACAGTCTTCAAGCCCATTCAAAACTACACCAGCAGCAACTCCACTGAGCCCAGCAAACTGGCCATTTCAGCAATATCAGCCCAGCAAGTCTAATCTGGTTGCAGCCCAGTTCTTGAAGCCCAGATTTCAGTCTTCAACCCAAGCCCAGCCCGCAAAGAAAGCCCATTTGCAGTTCAGCCCAGTCCAAAGGAAGCCCAGTCCAGTGCAAGAACAAATCTCAGTTGGGCTGAGATTTGTTGGGGCCAAGTCCAAGGCCCGGTCCCAAACCCGCCGGTGTTGTCGAAAGTTCGATTTCGGCCACCGTCGCGTCGCCGTCGCGGTGTTCCGATACCGCTTTTGATCAAGTGAGTTTTACTCACTAAAGCTTTATTAGTTTGCTAATTATGTCTTAGGGTTGGTTAGATTTAATTACATGCACTTAGGTGGTTAGATTAGGTTAGAACAATTAAATTAGTGACTTGAGGATGCATGTTAGGTGGTTAGACCTAGCTATTAGCAAGTAGAAATGTTTGGTTATTTATTGAATGTATCTCGGGATTTTTCCCGACCCGTGTCGGGCTCCAATAAGGCAATATGGGCCTAAATTGGATTTTTTATGTTTATTTATTTATTTTCGAAATTTATTTATTTAATTAATTATTTTTCCGGAAATTCAACCGGGATGGCCGGTGACCGGAATTTCGTGCCGATTGTCGTGGTGCAGACCGTTTATCTATTTGAGCTCTACGTTGTGTGGAATTGAATTTATTGTGGAATTTTAGGAATTGTCCTAAATTGTTTGTTATTGAATATTTGATTGGTAATGGCTAAGCTTGGATATATAGCGCCAGTACGTTGATGGGCTATATAGTAGGGAGAATGGTGAGACCAATCAGGTACGATATTATTGGATATACGTGGTTCGGTGATTGGAAGTATCACTGGCGAAAACGGCGCCTTAAAGAACGCACGTAAATGACTTATAGACACACGTGGTTCGGTGATTATGGGAATATCACTGGTGAAAACGGCGCCTTAAAGAACGCACGATGTTGTCTATAGTCGATGTCACCTTGGCGAAAACGGCGCCCTTGAAAGGACACGTGGTTCGGTGATCAAGGTTATCACTAATGAAAACGGCGCCTTAAAGAACGCACGGTGTCGGTGATCGGTATGTCATTGGCGAAAACGACGCCCGAGAAACACATGTGATTTGGTGAATGAGTACACCACTGGGGATTTGTGGTATGAGTGGGAATGACCTAGAAAGGGTCTGGCTGACATGTAATCGACTTAGTCGATTGATCAATGCTTGATCGGATGTCGTGAATTGTTTGAACGCTTGTGTTTAACCTTGAATTGCAGGTTGGAACGGAGGCCAAGGTAAGTCCTCTGACTCGTGTTGTGCTTAGGCAACCGGATGGCGTATTAGTTTATTAATCGAGTCTTAGTGGGTAGGACTCGCTGAGACGTGGTCTCATTGGTTATTGAATAACCATTTCAGGATCCTGAGGAGAAGCTAAGGAAGGGGAACCTGAAGGGGAGAAAGACTTTTGAAGAAGAAGATGATCCAGAGAGGGATCTTGAATGTAACCCGGATGTGGATTGAGATCCCATTCCTTTTGTGAACCCTGTCTTGGTATAGATAGGTGTGAGACTTTTATGCTGTAAATAGTATTGTAAATATACTATGAGTGGTGCTGTTAATGAAAGTGTGGTTGTGAATTTCAATATGAAAAATATGGCCTACTTTCCTATCCCATTGTTTTATTGTCTGGGGATTTATAACTGCTTCCGCATGTGCTTAATAAAAAGAAAGGGTCGGCGATACATGGTCCTGGGATATCGCATTATAAAATCGACCAAGTAGAAGGATGTGCGCGCGTCCGAGGATCGGGGCGTGACAAATATAGCATGCTATAGAAATTGCTTCAGCCCAAAAACAAGAATAAATGTTACTTTCAATTAGAAGAGTTCTAGCCATTTCTTGCAAAGATCTATTCTTCATTTCCACAACTCCATTTTGCTCTGAAGTATAAGGAGAGGAGAATACATGTTGAAAATCAAATTCATCACAAAATTTAGCAAAATCTTAATTTTCAAACTCACCTCCATGGTCTGTCCGTATATTGGAAATAACATACCCTTTCTCATTTTGAATTTTCTTAATTTTATAAAATAAGAAAAGGTTTCAAACTTACTTGCCAGGAAATATACCCAAGTGAATTGTGAATGATCATCCACAATTACTAGGCAATATTTCTTACCTTCAATGCTCTGAGTTTTGGTTGGTTCAAACAAATCCATATGCAAGAGCTGTAGAACACGATTAGTGGACACTTGATTTATTGATTTGAATGAATTTCTTACTTGTTTTCCCAAAATGCATGGTGTACATAGGTCAGAATTTTGGTATGTCAGATTGGGAAGTCCACGAACAAGCTTATTTGTAGAGATCTTGGCTATTTGCTTCATGTTAATGTGCACAAGCTTTCTGTGCCATAGATTTGCTTATTCTTGAATTGAGATTAGACATTCGGATTTTTCTGGTTTAATATCCAAGAGATAGATATTCCCATGTCTTCGCCTCGTAAAAGTCTAAGAGGAGACTTTACTGGTTCAAAAACATATTCCTTCTTGAAAGTTGATTTTGAAACCAGTGTCGCACAGCTGACTAATACTCAGCAAGTTGTAGTTGAGTCCTTCTACTAAAGAAACGTTACTGATCGTGAGACTTTCAATATTTACAGTTATGTATCCCACAATTCTTCCTTTGCTATTTCCTCCAAAAGAAACTTTTTCACCATTAACTTGCACAAGCTTTATAAAGCAGATTGAGTCTCCTATCATATGTCTTGAGCATCCACTATCCAAGTGTCATTTAACATTTTTCTTGATAGTGACCTACATTTAAAAAAAAAAAAAAACTCAAGCTTTCTTTGGTACCCATATTTTCTTGGGTCCAGTGAAGTTAGTGTGATATACAGTCTTTGCCCAAACCTTCTTCACAAGTTTCCAAACCATAGGACATTCTTTCCCAAAGTGTTCTGAGTTGTTACACTTAGAACATTTAAGAGCACTGCGGCCTACAGATTTTACAAAAACTTTTTGGAAATGATTTTTGTAAGAATTTTTTGTAGGTCTTTATTTATTTCTTTCCTTTACCTTAGGAAAATCAATTAAAGGAATGGTTTCAACAGTCATTCCCAAACCTGATTTGTTGAAGTAAGGTCTTTGTGCAGAAAGAATTTTTTTCCAGTTTCTCAAATCCTATAGAAAACCTTTTAGAAATGCTTGAGATATCATTTTTCAAGAATGCATATTCTTTTGAAAGATTATCTATATTTTCTTTTAAAGTAATAACACTTTTGTCTAAATGTTCGACATTTTCTTTCCAAACAATTTCCTGTTACTTTAGTGCAGAATTTTCCCTTTTAAGTTCGGAAATCCTCTTGAGAGAGGTTTTGAGATTAAGACACAATTCATCAATATATTTAGAAAATTTAGTATGAATTTTTAAATTAATTACCTCGATTTCACTGTCTGAGTTTGAGTTTTTCTCAGAGTCTTAATCTATGTCTGATTGTGCCATGAGACAAATATTGGTATAATCATCACTTTCTTCACATTCAGTGTCACTCCAAGTTTCTGCTTTAAATGAATTTCAATATTTCTCAGTTTTTACTTTTTTTCTCTTCAGCAGAGAACAGTTGGGCCTGATGTGTCCCTTTTTCTTGCATTCAAAGCAGACTATATCCTTGTCGGATTCATCATCCTCAGCTGATTTATTTTGTAGCTTTTGAGAACTTTGTTTCTTCGGATTGAATCTTCTTCCCTTTTTATTCAGTTTTCTGAACCTTCTTATCATGAGAGCAAGCTCTTCATCATCCATATTGTCTTCTGAATCTATGACATCAAAATCATCATTAAATTTTAATGCAATGAATTTCTTACTTTTGGGATCTTCATCTTTATTGATTTGCTCCACTTCATAAAACTGAAGAGTGCCAACCAATTCGTCAACAGAGAGTGGCATAATTCTTTGTGTCTCTCTTATTAAGGTTTTAATGTGGTTCCCATCTTTGGAAAGCCCACATAGTAGCTTGTTGACCTTCATGGGTCTAGAGATTGGTTGACTTTGATACTCAAGACCATTCATTATTTCTGTAAAACGACTAAATATGTCAGTAATAGATTTTCCTGGTTTCTTCTTGAATGCTTCATATTGACCGAGCAGAATATTGATTCTGGTTTCTTTCACTCAATTGGTTCCTTCATAGGTGATGTGCAATCTATCCCAGACTTCTTTAGTTGTTTCACAAGAAGATATTATGTTATATTCAGTAGGAGATAACGCACAATATAAGGAATAAATTGCTTTTGCATCAAGAGCTTGTCTCTTGGTTATCTCTTCTCGAGTCATTTCACTAGACTCAACAGCTTATTTTCCTCTTTCTGAGATTGTTGCAGCTTTAGAAATGATTCATTTGTCTATCACATCCCATTCCAGAGGATCTTTTTGTGAAAGCTAGTACGAGCACTTAGAGGGGGTGAATAGGTGCAAAAACAAATTTTCAGAGAGAAGTGTGTAACTCTAATCAATAATAGATTATGAAAAGGAAATTAGACTCTTGTAAACAAATTAAGTTACGATCAAAGTAAAAGAGCTTAGGAAAGAGAATAAGAACACAAGATTTATAGTGGTTCGGCTTAATCCAAACCTACGTCCACTATTCCGCACTGACAGCCCACCGGCTGGATTTCACTATGAATCAAAAGAGTTGTTAAAGTAAAGCTATTCATTGTTTCCACAATGTAGAAACTCTACTACACTTTCTCAAGATCTCACAAATATATAAACTCTCTTTTGCATACAAGATTTCGCTCAACAATTGAATTGACTAAGAATAAGGAGCTTCAAACTTTAGAATTCTTCTATCGCGCGCACACTCGAACAACTGGAACGCCTTCTTTATATACTCCTTCATGCCATCACATCCGTTGGCACTTACCAAAAGAGTTCTTCCAATCTACCCGTTGGACAGAATTAATTAGGAAGATTTCGAGTTATTTTAGGAATATGACAATAGCCCACCAATCTTGCTTGCCCATACAATCAGGATCTAGGTTTCCATAAGTATAACCTTCCAAATATACTTCGCCATTCAACGGATCCAAAATCCCTGAATCAATATCAATTTGAATAATGGATTCCGACATGCTATATCCAGCCAAGAGATCTTCTTTAGTCGATAGAATCAAATCCTTAACAAAATACTTAGTTCTGGATAAGCCTTCTTCGACGATCTAGAAACTATCAAGAGGATAAACTTTGAGTCTTGAGTCTGACAGTCCGAAGGTCTTCAGACTTTGATGAAAGAGTCTACAAGTCTTCAGACTAGATTGATGGAAACGTTTTGTCAACTTCTAAACACTCAAGGAAGTTTTCTCCAACACCTTTGATCTTAAGAATGCCTTCATCTTGTTTTTCTATATGTTGTATTCCTTTCCATCAAAATAAAGCGGTCTGGTATTGCTCTACCCTTCAATCAAACCTGAAGCTAACATACTAGCCATGGATCGTTAACTCTGAAGTAAAAATACTTCAATTTAAATGAGTACTTAAACTCTGATACCAATTGAGAAAACTAGTATGAGCACCTAGAGGAGGTGAATAGGTGCGAAAACAAATTTTACAGAATAAAGATTATAATTCTACTTTTAAACCAACTCTGTTCAGCAATAGATTATGAAAAGAAAATTAAACTCTAAAAAACAAATATTGTTGCGATCAAAGTAAATAGCTTAGGGAAAAGAATAAGAACATAAGGTTTATAGTGGTTTGGTTTGATCCAAGCCTACGTCCACTCTTCCACACTGACAACCTACTGGCTGGATTTCACTAAGAATCAAAAGAGTAGATATAGTATAGCACTTCCTTGATTCCACAGTGTAGAAACTCTGCTATACTTCCTTAAGGTCTCACAGAAATATAAACGTTCTTTTAAGTACAAGTTTTCGGTCAACAATTGAATTTGACAAAAAATAAGGAGCTTAAGACTTTAGAATTATTCTATCATGCACACACTCAAATAACACGAACGACTTCCTTATATACGCCTCCATGCCTTCATACCCGTTAGCACTTACCATATGAGTTTTTTCAATTTACCCATTGGACAGAATCAATTATGAAGATTTTGAGTTATTTAAGAAATATAACGATAACCCACCAATCATGCTCGCCCATACAATCATGATCTAGGTTTCCATAAGTGGAACCTTCCAAGTATGCTTCATCAATCAACGGATCTAAATTACCCGAATTGAAATTAAAATGAATAACATATTCCAAGTTACTATCTCCAGCCAATAGATCTTCTTCAGTCGATAGAATCAAATCCTTAACAAGATACTCAATTTTGGATAAGTTTTCTTCGACGGTTTAGAAACTGTCAATGAGAATAGACTATGAATCTTGAGTTTGGCGATTTGGCAATCTTCAGACTTTGACTAAAGAGTCTGCAAGACTTCAGACTATACTGATGGAAACATTTTGTCAGCTTCAAAACACACAAGAAAGTTTTCTCCAACACCTTGTCCCACATCAAAAAGATGCGAGTGCGCACGTGTACAAGATTTGACACTAATCAATTATCATTATTTTTTTTATTAAAATTCAAATTAATAATTATAAAATAACTATTGTGTCCTATTGAAACAATGTGATTGTTCACAATAGAGTGATGGTTTTTTTTAATTATTTAATTTTGAATTTATTATTTTTGCCTAATGGTTATTAGGCACTCTTACAACCTTTGAAAAGTTATGTTTGTTTGGATATAACTTCTTTATCTTTGAAATGTTGTATCCATTCAAATATGTTTATTCAACAGTTTTGTTCAATTCTTTGCAGAACTTTTAAGCATTTATCATGATCTTCCTCTTCCTATTTTCATTTTCATTCAAACGATATATGGCCATCTTTTTCAATTGTTTCCTAAAGAGATCTTAGAAAAATACTAAAATTGTTATCTAGTATTCTCATTTGAGACTTTATTATATCCTTGAGGAAATTTGTCAGTAACCATTAGCAACATTGTGGAGCAAATAAATCCTAAAAAAAAATGATATCACGCCTCAAAGTCCGACTTGATTGATCTATAAATCCGACTCCATTATTCTACCTTATTTGAAGTCATATGTTTTCAACTCCATGGGTGCTTCATCTAGCAATGCTTTAGTATCATTGCCCTCATGTTCGCCAACTTGAATGGTGGTGTGGCCCCAAGGTCAAAGAACTCCTTTCCTCCTACTCTTCTTCCTTCCTCGTTGATGACCCCATTTAGTTTTCTCTTCTCTACTTTGTCATCTTGTTCATTGATTGGTGAGACCCACAATGGGGCACTCACCCCGATCAACAAGAGAGACGCGTGGTAATCCAATTGGATGGAGCATCCTGATGAGTCGTCAGCGACGACGATTCAAATTGATGACTGGTAGAATCGCTCTTCAAGTCTATCACCACCAACTTTTGTTCACTGAAATGGAACAAGCTTTTGTTGTGCGAACTTGAAGAATGAGCGAATTGTTGTCTGATGATTGAGGGGACAAGTATACCACAAGTACCAAAACTTGGCACGAGTAGATATCGAAGTGCCAAAACTTTCAAAAAATACACTAATGTCACTTTAAAAAAAATGAAACACTTAAGTGCCAATGCCAACGAGAGTAGCCAGAAATTTAATGTGGCTTATTTTAATAATATAAGTGGCTATGTGACTTGCCAGAATGCTTACTCAACCATGAACATACAAAATGACATCGTTTTGCTCCTAAATTTATTAAATTAATAACTAAATTATTTTAGAAAGGGGGAGGCAGCAGCATTCGGCAAGGGCCTCCATAGCCCTCACCGCAGCTACCCCACTATCACTGGAATGGGCCGGCAACAATGAGGCAAGAGTCAGCCACAGTCGCGCCAAGCCTTGGGTAGTGGCCGACAACCTTAGCCAACCGCTAGTGAGGGCCTGCACCATTGTCAACCTTTTTTGGCAATGATGTGGTGGTGATGGCGAGGGCTGTGGATGCCCTCGCCAAGCTATGGCTTCCTTTTTCAAAAATTATTTTAATTAATATGTATATTAAAAATTAATTTTGAGGGCTTATATTGCCATGTGGATAGTTTTTTTTTAAATGCCAAATCAATAAAATAAATAAATAAAAAGTAGCCAAAAAAATGCCATATCAGTAGTTTGATCTAAATTTCTCACTGTTTTTCTTTGGTAAGGAATATAATTTTTTTAAGTACTGCATTTTTTTTTCCAATTTTTTGATATACTTTTGAAATTTTTCCTATACTAAATTTTGGCACTTGTGGTGTTCACACCCCAATGATTGAGTGTATGCAGCGAGTCTTTGGTTTCGTTCCGTTATAAGTAGTCAGTTCTTGTGTGAACAGCTTTTATTGTAGCATCGACATTAGGATAGTTTTGAGAAAACCCTATGGGTTGGCTTAGCGAGTTAAGAAACAAAGTAGCAGGATAAAAAAAACGTGTGCGTTTGTATGAAATAAGCGCACGACACATTTTCAGCATCAATTTCTTGAGAAGTAATCACTCGTTTTGATGTCACGTGTGGGAAGTAGTTTTTCGTTAACTGTTTAATAGAAGATAAACTTGGGCAACTTCGAAAATGCATTCAAGCAGTTGAATCATTTCCAGGAATTTGGACTTCAATTTCAAGGGAGCTTATAACATCTTAAGAAGGCTATCAGACTTCGACCCAAAAAAAAAAAAAAGAAGGCTATGAGACTAGTGTTGGATGCACCCAATTAGTAATTCAGGGTCCAATCAAGATACACATGATGTCTCAATATGAATTCTTCAATAACTATGTTATTTTATAACCCTTTTACAATTTTTTGTGAAGTATTGTACGTATATATATCTTGAAACTATTACCGTGCAGTCGTGGAAATTCTATGGCCTTCGATTGCAAGGTGTTCTGCAAATACCACGTAGAAGTTTTAGCACTCATTTTCACGATAATTGAAGTCGTTGAAAAAACGGTACCAAATGACCAATAATGCTGATTGATACATTTCCGCATCAATGTATGTTGATATCGAAGAAAAGTAAATCCGATGTTGACTGAGTTGACACCCCCAGTCATCCGAGGCCTCTTAGATAAGTTTGATTTGTATGATTGTAGTGGAAGAGGGAGGGAGAAATGAAAATAATGTTCATCGTCATCTCTAGACATTCTTGACACAAGATAAAACATGATGAGGAGACGAGTTATTCCTCTTCAAATGTAAATTTACAACTTCTTGCTTTACATATTACAAGCAGAAGCTAGATCATAGAGTTTAGCGTTCCGTATATATCAATCATGATCTCTCTAGTGGCTTCTGTATTGGCACGAAAGTTGGCTTGCCCTAGCAGCTTCTTCAATCAAGTGAAACTAGTGAGATCTATCTGATACGAAGCTTCATCGAAGTGTCAAGAGTTAGGCTTCTATAATGATTGAAGTGTCTGTTCAAATGCTGCATTGGAAGCCTTCTTACTTAGCATCCGAGCTAGAAGAGCCACCACCACCAAGTTTAGGGTCAGTTTGGTAGTAGACAACCTCCCCGGTGTCGCTGACGTAGTGATCTCTCTTCAAACTTCGTATTAACATCCCAATCAAATGGAAGGGCAACGGGCCCGACTTCTTCGGCTCTCGATAATATTTCCCGAGTACAGGCTTTGCCGCTTCCGTCTGCATCATCACAAAGAAAAAGGGCACGTCTCAGAGATTTATCAAGAAACGCTATTATTATCAAAATCGAACACTTCATATATATATATATATATATATATATATATATATATATATATATATATATAGGGACGGGATGGACCTACTTCAAATTTTCTCACGAGACTTGTGTCAAAGCAACAAAGCTTTCATTTTTATCGATCAAGGCGGGGGTCAATTTTTGTTGACCCAAAAGAGGGAAAATATATGTAACTCACAGCTTCGATCAAGTGATAGTGAGGGATTTGAGGGAAAAGATGGTGTATGACGTGAGTTCCGATATCGTGGTGAATATTGTTGATCCACCCATAGTCCCGATCAAGCGTGGTGAGCCCACCTCTTAAGTAACTCCATTCCTTAAAACAGAAAAAGCAAAAGAGAACCTTCAATTTCTTGCAATAAAGTTTTGTTCCAAAACGACAAAAGGGAGGTGGAAAATATCTTCTTTCATTGAATGGCATTACCTTTCCGCGGTACCAAGGAAGTTTGTCTTCATGCCCATGGTGATGGAGGTAAGTCACAAAGTCCAGCCACATCACAAAAATCTGATAAAACCAACAATAATTGGAAACACACTCTAGTCAGAATTTGTCGAATGCTAGGAAATGCCAAGACTGATGTACAAAACTCATAAATGGACTGATACAGTGAGCCGTAAGTAGAACTTTAAACAACTAGGTCATGTTAAACATCGAAATAAAAGTCTGCCACGTCGCTTAACATGCGGAGTTTTCAAATCCAGAGTTGTTAAACCGAACCATTAGCAAAGTTGATGATGAAGAAAGAGGGATTACCCAGTAAGGGATGCCATAGAGCTTGAGCAACTGGAGAGGACCCATCACGAAGGACAATCCCACAAGTAGGCCCACCATGGCCGCCCAACACACTGTAGATGTGATCACATCTTTCCTCTCACTTGACACGAACAAGTCGCTCTCTGGGTGGAAGTGTGACCCTCTTTTCCCTGGACTCCTAATCCACTGTGAAATTAATACTATGTCAGGCCATGAAAATCTCAATTCTTGACGACCCCATTCTCCCATTCGAAATTTCACTTTTTAACTCTCTTTCAAAATTCAAGAATACTTTTTCTATTTCCGAATTCTCGGAGGAAATTTAGGATTAGAACTTTGAAGTAGCATATGAAGTTTCCATGAGCAATCTTGCTAGCTAGAGGAACAGGAATTGACTTCAGCCAATCATAATCGCAAAAGTCAAATCTGAATCATCATTACCCCGAGTGATTACGCCTGTCGTGAGATCACGAATGGATGGTGAGGCATCGAATCTTAGATGGAATAAACTAAGCTCGAAACTCGGCCTCTACCATTCAATGCAAGCAATAATTCCTCCATTTTTTTTTTTTTTTTTGGCCAATAGCAATAATTCCTACATGAAAAGGTGGATTTATGTCCGATTCGAACGGTGATTCAATGAAAGTTGGGTCTATGATCTATCACGTCAGGAATAAAGTAAGGCGATCCGAAAAAGCTCTTTGTAGGACATTGCTTTTCTCTCCTTTTTCTTGCTTTAACGGTGTTGATTCAGAATGAGCAACAAGAAAAAGATCATCTTGGGGAGCCACGTGTCGAACACTCACAAGATAGATGGGGTAGGCAAGCATGGGAAAAGGGGCTGTGAAGCGGAGAATCCTTGTAATGGCGTCCAAGTTCTTGAAGATCCTTTCAGGTAACTGCAAGAAGAAAGAAATCGAACCTAATAATTGAGAAGATTAAAAAAATACAAGAAAGAAAGAAAGAGTAGGACAAAGGGGCAGATGACTAACTGGATGCCATGACTCATCGTTCTCGACGTGTCCATGATTCTGGTGATGAGTTCTGTGGCTAATTCTCCTATCGTATACAATGCAAAAGGAAGTGACATTTGAGATTGTCAGTCGTATCATGAATCACATATTTGTTTATTGACTAAAACTGTTCTAAGTTCTAATTATTTGAATTTACTGAGCTTCTTAACAGGGAAGGGTAACATAATTCCTATAAAGAAAAATGATTTATCCCTTATATCGCTTACAAATGTAAACAAACGAAAAACATTTTTATTATACATGAAAATGTTTAAACGTAAATATCTTCGTCGACTAATTATTTTATGCAAATATAAGTAAACATTTTCAGAAAAATGCTTTCCACATCATTTATTTTCCATGAAATTCAATAAGCCTAAGCAAAGTCGTAGAGGTGGTGACTTGAAACTTACCATCCATGGTAAGGCACTAGAATGGAGGAATGAAGGAGATGCCCCACCACACTATTCAGCTTAGCATCGTTCGAGAAGCTCCCGTGGCCACTGCATCGGTTTCAGAAAGCCAAAAAAGGCCAAATTTTAAGCGACTACAACCGGAACCTCCTTCAACAAACGCCATAACTCGACGTGTATCAACTGAGAATCGACAAAGCAGAAATGCAAGGTGGAAGCGCCAAACCGAAGACATACGCAAACGCAAACTATAACAACGAGAGCCTCCATGAAATATGATGACATGATGAGAATATTTGAGCAAAAGAGAGGAACTAGAGGCCGTACCAATCGTGGCCGAGAACGAAGAAGGCCCAGAACATGGTGCCCTGGGCAGCCCAGTAGAGAGGCCAGACGACCCAGCTGTTCAAATACGCCGCCCCGCAGGCGAGCCCGAAGACGACGGCGACGTCCCTCACGACGTAGCTCATCGACCTCCACGGGTCCTTCACCCAGCAGTGCTTCGGTATGGCCGCCCTCACGTCCGCCAGCTTGAACGGCGGCGCCGCGCCGGGGTCGAAGAACTCCTCCCCTCCTCCTCCTCCTCCTCCTTCCTCGCTGACGACCACCCCGTTTCGTTTCCTCCTCTCTCCCGCGTCATCTTCTTCGTCGGTTGGCGAGACCCGCAATGGGGCGCTCACCCGGGTCGGCAGAAGAGATCCGCGCGGTCGCCCGGCCGGACGGAGCTTCAGATCTGCGGTACGGACGTGCGTGGATGGGAAACATCTGTTGTCTTTCGTGGGCGTCCTCTGGAGTTGCGATCTGGGGATGGTTTGAGGGAGGGGTTTGAGGCCACATTGGGACAAGACCCATGTAGCCATCGTTGAAGAACAGGTAGGTAGAGAGAGAAAGAGAGAGAGAGAGAGAGACAATGCAAGGTAAATACTATATGTGGGGATTCCTTTCCTTTTTTTTTAATTATTTTGGGAGAGGGAGAATGGAGGAAGGCGCAAAAGTATCGGGAGTGAAGGGGAAAGCTAAAAAGAAATGGTGGGGTGAAACAACGCACAGAGAGGAGAGAGAGAGAGAGAGAGAGAGAGAGAGAGAGAGAGGGGAAATCTAGGGTAATGAATCTAGATATCTGCAAGGACGAGTACGAATGGCGTTGTCCGGAACGAAGGGGACCCCCTTTCCCTGCAAGAACCGGTCGTACCTCTCTCTCTCTCTTCTTCTATATCTGAAGCAAGATTCTCTCTCTCCCCTTTTCTCTTCTCTTGCAGATGTTGTCTGAACGACAAGGAAGAACACGAGGGGAGGCTGTTAATATAGTTTCAAAGCAGAGACCGTGCCTCGCTCGTTCCTCACGTTCGTTCTTGCTTGGTTCGTGGGAAACTTCATCCTTCCCTACTGGCCAAAAGGGAGGAGGAGGAGGAGGAGGAGGAGGAGGAGGAAAGCTTTTTGAACTTTTTTTATCTCAAGGAATTGACGTGGACATCAAAAAGTCGTCTTCTGCGATGCGGGTCCATCATTATCAATGTGTGACCTTGTTAGGTACAACACATGGGTTTCAAAGTCTAATCGCGCTCGGCATTCACGTTTTTATGTAGTTTTCTTGATTTATGAAGAGCGATCAGGGGGGATGTCACTACAGCGATGGCGGGGATGTCACTAGGCTTGAATATTCGATTCGGCCGGTTCTTGATATCTCTCTCTCTCTCTCTCTCTCTCTCTCTCTCTCTCTTATGCGAGATGATTTTTGCCGGTTTCGGGGAGATGGACGGTGCAACTGGGCTCATCTCAAAGTTCTCCAAACTCGTTTACAAACAAAACTCGATTTGGTTCATTTTCTCTCAATAGCTCGATATATTCCTTTTTAACAACAATACGCATCTTGCATTTTTGCTCAAAGTTTCTGAAATTAAATTTGCTCAAGTCAAAAGTGCTAAAATTGATGTGATATAATAAGATACGACACGGAAACTCTATTGGATCTTTATAAAAGTCGGTATGGCAGCCTCTCGATAGCGTGATAGGCTCATCCTTCGAACATAATATGCCTCTTACATAACTTGCTCGGATCGAAAGAGCACTATTGGTGCGAACATGACAATGATCGGGAGCATGGAAACCACCCAGCTGCTTGTCCTCTAATGGTGCTGTTCATCATGGTGGTATTGAAAAGGGTCGGTGGGAGGACACTCGTGAGGCCACATGAGGAACGTGGGTCAATTCGAGGGCGCGTATAGGAGAGGAGCATCAAATGGGGAAAAAGCAGACCATGTGAAAGTCCTGCTTTGGGATTTGGCAAGAAAAATGTTTTTAATATTGGCACAGAAGCGTGGTTTGACTAAGCCCACTGAGGGATTGGCCATCCCACACCCAAGTTCTTGATTGGTGGATGGGGCCATCCTTGTCACTCCCAAAAATTTTCCTCCTTCAACTGCTTCTTTGTTGTTCCAACACGAGTTGAAAGTATGTAGACGTTTTTATGGGGCTTTGATATGACCTAAAACGATGATAGATTAAAATGATGTCG
The DNA here is from genome assembly GCA_019915185.1 of Eucalyptus camaldulensis. NCBI lineage: Eukaryota > Viridiplantae > Streptophyta > Magnoliopsida > Myrtales > Myrtaceae > Eucalyptus > Eucalyptus camaldulensis. Next base: position 14,460,954 of record JAHSVA010000014.1, on the reverse strand, counting down.
TGATGAACTGGGATTATATATTTATCATGGTGAATTTTGTCCTATTGAAGTAGGCGTGTTATAACGGAGATGTGTCTTCCTGTCAGTTGTGTATAGAAGTCGCCACACGCACCTTCCCTCTCTTCTCTCTCTCTCTCTCTATTAGAAGTAGCAGCTTTAGATCCTCTCTCTCTCTCTATTAGAAGTAGCAGCTTTAGATCCTCTCTCTCTCTACCCAACATTGGATAGGAGGTCGCCATTAGGTTTACCATAAGGCTGACTAAGGTAAAGAGACCTCAAACTTGTGATTGTGCTGTAATGGTTGCCACCATGCAAAGCACATTACTATGCCTACGCACATGCATGTGCACGCGCACACAAAGTGTTTAAGGATTAGGGTCCGGTGGGTTTTACATGTGATTTTTCTCTATTGTCTAGACCCTTTAGTTGATTATTGATGTGTCAACTAAATAAAGGATTTACAAGGGTCGTTCATCTAACGGTGAAATATGTATTAGATAAGAATTAGTTCTTAAAAAGTATAGTGTTGACGAAACATGACTTGTTTGGCTAATTAGACATAAGTTGTTATTGATAATAGAAATATTTTTCATTAACTAATTATTTCAAGTGATACAAATCATTATTTTTATAAAAATATTTTCTAATCATTCATTTTTAGAAAAACGAACAAAATCAAAATTCTCCAAAATCTTCAACTGAATTGAGGCCCAGAGATCAATGAGACTTTTCAATAGCTATCACTTTTTTTTTTTGGTCAAAAATAGCTATCACGTACTCACTCATTAACTCGGTCACCCTAATCATACAAGATGTCGAACTCCCCTAAAGCTCTATTTATTTTGTGAAAAATAAATCGTTTAAAAATATTTTAATAAAAATGATCATTTATACCACTTAAATAGTTAAAAGAATATCTTTTAATTATCGGTAATAATTTATGTTTAAATATTTTTTGTGAGTAAAAAAAGTAATTTTCGTTCATTAACTTTTTAAGCAATACAAGCGATCACTCTAAGGAAGATGTTATTTAAATTTTTTATTTTCCACAAAAGAAACAAAGCTATGATTAATAAGGGATTACGCCCAATAACGACATATGCCTGCCGCACTTATGACAGCAATGATTAAATTAAATGAGCCTTAATCGGAATTCATGATCAAGAAAATGAACCGGCTCCGTCCAAATTTTTTCTTGGAGAAAGGCGGCTTTCCATGATGAATCTGATGATGCCCTTTCGTAGTCATCGTATTCCACACACAATCATTTCTAACCACGATCCAGTCGTGTAAAATCAAAATGGTATCATCCGTGGGCAACAAACGGCAGCGAATAGTAAGATTGACAATTAGCCCTACCAGCAAGGTCCCCTCGCGAATGCGTTTTCAGGGCATTTCGAAGTGGATCGGAACGATCCTTGCGACCAATTATTTGATAATTGCGTGACTTAGCGAGCGAAGCAGGGTTGCAAAGTTGGCAGAGAGAAATCGCCCTATTCATCATCCTCGCGATGCATGACAATTAGTGATTCATGGTGATCTTTCCATCAGATCGAAGCAATGCAACTTTCAGATGAGGATGAGACGTGCGTGCAACGGCCATAACTGCTGATTCCATGTCCAGCATCTTCCTCACTTCCCATCAGACTACTGTTGTAGTGTTCCACCAGCAAAATCAACATTTGCCATGATTGTGTCCATATCAACCACTAACAAATGCAAAAAGTGTTACCTCATTTGTTCGAGCACTCGAAGCACTACCTACATTTCCAAGCACAAACAACTTATGCCTTTCTCACCATCGCTACTTTGCTGCTTGGTCATTTTTACTCTCAGTGCACGACCTACTCATAGATTAATCATGAGGAGGTCATGTAAATAACATCAAAGTAAGTACCATATGCAAGCGATGCGACGTTGATTACTTTGACGCTCCCTCCTGTGTAAAATATATCGACAAATGGTATTCAACGTGTTTTTCCATATATTTGTGATCTCAAAGCACTATCTATGTTTCCAACTGTTTTTTTTCTGGTGTTAATGGGTCATCATATGATGGCCAGGCCCTTATCTCTGCACAATAATGGACCTTGATTTGCAAAAGAGAGCATGCTCTTTTTACTAATCCGTCAGACAAAACTTAGCACAAACTAGGAGTCTTTCTACTCCTTTTCAACCCAGAGCAAGAAACTAAATATTTTCTAGTGCTTCAGCCAGGATGAGAGAAGGTAATCTACACTCCAGTAAGTGTTGTTTGAATAACTATACCGATGAAGGTCGATTTGTCATCCGCAAGGCATCCACTGGTGGTCTAGGAACCATTGATCAATATTTACTTGCACAACATAATTTATATTCTTGATATTTATTTCAAAATACCGTCCTTCTCCTATCTCATAGTCAAAAGTCAGCTCAATGACATTTTTCCATCAACTATCTTACCAAGAAAAAAGAACAGTCCATGACTATTCATTGCTTTACAGGAAAAACTTCAGGAGAGAACAGTGGCATCTACCTTTTGGCACCTCCTGACTGACAAGCCCCACTTTCCTAGTTGATGCCATCTGCACGCTCATTTGGACATCAATTGGTGGCCACCCATGTATTTGAATAAGATAGCCACCAGTGGATGGATGCATAGTGAAGTAACAGTATGTTTTGCTCATATGTGCCACCATTTTCGCCTTTCCATGACCTTGACAAGCTCATTGGCTAGTGAAGCAAAATCTTCAGCTCCGCTTTGCAGTTCTGCAGTGCGCTGGTTGATTCTCTGATAGAACCAAAGCAAACGCAAACTAATTTCATCAGAACACGACAGAACATTCACCAACACAACCGACAAGAAAATTAAGCAAATAGCCACAAGAAACATAACATTATAGACATCTCCATTTTCTTCAGTCATACTACATGTTATGTACATTCAGCACTAAAGCAACTGACTAATGCTATAATTGAACACAATGAATTCCCCGATATATTTGCATTACACATTTGATTTAGCCAAGCCTCAGCCCTTCCATTCAGAATTTGAGTTATGCTTGCATATTATCAGGTTATAGATTTGATGTCCTCCAACAGCACTGGCAATAAACATGTACACTACAGATAGAAAATAAACATGACTGATGTCCTTGCATGCCTATTTGTGTATTCTGATAAGAGACTTATGCAGTCACCTTAATCATGTTCAACTTTATGTCATGTTCTCATCCAAAATCAAGTAATATTCTTTTTATTATATTCTCACCCACATAAAAACAACTAATGTCCTTGCCAATCCAGTGATATCTATGTAAACTCATAACATCGCACTACCTCCAGTTTCGCCTGCCTTTCAAGAAGCTTGTTTCTTGCCTCTTCAGCCACTGCAGCTGGATCCTGAAATCATTTGCCACATAGTTTAATGCCAGTTCGGTTCACTAAAAAGTCATAAAGAGTGCGTCTGCATGAGAGAGAGAGAGAGAGAGAGAGAGAGAGAGAGAGAATCTGGGATTCATTTTGCTTACCCTTTTCCGATATTTAGCAATTATTTCTTCAGGTGTCCTTAGTCTAGGTTCCGTGACATCTGTTGCCCCTTCGAATAACTTCTCCCTTTCCGTTCCTTTTACAGAAGAAAATGGTAGTCTAATCTATCAAGTCATAAAAGTCAATTATGTCATCATGTAATTCATGTAGTGAAATGGAAAATTACTGTTGTCTTTATTTTGGGGTTTATAGACTGAAGCAGATGCCATTGGTGCAAGATCATCAATTTCAATGTCATCTGTGCAAACAAGAACCTGAAACTCAGTAGATAGCCAAAGGTAACAAAAAAAAAACACCAGGATGTGGTTGCAGAGACGGATCTCACCTATGCTAAGCTCCACTTCCTGATCATTTGTGCCAGAAGATGGATCCACAATTTCCTGATTATTTCTAAGTGTCGGTAACTGGTCCACAAATGGAGGTTTTGAGAATACATCCTCTAAATGAGTAACATCAGATTTTGAAGTCGCAGAATGTTTCCCCTTGTTTTCTGCTTCTCGCATTTTAAATCCTTTCGCGATGCCCCTCAGGATTCCTGGTGCAGAAGCCTGGATTGACAAGAATTAGTATACATACCAGCCTGGAGATTGTTGACTAGGATGCCAAAGAAAAGAAGATAGCATAACCTGTTTTTTCTTCTGACTAGAGAAAGTAAGTGCAGCATCTGCAGCATCTGCAGCAGCAGCAAGAACCTGATCATGGAGACAAGGCAAAGCTCCCATGGCCCTACAAAATGATCTTATATTATTTGATAAAATTCGAGCTTTTACAACAATTAAAAAAAAAAAATCACCTAATTACTTAAATTTTTGGTATACAAACTCGATTAAGTAGTGGCATAGAATACCTGAGATCATCTTCGCCATCTTCCAGAGAGATGAGAGCCAATTCACACCCATTTGCCTATCATAGATAATTACAACAGGTGAATCCTTAAACAAACCAAAAACATGCAGATTGCAAAGGAAGGTTAACAAAATATGCTTTTAAAGAAGATCCACTTGAATCATGTCTATCATATGTCCTAGCTGATAAAAAATCGTGATGGAACAGATACCATTGCACCAGATTTCACTCCCTCCATTGACTATGAAGGGAAACCAATTGATAGATGGATACATCCTAGAACTTCTTCCTAATAATTAGGTTCGTTGTCTATCATTTATGTAATACCAGCGCAATCTGTGAACCGTCAGAAGCCATCATCTTGCCCATGTTTGCCGTGAAATTCCACCTTAGAATTGACACTAAAGAGCTTACTTTCACCAAAGCTAAATCAGGCAAAGATCTGTCAAATTGACAATCAGAATAGTGAGAAATGCTCCATCAATGAGTGAAGAAATTATATCCCAGAAAGCCAGAACCAAGGAAAACTAGGTTGTTTTGTCCAGTTCTGGAATATCATCACAAGCCTGAAGTTCACAATTACCTGATTTCAAGGTCTCCAGTCTGGTACAGTGCGACCAGCCCACTAACTTTCCCCTCTTTCCTTAAAGTCGAAGTCCAACAGCAAGGTTTTGCATGTTTCACTTTGCGACTAGTTTTATGATTTCCCTGTGTCAGTTTAACAATTAGATTGCTTGAAAACATAAGAACTACAAATGACCGGAGTAAACTAACAGAAAGAGACCTGAATTACAGATTTTGTTGAGTACAGGCGCAAGGAATCTTCGTAGCATAGCAGTAAAATCGAATCCAGCAATCTCCCAGCTGAAAATGCATCTTTTGAGGATTTAGGCTGTGCAGTCTCATGTAAACCTTTTGCAACTTTGCCTTCAGTAGTAGCATCTTTCCTTGATGAAGTGTCCTTAGTTGACTGCTCTGAAGAGACTGAAAGGTGGTCATCTGAAGAAAACTAAAATTCTGCCTTCAGCACATCATATTGAACTAAATGTAAATTATTTCTCACTGACCAAAATATTTCACTTGCCTATAACATACATGGCAATTGGAATAGATTTCTTTTTCAAGAGCAGTGGACGGGAACTGATCCGGTTACCCGTGCCACCATCTATAATAAGAATCTTTGCATCCTTGGTCAATACAAATACAAGTTCATCTATAGGATCAGTTGGCATATTCACTTCCACAGTCTTTTGGCTCTTCAGCATATTATCAGTGTTACTGGATGATCTCCAACAAATGGAAACGACAGGTGAGAGGGAACCACATGAACAGTCTGAGCAGAACAAAACTGATACTGGACCCATGTCAAGCACTGCCACCTGTAATAGAAACATAAAATCAGCTTTCTCAAGAAAGAAAATCAAGCAAAAAAGGTAAAGTATGCTTGAACAATCAAGCAGAATGATCCTCACCTGACCAGACTGAAACCCAACAGCGAGTTTGGTTGCATGATTCACAAACTGTAGTACTTGAACAGGAGAGTTGAAAAGAGAAAAAACAGCTTCACACTGGCATGCCTCTTCTGAAAGCAAAGGGTGCACTGGCAAGTTTGAACAGTATTAGGTTAGAAAAATGTAGAGATCCAGAAAATCCTGCATTATCACACAATGAAATGGTCCAGCAGATACAAGTAACCCTTGCAGGAAAGATGACATGAAAGAGAAATACTCAGAATGTACACAGTCTAGAATAGAAAAATCCAGTGAATTCACTATCCAATATAAATTCATCTGACTACAACAATTAATCTTCAGCTCATTTGAATGATAATGTCTCTTATCAAGCACAATATGCCATTACTACAACCACAAATCCCATCTAGATAGCAAACAAGCCATTTTTGTGTGAACTTGAAGAGGTTGTCATTTAAGCATTTCCATAGTAATGCAACAATAGCCAACATCACTTCAAATGGTTGCATTTGATTTGAAAGATCATGTCAAATCCTAGAGATTGCCAGCAAGCAGCATTCAGAATCTTCAAGAGAAATCTATCTGGAAGAGCATATTTGGATCGCATCTTCATTCTAAAGACTCAGGTTCCAATTTCTACAAATACTGCAACAAGCAATGGCTCACATTTTGGATTCTCTTTCCAACAAAAATAAATTTGCACTCATTGTTCCCAGGATAAATTACATTATCCTAGTGTTTAATAAGATTTTAAGGGTTATTGTTGAAAAGAGATCATTAAACAATGGCTGACGCCCAAAGGATGAATATTATGTATCCTGAAAGTAAACATAGCAGACTTCCATTTTGGTACTAAGCATTGTCCATGTTTTCATTTGAATTTCTGCTAGTTACATTTCACTCCGAAGAAATGCATTGTGCATGTGTTGTTTGCAAGTAGAAACTGGTTTTCTCAATAATGGCATTTGTAATAAATCTCAATATCAAAATCACCTTCATGTTTAGAGTCTGTTATGAAGTGAAAGTTTTTATCGGTTGTCCCGCTCTTGAGATTATATATGAGCACCTGGACAAACAAAAAGGGGGTGAGGCTTTATGCATTCAACACAATCTAATACAAAAGAATTTTCAGGAAAAGAGCTCTTCTGACCAAGCCACTTTCGTTGCCAACAGCCAAATGCAGTGTGAAAACACACAAGTCTAAAGATGAAACTGGTGCAGTTAAACCAGCCACTTGAATACCTTGCACCTGGTAAATCAAAGCTTTGGTTTGAAAGATGCATATCTGCAGCAATTTTAGAATAAGATAATGGAAGATAGGAATAGGAATAATAACCTGTCCTTGCAAACTAAAAATAGAAGACAAGATAGGGTGCGTCGCATCCCACATCCTCACAGATCCATCTTGATATCCACCTATGTAGACTCTACCAATTCCACTCTCTTCAGTACTTGATAATTGACAGGGCACACCTCCAGTCAAGGGCCAATCTGATCCACCATGTACAGAAGCAGTTGGTCTGGCCACTGAACTTATCTGCATAAATAAAGAAAGGACAAACAATAGTATCAAACAACATTTAGTAGAACAATTAAGTTAGCTAAGCTAGACACATGCAGGAATGCCACCTTTGAGAGGTCCTTTGATGAGCATTCTGGTAACTTATAAAGCCTTGCGGAAGTAAGCAATGGATTTCTCGCTGGTATTACTGTAGGAAACTCTAAAGCAGGAACAGATAGTTTTCTCTCATGTTGGGACATCAAAGTAGAAAGGTAGGAGTCATCGTAAAAATGCAGTTGCCCGGGATTGGTCAATAAAAGAAGATCAGCACTAAGATTACCCCCTGCTCCCACACTTGGTAACAAAATCATATCAGCAAAAGAGCCAGTTAAGGTGAGATCAATACGACCAGTACATCTCAGATTTTCTGCTCCCGATGACCATTCAAGATTTAAAACCTGAAGCAGTAGATGATATTGTAAGAGCATAATCCACATTGATAGGATTTAAAGGGGTTCTTAAGAGCAGCTGCATTAATCCATCACCTGATTAAAGCTAATCTAAAAAATATGACAATCATAGCAGGTCAGAAATAGGACAAATCAAATACACCATATCTTGTCAACAAATTGTCAAGTAACTAAAGTTTAGCTACGCCACTCATTATTCTGATAATATGGTAAGTTGCATTCAAGGCAATATGTTTTGTTGTAGAATATTTTGAATTTGATCCGTCTAAAGCATATCGACATGTTCATGAATATCTAATTTATCTTTATTGAGTAACCATGAAATGAGAATTAACAGCCAAATGAGCAATAATAAGTTATGTCGTACTGTCAAAACTTCTTCGGCCCCTATCTGATCACCACCATAGGCAAAGAGAAGGCCATTATAGTTGTGAGATTTCTTGGTTGGAAACCACTGCAAGACAATGACAGGGAGTCTCCTCTCCTCAGATGACAATCGCAGCCTAACGACATCACTTGAAGGTAATTTGGCCACCGCGGCTTTATTGACGGAAGAAGATAATGTTTTCCAGAACAAAATATCTCCATCTACGTATCCCACAGCAACAATGGATCCATCACCAGAGGCCCAACATAGAGCACTGATTTCTTTCTCCCCAAGATAGCATCCAGATGTATCATCTGAATTATCCTCTTTGATAGCAGAATTGGCAAATCCATCCTTCAAATGGAGATCTTTACCCCCTCCAATGAAAAGAATCTGACCTTTGGAAACATCCCAAAGGATAAGCAGCCCACACTCATATGCAATAAGTACTCTGCAAAAAAAAATTCAAAATTAATGCAGAAGACTGCATAAATCAAAATCCTTCACATAATTATTCATAAAGCTAAAATGATGAGGTCTTGACCATGCAAACATCAGGACATGCAAATCCACACAAAGACGGATAAAAATTTGGATTCTTCTAGTTTGTGCACACGAACAGGGCGCCAAGAGTAACCTGCAACTCGTGTTTAAGCACATAAAAGGAAGAATGAGAATAAATAATCCAACATAACATTAAGTACAGTAGTATATTTTGTAGCTCTTGTTTGAGCTATAGGAAGAATTTTCTGGAAAAGAAAGTTTACTTCACACTAATTGGACTCCAACAAATACGTTTGAGAAAAATATGGTCTGTCCTGTTAGGATGACAGCATGTTATTCATTCATTAATTGGATGATTGAATTCAGAAGAGATGATGCAAACAAAATGTTCAAGAAAGACGACAGAATGGATCCATTTAAGTAATTCTGACGGAATTGAATTCCTAGAAGACAGAAATTAGATCGTGCCTTCAGTGTACAACTTCAAGGAGCATAAAGCGTTCATATCAACACCAACAGTAAAGGGATGACTACTGCATTTGTTAGCAGTGAACATTTCAATCTACAAATTGTCCAACTGGCAACATATACCTTCTTAAGACGACAGCAAGCACAATGTGCCTACTATTTGCAAACAAAAGCTATGACTAAATCAGTACACCTAAATTAAGAACAAGGCCTCACACACAGAGTGATATAGTAAATCAAGAGAATTGTAGATGACTAAAATTCATTGATCTTACCTATCCCCCGATGGACATGGTTGGTGAAGAACTCCAACAATCATATGATGATCATCTGGAAATGAAATTCCTGAAACCTCTGCAAAGAGAACAAAGAAACTAAATCACTGTCCGGGAATAAAATATATAATGAAAAATCTATAAATGAAAGGAAGTTGACAACACAGGTAATTGTGGTAATCAGGCATATATCAGCCCTTTTAGCATCAGTTGTACTCTTTGAATATGCTCCAAAGTCGTAGGGACAGAGTTCCACACCTGTCATCAATCTAGTAAACATGCTTGATATTGTCAACAACTTTCCTGACAGCTTAAGCTTTTAGGAGATCAATTAATTCAAATTGTGTGAAAGCTTTGGGTCAATGATTTAAATCTTGGCCCTCCTTTTTGTTGTCATTATGTCTGTTATTCCTGTTTGTCATTTAGCTGTAATCTGACGAGTTTATGTCCACGTCTTATATTTCATATGTAATGTCTGGTTATATAAACTACTCAATTTAATAAATAGCATTTTAACAACCGAAGTGATTTAGTACATGGGGTAGATGACTTTCAAACCTCATATAAGAAATTTTCAATTTGTTCAGAAGAAGGTGAGCATATATTACTCATTATCAACCTAAGATTCACCCTATACAAATTCCTTGATAAGGTAACTATTGGAACTAGCTCTTAAGGTGCCTACAAAAGGAATACGAAACTGGTTGCCAACAAGTGATGCTCCATAAGATGTAAAACAGTCTAAAGACACATGACATGAGAACCACAAATCATTCTTATTGTACATGTATTAATACAGCCACTTTTTTTCCTAAAATTAATTTCTGTGACTTCGAGACATTGTTCAAGTTTTTAAGCTACAAAAATGCCAGAAACAAACTGCCTTTCAATTAAAAAGAGAGCCATAACCACATGCATGTGAGAAAAGAAACAATATGCAAAATCCTATCTGTGGCAGCCTCTCAAAAATGTTCTCAGGTGGGAAAAGCCAATGGCATGAGGATTAGGCCATCAGCAGATACTGCTAATCATCATCAGCTTCATGATGAGGTTAATCAAGACACCATCTAATGGCATTTGACTTCACAAATTTCTAGATCAGTAGATCAGTAAATTTGAAAATACTCATCAATTATGGAAATACTACAACAGACTGACCATTCAGAAAAGGAATGAGGGGTTACTGCTTATAGAAGTTGCAGGAATGTGATAAGGCAACTGGCAAAGTTCTCCACTTTCAGCATTACACTTTAGTACAGAAAGCAAACCATGATCGTCGCCAATGTAGCTGCACGTGATGATAAAGTAGCAGTAACTTGAAGCATTTACAATTTATTGACTTGCAAATCAGTTGGAGTGAAATAAAGAAGAGGAAAAATCACTGCATTGTCTTACATGAAGTTGGAGCCTATGATCACAGAAAAAGCTGTAATGTTTGATTGCCATTGTAAACAAGAAGCTAGGCTTCTTCTCTCCAGATTCCACACCTATAAAGAACCATAAACAATATAACAATATTTTTTTGCTTGATTAAACTTCATTTATCCTAAGTCAGAAATCCCAAAGAAGAGGCCTAAGCCCCTGTTGGTTCGTGCCTGAATGTAGTTGTCATTCGAGATACTGACTAAGATTCCCTGGTTCCTCAGGAACTGTCAGACAAGAGATTAACAATTAGTGATCAGTAAAGGAAATTTCGAGAGGCTATCTAAGTGCTATACAAGCATGTGCAGCAAAACAAAGTTCTACTTCCATCAACCTAGCAGACAAAGCATACAACTACAAGCCCAAAACTGCAACCATGATGCTGCAAAATAAGAGATCAATTTCACAAAGCACATTAATCATTTTATATAAGTGTCCATTTAACCAAGTTGCTCTCTACTTCTTCAAGCTCAACCATCCGAAACAAGATCGTATAATCTAAAAAGAACACATCATTCAATATGTTCACTATTGAACAAAGAAAGCCATCACACATGGCAGCTTGTACGAAAAAATGCCATAAGTAACACCTAAAAAATACAAAACAAAAGAAAGAGGAACGAAGGCAGCAACAACATATATCCACAGCTACTGGATAGTAAAATGTATCAACACCTCATAAGACAATCTCTTTCTCTCTCTCTCTCTCTCTCTCCCCTTCTCCCCTAACAAAATGACATGTAAAAGCTATTTTTCTTCAGGGTAAAAGCAATCAAAATTTTTCTCCCATTAATATTGCTTAATGTCATTGAATGGAAATCAGTCCCTTACAACACGGAAATTATTTTGTGTCTGTACTAAAATAAGGAATATGGTAAATTGGATAACATGAGCGTAGAACCAAGACATTTTAAGTCATTTCACATCAGAGCTCTTCTACATCAACAAGTACTTGATTCTCAAGCCCACTTCATGTAGATTCCCCAGTTCTATTATAGCTGTGGCTCAAATAAATTGCCTGTAGTAAACTGGCCAATGGAGATAGAAACTGTATCCTCCAAATAAGCCCAAGCATTCAATGCCAGGTGCTCTTGGACTAGGTACCTTTTGCCAGATTTTACTCATGCATGTTGCTGGTTACGCTGTCAAGCAAAGAAGTACCCTGAGGGTCAAAAGCCAGTAACTCGTAAAATCCTGTCAATTTTTGCTTAAAAAGTACTGCACATGGGCCTTCATATAATAAGCTGAAAACCTAAATATCAGAATAGAAAGCTTCCTTGAGAGGTTCATCAACATATGCCATTCCCTCTTCAAATACATTATGAGAGCATGACAAGCAGCAATGATAATCTGCATTTCATGAGAACAGACAAACCTCTAAGTGTTTGATAGGAAGTTGTCTAGGAGACATGAAAAGTCCTTCAACACCATCACCACCTATCACTTTGATCCTGCCATCTCTGCAACAGAAGTATGAATGTACGAAAGTTCAAAACTGAATGTCCAGTTGTGTAGTCCACAAGATGCATGAGATCAACTCTTCCAAGGCTTCCATCAAGAGAAAACAACAGCATTTCAACTTACAGGGTACCGATCGCCAAAAGGCTCTGAATGGGGTCAAAAGCAAGAATTGAGGCAGTGGATGGGACCCCATAGTGGACATAAACGCGCAAATCCAAATCCTTCCATGCTGAATTGCCATGCCGTGAATCCCCCTGCATAAGTATTCTCTCCCATTAATCAAGTCATCAGATAGTAAAAAAAATCACCAATCAAGAACCATAGAAAGAGCAGGAACATGAAACAAGCACACAAGTGAGACTCCAACGCCACAATGAAATCCGGTAACCACAACAGAGCATGATCCCACATCTCAAGCTATCAGTCAAGCGCAAAACGTCTCTAAAGCAATTCAGCCTGCGATCACTTCTTGACAAGCACACATTACTGATCACTAGACCGGCATCAGAAGGGTATAAAATCAATCCTCATACTGTTGGATGACGAGAGACCACGTGAATACAAAAAGCTGGTAAAGCCCGCAAACAAATTAACACCCCCACTTTCGCATTGCCAATGGGGCCTAAAGGGCACCTCCGAAATCGACAAACGGGGAGCCTCACGCGCGCAACAAGCTTGTAGAGCGCAACCCAACTCCGATGCCACATTAGAGAGCCCGATGGAAACGCATTCTATATAAACGAAACAACTTTCGACACGGCAACTCATCACCGCTCGCCACTACGTGAATAACTCCGAAAAAACGACAGCATCACATCATCTCGAAGCTACCACGACAAGGACTCCGATCGACCGGTAGCGGGAAAAGCTGCAGACGAAGGTGGGAACGCCGAAACGAAAGAAGAAGACGACAAAGCAAAAGGGGAAGGAACAGGGGCGGGACCTGGGTAGGACTGTGAATCGCTTTCTCGAGCAGTCGCTTGGCGAACATGGCGAATCGGGCAGCAACAAATTTGGAAGATTTCCGAAGGTTTTTTTGCCGTTTCCCAGATTTGATGTTTGATCTGGAAATGGAGAGGCTTTTTTGGAGTTGTTCGGGGGCTTGTGGTCGTTCCGAGGCACGCCTTTTGGTTGGATTCGCTGCAGCTGCAACGACTCGTTAGACCACGGCTAACCTGCGAAAATCCCACTTATCAAATTAACCCCAAAGATAACTCGACCATTTAATAGGGAATGTGTAATTATTTATTTATTTTTATCATGTTGACTTTGCACATAAAATTCATCCCGAGTGTATTTGCATTTGGAGTATGAGATAATTGTCCAAAAAGTCCTGAGATGGTTATCTAAAAAGTTTTAGACTAATTGTACAATAACTAATTCAATTTTAAACTTTTCAATTTGATCAATTCAGCTTTAAATACTTTGATAATTTGTTATTATAGTTTTTCTGGCTAATTTTGATCGGAAATTGCAAAGTCGGCGCCCATATCATATAATTTTTTGGCCAAAATTGGTTGAAATGATTATTTGGCAAATTGTCAAAAGATTGAGAGCTAAATTAATCAAATTGAAAACTTTCAAATCAAAAAAATCCAACAAAAGAAAATTATGAAATTAATGAATATAGAACTAAATTGACTATTATACAATAAATTTAAAACTTTATAAATAATTTTCCCTTTGAAGTATTAGTTGGATCCTTTTTCAAAAACACTCTCTAAGAATTCATGATGAGCTCTATCTTCTTCCATTTTAATTAGAACAAATCCCCCCCTCCCCATCATATCGAGGAGATCGGACTCTATCTTTCTAAGATTGAATATACAAGATGGATTCCGACAATAAGCAGAACGTCTCAGAGTAGATTTATGGGATGTAAATTTTGGCATGTTAGGCAAGAGGATAGCAATTTGCGAATTCTATATATCTCGATAGGATATGTATCTCTATAAGTATGATAGGATACACAACTTTATAAGCATGAAACGCATAAATGAAATAGTTGACAGGAGGTTATCCTTGTCCTATCTCTAGTGATGGATACAGCATGTGTTCCTAGGAAAAGAAATTATTAACTTTTGGGGTCACAAAAGCTTACAAAATACACATATAAACTCTTGAATCAAAAATGGAAAAAGGAAGCATCTAGCTGCTTTTATTAGCCGGTCTCTTGCGAATGTCTTTCGCGTGTATATCTATTTTCAAACTGGTTGGGAGCGATATCAAGTTTATAACTAATCAAGTTTATAACTAAGTAGCCCAATAAAACTAGTTGGAGGAGGTTCCTCGGGAAACTTTATCATCAAGAATCTTTTGTTATTGTTAGAAGATGTAAATGTAAGCAATAGTGAATAGTAAATCTATAGGAAGGCTGGTATTTACTTGGCCGGCCCAAATTATTTTCTATTGTTGGATTACGCATGAGGGCTTTTGGACTAATCAGATCGAACCCCATCTGTCCTTTTCACTGACTTTGTGAGTGTTTAAGCCCACCTCACCATGTTAGCCTAATCCCCAAGACATCTTTCTACATAGTCAATCTCTCATATAATTAAAGCAATGAGCAAAAATGAAGACGGAGTAGGCTGCAATTAACAACCAATCCCCCACATTGGCAGCCATAAAAAATGCTGATGCTTGAGTTTTTAACTCATGATAATCCCCTTTAGGTTGCAAAATTAAGACACTATGTATCCTATTACCTTGTGCTAGTCTGAGTCCAAACAACTAAGTTTGATATGCAATAGCCAAATCCAATGACCGGTATGATGTTTCAGATTTTATTATGCACATCTTTATGTAGCAAGTCAGAATAAAAGTCTGTTCAGTATCCCTTTCCCGCAGCAATTGTGACTCTGAAAAAGGGGTACTACAACTTTACGCGCATGGGGCAAGCGCATTTGGCAAATTGTTTATATTTGCCCTATGCGCAAAGTTACAACAATTTTTAACAAATTTTAGAAAGTGGTCATGCTTGTTTTTGAGGTATTGCTACTCAAAAACATGTATCTTTAGATACACACATCACAACAGTTCACAAGACAATCAAAGCACAATACAGCCACAACACAACTTAGTTTGTTAGTTCTACCAAACAAACACTAAAATTGTCTTTACCACACTATACATTATATATCTTCAAGCTACATTTGGTCGCTTGGATTTCTAATCTGAATAAGATCTAATATGGAATCCAAAAAATTTGTTATATCTTATCCAGTATTTAATGAATCTTAATAATAAAATCAAATATTTTCATATACTATCATGTTCATTATTTGTTATTAATATCATATCAATGTAAATGAACTTAAAAATGTAAAAATAGTGATAGTAAGGTAGCGCATGAGAATGTTTCTGTTTCTCATGGTTTATGTTCTTTTGTTCCCTGAAACAAAAAAAAAGAACAAAAACCTGTTTGGTAATACCAAGTTGTTTTTCTATTCCCGGGAACAATTTTGAGAAATAAGCTAATTTTCTTTTTTATTTTTCTTTTATTTCTTTTCCTTGCTGCGGCCACCGTCAACTGCCCGGAGCCACCGCCCACCGCCGACCACCACCTCTGCCGCCGCCGCCATCGCCATCGCCGCCGCCCATTGCCGGTCGCCAGCCACTACCGGGCCGGTCACTTGTCGCCGGTCGCCGCTACCACCAGCCACCGTCGTCACGATCCGTGAGCAAGAATAAAAAATGAATAAATACAAAAAAGAAATTGTTGCGTTACCAAACGCATTTCTATGCTTTTTCTATTCCAAGAGTAGAAATTTTGTGTAGTTACCAAATAGGTTCTTACTCAGAAATTGTTCCCCGAAACAGAAATAAAAAAGAACTATTTCTAAAAAAAAAAAAAACCCTTCCTCGGAATAGAAGCGTTGTCATGCACAGCCTAAGAATCACTCATGATTTACTACTAAAGAAATTATAAATGCATAAATGAGGTTAACTCTACCAATTAATCCATGATTATTGTATGATCTTAATTTTAAATGGCAACAAGCTAATTGAAGTATTCCAAAGTCCAGGTTTGACAATGGCAAGAAATGTAAATAGGATACAAGAACATCAGTGAGATAAATCAGCTAGCAAATTTCAAATCTAGTAAGTGAGAAAACATTATCAAAATCTCAATGCACTTGTTACTCTAATCAACTTTCTTTCCAATTTCATCTTTGTCGAGCTTTGAAGACAAAGACATAGGATTTTCCACTTTCTTCGAATTTTCCATGAGAAACTTCTTCACAAGCTCTTTGGCATATTTTTCTTGGAAAATAAAGGTTCCTTCTTCTGTCTACTTGATTTGCAATTTGGAAAAAAAAAATTAATTTTCCTATCATATTCATCTCAAATTCATCCTACATCAACTTAGCAAAGTTCTTATAGAGATTTTCATTAGGAGATCCAAAAATAATATCGACATAAATTTGCCCCAGTATAATTTCCTTACCTTCTCTCCAAATGAATAAAGTTGTATCAACATTACCTTTCTCAAAACCATTTTGAATAAGGAAAGTTGTCAACCTCTCATACCAAGCACGAGGGGTTTGTTTCAAACCATATAGGGCTTTCTTTAGCTGGTAGATGTGATCTGGCTTTCATGGTTCTTCAAAGCCTAGAGGCTATTCTACGAACACTTTCTCCTTAATTAATCCACTGAACAAAGTGCTCTTCACATCCATCTGGAAAAGTTTGAAATCGTGAAAACACGTGTAAGCAAGTAAAAGTCTGATTGCTTCTAACCTTGCTTGTAGCATATAAGCTTCGTCATAGTCAATTCCTTATTCTTGCGAGTAGCCTTTGGTAACCAATCTTGCTTTATTTCTAGTGACTTTTCCTTGATCATTGAGCTTGTTCTTGTAAACCCATTTTGTTCCTATAACTAGATGATCTTTTGGTCTTGGAACTAATTTCCACGCTTCATTTATCTGGAATTGTTGAAGTTCCTCTTGCATCGCTTGGATCCAATTTCATTTGATAGGGCTTCTTCAATACTCCGTGATTCAATCTTTGAAATAAGTGCCAAAGTACTGACAATGTCCTTTAGTGTGGATCTCATTCTAATCTTGTCATCAATGTTTCCGATGATCAAATCCTTTGGATGACTTGCTTGTGCTTCCAACTTTTATTGAATCTATCATCAAATGTTGTGTGCTTCCCACTATCGTGCTTATCAAAACTTTCTTGTTACTGTGGCTATTCATCTGATTTTGATTCTTAGACTTCTTCTAGTACTTAAAATGTGTCAAATGACTGCTTTGCTTGACCGAAATCTTCATGGATCTGAGGATTTCATCAAACTTCACATTGATGGACTCTTTTACTGTACAAGATCTTTTATTGTAGACTTTGAAAGCCTTGCTCGTAGTTAAGTATCCCGAGAATATGTTTTCATCTTATCTTTCATCAAACTTACCAAGCTAGTCATTAGCATTTCTTAAGATAAAACATTTACATCCAAAGACTCTTAAATATGAAATGACGGTTTCCTACTTTTGAAGATCTCATAAGGGATCTTTTCTAAAGAGAGTTTAAGGAAAACTCGATTTATGATGCAGCTTGCTATTGAAACGGCTTCAGCCTAGATGTGTGATGCAATTTTGCTTTCTAAAAGAGAGTACTTGTCACTTCTTACAAGGACCTATTTTCATCTCTACTACACCGTTCTATTCAAGTGTATAGGGAGTCGAAAATTGATGCTCAAAATCGCTTTCTTCACAAAAGTTTTGAAAACTTTGATTTTCCAACTCACCCGCATGATCAGTTTTAATGGAAGAAATGGACTAACCTTTTTAATTTTGAATCTTTTTTACAAACTTTGAAAAATGAGAATATGCTTCATGATTATGTATAAGGAAGAAAACCCATGTGTATCTTGTATAATCATCAACTATACCAAGCAGTATATTTTACCTCCCAGACTTTGTGTTTTTGTAGGACCAAAGATATCCATATGAAGAAGCTGCAAAGCTCTGTTAGTACTGACGAAATTAATGGGTTTGAAAGAACTCCTTACCTTTTTACCTAGGGCACAGATTGAACAGATTTTACATCTTTTAAACTTAATATCTGGTAACCCTCGTACCAATTTCTTTGAGGATAGCTGTGATATTTGCTTGGTGCTTATGTGTCATCCTTGATGGAGATCAAACATTGAATGTCATCAGCAATTGTATCTAGTAAATAGATATTTTCATGTCTCCTTCCAATAAATGACTGCTTCAAATCTTTACTCGTTCTTGAGCATTTGTTTTCTTGAAAGCAAATTTTGTACAAGCGTCACATAACTGGCTGATGCTAATGAGATTATAGTTCAGACCTTTGACAAGAGATACATCTCTTATAGTCAGATTTCCAATTTCAACAGTTCCTTTGCCAATGATCTTTCCTTTGTTATTCCCTCCAAAGGAAATACTTCCACCATTGAATCTTGAGAGTTCAATGAACTTGCTTGGATCACCGGCCATATGTCTTGAGCAGCCATTATCGAGGTACCATTTGTTTCTCTTTTTCTTTGGTACCTGCAAAGATTAAGATAAACTCAAGTCTTCTTTGATACTCATATTTGTTTGGGTTCTCTCTGGTTAGAAGGATCGGCCATGCTTAGAAAGTTTCTCCTAATCAACTTCCAACCTTTGGAACAGTCACTTTCATAATGATCATGGCTACCGCAGATTGAACATTTAACAATGTTTTGACCAACAAATTTTACAAATTATTTTTTGAAATGATTTTCATAGAAAACTCTCATCTGCCTCTTCCTTTCTTTGTAAGTCAAAAAATCATTTTTTAAAATCTTTTTTTTTTTTGTCTGAGTCCTTATTTGTGACAGTATGGGATTTGGATGGACAACATATGTTCCAACGTTTTCAAACCAATTGAAAATCTTTTTGCAACATCTAAAACTTCCTTTTTCAAGGAATCATTTTCTTTTAAAACAAAATCATAATTTTCTTTTGTTTGAAGAAGATCCTTTTCAAGATACTCAATCTTTTCTTTTTGGAAAGAATCATGTTGTCTCAATCTTGAGTTTTCTTCTTCAATTCTGAAAATTTTCCAAGTGCAGCCTTGTAATCAATAGGTAATTATTTTATAAAATTAGATACTTCAACAGGAATATCAAAATCTCTTATCTCGAATTCTTCTTCAGAATCGATTTTGCCATGAGACAAATATTCACATATTTTTCATTGCTTTCTTTGCACTCAGTGTCACTCCAAGTTTCGACCTTCAATGCTTTCTTTGTCTTCTCATACTTGTTGTTTCTTTTGTTTGGAAGAGGACAATTTAGTTTGATGTGTCATTGCTTCTTGCATTCGAAGCAAATAACATCCTTATTTTCCTTTGAATTTCCTTCATTTTCTGGCCATTTTTTGAAACATTTTCACCATAAGGGCTATCTCCCCATCACTCTCGTCATCTTTATATGAACCTGAATCATCAGAGTCATGATTAGATTTTAATGCTATTGCTTTCTTACCTTTAGTGTCTTCCTTGTTCAAACATTCTTCTTCATACTATTGGAGTGTTCCCACGAGTTCATCCATAGAAAGAGGTGAGATCTTTTGAGTCTCTTGGATGGATGTTTTGATGTTATTCCACTCCTTTGACAGGCCTCAAAGAATCTTATTTACTTTCGTTGGGTCTGATACAGGTTGCCCTTGATATACTAATCCATCGATAATGTCAGTAAATCTACTAAATATGTCAGTTATAGATTCTTTAGATTTCATTTTGAAGGCTTCATATTGTTGGAGAAGAATGTTTATCTTCGTTTCATTAACTCGATCAATACCTTCATAAGTTACCTACAATCTATCCCACATGTTTTTTGTTGATTCATATGAAGAGATTCAATTATACTCAAATGGAGATAAAGTGCAAGGTAAAGAGTAAACAGCTTTAACATCTAGTGCTTATCTTTTAGTGATGTCTGCATCAGAGATGTTTCTAGTTTTTTGCCTTCGTCCTTGGTCAAAGAAGCCTCTAGTCTTATATCTTTCATAACAACGTCCCACTTCAAGGGATCATTGGATCTTATGAATGCTTTCATCTTGTTTTTCTAGATGTTATAGTCTTTTCCATTGAAGTACGGAGGCCTTGTGTCACTTTATCCTTCTATAAGACCTATCGCAATATTGCTAGCCATTAGCCATAGATAGACCATTAAGTCAAAAGTTGAAGACTAACTTGACTTTGATACAAATTGTTATGGCTATAGCTATCACTTAGAGGGGATGAATAGGTGATTGTACAAAAATGAAAGAATTTAAATAAATATTGCAGCACGACAACTTCTGATGAAATAGTTAGATCTTACCAATGTACCATTATAACACAATTAATAAAAAGAGTAAGGCATAGAGGATTGCACACAAAATTTTATAGTGGTTCAGCTTTTACAAGCCTACATCCACTCTTCTACGCTACAACCTATTGATTGGAATTCACTAATAAGAACCAATAGTAGATTACAAGTCATGAGCCGTAAGTACTTAAGTTTGTGTGAGCACTCCTCATGCTCTCAACCTCTAAAGGATTACACAGTATTGCTCAGCAAAGACGAATATATGAGATCACAAAAACATTGTTCAGACTCTCAAAATTAAAAGCTTCAAATCTTGTGAATGTGAATTAATTTCTTCAGCTTTGGAACCTTCTTTTATACTTTTTCTAATCCAAGCTGATCATTGGGCATATCTCCAGGAGAACTTATCCAATCAATCTACCCATTGGCTGGATCTATTTGAAAAGATTTGATGGCTTCAAGATTGTCGAGATTGATACTTTCCATAATTTCTACTGCCCATACAATAGTTCGGGTTTCCAAAAAGTCAAGATTTATGAATGGAAAGAATGTTTCTTCATTCGAAAGATATCCCAAGAAAGTTGAACCTCCAAAAGATATTTGCGAGACTTTCATTTTGAAACTCTTTATAAGTATGGAAAAAAAAAATCCAACCAATTGCCACTAGCTGTTGCATGAGGATATTCGATTCCTTCACAGCCAATTGATAGAATGTATAAGGAATGAAGTAATTAAGCCATGACTCTAGCTCTTATTGATAACATCTAATCACATCCCATCATACTTTCCACCTAAAAAAAATTTTATCAAAAAAAAAAATCTCTAAATTTTGTCGGTCATCGAAACCACTTAGGAAATCTTTTCTCAATAGGACCTAGATTAGCATGATAGGTATTAGGATTGCATGAAGTTGTTCGCATGAGGTCGGCTATTGAAAGCAAATATAGGCTCTTCCCTTCTATGTTTTCTATTACAGAGTTTTTATGTGTCGTTTGTGAGCCCTTGTGGCCCAAAAGATTAGCAATTTCTTTTCCTAAAAATACATGGAGTATTTGTCGTTGTAGAAAAGATAAGGGTAACCTCCTTGTCAACTAGTTTACAAGTTTCATACTTTCAAAGGTACATGTCCTACCAAGATATATAGAATTCGTAAATTGCAATCCTTTCACCTAGCATGCGAAAGTTTACATAATACACAAGGGCGTCCACTTTGTTGTCGGAATCCATCTCGTATATTTATAATAGAAAGAAATAGGCCAATATTCTAAATAAGATAGGGGCAAATTTGTTCTAATTAGAAATAGAGAAAGATAGAGTTCATTATGAATTTTGAAGGTAGTATATTTATAAATAAATAAAAAAAGATTCAAGCAATACTCTAGAGGGAAAAGTGTTAAGTCATAAACCTATCATACAACGGTCAATTCAGTCCTAAATTTTTCGATTTGATCAATTTTGTATTAAACATTTTAACAACTTGACAATGTAGTCATTTCAGCCAATTTTGATCGGGAGTCTATGTGGCACGACCAATTCAAAATTAATTGGAATGACTATATGATAATCATCAAAAAGTTTATAACTAAATCGACCAAATTAAAAAATTTAGAATTAAATTGGCTATCATACAATTAGTTTATGACTTTTTGGACAATTATCCCTTACTCAAAAGGCAAATACAATAAAGATAAAATTTATATGCAAACCCATTGGGAAAAAAATAACAAAAAACTTATGCATGCAATACTGAATGGTCAATTTGCCGTTGGAGTTAATTTGGTAAATGAGACTTTCGCATATCAATCCTCGTCTATTGATGAGCGGGTGAATTGTTGTTACACTTATAAAGGATATAATATAACTTCATAAAATAAAGACAATTTCACTTGTTTTGAAAAAAACAACACAATTGCTCTCTAAATTTTGGTTCAATGTCCATTATGATCTCTTAATTTTTTTTATTTGTGCAATGCAATCCTAAAACTTTAATTAATTTGATTGTAACCTATTTAATTTTGATTGATGTTTAATTTAGTCTATGCATATAAAAATATGCGATGTTGTCTTTATTTAATAACAAAAATAACATTGAACATTAAAAATTAAAAGTTTAGATGTAATTTAGTTAAAATTTATGAATCACATCTAATAAAATTTAAAGTTATAAAATCATATCACATTATAGGTTCGTCAGTATCAATTAGTTATTCAATCGTGTACTCTGTCTTGACCCACCTAAATTTGCGTGCCCAATCTCTCCACCAACTCCCCCAAGGTAACTGCCAGCTCATCCTCGTGCCATCGCCAACGTCATCCTCGTCTCGTCGTCATCTTCCTTGGATGAACTTTCGGAGTAGACCGACAAGCAAGAATAGCTTCGTTTCTCTCCCTGCCTTCTTCTCGTCGATCCTCCGTCGTCGTCTTGACCCCGCCTCGCCATGACTGCTCGCGCGTCTCCGAAACCAGGTTGGCGTTTGCTAACTTGTTGTCTCCAGTTCGGCGCTTTTGCCGGAACGAAGCTCTGTCGGGTTTCGGGTGAAGTTTAGATTTTCACTTCTCGGGGTCTGCAAATTTCGGAGGCCCTGTTGATTTACGTGCCCGCAAGATCCATTCGATGGAGGAGAAGCGGCTGGGTCGTCGTTGAAATCCTCTCTCTCCCGCTCTTTTCATCTGGGTCTGAGTGTGTTGGAGTCTTGTTTGGTCATAGAGTTTGTGTTGATTAGATTGATGGGAACTTCGAGTATCTGATAAGTCTTGCGATGTTCGATGGATCGAGGTCCAATTATCATGAGTTGCCCAAGAATCGTTTGGACGCTTTCATTATGGATATCATACGTAGCAGTAGCATGGGTTACTTTGATTCTGATGAATCCGATTTGATGTCATCCTTACAGATTATCTGGAAAAGGAGGAGAGGAGTTCTTATTTCGGTTTACCGGGATTGGATGTTTCAGTTGGATTTCCTCAAGCAACTCCAGCTTCTGTCTTCCCTCCTTGCAGTAAGGAAGATTGTTGTTTTGCTGCTCTATTGTTGTTGTTCAAAGCATGGATCAATTAAGACTCTGAAATAAATTTTAGACGTGCTGCTAGACTCAGTCCCTTTTTGTGGTCCATGCAAGAAACGCTTTTTTCCCTTATGTTTCTTCTTTCACATTTATGGGCTTCAGCATCGGATTATTATCATTTTGATGACTTATTGACTCCTGAGGAGCAAGCTATCCGTAAGAGAGTCAAAGAATGTATGGAAAAGGAAGTTGCTCCAATCATGGCAAAGGTATGGTTCCCGAATATTGTTCTTATTTGCATCTAAAATATGGTTGCAGTGCCTAGTCATGCCAGAATAAACTTTAGCTAACACTTGATACTCGAGGTTGTCTGTTTTCTTATACTTTATTTAGACATTTTTGATATTGACTTTCCACCTTCAGTATTGGGAGAAGGCCGAATTCCCATTTCATATCATTCCAAAGCTTGGCGCCCTTGGTATTGCTGGTGGCACTATTAAGGTACTTGTCTGCTTTGTCAATATATCTGGCCGTGGTAGTTATGTGCAATTACAAAAATTCTTTTTAAAAAAATCCAGTATGTTGTTTCTTATTATATCTCACATTATCTTTGATATTTATAGAAAACATTTGACCATGAAGATCTGGGTGTATAATGACAAGTATCTTGTAATGCATGATCATCGACTCCATTCGTTATGTAGCACGTCTTGGCCAATGCATATATATGATGTATGCAGTTCACTTGGATTGAATGTTTAGCTGCTGCCATTTATGTCATGCGCCATGATTCAATGAACCTTGAAGAATCAGTCCCTTTGCTGCTTGATATTGTTTTATGGTGACTGATGCTTGACTTGTTTTGGCTAATTAGGGTTATGGTTGCCCTGGTCTCTCCATTACTGGAAGTGCTATTTCTACAGCTGAAGTTGCTAGGGTGGATGCTAGCTTTTCTACGTTTATTTTGGTTCACTCTTCCTTGGCGATGCTCACTATTTGTATGGACTTTATCTTCTCTATTCTTCTTTTAATTCCCTTTGAGGGAGTTTATTACAAAGTGTTAATGGTAATTCTTGTTGACTTGACTATCAAGAGTAGCATTATGTGGTTCTGAGGAACAGAAGCAGAAATACCTACCTTCTTTGGCAAAATTGGATACTGTGGCTTGCTGGGTAAGTAGGCTGACTCTTAAGTCCACACCGCTTCTCATCATTACATTTGAAACTCTTTTCTCCTGAAGTCTAGCTTTTTAATTTTCATT
The DNA here is from genome assembly GCA_019915185.1 of Eucalyptus camaldulensis. Taxonomy (NCBI): domain Eukaryota; kingdom Viridiplantae; phylum Streptophyta; class Magnoliopsida; order Myrtales; family Myrtaceae; genus Eucalyptus; species Eucalyptus camaldulensis. The sequence continues at coordinate 14,436,069 of JAHSVA010000014.1, read as the reverse complement.
TGCTTATCCTTAGGCTTTGACAGAACCTGATTATGGAAGCGATGCAAGTGCTTTGAAAACATCAGCTACAAAGGTATGGTTTTCACCCAGTATACTTCCGATGTCTAAAACAACACCAACCAAGAGAGAACAACTCTATGGATAAGTAAATATTTAATAAACAAAGAACCTATAAAATTTGAAGTATTTTGTTTTACTTCTTATGGATCTCTTACAGGTGGAAGGGGGTTGGATTCTCGAAGGCCAAAAGCGCTGGATTGGGAATAGTACCTTTGCAGACTTGCTGGTCATTTTTGCTAGAAATAGTTCAACCAATCAAATAAATGGGTATGCTAAATGAGTTTGCATTTAGGATGTCCGATGCTTGCTTGTGCAGCCACTATGATTTGCTCGATAGAGCATTTGTTTTTTTTTTTTTTTTTTTGCATGACTGGATTGTGAACGCATATATGATTTGCTCAATGCAGATATATACCTATTGGGTGGAGCATTTTAGATCATGTAAACCCAAACCACCACTAACCCCCCCCCCCCCCCCGGGTGCTTCTCTTTCCCCCCTTCTCCCTCACCACAAAAACAAATGGCAGTGGAAGCACATTGATTTATATTTTAGTAATAGGTAAGAATGATTTATATTTTAGTAATAGGTAAGAATGTCCCAGCAGAATCTTCCATCTTGGTTGGTGAGGATCAATCGAGCTGGGATCAAGGGATTAATGAACCTATTAGGATGATAATTACTAGGATCTTACTTCAGTAGTTAGTGGTCTGTTCTCATCCTTCAGATCTCCATATATACTCTTTCAATGGATTTTCATGAGCCTAAATAGGCGTGGACATTTACAGAAGGTTTTGTGTTGCAGATATATAGTAAAGAAAAATGCTCCTGGATTAACAGCTAGAAAAATGGAAAATAAAATTGGCCTGCGCATTGTCCAGAATGGAGATATTATCCTTGAGAAAGTCTTTGTCCCTGATAATGATAGGTTGCCTGGTGTCAATTCATTCCAGGATACGAACAAGGTACAAGGTTGCCATTTCCTCCTGCTTTCATTTGTTGGTCCTAGATATTAGGCATGATGATATGCTTTTAAGTCAATTTGAAGGTGGAGCTTTCTTAGCGCAATATAGATACAGTTGATTGTCATCAGTGCTTTCAAATCAGTGCATCTTGAGATGGCATTAGGCAGAAATATTGCTGGCATTACTGCTGTTACAATGCTTTTGTGAATTAGGTTTGAGCTCATGTCTTTCTCCCTTTATGGTGCAGTACCTCTATTGCCTCAGGAAAGTGGCCAAAAACATCCTTGCCTTTTTACTGTAGTTAGAGGACTTAATAATGACATTATCCTTCATCAAATTTTGCAGTTGGTGTTTTAATAATCACATTCACTAGCTATTTACAGCACAATCTATGAGTTCAATAAACTTAATTGACAGGAAATGGATTACTAGTTGAGTGGAATTTCCAAGCAAGTTTGTGGACTGGGTTTCCCTGTATAGATTATGCAAACACAATTAAAATGAGAGCTTGAGGTGCTTTTTCCAGCTTATCCGTTGGTTCCCATCTAATGTAAATGATGTAGATCAGTCCTGTGTCCTTGAGATCATGATTTCATGGTATGGTAATGGTAATTTTGTGGTCTTTCAGCCTAATCATGTGAGAACCATGCGTTGAGGATTCATTTTCTACTCTTTATCTTTTGGTTTTTCTTGTTGTGAACTCACAATGACGTTTTACTAGAAGATGAGACAGAATTACTTCTCTGAAGAATAATATTTTGTATAATGCTAAAGTTTTCATCCTTTGTTTATCCATCTTGACACCTTCTAAGCTTGTTTCATGTATTGTACAAGTGCTTGGGTACTCTTACCTCTGTTTAGGTGTGTGTCCATTTGTTAGTTCATCTATGTTAACTTTAGAGTTAAGTTGCAGAATCTAAATGAGTATATTCTTATGTGAAACAGGTGCTTGCAGTTTCACGTGTTATGGTTGCTTGGCAGCCCATTGGACTTTCGATGGGAGTATATGACATTTGTCACAGGTGGAAACCACATGAAGGCTTTTGTTCTTTAGATACTTAGTAATGGAATTCAAGTGACTAACCTGACTGTTTATGAATCATTCAAAGGTATTTGAAGGAGAGGAAGCAGTTTGGTGCACCACTGGCTGCTTTCCAAATAAACCAACAGAAACTTGTCCAGATGTTGGGAAATGTTCAAGCTATGTTTCTTGTTGGTTGGCGCCTTTGCAAACTCTATGAAAGTGGTACAATGACCCCCGGCCATGCTAGTTTGGGGAAGGTAAAGCTAATTCTTTTCTGCTTTGTACTGATTATCTGGTAAATTCACCATGCAGTTTAATTGGCTCATGAATAACTTTTCAGGCATGGATCACTGCGAGGGCACGGGAAACAGTAGCTTTGGGCAGAGAGCTGCTTGGTGGCAATGGGATCTTGTCTGATTTCTTGGTTGCAAAGGTTTGTTCTGCTTCTGAATTCTGACATTTCTGCATACTACGACAAAATGGGCAGCCTTCCTAACTTATATAAGATGGCGAAATGGATTTTGTTCTTTCATTGATGCAATAGTTGGCTTTAAAATAAATTACATGCTGTTATTATACGGCGCAATCTGCATCAGATAACTTTGTGTCAGCTCTCCTAGTGCCCGAAACTACTTGGTCACCTGGTGAGTGAATTATAAAGCCAAGTATTTGAAGGCCTAGTGGTTGCCAATGGGTTGAAATACTGTATCCATGCAATGCAAAAATTGAAGTTTGTTGATATTTACAGAGGATGACTCACAAGTGCAGAGCTAATTAATCCATGATCATGGGAATTGTTTCCAGTTCCCTTGGAGCATGAACATTTAGTGGAGATGGACATAATATCCAGTCATATAGGGTGGACTTTTCCTATCAGATAAAATTGTTTCAATCGTCCTGCAGGCATTCTGCGATTTGGAGCCAATCTACACATTTGAAGGCACTTATGATATCAACAACTTGGTCACAGGCAGGGAAGTCACAGGTTTGGCCAGCTTCAAACCAGCTGCATCGAGTCAAAGAAGTCGCCTGTAACTGAGTAAACATCTTCCCTGTAACCTTCTACGGGGTTTGTTTGTTCACGTGGATTCTGTAATCTGGGACTATAATGACCAGGAACAAACAGTCTTGATCATTTAGACTGGCGTAAAAATAAGTTATGCAGGCGTTTACTGTTTACATCTTGTCTAAGGTAAAATGCACAGCATAGACTTAAGAAATAACATTAGATACTTGCGCTTGGTTCAATAGCCATTATCTATTGTTTCGAACTGGGTAAATCTTCTTTGTCATTCTTTGAAGATTTCTCGGGCAACAAACATCTCTATTGCCACGCATAATTTGTTTCCTGAGAAGACGACGTGTGAATTGTGAAGATTTACTCGTTTTGTCAAGATAAATCCAAAATTGAAATATCATTTCAAGTTTTGAACTAGAGGCTCCAAGTTAAATCACCACAAAATTGCACGTTGATAGTCAAGTTTGAGCAGGACCTTGGCCAGGAAGAAATGAAAGAATCACATCACCTTGCCAACTGATCTAATGACAGAAACTGACAAGAACCAAAGTCACTGAACCGATAAATGGTTTGAAGCACAAGTCAATTGAGATGGCATAGCCACTTCATATGTTTGATGTGAACAGGCAACATCGGGACCCTATACCTTTACATCTTGGCAGGTTGTCTGTCATACACTTGTATATAACATATGCTGACAGGGCACCCGACAAGGGTGAAAATGGTGCCAAAATCACGTGGTTCTCAGATAACATGCCCATGATTTTGTGCACAAATTGAATGATATGATGTGGATCTTGGACGGTTATCTTGCCGCATGAAATGTACATACAATATAATGAATGCTCGGTCATTAGGGGCAACAAGGACACGGCAATGTGATTCTTTTTGGATGTCCGGTTGACTGAAGTTAGTACTTCTGGTGACCTGAGCCCTTTGATTTTGATTCAGCAAAGGCGAATCTGGAATCGGCACAGGGTACGTTCTGCTTTGAGAACGGGGAAGAGCAAAAAGAAGTTTGTCATCTTCTTTGTATTGGAAGATATGAAGTACTGATTATGTGTATCTCATTACATGCATGACATTGGAAGATTAAAAGGATTTTCCTCCATGCCTCCTACAACCTTGCGGATTGCGTTTGGAGGTCGTTTGTTGCTGTCGTTGACACAGACTGATTACTTCAAAGAGGTGCGAGATGGGATGTTACTAGTCTGATGTATAAGCTGCCTGCGTGATTCCTCGTTCTGCTTTTCTTTCACCATTTTAGATTCCTGATTTTTGTGAGTGGACGAAAATGACTTGGTAGATTGCACTTCTTGATTGCTCGTCGTATATGACAAATAAAAGTAGTGTTGGAAGCACCAGAATAAGTAGAACTAGTCAAGAATTCTGATTTTCCGTTTGATTATACTTCACAATTGCCAAAAGCTACGCTAACCATATCATAATACTCAATTTATAACCGGATGCCGAAGTGCTGATTTGAACTTCGATCATGGAACACGCTGAGCTGGAGTGCTCCATATACAATGGCAACACTTAAATTGCCAGTGACACATCGAATTTGACCTGTCGAAGAGTCCTGTGATGTCAGAACTTACAAAGCTTGATTGGATGGTTGGGGAAGGCTAGATCCTCAATCAGATGAGAGAAGGTTCCTGTGGCTTGTAACGTAAATGGTACATCTCTTCCAGCCAAAGGGCCTAAGACATTATCACACTAGTTGAGGCCCTACACGGGCAATACCTTGGATGACCAGCCCAAATTTCCATCAATGATTACATAGAAAAAACATTGACCAATCTAATTTCTTAAAGCGTGTGACCAATTGAAACATCGCTAAATTAAAGTAAGATGATAGCAAACGTTATAAATGCGCAATAACGGAAATTGGTACTATCGCGTAGCTTCCTCTCTCTTCAATTGCTGTGAAATCCTAGATGCAAGAATTTGCTGGTTTTCAACCTACTCGCAGTTGGGATGCTTCAGCGCACAAACATCTCAACTCATGCAATTGCTATCATCATTTGAAAGGACAACCACCTAAAAGGTCGAAGCCCATGCAACCGCATTGCTTTAACTTCACTCCTACTCTTATGAACAAACGCCAGAAAATATATATATCATCCATCATCTCTCTCTCTCTCATGATCCCAAGTTCATCATCGCCATCGCCATCGCCATCACCATCATCATCAACTTCTTCCTCTCTCTCTCTCTGTCTCTCAGATACAATGTTGTCATTCATTCTAATCCTGTGCAAAATGAAGTCGCACAGGGCATACATCCCTCTATCTGTGGTCACAGCCCTGATATGCACTTGTGCACTTATGGTTCTCTTATTCACAGAGAGAGTCACTTCACTCTCTTCTTTCTCCATTTTCAGACTCATATCCTGCGCCAACAGAGATGCTCTCCCTAAATACAGTTAAGCCTCGCTGTCTCGCTCTTACTCTCCCCCATACATGACAAAATTTTATTGCTGACAATTTGTGTCCCATCGATGCAGGAATTGGAAGTGGAGAATATAGGCCCGAGATCGACGACGACCGGTTTGAGTTCGACCCGGAAGAGTGCAATGACACAGCGAGAGGCAAGTGGGTGTTCAATGCTTCACTCAGGCCTCTCTACTCAGACCGGAGCTGCGCTTATCTGGAGAAGCAAGTGACCTGCAAACGAAATGGACGGCCTGATTCGGATTATCTCCATTGGGAATGGCAAGCAGATGATTGCTACTTGCCCAAGTTAGTTGAGAATTCAGCTGGTTTTCATTTTGGCCAGTGACATATCACTTGGTTTGCTTGATTATTACTCTTTCACATAAATTCAATGATACCTCTGATAACTCCTTTTTCTTTGGGTCATTTTCGAATACTCTCATGCAAGTCTAACATTTGTGCCCCAATATAAATGCTTCGACTCAAAGCATATACAGTCCAGTTCATTCTGAACTTGGTTGCAATGGGTATGGATTGCGGGTCAACCGTTGAGGAGGGAAAAAAGAACCATGCGCAACCCACTAGAATCCATAGCTAAGCTACGTATGTACATTGTTGAAGGGAAGCAAATCTAGGGCATTTCATTCATGTGACTCTGTTTTTTATTTATTTACTAATGCCAATTATTGTAATCTGCAGATTTAAACCAGCAGTTGCTCTGAAGAAGCTTCGGGGGAAGAGGCTAATGTTTGTTGGGGACTCCATACAGAGAGGCCAGTGGATGTCCTTCGTTTGCATGGTGCAATCCATCATACCAAAGGACCAGAAGTTCCTCAGTCGCTCTCCCTCTCGCTCTCACTTAATCTTCAGAGCCAAGGTAATTTCCTAAATGAAGGCAATCGATCATTAGTCTAGTGAGCTTGATTTCACAATCGTTCTACTTCGTCCTCATTCCTAGGTTAAATCAGTGCTAGCATAAGATTTTCATCTCATGCGACGTATCTTTGCATCTTAGGAATATAACACAACAATCGAGTTCTACTGGGCTCCATTTCTGGTGGAATCGAACACGGATCAACGCATTATTTCAGACCCAAACAAGAGAATATTGCGCATTGATTCGATCTCCAAGCACGCCAAAATCTGGAAAGGGGTGGACCTCCTGGTGTTCAATTCCTACATTTGGTGGATGAGTGGTCCCCATATAAATTCACTGTACTACTCGATCTTTTCAGCCTCTCCAATATACTATGTGTTGTTAGAGCATAATGATAGGAACATACTAACAAGTTTTTCATGAAAACCATGCTGCAAGTAGTGTGAAATTTTTTTACAAAAACATATTAATATCTATAGTTAGATAAAGTGCATTTTGTCTCGCTTTTAGCTTTGGACAATGTAGTATTTTATTAATACATCCATGATAGGATGCAATTGGAACGCATCGTTTCGTCTTAATACGTTACGATAAAAAGACACTATTGAAAGGGTATGAAGGGAGATGTATAAAAGCCTCCTGAAGACAACCGTTGAATGTTGTTGTTGGCAAAACGTACGCTCCTTTTCTCTCCCATTTCCATCAAGGCGTTTAATTTCTTCTTTACGAGAACAGTTTGCATTTACACCGTGGAAATCGAATGCTTTTCTCGTGATTGCATTCAGACTAACGTAAGATAGTGTTGTTCATAATTCATCCGCAATTCAACATTTGTTCCGGGGTTAATTTAATTTCTTCTTTACAAGAACAGTTTGCATTTACGCTGTGGAAATCGAATGCTTTCCTCGTGATTACATTCAGACTAATGTAAGATAGTGTTGTTCACGATTCATCTGCAATTCAACATTTGTTCCGGGGTTAATTGTTGTTTGCGCATCGGAATCAAGTAAGTCGCCTTCCGCCTACTTGAACTCCAACAGACAAGTACCCTCGCTTTAAAAGTTGAAAGTACCCTCTCTCTTCTTCGTTTAACAATCCAATTCACATATATTTATAATTACAAACTACGAATCCATTTAATCAAATAATGATTCAATTTCATCTAAAAATGATCTAGTTCTCTTCATATGCAATCGATCTACGGTCACGCAAATGTGTATGGAGCGTGATTGTATCTTTTTCATGAAAACTTGCTGATATAGTTGATGCAGGTGGGGATCGTTCGCAAATGGAGAAGAAGGGTACGAAGGGTTGGACAGATTGACGGCATATAGACTCGCTTTGAAGACCTGGGCGAATTGGATCGACTCCGCCATTGATCCGAACCGAACCCGTCTCTTCTTCACTACTTTGTCTCCCACCCACATCAAGTCTCTCTCTCTCTCTCTCATAAATTGCATGAACTTTATGTACACGGCGCAACCATATATGCGTGCTAAAAGTTTCTGTACTCTGCCTATGCAGAAGCGAAGACTGGGGCAATAAAAATGGCATCAAATGCTACAACGAAACGAAACCAGCAATGAAGATCAGGAGATCGTGGGTCGACAGAATGCCTGATGTGGTTTCCAGCATAGTGAAGAAGATGAGGGTCCCTGTCACTTTCATCAACATAACACAGTTATCCGAGTACCGGGTCGATGGCCACGTGTCGGTTTATGGTGAGAGCAGGGGCAAGGTATTGACCGAAGAACAGAGAGCCGATCCGTTGCGCTATGCAGATTGCATCCATTGGTGCTTGCCCGGAGTTCCCGACACATGGAATCGGATACTATATGCATACTTATAGAGACATCAGAGATCCATGCTTGACCCGAAACGAAAATTAAATTATTTATGTACATAAGTCCATGCGGCATTTAGGCGTCAACCACACTTTTTACAAACGATTCAATTGGTCATACATGTTATTGTTGTATTGTAGGGTTTCAACTTTTCTTATAGTTCTTCTAAGAGCGGAGTTCTGATAAATCAGTCATGTGGTTGAATAATCATACAAACCATTTGCGTATGGTTTTATCTTGTTGGACTTGATCATATACATGCGAACTTTGATTGTGGAGAGGACCCATTTTGATACATAGCTTGCTCCTCGTCTACAGATCGTTTCAGAACATGAAAAATGGCGGATCATGAGCAGGACAAGAGACGTCAGAAAATCTGCGCAGCACACACATCGTCACCTTAATCATGTTGCAAAGCTTATCGAGGCTAAAATTCGTCCTCTTGTAAACCTTTGGGGACGCAAACAAGGCCAAGCTTGCCTCTCTACGAAACGGGCCATCTAGTTGGGCCGGAGTCCACAAAACGAGTCTCGACTGTTCAAACGCTTCCCTCACTTGCGCCCTCGAAAGTCAAAAGCTGAAGACTCACGCAGGATCCAGAGACATCGCGAAGAAGCAAGAAGCAACTTCATTCGCTCTCTCCTTGTATGCTATTTTAGCCACCGAAAGTCACTCCCCCACGCTCAGAGCTTTCACTGATCATAGGTTATCTTGGTCGAAGCTTCTCCGTTAGGCCATCAGGAATTGGTGCTGTTCCTGTTTGGTTAGTTTGCAGAAGCAAAAGCGATCTCAAATCTTCAGTTTTGTTGCTTTGCAGTCCTGTGCGTGCACTGCATATTCTGAGATTTGAGAAAATTTCAGAGATGAAAGTGTGCCGTTACTGAGTTGATCTTCTTAGATCTTTGGCGTTTGCCGTGGGGTTTTGCCGGTTGTTTCGGCTAGTGTTGTTGTGTTTGCTCTGGTTCTTTTACTTCAGCTCCCTTCCACTCGTTCTGCTTTTTTGCACTATGAGTGAAAGTTTTTGGAGTCATTTTTTTTTATAGCTAATTTTTCCCTTAATATATTATTATATTTACCAAAAAAAAAAAGTGGCATCTTTTCTCTGCTTGCACAAGGCCTTCAATTCAAGGTCGCCGACCTCGCATATAAGGCTGAGCATTGGTCCATGGTTAACCCTAGATCGACCCTAAACTGATCCAATCTGGTCAATCCTGATCTGGTTTCTAAATGGATTGAGTCGGTCCTTGATTTTGGAATCCTTGGACCCTCTACTGTATAGATTAGTTCTCGATCTTAGAAGTTTAGTGTTAATTTAATCCGAATCAACCCTATATATATATTAGGTATATTATATATTATATGCTTTTATCTACTCTAAATCTTAACACCTCTTCTTCTGCTCTCTTCACAATTTAGTTTGCCATGTAATTAGAAAGTAGTAAGAAATTGAGCCCTAATTCAACTAAGATGAAAAATAAACCCTTTTTCGCTCACCCTCGACCTTGCTCACCTACTCACCTCTATTTACTCCCCTTGCCGCTCACCTCTGTCCAATCGCCTCGCCTCTTTGTGCTCGCCTTATGTGTTCATTTTTATGATTTATTTCTTTTAGTATATATGAAATTTCTATTATTATCTTATCTTATATTTATATATGATATGTAATGGTACTTATAGTTTAATTGCCCAATGTCATATTATTGATAGATATGTAATTTGCAATAGTACATTTGTCCTTTCAAAGAATACAAAAAATGAAAAAAAAAAAAAGCCAATTGGTCCCTAGTTAATTCTAAAACTAGACCAAACCCTTAGAGTCGATTCAATCTTTAGTTCCAAGCTTAATAAGGTCAGTTCTCAATCCCAAAAATTGGAGACTAATACTATATGGGTTGATCCCTGAATTAAGTGCTGGATCGCCCAATCCAGATCATGCTCGTCTCTAGTTTAACGGGGCTGATAATTCATGTTGGCTTTTTCATGATCCAATTTGACTTTTTCATGATCTTTTTTTTTCTTTTTTTTTCGTCCAAACCCTACATATATAGCTATGAGTGCCCTTTCTCTTCATCCTCTATTTTCCTCTCTCAAAGTCTTGCTCTCGCTCTCTTTTTCAATCTCAAATTATCACTAAAAACCTTCCATTTCCATCTCTTCAAGGGCAGTCTTTCGTCTTTTCTCTACTCATTTGAACTCAGCGATCAATTTTCTTCCTCTTCCTTTCGCACTTCTGCCTGTGGTGGCTGAATTAGTTGTACTTTCACTGCTATAAGTGTGTCCCTGATTCTTTTCATTGTTTCATATATGTTTTTTTTTTTTTTTTTCTATTCATCTGTTACAAGTCGTGGTGGACGGCGGCCTTAATTTTGTTGGAATGGAGTGTTTTGTTGGTTGTGATTGGCGGGGAGAGATGTTTCTCCATGTTTCAAGGGTTGTAGATGACAAGGCAACTACAAGTTGTTGATCTAGTTATAGTGATAGCTACGCCACATTAATTTCGCTTGAAGGTGTGAGGACCGCTTGGTGTTTGGGTTGGGTAAAGTCCATTAATGTCGAAAAATTCATTGAGAGTGCCAAAAAGGTTGAATTGCATAAGTTTAAGTCATGCATATTTCTTTTTTACTTGTTGATCTCTTTGTTTATCTAATGAACGAATTCTTTTTTTAGATATGGATTGTCGTATCAAGTAATTTACCATTGATATATAGAGTTTACACATTGAAGTTGAGAATATAAGTGATGGGATGTTCAATCAATTGCACATATATTAATTTCAATTTAAAAATAATGTTAAGTATTAACTATGTTTGTTGTTTGCTTCATTTTTAGGTGTTTAGAATTTGAACTCTTTAATGAATGAACAAGACATGAAATTCTATAGTTCATTATTTATGTTACGTATTTTGAAATTTTTGTTAATGGTTTTATTTTACATATTCATTTTCTATAGTTTGTTATCTTTGGCGAGTGGAGATTTCTATTGTTACCTCATCTTAGATTTATGTTTGATTTGTATTAGTATTCACTTTGCACAATATCGCATTATAGATAGATATATAATTTCAAATAGTATGTTTGTCCTTTCAAAGAAAACAAAAATGAAATAAAAAAGGAATTGGTTAGTCATGAGTTTTAACTATAGAATCAAAACAGACCCACAAGATAGGTCCACTCCTCCATCCGAGGCTCAGCAAGGGCACAACCACAAGCAGCGGCATGGCAAGGCATTGCAATCCCAGCTCAAGCCAGGGAACAACAGGTTGTCGATCGGGATGCAGCGGCGAGGGCAAGAGCAGGTGCGGTGTCTTGGTGCAAGGCCCTTGCCATGGTGCAGCGGCAAGGATCGCAAGCTGCGGGAGCGGGCGTCACGGACTGGAGCATGGCAGCATCGTCGGGCTGGGGAACGAAAGCAATAGCCCGGACGGTGGGCTGGACAATGGCAAGGTAGCAACAAGCGGCGGCCTTCGTCAAGGCAAGGACAGCTCGGCTGGTCAACGCCGATGGAGGAAGCAGCAACGATCAGTGGCTGGAGCAGCTTACGTGGACGGCTAGGACGACAAGGGTCGCGATTCACCGCGAGGGGTCTTGGCCAAGCAATAAGGGAGTGAGGAGTTGCGGCCAACGTGATTCGACTATGACCTCTCCTCTTCGTTTCTCTCTCTATTACTCTCAATATGTTTTCTAGATTTGGCTGACCTCAATGAATGAGGCATAAGTCTAAATATATGGCGCTAACTTAGGGTGCGTTTGGTAATGTTTCTGTTCTTTTTTTTGTTCCAGGGAACAGAAACAAAAAAAAGTGTTTCTGTTCCAGAGAATAATTTTTGAACAAAAGAACGCGTTTGGTAACGTTTGTTCGGGAATAAAAAATGAATAGAAACACGTTTGGTAAATTTTTATTCTTTTTTTGTTTCTTTTAATTTTTTAAACATTTTTATTTTATTTTTTATTTTTCTTATTTCGGCCGGTCCCCGGCCTCCGGCGACCGGCCAACAGGGCCGGCAGCCTCGCCCAGCCACTACGAGGCTCGCCGGCCCTCGGCGAGGTCGCCGGCCCTCGATGGCGTCCCCGGCCCTTGACGGCCGGTCGCCGGCCATGGCTGAGGTCAACGACCGGCGAAAGAAAAAAGAAGAAAAAAAAGAAGAAGAAAAGAAGAAGAGAAGAAGAAGAGAGAGAAGAGAATAGAAAAATCCGTACATAAGTGTTTCTTCATTTTTGTTTCTGGAACAAGAAATAACAATTTGTTGTTTCTTTTTTTTGTTCTTATTTTGTTCCGGGAACAAAAAAAGAACAGAAACGCAACCAAACGCATTTCTGTTCTTTTTTTGTTCCCAGGAACAAAATCCGTACAGAAGTGTTCCGGAAACACTTCTTTGGAGCGTTTCCATGCACGCCCTTAGGTTAATTGGTCGGGCTTCGATGTTCAACCTTTTTTTTCAGAATGATAGGCTCAATTAACCTAAGGCCTGTCCGTAACTAGACTCTTGATGGGCTTAAACTTAACTGAGTTGTGCTCGATATGGCCTGTGAGAAATTTCGACGAAGGCTTGCTCCATGGCCCGGCCAAACTTCGCTTCACTTTTGAGCTCAACCACCGACAAGCTTAACCCATTTAAGGCTTATCTAATTGAGCTCAAAGCCTTTAAACATTATGGGCTAAACCCAATTCACTTGAAGCTTAATTAGTCTTACTTCTCGGCTGAAATATCCTGCTAACGCCTCCTAATGTTGGCCGAATTCTACTCCAGTGCGGGCCAAGTTCATGCGATTAATTCACCCCATTCATTATCACCGGTCCAATACAAATGTAATTATATAATATATATTATTAGAATATATGCTATGTAATTTAATTATTTTTTTATAGGGGCTAAAAATCACTCCCTAATTCTCTACGCAACTAATTTTAAATGGTGAGTCAAAATTTATGTATCAATAATAAATAAGGGTAATGACATGTTTCATCAATTTTCACACAACATGCCAAATTTGTCTCCATGTTATATGCAAGATATCCTTGTCTCTTGAAGAATTGCATCTTGTGTAGAAATAGTCCAAGGGGTCATACAAAAGTAAGATTTCGAACCTCATGCATCTTCGAGGCCCAATTATGTTGTGATCCTCTGTCAGGTATGAATCCGATAGTTCAATGGGGCCGACTATTCATGTTCACGTTTTGTAATCAGGTCAAATCGTATCATATTGAATTCTTGTTAATTATTTAATAAAACTATGCGAACTTTAAAATGGGTCCCCTTGAATTCCTTTGGGGGCCCACAAACAAAAACCAGGTACTTCTCAATCAAACGGGCCATCCGGTTGGGCCACGGAGTCCACTAAATGAGCCTCGACCGTTCAGCCCTTCCCTCACGCTCTCGAACGTCAAAAGTCAAAGACTCTAGCGGATTCGAGAGCCATCCTTTGTCTGCTATTTTAAGCCTCTGAAGGTCTCTCGACCATGATCAGAGCTTTCCCTAATCATAGTTGCTGTGTCAGCTTGAATTTGAGCTCTGGCACTGACCAAAACGATCATGTTTTTCGTGTTCAAGAGTAATTTGCTTTTAGATTCCATTTTCTCGAAGTGACAGAAGATCATGATCGGAAGCTTCTTGTTTTAGGCCATCGGGAATCTCGGTGCTGTTCCCGTTTGGTTTGCTCCCGGAAGCGAAAGCAAGATGATCTCAAACCTTCCAGGTTTCTTTGTTGCTTTGCAGTCCGATACCTACGGCTGCATGTTCTGAGGTTTGAGAAAATTTCAGAGACGAAAATGGCTTCTCTTCTCCGGTCGCGCAAGGCCTTTGATCTTGAGGCTGCCGACCTTGGCCTCGCACCCAAGATCAGCATCCTCGGATGCTGGGTGGCCATGGCGACGGCGGTGTCTGGCGGTCATGCGGAGAGAGAAGCCACTCGCTTCATTGGTGCCCACGGTTGATGGTGGTGTGCTCTCTGTCTCCTTCCTTATTTATTATACACTTATTTGGGGATTTACGCTTTGAACTAGTTTTATGGAGGTTTATCATAGACACGCAAGCTGTGAAATTGAAAAAAAAAAAAAATCAACAAAATTACTTCATAATCAAATAATATTACAAGGCAGCTTTCATAAGAAGCCGTAAAATATTAGAAGGCAGCTTTCATAAGAAGCTGAAAAGTCTTTTACGCTCTCCTCTTTTTATTGTCTTCTTCATTCTTTAATCATGAGTGGATTTAGGCCAGTTTCACCCTCTTTTTCAACTGTTTTAATTTTTTTTTTTGGAGTTTTTTTGGGTATTTTTCTCTTTTTTTCTTCCGATTTAGATCTAGAAGTTGTGCTTTGTCGATCTAATCCAATATTTGAGATTTTGATTCCTGCAAATCTAATTCTAAATGTAGGGGTTCTACTCACCCGATTTAGATTTAGGAATTTAATAATATTTTCGAAGATTCAATATCTCGTATTAGGTTCTCTACCTTTAGTTTCAATGATGATTGCAAGAGTTCCGGTGTCTTGTTAAATTATAGAAAATTTTTTTTTCAAAGGTTAGATTTGTATTTATTCAATATATTTCAATAGTGTAGAGGAAGTCTAACTAGGAATGGCAACACAGTAGTTATTGGAAAAGAAATTTTTAACATGTGCTAGCCGTCAATTATTTTACTTGATAGATCCGTTTTTTTGAAATAAGTGTGTGCTTAACTCTGCTAGTGCCTTATTAACTCTCCTTATTTTCTACATTGGGTTTTGTTTTGTAGTGTTTTAGCCTTTGCTTTGCTTCAATTTGCTTTATACTTCTCATATACTAGCCATGAATATAATTATTTTTTTCAACAAGAAAAAAATAATGCTACAAGAAATACAATCTAATATGACAAACATTTACGACAATATTAACTTTCGTTGTCTTAGGTTACCAAAGGAGACAAGATACAACTTTTTATCGCCGTAGGTTATTTAAGGGGGACACAATATAGTTTCTATGACCCAAAGAACCGACCGAAAACGAAAAAACTAGGAGTTTGGCACTTCAGGTCATGCCCTAAGTCAATAAGAATAGTTTCATCGCCTTAAGTTTAAGTTAAGGGATAAAGTTCGTATTTTGTTAACATTGATTCAATAAAAAATGGGATGATTTAGAATCTATAGTGACATGCGATTGTTACCACTTTAAGTTTGATGGTGATTGTTGACACATAATTTTCAACCAACGTATCAATAAAGGTTAAAAAAAGAGTTGAAATTAGGGTTCCTAGTCCTAACAGAGCCAATTTCTCAAAAAAAAAAGAAAAAGTATCATTTCTTATTTCTTTCTTTTGGCCAATCATTTGTTAATTTCTTATTCATTTCCACTAAAAACTCAAAAGTCAAACTTTTTGATCAACTTTTTTACTATTGCGCATCACAAAATTTCTGGAATAGAAATCAATTTCTACTCCATAGACGAGTTTTTCAACAAAGAAAAGTGTTTGATAACGATTCAGAATAGAATAAAAATTTGTTTGATAAGAGAATAAAATTTCTATTTCTAAGAGTGGCAACGACCGACATTCGGTGGTCAAAGTCTAACGTCCAGCAATCGGCGTATGGCATTCAACAATCGACAGCGGGTGGTCGAAGTCCGACGTCCGGCGGTCGACGTCAGGAGTCCAGCGTCCGACTTCCAACGTTCGAAGGCCGACAACCGAAGGCTAGCGGTGAGTGGCCAATAGCCGAAGTCCAATGGCCGACGACGAGTAGCCAAGTTGGAGTCCGGTGTTCGGCGGTGAGGTGCCAACGACCGAAGTCCAACTATCAATGGCGGGTGGCCAATGGCCGGAGTCTAGCGATGGTTGGCGGCGAGTGGCCAATAGCCGAAGTCCGACAATCAACATCCGACGGCCAGTGGTGACAAACGAGCGATTGACGGGGGACATTCGGTGGTCAACGGTGGGCCTCCGGTGTCCAATGGTTGGCGATGAGCGGCCAATGACCAACAAGCATCCAACATTTGCCGGCCAGCAGTCGATGACAAGGGGCTGGAGTCTTGTGGCTAACGACCAACGTTCAGTGGCAAGCGCCTGATAGCCGAGGCTGGTGGCGAGTGGCAAGCGACTGGCGATGGGCATTTGGCATCCCATGGACGGTGGGTGGGCGACAGATGATGACGAGAGTAAACGATGAAAAAAGTTTTGATTTCTCATATCTATTACAGAAATAGAAAAGCTAAAACTTTTAACTTTTAATTTCTACTCCAAATCTAATTCTAGAATAGAAATTTGTTCTAGAAATAGAAAAATGAAAATGCATTATTAAACGGATTTTTGTTATAAACACGTTTCGAAGAATAGAAAAACAGATAAATAGAGAAATAAAAACGTTGTCATGCACACCCTAAAAGTCAATCTTGAGTCAAAATCTAAATTTGTGTATAAAAATATTCATTTTAACCTTAATATCACTTTGGCCACATTAGTTTTTGTAAAAATCAAAGATTTAATCATAAAATCAACCCCTGTAAAAAAAAAAAAAAAGTCAATTAAAGGGTTGACTTTTGATTAAATATTTGACCAAAAAAATAGAAAATATAAAAATCTACACGTCACTTTATTTTAGCTTCAATTTGACTTTAGCTTGGTAAATTTTGTAAAAATCGATTACAAACCTCATTTTCCAAACTTTTCTATTTTAAAAATTTGACCCGCTAGAAGCTTTCAAAAAAGTAACCCAGCAAAAAAAAGAGGCAATCAAATTGAGTCTCATCCTCCGCCATGGAGTTTCCCCTCTACCGCTTGCATAGTCCATTTCTACCAACTGGGTAGGTCTTGCTGCCGTTTCCCTCTTCGATCTTGGAGTTTTCTGCTCACTTCGTGTTTTTCCTTTCTCTCTATGGCCTTTCCTTCGTTGCGCTGAAAACAAACGAAAACCCTCATTTGAGTGTTCTAAAACCCTAATTCTTGCCCCTTCGCTTTTCTCCCTCCGTCTTTCTTCACCTCACCGTCTTTCTTCACCTCACCGTCTCCCTCGATCTTCACTCATCTGAGCTCCCTTCGATCCTAATGCCCACGAATCATCCAGGTTCCCATTCCCCTACAAACAAAACATGGCTGATCAAATCGATGAGGACAAGAGACTGGCGACTCTCTGAAAAAGCATGGATAACCTCTGGAATGCAGTCGATGTCGTGGATATCCCAGGTGCAATATCTCCTGAAAAATTACTTGAGTGTCGCAAAACCCTATTTGGCCGATTTTACACAAACCCTGCCTTGAACTTTACTACTTTTGTAAACACTATGAAAAAAGCTTGGAGGACGGATAAATTTACTTGTACAATGCTAGAGCCTAGTTTCTTCTCCTTCTCCTTCCAGTTGGAAGCTAAAAAACAGAAGGTGCTCAAATATGGGCCTTGGTCTTTCTCTAGCCATCTTCTCGTACTTAAGCAATGCGAACCTGACACACCTGAGTTCTGTTATGATTTTAATCATTGTGATTTCTGGGTAAATTTCATCGACTTACCTTATGGGAGAGTTACTTATGATACTTATGATGTAGTTGAGGAAATTGCTTCCAAACTTGGAGTAGTTGTCGAAGTGAAACTGGAGGAGAAAGGAAATAGCAGTTATAAGGTGGGTAAAGCCAAAGTAACGATGCCATTAGCAAACCCTCTAAAGACAGGTGTGTTAGTGAATCTAGATAGCAAGAAGCTCTGGGTTGAATTCAAATATGAACGACTGCCAT
The DNA here is from genome assembly GCA_019915185.1 of Eucalyptus camaldulensis. NCBI lineage: Eukaryota > Viridiplantae > Streptophyta > Magnoliopsida > Myrtales > Myrtaceae > Eucalyptus > Eucalyptus camaldulensis. Next base: position 14,418,152 of record JAHSVA010000014.1, on the reverse strand, counting down.
ACTACTGTTATTCCTGTGGCAGAATTGGACATTATGCAACGGAGTGTGCTGAAATACCTTACAAGGAATTAGGGTTGGAACAGAACTTACTAGCCCGATGTGGAAATTGGCTACGAGCTAAGGTGAGGGAACTAAGCCCATACGGAAAAATCTTTTATGGGAAGCAGGAGCTCCCTCTTGAAGAAGTGGATGTGGTGCCTGAAACCCCCCTATCTCCTGCACCTGCAACAGAACAGAACATTCCAACATTACCTCTACTTCCACAGGATTGCAATACCCAGCCAGGGGTAAAGGTAACTTACCAACCCTCCTCATCTGGGGAACTTATCTTGGTTGAAGAGAAAAGCCCCCAGAAGAGGGGCAGCTACTGCATTGATGAGGAATCGGTCTTGATACTACATGAGGAACAGATGAAGGAAGCTGAAGTGGGACTGGATGTGACTCCTCCTGCAAAACTAGAAGGTAAATGTGTGAAGTCGACTAATTCAAAAAAAGGTAAAAGATTATATCCATATGGAACACAATCATCTAAACAACACTCAGTGGAGAGTACTCAATTAGTGGAAACACCTATTAGGGTGGCAGATAAGTCAAGTCAATGGTCTCTGGTGGCTAGCCCTAATAAGCCACCAAATTACCCATGAAACTTTTAAGCTGGAATTGTCAGGGGCTGGGCAACCCCCTGACAATCCAAGCTTTGCGAGTCACTGTGACTCAAGAAAGGCCCAGCCTTGTTTTTATAATGGAAACAAAAAAAAAAAAAAAAAACTAAGAACAGAAGGTGCTCAGATTAAAAAGGAAATTAAAGTTTTAGAATTGTTTTATAGTCAATCCAAAAGGTACAGCAGGGGGCTTAGCTCTTTTCTAGGATGATCAACTGCTCTTATCCATCAATTCCTCCTCAACTGCAACAATCTTCACTCAATGTCACCTGAAAGATAGCAATCACAGAATGAATATTATTTTTCTCCATGCTCCAAATGATTTCAGAGAGAGAATACTGCTATGGGAATAAATTTATTCAGTTAGTGTGCACTATCGAGTACCCTGGCTTTGCTTGGGTGATTTTAACGACATCCTATATCACTAGGAGAAAGTGGGCAAACACAGAGTAGAAATTTACAGGTTAACAGCTTTTAGAGACTTTGTCAATCAGTGTTCCCTGATGGATTTGGAATGCAAGAGGTGTTCCTTCACCTGGCCAAATAACCGTGAGGGCGAGAATTTGGTAAAAAATAGACTAGATAGAGCTTTCTATTCGCTCGAGTGGAGAATTACTTATCTAGAAGCTGAATGTGTAGCTCTCCTGGCAATAGGCTTGGATCACACCCCTCTTCTGATATCCCTGGCTAAACCAAAGCATAAACAATGACAACAGTTTAAGTACAAAGCATATTGGGCTAAGGATACATAATGTAAAACCATAGTCCGAAATACCTGGCATGAACCTACTCTACAAGATCTTAATGTAATGGAGAAATTGCAGCAAGTACAGCAGCAATTGACAAAGTGCTGCAAAAACAAATTTGGCCATGCCAAGAAGAGGATTACCTAGCTGAAAGGTGAACTCCATAACTTGATGAACAATACACACATTAATGGAGAAGCAACTCGAGTGAAAAAGTTAACTCAAGAAATTGATCAACTATGGCGGCAAGAGGAGATCTATTGGGGCATGAGGTCGAGGATAAGTTGGTTAAAGTGGGGCGATAAAATACTCGATTTTTTCTTGCGACAACAATTCATAGAAGATGTCGAAACCGGATTTCAATGCTGAAGACTGACAATGATGCATGGGCACGAGAGGAACAACAACTGAAAGGAATGACAAAGCAATATTTCAAAAATTTATACACATCAGCAGGTTCGCATAACTGGCAACCCATCTTACAACTTATCCCTACCTTAGTGGATGACCAAATGAATAATACCTTGATTGCTCCAATTACAGTGGAGGGAATTACTAGAGCTATGCAGCAACTAGGAGCTTTCAAGGCCCCTGGTCCTGATGGGTTTCATGGCATTTTCTACAGAGGGCACTGGCCAGCAATCTCCAATGATATCCATCAAGCAATGCAGCTTTTCTTTACCTCTGGTCATCTAGATCCTGCACTTAACAGAACACTCATTACATTAATACCCAAAATCCCACACCCTAAAAAACTTGAGCAATATCGCCCCATCAGCCTTTGTAATTTTCTTTACAAAATAACCTCCAAAGTGTTGACTAACAGGCTAAACCAATTTTACCTCACATCATCGTAGAGGAACGGAGTGCATTTGTGGGAGGCGGGCAAATTCAAGACAATATATTGATAGTTCAAGAGATGTTACACAGATTACGAACCAGCAATAGAAGAAAGAAGTTTCAAGCTGTTTTAAAACTGGACATGCAGAAAGCGTATGATCGCATTGAATGAGATTTCCTTAAAGCATGTCTAACCAAACTGGGATTCTGTGACCTATGGGTTCAATGGATCATGCAGTGTGTCACCACAGTAACATTCAGCATAAATTTTAATGGAGAGCCCTTACCTTTCTTTAAATCCACCCGCGGCTTACGTCAAGGTGACCCACTCTCACCTTATCTCTTTATAATTGTGGCCAATGTGTTGTCTATCCTGATGAAGAAAGCTGTTCAGGAGGGTACACTTACAGGAATCAAATTGAACAGAAGCTGTCCCACTCTGTCCCATCTACTTTTTGCTAACAATTCGATCTTCTTCCTGCATAGCACAATTGTTCTTAAATCAATATTGCTTTGCCTAAGGCCAGGCCATTAACTTGAACAAGTCAAGCATTTATTTTAGTAAAGGCTGCCCTATAGCTCTAAAGAGAAACATGGCAACAACTCTCAAAGTTTTAGAAATCACAAAGACAAGGAAATATTTAAGCATACCTTCAGACTTGGGTCACTCCAAGAAAGACATGTTCGCATGGATCTTAGCTCGAGTCAATTCCAAACTGGACAACTAGAAGGAAAAATTGCTATCCAAAGCAGGTAAGGAAATTCTCCTTAAAGCAATAATACAAGCCATCCCTCAATATGTTATGTCTATATTCAAAATACCTATATCGATTTGCAAAGCAATTGAGCGGAAGGTAGCATCTTTTTGGTGGAAAAGCAATGAGAAAAAGGCTGGAATTCATCGGAATAAGTGGTATTTGCTGAAAACCAGGAAGAGTGAGGGGGGTTTGGGTTTCAAAGATTTACAAATTTTCAATACAGCTATGCTAGCAAAACAGATGTGGGGCATCACTCAAAATCCAGATTCTCTATTAACTAAAGTACTAAAAGTGCTGTATTACTCACACTGTGACATCTGGAATGCTGGAAGAGGTTCCCATCCCTCTTGGAGCTGGCAGAGCATCATCAAGGCAAGGGACTCCATAGCTCCTCAAGTCATGTACAAGATCGGCAATGGAAAGAACACATCAATTAGAGAAGATCGATGGCTAAAAAGTGGCCCCATAGGAGGCCTAGCAACAAATCAAGAGCCAGCCAAAATAGCAAATCTTATAAACCAAGACACAGGTACATGGAATGAAACTCTTTTGCATTCTATGTTTGATGAAAGATGTGTTAAAGAAATTTTAGCCACAACCATCAGACTACCTGATAAAGAAGATAAATTGGTATGGATGCATACAAAATCAAGCGATTAGTTAGTAAAAAGTGGCTACTTTATATTTAGGGAAGTCTCAATCAGATCACAGGAAATAAAAGCAACCTCGTCATACCAAGTTAACCCCAACCTCTGGAAATACATTTAGCAGTCCACAACCCCCCCCCCCCCCCTTAAAAATCAAACTTTTCCTCTGGAATGCATGCAATAATGCCCTAGCTACAATGGAGAATTTACATCATCGAAAAATTGTACCTTCCCCTCTATGCCCCCTCTATAAGTAGGAAGCAGAAACCCTTGAACATACGCTCCTCCTCTGTCCATGGACTGCTTATGTCTAGAACTCGGCTCCCCTGCATATCCAGATCTCTAGATTCGGCCTAACTCGGCTTGAAGACTAAATCTGTAGCATCTAAGAAAATCCAGCCACCAACTGCAAATTTGACCAAATAGCGATGATGATGTGGAGTATCTGGAAAGAGCGTAATCAATATATTTTCAATCATCAAACCCCAAAGCCATAATACACAATCTCTAGAGCAGAGACGTTAACAAAGAGCTACTAAGCCATAAACAGTAAATCAAAACTCAAGAAAGAGGCAGAAAACTCATCTGGAAAATGGCATCCACCTCCTCCAGGTACGCTATGAATCAACATAGATGCTTCCTTTGTTCCAGATTCGGCAGAGGACTTAACATCCAACGACGTGAGAGACCCTCCTCGACACAGAGTCGGCATTGCTTGCATCTATCGAGATCATCGAGGCCATTTGGTGGATGTTTCGCGAAGCCAGTCGACGCCGCTTCGGCTTCTCAAGCGGAGGCAATAGCGATGGAGGAAACCCTAGCATTTATCAAGAACCGAAGCTTTCTCTTTCCACAAGCACACTCTGACTGCCTCTCTCTTGTGCACGCGTTAAAGTCTTCCACTGAACTCGGTTGAGAAGTGCAATCAATCGTGGGCCGGGCCAAAGTCAAACTCACTCGTCTTCCGGGCCTTTCCCTGGCCCATTGTAGCCGAAGCTCAAATTGCCTCGCGGATTGGACAGCTAAGCCGTGTCGAACCAATACTCTCCCCTCTAACTAGATATCCAAACCCCCTGCTTTATTTAATCTTTTATGCACTGATGTTCTTGGTGTAATATTTCCTGATATGCAATAGTAAATCATGAGCTGCTATTTTCTGATAAAAAAAAACTTTTCTATTTTAAGTTCAAAATAGACCAAAAAAAAATTATTTTTATTATGTTCATATTTTAGCCTAGTTCATTCTATGACATTTGATCTAGAAATCATTACTCATTCACTCGTTGGGCTAGTTTTGGAATTTGGGATGTAGGCAAGCAAATGGCCATTTTTAGCCCTAATTAGGGATTCAAATTGATTCTTCATGATTTGCATAGCATCCCTTCTCTTCAACTCATTTTATAGAAGTAAATCCAAATCCGAGGTCAATTTTAGCAAATTCACTCCAGAATTTTCCAATTTGATGGATTTAGCTTACCTAAACTTAAGAAATCCAAGCTAATGAGCTCCAATTAGTGCAATTCAAATTGACTCATTCTAAAATAAGGTTTAATTTAATAGATTGAGGTCCAATTTTGACATTGGTCCACGATTTATTTTTGACATAAAGGTCACACCTTTGTTCTGGTGTTAATTTAAATGTTATTTTAATTGGACTCATTCTTAACCAATTTGTATTTTGACATAAGCAATTATTGGAATTTACACATTTGGACATTACTTTGAGCAAAGATACTTTTCTTAGGACTAAATTGCATGAAAGAATAGAAAAAAAAGAAGGGATGATCAATCGAACCTGTCAAATCGGTTCGAACCGGTCAAATTGGTTCACGACTGATTCAACCAGTTCAACCGGTCACTAATGGGAATGGCCAATTCGGCCATTTCCCGACTGGCCCATGGTGGCCGGTGACCACCACGAGGTGGCTCGCCTCGTGGCCAACGACTTTGTACCATCATTTTTCAAAATTAGGCAATTGTCCTGGGATTTGCATAATTATGGAAATACTCTTGATTAGACCATAATTTCAAATTTAGCCCAAAAATCAATTATCACCATCCATTGAAGACACATCGTGACTGTTCAAATTAACATGTGCATGATTAGGGGTTAATCAAGTTTGTTAAACTAGGAAAATCAATCCTTAGCCCTTGGATTGCATCTTGCATCTAGATTATATAACAACTTTTCCCTCCAAAATCAAAGGAGGCCATTTTTCATATTCCCCCCTGGACGATCACCCCTCAACCTCCACCGCTCGTCGCCCCTCGCCAGCAATGCGCCACCACACCAAGCTCCCACCACTTATTCTTCTCGCCGGTCACACGAACTCCCACCATTGCCCACCACCGGATGTGTTGGGAAAATATGGTTTCAAATTGGGTAAAACAATGAAATCGAATCTTTAGAGCAATCAAATCAGACTTTAAGATATGATATCATTTTTTTTAAGGATTTATTTATCCCACAAAATTGCTAATGGTCACTAGCAAATTTCCTCCATAATACAACAAAGTCTCAAATGAGAATACTATATAAGAATTATAGTATTTCTCCAGGACCTCTCATGGGAAACAATTAAAAACAATAATTGTAGTTTCTTTTGAAAGAAAATGAAAAAATGGAAGAAGAAGTTAGTTTGATCTCAAAACAAACGTACTTATCTTTGTCTTTTAAATAGAGACAACTTTTCAAAAGGTTGCAAAAAAGAACAAAGCCAACATTTCGAGAAATGATACAAAATGAACAAGTACATCTCAAAGATTACGTTGAAAAGACATAAAAATTCGGAATTAAATAAATAATAAATAAAAAATAACCGTAACTTTTCCATAAACAATCGCACTGTTTCAACAAAACTTTATAGTTAATTTTTATAGAAATAAATCCGAACTTCCAATAAATAAATAAAAATGATCATCTGTTAGTGTCAAATCTCGTCCATGTGCGCACTCACATTTTTTTGATGTGGAACAAATACATCTTCATTTGTTTTATAAACAAACTACCAACAAGATGTCCATGATCTAACCTCTCCCTCTCTCTGTTCAAGCACCAACGATCACGCCGATGAGCACCTCAGACAATTCCAGCCTCTGGTCTCCATTGACTTGCAACGATCTTTGATCAAGGTTTGATCAAGCTCAATTGGTCACCGTTCGAGAAAATTGCAAAAGTAATGATCTACACTTGAATCTGATGAAGCGAGGTCAAGTTAGTTGATCAGGGCTAAGGTTCAAAGTTTAGGAACTCTTATATGCTTGAAATCATGATTTATAGGTGCTGCAATGGTTAATAGATGATCAATATATTGATTATGTTTATTTGCATTCTCTGGAAATTGATAGGTACCTAGTTTCTGTTATGGTATATTCGAGGTCCTAAACCTTGAAATCTTGAATTGATCTATTCTAGATAATCAATCTATGTTCGATACACTTCAATTTGATATATTATGGGCCTTGAACAGAAGTCATTTGCTAGCTCAAATCCATCTCAATGTTATAGGCACTGTTCTAGAAATCTGATTTGAGATCTATTATTGTTATGATTGTTGAACGTGTCTACTATTTGCCAATTTTCTACTGAATTTTGTGCTTGGATTCATAGGTCGTTGTCTCATCCAAGTCGTTTGAAATGTCCTTGTCTACAACATACAATTTTTTTTTTTTTAAGATTTTTTAGAGTTGATTTGATTAGGAAAATCTTCATTAAATAGTCCTTAGTATGGTTTGGCTTGTTTGTGACCTGATTGCTATTTCCTTTAAATGAGCTAGTAGATGTCTCCAATTGCCTTCGATGTGTTCAAATTCATAGAGGATGTTTCAAGCTCTAGAATGATATATGGCATGCATCATTTGAGCATCGTTTGATATGTCAAAACCCTTGCCAAAGTCACTCAACTTGTTCTTCAATTTTGGTCATATACTATTCATGAATAAGTTAGTTTACCTACAACATCCATGAATTTCCATGATTTGTCAACATCGATCTAGGATTAAATGTCTTCATCATATTTGTCCCCAACATCTAAACCTATAACATACCAAACTATCATAAAATTCATGCATCATTGGAGTAGGGTGGTGGCCTAAAGGTTGCATGCTATGTCCTGTTTGTTTTGATCTGATCTGACCTCTTATACGAATGCTTTCACTTAAGTTAGTAAAAGACCTTAATTAGACTTATCACCTTCTAGGAACTTGTAAAGGACACTTAAGCTTTCTGAAGATGCCTAGTTTGTCCAATTTGCTCACTATTTTCCCTATTTTCCATTTTTCCAAGTGGAGCTTTGAAATTTGGAATTTGTCTTGACCCGAGATGTTGCTATATCTCTGTGAGTCTGACTGTTTGCCAATTTTATGTGATTTTATGCATGTTGATTTTGAGATTAAGTCCAAATGAAAATTGTCCATAACATCCGTGCCTATCACGTACGAAAATTCGAGAATTTTTTACATCAATAGATGGGGTTGAGAAGCCTTAGAACTCAAGTCTTACTGCTGCCCTATTTTGTCCCAAATTGACTTATTTGTGTCCTGTGATTTTTATAAAATTATATTAGCACTTTGGAGATACTTCCTTCATGAAACTTGCTTATCACATGTTGATTTACTTGTCATAAAAATCCTAAACTTAGATAGTCATTGATTGTGCTTTAATAGATTTCACATCAATGCGCTATTTCTGTCGTCTTAGTTTTGGCTGATTAACATGCTTTTATTCTTGAATTTTTAGAAAATCATGCGAGATGAATTTGGTCTCGATTCCCCCTCGAGAATTAATCGTTATATGTTGTACCTTGTCACAATAAATTTTCACAAAAATAGAATTGTGATTTGGTATTCCTACCATCCATCTGAAAGTTGGAGGATGTTCTGAAATTCTCATTTCCTAACATGATTTCAAAATCAATTGAAGTTTTGATAGTTCATGTGATGCCCATAGGAAAAATTCTTGAGCATTTTTCGAACTATAATTTGACATGAGCTTCTTGAATTCTTGATTCATGTTTAGGACATTTGTAATGCTTGATCAATTGTGCCCTCAATGCACCTAAGCTCATCTTAATGACTAGACATGATTCTTGACTTGACAAAATCATGCCCCCATTTGACACTTTCTTCAAAATTGTGATTTGACATGGATTTCATCAAAGTTTGGATCATATTTAGAATGTATCCAATGTTTAATCAATTGTGCCCTTGATGCACCCAAACTAGCTTTGATAGCTAGATGTACTCCATAGCCTTGATGGAGCTATGTCCTCTCTTTATTAAGCTTTCTTGAATCAATGTCTCAATTGCTTGAAAAACATTTTGGGGCATCACATGAATCATCATATTCTTAAGGTGTTCATGAAATGTATGTGATTGTATTTGGCACATGATGACTAAATAAGTGATCTATTGTTGGCTCACTCAACTGATTGATTGATTGAGAAATATTGTCGAATGGCCTGTACGCATGCTTTCATACACACTTCGCATGTGATTTTTAGATGTATTATTTAGGTTTGATGCATGATCACTTGGGGTTACTTTGGGATGACACTTAGAACCTGCATTAGCAAATTTTAGTGTTAGCCACCTTGTGCAAAAACAAATTATGGTTGATAGCTATGAGTCATATTAAAATGAATTGGGTAGGAGTCTTAGGTGGGTCATTGTGTGAAATTCAAAAGCTGATCCCAAGGCTATTTACGATTGCTTGATTCCTTTTCCTTGAGTGATTTAACATGTGGTATCATATTTGTGGATTGCCATGGATCAGTTGTTTTCATACTTTTCAATTTAGTTCTAACGTTAGACTAGAATTAGGATAGGCTCATGGAGATGACAATCCCAAAGACTTGAAGATGATGGATGGTCGATGTTCAATTGACCTCTCATGTGTATTATTCATTCCCCAACAAATGTTTTAGATTGTTCTTTAACATTGTATAAACACCTGACAAGTTGTAGGTGTCCTTTTTCTTTTCTTTTTTTTTTTTGTCTTTCTTAGAATTGTGTAAATTCTTTTCACCGTACTCTTTTATTATTCTTGGGTGTTTACTTACTCACACTGCAATTTCAATTACATGGCTGATTTGCCTTTTTACTTTCTTTAAGTAATTATAATAGATTAGAATGGCGTGAAACAAACCATTAACGCATGATCACTTTTGTCTCCTAAACTTGCACGAAAAGGCAAACAGAGATGCATGAATACTTTAGATAACACATTGATTGTTATGTACCGAAAGGACACTATTAGCAACATTAGCATAACTCAAGTCCCCACATTTTAGATCTTTGGTTGCTTACATATCGAAAAATCACTCCCAATCCTCAATTAGGCACTCTAGCCGGCCTCCAAAACAAGGCGTGTCATTTAGGCTGTTTTAAATAACTCGTAGATAATAAATGAATCTATTGCAAAGGGTAATGAGCCTTTGAAAAAGGCTCACAATCATGATTTAGCATACTTATGTGGTTGATGCCAAAAGATGAGGTGATTAGATCTCTTGGAATAGTGTACTGTTCGAGATATCCTTAAACTCACCCTTACTTTCAGTTTCCTCTCGACCTTAAGAACATTGATCAAGATGCGATGTGGCATTGAGGTAGAGTCACAACAAATCTTACTGTCACGTGAGGCACGAGCTTAGGAGAGATTATGATCATGACCAAGTGACCTCATGGTGCCGATCCCAAAGGATGAGGTGATGACATCCTTGGAATTACAAGCCGTGAGGGAACTTTCATGGTTAACCATCTCCAAACACTACCTTTATGCCTGTTCAGCTCGTCGAGGTTGAAAGGGGTGTCGAGGTTGGGTCGTGATAGTGATGCCTCAAGTTAGACTTAAAGCAACAAAATCTTGGTTTTGTTAGTTTAGATTTAGGCCTAAAAGATAAAATTGAAGCTTTGTTGCCATTAAGGAGGGAAAATTTTGAACATACAGTGAGAAAAACAAATTTTGTTGTCTTAGAATAGACCTAACGCAACAAACTCATTTTTTTCGTCACCTTTGGGTATGACTTAAGACAACAAACTTAGAATTGGTTGCCTTTGATCAATACTAAAAAGCAACAAACCTAATAATTTGTTGCCTTACATTTACCAAAGTAGATTTCGTTGCCGTTGATTTAGATTTGTTGTCTTGTATTTACCATAAAGTGATTTTTTTTATCTACTTTGGGTATGCCTACAGTGACAAAAATAAATTCCGTTGCCATTGATTTAGATTTGTTGCCTTTTCACCCTAAGAGGATTTTTGTCTACTTTGGGTATGCCTAAGGTGACAAAAGTAAATTTCATTACTACTGATTGCAATTTAAGTGACAAATTATTCGACAGGCGTGTACCGGAGATGAAAATTATCTTTGAATATAATAGGGAATAGTATCGACTTTTTCATATGAAGGCAATGTGAGTAGTAAGGAATTATGTTTGTCATCACAGGCAAACATCCGATGCTAACACATAGGAGATATCGCATATATATTTCTACCTTTTTAGCTAATACGACACATGATGAATCATTAGTGAAATGTGGATTTTCTGTAGTATGATTGGATATATTACAAGTGTAATTATCAGAGAAGTTAAATAATTGTGTAGAAATATAAGTAAAGCTGGAATAATTGCTGATTTGTGTAACAAGAAATACTAATAATTTGTAACGGGAAATACTAGCTTTAAGGCGATTTAGGAACCATCAATTGTATTTGCTTTTTATCTATGGATTTGATTAATTTCCCCTCACTAAACTTACAAGTCGATTATGAGTTTCAAACATTTATTTAGGCTTTTATTTTGCAGGAAATGTGATGTTTCTGGAAATCGTTTTCTAGAAAGCCATTTTCAAAAAAATAACCATATTTTAATGGTCGGCTAAACTTAGAAAATGAAATAGAAAATATTTTCTACTTTTCGATAGGAAAATCTTTTCTTACATGCATTCATTTTCAATCTCTGTATTATTTTATTTTTAAATTTTGATTTTTGAATTTATAATTTTTTTCCTTTCCTTTTTTTTTCTTTTTTTTTTTTTCTTCCTTGGCTTTTTTTCTTTTCTTTTCTTTCTTTTTTCTTCTTCTTCCACGGCCTTGGCCGATCGTTGGCTACAACAACGGCCGGCCGACGAGCAACCATTGTGAGCTCCGAACTCACTCAAGATCGACAAGGCTCGAGCTCACCTAATTCCTACAAGGTCGAGCATCGCCTAATCGAGCGACACCCAAGCTCTAGCCTTACCCCTCGCCGGCTTTGGGCGAGGCTAGAGCTCACCAGTGGCCATTGCCATAGTTGGCGAGCCAAACCCAAGGAAGAAGAAAAGAAAGAAAAGCAAAAAAATAAAACTCGATTATTAGAAAAAAAAATTAAAAAGAAAGAGAAAACGTAAAAATACGAGAAAAATGTGTTTGGCAAAAGAAAGTAAAGTGAAAGAAGTTATGAAAAATGTTTTTCCCACTTTTGAAGGTGTATTTACCAATGGTGAAAAATGTTTTTCTAAAAGTTATTTTCCATGAAACGAATGGAGTCTTACATTAGCTAGGTTAGCTATCCTATTTATTTATATATAGGGAGAGCATGATTCCAGAGTAGAACTTGGAACCGAAAAACAGTAAGTAAAACTTGGGGCAACTTTTTTTTATTTTTCTTGGTTTATGTCTTTGCAATATCCTACAGTACTACATGACGTTTGATGATAACTGTATAATCTGAAACCACTAGTCTAAGTTTCTATTTTATGATTGAGATTTTTATTTTATTAGTATTTTATATTCTTTGTGTTTCTATATATAAGTTGTGGTCAATTGATTGTAATAGTCATTAAAAATAAAGATTCATTAAAATTGTTCAATTAATAACACGAGTAGAACTTGAGCAGACCTTAAACCAATCTTGAAACTTGTGACAACGTAGGTTTTAAGTTCTAGGACATGTTTCAAGTCCCAAAAGATAACAAACATGTTCCAATGGGTAGGTACTAGATTCCATCTAGAATTTGTATAGAACCTGGAATGAATATATATTTTTCTAATAAATTAAGTAACTTTGTTATTGTAAGTAAATCAGTCATGCTCGTCATTAATTATAGAGAAAAGTGGCAATGCAGACAATTGAATGATTATTTCAACTTTGTCAACTAATTACCCCACTCGCATCATATATATCAATACACGAATTATCAATGTTTAGAGAATAATTGATAGCCAAAGAAAATTTATAGGATAATTGAAAAAATTGCCTTCTAATTACTTCAAGCAATTCAATTGACTATAAAAATAAATATTTCCAATTAGAAATTAGAATACGAATTTTCTAATATCTAGCATCCTAAATTACAATTTCGAAAAAATTAAGATCCTTCAAACCACATATTTACAAATTTTCCTCTTGAAATTTGATTTGGTTGATCATCGAATCAAATCATCTATGCATAATATAAAAATGAATGTGACCACATTTTCGAGACAATGTTGGGAACATTAATTGTCCCTAGTCAACAACAACAAAAAGTCCATTCGTTGATGGATATGTATTCACTAGGGCCCATATTTCAGATTTTTTTTAAATTCTTTTCTCAATCAATTTCTTTCTTCCATAAACACCCTTCATCTCTACTCCGTCTCTTGGTCCCCGTCTTTTTCCTTCAGAAACAAAGGTAGAGGCAAAGATCTTAGTGTTTATGGAAGTTGGTCTTCCCTTCACCAAGATCTTGTCCTCCGTCAACAGGCTGGCAACGAAGTAGTCAACATAGGTCGAGATCTTTGTGCGGGGGAGAAAGGCGGCAATGTGGTGGAGGTCAAGCATCTCGCCGTGGAGCTTGTCGAGCTTGGCATCGATGAGGACCAGCTCGTCAGCGAGGTTCTAGGAGGGGATGGTCTAGGCGATGGCCATGCTAACATTGCCGATCTCGATGACTGCGATCTTGGTGTGGTGCTTGGAGGGCGACGGTTGTGGGGTGTTTTGGATCGACTTGAAGGAGGCTCAGGTTAGGTCCAAGTCACTAGAGCTGAGGTAGGAAGCTTTGACAAGGCTTTGTGCATCCACTATTTTGAATCTAAGGGTAGAGAGAGAGGAGATTGAGGACGAGTGAAGATGAAGGAAGAAGAAAGAGGGGGAGGGGCGTTTATGAAAAAGTCAAAAGAGAGTGTAAAAGAGATTTTCAAAAAAGCTTAAATGGGTTGGGGCCCTATTGAACACATTGTCAATTGATGAATGGACTCGTTTTTTCTTAATTGGATGCAGTTAGTGTACCCAATTTTTTCTCCACATTTTTTGGAAATGACTTTGAATTTCTCCATATTCCTTTCCACTTTAGGCACATTTGGTCAAAGTAAATAGTCTTGCAATAATTACTTTTGGTACATTTCGCAAACCTTCTTCGAAGGAAAAAAAAAAAGAAGAGGAAGAAATAGAGAGAGAGGGGGAGGGAGAAACGCGCCAAAGCAAGATTATCATAGACGGTTTGACCGTGAATAAAAGACGGAAACGCCATGAGACCGCAAAAAACGACACCGTTTCCTCGGTCTCGATTCGTGGCGACTAACCGCGACGAGCAAAACCTCCCCGAAAATTTTTCAAACGCTCCCGCGTTTTCTCCTTCCCTCCTTACAAAGCTCCCTCTTCCCTCTCCCTCCTTTCTCCTCCTCAGATCTCACTTTCAACTCCCTCTCTCCCTCCGCGCGCTTCCCTCCGCAGCAGCACCAGCACCAGCACCGCCGCCGATGGGAAAGCAACCGCGCGGCGGCGGCGGCAGCGGCAAGAAGCCCGACAACGTCGGCAAGGGCAAGGTCACCCCGGTCCAGATCGCCTTCATCGTCGACCGCTACCTCCACGACAACGGCTACCGCCAGAGCCGCTCCGCCTTCCGCGCCGAGGCCTCCTCCCTCGCCAAATCCCCTCTCGACGAGGTCCTTTCCATTCCCTCCTGCTCCTAGTTTCCTGGGTCGCTCGCCGTTCGCGGCGTCGCGCTAGTACATCTGAGGACCGCCGTGTGATCTTTTCTTTTTTCTTTTTTGGCTTTATTTTTGTTGGTTGGAGTAGGCGCCGAAGGGGTTGCTGAGCCTGGACGCGATGCTGAACGAGTACATCAGCTTGAAGGAGCAGAAGGTGGCGGTGGACCAGGAGCGGGTCCAGCTGGACCAGGAGCGGTGGAGGATCCAGGCGCTGCTGCAGGGCATGCAGGACGCCATGAGCGCTTACAACGCCGCCGCCGGCGGCCCCCCCACTCCGGTGATTCAAGCTCCTCCCGCCGACAGCTTGGTGGTCGCTCATCCTCCTCCGCCCAACCCGGGTGGCGGATCGCCTACAGGTGCGAAGCCAAGCCCCTTTTTTAGGCCATCGGTATCTGTTCTCTGCCTAACGGGACGGCGATTCGTGCCGCGGGCTTCTTACTTAGTGAATTTTGCTGGCGTTCTCGTGGGTTGACCTGGTTTTGCTGGATGTAGAATGATAAATCTGGATTGGGAGATGGTGAAAACGGGGATTCTATTTCGAAATGTCTAGGAGGTTGCAGTTTCTGTCCTATCGATACTACTGAATGGGTTTCAAAGCTTAGCAAGATTTGGCTAGTAAGAATGATATGGTCATACAACAAATAAGAAAATTAGGGAATTGATTGTTAGGCTGTCTTCTGAGGAAGTAATTGTGCAGTTCGTGTGTCAGCCTGAATTTTATGCTTCTTTTCTGATGTACAAGGGAATTGGGAATCGCCATTTTGTGGAACTCGATGATGGCAGACTTTTCGATATGGATATTAGTACTGATCCAATTCTGATGAAGTATGAAATTACAGTTTATTATGATGATGGGGAATAGTTTTGTTGGGTGTACAATGAATGCTGTCATGGCATATGACTGATTAAGCAACAAAATAGTTTCCATTGCAATGATTCTGTCAGGATAAAAATCAAAGCTGCAAAATTGCTTGATTTGTTTTACTTGCTGATTCAGTTTTCTTCTGAGTCAATGTGGAGCCGTTGCATGACAAACCAGGAGATGAATGGTCACTGGTTGTTAAGGGGGAACCACTGTTAATGTCTTTCTTTTAATGTATTGTTGTGGTCAGGTTGTCCTGCATACAATACGCCCTCCCCTGTGCTGCCATCCATGTTGTCAAAGGCCGGTTTAAATCCAGAGAAGAGCTCTCTGCATTCAGGAGGTCAACCATATTCAGGCAAAAGGAAGGGTCCAAACACTTCCACTTCGTTGGCAAAGAAACCTCGCAGTATTTCATCCTCGAGCAGGTTGCCTGACCAATGTAGGTGCTTCTTAGAAAAGTATGGTCTTTACATCTCTACAATCAATCTCAAAGTTGTTCTCACTACAAGTGTTTTGCAGCTGCAGGTATAATTAGACAGCCAATTGAAGGCAACACTAATCAAGGAAATGCCAACATTTCTGGGTCAGTGCAAAGCTTAACCCAGAAAGGTGTAATCAGTGGTTCATCGGTTCAAGGGTCCAGTATTGTCAAGAGGTTGTTCAATCAGCCTTTGCCGTGTACTCCAAATAAATCATCTGGTCCGAAAACACCACCACAGGGGATTTCTTCTGTGAATGACAAATCTGCATCCTCAGTTGAAGTGTCTTCAAATGCGGGCTGCAGTAACAATACTACACCTCAAGAAGCCAGCCCAAGTCGCTGCACTGTGGTTTCCTACAAAAGAGTTACAGTGAGCCCTTATAAGCAAGGTGGCCTTTACACGATTGAGAGGAGCCACTGCATTTCTTCTACCTCACCAGCCAAGACGGATTTGAAGAGACTTCATAGAAGGGAACATGTTAAGGGAAGATTGGATTTTGATAATCCTGACGTGCCAACTAGCTTGGGCGAAGCGCAGGCTGACAATCCTTCAACATCTCAATCTCAAAGCGATGTTGACATTTTTGACATAGATTTCCCCAACTTAGAAGCATTTGGAGTCTCATTTTCTGAATTTTTAGTTGATTTTGATTTTGACTGCGACGGGATGAATATTTCTAGCCAGCCACTATCAGATGCTTCTCCAGAAACAATCTCAGAGTATGTTAATGCTTGAATCTTGTATTTCAGCTTCTCTATTTTTGGCTAAGAAGTTATCTATGGCTCCAGTTTTTGCAGTCCACATGGCTAAATATTGAGCAATATATGATCAATGTTATGGTCCACAGGTCTTCTCCTGAATCAAGGGGTAACAATTTGGGGGCTCATCAGTGTTTGTCAGAGTCTCCAGGAACAGTTATAGAAGTTCTTTCAGAAAATGACATGAATCTCACAGGTTTGGATTAGTCAAGCTTCTCCTTAATTTCATATGATTCCAAAAATGCAAGCGATAAAGATTGATGATTAACTTTGTCTCTCAGGCCTAAGCGGAACAATGGAAACTGTGGCAAAGCATCCGGAGCCCGGGCAATAACTTTTGTCCAGTTCTGATGTTGCATCATTTTCCTCCTCAAGTACTACTAAGAAAAGCATGGATTTTTTAACTTGAAATTGCAGCAGAGGGTCTGAGAACTTGGACCAGGAGTATGATGCATCAGAGAATTGATTCCCTCTTACGTTGCAGTTAGGACACTAACAGCAAACTGATCTGAATCTACCAGACAAGCTAATCTAGCCCTGTTTATTGTGTCTAATGTTAGAGCACTGACTTAATTTGGTGCATATATACTAAGTCTCTGATTGATTATTTCCCATCAAAATCTCAACTTGTATGCAGTTGTTAGAGTACTTCAAGTTCTTTAACCATACATCACCTTATCAGCCAATCTGCACAGTTGCTTGTACATTTTTTTCGTTGATCGGTCCTGTTTCCAAGTTCACCATGGAAGTGCAATTCTCTTGAACAGAAGATGTGATATTTTAGTGGCTATCGCAAATTAACAAGAATAAATTATTTAATGTCAAAAACAAGGGATTTTCCTTGCATTGAGTTGCATGAAGCTCCTGCATCAGTTGACTACAGCTTAATTCTTCTTCTGCTGCTATGATTCTATTACAAATTACACAGTCTGGATTATTTGGGACAAAAAGGAGCAGTCCCAGAAGTTCTTAGCACTAACCCCATCTGTACACAGTAAAGATTTCTGCACCTGTTTCTTCATAAAAATAACTGAATTGATTTATCCAAATCTGTGCCTGGCAATTGTACATTGAAATAACAGGTATGGAATAGTTTGTGTACTGCAGGAGGGTTAGTATTTTAGGTGCAGTAAAAGAGATGATATCAATACTGAATGTCTGTATCGGCATTTTACTCCAAGAAACACGACAAGTTGCACGGAGTTATTGGTCATTTTTACACGGCCTAAGTAGAGATTACAAGTAAACAACACATCAAAGTTATCAAGTCGAGTACCTAGGGTTAGCTTCCTTTTGGTATCATCTTTTCTTTAAGCAACCAATGTACTCGCTTCTCCAATAGGGTGAGAGGGGCCTGCTTCTTTATCTTCTATGGTCAAATGCAGATTCAATTTCAAACTTGTTCTGCCCGCCAACGCATCTTAGTGGGAGAAACAAATCCAGCAGAAGCTCCATTCGTGTTCTCTGCAGTTTTACCACTTCTCGAACTGTTGCTATTCAAGTGATCTACATAACCCAAATATATGAAGATTTCCCAATTTTCCAATGCATTGATATCTCGGTGATATGCATAATTAATATTTTAAAAAATTGAATTTGTTCTTATTAGGAATGTTTAACAATAATGCGCACGAACAAAACCCATTTATCATAAAAAATTTATAATTGATATAATTGTGACAAATTTATAAAAAATAAATTTTTTTACCACAGCAAATCATAAACTAG
Source organism: Eucalyptus camaldulensis (assembly GCA_019915185.1). Taxonomy (NCBI): domain Eukaryota; kingdom Viridiplantae; phylum Streptophyta; class Magnoliopsida; order Myrtales; family Myrtaceae; genus Eucalyptus; species Eucalyptus camaldulensis. The sequence continues at coordinate 14,399,714 of JAHSVA010000014.1, read as the reverse complement.
TACATCTAAGATAAATTTATCTCGTATTCATTTTTTGACTATTAAAAACCCTAAGTTAATACATGTGTAATAAATTTATCTTCCATTGATTTACGTTCAATTGGATAATATCACGAAAAACTTAAAACCAATACACTTATGACAACTAGAGAATAAAACCTCGGTATACACTCGCATAATAACTTGACAATTTGACAGTATAAATTTGTCATTGGTATATTAATTTGAGATTTTTAGTGATTAAAAAATTAGTTTGGGATGGTGTTTTTGTGGTATTAAGCAAAATGATATTTTCCCTTTTCCTTTTTGTTGGGTTTAAGGTAAGAGATGCAAGAAATGTGCTTTTATCTGTCGAATGTGAGCCCAAGCTCTTGTCCAAAAAGCCCAATCCAAAGGCCCACAACACATTTCTCTCCTTCGTTCCTTCGTCCTCCTCCCCCAAAAACCCCCCGCTGAAATCTGCTTGCGTGCAGAGGGGTTTAGCAGCTTCGAAGGAACAGCACGACCTCGGCGATCGCCATTCGAAACTTCTCTCCGAGTCCTCCTCAAAGCTCTCTCCAATGGCGACGATCCTTTCCAGAAGCGCGAACCGCCTCCGCCTCGCGCGGCGGTGCCTCCACTCGCTGAGCCGGCCAGCGCCGCCATCGCCGCCGCCGTTCCCCGGTGCCGTCCGGGGCCGGTCGTCGTCTCCGATCCTCCGCTCGGTTCGGGTTCGAAACCTCCCGTTTTGAAAACCTTTTCGAGCTCGGAAGGAATCCGAATCGAGATTCTTCATCGCCTCTCTCTTTGTTCGTTTGCATGAAATGTTGGAGCAGATCTCGAGTGATTAGTGCTTGATTCGAAGCTCGCTAGTGTTGCTGGATTACTTTGGCTGCTCATCGTGTTCTTCGATTACGTGATTCTCTGCTTTTCGTGTATTGTCTTCCTCAGCTCGCGCCTGCGGGTGTTGGAGTGAAGTCGCTGGGGCTATACGAGAGGTGCCTCTCCAGCGCGAGTACATCGACTGCTGTTGGTTCCGGAGATTCGGAGGCGAAAGCTCCCGCCGAGGCTGCTCGTGGAGGGGACGAGAAGTCCGGAGGATCCAATCAAAGTGGGGATGCCGGAAAACCCGTACGCGGAGGGGTAATTGCTCTGCTCTCTCTCCTTCCTGGTGTTTAGAATCTCTAGTGTGGAGAGATTATTCGAGTATGCTGCTGGAAATGACGAGGCACGTGATTGCGGGGTTCTTTGCAGCCTATTTCGTGGTTGAGTTTTCTTCTGTTGGTCGCGACGGGAGCTGGATTGATCTATTACTACGACAGGGAAAAGAAACAGCATATTGAAGGTAGATTACTATGGTGAGTGGGTACTTATTTATATTTTTTCATGGGTCTGGTAGTAGGATTTGTCTATCCAAAGTCAATTTTTTTGCTTCTGCTAATGTGCGAAGTGTTTGTTTTCTTGTGATTGTATGATCTTTTCCTGTGATGAAATTTTCTCGGTGTACTCCCATACTGTATATGGAACTTTAATTGCATATTGATGGTAATGCATTTTCAGTAATGTAGTCAAGCACGGATTTACCAGCTAACTTCATTCTATCTCTTTATATCTTCTCTGTTTAACAAAATATCAGATATGACATGAGGGTTTCCAGTGGCTACTTTTTCATTTCTTATATTTATTTCTGTCTCCTCTCCTAAATTTAAGCTTCCCTTATCAATTTGCTGTTATTTCTTGAGGATTTTAGGCATTCATAATAGGATGCAATAGTTGTTTTAAAAATTCCGAGTATTGTTTTTGCACCAGAGTAACAGTGACACTTTGTTCTCTTTATCTCCTCATAAGTGTAAAAAGTCTGCAGAACACAGGATAGAACTTTGTTCGTTTGCTGGCATAGGGTGATCTGCACATTGATTATATTTATGCTGAAGAGGCTGCCCTTTTTCCTTTTATTCTTTTATGTTGCATTTTTATCGTGACATGCTTGATAAGAGAAGAGAACTCATTTTGGCTTCTAATAATCTTATGATGCTTTTTATGAAGACAACTTGTTTTTGCTTTAGTAATACACACGAAATATTGGATTGCTGATTTAATATGCCTCTACACGGACTTTTTATGTCTCTTTTTTATTTGGTTCACCCTTTTTTTTGGGGGGCCCCCGCCCGCCCCCTGGAGGAGGGGGGGGGGGGAGATTGGATCTTTTTTAATTACTTGAGACTTTCCCATGTGAGGGTTTTCTGATGTGGAGGACATGGAACATTAGACACTTATATCTGGTGTAAAATTCTGGACCCAAGAGTTATGGAACCTGATTGTTATTGGTGACACTTACATTGTTTATGAAGATTGGCTTTTACATACATATTTTCAACTTCTGATGCTAATAATTCTAGGATTAGTTTTGGACAGAGTGATGATGTGAAAGCTTTAAATAATGATGCCTATGAATATAATCTTATAGGTAGTCCCCCTTGACTCGTGAACTTACATAAATCTATTTCTCATCTCTCAGAATTATTGCACGGAGTAGCCCTACATTTTTGTTTCTGTTTGTCTCTTTGTGCTGGACACAAAATGCCATCCGGATATTATTTCATATAGTTTGGTGCATATGCACATTGCTCTGGCTGTTTAGTTGTTTATTTTATTGTTGTCTGAGGCTGGTTGATACAATTTAGAAATTACTTAAAGAGTCTCTGTAAAGGATTAGGGTGTTGACATGGTAGTTGAGCGAGATAAATGATAAGAAAGAGCCATGTGGTCTTGGTTAATTGTGTGTATTTGTCAAGAATTGTCGACCAAACTTTCGACTTGCAAGGAGTTTTAACTTTTTTAATTTGAGTAGATGTCCTTGTTGAATGTGATAACAATTTTGATCCTCCATCTGCTGTCACATATATTATTTTTCTTTATCAAATTTTATCGTTGCAGATATAAGTAATACTTCAAAAGCAGTCAGACAAGGACCTTCTGCTGGCAAAGCTGCAATTGGTGGGCCATTTAATCTTATCAATGATGAAGGAAAGAATGTAACTGAAAAGGACTTCCTGGGAAGATGGACATTGCTCTATTTTGGTTTCACTCACTGCCCTGACATCTGTCCAGATGAGCTACAGAAGTTGGCAGCTGCAGTTGATAAAATAAGTGAGCTACTGATGATTTTTTGTGCTTATGGTTTGGTAGCTTTCATAATACAGAGGGAACATCATATCGGAGTCATTTGATATGCCACACCCTATCTTGGATTGAAACAATGTCTTTTTGGATAAAAAAACCTGATTTCAGATGGCTATTGGTGCTTTTTGTGCACTGCTGTGTTGGCTGCTCATTGTCTGTTCGACATATTTTCATGCCCTTTGTTCTCTTACGTAATTTGTAAATGACAAATCTTCTTGGGTACTGCACACTCGCTTTTTAGTGCTGAAGAACACTTAGTCTGTGGTCAGAATTTGCTTAAGCTAAACTCTTGAATTTATTTGTTGGTATTCTAAATGCCAAAGGTATCATGCCTGTTGAGATATCAATTTTTTTTTTTCTTTTTCAATTTGTTTGAATATATTTTCTACTGATTATCATACATCAAGGTTTCTTCTTTGATGCCTACAGAAGAAAAAGCAGGGTTCAACATTGTACCTGTCTTTATTTCTGTTGATCCTGAGAGAGATACTGTCGAGCAGGTCCATGAATATGTCAAAGGTGTTGCATTAGCACTGGAAATATTTTTTTCCCTTCAGATAAAGTGGTTAACTTAGTTATGTTGGAGAGCATAGTTTAATTCTGTGTTATGGTACTTCTGTTGCAGAGTTCCATCCAAATTTAATTGGCTTGACTGGTACTCCAGATGAGATAAAAAAAGTTGCTCGTGCATATCGAGTTTACTATATGAAAACAGCAGAAGAAGACTCAGATTATCTTGTCGATCACTCAATAGTCATGTATGTATTCCTGTTCCTGCATTTGTTATTCAATATGGCTGCTTACTTTTTTAATCTGTGGTTACTACTGCAGTGAGATCAGCATGTAGTAAATTTTAAACAGAGTTTCCTGTGTGACTTGATATTTGCGGATCTTCTTAAATTCATCGAAGTTGAATAATCATTGTCAATGCTTTTCCCTATCTCTTTCCCCTCCTATTTTTCTTGGAGTACTTAATGGGTTGATTTTTGCCGGACTTCATTGTGGCCATTTTGCAGGTACTTGATGGGTCCAGATATGGATTTCGTGAAATTTTTCGGCAAGAATAATGATGTTGATGCACTTACAGAAGGCGTGATCAATGAAATAAAGCAATACAAAAAGCAAAAGTAAATTATTCTTCTGAGTAGCGGATGCGGGTTAACTCGAAGAGTTCTTTCAGGCACGGCACTGTCTTCTGACTAATGGCGGCTTTCATGCTGATTTGGGTTCTAGAGGTGTTTGCTCCATTGTTTGGGATACTGATGCACCGAGTACATTTCTTTTGTAAGAGTGAAGATGTCTTTGGAACTTGACGGCTTTTTATCTCTTCCATACAATTGAGGAAGAAGAATATGTTCGCATTCTTCAGTTGCTAGAACGGATATCTGAATATGTTTTGGCTATTGGTTGAATTATCCGATGAATTGCAGTACAGGGACACATTTACGTCATGATTTGTTTGTGGTGGCTGCACCGAGCACAAGATGCTTTGCTACTTCTGCAATTTGTTTGTGGCTGAGAAGCATTTGATAGCTCTTTGGTCTGGACAAAGCATAGTTTTATCACGAAATTTTAGAAATTCTTATCATATAATTAGGGAAAAATACCGAAAATCATATTTACTTTTCATGCCATTATCACTCACTGTCCTCTATTTTGCAAATTTGCAAATATGCTAGTTTGCACCTTGAGTTTTATCCCGTGGCTTCACTTAACTAACTGCAATTTACTTTGGTTAAAACAGTAATGAAATATGTTAGGAGTGCAAAAGAATCGAAAATCGCTCAAACTATCCAGAACTTCACTGGGCGGTTCTCATGGAGATAGGTCATGTTCTCCTATTCAAGTGTGGAACAGTCCATTCAGATCAAGACTGATTGTATCGGACTGATTGTATTTTGATTTGTTATGTTAGAAGTTTGAAAACACCCTACTTTCGTGAAAATGTCAATTTTGTGCATCCTCTCTCGCATTTCCTACACATTGCTGCCATCATGTCCTCAATCTCTTTTGATGCATTTGGTTCAACTGTTCTAAGGGATTTTTCAGCCTTCAAAGCCTATTAGGAAAAATGTTGAAGCGTTTGACAAGAAATTTGAAATAGCTTTCAGCTAAATATTGAATTAGAATTGTTAAAAGCTCAATGCTACTTTCATCTAATATTTCAATGTAGCATTTATGTGCGACCCAGTCGACCTTAGATGACCGCCGCTTGAGTTTGGCGACCGTAGCCTGAGTCTAGCGACTCTCATCATTGCCTGGTGAGGGCCACTTGAGGTCAAGTGACCTTAGCCGGTGGCCATCGGAGCTAGATTTGGATCAAAGTTCATTGCATCAAACACTACTAGAACCCAAGGTCCATTTGTAATTAGTTTTTATTAAACACAATTTACACTTCTCTAAAGAATTTCGAATTTCAGCATTTGCATTATAAATCAAAATTCATTTACAAAGTCGAACCAAACCCATCCTTTTTGCTTCATTCTCTTTTCCAGATCTTGCTCCCTTTCTTTCCCTCTCTAGATAATCCCATTTCCATCGTCACCCGCTGAGAACTTTCCCGAGAAACCCACAACCCCCAACACTCTCCAACACTTTCCCGAGAAGAAGGAAAGATGTTGCACTCCCTCAGCAACATCATCCCCCTCCACGCGTCCTCCCAGTCCGACATCGACGAGAACGACAACCTTATTAACGCCGGTGTCCAATCTGGCCCAACCACCGTCCTCTCGGGCCGTGCCCAGGTCTCCCGTCTCCTCCTCCCGCTTCCTGGCCTCCATCATCCCTCCCGAGCTGCCACAGAAGCTCTCCATCCAGAAGTTCGTGCTGGCCGTGGCGGTGGCGGTGGGGGCGGCCTGTTTAAGGCAGACATGCGGTGGGGATTGGGAAGTCTTGGAAGGCGTGGCTAGTTTCATGGACCCACACATGAATCAGACCATGATCTATTGAACTTGTGGGCAATTCCGATTTCCATTTTGTGGAACTGATCCTCAGTGGATGATTTTTTATTCTAGTTGACTTCAAAGGTGAAAACTGCTCATCTTAAAACCGATCACCTCTAAATAAAGCTGACATGTTTATCTTGAAATTACTTTTTCCACTTATATGGGATTATACATTCCCATATATTCCATTCAGTAGCTGCATAGTGGATTGGACTATAGAGGACATTGTAATATAATGGTGAAATTTTGATTTGAAGATGAGCAACGAAACGTGATCATAACAACTGAGAAGTCCAAAGAAGCTAAGTAGTGTCATCACCAACACATAATATGCGATACGACACGATATGCCAACTTCTCAAAAAATAGATAATTCCAACACATTGGGATATATTATACATTAAATGTATATTTTTATATAAACATGATAAATTATTATTTTTAATTTGATTCAAATTCACAAATATATAAGTAATAAAAAAAATCTAGAATGAATTTAGACCAAAAATATTAATCTGTCATTTGTTAATATAATTCATTATTTCAATTTGACAAATTAACTATGCTCCATTTTGATAATCCATAAATTTTAGAGAAAAAAAAATCCACATTTCACCATCAAATAGAATAAGAAATCTTTCTTTCCCCCTTTATTATTTTTATTATTTTACATATTTACATTTGAACCTCTCATTTGTTGAAAATTTTTAAAATTGACATTGTGCATGTCATAATATCGAACTTACATGGCAGGAGATTTGATCACGTGTTAGATTTTTTGATAACTATTGACCACATATTGGACATGTATTCAAGTATCCAACACAACACAAAAGCTCCCGGAAAGAAATTCCAATAAGGCATCTTTTTTTGGGATCGTAACTAGAACCTGAAAATAAGTACAGTAGGATCTACATACTCACCAGATCTCTTCTTGTCCTAAGCTCTTTTGGAAAGCTCGTGGAATCTCTTCCCCGCGATCCTCAGCTCAGCTGAGCTCCACCAGCAGCTCTCTCTGCCCTTTATTCAGAATATTCAACTCCACAGAAATCATGTAGCGGAAGCAGCAACTAAAAATCTTCAGATAAACCCAATTTGGATGACAATAAAAGCCCCTCAAGGGTCCGGCATTTGCATGGCGTGAAATGAAGGTGACATTCCCTCGACCCCTTCGAAAAAAAAAAGCAAAAATTCATCGCGGAGATGGAGCGTCCAGCATTTGGGACACATCTCGTGCACGTTGTCAGGCCGCTAAATACTTCATCATCGAGATAAGTTCGGGCTATAGATCCCCCCCACGAGATTACTTCTACTTTACAAACAATATGATCAGCAGAGTCAGGATCTTTGCTTCCTTACTTAAATCTATTGCCTCGTAGCACGTCAGGATCCTCCGCACAGAGAAATCCATAAGAGACAGCAAATGGCTTTACCGCGTGCGCACAGCGCTCTAAGGAATTTGATTGACATCATTCGCCTGCTTAAGTTGATCGAAACTAAAAGCTGAATAACTGGCATTGCTTCATAGGTACATCTGTTTGATCCGTAGAAGCAACAACTCTTCAATCTTTCTTCGATTTCGGCAGTTGCTCAAGTTGATAATATCAATTTCTTGACAAGAGCTTTTAAACTTTGAAGTACACCAGATATACATACGTATAATACCAACTACAAAACTGAAAACGAGAATCGCATCCTCCAAACTTGATGGCTGCAAGATTGTGTCTCCCCATGCTAACGCTATATCCAAGGAAAAGAAAATTTTAACTAACATATGGAATTACAATACAGAAAGGACGACAACTTCATATGGAGGTCCCCACAATCTCAACTAATTGATAATGAATTATTGGTTATCCTATAGTTGTTAAATTATGTCTCGAATTTGAACGTTTACAAAACGCAACTAGCTGGACTCTTGAAGCTGCATAAAAAAAGAGGAAGTAATAGAATATATAAATAAATAAATAAAAAGGGAGCAAGGGATTTCCTTTATTATTTTCTTCCCGTAGGAGGAAGCCAAATGAGCAAGGTGGTGGGGCCCAGGGTCAAAAGTTTGACCTTGGCACACACACATCCACGTTGAAGGAAGCCCACGCACAGGGAGAAGGAAAGTTATGGTGGGGCCCAAAGTCAAAGTTTGACTCTGGGCACACAGATATAAAGCAGAAACTAATTCCCTTTTTTGGGGCTTGCACGAAGTCGGTGAAAAACCCTACGAAGAAAAGGATTCCGCCGAAGCCAAACGTAAGAAGTTGCACGTCCACCGAAGAGAAGCTAGAGATTTTTCTTTTTGGCGTGCGACTTGAACGCGTAGTATTTTTGTGTCGTGAATTTATACCCAAACGAGTTGTTTATTTATAAATACTTTTGGGTTTGGAGTTAAATCTAAGTGTGAGAAACACTTGAGCATATGAGTGATTGTAAACTCTGATTCTCCGATTATAGTGGATTATTTGCTGCTGACTCTCCCAGTGGACGTAGATACCGATACTTAGATCGAATCACGTAAATTTCTGGTGTCTTTATTTTTTATCGTTTATTTCTCTGGTGATTTTACATTGACGTAAATTATAAGATCTTATCGTTTCCATATATTATATCCCAACAATTGGTATCAGAGCGTGGGATTGGATTTTTTAATTATGATTTGGGGCTTTTGCTTGTCTGATTATTATCTGGAAATTCTGCTATTGCAATTATGTCTGAGAAGAAATCTGAGATTGAGAAATTTGATGGGAGCAACAACTTTATGTTATGGAGCATCAAGATGTGGGCATTACTGATAACACAAGGTTTGGCCAAGGCACTGGATGGTGAAGATGAGTTGCCTATCATAATAAAAGCAAAGAGTGTAATCCCATTAAATTTGAAGGATGATGTCTTAATAGAGGTTGTTGAGGAGAAGGATCCCGCAGCGTTATAGGCAAAACTTTAAGCACTTTATATGAAGAAAGGTTTGAACAATCGATTGTACATGTTGAAAAAGATATTTCAATTTACATATACTAAAGGTACGTTTATCAGAACCCACCTAAATGAATTTAATAAACTCATGTTAAATTTGAAGGACGTCGATAAGATACTTGATGAAGAAGAACATGGCATGATGTTGTTAGCCTCTTTACCAAAGTCATGGGAGCACTTTACTGATTCGCAGTTGCAATTGCATATTACTATTACCTCAGAGGAGGTAAAGTCCGCCTTATTCTCTAAGGAGTGGCAGAGAAAGTTGTGAGATGACGGTCTAGCGAAAGGAGTAGTGCAAGCACTGACGATTCGGGATAAAGAATAACATCGAGAGCCTAGTAGTAGCAGAGGTAAAAGAAGATCAAAATCATGCCATAGAAAGTCCAAGGGACATGTGAAGTGCTTTGAGTGTCACGAGGGGAGGCACATCAGGAGGGGTTGTCCAAAGCGGAAAAATAAAATTGATAAGTAGTTAGCCACAAGCAGTGTGACAAATGTTGCTGAGGGGAATACTATTGATATTTGTAACTGCTACTTCATCAAGAGACGAATTGGTGCTAGATTCAGAGTGTTCTTATTATATGACGCCTCAGAAAAACTAGTTTACTACTTACCAAGCTACATATGGTGGTAGGGTTCTTTTGGGAAATAATGCAGTCTGTAAGGCTGTGGGGATAGGGACAGTTCGGATTTGGATGCACGATAAGGTGGTTCGCACATTGACAGATGTGAGGCATATACAAAAGCTCAAGAAGAACCTTATTTTTCTAGGGACACTCGATGACATCGAGTGTAGATACACTGCTGAAGGTGGAGTACTGAAGATCTCTCGAGATGCCATGACAGTGATGAAGGGGAAGAAATTGAATACTCTCCATCATCTACTAGGAGAGACCGTGATCGAAACCGCTGCAATTTCATCAGATGAGTCAGACTCTAACTTGACTCAGTTATGGCATATGCATTTGGGGCACATGAGTGAGGCAGGTATGACAATGCTAAGTGAAAGGGTGTTGTTGAATGGTCAAAAGATAGGGAAGCTGGACTTATGTGAGCATTACATTTATGGGAAGCAGCACCGAGTTAAGTTTACTACAGCTATTCATTCGACCAAACGACTAGTAGAATATATTCATTCAGACGTCTGGGGCCTGTCTTCAGTTCGTTCAAAAAGAGGTGCCCGATATATGCTGACATTTATCGACGATTATTCGAGAAAGGTATGGGTATACTTTCTGAAGCACAAATATAATGTGTTTGATTAGTTCAAGAAATTTAAGACATTGATTGAGAAGCAGTCAGATAAATAGATCAAGTGCTTGAGAACCGATAATGGCATGAAGTTCTGTGATAAAGATTTTACTGAGTTCTGTGAGAAAGAATGTATTGTGAAACACCATACAGTACCTGGGACACCACAGCAGAATGACATGGCAGAGTGAAAGAACATAACTTTGCTTGAGCGAGCTAGATGCATGCTTTCGCATGCAAGACTTGGTAAGAAATTTTGGGCCGAAGCAGTGAACATGTCATATTACCTGGTTAATCGATCTCCATCATTTGCTATCGGGTGAAAGACTCCTGAGAAAGTATGGTCGGGGAAACTTGTTGATTATTTCGAATTACGTATATTTAGATATCCTGCGTATGCTCATGCGAGTGATGGTAAGCTTGAGCCGAGGGTGAAGAAGTGTATATTTCTAGGTTATGCACACTGAGTGAAAGGCTACTGGCTGTGGTATACTAATCCTAGATCACCTGGTTTTTTAATCAGCAGAAATGTGATATTCGACGAGACTGCAATGCTTCAACGAAGGAGTTCTAAGACACAACTAGCAGAGAAGATAGATCGTGGTGTCATTAGTGAGGTGGAGCTTCAAGTAGAAACTCCGGAGATTTCGAAGGTAATAGAGGTTGAGACTGTAGATGAAACCACAGTTCCTAAAGTTAGTGATAGTGAACAACCAGCAAAGCCATAGCACACTATAGTCGCAGATAGACAGAGAAGGCACATTAAATCACCGGTACGTTATGGTTATACAAATATTACTTATGAATTGACTGTAGGTGATGAGGTGGAGACAGATGATTTTTCGTCTTACTCTAAGGCGATGGCTAGTCCGAAGTCGTTGTAGTGGTTAGGAGTTATGAGTGAAGAGATAGAATCACTTCATCGAAATCAGACATGAGAGCTAGTCAAAGTATCCAAGAGCCAAAAGATTGTCGGAAGTAAATAAGTCTTCAAACATAAAGAGGGCATTCTTGAAGTTGAGACAGCGAGGTATAAGGCGAGACTTGTGGCGAAAGGGTATACACAATGTGAGGGCATTGATTACAATGAGATGTTCTCTCATGTGGTAAGACATACTTCTATTTGTGTTTTACTTACTTTAGTTGCTTCGCAGGATTTCGAGTTAGAACAACTAGATGTGAAAACTGCGTTTCTTCATGGTGAGTTAGAGGAGCAGATTTACATGAGGCAACTAGTTGTTAAAGAAATCTTTGTATGGATTGAAACAGTCTCCTAGGCAATAGTATAAACGTTTTGATGATTTCATAGCTAGTCAAGACTATACAAAAAGTCAGATGGATAGCTATGTTTACTATAGGAGATTGAAGAATAGTTCTTTGATTTATCTACTCTTATATGTTGATGATATGATGATAGTAGCTAAGAATATGTCTGATATTGATGTGCTGAAGAGGCAATTAAATGCTAAATTTGAGATGAAAGATTTAGGTGCTGCAAATAAAATTTTGGGTATGGAGATTTTGCGTGACAAGGCTGCAGGAGTTTTACGTTATCTCAGAAGAAATATATTGAGAAGATCGTAAAACGTTTTAATATATAGTCAGCAAAATTTGTAAGTACACCTCTAGCGAAGGACTTTAAACTTTTAGATAAATTATCACCGCGGATTAAGGAGGAAGAGGAGCATATATCTTTTGTTCCTTATTCTAGTGGTGTGGATAGTATTATGTATGCTATGGTGTGCACTAGGCTTGATATTTCACAAGTTGTGAGCGTGGTTAGTCGTTATATGAAGCGTCCTGGTAAAGCTCATTGGGAAGCTGTGAAGTGTATCCTCAAATATTTGAATGGGACAACAGACGTTGGTATAGTGTACCGGAGGGATATCAATAGCAATGAAACCACTGGTTTTATGGATTCAAATCACGCCAGTGACTTGGATGATTGCAAATCTTTAGTAGGGTACGTGTTTACGCTAGCGGGTGGTGTAGTTAGTTGGAAAGCATCCTTATAGGATTACATAGCCTTATCTTCAACTGAGACTGAGTATATCACACTAACATTTATAGCAAATGAGGCGATATGGTTATAAAGTTTGCTCTCAAACTTTGGGTTAGAACAGAAGAGTGTGGATATACACTATGATAACCAATGTGCGATATATTTGGCATATAATACAGTTTATCACGAGTGAACGAAGCATATCAATATCATGTACCACTTCATCCGAGATGTCTTAGCTAAGGGTATTGTTATTGTTAAAAAGATTGCTACAGTAGATAACCAGGCAGACATGATGACGAAGTTTGTTCCTTTGGAGAAGCTCAAGTTCTGTTTGAGCTCTATTGGCGTCTGTGGAGAGTAAGCATCTATCAATGCGTTAGGAGAGCAGCATAGATGATGAGCACTATAAATTGGCTTCAAATATCGAGCCAAGGTGGAGAATTGTTAAATTATATCTCGAGTTTGAGTGTTTATAAAACGTAACTCGCTGGACTCTTGAAGTTGCACAAAAAAAAAAAGTAATAGGATATTAAAAAAAAATGAGCAAGGGTTTTCCTTTTATTATTTTCTTCCTACAAGAGGAAGTTGAATGAGGAAGGTGGTGGGGCCTAAGGTCAAAAGTTTGACCTTGGGCGCACACACGCACATTCACATAAGCCCATGCACGTAAAGAAGGAAAGTTATGGTGGGGCCCAGAGTTAAAGTTTGACTTTGGGCACACACGTATAAAGCATAAACTATTTCCTTTTTGGGGGTTTGCACGAAGTCGATGAAAAACCCTACGAAGAAAAGGATTCCACTGAAGCCAAATGTAAGAAGCCGCACGTTTGCCGAAGAGAAGCTAGAGATTTTTATTTTTGGCGTGCGACTTGAACGCGTAGTATTTTTGTGCCGTGAGTTTATACCCAAGTGAATTGTTTATCTATAAATACTTTGGGTTTGGAATTAAATCTAGGTATTGGAAACATTTAAGCGTGTGAGTGATTGTAAACTATGATTCTCCAATTATAGTGGATTATTTACTACTAGCTCTCCTCGTAAATGTACGTACCGATACTCGGACCGAACCACGTAAATTTCTAGTGTCCTTATTTTTTCTTGTTTATTTCTCTAATGATTTTGCGTTGACGTAAATTGTAAAATCATGTCGTTTTCGCGTATTATATCCCAACACTATAGTGGAAAGAAAGCAACAAAGCTTGCACCAAATTGATTTGAATAAATTGAGGTCTCCACAATCACAATTTCACTATTTCACGATTCCTTTTCTAGTACCATCGTCCCCATAGTTACACCAAGAACCCTAATTCTTTGTTATTCAATCTAGCTGCTTACTTTCTTTATCTGTGGTTAGTACTATAGTGAGATCAGCATGTAGTAAATTTTAAACAGAGTTTTCTGCATGACTTGATATTTTTGGATGTTCTTCTTCAAATCATCTAAGTTGAATAATCACTGTCGATGATTCTCCGTATTTCTTTCTCCCTTCTATTTTCCTTGGAGTGCTTGATGGGTTGATTTTTTGCCGGACCTCGTTGTGGCCATTTTGCAGGCACTTGATGGGTCTAGATATGGATTTCGTGAAATTTTTCGGCAAGATTAATGATGTTGATGCACTTACAGATGGTGTGATCAATGAAATAAAGTAATACAGAAAGCAAAAGTAAATTGTGTAGCCAGCACAACAAAAAAGAAGTCTCTTGAGTTATGACACATGTCCAAAATGGGGCTCAATGTCAAATTATTTTCTTGTTGCGCTGGCTACACAAGGTGCACCTAATATTTTCTTGTCCCTATACTCCCATTCATTGGACAATTCAACTAGTAGCCAAAACAGATAAAGATGGGACACATTTACATCATGATTGGTTATGGTGCCTGCATCGAGCACAAGATGCTGTGCTCCTCCTGCAATTTGCTTGCTGCTAAGAAGTATTTTGATAGCTCTTTGGTCCGTCCAAGACATAGTCTGTAACGATATTTTAGAACTTATTATCATATAAATGAGATGAATATATCGAAAAAAAATATTTACTTTTCATCCCATTACCATTTTCCATCCTCTATTTTGGAAAATGTGAGTTTGCATCTTGGGTTCTATCGCCTAGCTTCATTTTCCATCCGTTGTTAAGTAACTGCAGTTAACTTTTGTTAAAACAATCATGAAATTTAACTAATAAAACTGTCATTTTTGTTTCGAAAACATACTTTTGCCACTTATACGGGACAGTACATCCTTGTGTATTCCATTTTGTAGCTGCATAGTGGATTCGACTATAGAAGACATCGAAATAGAAGGGTGAGAGTTTAATTTGAAGATGAGGAACAGACCACATGATCATAACGACTGAGGTCAAAATAAGTTTTAATCAGACATCTTTTGAAGACCGTAAATGGATCCTGAAAATAGGTACAGTCGGATCTACATGCTCATCAGATCTCTTCCTCTCTGAAGCTCTTTCGGAAAGCTCGTGGAATCTCTTCCGCGCGTGATCCTCTGCTCAGCTTAGCTCCACCAGCAGCTCTCTCTGCCCATTATCCAGAATAGCCAACTCCACAGAAAGCACGGAGTGGAAGCAGCAACTGGAAATCTTCAGATAAACCCAATTTGGATGGCAGTAAAAAATCCCCCAAAGAGCCCGGCATTCCCATGGTGTGAAATGAAGGCTACGTTCCCTCGATCCCTTCAACAAAAAATAAAAATTCGTTGCGGAGATGGAGCATCCAGGATCTGGGACACAATTCATGCACGTTTTCAGACTGCTAAATACTTCATCATCAAAGATAAGTTCGCCATATAGATCCCCCCATGAGATTACTCCTATGATCTGCAGAGTCAGGATCTTTGCTTCTCTACTTTAATCTTTTACCTTGTAGCACATCAGGATCCTCCGCACAGAGAAATCCGTAAGACAATAAATGCGTACAGCGCGCTTAGGAATTTGATTGACATCATGCGCCTGCTTAAGTTGATCAAAACTAAAAGCCGAGTAACTAACATTGCTTCATAGGTACTTCTGTTTGATCCTTCGAAGCAACAGCTCTTCAATATTTTTTCGATTTTGGTAGTTGCTCAAGTTGATGATAGCAAATTCTTGACAGGAGCTTTTGAACTTTGAAGTAACTAGTACGTACATACGTATAATACCAGCTACAAAGCTGAATACGTCGCATCCTCCCAAACTTGATGGCTGCAAGATTGTGTCCCCCCATGTTGACGTTGCATCCATGGAAAAAAAAAATTGGCATTTTTAAAACCACAATGTAGAAAGGACGACAACTTCATATGGAAGTTCCCACAATCACTATGATATCTTGAAATTAAACCCCATTCAAAATATATGAAATTGTTATTTTATGAATGCACTAATGATTAAATTACTGTAAATTGATCACTCATGAGTTAACTAACATATTGGAAGATGCCGTAAATGATTAACACGTGAAAGACTAAGAATTCAAACATAGATCGACTGCTTGACCATAAGAATCGATAAGGGACAATATTACGTCGTTATAAGTCAACTAGCGAGCGGATATAAATCAATTCGATAAAAGTACGTAATCGGTTCATGGGTGATTCCGCATAATTACGATACCCGCGTTGAACGACGATAAACCAATTTTCTATTGATCTTGTACTCAGGGTACGTAATTGAACCATCGCAATTACATGACAACCGAAAGTCATCCACAATTTGAAAATGCACGAATATATATCGAAAATTATCAAACATGGATCAACCGCGCGAAAACCCCTAAAAGTTATCCAATAATTTAGGTCATATTAAAATCGCATTTGATTGATTTTAACCATGAAATTTAATTCAATTTCGGAGATCGAACTTTCAAGGATTTCAAGATTAATTTATTGAACGTCGCCTCATTTATCCGTCAATTTATCGGTAGGTTTTAAATTTTTCAAATAAGAACTAATCGGTTGAGAATTGAAAGCTAGAAAGAGAAACCGGACCAAGTGAGGACCAATGGGCCTCATGCCCATAGATTTCGGCCATGAGGGTCCAAGTGGGCCAAGCCAAGCCCACCAAGCCCAATTCAAACCCTATGGAGTGTCCAGCATTTGGGACACATTTCTTGCATGTTTTCAGACCGCCAAATACTTCATCATCAAGATAAGTTCGCGCTATAGATCCGCCCATGAGATTACTTCTACTTCACAAACACTAAGATCAGCAGAGTCAGGATCTTTGCTTCCTAACTTAAATCTATTGCCCTGCAGCACATCAGGATCGTCCGCATAGAGAAACCATAAGAGACAGCAAATGGCTTTACCGCGTGCCCACAGCGCACTAAGGAATTTGATTGACATCATTCGCCTGCTTAAGTTGATCGAAACTAAAAGCCGAATAACTGGCATTGCTTCATAGGTACATCTGCTTGATTCGTAGAAGCAACGACTCTTCAATCTTTCTTCGATTTCGGCAGTTGCTCAAGTTGATAATAGCAAATTCTTGACAAGAGCTTTTGAACTTTGAAGTACATCAGATATACATACGTATAATACCAACTACAAAACTGAAAACGAGAATCGCATCCTCCAAACTTGATGGCTGCAAGATTGTGTCCCCCCATGCTGGTGCTGCATCCAAGGAAAAG
The DNA here is from genome assembly GCA_019915185.1 of Eucalyptus camaldulensis. NCBI lineage: Eukaryota > Viridiplantae > Streptophyta > Magnoliopsida > Myrtales > Myrtaceae > Eucalyptus > Eucalyptus camaldulensis. Next base: position 14,382,764 of record JAHSVA010000014.1, on the reverse strand, counting down.
AAAATTTTAATTAACATATGGGACCACAATTCAGAAAAGACGACAACTTCATATGGAGGTCCCCACAATCTCAATTAATTAATTAAATAATGACTTATTGATTCTCCTATAGTGGAAAGAAAGCAACATAGCTTGCACCAAATTGATTAAATAAATTGAGGTCTCCACAATCACAATTTCACTATTTCACGATTCCTTTTCTAGCACCGTCGTCCCCATAGTTACACCAAGAACCCTAATTCTTTGTTATTCAATCTAGCTACTTACTTTCTTTATCTGTGGTTAGTACTGTAGTGAGATCAGCATGTAGTAAATTTTAAACAGAGTTTTCTGCATGACTTGATATTTTCGGATGTTCTTCTTGAAATCATCTAAGTTGAATGATCACTGTCAATGCTTCTCCATATCTCTTTCTCCCTTCTATTTTCCTTGGAGTGCTTGATAGGTTGACTTTTTGCCGGACCTTGTTGTGGCCATTTTGCAGGTACTTGATGGGTCCCGATATGGATTTCGTGAAATTATTCGGCAAGATTAATGATGTTGATGCACTGCAGATGGTGTGATTAATGAAACAAAGTAATACAGAAAGCAAAAGTAAATTGTTATTTTGAGTAGGGAACACAGGTTAACTCAAAGACTTTTCTTTTTTTCCTGCTTTCATGCTAATTTGGTTTTAGAGTTGTTTGCTCTATTGTTTGGGATACCGATGCACTAGGTACATTTCTTGTGTAAAAGTGAAGATGTCTTTGGAACTTGATGGCTTTTTATCTTTTCCACATGTCGCGACCAATTTTTTGGGAGGTGTGAACCACCTAGAGTTTGGCTAATGGATTGTTAAGCCTAGACTTAACTCGGGTTCTCCCAAGCCCATATCAACTCGCGACTTAGATTTGAATTGTTAACATGCAATTGAATTTTAACTAGGAGTCACCACTAATCTATTTTTTGGAGGGTCGATTAGAAACCCAAGTAAAGTAAGAGGAGATTCACTTTATTTCTACGAACCAGAGATTTTGGTACGGGAACTTGATTACGTTAGATTTCTCTAACGCCCTTTCGGTACCATTTCTTTTATTTTTGAAAAAAAGGTTTTGCAGGCAGCTTAAATTGATTTTAAACTAATTCCCTAACATGTGAGGTGTTCATGCAGGTGCGTAAACCACCAATTTAACACCAAAGAAAGCAATTAAATAATGCAGGACTTACCTCAAAGCAACGAAAGCATCTACAGTGTTAAATTAAAATCCACATCAACAACCCTAGATATGGTTTCTAATTAACACGCAATTTCTTCTTCTTTTTTTTTCACTTTTTAACGAGACTATAATCCATATGCAATGAAATGATATGGCATGGCAACATGTCCTAAATTATATGAATAAAAATTTTGTGATCTCTTAATGAACATGCAATTGTTAAATATGCAATCTAAATTAACCAAAATGACTTAATTCTAATGACGTGCAATGCAATGCAATGATGTACAAAATTATTTTAACTAAAATGACATGCGACATACAATTTAATATGCGAACTATATGTCACGCGACATTTATTAAATGACCTAATCTAATGACGGTCAATTTCTAATTAGAAATGAACTTAACAACAATCAATAAATAACGTGCATTTCATAAACCTAATTCTATATGACATGGACATTTTTATTTTCCTAACAAAACATGCAATTTATCTAGGAGAGATTATCTACCTATAATTGATAAACATGCAATCCTAACATGCAATGATGTGCAAAGAATGCCCTGATTCAACATGATATATGCATGATGACATTTTGTGCTTTTATTAATTTCAAAATTAAAATTTCTCATGCAATTCAAATAATGATAAAACTAACATCCTCAATGAATGTGCTTTCTTTTTTATTTGGTTTTCTTTTCCTTGATTCAAAATAAAATTATTATTCTAAATATTTAAAAAAAAAACCTAATCCTAATTCAACATTTTTGGATTTTTAAATTTCGAAATAAGATTGCAATTTTAATCCTAAACAAGAAATATCCTAAAGCAAATCTATTCCTAACTTAAATATTTTTTGGATTTTTTTTTTTACGAAAATAAGATTGACTCAACCAACTTGACGATAGCAAATCAAACAAGATAAGATTGATATCAAAAAATTGACGAACCATATCTCGCACATGAGATCGGATTGGCCAATTTTAAATTAAATCGCAAATCGAATCTCGAGCTTGAGATTGGATTATCGATTTTTGTAAGGGATTGCAAGTCGGATTTCGGGCGTGAAAATCGGACTGTCAATCCCTAGCTTGAGGGACTTTTCATGTCGGAATCTCAATCATTCATTCAGAAATAATCCTACTAAAAAACAAAGTAAATAAATGAAAATAACATTAAAAAAAAGTAAAAAAAAAAACTACCTAATTGATGATTTTCCTTTTTCCTTTTGTTTTTCTGCCTTCTCGAGCACAGCTTGCTCGTAGGTCTCCAAGGGCAGCCGGTCACTGCTGGTCGGAGCTCCAGCGAGCGCAAACTGGCGACGAGTTGGAGAGTTACAGGCACGGCGCCGGCGAAAAGCTCGAGTTGAGGATGGTAGGGTGCTTCACAAATCGATGTGGTGGCGCGGTGCTCGCTGGGCGTCGAAGCAGAGGGCTGTCCGTCGGGGCTTTTGGCAAAGGGCGGCAACTGGTGTGGCGGCAGAGCGGCGGTGCGAGCTCCAGTGGCGCCGTTTGGTTTCTGGGTCAAAAGGGAGCTCGAGTGCGCGCAAGGGTGACGGCGGAGGCGAATCGGCGATGGCTTCGTCAATAAGGGTGCTGCAAAGGTGTTGGGTCGGAAGGAGCAGCGATCCGGCTCGGGTTCGGCTCTGGCAGTGACAGAGGCGCGGTGAGGGGCGCTGGCGCTTGGGCGTCCGGATCTGGCATGGCAGCAGCGCTGGTATGGCGGTGACGTGAGATCGGGGCGGCAATGGCGAACGGGAACAAGCGGAGCATGGCGATGGGCAAATCTTGGCCTCTAGACAGCAGCTGTAGCATGAGCTTGCGGGCGATGGAGCGACGGTAGCAAGGCAGCAGTAGGGGCTCGGTGAGGGAGATCGGCGCAGCAACATCAGTGAGGGCGGTGGTGCGCGCACAACGATCAGTCGCTTGGTTGACGAGGTGTGGCGACCGGCTTCGAACTCGAGCAAAGGTGCTGAGCAGATTTGGGCGGAGGAGGGGCGCTAGTTTCGATTTTCAGCTCCGGCAGCAGATCGGCGGCTTCGTGGGGAGCGAGCGGAGAGGAGCCGGCGCCGGCGACCGTCGGGACGACATCTGGTTGCAAACTCAGGCAGCAAGGGTGAGGAAGACGATGAACAGTAAACATCTCCTCACCCCCTGCCAATTGTACTTTGCTTCTGCTTTTTTTATCTTCACTTTTCACTTTTCACTTTTTGTTTTTCTTCCTTGGTCGACCAAAAGAAAACCCTAGAAAAGCCCCCCTTCTCTCAACGTACACGATTACTTTTATATGTAAAAATAGGTGATCTTCGTAGAATATTTTATCTCAATTTTTCAATATACACGAAGATAATCTATAACCTCCCGATCACAAAAATCTTTTTATTCTCCTTATCTCCTAAATATTTTCTACTTATTTTTAAAGATAAGATCACAATCCGATTTTCTTAAATTCCAAAAATCATCATTTCAAATCTCAATTTCAGAAAACGGGCTCGAGCTAACTTGCACTCTTCATGGGCTTAGTCCGAACTATTAATTTAAAACCACTAATTCGACCCATCCGCCACCAGTCCAATAAACAAGTGTCAAAAATGCAAATTGAAAACAAATTCACCTAAATCTATATGCTATGCAATTAATATTTTTTTAGGGATTAAATTAACTCCCTAATTTTTTAATATGATAAACGATTATATGGATTGTCAAAATTTAGGTGTCAACAGCTGCCCCTATTTAAATATGAGCTCGTAGAGGTTGCTTTCAAAGACAAATTGAGACCTAAAGTTTGATTATGCACATATACTAAATGATTTTTTTTTCCAGGAAATGTATCCCATTTAAAAAAAATGCAATTCATATGGTGCATGGAAATGCTAATGCAAATGCATGATGTCAAAGGAAAGAACGTACCTACAATTACTTACCAATCAGTGCGGTAAAGCATCTTAAGGTACATGATAAATCTCTATTTACTCCACAAGTACCAAACTCTCACTCAGGTTCCTTGAAAAGTGTAACATGTAATAGATTGAGTTATCCAGATCCAGACTGAGATGTCAAGATTAAAACTCGAAATACCTAGATCTAGATTAAGGTATAACGAAGAAGCTCGAAAAACAATCACATTCAAAGTGAAATGTTTAACGAAAAGAATTAAGACATCTAGATCCATACTGAGATGTCAAAATTTTGGAATGCAATTTGTATGCAAATGGTAAAGTAACTTACCTGGAATATCTTACATTCAAGGAGGGTACAGTGATTCAAGATAGTTGATGTTACATGTTCAGGACTCGTACCATTCTACGGTCGCCTAAAATAGTAACGAAGAGACTACTTTCCTAGGACTCATACCTTTCTACGATCGCTTGAATAAGGTTTTGTAAGGAAACTACTTTCCTAGGACCCGTACCTTTCTACGGTCGCTTGAATTGAGGTAATTGCTTTTCCATGACCCATACCTTTCTACGGTCGCCTGTTAGAGCAATAAGGCTGTCTAGAACCCCTACCTTTCTACAGTCGCCTAAACGGGGATTCGTTTTCCAGGACCTGTACCTATCTACAATCGCCTACGCCTGAATGAGAAATCATTTTCCAAGACCCGTACCTTTCTATAGTCGCCTGAACTGAGGTAATTGCTTTTCCAAGACCCGTACATTTCTACGGTCGCCTGTTAGAGCAATAAGGTTGTCTAGGACCCGTACCTTTCTACGATCGCCTAAACTGAGATTTTGCTTGGCTAGGACCTGAACCTTTCTTCGGTCGCCTAACGTTGCAGCATAGATTATCTGACCAGGACCCGAACCTTTCTTCGATCATCTTAATTAGACTGAATTTGGAAAAAAAATCTTTAGGGGACAGCTCGATCGAGTGTCGATGTTTAGGACTCTGGGCTATAAAAGCACACTAGGTCGATAAAAGAAAACCGGGTTATGAAAGCATGTCGGTTCAATAAAAGGGAACCTAGGCTACGAAAGCACACCAGGTCAATATAAATGAACACCAGGCTACGAAGCACGCCAGGTCAATAAAGAGGGACTTTGGGCTATAAAAGCATGCCAGGTCAGGACCTCCAGGCTACAGAAGCACGTCGGGTCTATTAAAAGGGACATCGGGCTACGGAAGCATACCGAGTCAATGAAAATGGACACTAGGATACGAAAGCACGCCAGGTCAATATAAAGGACACCGAGCTACTGAAGATGCCGAGTCGATGAGAAGGACTCTAGGCTACGAAAGCACGCCACGTCAAAAATTCCGGGCTACGAAAGCACTCTAGGTCAATATAAAGGACACCGAGCTACTAAAGCATGCCGGGTCGATGAGAAGGACTTTGGGCTACAAAAGCATGTCGGGTCGATGAAAAGGACTTTGGGCTACAAAAGCACGCCAAGTCATGAAAAGGAACATCGGGCTATGAAAGCACGCCGGGTCAATGAAAGGGACTCTGGGCTACGAAAGCACGCCAGGTCAATAAAGGACATCAGGCTACGAAAGCACGCTGAGTCAATGAAAATGGACACTGGGCTACAAAAGCACACCAAGTCAAGAACTCCGGGCTACAAAAGCACGCCGAGTCTATTAAAGGCGACATCGGGCTACGGAAGCACACTGAGTCGATGAAAATAACTATGGGCTACGAAAGCACGCCAGGTCAATATAACTGGACAGCTTGACTAAGTCAAGTGTCGATGCACTTGAGAGAGAATACATGCACAATGACAAGTATTTTAGAGTATGGTAGAGATATACTTACCTGATGATATCTCTGATTCTTGGAGATATGTCTTTTGGAATTTAGATATCCTGTGGAGGTCTTTCACCTCATGATGGAGGTTTCTTATCTCCTAATATCATGAAACATTCTGAAAGGAACTTGAATTACTTGTCAGACATGATTTAGAGCAAAAACTAATATGCATTCATCAAAGACATAGACAATCTAAGCTACTCTAGAATGCACATTTCAAAATTCAGTGAGGTTTTCATCAACTCAATCGGGGTTTATGCATAATGACCTTTGCATCACCCAAATTTCCATTGGAGAGAATTATCATTCAAGACAATCTTCACTCCTGACATGGATTTCTTAAGAATAGCAAATGAGAGACTTTACGTTAGAAAGGACTTTCGCTCACTCTCATTTAGAATGGCTATTTTATGCGAATCACTCAATTTTATCATATCGATATGGGTTCGAGTATTCTCGCAAGCGGTACGATCTTACCAATCTGAGAGGTCTTTAACAAGGACCATAATGTGGGCTTGGTCAACGGCTTAACAAAAGGACTCTTTGAGTCAAAGCTATTAAATGAACTGTCTTGTAATCATTTTCGGGTTTACAAGTCAAGAACCCTGCAAAATGAAAGAAATAATCTTGCTCGCACTTCTTCGAGCGATGCTTATAAACATATGAACTCCTAAATTAATTCAAGTACCCTAATCTGAAGAGACTTTGTTAAGGAACGTAACGTAGGTTGGGTTCATGGGTTGAGAAATGAAAGGATCATTAGGCTCAAAATGTGTGCAAAAGGTGAGAGTTAATGATCATCTTGGCATTGCCACTAGTTTTTTTACCATCAGGGATTGTCTTCATGAAGTCCTCCATTGATTGTAGAAACTCGGCATTTGAGTTCTTTGAGTATTGCTCCATTGAGATTCAATTCTTGTAATTGACAGTCACCTATCTTAACTTTCTTTTTTCATCTATGGGCATTGCCCTTGCTTTTACCAAGCACACCGCTTTTTATGCCCCTAGTTCTCATGCATTTTTTCTTCACTTCTTTTCATAGGCATCGGCCTTGCTTTTACCAGGCACACTGCTTTTTCATGCCCCTTAGTTCTATTTTGAATTCAATTCTTTCGCACAATACATGCGTCAAGCAATTACACTTTGAATGGCACTTGAACTTTCAAAGGTCCTCATTTGCCTTTTGCCTTGCACCAGTGTGGGGGATGATCACCAATTAGGTTTAAAGAAATGAAATTGCAGGCTCAAGTGGAGGCAGAAGTACAGCACAAGTGCCATAATTTGGCACGGAGGGACACTTAAGTGCCATAACTTTAAAATGGTACACTTGAGTGCCAATTTTAAAGTTAAATGGGACACTTAAGTGCCACTCCGGCGAAAATCCGGCCAAACGACTGATGTGGCGACTTTCCGGCGAGTTTGGTCCAAAACGGTGTCGTTTTGCACGCTGACATGGCGGAGAAAATGCAAAAACCACACCGTTTCATGTCTACGTGTAAATAATAATATAAAAATTAATTTTATTTAAAATATTCAAAAAATTTAAAAATTTTAAAAATTTAAGAAAATAAATAAATAAATAAATAAATAAATAGGGGGGAGGTCGAAGGGGCGGCTGAGGGCTGAGCCCTCACCGCTGCCACCTCCCCGCCGTCACCGGGAAGGACCGGCGACGGAGGGGGGAGGGTCGGCCGGGGTCGCTGGCCCCCGGCCGACCGACGGCGAGGGTCGTGGCCTTCGTCGTGATCTGGCGAGGGCTCACAGCCCTCTCCGTTGGTCGATCGGGGGCCAGCGACCCCAGCCGACTCTCCCCCCTCCGTCGCCGGCCCTTCCCGGCGACGACGAGGAGGCGGCGGCGGCGAGGGCTCAGCCCTCAGCCACCCCTTCGACCTCCCCTTCCCCTTTTTTTTTAAAAAATTTTTTTAAAATTTTCTTAATTTTTTTAAAATTTTAAAATTTTTCTTAATTTTTTAAATTTTTTTGAATATTTTAAATCTAATTTAATTAATTTTTATATTAGTATTTACACGTAGACACGAAACGGCGTCGTTTTTGCATTTTCTCCGCCACGTCAGCATGCAAAACGACGCCGTTTTGAACCAAACTCGCCAGAAAATGGCCACGTCAGCCATTTGGCCGGATTTTCGCCGAAGTGGCACTTAAGTGTTCCATTTTAAAGTTATGACACTTGAGTATCCCTCCGTGCCAAGTTATGGCACTCCAGGTGTCCCAACCTCCTCAAGTGGGATATGCAAAGGATATAAGTGTATATGATAGAGAAAGAAATGCTCTCCGTCATCCTAAGGCATTTAAATTAACACATGAATTCAATGTAATAGCATGACTTGAAGATTGATGCAAGTGAGAGCAAGAAAATTTCAATTCATTTTCCTCACCTCATGATGCCATTTTATCTCCTAGTTGCCCCAATGTGGGGTGATTCTTGATAGGGGTGATTTGAAAAGAATATCCATAAGTTTATGGGCTCAAAAGGGTTAAGCAATGGATCCTCTGTAGCGTTTGGGATAGAGAAATGAATTGCCTCTCATCATTTCGGTTGCCGTACCTCTTGCGAGAGAACTCTTTACCTTATGGATATGAACCTTCCTACACTCATCTCACAAGTGTATGAATATGAGACTGTGTATAGGATATGGTTTGCCTTTCATCATCCCGACACATCTCATTTAGTATGCTCAATCAATTCCACATCATTCATTAAATTAGTCCATCTTGATGTTCTTTAATGGAATTAGTGGATAAAACATGTAAGAGTCATCATGCAAAATCCTTTTTTTTTTAAAAGAATTCTACAGCTTCAAGCATGTCAACTTCAAACAGTTTTCTATACTGCAAAATGGTTTTAAGCATTCATTCAAGGATTCCTCTACAATGGGAATTGCCTCAGCAGTTGATGTCTTTATATTGTCCCTATCATTCAAAACTGAAAATCCACTTTTGCCCCTGCATAAGAGAACATGCATCAGTATGATACTATGCAACATCAAAGTAAATTCAAATTGCACATCCATTTTGGCTCGAGTGAAGACTTTATCCCAGTCGGGTCACTACCAAAACCTATCATGCCCCCAATTTGTCAACTCTTTCACTAGGGAATGATGGTCCTCTTTTACTTGCCCCAAATCTTTTTCATTACAAGTGCGCTCTAAACCTGTTGATCACAAGTCAAGTTTATGATCATTGAAACTTGATACGCCAGTTCTCAAAATTCCCTTGTCATAACAAGTTATAGAATCATGTTCTGAGACAAGAAGTAAATGAGTCAGACAAACAAATAGGTTTAATCTGCTACAAGCTTGGGAAAAATATATATATATATATATATATATATATATATTTACAATGAAATGCTTTTTTGTTTTCGAAAAGGTTTTTAGGAGGAAACATGAGAAAGTCCAGCCCTCAAGATTTCTCCGTGAATGATATTTTCTTTCATGGTTGGATATCGTCATTGGACTGGTTTGGAGTACCCCGTCATGTCCTCAAAATTTGAAATAAAATTGTAATTTCATAGAATAGAATCAAGTGAATTACATTATTGGAATGGAAAATGCAAACAAGCTAAACCCTAAAAGCGAAAGCGATAATTGAAATTTCAAAAAGCATGGAATCCTAAACAAAACTTGAAATCCTAGGAGATAAGAACTTCTTCACTCAGTGACAGCGTTTGCGCCTTCATCATGGTTAGGCAGAGGATTTTTCTGATTACTGCTGAAAGAGAACGCCTTTGTATCCAAGAGATCTTGGACCTTATGCTTCAAAACATAGCAATCATTAGTGGAGTGACCAACCTCTCCCATGTGATAGTCACACTTTTCGGAGGGATTATACGCAGGATAATGCTCAGGATTTGGTCGCTTTGGCTCCGAAGAAAGTAATCCCTTCTTTTGGAGGATAGGCAAAACTTTGGATAGGGGCTCAAGAAGAGGTGTGAACTGTCTTCTGACATTACGTCGTCGATTAGGGAGCTGATGTTCTCCACCTTGTTACTTAGTAGAAATCTTAACTACTGGAGTGCGATCACAATTCGGTTGAGAATATGTCATGTTAATCTCAGCTTCAAGGTCCCTCTCCCTCTTGGTAGAAAGCCTTCTGTTAGATGGCTCAGTAAACCACCCTTCTCTTATCCCCATCTCAATTTGTTCTCCCACGGGAACAAGTTGGTTGAAGTTTTCGACATATGTGCTAGCCATCCAGTTACGGAACTCAGATGGAAGAGTTTTGATGAACAACTTCATCAATTCCTTGTCAGTAGGCTCAGGAGTGATTTGAGCTACCATATTTCGCCATCTCATGGCATACTCCTTGAATGATTCGCTCTTCTTCTTCTCCATTCTCTTAAGATCCTCTCGGGAAGGTGCGATATCCATATTGAACTTGTATTGTTTGAGGAACGCGTCAGCCACTTTGTTCCAGGTGTCGAGGAGATTCACATTCTTCATCACATACCAATTCAGAGTGGGCCCAGTCAAACTTGCATGAAATGATTGGATCATGAGAGGCTCATTCTTGACATACTGGGCCATGCGTACGTGGTACATTTGCAAATGAGCCTTTGGGCAGGAAGTACCGTCATATTTCTCGAACTCCGACATCTTAAACTTTTTCGGCATCTTGATTTTCTCGTAAACTGACAAGTCAAATGGGAGTAAACTCCGCAACTCTTGCAATTGTTTCAGTTTCTCTTCAAGTTTGGCAAAGCATTCATCTTGTTCCGCCTTAGGGACATTGTCGGGCTTAACCTTTTCGGTAGTGACAAACAGTGGGTCATCCTCCAGTTCAGGCATATCATCATCATCAATTTGAGCCTTGTTCGTTTGTTTTGGGACTACAATCTCGGGGAGAATGGGCGCAAGAGATTGCATTTGAGTTGTCATAAGTTGCATAGAGGTGAGCAACTGTTTGAGTTGGTCTTCCACGACAAACATACGATCTCGCATTTCGGCTTGGTCGGCCATTTTTGCTCTCGATCGTGTAATGATGGGCGAACGTGGAAGATCCGTTATCACCTAATCCAAATGAATGAAAATATATAAGTACAAGGTGCAAATAAAGAATCAACCCATGACAATGATCTATCAACTTTTTTTTCATCATTTTTTTTTTCACGAAAAGCTCTTACAAGAAGGGAATTTCCTAAAGAGAGCTAGAAAAATAGACATCCTAGTAAGATCAAATTTTATAGACATGAATTGAAAACAAATTCTCCAAAGTTTTTTTATTTTCCAAATGATTTATTGCATGGCAATTTCCTCATTTCCTTCTTGAAAGGAATTAGATCAAATGACTATCCTAGATTGTCATGGATAGATCAAAAGCATGACAAAATAAATTGCACGGTATAGGGATAGAAAACTTACTTTATCAAGAAAAACCAATGGCAATCACATAGACATGCACATGATAAGTGGGTCGATTTCTAATTTATAAGGTTTAGCAAGGTGGAGCCACAATGATGATCATACTAGCCACGGGCTTGTGGACTTTGTCGAGTCCTCATGACTCCAGCTTGGTCAAAGAGCCGACCCGAGTCGCGAGCATGCGAACCGAGGTGGGTACTCTTGACACCATGAAAGAAACTTCGGGATTGAGGTGGGCGACTCGTACCGCAAGCATGCGGTCGAAGCGGTATCCATCTCAATACCATCCTAAATGATCCTATGTGGCTCAGGTCCGGCGGCAGGTTGTGTGTGCAAAGTGTAGTGATAAATGTAAAGCATGCACATCAGTTTAAATCAAAGAACACTTCGTTCATGAAAATAAACCATACATTCCTATACCTCCCTGCAAAATAAAGGTTAGCAAACACTTCCCCTTATACCTCCCATCCTGCAAGAACATTTAACACCTTAAATGTTAGGGGCATACATGGAATCCTCGTTGCCAAACAAAAACATTTTTCAAAAGAAAAGAAAAATTGGCCTAAGTCCACTAAGAGTTTTAACTCAAGTCTCCAGTGGAGTCGTCAAGCTATCGCGACCAATTTTTCGAGGGGTGTGAACCACCTAGGGTTTGGCTAATGGATTGTTAAGCCTAGACTTAACTCGGGCTCTCCCAAGCCCATACAAATTCGCGACTTAGGTTTGAATTGTTAACATGCAATTGAATTTTAACTAGGAGTCGCCACTAATCTATTTTTTGGTGGGTCGATTAGAAACCCAAGTAAAGTAACGGGAGATTCACTTTACTTTTACGAATCAGAGATTTGGGTACGGGGACTTGATTATGCTAGATTTCTCTAACGCCCTTTCGGTACCATTTCTTTTATTTTTGAAAAAAAGCTTTTGCAAGAAGCTTAAATTGATTTTAAACTAATTCCTTAACATGTGAGGTGTTCATGCAGGTGCACAAACCACCAATTTAACACCAAAGAAAACAATTAAATAATGCATAATTTACCTCAAAGCAACGAAAACATCTGCAATATTAAATTAAAATCCACATCAACCACCCTAGATATGGTTTCTAATTAACACGCATTTTTTTTTACTTTTTTTTATGTTATTTTCATTTATTTACTTTGTTTTTCCGACATGAAAAGTCCCTCAAGCTAAGGATCGACAATCCGATTTTCACGCCCGAAATCCGACTCGCAATCCCTTACAAAAATCGATAATCCAATCTCAAACCCAAGATTCGATTCGCGATTTAATTTAAAATTGGCCAATCCGATCTCATGCGCGAGATATGGTTCGTCAATTTTTGGATATCAATCTTATCCTGTTTGATTTGCTATCGTCAAGTTGGTTGAGTCAATTTTATTTTCGTAAAAGAAAAATCCAAAAAATATTTGAGTTAGAAATAGATTTGCTTTAGGATATTTCTTGTTTAGGATTAAAATTGCAATCTTATTTCGAAATTTAAAAATCCAAAAAAGTTGAATTAGGATTAGGTTTTTTTTATATTTAGAATAATAATTTTATTTTGAATCAAGGAAAAGAAAACCAAAAAAAAGAAAGCACATTCATTTAGGATGTTAGTTTTATCATTATTTGAATTGCATGAGAAATTTTAATTTCGAAATTAATAAAAGCACAAAATGTCATCATGCATATATCATGTTGAATTAGGGCATTCTTTGCACATCATTGCATGTTAGGATTGCATGTTTATCAATTATAGGTAGATAATCTCTCCTAGATAAATTGCATGTTTTGTTAGGAAAATAAAAATGAGAATTAGGTTTATAAAATGCACGTCATTTATTGATTGTTGTTAGGTTCATTTCTAATTAGAAATTGACCGTCATTAGATTAGGTCGTTTAATAAATGTTGCGTGACATATAGTTCGCATATTAAATTGTATGTCGCATGTCATTTTAGTTAAAATGATTTTGTCGTCATTGCATTGCATTGCACATCATTAGAATTAAGTCATTTTGGTTAATTTAGATTGCATATTTAACATTTGCATGTTCATTAAGAGATCATAAAAATTTTATTCATATAGTTTAGGTCATGTTGCCATGCCATATCATTTCATATTAGATTAAAAGCATTACATTGCATATGGATTATAGTCTCATTAAAAAGTGAAAAAAAAAATAATAAATTGCGTTTTAACTAGAAACCATGTCTAGGGTTGTTGATGTGGATTTTAATTTAATATTGTAGATGCTTTTGTTGCTTTGAGGTAAGTCCTGCATTATTTAATTGCTTTCTTTGGTGTTAAACTGGTGGTTTCCGCATTATTTTTGAAAAAAAGGTTTTGCAGACAGCTTAAATTGATTTTAAACTAATTCCCAAACATATGAGATGTTCATGCAAGTGCGCAAATCATCAATTTAACACCAAAGAAAGCAATTAAATAATGCAGGACTTACCTCAAAGCAACGAAAGCATCTGCAGTGTTAAATTAAAATCCACATCAACAACCCTAGATATAGTTTCCAATTAACACGCAATTTCTTCTTCTTTTTTCACTTTTTAACGAGACTATAATCCATATGCAATGGAATGCTTTTAATCTAATATGAAATAATATGGCATGGCAACATGTCCTAAACTATATGAATAAAAATTTTATGATCTCTTAATGAACATGCAATTGTTAAATATGCAATCAAAATTAATCAAAATGACTTAATTCTAATGACATGCAATGCAATGCAATGACGTACAAAATTATTTTAACTAAAATGACATGCGACATACAATTTAATATGCGAACTATATGTCACGCGACATTTATTAAATGACCTAATCTAATGACGGTCAATTTCTAATTAGAAATGAACCTAACAACAATCAATAAATAACGTGTATTTCATAAACCTAATTCTATATGACATTGACAATTTTATTTTCCTAACAAAACATGCAATTTATCGATGAGAGATTATCTACCTATAATTGATAAACATGCAATCCTAACATGCAATGATGTGCAAAGAATGCCCTGATTCAACATGATATATGCATGATGACATTTTGTGCTTTTATTAATTTCAAAATTAAAATTTATCATGCAATTCAAATAATGATAAAACTAACATCCTAAATGAATGTGCTTTCTTTTATTGGTTTTCTTTTCCTTGATTCAAAATAAAATTATTATTCTAAATATTAAAAAAAAAAACCTAATCCTAATTCAACATTTTTGGATTTTTAAATTTCGAAATAAGATTGCAATTTTAATCCTAAACAAGAAATATCCTAAAGCAAATCTACTTCTAACTCAAATATTTTTTGGATTTTTCATTTACGAAAATAAGATTGACTCAACCAACTTGACGATAACAAATCAAACAAGATAAGATGATATCAAAAGATTGACGAATCATATCTCGCACATGAGATCGGATTGGCCAATTTTAAATTAAATCACAAATCGAATCTCGGGCTTGAGATTAGATTATCGATTTTTGTAAGGGATTGCGAGTCGGATTTCAGGCGTGAAAATCGAACTGTCAATCCCTAGCTTGAGGGACTTTTCATGTCGGAATCTCAACCATTCATTCAGGAATAATCCTACCAAAAAACAAAGCAAATAAATGAAAATAACATTAAAAAAAAAGTAAAAAAAAATACCTAATTGATTGATTTTCCTTTTTTCTTTTGTTTTTCTGTTTTCTTTTTCTGCCTTCTCTAGCACAGCTTGCTCGTAGGTCTCCAAGGGCAGCCGATCACTACCGGTTGGAGCTCCGGCGAGGGCAAACTGGCAGCGGGTTGGAGAGTTGCAGGCACGGCGCCGGCGAAAAGCTCGGGCAGAGGATGGCAGGGTGCTTCACGGATCGATGTGGTGGCGCGGTGCTTGCTGGGCATCGAAGCAGAGGGCTATCCATCGGGGCTTCTGGCAAAGGGCGGCAACCAGCGTGGCGGTAGAGCGGCGGTGCGAGCTCCAGTGGCGCCGTTTGGTTGCTGGGTCAAAAGGGAGCTTGAGTGTGTGCAGGGGCGACGGCGGAGGCGAATCGGCGATGGCTTCGTCAATAGGGGTGCTGCAAGGGTGTTGGGTCGGAAGGAGCAGCGATCCGGCTTGGGTCCGGCTTTGGCAGCGACAGAGGCACGCCGAGGGGCGCTGGCGCTTGGGCATCCGGATCTGGTGTGGCAGCAGCGCTGGTGTGGCGGCAACGCGAGATTGGGGCGGCGATGGCGAACGGGAACAAGCGGAGCACGGCAGTGGGCAGATCTCGGCCTCTGGACAGCAGCTGCAACACGAGCTTACGAGCGATGGAGCGACAGTAGCAAGGCAGCAGCGGGGGCTCGGTGAAGGAGATCGGCGCAGCAACATCAATGAGGGCGGTGGTGCGCGTGCGACGATCGGTCGCTCGGTTGACGAGGTGCGGCAACCGGCTTCGAACTCGAGCAGAGGCGCTGAGCAGATCTGGGCAGAGGAGGGGCGTGGTTTCGATTTTTAGCTCCGGCAACAGATCGGCGGCTTCATGGGGAACGAGCGGAGAGGAGCTGGCGCTAGCGACCGTTGGGACGGCGTCCGGTTGCAAACTCAAGCAAGGGTGAGGAAGACGATGAACAGTAAATGTCTCCTCACCCCTTCACCCCTTGCCAATTGTACTTTGCTTCTGCTTTTTTTATCTTCACTTTTTGTTTTTCTTCCTTGGTCGACCAAAAGAAAACCCTAGAAAAGTCCCCCTTCTTCTCTCACCGTACACGATTGCTTTTATGTGTAAAAATAGGTTATCTTTTCAGAATATTTTATCTCGGTTTTTCAATATACACGAAGATAATCTATAACCTCCCGATCACAAAAATCTTTTTATTCTCCTTATCTCCTAAATATTTTCTACTGATTTTTAAAGATAAGATTACAATTCGATTTTCTTAAATTCCAAAAATTATCATTTCAAATCTCAATTTCAGAAAACGGGCTCGGGCTAACTTGTACTCTTCATGGGCTTAGTCCGAACTATTAATTTAAAACCACTAATTCGACCCATCCGCCACCGATCCAGTAAACAAGTGTCAAAAATGCAAATTAGGAACAAATGCACATAAATCTATATGCTATGCAATTAATATTTTTTCAGGGATTAAATTAACTCCCTAATTTTTTTATCTGATAAATGACTATATAGGTTGTCAAAATTTAGGTGTCAACACCACATAATTAAGAGGAAGAATATGTTCGTGTTCTTCTATTTTTAGAAGTGACTTCTTTACGAGAAAATATTGGGTGCATTTGGTGTAGCCAACCCAACAAAAAAGAAGGCTCTTGAATTATGACAAGTGTCCAAAATGGGGCTCAATGTCAGATTATTTTCTTGTTGCGTTGGCTACAAGGTGCACCTAATATTTTCTTGTACCTATACTCCCATTCATCGGATAATTCAACCAGTAGCTAAAACATATAAAGATGGTACACATTTACATCATGATTGGTTTATGGTGCCTGCACCAAGCACAAGATGCTTTGCTCCTTCGGCAATTTGCTTGCTACAGAGAAGTATTTGGATAGCTCTTTGGTATGGCTAAGGCATAGTTTGTAACGATATTTTAGAACTTATTATCATATAAATTAGATGAATATACCAGAAAAGCATTTTTACTTTTCATCCCTTTACCATTTTCCATCCTCTATTTTGGAAAATGCGAGTTTGCATCTTGAGTTCTATCACCTGGCATCACTTTCCATCCGTTGTTAACTAACGAAAGTTAAAACGTCATGAAATTTACCTAACAAAGCTGTCATTTTTGTTTCAAAAACGTACTTTTGCCACTTATACGGGAAAGTATATCCTCGTCTATTCCATTTTGTAGCTGCATAGTGGATTCGACTATAAAAGACATCGAAATAGAAGGGTGAGAGTTTAAATTGAAGATGAGGAGCAGACCACATGATCATAACAACTGAGAGGTCAAAATAAGTTCCAATCAGACATCTTTTGAAGACCATATATGGAAATTGAAAATAGGTACAGTTGGGTCTACATGCTCATCAGATCTCTTCCTCTCTTAAGCTCTTTCGAAAAGCTCGTGGAATCTCTTCCACGTGATCCTCAGCTCAGTTGAGATCCATCGGCAGCTCTCTCTGCCCTTTAATCAAAATATCCAACTCCACAGAACGCATGTAGTGAAAGCAGCAACTAGAAATCTTCAGGTAAATCCAATTTGGATGACAGTAAAAGTCCTCAAAGAGCCTGGCATTCGCATGGCGTGAAATGAAGGCGATGTTCCCTTGATCCCTTCGACAAAAAACGAAAATCCGTCAGAGGATGGAACGTCCAGCATTTTGGACACATTTTATGCATGTTTTCAAACCGCCAAATACTTGCATCATTAAGATAAGTTCGCCCTATAGAGATTACTACTTTGATCAGCAGAGTCAGGATCTTTGGTTCTTTACTTAAATCCATTCCCTTGTAGCACGTCAGGATCCTCCGCACAGAGGAATCCATAAGAGACGGTAGAGGGCTTTGCACGTGCGTACAGCGCGCTAAGGAATTTGATTGACAAGACTCACCTGCTTTAGCTTGATCAAAACTAACAGCCGACTAACTGGCATTGCTTCATAGGTACTTCTGTTTGATTCACAGAAGCAACAACTCTTCAATTTTTCTTCGATTCCAGCAGTTGCTCAAGTTGATAATAGCAAATTCTTGGCAAGAGCTTTTGAACTTTAAAGTACATCGGCACATTCATACGTATAATGCCAACTACAAAGCAGACTACGAGAATCACATCCTCCAAAGTTGATAGCTGCAAGATTGTGTCCGCCCATGCGGACGCTGTACTCAAGAAAACAAAAATTAATTAGCTTTTGGGATCACAATACAAAAGGATGACAACTTCATATGGAGGTCCCTACAATCGTAACTAATTGATTAAAGAATGGCTCAAGTGGGTGTCACTTAGTGAAAAGACATCAACAAAGCTAGCATTGAATTGATTAAGTAAATTGAGGTCTACACAATCATAACTTCATAGTTTCGCGATTCCTTTTCTAGTATCATCGTGGACCAAAAACCCTAATTTTTCCCTTCGAGCACTAATTTCCAACCAATTGAGTCAGGGAGAGAAGATGACAAATCTAGATGAGTGAGAACTACAGAGATGACTAGATCTCCTAACCATGAACTCATCGCTTAGTTTTAGCCTATTGACGCACGCTGTCAACAATTACCTTACCCACTTATCTACGTAGCCTGTGCTATTTGTAATAGCGCTCTTGTAATGTTCAATCTAAGTTGCCGTTACGAGGTTTTGATGGCAGAAGATACAGAGTGGAAGAGTCATTTAGAGAGCTCGAACTTGATATCCCAATAGCTGATTCTATTAACATAAATGAAAATTTGTAGGGTATAACAGCGAATTTCCGAAAAAAGTGTCAAAAAAGTCCTTAACCTTTTGTCTTTATGTCGATTTAGTCTTAAACCTTTTTTTTTGTGCCAATTCATTCATAAACCTTTTTAAATTGTGTCAATTCAGTCCTCTCCGATCAACTTTGGCCGGATTTTGCTGACTGAACACCGGCTGGCTAACGTGGTCTAATTGGCGCTGACATTGACAACTTTTAATAATATTTTAATTTTTTTTTTTTTTGTCTTTTTCCTCCAGCCGGTCACTAAGGTCCGGCAACTGACTAGAGGCGACCGCCGGCGAGGGCGAGCCTCGTCCATGGCCGCCTCACCAGATCAGGCCATGGGCGAGGCTCACCCTCGCCAGATCTGGCGAGGTCAAGCCTTGCTAACCCTCGCCTCGCTAGATCCGGCGAGAGCGAGCCTTGCCCGAACCCGCCAAATTAGGCCATGGGCGAGCCTCGCCCTCGCTGAATCTGGCAACGTTGAGCCTCATCGACCCTTGCCAACCATGGGTGAGGCTTGCCTCGCTAGATCCGGCGAGGGCGAGCCTCGCCCGAACTCGCCAGATTAGGCCATGGGCAAGGCTCGCCTCGCCAAATCCGATGAGGGTGAGCCTCACCCATGGCCGGCGAGGCTTGACCTCGCCAGATCCGGCGAGGTCAACCTCGCCCTCACCGACGATCGCCTCTAGCCGGTCGCTAAAAATAAAAAGAATAAAAATATAAAAATATAAAAATATTATTAAAAGTTGTTCACATTAGCATCGATTAGGCCACGTTAGCCGGCCGACGTCCAGTCAGTAAAATCCAGCCAAAATTGGCCTGAAAGGACTGAATTGGCACAACTTAAAAAGGTTTAAAACTAAATCAGCATAAAAGCAAAAAGTTTAGGATTTTTTTGGCACTTCTCCCGCAAATTTCTAAATCAACCGCCTGCTTAAGTAGATCAAAACTAAAAGCCAAATGACTGGCATTGCTTCATATGTAGTTCCGTTTGATCCTTAGAAGCTACAACTCTTCAATCTTTCTTCGATTTCAATAGTTGCTCAAGTTGATAAAAGCAAATTCTTGACGAGAGAGCTTTTGAACTTTGAAGTACACCGGTACATACGTACGTACAATACCAACTACAATGCTGAATATAAGAATGGCATCCTCCAAAGTTGATGGCTGCAAGATTGTCCCCCATCCAGGTCCTTACAATCACAACTAATTGATTAAAGAATGACTCAGCGGTTGTTATATAGTGGAGAGAAAGCAAAAAAGTTAGCACCAAATCAATTAAATAAATTGAGGTCCCCATAATCACAATTTCACTGTTTCACAATTCCTTCTTTGGTACCATTGTCCCACGGCTGCATCAAGAATCCTAATTTTTCCAGCCAATTGAGTCAGAGAGAAGGATGACAAATCTAAATGAATTAGAGCTACAGAAATGACTGGATCTCGTGACCATGGACTCGTTGCTTAGTTTTAGCCTATTGACGCATTCTTGTCAACAATTACCCACCTTATCTACATAGCATGTGCTATTTGTAATAGGACTCTAAATTTGCCGTTATAAGGTTTTGATGGCAGAAGATACGGTGTTCGAATCGTTTAGGGAGAGAGACCTTGGAACTTGATATCCCAACTGCTGGTTCTATCAAACAAAATGAAGATTTGTAGGAGAAAATAGAGCACCGAGCAATTGTAATCGCAACAGCCAATTTTCAGATCACCAATCCCTTCGTCATTGGAACTTCAAGTTAAAGAAATCCAAATATCGTATGATGTCGCAGTGGTTTTAACCCGACGGATGTAAGACTCACTCAACAGTTTGCCATCCTAATTGACATACCGACTTTTCATGATAGTCGCAATTTATTTAGCCAAAATCACTAACTCGACTACTTGAAGAGACTAAAAACCCGTTTAAATCAGTTTTGGCCCACATCAATTGTGAGATCTGAGAATCCGACCATTCCGCTCTCAGTGAGCCGGTCCCGATGCTCACCCTCCCTAGTCACAATAGAGGAGGGTGTAGATTATCTACATCTATCATGGGTAGTGCGATAATCCAGCAAAGCCAAGCGACGCCACGGGGGGTACATGACATCGCATCTGATTCTCTGTGGTGATACGCAGTCCCGGTTCGATGCAGATGGAGATGTTTGTGAATGCTAAATTCTCGCGGAGAATTTCGAGCAACTTGAAGATGCCCATCAAATACAAATTGAAAAATGTGGCCAAGCATAAAAAAGGAGCAGTTCACATCCCCCGCCGCCGGGGGGCCGGGGAGAGAGAGAGGAACCCAAGTAACACGCCAAATTGTAGCAGAAAGGACCGCAAATATGCCCGAAATCATCAAGCATCAGTTTTGCATCTCG
Organism: Eucalyptus camaldulensis; assembly: GCA_019915185.1. Taxonomy (NCBI): domain Eukaryota; kingdom Viridiplantae; phylum Streptophyta; class Magnoliopsida; order Myrtales; family Myrtaceae; genus Eucalyptus; species Eucalyptus camaldulensis. The sequence continues at coordinate 14,361,671 of JAHSVA010000014.1, read as the reverse complement.
CCGTTTTATGTCAGCATCTTACATGAAAACTTGAGGGGACAAAATTTGGCCTGTGTAAAATCGGAAATTGTACGAATTCTATGCCAGAAATTACAGAAACTCTAGCCCGTGATCTTTCCCCAGAGGATGGCCATGCTTTCCCGAGGGCAGACTACAAACTATATATGAGAGGGCACGTGCACCACGTGAAGCTTAATCCTCCTCTATGCGACCCAGCTTGTCCGCAAATTTCAGCTAATTTCGCTTGGTTTATTGGTTCAAAGCAAGCAAAACTTCTGCAGAAATTGGGCTACTGATAATATAGGAATCCGATGCTTGTTTCCTGCAAATTACAGGAATATAATTACGAGGATGAATAAATCGCATGATATCAAAATCTATCATGATGAAACCAACCTTATAGGCACTGCATCCTGTGCCAACTATTCATGCAAGACATACATCTTATCCCTTCCGATCACTTAATGTCAAGTTCTTCGGGGAAATTTGCACTGCCTACATAAACTTGCTGCATCTCCTCTCTCCAGATCTGCAAAGTAATCAATTGCATGAATTTCCACTTACTACCATCTTGGTCTACTTTAATTAAGTACCAAATAGATGACCCTCTAAATTGCGTGTAGCAAACTTAAGGGCAGAAGTTTCCCTCAGAAAGAAATCACATTAGCTCAGGAGATGAAGCTTTTAAGCAGTGGTGCCAACAAAAGTTGGGAGGTTAAGGTAAAATTCCTGCTATAATGCCCCCATCCATGACTGAATGAAAAAGGACTAGTCTATTCACGCAGACCTTGTTTCCCCCACAAATATCTTTCATCTACCTCAGAAAATATGGCAAATTCTATGTAGTCCATGTTTGATTTATTTTGTTTTGGAATTTCTATTCAGATATATTACAATCGTAGCCGATCGTCAAAAGTAAACAATCCAATAGAGTAGCATTAAAAGGAGAAATAACAAGCAGGAAATGAGTGATAGAAAGATCGCATCGAGAAAACTAGCATCAAAAGACCATACCATATCACGAAATTCAATCCTGATATGAGGCACATTTGTCTTGCGAATATCATTTCCATCTGCTCCCCTCTTGTAGTACCCTTTCCCGATCCAATGAGACTGAAACATAAATTAAACATAAATTCAGAGGATCAATAGGAAGCACCAATAGCAAATGATGCCTAGTAATCAACGCAAACATATGTAATCAAACAGTAACTCATTTATGCAGAAGACTGAAGGCAATACATTCAAACTCACTTCAGGAACCTTCATAGAATGGAGTCAATAGAAAGAGTTGGGTAAGATAACAAATAATAATGCCAGACAATCATTCATGAGTAACTCCTCCAAAGCCATCCACTACATAGACTATCCATCCATCCTAGTTGGTAGCTATGTGGCTCTTTTGATATCAGAAATAAGCAAAAATTAACTGTCATGGTTCCTGACCGGATTCAGAATTAGCATGAGCGCATGAGCGGTTAAGCTTCAGCAAAGTCATTTAAATGCCTTAAGTGAAAGAAAATTAAGAATGGCCTCATCATGCCAAGTTCAAATTTGACCATTTGAATCAGATGCAAAATATAACCATGTACCACATTTTCCATCATTATGAACAAAGTACATCCACTTGCTGCAGAACACCAAGTAAAATGAGAAAATAATGGATAGTAACTTGGAAATCTCAAATGCCCTTAAAAGGAATAACCCCAGAGATTTGAGAAGTACAGGAGGTGATCCTCATACTTTTGTAGAATGGAATCAACACAAACTACTCTAAGCCAACTTCCAGCTAGTTTAACATTCCTAAATTTGATAAATCTGCATTTGCATGTACCTTTAAAGCATGCGAGAAACCTGACTGCAGTACAGAATTTCGAGCAATTTCACATAGATCACATGAACTCAATTTCCAAACCTGCAAAAACAATACATTGGTATAATTTCAACACTCAGCAAGCACAATTATCTTCACAAGATCATGAAGTTCAAAGAGAGGTTATGGAAAAGGTCAAGAGAACTCACCGATGCAGCTATGCTGTACTCTTCAACCAAAGGTTCCTTAGTGAGGTGGATCTGAAGTGGATCATCCGTGGAAAGAGACACATTTAAACCCCTTTGGAAAAACATTTGAAATGGATTTCTGTGATAGTCTAGAAATAAAGAATTGTTGCTCAGAGGAGACATGGCCAGACCAATCTGAATGAATACCAGTGAAACACATCAGGTACAAATTTCGAATTGGCAGATGATGGCAACAAATAAATAGTATTGACAGATAATTCAACTGTGCTACTCACTTGTGAAAGAAAATACAGATACTGGAGTACGGGAGACTTTCTCAAATTGATCCCATGTGCAATGTTGTGAGAAGTGAGAAATGTCGCAGCAAGGTGATCAATGTCACCAGCCTGTAAATATTAGCATAAGGTATCTAGAAAATGTGTTTGCCAACAATCAGAATAGACCACAAGTACCTCTCCCGAATGTGGACGAAATCTTATAGTTGTCATTCCCTTCAACTCCCGAAGCTGGAAAAAAGTGTAGCAGGTCAGCACTTGAGACCAAAATCAACAAACTTCTAATCTTTTATTTGCAAGTCAAGAGGAAAAATTGAAAGAAACAAGAGCTCAAGAAAAGAGCAGAAATGTCCAAATCTAGATAATGAAAACTATCAAAGTTTATGTTATTACCAGCTCTACTATTTTGAATGAACACAATGTTGGAAAAACTCCTAAGAGACGTAAGTCTGTAACAACTTGAAAAATTAAAAAGGGCTCTTCTACAAATAGTAAGCGAGTCACCGCCAGTAGTGGCGTTGTGTCTTAATTGGTGAAAGTAGGCTGAAATCTTCTTGTTAGTTCATGAACCAACTACCATTTTGCAGAGTAAGCTTTAGATGAGGACTCAGTCACCTAGGAGAAATGGATCACAACCTCTTCACATAATCCCCTCGTTTTTGCAACTATTCCATTGAGTAACAGCTCTAGCAAAAATGTGTGGTTGTTTTTATCCATATTTACTCTCATCAAAGTAAGAGTAATGAGCATATCAGGAAAAAAAGAGGACCATAGTTTCCTTAAGAATGTTATCTTAAAAAGAAAAAATGTACAAACCTTGTTCAAGGTGTAGAGATTAGCGTAACAATAGTACGCATAGTATGAAAATGCTGGATTGAATACATTAGTCCATTGAGCAGGTGTGGGCATATGTTTCGTTGGGCGCCTTTCAGGCTTGCTTTCATCATCCACCAAATCCAAGCCAACAACCTGAAAGGGATAAGTTCAGTGAGCGCCTAAAGGAGTCTGGAGAAAATTCAGGAACTTCCATTCCAAAGTCAGTACCTGTTTAAGGAAAACATGTAGCTGTGGATGTGAATCTGGATCAATTGTGACCTCAAAGAGGGGTATGAAAATATTGTCAAGGATGTTCTGGAAAGATGTCACAATTCCCATTTCTTTGTATATGTTGTACAGCCGTGGAAGCTGGAAACAAAGATTAGGAAGTGAAGATAAGGCCATTAACATCAACAAAAAAAAAAAAAAAAAAGGCCATTTAAAATAGCCAGACAACTTCCGGTAACAATGTAAGGCAATAGCATCTCTAAGAAACCATACACTGTTACTCTTCTTAATTTTGATTTCCATTCCCATCGTACAACTAGTTCTTCTACCAAAGTAAGCTCAACATTTACCAAGTGAATCATTTAGTATTTACAAGTGGGACTAAACACAACAGAGGTAAAATGACAACGTGTCATTAAGTATTGACAAGTGGGATCAAAAACAACAAAGGTACCCCTGTCCAGAAAAGGTAAACATAAGATGTCAAAAGGGTCCCTTTTATATCTTTGAATATTGAAAGTCAAAATGATACCAGCAAAAGTGGAAAGACACTTCAAAATGTAAGTTGGCATCAGAGTGAAGGAAACTACCTGAATTAACCATACAACATTCTCGCTGTATAATTCATTGTTCACTATCCAGCTAGCCAATTGATCCCATTCACTCATTTTTCTACCGTATATGGATATCCTGTACTCGGCCATCTGTACGAATGGACAGACAAAAAAAGTATGTTCAACCATTCAAGATGCACCCTGATATGAAGCAAAGCCAACATAAAAGGAAAGGGGCTATTATACTCTTAGTCATAGGGAAAAACAAAAGGCAGTAAAGAATCAGTCTGAGTGGGTGGGTAAATAGGCATGGATGTGCATATGTAAATGCGTTGGTGAGAGAAAGGATCACAAAAGAAAACACTAGCATGTGTGTGGATGGATTCGTGCATATCGAGGTGCATGAGTAAGAGGGGAAAGGAGGGTTGCTGCAGCAACATCCAAATTGTAATTTTCTTCTGGCCATGGTAGAACCAAAGATTTGATAACTCAAATCAAGACATACTATGAAAAGATATATCACGAAAGGGAGTTGAGATTAACCTGATATTTACTTGCTTCAAGGTCAGAAAATACTTGTTGCGTCAGCTCAGCAAGGAAACGGCCTATCCAGTATGCAGAGATGATACAATTAGTTTGCAGCAGGGCAGCACCCTTTTGTGCTAAAACACATCATTTTATGTTAACTACAATTAACATTAAGAATAATCATACTATCCTCCTCCTTCACATGCCAAATTTATCTAACTTTCCAAACAAAAATTAGTAACCTTATCTCCCGTATACTTTTGAATCAGTAAAAATTAAAAAAAAAAAAAAAAGTCTATTTTCTAAGTAAAACTATGTTTCGGAGTTGAGAACACATTTGCTTTTTGCGATCATGCTTTCAATAATTTACTGATGATATAATGTTGTTAATGTGAATTTTTATTATCGTTCATTTGTCCTTTTCTCTAAGGATTGTTGGTCTTGTCTCAGAAACTAAAGAGAAAAGATGCCTATGCTTGGAGTGTCGTTCCAAATTGAGTCCATTAAAACTCCTCTAAGGTTTCCTTGAGGGTTAAGAGTATTTTAATTAATGAAATTTCAGATTTGTGATCTAATCGATCTCTTGGATTAGAGTAACACTAAAACTTCTCTTTGGTGGATTCCATTAGGTGGTGAGTTATATGCCCTTGTATCCTAGGGCGGATTCCTTAGGTGCTGAGTATCCATTTGTCACATTTGTGTTTCCAAAGAAAATCACTATCTACAGAAGCTATTTTTAAGTAGTTCTTTGCCAACAAGAATCTAGCACTTTGGCCTAACATGATCATATAGAACATACCTTGGATGAGGTTATCCTGTTTTAGGAATATCTCTCGGAGCCTACTTTGACCACAAGGGTTATACTTGAGATTAAACTTATCAAAACGATGGAATGTGCTCTTGTCAGCATGAACATCCAGAAGATCAACATTCAGATCATACCTATTCCAAAATAAAAAGGGAGGATTATACCAGGACTTTAAGAATACATGAACCATATTCAGGTGGATAATTATAAGAGCAGGAAAAGAAATTCATTACCCTGTCAAATCTAAGCTCTCAAAAACTTCTTTTAAGGTAAGATATGTCCCATCACGGAAAATTACAACCTGAGAACAAAAAAAGACAGCCAGTCACTGATATTTCATGCTTATTGATCAATTCATTATCACCAAGTAATCAAGTAATCAATTTAAGGAAACTTCCAATTACCTCCGACTAATGATACTAAAAATTCTCCTCTTATTGGTATAATTTCAATTCTTCTAAGTTGGTAACGATACAGAATCACGAAGACCATCCTAAGAAATGACTGCATCTGACTTCAAAATGGCATTTTCCCTCACATTTTTGCATGGTAATGTGTCCCAGCCAATAATATCTTTTGCCATGCCTAGGCTTCTTCATATCCGGTACTTAACACAGCCAAGCAACTTGCTGACCTCAATGATCTACACTTACAAAAAATTTAAAGATGGGTATGCATTGTGCAGGAAGAATGACCTGATTTATGCCACCAGATATCTATCTTCTACTTGTAGATGGAAGAGTCATTACTCATATCAATGTGTTCAACGCAAATAGTATGTAAAAATTCACGAAATGCCACAAGCTTTAAAGGTTCCATAATGAGAAGCCAGCTTTCTAAAACCACAGTTTAGATCATTACGCCATTCAGAAGTAATCTGTACCAAATCACAGTGCGGCACTACTTTCCAATCCATTTCCATTGACGACATATAGCACATGCTCAAGGATATCTACTCATGCATAGAACCAACAACGTAAGGCACAACAACAAATTGATACCTCGTCAGGCTCTTTCCTCAACTTTGACTTTATGAATCTCAAAAGATGTTTCTGGTTCATGCATGCTGAATGATGAACATGAGTATCAACTTTTCTGACATTATAAAAGTCGCGGTGTGGAGCACTTTTCTGAGCGATAAATTCCCTGTCCGCATTAAGCATCAAATGAAGATTAAATTTCTGCACAGCACCCAAGTGAAGGTTTGTCAGAAAAATAATGATCATTAGAGAATTTTGGGGCAAAAAATCACCGAATGTAAAAGGAGAATGACATACTTGCTCTAGAAGAACTAGCCGACGATGGCACAAAGTTCTGACATTTCCTAAAGCTATAACTCGAAGTATAAAGTGTAGATCTGTGAAGAAGGTTGTCGCATCGGCAACAGGGAAAAGCTCTTCCTTTGCTGAGGAAGAAAAGAGATCAAACATGCATGAATTCTCAAGAGAAGAAAAGAGTCTCCAAAGTAGTAGTAATAGATAGAAATCTTTTCTTGTTGGAAAGAAGAAGATAAATAGCAATGAAAAAGTCTCACATTCTTTATCCGGGTAGACATGAATGACTCCATCTTGCATTTCGAAATGATGCTGCAGCAAAAACGAATGCCATGAAAAAGAACTATAAGCTTCTTCTCGACTGAATAAACTAAGGGTGTTCAAATTGTAGAGTTCACAGCTCATTAGTGGCTCACATCAGATTTTCCCACTGAAGTGTAAGAAAATGGTGCAGGATTAGGCTTCGGTGTGCTGGGGTCTGATATGACTTCCTTTTCCCAAGGAGCAATCGATTCCCTGAATACATACCGTCTTCGTAATTCAAGGCAATCTTGAAGAATCATATAGGATTCAACTTCATCAGATGCCGGCACCTCTGGAAGAAAATAAAAATGAAATGGTTGAAAAATTTAAACCACCACCAATAACATTCCATGTGCAGAATCATTGTCTTCAAAAACTATGACTTCATTCCCATGAGTCAATGACCCAAAATAGCCATACATCTCTAGCAGTATAATGGTGGCAATTGGCTTATAGACTAATGCTTCAACCTTGATTTGTCAAAACTTACTGAAGTACTAACTAGTAATTCCAGTGTATAAAATTTCTTCATAGTCCCCCTCATAATCGCAGATTTCTCATCAAGCACAAACTCATGTAGCTTGTAACTGTTAAGAGTGCTGGACAGCTACTGCAATAAATGATGCACTTCTGAAGTAAAAAGTGACATCTTCAGATTACAAAACAAGAGCTAAGCTTCCAGATCCCATCAACTTTCAAGAGACAAAAGGAAAATCAGAAAACAATTATCAGAATGGAGAGAACATGACATTGGCATGTCAAACGGCAGTGGCAACATCCCTCGGATAGGCAAAAGTTTTGTGAAGACACAGGAATTGGCTGAAATAAATATGCGGCATAGGAAGGCACTGCCTATGCCTCCATCAATGTGAGTACTCATAGCAATTCAATGATAGTTAATTTACCGGATGATGTATGACAAGAAGAGGTATCTTTCTTGATGAGCAAGTCTTGAAAGGATTTTTTGGGTTGTACAAGACTTCATCTTAATGAACTTTTATATCCTAGCATACAAGTTCCTAGCCAACCTACTCCTCTTGTGATCAGAAGTTGAGAAGCAATCAGATCAACACAAGATGTTTTGATAATGTGAATATACCATTTGGACTGATTTTAAGCCGTACAAAAGTCTCATGCTCCGGCTCCTTCCTCAATATATCAGCGGCAATAGGATCTGGCTGCACACCATGCAGGTCTCCAGATACACTATGAGACCTAATCATGCTTGCCGCCGCCATAGGTATTTGCTCAACATTTGGCAGCAAGGTTTTACCATCTGGTCCCTGCAATGATGATATTTAATACAAAATCTGAGCTGTGATTATTGAAAACAACCTTTGACAACATATATAATAATAAAGCACGCAATATGAATACTCATTCCTACACTTCCAATTTCACCATCAGCTATGGGCAATTGTTGACTTAAAGAGAAAGGGGCTAAGTATTTATACTAGATACCAGTGTAAAATCAGGAATGAAAGTAAATGATCAGTTGCCCACAAGTCCAAGGAGAACTTACGGCATTTCCATTCGTAAGGAGATAAGTCGGATCTAGTTTAGAATTATCAGTCATGTTATCTTCATCGTCTGATCCTTCCAAGCTCTCAAAGGCACTAGCACTAGCAACAGGAGACTTTGGAGAAGTTGGTCTGATAAGACTCCCGACTCTCTTCACGGAAGAAGAAAGTGGAGCAGATTTTCCTGAAACAGAAGTGATAGAGAAAACATAATGAAAGCCAGCCACAGCGATGGAATTTTAGAAGAAATTTCAAGCAAAGAAGGAAAAATGAAATTCAGATTTTTATGTAGAATGAAAGTACAATAGGCACACAACCAATCATGAGCTTCCACATGTATTCCAGCACATCTCTACTGGGATTTCATAGTTCGATATAGTCTCAATCTCGTTCATATGATAAGAAGAATGACTCTTCTGTGAGAATGACTTGAGGAAGAAGACCGCAGACTGACTTCCATAATTCTGTTAAAATCTTCCCCAACAGCTCAAAATGCACTTTGCTATGCATATCCTCTTCCCATATTAATTTGAACGACACAAACAAACAAACCAGAATCAACACCTACTTTTGGTTGCTTTTGTCACACCATCTTCAGTTCAGAAAACAAACTAGAACAATACCAAGACGTCAAACCATAAAACATCGGTTCAGCTAACTACTTTACACTTCTCTTCAGATCCAACTTCAACAATTGTACACAACATCACAGCTTCAAAACAGGATTATGACATCTAATCTCAGGCAGCACGGTTGTACCATTCAATTAGAATATCTCTAACACAGCAACCAGAAAGTTGAAAGCAAATTATTTTCACGAAACACCATTGCAGTGTACCATTCAATTAGAATATCTCTAACACAGCAACCAGAAAGTTGAAAGCAAAATATTTTCACGAAACACCGCTGCAGCCGAATAGAACAACTAGACATTAGCAAAAAGCTTTCCAGGTATCGTCCTTGTCACTATTCATACACTGCCAAGCGATTGTTCCGGAAAATTCAACCATAAATACCTAATAAATCGCTCTCAGCGCACCATTCTTCCCGAACCAACACGAGTGTAAACCGACGCGTAAGAAAGCAAAACACGCAAGGACTAAGGCGTTCATTCGATAATCACCTTTTTCAATCAAAAAGAAGTAACCGATACGGTTCAGCAAGCGGAAAAAGATGCGTCAATCGCGCGCGCATCCGCAAAAGAAAAAAAAATAAAAAAAGGGCAGAGATTCGTGAAAAACCAACGGCATCGACCGTACCTTCATGGAGAGTCTGGAGCCTCGGCAGCCCGACCGGAATCCCGTCCAGCGCGATCGGACCGTTGCACCGCTCGTCCCCGTCCATCCCGCCGCCGCCGCCGGACATGGCGGTGACGTCCGGCAGCGAAGCCGAGGCGCGGCGGTACGCGCCCCCCCTGCGCCGCGAGCCTCCTCCACCGCCGCCGCGGCGCCGCCTCAGGTTCTGCGGGGACTCCTCCTCCGAGTCGTCGTCCCCGCGCTCCCGCTCCCGCTCCACGGTCTTGGCGAACTCCAGCAGCTGGTTCAGGGTCTTCCGGTGCATGTAGTAGGCCGAGACGGCCACGAACGACGCCCCGACGAGGGCCGCCATGGCCAGGTGAAGGCTGTACGCGTCCATTTCCCCTCCTCTCCTCTCTCCCGGCCTCCACCCCCTCCTTCCTCTCTCTCTCTCTCTCTCTCTCTCTCTCTCTAGCGCGCGCGCGCGCGCTTCTTCTCTCTGCCGATACGGCGACGGACGCGGCGGAAGCTCCCGATTCCGGCGAGGTATTTGGAGCGGCGCTGCTCGCGGCGAGCTGCGGAAGAGCAGGGAGTGCTGCTCTGGTTTTAGTCTCAACACCAGCGGCTTAGAGCGATATTTATAGGCCAATATGGGAGAGAGAGGGGACAAAATCTCCGCCTATGTAAAGGACTGCCTTTTGCTTCCAATTTTTTTTAGCTTTTTGCAATTTTCCATTTTTCATTATTTAATCCTATTTTAAATTAATTCCCCCATGTAATATTCTTAGTATTTGGCCTCCATGATAATTATTAAGGTTAATACAACGAAAAATCTTAAGGCTGCGTTTGGCAGTCAGGATAAAATTCGGGATAAGATATGATATCCTATGTTTGGTGCTCGCTCAAGACAAGATAAAGTCGGATATAAAGGAGATATAGACAGGATAGAGGAAGGTGGGATAAAGGTGGATAGGAATTCTAATGTCCATACTAGGAAAGTTATTTCTCTCGAATAACAAACTTATTAAATTAATAAAATTGAAATTATATTTCAATATAAATAATATTTGAATTATAATTTAAGAAATTTAAATTAAAAAATCATTTTTAATTAATCATATTTTAATTTATATATTCAATTTTAATTCTATCTTATAATAAACATTCAATCTAAAAATTAAATATTTATATTTATCATATATTTTAGGTATTTTTGTATTTTCGGTATGCTAGTACAGTTTACTATTTGATAAAATTTTATTAAAAATGATGAAAGGGGAAAAAATAAATAATATAAAAAATAATATAAAAAAGATGAAAAATAAAATAAAAATAAATTAAGGAATAATGTTATGAAAGATTTTCACCATCTCCGTTTATGAACATTTAAGTTCATTTATAATGATATGCCGTTTATATAAATAAAATAAAAAATGTACATGATATGATGAAAACATATCCGACTTTAATACTGTAATTTACCAAACAATGGACAGGATATAAAAAAATCCCAGGATTTCATATCCTATCCTATCCGGTTCTATCCCGATTAGAAATTCGAACGACCAAACGTAGCCTAAATTGATAAATCCATCATCAATTTATTTATAATAAATTTATTTTCTATTACGAAAAATCAAAAATTGATACCCTACAATAAATAAATAAATAAATCACAAATTGGGGTACTCATCAAATTTTTGCGTGTCATCCAACTCGAAAATTTGATGATAAAATTTAACGAAAATTAACAGAGATAAATTTGTCATAGACAAATCAATTTAAAATTTTTAATGATTAAAAAATTAATTTAGAATAAATTGTCATCAATATATTAATTTAGGATTTTTCTTGATAATGGCCTTAAACTGATATCCCCCTTGAAATATTCTCGATCTCAGTACATGGCCTCCATGGTAATTATCAATTGAGCTTTTAATCTCATTAATTGTTTTTTGGATTTTATTGGCTTAATTGGATTTAGCAATAAATGACTTGTCAGTCTTTTGGTTTGCCACGCTGTTACCAAAATTTGTCGCCATCCCTTTTTATATTTGGGTGGAGTGGTGGGTGAAAGAGAAAATATTGGGTACGCCTTATGTATCAACGTGGCAAATAAGAAGGCGGTGGGAGCGCGACACGTGTCCTCGTGGGACCCATAAAGTCAGGCGTCTGCTCCTCCACTCAGCGCTTCTTCCTCTCGTCTCGGCTGGTGGCTCGGCTCGGCTGGCAAAAGAAACGACGTCCTCTCCTTCTGACCTGCACGCTCTCTCTCCTGTCAGAGCATTTATTGCGGAAATTTTTCTCTTTCCTTCGTTTAAGAAAGAAAATGGCCGTTCGTTCCTCTTTCCCTCTCCATTTCTTTCCTTTCGAATTTTTGAATCTGAAATCCTCTCTCCGCGCTCGTTGTTGCTCCGCCGTGCATCAAGCGGCCGTTCTCCTGCCATCACCGACGAACCATATTACGGCCGCCGCTACTCCGGTGCTCACTCGCTTCTCTCTTCGGGTTCGTTGCTGCTCCATCATTCGTTTCGGCGTTCCCAGGATGGCAGATGCAGCACGCGGAGGAGAAGCAGGCCTCTTCGAGCTCCCCTCAACGTCGGCGACGTCGCCCGCCAAGCGAGACCCGCACACACGGAAGGCTCGGAGGCGAGGTTGCTGGAGAAGCTGGTGCTGAGCTGCCTCGTCGTGTTCGACGCTCCTCCGCCTCCCTCTCGCGACGTCCGCTCTGCTCTCTCTCTCTCCCCCCTCTGCGAAGTCGTGACTCTCTTCCAGCGAAACGCGACGCCGACGGCCCTCCACCTCTGCCGGTTGACTCCGTCGCCCTCGACTCCGACTCCGACTCCGACGCCGACGCCGACGCCGCCTCCTCCCCTGAACCCGACTCTGACGCCGACGCCCCTTCGCCGGTTGCCTCCGTCGGCGTCGGAGTCCGTCGCCCCCGACGCCGACGCCTCGGCCTCCGCCTATGCGCCTGACGCCGACGCCGACGCCGACGCCGATGCCCCTTCGCCAAGTCCATGCATCGCAGAAAATGGTGATGCCGACCCAACATCACTTATTCAGTTATTTCCTTTTGCTGATGCCGAAAAGGAGAGACAAGCTTTGGTGGATGCACTTAGAGCTAGTGAAGCTGAATGCGATGCTATTGATGCGAAGATGCAGGAGGTTTTGAATGCACAGATTGCTGCTGAGGATGAGTGTGTTTCTCTGTTGGAGAATTTCTCTAAGGTCAGTGACAACATCTTTTCTTTTTTTGGCTACACTAATGCTTGATCCTAGAATGAATTAAGATAGAGTGAGCTCTATAGTAAGAACTTCGCACCACAGGGCAACACAATCATTAGCTGGAGCAGATTGATACACGTTTCTGGTTTTCTGTCTGTCTTTATAAACTTGCGTGTGTAATGGTACAAGCCTTCCTGACTGGATGTTCTTTATATTCATGCTTGTGCTTAGCTGCCCCTGTTGAGTGAAGGAAGTCGTTTGTCAATTTTCATCTTTCAATTGGCAGTCGGGTTCTCAAGGTGAACATGGAAAGACTAGTTTTGCCAAAGTGCTTCAAGGAAAATGAATGGAAAACAAGAATGTCTCTTGACCATTGTTGGGTTATGGTAGATTATAGGCATGGTAGTGGGTGCACTGCATGTGTGGTGTCATTGGTGTGCCCTGGCGCACAATTGTAGCCCTAGTTTTTTATTTTGAGATAGCCATGGTTTTAATTGACTTGATGTAAGGTAAACTAAAAGCTTTCGGCAAGTCATATTGATCCCATGGTAGTCTCTGTTTTGCCAATCCAAGTAGACTTTTTGATAGTGACTGTTTTAAGGATAGCCGTGCTATCTCTCTCTGAACTTTTTCATTAACTGCGTCATCTGTCCCTACAAAACATGAGGTTGGATCATGCGTACCACGAAAAACTTTCTCGTAAGCTATCGATTTCATGTGGTAGCCAAATTTAGTTTGAAGCAGAATGACTGACATTTTTACCTCTTATCCTGCAGGATGCAACTGCTAGTGCTGACCTGATAGAGAAGAAGGCAAACTTACTGCGTGCTGAGGAAATGGACAAATGGCTTTCATCAAGTGAAGATTTGGAGGTGAGGAAGATGGAACTTGAAATCGAGTCATATCTGATAAGTGAAGCTCGTAAAGGAGTGAATGTTTCCATCGAGCATTCAATTGATGATGACAGTAGAGAGAAAGAAAAACTTCTTAAGAAGAAGGATGTGTTGTTGGATGAATTGGAGAAGCTGCTTAATTTAGTGAGAGAGAAGGAGAAGCAAATTGCTGAGAATGATGCTTCCATTGAAGCAGTAGAGAAGCGCATTGCTGGTGTGGTCTCTGGATTTCAGGACATGCAATCAGATATTGGTGCTAAATATGATAGAATGAAATCAAAGCTCTCTCAGGTTGATGCCGAAAGTGAAGCTTTATCTATAAAAAAGAAAGATATTGATGACGTACTCTCTCAGGAAGATAATAAAGGAGCAAAGATTAGGGAACTTGGGAAGATTGCTGCAGATGAAGCAAAAGCATACAATGAAGCAGCAGGATTGAGAAAAGGTTTAATGCTCTGCATTTTGGAGTACAGAGAAAGTAAACTGGGGCTGATGAAGACTGAGGAGAAATTTTCTGAAGATGTCATGAGGCTTCAACAAGAAGCTTCCTCTGCAAGAGCTTCTTTACAGGTTATTTTACTTTTTAGCTATCTTACTCTTTACATGCAAACGACATATACCTAAAAGGTGGTTAAGCTTCACATGCTTAATCTACTATAATTCTGGCCTATGGAGTCTACATGTTGCAACATTTTGGAGAATTTACTTCCAGTCTTCTGAATCAGTAATGCTTGAGGTTCATGTTTGATTATCCAACCTAGGATGAGTGTTGGTTCATGGTTAAGATACACTTGCTGAAGGAATATTCTAAAGACACAGGCAGTGAGTGACTCCTACTTTCTTTCAAAAGTTTGTTTATGCGACGTATTTGTTTTTTTTTTGGTGAAAATAAGAGATGCGACGTATTTGTTAGGGAAGCCTTAATCTTAAAAGTTTAGGCAACTAGGGATATGTAGACAATGTATGTTGAGATCTACCGTTTCCCCTCACAGAAAAGCTATAGCTTGCGAGTGAGACAGTGGATGTAATCATGAAATCAAACTATTGTAGAGCTGGAGTACTGTAACAGGAGAAATAGGAAACAATAAGCAAAAGAGGGAGCAACAGGAGAGTATAAGCAAAAGCAGAATTTGATCAGATTTTAAATCTTGCAGTGAACTCCAATGTTGTGTCAGGAGACCTTTATCTGAATTTTTTGTCCAGTCTAGTGGTCAGGGTATTGTGTTAAGCATGTTCTTTAGCTATAGCTTCAGGACGAAAATTCAAAAACTGAATACTCGAAATTTATTTGGCTCTTCAACGCATCATTTGATTAGATTGTTGTCTTTTGATCATAGGAACTGTCTTCAAATAAGTCCAGCCTCCAACAGAAGATAGCTTCATTTGAGCAGAGGATACTTTATGTGGACAAGAGACTTCCAGAACTAGAGACTGAGAAAAAGGTTGCTGCTGCTGCAAGAAATTTCAAAGAAGCTGCACGAATAGCTGCTGAAGCGAAGTCGTTGAGCAATGAGAAGGAAGGAACACAAATCAAGCTTGAAAGAGCCACTATGGAGCTTGGAAAGCTTGAAGAAGAAATTAAAGAAACTGTTGATAAATTGCAGGAGGCTGAGGAGCAGATCTTATTAAGGGAGAGGGATTTGGCAGTGGCTAGACTCCAGAGGTTACTCATAACTGCCAGTGCTGCCAATGCTGAAAGAGCTGCTGCTGTGGAATTGGGTGACCATGAAGAAGCAGACATTTTACTTGCTGAGGCCAAAGCTGCAGAATATGAAGCCCAAAAGCTCCAAGCGGTATATGATTTGAAGGAGGAAGATTTTGGCAATCAACCAAAACATTTAATCCCTATGGAACTTGTTTATGATCTCAGCGGGAAACAATTAGCAGTTAGCTGCATCTGTTCATCTCAACCCAGCATCATGATGACAAAGTGGATTTTGAGATGACTGACCTTTTTTGGCAGGACAGGCTTCTGAAACTCTGGTCACATGTATTCAAGGGGATTAGCTTGGAAGTTTCATCTCACCTTTGGCTAGACGCTTTCAAACCTCAGTGCCTAGAAATGACAGTTGTGGCATTCTTTGGTCTTTGGCCAGTAGCAAGTTTGGTATGGATTTTGAAGATCTCGGCGATTTCATTTTATGGTACTGGATGTGAGAATTCAGCTTCTCCAAGGCAATGGGAGGAGTAATTTTTTGTAAATCTGTTGAGTGAAAGATCAATACACGTCTCTTCTCATACAGAATAATGTCCAGCCCAATACAAAAAAGGGGTTGGGGATGGTGTGGAAAATAGCCAGAATTTTCTTTAGATTCTCTTTTGTGACTTTTTTTTTTTTTGGCTCCTCTCCTGCTTTTCTTACTGTTGCTGAAGAGTTGGAACATTTTGGTCACCTGCGTCTCATCATCGTTCTGGCCCGTCTCACCAGATGCCAAGATGAATCTCCAAGTTGATGCTGCATTGACGCTCAAATCGTGTAAAACTTTCTGTCTAGAGATGATTTGCATTAAAACTTCCTGCATCCAACTGTTACAGAGACTCTTTTGTTCCTGAGGAGAATCTGAAAAATGGCAATGGTTTGCAATGCACTTGGAGCAATAAGATGTTAAGTCAGGTCACTTAAATATGTAACAACCAATCAAAACCGTTGCAACACCTACTGTGGCAAAAGAAAATTGAACTTCCCTCTGATCTTTCAACGAACTTTTACATCTCTACTGTTCTTGAGGAGAATCTAAAAAATGGCATGGTTCGCAATGCACTCGTAGTAATAAGATGTACAGTCTTGTCTCTTACATATGTAAGCAATCAAAAACGTTTCTGTGGCCAAAGAAAATTGAAAATTTTCTCTTTGATCTTTCAACCGACTTTTGCCGCTCTATTGTTCTTGAGGAGAATCTAAAAAATGGCATGGTTTGCAATGCTCTCGTAGTAATAAGTACAGTCAGGTCTCTTGAATATGTAAGCAATCAAAACCGTTTCTGTGGCCAAAGAAAATTTAACTTTTCCCTTTGATCTTCCAACAGCAAAACGCCATGCATGGCCACATTAAGCAGCATCAACTGAGGGACGATGCCCCGTATATAATACATGCTCACAATTTCGGCTGAGTTACACTTACACAGGGGGAGAGAGAGGGAGGGAGAGAGAGAGAGAGATTATGAGATGATAATACACATTATACTGTGGTTCACGCCACCTCCTCATCCTAGAAAAGAAAAAAATTATGAACCAAATAAAGAATCAAGAAGCAGTGTCACAGTCCTTTCCGACAATCTCCCAGCTGTTGCAAAAGAGCAGCAAAGTCGGTTTTTGTAGCCCTTCAGAGTGTTGCGGTCAAATGGAGAGGCGGAGTTGCGGAAACAGTGACGTCCAAACGCGCCCTTTATTTGCATTGCAGACGGCACCACACCAAATGTATTCTTTCTGTTTCCTTACGATACATAACCCATAAACAAATCCTACTGACCAAATGTTCCAGGAATCAGACACTCTTGCTAATTACAGTCCAACCCGCATCCTTCCAAAAGTGGTCCGTCCGACTTGGCAAAGAATGGATCGACACGTACCCACAGAAGGGAGAAGATGGAAGCGAGCAAGATGGACCACACAATGATGATTGTAGGAGTCCTGTTCTGCCATCCGAGCAGACCCTTTAGGAAAGGATACAAGTGGACAATCACCCAGAAGGCAAAGAATAGCTTTCCGAAGGGAGGACCGCAGGACTCGTAACCGTTGTTTATTGCGTTTGATACGCCAGCTACAACACCAATCAGGTTTATTATAAGCAATGTGGTTGGCGGAATGAGCAAGGTGGTCCATTTGAACGCATAGAGTTCAGAGAACTCCTCGTCATCCCCACCCTTTGATGTCACAGTGAAGTTCGTGTCAACACCAGCCAGAACCTTCAAAAGCCCCTGAAAAACTGCAAAGAGATGTGCTGAAACTCCTCCGATGACCCAGAACTGTTCGTTCCTCCACCATTCTTCTATTCCAACCCCACTCCATCGCATTTCCAGGATACTTGTCGCGAAAATGCAAATGAAAAGTGACAGAAACCACAGACTAGCCACATTGCTCAGCTGCAACAGGGACAAGAAACAAAGACAATATAAGATCTTTTGCCTGGAATATCATCAATTGTACGATATAAAAGCAATAGTTGAAAAAAAGAAAAAAAAAAGAAAAAGAAAAATCTAATAGCCTACCTCTGGCGTGATGAATTTCCCAGTAAGCAAGCAGCACACAGCAGGCAAAGTACAGTATGCCAACAGAGGGATTGATGTCCAGGGGTATACTGTGGCATTTATGTAAGATAATCGCTCTAACCATTTCAAACCGCCTCCATAACCATACCAAAGGGGACAATGCCTGCTTAAGAAGATCTCAATGGAACCAAGAGCCCAACGAAGGACCTGCTGGAGACGATCGGAAAGATTAATGGGAGCAGATCCTTTAAAAGCGGGTCTTGCAGGGATGCAGTAGATGGAACGCCATCCATGGCAATGCATTTTAAAGCCCGTCAATATATCTTCTGTAACTGAACCATATATCCATCCGACCTGTATATGATGAAAGTTCAGCCAACTCTGAGAGAAACAATAATTGTTTCGGGGAATCGCATGAAGAGAGCATTTACACTACACTTACCTCTTTTCCCCACTCAGTCTTATCTTCGTAGCCGCAGCTGATGACATGGATAGCTTCTTTTAGCAAAGATGCAGGGCTCGTGCCTTTCAGTGTTCCTCCATCCTCTAGCATTGTCGATGCGACGAAGACTGAGGATTGCCCAAACTTCTTTTCAAGCTTATGCTGAGGCGTGGGATTTTCAGTTTCAATTCCTGCATAAGAAAACATGAATGTATTGATGACTAAGTAAAAGAACTAGCCTTAAACATGACATAGGAAGCAAAATTGGTTAAGTCCAAATTGGAACAGATGTTAACTGGGAAGCAACCCAATAGAAAACAAGCTTTTGGAAGAATAAAAAGATTTCACCGATTGATGCCAAAATTGAGAGGCACATTCAATGATAGAAAAAGGTAAACCAACACTAGACAATTAAGTGGGACTTCATGCAAAAGCAGAATCTCACCTTCAATGCCCTCTTCGATACCTTCCAATGGTGGTGGAGTACCTGCATCTTTTTTTTTTTAAAATCTCTTCTTCAGTTCGGTCTTAGGCTTGGTATTCTTCTTCTTCTTCTTTGTCCCAGAGCAACAGCACCCACAACAGCACCACTTTGGCAAGCAGTTGCAAGTTCTGGTCGGTGGCTTCTTTGCTTTTGGAGCATCATAACCATAGAGTGCCAGCCTTCTGAATACACAACCAGTCCCAACGTAAATAGGACCTTGAATACCATCCAGACCTTTCATGTTAATCTGAAAGAGAGAAATTTCTCCGTCAGATCTTCTTGCACAGAATTAATGATACGGTATGTGCAACTGGACATGAGGCAATTCAATGGTTGATAATTGCATGCTTACATCGAAAAACACGGTGTTCCGATTGGCATATCGATCGTGCCTATCTATACCGTCGAATCTTTGAGGGAACTGGACGTAGCACACTCTTTTTCCAATAAGTGGGTCCATCATGAAGCACATTGCCTCCCTAATAGCCTTACTATTATTGAAGTAGTGATCATAATCCAGATTCAAAAGATAAGGCACATTTGTAAGCACAGCAGAGACCCTGACCTGTTAGACAAACAAAAGTTCACAGAGAGGTCAATGGAGAGAGCAAAAAAGGGGGTTTACCAACTAAGGTGGATTCTTATGACACTTACCAAAGCATTCATGGCTCCTGCCTTCTTGTGGTGATTATAGCCAGGCCTCTTCTCTCTGGAAACATAGACAAGGCGAGGTAATTCATTCCCGTCAGAGTCATGTCCTCCACTTTGGCCAAGAAAAACCTATTAAAGATAGCAGAAATAAACAGTTAATCTCATCTCACATCAACAAAGAGTTCTAAAACTGAAAATGACAACTTTGCATACCTGAATCATGCCAGGATGATCACGGACGTTATTTCCAGGCCATGGTGTTCCGTCCTGCATCGTCCACCCTTCTTCAGGAACCTTCTGGGCTTTGGCCACCAAAGCATTTATACGAACCTTAAACTCCTCATACTCTCTGCAAACACAGCAAGAACAGAATTAAGACTTTGACTATCATCTGCAAAGAGCAATTGATAAATTAAATTTGGCACTCCTACTACCTTCATTGCTCTTCGCTCCTTCACAAAAGATGCCTCAACCTTATCTTTGAGATAATCTATCTTCTGAGCAAAATAAAACTCAGGTACCCGTGGCTCAATGTTGAATTTCTTACAGAAAGGGACCCATTTTCTTGCAAATTCCGATGTTTCTGAGAGTGCTTCAAATGTCAGCATAGCAGCACCATCATCAGAAACATAACAGGACACCTTATCAACAGGGTAGTCCACAGCGAGAATCGATAAGACAGTATTTGCCGTCACCAGGGGGGGTTCCTTCAGCGGGTCGACAGTACTCACAAATATATCTACTCGAGCAAGTTAAGAAGGTTGGCCTTCCTTCTCATACCTAAAGAACAATGCGAAATTCATAATTTTACAAATCCACATAAAGATCAGGCAAATAGCATGAAATGGAAGGCAAAATCTATTACCTCAGGGACAGTCTGTCGAGGTATGTCTCCCGATCAATAGGGAGCCATTTCGGGAATTGATCCAGAATCCACGAGAGACCAAACCAGATCTCACAGATAACAGATATGAGCCACAATGCGTATGCTTCATTCACAGGATGCATTACTCTGTAATGGAAAAAGAATCCAAGCACTACAAGCCGGATGACAATGATCATTCTGTAGGGATTGATTTGGCTGGAGGATATAGGCAACTTTCTTGACAGCGGCTGTCTCGCCTCATCCATTCTGATTCACATTGCAGATGAAAAAGTCACGGCATTAGGGACCCCTGATTCCCAATCTCAACATATTCGGAAACTATGCAAGAACTAAACCATACATAATTGACTTCTCAAACAGGAATTGGCATATAATCTTCATGAGAAAAGAGAAGACTGGTTTAGCAATGCCACTCATCAAATTTGACAAGAGAACAGAACTTACAGTGGTAGATCTGGGTTGTCCCCATCATCGTCCCATTCCTTGCCACCTTTCTCGTTCTTCATCATCTGTAGTTTCTCTTGCCTTTGTTTCCAACTCTCCATCCTCTCTTTCCAAGCAACGCTTCCATATCCATAAGCAGCCAAGTCCTTTGAAGAATCCATGGATCGAGGTTGCACTACAGAAAGGAGTTCACAGAACAACCATCTGTTATACTTGCAATTCTAACTGCAGCAGATCAATGAATCATTTCTTAGCCAGGGAACATAACATCATCACCTTTAATGTTAGGGCAGTCCATGAGTGGTCTCCTCTTGCAAGTGCTTCATTCAACTTGTCATAGTTTTCCTACAGGATGACAAGTGGATTCACCCATTCAAATCATTGATAGAGTCAGCATACAAACTAGCAAATATGCAAGGCAGAGTGGCACAATACAATGACATATGATTTGAAAAAAAGTTCCTGTAAATTATGAGTTCACATCATATCTAGGACATTGTTGTTATAGGGTGATGCAGGCAAATAAGTGGTAACAATCATTCAGTCGAGCCAGATGATCAGGATATGACTTAAAGCCAAATGCTCTGTCATTAAGATTCAAGACATGAACAGGATATCAAGCAAATTATGTAAGTTGATGTAAAATTCAGGGACAAAGCAGAGGACAATAACAAGCAGATATTTAACTGATACAGCCATTCATGTCCGACAAGTAATTTATGGGTGTCCCTTGCACTGCAGGGTCTGGGAGGTAGTTGATGCACAAGCAACGAAGACAGCACTCAGAAATTCTAATGCAGTTTGATTCGGATTGCTAGAAAATCATTCAAATCAAAACTCTACAGGACTATACAATCTCGCAATTATCTATCTCCACGTAAGAAGCCTCATCCACATAAAATAGCAGCCAAGGAGGCAAAACCTCATCTGCTGTAAGACTTAAGATCATTTGTCACACTTGCTTTCCGAGACATGGCTCTGAGTCTACGGCATTTGGCTTCCAGCCTAGCTACCTCTTTATGCTCTCCAAATGCTGTTTGCTGGCTGTTTCTGCTGCTTGGGTGCTCAAATTACGCTCAATAATCCTAAGTTCTAGCTCCTCCAACATAGAAAGGACTTTGGCTTTGAGGGCCACATTCTCTTTTTCAGCAGCATCAAGCTTAGGGGCGAGATCAGAACATATAACTGAAGAAGCTTCACTCTTGGCTGCTTGAAGCTAACATGGACATTGGAAAGCTTAGTCTCAAGCTCGGCCTTTGTTGATTCCCACTCACGAGTTTTCTTGACCACAGCTTCTTGGATCTTCTGCTCTTGCTCATCCTCACCTGTCTGAGCTGCCTCACACATTCCTTAAGTGCTCCATCAAGATGACTGATTCGATCTTCTAGTGTCTAGTTCCTTTGTGTTGCAGCCTCCAGTTGTTTCTTTAGCACCAA
The DNA here is from genome assembly GCA_019915185.1 of Eucalyptus camaldulensis. Classification (NCBI taxonomy): domain Eukaryota; kingdom Viridiplantae; phylum Streptophyta; class Magnoliopsida; order Myrtales; family Myrtaceae; genus Eucalyptus; species Eucalyptus camaldulensis. The sequence goes on along the minus strand of JAHSVA010000014.1, from coordinate 14,339,436 downwards.
GACTTCATTTTCAGCCTTCTCCCATCCTACCATTGAATATCAAAAGGAAAAAATTTCCCCTTCAGCTATGGTTACGGATGATGCTACAGTACTGTGAGAATACTATGGACTACTTTTCGTCCAAGATGAGAATTTCCCCATCATCAGCAAAAGGAAATAACTGAATAAGTGATGTTGGGTCGGCATCACCATTTTCTGCGATGCATGGACTTGGCGAAGGGGCATCGGCGTCGGCGTCGGCGTCGGCGTCAGGCGCATAGGCGGAGGCCGAGGCATCGGCGTCGGGGGCGACGGACTCCGACGCCGACGGAGGCAACCGGCGAAGGGGCGTCGGCGTCAGAGTCGGGTTCAGGGGAGGAGGCGGCGTCGGCGTCGGCGTCGGAGTCGGAGTCGGAGTCGAGGGCGACGGAGTCAACCGGCAGAGGTGGAGGGCCGTCGGCGTCGCGTTTCGCTGGAAGAGAGTCACGACTTCGCAGAGGGGGGAGAGAGAGAGAGCAGAGCGGACGTCGCGAGAGGGAGGCGGAGGAGCGTCGAACACGACGAGGCAGCTCAGCACCAGCTTCTCCAGCAACCTCGCCTCCGAGCCTTCCGTGTGTGCGGGTCTCGCTTGGCGGGCGACGTCGCCGACGTTGAGGGGAGCTCGAAGAGGCCTGCTTCTCCTCCGCGTGCTGCATCTGCCATCCTGGGAACGCCGAAACGAATGATGGAGCAGCAACGAACCCGAAGAGAGAAGCGAGTGAGCACCGGAGTAGCGGCGGCCGTAATATGGTTCGTCGGTGATGGCAGGAGAACGGCCGCTTGATGCACGGCGGAGCAACAACGAGCGCGGAGAGAGGATTTCAGATTCAAAAATTCGAAAGGAAAGAAATGGAGAGGGAAAGAGGAACGAACGGCCATTTTCTTTCTTAAACGAAGGAAAGAGAAAAATTTCCGCAATAAATGCTCTGACAGGAGAGAGAGCGTGCAGGTCAGAAGGAGAGGACGTCGTTTCTTTTGCCAGCCGAGCCGAGCCACCAGCCGAGACGAGAGGAAGAAGCGCTGAGTGGAGGAGCAGACGCCTGACTTTATGGGTCCCACGAGGACACGTGTCGCGCTCCCACCGCCTTCTTATTTGCCACGTTGATACATAAGGCGTACCCAATATTTTCTCGTGGGTGAAAAGATTAAAAGAATTATTAAAACAATAAATATTTTATTTTCCGGTGCGACGCTCGCTTCGTACGGTCGCCGCTTTTGGCGTAACTTTTAGCAAATTTGGTGGAAAGCGTCCTGGAGTTGCCTTGATCGCTGGGACACGGCGTCGATGGCCAGGGGGTTTTGCATTTTTCCTTTTTCCTATCCAGTAGAAAAGAAGGAAAAAAAAGAGTGAGAAAGAGACAACCTTTGGAAGCCCTAGTGCACGCGACCGTTCGTAGGAAGTGTGACATTTTTTTTTTTTTTTGGATTTTTTTGGGCTACAGGCATATCTGATCAATCGAAGGACGAGGTCACTTGATGAATAGAATCTGTCAAACGGACGGATCGAATTGAGATTTAAAATGATGGACTCTTCTTGACCGAATAGATTGCTTTGTTGGATGGAGATTTCTTTCCCTTTGAATCTTACACCACGAAAAGTAGATTTGGAAAGGACTTTGGCTCGAAAGCTTTGCTTAATGAAGGTCATGAAATATCTATGTTCTAATTAGGACATTGCTTAGAAATAAAGGAAGGGTAGAAAGGACCAATCTAGAGTTAAATAGTCGAGATAGTAGTACGCTAATCTCATGCATTTTTAATTTTTTTTAGATACTAGTATGCATGTTCCCCTTTACTAATTTTTTCGATTTTATTCCGACTCAATTTATGTGTATTGGATTAAGACTTTCTTAAAGAAAAACAATAGCAATACTTAGACTATTATTATGATCCACTCTCAAAATATGAATTCAAAATTATCAATGACATTGAAATTTTTTCCTAATCTATAGAATTTGTGATAATTATTATATATTTTAATAAGGAAGATGAAAGGTTCATTGAGAGTAGAGATGTGCAAAGAAATCGAGAACAGTTCAGACCGCCCAAAACCGGACCATATCAACTTGGAACCGACGATTCATGGTTCAAAGTGTGGAACCACCTATCCACATACCTAAACTAGACCGATGTATGTGTGCACACGCTTGCGCTTTGAAGTTTAATGCTTATCAAAAGATCCCGACACAATTTAGTTAGATCAACACATTGATTTACTATATTCAAATTAATTTAAGTACAGTATTCGTCTAAAAAGGTGATGGATTCACATTCACCTTCCTTGTAATTAGAAGAAAATATAATTGCTATGCATAATGCCTCTTGCACAGTGCCTTATCACTGAACCTACTTTCGTCCTTACGATGTCTAACTTCCGCATGAATCAATACATTCCCCAAGTTGTCAAGTGAATCTTGGCAAAGAATGAGCATTAGGGTGAAACTATACACCCCCCTCGTTGTCTGGTGAATCTTGCCGAAGAACAAGCCGAGCAGTAAAATGAAAATATGGCACGATCACTTACAATCCGTATTGCAATGAAAATGAAATTGACAAGTCTTGCACCAGTTCCAAATGAAACTCACAATTTCTAATGTTTCTAGGGAGAGGCTAGCAGTAATCTCTCATGGAAGACATTGATCTCATTTGTGGCCGTTGAAATTGCATGGACTATGCCCTTCTTGCGTTGGTGGATGAAGTCCACGATAATGAGGACTGGTTCCCACTCGGAAACTGGACTAGACTAGAGGTTCGATTCTTGGGTGAATTTATGAAACTAACATACTGTTCTTGATTCTAATTTTTTTGATATGATTTTTAGTGAGTAATTCTCGATTTCAAGGTATAAACCATCTATGGAAGCCATACTCACCCCTAGTTGAAAGTCATATTAAATGGTATAACTACAATTGCCCATTTATAAACTATATGCAATAATAACCCATTTTTTTTAGATTTTGGCACAAGCTTTTCATGACACATTTTGGCAAAGCATTTAAAGTTGAAGATCTTCATAATCGACCAGCATTAGTCAGTCAAATTAAGCTCATCTTTTCAATTTGGTCCAAGACAGATCGTCCTTGTCAAGACTAGAAATTTTTTTGGTCAAAAAGAAATTCTCATTCGTTATTAAAATGATATGTGATAGAAAATTTCAAAAGTCAAAGCAACCAAGAGGGGAGGGAGAGATCTAGGATAAATCCCTCCCCTCCGTAAAGGGAAGAGATGAAGACAGGTTCAAAGAGAGGGGGTTGGGAGACGGTTACAATCTCCTGGACTAGAAGATTGACAAAGCCACATTTTCTCGTGGCCCGACTCGAACGTTGTTTCGAGTGAGAGTCAAACCACGTCGAGCTTCTCCCGAGCACAAGACCTTGTTTTTTCCGTCCCCCATCGCTCGAATAGACTTCAATTTTGCAAAGAAGCAAGCCTTGCACGCACCCGTACACACGCCCGTACACACGCGTGAACCCGATGTGCACTCATCAAATTACGCAGGTCTTGCGCGGGGTGGACCCGCTATTGTGATTCTAAGGTAGGTAAGAACTTGTCCATATGATTGACGCTTCATTCGTTTCGCGGAAAATAATTTTTAAGAAAGTGTTTTTCAGATTTTCCGGCGTTTATTTCATGAAAAATCAATTTATTAAAAAAATATTTTTTATGAAAGGAAAAAAAAGTCTTCTAAATAGTTTAGGAAAATATTTTCTACTTTTAAAAAGTGAAAAACATTTAAAAGTAGAAAATATTTTCATCATTTGATCTCTCTTATTTCACACATTTACAAATCCTCATTTCTTCCTCCCCTTTCTTCTTATTCTTTTCTTCTTTTTTTTTTAAATTCAAATTAGTTTTTAATTTTTTTCTTTTTTAATTCAAATTATTTTTAATTTCCTTTTTCTTTTCTGTTTCTTTTCTTTATTTATCATCTTCTTTTTTCTTGGCTAGACGTCGGCCATTACCAGGTGAATCTCAAGCCCATCGATCTCAAGCTCGCGCTCGTCAATCTAATGAGCCTCGATCTTGACGCTCGCGCTCGTCAATCTTGAGAGCGAAAAATATTTTTCCTATCGAATATCGAAAAATATTTTCTAAAACATTCAAGCATTAACCAAACACAAGAAAATATTATCATTTTTCTAGAAGGAAAATTTCGAAAATTGATCATTTTTTGCGAAACGAATGACCTTAAGGTTAAAAAACGAGGAGCGAGAAAGGAAGGAAGAAAGTAGAAAGGACGATAGCTCCTGAGGCCCTTGTCGCATTAGAACCCCAAAAAGGTGAGAAGGGTTAGGATTAGGCCAAAATTCTGTAGGCACTTCCTTTTGGAAGCGCTGCGGAATGTGGATTGACGAGTCACTTTCGTTATCCGCACGGCGCAACGTGGGCACGCGCACGTGTTGCAGAAGCACTCGCAGACCGAGCTCAACTTCGAAGCATTGCCATTTTCCTAACGCGTGGTATATGAGAGAGGCGATGCGTCGTCGACGATAATTTTTTCTTCATCTAGAATTTTTTACGAGAGTCGTAGGGACGCTAGACGATAAAAAGTGCCATCGAATAATATCTCGGATGGGGTCCGTGCTGAGCAACGAGACAAGAGCCGTGGGGAAACTCTTTTGGAGTTTGTTAGATTGCCTTCCGTGGTGCGATCTATTCTCGGTTCATTAGAAAGGCGGAAGCCCATTTCCCCTCTCTACTTTTTTTTTTTAGGGAAATTCGACCGGGAGGCGATCAGATCTCGCCGACATGCAAGAGAAATTGAACCGCCGAGCCCTTGAATTTGAAAAGAGACCTCGGAAATGCGGCAATGACTCGAATCGCGACTCGAAACGAAAGGAAATTAGAAGTAGAATCGAAATATATTGCGTTATATACGAAAATGCCCAGGCTGGGAACATGGGAATTGCGGCGAAGTTGATACACACTACGGGCACGGGCAGGCGTTCCCTTCGCATGATTTGACTCCACCAGATGACACATTTTTCTCACGTCTACGGAATAAATTAATTAGCCACGCTTTTTTAATGATAATATAATTTATGAATATAATATAAATTGACGGTAAATAAACATTAAAATAACACAGAGATCCATATTTTTAAATAATTTCTGGAAACTTTAGTTTTTTCATAGGGTGAAAAGGAGGTTTTGTCTAGGTCAAGAAACATGAGTAAGGCAATTTGCTTGCGATCATTATCAAGTCAATTAGAATAAAGATTAATACCATAAAAAATTTTAAATTGATATATTTGTGATAAATTTACTTCAAAATATCCTAACTAGTATACTTATAACAAATTTACCATCCGTTAGCTTTCGTTAAATTTTACTATCAAATTATTGAGTTGAATGACATGTGCTAGTTGGCAGGTGTATTAGTTTAAGGTTTTACTATCCGTATGTCATAAATACATCAATTTATTAATCCAATTTAGTGAAAATTAATCAAAAGTAAATTTATCAAAAATATATAAGTTTGTAATTTTTTATAGTCAAAAAATTAATTTATGATAAATTTATTACATGTATACTAGTTTGTAGTCTTTCTTATTACTAACCCTAGAATAATGAATTGGAAATATCAAAATGTAGCAAAAAACAAAACTTGCTAATTAGGAAAATAAGCAAAAAAAAAAAAAAAAACCGCAATTTGGTTTGTTCATGGCTAAATACCATCCTTAAATTATTTAGTTCCCCCGCTCTAAACACGGTAGACGAAGAACGCGTTTCCAAGACTAGCATGATCATGACGAGTTTAAGGCCCTATTAGGAAAAAGTGTTTTTATTCCCCGGAACAAAAATTTATGTTCCTTTGCTTTTGTTCCGAGGAACAAAAAAAGAACAGAAACGTGTTTGGTAAAACTTTTATTCCCAGGAATATTTTTTTGTTCCCGGGAACAATTTCAAGAAATACTTCTTCTTTCTTCTTCTTCTTTTTTCTTTCCTTTTTCTTCCTCTTGGCTAGTCATCAGCTTGCCGGGGGCCAACGACACTCCGATGAGGTCACCGACCCTCATCGGCCGGTTGCCAGCCATGGCCAAGGCCGACAACCGGCCAAAAGGAAGAAAGAAGAAAAAAAGAAAAAATATAATAAAAATATTGAAAAATTAAAAGAAATAACAAAATTATACAAGTTAACTAAATTCATTTTTATTTTTGAAATAGAAATTTTTTGTAATTACCAAACACATCATTATGCTTAGAAATTATTTTTGGGAACGGAAATAGAAAAAATTATTTTTGTCCAAAAATTGTTCTTCGGAACAAAAACGTTACCAAACACGTCTTAAAATGCCAATTTTTTTGGATTTATATAATTGGGTTTTCTCTAAAGAAAGGGATTAAGCATAAAGACAATAGGAATTTTAATAGCGAGAAGAAAGGTATCTCGGTATTTTCTTCTTCTTCTTCTTTTCCACATGATGATGAATATTTTTTTTCTTGAAACTTTCTCATTGCAATATATTTATATTTTCTCGTAACTTTACCATAAATCCAAAGGCATATGTTTGTGTATCCACGTGAAATTGAATGGACACTTCCCATAAAAAAATCACAAGTGCAAAGGGATGACTAAGCAATAGGAAAAATTAGAGGACATAAAGATTGTCATGGAACGAATTACTTGGGAAATGGCCATGCTTGGATGTGATATTCCCAATAATAAATTATTTAGGATTTACATATTCAAACAATAGAGATTAGAATATGCACAATATTTTTTAATTATTCTGACATAGTATCCACGCATGCATGTCCCGAGTTCACCACCGGCTGTGGATATAAAATTAAGAAAAATAATAAAAGAACGGCCTGAAGGAGCGACACATGTCCACCCCCAAAACCCTCTCTTCATTTATTTTATTGATTTCGACCAAAAGAAAAAATCTATTTTTATTAATAGCGCTTTTGTTTTCTTTTCCTCCATCGTCCTTTTCACTAAATTATTTTTTTCTCTTCACAGGATTGCTATCTCTCTTATGCTCAATTTGTCCCATCTCACAGGTCGAGAGATTCTTCCTAGGGATTCCTATAAGATAATATAAATAATAATATAAAAATGGTACTTATTACGAGAGTTCCTCAAGAGAATATTACTGGGTCGAGAATCTGACGGGCATTTTTGTTAAAAAAGCAAATTCCTCCAGAAAAAAAAAAAAGAAGAAAGAAGAAAATTCGAATTTTGACCTGCAAAACGCTTTAACAAATGTTAGAGAATGAATCAAAAGCAGTTCGCGGAAAAGCCATAAGCCCACTAGCACCCATGAAATATCATTTGCTGATCTCAAAGGTCACGTCTCACAAAGTAGTAGAAGACCTAAATTTTTTTCCCCTTTGATTTGGCATGATAGCGACAATATTGTAATAAGAAGTTACTGAACAAAGTCGCAACAAAGTGTTGTTGATTAGGCCTTTGCCTATTATATAAAATATATGTAGTTTTATATGAAATTGATTGTTAGGCTGGACAAGCTTAGGCCGGCGGAAATCGTGTGCCCATTTTGACCCTTTTCGATTGGTCAAGCTTAGATGGGTCTAATTGAGTCCACCGAATTGCCCATCGAATGATCAGGTCCATCACGAAAAAGTATCATGAGGTCAAGGGACTATAAGAGTGCGCATGATAACCATATTTTTCACCGAATTTATTTTTATGTTCTCAGGAACAAGTTTGGAATAGAAATCCGTTTGGTAATGTAATTTTATTTTATTTTTTAAATTTATGGGATAAATTTTTAGTTTAGAAATAGGTTTTGAACATAAATGAGAAGTGAAAATTTTCTACTTTTTTATTTACGGAACAGAAATGAAAAATAATAAAATCTTCTCATCACTCACCCTTACTACCAGTCGGCCGCCCACCCACCACCGGCCACCCGAGGAATATAAATTCTATATTGTTGTCAAACGCGTATTTTTGCTAAGAAACTTGCTTAGGGAAAAGAAATATAAATTGTGTTAAAAAATAAAATAGTTATTATTCACATCTTAATTTCTCGAAAAGGATGAACATGTAGCCTATAACCTCCGGAATCCCTACCCTATACCTCTTTGAAACTGATAAAGATACCAAAGAAAGGGGAAGGACAAAAAAAAAGGAAAATCACTAAAGGGGACCCATTTTTTAAAAACCCAAAAAGCTAAAATAAAAATTAGCTCTATTTAAATGAAAAAAAGAAGGAAAAAAAAGGGTGATGGCATATAATTGAGAATATGCGCCAATGTGGATGCCGGATAGTGGGGGTGTGGAACTTATTTCTTTATTGGCCGTTGTCACCCGCTATTGGGATATGGCTGAAAAAAAGCAGCACAAAAGCCAACAAGTGATGGACGGGTGGGTGCGTGTCTGCGTGTGTATGATATCCACGGAACGACATCGGATTCTCTCGGGATGATGGAGAACGACGTCCTCGGTATCTGTATCGGCAAAAGGCCCAAGAATATAAAGCCACTTCAAAAGAACTTGATCCGCATATACAAGTCCTAGATTAAGTCGCTCGACATATTATTTGTCGAAAACTAGGGGCCTGCTTTGGATCATTGGTTTGGTGAGTAGGGGCTGTTTTTAACCTACAGGGTTGTCTCTGCCTATCCACTTTTGTGGTAGGCTATTGGAGTGTATTCGTTACTTTAATGTATTAGTGCTTGCATGCGTCTAATCCCCCTTATTGGTACACTATTTTTATCAAGCTCTATACTTAGTTCTATTCTCTAGTTGTTTTATATCTCATGGATCCTGAGGTTTGAGGTGTTGCCTTTTAACTTTGTGCTATGGATGAAAGGCCCAAGAATACAAGCCACTTCAAAGAACTTAACCGGCATATACATTTGTGACATCCCCATATTAAGTCATGTGAGAGAGTATCTGTTTTGACCTATTTCATATAGAATCTCATGATATTGTTATTTAGTGTATATGTGAGCACTTTTCCTATAAAGTCATTCATCTTGATAGAGCTCTCATCCAAGCATGCTTAACATTGAAGTTTCAACACTAAGTATTGTCATTACGTCAAAAAACATCTCGCATGGATTAATCCCAACTTCACATATACATATGAGGAGTGCTCTCTCGTGTTTGGTGTGCAATTTGATTTGTTCTTATCCCTTTCGCCAACCTAAAAGCTTATCAGGAGATGTTTATTGTCTGGGCCCTCTGGTCTCGGCAAACACTTCCTACACTCACTAGATTGAGACGTTATAGCATACTATTCACATGTTTGTTGTGTTCTTTATTTGAAACTAGGATTTTCTTAGTTCAAGCGTGGAGGTCGATTGTCGAACCCTACATTAACTTTTCTTTTGCTTTCTGATCGATTTATTATAAGGAATGGTGGGGATGAGTTGATTGTGGATGAGAGATTTTGTGCCCCAAAAAATCTCGTATTTTGATCGTAGCTAATTTAAAATTCAATAAAACATGATGTGGAACCGGAAACATAGATAGCTCGTACTTTTTCTTAATGATGATTTGGGGCGCACGTGGCGCACGTGCTGTGATGCTAGTACGTGAAACAGTAAAAACACTTCGATATAGCTCGCCCCAGCTTGGAACAAAACCTTTTAGGCCCAATATTGCACAAGTGGGCCATCGTTTGGGCCTGAAGCATGAGGCTGACCATGAGGCTTTTTCTTTTTTTTCCCTCTCATTGTGTACAAATTTTTCTCTCGAAGTCTTCGATGGCCACTACACTTATAGGCGGTTCTGTCTAAACCTAGATAAAATTCATTGTTTAATTCTCAGAAAACATAGTATGATACCGACAAAATCAGATCAGCAGTGCACATATTCTAAAAATAAACAATTAAATGAATTCACGGTCATTGCGAAAATGCCATTAACAAGATCTCATTGGATACAAACTTTGCTTAAAACTGGTATAACTATAACATGAGAAGTCAAAATATTAGTGACACAAAAAACGTGCGTTCATTGTGCTTGCAATGACTACGGCCTCTAAAAAGGGCAAGTTGGGTCGAAAATGATCAAATCTAAATAGATCTATTTAATCAATTCTCACCAATTTTCATGCAATGTAAATATAATGACCTATATCTAACTTGATTCATACCTATTTAATATCCGGCTCTACTTATTAGGGGTGTGCAAAATACCCAGGAACCGCCCGGACCACCCGGAACCGTACCGGAACGGCCCGGAACCGGCGGTTCTTGAGGGAACCGGTCCGATTCCCGAGTCCAATTGTTGAGAACTGGTGGGAACCGGTCCGGTTCCCGGTTCCGTGGGCGGATCCGCCCGCCCGCCCACCCGGACCGGACCGGTACCTATTTATAATTAAAAAAATACATATATACTAAACAAGAGTCGCGACTCGCGATTGCAAAGGCCCCTACCCCTAATTCGCGAGACCCTAATTCGCATCTCTTCTCTCTCTGTTTCTTCCTCAGCCTTCGATTCTCTCTGTTTCTTCCTCAATCTTCGATTCTCTCTGTTTCTTCCTCAATCTTCGATTCTCTCTGTTTCTTCTCTTCGTCTTCGATTCATCCCCGAGTATCCACGCCGCCGCTGCTCCTCCTCCGCCACTGTCCGCCCCCTCGCGCCGGTCGCCACTCGCCACAACCGCTGCTCCTTCACCTCTGCAAGAACTCTCGACCGAGCCCCTTTTCCATCACTCAACAAGGTACGAAGCCCTAATTCGCGTCTCATCTCTTCCGATTTCTTCCTCAGTCTTTGATTCTCTCTATGTTTCTTCCTCAATCTCTTCTCCTCGTCTTCGATTCCTCACCAAGCATCCACGCCGCCGCCACTGCTCCTCCTCCGCCACTGTCCGCCCCCTCGCGCCGGTCACCACTCGCCACAACCGCTGCTCCTCCGCCTCTGCTGTCCGCCCCCCTCGCCGACGCTCAGTCCCTTCGTCTTTGATTCCTCCCTGAGCCTCGACGCCGCCGTTGTTGCTCCTCTGCCACTGCTGTTCGCCCCTTCGCATTTGTGCAGGTGATTTAATTGTCTACGCCCTTGTATATTAATGAAAAACTTGCAATTGTAGTACCCTATTGATTTGCTTCTCCCTCCAGCGGCTCTCTGGCGTGGAAAGGAGCTTTGCTTCAACGAAAACACCGCTTGGTTGGAGTTCCACAGCAACATCGGGAGGAAGTTAGGCGGAGGCACGCTTCACATCAAGGTCCGTTCTTTAGTTTTATCGCGTTGCTTTGGCTTGGTCTCTGTTTGGTTTTGAGTTGCGACTCTGGAAGATTTTGGGGGGTTTTGACTCTTGAGGCTGTGGCCACTGATCACGAGAGGCTTTCTGGTCGACTATTATGTTCAGTTTGGCACGGTGGAATGGAATGGAATCGAGAAATGACGGGGAAAGGAATGGGCTGGAGTGATGATTCCAAGTCTTGGTTTTTTTCTTGGTGAATAGTGGGAAACTGAACGGAATAAAAATCCTTGTGTTTGAGCGTGATTCTGGATAATTTTGGGAGTTTTGAGCTTGTGGCGATTTGGTAATGTGGAGAGATGGTCGCTGTTCACGAGCTTTTGAGATTTTCTAGTCGATTGTCAATGCTTAGTTCAATTTGCTACAATTTGATTTTGTGATAATTCTAGGAGATGTGAGGTTGTATCGGTTTGTTGATGGGGTCTAATGGCCATCGTTTGCCAACTTTTGGCAGTTTCCGATAAATTCTTTTTAACTTAGGGACTTACTTTGAGCCTTCTATCTTGGTTACTTTGAGGTTGATTTTTCTAATTGATTCAAAGTACTGAACTGGATTAAGTTTTTTTTTTTTTTTGATACCCAGGGAACCCCGTCAGCCGTTCGTCGCCTTGCAGCGGTACATAGCCGCCAAGTAAACCCTGGAGTGATGCTAGCGGAGGACCCACCACCCCGACATCACACTTAAGTCGCCAATGCTTCCCCTGGGGTTTGACCCCTCGACCTTTCCCCCAAGGTTGAGGTTTCTTATCCAGCGGAGCCACCAAGGCCGGTGGTTGAACTGGATTAAGTTTCTATCTACTTATGTTCCATTTCTCATCAACTAAGCTGTCTTACTTCAATATGTTTCTAGTGGATTTTGTCACTTGCCGCGGTTTCTTTTCTCCTTCTTTCAGTGATTTCACTTGCACTAAAGTATATTTTCGGTTTTGTCCAAAAAAAAAAAAAAAAGAGAGTACATTTTCGGTTCTGCATTTGAGAAATTGTGATTGTGCATTTTCTTATATTCTAAGATTGATGATCTAGACCTAAAGAAGTGCTGTAGACTCCATCATTTGATGGCTAACCATAGTGCATTGCTTGATTCAGGCGATTCATTAACATGTCAATGGAAGTAGAGGAATCCTATGATGCAATAACGCCAATAGTGGAATCAACATCACAAGAACATGAAGGAGGTGAAAACTTTGAAGAAACATCAAAAACAAATCAGGTATCCGGTTCTTGTCCATGTCATTCTAGTAAGCGAAAATCAGCAGCTTGGCTTCATTTTTGAAAATGAATAACTCACACAAATGGGAAAGTTGATGTATTTTGCAATTACTGCGAATCCAAGTATTCATACCACGTTGATAATGGGACTTCAAATATATTGAAGCACTTAAGAAAGTGCAATAAGTATCCTCGCAATGTGGATAAAAGGCAAAAATTGTTTACATCACAAAGAGTAGATGGAACTCAAATGATAGGAGGAGATACTACTAGTAGTACTAGGAGTGATGGAATTTTAACAACATGGAAGTTTGATCAGGAGATTTGTAGGCAAATGCTTGTTCGGATGATTATAATTGATGAACAACCATTTTCAATTGCTGAACGTGTTAGATTTCGTGATTATGTGAATCAATTACAACCTCTCTTCAAGCATATGTCGCGATTTATGGTGGCTAGGGATTGCATGAAGTTGTATTTTTGTGAAAAAAGAAAATTGAAGGCTTCCTTTCGTAAGCTTAATTCTAGGATTGCCCTTACGACTGATACATGGAGTTCCATTCAGAATTTGAACTATCTATGCCTTACTGCACATTTTATTGATGAAAATTGGAAATTGCACAAAAGGATCATCAATTTTGTGGTGATAGCTAGTCACAAGGGCAGGGATATTGGGAGAGTTATTGATAAATGCATATATGAGTGGGGAATAGAGAAAAAAGTGTCCACAATTACAGTGGATAATGCTAGTTCAAATGATGTGGCCATTAATTATTTGAAAGACAAATTTTCAAGAGAGAGGCTATTGATCTTAGATGGTGAATCTTTACACATGAGGTGCACGGCTCATATATTAAACTTGATTGTGAATGATGGCTTGGCTGAGATACGTGATTCCATTACATGTATTCAAAACGTGGTTAGGTATGTGAGAAGTTCTCCTATGAGAGCTAAGACATTTCGAGATTGCATTGAAATTACAAGAATTGCTTATAAGGGTTCAGTTTGTCTTAATGTCCCAACTAGGTGGAATTCCACTTACCTAATGTTAGAGAGTGCCATAAAGCTAAGAAAAGCTTTTGAAATGATGGAGGAAGAAGATGTTTCTTTCCTAACTAAGCTTAATTCTGATACTCTAAGTAGCGTTGATTGGGAAAATGCTATTGTTCTTTCTAATTTTTTGAAGAAGTTTTATGATACCACAAAGAAGATGTCCGGAACTTTGTATATCACTTCAAATGATTATTTTGTTGGGATAGCTTCTTTGTACAAATATTTGCGAGAAGCAATGAAGGCTTTTGATCATAGGGTGAGAGTTATGGGCTTGAAAATGAAAGAGAAGTTTGACAAATATTATGGAAGTTTTGAAAAAGTCAATATGATAGTATTGATTGCGGTAACATTGGATCCTAGAAAAAAACTGAATTATGTGAGGTATTGTTGTAGACTCATTTATGATGATGCTGCAGAAGTTGATGAGATGTTTGATAAGGTGAAGTTTGCCTTGGAACGTGTGTATAAATTTTATGAGAAATCTTGTCACACTTCTAGAGACAAAAATTTGGATGGTGAATTGGTAAGTTCTACTAATATTGGTAGTAGCTGCAATTCTTATCTCAATTAGGGAAATGAAGAGGTCGATTGCAGCTTAAATTTCGTTGTGCAAGAGCCTTCGTATGATGACTTTCTTAATGAGGAGAAGAAAAAGTCCGATGGCAACTTATCTGAGCTCGATCGATATCTTAAAGCTGAACTTGAAGATGGTTGCGATCTTGACATTTTGAGATGGTGGAATGTTGCTGGCCAAAAGTTTAAAATCTTATCTTTGATGGCTCGGGATATTTTGTCTATTCCCGTTACTACCGTTGCTTCAGAATCAACTTTCAATACTTCTGGTCGTGTGCTTGATGGTTTTCGGAGTTCTTTGACTCCTAGAGTTGTGGATGCTTTGATTTGCACTCAAGATTGGTTGAGAGCAATTCGTGATCCGATTAATGTTGAAGAATGTATTGAAAATGCGGAAAAGTTTGAATTTGGTAAGTCCATATCATTTCATCATGTAATTTTTTTGAATATCTATTATCTAATAATTGAATACTTTATTTAATATCTTCTTTTTGTTAGATATGGATGATGTTAGCAAGGAGATTAACAAGGAGATTGACGGTCCATACTCCATAGAGTTTACAAGTTGAAGTGGGAGGAATCTATGTGGTGAGATTTTCAATAATTGTTTTGAGTTCAATTTTTAGTAGCTCACGCATGCTGCCTTTGGTGTTGCTCTTGCAAGAAGTACTTCTTGCTGGAGTTGATGGATCTTGTAGCTGAAGTTCTTTCTGCTTGTTGTTTGAGGCAGCAATTATGTATATAAAGCCCAATCCAAAGCTGCAATTTTGGTGGTTATTTGGTCCATTGTGACTTTTTCATAGATTGTGTGTAAAACATAGAAGCTTTGTTGTCCCTAACATTGTCATTGAATTTCTAAGATGATTTAGGCAGAATTTTTACATAAAAGAATTCATTGTTGCATCTTATTCAAAACTTCCATCACATCCTCTAGTAGGCCTGGCGAAATGTAGTTAAGGAGGGTGGCAATGGGAAATCCTGTTTTATAAATTTTTCCTTACTCTTACCAATTGAGATCTATGAATTACTAGAAGTGTAGCCAATCTTCCTAGTCTCTGCACTTTTGGTTGTTGTTTATTTAACTTGTGTTGGCTTGAACACAGGGACATGGAGCTTGTGATTTCTTTCAATGGACAGATTCTTTGGTAGAAAATGTGGCCCCCAAAGATGTTGTGACTTCTGTTGTTGCACCTCCGGAAGTCATGGAAATTGAGTCGACAATGGCATATGTTGGTGAAGATTACAAGGTAGATCCATGAGTCATCTTGAAGGTTTTTTCCGCCACTGCACTTAGTTTTTCTTTAGATCCATGAGTCATCTTGAAGGTTTTTTCTCTCACCTCACTATTTTATCTATTTCTTTGCAAGATGGGAGATTTCTCTTTCTTCCCCTTATATAAAAACGTACATTTGCTTTTGTTCATGGGTTGTGTGCCGTATTGGGAGATCATGAGCATGTGCGGAGGTGGTGGATGTGGTGTGGGGTGTGAGGAACAAGGTAATGGCGTGTCGGCTAGCTCAAAAGGTGTCGTCGCATCACGAAAGATAATCGAAGTAGCCTCCGTTGGAACTTGGTTCTGCTGTCCCTTGTTCTATCTCTTTCTCTCTGCTTTTTTTCTTTCCCTTTTGCTTATTTTATTATTGTTTTCATTATTTTCTTTCGAAATAATTCATGGTGGATAATGAGCTTGAGAGGGAGGACTAATGCAAAAGAAATTCGTCTATTATTCGTCTATTAATTATTGTTTTAGTTTTTGGAGATTGGAACTTGGAATTTTAGAGCTCAAAACTTCCGAACCGGTGGTCCAGGAAACCAAAATTGTTTCGCTGTTGAAAACCAGAATTTTTGGCGTCAAAATCAGTTCCATGGATCCACCCGGGAATCGGACCGGATCGGCGGTCCGGTTCCCGGGTGGATCCATGCAATAAATGGGTGGATCCCGGTTCCGATTTTTCGGAACCGGTCCTTAGTGGGCGGTTCCCAGTTCTAGGTCGGGAACCGCCCGCCCGGACCATGCACACCCCTACTACTTATATTATTAAAACACTTTTATATATATATAAGCTAATATACAAAAACACCTATATTATGTTTAAATTTATTTATGACCAATTTATTTAATCTAACTAATCCATTTATTATCTATATAACACCCATATGGACTAAGAAATGGGTTAATGACCCATTTTTACATATCTACTTTTGGAAGCATCGTTAACATTAGTGCATCTTCAATGCACTTTGCTAGTACTAACATATGTGAGAATCTTCAATTGACTAGCTATAAATAGTTCCATTTAAGATAGGACAAAAAGTTATTTCAGATCTAAATCGTGATTCTCAAGTTTCCAAAAATGGTATCTACGTCTCGAGATATGCGAATATCCAAGAATTTGATTCCAAGAATTTGATTATTATAGTTTTGCTTATTTGTTTGGTCAAAATGTATGGTTTTGTTTATTTGTTTGGTCATAATGTATAGTTTTGTTTATTTGTTTGATCAAAATGGTTACCAAAGTTTAAACTAATGCGGGAGGCCAATAACAACGCCCTACCTGGGAATCAACTTGGCCCACGACTTGAGGACGGGCGCCGGCGCACGCGCACGCGCACGACGTCGAACTGCTCTTGTCCGAACCCGACCGCCCAGCCAATCGCGCGCGGGCCACGTGACCCGCCCGAACCATTGTCCGAGCGCGTGGTGGGAAGCACCGCAGACAAGCTCTCCTCCTCTCCGGTTCCAGCAAAAGATTGTCGTCCGCAGTCGGGACTTCGAGCTATCGGGTTTGGTTTTGTCCGCACTGTCTCTCGCTTCCGCTCGGCTGTCGCAAAACCTCCCGCACTCCCCCTTATCTCCGTCGTCTTCTTCTTCTTCTTCTCTTCTCGAGGCGTTCCGGAGCTACTTCCATGGCGTCCGTGCTCAACACCGTCGCGGCCGTCGCATTCACCGGCGGCGCCAGCGCCGGCCGAGCTCGAGCTCGCGCTCGGAGCCACCTGTCTCCGGCGCCTATCTCCGTCTCCTTCACCCGTGAGTATTCTCCCCTGCCGCGAGGATTCCAACGAGGACTCGCCGGCGATTCTTTGTCTTCATCTTCGAATCGGATGTTTGCGAGTGTCGTTTTGATTGCCTGTGCGGAACTGTGGCCGACCTACAGCAGTTCATTCATTAGTGCGCCTGATTGATGTCGCGAATTGATGTTTTTTTCTGTGCAGGGCGGAGGCTTACTGTTAGAGCTGCGGAGACCGATACGAACGAAGGTTGCCTGCCAAATCTTTTTATTTATTTTTAATGAATATTCGTAGTTTCTGTCTGCGTCGAGTTTCGCGTTTGAAGAGATGTGGATGGGTTTCTCAAGTTGAATGTACTTGGCAGTGAATCCTCAGGTGCCAGACAAGGCGCCGGCGAAAGCAGGTTCCAGCTTCAACCAGCTTCTTGGCATCAAAGGAGCCGCGCAAGAAACCGTTAGTCTCCGTGTGCCAAATGTTTATTTATTGGATGACGGCTGGCGTGAATCCTGCTCTCAGAGTGCAGTCTCGATTCGGCAACTTTTGATTGCGAACTGTGTTATGATGCCTAGAAGTAGTTGGATGTTCAGAAGTTGTTTGCTTTGATGTTTTCTTTCTTCAAGAATTTATCGAAATAAGATAATTAGGTCATATCTCAGCTAGCGTCGGAACTAAATACTGCAAGATGAACCTTTCAGAATAAATGGAAGATTCGCCTACAACTTACAAAACCTGTCACTTGGCCTCCATTGGTCTGGGGAGTGGTTTGCGGAGCTGCTGCTTCGGGTATGTCTAGCAGACTCATAGTGAAGTTGTTAACACCTCGAGTACTTATTGCTATCTTGTCATGCTAATTGTTGTCAAAGATGTTATCTTTACCCACACATGGTTCTCATATCTCTAAACTCCTTCAAGAGCAGTTTACATTTGTATTTTATGTGGAAAGCTCTTACGTGCATCTTTAATGTCCCTGCTCTGATGAATCCATAGTTAGAGTGATAATAGTGGTCTCTGATCATGTTTATTACTGTGAGACATAAAGAGCATTTGAAAGCGGTTTTCAGAGATTATTCATTGCTGTGAAATCGAATAGCTAATGCTTCTGTCCTGATCGAATAGCTAATACCTCTGTTGTGCACAAAAAAGTTCCAACATTTTGAATTATGTTCTCCAGTTTTTCTTTGATCACATCTCCAAAAGTTCAATGTAATGCACGAAATGGAATCTATCGCTGACTTTTTATTGTTTGTTTGCTCATTATATATCAAAAGAAAGGGAATAGACATGTTAAACATCAAGCTGATGCAAGGGCTCATTTATACAGTTTCAATTTCTTTTTACATCTTTAATTAGTTATATTCTGATAGAAAAACCTTTCCGGTGATCTGAAGAAAATAAGGAATTTCACCTTTTGATGCTGTCCAGACAAATGAACTCTATCGAATCACAGGATGCCGCAAAAAAATCAATTTGAGTAATTATGCTGGAACTTGAGCAACTATTTGCAAATTGCAATAACTATATCATGCAGGAAACTTTCATTGGAATCTGGAGGATGTGGCCAAATCAATTGTTTGCATGATGATGTCAGGCCCATGTCTCACAGGCTATACACAGGTACTTTTTGAATATTTGAAATTCATCAAAACATTGAAACAATATGTTCTCAAACTCACAGGATTTACCTTTCTGCTCACTTGGCATCTCTAGACAATAAATGATTGGTATGATCGAGATATTGATGCCATTAATGAACCTTATCGTCCAATTCCATCAGGGGCAATTTCCGAGAATGAGGTTTGTGATTTCACCAATTGAATTATATCTGGAAAAGGACAACAATACCATGTTATCTGACTAATATTTTTTATCAGGTTATTACTCAAATCTGGGTGTTGCTCTTAGCAGGCCTTGGCTTGGCTGGTATATTAGATGTATGGGTAAGTGATTTACTTTAGTGCCAAATTGTTTCAGTTTCCTTTCTTTTTAAGTAGAACAAATAAAGGTCAGTTTCTGAATCCATGTTTTGTATAGGCAGGGCATGATTTTCCCATAATTTTCTACCTTGCTGTTGGTGGTTCATTGCTGTCATACATATACTCTGCTCCACCTTTGAAGGTAGTTCTTCAAGTTAACTTTTGCTTTTGTCTCTCTTTAATGAACGGATATGTACCTTAGCTGTTGTTCCTAAGTGAGACATCTACATGGTTGCAGCTGAAGCAAAATGGGTGGATAGGAAATTTTGCTCTTGGAGCAAGCTATATCAGTTTGCCGTGGTTTGTACCTCTCTTTTTGGCCTTTCAATTTTTATGTTCATTGACACTAATAAACGGACAAAAATCACCAAGCTTGGTTTATTGTTGTCTGATTTCGTGTTAACTCTTTGTTACATCAAAATAGCAACTTGATTTGGCTATGAAAATTTAACATATTTTTTTGGTCAGGTTTTTTTTTTTTTTTTTTTGGTCACAGAAAAATTAACATATTCAAGGGCTTCTATTTGTAGATGGAAGAGCATTCAAGAAAGTACCTATAGTCTTGGTTATTCTAAGTAAATTATGAGGGATTGGCTATCCAAAGAAAAGCCAATGTCTTTACCAAAAAAAAAAAAAGAAAAGCCAATGCCTTGAGTAATGGAAAAGATGGGTAAACATGGAAGTCGAAAAGGTTTATATGGAGACTATATGTGGCTGTTAATTCCCTCCATGATTTTGTGTTAAAACATGATGGACAATAACTTGCTTTTACAGTCACCTCACAGCATGTGGGGGAAGAGTTAATCATCTTTATTAGGTACATTCTGATTTAAGTTAGCAAGTTCCTGTTATCTTCTGGCTGATAGGTGGGCTGGTCAAGCTTTATTTGGGACCCTTACACCTGATATAATCGTGCTGACCCTACTGTATAGCTTAGCAGGGGTATGTTTCCTTGGAAAGTATTGCCAAGTGCAGTATGGAATCTGTATTTTCCTTCTTTTTAGGTAACCAGTACTTATTGGCAACCATAGTTTACTGTTACTTTGTGCTTTTGTCAGCTGGGGATTGCCATTGTAAATGACTTCAAAAGCGTTGAAGGCGACAGGGCAATGGGGCTTCAGGTATTTTTTGTACTTATTGTTGTACAGTTTTTGAGGAAACTCTGCTTATGTAAGCAATGGTAAACATCCTTATGATTTTTTTTTTCCACAATCTCTTTGCTTTGAACAGTCCATTCCAGTGGCTTTTGGTGCTGAAACTGCAAAATGGATATGTGTTGGTGCCATTGACATAACTCAACTATCTGTGGCTGGTATATCATCAATTCTTAATAACTTTTTAGTTTTTAATCTGAACATCTTTTTTTGCTGAAATTGTTATTTTGAATCAAATTAATAGTGTCATGCATGTAGATCAGTGCACTATCTCCTAGTACGATTTTCAGAAGGATGGCTGATACTGTGAAATATGAACTAAGATTTGTTCTGTTGTGCTGTTTTAAATTGGTCAAAAAGTCAACTTCCATGCACTGAACGTGGCTAAGCTTCATTTGAGAATCATTTCTGTGATCCATGACCAAACCTCTACCAATTCAAAGCCTCTATAACAATCACCATCCTTTCAGATGTTTAAAGCAGAAAGTTGTACAGTAAATTATTTATGCAAAAGTTCTCCAACTTTTCTACACTGTAAAAAGATAGACTTAACTATTAGCAAGATGGATCAATGCAAACAGTCATCCTGCTGTGTTAATGCTAGTCCTCAATATTTGTAGTACTCATTTCGAACTGGATTTTGACGTGGTTTAATGTGATGATGAGCATACAATTTCATTCAGTACATCACAATGTGGGAGAGTTGTTATGTCAAAAGGGAGAAGTTCCAAAAATATTTAAGCTCTTTCTAGTAAGCATTTAAACAGTGCCTGATTTTATTTTTTTGTTCCCTGGAATTAAAAAAAATGGAACAAAAAAAAAAAATCCATTTGGTAATTTTTTTGTTCTCTTGTTCTGAAGAATAAATGTGGAACATAATCACAAAGTAAAAAGAAGTTGTTGCTTTGTTCCTGAGAACAAGTCCAAAATCAAGGCTATAAATATTTTTCTCTCTCTCTTTTTTTTTTCCTTCTTTTCCTTTTGTTCTTCTCCTTCTTCATTTGGCCAGTGACCTAGTTGGAGCGTCGTTGGCCATTGCAAGGGCGGCGTCACCCGGCCGTGGCCCAGTGAGGTTGAACCTTACCGAGCCAAGGCGAGGCTCGACCGAGGAGGCTTGGCCTTTGGAGCTGGCGATACTTTGACGAGGTTGCTGGCCAAAGGAAGAAGGAGAAGAAGAAAAGAAAAAAAAAAGGAAAAAAGAAAAGTGTAATAAAATTATTAAAAAATGAAAAGAAATATTAAATCACAAGAGAATTTGAGGGTTCTATCAAACGCATTTTTATCTTGGGAATAGAAATTTTGGATAGTTACCAAACACCTTTAAATTGACGAGGTTGCTGGCCAAAGGAAGAAGGAGAAGAAAAGGAAAAAAAAAGGAAAAAAGAAAAGTGTAATAAAATTATTAAAAAATTAAAAGAAATATTAAATCACAAGAGAATTTGAGGGTTCTACCAAACGCATTTCTATCTTGGGAATAGAAATTTTGGATAGTTACTAAACACCTTTAAATGCTTAGATACTCGCCTAGGGGACTAGAATAAAACAAAAAAAATAAAAAAACATTTATGAGTAGAAATTATTTCTGAAAACAGCTCTATACCAGTGTGGCAAAAATATGTCTGCCTTACAAGCACTTTCCATTAGTATGTTATATTCTCGAGTTAGGAACTTGTCTAGCAGCAATCAAGGTCGAACAGACTGGTGAAATCAATATACTAGGACCACATCAGGTATTTTTGTACCATTTGACAAATTCGGTGATCAATAAGTGGGTCAGAATTTTCTTATCATTTGATTCAGTGATTCCATTGGACAATTAAGAAAATTAGCTTATATGTGACCCATGAGAGTGATCTGAATGAGATTATTGAACTTAGATCATTTTTGGTCCTTGGTAACTTTAACTGACAGATCATTAGTGTTGAGATTCTTGAGAAGAAATAGGTTAATAATTTGAACAAAAGGCTATGTTAGGGTCCATTTGTTAGAATAAGGTACCCAGAAGGAAAAACATGTTTAGGAGTTTAATATAAATGTAGTGAGGCAGAGATATGGCAAGAAGGATTTAACCTTTGAATCTGCTTCCACTGTCGCGGGGTCAAACTATCTGTGTTGGGCATGGGAGTACTCCTAAGGTCATAGAAGGGATTCATTTTCTCCGATCCAGTGGAAAGGGTACATGAGATGCTTTGAGCATTCATAATGTTTAAAATCTGTCTTGTTGAGCTTCTAAGAATTTCTGATCTTATTTAAAAATATATGCTCCAGGTTATCTGCTTGGGGCTGGTAAACCATTCTATGCTTTGGCTCTTCTAGCTCTCATAGCTCCACAAGTTGTTTTACAGGTAAATACGTATGTATTAAAGTTGTGAGACATTGTATCTTGACAGAGATGATGTTCCTTTGAAGTGTTTTTTTCTAAGCAAATACTAAAAATATGTTCATAAATTTTCCACTTCTTTCCTACTGAAATGAGGCCTAGCTAGCCTTTAGTGTTCATGTCCAAATAAATGTTCTAGGCCTTCTATTGAAACTAATTCTACTTGGAAGATTGTCTAAGCTTTCTTCCTTGCAAAACCCAGTATCAGTTTATCCACCTCGCAGTGGTTCCAATGCTTTCTTATTCTTTTGCATGTGCTTAGGTGTCATAGCTTCGCACAAATAACTGTATATTGCCAAAAATGCTCTGCAGGCATCAAATGTTACATATCATCTTTTTGAGAACTGGTCATTTTGATTTAACTCTAGATAGTGGTTTGCTTATACTTCTCATTTTGGTGCAGTTTCAATACTTTTTGAAAGACCCTGTGAAGTATGATGTAAAGTATCAGGTATTGTTTCCCTCATCCGTATCATCTGAAATTAGGAAAAGATTTGGTGAATTGAGAAACTAAATGGTATATAAGGGTGCTTCGGTTGTTTGACTGTTCTCTAATAGTTTTGTCATTCTACAGGATTGTTGTTATTCCTGTCAGATGACATAGACATGTATCTATCTAATATCAGTGCTTTGTCAACTTCCGTGATTAAGAGTATTGCGATTTCTAATGTCCTGAATGTTCGCTGAGAATGGTAGTGAGGTCACTCAACTCAGCATTGAGTTCCTAGAGCTCAATGTCGTCTTGTGAACTAATTCAGGCACTGGATATCATTTTGTTAATGACTGCAGTTTTTAACAGCCATCTATAGCACATTGTGGATAGTAATTCTTATATAGAGTGACATTTTTAACTCAACTACTGCATCTGTATAATAATTTCAGGCTAGTGCGCAGCCATTCCTTGTGCTCGGTCTGCTGGTCACTGCTTTGGCAACCAGTCACTGATCACTCTCTTGTCCATGACACCCACTATCACAAGGTACAGGAGTCCCGCATGGAGGAAGAACCAGCCACTGAGTTCTCACGAACGGTAAATTCCGGTGAACTAGAAAAGGCTCAGTGCTTGTTTGAAATGATTTCCAGGTTTCCTCCAACTGCGTCATTTTCTAAAATTGAATGCACTCTACAACGAGTGATTATCTCTATGTTTTGCCTGCGTTGGCATTATGATTCGTGGGTTAGGGTTCGCCTTTGTGGATGTAATTTTGTCTTTTCTTCCTGTGATATGGGACTTTCTTCTTTTGCTTTGTTCCTCATTTGGGATAATGACAGTACACCGTTGGAGTTGACTTTATCAGAACTGGCCAGTACCGTGGAGGAGACACTTGAGACCGCGTCTTATGATTTTCCATGTTTAGAGCCCCGGAAGATTGGCACAGTATTGCTACACTTACATAATTCTAGTTTTTCATTTTGTGAATGCAAGCCAAATGGAAACCTGTTTGAACATTTAAGTTTGACTGAAACTCTTGTCTGCCATCACACTTGATACCTAACCTGGACATTGGATCATCGGTTCACCCGGTCTCAGAATCAGTATTAACCAACTCGAGCATGAACTGCAATCTCTATCTCAATGAAATCCTCAGCCAGCAGTTCCCAGCACATAATCGTGATATTGAGTCTTAGGATCCAATCTACGACTTTCATGAAATTTGACATCATATCAATTGTCACCTCCGTCACTGTACTTTTGTTGCTGAAAGCGGTTTGTGGGATTAGTGCGTTTGGGAGTGGCATTTGCAAGCCACTTTGAACCCTCAAAGCCCTTTGGGCTAATTTGTGGGTGTTTGGTAAAAATTTCCAAACCCCATTTGGGGAATGCCAAGCATTCCCAAGGCTGAAAGCCCAAGGCAGGTGAGGGGCTGCCTTGGGCTTTCAGCCTTCTCGGCATGCTGAGCTGAGCTTAAATAAAAAAACTTCCTTCCCAAATTGTCCCTGTTGATTTTTCGTTTTTCCCTTTTTACCCTGACTGTTCATCTTCTTCTTCTTTCTTCTTTGCGTGCTGTTGCCGACGAAGGGCACGCAATCGCCGGCGACTGTCGCGCCGCCACGCCGACCCGCCGCACCACGATCTCCGCCGCGGCCGCGCGACCCTTCGGCGAGGGTCGCGTGACCCCGCTCGAGAGGTCGCCGCGAAGGTCGCGGTCGGCGACCCATCTGGTCGCCAGCCGCGACCTTCAGGCGACCTTCACGAAGGTCGCAACGCAGATCTGCATCGCCGGCCGTGCTTCAGGCGACCTCCGTGGAGGTCGCGACCTTCACGTGACCCATCTGGTCGCGACCTTCGCGCTGCGACCAGATGGGTCGCCGACCGCGACCTTCGCGGAGGTCGCGACCACGCCGGCCGCAACGTTCACGCGCGACCAGATGGGTCGCCGGCGACCTCTGCGGCGCGGTGGGTCGCTAGCCCAGATCCGGGGTCGCCAGAGGTCGCCGAAGGTCGCCGGGGGTCGCCGCCGGCCACCGGATGCCGCCTGCCCTTGCTAGTTTTCATTTTTTTATTTTTTTTATTTTTCTTTTGATAATTTTTTTTTTCACAAAAGTCTTTTGTCTCCCAAACACCATTTTACTCAAAGCTACTTCACAAAGGGCTTTTAAATTACAATTTACCAAACACAGTTTGCATTTTGAAAAACACATTTAACTCAAAGGCCTTTGCATTTTTGTAAAGACTTTCCTCAAAAGTCTTCCCAAACGCACCCTAATCTCCTTACCAAAAGAGTTGCGGCTCGTACGCATTGAAAAACGAAAGGGATTCATTGGATCTGGCCGTGTAAATAGACATTGCAGAGTCGACTCCAGAATTCTTCGGCTGATAGATTTCTCACCTTATGCGGTAGCAAAGACAAAGCAACGCTTCCATTAAGGACCTGCCCCAGTCTCCCTTGTTCTTTTCACGTTCTTCCCACTAATTAGCGAGTAAGGGGATAGGTACTCAATATCAAATTTAAACTACAATCTATGGTCTGAAGCACCACCTCGAGTCTGGAGGACGATTGGTTGACAAATTGCTTCTTCAGGCAGTCTCAAAATTCAAGTATCCTGAATGAAAAATTTGAACTATGTAAAAGGCATAGACCCTTTCGAACGCACATCATCTGTTTCGATCAAAAGCCTAAATTAACAAGTAAAACTTGTGATTCTATCGCTTTTCGAGTTCTATCCCGACATTTGATAAATCTTCTTACAATGATATATGTTGAAAGCTAGTTTTCCTTCAAGACTGACTACATGTAGAAATAGGTCAAACTGGGACTTTTTGAAATACAATGAGTTTGTCACATAGGTTACTGAAGTTCTTTTCTACTCTGTCAGCATAGATTTGATTTTAAACAAACTCAACTATCTTTACCAAGTCAACTTTAACCTTAATACTAGCACTGCCAATAGCCAACGATAGATCAGCTTAGTTCCATGGACAAATTACTTAGCTTCTCAAAAGTAATGTCGACAGACCGATGAAGTCTATAGTTGAAGTACCAGCTACGGTGAGCGTGGAACTCAAAATGAATCAATAAGCAATGTCCATGCTTTTTATTTTATTTCATCCCTGTCAAAACTTTTAGAAAGCTTACCAATTGGGGAAATCATGTTTATACAATTCAAAATCAATGACGACTGCGTCTAGCTAGATGGGTTTCATCTAGATAATTGAAAAGAAGATAATCTAATCAAATAATTGACTTGACTACCTACTAAATGGCCACAGAAGATAAAAAAGACTAACGTCAATCAATGACTAGACCGGCGCATCTCTGAGAAATTTCCTCTCATAGAATCCGATTACTTGATCCGCGACAGCCCACATAATGGCCTGGCCGGGTGGGATTCTCATGAGCCGAGGCAGGAGTCCCTTCCACAGAGCGAGAAGTCCTTCCTCTTTAAAAATTGTTTGGATGGCATGAACCATGCCCTTGTACTTCAACTCTCCACCATGTCGACTTTGAGCCATCAACCTCGTCTTGACGACATCAAAGGGCCCAGTGCACACAGGACCTGCAGTTCCTGCTAGGAATCCAGAAATCATGGACTGCCATGGTTGGAGGACCTTGCCATCGCCTTCATGCTTCTTCCATAATAGTACATCAAATGCGTTCTTCGCTGTAAACATAGCAGCTTGGTTGGTCCCATTGCGCATGACTGTAGGTGCAGCCCCTGCCCACAGCCCATGAAGGCCTTCTTCACGGATGATTGTCCGGGCACAATGAATAGGACCCTTGTACTTTAAAAGCTCCGGACTTAAACCTCTTTGTTGCTGCAGCCTGATTTTAACAACCTGTCAATGATCTTATCAGTTAGCTCCCATGCAATACATGTAATTCACAGAACAACTTGTCAAGATAATTATTACGCAGCATGAACCTTTTGGCAATAAACTCAAATACAACACCACCAAAAGCATCTGCATTTACCAATTGTTAAAATTTACAGTGTTGCTACATATTTGTATAATCCAGGTGAACTTCTCAATCTCTATAGACAAGCAAATAATGAGTCTGGCCCTACGAAAGAACCTGCAAAATTTTTACGCACTTTACTTTTACATGAATATGGCTAATTCTTTCCTCACTCATTCTCCATAAATTTGATGCTAATTTCAAAGGAAAAGAAAGTATCCATATTTCTGTACATCTTGGTGATGGAATAAAAGCAGTAGGAAGGATTATTTGGTTACAATCCTTCCAAGTTTTAGAGGGGATGCAGCCATCCTAGCATGCATCCCGAAGTCTTTGAGCCCCTCCATTTCCTTTCCGTTGAGGCATAAACATCCTTTCTAAAATACTATTTCTTTTTGCCTCTGCTTCACCATACCTCACTAGCTTTTGTCAAATATAAAATCTAGCAAGCAAGGTAATAGAGCACGACCTCGTCAAAGGATAAAGAGTCCAGCATCTGTTTCTTCAAATGTGGCCTCCTACCAAGAAGCAAGGCTATGCTAAAAACAATATGTAGAGGAGTTGGGAAGCGAAGATTAATGAAATTTACCATTCTTAAAAGCACCTTTAAGGCCTACAAGTTGCTAACCCAACTCTCAGTCCCAAACGTTGGCTCAAGCAACAACAATCATAAATTCCGCAACAGAATCTAGTGAATTTGGCCCACCTATGGAGCATTACAATAATCCGTTCAGATTGACTTCCATCGTCTAAATCTTCACTGGAACTACACTTGAAAAAGAGATGGCACTTTTAAAATGAAAGGAGTAAACGCCTGCAAGGATTTTAGAAGAGAAAAGGCATTGACTCAAGCATTGACTCCAATTTTATAAGACCGCTCTGCAAAAGCACCAAGCATTGACTCAAGCCTTAGCTTTACCTCCATTTGAATTGGTGACATGCCGCAGAATCAACATCCCATTTTTAAACTACAAACAACCAAGATTGAGCTCACCTAAACCTCTCAGCCGTAACACAATTCCTAACAACTAGCCCACACAGCAAACCGACCTCCCCAGTATCAACTCAAACCCCAACCAATCGCATTCCCACTTCAAGCCGCTAACCTCGAATGGAGTGACGATCACGAGCGCCTCAAGCACCCCGGCGCCGAAGCCGGACAGGAGCCTGGCCCTGTTGGTGAGCTTCCCGGTCTCCGGGTCCTTGAACGCGGACTGGAGCACGGCGTTCGACCACATCCGGAGCGTGTACTTGAGCGTCAGGTGGGTCGCGAACGGCGTGAGGCCCTTCCAGAGGGCCCGGACGCCCTCGGTCCTGGCGATGGTGGCGCCGCAGTGGGCGATCCCCTTGTAGGCGCCGGACTTGTCGAGCTGGAGCCGGGTCTTGATGACGTCGATGGGCTGGAGGCAGCAGGCCTCCATGGTGCCCCCGAGCGAGCCCGAGACCGCCTTCATGTAGGCCGGGATCGTGCGCTTGCGGTCGGGATCGGAGGAGGGTCGCGGCGGCCCGCTCGCCATGGCAGCCGCCCCGGTGCTCGGTACAAGATATGGGTCGGGCAGAGCTCCGCGGTGGTCGGCTTATATATATATATATAGAGAGAGAGAGAGAGAGAGGAGTCGAAGTTCGTCTTCTCCACTCCTGCGTCACTCCCTCTCTCTCTCTCTCTGCGTCTCTCGCCGCCGACGTTGTTGACCTCGGAAGCTTCCGGGACCGGCGGAGATGGAGTGCGGCGAGAGAATTTCGCTAGCGAATTTCGAGTGGCGAAGTGAGGAAGGAGACAAGAAGTGATTCGGGGTGGGCGACGGTCCGGTGGCAAGAGCTGCCCACGGTCGCGGCGCTTCCCTTCTTTCTCACTTGTCTTCTTGCTTTTTCCCTACTCCTTATCGACGCACCATTGGTTCTAGGGTGGCTAGGTCCTAACCTAGCTCGTTGGAATCCTAGAAGAGAAGTACACTATTAGTGTGAGGCACTCATTTTAGCATTAAAAGTTTTCGTCGTATCATTTAAATATCAAATAAAAAATAAACGATCATTTTTATTTTACTGATGAGAGATTTTAGTCAAAATAATTACATGATTTTTATATTTTAAAAAAAATTGATAAGGCATATAGCCTTAAAAAAATAATGTCGTACAACTCATTTGGTTTATTTTTATTTTCATTCTTTATTTGGGATTGAAATTATAGTTTTTTTTATCTGATCCTTGCCCAACGTCGGCCGCCATCGCTCGTGTAACAATCATTTTGTGCCATTGGCGAGAGATTCGAGTCAAAATAATTACGTGACTTTTATATTTTAAAAAAATTGATAAGGCGGATGGCCTTAAAAAAACGACGTCGCACAACTCATTTGGTTTATTTTTATTTTCATTCTTTATTTGGGGATTGCAATTATGGTTTTTTTATCTGATCCTCGCCCAACGTCAGCCGTCGTCACTCGTGTAGCACCGTGTCCCAATCTCGGTAACATTTCACCAACTTCAATGTCCTCAAATTCTTCGAGTAGGGATCGCGTCCAACAACTTTGAGTGGGCGTGGAGGGCGAGCCTCTGGCAACTCTGGCCTTCGACACGAGGGAGCACTGGCCTAGGTCGTCGGAGCCTAGGTACTAGAAGATGCAGGCTAGGTACTCGTCGAAGAGATCACAGATGGAGAGGGAGAGATTGGGGGCGGCCGCACTCGTTGGTGGCCTCCCCAAGCACCGGCCAGATCACGGCCTTCGACTTGGCCACCAAGTAGCCGTTGTCAGGATCGGGGTTGGGGTCGGAGCCGCAATCACCGAGCATGGGGGCCGTTGAGGACGGCGATTGGCCCATCGCCATTGGCTTATCCTCTCTCTCTCTCTCTCTCTCTGTCTCTCTCTCTCTCTCTCTCTCTCTCTCTCTCTCTCTCTCTCTCTCTCTCTCTCTCTCTCAATTTGAGGATTTAGGGTTTTAAATTGGGGGAGAAACACCAAACGATGTCATTTTGTTATTTAAATGCTGACTGTACTCTCCGGCGAGCTACATCAGCTTCAAAAATTAATAAAAAGTGCCATATCGGATTTCCGGCCAACCAGATCGGAGTTGGTATTAAAATGATCATTTTTCAAACTTTTGACACCAAAATAAGTGCCATACACAACTTATAGATTTGATAGTGTACTTATCCAAAATCCTGGATTACTCCACTTGTCATGGAATTTATCATATTTTTTGGGTCCAAAATTCAAAATCTATATGAGAATTTGTTTTTCTTTCGTTCCCTTGTCTCTCTCTTTTTAATTTCCCATTTTGTACACTGAAATGATAGGGATAACAAGATGGTTCGAAGTAAAAGATAAGCGAGAACAAGCGAGCAAAGGCTAGTCAAGAATGAGCATGGGTTGCGAGGTTTGAACAAGCAAGGGGAGCCACAGGAGGAGGAGGGGGAGTTGTGAGCAAAAGAGAATTGTGAAGTGTGTAAATGAAGTTGGAGTGAACAGAGAAAAAGAGAGAAATAGAGAAAAAAGATGTCAAGAAAAAAAAATCC
This sequence comes from Eucalyptus camaldulensis, assembly GCA_019915185.1. NCBI lineage: Eukaryota > Viridiplantae > Streptophyta > Magnoliopsida > Myrtales > Myrtaceae > Eucalyptus > Eucalyptus camaldulensis. The sequence continues at coordinate 14,308,973 of JAHSVA010000014.1, read as the reverse complement.
AAAGTTTTTAAGCTTATGAAACCGATTCCAAATTTAGTTCAGTTGATCCAATTGCTAGTGGGTTCTTCATTTAAAACTAAGAACTTGATCGATTCCAATAGAAACTTTGAACTAGACCGGTTTTCAGGATAGTTTGATTTGATTACACAATCCTAATAATATCGTAAATCATAATCCATCTTTTAAAAATTGTGATTCCAATTGAGGGCGGAGGAAAATGCAAATCCAACGAGAATGCTTAGTAATATGATGGATTTCGAATGGTTGTACCCGCTTCGAAACCATTGTGAATTTGATGCAAAATCCCGATGCCAACCTACTAGAGTAATCTAAGGGCATGAATGATAATTATTATGACTAGAAATTGATTTATCAAATAAAAATAAATTTTTATAATTTTATTTTTGAATAAATCTCCAAGTAAAAATATATGTTTGGTAATAATATAAAATTTCTATTTTCAGAATATAAATTCATATAAAATTTAGCCCTTTGGGCAGCAGTGGACGGCAAGGGGCAGTTGCTTGTGATCGGCGGTGGACGGTGGCCATGATGGTGAGTGGTGGCAACGGGGGCAATCGATGGGTGGCTAGCCGGTAAAGAGGACGAGTGATTAGAAGGGTTTTTATTCATTATTTTATTCCATAAATAAATTTTTTTATTTTTCATTTCTATTCCAAATTTATTTATGAACTAATAATTTATTTTAAATAGAAATATGAAATTAGGTTACCAATTGAATTTCTGTTCCAAACTTGTTTTTGGAATTAAAAAAATAGTTTTGGAATAGAAAAATAACAATTATTATGTGCACCTTGCATATCCGGAATAACCCAAGTGTTTCAAAGAAACAGAATATACATTGTCGACCCCAAATTTGTATGCACAATTGTTTACACGAAACTTGATGTTCAATTGGTTTTTCATATATAAGTCTTTAACGATGAGTGTATTGGAAGTTTTAAAACTTGTCATGAAAGTACAATTAAGTTCTAAAACTTTCTAAAATTTTCAATGTACAATTAAGTTTTAAAATTTGTTATGAAGTGCAATTGAATATTAAAACTTAAAAAAAAAATACAATCAAGTCTAAAAACTTATCGAATTGGTCTATTTAAGTTATTTTGTTAATTGTATTATTTGAAAATTTTATGACTTAATTATATTTTCTTGATAAGTTTTATAACTTGATTACATTATTTGAAAGCTTCAGGATTCGATTGTACTTTCACGACGTGTCTTAAAACTTGATTATGATTTTTGAAAATTTTAAGACTCTTGATAAGCTTTGAGATTTTCAGTACATTTATTTTTTAATCGTGAGATCCACGCCGTTACGAAGGGTTTGGACTATCGTGGGAGGTGATAAGGTCCGGGTCCAGTTCCAGTTGTCTGTTCTTTATAGCAAAGGCGAAAAGCAAAAAGAGTTCCAGTTGTCTGTTCAGGAGCAACAGGCAAGCGGTCCCGCCCACCCCTGGAGAGGATCTATAAATTATCAACATTGGGACATGCATTAGAACGTGGGTTTCTCGATTATCGATCTGCAAGCGTGATAGCATCGCCCCTCGGGATTTGATTTCTTCTGCTTTGGAGAAAGGTCGGGGTTTCGACATGGATCCGCGAATTCAATATTTTATGACATTGGAGCATGGGTTCCTTATTAAATTGATTGCCCCCGGCGTCGTGTCCCCTCCCAGAATTTGATTTCTTCGTTTCGTGAAAGATCAGGACTTGATGTGGAACTTCGATAGCAAATTTTTTTTTTTATTGCACTCGATCCCTACGTAGACTTGTCAAACCATTAGGTCCGCTCAAAAACAGTTTGACTCAAATTGATAAATTTAACTCATTTTGATCTATTTTCACGTGAGACAAATTTAAGAACTCATATTTGACTCGGCCTATATCTGCTAAAATGTTTTCATATTTGACTTAATTTGAGAAAACTTACACTCAAATTGAAGTGAGAGTATGGAGTTAGTGAACGCGAAATCGAGTAAGGGTAAGAGATAAAATGAGAAGAGAATCATAAAAATGGATTGTGTTTAAGTAAATTGTGAATCCATCTAACAATAATAATATTTTGAGTTTTATCATTCTAAATCCTATTTATGATCAATTTACTGAATATAATGAACTCAAATAATAATTCAGTCATCAGTACAAGTTAGGAAATTGGTCAGAGCCCCATTTTGACAAGTGTTTTTGTACGTGGGATAATTGCATCCCCTGGAAAGGGGGAAAATATAAAATATATGAGTGAAGAAATAGGATAAAATAAATTAAGATTTCCAACACAGGAAATGACCGATTTGGGATTTGATAATACTTACTAGTATTATTATTTTTAACTTTGGGACTTGATCAACTGAAAAAAACTGGTTCTACTTCATATCTAGTTATGATCATCATACTTCAAAAGAAAATCTTATAAAGTATGTCATTTTTATCAAAATTTGGTGGCATAAAAAAACTCGAATAATATGTACATACTGCATTCACCCCAAATTATTTTTGTGTCACAAAGATTCCAAACTGATATACACATTCCAAATTTATTTCAACCTAATTTTTGTGTAATAAAAATTTTAAATTTTATATCTGAGACAAATATATTTCATGTTAGCTTCTCTCCAATATTCTCATGGAATTGTTGACATGGAAATACACATGACAAACAACTTGGATGATCAACATTTGACATGAATGTAACCTGGACAATCACCTTAATAGGTCGCCTAAACAACATCATTTTGGGGAAGCCAGATATGAAAAAAAAAAAAAAAAAAACGAATCGAGGTAATAAAATATGCTAATTTTGCCCTCAGAGCCTCCTTACGTTTAGAAGATATGGTAAAATCTCTTGTCCTACTTCCTAGACTTTGATAAATTGGTCATTGGTATATCACTTTGGTTAACATGAAGTAGAAGAAGATTAGTTTAGAACCTGAGTATGGATTTAGGATTTTGTAGAGCATCAACCCTTTCTTCGATACATTTACTGAAAAATCAACTGTTGTGCTGCTAATCTATCTGGAGTACCTTAGCAGCTATCCACTCAACCTCGTGCTATAATCTACAAAAAAAATAAAAATAAACTACAAGATGAATGGTTGCCAAGCCCCTACGACTCTGCTACTCGGGTGACAGCATCTATGAATACTCGGCGAAATTGTCTCTCAAGCGTCACGAGAGTCAACTTGCCATGCCGCATGCAGCCTCCTCCAGGACTTTTACTGCATCAATCGTTTTACTTCAAATCCTCATCAGGACTTTCATAAACTAAAAGCGACTGATTAAGTCGAATCGAATAGTTTCATGTCTATTCAAACAGCATCACGAAGGATGATAAAATTTCTAGAAAATAATACTAGAAGTGCCAAAAGTTATTTACGATGCTTATTTTAGCGACGCAAGTTTTTTTTTTTTATATCACTTAAATACTGCTTAAAAAAAAAACGATCACTTAAGTGTCAACTTTGATTTGGGTAGTTAGAAACCTAATGTTGCCATATTTTATTAATTTCTCAGTCCTACAAGGCTTAGCGGTGTGCCCGGTTAGCATATAACCCCTAAACGACGTCGTGTAAACAAGTTGAAGAATAATTATTTGAGTGTCAAAAATCGTAAATATGGATCATTTGGGTGCCAATTATTATTCAAAGTGATTACTCAAGCGTTAGTTATTATTAAAAAATGATCACTTCAATACCAGTCATTATAAAAAAAGTAATCATTTCAGTACCAATCTCAATTAAAAAGTGACCATCGCGTGATGTTGTTTGGATGTCTACGTGTACTGGACTTTTAATAATATGTGTCAATTCATATTAAAATTTTAATTACAAATGCCACGAAATCAATTCGGTTAGAATTGCTCATCAGAGCCACTTGAATGATAGTTTTTTTTTCTCTAATTTGGCACTTAAATGAGTTAGCAAAAACTTTTACCTTTAAAGTGAAGGCCATATACAACTTTGAGCAATTCACAGTGTCCTTCTCGCATAAAATTTCCCTATAATTGAACTAGGCAAGCAGGCGTAGCATCTTCCTATGAATTCGGAAAATTATTGAGTGGAGCGACAGCTTTTCTCCTCGGACACTGGGAGGGTGCAACCGTCGTTCTTTTGAGCGAAGAGACGTCTGACTCTGTCAACCAAAAGATGGGGGGATGCGATCCAGTCTTCTCAACGGATTTCCCACCGGACTCGAATGAACCCGGCGCATTACTACAACTCTGTAATCGGCATTAAGGAGTCGGTACATAGCAGACGCAGAAATTGCACGCAGTTGAGAATGATCGTCTGTATGCACGACATTTTCACTTTCTACGTTGCACGACATTTTCACTTTCTACGTTCTCGGCCTATTGGGTAAAAGATCATGTGTGCGTAGAGTAGAAATCGACTGAGAGAAGGCAAAACACCATCTTCGTAAAACACCCGTTTTGCATTTTGGCCGCAGCTAATCTTTGTTGAAATTTCACAACACCCAATCGCTGCGACCCTTCCGACTTTACATGTTAGGACTGGCGAAATCCGATACATTTACAGAGTTTTCCCCTACCAGTGGCATGAATGACTTTTACTATGGCATCATATGATGGACGTAGAAAGTCTCGAACTTTTGTCAACATCTGATCAATGGCCAAGAATCGATTGTGCACTTGTCTCGTTACTATTTTTTTTTTTTTTTAAATTATGATCACCATAACTCGAAAGAAAATCCTGTAAAGCACGACATTTATTTTTTTTCCCAATATATTTACCGAAAAACAACTAAATTGCTGCTAATCCATCTAGATTACCTAGCAGCTAATCCAATGTGCCTTCTTTTGCTATGATCTACGAAGAAATCGACTACAAGATAATGGCCGAGCCCACTTGCCATCCACATGCAGCCTCCTCTAGGATTTGCTGCACTATTTATTTGACCTCTCATCCTCATTAGGATCTTCATCAACCAAAAGCGACAAATTGGATCGTTTCATATCATTTCAAACGCTATCAAGAAGGATAACAAGACTTTCCGCAATTAAACTAGTCCGGCGAGCCGGACATTTTCCCGTAAACTAGGAAATATATAGTGGAATGACAACTCCTTCCTTCGTTGGACGTAAAGAGACAGATTCCGTGCAATTAAGCTGGTTGGGCCCGCGCGGCGCAACTCCATCCTATAAATTAGGAAAAATATAGGGGGAATGACAACTACTTCCTTAGACATAGAGAGGTATGCATTCCTATTCTTTTTTAGCAAAGAGAGGCTTGACTCAGTCAACCAAAACACTGAGGATTTGATATAGTTTTCTAAGGCTGCATTTAATATTCAGAATAAGATAAAATTTATTCTATCATATATTTGATACATGCTCAAGAGATGATAAAGTTGGATATAAGAACGAATCCGGCATGTTACAACAACTTTGTGATTAATCGAGACTAAGGAGACAGTAAATAGCAGACACAGAAATTGCACGTGACAGAGAATGATCCAATGTATGCATGACATTGTCATTTCATACATTCTTGCCCTGTGGGGTAAAAGATCATTGAACTTACATCCGTGATGGCATAATTCATTACCCACTGGTTAAAAAGTGTGATTCCAATCAAGGATGGAAGAAAATGCAAATGCCATGAGAATGATTAGTGATAGGATGGATTTTAGATGGACCGTAACCATTTCGAATCCATTACGGATTTTAATGTGAAATCCCGATCCCAACACACTAGAGTAGTCGTTTCCAGAATAGCTTGGCATATCAAAGAAACAATTCATCTCTTCCTAGATATATTATGGTTGACCCCATATTTGTGGGCACAATTGACTACTTGCAACTAGGGAAAAATTTCAAATAAGATATGAAGTGACAAATTCAGTCTCAATTAAGGGTTTAAAGTAACAAATTTAGTCTCAAATGAGATCCAAAGATCACCGACTAGCCAAATCTTGATATGACCAGGGTATTTTTGTCCGATGACTTTTTTTTTTTTTTTTGTGTTTTCTTTCTCGCCTTCTTTTCCCTCTTTTTCTTTTTGTTTTATTTTCTTCCTTTTCTTCCTTTTCTTTTACCTTTATTCCCTACGCAACCTCACCACACATCTTCTTCTTTTCTTTTTCTTTTTTTAATAATTCTTTTCGGGAAAACCTCACCGCACTCGGGAGGCTTCCTCTCAATCTTGACACCTAGCTTCTCCATCTCACTACCTCATGCTCTGGGTTGATGCTTTAAGGGATGCTAATGCTAAATATCTTCTTTTTGAACGGTGAATCGGAGATTTTACCTCTCGTTTGATGCTTTAATGGGGATGCTAAATATCTTCTTTTTGAACGGTGAATCGGAGAGTTTAGCGGCTTGTTAATAGCCATTGCTGCTCGCACAAGATCATCCCCATTTCTCTTCTCATTTTTTCCTCTCTCTCTCTCTCTCTCTCTCTTAAATCGACATTCGTCCTTCTTTCTTCTGCTGCTTATATGTTGGACTAAGCTTTGTTGGTAGCCACTCGTTTGTCATCCCATTGCTTTAGAGGGCATGTGAAATTGGGAAGAGACGAAAGCAACTTTCCCGTTGTGCTCTCCATCCTAGAATTAGGAATTATCCATTTGCCAAGATCTAGGTTTGGCTTTCGTCTTCTAAGTTGCTGCTCCGAGAAAGCGTCGGGGCGAACTCCGTTTACTGAGGCCCGAAGGTGGCAACCTTGGCCAGTAGAATTCTGGCGTTGAAGCTGAAGCCACTAATCACCATCGTCTCGACAACCTGCAGGGTTTCATGGAGGTGAGTAATGAGTGTGTCAAAAGGAGTATATGTGGGGGAAACTACAGTTGAGACTGTAGAGGTCGAAGAGGATTGTTGGGAGCACGAAGCAGAAGCCTAATAACTTCACCTAGGGAGATTGCCAAGATGAAGCCTAAATCTGAGCTCATCAATATATCCAGTTGGATCCACCTTCACTAAAACGCTTATCGGCCCAAAATTGCAATAATTGATTCTGATAACCATTTTGTTAGGAGTGTGCAACAAAAGCCCGATACTTCTCACCTGGGGATATTACCAAGAGCTAGCCCAAATCCGAGCTTGTCAATATATTCGGTTGGACCCACATTCATTCAAAAGCTTAAGCCAATGAGTTATGAGATAAATATGATATATTAAATGCTCAATATCACATCAATTCTCCTATATGAGACTTTTATGATATAACTCACATGTAATCCTAACAAGGATGCAAAACATGAGGATGTGGAAGGAAAAAGAAAGAAAAGAAAACAGAAATAAAAAGGAGAGCATAGCAAAGAAAGAGAATGAAAGAGAAAAAATAAATAAAATCTTTTGACGAAAATTGCCCCTGGCCAGATGAAGATTCGAGTGATTAGTGAGCCTGGGCCTTTATTTAAGACTAATTTGTTATTTTAAGCATTTATTTTAGACAACATTCATTTTGAGCCATCTTTTGATAAGATACTTTTGATTCAAACCTTTGTTTGAAATTTCCCCCGAAAATCGTGTCTGATAGATTCCCTATTAAAGACACTATTAAGTCACGGAATATAATAAGCACATCAAATGTTAGACCAAACCATCACAAGAAACTAGAGATTGAAAATCAAGAATAGGAAGTTACAGTCATACGAATAGGGGATGTTCGATCATTCAAAGGAAAAGGCAAAAACCTCCCCATTCAAAAATTAAGAAAAACTTAAGAATCTTGTTAACAGGTTGTCCAAAAAGTGTATCGATTAATACTCGGAACCAGGACATATTCGAGTTACAAAATAAATACACACATCGCGATTTTTATATCGATTAGCGCCTGTGGATTGTTTACCCCATGTTTATAAATGAGTAAAAATGGCAGGATGCCTCTTTGAGTCGGATGGGCAGGCAGGTCTACTAAGAGGCGAATTTTCGGATCATAACAATTTGTATCCTAATAACTTTGATATACAATGTCGTAAAGTATAAAAACATATAAAATTTACTACGGATGGACGAATCCACTCTTTGTTTTGTTTTGTTTTGTTTTGTTTTTTTTTGGGGCCGGGGGGTGGTTTAAAATGAGAACTGTTATATGGAGGGTTTGGACCGTGGTCCAGTTCCAGTTGTCTGTTGAGTAGCTTGCCAGAGAGTGGTGCCCGCCCGCACCTGAAGAGGAATTCCATGTATTTTTAATTGCCCACTTGATGGTATTGCGTGAGATCTATATGCTTTATCATTAGAACATGGATTCCTCGATGATCGATCATATTTTAACATTAGGTGGGGTTGGAGTGGATTCGCATATCTATAAATTTAACATCTAAAAGTAGGTTCTTTAATGATTGATTACCCGCATGATAACGGCATTTGATATGTTCGCTTTACGAAAGGTGAGCAATTTTTGTATGGATTCATGGGTGCAAGTTTTAATCGTCCTCCATCCCCTTACTAGTACGGAAAGGGTGGAAAAAGGTCGAGTAAAGAAATGAGATAAAAAAAAAAAGAAAAAGAAAAAAAGACGACATTTTCAAGATCTGAAATCATTGACTTGGAATTTTAAGTTAACTCTTTCTTTTTCATACCTTAAAGAGTCTATAAATCGCCTGCCAAAATTGTCTCCCTCAAGAGTCGAGAGGGCTAGCTTGATTCTCATGCAGCCTCCTCCAGGACTTACTGCATCTTTCTCAACAACGACGTATCGAATCATTTCATGTTTTTTCAAACGCTATTAAGACACCCCCCCCCCCCCCCCCCCCCAAACCAAAAAAAAAAACTAAGAAGCATGATAAAAAATTTCTTTAATTAAAAAAGGTAGGCTGCGCAACATCCTTCCTAGATTTTAACATGAAAGCGAATGTGTTATACACTGAAAAAAAAAAAACTGATTTATCATAGTCGATGCACCATTGGGGTTACTCGTGCAAGGAAGACTGGTCGATGAAAGTGATTCAAACCATTGACAATCGACAAGTATATAGCATGGATATTGACATCTATTGAATAGTCATTGACAACTTCATGAGAGTAAGGAGATTGATTGAAATTTGGCTAAGTGTTGGTAGTAAAGGGAGGACATGAGAGCAAGGAGATTGATTGAAGACAAGGATACCAAATGATGACTGAGTAGCCCAGTGGCCATGGAAGTTGTAACTATTTGTGGATGAGACTAATGTGCAAATGGGAGACTTGGAATCTTAGGATTACGATTATATTTGTACTTAGAGTAATAACTGCTAATGAATGGTTGCAATTAGTGGCTTATATAAGTGGCAGTGTGTAGTCATGAGAGAAGATAATGAACATATATTCTCAATATACTTTTCTCAGTTGCACACTTTCGAAGCATTATGGTCCCTATTAACAATCACTATGGCAATACGTCAATCACCATCACTCTATAAAATCAACTTATGCACCAATACTGGTTAATTCAATGCTGATGAAACCGGTTGTTAGAAAACAACAAACACAAAAATACATTTCGGATATTGCACACACTACAAAGTTAATAATCCAACTAATACTCCACACACAGCATTTGTTATATTTATATCCTACATATAAATAACCCACAGACACATGAAGTGTCATAACTTGATACAAAGAAACACTTAAGTACTATAACTTACGAAAGTGACACTTAAGTGCCAAAATTAGAGCAAAATGGATCACTTAAGGCCTGTTTGGCAACATGCCAAACAGTGCCAAATTTTGATTTTTTGTTCCCAGAATCAGTTTGGGATGAGAATCGCGTTTAGTAAAATTTTTGTTCCCGAGAACAATTTTGGACAAGATTTGAGAATAAAAAAAAAAATTGATTCTTTGTCCGAGAATTAGAAAAAGAATCAAAACGGTAAACCCTCACTCTTCCCTTTCGTCATCCCAGTTGCCGTCTGCCACCACCCGCTACCGTTTGCCGTCGCCCGCCGCCGGAGGCTCGCCAAGCCAAGGCAAGGTCCGACGAGCTTGCCGGAGGCAAGCTCAGCCACCGGCGAGGCTCGATCAACGAAGGCCGACCTCGGTTCGGCGACCGGCCAGATGAAGAAGAAGAAGAATAGGAAAAAAGGGAAAAAAAAGGAAAAAAGAAAAGAAAAAAAGTAAAAAAGTATTTGAAAATTTATTTAAAAATCAAAAGAAATTAATTTGAAATAGAATCAATTAACACGGTATCAAACACAATTCTATTCCAGAATAAAAAATTTGGACAGTTACCAAACGCGTTTTTTTACTTAGAATCAGTTCCCGGAAACAGAATTAAAAATAATCATTTCTAGTCAAAATTTGCTCCCGGGAACAAAATCATTACCAAACGCGCCCTTAAGTACCACTCTGACCAAAATCCGACCAAAATACTGACATTGCAATTTTCTAGTGAAACAAGTGCAAAACGGTGTCGTTTTGGTGCTGACGTGGTAAAAAAATTATATAAAAAGTAATTAAATTAAATTAAAATTAAATTCATTTAAAAGATTTAAAATAAAAAATTTTAATATTAAAAAATTTAAAAAAAAAAGGGGCGAGGCGGCTGAGGGGTCGGCTGAGGGGTTAGCCCTTAGCCATTGTCGTCACCTCCCTGCCGCCACCAAGAAAGTCCAATAACAAAAGGGGGAGGGTTAGTCGAGGTCGATGACTCCAGACGACTAGCGGTGAGGGCTCGTGGGCCCTCGCCCCAGATCTGGGCAAGGGTCGGCGGCCCTCACCCGACCGGGCCAAGGGTCACCACCCACTGAGGCAACCCCCAACGGGCGGCGACCCTTGGCCCGGCCGGGCGAGGGCCACCGACCCTTGTTGGATCTGGGCGAGGGCCGATCGTTTGGGGTCACCAACCCCTAGCTAGGGCCCGGCGACCCTAACCAACCCTCCCCCCTCCGTCGTCGGTACTTCCCGGTGACGGTGGGGAGGCGATGACGGTAGCCGAGAGCTGACCCCTCAACCGCCTCGCCCTCTTCTCTTTAATTTTTTTTAATATTTGTATTTGTATTTTTAAATATTTTAAATAAATTAAATTTTATATTAATTTATGACAATGTTAGCACCAAAACGACATCATTTTTGCATTATTTGGCTATGTCAGCGTACAAAATAACATGTTTTGTATTTATTTCGCTGGAAATTGTGTACGTTAGCATTTTGGCCAGAGTGGCACTTAAGTGATCCATTTCTCTTTGAATGTGGCACTTAAGTGTTATTTTCGTAAGTTATGGCACTTAAGTGTCCCTCTGTGTCAAATTATGGCGATCTTTTGCCTACAAATAATTAATGTAAGATTCTGAATATAACAATTATGATTGACACTAATTAGCTACGCATCAAGATGCTTGGAGAAAGTCATTCATCGATTACTTTAAAAAAAAAAAAAAACGCAATACAATAGAAAAAAATATAATTAAAAAACAAGCGTCGAAATACTTTTTGCTTGGGGAAAATAAGTTATACGAATGGACTATTGAGGGAGTATTATCAAAATATTTAAACAAACACGAATCAATCTTGGCAATGGCAAAAGTACATAAAGATATTTGTGGTGCAAATCAAGCAGGTATAAAAATGAATTGGTTATTTCATCAATATGGCTATTTTGGCCTATGATAAACCAAGACTCTGTAGATTACGCCAAAAGATGCAAATTGTGTCACGTGAAGCACGGCATTTTCTTCAATGTGTTTTCTGGAAATCACTATCTAGATTACCTAGCAGCTAATTGAGTCTGCCTTCTTCGTGCTATACACTCTAGAAATCGACTACATGATGATGGTCAAGATTGTGCCTCTCAAAGAGTCAAGAGAGACAACTTTTGCCATTCGCATGCAGCCTCCTCTAGGACTTACTGCATCAATCAATTTTCTTTGAATCCTCATTAAGGTTTTCATCGGCTAAGAACGACAAATCAAATCAATTTCGTGTCTTCTTAAACACGGCCAAGAAGGATGATGAAATCCTTTTGAGCAAAGAGATGTCTTGACTCAGTCAATCAAAACACAGGAAGATTTAATATAGTCTTCTCAAAGGATTTCACCGAGAATCGAATGACTCCGTCTAACAACTTGGTAAATGATCGGCATAGAAGAGTCGGTATATAGCGGAAGTAGAAATTGCAAGCACAGGAGAATGATCCTCTGTATGCATGACATTTTCTTGACTAAAAGATCGTGTGTGTTCAGAGTAGAGATCAACTGAGAAAAGGCAAACATCTTCCTAAAATTCCTGTTTGCCACTTCTGCCTCAGCTCATTTTCAACGAAAAATTCACAACACCTAAGGTGAGTTTGATTACATTTCTACTCCTAGAAACAATTTTTGTTCAGATATATTTTTTTCTATTTCTATTCCCTAGATGAGTTTTTTTCATAGAAACATATGTTTGATAACTGTACAAAATTTCTATTCCCGAAATAGAAAAAGAACAAAAATACGCTTCGTACAACCCTAAAAATTTATATTCCCTAATTTTTCATTTAATTATAAAAAAATGTCAGTGGAGACTTAACAATTCATATTTGAATTAAAAACGGACTTTTGTAAGGATCTAATTGATCAAGATATATTAAAATGACCTTAGAAAATCCAAAGTAATGTTAAAGAGAGATAGCTGGAAATGGTAATAGAGAGTCCCACTAATTTATGACTCACAATACGAGGAGGCTGACAATAAAACTTTGGGCATTATGATAAAAATGTGCATAGACATTCTAAGCTTTTTCAACTGCAAGAAGAAGAGCAAACGTTGCTTGGTAGAATGGGCAATGATGAAACAATTGAGGATGGAAATGATCCTAAAGTTGATGCATTTATTTGCACAACTCATCAAACCTTCAAGCAAATGACTTCGAGAATCCATGGAGCATAGGCCTATTTGACTACTATGAACACAAGACAAATGATCATGCAAAAGACTTGTCCAGAGCCATCTAATTTTCTGTTGAAACATAATTGCATAAGATTTTAAATAATGTCTCAAATATTATCTTAATGGAAGAAGATTAGAGTCACTAAGCTTTTGTGACCTAACGTTGTCTTTAAAAGAAAACGGCATTCAAAAATCCATATAGTAAAGCCCTAATAGCTTATTCAATTTTGAATCCAATTTTTATCAAAAAAAATTATTTTTTATGCCAAACTAAATCTAAACTAGACTACAATTTACACTAAAATGTAGCAAAACTATTCAAAATCTAATTTCTATATTTTTTCCTAAACTTTTGAATATTTTATTTTTTTTATTCTGAAAAATGGGGACTTGGATTAAGTTAGGAGACCAAACCTTGTGTTAACTGTATAAAGACAAGTATTAGGTCATGTTGAGCTTATTTTTAGAAAATGACATTAATTCTCTTTTTGTTCCTAGAACCAAAAAAAGAAAAGGGAAATAAAGGAAATATATATATATTTTTTAAGTAAATGATGGAAATGCCCTTAACTAGCCAATAAGGTTAGGCCTTTATTTGAAACTAACATGATCACTTTTTAGGCTTTTATTTGAAATAAGATACACTTAAGGTCTTTTGAGAAAAAAATGGCACTTCAAACCTTTATTTAAAATAAGATTCACATCATACATTTATTTGAAATTTTCCCTAAGTCTAACAATAGCTTTTTTCGCAAAAGTAATGAAAAACCAAAGAAGTCTAGATTTTTAAGTATTATTTACATTTAGATCATGGATTGCCGTTGGAACTCAAATTGAATCAAGGAGCAAAGTACACGCTTTTAGAAAGCTTGCCAATTGGAGACATCATAGAATTACAATTCAAAATCACTTATGACTGCGTCTAGATAAGTGGTGGTCAACTAGACAACTAAAAAGAAGATAATCCAATCAAACAATTGATGACTACCCTCCAAAATGGCCACAAAATAGAACAAGAGAAAAGACCAATTTCAATCAATAACTAGACGGTCGCAGTTTCGAGAAATCTCCCATTACAGAGTCCAGTTACTTGATCAGCAACGGCACACATGATGGTCTGGCCAGGCGGGATTCTGAGGCAGGAGTCCTTTCCACGAAGCGAGAAGTCATTCTCTAGAAATTGTTTGAAAGACATGAATCGTGGCCTTGTACTTCAACACTCCACCATGTCGGCTCTGAGCCATTAGCCTCGTCTTGACGACATGTAAGAGCCCGGTGCACACCGGACCTATAGTTCCTGCGAAGAATCCTGAAATCATGGACTGCCATGGTCGGAGGACGTCGCGATCGCTTTCGTGCTTCTTCCATAGTAACTCATCAGAAGCATTCTTGGCTGTAAACATAGCAGCCCGGTTGGGTCGGTTGCGCATGACCGTTGGCGCAGCCCCTGCCCAAAGCCCACGAAGGCCTTCTTCGCAAATAATCGTCCGGGCACAATGAATAGGATCCTTGTACTTCAAAAGCTCCGGACTCAAACCTTCTTGTTGCTGCAGTCTGATCTTGACAGCCTGCCAATGACCTCATCAGTTAGTTCCCACGCGATACATGTAATTTACACAACAACTCGCCAGATTAACCATTACGCAGCACGAACCTTTCCAGCAAACTCAAGTAGAACAACATCAAAAGCATCTGCATTTACTCATTGTTAAAATCTACAATGTTACTAACTACATACGTATTTAACCCGACCCAGGCGAGCTTCTCCAACAGACAAGCAAATAATGAGTCTAGCCCTACGAAAGAACCTGCAAAATTTCCATGTACTCTTCTTTCACATGAAAAAGGCTAATTCTTTCTCCACTCGTTCTCCATGTATTTTGATGCTAATCTCAAAGAATAGGAACTATCCATATTGTTGTGCATCTCGGTGATTACATAAAAGTAGTAGGAAGGATTACAATGATTGACTTTGGTTACAATCCTTTTGAAATTTAAAAGTGTGTTTTTTTTCAAAAAAAAAAAAAATGAATGATCTAAAAAACATCTTTTAAAAAATAATCAGTCAGTGTTGCTTAATAAAATGAATTAACTATATATTTAGATATATAGTTAATATCCTGAAAAACTTCAAACTGATAAACCTATGACAAATTTACCCCAAATTAATCTATTTTTTTTTTGTAACCCAAGAATCCCTATACAGCCAGCGAGGTAAACTCGGAGCGGTGCTAGCACAGGACCCACCACTATGACACCGCACTTAAAACCACTAATGACGACGCAGGGATTCGAACACCTTCCCTTGCGTTAGGGGAAGGAGCCCAAAGCCAACGCAGCCACCACATGGGGTGGTAGCCTCAAATTAATTTTTTGACCACTAAAAATCATAAATTGGTATACATTTGACAAATTTACCCTAAACTGGTACACTTGTGACAAATTTACCGTTTGTTAGTTTCCGTTAATATGACACCTAAAAGTTAGTTGATGTATCAGTTTGGAATTTTACTCTCCGTTTGTCATAGTTATACAATTTTTATGATTTTTTTGTGATATTTATTTAATTCAACGAAGGATATAATTGCCATAAATGTACCAGTTTGGAATTTTTTGCGGTTGAATAAATTAGTTTGTGATAAATTTGTCATAAATGTATTAGTTTAAGATTTTTTATATTTAAGAAAAATAAGTTGAGGTAAATTTGTCACACATGTACCAGTTTGGAGTTTTTCAGGGAGAAAAGTGCCAAAAAAATCCTAAACTTTTTGTATTTATGCCAATTTAGTCATAAACCTTTTTTTGGTGTCAATTTAGTCCTAAACATTTTTTAATTAGTGCCAATTCAATCCTTTCTGGCCAATTTTGGCCGGATTTTGCTGACTAGACGCCGACCAGCTAAAGTGGCCTAATCGATGCTGATGTAGATAATTTTTAATAATATTTTAATATTTTTGAATTTTTTATTATTTTTCTTTATTCTTTTTTTCTTCTCTCTTCCTCCCGCCGGTGGCTAGCCGGACCACGGCGACCGGCCAAAGGTGACAGTCGGTGAGGCTCACCGACCACCTCGCTAGTGGCTGCGAGAGCAGCCTCACGCTAGGCGACAAGGCTCGTCCTCACCGAATTTAGCAAGGGTCGAGCCTCGCCCATGGCCGACGAGGCTCAACCTAGGGTTGAGCCTCGTCGGCCATGGGCGAGGCTCAACCCTCGCCAAATCCGATGCAAGGCAACCTCTTGCCAGGCTGGCGAGGGTCAAGCCTCACCCATATCGACGAGGGCAAGGCTCGACCTCACTGGTGTCGCCCAGGCCGTGATTCAGCGAGGTCGAGCCTCGTTGGCCATGGGCGGGCGCATCTCCCCTCGACGTTAGAGCTGCGCACAGAGGATCTTGTCTTCCTTACATCGTATCGACCCTCACTATGTCATTTCTAGAGAGAGAGAGAGAGAGAGAGAGAGAGATTCAACCTCGAGCAGCTTCGCACCTCGCAACGACGACGACAACGCCATGGGGCAGATTTTCAACGAGCTCTAAGGTACACCGACCCGCCATCTCTCTCCCTTTCTCTCTCCCTCTCTCTTGCTCGCTTGTTGTCCAATTCGTCATCATTCCGGGCAATCGGACCTCGTCAAATCCGACAAGGGTGACCCTCGCCACCCAGCACGAGGCCGCCCTCGCGGCCATTGGCAAGGTGGCCAGCGAGCCTCACCGACCGTCACCTATGGCCGGTCGCCATGGTCCAACCAGCGGCCGAAGGGAGGAGGAGAGAAGAAAAAAACAATAAAGAAAAATAATAAAAAAATTCTAAAATATTATTAAAAATTATCTATGTCAGCACCGATTATACCACGTCAGCTGGTCTGTGTCTAGTCGGCAAAATCCAGCCAAAATTGGCCAGAAAAGACTGAATCAGCACTAAGTAAAAATGTTTAGGATTAAATTGGCACAAACATAAAATATTTATGACTTTTTTTTGGCACTTTTCCTGTTTTTCAGGATATTAACCCTTAGATATAAATTGATATTAACAATGAAAATATTTTCATTTGTTAATAATTTCAAGATATGAGTAATTATATTTTCAAATAATTAGTTTTTTATAAAACAAACGGAGCCATCCTTGCATGCATCCTGACAATAGTGGTTACAGCATTGACGTACGTCCCTTTTGAGCCCCTCCATTTCCCTTCCATCAAGGCATAAGCAACCTTTCAAGAATATTATCTCCTTGCGTCCTCCTCATTGAACTACAGACAACAAAATTTAGCTTCATCTGATCCTTTCAGCTGTACGATTCCTAAAAAATAAGTCTACGTTCCAGATTACACAGCAACAAACCAACTTCAACCCAGTCAACTCAAAACCCAACCAATCGCATTCCCAATCAACCGCAAACCTCAAATGGAGTTGACAATCACGAGAGCCTTGAGCGCCCCGGCGCCGAAGCCAAACAAGAGCCTGGCCTTGTTCTGGTCTCTTGGTCCTTGAATATCGACTCGAACATGGCGTTCGACCACATCCGGAGCGTGTACTTGAGTGTCAGGTGTGTCATGAACGGCGTCTGGCCCTTCCAGAGAGCTCGGACGCCCTCGGT
Organism: Eucalyptus camaldulensis; assembly: GCA_019915185.1. NCBI lineage: Eukaryota > Viridiplantae > Streptophyta > Magnoliopsida > Myrtales > Myrtaceae > Eucalyptus > Eucalyptus camaldulensis. The sequence continues at coordinate 14,291,555 of JAHSVA010000014.1, read as the reverse complement.
TTTGGCGATGGTGGTGCCGCACTGGGTGCTCCCCTTGTACGCACCAGACTAGTCGAGCTGGAGCAACGTCTTGATGACGTCGGTCGGCTGGAGGCAGCACACCTCCACCGTGACCCCGAGCCAGCCCGAGATCGCCTTAATGTAGGGCGTGACAGTGCGCTTGCAGTCGGAATGGGAGGAGGCTCGCGGCTCGCTTGCCATGGCAGTTGTTCGGTGTTCGATAGGATTGGCATTGAGCGGCGCTCGCAGGTTGTCGGCTTATATAGAAGAGAGAGACAGAGAGATAGAGTCGAAGTTCTCTCTCCGGCGGGCTTGAGATCTTTGGAAGCTTCGGTGAGCGGCGGATCGGAGATTGCGTGGTGAAGTGAAGCAGACACAGAAAACCGCATTTGCTCCGACCATCTTTGGATAGTTACAAAAAGGTTAAGAACCTGACCAATATTAATGATAATGCTGTCTGATGATGCATTAATATATATATATTATAATGCACGTGTATGCCTTCCCACACATTTACCCAATGCATTCATGTTCTTTTTTCTTTTTGTTTTTTTAATTTCAAGAATAGAAATTTTGTGTAGTTACCAAATATTTTCGAATGCTCGACAGCTTGTCCGATGAATAGAATTAGAAAAAGTCATTTCTAAGTAAAAATTGTTCTTAGGAACAAAATGATTACTAACTACACCATAAGTTATGAATTATAAAATGTTAAAAACTTAGGACCAATCTATTAATGGAAAAAAATTATAAAAAAAAATTCAAATTATGCCCATTACGATACATTTACCTTAAATTTTTTTTTTTGTGACATCAAAAAACCCCAAACTATACTTGTTGTGGCACATTTATACTATTTTAAAAAATATATAAATAAATTAATTAAAAAATAATTTTAAAAAACCTAAACTTGTTCTTACGTGACACATTTACCTTTAGATAATTTTATTAGCCAAAAGAATGTCATTTTTATTTCACAAGTGAGTATCATGTCAACACTGTTTGCTTTTTATCGTCTATGTAGACAATTTTTTTAATAGTTATAATAGACAGAATTTGATAGAGGATAAATGTGTCACACAAGAATGAGTTTGAGAATTTTTGTGTCACGGAAAAAAGTTTATAGTAAATATATCACTGTGGGTATAATTAAGAGTCCAACGACCAGGGGACGTTAGATCAATTAAAAAAAGACAAACTACCAAATGTGTAATGGTTGATCATATAATTGCAGATGCAACTACTCAAAACTTATTTCTAATAGACTAAGGGCGTGTTTGGTAATATTTTTGTTTAAAAATTGTTCTAGGGAACAAAAATAGAAAAAAAAAAAAAACATTTCTATTGCGGTAAACAATTTTTGAATAAAAAAACGTGTTTGGTAAACTTGTTCCGGGAATAAAAAGAAAATGAATAGAAACACGTTTGGTAAATTTGTATTCTTTTTTTTTATTTATTTTAATTTTTTAATATTTTTATTTTATTTTTATTTTTTTCTTCTTTTTGTTGGTCGCCGGCCTTGACCATGGCCGGCGATCGGCCAACGAGGGCCTGCGGCCTCGCTAGCCACAATGAGGCTCGCCAGCCCCCAGCGAGGCCAAGCCTCGCCGTGGTTGTGCGAGGCTCGGCCTCGCCTTGGCTGGGTGAGCTTAGGCTTGCCCAGCCTTGCCTCGCACCGGTGAGGCTTAGCCTCGCTGGACCACCGCTAGGCCAGCGAGCCTCACCGGTGGCTGGGCGAGCTTAGGCTCGTCGGATCTGGGCGAGCCCGAGCTCGCCCAGCCAAGGTGAGGCCGAGCCTCGCCAGGGGTCGGCGATGCTTGGCCTCATTGGGAGCTGGCAATGCTTCAGCAAGATTGTCAGCCAAAGAAAAAGGAAAAAGAAAAGAAGAAAAAAAGAGAAGAAAATTTGTTCTTAAAAATTGTTCAAGAAACAAGAAATGCGTTTTTCTTGTTTCTTGTTTATTGTTTTTGTTTCAAATGTGTTCCTGAGAACAAAAAAAATAGATTTGGAACAAAAACGCAAAGAAACACGAAACAGAAATTTTGTTCATAAACAGAAACAAAGAACATTAACAAACAAGCCCTAAGTTACATATTATAAAATTTTACAACTTTTAAGACCAAGCTATCACAAGAAACTAAGTTGGGGGTCCAAATCCATTTGTCCGGTCTTAAGTATGAACTTAAATTGCTTTGTCTAAAGCTTTGTGCAGACCTTAGCATTCCTTGGACGTAAAAAAACCAGAGGGTATTCTTCCATGTCATTTTCAATCATTACGTAGTCAATCTATCAAAGTAAAACAGACGTTCATTACAAACACCCTCGGAAGAAAATCCCGTGAAGAACAGCATTTTCTCCAACGTATTTACTGGAAATCAACTGATTTGCTACCAATCTATCTAGATTACCTAGCAGCTAATTGAATCTGCATTCGTTGTGCCATACCCTGCAGAAATTGACAAAGAGATGGTCAAAATTGTGTCTCAAGAGTCGAGAGCGCCAACTTTTGCCATTCGCGTGCAACCTACTCTAGGACTTTTAACTGCATCGGTCAATTTACTTCACATCCTCATTAGGGTTTTCATCGACTAAGAGCGATAAATCGAATCATTTTGTGCCTTCTTAAAAAAGACCAGGGAGGATGATGAAATTCTTCTGAGCAAAGAGATGTCACAACTCCATCAACGAAAACACAGGAGGATCTGATAGTAGTCTCAAAGGATTTCACACGAATGAATCCGTCACGTTACAACAACCCCGTAAATGATCGGCATAAGGGAGTTGGTACGCAGCGGACGCAGAAATTGTGCTCAGAAGAGAAGCGCGATATTGTCACTTCGCACATTCTTGGCCTATCAGGTAAAAGATCATGTGCGTGTAGACTGCAAATCAACCGAGTAAAGGCAAACAGCATATTCCTAAAATTCCCGTTTTGCATTTCCGGCGCAACTCTTTTTCATCGAAATTTCACGACACTCAACAGCTGTGACCCCTCTGACTTTACATGTTTAGGACTGGCAAAGTCCGAGATATTTACAGAGTTTCCCGCTACCACAACGGCAAGAATGAATTTTGCTGTTATCAAAATCAAACCACAAATGGGGAAAATTTTTTGAAGAATATGAAAGCTCACAACCCAGCAAGAACGCTCCAATTTACCTGGATAAGAAAGAAAGAAAAAATTAAGCTGAAGGCATCTTATGATGAGCATGGAAAATATCAACCTTTTGTCAACATGATTAACTGTAGACTTCGAATATGCACGCACATAAAGAAGGTAAGGAGAGCACGATAGGAGGCGATAAATCAAATTAGAGGTGGTCAACCATGCATAAAGCACCTCTAAGGCAACCCCGTGCATGAAGCTCCCATGATGCAGGAGGTCCAGAGAAGGGTCGGACCACTTCCGGTCTCAGGTATGCAGCCTTAGCTTGCAATTTTCATGATAGGCTGTTCCCACAACTCAAACCTGTGACCTCCACATCACACGGCGACAACTTTACCGTTGTGCCATGGGTCCCCTTCATGCACAGAGCACCTCTAGTGATGATAACACTGTTCATCAGAAAGAGAGACTTACAGATATATCTTTCTCCTTAATAGTGGACGATCACAACAATCTGAAGGGCACAACGTGAAACACCACTCGTTGGAATGTGTATGAAAGGCCACGACTCAACACAACATTCGCTTGTTTGTAGATGAAAACAAAACTATTGCATCTTCAGCGCTTGCTTCAATTGTGCAAATGCAGCTGGATGCATTCTGCTGATGGCAGAATTAAACGATTCTCCATGGATGTTAGCACATGCTTGAAGATTTTCCCGGACTGAGCTCTCTAGTGATAACTGGTTGACAGGGTCTGAGAACTTTATCTGTTGAAAAGGCCTTAAAACTATTAAAAACGAGAAAAAGCAGAAGGCTGAAGTGTTTTCACACACATTTGTATGTACTAGGTTTGAGGGAAGCCAATCAATGTCCCACCTGTCTTCTTCTTAACTCTTTACTTGGAATGGCTTCAAATTGACCTCCACTTGAGCCCGTAGTATCACTACTGAATTTTGTTTATTCACAAAGATCAGTGTTTTACTCATAAAAGAAGTTTGATACAATTCAATGAACCGGATAAAGCAGCATGTTTAGGAACTAACCCGGACTCTTCCTCATTCGCCTCATCATTTCCACCCATGATTACACTCGTGCAGACGCTACATGAATCAGAATAAAGGTGCATGCATAAGCAATATCTATAAGAATTTCACCAAATAAATGGCGATAAAATTGACTACCTCAGGATCTGATCAAGCTTGTCAAGAACTTGAGGCATTCTCAGGGTCAGAATAATAGAAAGGGCTAATCCAAGTGTCTTCTTTTGGATGGAACCCACATTGTCAACCTGTAAAGGAGCATACAAGTAAATCAAAGTTTCAAAGAGTCAAATAACCTAAAGAATGATTGCAATATTAAGGACAAAGACGTGGTCAAAGATCTCACTATTTGAAATGACAAATTAACAAAAGTCACTACTCTGCAAAAGTTTTTTTTTTTTTTTGGTAAAGCACTACTCTGCAAAAGTTTCCAGTCACATATTTTATAAAATTTATTTCTCTGCTACTTATTTGATAAAGACACGAGAAATTACAACTTTACTATGAATAAAATGTAATTCAAAAGTTCTATGACCCATTTGTGCAAGGAACTTTGAAGGATGGACTAAATAAATGCAGCTAATTCTCCTCAAAGCAACACAAACCAAATTTTTACAGTGTGAGGACACTTGTGTACATGAGAGCTGAAGGTCCAGCAAATTGGCTTCCTTAAGATATTAACCATTGAAATCTCATTTTAGGCTGCTCACAAAAGCTAACACAGCATGATAATCAACTGCAGCATCAAAACACAGAATAGAACCTAGTTCATTTGAGTACATGGCACAAAGTGGGCTTGATTCCTAATTTTACAATAAGGAATTCAACATAGAAAACTGATAGGTCAGAGGATATATGGATGATGCAACGCCTATCAGTTCAAATATCTACTTTCTAAATTCTTTTTCAACCGCATCAAAGATCAAAACTTCGTGTCTAGTTCCCAATTTAACCAGTAAAACTAGCTCAATCAACATCTGAACTTTATTTTCCTCCAATGACAACTGAATTTATAAAAAAGGCTAAGTTATTTGATTTGACATCCAAGTCCCATTTTACTTCAACTATAATAGAAAGAGCGGAAAATTTTCAAAAGAAAAAGAAAATAGTTTACAGATTTGAAAAACTTGGTAAAGTTATCTTCCCCTAATTACTTGTATATTGTCTTGAAGCTATTTAAAAAAAATTAATTTAAGAAATTGCTTTTTTCCAGTTTAGCGAGGTTTTTTTTTTTTTTTTTTGTCAGTCCTACTCTATTCCTAGACTATACTCACTCTCAGACTTTTGCCCTACCTCTTGCAGGGCGTGGGAGTCGAAACCCACTCTTGAAACTTACGCGTCCCCATCCCATCCCCCCCGAGAAAGTGGGGATTTGAATCCCTCATCTCCCCCCTCCGAGTTGGAAGAATGGCCGCTAGGGCGAACCCCCAGTGGTTAGTTTAGCCAGGTTGAAATGATCTTCAATTTGCCCTTTCCTTTTTCTGATTTTCTGGCTTTGACCTGTCTATGATCCAATAATATGGGGGTCAAACCACACATGCAACCTACTCAGTTAGAAATGTCCACTTCAGTTTCGGACATTTTTTTCAATTTAACACAAAGTTTCCTTTCAACTTCAAGTTGTTGACTAGTGCCTTAAAAAAAAGACTCTTTTTCTTTCTGGTTGCCAAAATAGTGGGAAAAGGGGCAAGTGGTATTGCAACTCTCTTGGATGTTTCAGTAAGAGTTCCACACCTGCCATAGAATATTCAGTTTAAGTCATGCAGATTGTGTGCAACAATTATTTAGATGGTAAGCTAGTCACTGCAGCTCCACCATGAAGCCAGTACATCCAAAGCTGGAAGCTCCCTAGTCAATGTGTTCCACATAAGTTCTAAAATCCCAGAAGCTACTAGGAATCAAAGCCAGGACCAAGGCTTCTCCAAACCACTTTGAAGCAAGCCTTGAACAACTAGGCCAACTGCCGAGCTGGTAAAAACCTCAAGTTGGTAATGAACAAGTTAATGGGACTCGTATCCATCACTCCATTTTCTTACTCATTCCCCTTCCTACAATATGTCAAAAATATTTATTCCTCTTGACCAAACAAAGCCTTACTCTCCTTCATGCTAGGGGTGTCCCCAAAACCTGCGCCAACCCAACCCAATCCAGCCCGGACCGACCCAACCCGACCCAGCTCGACCTTATAATTAGGGTATTTTGGGGTCAGGCCTTTTTAGGTGTTGGTATTGTTTAGGTTCAGGTCAGGTCAGCCCAGGTTTTCTCTCTCATCACATGCACAACAAGGATGAAACACCTAGCTAATCGGCCCCGATGCCGGCCCGACCCAACCTGATCTCTTAGGTTATATAATATTCGGGTATCAGGTCAGGTTGGATCACATACGCCCTTTAGAATTTTGGGTCAGGTCGGGTATCATAAAAACCCAACCCGACCCATTGACACCCCTACCCGAGATTACAGCAATTCCACTTCTATATCATTTCATGCATTCCAAAAGCAGACAACTTGGAGGGTCCCCATACTAATACTATTCAAAGATAGATTTGAGGCAATGCATGCATTCATGGAGGTCTTCCACTCTAAGCCCACCAAACATAGCCTGCACATTAGCAGTTGTTCCTTCCACATTTTTAAAATGTCATCCTGAAGCTGATGGTCAACCGATATTACCAAAATGACCAATTAGGAGACATGATTATTAGAAGTATATAGGGTAAAACGGTCTCTAGGACCTTAAGGCTTATTTTGATGCTGATTACTAATGTATATATACTGATCTTTAATGAATAATATGATCAACAATTTTCCTTTCACATGGTATCTGCGCACTTCATGCAATATCCTGTTCATAACATCAAATTGCTTTTGAATTCTATTCAAAGACTTGAATTACCAAATTAGACTATTAGAACAAGCCGAAAATACTTTTCTCCACCTTAGATAATACATACTCTAAAGATATCTGGTTGGTTGTACAAACATTTGGAAGAACACATACATGCAAACTCAGCCAAACACGAAACATCAACCAACATTTTATCAGCTAGAACTGGATGAAGGATTAGCTTAACGGTCTTCCCGTCAAATAACAAATCTGAATGCAAAGGGAGGAACTAGAAAATTTTGAAAAGATTCACTGTCAACTTCACTTAGAATTCCAAAACATAGGACCTTAGTTTAGTTGGAGAAAAGTAAATCATGACAATTACTATGACAGGAAATTTCACAACAAGTTCAAAAGTAATCATTTCATACCCATGTAAGGATCATCTGTAGCAACAGCTTGAAAGCAGGGAAGCAATCAAATTGAAGAACAAGAGAGCTTATTACCTTGTCAAGCCATGTGTCTACAAGGCAAAGTAGTACACTGTCTTTCACTTTCACTCCTGTGTTTTGAAGTGACAAGAAAAGGGAGGGCTCTGAAGTTAACTGTGCAAAGTAACTTGTGTTCATCACCAAAATCCTTGCTATTATTACAGCAGCAGATGACTTTACAGCTGTCTTTGATGGATCTCGATCGTCTCCTCCACTCAAGCACATAATAATCAATTTCTTTGGACAGTAGGAAAAAAGGGGAGAAAATGAGATTTAAACAGAACCTCAAGCCAAATATCATTGAAAAGAGATTTTATAACCACAAAGAACAAGAAAAAAGAAACAGAAGAAAGAAAAGGAAACTGGCAGGTGACTCCAGAAAAAGCATCGTGAGATATTTACAAAGAGAGCCAAATTACCTGAAGAGTACTGTTAATCAATGGCGGTACCTCCACAGGAAAGCACTGACATTTAAACATATAACGTATCGTTAGATGGCATCAACTTAAACCAACTGCAGTAACAGTGAATCAATGCTTTCCAGCAAAGAACCTAACAGTGTTTATTGTGCCATCTCATCGTCTCAACCAGAGGAGATGCATAGCAGAAGCTAATTAAATGAAGACCATTTACCTTAGCCAGAGAGATTGGCACATACAGCTCCCTAAAAAGCTGTTTGTGAACATTTGTGCATTTAGCAGCCAAAAGTAAGGGACGGATTGATCATTCATAAGTAATTCCAACAATGTTAAGCAACTGTCAGATCTTTTATCGGTGATATGAATTTAGTTTCTCTTAGGATCCAATTTTCGCAAGAATGCAGGATTAGGAATGCTTCAAGATACTGTACGGGTGGTTGCTAATCATAGGAGGATCTTGCTTTACTTGAATATATTTATGGAGGAACAGAGATCCTTCTACTCTTGCTTTCTTTGCATGGGAAGTTCTTCTAGAAAATTTAGGAATCGATAAACCCAAAAGAAGGAAAGATTATGCTAAAATATTTCTTATGCAATTGGCAGACGGTTCTTTGAACTGGCTATTGCTGCACCGAGATCAATTAACATGAACAGATTTATTTGACAAGAGTATCTCAATGGACAGCAGACAGACTGTCCATGGAACTGCGGGGTGTGGAAGAGTTTACAACGCATCTGAGAAAGAGGAGATGGCCTGGCCCTCTCACCTTTCACCTTGAAAGGAGAGAGAACAATTGAACTTTTGAGGGTAAATTGCAATTAGAGCAAAGGATGATGCCTTCGTGTTGTGGACTCTAATCATGCACTAACAATGCTAATACTTTAGCCACACCATGTGTATGTTGTGTTCTACTTCTCTTTAGGACATCATTCATGAGAGTCAGATGTTCACAGAGGGCCAAAATGAGGTTAAGAAGAGATGCCCTACTGAATCACGATCATCTAATTCCTTTCTGTTCAATTAATTTTTCTTGGAGAAGATGCTGTAAAGACTTGCGAATAGGAAGACAACCAATTTTTGGCAGAAAGAAAGTGGGTACTTAAACATGACTCATAAAGAATATGGAGAAAGTATGGTCTACTCACTCAGGACTAGACTTCAATACAGAAAGACACATGAGACAATTAAGTCTTTCATATCGCAGTTAAAGACAACAAGGCACTTCGATGTATACCGCATGACTACTGGAGTTGAATGAACTTCTTTGGAGAAGACCTTTTTATTTGAGCAAGCAACTGACATGCTGGAGAAATTACCAGGAAAGAAACAGCACAAGTAGGATATTCACTAAACTCCTTTGAGGAGAGCACAATGGCTTACAGCTATTATGGCAACAACAAATGCCAGCACTTCTTGAGTAGCTTCTCTGCTGGTGGAGCTACTCCAATCCTTGCCATGGATAATTTGAAAAAATTGGAAATCTATTGTCGAGTGGTGCTGCCTCAGCAAGGCAAAGAAAAGGTCAAATCCAACACTTTATTCAGCCCACCAATGATTTGGGAAAGTTCATTTTAAGAGTGGGAAGTGATCACTAATATTTCCGGAGAATGCATTCTCAAACATCTAGCCAAACATAGAAGATCAAGAATCTGATTTCTCTGGTCTGTATTTGCTCAAATTGGAAAAAGGACTAGAGAAAAGATTCTTTGAAGGATATAGAATAGATGTAGCTACTCTTATATAAGCACATGGATTAATTTCTTAGCAGCCAAAAGCAAAAAGTTGGCCGGCACGGATAAGGACAGATGCTACAAACAACTGTAGCAAAAAGGCTAAAGAAAGCATAGCTGGGCAGCAAGAGATATCAAGAAAGCATCGTAGAAGGTATCTGAGAGGAGAAATGCTTTATAGTACCCCTATCGCTACCCCTGTCAACACGATCTTCCAACTTAAATGCACCAAAGGACCCATACATACACAGATATCTCAAGGATTTTCAACTGCTGAAGAGTGATCGCAAATGAGGCACAACCTTGCATTCAGTAACTTTTTATATCTAAGCAAAGTTGCTACTTAAGGTGAAAAAAGATCACCACAAAACAAGATCTCATACTTTTAAAAGAATCAAAGGCATGAATGTTCTAAATATTATCAATTTATGCTTGCGAAAATGACTGCATTGATGGTCCACAAGTTCAGACAAGATCACATCATAGTCGTTCTTTTACAGGTACATAGTCAGAACTTTGCATAAATTTCACCTAAATGTTGAAATATATCAAAACGATGCACATATGCACAGTTGAGCATCTGGCAGAAAGTGAACAGCCAACTAGAAATGATCCAAAGATCAACAGATATGGGATATCCAGGGATGACTTGCACCAGTGAATGAGCTTCACAACTTGGGCTCATATGATCTACACTTCTCAAGAATCTAAAGTTAAGTGTACCAAGATTCAAGCATCATGTGGACATAGCTCGACCAAGAAAATATATTAATCTTATTAATGATTTTATTGTTTCCTCATTTACAGTCATGCTGCCCTCAAACTTTTCAGCATAAATCACCAGACAGCTGTGGACTTCTGATAAGTAGTACAAAAGAACAGAGTAATTTGAACTGGACATACACCAACGTTTTCTATTAAGGCAACAATTCTTTGCAAGTAAAATTAGTTTTCGTAATTCTTCTAGGATGAACGAAAGGAACACACAACTTCACCCATTGAATAGGAACTAGGGGTGTTTATCCACTCTAGGTTATTCAGAGATGCCAATATATCATAGCACATACAGAGATTGAAACATATTGCACCTGAATCAGAACATCAATGACTGGCAGAGTGGATAGGAGGCCTCTATCGTTCACATTTCCAACAATTAAGTCAAGCAGCTTTGCAATGCTGGAAGCATGTGTTCTCAAAAATTCTAAACCGCCCAAAATGATGTAACCCTCGATAATGTTGACAGCAACCTGACATAACAGCACAATGCCACAATCATAATAAGGGCGATTATACAATGATGAAACAAATAACCAATAACTATTCAGGAGGACACAAGCAATGAAAGACACAGGCAAAATCATGCAAAAGCAATTCTGATCTTAAGAGAAACAACCTCTGGGCTACAGGACATTTTATCCAAAGCACTTAAGCCATAGTAACCCAACACTTTGGCCCCATAATGTCACAGGAACTAATTTATAAAAGCGGCTAAGATGAAAGTATGAGTTCTTCATGCAAGTAGACCACTCAAGGCAAATTTACTTTCAAGTGCAGCACTTATCATAGCATGTATAATCAATATAATCTTCTAGAGTGTCTAGATTTAGAGCTTTTTATGATGACTACAAGCAAATGATGCATATCTAAGTGGTTCAGCTCCCAACAGGAAATATTCATTGAAAACTACTCTCCATAAGCCAATTTATCATCTCATGCCATATAAGACAAAAATGGACCATAAGCATGAGGTTGGAGGTCTGTCAATTACAGACCCTGACATTAAAGAAAAATATGGACAATTGCAAAACAACAGCTTTGTTTGGTTTAGGTTTTTCTTTTTAAGTATTTTTCTTTTCCATGCAAAGTCTGAAAGCAAAACAGAAGTAATTCAAAAAATTTTAAAAACTATGAAATGTTCCAAATGTCACAGTGAACTACATGCTAATATATTTATGAGTTCCACGGTTTCAGATGTTCAACATCAAACGAAAATCAAACTTCAAACATGGTAAGATTTATAAAAGAAAATGAGATCACGTGTGCCATTAGATGAATCACAATTAGTAGGGGCATATTTCACGAGAAATTACACTGGATTAGTAAATCCTACAAGATTTACAATTTTCAAAATCATCGAGTGTATGGAAAAGTTTTATGTGCTTCATCCTACACAAACTAGAAAAAGAAAAGTTTGCAGCCACATTCATTCCTTGTCATGTTACATTCATAAAGAGAAAGAACTGATGCAGTGCAGGTGACTAACAAAATTCTGTTGAAGGTCCTGTTGAATAGAATCACTATAGGGATGGTGCAAATAACATGAAAAGTTTTTAGAAGAAAAATTAACCTGCAAGTGATCAAAACTTCTTTCCATGATTTCGACCAAACATGGGAAGTATGACAACAGCTGGGGTACCATTGAAGGAGCATGAGAAATGGCAGCTTCCCATAACTGCACATTGCATCGCGTGTATTACTAAAATAAAACCAAATTGATAGAGACAAGCAATCATGTAGTGCAATTTGACCAAAAAATAAAGAGAGCCATTTGAGAAACCAACCAGCATACTATCCTCGAGAAGATTAAGTTCATCCGGGCTATTTATATCAATTCCCTTTTCCAGAATGGGCAGTAGCATGTTATAGCAAATGGGTGACTGATAGCCAAGAGCAATGACAAAGTTCCGGAGGCCAATGAGAATTTGAATCTGTAATAGACTTTCACCAGAAGATTCCTCCCATACCTTGTTCATGGAAGACAAGTACGGAAATTAAAATTTGGGAGAAGGGAGGGGGGGGGGGGGGGAGGGAGAAGAGTATGTGAAGATATTCAAGTCTCAGTAAAGAAAAATTACTTCTTAAATGTTGCTAAAGTCACTGCACAATGCAGATAAATGCAAATAGCATTTCAAGTGCATGAATAAATTATGCCGAAACCAATGTGGTTCAAGTAAGCTCCATTTTTTTCAAGCTAAGAAATGGACAATGAGCAAGCAGAGAGAGAGAGTTATAGAGCTCAACACACCACAACTCCTCAGGTAATCTCCATTAATAAAGCCCAACATGGAAACCAAAAACTCAGGATACCAATTGCCTATCAATTTTACCTCTATAAGTACTGTATTATGACAGTATCCAGATGTGTAAAGACTCATTCCACGATGAACAAATCCTATCTTTTTTTCTTGGTAAATTTAATTTATGAACAAATAAGAATTGTGGGATGTTCAGAAAAGAGAGTCTAATCAAGGCAAGCAATAATGAATACATCTCTAAACAGAATATGTTGAACTCTTTTCTTTAGAATTATAAAACACAGAGCAATAACATATGCTTGCATGATCTATTACTAGCTCATGACTTTAAAGGATAGGGCAAGAAGCTCTACTCCGACTTCAACTTCTCCACCTAATATCCTGAAGATCTTATAATCATTGTCACCCACCCATTCACAAATTATCTACCATCTTGACAAGGGATTGGTGGAAGTAAGAGAAGCCAATCACGGATTTAATAAAGGTTTCCAACTACTAAATCATCTCAAATGATGCCCAATCAAATATTCGCCACCTGCAGAGGTGTAGGGCAGAGCTATTTTCAGAATCCCAATTGTTTGCCATTTTATACTTTGGTGATATTGTGCTCCAATAATAGACAAAGCAAAACTAGTACAGAATTAAAGTAATACCTTCTGAAAGAATTCAATCAGTTTGCTTGAAAATGGAACCATATCATTCACGTATGCAAGTAGTACTGAAATCAAATTTAAAACCTGAACCTGCAAACAGAAAAAATTCATAAAAGAGTTTTTGTCCATGTTGACATAAGAAAGGTCACGTCACAAAGTACGCAGTAACTTTCGTTGAGATACAACCATCCGTCCAAATAAATAATCATCATGAAGCTATATAAGGAATAAAATTCCTGAAACATATCTAACAGAACAATAGAAGGATAAGCCATCCATTATCGTTTTGCATCACAGTATTATGCTTTTGTAATCTAGGTTTTACTGTTTTACCTAATGAACCAACCAGGTTTCATTCTGGTCACAGACAACATTCATTCAGCAGTTAAAAAAGTAGTCACCGAACTTCAGCATGCTCCTTGAATCAAAACTTTTGAGCTGTACCAGACATCTTCCAATTCAGTCAACAGGATAGATGGGGCTATAAACATTACAAGGGTTAACAATACATAAAGAGTACAGCGTAGCTACTACATATTTCAGTACAGATGTGGTGGTAGGCCAATGTGCATTAGTTTCTAGCCAAATCCAGCATAAAAAGCCATCGAGCTAAAAGTACTACAGAGAACTTAACCTCAGATAGAGATGCTGAAGATATAATGTAGCCAGGAAAGCTTTGTACAACAATTTTATTCAAACTTTGTTAACTTGTTATGTTACCTTTGAATCAAATTCCTGGACATCCTCTACTAAATTAAAGCAGAGATTAAAGCAGATTGCAACAAGATCAGTGAATTCACTTTGCAAGAAGTTTGCATCTTCAATGTGTGAACACAAGGACCTACAGGCTGCCAACTGCCATATTAGACAAACAACTTCAGATATTAGAAAGTACTCTGATACAGTTGATTAAAGATTTTGTCAAATAATTAAAAAAAAGTAGGAGACATTTCATATCTGTGAATTTTCAGTTTGCATCATACCCTGACTGCTAGGTCCTTGTGCTGCAGAAGCTTTATCAAAGCACAGTACACTGGTCTTTTTGTATCATCTTTGATCTGCATGCATCCATCAGAAAATCATCACAAAACAGAGTATGGATTGCAGAAAACACATAAAGGACAGACTCCACAAAGAGTAGCTGAAATATCAAGATTGAATATGTGAGAAAAACATCCTCGAAAAGACCTCTTATTCTAAGAAAGTATTCACTTCTTCAAAAATCTGATGCAAACCATCAAAAACTCTATTATAATAGTCAAAAAAGACCATAGTGCAAGATTTCTTTTTAATTTCTCCTCCATTCTGTTCTGGGAACCAATGAATTAGGATTCTCTAGCCACTTTAAGCCAATGATGACATAAATTATCCAGCACTTACCTAAAGAAAAGCAATCGTCCAGGAAATGGCACAAGGAGTTGACATGATAGATTGAGAGAAAAGAACATCATAAAAGCATTTCTGGTTTTATCTTAACTTCGTCACCAGTGGAACCAGTAAAACTGATTAGGAAGAAGCTTTATAAACTTCAAACTACTCCAGGCCGGAATTTGCTTATCACTACACACCCCATGTAGGGAGAGACCCCCATAAAAAAGCACTTCTATCAGATCATGTTTCTGCCTTCAGCACTTCTAAGAATTCACTGAAAAGCTCACATGCATCCCAGACTCCCAGTTCCAAAAGAATATGGATGTAGTGACCAGCAGAAAAATGCATACACACATATCACATAAGCATCACATTGACTTTGACCAGCATTTTCATGAACAATCAGAACACATGCAGTAAACCCATGAGCAGGAACTTGCCTTAGAAAATGCAGTAAAAGATTTGTGAAAGTTTGAATTGCCACATTATTTGAGTGCACGAGTTGTGCTAGAACAACAAAGGCAGAGTAATCTCAATCCAAAATTTATCTTAGTGTTCTGAGATATATCTCCAAGCATCAAGAATGAACACCAAGTAATGAGACATGACTTTGCATCTCCCCCGCTCTAGAGTTGTACATAGGAATATTCATCCACTTAAAAAATTTACCAGAATTCTCTCTCATGAAGATATTCTCATCAGAAACCCCAAGTTTTCTTGGAAGCAAGTGCCAATAAGTAGAAGTGAGTTAAGATTCAAAAACAAATCTCAGTAGAAGCATAAGGCAATATTGTCTTTTTAAGTATTAGCATGTAACATTGGTATCAGAACAAGTGCAACTGCCAGATTACACAAATTTAAGCACCAGTTGCAGAAAATAAGTGCCTTTACTCAGGAGAATGGAAAAAGGTTACCTCAGAGACCCAGTGTCCCAATATCAGTGCAACCTTCCTATGAATGATCCGCATGTTAGGATGATCATTTGAGAGTTCAAGAGATAGTGCACCGTTGAACCTGCAATTAGGAGTTTCAGGAAGAGAAGTCTCAAGTCAGGAGGTTACCCTGTTTGAGTAGTCATCTAGTGACATACTTATCCTGACAAAGTCTGAAAATACAAGTCATACTGACAACCAGCATAAGATTTTTGTTTTAAGTAACAACCAGAGGTGACGATTAACCATTGCTTCCATCACAGGTACGCCTTATTAGCAGGAAAAATGACAGAAGTTTAAAAGACTGCACAGATATTCCTCCACGAGAACACAACCTACAAACAAGATACTTTGCCGATGCATTCATAACCCATAGAGTGGAACTGGAAAGGAAACAAATTAGATGGCCAATCGATGGATTGCAAGATTGAGAGCAATCTTTTCTGTCAAAGTAGATAGAAAGCCTTCAATTGTTTTTATTCATTTTGTGGAATGATATAGATAAAGAGCCTCCTGACATGAAACCACAAAAGATTGAGGATGAAACAGACTTGGAAAGGGATATTTATAGTATAAATGGTACCAAGTTAGGGACAAGAAGCTAGAAATATCCTTCAAGAATTCAAAGGAAATTCCCATCAGCCAAGAGCGCTCTGTGTGAGTGGCAAGATCCAAAAGTCATAGTTTTGTAGAGCGCTTATATAATTAGGGTTTGCCTTACGTATTGCTTTTATAGAAAGTGTATCCATCTTTAGACTGTTTTGCTTGTCATGGATTTGGGGATCCTTGCCATTAATCCCTTTCCTTCCGCCAGCAAGGGCCCTGGCTCCGCCAGATTGTAGAGAGTCCAACTATAATTCAAGAATCTATAAGGCCTTGCGGCTGAGTTATGAGAAACGTTGCTACACGACACCTTCCGGTGGCTAGTTAACAGAAAACCTATAATGATCTATTTAGCGCACATACACAGAAAGAATATCAGAGTGGAATGCCTGATTTTATATCCCACCTAAAGGCTTTAAAGAGTTGTCGAACTGATTGACAAAAATAATTTATTGCGTAATCTTAGTGACAGAAAATGCATCACAAGGCTCTGGCAATTGTGCACAATAATGGGCATGTTCCATGGATTATAATACTAAACACAGTCAGAGGAAGAAAATTTTCTACAAGAGGCTTGGAGCACTGTGCATAGTTACCTAGGCTAGAAAGGGACACTTATACACAGTTCAAGGCTGATTTTGGTATTAAAAAAAAATCTTCACCAACAGTGTTTAGCATAAAGGTCCTAATTCCGTTACAAAAAGTTGCATTGCTAAATTGATGGTGGTATTGGAACAGCATTACACAGACAATACTTTGTTTATATGTGATGTCTGACAAAAACAAAAATTACTGTGAGGTTTAGTCATTGACCATGCTTCACTTGTCCCTCCCTGGACAACCCAAAAAGTAGAAGACAGAAAAGACCCCTGCCACACCATTACCCCCATTCCCCACAAAACAAAAACAACAAAAAGGAAACCCAGTCTGGTTTCTTGAATTCCACTACTCAAAACAGTAAAAGAACAAGAGATTAAGAATATAGTGCTAGCGTCCCATAAACTTGCGGTACACTAGCAACAGAATTTTAAGAAAAAAGTGCTGCATTGAATTTCTGGATGGAAAGCTCCAAATAGGACAGAGATTAAATACCTTATATGCATATCAGTAAATCAACTATAGTTCGCACAGAAAGATTGACTACAGAAACTATAAGGGCTTGTTTGGTTGTGCCTTGTAAAAAGTTAAGTGATTATTTTGCTCTCCCACCAAAATTTACAAGGCCTTTCCTGCGCAGCTTAGGTGGAAGGTGAAGAAGAAATTATTAGAACTTCTAAAAGATTTTGAGAAAATTATATGTGAAGGCTTTGGGTGTTTTGAGCTAAAAAAATTCAAAGTACATCTGTCGCAAGATTTACATTATGCAGGAAGTAAAATCTACCCAGACAAATCCTAGATCTGTCCAAAGAAATAAAGCAAATACAAAGAAGATCGCCTTGAGACATTAAGAAGATTAGTGGATATACTGGTTTCACGAGTACAAATACACAATTATGTATGGTACAGAAGTTGCTCACTTGAAACTTCTAGCAAAAGGGAGTGATAAATGTCATTTATGCTAATGCTAAAGGACATATAAATCATTCTTTGTTAGTATTAGCAAGAGAAGAGGGGAGTTGATTCTGACCAAAATAAATGCCCTATATGTTTATAATGTCATAGCTTGAGGCAAATGATACCTTAGGTAAATTAGTGAATTATAAAAATGTATATATATATATATATATATATATATATATATATATATATATATCAACCACGTGCTGATAGTTAAAAAGCCGTAAGGATTTAGAAGTAACATGCACAACATACGTAGCCTAACTCTTTTCGTGTAAGATCCTGCTGCTCCCCTCTTGATAATGTGAACAAGATTCCAGGTGTCGACTGAAAGAGATTGTGGGGAGAGAGTATTCTCTTGATAGCACCACAGCTTAGAGCAGTAATGTGAGTGCACAAACACATGCATGTGAAAGCAGGAAGGTAAATGATTATTCTAGATTATCCTTGTGGTTTGTCCCTGGATGGCATTTATTATTTTTATGACCTTCATGCACAATCTGCGTTCTGACCAAATATAAGGAATAGAATGAATAGTTATCTAACCAATCTTTGAAGCTCAGGTAGTTTGACAGCTCATAATAAACATATGCAGCTGCCCCATAAGCAGCATCTTTCAGAAGCAATCCCGGAGTGACTTCCATTGTGGAAGTAGGACAACCATTCATTGCTTCTTGAAGGATGGAAACCACAACAGGACCTAGTAGCTGAAATAAAGAAGCACGAACAGAATAATCAAACAGGGAAAAACGTGATAACAGTAATTTCAAAAGATATTCAGTTCGATGCCACCTACTTGACTGTTATTTTCAAACAAAACGATGTATAGAGCTTCAGCACATGGTCTTAATTTCTCTGTCCATTGAACCATATCTTGTTCATGATGAAAAGACTCTGGGTTTTGGTACCATTCCTCCAAATCACCCGCCGTCAGAACGAAGTACCTGTCATGATGTTACTATAATGGTCTTAGGTTCAATATGATGATGTTTGGAAGAGAAACCATTCAAAATGACCGACCAATAAGTACAACATTGGATCCTAAAAGAGGCTCCACCAGCCAAATCATTGCATAATAGACTGCTAATACAGCAATGGTAATCCCCGGTACCCCTTATCCAATTTATTCGCCTCATTCTACCTTTTTTACCATCAACAAGTTCTTCTTTGGAGAAGCAAACTGCGAAATCATTTGCCAGAAAAATATCTCTAGGAAAGCAGCATATTTGTGGAGTGCTGCAGTGCTGTTTCAGCCAAAGTTCACAATTATCCATGTTCGATACAGGAAATGACTATCCTATCCCTCAAAATCTCTCCATCCTTTTCCACACCAATACCAGAAATTGGTGAAAGAAGCCAAACATGATGTTTGAACTGCTAGAGTCCTTTCCAACCCCAAAGTTACTTCAGAATAGACCCCTTGACACCCAAAGACTCCTATAGAAGCAAGAAAATTTCCCCCAAAGAATTATTAAATCCTATCTCAATCTGGTTGCTTCAAAACCTCCAAATGCCATCACGAGCAATAACTGATGTACTAGAAATACGTATCAAAGCACCACTAATTTATGTATATAACTAACTGCCAGAAGGAGCTAGATAGTGAAATAAAAGCATATGTCCCTAAAAGGGCTAATGCTTTTAACAATTGATCTTCCAATTTTCCAGAAGAGTGGCTAATTATAGAGGAAAAGAAACCAGTGCATATCATTCTAGATCAGTTTATCATAGATGCATTGCCAGCTCTGCTCCTTTTGCCCTCTTCTATTCCTACAGCAGTCACCGATGGAATATTCAGGTTCTAGATCACTATTTCAAGGCCAATTAACAGAGGCAGTGTAGGGAAGGCCTTAATAAATGGACCGATTAAATATGAGTTGAAGCATATAATGAGAACAATCATAAGATTCAAGTATCCCTTGATTACAGAATCAGTGCCAAGCAATATCAATTTATTGATATAGCTCTTCGCAACAAGATAATTAATCAACACGTTCACAGGAGAAGGAAAAAATCCCAGGTGATCAACGAAAAATATGTAAGTTGTCAGTTAAACCCAGCAAGAGGAAGACATAAAACAAATAAATTAATTTTTTACTTTTTAACTCTTCCCCTATTGTGTATCATCTGGAATCTGGCCTTGCCAACAAATACAGAGAACTATTCATCTCCTATATCAATAATATAAATGTAAACATAAGTTATCAAAGAATAAAGCCTACCAGACATTTAAGTGTCCGGGACATCCATGGATCAGTTGTGTCTTCATTGTAATTTTGTTCAATGCTTATGGCATTTCATTTTCAATTCCTCTGGATTAAGAAGACATGGGTTTAGCATTTGTTTCAGTGCTGGAGATTTTCTTCTGGCTCCCGCCCTTAAAAATTGGCTCGAATAAAGTCTGCCAGACATTATAAGTGTCCAGGACATCCACAGATCACATGCATTTTCATTGTAATTTTGTTCAATGTTTACAGCATTTCATTTTCAATTCCTCTGGATTAAGCTGAAGTTGGTTTTGCAATTATTTCAGTGCTGGAGATTTTCTTCAGGCTTCTTCCCATACAAATTGGCTTGGAGTGCCACTCCTTTTTTTCCTCATGTGGTGCATTTGCATGAACAAATTAAAGGACTATACCAACATATCTGAATCTTCCCTTGATCCATTTTGCTGATTTCAAGCAAACTTTATCTTCCAGTCATTTCATGAATTACTGTTATCTCGTTAGTTTACATTTCATGTTCTTACATATTCCTGATGTACTTGAACAGTTATATAAATTTCCATCTTAATAACATTTAGTAAATCAAAAGTCACCAGAAGCAGTTGATATACCACTATCCTAACTTTACCTGATGGGAGCATATTAAATGAAAAGAGGCTTCACTTGTCAGTGTACCTACTTAAACTAGGGAAAGAGGACTGAAGCCAAAATTTAAACCCCTCCCAATTTACAAATAGGAATTAACACACAGCATAAGTTCCATTCTTCAGTCATCACTGGAGATAATTGAACTGAAAGGCAGTATCTCATTACCTTCTGATCAGGACATTGCACAGGAGTACTATGCGATCGCTAGGTAAAAGAGACAGAAGGAGACTTCCAATGACAGCAGAAATGTTTTTCTTCATCTGCTCCGGGGACACCCCATTTTCATCTACCACTCGGCCAGTGAGACTTTGCTTGTACTCTTTACATTCGAGTAAAGATTTTACCATTATCATACACTGAATAATGAACTCCTCAAATGACATCACATTGGCCTTGGGATCTATTATAATATTCAAACAGAACTCCATTACAGGTGGAAGAACGCATTTATCACCAAATGAATAAGGATGCCTTCCTCGAATCGAGATTAAAACCTTCATTAACTTTGTGCACACTCTCCTTACGAAGTCCCAGAATTTAGGATATCCCTTCTGAAAAGATGAATCTGCAAAAAATGAAGAAATTAGACAGAGGATAATTTAATATTTCAAGTTCAAAAGAATTGCTAACGCCATTTAGTCATTACTTCACATCAGAAGAAATCTCAAACAGTACCTCATTACAGATATATATCAACTGCAATTGTCTAAAAGAAGTTCAATTAGAGTCTTTGCTAAAACATAAATTCTATTTTTAAGTAAAGAATCCTTTCAGTCAAAATAATCCCCTACAATGGACTGAGAGTTACATATGGCTCCATAAGACTAATTTCTGGGGCTAAAAGATTTCTAAATTTACTCCCAACAGCATAAAATATAGTGGTGCTTTCAACATAAAAAGCTGCACCTATTCTGGAAAACTGCCAAAATTAAGGTTATGTACATCTCGAAGTCTACCGTTAGATCTATAATTTTATGAAATTAACGCTTTTCAAAAGCATGCTAGAATCAGGATGAATAACATATCCATTAACATTTTAACTGATCAAAAAGGAAGATGAACATGTTATGTAGCCCAAAGTGAAAAAGAACACATAATCTTTTAGTGAGACAGTAAGATTTAAGCTACAGAATACACATATCTTAATTGCAAAACCGTCGCATTCTATGCTTGCTACATAAGCATGTGCATATGGACACTGACATGTCCTTGTGTGATTATAAGAACACTTGTGTCGCAAGCATGGATACGCACAAGCCTGTCTCATGTGCATGTAAACACTGACAGAGATGTGCATATAAAAACTGACATGTCCCTGTGTGATTATAAGAACACTCGTCTCTGCAAGCGTGGGTATGCACATGCCTGTCTTGTGTGCACATAAACGTTTATACATGGATGAGTACGTGTGCACATGTGCGACAGAGAGCACAGGGGGAGGTTGGGGAAGAGGAAGATGTACTTAATGTACCTTCATACATTACACTCTGTAAAAGAATATCAAGAAGACATGTCAACATAAGCATCAAAAGGTTAACGGGCAATGCCAGAAGATCATCAATTTCAGCATATATGTTGCCTTTCATCCATAAATCAGGCTAAGAAAGCAAGGGTTAACTTACAGTAAGGGAGAAGAGACTGAATGGCAGTCAAGAACACAGGAGAGACCTCCTTAACAGGTCGGACCTCCTAAAAGACAGCAAGAAATAGCTTAGAAAAAATTGTCCTCTTGGTATTTTCCTAGTCCATCTGAATTAACCTAAAACATTTTCGGACATATGGTACCTGCATGCTTTTTGAATCACTTGGAAATCCTGAAATTATTAGCTGTCTTATGATTTTGAGACACAACAACCATCGCTCACACGTCAAATATAGTTCATCATTTTGCTGCTCAGAAGTTTGAGAAAGTGCTGAGAAACCAGACAATATAGTCTTTACATCACTCTGCCATAGGTGCCAGCAATAATCAAAGAAACGGGAGGATATCTGCAAATTCAATCATTTTAGAAGATGCGCATTAGTAATGATTCCGAAAAATAAAAGAAAACAAGATAGCAAATGAATGCTTAACAAACCAAATGACAAATTTGCAATGCTGCATTGAACTTCTGGCATTCCATATACAAAAGATATATTTAGTGAAGCCAGTATACCTCGGCAAAGTTTTTTTGGTCCGATGTAAGCCGTTTAGTTGACAACTCCTTTAGAGTTCGGAAGATTATCATAAAAATTCTGTGTGAAGTAAGAGTATCTGCTGACTGAAGCTGTTGGCCCAAAATAGAAAAGAGGTATGGCCTTAAAACATGAAAAATCAAAAAGTTAAAGCATGTACCACAAAGCTTAAACTTTTACAGAAATATGGCAGCAATGCTACACTGATAGCAGCATGTGAAGTGACTAGTGTGCATCATCAATATTCCTGCCCTACTATTGTTGATCTCAATAAGAAAAAATTAACTAGTCTTCTTGACCTCAAAAAAATGCACTCAACTGAGTATGTGTTACACTTATCAGGGCTCAACTGTTCACTTACTTGAGCCCTCGAAAACCCACATATTTGTCGTGATCTATCAGCACTAAGTGTGAGATGATTTAAGTACCAAACCTTAATATGTGAGATGTATTTGAATAATTCTTAGACCAAATAGACTAGCATGACGAATTTTAAGTAAGTTGACCGTCATGACAACACTCCAGTGACTGAATTATCCCAATTGGATGACTTAGTATAGCTTTCATGCCTAGATATATGAAATTTAAAGATTTGAAGAGTTTGACATTAAATAAGTGAAATTTCTAAAATTAAAAAAATATATATACATCACATTTTTTACTACAAATGGTGATTGAGGCAACAAGACATGTTCTAGCTATGGAAATGCTGTTCTCTTTTAAGCACACAAGTTTGTACAGCCCCATCAATATGATGCACAAATTCTTGCCATATTGAGATAGCAAAAGAAAATATTTCAGCACTCCATCATACTTGTAGAGTAAAATAAAATAAAATAAAAAATGCTTCACCATTTAATCATCTAATCGTTATTAGTCCATTTAACTATTGCCAAGCAACTGTACACAGCTACGGAATATACTCGTAAAGCAACTCAAACTGTAATTTTTTGTGATGCACATTCTTTCCTCAACTAACAGTACATACTCAGCATAATACTTCTCTTTCTTCACAGAAAAATGGTACTTCTGACAACAAAAACAACCGACCTTAACAAGGTCAACAGATGCCTCAGTTCGATCAGGATAAAAAGGGGACGGGCAAGAAGATCTCTAATGCAATGAAATCTCGTATATGTCAAAAAATAATAATGGATCTCATTGAAACAAGAAAGTTACTCTGCTAATCATTTAAGACAATGTATCAATCCTTTATACACTCATCAAATCATGCTGTTGTTATTTTGTCAAAAAATAAATGATTACAAAGAGATTGTGGATGAACAAGGTACCACTCTTTTGGATAATCAAAACGAGCTATTTTTGAGATGAGTACAGCCAACATCACAGCTATCTGCATTCATGTAAAGACAAGATTCCATTAATTAAACTAATAACCTTCAGCAAACATTTTGGACAAAAAATTCGTGAAGAGAGACATGCTGCAAGATGACTTATTGCAATAAACAAGAGGACAAGAGAGGAGAAATGCGAAGATAACTCCAACAAAGCTTAGAAAATGCAACTCCTAACATCAAATAGAAAAGGAAATAAGGAAAGGAAAAGAAAATCCTTTATTACCTGATAGTTCTCTTCTCTCAAATGGGACAACAGCTTTTGCCTCAGATGGGCCTTCTCATCAGCGCTGATTCCCCTGTAAAGAAATTATCCGCTCACAAACTAAATGCATGTGCGTCTTATCTTAAAATATCCAAATAGAAGAAAACCAACATGCGAAATAAAAAACCAGACAAATAGGAAAAAAAGGGGAAAATCACCCCAACAACCAATGCTTCTCACAAAGGTTCAGAACACATTAGGATGCATGTCACAGGTACCTACTCAGTGAAATTACCATAGCTTTCCACGATTAGTTCTCACTCCTCAGGAACCTAGAGTAAGTTTGACATTATGTTACTTATTTGTAGTTTGTAGAATTTGTGATTTGCCTAGTTGATAGAATATTTATTCCCCATTATTGTCAGACCATCTCTGCCTTCGGCTTGGAAAAAGTAATATCTCAGATGGTGTGCAAGCCAACCACGCGAGTACCATGTGATTTGTCAATCGTAGTTAAATGAGCCATCCACGCCTTATGTATGACAGTTGCCACAGGCTTTCTATGCTCTCCTTGCCATATTGCAGGTTTAGAAGATCGTGCATAACAATGTTTCAAACGCCAGAATCAACAGACAAATCCTTCGCAGTTACAATGCCTTCCTCTCGAGCAACTTACGGGGTATCGCGCCTGGTCCTCCAGTACCGGTTGACGCTGTTCTTGAAATACACCGACGCCATCAAGCGGACGTCCACTTGAGACGCCAAATCCTTCGCGGTTATCACTTCCTGAACAACACAGAACAACCTCCTCAGCTTAAAGAGAACCGCCGACTCATCCACGCATTCAGCGCGAAAACAAACACGCGCGACAGGCGCAACGCCGGAAACCACTCCCGACGGGAGATGCCAATCCCACGGCACAGACCGAAAAAGCTCGGGAGCGAAGAGGAGGGAAGATACCATGAGACAGGAGCAGAAGCCGGGCCTGCTCTCGAACTCGCCGAGCGCGGCCTCGGCCGGCTTGCGCACCCTCTCGTCGCCGCTCATCGAATTGGCGAGCAGGGCGTAGACGGCGGGGAGGTCGGAAGCCGATAGCGCCATGGCCGCGGCACCTTCGGAGCTCCGGAAACCGAGAGGCGGCGGCGGAGGAGGAATCGGGCGGGGGGGTCGGCCGGAGATCCGATTGCCGCCGGGGGACGAATGCCGCGTCGCGGCGGAGATGAAGTCGAGAGGAGGTCGGCGCCGATTGATCGATTCGTTCGGGTTTTTCTCTCTGCGTGCTCGCAAGCGGAGGAGGAAAAATGGAAGGGAGGAGGAGCGAGGAGCGAGGAGCGAGCTGGTCTCGTTTTCTTCGCTTTTTAGAGAGAGAGTTTACACGACGGGACGCTTAGCACCGTGATGTGGTGAAGCTTTTGCATTAGAATATTATTTTGGAACTTTTCCTTGCTTTTGCCCGGAAAATTAAAAAACTCCCTTTTGTTTTTCTTTTCTTTTTTCGCTTTTTAAAAATACCATTAACTCTGCTAATTATGTGGGTTATTATCATTAAAAAAAATCTTAAATCGATACACTTGTTACAAATATAACATTTGTTAAATTATATCAATACCACAAAACCGATATAAATAGAACAAATGAAGTCAATTGTCACATGTCATCAAGCTCAGTAATTTAACAACAAATTTAATAAAAATTAATATAGGGTAAATTTGTCACGAATGCATTAGTTCGAGGTAAATTTATTAAAGATGTATCAGTTTACGGTTTTTATTAATCAAAATATCATTTATCATTACTATATCAATTTAAAGTTTTTCGTAATATTAATTCTAAAATTCTCAATGATTAAAATATTAATTTTGATAAATTCATCATTTGGGGGAGTTTTTTTTTTTTGGATCGGTATTTGGGGGAGCTTTTTTTTTTAGTCGGTATTTGGGGGAGTTCACGACACACGACGCTTAGCACCGTGATGTGGTGAAGCTTTTGTATTAGATATCATTTTGGGACTTTTCCTTGCTTTTGCCCAAAAAATTAAAAAAAAAAAAAAAAAAAAAAAAAAAAAACTTCCTTTTGTTTTTTTTCTTTTTTTAAATATGCCACTAACCCTGCTAACTATTTGAGTTAATATCACAAAAAACTGCAAACTAATACACACAAATCTTAAACCAATACAATTGTGATAATATACAATTCGTTTAATTGGATTAATACCACAAAACTGATATAGTTGTAACAAACGAAGAATAAAATCTAAAACTACTATATAAGTCATTTGTCACGTGTCATTCAACTTTAATAGAAACTAATAGAGGGTTAATTGATTACAAGTGTATCAATTTGAAGTTTTTAGTAGTCAAAATTTTAGTTTGGAATAAATTCATTACTTATCATTAGTTTGGGGTTTTCGTAATATTTACTTTAAAATTTTCGATGGTCAAAAAATTAATTTTGATAAATTTATCATGAATATATAGTTTGGAGTTTTTTGTGGTGGTAAACATATTTTTTTCAAACCCTACCAAAATTAACATTGCTAAAGATAAATGTAAAAATCACTATTCCTATCCACTCACCACTACCAATCGAGCATCAATGACTATCGACATGAGAACTCAAATGTCCATGATCACTATGATCATGTAGGTTGTGCAGCCAAGGCCGTTGCAAGTCTCGAGCCAAGAGTCGTGATGGCCACAAACTCCATTAGCCATCACTGATGGTTCGAGATTGGGTGGGCGTCGGATTTGGCCATGGCAATTGGCATGAGCTTAAACATCCATTACAAAATGATTGGACACATGTCTCTCCAATTTTCCTTACTTTTAATTATTATATGACATGATGTGGTGCTTATTTAACGACACGTATGCTTTTTAAGTGAACCATTCATATTGGTAATTCAAGAAAAAAACATAGCGGAAAGAGATCCTTTTAAAAGGCAATTGGATGTTTTTGAGACCTTGAATGGGAGCACACCCATGGTGATTTTTTCATCTTTAGGATAGGATGAGTTTCATTTTACCAGTCAAGCACACATTTACGAGCCAAAGTGCACAAAATTAGGATGAGATGGACTTGGACATGAGTCCTATGGGGGTACAAATGTAATTTTACCCCTTTTTTAAGGAAATATCTCTTAACAACTGTAACATGTGGGGTAACATCTGTATATATATTAGATAATGCACGAAACTCAAGTGCTAAAAGAAATCAATCATAATATTAAATAATGCAAATTTGTTAAAATTTCACGAATATAGCCACTTTAATGGATAAGATTAAGATATTTTAAGAAAAAAAGAATGAACGCAAATTAGGTAAAATGGGAAAATGACTCAAAGATATAATGACTAAAATTGGTTACTTGTTATGTATTTTCAAAAAGAGATAGAAGAAGAAATTGACACGTTAACATCATTATTTTAAATTGCCCACTCAACATATAATAATTCATATTATCAAATAAGGTTTCATTTGTCATTTGAACAATTAGAGTGATTGCACAACTAAAAAATTTATAAACAGTATTAAACATTGAACCAAAGTTTTTAAATTGCTTGAGTCATTTTCCTAGATTCTAATCGAGACCATCAGAAAATGGCAATAGAGCAGGATAAGAGTTTAACAAAATCAAGCATATCATAATATTGATATCGTAAGGGATGTCAAAGGTCAAATATGAAGTCATTTTCAACATCTATACGCATTTTGTCCATTACTTAATGTACCAAAAATAGACATGACATGTCGAGCGCGACTTGATTTGAGCACATACGATAAAGGCATACGATGTAGTTTAGAAGATATGTAATTTGTTCTTTACATGAGATATCATGACCAACATTTAATTTAGAAAGTTACTTAATTTTTAGGAATGCTATAACCCAATATAAAAGATTACCAAAGACTTTTGATCCTATGGCTCTATCTGGGAAATAAAATAAAGAAGGACAACAATAATTTGACCAAAAACTCTAGAAACAATTTAAATTTTTGACAGCAAAAATTTAGAAATTTCATAGTGTTGGGATTTTATGAACCTGATTAGTTTCGAACATAGAACAAAGAGTTAATAAAATCTCAAATTGATATATTCGTAATAAATTTATTTAAAACTAATTTACTCCAAACTAATACAAATGTAATATATTTACCATTTGTTAGTTTTTGTTAAATTTTACTATTAAATTATTAAGTTTGATAACATATTATAGTTAACGGGTATATTAGTTTTGAGTTTTTCCCTTTGTATATTATTCATGTATACCGGTTTATGATTTTTTGTGGTATTAATTTAATTTAATAAAAAATAATAAAGGATATATTTATCACAAATATATTAGCTTGTGGTTTTTAATAGTTAAAAAGTTAGTTTGAAGATAAATTTATTATATGTATTTCATGTTAAAATTTAAATAAATTTATCGTAAATATATCATTTCAGGAATTTTAAAGATTTTTCATGATATAAATTCTCGAATGAAAATGAAAGAACCCGGAGAAATACTCTTTCATCCCGCAAGGATCGCATTCTGAAATTTGATTGGTCGCCGCGCGTGGAACCGCACTCGAATGCCACGTGGATATGAAGCGTACGCCGCGAAGCATCTGGACTCTCCCGCCGCCCCCACCTCCCGGCAAATTTATATGAAGCCCGCCCAGTTCGACGTCACCATCTTCGTCTCTCTCTGCTGGCTTCGTTCACTCGCTCGCTCATCGCAGCATCAATCCGGACGTTTCGATCTCGTCTCCAATCCTTCAGAGATTCCGACTCCAAGGCGGCGTCGATTCTCGCCGGCGATGAAGATCCGTCGACCGTCGTTGGTGATCCTGTGGCTCCTGTGCCTTTCCGCCCTGGAAGCCAGGAGCATCGACCCTTACAAGGTGAGATCTCGTAGGACGCAGTTGATGGCCTTGAATTGCGGGGAGGGTTTTGCGTGAGTGGTTCTTGTTTCGGTTTTTTATGGGAAGGGGAAGGGGAAAATGCGGGAGGTGCAGGGCCATTGAAGGTGTGGTTCGATTTCGGAGGCGCTGGGAGATTGGAGGACCGCTTGGAGTGGCCGTGTTGGGAGGTTGGTGGCACGGGGCGTGGTGTCGGTTGTGTACGTTTGCGCGATTAGGTGGTGGATTATGTGCATGAAAGTGTCTCTTTTGGTGTTTGAGGGTTAAGAGCGCTCTTTAGTGACGCGAGTACGTGTAAGATCACGGATGCGGTGTAGCAGCGATTGTAATATTTCCTTTTGTGGTAGGCTTAGGGGAAAATTTCTCAGGCAGTTTGAAATTTTTGTTCGTTGGTAACTCGAATTTGGTTTTGACAATGGTTGATCGGTTCGTTAGGTGCAGGCAATATGGAAAGGTGCCTAGTTTTGCTTCATAAATTCATCCAATTATAATGTCTTTGATTGTCATAATTGTTCGCAAAGACTATTAGCAGAGGACCATCAGACATTGGCTACAGAGTTCATTTAAAAGGGAAATGGTATAATGGGATTTTGGCAGCGGATTCTGTGGAATGGCTTCTGCTTTCCAGTCGTTGACATTGTCAAGCTTTAGACTTCTCTTCTATAGCCCTATAATGTTCTGCTGATACATAGAAGAAGGATCCCTTAGACGGGTCAAGTGCCGCTTAATGTTAGTGACATGCTTTTGAGCTATAGTTCTACAAGTTAATTTGAGATAAATCACTTAATCAGAAGAAAAAAAGGCGCGGGATATGATAAATACCATCTATATGTTTTAAATTATTTATTTCGGATGTTCTTCTTGATCCTAAGTCCTAAAAGATTTATGTGTTTCTATGTGAATGCCATAATGGTAGAGTGCTCTTTAAATATGTCATGTTGTAACATTTTATATAATGTATTTTCAGGTTCTTGGGGTTGAGAAAAACGCTAGTCAGCGGGAAATTCAGAAGGCCTTCCATAAGTATGTTTTTCTTTAATTCATGTATCCTAATTCCTGATATTGTACTGTGCAGTTTCCATGGGAAAACTTTTATTCTACATTAGTCCAGTTCTGCACTTAATACTGTGGCAGTATGAGTATGTATGATAATTGGTAGTTGGCTATGGCAGGGTTAAATTCTGAAATTAGATTTAGTATAAACTTTGTAATAAATTTCTGTTTATCATGATTCTCTTCTTATTTGCATTTCTCATTAAAGAAGTACTTTTAGTTTTATCATCAGTAGCACCGACTCTCACCTCTCTGATAGCTGGATTTGTGCTTCATACATGCAACTTTTGAGCCTTTCTTTCATGGTAAAAATGGAAGACCTTCACTTTTCTCAAAGATTAGTCCTTCTTAAGTCAATGGCTTAACTGCAATTTCACATGGTGCTTCAATAAGAAACAAATGTATGTAAGCTTCAGAGGTTAACAATTGTCTGATCCTAAAACATCATCTCTCATAGTATGTTCGAGAAATCTGATTTTGTCTTTTATATTTGCTGACATCCTATTAAATAGGTTCTGAGATAGCATAATTCAAATATTGACTCTTATTGATAATGTTCTCTCTCTTATATCTGGTGACATCCTGTGAAACGAGTTCTGTGAGACCATTAATCTAAATATCGAGACTTCTTTTTGGCAATAATATTCTAACATTGGTATGATACTTGAATGGACAATCATTATTTGGTCATCGATACTTTTAAAGTGCTTGATGAACAATGGAATTTTTTTTTTCATATACTCTAATCTTAAATTAATATGGGGTGCATGATGCTCTTTTTCCTTTTTGAGGTCAACCCCGCCAATGCTAGTATTGCAAACTCCTTATGCAGGTCAATAATTATGTGGATGTGTCTTATATACTCAACTCACACACAAGCACGCACACATGCATGCACGCACGCACGCACAGATAATGGATATATAAAAGCTTTTAGACAAACTGGTATTGAGGAGGTGATAACAGAATGAAGCACATTGCACATATAAAATGTTTCTTGAGGTGGTTAAACCTTATTTATTGTTGAATGTGGTTTTAACATGCCATGGATCTTAACTGGTTTAGTTTGCAATTTTAACTGCTGTGTGTAGCATGTAATTAGCCCTTGGTTTTATATGTTTCCTGTCACTTTCTAACGACTGACTTAGCATATCCCTCCAACCACCCCCCTTACCCTCCTCCCAAGACAAAAGAAATAAAACTGTGCTCATACATGCATACTTAATGACGTTTATCGTTATTATTTTTCAGCTGGTATATGGATTCTTTGCAGGCTCTCTCTTCAGTATCACCCAGATAAGAACAAAAATAAAGGTGCCCAAGAAAAGTTCTCAGAGATCAATAATGGTATGTTAAAAACTTTCTGGCAGTGTGCTTTCTCTGCTCTTACCTGAAGTGCATCATTTTCAAGTTCATAAGCTTATTATGTTGAGCAAAGCAAA
Source organism: Eucalyptus camaldulensis (assembly GCA_019915185.1). Lineage (NCBI taxonomy): Eukaryota > Viridiplantae > Streptophyta > Magnoliopsida > Myrtales > Myrtaceae > Eucalyptus > Eucalyptus camaldulensis. The sequence goes on along the minus strand of JAHSVA010000014.1, from coordinate 14,259,780 downwards.
GTATATCCTTAGGCATTTATTTGTTGTGCAGAGACATTAGAGATATGTTCTTTTTTGTTGCTACTGATCATGATTTTGTTCCATTTTTTCTTGATTAGCCTATGAGATTTTGTCTGATGAAGAGAAGAAAAAGAATTATGATTTGTATGGAGATGAAAAGGGTAATCCTGGTTTTGATGCTGGCAATCCTGGTGGTCATGGTGGATACTCTTACGCTGGCAGTCCTGGTGGCCATGGTGGATACTCTTACTTTACCAATGGTGGGCCTGGAGAAACTCATTTTTCTTTCAGACCAGGTGGATGGCAGAGTGCAGGTGGCCAGGGAGCTTCCCAGGGCTTTTCATATCACTTTGGTGGTTCTGGTGGTCAGAGCCCGTTCAACTTTGGTTTTGATGATATATTTGCCAGCATGTTTGGTGGGGGCCAGTTTGGTGGTTTTGAATCAGCAAGGTCTCAGTCCGGTTCTAAAGGTCCATCAAAGAGTATTAGGAGCATAAATTCACAGGTGTTCAGGAAAGAAGTAGTGAATAAAGGAATGACTTGGCTTTTGTTATTTGAGACACCCACGTTAATGAATAATCACCTGGAATCTGTGGTAGAGGAGGTCGGCCATTCTTTGGAAGGAGTTGTGAAGGTAATTGAGGTTTTCTGTTTTCGACATCTCTTTTCATCAATTTACTCTGAGTAATGAATACTCAGTGTTAAAATGCTGCTTGTCCTTTTAGGTCGGACGGGTGAATTGTGAGAGCGAGCCTTCTTTTTGTAAGGACCTTGGCACTTATCCTCGCAAAGTGCCAAGGTTATTTGTTTATGCCTACAAGCATGGTGATAGCGGTTCTTTGGTGGAGTACAAAGGTGATCTCGTTGCAAAAGATTTGAGAACTTTCTGCCGTGAAAACCTGCCTCGATTCTCAAAACGAGTTGACCTGAACCATCTCGAGTTTTCCTTCGGTGATGGAGATAGCTTACCTGGGGTGATGCTTCTTTCATCCAAGAAGGATACTCCTACCATTTGGCGTGCTCTTAGCGGCCTGTACCACAACCGCTTCAATTTTTATGACTTGCAGGTAATATAGGAGACCTACTATAATTTCTCTGTATTGTTCTATTAATGGTAAATGGCATACTTGTATTTGCACTTCGCTGGTTAGGGAAGAAATCAGATGTTAATCTTACTCCTTTCATTGGCCAAATTGTTCTTGGCATTGCAGAAGTGTTTTCTCTAGTCAATATGATTTTGGACCTTCTTAATTTCCAAACTGGCTATATAGTGAATCCTGTGATGCTTCATGCAGGTTCATGATGTTTCTGATCCAGCTATTAGAAAATTAGGGATCAATGCTCTTCCAGCTATAGTTGGTTCGCTGAGTAATGGGGAGAAGCATATTTTGAAAGCAGGCATTTCTGTGAAAGACACGAACAATGCTATCAATGAACTGAGCGCCTTACTTGATGGTTTTGAGAGGCAGAACAAGAAATCAGATTCAAGTCGAGCTAGAAAGGCACAGACTGAGTCAGTTAATGAGCAGATACCTCTTCTGAAAGGTGCAAATTTTGATGACTTATGTGGACAAAGTTCTCCACTTTGCATCATTGGTGCATTCAGATCCTCGAGGGCAAGGAAAGAGTTGGAATCAATTCTATCTGTGGTATGAGAATTTTCTTTTCTCCTAAGGCAATAAGCTTTGGTTTTGATATTACAGAGTAGGAGCATAGGATAGATATAAAACACACCTAGCAATGGGAAAGTATGATATGCAATTGCGACTGTTAAAATAAGCTAGTTATGGACATGTATATATCTTTAGATGGCTCTGGTAAACAATGCTGAATCTGAGCATCTGGGATTAAATCGCAGCAGAGGTCTTTAAAGAATGATAAATTAGGTCTCATTGACAATTAATAGACTTTTTTGTATGTGTTATCTATCACCTATGTGATGATGAGGAAACGACTTAATTCTTGTTTTTCCATGATTTGTGTTTCAGGTCTCTAAGAAGTCATTTTCAAGGAAACGGAGTTCATCCAGTGGAAACCGAGATTCCATCTCCTATGCCCTTTTGGATGCTAGCAAGCAGCCAGCTTTTTTAAACGCATTTGACAAGTCAGGATATAAATCAAATGATAAGGTACTTGTTGCCTACAAGCATCGAAAGGGGAAGTTCGCAATTTATGCAAAAGAATTAAACACGAAACAAGTAGAACAGTTTATTAGCTCAGTTCTCAATGGAGATGTAACATTCACGAAGACGAGGCAGCCTCCAAAGCTCACCTAAAAACCTCGATGGCTGTAAAAGTGAATTTCAATTTGGAAATTCAGCTGAAAAAGTTGGGACTTATAAATGCTAAAGGCATTGTACGACACTAACGATACCGTTAATCTCGACACTAAGGTGCGGCTTCTAGACTTCTGTACATTATTAGAGGAGAAGGGTGAGATCTTATCCTCTTTGCGGCGGTTGCTTACATCTCCCACTTCCGTGGAAAATGATCAACATCTACATGTAAATTGCTAATTTAAATCATAGCGACCCTGGTTTATATGCTGTATATACTAACTTCCGTGACTGCAATTCTGAAGTATTAGAAGATGAGAGCTCGGTTTCAAAACATTCTTCTTCATTTTGTTGTTAACATTTTGTTTCAATTCATTATTGTTTACTGTGTTACTACTGTCATCACCATTTCTGGCTGGGATGGAAAACTGGATGAGTCGATCATGAGAATGAATTGTGTTAGGGCTAGATAGATCACCTAGAGGGGGTGAATAAGTGAATAAGCAGAATAAAATAAACTTAAGCAATTTTGCAACAGAACAACTTTTGACCACAGCCCAAAAAAGTGTTGGATCTTACCAGTATGCAAATAATTCTTAATATAGATAAAATTTAAGGGATAGAAAATTGCACACAAATAATTATAATAATTCGGCTTTAGTAAGTATACGTCCACTCTTTCATGTTGATAGCTTACTGGTTAGATTTCACTAGATCAATTTGTCAAAGGTTACAAGATTTGAGTAATGAATACTCAAGTTTGTGTGACAAATTCCTGACACTTTTAATAAAAGATTACAGAGTATAGCTCTTAGAGGTGAATGTATATAGTTGAAGATCACTCAAAGTTTAGGAATTATGAACTTTAGAATTCTAGTTATATATGCCTCTCATTATCTCGACCTTATATAATCCTCTATATCCAAGCTAACCGTTAGATATTTCCTTAGATGATTGCTTAGCCAATCTATCCATTGGACTTGAACGTTATCAGAAGATTTGATAGTTTCAAGGTTACCGAGATTGAAGTCTTTCATTGATTCTGCCATCTCTACAGCAGATAAAGTTTCCTTAAGCCATCTCTGCGAGATCCGGAGCTATAAAGCCTCTGTCCATTGAATGGCAACGCATGGTTTTGCCTCCGCTAAGAGCACATGGGTTTGCATGACAGGCCCCCCCGCGGATGTACGCGAGCCTGACAATTGAAATTGTAGCGGGCATCTGGCCGGTGCCGAGTGATTCGTTGTGCTGATGTTGCCGGAATACCTGATTTTTTACTTTAGGTATCAGTAATTGGTCTTGTCAAGTTGATTTTGTACAACTTCCATTCTCAAACTCGGAGCAGGCATGGTACATCCGTCGGTTTGGTCTTCATTGATCTATGCGTGTCCATGCACATTTGCTGTGAGTCATGTATTGCTCACAATCATTTCATTGTCTTACAATCATTTCATTGTCTATGTCGATGTCCGAAGTGGTAGTTAGGAAGTGCAGAATAACTCTGATTTAATCCATTTGCAGATGGATTACCTTCTCTTAGGCCTGTCAAATGGGTTGGTTGGGTTAAAAATGATCTGACCCAACTTAACCCATTTAACCCGTTTAAACACATTTTCATTTAATATAAATTTAGTGGTCCATGCTCCACCCAACTCCTACTTGACCAATATTGCTAAAATACTTCCATATTTAACATAATTTTGGAAAACTTATTTCTTATCATTTTTTCTAAAAAGTTATAATATTTAATCACTTCTTTGCAATACAAAATTAGTGGACAACTTTTATAATTTTTTTAAATTTAATTTTCTGAAAAAATTGAATTTTTTTTATATTAAATATCTTTTCCTTTTTTTTATTCTAAGACTAGCAAGGTCTGCGAGGTTTCCTAGAAAAAAAAGGAAAAATTATAAAAATTCAGAATATTAAAAATTTGAGTATAATAAAAAATGACTTGATTTGCTTAAGCTTGTTAGGTAACCCAACAAATTTATGACCTATTTGAAATTTGTTAGGTTATCCATTTATAACCCACTTAAGCTTTTTTTTTTTTTAAATTTAAAGCAACTCTTTTATAACTCATACCTTGGTTTTTAGCAAGATCTTAAAAGGCTATGACCACTAGGAAACTTTAGGTAGAGCCAGATAGGGAGCTCGAGAAAGATTCTCTCCCCACGGGAGCCCGCCAAGGGGCCCATAGGGGGTAAAATCCCACTGGAATCCTACCCAAATGAAGGTTCCGGGACCTCAGAAGGGACCCGGGTGGCGATGAGTCATTATATGGGTTTTAGACCCATGTTACCACCTCCACCTTCTCCATTGGTGATTATACAGTGTACAGAGTCGGACACTTCTTGTACTTCAACACTTCATGATATTCTTTCTCTTCAATGTTCAATTTTGTACTTCTCTTTCTGTTCATCTCTTTTCTAGTATATTGCTTCGACAACAATAGCAAGTATGATATATCCGATTCTCCCTCAAGTGGCAGGGGCCAGCAAATCAAAGCCTTTTCTATGTTCTGGATCGATCAAGAGAGATCTCACGTATTCAGGTGGCTCCCTATTCGACGAGTTTCGTGAAACCAAAACTCATTATGGAGCAAGGACGTTGTCGATCTTGATCAAGCGCAAAGTAAAGGGTCTGCTTCTCTTTTTAGAGCGCATGTTTCGTTATGTTGCTCCATATCTAGGACAAGACTCTTTTTTCCGCGAACCAGCTCTCCATCAGATACCTTGTGGGTACAGGAAATCCTTCCTGCTCGGTCTAGTGTGCCGAGATCGAACCTTCCAAATCCACTTGAAACATACAAGATCACGCCTTGCTTTCCTATACCATATGTCTCTCATTACCTTCTTTGAACATCAAAATGACAAAATATCTCACTGGCTTGTGGTGAAGCTCGAGTTGGCTGGTCAAGGAAGAAGAAAAAGATAAGGGAAGAAAAAGAAAAAAGAATTAAAAACTCAATTAAAAAATTAAAATAAAAAATAAACATAAAAATAAAAAGAAAATGTGTTTGTGAAAGAAAGTGAGGTGGAAGAAGTTATCGAAAAAATAAAATATTTTCTGAAAAATAAAAAATATTTTCCTCACTTTTAAAGGTGTTTTTGCCAATGGTGGAAAATGATTTCTTTGACGTATTCTTTTTCATGGAACGAATGTTGAAAAATCCGAAAAATGTTTTCACGGAACCTAAGTGTAGGTTTATTTTCTTGCTAGGGATAGATATATCCGGGGCTATCTACCTATTTTGTGTAGGCATGTTAAATTTCTTAAGGTTTACAACACCCAAGGAAAGCAGCTGCTTGGAAAATTTAGCGATGAACTCGATTTGACATGACGTCGAGACGCTTCAAGCTTCTTTCGTCATCTTCGCAACATACGGAACTAGAAAGTCTCTGTCCGTTGAACGGCAACACATGTTTTGCATGAGAGGGCCCCCCGCGGCCATCTGTCCGGTGCCGGATGATTCATTGTGCTGAGGTTGCTGGAGTACCCGATTTTTGACTTCTAGGTATCTGTAATTGGTCCTGTCAAGTTGATTTTGTGCTACTTCAATTCTTGGGAAGAGGTATGGTACATCCGTCGGTTTAGTCTTTATTTATATATCCATGTATATGCACATTTGCTGTAAGTCATCGGTTGCTTACAACCATTTTATTGTCTATGTTGACGTCCCACGTGGTACTTAGGAAGTGAAGAGCAACTCTGATTTAATCAATTTGCAGATGGGTTATCATCTCTTGAACTTGTCAAATGGACAGATCCGATTGAAAATGATCCCATGCAACTTGACCCATTCAACCCATTTGGACTCATTTTTATTTAATATAAATCTAGCAACTTGTGCCCATCCAATCCATACCTAACTCAACTCATATTACTATAACGCTTCCATATTTAACTCAATCATGAAAAAAATATTTTTTATGTTATGATATTAAAACAATTTCATGCAATACAAATTTAGCGGACAATCTTTAAAAATTTTAATTTTAATTTTTATATTGTCTTTTTCTTTTCCTCTTTTTTTATTCTAAGAACCAACAAGGGTCGGCTAGGTTTCATAAGAAAAAATGGAAAAGAAAACGAAACAAAAAAATTACAAGAAATTCAGGAAATTTAAAATTCAAAATTAATTAAAAATGACTTGATTCACTTAAGCTTAAGTTTACCCAGCAGATTTATGACCCATTGAAAACTTGTTAGGTAATCCATTTATAACTCATTTAAGCTTTGCTTTTAAAATTGAAAGCAACCCATTGACAACTCACATATTAAATATGAGTTAAAATATGGGTTCTAGGCCCAGTTTGCCATTTCTACCTTATGCATAATACAAGAGAGCAACTCGAATTCTCGGGTTAGTAATCCTCTACATGTTGCGACTAGTGATTATGTGGTATACAGAATTGGACACTTCTTGTACTTCGACACTTCATAATATTCTCTCTCTTCAATGTTCAATTTATTACTTCTTTTTGTTCATCTCTTTTCTTGTATATTACTTCGACAACAATAGCAAGTATGATATATTCGATTCTCCCTCGAGTGCTAGGAATCAGCATATCAAGCCTTTCTATGTTCTGGATTGATCGAGAGAGATCTCACGTATTCAGATGGCTGCCTAGTCGACGAGTTCCGTGAAACCAAAACTGATTAAGGAGCAAGGACGTTGTCGATGTTGATCAAGCGCAAAGTAAAGGGTCCGCTTCATTTTTTAGAAAAGCATGATCTTTAGAACATGCCGTGTTTCGTTATGTTGCTCCATATCTAGGACAAGACTCTTTTTTCTCTGCGAACCTGTCAGATTCCTCGTGGGCATAGGAAGTCCTTCCCGCTTGTTCCAGCGTGAGTCACATAGGACCACGTTAACCACGTCGGTAGGTAGGCAAGTGTCACCGGGAGCAACGGGTCATGCGTTCACCGGGGGGGGGGGGGGGGGGGGGGGGTGAATTCCAACTGTGCACCGTCATGCGAACAAGTGCACAAAGCCACTGTTTATAAATAGAAAATTTGAACACAAACTCTCCATGCATGTGCGAATATACGGAGAGACCAGATCCGAATATGGGCTTGTTCCGCTATATCTAGGACAAGACTCTTTTTCTCTGCGAACCCGCCCTCCATCAGATTCCTCGCGGGCATAGGAAGTCCTTCCGCTCCTTCTAATGTGTTGAGATCGAACCGTCCAAATCCACTCGCAACATACAAGAAAGCCTTACTTTCCCGTACCACATGTCTTTCATTATCTTCTTTGAACATCTGACATGATATCTCGAGTCATAGTACCACGTTAATCACGTTGGTAGGTAGTCAAGGCGCGTTTGATAACAATTCTGTTCTCGGGAATAGATTTTAAGCATTTTAAGCTGTTTGGTAACTGTCTAAAATTTCTAATTTTGAAATAGAATTGTATTTGGTATTGTGCTCATTAATTCTATTTCAAATCATTTTTTTTAATTTTTAAATAATTTTTTTTCCTTTTTCTCATCTTCTTCTTCTTCTTCTTCTTGTGGCTGGCGACCTCACTGGAGCGTCATCGGCCCTCATTGGCTGAGCCTCACCAGCAGTTGGGCGAGGCTCGCCCAACCCCGCCGGTGGCCTGGCAAGCCTCGCCGGGCTGCGCGTCGCGAGGCTTGCCCAGCCCTTGCCTAGCCTCGGCAAAGCTTGACCTTGCCAGATCTGGGGAGGCCGAGCCTCTCTAGTGGCTGGGCAAGCCTCCAGCGAGCTCGCCGGTGGCTGGGCTTGCCTTCGGCAGCCAGTGGCTGGCGGCGGATGGCAGCGGCAACGGATGGTGGCGGGCGGTGGTGGACGGCGGTCGCGAGATGGCTGAAGGGAAGAAGAAGAGTTCTTGATTTTGATTCTCAAATTTGTTCCCGAAACAAGAATCAACTTTTTTTTGGTTCTTAATTTTATTCCCAATCTGTTCCCGAGAACAAAAATTTTACTAAACGCGATTCTAAGCCCAAACTGATTCTGGGGACAAAGAATCAAAATTTGGCAAGGTGTCACTGGGAGCAAAAGGTCATGTGTTAAGATCGAATCGTCCAAATCCACTCGCAACATACAAGAACATGCCTTACTTTCCCGTACCACGTGTCTTTCATTATCTTCTTTGAACATCTGACATGATATCTCGAGTCACATAGGACCACATTAATCGCGTTGGTAGGTAGCCAATGGCGCGTTTGGTAACGATTATGTTCCCGGGAGTATATTTTGATTAGAACTGATTCTTTTTTATTTTGTTCCCGGGAACTAATTCTAAGCATTTTAAGCTGTTTGGTAACTGTCCAAAATTTCTAATTCTGAAATAGAATTGCGTTTAGTACCGTGCTCATTAATTCTATTCCAAATCAATTTCTTTTGATTTTTAAATAATTTTTTTTACTTTTTTTTCCTTTTTTTTTTTTTTTTTGTCTCATCTTCTTCTTCTTCTTCTTCTTCTTCTTCTTCTTCTTCTTCTTGTGGTTGGCGACCTCACTAGAGCGTAGCTGGCCCTCGTCGGCCGAGCCTCGCCAGCAGTTGGGCGAGGCTTGCCTAGCCCCACTAGTGGCTAGGCCAACCTCGCTAGGGCTGGGCGAGGCTTGCCAGGCCATCGGCAGGGCTGGGTGAGCCTCGCCTGGCCACTAGTGGAGCTGGGCGTCGCAAGGCTTGCCCAGCCTCTACCCAGCCCTAGCTAGGCTCGACCTGGCCAGATCTGGGGAGGCCGAGCCTCGCTAGTGGCTAGGCAAGCCTCCGGCGAGCTCGTCGGTGGCTGGGCTTGCCTCCGCCAAGCTCGCTGAACCTCGCCCTGGTTTGGTGAGCTTGCTGGATCGGCGGCCAGCGGCCGGCAACGGCAGTGGATGGTAGCGGCGGCGGATGGTGACGGGCGGTGGTGGACGGCGGTCGCGAGATGGCCGAAGGGAAGAAGAAGAGTTCTTGATTTTGATTCTCAAATTTGTTCCCGGTACAAAAATCAACTTTTTTTTTTGTTCTTGATTTTATTCCCAATCTGTTCTCGAGAACAAAAATTTTACCAAACGCGATTCCAAGCCCAAACTGATTCTAGGAACAAAGAATCAGAATTTGGCCCCGTTTGGATGGTTACCAAACAGGGCCCAAGTGTCACCGGGAGCAAAAGGTCATGCGTTCACCGGCGGGGGGGGGGGGGGGGGCGGGGCGTGAAACCCAACTTTGCACCGTCATGCGAACAAGTGCACAAAGCCACTGTTCATAAATAGAAAGTTTGAACACCAAACGCTCCATGCATGGGGAATATACGGAGAGACCAGATCCGATGGGGGTTGTTGCATGCCAGCCCGTCTTGCGCCCCCTTCTCTTGTCTCTCCCCTCACGGCTCTTCGCGCCCTCTCGCCTATTTAAATGCTCCATTTTTAACTAACCCCTCAAGGAACCTCCACTGCACCTCCTCGCTTTACCTCCTCCGGCCTCTCCTCCATGGACACCACCGTCGGCGACGTCAACTCCCGCAAGCCCGACTCAAACGGCATCGGGTCGCCCCCCAGTGGCGCTGCCTCAGTGATGCAGAGCCTGGCCCTCCCGCACGCCCTGGCCGCCAGCTCCCCTGATGCCACCATGGGCCGCCACATCGCCTGCCGGCTCGTCCAGATTGGCGTCACTGACGTCTTCTCTGTCCCCGGTGACTTCAACCTCGTGCTCCTCGACCACCTCATCGCCGAGCCGGGGCTCAACCTCATCGGCTGCTGCAACGAGCTCAATGCTGGGTATGCCGCCGACGGCTACGCCCGCGCGCGGGGCGTCGGGGCTTGTGTTGTGACGTTCACTGTTGGCGGGCTCAGCATGCTCAATGCGATTGCAGGTGCATACAGCGAGAACCTGCCAGTGGTCTGCATCGTCGGCGGGCCTAACTCCAACGACTACGGGACGAACAGGGTACTTCACCATACCACCGGTTTGTCTGATTTTAGCCAAGAGCTTAGGTGTTTCCAGACTGTTACTTGCTTTCAGGTATCTCTTCGATCCCTTCTCATCCTTTTCGCTGACACTAATTTTTCTCTTGGATGTGATCTTTGCCTTAGGAAAGATGCATATGTTGACTAGAAATATTGCTCAGAGGATCTCATTGTTTGTGGTGGGTCTGTTTAGTGAGATTATTATAATCTACTAATGGTTGCTTAAATAGTGTGCCAAGGGGAGTTGCTATTGGGGTTTTAGCACAGACCTTTGTGACAGGGGAATGTATGTTAAGTGCAGATTGAATTAACCGACTTGTTTTTTTTTTGGTAAAGGAATTAACTGACTTGTTGATTGCTTCTGTTTCGCCTTTTTTTAGGCTGTGGTGAATAACTTGGAAGATGCACATGAACAGATTGATACCGCGATCTCGACTGCTCTGAAAGAAAGCAAGCCCGTTTACATAAGCATAAGCTGCAACTTGCCTGCCATACCTCACCCGACTTTCAGTCAAGGGCCGGTCCCATTTGCACTCTCCCCCAAGTAATTTTTCACCTGTTCAGACTATTCAGTCTGTTAGCTGTATTAGCTTATGACTAGAGTGATGTGATTAATTAATTTTTGTTGACACAGATTGACTAATCAGATGGAATTGGAAGCTGCAGTAGAGGCAGCTGCAGAGTTCTTGAACGAGGCAGTCAAGCCAGTAATGGTGGGTGGCCCGAAACTCCGGGTTGCCAAGGCTTCTGAAGCCTTCGTAGAACTAGCCAATGCATGTGGCTATGCTGTAGCTGTGATGCCATCAGCAAAAGGGCTTGTGCCCGAGCACCATCCCCACTTCATTGGGACTTACTGGGGTGCGGTGAGCACTGCATTCTGTGCCGAGATCGTGGAATCTGCAGATGCCTATTTATTTGCTGGGCCCATTTTCAATGACTACAGCTCCGTTGGGTATTCCCTCCTTCTCAAGAAGGAGAAGGCCATTATTTTGCAGCCTGATAGGGTTGTGATCGGAAATGGACCTGCTTTCGGTTGTGTTCTGATGAAGGATTTTCTTAAAGCGCTCTCGAAGCGGGTCAAGCGGAACACGACTGCTTACGAGAATTATCACAGGATTTATGTTCCAGACGGCCATCCATTGAAGTGTGAACCCAAGGAGCCCTTGAGGGTCAATGTCCTGTTCAAGCACATACAGGACGTGCTCTCTAGTGAATCAGCTGTGATTGCTGAGACTGGAGACTCTTGGTTCAACTGCCAGAAGCTGAAACTACCACGAGGCTGTGGGTACGTGGGTGTAGTTGCATAAATTAGGTCTCTTGTCTTCAACTTTTTGATCTGGCGCTACTTAAGAAAACAAACTGAAATTGTTCGAATGGGGTTATGCAGGTATGAGTTCCAAATGCAGTATGGATCTATTGGATGGTCCGTCGGTGCGACCCTTGGGTATGCACAGGCAGTGCCAGAGAAGAGAGTCATTGCATGCATTGGAGATGGTAGCTTTCAGGTATGGAATGGTTTCTTATCTCTGTTATATTTCTTAGCACATTCGAACGAACCATCATGAATGACATAGCTATACATAGAGCTTCTGTCAAGAAGATATCCACTAGCTTTGCAGGCTCAACCTATGAACAAGCAAGTAATCCTTTTAAGCATTTTGCATAGGTGAAGAGTTTAGTCATACAATGCCAGTCATGCACTGACCTTATTCATCTCCTTCCCTTTTTCTACTAAAATTGATTATTTTAATCTTGTTTTGTTAATTGAATGGAAGAAATAAATAATGTAAGATTCGTGGGCGACTTTTGCACCTTAGGTAACTGCCCAAGATGTGTCAACTATGCTGCGATGTGGGCAGAACACCATCATCTTCCTGATAAACAATGGCGGCTACACCATTGAAGTGGAGATCCATGATGGTCCCTACAATGTGATCAAGAACTGGAATTACACTGGCCTGGTGGAAGCAATTCACAACAGCGAAGGCAAGTGCTGGACAGCAAAAGTAAGTTTCTTGTATACGAGTTACAATCGGGACGATCTGCCAATTCAAGAAATCCCTCCACAGAAATAATAAAATTTGCTCCTGTTTGCAGGTTCTCTATGAGGAGGAGCTTATGGAAGCGATTCAGACGGCGACAGGGCCCAAGAAGGATTGCTTGTGCTTCATAGAGGTGATAGTTCACAAGGACGACACCAGCAAAGAGCTTCTGGAATGGGGTTCCCGGGTCTCGGCCGCCAATAGCCGCCCTCCCAATTCTTACTAGAAGCCTGATTCTCATCAGTATGTTGCTTCGAGTACTTGTTGGAGACATGAAAAAGAGAGCGTCTTCTCAAGCATTGCCGATGCTCTGTGAAATGAAAATAATCATGTCTCCTGGTTGTGGATTTGAATAATATCTTTGACCGTTGGCTTCGGGTCGACATCCTAAACATGCAAAAGGAACAATTGCGAATGCACGGTTGCATTTGGTGGGCTTGGAGTCGGGGACAAGGACCTCCACGAATGCATGTGTCACGGGTCAGCAGATCCTTGGCCATGAAATAGCCCATGCAACGCCTAATTAGCGAATAACACTCGGCTGGCCTTCCTTCCATAATTGTTCTAGAGAATATACGGCAAATAGTTTCCTCGTATCAAATCATACCACATGCAATTTAACTTGAGCATCTAGTCCATCAAACAAGACATCATATCACTTTAAGCACACTAACTGATTTTGGCCTGCCATAGCCTCATCAGGAGAGCGGCGTCGACTCTTGACTAGTTTGTGCACGAGAAGCCAATCCTGCCTTTAGAACTCTGTAGAGATTTATCCTTTCTATCCTAGAACTCCTAACACAAATTGTCATGATGCCACTCTCACGGCCAGTTGTATTCATCTCCTCTACATCACCTACTCTTTACCTGATAACCCCGAACTCCATTCACAAGGGTTCGCGAGTCCAAAAGAATCACAAATTGTGCCATTCTCCCACACTCAATTTTGCAACACTCTCATTACAGGTTATCCTTGCATTTCCTTAACCATTGATGCTCCACTTTGGATCATCATATATCAAATGGCAATGATCACCCAACAAAACAAACTACTCCATTGGTAAATTCTTTTGATCGCAACTATTTGGACACATTCGGTCACTTGTGCTTTCTTGACAAGTGTGGCATTTTTCGCCAATTGCACCTTTTGGTAGCACTCTATTTTGCCTACGAAGCCTTTCTTGATCCCAACATATCAATGGAGGTTTCTCCCCTTGTTGAAAATGTGATAACAAACCTCCTTTTAAGATTCACCAATTGATCTATGAGTGTTTTCTCTATTCGGTGACAAATTAGTTCTTTCTTGTGATGCTATTGTCATCCTAGAAGTTGGTCGAGAGCTGCACTTTGTTCGAGCATATTTTTCCTTGGCGATTCACTATTCGCCCTTATAGGACCAAGTAGACCACAAATTTTCTCAGACTCATCTCACTTACTGGAGAAATCTTGCTTTGATACCATCTTTCATGAGTTAGCAAATCCTTGGTTGAGGAATAACTCGTGTGGCACCTCATAGACGGATAGCATCAGGCCAGCCTTCCCTTCTACAATTGTTCTGGAGAAAAATATGGCAAATAGCTTTCTTGTATCGGATTGTATCACGCCTAGTTTAGTTTGCGCGTCTAGTCTATCGAGCACGATAGCATATCATTTTTGACATAGTAATTGGTTTTGACTTGCCATGGCCTCATTAGGAGAGTAGCATAAGCTCTCAACCAGTTTGTGCACGAGAGACCAACCACACTTTTAGAGCTTTATAGAGATGTATCCTTTCTATCCTAAATTTCTAGCATCAATTTTCCCGATGCCACTCTCATAAACTTGTTATATTCATTCCCTCTATATCACTCATTCTTCATCTGATAACCCTAGCCTCCACTCACAAGTGTTCGCTAGTACAGAAGAATCACATACATGCATTGCCTCAAATCTATCTTTGATTAGTATGGGGACCCTTCAAGTTGTTTACTTTTGGGGGTTGAGTGGAAAAATGCGGTTCAAGTTAAGTGGCTCCATATCATATTCATTAGCAATAAAATAATACTATAATCCTCTAGCCATCATGGTCATGATGAACTTAGTGGAAAGTAAAAGAAAATGAAGAGATAATGATACAAATGATCTTTGAACTTCGGTCAACGTGCAATGTGATTTTTAAATTTTTTCTTAATATTCAATGTGGTCTTTGAATTCTTAATTTCTTCAATATGGTCTTTGGATTTTTGATACATGCTTGATATGGTGCTTGAATGTAGTCCTTCCTTCAATTCAAGATTATGAATAACATTGAATCTTTTCATATAGTTTAATGATTAAATTGAATATGTATCAAAAGTTCGTAAACTATATCAAATAAATTAAAAGTTTAGGGATTGCATTACATATTGAGCTAAAATTCAGAATCACATTAAATAAATTAAAAGTTTATAAATCACATCATACATTTGGTCAAAGTTTAGAGACTACTTGTATTATTTTTCCGCAAAATGAAAGAAATGTTGAGAATAAAATAGAAAAAAAAGTTTGCCCCAATCTAAGGACAAGTTTCGGTTTTTGGCCCAAAAAGGAGAAAAGTTCAAATTGTCCAACAAAGGACGGCAATGATCCGAGGACGGTCGGTTTCCCTTTGCCACTTGTCGTTTTCTATTGCAGAAGCCAAGCAAACCAGTGGCCAAATCCAACTCGACGTCTTAGTCTTCCGAAACCAGCCCGATGTATCGTTTCCAGGGACCGCTCGCCGGATTTTTGAACCCCTAAAAACAGCGTCCACAGATGGATCTTACTCCGCCATCGGGGCGGCGTTTCATGTGATTGGGAGTCACATGGGCAAAAGCACATTTTCCTTCTTATGTGGATCCGTCGAGTGTCGCTGTCGCATGATGTATTCACATGTAAAAGTACCTATTTCTCTTTGAAAATTAATATTTAAAATATCACGAGACTGGTTTTCATATATCGAATGATTTGGAATTTTCTGGTTAAGTATTATATACTTCTTATGAGTATTACTTAACATGGGAATTTTGTGGATTAATTTAATAGGGTTAAATCCAGACACTTCTAAACATCGATTAGGTGAGTTGTTCCAAGTTTGTATAAGTTTCACCTTCCACCTATAATTTACCTGTTGGAACATGTTCCATATCTTTTGGAACTAGTAACTTATCCTGCATATTCTGAAACTTAGAATCTATCACCCAAAACTTATAACAACTCAAAACTGTAGCTTGTGGGTTTCATTAGGCTCTAAAGTACTTCACACCATCATGTGCAATTTTTTTTTTTTGCCTTTTTCAAAAAACTTATTAAAGAAAATGTGGCAATTGTAGTTGTTAGCACATTCAATAACATTCACCATAAAAAACAAAATCCGGTTAATTCATTATAAGGGACATGTTCGTGGCTACTAACGATGTAATTCTAAGACTCAACAAATACTGAAAAATAAAATTGTAAGAGTTAAATACACTTATTCCCATTACTCGATACATTTAAACATAAAAAAAAGATCGGTAAAAAAAAAGATCAGAAAATCTTATGAATAGCTTGGTATGCGTAAAGAGTGTGCAGGCAGATTTTCAAATTTTGAAACTCCAAAACATATCATGTGACTTCTAGGGGTACATTTGGTAATATTTCTATTCTCGAGAATAATTTCGGTTTAGAAATAATTTTTTTCCATTTCTATTCTTTTGATGAGTTGCTGTATAGAAAAACGTGTTTGGTAATTGTACAAGGATTCTGTTATTGGAAAAGAAAATGAATAAAAATGTGACTGGTACAACTCTAAAAATTTCTACTTCTAATTTTTTATTTAATTATAAAAAGTTTAACATTTTCGTGTTTGGATAAAATTGGACTTTTATAATGATTTGATTGATCAAGGTATTTTAAAATGACCTAAGAAAATCCGACATAATAGTTAGTAAAAAATGGATGATTGGAATCAGAAAGAGAGTCTCATTAGTTTATAACTTACAATATGAGGAGATTGCGAGCATTACAATGAAAAGGTGTATAGATCTTTTGAGATAAAAGAGTAAATGTTGCTTGGAGTCATCAAGCTTTTGTCACTTTGCATTCTCTCTACAAGAAATGACATTGAAAAATCTATCTAGTAAAGCTCTAAAAGTTTATTCAACTTTGAATCCAATTTTCATCAATATATTTTCACATTTTTTATGCTAAACTAATTCTAAACTAGAATCAACATTAAAATATAGTAAAACTACTCAAAATCTAATTTCTAAATTTTTTTCTTATTTTTTTATTATTCCAAAAAATGGGACTTGGATTGGATCAAGAGACCGGATCTTGTGTCCATTGTGTAAAGACAAGTATTAAGTAATATTGAGCTTGTTTTTCTAAAATGACATTATTTCTTTCTCTTTTTTTTTTTTTTTCAGGAATAGGAAAGTGAGTTTTTTTTTTTTTTTTACTTCTTGTTTTTATTCTAAATTTATTCTTTGATCATTGATCTATTTCGAGAAATAGAAAATTAGTTGACGTTACCAAACAAATTTATATTCTTTTTATATATTTTTTTATGACCCAAGAATCTTATACAGCTGACAGCCGGCGAGTAAACGGATAAGTAAGCGGGAGAACCCACCACCCCCGATGTTGAGAGGGAGAGAGCCCAAACCATCGCGGTTATCAAGGCGGTGGTTATTCTTTTTATTTTTTGGGGAGCAAAAGAATTGAAAAATATAAAAATGGAAACGCTACTAAATAGGGTCAATACCTCGTCTTGCTACCCCTTTTTCGAGTCACACCTAGTCCCCCCCGCCCACAAATTCAAAACGAAATTGAATATTCCTCAATTCCACGGTCCAAACAGTGTGGAACACAACATTTGTGAGTCAACTTGACATCCAAAACTAAGGAAATCCCACATGAAATTGCTCAGCCCACCTTTGAAAAATCAGTCCTCCAAAAAGGCGCAGAAGAAAAAAATCATGATGATCACTCCTATCTCCCTCCGCCTTCAACGGTAATGCCAATACCTTTCCTCTCTCCGCCGCACCACCGCCCATTGGATCCTCTCGCTCGTTGGCATATATAAAGACTGCATTTTTTAACCTTTCTTCCACGCACAAACGCACATAAAAAAACTCCAAAAGCGCCCCGCCAGCCTCCATTGCCACTCCTCGCTTCACCTTCTCCCTCCACCTCCTCCTCCGCCGCCGCCATGGACACCAGCATCGGAGCGCTCAGCTCATGCAAGCCCCCCTGCAACGACGTCGGGTCGCCCCCCAACGGCGCCGCCGCGGCCATCCAGGGCTCGGCCCCCGGGCCCGCCGCGGTCGGCTCCCCCGACTCCACCATGGGCCGCCACCTCGCCCGCCGGCTCGTCCAGATCGGCGTCACCGACGTCTTCTCCGTCCCCGGCGACTTCAACCTCACGCTCCTCGACCACCTCGTCGCCGAGCCGGGGCTCAACCTCATCGGCTGCTGCAACGAGCTCAACGCCGGGTACGCCGCCGACGGCTACGCCCGCGCCCGGGGCGTCGGGGCCTGCGTCGTGACGTTCACCGTCGGCGGGCTCAGCGTGCTCAACGCCATCGCCGGGGCCTATAGCGAGAACCTGCCGGTGGTCTGCATCGTCGGTGGGCCCAACTCCAACGACTACGGGACGAACAGGGTACTTCACCATACCATCGGGTTGCCTGATTTCAGCCAAGAGCTTCGGTGTTTTCAGACTGTTACTTGCTTTCAGGTATCTCTTCGGTCCCCTTTTCATCTTTCCTTTTGCTGACGCTAATATTTTATTCGGACCCGATCTTCGCCTGAAGAAAGTTGTATATGTTGACCAGAAACATCGCTTCGAGGACTTTCCGGAATTAGTCATATTATAATGCTTGTCGTGATTTTGGATCTCGTTATTTGTGTGGATCTGTCGTGTAAGATTATTATAATTAACTGATGGTATCTTAAGTAGTGTGGCATGGGACTCGAAGTTGGAGTTTTTGCTCGCAGAGATTGTAGTGATGGGGGTAAATATGTTGAGTGCAGATCGAACGAACTGATGTGTTGAGTGTTTCCTTTTCGCCTTTTTCCAGGCTGTGGTAAATAACTTGGAAGATGCACATGAACTGATCGATACTGCAATCTCGACTGCTCTGAAAGAAAGCAAGCCAGTTTACATAAGCATAGGCTGCAACTTGCCTGCCATACCTCACCCGACTTTCAGTCGCGAACCGGTTCCATTTGCACTCTCTCCCAAGTAATTTTTCATCTGTAGTCGATTGAGTCTGTTAGCTGTGTTAGCTTATGAATAGAGTGATGTGATTGATTAATTTTTGTTGACACAGATTGACTAATCAGATGGGATTAGAAGCTGCAGTAGAGGCAGCTGCAGAGTTCTTGAACAAGGCAGTAAAGCCAGTAATGGTGGGCGGCCCAAAACTCCGGGTTGCAAAGGCTTGTGAAGCCTTCGTAGAACTAGTTGATGCATGTGGCTGTGCTGTAGCTGTGATGCCATCGGCAAAGGGGCTCGTGCCCGAGCACCATCCCCACTTCCTGGGGACTTACTGGGGTGCGGTGAGCACTGCATTCTGCACCGAGATCGTGGAATCCGCAGATGCCTACTTATTTGCTGGGCCCATCTTCAATGACTACAGCTCCGTTGGTTATTCCCTCCTTCTCAAGAAGGAGAAGGCCATTATTTTGCAGCCTGATAGGGTTGTGATTGGAAATGGACCCGCTTTTGGTTGTGTTCTGATGAAGGATTTTCTTAAAGCACTCTCGAAGCGGGTCAAGCGGAATACCACTGCTTATGAGAATTATCACAGGATTTTTGTTCCAGAGGGCCATCCAGTGAAGTGTGAACCCAAGGAGCCCTTGAGGGTGAATGTCCTCTTTGAGCACATACAGGACATGCTCTCTAGTGAATCAGCTGTGATTGCTGAGACTGGAGACTCTTGGTTCAACTGCCAGAAGCTAAAATTACCAAGAGGCTGCGGGTATGTGGGTGTAGTTGTATGGATTAGGTCCTTTATCTTTTAACCTTTTGATCTGGAGCTACTTAAAGAAAACAATCTGATATTGTTTGAATGGGGGTCTACAGGTATGAGTTCCAAATGCAGTATGGATCCATTGGATGGTCTGTCGGTGCAACACTTGGGTATGCACAGGCAGTGCCAGAGAAGAGAGTCATTGCATGCATTGGAGATGGTAGCTTCCAGGTATGGAATGGTTTCTGATCTGTTATATTGCTAAGCACATTCGAAAGGACCATCATGAATGACAAAGTTATGCATAGCGCTTCTGTCAAGAAGATATCACTGGTTTTGCAAGCTCAACCTATGAACTTGCTAGTAATCCTGTTAAGAAATTTGCCCAGGTGAAGAGTTTTGCCACGCATTGACCTTGTTCATTCCCTTCCCTTTTTCTGCTAAATTTGATTTTATTGATCTTGTTGTGTTAATTGAATGTAAGAGATGAATAATGTAGAATTCGTGGATGATTTTTTCACTCTAGGTAACTGCCCAAGACGTGTCAACTATGCTGCGATGTGGGCAGAACACCATCATCTTCCTGATAAACAACGGCGGCTACACCATCGAAGTCGAGATCCATGATGGTCCCTACAATGTGATCAAGAACTGGAACTACACTGGCCTGGTGGAAGCAATTCACAATGGCGAGGGCAAGTGCTGGACAGCAAAAGTAAGCTGCTTGCATACGAGTTACGGTTACGATGATTTGCCAATCAAGAAATCCCTCCATTACAAAAAAAAATTAAAATTGCTCCTGATTGCAGGTTTTCTACGAGGAGGAGCTTATCAAAGCGATTCAGACGGCGACAGGGCCCAAGAAGGATTGCTTGTGCTTCATAGAGGTGATAGTTCACAAGGACGACACTAGCAAAGAGCTTCTGGAATGGGGTTCCCGGGTTTCGGCCGCCAATAGTCGCCCTCCCAATCCTCAGTAGAAGCCTTGATTCTCATAAAAACAGAGCATCTTCTCGAGTATTGTTGATGCTCTGTGAAATGAAAATAATCTTTGTGAAAGGAAAACTGATGATCACATTATTCTGTAAAGGTCAATTTATATTACATTAGTAATCAGCAATAAATTAAGCGCTGGGTTTTTAAAGATCATTTTACTCTTCATACTTCTAATACTACCCTCAAGTTGGAGCACATATATTAATCATGCCCAACTTGTTACGAATATGATCTATCCTTTCTTTACCTAGAGGCTTAGTAAAGATGTTTGCAAGTTGTTTACCAGTACAAATATGATTAGGAACCATCACTCCACTCTATAACTACTCTCGAACAAAATGACAGTCAATCTCAATTTTTTTTTTCTCTCATGAAACACAAGGATAGAAGCTATATGCATTGTTGTCTTATAGTTACACCATAGAGACATAGGAGATAAATCTCCAAAGTCTAACTGAGTCAATAGTTGAATCCACACTAATTCATGTGTCATTTTTGTCATGGCTCTATATTCCGACTCAGCACAGGAGTGAGAGACAACATTATGCTTCATACTCTTCCATGACACTAGATTTCCTCCAACCAAGGTGCAGTAGCGGGTGGTTGATCTCTTGTCATCTAGAAAGCAAGCCTGACCAATTAGCATAAAAGAATCCTTCAACTTTGCCGTAGTTTTAAAAAAACAATTCCTTTCCCTTAAGCCTTCTTCAAATACCTTCAAATCCAAATGACTCTATACTAGTGAGATGTATGAGGGGAAGACATAAAATGGTTAACCACATTTATTGGAAAGGCAATGTATGGTCGAGTAATTATGAATAATTTATCTTACCTACCAATCTTCTAAATCTCTCAGGATTATAAATAACCTCTCCTCCCTCAGCAACCAATTTAACCCCTTGTTCCATGGGTGAATCAAGATCCCAACATACCTGTCTTATCGAGCAAATGCAAGACATATTTTCACTTTGACAAAACAATACCTTTTTGTGAATGTCTCATCTCAATTCCAAGGAAATACTTCAATTTTCCCAAGTCGTTAGTCTGCAAATGTTTCTTAAGATGGAGCTTTAGTTTAGCTATACCAATCAAGTTGCCTCCCATGATAATATTCAACATATACAATCGGAATAGCTTGCCTCCCCCTAACTATTTATAAAAGAAATAGTGATCATTTTCTACATCTAGACAATTCATAAGAAAGTATAGACTCGAAGAATCTTCCAAACCATGCTTGTAGGATTGCTTCAAACCATACAAAGGTATTTTTAATTTA
The DNA here is from genome assembly GCA_019915185.1 of Eucalyptus camaldulensis. Classification (NCBI taxonomy): domain Eukaryota; kingdom Viridiplantae; phylum Streptophyta; class Magnoliopsida; order Myrtales; family Myrtaceae; genus Eucalyptus; species Eucalyptus camaldulensis. Next base: position 14,238,312 of record JAHSVA010000014.1, on the reverse strand, counting down.
CAAGCCAATCCCCCAGATTTCCCCTGAGCAACAAACCCAGGAGGTTGCTCCATATAAACATTGTCTTGAATAGTACCATGCAAAAAAACATTATTGACATCAAGTTGAAACAAGAGCTAGTTATATATGGTAGCAAGAGAGATCAAAACACGAACAGAAGTAAACTTCGCAACAGGAGAAAAAGTGTATAGATAGTCAACCTCATACACTTAAGCATATCCTTTTGTGACAAGACTTGTTTCCAAGCAACCAAGAGAACTATCGAGATTAACCATCACAACATACACCCATTAACAACCAATAGCAGTCTTGGCTAAAGGAAAGTACACAAATTCCCAAGTTTGATTGACCTTTTAAACCTTTAATTCTTCTTCCATAATTGTCCTCTAGCCAAGACTCTATAATGTTTCAGCTATCAACTTAGGGAAAGGCTTTTGGTCATTAGTGGATAAAAAAGGCTAAAAAGAAGGAGACACTAAAGAGCAGAAATAAAGTTTGCAATAAAATGTTGAGCCAAGAACGTGTACCTTTGCGATGAGCAATAGGAAGATCAAGATCAAACCCAAGAAGATGGTGAGCTAATGACATATCTAGAGCTGAAGGTGACATAGATGATGATAGGAGGAAAGTGGGGAGCAGTACCCACTCGAGGATGCCAAGTATAGACCTTGAGAGAAGATGATTCTTGTGTATACACTAGTGAGATAGTTGAAGCAATGACCAAATGATGGTCACATTTAAGTCTTCATCCAACTTAGAAACAGTAATTGGAACATCATGATAAAGAGTGAATTCAAAGAATGAAACATCAATAATTATAAAGTACTTTCTTGATGATATAGAATAGCAACGGTATTCTTTTGTAGCGCAAGAATAACCCAGAAACACACACTTGATGGCCTCGAAATTAGATTTTAATACTCAATAACGATGATCATGAACAAAACAACCGCAACAAAAATTAGGGTGGTAAGACAAACAATGACTTATTTGGAAACAAAGTAGAAAATAGTATACTACCTTGCAGAACAAAAGAAGGCACGCAATTAATGATATAACTTGCAATCAAGATAGCATCAACCAAAAGATTTTGGGAACCTTCGTCTTAAACAACATGAACCTAGTAACTTCAAATAAATGCCTATTTTTCCTTTCAGCTATATTATTTTGTTGTGGTGTATCAAGATAAGGAAATTAATGGATCATACCATGTTGAGCCATAGAGTGAGAAAATGGTGCAAAAAAGTACTCCTTAGCATTATCAGAATGCGAAGCTTTAACATGCACAAATGCACAAAACATAGAAAATAATTTTGAACAACTTTTCATTAGATATAGCCAAGCGACTCTCAAATAATCTTCAACAAAAGTAACAAAGTTTCTAAAATGCAAATTGGAAATCATATGACAAGAACCGTAAATATCTTAACAAACTAACAAAAAAGGAAGTTGCCATTTAATGACTCAAGGCGGGTGATTGATGTGATTTAATTTGTTAAGTTGATACGACTCATATTCTAAACTAGAAAGAGACTGAAAATTAGAATTTAATTTTGAAGACTGTGCAATGAAGAATGACCAATACAATAATGGATCCGATGTAGGGATGCAACACTAGAGCATGCAATGGAAGGAGCATCTTCAAGCACATACATGCCCCCTTTCTCATGTGTGACATAAATAATTTCCATATCATATTCAATAGCAATACAATAATTACTATGATTCTCTGCCCATCCACGGTCGTCATGAACCCGATGGAAAGCAAAAGCAAATGAAAGAAACATCGAGAAGAAAATAGGAAAAAATTTTGTGGTTTGGCCCCCCATTCTGAGGATGAGTTCCAATTTTCGGCCTAAAAGGCAGAAAAGCTCGAAGTGTCAAACATAGGACGACTATGATCCGAGGTTGGTCGGATTCATTTACTTTACTGTAGAGGGGAATATAAAAAGGGCTGACCCCACTCGTCATTTTCTAATGCAAAAGCCAAGCAAACCAGAGGCCAAATCCACCTCGACGTCGTGGTCTTCCAAAACCAGCCGATAGTATCGTATCCAAGGACCGCCGACCAGATTTTTGACCCCCCAAACACGGCGTCCACTGATGGATCGCACTCAGCCATCGGGCAGTGTTTCATGCGATTCGAGTCACGTCGGCAAAAGTACCTCTACCTTCTTACCGTTACGTCATGTCGCTCCTGTCACACAATATATTTGAAAGTAAAAGTATCTCTTCCGTTTTGGAAATTAATGTTAAATTTCGCAAGACTGATTCGTATGTTGAATAATTTTCAATTTTTAAGTAAATGTCAAATACTTCTTAAAGTATTACTTAACATGAATATTTTGCAGATTGATTTCCATATGGTTACTGCTAACTCAAGATGAGGGTGAAAGAACATGACGCTAGGAGAAACAAGATAGACCCAGGCACTTCTTAACAGCGGTCAATGAGTACCAATGGTGGCCTTTCATGTGGGATGAATTTTGACCATGAAATGAGTGTGAAAAATATGCTCTGGTTAGTGAATTAATAGGGTCTTGTTAACGAGAATATATTTTTGTCATTCTCAAAAACTTTACCATTTTGTCGACGAGAAATCTGTCCTATCATGATCAGTTTTGTTGAGTAATCTTTTAAGACATGAAAATCTAAGATGCACAAGTTTTAGAACTGCTCAAAACTATAGCGTGCTAGATTTGTAGCTATTAAAGTACTTCATACCATTTAAGTCTTCTCCTTGTATGTTCTAAAGAGAAACTTATTCGAAAAAAAAAATGTCATGATTCCAATTATCAGTCCATTCAACACTCACGGTAAAAAAACATCCGGCTCATTCATAATAATGTACATGTTGATGGCTAACGGGCACGTAAATCCGAAACGCAACAAACAGCGAAAGTAACATCAAGGAGTTAAATGTATTAATTCCCATTACTCGACATGTTTATAAGCGATAAAAAAAAAAAAGATCCATAAAAGAAGAAAGAGCGGAAAGATCTGATGGACGGCTGGATAGGCGTAAGTAAAGGGTGTGCATACGGGTTTTCAATTTTCGAAGCCTCGAAACCTATCACGCGACTTCTAATACCCCGCCGGGCGATCCCCTTTTTTGGGTCACCCCCACAATTTCTAAACGACATTGAATAGGCCCCAAGCTCCGCGGTCCAAATGGAGTGGAACCCAAACATGTGGCAGGGGGTCAATGTGAACACTGAAGAAATTCCACATGAAATTGCTCAGTTTACCTTAAAAAAATCAACCCTCCAAAAAGGACAAGAAATTCAATCATGATCCCTCCTCCCTCCCTCAGTCTTCCGCCTTATTCAGCGACAATTGCTCATAACTTTTGTCTCTCCAGCTAAACCGCATTGTATATTATCTCTCTCTCTTTCTCTCTCTCGTGGACATTAGAGGTGTTAAACGGGTGGATCGAGTCATTAATGGTCTGATCCAAATTGACCCATTAACCTATTTATGACCAATTTATGCCTAATGTAAATTTTCCGACCCATATCCGACTCAATTCATACTTGACCTATACCCAACCCATTAAACTAAACTTAAAAAATATTATTTCTTATATATATGTTTAAAAAACAATGGTATTGCTAAAACAATTTTATACAACACAAATTTAATGAACAATTTTTATAATTTTTTTTCTTTTTTGTTGTTCTTCTTCTTTGGCCGGCAGCCTGCCACAAGTGAGCCTCGAGCCTCGCTAGCTTGCCCTTCGCCAGATCTGGTGAGGCTTGAGCCTCACTAGACGTTGGCGAGGCCTCCGTCTCGCTAGATTTGGCGAGCTCGAGGCTCGCCGGTGTCGGGCGAGCTCGAGCTCGCCTGATGTCGGCAAGCCTCAAGCTCACTAGATTTGGCAAGGCGGAGGCCTCGTCGACGTCCACGTTGGTGAGCTCGAGGCTCGCTTGGCCAGTCGCTAGCCATCACCGTGCCGGCGACCAGAGGAAGAAGAAAGAAAAAAAATGAAAGAAAAAGAAAAAAAATAAAAGAAAATTAAAAAAATAATTATAATTTCGAATTTTTATAAAAAAAATATTTTTATAAAGTTAAATAGAAAAGAGAGTCTCTCTGTAAATGAGTTCATTTTTAATAGGTTGATAAATAGGTTTTAAATGGGTCTACTCTCAGACCTATTTAAGACTCATATATGTCAGCCTTTTTATTTTTAAAACTCATTATGAATGCTTTGAAAAATAAGGCTTGACCCATTAACGATTCATTTAAGTCTATAAATGGGTTAATGACCCATTTTGACACCTCAGCATATATTAAGACTCAATTTTTAACCACTCCGCACACAAACACACGGAAAAACTCCAGAAACACCCCCGAACCTCCATTGCCACTCCTCGCTTCACCTTCTCCTTCACCTGCTTCCTCCATCTCTTGAAGCTCCGCATCCACCGCTTCGCCATGGACACCAACATCGGAGCGCTCAACTCATGCAAGCCCCCCCTGTAACGATGTCAGGTTGCCCCTGAACAGCGCAGCTGCGGTGATCCAGAGCCCAGCACCTGCACCCGCGGCGGTCGGCTTCGCCGATGCCACCATGGGCCGCCACCTCACCCACTGGCTCGTCCAATTCGGTGTCACTGACGTCTTCTCCGTCCCTGGGGACTTCAACCTCACGCTCCTCAACCACCTCATCGCTGAGCCCGGGCTTAACCTCATCGGCTGCTGCAACGAGCTCAACGCCGGGTACGCCCCCGATGGCTACGCCCGCACTCGGGGCGTCAGGGCCTGGGTCGTGACGTTCACCGTTGGCGGGCTCAGCGTGCACAATGCCATCACCGGGGCCTACAGCGAGAACCTGCCGGTGGTTTGCATCGTCGGTGGGCCCAACTCCAACAACTACGGGACGAACCAGGTACTTTTGTTAGAGATTTGTTTGTTAAAAACAAACAGAGTGTTTTCTTTGTCCCACATAGGAAAAGTGGGAGAGAGTGGGCTAATTTAAAAGTGTAGGTTTTTCTTTATGTAATTAAAGAATGATTGGGTGGGGTAAGATCCCACCATACCCGCGTGCAGGTGCGCGATTATTTGGCGCACTTAGTGCTTAGCGCGCCTGCGGTTTAATTAACACTAATCCCTTTGTTATTTATTCTAATTTTTATTTCTTTGTTATTAATTTTTTAGTAAACTCAAAAGTTGTCTTTTATTTTGAGAATTTCGGAAATAAAATATATAAAATGAAAATTCGAAATTAAAAAAATTAATTAATTAATTATTCCGAATTTTGTTTGTGTCTTTTCAAGACAACCTTTGGAAAATTACTTATTCGGTTTTAACTTTCCCGAAGGGTTGCAATTGTTCGTTTTTCGACTTCTTCCGAAGAGTCACATTTGTTTATCCGAACAATTTTCTAAAGACGTGTTTGTTTGCAATTTTTCACGAAGAGTTGCAAGACTGTTTCATATATATACTTGCCATTTTTTGGAAAGAAAATAAGTGGTCATTTTCGAGTCTTTTTTCTGAAAAACAGTAGCCAATTTTTCGATTGTTTCTTGGAGAGACCCTGGAGAAATACTTGAATTGCTATCTAGTATTCTCATCCAAGACTTAGTTGTATCTTGGAAGATTTTTGCCGGTGACCATTAGCAACATTGTGGGGCAAATAAATCCTTAAAGAAAGTGACATCACGCCTCAAAGTTCGAGTTGTTTTACTCCATTCGATTTCATTGTATTACCCAATTTAGAAGCCATATTTTACAACAATTTTAAGGATTTAATTTTGCTACAATGGAGTCGGAGACAATCAAAGTTATGGAGGTGCGGACCCCTCAAGTGCCTTAACTTTGCCCAAAGGGACACTTAAGTGCCATAACTTACGAAAGGTACACTTAAGTGCCAAAATCGGAGTAAAAAAGATCACTTGAGTGCCAATCCGGCCAAAATCCGACCAAAACGCCAACGTGGCGTTTTTCCGGCGAAGCGCGCCCAAAACGACGCCGTTTTGCACGCTGACGTGGCCAAAACGGCGTCGTTTTGAGCTGACGTGGCAAAAAGAAAATTAAAAAATTAATTAAATTAATTTTAAAATTAAATTTAGTTAAAATATTTAAAAATAATAATTTTAAAATTAAATTTATTTAAAATATTTTAAAAAATAATAATTTAAAAAACTTTAAAAACCTTTAAAAATATTTTTAAAAAATTTTAAAAAAAAAGGGAATGGGGGGAGGCGGCTGAGGGATCAGCCCTCAGCCGCCGCCGCTGCCGCCGGGAAGGGCCGGCGACGGCGGGGGGAGGGTCGGCCCCAGCGGGCGGCGGCCTTGGCCCGGCCGGGCGAGGGCCGCCGACCCTCGCCGGATCTGGGCGAGGGCCGCGCGCCCCCCCAGATCTAGCGGCGAGGGCTCGCGGCCCTCGCCCAGATCCAGCGGCGAGGGCTTGCGAGCCCTCACCGCCGGTCGGCCGGGGTCGCCGGCCCCTGGCCAGGGCCCGGCGACCCCGGCCGACCCTCCCCCCGCTGTTGCCGGCCCTTCCCGGCGGCGGCGGGGCGGCGGCGGCGGCGGCTGAGGGCTGATCCCTCAGCCGCCTCCTCCCATTCCCTTTTTTTTTTATAAATTTTTTAAAAATATTTTTAAAGGTTTTTAAAGTTTTTAAATTATTATTTTTTAAAATATTTTAAATAAATTTAATTTTAAAATTATTATTTTTAAATATTTTAACTAAATTTAATTTTAAAATTAATTTAATTAATTTTTTAATTTCCTTTTTGCCACGTCAGCTCAAAACGACGCCGTTTTGGCCACGTCAGCGTGCAAAACGGTGTCATTTTGGGCGCGCTTCGCTCGAAAAACGCCACGTTGGCGTTTTGGCCGGACTTTGGCCGGAGTGGCACTCAAGTGATCCGTTTTTTTTTCGAATTTGGCACTTAAGTGTACCTTTCGTAAGTTATGGCACTTAAGTGTCCCTTTGGCCAAAGTTATGGCACTTGAAGCGTTCTTTTGCCCAAAGTTATGAATCAAGATATGGTTAAACTGAACCGGCTCAATGGGAACAATTTTGCTCGCTGGAGGGACAAGATGATGTTCTTACTCACTGCTCTGAAGATTTCCTACATACTGGATCCTAACTTGGCGCCTATAGAAGATCCTAAGCCTACTGCCAAGGGAGGACAGCCAAGTGCCGAAGCCATTGAGAGGGTTAATAAGGAAAAGAAGAAACGTGTGGAGGATGAATTACTTTGTCGAGGACACATTCTGAACACACTCTTCGATCGTCTGTACGACTTATTCACTTAAATGAAGTCGGCTAGAGAAATTTGGAATGCATTGGAATTCAAGTACAAAGCGAAGGAGCAAGGTACCAACAAATATCTTATCGCAAAGTATTTTGATTTCAAGTTTATTGATACTAAACCCTTGCTGGAACAAATTCATGAACTACAAGTGATTGCGAATAAGATTTGTGCTCTCAAGATTGATATTCCAAAAGCTTTTCAAGTTGGAGCAATTATTGCTAAATTGCCTCTAAGTTGGAAAGACTATGGAAAAAGGCTGATTCACAAGTCGGAGGATTTTACCTTGGAGCAAATACAGAAACATCTTCGTATTAAGGAAGAGTCACGTTTACGTGATAATTCTGTTTTGTACAATTCCAAGGTGAATGCTGTGGATAAAAAACGAAAACTCGGCCATAACTTCAAAGTAAAAAGCGGGGGGCATAAACTCAAGAGAACACAAAAAAAGCAAAAGGGTTGCTGTTTTGTTTGCGGCAAACAGGGACACTACGCCAAGGATTGCATTCACCACAAGAGCATTTCAAAGGACAAGAACATTCCGGTGGTGAAAGCAAATGCAAATCTGGTTGAAGAAAATTATGTCGCCATGATTTCAAACATGTTTTCGAACATGGAAATTTCTGAAATCAATGATGTGATGGCTATGGTTTCTGAAATTAATTCTACCACTATCCAATCCGATTGGTGGATAGATTCTGGAGCAACAGTCCATGTGTGCAAGGACAAGTACATGTTCAAGCAATTTAAAGAGATTGTTGACTCAAATTTTCAAGAGGTCCTAATGGCGAATAATGCTCTTGCAAAGGTTGCTGGAAAAGGCACGTTGGAGATAGACTTCACTTCTGGAAAGAAGATAACTCTTCTTAATGTGTTATTTATACCCGAAATTAGGAAGAACCTAGTTTCTATTGATTTACTTTGTAAGAGGGGGTTTCGGCTTTTGTTTGAATCCGACAAGGTTATCCTGTCGAAAAATGGATTGTTTGTTGCGAAGGGTTATGCCAATGATGGCATGTATCAACTGAGTATCAACAATAATATTTCTAGTTTTGCTTATATTGTCGAGTCTTCAATTTTATGGCATAGTAGGTTGGCACATATAAATTTTCGTTATTTGAAGAATATGAAAAAATTAAGCTTGATAAATTTTAATGGCGAATTTGATAAATGTGAAATATGTGCTAAGTCAAAACTTACTAAGAAGTCATTTCCTAATGTAAAAAGAAATTCGAATTTATTGGATTTGGTTCATAGTGATATATGTGAATTTAATGGTATGCTAACACATGGAGGTAAAAGGTGTTTTATTACCTTTGTGGATGATTGTAGTAGGTTCTTATATGTTTTTCTCATGAGATCGAAAGATGAAGCATTTACCATGTTTAAGAAATATAAGGTTGAAGGAGAGAATCAATTAGAAAATAAAATTAAAGTTCTACGATCAGATAGAGGTGGAGAATATTTCTTAAATGAATTATCTTCATTTTGTGAAGAACATGTTATATTATTCATCAAGCTTCAGCACCATATACTCCACAACAAAATGATTTAGCTGAAAGGAAAAATCGATCTCTTGGAGAAATGGTTAATTGTATGCTTTCAAATTCAAAGCTACCAATTAATCTTTGGGGAGAAGCATTACTTACTGCATATTATATTCATAACAGAATACCTTCCAAGAAAAATGACATAACCCCTTATGAAATATGGAAAGGTAGAAAGCCAAATTTGTCATATCTTAAAGTGTTGGGGTGGTTGGCATACTACCGAGCTCCAGATCCTAAGAGAATAAAGCTCGGTCCTAGAGCTATCAAAAGTGTTTTCGTTGGGTATGCTGAAAATAGTAAAGCTTATAGGCTTCTTGATTTAGAGTCCAATATTATAATAGAATCGAGAGACGTTGAATTCTTTGAAAATAAATGTTTTACAAGTTCTGAAATTATTGAAAATAATTCAAGATCTATGGAAACTCAAAGTGATTCTCAAGAGAAAGAAACGAATGATTCTAAAGACATGATTGAACCAAGGAGAAGTACTAGAGCTAGGAAAATAAAAGACTTAGGTCTTGATTTTATTACTCATGTTTTTCTTGTTGAAAGAGATGGAGATAATAATGTGGTAAATAAATACCATTTAGTGTTAAATTTAGAAGATGATCCTGGAAGCTTTGATGATGCTATGTCTTCTAGAGATGCTTCTTTTTGGAAAGAAGCTGTGAATGATGAAATTGACTTCATTATGTCCAATAATACTTGGATATTAGTAGATTTACTTAAAGGATCAAAACCTATTGGATGCAAAAAGGTTTTTAGAAGAAAATATCATTATGATGGTTCTATTCAAGCTTTTAAAGCTAGGCTTGTAGTTAAGGGATATAGACAAAAAAAAGGAATATATTATTTTGATACATATGCTCCTATTGCATGTATAACTTCCATTCGAGTTCTTTTTGCTCTAGCTTCCATTTATGATCTTTGTGTTCATCAAATGGATATTAAAAGTGTTTTTTTAAATGGAGACTTAAATGAGGAGATTTACATGAAACAATCGGAGGAGGGTTTTGTTCTTCTTGGAAATGAAAGAAAAGTATGTAAATTGATTAAGTCTCTTTATGGACTTAAGCAAGCTCCTAGGTAGTGGCATGAAAAGTTTAATTCGGTCATATTGTCAAATTTTTTCATCAATAATAGTGTCGATAGGTGTATATACTCTAAATTCACTAAAGACTATGGTGTCTTAGTATGCTTGTATGTTGATGATATGCTTATCTTTGGAACGAATATGACTGGAGTTAATGAGACTAAGAAGTATCTAACTTCCATGTTTAAAATGAAGGATTTGGGTGAAGTAGATACTATCTTAGGTATTAAAGTTAAGAAAAATAGTGGGGGTTACTCTTTAAGCCAATGTAGTTATGTTGAAAAATTATTAAATAAATTTCAACATCTTAGTTTTAAAGAAATAAGTAGTCCATTTGATTTAAGTATTAAATTAAATTATAATACTGGTAGAGCGGTAGCACAACTAGAATATGCAAGTGCTGTAGGGTCTTTAATGTATGCGATGCATTGTACTAGACATAATATTGCTTATTCTGTATGCAAGTTGAGTAAGTATACTAGTAATCCAAGTATAGAACATTGGAGAGCTATTACTAGAATTTTTGGTTATCTTAAGAGAATTAAAAATTTAGGATTGTTCTACAATAATTATCTGGCTGTATTAGAAGGATACATTAATGCTAGTTGGATTACGAGTGTGGGAGATGAGCGTTTCACTTCTGGATAGATCTTCACACTAGCTGGAGGTACTGTATCTTGGGCGAGCAAGAAACAAACATGTATAACTCACTCAACAATGGAATTTGAATTTATTGCTTTGACGGCAGTTGGGAAAGAGGCTGAATGGATTAAAAATTTGTTGTTGGATATCAAATTATGGCCTAGTCCTATGCCTCCTATTTCTATCCACTGTGATAGTCAAGCCACTTTGGCAAAAGCCTATAGTAGCACCTATAATGGTAAGTCTAGACACATTAGTCTAAGACATGAATATGTGAGACAATTGATTAAAGATGGTACCATAACAATTGTCTATGTGAGGTCAAGTAAAAATCTTGCCGATCCTTTGACGAAGGCTTTACCAATACATATGGTAATAACGACCTCACAAGAAATGGGGCTGAAGCCCTTTAATTAAAATCACCAATAATGGTAACCCGACCTTTTTCTAGAACATCACTAGTTACAAGGTTTAATGGGTAAGAACAAGTTATTGAATGTGATTGTTTGATACTGACATAGCCTTGATATGAGAAGTTAGTATTGTCTGTTACGTTTTGTAGGCTGAATTGAATTCTTAATTAAGTATGATACAAGTTTGTAGTGTGTTGTTAATAGTAACAGAAACACATGGTAGATACTTCACCTATATGAGCTTAGAAGTGGTGCCGCTTCTCACAAAAGTGAGGGTTGCTTTCTAGAGAGCTCATGAAACAGGATCAAGCACAAGGCCATAATAGTGCGGAGTAATATAGAATTTCTCGCTGATACAAGAGGTTAGTGTATTTGTGGTATGTCCGGTTCTATTACATAAAAGTACAAGTTTAAAGCCGAGCTACTTGTCACTTTGATAGAGCTTTGATATACTTGTACTAAGTAAATGTTTAACTCGAAAGAGACCTTTATGCATGTATATTAATCTTACTGAAATTTTGGCTGTATCGTTTTTAAAAATTTTAATTTTGAAATCCTTGTTTTACAAACAAAGTGGGGGATTGTTGGAGGTTTGTTTGTTAAAACAAACAGAGTGTTTTCTTTGTCCCACATAGGAAAAGTGGGAGGGAGTGGGCTAATTTAAAAGTGTGGGTTTTTCTTTATGTAATTAAAGAATGATTGGGTGGGGTTAGACCCCACCATACCCGAGTGCGAGTTCGCGATTTTGGCGCACTTAGCTCTTAGCACTTAGCGCGTCCGTGGTTTAATTAACACTAATCCCTTTGTTATTTATTCTAATTTTTATTTCTTTGTTATTAATTTTTTAGTAAATTCAAAGGTTGTCTTTTAATTTGAGAATTTCGGAAATAAAATATATAAAATGAAAATTCGAAATTAAAAAAAAATAATTAATTAATTATTCCGAATTTTGTTTGTGTCTTTTCAAGACAATCTTTGGAAAATTACTTATTCGGTTTTAACTTTCCCGAAGGGTTGCAATTGTTCGTTTTTCGATTTCTTCCGAAGAGTCGCATTTGTTTATCCGAACAATTTTCTAAAGACGTGTTTGTTTGCAATTTTTCACGAAGAGTTGCAAGACTGTTTCATATATATACTTGTCATTTTTCGGAAAGAAAATGAGTTGTCATTTTTTAGTCTTCTTTCTGAAAAACAGCAGCCAACTTTTCGATTGTTTCTTAAAGAGACCCTAGAGAAATACTTGAATTGCTATCTAGTATTTTCATCCGAGACTTTGTTGTATCCTGGAGGATTTTTGCCGATGACTATTAGCAATGTTGTGGGGCAAATAAATCCTTAAAAAAAGTGATATCATGCCTCAAAATTTGAGTTGTTTTACTCGATCCGATTTCATTGTACTATCCAATTTCGAAGCCATATTTTACAACAACTTCACCATACCATCGGGTTGCCTGATTTCAACCAAGAGCTTCGGTGTTTTCAGACTGTTACTTGCTTGTATCTATTCGGTTCCCTCTCTATAATTCTTTTTGCTGAAACTAATATTTTATTCGGATCGATCTTTGTCTGAAGTGTGTATATTGACTAGAAACATCGCTTCGAGGACTTTCCGGAGTTAGTCATATTATAATGCTTGTCTCGCTTCTTGGATCTCGTTGTTTGTGGTGGGTCTGTTCTGTGAGACTATAGTAATCCACTAATGGCTGCTTTAATAATTTGGCATGGGAGTCCGAGTTAGAGTTTTGGCATGGATTGTTGTAAAAGGGGTATGTATGTTAAGTGCAGATCGAATGAACTGATTTGTTGATTGTCTCCGTTTTGCCTTTTCCAGGCTACTGTGAATAATTTGGAAGATGCACATGAACTGAACGATTCTGCGATCTCAACTGCTTTGAAAGAAAGCAAGTCCGTTTACATAAGCATTAGCTGCAACTTGCCTGCCTTACCTCACCCGACATTCAGTCGCGAGCCGGTTCCATTTGCACTCTCTTCCAAGTAATTCTCCATCTGTTCACTCGATTGAGTCTCTTTGCTGCATTAGATTATGATTAGAGTGAAGTGATTGACTGAATTTTATTGAACAGATTGACTAATCAGATGGGATTGGTAGCTACAGTAGAGGCAGCTGCAGAGTTTTTGAACAAGGTCGTGAAGCCAGTAATGGTGGGTGGCCCAAAACTCTGGGTTGAGAAAAATTATCCAAAAAATTATAAATCTATTAACTTCTAAACATTTTTACTTCTTACCAATTGAGTTTATCCGACCAATTTTGGTCAGAAAATACTGACATGGATACTGGCAGTGCCACATTGACCACCGGTGCTAACGTGGATAATTTTTAATATATATATTTTTATATTTCTTTGAATTTTTATTATTTTTTCTGTTTTTTTTTAATTTTTTTTTCTTTTTGGCTTTCTTCTTTGTCTTTTTCGGTGGCCAAATGACCACACGTCACAACCAGACTACTAGCCTCCCTAGCCACAGGTGAGGTCCAATTGGGTGGTGGCTAGCCTTGGCAAGGGGAGCCCTTGCCCAAGCACGGCTCGGCAAGTGTCACTTGGGCAAGGTTGACTTGCGCCTAAGCTAAGGCGGCTGACGCAGGCGACAACAACGACAATGGCAAGTGACGCTGCCTAGCTTGGGCGAGGACCGGCCTCATTAGATTTGGCAAAGGGAGCCATCGCCGAGGCTCACCCTCACCTAGGCAAGTGTTGGCCTCACCTAGACCAGATCTAGTGAGGTCGGCCCTCGCCCAAGCTAGGGTGGCCTTGCCGGGCAAGGTCGCCTAGCCGACGCTCGGCGAGGCTGCCTTAGCTTGGGCGTAGGTTGAACTCGCCTAGGTGATCCTTCTCAAGCGTCACCTAGGCGAGGGCTCCCCTCACTGGAGCTCACCCTTGCCCAACCGGGCCTCGCCTGTGGTGGGCGAGGCTAGTTGGCGGCAAAGGTAAAGAAGAAAGCAAAATTTTTTTAAAATAATAATAAAATAAAAAGAAAAAAGGCGGAAAAACAGAAAAATTAATAAAAATTCAAAGAAATATTAAAATATTATTAAAAATTGTCAATGTCAGCACCGATGGTCCTGCGTGGCACTACCGGCATCAATGTTAGCATTTTCCAGTCAAAATTAGTCGGATGAATTCAATTGGCAAAAAGTAAAAATATTTATGACTTTATTGACAAAGTTAAAAGAGTTAGGATTGAATTGACAAAAATGCAATAGGTTTAAGAGTTTTAAACAATTTTCCCTTTCAGGTTGCCAAGGCTTCAATAGCCTTCATAGAGCTAGATGATGCATGTCGCTATGAGTAGCTGTGATGCCGTAGGCAAAAGTCAACCGTTTGACTTTTTGAATTTTTGGTAAAAATGAGCAGAAAATCACTTAAAAATGACAGATCAAAAGAAAGAAAGGAAAAACGATACTTTCTGTTTGAGAAACAAGCCATGTCGTGATCAAATCTCAATCTTGGTTTTCTTGCCTTTAACGATGCATTGACTGAAAATTAGCTATCAATACCACCCAGATCATAATGATTTGCATCCCCAGTGGAAATAGCTACAGCTCCTACTGTCGGACTTAACCAACTCCAAGCTGATATCTAAGAGATCAAGACCACCCTCTCTTGATTAACTTGATATCTCATCAAGATTGAACGCACACTCATCTTGAACTATCTCATCAAGATTGTGCCAATGAAGTGGGGATGGTGCTTGGGCACGTGGGATAGCATACTTGCCACAAATTCTTTTTCATTTTCCCTTACTTGTATCATAGGCAAATTTTCTAGCTCAAGACACTCAGGCAACAAAATTCAAGAAAAGGTCATCCGAATCCTCCTAATATTCTATTTATCGCATACCAACCTCTAGATCCTCTGAGCTTTCAACACTCTCCACTGTAAATGTTTTTGTTTCTCTTAATCCTCCTCTTGAATTCTACTGGAAAATCTCCTTAAGTCTGCGTACAGACTTAGTTTGCCATGGTCCACATGGAGGAGCATCTTGATTCTTAACTCAGGCCTTCGACAAGCCCGGTCAAGTTCCTTATTGCTCTTGAGAAAGATAACATTTTGATTGATTTGTCGAGGACTTCTTGATGGATGGCTTATGGTATTTTTAGTGAAGGTATGATAACCGTTTGGTTGCATCTTCTCTAATAATTGCCACTGGCTCTGTCCATGTTCCTTTATTCCTGTAGATCACTTTGCCCATACTTCATATAACCGTCCTAGTTGTATTTTGAGTATTGTGTAGATATCGATGGTCGTTCCACGACTATTTTACAACGTGTGTCTTTGATACTGACTATGTTGGAGCCTTGATTAATGTTCAAAGTGTCTCTATTTAAAAAGTTGCCGCCAAGGTTCATACGGGTGGCCACCAACCATTTGTCATCTAATTTCAACAATGAGACACGTGGCATTTCTTTATCTCATTGTCAATAGTCTAGCATGCATCAGACATCATCCATGACAGGCACGGTTGGTATCAACACAAACATGGGATGACAATGATCCGAGGATGGTCGGTCTCATTTTGTTTACTGTAGAGGGACATGAAGAGGGCTACCCAACTCGTCATTTTCTATTGCAAAGCCAAACAAACCAGTGGCCAAATGCAACTTGATGTCGCCGTCTATCCGGCCGATGTATCATCAAAATGTATCTTTTACTTTTCAGAAAGCAATGTTAAATTTCACGAAACTGGTTTTCGTATATCGTATAATTTGGAATTTTTTAATTAAATATTAAATCACTTTTTCATAAGTATTACTTAACACGGTTATTTTGCAGATTGATTTCAACATGGTTCCGGCTTAACTCAACATTAGGGATGTGCAAAATGGATAGCCCGAACTAGAAACAACTTGAATCGGATTCGGTCCTGTTCTCGGGAGTGTTGGTTTGGTTCTCAAGTCCTAAAAGTAAAACCAGTGTCCGAATAGTCTTGTTCCTAGTTCCAATGGGAAACCAAACCAGACTGATTATGTATATTTTTTTTAAATTTCTTTTAAAAAATAAAAGTGACCAGTCTTTTTATTATTATTTCTTCATAATAGAAGGCATTAAGTAATGGAAAGAAAAAATTAACCGATTTCATAAGACTGAATTGGTCTAGATTCTAAACTAGTCCTTTCGGTTCAGGAACCGATCACCGCTACTTAAGATAAGGGTGAAAGAATAAGACACTAGGAGAAAAGGATAGACTTGGAAATAAGGAGGTGGCCTTTCTACGGGATGAATTTTGATCATTAAGCCAGCGTTGCGAGCCAGGTGCACGTGGAATGAAAAGATGCTCAGGGCAATGAATTGAATGGGATTTTGTCTAGGAGAATAATTTCGCCACTTTCACTGCATTTATTGAAAAACGTAAGCGTCTTTAATTAGTACCCTCGAGACATTCATTGAAAAAATCCACCTATAAATTAGGTACGTGCACATTTGAGAATAGAAAAGGTAATTGCTCTATCTCAAAACCCATATTTAAGGATATGGATCCAAATATTCTTTGAAATCCGAAAATCTCTTGCGTTATCTCAAAACTGCTCAAAACTTTTAACTTTGCCAGTTTCATTAGTTCAAAAGTACTTTGTACTACTCGAAAAAAAAAATTATAATACTTGATCCCAAGAAAAAAGTATGTGGCTTTTTTAAATAAAAAAAAAAAACATCTCGATTTCAATTCTCAACACATTCGACATCCGGTTCATTCATAGTAGATAAATTTTTATGGCTAACATTGTCGTAATCTCGACACACAACAAACATCGAAAGTAAAATCAAATAATTAAATATACTTAATCGACACATGTCAGGTCAGCAGATGAGGTGATCCGAATATTTTCTCAGCTCAAGGTGTTTGAGCAGGTCACGTTAGAGTCCGGTTTTGGGACATGAAAAGAGGGACGGCAGAAATGGTAGTGTGTGGGTGGGTTTTAAGACTGAAAGGGAAATCGATATGCCAACACCTTCTCTCTCTCTCTTTCCCCCCTCACGGCTCTTCGCGCCCTCTCCCCTATTTAAAGACTCCATTTTTAACTAACCCCTCAACGAACCTCCACTGCACCTCCTCGCTTCACCTCCTCCAGCCTCTCTCCTCCATGGACACCACCGTCGGCGACCTCAACTCCCGCAAGCCCGACTCAAGCGGCATTGGGTCGCCCCCCAGTGGCACCGCCTCGGTGAAGCAGAGCCCGGCCCTCCCGCACGCCCCAGCCGCCTGCCCCAATGATGCCACCATGGGCCGCCACATCGCCCACCGGCTCGTCCAGATTGGCATCACCGACGTCTTCTCCGTACCCGGCGACTTCAACCTCGTGCTCCTCGACCACCTCATTGCCGAGCCGGGGCTCAACCTCATCGGCTGCTGCAATGAGCTCAATGCTGGGTACGCTGCTGACGGCTACGCCCGCGCAAGGGGCGTCGCAGCCTGTGTTGTGACGTTCACCGTCGGTGGGCTCAGCGTGCTCAACGCGATCGCCGGCGCGTACAGCAAGAACCTGCCGGTGGTCTGCATCGTCGGTGGGCCCAACTCGAACGACCATGGGCAGAGCAGGGTAATTCACCATACCATCGGCATGCCTGATTTCAGCCAAGAACTTAGGTGTTTTCAGACTATTACTTGCTTTCAGGTATCTCTTCGGTTCCCGTTCTATTATTCTTTTTGCTGACACTAATTTTTATGTGGATCTGATCTTTATCTTAGGAAAGATGTGTATGTTGACTAGAAATATTGCTCAGAGAATCTCATCGTTTGTTGCTGTTGGGGTCTTAGCATAGATTTTTGGGACAGGAGTATGTATGTTAAGTGCTCATCGGATGAACTGATTAGTTGATTGTTTCCGTTTCGCCTTTTTCTAGGCTGTGGTGAAAAACCTGGAAGATGCACATGAACAGATCGATACCGCGATCTCGACTGCTCTGAAAGAAAGCAAGCCCGTTTACATGAGCATAAGCTGCAACTTGCCTGCCATACCTCACCCGGCTTTTTGTCGCGAGCCAGTTCCATTTGCACTCTCTCCCAAGTAATTTTCCATATGTCCAATTGATAGTCTATTTGCTATATTAGGTTATGATTAGAGTGATGTGATTGATTAATTCTCGTTGACACAGATTAACTAATCAGATGGGATTGGAAGCTGCAGTAGAGGCAGCTGCAGAGTTCTTGAACAGGGCAGTGAAGCCGGTAATGGTGGGTGGCCCGAAACTCCGGGTTGCAAAGGCTTCTAATGCCTTCGTAGAACTAGCCGATGCGTGTGGCTTTCCTGTAGCTGTGATGCCATCGGCCAAAGGGCTTGTGCCCGAGCACCATCCCCACTTCATTGGCACTTACTGGGGTGCGGTGAGCACTGCATTCTGTGCTGAGATTGTGGAATCCGCAGATGCCTACTTATTTGCTGGGCCCATTTTCAATGACTACAGCTCCGTTGGGTACTCCCTCATTCTCAAGAAGGAGAAGGCCATTATTTTGCAGCCTGATAGGGTTGTGATTGGAAACGGACCCTCTTTTGGTTGTGTTCTGATGAAGGATTTTCTTGAAGCACTCTCAAAGAGGGTTAAACGGAACACAACTGCTTATGAGAATTATCACAGAATTTTTGTTCCGGACGGCCATCCATTGAAGTGTGAACCCAAGGAGCCCTTGAGGGTGAATGTCCTCTTCGAGCACATACAGGACATGCTCTCTAGTGAATCAGCTGTGATTGCTGAGACTGGAGAGTCTTGGTTCAACTGCCAGAAGCTGAAATTACCAAGAGGCTGCGGGTAAGTGGGTGTCATTGTGTGGATTCAATCCCTTGTCTTTAACTTTTTGATCTGGAGCTACTTGAAGAAAACAAACTGAAATTGTTTAAATGGGGGTATGCAGGTACGAGTTCCAAATGCAGTATGGATCCATTGGATGGTCCATTGGCGCAACTCTTGGGTATGCACAGGCAGTGCCAGAGAAGAGAGTCATTGCATGCATTGGAGATGGTAGCTTCCAGGTATGAAATGGTTTCTGATATCTGTTGTATTGCTAAGCACATTTGAACGGACCATCATGAATGAGGTAGTTATGCATAGAGCTTCTGTCAAGAAGATATCCACTAGTTTTGCAAGCTCAGCCTATAAAGATGCTAGTAATCCTGTTGAGCAATTTGCATAGGTGAAGAGTTATGTCATACAATGCCAGTCATGCACTGACCTATTTCATTTCCCTCCCTTTTCCTACTAAATTTGATTTTTTTTGATCTTGTCGTGTTGATGGAATGTAAGAGATGAGTAATGTGGAATTCATGGGGTGATTTTCACACTCTAGGTAACTGCCCAAGATGTGTCGACTATGCTGCGATGTGGGCAAAACAACATCATCTTCCTGATAAACAATGGTGGCTACACCATTCAAGCTGTGGTCCGTGATGGTCCCTACAATGTGATCAAGAATTGGAATTACACTGGCCTGGTGGAAGCGATTCACAACGGCGAGGGCAAGTGCTGGACAGCTAAAGTAAGTTGCTTGTATGCGAGTTACAGGGGCGACAATTTGCCAATTCAAGAAATCCCTCCATAGTGAGACAATAAAATCCAATGTTTGCAGGCTCTCTACGAGGAGGAGCTTATTGAAGCGATTCAGACAGCGACAGGGCCCAAGGAGGATTGCTTGTGCTTCATAGAGGTGATAGTTCACAAGGAGGACACCAGCAAAGAGGTTCTGGAATGGGGGGCCCGCATCTCGGCCGCCAACGGTCGCCTTCCCAATCCTCAGTAGAAGCCTTGATTCTCATCGGTATGTTGCTTCAAGTACTACTGTAATTCAAAACAGAGCATCTTCTCGAGTATTGCCAATGCTCCGCGAAATGAAAATAACCATGTCTCCTGATTGGTGATATTGATAATATAATGTTGACCATCGGCTTCGGATCGACATCTTAAATATGTGGAAGGAAAAACTGCGAATGCAAATTATGTTCGGTGGGCTTGGAGTCGGGGACAGGGGCTTCCATGAATGCATGCATTGCCTAAAGTCTATCTTCGATTGGTATGGGGATCTTGAAGTAGCCTTATCAAATGAGTGGGTTATGCCGGGTTTGGGTAAGATTATAAATTGTTTGACCAAACTGATCTCTTTACTCATTTATTCATAATGCAAATCCATTAACTTATACCCAACTTGATCCATACCCAACTTATGTTACTAGAACACTTTCATATTTAATCTAATGTAGGAAAACTCATATCCAAACTTAAGTGAGAGTGTGGGAGCAAGTGAGCATGAGATCGAGTGAGAGCGAGAGAAAATGAAGAGAGAGTCATAAAAGTAGATTTGGTCTAATTAAATTGTAAATCTAGTTATGACTCATTTACAACCCACTGAGCACTTGTGTTATGTTAAAACTCATTTATGACTTGTTTACGAGGTACGGATATCTGGATTGCTAAAACTTAGCACGAAGGGACACTTAAGTGCCAAAAGTTTGGAGTGTGACGCTTAAGTGCCAAAATCGGAGTAAAATAAATCATTTAAGTGCTACTCTAACTAAAATCCGACCAAAATGCTAACGTTGCAATTTTTTTATGAAGGAAGTGCAAAACGACGTCATTTTGCATACTGACGTGGCTAGACAACACAAAAACGATGTCATTTTGGTACTGATGTGGTATAAAATTTAATATAAAAATTAATTAAATTAATTTTAAAACTAAATTTATTTAAAACATTTAAAAATAAAATAAAAATATTAAAAAAACTAAAAAATAATTAAAAAAGGGGCAGGTGGCGAAGGGGGAGGGTCGGCCGGGAACATATCATGTAACTTATAAGGGTTTATTTGGTAATATTTTTGTTCCTAGGAACAATTTTGAACATAAAAGTATGTTTGGTAACTATACAAGAATTCTATTCCTGGAATAGAAAAAGACTGAAAATATGTTTGGTATGACCCTAAAAATTTCTATTCCCAAATTTTTTTATTTAATTATAAAAAGATTTTAAATTTCATATTTGGATAAAACTAGACTTTTGTAATAATTTGATTGATCAAGATATTTTAAAATGACCTAAGAAAATCCAACAAAATAGTTAGTCAAAAATGGATGGTTGAAATCGGAAATAGAGAGTCCCATTGGTTTATAACTTACAATATAAGGAGGTTGGTAGTACATTTTTGGGCATTACAATAAACAAATGTATAGTTTTTTAGCGAAAAAGAGTAAACGTTGCTTGGAGTCATCAAGCTTTTGTGACCTAAAATTGTCTCTACAAGAAATAACATTGAAAAATCCATATAGTAAAGCTCTTAAAGCTTATTCAATTTTGAATCCAATTTTCACTAAAATATTTTCACATTTCTTATGATAAACTAATTCTAAACTAGAATTAACATTCAAATATAGTAAAACTACACAAATTCTAATTTCTAAATTTATTCCTTATTTTATTTTTTCCAAAAAATGAGACTTGGATTGGTCAGGGACCTTGTGTTGATTGTGCAAAGACGAGTATTAAATTATATTGAGCTTGTTATTCTAAAATGACCTTATTTTTATTTTGTTCACGGGAACAAAGAGTAAGTTTTTCTACTTTATTCTGAAGCTGAGGAAGGGTCGTGCGTGTGGGATAGCATACTTGCCAAAAATTTTGTTTTCATTTTCCCTGACTCATATCATAAGCAAATTTTCTAGCTTAAGATGCTCAGGCAACAATATCAAGAAAAAGGTAACTCCAATCCTTATGACATTCCATTTAGCTCATACCAGCCTCTAGATCCTCCGAGCTATCGACGCCCTCCATTGTAAATGATTATGTTTCTCTTAGTCCTGCTCTTGAACTCCGCTAGAAAATCTCCTTAAGTTTGTGTACGGACTTAGTTTGTTGTGGTCCCCATGAAGGAGCATCTTGATTCTTAACTTAGGCTTTCGACAAGCCTGGTCAAGTTCCTTATTGCTCTTGAAAAATATAACATTTTGATTGATTTGTCGGGGGCTTCTTGATGGATGGCTTATGGTATCTATTGTGAAGGTATGATAACCGTTCAATGGTTGTCTTCTCTAGTGATTGCCATTAGCTCTGTCCATGTTCCTTTATTCCTGTAGATCACTTTGCCCATACTTCATGGCCCTGCATGTTTTCGATTCTGAAAAGTGTTCCTGGAACAGATTTTTTGTTTTTTTGTTCATGGGAACAAAAAAAGAATAGAAATGCGTTTGGTTGCGTTTCTGTTCTTTTTTTTTTTTTTGTTCCCGGAACACAAAAAGAACATAAATGAGAAACAAAAAAAAGTTGTTTCTTGTTCCAGAAACGACTTTGAAGAAACGCTTCTTCTTCTCTCTCTTCTCTTTTCTTCTTCTTTTCTTCTTTTTTCTTTGGCCGGTTGCCGGCCTCGGCTATGGCTGGCGACCGGCCGTCGAGGGTTGGCGACCTCACCGGAGCATAGCTAGCCCCCGGCGAGGCCGAGCCTCACCTTGGCTGGGCGAGCTTGGCCTCGCCGGATCTAGGCGAGCTCAAGCTCGCCCAGCCGCGCGCGTGGGCGCCAGAGGCCGGCGACTGGCCGAAGGAAGAAAAATTAAAAAATAAAGGAAAAATGAAAAATAAAATTAAAATATTAAAAAATTAAAAGAAACAAAAAAAGAATAAAATTTACCAAACGTGTTTCTATTTCTTTTTTTTTTTATTCTCGGAACAAATTTACCAAACACATTTTTCTGGTAAAAGATTATTCCCCGGAATATAAACACTTTTTTCTATTTCTGTTCCCTGGAACAATTTTTGAATAGAAACGTTACCAAATGCACCCCATATAACTATCCTAGTTGTATTTTGAGTATTGTGTAGATATCAATGGTCGTTCCATGACTGTTTTATAATATGTGTCTTTGATTCTGGCTATGTTGGTGGCTTGATTATTGTTCAAAGTGTCTCTATTTAAAAAGTTGCTGCCAAGGATCATACGGGCGGCCGCCAACCGTTTGTCATCTAACTTCAACAACGAGACATGTGGCATTTCTTTATCTTGTCGTCGATAGTCCGGCATGCATCAGACATCATCCATGATAGGCACGGTAGTTGTCAACACAAACATGGGATGGCAATGATCCGAGGATGGTCAGTCTCATTTTGTTTACTGTAGAGGAACATGAAGAGGGCTACCTAACTCGTCACTTTCCATTGCAAAGCCGAAAAAACTAATGGCCAAATGCAACTTGATGTCGCCGTCCACCAAATCCAGCCGATGTATCACCAAAATGTATCTTTTACTTTTCAGAAATCAATGTTAAATTTCGTGAAAATGGTTCTCATATATCGTATAATTTGGAATTTTTAATTAAATATTAAATCAGTTTTTCATAAGTATTACTTGATATGGTTATTTTGCAGATTGATTTCAATATGATTATGGCTTAGCTCAACATTAAGAGTGCACAAAATGGATTGCTCAAGCCAGAAACAACCCAAATCAAATTCGGTCCTATTCTCAGGGGTGTTGGTTCGATTCTCGATTCCTAAAAGTGAAACTAGTGTCTGGATGGTCCTGTTCCTAGTTCCAATGGAAAATTGGACCGGACTAACTATGTATATTTTTTTAAATTTCTTTTAAATAATAAAAGTGACCAGCTTTTTTATTATCAATATTATTATTATTATTTCTTCATAATAGAAGGAATCAAGTAATGGGAAGAAAAAAGTGATTGATTTCATAAGACTGAACTGGTCCAGAGCCTGAATTGGTCCTTGCGGTTAAGGGACCGATCACCACCACTTAAGACGAGGGTGAAAGAATAAGACACTAGGAGAAAATGATAAGACTTGGGAATGAGGAGGTGGCCTTTCATGCGGGATGAATTTTGACCATTGAGCCAGCGTTGTGTGCCAGGTGCACGTGGAAAGAAAAGATGCTCAAGGTAATGAACATTAAATGGGATTTTGTCTACGAGAATAATTTCGTCACTTTCAATGCATACATTAAAAAACGAGCGTTTTTAATTAGTGCCCTCAAGACATTCATTGACAAAACTCACCTATAAATTAGGGATGTGCACATTCGAGAATAGAAAAGGTAATTGCTCTAGCTCAAAACCGATACTAAAAGAATTGGATCCGAATATTCTTTGAAATCTGAATCTACTTTGAATTATCTTAGAACTACTCGAAACTTTAACTTGCCAGTTTCATTGGTTCAAAAGTACTTTGTACTACTTGAGAAAAAAAAACTTTATGCTACTCGGCCCCAAGAAAAAAGTACGTGAATTTTTTAAATAAAAATTAAAGAACAATGTATCAATTCCAATTATCAACACATTCGACAGCCGGTTTATTCATAATAGGTAAATTTTTATGGCTAACACCATTATAGTCTTGACACACAACAAATACCAAAAGTAAAATCAAATAGTTAAATATACTTAGTTGACACATTTAAACATGAAAAATGATCCGTAAAGGGAAAAAAAGAGAGAGAAAAATCTCATAAATAGCTCTAGGGGTGAGTAACACAGACCGACCAAATTGGAAACTACCCGGACTAGACTAGACCGAATTGGTGGGTTTTAGGACGATTCCAAGGGGGTGCAGATCTGGTTTCATGAAAAATGGAACCACTGATTTTTAATCCCATTTCCTAATTCAGGTTGATAGGGTAGCTTCAGGGAAATAATATTCGGTAGTTAGAGATTGCCACGTCATTTGATGACTTGGCATAGATGTTTTGGTCCTAGCCACTCATCATTTGACACCTGTTCATTGGCCTGATATTAAATAAGAATTTAAAATTTGCCAAAGATCCATTCAGCCTCAGCCATGGAAGAACTTCGAGCAATCAACTTGCAGCACCGCCCTTGTCGTGGCGAAAAACGGAGTCGCTGGCACTGCTCCGGCGCGTCTAAGCCAAGCTGCCCCTTTCAGCGTCGTTCGATGCCGACGGCGGACATGGACGAGCAAGGCAACGCCCAAACGCCTTCCGCCATGGAAGGCTGGATATTGAAATCTGGAGAGCGATGATGACAAAGCGACAATGGCCATGGGCAAGCTGTACGCTAACACGATTCCAGATCTTGAGGTGATTGCAGAAGTACGGAAAAAGAAGGAACCAGAGGCAACTGGGGCTAAAAACCAGCGACGCTGACGACAGACACGAGCGACGCAACGCCTGAATGTCTTCCGCCATGGAATACTAGATCTTGAGATCTGGAAAGCGACGCCTACAAAGCGACGATGGCCATGGGTGAGTGACCTATACCCTAGCACGATTTCAAATCTGGAGGTGATTGGAAAAGTACAGAAAAAGATGGGACCAAAGGTAGCTCGGGTTGACAACCAGCGACGTCGCAAAGGGTTGTCCATCATCCATGGCTTAGATGGGTTGTTTGCGCCTGATTGTTGGCCTTGAGCAAAGTGGGTCTCTTGACTTGTCCTCGGCCGAAGGTTTTGGGGGCTTTAGAACACATGGCCACAAGCTTCCAGTCGAGTTTTTAGTCTTCCTCCTCCTCCATCATCCGTGGCTGCAAGCTTTGCTTTTCCATGGCTCACGAGATGGCTTGGCTTGGACTTGGCCTCGCTGACTCTACTGGTGGCGACGGCAAGTGGAGGTTCGGCAACACCGACAAAGCATAAAAGCTTTTGTCGTCGGCATTGCGCGAAACGTATTCCTTAGCATTATCTGAGTACAAAGCTTTACCTTGCACAAATACACAAAACACATAAAATAATTTTGAACAACTTTTCATTTGATATAGCCAAGTGACTCTTGAATAATCATCAACAAAAGTAACAAATTTTCTAAAACCTAAATTGGAAACCACATGACAAGAACCCTAAATATCTAAATAAACTAACAAAAAAGAAAAAAGAAAAATAGATGCGGCCATTTAATGACTCGAGGCAAGTAACTAACATGATGTAATTTGTTAAGTTGATATGGCTCACATTCTAAACTAGAAAGAGACTGAAAACTAGAATTTAATTCTAAAGACTATGCAACGAAAAATTACCAATACAACAAGGATCTGATATAGGGATGCAACAATAGAGCATGCAATGGAAGGAGCATCTTCAAGCAGATACATGCCCCCTTTCTCATGTGTGACATCAAGAATTTCAAAATAATATTTAGGACATATATATAAGTGTTATTTAGTTTGGAGCATGAAGGTAGTTAATTTTGTGAGGTGCAAAATGTGCGAAGGATGATTGTCTGTTACCATAATCATCGAAATTCGATGAGTTAAGCTCAGTGCTAGATATTGACATGTAAGTCAGTGGTGTTGAGTGATGATCATTAATTTACTGCCATATTAGTTGTAGTCCTCAAATTGCATATTTGACAATATTCAAGTTTTAAATTTACTAAATTGATATTACCCTAGCATCCTTTGCTTTTCACCAATGTTTTTTTGTGAGTTCAAAATATTTTTCAAATTTATCAATGCTTGGAAGAACATTGATTTTCTTGTTTACATATTGATTTACTAGAATTTGATAATTTAACAAAATATCCACTTTGCAAGCCATGCAAGCAAGCCATTTGTCCCTCTTAGTTTATACCACCTCTCTTCATTTCCCACCAATTATTTTATCCTACCTGCTCATAAGTTTGAAATATCGAATTGGGTAACTCATGATATCATGCATTACATTATTTATACATTAATGACTTGATAGCTCACCCGCTTTACTTAGCCAGGAAGAAGCCATATATCTCCTTGTGGCTAAACTTATTAGGCCACTTGTACCCTAACTACTCACTTAGGGCCACTTGAAGCATTTCTATTGGAACACATACCCTTTCTAGATTTAGACCTCATGATTTTAATCCAAACTCATTACTACCTTGAACCTTGGTTATTTGTTCAAGCAAACTAAATATGACCATATGTGCTCAAGGTCATTATTATTTCGTTCATTCCCCTTGGCCTTATCATTGGAAGAAACCGTATAATAGTATCACTAGTGGTTCCACCTTACATTTTTTTTAACTTGAGTTTTTTGTTTTTACTGCCCTTGGACTATAAATTGGTTTCCTTATGTCTTCAAGTTTAAAAAAGAATACTAACTTTTCTTGCAAATAAAGAAATTTTCCTCTTTTATTTTCACATTTCAATCTTTCGTGTGAAAGGAAAGCTTCTCTCCTTGTGTTGTTAAAGCTTCAAAATTCCATTTTTCAAGAGTTACAAGGTGAACTTGTAGGTTATTCTCTTTTATTAAAATATTTTTTTTTATAAAGGGTCAAGAGAAATTAATCTTTGTTCTTGATTATATTGCTTTCAAGGTGACTAAAGTTTTGATTTTACTCGAGCATTTTATTTGAGATAAGCAATAATTCTAGGGGCAAAGTTGGGTCAATTTACTTAAGATGAATTTGTTTCAACTTTGCAAATGGGTTTCAGGTGTAATGCAAATGCTAAAAACCAAAACTTTTTGGGGAAATGCATATTATGTTTGGTAAAAACTTTTTTTAAAGGGACTTTGAGTTCAAGTAGTGTTTGGTAAAAAAAAAAAAAATGTAATGAGCTTTGGGTGTATTTTTTTCATATTCTTTTTATTAAAAAATGACCCAAACCCTTCGCCGGAGCCGACAAAAGGCTATGGCCACTAAGGGTGCGAATGGTAACGTTTCTGTTCTTTTTTTGTTCCAGGGAACAGAAATAAAAAAAAGTGTTTCTGTTCCGAGGAACAATTTTTGAACAAAAGAACGCGTTTGGTAACGTTTGGTCTGGGAATAAGAAATGAACAGAAACACGTTTGGTAAATTTTATTCTTTTTTTGTTTCTTTTAATTTTTTAAACATTTTTATTTTATTTTTTATTTTTTCCTTTCTTTTTATTTTTTTCTTTTTTTCGGCCGGTCACCGGCCTTCGGCGACCGGCCGAGCCTTGCCGTGGTTGGGCGAGGCTCGGGCTCGCCCGCGCCGGCGACGCCAAGCCTCGCCGGATCTGGGCGAGGCCAAGCCTCGACGGCCAGTCGCCGGCCATGGTCGAGGCCGGCGACCGGCGAAAGAAAAAAGAAGAAAAAAAAGAAGAAGAAAAGAAGAAGAAGAGAAGAAGAGAAGAAATGTTTCTTCAAGAAATGTTTCTGGAGCAAGAAACAACAAATTGTTGTTTCTTTTTTTTGTTCTTATTTCGTTCCAGAAACAAAAAAACAAAAAAAGAACAGAAACGCAACCAAACACGTTTCTATTCCTTTTTTGTTTCCGGGAACACTTTCCGTACAGAAGTGTTCCGGAAACGTTTCTAAGAAACGTTTCCATGCACGCCCTAAGAAGCCAAATTTGGCACTGATAGCTATCGACTAAGTTCTCCCTAGCTTGGGTTGCATAACCATAGGCCCTTACCCGAGGTCATGAGTGGCACTCGCCTAAGGTTGTATGACCTTTAGCGAAGG